>OY720188.1:10108333-13070000 GCA_963082885.1 Parascotia fuliginaria
AGACCGACATTATTAGATTTGAGGAAGTGCAAGGCTGTGCAATTGTCAATGAAATATCGTAATTATGCCATATAAAATAAAGTCTAAAATTAATTTATTTTGCATGGCCAAGTTATTACGGTATCTAGGCGGATACCGTAACAATTTGGCCGCGCAAAATAAATTTATTTGATGCTTTTTCAACCGGGCTAGTATTAATATGACATTTTTAGTTATACTTTAGCATATCTTCAATATTAACAATCCATACTTCCCTACTAATATTAAACATGCAAAAGTAACTCTGTCTGTCTGTTACGCTTTCATGCCTACACTAATGAACCGATTGCGATGAAATTTGGTATAGAGATAGAATAAACTGTGGGGAACATCATAGGCTATCTTTTATCGCAAAAAATGGCATAAAGGCGTTGACAGATTGTATGGAAAATGCATTAACAGACATTTCGCGGGCGAAACTGCGGGCAACAGCTAGTATAGAATAAATAAACAATTGTGAGGAAACATCATTTGAGACAAAACCGCCTACTTGATTATGTCTGAAGAGAAAATGCCCGCATAAAATGGAATTCTGTTGCAGCAGGGTCTCAAGTAAGTACGGTACGCGATGTGTCTATGTTGTGTTTAGTAATAAAAATAGGCAATAATGCATGAGTATTAATATAGATATTAATTATTATTTGTGCTAGATTATGAAGAGGCACGGGCATAAGGCTGTATTAAAAGTAAAAGTTCCTCACGCTACCCATACCAACAATGTTTCCCTTTTTAACTAGGTCGATGGTCGCCAAGGTTTAACGTGAACATAATATTTGTATGGATAATGAACAGCGCTCCTAGTGTTTGTACAGAAAACTAAATTGTGACAGTTAATAGAACTATATGAGGGCTAAATATTCTTTGTCATTAAGTCATTAAAAATACTAATGCTGTGAATTAAACACCCACTCTGGGTGTACATTATGTCCATTACATGTATGTTTGTAAAGTCTCCCGCGAAACAGGGCTTGTTCCCTAGTGTCGGGAAGCATTCTACAGACGTGTCCGTAATAGAAACGCTACCCTCTATATGTTAACGCGATTCTTACTCTGAGAATTTTTTTTTTGTAATTCGTCACTATAAGTTATGTCATAATACGAGTTCGATATGTTCACACAAGGATGTAATTGAGCTGAGTACTGCTGTAACGTATTATGCGTATATGCGACAATGCTGATGTCACAGAGGTCGTGAACAATGCGAGGTGGATGCTACTCTAGGGTTGTCGTCCGATTAGCATCAACGCCTTCGTCAGCATGTGATTAGTTAATGAAGTGGAATAACACAAAGTCAAGTTTCGTTATTTAATGTGTTTTCAACTCTGGTTTGTATTTCTCATAGAAAAGATATCAACGAGTTCGCGCCAATAAATGTTACGCTAATGAAAAAATATTTTTTTTTAAGTCTAAATACCTATATTTTATGAATTTGTTTGTTTTTATTAACGTTTTACTGCATGAATTAATATAATACTTGCGCTTCGTTATTTAAAACCTTAAGACAATTAAAATATTGTTACACTACACACTCTGGCTTCGCTTCGGTATCAAAAGTATCTTTTACAACAAATGTCTACATAAAATATGATAGCAATACTATTTGTCAAATATTATTGCTCTACTGCAAATTTACTTTTAGTATCTACTGTATTGAAAATGTACAAATATTGAAACTCTGTAAATTGCTAAAAATATGTTAGACATAATAAAATATGGCCTAGTATGTTATCCGCTTAATTATATTTTGATTTCTAAAGGTGAAAGAAATTTTCAAATCGGTAACGTATTTAAACCGTTGCAAACAAACAAACATACAAAATAAAATCTTTTCTCTTTATATATTAGTTGAAATATGATCGCATCTCTACCTATCTAATTTTGTCGTTACAATTGTTTTTCAAATACTTTTAATACACAGTCTTCATAATATCTTCTTTACGTAACTGCTAATACCGGGGGAGACAATTTAAAATATTATTTCATATTATTTCGATGTCATTTTAGTTGATATTGTAACTGTTTAAGAAAGTCAAATATAAATAGAAATACTGAAATAATATTCTATGTGGCAATACGTTATATAAAACTGATTGTGAAAAGAAAAATATTACGAAAATTGAATTAAAATATGAATAAAAAGCAGTATTAATTGCTCATTATAATACTTAAGCACTGATACTTAAATATAATAATATACTAGGTAATATATAAATCCGAACAGTTTGTTTGTTTATATGTTTAAACACGTTAATCTTTGGAACTACGAAGATTTTTAGGTCTAACTTAAATTATGTAAGTGTTAAGGGGTAAATTGGCAAAAACCTATATCCAGCAGTGGACTGCAATAAGTTGGCTAAAATTGTGACTGAGATTAAAATTTAACTGGAGTTTGTTTATTGACTGGACATGGGTGTAGGTACTTTGTGTCCATTAAAATAATTATGTCATCCGCAACACAGTGGACGTATGTACCCTATAAACGTAAGTAAGTATAGCACACCGGGTATTAATAGTTTGAACGTTACAGGTTATACCCCTGCAGCATTACACTTAACAAGGTAGTATCCACTCGGGTATTGACTAGAAATAAAGACAGCCCGGAACAAACGTTATACAACGATTCGAGTGGCGTTACGTCACGAGAAAATAACATCCCTAAGTGTAGGAAGCATGTTATGTTAGAGAGTTGGAATTATCTACATGTACTTTAGACAGAGCTTTCTTTAGATAGAAGCGTTTGAAACTACACTACATACAGATAGAAAGTATGTAGGTAGTATTGCTATGACTACAATTCTGTATAGTAAAAGTAATTCTTGAGCCAGGCAGTTCCGTCTGAAGTAAGAAGCCTTAGCATCTTCTGGAATATGGACTATGGACTCGAATAAATAAAGACTCGAAATAAATTATTTTTGCGTATCATACGCAAAAATATTTTTTTAAATCCGACTGGAAGTTCCAAAGATTAGCGCGTTCAAACAAACAAACAAATCTCTTCTGCTATATATAATAGTATAGATGTGTAACAATGTGTTGTTCCTCTCCTATCACAAATGAACTAACCTTTACAAATGGCTTAGCAACAAAAATCTTCTCATTATTTTGATGTATGCTATGTTGGTACCCAACATCACACAATCTATTCTATTTTATAAAGCGGAAGAGTTTGTTTGTTCGTTTGATTGCGCTAATCTCAGGAAATACCAGTCGGATTTTCAAAAAAATTTTTTGTGTAAGATAGCCCAGTTCTCGAGGAAGGCTATATATAAGCTATGTAACATCACGCTACTGGCAACGGGAGCAGAGCAGTAAGCAAAAGCGCGGGTGAAACCGCGCTGCGGAAAGTTAGTATTAATATATTTAATTAAGTATAAAAAATTAAGCAAATGTTCCAAAAGATCTCGCTTGATGAGACCAATCGAAGTGACGTTAGGTACTTAAGTATACCGTACGTAGTAGATTATGCGAATTGAGATTATTGTACAAACACCAGCTGCGCCCCACGATAGGCCACCTCCGACATCGAATCTAACTACATACCAATTTTCATCGAAATCGGTTCAGCCGTTTAGACGCTGAGTGGCAACAAACACACACCGTACATCCACACACAAACTTTCGCATTTATAATATTAGTAGGATATTAGGCATGCAATTAATAAATAATAAATAAAATAATTCCCTATATATACATATATATATAAAATACTTTTAAGAGTGATTTGTTTTTTATTTATCTATCAATTAAAAATAAAACATAAGACTAATTAATAAATATATATAAATAAACATCTAATGAGCTTATGTAGCACATAAATATGTATTGAAAATATTTGTAAACATTACCTAAATACCTATATCTACGTTCACTTAATATTCTGATAGTTGTTTAATTTAGCACTTAGAATCACAACACTTATTACAATTTAGGTATGAACAATTTACGAAAACATACGAACTGGTTCGCAAATTTCAATATTTTACGAAATATTTAGTAGGTTATAGTGTTTCGTGATTTTATTTGATTTCGGTGAACGTACGCGCACGGTTCACAAGCTTACGTCGTCTTGACTGGTTGTAGTCGATGTCTGCGTAACATGGCTCGAGAAATTATTACCCAACCAACCACCTCCACTGTGAACAAGCATGAAGCTGGGTCCCAAATATTACTACACTTTGTGGGATTAAACTGTGTATCTAAAGTTATGTGCATCTATATCCTGTCTAGCCACTTTTTTATAAAGGCTTTATGTTTTTTTCTGTTTCGGTGGCCCGCGTGTTGTTTGCTAATGATCTGAAGTAAATAAATTAAGATAATCTACAGTAAAGTTCTACTTACGTCGTCAATCGGCTTAAAAAAAATACCATAAGGTAATAATAACTTACACCAGTGATGAACTAAAAAAAATATGGAGATTATGAGTTGAAATGAGTTTTTTTTTTATGTTGAGAATAATTCCCTCCCCCCTCCCCCAAACGGGATTCTCGCCTTGTCGCAGCGGGCTTAGTAACCATGGTTACCCAGAACCACGGTGAACCAAGAGGAACCCCAAGGAGGTGGCGCTCCTCTGGGCTTTGGTGGTAAGCCCACGACGGAGCGGCTCAGGAGGGTTGCGGTGCTGTATAGGTGGCACCGCAACTGGGTCGGCAACTGCGGCTGAGGAGTGGCAGAGCCGCGGCGGGAGAGGAGAGACGGTATTACGGTGCGCCGCTCTTCCTACCTTCCGCGGCCGCAACCGCCAGATTGCGGACGCGGTGGGGCCGCAGGGGAAGAGGAGTGTCGGTATTGCGACGCGCCGTTCTCCCTATCCTCTGCGGCCGAGTTAGGTGGCCTGCGGGCAGCGATCGGTCGAGTCGCCGCCCGAACAGCACGGGCCCGAGACGGCAGTGCGCCTCTCGAGGGAGGGGGGGGGGGGCTAGGCCCTCCAAATCGGACGGGACCCGCTCCCGTGACCCCAACACTCTGGCCGTCTGGAGGAACACCGTGGGTTTTAGTCGGTATGCCGGCCGTGCTTTGAGTGCGGTCGGACAGTCCGACATAATCCCCACCTGGCCCGGCGTTAATGTATGAAGTACTATCTTTTAATTTAATATAGTGTGAGGTACAGAGTGCTCCTGTTATTGAAAAATTGATTTCGTGGCTATTGTTACGAAAATTATTAGTGTAGTATAGGTATAATTTGCCTTTGTAATTATTATAGTTAGCTTCATTCAAATCAGAAGTTATTTTGTTGCATGGATTAACCATGAAATTAAGATGAAAACACACTGTGCTGTTACTCTAGAAAGGTTATGTTTTATTTTAATTATTATTTAATTATTATACGCAGTGTGTATGAGGTAGTTACGTATAAGTACCTATGAAAAATGTTTTGAAAGATACAAATGTGTACCTACACCTAGTGATTCAGGCGCTGCTTTGTTGTGTTTAATTAATGCACGCTTACGTTAACAGTTCAGGAAAAACTTGCTTAAAAATATTGCTAAACAAGCATATGAGGTCAATGGCAAGAAAGCTTTTGTCTAACCATAAAGTCCTTAGACTGAAACGCCGAATTTAGCGTGTTGAATGACCACCAAGAAAACCTAGATCACACCAATAGGTATGAAATAAATATTTATATTTGTGCGATCTGCAAAATAATATAAAATAGCTGAGGGATTAGGTACACTGATAAGTCCGATAAATTTTATAACATACCTAAGTATGTTTATGTTTCCAAGAGACATCCACATTTAAAATGGATTTTTGCAATATCAGGGGTCTTCACAGTAATCTCGACGCCGTTCATCAACACCTTGAGTCGGCGCGGCCTGCCGTGCTCTTTTTAACGGAGATGCAGATATGTACCCCGGACGATATATCGTACCTTAAATACCCCGGCTACGAGCTGGAACATGCTTTCCAACGGAAGGCTGGGGTGTGCGTTTTCGTACGGGGTGATATCTGCTGTCGCCGCCTTCGGGCCCTCGAACGCCGGGACCTATCAATATTATGGCTGCGGGTAGACCATGGGGGTCTTACCCGAATCTACTCGTGCCTTTACAGGTCTCCGGCCAGTGATATGGGAGTCACCCAAATAACCGAGAACGTCCAAGGGGGGATTGACCAAATATTGGAATAGCATCCGTCTGCGGAGGTGGTGGTCTTAGGTGACTTCAACGTTCACCATAAAGAATGGCTAGGGTCCCGGACCACTGACCTCCCTGGCAGAACTGTCTTCAATATGGCCTCGGCCTATGGCCTCAGGGTCATGGACCTTCTTTGTTGGATCTTCTGCTGACTACTCACCCAAACGGCTATGGGGTAGTGGTCGATGCTCCACTCGGATCATCTGACCACTGCCTTATCCGTAGTAAGGCCCCTGTTGTGAGACCCGATCGCTCTTCAGCAACCGGGTCTCGCAGAGTCTGGCGATATAGCTCAGCAGATTGGGATGGGTTTCGTGAATTTTTCGCGTCCTACCCATGGAAGCGGCTTTGCTTCTCCTCCGGAAATCCCGACACATGTGCGGACTGCATTACCGATACGGTGCTTCAGGGGATGGAATTATTCATCCCCGACGCAAACATCCCGGTCGGTGGTCGCAGTCGCCCCTGGTTTAACAAAACCTGCAGGCAGGCGACGCACCTTAAGCAGTCCGCATATAGGGCCTGGAACAGTGCTAGGCAACGCCAGGACCCGCGGGTCAGGGAAGAGAAGCGTAAATTCAATGCCGCTTCCAGATTCAACAAGAAGGTTATCGCTGAGGCCAAAGCAGAACACGTTGCCAGAATTCTAGCGAGAGGCTAGAAAGCTATCCTTCAGGGAGCCGTGCATTCTGGTCTCTCGCCAAGGCTGCCCAAGGCAACTTCTGCTCGTCCAATCGCCCGCCACTACGCAAACAAGACGACATACTGGTCCATAGTGCAAAGGAAAAGGCTGACACTTTAGGCCAATTCTTTGCCTCGAACTTGACTCTAGACGACGGGGGAGTCACACCACCCAACATCTCGCGGTGTGAAAGCTCAATGACGGAAATCCGCATCACTCAACGCGCGGTCAGGCGAAAGCTCAGGCTCCTAGATGTCCACAAGTCGAGTGGACCAGATGGCGTCCCCGCAGTGGTTCTGAAGACGTGCGCCCCTGAGTTGACTCCCGTTTTAACGCGTCTTTATCGTCTCTCTTAAAACGCTAATAGGGTTCCATCTTCGTGGAAGGTAGCTAACGTCCACCCGATCCCTAAAAAGGGTGACCGGTCGGACCCGTCAAACTACAGACCGATAGCGATAACATCCTTGCTGTCCAAGGTTCTGGAACGAGTTATCAACTCCCAACTCCTGAGGTACCTTGAGGAGCACCAGCTGATAAGCGACTGCCAGTACGGTTTCCGTCACGGTCGGTCAGCTGGTGATCTTCTCGTGTACCTCACACACCGTTGGGCAGAAGCCGTGGAGGGCAAGGGTGAAGCTCTGGCTGTCAGCCTTGATATTGCCAAGGCGTTTGACAGTGTCTGGCACAAAGCACTTCTATCGAAGCTACCATCCTATGGAATCCCCGAGGGACTCTGCAGATAGATCGCTAGCTTCCTGGATGGTCGGAGCATCAAGGTCGTTGTTGATGGTGCTTGCTCCGATACCATGATGGTTAATGCTGGCGTACCACAAGGCTCAGTGCTCTCCCCAACGCTGTTTATTCTGCATATCAATGACATGTTAACCATTGAGAACATGCATTGCTATGCAGATGACAGCACGGGTGACGCGCGGTACACTAGCCAACAGAATGTCCCTCGGAGCTCCGTGCATGAGAGACGGTTACAACTTGTGTCTGAAGTTGAGGGCTTCGAGAGAGCCCTCAACGGGCTCTCGAATGGGGTGAGAAGAACTTAGTTCATTTCAACCCCACGAAGACACAAGTATGCGCGTTCACTGCGAAGAAGGACCCTTTTGTTATAGCGCCTCGCTCTTTCTTTCTTCTTTCTTTCTTTCTTTCTTTCTTTTTCTTTCTCACCTGTGGGCAGGAGCCCTAAAATACCAGCTCGACCCACTTGACTCCCTCCAACGGCGAGCTGTTCGAATCGTCGACGATCCCAATCTCACAGACAAATTGGAGTCACTGGAGCAGCGGAGGGACTTTGGCTCTCTATGCGTGCTCTATCGTATGTTTAACGGGGAGTGCTCTGAGGAACTGTTTGACTTGGTGCCATCGTCTCCTTTCTATCATCGCACCACTCGACATCGCAGCGAAGTTCATCCATACTACCTGGACACGATCTCGTCTAACACGGTTCGTTTTCAGCGTTCATTTCTCCCACGTACGTGCAGGGTCTGGAACGAACTACCAGCTGCGGTGTTTCCCGAGCGCTATGACATGTCCTTCTTCAAACGAGGTTTAAAGAGAGCATTAATATCACGGTAGGCAGCGGCTTCGTAGAGCCCCTGGCATTGCAGAAGTCTATGAGCGACAGTTACCACTTACCATCAGGTGGGCTGTTGGCTCGTCTGCCACTGTAGGCAAATAAAAAATAAAAAAAAAATAACATGAGAGGGACACACACTTGGCTTGTGAGAATTTTTTAAATATAGAAAAGCTCAAGGTATTTTGAATAAAGGGGCAAGTTTTAATAACATATTGGATATTGCAAATAATGTTATAAAAGGCGCTAAGACTGAACTATTTATTTTTACAAAAAATAATAAGTACCTAAGTATTAACTAAAAAAACAGATTAGAAATTAGTCAAATATCAATTACTAGCCTTCCGCGGCGCGGTTTCACCCGCGTCTTTGCTTACTGCTCTGCTTCCGTCGCCGTTAGCGTGATGTTACATAGCCTATAACCTAGCTTCCTCGAGAACTGGGCTATCATACACAAAAAGAATTATTCAAATCCGACTGGTAGTTTCAGAGATTAGCGCGTTCAAACAAACACACAAACAAACTCTTCCGCTTTAAATAAGTAAAGTTAACATACTGCGGAACTTCTTGTCAACTGTCACCTTCAAACATTTGGCCTACGGCCGCATACGCAGCGCCGCAACCGCTATGTCGCTGCATTTTAAATCTGTAATATCTTCGAAGCTATTCATTTAAATTAAATGCTGTACTTGTTTTACTAACATTTCTTAATAAAAAAATAAAAATTAAATAAAATATGAAAAATGGTTATTGTGGGTTATCCTTATGAGATAGACATACCATTGCGGACTTTTTTGTAGACCTTTTTATGGTGTACAATACCGCAGTACATTATTTCGATCTATCTTGTAGGATGTTTATTTACGACATCATATAGTTTCTCTACTATATTATGCATGTTAAATAAACATAAACCTTCCTCTTGAATCACTCTATAAAAAACCCGCATTAAAATCTGTTGTGTAGTTTTAAAGATCTAAGCATACATAGGGACAAACAGACAGTCAGACAGCGGGCAGTGACTTTGTTTAATACTAATGTAGTGATTTATACTCTATCTATACTATTTCATAAAGAGGAAGAGTTTTTATTTTTTCCTTTGAACGCGCTTATCTCTGGATCTAGCAGTCGGAATTAAAAAAATATTGTGTACTAGCGGCCCGCCCTCGCTTCGGTATCATAAGTTGAAATTTAAGAAGTCCTTTCTTCTAACATAGCTCGCTCTGTCGCTTTCTAAGTGACTATTTTGAAATAAAAAACATCATCACATAACTGTTCCTGCTGTGTGACAAATTCATACCAAATGCAATTCGAACCAATTTTCGTTAGGTATATTTTATGGTAAGTATACGTCAGATTTATATCATGATTACATCGGTCATTTTTATCTATGTGAAACGGTTCTAATAATTAATGATATTACTTTGATTATGATTACATTAGCTTTCTAGCGACTTCCGTTTATACTATGAATAGATGATGCCTCACTAATTTCAGTACCAAAGGAGTATCTATATGAGTTTGGAATCGATAGCTTTTAAAATAAAAGTTTTTCCATACAAACTTAGACTCCCTATTTCACCCTTGGTAAGAGTTGTTTAGAAAATTAATTAACTTAATTAAATAATTAGTCTTTTCTAGTAATTTGGAAACCCTACTATCAAAACTATAGAAAATTCATACAAACTTTGCCAGCCCTGTTTACTTCCTTAGAAAATAAATTTCGCAAAATCTCGTCTTAGTGAGTACCTACGTCCTAAAAGGAACCCCCATGCAAAATTTGATACTCCTAGCACTTGTAGTTTCTGAGATTTCGTGATGAGTGAGTGAGTGACCTTTGTATTATGCAATGTATGTAATCTAATATATAAAATTCTCGTGTCACGGTGTACGTTATTGAACTCCTCCGAAACGGCTCGACCGATTTTCGTGAAATTTTGTATGCATATCGGCTAGGGTTGAGAATCGGACAACATCTATTTTTCATCCCCCAAAATCTTAAGGGTGGTCTGAAAAGGGATGAAAACGATTGTATGAAACTTCTTCATAGTTTTAAAATTTTGTTTTGGAATACTTCTAATTTTTTTTTTATTGGGGTGGATTTATAGGGAAGAAATTAGGGATGAAATATATGGAAAGATATTTGCTTTTGAAGTTACGACTTGAAAATTGAAGAGAGGGGGAAGGGAGGGGGAGTGAAAGAGAAAAGAGAAGTGTGGGGTACGGAAGAAGAAGTGAGGGGAAGTGCGGAGGAAGTGAGGGGGAAGTGAGGGTAAAGCGAAGGGAAGTGAGGGGGTAGTGAAGGGAAAATGAGAGAAAGATGAGAAGGAAGTGAGTGGGAGAAGCCAGGGAAAGGGAGAGTGAAATGACTTGGGAAAGGAGAGGAGGGGTGGGGAGAGGGGAGAGGGAGGGAAGAAGCGGAATGGGAGGAGTGGGGAAGAAGGGAGAGGGGAATAGGGGAAAGTAGTGAAAAGTTTACGGGGGATATCTGTAGGTAAGTGAAAGAGGGTTTGTAGAATGGGAGATTAGAAATATCTATTTATATAAAAATAAATCCCTATTTCCCTTGGTCACGGCATCACGCGTGAACGACTGGACCGATTCCGTTAATTCTTTTTTTGTTGTGTTTGTTATTGTCAGGAGAAGGTTCTGCGAAAAATTAGATAATAATTAAGACAGGACGTCTGTCGGGTCCGCTAGTACAAACATAATGTTTTAACAGAATTCTTATTTAAAACTGTGTAACTTCTTCTTCTTCTTCTTACCTACTTTGTTCTTTGCACCACCTCAAAAGGTAGACTGGTACCAAGAGAATGCCATTGGCATTAAAACCGCCTATACACATTTATCAAGATATAAATAAATCAAGAGAGATATCCCACAGCATTACTATACTGCTATATGAGGGCCTTCCACCTGCAAATGACATTGCTTGGTCGAAGTAAGGAGAAGTTGGTGTTATAGCTCGGAAACTGTTAGCTTGTGTGGTGTCTCTTACCAGACCATGGCACATTTATTATCGTGCTCTGCGTACCCTGTCACCTGTACACGCTTGAACTTGTACAACGCTACAGACAACGCACTGTTAGTGCCAGCGTACTGGTCATCACAGATTTAACTCGCCCGTGTCGACACGATAAGAAGACAAAGATTCAAGATAGCGGCCCGCCTTGGCTTCGCACGGGTGGCCATTTTTTTAACATTTTGGGATAAATAAAGATAATTTAACTTATAGGTATTCTAATTAAAACTTCCCTTACTTTCATAGATGTGCATGCACGCCTCTGCCCCGTACTACATACAAAAATAAAAATCTTTCCTCTTTATAATATTAGTATAGAGTATAGATGATAGCCCAGTTCTCGAGGAAGGTTATAGGCTATGTAACATCACGCTACTGGCGACCGCAGCAGAGCAGTAACCAAAGACGCGGGTGAAACCACGCTGTGGAAAGCTAGTTATCGAGATATAACCGAAATTTACGCGGGCGAAGCTGCGGGCAACTGCTAGTATTATTATAACTGTATAATATAATTTACCTAGGTAATAATAATAATATAACCTTCCTCGAGAACTGGTCTATCATATCTACGCAAAAATAATTTTTCAAATCGCGCTCAAACAAACAAACAAACTCTTCCGCTTTATTTAATAGTATAGATATACATTGACGATTTTGCATACAAACTTTCATCCCCTATTTCAACTTCTTTAAGCAATTTTTTCGTGATAAAAGATTCATAAAATCGGTTCAATGGTTTAGGCGTAACAGACATACAAATTCAAAGTAAAAGTCAAAGAATTTATTTTATTTTGATCATAAAGTATACGTAAAGTATGATGCTTATGAAAAGTCAACATTACATGAAGTCAGCCAATTGACCTATACCCAGTTCGCTGACGAGGTAGAGCTGTGAGAAGAACTGGCAAGACTCACGCCACTCTTTTCAATCGCCAGATAATTACAGTTATTTGTATGAGTTACAATTTAAACATTCAACGCAACCAAGCCAGCCATCATCACCCTCGCCATATTAGAGGGAAGGTGATGTCCCGGCCAATACGACACCACAAGCAATGACATTTTAGTGAGCATGACAATGCAGGGCATGGGTAGTAAAAGAACCATAATAAAATGTATTACCTATGCCTTACGACCTCATAATGATCATGATATGTATCCACTTCACATTAAACTTTTACTACAATAGTCAACATAATTACAATAATAGTCAATATAATTACTATAATAATAATCAATATACTTAATGATAATAATAGTCAATATAAGTACAATAATAATAATAGTCAATATAACTACAACAATAACAATCAATATAACATTAATCTTGCATTATACGATACGAGCAACTATACCCATGCTGACAGACAGAGAGAATTACTTTCGCATTTATATTATTATTACGGCATCATTTTTATCTCACTAAAATACCTAGACTTTAGTGAGATAATAGTGTAAGTAGGTAAATACAAAAAGAACAGAAATCACACACCTCACTTTATTACAAAATATATAATTTTACTTGCTTTTCTAGTCTACATTGGTGTAGATATTTTCGCCTCCAAAAGAAACTTGAAAATAATTACACACATAATTAGGTATATTATTATTATTGTGTATTTACCTATTTTTTTTTCTATAGGTATTAATATTTTATACCTACCATTATTTGACTAATTCAATATATTAGCGAGCTGTCAGAGAATATTTAATTTTGTGTTTAGTTATAAAACGCAGCAAAGATTGGGCAGAAAGCAGGACGAGCAGTAAGTATACAATAATAAGGACGACTCACTACACTAGAGAAATTTGTGATCAGTATGCGTAAGCAAGGCAGGCGGCTCAGCAACATAGGTATTTTAAATACAAACAAGATAGACATTTACGGTCGGAGCACACGATGCGTTGCGGCGCCGCACCGCAAAGATTTCGCCGTACCGGCGGGCACACGCGAGCTGTGCGGCACCGCAACATTGTTAAGTCGCAGCGGCGCCGCGCCACCGTCCCAGCAGTGTGACAGTCTGTATAAAATGAATCGTACGAGGCGACTGAGCGGACGAGCGGTGAGCGGTGCCGCTCCGAGTGGTCCGACGTCGCACCGCATTCACACTTCCCCGCCTCGTCTCGGCCGTTGCAAGTTCGGTGCGGCCGGCGCGGCGCCGCAACGCATCGTGTGACATGCCACAGATATTTCTATGTATCACGACGCAGCAACACCGCTCCGTCGCCGCCCGACGCAGCGACACCGCTCAACATATATATATTTTGTAGATAATTTCCAAAGTTAGACATAGGATGATTTACGAGGGTGTTTCGCTACCAGTTGTCGCCACTTCTACTGTCACATTGGGACAAAGGGAATAACTTTCAAAAAGCGCTTGACAGCTAGACCTGACGCGTCGCTGCTGCCCCTTCGTGGGCTCCATTTCAGAAAACCCTCTCCAATTTTCTTTTGTCTTATGCACGTGAATTATACATCCACACTAAAAAATACTTGTTTTGATAGCGTTGTCAAAATGGAAGACCTTTTACCAAAGTGACGCCAACTAATCCAGTCAACGAATTTTTTTTTATTGCCGACAGTGGCAGACTAGCAAACAGCCCACGTGATGGTAAGTGGTAACTGTCGCTCATAGACGACTCAATGCTCCCGCAACGCCAAGGACTCTGCGAGGCCACTGCCAAGCGTGAAGGGAGTGGGGTAGGTGAAGGTATTGAGGCAAGAGAGGAAAAAAAAAAGGGGGGGAAATTGGGTCCCTGGCGCTCTCAATCACCGAACGAAACGCAATAGTACGCAAACTACTATTCTTACGTCGATCTTCGTCACTATTCTACACGGACGAAGTCGCGGGCACAGCTTGTATAAACTACAAGTGCGCAAAATTTCATACTCTTCCGTCCGCGCAATTAATATTTTCACTTCATAAAAAAGAGTACTTAAAAAGTTTTTGCTTCACATAATAATCTATTTTTATAGTTCCGAAAACTGTCAATTATCCAAATAACACCACAGAATAATGTATATTTCCTTAAACTCTACTTATATTTCCATGTGATATTTAAGATAATAGGTTTAGTTAGTGTCGCCCAAGGCATGGAGTCGCCTCACTATTGCTTTGTTTTTTGTGACATGACATTGACACATGACGTCATGCTAAGAGTGTAATCAATCTTCTTTATCTTGGCCAACAAATTCGTACGAATTGTCTGGAAATTTTAGTGTACGAGTACTTGTGCTTTTACATTTTATTGCTTTAATTCAGTGGATTCGGTCAACAGATTACTATTGAAGATACGAACAAAGCAATCGTAATGGCGAGTGTTCACGGGCCAGGCGCAGGGGCGTCAGCGCCCGCTGAAGACCTTCCGCCTCCTTATTCCGCCGTGGTTGGTAATCCACAATATGGCTTTGTGGTACCCGGCGGAGAAGTTCCTACTGCTGGGCCGTATCCACAGCCAAAACAATATACAGCAGCGGGTGTGTACCCACATCCGACGATTACGGTGACGAGTTCGCAACCTCAGCCAGGAGACATAGGAATGTTGGGAGCAACCCCACAAGGAGTGCCCATGGGGATAGTTCTTCCACCTGCGGTAGGCACAGAACCGACGACAATCACCTGCTTCAATTGTAACAAAGTGGTCACAACAAGAGTGACATACACAACAGCTTGGCATACTCATTTAGTTGCTGGATCTGTTTGTGTCATTACTATGTAAGTAGCTTAAAAACATTTTTGGGTTAGGGTGCAGCAAAGAGGATGCAATAGAAGTATTTTTTAGAGAAAATAAAAATGTGTCATTTTTAGTGCACTGCCTTTGGTACAACTTGACCACTAAAGTCTAAGTTCACATAATGTTTTCCTTTACCAAGTGCCAGTAATGTCCTATAAAAACTTAGAAGTACCTATTCAATTAGATATAACAGTATATAAGTTTACAAATATATACCATGACAGGTTTTCTTATATGAGGAAAATGGTTGAGTTGTTGTCTAAGGTAACAAAACAACATTCTTTATTTCTATATATGATTGTGTTTGATTGCAGGGTATGCTCTCTGTGCTGTCTGGGACTGGTTCCATACTGCTTTGATACATTCAAGGACGCTGAACACTATTGCCCTAATTGCAATACCTTTATTGGCAAAAGCAGCAAGTGCTAAAATTAACATAAAAGTATGGTTTAAAAGATGGTTACAACACATTTAAAATTAAAAGCTTATTAAAATTTAAAAAGGAAAATGCTAGTAAAGTACCTTTACATAGGTAATTACTATTTTGCAAAGTAAAGTAGACATAAAGTTAAAGATGTGTCGGTTAGCTTAAAACTAGCTTTGCAAAATTAGTATCATGTAAATGAGTCTTAAAAAATATTGATATTCCAGTATCAAGCAATTATGGTGCCATTACAATAATAAATATTAGGTTTCCTAATTGCTATTGTTCCATAATCAACTTTGAATTATGCTTATGAATCATCTACTGTTTCACCATAATGTTTAAATGTGGAATTATTTAGGTATATTGATTCAAATGAATTCCTGCATTTCACCTGTGCTGTTGTTTATTAATTTTCAATAAAATATGCACTTTCTCTTGAAAATAAGACATTTGTGGCAGGTGAAGCTATATTTCTATAAGAATTTATTTTCTAAATATTATTCATAATAATAGTTCTGAAAAGGGGACTAGTATAGTATAATAGACATACGGAAAACAATAATAGTAATCTATAATATAAAAATGAATCGCTGAATGTGGAGCTAAGCGCGAATTTTGAGAGCAACTGAACCGATTTTGCTAATTCATTTTTTAAATATTCCTTGAAGTACGAGGAGGGTTCTTACGGAGAGAAAATTAAAAATTGTCTAAAAATAAAAAAAAAATATTAAGAATAGACTGTTAGGCGGTACGAAGTTTGCCGGGTCGACTAGTTGAAAATATAAATCAAGCTGTATAATTTGAAAAGGCCTAATACCTTTAGAAAAATTTGATACAAATGAACAAGTTTCACACTTTTCTTTCTAAATTTTGTAATCACAAACAAAAGCTAATATTTATTAAACTAAATGTAACATGTAGTGTAGCAAATAACACTTAATATAATTTAAAAATGTTATTTGTAAGACTATATTTTATAAATTTTGCTAAGTAACTATACAGCAGCTCATATTCATCTAATTATAAAAGCTGAGACATTTTATATGCAAACTTGCATATATTGTAGTCCTTAGTCACCTTACATCTGAACTATGATGCAATATAATTGTAATGTAAAATAAAAGCAATATGTTAATAACTGCTAGTCATAAAAGCATTCCATCCATTCAATGCCTTTTGGTGTACCTAGGAAATTGATCATTTTTTTTAATATTGTCTAAACAATACCGATAAAGGCAAGGCAAGCTAATCAACATTAATTATGTCATAAATATTAATTCAGGCTCTTTAGTTAACTGTAAGAAAAATAATCATTTTAAAACATGTATTTTTGAGTAGTGGAACAGACAGATATCATTAACTGAAATAACAGCAATTGGCAAAATATTTTGCCAGAAGTGAACCAGATATTAACCTTGTGACTGAATCTAGACTGAATTAATATGGTTTCTTGTAAAAACTGTGAAACTTAAACATTAGTTTATATATTTTAATGATTATGTAGATAATTTTATCTTAGCCATATGTATTGGCTTAAATTATAACCGAATGCAATAGATCATTATGTGGTAAATATGTGTATGTATTTCCATGATTGATTCAATACTGTAACTAGTAGTAAAATTAAAAATTGTGGTTAAAGTATATTACTTACATTTTTTTACAAAATTGTCTCAATGTTGTGATCTCAAGGTACAAATCTTAATGCTTATCAACATTTTAGCAATAAATGATTACATTTTGTCAAGACATAGATGGGTAATACAAATAATTATGATTACCATACTTAGAGGCTGATCTACATTGATCCAGTAGTTGGCCCCAGTATCACTGGATTCCGACACGGTTCAGCACTGTATCAATGTAAATGTTTGAATACTGGATGCTGGACTGAATTAAAGAAAATGTTTATACAAATATAAATCAGTAATAATAATAATAGTAGCAATTTGTTGACATCGATTTCGTGTTTCACCAAATGAAATACAATACTGATTGTTTTCTTTTCGGCTGTTTTTTATGATAACAATATTTTACCTTGAGACCACAGAATTATGTTAGTCCTTTTATTCTATTTTACGATGTTCACATTTTATAATTCACTGAAATTTCTTTTGTTAAGTATATCAATGATAACCTCTGTGTGTGGTCCATTGAAACCAATAAGCATTGAAAGTTACAAGCAATATATGTAGATTAAGTTCTTTGTATGTCTTGTAATTTAATTTATGGAGTCTAAAAGTGAAATTTAGAAGTTTTTGTACAATATTTTTTTGTTTCTTATTTATATTGATCAGGAAATACAATTCTTTTAATTTGTTATTTAATAAATTAAAGAAACAATTTTCTTTTTAATTATACTAACTCTCATTCATTCTCTTTATTAGATAGTTATGACTGAAAATCTAGAAGCAACAAATAAAGAAGAAGAAATTTAAAGTATGTGTAAGTATGTGTAATTAAGTAAATCTAATTAGAATTTATGGTTTTCTGTAGTCAAACAAAAGAGGCAAAGGTTGTTGGTTGTAGTGTCAGGCAAGACTATAAATATTAGGTACTAGCTATAAGTACCTATTTAGGTACCTATGTACTAGTAGCGAAGAGTCACTTTTCCGAGGAGGGAAGCCGGTGGGACTAAAATATTTAGAGTTTCGGAATACTAGTTAGTCTGTGAGTAGACACGACAGCAGTGATAGGTATAAGGAGGTCAGGACATATTTTAAAAGGGAAGCCGGCAGGAATCGTGTCATAAGGACGCTTCGCCACTGCTATGTACCTATAGTTGTCTTTGGCCGAGACAACAATAATTACGTGGCTGTAAGTTAGCAGTCACCGCTATAATTATTACGTAATAACGAGTGGAATAAGCCATATCAGCCGGAATCTAATATGGGAATTGATATACAAATGGTTAATAAATAAGTACTTACAAATGCCGATAAATTCCTATACATTATTAGATATATATTTTTTTTGCATAATACCATGATCACTGAAATATTAAAATAATGATGTGTTGTAACGGGTTATTGATCGTCGTACATCCGCTTCGTCCACCTAACATAACAGCATCATGCCTCTTTTATCTGTAGTGATAGGCAGAAATATAAACTACCCGTATTCGCCATGTTGTTGGGTTCCAGGCGAGCCAGTTGCCATTTACCGGGCACAGCTGCATAAACCGAGTTAATATTTTAATTTTTTCGACAGGTATACCCACCATTAACCGACCCTGGGATCGAACCCGAGAGCTCTGCGTGCTAATCCGTTCACAGCCCAACCTCTGAGTTTATCATTAACTATTTCATAAAGATACAATTGCATTCAAACGCAGACTCTGATAAAACATTAACATCTATCATATTCATAAGTTAAGATACTACATACTTAGGTATTCACCTACGTTTTACCACATAAAAGTAAGCCACTTATCTGATTACAAATTAGTACTAACGTACGAAGATTCTGTTTAGAGCAAGTGCTAAATAGGCACAGAAGATTAAAAAAAAAGATATTGGTCAGTTGCTTGCCTAGTTTTGACTTCTCAACTAACTAATAGTAGTATTTAGTAGATACTTTCTCTTCTTCTTTGAATGCAAGTGCAACTGTGTAAACCTTACTACTACACAATGTGCACATTAGAGTGTCGTGTGGGATCAAATCGAACCCACAACCTCTTGCACCGCAGCGACTGCGCCATCAGAGGCAATGACGCAATAATACCTATTACAACGTACTTGGGAAGGTAAATAACAATTAGACATCCATACGTATTAAGAAAGAAAATAAACTGTTTATGAATCAGAAAATAGCGTCGTACGTATCTGACGAAACAAATAGTGATAACAACATTGTGATTAGATAGCTACAATCGTAAATGATAACGGGCGCAAATTTCATTCTTTAGGTAATCATAATCAATATGGTATTCATAATTCATACAGTATAATTTTCGTTGAAACATGGATTTAAATAATAGTGTGAACCCATCTGCAGATACAAGGATAGATATATATACAGGCGATAATGTAAAGTTCGCGAGAGAACCTCCGCCACCTTACACTGAAGAAGTGCCTGTGACCGTTCAACCTGTGCATCAAACTATTGTCATTCAACCACAGCTGAAGAACTCTCCGACATTTTATAGCTGTCCTAAATGTAATGAAAGGGTTCTTACTAAAGTTGATTACTTGAATTCACGTAAAACACATCTTCTTGCTGGCTTTATATGCGGTCTTACCTTGTGAGTATTGATATTTACTTAGTACAATACAAGTGTTATCTTTGTCCTTTATCCAATGTTGTTCACTTACATAAAGAGAGTCAAAGTGCCTGCATACTTACCGGTAGGTACCTACTCTACATTATTGTTGAACTGCAGCAGCATAGGCCTCATGAAAATCACTTAACCCTTCCATTGACACTACTGTAGACATTAGATGTTTTATTGTCATCACGGCCATACTCGTTTACTATCCCGGCAAGTGATATGAGCATTGAAATCAGATGTGTGGTTAGTGGTCAACCTAGTGTCAGGTTTTGTTCAGGTCGCCCATATAGGCTTAAATTAATACTTAGTTGCTCTATTTCTATATCCTCTCGCCACTTTGCATTAATTAGGTACTTACTGATAAAACTCTTTCAGTAAAAAAAATGTACGAGTGTCTAAGTCTAACATTTATAGAGTTAAGCAATTTGATGCTGAAACAGTATTTTGTATAGATACCTACTTTATTTTTGTTCAACAGTAAAATGTGTACCTCTGATACTATTGTTAACAGTATAGTTGGCAACCCTAGATAGACAGCACATGTATGACTGTGTCACATTGGTACTTGCGGTCATCTAAACCACAATGAAATTCATTAGTGCAGGCAGCTGGAGAGGTGGATATGTAGCTTTCTATCAACTTAACAACGTCAACACTGCTGAATTAAACCTCTCTCAAATTCATGAGCTTGAGTTTGCCATGATCAGCACTCGTGTATGGTAGGCTAGTACTATAGGTATGGTGAACCACATTGGGGTGATAGTTAGTAGGAACCTACCCACGCAAATAAGCGTATGTGTCGTAAATGGCGACTAGAGGTATTCCCTCAATTATCAGGCTGTATGTGTTACCAATTTTAACATATATGTTGCAATATTTTTTTACAAAGAAATCAATCAAGTACCTACTGAATTCGTATAAAAATACTAGTAGGTACTACCTGAAACCTGTGATACTATTTATGGTTGGTGATTGGAAAGACATTAATCTTAGTACTTATGCTCTCAAACTTGTTTCAGATGGTGTCTATTATGTTGTTTGGCTGCTGTACCATATCTTATTAAAAGTTGTAAAAAAGCGCATCATTTTTGCCCAAATTGTGATACATTTTTAGGTGCATATTCGAAGTTTTAATGTTTTAACCGCGTCCAGTTAGAACGTTACAAAGGGAAATGATAAGAAAATGAAATACTCAAGTACAAAATAACAGTGTAATATTTTAAAGTGACCTGCTTTTGAACAACGTACTTAATACAGTTTCAGTTATGAATAAAAAATTAATATCATGACGTGTAATGGATCTTTTGTCCTACAATTTATTAAATTTATCCTAAATATTTATTGGTTTAGTTTTATTTTATGACTTAAGTTCCTAATAAATTGATTGTGGAGTATAATTACCGAAAAACCGCGTTAAAAAAAGGAGGCCTCGTACACTAGGTACCTCTCATAGGTGGTGCGGTAATGTGTGCATAATAATTAGAATAATGACTTCTTCAATTCTTGACTTCGCGATATCGCCGGAATGGTAATCCGTACATACGAAAACAATTTTTGTAGATGTATGATCTACAACTTTGTCAAACCAATTTTTGTTTTGGAAAAAATGCGAAAAACCGATATTTCGGTCATTTGAATTTAAATATTTTTTTTTGCACAAATTGAATTGGTGGAGTTTTGATATTTTTTTTCTAATGGTGTACATAAGACCTCCACCAGTTTTCAACTCTATGCGAATTATTACAAGTTACCATTTTTTTGTCTATTTTTACTGGATTAGTAGTTAGTTGTAGTGGGTAATAGCAAGACACCCATCTTAAGGCCGAGGCTGCACTGCTAAAGCGACTGCAACGCGACGGCGATTGCTTAAACAAATAAATTCCGCTTGTCGTTTATGCAGTGCGGCCACCGAAATTTGTTTAATACGCGTTTGTTTTCACGAAATCGCCGTCGCGTCGCGGTCGCCTTAGCATCGCGGCTTAGGCCTAACTTTTACACCACATAAATTAAAAGACAGTCACAATAAGTGCAGTGTCATGGTAAACCTCACAAACACAAGAATTGTCTTTGTTCAGTCTAGGAATCAAATCCTTAACCTTTTGCACAGTAGTTGTAGACACTTATGCTGTACCACTGAGGTAGTCAGCTTTATTACGACTTATTTATCAACAAGTGTTAAAAACCTCTTCCTTATTAAAAATGCTTCATATTTTTTTTATGCAAATAAAGTAAGATAAATATTAGGAGCAACCAGCTGTCTTATGCTGGTTGCTCCTAACATCCATTCCAATAGCCATTGCAATTGCAAAAGCAGGAGCCATGTGCCTTCCTACTTTTCTCACGATAAGTATGAAGTTTGTGTTTAAAATATTTTCATGTTATTAGATTTATAAAAAAAAATAGCATTAGTAGTGTAGTTACAAATAATGAGGTTGTGGCTATAGTTAAAGAGTACAGAAATGTTAAATTAACAAAAAGGGTACCTACAAATAATTGTGCAATATACTATCATAACTAGAAGCATACATGGGCTGATCGGACTGTAACTTACAATAAAAACTTACACTGTCATTAAAAATATTTTTATGAACTAGCCTATTATGGTAGTAATTATATAGATCTTGTCTTAGAGTATAAACCTATTAACTATAAGGAACTTGTAATCTAAAGCAATCTGATGCAATCTTCCACTTTCCGTCGACAGCAACAATAACGAAGGTTTGCTGGAAGGGCTTCTTCGTGTCGTCATTCTGGTAGACTACATCTCCACACGCTTGAATGAGATATGACAATTTGTTTGATACCAAATTTTCCGCTATAGGTTGCGCGTCCAACGTCTTTAAGATATGGTTACTGGCCGGTAAGTCCATCAGGAACTTCTGTATTTTGTCACTGCCGTTAATACCGTTACCATTCCAAACAAGAAGACCGGTGTCAAGGTACAGCTTCGATGTTAAATGTCTATTGTTGTCAACTTGCTTGTAAAATATTTTCGTGAACTCTTCTGCAGTTTCACATGCATTATCAATATTCTTCGTAAGTACTTCAGTCATTGTTGTTACCGTATATGTTTATTAAACACAAAATATTGGACTTGACAACGAAATTATCATGTCTCGTCCGGGACTTCGAGTGCTCTTAGTACTTGTTCTGTTCGACTGTTCGAGTGCCTGTCCTTTTTTGACAGTTTCAAGTAGGGATGCAACGATCTATCGGAAAACCGACAAATATCGATTTATAGACACCTAAAATATCGATATCGACTATGCGCCAATATCGATATATCGAAAACTAAAATATCGATATTGACTATGCATCAATATCGATATATCAATATTGACAATGCGCAGCGATATCATTTTTATCGAAAAAACTACCTACCAATGACATGGCCATGGGTCTAAAGTAGGTTTTCGAAAAAAAAAGAAACCAAAAAAAAGATGTTCGGTTGGCAGACTGTCAAATTTACTGCTTTTTAGTTCTATTGCTGGTACGAAATACTGAAATTAAACATTGTACAATAAATTTATGAAAAAAAACTCATTTCTAAAAATTTTAGATTTTAGAAATGAGTTTTTTTTTCATAAATTTATTGTACAATGTTTAATTTATTATTTATTATAAAGAATTACATACCTACTACTTATTATATTACAATATATAAGTAGTAGGTATGTAATTCTTTAATACTTAATAAATAATAAAATTTTTAGTAATTTTAGATATGAGTTTTTTTGTATGTAGTTATATTTTAAAAAATTGATAAAAAATTATAACTACATTGAATTTGAACAAGCTTAAAAAAATATCGATATATATATATAGTCCCTCTAAGACCGATAAATCGATATGGCCTTATTTTGATACAAATATATCGATATTTTCAAAAATTTGCATCAGTGTGACCATATGTGGCAGGATCCTGCCTTTTCGCCAGGTTTTGCCCTATAATTTACTCTCTGGTACTTAGATCATACACTCTCTGGCATATATATATGTTTGACATTTTTGAAAACTGGCACTATTTGGCAGTTTAAAGCAATATATGCTGGCAGACTTGGCAGCACAGCTTATACAAGGAGTTTGGTGCAGTATCGACAAAAGAAATAGCATTAGGGAGGAATTTTTACAAGACAATGGCAACATTAGCAACAATAAGAGTAAGACCTTTAGTTTGGGGATTTCGGAGAGGGTGTGAACCTTAAAGTGCTGAACAAAATATTTATAATATTTGTATCTTTAGTAAAGTTTTCAGTTGTTTTTCTAATTAGTCGGACTAGAAAAATTGTAAGAAACACAAAATTTTCATTCTGATTTCGTGCGGTATGAATGTTTGCAGATTGAAGATCTTTCATGGTGTAAAGCATATAACACTAAGTTGGTACTTAGGTTATCTAGTCTAAAAGAACATGCAACCACTACCTACTAAGCCTAAGAAGAACATGATCGGATATAGTGGGCAGTCATCGCTGACTATAAATTTTTTAACATTTTAACAGAAAAATTGTAGGAAGTATGAGTAATTAGGTATTAAATTTTTTTTATAATTTTAGGTGCAAACATATTTTTAACTTTTTCGCTAGAGAATTACTAGAAAGGCTTCAAGATTTTTAGAAGTATATCGCCATTATTTCGGCATTTTGTGTATTTTTATGCCTAGGTTGGGCAGGATCTCTAATTAAAAGTTGGTCACACTGATTAGCATCCCTAGGTTTAAGTTCACTTGCTGTCTCGTCGGAAATCAGAATTGACAGTTGATGCTGATGCTGATTCAAAACTATGTTGTAACTTTTATTATAGAAGATTATCATCACTACATAGTTTAAAACAAAGTCGCTTACCGCTGGCTGTCAGTCCCTATGTATGCTTAGATATTTAAAACTACGCAAAGAATTTTGATGCTGTTTCTTTAATAGATAGAGTGATTAAAAAAAAAGGTTTAAATGTATAATACATGCACAATAAAGTAGAGGAACACTGATAGTTTTAGAGGTTTCTAATGTGATGTCGTAAATAAACACATTTTATGCGCTTACATTGCAAAAGCTGGCTGAACCCTAAGAGATATATATCAAAATAATGTACTACAGTATTGTACACTTTATTAAAGCCTACAAATAAGTCGTGTGCGTTCGCGCAGCGAAATGTTGTTGAATTTAAAGATTTTAATTATGCAGATATTTAGTGTAATTGTGTATGGTAAAAAAAAATTGTGCACGCAGCCATTGTGGAGAAGTTCACCAAAAACTGATTCCGCTGGGCGAACGTTGTCCTGGAGGAACTTTTTTTAATCCATAGACTTTAGAAGAAAAGAGATGTGTCCAAAAATTAGTGTATATTTGTGTGTAATTGTGTATGTATGAATAAAATTAGTGCATGCATAAACTTCGGAGAAATTCAAGTTTCCGCTACGCGAACGTTTGGCCATTAGCTAGTTTTCATATAAAGCCCTTACATAGAGAGCTGTAGATTTTTACATACGTTGTTTTGAATTTGTTTATATTTGTTTAAAAAACAGATTTAGAAAAAAACGTAGGGCTTAAAAGATAAAAATATGAACGTAAAATACGCTTATTAGGTCTTAGTTCTTAAAGTATGCACTTTGGGGTCTAGATTTTCACGTTTATACAAACCTTGTAAGTGTCTGCAACATGTTGCCAAGTATCAATGATGTTCCGTTAGTAATTAAAAAGTTATAGGACAATTTACCATGAAAAGATCACTGTTTACAAAGCAGTCAAATATCACGACGTTCTAAAGGAATTGCATGGTAAAATGTATGCCAATAATTAGTGTATTCATTCAACTATTCACATGCAAAATTTCATGTCATTAAATTCAGTAATTAAAGAAAAACAATTATAATACTGACGAAGCATCGAAAACCTACATAACCCGACCAAGTTCGGATGGCTACAAAAAAGCGGCCGTGCAATATATTTAGGTAACATCTCAAAATTTACAGTATAATACCGGTATTGAATTGGTATAGGTGATAACACAATTGTTGTTTCGATATAATTTATAGGTCATTTATTTTTGTACACCTACTCAAATTGTTGATCAAATCTAAACAACTGAATAGTCTAGTTATGTGATGTGATTTTAATTTTTATTGAAGCTCGAAATATTATACTTACCCTTATATTCATAATCGTTTATTAAACCTATTTTAGTTAAAACACATTTAAGTCTATTGCTGTCGTTGCAAGCGTCTGTTAACGTTATTATAATTACATAATTAAGTATTATATGTAATTAAAAATATTTGTGTACACGGATATTTAAATAGAGAAGTACTTGTTAATTAAAGATTTATTTTTATCGTAGATAGTGGCGTTATTATTAAAAAAATATTTTTCATTCAAGAAATGCAATTGTTTTATTTTTTCCTAATGCTTGTGTACGCAACTGTACTATATTAATAAATACTATTGGAAGGTTAAGAACGTTTCTTAGATATACGATTTTTCTAAATCTGTTTTTTAAACAAATATGTATAAACAAATTCAAAACAATGTATGTAAAAATCTACAGCTCTCTATGTAAGCGCTTTATATGAAAACTAGCTAATGGCCAAACATTCGCGTAGCGGAAACTTGAATTTTTCCGAAGTTTATGCATGCACTAATTTTATTTATACATACACAATTACACACAAATACACACTAATTTTTGGACACATCTCTTTTCTTCTAAAGTCTATGGATTAAAAAATGTTCCGCCAGAACAACGTTCGCCCAGCGGAATCAGTTTTTGGTGAATTTCTCCACAATGGCTGCGTGCACAATTTTTTTTTACCATACACAATTTTACGACGTCATACACTAAATATCTGCATAATTAAAATCTTTAAATTCAACAACATTCCGCTGCGCGAACGCACACAATAAGTCCGCAATGGTTTATGTCTCTTAGAGATAACCCACAATAACTATTTTTTATCCTTTAATTTTTACGAGAAATAATGGCATATTTACGAAGCGATTTTAAGCAATACAGCTTTAATCCTTATCCAATTAAGTACATTATATACATAGATCAAAATGGCCTTTTATAGCATATTATTTAAATGAATATTTTCAAAGATATTACAGATTTAAAATGTAGGGACATAGCCTTAGAGCATTAAACCAACCGGAGAGGCCACTTACAGGCGTACCCCTCTGCCAAAGGTACCAGCCCACCGGTCATAGCCGTTATATAAAACTAGTTGACACGCGTTCCGCATCTTAGGTCATCTATCACTGCGTGCGTAATAACGTCTCAATAAAAATGCTGAATTGCAGTGTATTTTGGTGTTAAAGCGATCAGAAACATTAAATCTACAAAAGGATAACATTACATTCCATCTGTAAGTATTATTTTGTTCGAATATTATTAAATAATGCATTAAATTAGCAATACCAAATAAAATACTAACCAATAAGTGTTGCCAGGTTTATCATCAATACTCTAATCTGGGGTAATATTTTAGGTTGAATGAACTTATA
This sequence comes from Parascotia fuliginaria, assembly GCA_963082885.1. Classification (NCBI taxonomy): domain Eukaryota; kingdom Metazoa; phylum Arthropoda; class Insecta; order Lepidoptera; family Erebidae; genus Parascotia; species Parascotia fuliginaria. The sequence continues at coordinate 10,135,719 of OY720188.1, forward strand.
AACTAACCATAAATATTTTTTTTATTTCGCCTTGTTGACATAATATCTACTATGTTTCGTTTTGGATGTACATTGTTGTGTCATCGTTCCCATATTTATTTATTTTTAATTATACCCAATGTTTTTTTTACCAAGTAATGCACAAAATAATATTAAACGAACAAGTAAAATGAGACTATAAATCTAATTATACAAGATTAGTGCACTTTATTCCGAAAGATAATTGCTCATTTCCCACAAAAATAAGCGTATTTATTATTAAGAAACTGGTCACACTTCAACAAAATAAGAGATGAGACAGTTTAATCACAAATATCGATATTGGTCACAAATATCGTTGAATAGTGTTGACATTTCCTGTATTAAATTATTTTTTTTTTGTTCGCTTTAGTTTCTAAAAGAAGCAGCAACTCGAGTCGCTTGGGTCTAATATTGTGGGAACCATATATGTGGGTTACTAAACGTACAAGTATCTGACTAGCAGCTTAAAGGACAGTCTTCTGTGCTGTCAGCACAGCTACTCCTTCCTACCCTCAAGCGGCGGGCTGCTCAATTTTTAGCAAGTAAACTCGCTGTGCGCTACCTCCTCTTATTGCATTACCTAGGATTAGTTAAACTAGATTTATTAGGCTAATTTAAATTGTGTAGATGGCGTTGTGTGTAGTTGTTGAAATATTATTATTATTATTATTGTCTTTTACAGTATTTTATTATACCTACTTAAATAAAGACTTTCTGAAATATATTCTGTTGTTTTTTTCTTATCTGTACAGATAAAATATCTCTCTAATAAAAATCTACTCATACATTCTCATGTTACCGTCTTGTTGCTATGTAATCAGAACTAAATCCTCAAAATACAAGCTCTGCTTAGTTGGAATGAAATTTAATAGCAATAGATAATTAATTCAAAGTATTATTTGGTTTGAATACATACATACTTAGGAATAATGCACGTAAAATTGACACGTAATAATCAATTACTATTGTTACGTGTCAGGATGGGGTTCGAGGTAAAATGCCAGTTACGCGATAATGAGTTTATTCAAGACTCACACAATACACTAACAGTAACAAAATAACGCAATGAACACTTATACTGCACTATAACGCTTCGTATATCGCTCTTCGTAAACTTCCGTATCACTTAGATGTTCGCTCGAGATCGCTGTATTCACAACAGAACGAAGTGCCGACGGTCGAATCCTTTTTATAGTCATTCAATAGATTTCTAGAACCTTCCTGTTATTACCAGGAAGTTGCCGACAATTTTCGATAACAAACAATGAGTATATGTACTTAACTGCGACGCGTAGACCAGGTATGCCTACCGCCGATGAGCTATTGTTATACGTGTAGGTAGGTACATGCGTACGTTCTAGCGTAGGTATTTATCGTATACGTGTAGGTAGGTACTTGCGAATGTTCTAGCGTAGGTATTCGTCGTACACGAGTAGGTAGGTACTTGCGAACGTTCTAGCATAGGTAATCGTTGTAACACTATCTTTAATTCACACTAGAACAAATTTTAACAGGTGGTGGTCATTGAACCTACATTTACCTACTTTACCTTGTGCGCACAAGGTAGTAGTAAAATAAAATAAAAAAAAACGGCTAAATGCCAGTAGGACTCGCGCGCCGAGGGTTCCGTACTATCAGGGATCGGAAGTATTGAATAAACATTATTGAAGTTCAAACATAGTAAGAGAGCCCGACCGCATAACCAGATTTGTTTGTCGAAATTAACAAATAAATTTAGGCCGACTGTATGAAGGGCTTTTTTAATAATTACAAAAAAGTGTGCTAGTTAGAAACACTGTTTTATTCTTCCTGTAATATTAAAATAAACATGAATTAACTAGAATTACTTGTTTCATCTATTTCAGTGCTTAAAAAAAAACTTTATTTTGATTTTTTGATTATTATTACCTAAAACTATTCTATATAGTCATTTATTCAACAACAATTTACATTGTATTTGAAGATTATATAAAATAGAAACATGAAATTAAGCTATTAAATTAAAATATCAAATTAAATTAATAAAATTAAATTATTTAAACTCATAATACCTAACATAAAAATAATTATTATTACATAAATCAATGAAATTATAAAACAGTTTAAATAATAATAAAAAAAAATATATATCTAATTTCGAATAGGTAGATTCATAATTGCAACAAGTTTGTCATTTTAATTATAGTATTTTAAAAAAAACTCTGTTAACAAGACATTTAGTTCTATATTATGCTTGTTACAGTTCGTCAACAGTGTAAAGGCATCTGTCCAAGAGAAAAGCTTTTAATTTGGTCTTAAATAAACTGGTATACAGAACACTCTTTATATCCTCAGGCAACCTATTATATAATTGTACAGCTTGATATTTAGCGCTGTGTTTCACTATATTAAGTTGTGGAATAATTTTTGTCTTAAAATCCTTTCTACGTGTCTCTTCTCTAGTTCTTCTTTCCTCACTATTCTCGAAGCTATTTATATGTTTTGCAAAATTGCACAGTACAACCAGAATATAAAGGCTGGGTACAGTTAGTATACCTAAACTCTTGAAATGTGGTCGACAACTCTCTGTTTGTGGCACTCGAACCATAGTGCGAATAGCTCGTTTTTGCAAAATAAACGCTCTCTGTGTGTTATAATCATAACTATATCCCCAGCATTGTATGCTGTATCTTAATTTAGATTCAACAAGCGCATAGTATACCATTTTTAACCTGTCTACGTCTAGTTCATCTCTAAGGGATCTTATAGCGTAACATGCAGATGATATAGAGTCGGATACTGCATTTAACTCCGACTTCCAATTTAATAATTCGTCTATATTTATACCAAGAAATTTTACTTCTTTAACTAGAGCAATACTTGCTTCATTTAATATAATTGGCATATTATCAGTGTTTCGTGACGTAGTCTTAAACAGCATGATCTGAGTTTTCATGGCATTTATCAGAAGGTTATTTACCGTGAACCATTTAGAGAAAGCTTCTAATAGTTTATTCACTTTTACGGGCAAAACTTCCATATTGTTTCCATCTATGATTGCATTGGTGTCATCCGCAAAAACAACTAATTTACAATCCGGAATAATTGTATTAATATAATTAATCATGTCATTAGTAAATATTATAAATAAAATTGGGCCTAAAATTGATCCCTGTGGTACTCCAGTCTTGACTTGAAACATAGCTGATTTGTGAATTGTAACATGTCCATTATTGTCAGTATTATTAAATTCCACATACATTTTTCTATTATTTAAATACGAAGAAAATAGTTTCAATGATTTCCCCCTCACACCATAATGGTCCAATTTTGTAACTAGAAGTTCGTGATCCACTGTATCAAAGGCAGAACTGAGATCTAAGAAAATGCCAGCTACCCTCTTTCTATTATTAATCCTTTCCATTACATCATTTAATAAAGTATAAATTGCATCTGTGGTACCGACACCTTTTTGATATCCGAATTGTCTTTCATTTATAATTTTATTAAGATTGAGATGAGATACCAAACGGCTTTTAAGGATTTTCTCAAAAATTTTTGAGAGTGTGGGTAACAAAGAAATCGGTCTGTAGTTTTCAGGTTTTGTTCTACAACCTTTTTTGTAGATAGGTACAATTTTAGCTACTTTGAGTTGCTCAGGAAATATCGATTCATGTATACATTTGTTATAAAAGTTTGTTAAAGGTAAGGCTAATATTTTTGCATGCTCTTTTAATACACTAATAGGGATTTCATCGTACCCACTTGAACGTTTGTTTTTCATTGAGCTAACTATTTTCAATATTTCATGTGGTGTAGTAGGATAAATATCCATTTCCTTTGTGACCCTTTCTGTATTATGTTTTAAAATTTGAAATGACTGTTCTTTATTTTGTTTCGTTACAATATTAGTATAGTCAAATTGTTTTGCCAAATAATTACATATTTCGTCAGGATTTTCTATAATTTTTCCTTGTATTTTTAGTCTAAGATTGTCTGTTTTTATTGTTTTAACTTTATTATTCTTTTTATTTACTATGTCCCAAATCTCTTTGTTCAGGTTAGTCGAATTTTTGATGTGAGAGTTTATTGCCAGTTTTCTTGCCTTGTTTATGACTCGCCGATATATTTTTATATAATTATTTTTGTAGGACAAAATGCTAGGGCTCAGCTTCTTACCATTCTGAGCACATAAAAATCGCTTCATTTTGCTCGAGACTCTCACTCCTTTAGTAAGCCACTGTAGCTGCCTACATTTCTGCGGGTTAATAATGCATTTTTTTTTCCTAAAACTTTTACGAAAAACTTGTGTAAATTTTTTGAGAAATATATTTATACCCATGCACTCCCAGTTTTCTTGCAAGATATTTCTTTGGAAAGTTACATTAGCCAACCTGTTAAAGATACGTTTATCCATTTTAATTTTACCTGAGTTGTTAGTTGAAGTGGTATTATTTAGATAAATTCTACAGAATAGTCCTCCGTGTCCGTCCGCTAAGCCATTGTGGTCTACCATGCAGCTGTGTATACAAGATTCTGGTAAATTGGTTAGGAAATTATCTAAACAAGAACTACTACTGTTTCGAACAAAAGTTGCTTCATTAATAAGAGGCCTAAAATTATAACACGTCAATAAACTAACGAACTCCTTCCTTTTTTTCGTATCTAATAAGAGATCAACATTGTAATCACCACAAATTATGCCTTTTCTGTTGAACAAATAGCCGAGTAGTTTTTCCAATTGTTCCATAAAATGATCAAAGTTCTTGTCTGTAGGATTGCGATAACAACAGCAAATATATAATCCCGTGTCAATGTCTTTTAAACCACATATTTCAAAACTTTCTACCTTATACAATTTATTAATAATATCACTATTTTCTGTTTTTTTATTTACATGTCCTAGGATTAAACTACCACCTCTCTTACGTTTTTGTCTCGCATTGTACGACATAAGATTGTAATTATCCATGTTCAGGTAATTTATTGACTCGTTATTTAAAAAATGCTCACATAAACATATATAATCCAATCCTCCATCCAAACTTTGTACATATACCTCTAGATCAGTTTTCTTATTGGTAATTCCGCATACATTTTGGTGAAAAATATTTATCCTAGTTAACAATGTATCTGTAGAACAATCATGCACGAAAAAGCTCTTGTTTTGATGATAATTCGTCTGTGTTAGTCAAAGAACTACTTTGTGTTAATATTTCGTCAGTTACATGATAAGACGAAGTCTGTCTGAGTCTCTACACTCTTATATTGAGCTTCATTTCTATTTACATAATAAGACAACTGATTAGTGTACATTTGGTAATTATTTTTATAGTTAATTTGTAAAATTTGCCTATATAACAATCTAGAAGCATGCAATTTATTTACATATGATAGCTTACTGTGATATACATCGAGTGAACAAAAAGTTGAGTTCTCACAGTTAGAACATACTAACTGGATTAGTTCATTTATTTTTTTTACATTAAGATAATTATTTTTATATACTTTACACACTACTACATTTGTATTTTTTAATTGACATAGATTAAAGTATAAACATGATTGTAAATTTAAGGGATTTTTGTCTTAATATAAGATAATGCTCATTTTATTAAGGAAACATAATAATCATGAAAATGATTAAATCTTTCGCGTACTTATATGAAATCCTAAACATTGATACTAAATATCGACAGACTCAAGCTCTAACTGTTTTACGCTATGAAGCGTAAACTGATAGATGTCCCTGTGTGTGAATGTGATTGTGTGTGTTAAGTTTAAACTAGTGTGTAATAATTTTATTGTGTGCGTGTATAACGACGCGATTTAAAAATGCATTAGTAGTTAACATAGTAATTAGTGTGCGTTGCTCGCGTTACCCCGTCCCCCGCCGAAAGTGGCAGATTTTTGCGCAAAGGAAATAGAGCGCGTGTCCACTCCTGTTGGTTTAATGCTCTAAGGACAGCGGTTGCGGCGGTATCGGCCGGAGGAACCGGGGCGGCGCGGCGCGTGCCCTTGATATAATTATGTAGTATATTTAGTATCAGTATTGCCCGTGCGAAGCCGGGGAAGTAAATATTAGTTAAAATTTAATACAAGTAAGTACATAAACTTATTAATTAAAAAATTAAACACAATAATAAAAAATCGACTCCATTTAATTAAGAACAGGGTCATTTGTATTCTGCGACTAAAATAAGAGAAGTTTGTAATGCATAGCTCAACTGAAATTGCGACCATTGAATTTTGCCGTATTATACTTGAACCGTTGAGTAGTTTTTAGACAAATTTAATCAAAATCACACAATGCTGACTATATTTAGTCATAAAAAGAACAAAAATAAATCATTAAACTATTTTACTTACCGAAAATACGAAAGCCCATCCTTTTTAACGTCCTTGACGTAATATTTTTGCAATTTCTCAGCGAACACTTCGGCATTTTAAACGTGTGTATATTGACGCGAGTCTAGCACGACTATTTTGAAAAGAACGCACAATTTCAAATTGTGCGCTTATTTTATGCAGTTTTTTATCTTAGGTTTTTTATAAATCAATGAGATGCACCAACGTTTTAATAATCGATATATACTAAACGTAGTAGACTTATTGGTCAGGTGTGTTGTTACAATACAAAGAAAAAAATTACAACATTCCTAAAAGAGAAATTAGCGTTTCGAATATAATTTTTTTTATAGATGCCACAGATAGGATTTCATTGTTGCTTGTGGTCCATCTGCTTAAAAATTACTTTTGATTTTAAATTTGAAATTTACTTTTTACTTACTTAAAACCATGTACTTAGTTCGCCTTACTCCAGTGAATAAATAATTATAGAGTGCGTGAGCGAGTAACTTAGCAATCAATTTTTCAGAAACGTTTGTAGGATGATCAGGGAGTGAACATACTAAAAGTAATTAAGTAGGATAATAATAATAATAATAAAATTGATTTATTTTCACTTCACAAAGACAAAATTTGATACATCGAAACAGTACATTACAGTTTAAAATGTGACTTTGTGAAGGACTGGACTCCGTGCTAGGAAAAAAATCCTGTATTACGGATCTCCAGGCCCCACCAATAAAGGTTTACATTGACAATTTAGTTGTTGTTGTATGTTTTCGATACAATACGTGATTTGTCTATACAATATGAAAGTGAGATGTGTGCTTGTGAACAAGGGCAAATTTGTGTCTGTACGTGCGTGAGTGTCCGTATCCGTGTCCGTGTGTGCGTGTGTCCGTGTGTGTGTTTGTCCGTGTGTGTGTGTGCGTGCGTGTGTATATATAATCATTGTTATTACACATTAGCAGCTATTATTTTTTCTGTTTCATCATAGTTTAGTGACTGTAGCCAGTTATATAGAGTCTTCTTAAGTATTACTCTACAAAGAGGATATATAATATTAAGAATTTTATTTATTTTATTGTATAGGAAACAGCCTACATATTATTTTATATGAGCGTTTGAAAAAAATTGTTTTAGACATAATGGCTTATAACGTCTCTACGCCTCTTATTAATATTTATAGTGGGTTCAAAGGGTAGGTTATGATGTCCTTTGATGAGTTGAAAATAAATAATTGACGGACAGTGAGAACAGCGCATTCCATATACAGATCAGCAGGAGGGTAGCGAAAAGGCAGAGATCAGGATGTCTTAAGTACTGCCCTTTGAGCTCTTTCTAGTTTCAGGAGGCTGGTTTTAAAAGTTCCACCCCAAACAGTTATGCAGTAGCATAGAATAGACTGACAGAGTGCCATGTAAGTCATCTTTATAGTGTTAGTGTCAGCAACACTTCGTAAGCTTTTAAAAACGAACATAAGTTTGCGGAGTCGTGCCGTGAGTACATCAATGTAGTTATTGAAGGTAAGATTATGGTCCAACTGTATTCCCAGATACTTGGTTGATAGGAGGGGAGGGAAGGGGTTCAAAGTACCCCTTTTTTGGTTTTTTGTTAATATCTATGAAAAGGTGCGTCCTAGAGAAAAATGATCTTGTACCGAATGAAAGCTTATAAAATTCTCCACAACTGTTATGTTGAGCACATTTTCTAATTTCCAATGGTTTTTGAAAACTACATGCAAAAATAAAAAAATATAAATGATCAAAAACACCGCTTGTGGCACAAGATTATACGGAGGTACTTTTAAATTCGTGGAATGGCGGGCAGGAGATGATAAAATATTATCACAAGTTAATTTTTATATTTTTAAATACTCATCTAAAACAACAATAATTCTTAATAACGACAGAGATTTAATTCGTTAGATGCACCCTTATCATATTTACGGCGGCGCACGAAAACGTGTCATCGCTGGGAAGAGTGATCTCACTCTTTACGTCGTAGTCACTTGTTAGCAGCAGTGAACGGTGCACGTTGTTTACATTTATTTGTTTTTGGTAATTAGGCCACTATGTATCAATTATTATTGTGCCTTCATAATGTTTCTAATAATATAAGAAACAAATACAAGGGGGTTACATTTCATGCGTAAGTAACTACTGAATTATTAACTATTTTCACAATTTCTCATATAATTATTCTACTTTATAAAATGGTGATGATTACAGTTATAATATGCGGAAGCGAGACATTTCGCTGTCTCATTTTTTATAGTCTGTCGTCGCTGCGCGCGGACGTCATAACTTCTCACACACACGACTTAGATGGACCGATTTTGAAAGCGCAGGGCGCATCTAACGATTTATCTATGCTAAACGAAGGAAATCAATACAAATACCGATCAGACAAGCAAACGATGGCGTACTCCTTTGGTTAAGACGAGAGTCAACAGCCAAAATTGGCACTTATTGAGGGTTTATAACAAAACGCAATGAATATTAAATAATTTAAGCCAAATAATATAATTAGGAAATAGTTTATTTGATGTCTTTCTATTATCATTTATCATACAAAGTGGCTTACGTATTATACAATTAGATTTCATAATATTATTTCTACTTCTATAATTCAGAACATTTGACACAGTGATTCACTACACTCGTCGTACACTATTGAAGTGATAAAATAACATGAAAATAACTTTAAAATTATAATATAATAGATCTTATCATTAACAAGCATTTGATTTATTTTATTACTAGAAATAAAACAGTCAGCATTTCAAATTCAAATCTTACCCTAAGGCACTGACAAAATGATTATGTACTAGATAAAAAAAAAATTTTAAATAATAATATAATTCTAAAGAGTAAATAACATTCCTTAAAATTATTAATAGAAAATGTTTAAATCGGCAAAATAAAAGCAGGTTTACTGGAATATAGAAAATTTGTCATTATAATATCGCAAATTCACATTTTACTAATATATTTATTGCCTTAATTTAAATTATTTAAAATAACTATAGATAACATAAAATTTTAAGATCACTGTTTTTCGAACACTATTGCATATTACACATCTTTTTTACCAGGCAGATAAATAGTATCTATCAATTATTATATTGAAACAGTTACACTAAACGTAAGGTTATCATATCGCATACAGTCCCAAAAATCACTAATACAAGTCATTAAGAATCTAGTTCTCGCAACACAATTTCAATGTATTTACACGAATATACTAACGTGCATACATTACATATCATGACATTTAATTTTAAACAGTGTTTTGATTTATGTGGTAATGAAGACTAATCGAAACATGACCAACACAAAATGGAATTTAAGGAAGGTTGAGTGTAACACATAGGTCAAAAAAAGGTTAAAACAGTTACCGCCAATGGAAAACCGGACGCCATTTTTAAATATCTATTTATAAAAATTAGCGGCCAAATTGTTAATGCATAAATAACTAAATAAGAAATTCATGTAATATCATTACAATTATATATGCAAATATTGTATCATGTAGTCGCCAATTTTTTATTGCAACTTGCAAAACACACTTTACTAAAGAGGACGAATGGGCGATTCAAAGTATTTTAGATTTGTAACTCCATTATTTTGAATCCTAATATGCGAGCATGTATAATTATAATTATCAATTATTTGTAACACATGTGTGAGCAGCGCAACGATGGCGTCTGCAGATCAATGTTACCTGTGCGTATGAACACGCAGTGGGCGGGAATTACACCTCGTTACGACGTCGCATAAGCTTGCCTCTTGTTATTTCTCTTCCAGCCCCATCTGTAATACAATTAGTGTAATTGACTATTGAATTGTCGTTCTGATTACAATAAATAAATTAATTAATTATTTAAAACTACATGTACCATGAAAACGCTGCCACTTATGATACTATGACAGCAAAATTATTACATATATACATTACCTGTAATGGTCCGTTGCACACGTCTACATTGTGTTTGTCCGAGATGCTGCCCATAAGTCTTTCCTGCATAAAAAAATAACATAAGCAAGAAATAACATAGAAGCACTTTTACAATAAGACCACTATAAACTATTACTCAGTAATACGTGACACGCATATTTAAATTGCAGTAATAGTAAGAAAAAAGGTAAAACAGCCAGCCATCGCATTGGATTACATCCTTACTCTATATGATACTACTTTGCATTTTTTGTGACGACTCGACTACCATACTTGGCAGAGTAATAAGAGAACCGTGTCCCGAGAGGCACGAACACAAGAAAATTTTTAGATGAATTGACTTCACAATTAATTATTACGCTCAAAGGCTAATTGCAAAATATATTCAAGTTATAACTTTACTAACCTCAGCCATTCGTTCTGCGTCGGCTAATGTGTGGTTGTGATTAGATCCCTTTGCTTGATGCAGTTCTGCCTGTAGTGCATCTATTTTGTTTTGCATCTGTGGTGCAAATAATTAATGTAAACATAAACACAAAGCGAATGTCAGATACCTCCACCAGTGGACGCATTTACATTGTTCGACATCATGGTAGGAGAAGCGAAAATATTGTCAAAGGAAAGACATAGGAGAAACATGTGGCGATTTCGCACTCTATGTACATTCACATAAGATTAAAATTGCCGTGATATACTTCTTCCAGCGAGCATACGATATGAGATTTTAGTCCAAAAACCGATAGGTAATAAGAATTTTGACAACGGACAAATTTATGCAATTGACTTTTGTATTAGATTTTTTTTATAATATTAATAACACAACGCTATCTAGACCCAAAACTAGGACTTTAATATATTTGGTCAAAAAAAAGTTCGAGGCGTTTACTATAGATGCAGAAGAAAGTGACCAGTTTCTAGATTCTAAACAATTCTTTTGTAGTTAAGACATTATACGGTAAAATTAAAATATCTCTGCAAAGGTAATACTCATGATTGAATTAACATAAGAACACACAAGCACACAAGTGCAAACACAATGTTCACTGTATATTATACCTCCGCTACGATCGTGGGCAACGATTTTTCTATGCAGGAGAATGCAAACGCCAAAGGTTCCTACATAAAACATAGTAAAATGGAATATATGTTAAACTACTTACTATATTATTTAAACATAATAAGATAATGTATGGTATGGTAAAATTGTGGTTGTTTAGAAAGTTTAAAACTTTCTGTTAGAGGCTAGCTTTCCTCATAAGCAGAACCGGTCGAATGTGTTATTGCAATGACGTCTGTGATAAATATAAAATACTGCATGGTTTCGTTGACAAACCAATACCTGCTACACAATACTTGCTGGTAGTAGATACTTGCTGGTTTCTATACTTATGAATGGGTCGGACCGATCTACTCAGATTGACTTAGATATTAATATATGTATTTTTGAATTATTCTCTTATGACGCACTCAGCTCGTTGTGTTTGCCATGTATTCCTTCGCTAACCATGAATCTGTTCAGAGGAATGCTAGGATATATAGCAACTTTAGTGATAACTGTAACTGTAATGTTACCTGCATGACTGTGCGCTGTCTGAGCTCATCCAACTCTCTCTGTTTCTCAGCTAGCTGCTGTCCCCACCTCTGCTCCTCTAACGTCACGTTCTGTTGTAGGCGGCTTAGTACTCCTTCCTGTTAACAGGTTTAGTAGTCACTACTCGTTTATTGAACTTATCTGAAACTCAATGCTGTACTTACATCTTTCAATTAATATTATATTATCATTCACCTAAAAACATCAAAACATACTCACAGTATCAACAATAATCCTCTTATATTTCTCGACGAGACTCTGTGACTGCTCGTTCTGTAGCTGCAAGTCTTTAAGTCGCTCTTCTATATCACTTGCATTACTCGCGGTCGTTTGTACGGGCACTTCTGTCTTAGCAAGTTGTTCTTTGAGGTTGTCCGCGAAGGTTTGAAGCCAAGCGCGGTCTACATAAGTGTTGGGAGCAGCGGACGGACAAACCGCCCTTAATACCTTTGCTACTTCATTGTATTGAGTTTCCTCTGCCTTTGCTATCGCCTCCTAGTTAACAAAATGTTTCATATGTATTCATACAAGCTTCGTACATTTAAATATACTTAAAAAAAACAATAGCTATAGGCGAACAAACCTTTTTCAAGACTTTCAGAAAGGTGCACTTAAATTTGCATTAAAAATCATTATTTAATATTGTCATTTTGCTATTGTTCCTTTTACCATACATTTTTGGAATATTTAATACGTATTTACAGTACAGTCAACATCAATATTATACTCAAGAAACACGTGATATCTCTGCTACCATTCGATTTTACGCATTCCAAGATTGCAGTAGCGAAGAGTCACTTTGCCGAGGAGGGAAGCCGGTAGGACTAAAATATTTTGAGTTTCGGAAGGCTAGTTAGTCTTTGAGTAGACACGCAAGCAGTGATAGGTATAAGGAGGTCAGGACGTATTTTAAAAGGGAAGCCGACACGAATCGTGTTAAATGGACGCTTCGCCACTGCAAGATTGATTTGTGTCCATGAGTGGTAAAAAACAGCTTTATACTCGTACATGCACTAAAGCATACATCAACCAATGAAAATAACCACAAAAACTCAATTATCTTTTATGCGCGGTACTAAAATTCGGAGAAAACACAGGCCCTAACAAAGTTATTGTAAGTTAATAGCTACACACTGATTAGTTTACTACATTGTTACATTAAATTAGTTGTTTCAAAAAGCCCCATTGAATGCAATACAATTTCAGCGCAAAACAATTATTATGTATTATTGACAAAGACACACTCAAGTAAGAAATTGATAATTTGCTTGTGATTCCTGAATCCTAACACAACTAACCGACCGCGGTGAGAGAATCGAGTCAAGGCCATTGATCTAATCAGGTCATTATTGTTTAACGTTGTAATTATAGTTCTATTTAATTATGAACTAACTGTTGGAATTAAGATCTTATTTACAAAAATTAATCTATGGTAATTGTCTCTAGAAAATAATATTCTTCTTTTCTGTCAACTTGCTTCTTCTGTTCTTTTCTGTGTTCTTGAGCTAGACGATCTATCTATCCAAAAGTGCAAATATAAGCTTAATATAATTTCAGTTTATTTTAAAAGCTTAACTATTGTTTTAATTGCGTTATTATCAATCCATAATTTCCTATAGGTTATGGGCCCAGTGTACGGCTATTATTGAAAAAAAAATTTTGTTTCGGTGACAGTTACTAAAATTTTAATTATGGAAAATTTCAATTCGAAACGCAATATAAAACCGTTCAACGGCGAAAAATACAGTGTGTGGAAGTTTAGAATCCGTGCTTTGCTATCTGAGGTCAATGTGCTGAACGTGATTGATGAAGACCCAACATTACGATGTGACAATTGGGTGAAAAACAATCGAATCGCGAAGAGTATAATGGTAGATTATTTATCAGATACCTTGGATTTGCCAACGAAGAAAGTGCGCGTGAAATATTCAAGAAACTGGACGAATTGTACGAACGCAAGAGTATCGCTACCCAGTTGGCATTACGAAAAAAATTGTTGGTGCTTAAGCAACAGGGTGATCAGCCTCTAATTAAACATTTCACTTGTTTTGATGATTTGATTTCTGAATTAGTAGCTGCAGGTGCTAAACTAGAAGAGACGGATAAAATCGCACATCTGTTGTTGACATTACCATCCACATATGATGGTGTGATTACTGCGATTGAAACTCTTTCTGAAGATAATTTAACTTTAGCCTTTGTGAAAACAAGATTATTAGATCACGAAGTAAAACTCAAAAATGAATCAAGCGATACAAGTGCGAAAGTTTTGCTCGCTGAGAACCGAAGTGACGTGACGTGGAAGAGGCGAAAGACTGATAGCGCACAACATAATAGTTATCAAAAGAATAACAGTTGGCGGGACAACAAGGCGAGGAAAAACACAAACATAAACTGTTTCCATTGCGGGCGGAAAGGACATAAAAGATTAGACTGCTTCTACTACAAGAAAATGAACCAGAACCATCAGCATAAGAAGCCTACGGAGAGAACTAGGACTGTACAGGCGGTGGAAATATATCAACCTACCGCCGGCACATCAAATGAGTTCTCTGGCTTTGCCTTCATGACCGGAGAATATGACCAACAAGACCAGAACGGAGAGAGTAAATTAACCTTTTTATTGGACTCTGGTGCATCAGACCACATCATTAACAGGGAAGATTTGTTCGTTTCCCAAACTGTCTTACCAATACCGCTAAAATTTCAGTTGCTAAGCATGGTGAATTTATTTCAGCCACTAAAAAGGGAACAATCCAGGTTACCACCAACTTGGGCATTAGTGGCACTCTGGAGGACGTGCTGTTCTGCCGCGAGGTACCCCACAACCTGCTGTCGGTATCCAAGATGCAGCAAGCTGGATACGCCGTGGTCTTCGGGCAACGAGGTGCCGAGATACGCAGGAACGGTAAAACAATCATGCAAGGTACAGCCGTTAACAATTTATTTGCTATAGATCTTGTTGCTTCTCTAAACTGCACTACTTCTCAATTGTGTAGTTCAGATAAGAATAATTACAAATTGTGGCATCAACGTTTAGGTCACATAAGTAAAGGTAAATTTCTAGAAATTAGAAATAATAATCTGGTTGATGATATTGATCAGATTAGTTCAGTAACACCTAATGACGAGCTATGCGAGGCGTGTATAAACGGGAGGCAGAGTCGATTACCATTTAATCATGCTAAAAATAAAAATTATATACAGCGACCACTGTATAATATACATTCAGATGTTTGTGGACCTATTACTCCTTCTACTGTTGACAATAAAAATTACTTTGTGCTTTTTGTTGATGAGTATACCCATTACTGTGTGACGTACTTACTAACATATAAATCAGATGTGTTTTCTGCGTTTAAAGATTTTATTGCAAAAAGTGTGGCTAAATTTAACAGTAAAGTAGTGAATCTTTATTCTGATAATGGTGGGGAATATCTATCTACCGAAATGAAAAACTACTGTGTTGAAAAAGGAATATCGTATCATTTGACAGTTCCTAGAACCCCACAGCAGAATGGTGTTTCAGAGCGGATGGTTCGTACCATTACTGAAAAAGCGCGTTCTTTAATAAATGGTGCTCTATTAGACAAAGAATTTTGGGGTCATGCCGTACTGACGGCTGTTTATTTAATAAACCGGTCACCAACTAAAGGTTTAAGATGTTCTAAAACACCATATGAATTGTGGCATAGTAAAAAGCCACAAATAAAATATTTGAAGGTTTTTGGTTCAACTGTTTATGTTCATAATAAAACGTGCAAATTTAAATTTGACGTAAAATCATGGAAAGGAATTTTGTTAGGCTATGAACCAAATGGTTACATAGTCTGGGACCCTGCTCGTGGCAAATGTGTGGTAGTCAGAGATGTTGTTGTGGATGAGACAAATTTTGTGAAGTCCAGGCCGCTTTGGCAGCCTCAAGGGAATATTGGAAATTCTTATGATAAAAGTGATGAAGGGAATATTGGAAATTCTCATGACAAACTGATGAATTAAAATCAGTGTCAAATAAGTCTCAAAACTCTGACGGGTCTAAATCAGATATTTCTAAATCTGATGAGTATGTTTGTCCTAGTAAAATGAGGAAAACAAACCATGATACAGTTGAATCAATTCCAGTAACGTGTGAGTCTGATAATTTGTCTGTTAGAAATTCGCAACTAAACACAGAAAACAGTTCAGAAGTGAGGAGGAGTGATAGGCTCAAAGGTCGTCCCCGTATGTCTTATAATGAAAATGATGATAATGACAACTATTTAATGTGTGCTCAATCGGTCGTGTGTAAAGTACCTAATTCGATTGAAGAGATTAAAACTCGAAATGATAGATCTGAATGGGAAGGTGCTATCAGAGATGAGTTACATTCTCATGCCATAAATAAAACATGGACTCTTGTACCGCGACCAGAAGGGAAAAACATTGTAGATTGTAAGTGGATTTTCACTATCAAACAGGATGAGTTTGGGAAACCATCTCGTTATAAGGCGCGACTAGTAGCTAGAGGTTTTAGTCAAGAGTATTTAATTGACTATGATGAAACATTTGCACCTGTTGCTAGAATTGCTAGTTTCAGATTTTTGATGAGTTTTGCCAATCAACACAAATTGCTAGTACACCACATGGATGTCAAGACTGCCTTTTTAAATGGCCAGTTACAAGAGGAAATTTATATGAAAATGCCTGAAGGTGTGACATGTGATACTAGTAATTATGTATGTAAATTAAATAAAGCCTTATACGGCCTTAAACAGGCGGCTAGATGTTGGTTCGAGACATTCGAGCAATCATTAAAGCGGGAGGGTTTTCAGAATTCATCTGTTGATAGGTGTATCTATATTTTAAACAATGGTGATGTCAGGAAAAATATCTATGTTGTTCTTTATGTTGATGATTTGGCAATAGCATGCTTGGAAAATGAAACAATGACAAATTTCAAAAGATATTTAATGAGTAATTTCAAAATGACTGATCTGAATGAAATTAAATTATTTTTAGGCATTAGAATTACTAGAACTGAGGATAAAATAACATTTGACCAAAGTGCCTATATAAATACAGTGTTGAATAAGTTTAAAATGCAGGATTGCAAACCTGTAAATACTCCCCTAGATAACAAACTGAATTATGATGCTTTAAATTCAGATGAAAAATATAACGCTCCATGTCGAAACGTTATAGGCTGTTTGATGTACATCATGCTTTGTACTCGACCTGATTTAAGTACTAGTGTAAATATACTAAGCAGGTATACCAAGTTTAATAACAAAGAGCTCTGGCAGTGTCTCAAAAGAGTACTTAGGTATTTGAAAGGCACAATTGGTTTAAAATTGTGTTACAAAAGGAGCAAGTATAAAAATGTTCTAAGCGGATATGTAGATTCTGATTGGGGTGGTCAGGATACTAGGGATAGAAAGAGTACAACCGGGTATTTATTTAAATTATTTGATAGTTGCACAATAACCTGGAGTACTAAGAAGCAAATGTCAGTTGCAGCGTCCTCCACAGAGGCTGAGTATATGGCATTATACGAAGCTGTAAGCGAGGCACTATGGTTAAAATCACTGGCTGTTAGTATGCATATATGTATTGATAGACCTATTGTTATCTTCGAAGATAATAACGGCTGCATAAGTATTGCAAATAATCCGACTAACCATAAACGGACAAAGCATATTGACATAAAGTACCATTTCTCTAGAGAACAAATTGAGAAAAATGTAATAATTTTAAATTACATCCCAACAGGTGAGCAGCTTGCAGACGCCTTGACAAAACCGCTGCCAGCCATCGCCTTTCGGGCCATGAGAGGCAAAATGGGCATAATTGATTGTTAATTTATTAATGAAGTGTTATTTTATGATTTTATTTTGTTGTGTATAATGGTCTGGTTAGGTTTTACTGGGTTTCCCTAATCCTTGCAACAAATGTTGGACCATAATGTATCCCAGGAAGCACTTGGATAGTATATGATCTGTATAGAATATTATGTTTGTATAGAATGTTTAGATGATTAATTTTTGAGTGGGCGTGTTGGAATTAAGATCTTATTTACAAAAATTAATCTATGGTAATTGTCTCTAGAAAATAATATTCTTCTTTTCTGTCAACTTGCTTCTTCTGTTCTTTTCTGTGTTCTTGAGCTAGACGATCTATCTATCCAAAAGTGCAAATATAAGCTTAATATAATTTCAGTTTATTTTAAAAGCTTAACTATTGTTTTAATTGCGTTATTATCAATCCATAATTTCCTATACTAACGAACTACTTAGCGGATTTTATCAATGTTCTAAATTATGTCGGTGCCAGAAAGTTATTTTAAGTCAGCTGTAATTCTAATTACAATCTGCCTAAAGAACATTTTACGTATGGTCCTTTACACGCCGCACCAAATGTACCGTGTAGTCAGTTTATATCACATGAGTAGACAGGCCGTACAAAGTCGAAGCTTTCTAAGAGAGTGAAATTTTTTTACCTATTTTGGTAGGGTTGTCATGTCACAATAGGTTAAAGCAAATTAAACAAAACATTTGTAAGATAGTTTATTTATGTACCTACTGATTTTGATATCTCATTTATTCTAAACGGATAGGATTAGCAGTGAATAGAAAAAACTGTCGTTTTGCCTTTTTAAATAGCTAAATTCGATATATTTTAGTTTTAAGCTGATAATATTATAAAAGTTTTGTTGCCAATGTGATTTTATAAACTTTTTTACTACCGTATTTTCAAGTAGGTAGGAGTACCTACAAACTTTGGTAGAATTTGATGAACCTGTTAAAGTATGAAGGGAAGTTCACTGAGTTAAAATTACAATAACTTTAACGTGCGTCGCACTGACCCTAAGATTGTCAACTGGCTGTGCCAGCGTCAACCGGTTCTTTCCAGTCTCGCCGCGTACGCGACAAGCGGCCAGTGGTCAGTGGTCACGCACACATGCTCCGCGTGCTTGTAGTAGTGCAATCGATTTACGCGTGTATATGAAGCTTTGTCTTTGTTGGGTTTATCTACTCATGTGGTTTATATACAACGCAACAATTTTATTTTATCCCGTTGTTAGTACTACTATGTCAGGAATCACCAATAGTCACCATTTTCATTTTTGAACGTGTCTCATTTGCATCTAGTATCAACAATACACATTATCTTATATATAAACATGTTAGCAATACATATATACAAAAAGCGAAGCCGGCCAAAGATGTATGTACAATATAACGTATACTTGTATGTTCGTATGATAAAAGCTTTCACTTACGCGCAGTGAGTCTTGGGCCGGCAACGCACTGGACGTTTTCGTCTGAAGTGCCTTTTCGGCAGACTGTAATGCTTCCATTACTTTCCAGTTTTTAGTTCGCAATTCCTAAGCGAGATAAGTTAAATTGATTATTAGGTAATAAGAATCATGCTAAGTCAAATGAGGTCGGAATTAGGTTTTATTCTTTTATTTCTTCAAACTTCGGCATCTTATTTCATGATTTTAAAAGTATAGTAAAAAAAAAATTTATCGAGATAACGGAATAAGTTCTTAATAACGAGAATGATTTATTAAAAAAACTCTGGGTAAAGTGTACCTATACATAAAATCTAATTTCGACCGAAATCTAGTTAAAAAAAAAAACAAAACAAAACGTTTATTTGTTAAGTAAAAGCGAATAAAAAATATTGTATTCTTGATATTACTTGTGAAATTCACAAATTAAATTTACAATTTATAAGTAATGTCGCGATGAATTAGTAAGTATAGTCGCAAATCTCATTCACATCATCAAACCGATACAATAAAAAAAGTACCATGCTAAGTTACGATACCATTATTTGTGTATTATGTAAAGAATTTAATTGCTTTATTTTTGCTGTACATACTTAAAATTATTTTCTTTCTTTCTTTACAATGACATAAAATGAGATGATGTATTGGGTTAGAAATTACTTATCCAAACTTGCATTTATACTGGGATTTTGGCATCTGTTTATTCCATCTACCTTCATTCATTAAAAAATATGACTATTAGACCATTTCATTCAGTTATCTATTTAGCTCTGTGTAAATGGTCAAAATATATATCGTATCATATATCGTACAATACCAAATCCCAATGGTCACCGCGCCCAGCTCAGCACGCAGCGCCGAGACCACGCTCTCTACCTTCGCTAACAGTAGATATATGACATGCTCACGTTGTTCTTGTGCTGGTAGGCGGCCAGCTGGTCGTGCAGGCGCGCGACCGTGTCCCGCTGCTCGCGCACGGCTCGCTGCGCCGCGCCCAGCTCAGCACGCAGCGCCGAGACCACGCTCTCTACCTTCGCTAACTCGCCCGCCTACGAACAAAACATTACCCTCAAAAGGCTTGCGCAACAATAAACAATAATAATAATAATAATAATAATAATATGTGGACACTATCACACACTGTCGTCTAGTCCCAAGCTAAGCAGAGCTTGTGTTATGGGTACTAGATAACTGAAATATAATACATATACATACTTTTTTTTTGTAAATACATACTTATAATACATAGAAAACACCCAGACTAAAGACAAATACAAATGTTCATCACACAAATATTTGCCTTCCGCGGGAATCGAACCCACGACACCCGGCGTCGCAGTCAGTTACACTAACCACTAGACCAACGGTGCACCAACATCAACGTCAACAGCGACGGCGTCCACTTGTCGTACGAATTTTTCAAACATTAGCATTTATTTGTTCTCAATCGAGTTTACAAAAATAAGGAGCACATACGGGATGCGCGGAACGTAATAGCTGCGCTGTGATGGGCTATTTAAAAACCAAGATTCGAATGCACTGGTGCATAATGCACCAATTATAGTGAGTTCTTATTTATATGAGTAAATTTCTGATATAGCAGAATCAACACTTATTTTAATCTCATAAGGGTACAATTTATGGAACACAGTCATATTAATGGTATATCGTTTTAAGTGTTACATAATAGATCAGAATTAAAACAAACCTTAAGTTGATCATTGGCAGGTAGTCCATTCTGTGCGGGTGCGGCCTTCAACTGTTTTAGTTCGGCTAGCTCTGTCTCGCGCGTTGACAATTGTTCACGCAAGGCGACTAGCTCACTGGTCAACTGTCACAAATGTAATATAACATATATTATAACACACACGCACACTTATACAAACAACAATGCATTATCAAAACAAACAAAAAATTTTTACTGACTAAAAAAAATTTGGACACCCCTTCAAACAGATGTGTCGAAGACAAATAATACTGTAGCTATCTTGAAAAGACGAAGGCGCAAACAGAGCAAGGTGAGCAAATGCAAGATGTTCTCTGTGTTAAAATGGTAGAAGTATTTATTACAATGACATGTTTGTTTTACCTGTTCTTTTTGTTTCTCAGATTCTTCCTTCAACTTTTCAGCATTAGCTTCAGCCGTTTGAGCTCGGTTGGCCAATCGCTGCACTTCATTTTGAAGCTCCGTCATAGCTGTTGATCAGAACGACTACATTGGAAAATAGAAATTAGCAGTTGCATCTAACTATAAAGACACCAGAGGCCCTAGACAAGTGTCAAAGATTTCTATTCTATTCATAGAATAGATTACAAAATGTATGAGATTGACATAAGCGTTGGCGTTAGCTTATGTCAATCCAATACATTTTTTAATCTATTCTATAAATAGAATAGAAATCTTTGACACTTGTCTAGGGCCTCTGGGATAAGGTATCAGGCCTAAAAAGTTGTGTTTGGGTACTTTAATAATTTTAGCTGGCCAATGTGGAAGCATACCATGAGCCCCTGTGCTCATGTTGGCCAGCATTGTTTAATTTTGTGAGATGACGACATAAGTAGAGCAGAACTTGATGCTAACGAGACGA
Source organism: Parascotia fuliginaria (assembly GCA_963082885.1). NCBI lineage: Eukaryota > Metazoa > Arthropoda > Insecta > Lepidoptera > Erebidae > Parascotia > Parascotia fuliginaria. The sequence goes on from OY720188.1 coordinate 10,157,479, forward strand.
GCTGAAAGTTCGATCACTAGTATGACTGTAGTCATTCATCATGATTATGTTAGAGAGGTGCTAACTTGTAGCCACAGATATCCTCTAATAGATTTCGCATCCAGGGCAACAGACACGCACAACTCATATCGGCATTCGCTAGCATAAGAGCTGACGACAGACACTACGATTAGTGCATTTCTTTGCATTTGAATTCTTTGCCTTGAAATAGACATCACAGCGCAACGCGTAAGCTCCGCTCACCCCGCTCGTGCCTATGTATTTATCTAATATATAAAATTCTCGTGTCACGGTGTACGTTAGTGAACTCCTCCGAAACGGCTCGACCGATTGTCGTGAAATTTTGTATGCATATCGGCTAGGGTTGAGAATCGGACAACATCTATTTTTCATCCCCCTAAATGCTAAGGGTGGTCTGAAAAGGGATGAAAACAATTGTATGAAACTTCTTCATAGTTTTGAAATTTTGTTTAGGAATACTTCTAATTTTTTTTTAATTGGGGTGGATTTAGATAGACGGAATTAGGGATGAAATATTATATGGAAAGATATTTGCTTTTGAAGTTAGCGACTTGAAAATTGAAAAGAGGGGGAAGGGAGGAGGAGTGAAAGAGAAGTGAGAGGTAAGGAAAAAGAAGTGAGGGGAAGTGCGGCGGAAGTGAGGGTAAAGCGAAGGGGAAGAGAGGGGGTAGTGAGGGGAAAATGAGAGAAAGATGAGAAGGAAGTGAGTGGGAAGTATGGGGCAAGGTAGGGGAAGGGAGATGTAAGTGAGGGGGAAGCAAGGGGGAAATGAGGGAGAAGCCAAGGAAAGGGGAGAGTGAAATGACGAGGAAAGGAGAGGGGAGGTAGGGGAAGGGGGGAGGGCGGTAAGAAGCGGAATGGAAGGAGTGGGGAAGAAGGGAGAGGGGAATAGGGAAAAGTAGTGAAAAGTTTACGGGGGATATCTGTAGGTAGGTGAAAGATGGTTTGTAAAATGGGAGATTAGAAATATCTATTTATATAAAAATAAATCCCTATTTCCCTTGGTCACAGCATCACGCGTGAACGACTGGACCGATTCCGTTAATTCTTTTTTTGTCGTGTTTGTTACTGTCAGGAGAAGGTTCTGCGAAAAATTAGATAATAATTAAGACAGGACAACGTCTGTCGGGTCTGCTAGTATTTATATATAAATGTTATTGTTAATGCGGTGTGTATGGTACCTGCGAGGCGATCCTGCGCGGCGCGCTGGTCGCTGTACTGGCGCTGTGCGTCCAGGTCGGCGAGCGCGCGGTTGGCGTCGGCGAGCTGCTGCGCCAGGTCGGCGGCGTGCTGCTGCGCCATGCAGGCCGCGTCGCGCGCCGCGCCCGCCTCCAGGCGCAGCTGCCCCGCCTCCAGCGCGAGCGCCGCCAGCTCGCCCTGCAGCGCCGACAGCTGCGCCACCAGCGCCGCCTCCGACTCCGACAGTCTCTGGATGTGCAGCTCCATTTGGACGCGCTGGCTCTGAGCTTCGGCTTCGGCATTCAGTTTAGCCTGCAACTGTATTATTGAGTCAGTCATCCTGTAGTTAGAGTAGTTTCAGTATGTACTTATGTAGTATGTGGCGAGCGTACGTACGAGCTGCTGGTGGTCGTCGGCGAGGCGGGCGAGGCGCGCCTGCAGCGCGTGCAGGTCGGCGCGCGCCGCCGCAGCCGCCTGCTCGCCCGCGCGCGCCGCCACCGCCGCGCCTCCCGCGCGCGCCCGCTCGCTGTTCAACGCGATCCTGCGCACAACACGCATGTCACTATATTAACTTACCTATCCCTCACCTCACCATACAAACTTAACGATACAAATATTACAAATTATAAATGTAGTATTCGCAAGAACGCAACAATTTGTACGAATTAGATTAAACTATTACGACTCCTTTTTCTTTGAAAATGGCGGTAAGACAACCTATGCTCATCACTATTTCAAGATGGCGCAAGAATAAGCTTGTGAAAGAATCTGAGCCATAACAGCATAAGCTATTTTGTCAATGTTATATTGTTTACCTGAGTTCCTTTAGTTTAGCGTGGAGAGCCTGAGATGCTTCGACTTCATCGGCCAAAGCCTTCTCCTTGTCAGCAAGCTGCTTCTTCAGTTTTTGCATAGGGTCATTAGGGCCCTATAAATAGGAATAATAAAGTGTCCGACTATTTTGGTAGCGTAGTGTAATAGTACAATCGAACCAACTGAATCATGACCCATTTTGCTGATATTTCGCTTCTGTCAAACTTGTAAAATCTATAGTGTATAATGCACTTAGGACGTTTTTTATACTAACATAACAACAGTGTACTCAGTAAAATATCAGTGTCCAAAAAAAATCATAACAAGCTCGTTGCCAAGGAAATCTGTCTGGCAAATTTCAACCTACTTGCATTTAGATGTATTGCCAAAATTAGCTTATTGTGGGTCATGATTCTCTTGGTTCGATTGTAAATACAACTGCCTAGCGCGATTTCGTAAATTTATGTACTTAGTGTAAATCTAAATATATTTTTACCTTTAAAAAAACACGAGTTAAGAAGTAAAAGTGCGACAGCAGTCTTAAAAAATAGAAATCATTACCCACTTTTAATAATATCTAGTATTCATTATAGACCTTATCTATTCTAGTTTTCATTTCCGTATTTTGTAACAGATAAAATATAACAACCAATTTTCTTTAAAGGTGCATTCCATTTAACCCCTTATCTGGTCCCTCTGGGGGTCCACGGAGACTCATTATTTCACTTGAACTCCCAGGGAGACACTAACTATTTCACTCCAGAGATAACAACATTCAATAAACATCTATAAAATAAAACAGTATATAATTTTATAATTTGTAAATAAAAATATTCTATTTGAGGTTATCCAGTAGGTAATATTAGAAAGAGGAAAGATTTGTATTTTTGTATGCAACAAATAAACTCAAAAACTACTAGGCCGATTTTAAAAATTCTTTTACCATAAGAAAGCTACATTATCACTGAGTAACATAGGCTATATATATTACTAGAAAAAAATAGAGATCCTTAGAAATCCCTACGAAAACCAAGCCAAAAAATGTTATTCATCGCATTGCTGTGGAGGGTATTGATAATAAAACAAAAAAATATTCTTCAATATTAAAGAACATATCAATATCTAAGTACAAAAAACTTCGCGAGACCATATGCCCAACTATTGCAGTTATGTTACTATACTATACTTATAACTACGTTTTCACATTTCGAAAGTTGATAGAAATTCCAATCAAAATCGGACGATGTTATCCCCACATTTTAATAATTCTAATCCAAATAAATTATATTACGTATTTAAGACTGTTTCAATACCTATCGACTACTTTTTAACAGACTTCAAAAAGGAGGAGGTTATTAATTCGGGTCGTATGTTTTTTTTTGTATGTTTGTTACCTCATTTATGAACCGATTTAAAAAAATCTTTTTTTATTTGAAAGGGTATGCTCTGAAATTAGTTCCATATTTTTATTATAAAAATGGTTCAGTAGTTGTATGTTTGTTACAACAGAATTCGGTCATTTATGAACCTATTTGAAAAATTAATTTTTATTTGAAAGGGTATTTTCTGAAATCGGGTCCCATATATTTGTTATGAAAAATGGTTCAGTAGTTTGGCTTTAATTTTATATTTTTTATTTTTGTATGCAAGGAGTGAAGACGTGTAAAGCAACGCGTCGATATCTTTTACGACAAATTTTCTGACATTGACATGTGCATGCTAAAATTGTGAACCGATTTCCAGAATTCTTTTTTTGTTAGAAACAACATGGCCGTGACCATTTGTATCATTTCATTTTAAGCGTCTTCATGCTTTAGCAGCAGTGGACTCTGGTTATCACTATAATTTGATAGTCGTTAAGCCAAGTGGGAGGCCTTATGGTCGTGAGGAATTCTAACAGCAAAGGGCGGCCATAAGCCTGCCTTTACGGCACCACTGTTTATTTTTCGTATATCAGTTACGCGATTGCTCAATCAGTTAAATTATGATTTGTGATGATTTTTTATTGTTGGTAGGTCATCACTTTTTGTTTTGGTTTGTGGTTTCCGGGATTCAGGGTTCAGAGATCAGCAAAAGTGTTGATAAGGACGTTATATCTCTATATTTACAATCTTCCCTCTCGTCACTACTTTCTTCCAAACGGCGCTGTCTCATTTGCGCAGCACGTTTAATAGGCCTACTTATATCAAATATATTAACATTACACAATTACTTTTCACTAAAAGTTACAAAATAAAAATATTTTTTAGAAATAAAACGAAAACCGACTTCAAAACAGTACCTACGTGTTCAATTCTTAACTAAAAAGTAGAAAATAATATTTTAATTACCTATTTCATAGCTAAGAACATTAAAGGGGAATCGACGCAATCATTGATACCTATATACTTTACTATTTACAATTTATAATAATCAGTTATTTTGGAGTCGGTGCCAGCCAAAAAGGATCTTTAATTCTGCCTTTGCAACTTTCGAAATGCACGGGGCGGTAATGGCACGCGCGGGGAATATGCCTGAATGGTCTACCCGAACGCGGTCATACGCGTGAAGGCAGACGTCGTTGATAGTTATGTTTAGATACATACAAAATTTGACGCGCACTTATTAGATTCCGTTTGATTTCTTGTATGAAATCTATATTTTACATTCTTCTATTAATAGATTAATCAAGGTTATTTTTGCTAGTAGGTAGGTTATATTTATTAAGGTCATTATGATCCTTCAGTGACAAACCATATTTAAATCGGATAAGCCGTTTTTGAGATTAGCGTGAACAAACGCACAGACAAACAGACAAACAGACAAAAATATTAACGAATATTTATTTGACACAAAAAGTAAAATCTATGAATCCTATCGAAATTAGTTGCATGATCGTACTTAATCTGATGAGTGGCGACGGTATCTTAGTATATCATGTACTTCAAACCTTATCGAAACTTCGCGAACTAAATCTTATCATAGCAAAATATGTAGTACTAGGTACATAGTAGATTCAAATCTTGTATGTTATGTAATGCATCTTGGGTGCAACACGTGGTTACTTGTAATTTTTTCTTTTTTTTTACAAACTAACAGATTTATTTACTTTTCTATAAATAATTAAGCCTGTAACTAGCTAAATATGATTTAAGATTTAGTGATTTGATGTGACCTTGTGGCAATCATCATAAGATAGACATTACTGAAAAGATAAATTACGTGTTATATCTCTTTTCAAAGGTGTGGTATGTTGACTATTGACTTACCTCTGACCATTCGGAATGTTCTGGAAGCGGGTCATGATTCTTGTTGAGGAGTGTGTCTGTGAGGATCTGTATCTCGTCGCGGCTCAACGGCGCATCACGCAGTACTCGCACCAACTCCGACACGTTCATGCCGCTGCTGTCGCCTGCTGCTAACAATACGTGCATGTCATTTTCTATTCATACATAATACTAACAAAAGTTTTGAATCTAAACTCAAATTTAAAATATTTATTTGCCATAAAGTGTTAACAAAGCAGAAGAGAGCACAATGGCGGATGCTTCACCGACATATGAGCTCTTAAATCAAAAAGAAGAAGTGTATTGTCGTGAAGGATCGTAAAACTATTGAGCCTCTAAAAACACTGTTAGATACCTAAACTCGCACATGAAGGTTTTTGTACCATTATCTATCAAAACGGCAAAAAAACCATGTCTGTTGTATGGGAGCCCCCTTAAATATTTGTTTTGTTTAATTTTGTTATTTATTTTCAGTAATAGGGTCCTGTTTTTTAGCCTTTGGGTACGGAACCCTAAAAAGATAGAATACATATCCAAACCGACCAAGTGCTTCAGCAGCTTACAATCAATCGTAACGTTATTAAAAGTAAGCTAAATAATGTGACGTCATTCAACATACTTGTACTAACAGCAACTAAAATAACGTACCTACATATATTTTCAATAGTAAATAAATTATTGAAGTCAAACACAGTTGTTAAAATACTGTAGAATTCATTGTCTCTACAATAGGCTATGATATATGTGTACAGTACGTATTTTGCATTGGCTGTCGTGGCAAATATGCTAGCCTGGTGATAATAAGTTGTAGTTGTGACAAGTATAATTCCACTTCATAATAATTTGTTATCGAAACTAATATTATATTTATAACATTAAAAAAATTCGAAACTAAAATTATATAATACCTACATAGAAACATTTACCATAGTTCACATGTTGCCTTTACCTTTTGTAGCAATAAGCAAATGAGGCAGCCTGTAAAGCACACATTTAACTTTTTATTTTATCTTTACAACAAAAAAAGCTGTAATTAATTACATAGAGTTACGTGTATTGCCTGTGTTACTTCGCATGCTACTTGAAATTGTAACTTATAAAAATTGTAATAACCTGGCGATTAAAAAGAGTGGTCTGAGTTTCTTGCCAGTTCTTCTCATGGCTCTACTTCGTCAGCGAACTGGCTGTAGGTTAATTTGCTGACATTTTGAAACTTTGACGTTTATAAATGTTAATTTAATTAACCTAAGTATATGAATAAATATATTTTCATTTTCAATAATTATGTAGATGTGGATGAACAAATAATGCTAAAAAACAGAATCAAGCCATTCGTCGAGAAGCGAATAAGAGAGTAAAAGAAAAAAGGAAGGGGACCGAGATAGTAATTGGGATGTCGACTCTCTCATTTACAAACTAAATAATACAGCTACTATTAATTTACAGCAGTATTCTACAAAGGCAGACTGTAATTCAAGAGAATGCACAAGGTCCATTCCTGCTGACATCACCTAATAAGATCTACTACGAAATGACTATGAACTCACCCATAAGTGAGAGCACATTTTGTTCAGACTTCTTTTTCTTGTTCTTCCCACCGGGCGGAGAAGATGCAGCAGTTGAAATCGGTGAAGGTGGTGCAGCTGCCAAAGCTTGCTTCAGCAATTTCTCCGTAACCAGTTCACTGGGTTGTGGCACGTTCAATGGAGGAACTATTTCCTCTTGAAAAACTTCCACTACTTCCTCGACAGGAGGCTTCTTTTCACCTTTTTTGCCTTTTTATAAACAACAGGTGGAAGTCAAAATTGATGGCAGTAAGTAGTATTTAAAAGAAATCAAAAATACGGGGCAAGAGTAAGTTAAAAAGTACTGGAACAAACAGCCTATGGTGTAATTAAACAAATATTTATTTGATATTATATCTTTAGTGGTAGTAGTTACCTTTGCGCTGCTCCTTAGGCCCCTCGCCACTGTTGTGACGTTCGCGGGTCACTTCTTCCTTGACCACCTCAACAAAAGGCGCAGACTTTGCAACAGTTTTGCCACCTTTAGCAGATTTCGCTACCTTTTCCTTTTTCTCTGCAACCTCTTCAACTTTCTCTGATGCCTAGTAACAAGAGACAGTATGTCGTTAATCTCCGCGTACAAACTTCATATTAATCTGCTAATGCGTACACAAAACGAATACAGAAAAAAATTCTATTATTATTTACAATAAGGTAATTTGCTACAAAATAATGTTCTAATCTTAGTACCTACACGTGAATACAGACGTAAGTTTTATTGATGACAGCGTTGTTTGGAATTAATGATACAATTGTAAGGAAATTAACATAACATTTAATTATAGGGACACACACAGGACGTGAAACAATAATTTAATGCCGAATTTAACATTATGCTAATAATACAATCTCGCTATCCTGTCCGATACCAGAATATGTAGCAATCTGCGCTCAGGCATTATATTTTAGTTGTAGAGTAAATTAGTCCAAACTAATTTAGGCATATTTTCTTAAGATACACTAGAGTACTTATCACGCAGATTGCGTAAGACTTAAAGGTCAAACTATATATAAATAACATGCAATTAACGTAGTATAATGTAAAACATTTATCGTAACAAAGTAATCAAGCTTGCAGATGCGGTCACACGCGCATGCATTATTAATAGCGAATTAACAACGTAGTCACGAGAATAAATATACTATTTACACAGTTATCTACATATTATCATGCTTAATGATTATGATGTGTGAAAAATATTAACATATATTTTAAACATGAACCAGTAATGGTTATTTTATTTGTGATGATGGTAAACGAGTAAGGCTCCTGATTATAGCTTTGGCGCTTTCGTCTACCGCTGTCACCATATAGGTAAAACAACAAGGCACGATGTACTATCGAAGCAGCTAAATCATGATCCATTTTGCTGATGTTTCGCTAAAAACTATCAAACTTGAAACTTGTAAGATCTATTGTTTATATTGCACTTAGGACGTTTAGAATACTAACATAACAACAGTGTACTCGCACTACAAGCTCGTTGCCAAGGAAATCTGTCTTCAGGCGAATTTCGACCTACTTGCATTTAGACGGATTGGCAAAATGAGCTTATGGTGGGTCATGATTCGCTTAGTTCGACATTACTTGTAGTCGAAAGCGCAACATTGTCGGCTAATAGCTACTATGCATGTTCTGCTATTCACCCAACAGGAATACACGCTAATATAAAGCTTGTTGTCATCTACGGTTATTAGAACCTATATCAAACGAGTCATCGTTCTCCTCGCGTTATTTAATTATATGGGACATGGTTCTAGGCGCGACTGTCAACTTCCACAACCTAACTACCTACTTAATGGGATACAGTACAGTTAAATTAGAAGTCAGATGGCTTAGTTATTTGAATACTTCTAATGATTGTCATAGGTTCTGATGTGGTTAAGACAACCGGCACCGAGGGCTTCAAGTGTTCGTAAGACGAAGAGATACAATGTATTTTACAAAATATCACTCACTTAATCAACGACTAACTTGGACAAGTGTCTTTAACCTTCAATATCTATCGATCCGTGTGTCATCTAGCTACGTGTTACTAGTAATAAATTATTCGCTTTTAAAAATGCACGGTATGATGTGATGCATAGTTAATGAGTCTGTGTAGTTGGAACACAGTATTTATTGCTATTACTATAATAAGAGTATAATGAGTGTTTATTGTTATCTACCTCACTTGGCAACAAATCAGGTGACTTTCAGTACACCCTCTCTCGAAATCTCAAGTTTGTCTGGGTGAGAATTTAACACGCTACACTCGCCATTACTCCAGTGTCGAAGAGACTATAGTTAATTAGTAAAATAATTTCAAAACATGTAACATAAAATACAACACAGAGTGTTCCACAAATGTTTGCAATACTTGAACTCAAAAACCACTTCAAGTTATCTGTGTGATAAAAACCTTGATTACCATTTATGACAATAAGAGGAGGAGGAGAAAGGGGTTCTGATCTATAAGGGCAAATACATAATTTTTTTAAATTTTATGAGCGTAACACTCGGACTACTTCACGGAACAAGGCGCTGCTACTATTATAATAATAATTGAGACTATCTCATTTACTATCGATTGATGAAAATGGATATTTATCTATCATGCTTAACAAAAAATATTTCGAAACAAAAATTTTACAACTCTTTTCACAACTATCTAAATATTATGACAAAATTCAAGTCTTGTACCGTTAAGACAAACACATACACACAAACAAAAACAACATGGACAACTAGATAAAAGTGTTACAGTCTTACTGATAAACAGTAGCGACTTAATAACTTATCAGTGTTTTGTCCTTTTATAAACTCCAATATGAATGGGAAATAGACAAAACACGGAGTGGCTAAACGTTCGCTATTTTATGTTTATTGGTAAGCAGGTTAGTGTGTAAGTGTTGAAAACTCACTTTTTCCGCCATGTGTGTTGCGTGCAACAACTCAAACTCGTCTTTAGGGTGCACTTCCTCAAAGTGGTTAGAAGCAATGTTCTCTGGTACTGCGCTCGGATCGCTAACGCAGCTTGGATCCTCTTTGTTTATTAATATCGGCTTTACTTTAGGATCCTTACCACGTTTGCGGATCTGTACGGACATTGGCTTGATATAGTAAACTTTGTTTATTACCAATCGTAATTTTCACTATGTAAGATTTTTACACAACAGACTAGCAGACACAGTCCTTTACAATTCAAGTTGCAAGAAACCATTATGTTCTAATTGCAAAAAAGTCGATTTGCAGAACTTTTATATAATTATATATGGTGTTTAAAGGCTCAAAAATATTACACCTCTTAGACATATTTGACAAACACCATTATGAATTGAGCGACTAAAACTTACTTTAAGTTAAAGTATAACAGGTCAGTAAAACAAATTCAGCAGAACATAGATTAACTATTGTGATCCTGAGTCAATTTATGGTAAGAATGCAGAAAATTTTCGAACTGCACTCTGTCCGGCAGGTGACAATATCATAAACAAAAAAAGAACACTATGAAAACTTCAGAAATACTTTACAACATTACTTAATAATATAGTAAAGAAATTAAAAGAAAAAAATTGTAAAAGATAATAATTATATTAAAATACTCATTTCAGCATAATTACAGTTAAGATATTTTGGAATCATGTATTCTAAAAATGTCGTAAATTTGGTAAAGCTGTTTAATGTTTAGTATGTGATTTATCAAGACCCTACAATATGCATTTAAAAAATCCTAGTCAAGAACCATTTCTATCATGCAAGTATGTATTCTAATGCAAGGTTCATGTTATCTCAATTTCTGAGCAGAGTATAAAATAATTACATAATTGCTAAACTGGTAGTTTAATTACAAAGAACCAATCAATGCAAATGTAATACATTGTTAAATATATATTACATACATACACCATTCTATGAAAACAAGTTTAATACTGTCTTTGCTATAAATCATTGGAGCAAACAAGAGACATGATATTGTTCAAGTCTCAAATATGGAAACACTATGTAGTATGTACTATTAAATACATGCTGGCATAGTAAATTAAGGCATAAATTCTTTTGTCAGGCATGCATACATTTCATTGTTTTGAAAATCAGATATTTTTTGAGACTGCAATTTCAGGTTCAATAATGTCTGATCTGCAGTTTTTGTGTCTCTCAAGATATAACAAGCACTGTACAAATACAAAACATGCGCATGGATAGTAGTAATGTACTTATTTACAAAAATCCCACTTGGAAATCAAATTTTTAAGTCTTTGAAGTTGGAAGGTTGCTTTGTCAGATTGAATACCTTTGGAACAAGAATTTATTTTGTATTATTATTCTACTAAGTGATTCATTCGAAATAAAATTAAAAAAAAATCATTTCTGGTAGATGACTAATGTATTGGCACACCCTTGCTGTTACCCTGTAATAATTCAATATAAAATGATAACCTTATTTTATGATTCTGAATGTAAACTAGAATGCACCCTGTGTCTGAATATCTCAGTCATTGATGATCTAAAAATAACCCAAATTTTATTGACTTAATGGCCTTTGCTAATATCAAATTCTGTTAAGTATATTATAGTACTAAATTAATTGAATCTTACCTTCACATTGGGTGGAGTATCCCTAGGCACATCTACAACAATTGCTTGGCTAAACTCAACATGCCCCTTAGCTGAAGGCACAATGTCATCTTCCACCCCACTTTCGGCAGGTGCCTCACTCTCCAACTCACTGCCAGTCATAGCCGATGTACTTTCCTTGGTCTTTTCTTTTTTAGCTTGCTAAAATAACAACATAAATTGTTTATAATAAATTACCATGTAAAACAATTTTTTGAGAACTTAGTCTGCACAAGATTTTACAGGTAAAGCACTAAGGTATATATATAAACTGCAATGAAAAATTAATGTAATATCTTACCTTCTTATTAGCCTTTTTTTCTTTCTTTTTAGGTTTATTTTTATTTTCAGCCAAAGCAAGGAGTTCAGTGGTGGCCCTGCGTTGTTGAGCTATCGCCTCTTCATAGCTAGTCCCAGAAGCAGAGAACAAACCCATGAGAAGCAACATGGCCAGGCCGGCCACCCCCACTCCACAGAGCACTAGCAATGCCTGCAGCTCCATTGGATCTGCAGCACGCGCCTACCACCTAGAACAAATATAACTATAAACAGAAACCAATTATATTCTTATTGGATTACCTTATTTGTGTCTCTTAGCACACAAAAAGCGCTAGATTTATAAACATTTTATTTTAATGTTTTTCCGGCAAATTAATGCGATTCAAGCGGTACATAACGGTGGTTTCAGTGGTTTGCCAAAACTTTCAAAACATTTTTAACATACCAGCCGTAGCCAATGTATACAGTATGAACAAAGTTACCGGTCAAATGTTAGCAGTAGTTTTATATCAAATTTATAAATTTAATTTCACAAAATGAAGGTACGGGCTGACACGTAAGCAAAATGACACATGTCAAAGGTTATTGACAGTCCTTTCGCTCAAAAGTAAATTGCTGGTAAAATGAAGGAACCTGCTAAACAGGATTATTACAGTTCTGGTCAAATTTACTACGCCAATAGGTTGTACACAGATCTAGAATCACAGCCATGATTCGGCGATATAAAAACTAACATGTACCATGCATATCACGCTCATTTATCATATGATAAGATAAAATTTATTTACCTATATCAAACGAAATCCGCTGTTTTGAGTAAATGTGAATGTTTTTATTTAATCACAGGTTTACATACGAATGAAAGACTTCGCTACCAAAAGAAATAAGAAAACGTATTTTATTTTAATTGCTTTCAACTTTTCTTTTTCGTAATAATGACGAACTCAGACGAACTAAACCGGGCACCGTCCACAGCCACAGACTATAACTAAACCAAAAATACTGCGCCGCCAGTGCGCCGGGTTTTTAATTATTGCCGGGATTTATGGTGTAAAGACAGGGTATCAATAATTATTAAAACCTTTATACGCCTTACACATTGAAAATGCTATTTTCAAGTTTAACAGTTTACTCCACAAATTAAGAAATTACTAAAACTATGAGCAGTTATTTCAGTTAAACTGCTTTTTAAAATTATTTACGAATAAGACCACATAGTCGGGAGTGGTTGTTAACCGGGGTCGTTGTCATTTTAGATGTTAATGACTGACTCATTTGGTTACATTACATTATACAGATTTTAGAAGACTCTTAGAAATAAAAACGAATTTTACGAGATTCTAATAACTTGATTCGGAACTGAATTCGTCGGCATATAGCACAGACTAAGTAGAGAACAAGTTCTACATAATAATAAAAAACAAAATCACTTCCTGCTGTCTATCTGTCTGTCAGACCCTATGGTTGTATGCTTAGATCTTTAAAACTACTCAAAGGGTGGTTCATCTTTTGTTTTCACGGAAGATGGTTGTTATTTAAATTCATCCACATTTTTTCTATTTTATCATTGTAATATACCATTAATATCATCAACAAGAATATTATTCTACACTTGACGCTGGCAGAAATAGCTGACACAATCGTCGGCTCTGTTACCAAAATAAAGGAGAAGAAGAAGAAGAACTACGCAAAGGATTTTATTGCGGGTTTTTTGTAATAGGTAGAGTGTTTTAAGAGGAAGGTTTTTATGTATTTAAAGGTTTCTAATGTGATGTTGTAAATAATCACATTTTTTGCGGTTACATTGCAAACACTGGCTGAACCATAGAAGATAATGTACTACAGTATTGTACACCTTAAAAAGTTCTACAAAAAAGTTTGCAATGATATATGCTTAGAGTATAATTATATGTTATTTATACTCTAAGGGTATATGTCTATCTGTTAGGGATAACCCACAATAACCATTTTTTATCCATTACTTTTTACAAGAAATAATGGCTTATTTACGAAATGATTATAAGTATATTAATCCTTATCCAATTAAGTACCTTAAATACTTCTTTCATTTAATATAGATCGATAATGTCCTTTCAGCATGTGATTTAAATGAGTATTGTATACCTACGGTTAATAATATAATAATAATATACGGTTGCGGCAATACCGGCCGGGAGCTAGTGGCGCAAAAAAACATGTTTGTATTATTTTAATAATAAAAAATGCTGTGAACGTTGTTTAAAAAGACATTCCATAGTATATTTTTTAGTGTCAGCATTGCATCTGTGCGAAACTGGGGTGGGTCGATAGTAATAATACAAGAATATCTTACTAAAGAAGCATAATATTAACTAGTAATTGATAGAAGGTTCTATGTGAAGCAGTGGCGTAGCGTAGTGGGGGCGGAGGGGGTAGGCCACCCCGGGCGGCACTTTTTAGGGGGCGGCAAAATTTCACAGTAGATAATAAAATATATTTAGTAAATATTTAAACCATTTCATATATTTAACCTAACCGATAGAAAAGTGCACGAAATTTTTATTACTTATTCTGTGACGAATTCGGGGAATCCGCTTTCTTTGAATGATATTTTGTAGCGAATGGCAACACCGCCTATAGTGACTTGCGGGGATTTCTCGTATTTGATTTTGTGCTTGGATTGTTTCGAGAATGACTTGTATTTTATTACATCGTATTATATAAATACTAGGTTCAATATTGTTTATTAAAAAATTTTAGTCATGGATCTTCAGTTGTTTAGTTCACGCTGTTTCGTAACTGTGATTTTTGTGCAAAGTACGTGTAGTGAATGAATGTTAAATGAATGAAGAATGTAATTATTGGATAACTTTGTGAAAATTTGAATTTTCCGCTACGTGTGTTCAACTGTGTGAGTATTAAATATTTTATTTATTTAATTGCATGTTGGACAGGCTGTTATGTTGTTCAAGCTTTAAATTACGAAAATCCGGCCATGTCCGAGTTTTACACTCGCATACTCAGGATTCCGAACAAATATTTTTCAGTTTTCGGTTTTCAGATTTTTGCCTATCATAGATAGATGTGCTATAAAATATAGCTAGTCTTTGAATTGTTCGATAGTTTATTTTGTAACTCTAACTTTTATAATACAATATTTAATTATTTTAGTATCAAAAATGAAAAGAGTAATAAAGAAAGTGGGACAGCTTACCGTAATTAGAGAAAAACTAATTTGGAAAATATTAGAGCAAATGAAGGGGCTTTACTTAAATATGTGAAAAGTGTTGTTTCTGAGACGTCAGATTCTACATTTTTTTAACTCTAAAAAGTACCGACTTATATTATTTTTCAATAAAGATATAAATATTACTTAATAGTATCATCCTAATACTAATTAAAAATTGATTTTCTTCTATTCGCTAATTATTTAATCATGTCAATGGTCGAGGTGAACCCTAATTTTAAGTAGAAGGTACAATTACCTACTTAAAATTACGACGATCGACATGATAATACTTATGTACCTACCTGTTATATCAATGGTTGAAGTAAGAACTTTGTATAAATAAACGTGATCGTAAAACAAATAAACTTTTTTATTTAAAATTTAACCTGTATAATGCAAAATAATCATGACTGTTCTTGCCGAAAAGTTCTCTAGAATTAATGTATATAAAATGTATAGTATAGGTACATTAAAGTGAAATACCTAATTAAGAGGGCGGCAAAATTGTCTTCCGCCCCGGGCAGCCGATACTCACGCTACGCCACTGATGTGAAGATGTCTTCTAACCTTGTCGATAAGAAGACAAGTGTGCTGGCTGAGAGTTTTGCTACATCAATACGCACCTAAACTAGCTTACTAATTACCGTTCCTGCAATTTCAACCTTCAAAACACTGCTTGCTGTGATAGCGCTCTAACGGCGAGTTGTTCAAATCGTCACGTTGCCGCCGGTAATCATCACTGTTCACAATTTCACGAAAAACGTAAGACATTAAAGCAGAGACTTAAACTTTGTTTACTCTTTACAACTTTGGCTCGTGCCAATAATATACTGCCCAGCTTAAACGTAAATACATTTAAGGTGGAATCTTAATTCTCTTCCGGAGCATAAACCTTGGCTTGGGAGATGCCTTCCTTCATAAGCTCATTCCAGGATACATATTTATCTTGTCTATGTTGTTTACTTTTGAGTTTTGAACCACTTCCGAACGAACATTCAAAATGGTTGTCAACGAAATGACAGCTAAAAGTCAGCTTTCAGCAGTTGCATTTCATCGTAGCAAATTTTTGTCAATTAATAAACAGCTGTCTTAATAACGTACTCACAATATAGCAGTTGCCGAGATTAAGTTATGATAATTATTGTGAAAGTGGCAGCATTGTGCCATTTTATTAAACTAATGTAAAGTGTTACAGTAAAACCTTGATCAATCTTTCATTTCCAAGAATGTCGATTCCACCACTCGTTTGTAGTACTCCTCCACCACCCGATCAGTGTGAAGATGACAAAGATCCTGAGGACTTTGATTTGTCATACAGTCGTAAGTGTCATCATAATGGTTCTTATTGTTACAGTAGAGTAGCCATGTAGGTCCTTGATTAGTGTCTTGTCTTTGGTTAAATCCATGTAATTACATTGCTTAGAATTTTCTTTGCAGTATAGGTCTTCATTAGAGTATAATATAATAATTATATAGCTATAGGATCATCATTGTACTTTTATGTTACTATTTTGTGCATGCCTAAGCTCCACTAAGGCACTTTAGAACTGGTGAATGTACATTGATTTAATATGGTCACTGTTTTGATAAACATATGGTTTTCTTACTTTCATAATGGCTATTTCTTGCAATCTGTAATAGTGCATACATAAAAATGAACCAAGGAAATAAATTTGATGTATGAAATATAGTTTTTGAAGAAAAATATGAATAGAATATTGATATAATAAACAGATAATATAATAATTATCATCATAAAGCCATCAAAACTATCATTTTATAAAATCTTTTATATTGTAAATTGGGCGTCAAAGGGAATACATAATGCTGATTAACGTTTTCATAGATAGTGATGTAGACACAATAGATGTTTTGTTGTCATTACAGCCATATCTGTTTACTGTCCTGCAAACTGTTAAGTCAATGTAAAACCATAAACGCTTAGATTTGTTTGCAGTTACTTTAATATAATTTTCAACTTTCAGTGTCCCAAGAGGATGATGATGAAGATGTTGACAACAATAGATACAACTATGGAAATTTCTCTTCTTACAACAACTTTCAACCTACACCTGATAACAAACTACTTGAAATCAATCGAGAGATAACAGAAACTAAAGAGAGTCCACAGCACAGAGAAATATTTTCTAAATATGAAGACCAAACAGAGTGTAATAATTCTAGCCCTGATGTGTTTAGAACCAATGATATTAATGAAAACAAGTTAAAATGTGACGAAGACTTAAATATTGAAGATTTAAATTTAATAGTGGATGAACTGGACAGCCCTGTTGAAAGTAATGTTGAACAAAATGAAATTTGTGAACCTACTGGTAGTGTAAAAGACTATGACATTCCAAGCAATTCCAATAATGATAGTCCAACTTGTGATAATACTAATGTATCATTTGATAAGAATGCAATTGATATTTCAGAAGCATTAAAAGACTTAAATACAAATTTTGTGGCACAATGGAAAGTACCCAATGATAAAGATGAAGTGATACCAAAAGCTGAAAACTCTACAGATAATGTTGATTCTGTCCCAGAGGAAAAAAATCGTCTACATGAACCAGATGAAACTGTAAAATTAGAAGTTTCTCCAATAAATTTAGAAGACAACATTCAAGCAGTACAGTCTTTAAATGTTGAAACAAACTTAGATGATAATGACACAGATGATGATTTTGGTGATTTTGATGATTTCCAATCAGTGAATACTAAAAATGATATAGCTAATGTTGTTGAAACTAGTAAAAATCCTTGGGAAAATGCTGAGCCCAATGAATCAGAGTTTAGAAATTTTACTGCAAATTTTGAAGAAAACATATTTCAAATTGCAGATTGCTCTCCAGGTAAAACGGTACCTGTAGAAAATAAATTTGGCAGACAAGAAAGTTTTGAAACAGATAATAATTTAGATGATGATTTTGGAGATTTTGATGACTTCAAATCATCTACTGAAAAAACTGTACCAAATGAGTTCACAGTAGAAGATTCATCACATTGTCAGGAGATGCCAGTATTGAATTTACAATCAATTGAAAATGAACAACAAATAATGGAAAGCATTACCAAAGTTCTGAGTTCTGTATTTTTAGAAGAAATATCTGAATCAGAGAATGGGTTTGAAGGTACATTAGAGTCTTTGTTAAGTGAAACATGGGGTCATTTAATGGAAACAGATGAAAGACAGCCATATATTGTAAATTGGAACAACTCACTAGGACAAAAGACACTGCTGAAAGCATTGTGTATTGACTCCAGAAACATTGTATGTATTAACAACATTATTATATTTTACAGTCTATGTTAAATTCTTTTTTTTGTATACTACTGTCAAATCTGTGTAGGACAAGTAGCAATATATAGCAATATAAGGCCAGAAATGTTGACAAACATAAAATAGGGATTTGCCATATCTCTTTCATACTAATTTGGACTGAATTTGTGGCTTGTCATAGAGAGTATGCCCACATGCTATGTTCCCTTACATGGTAATAATATAAAATATTTCTAATACCTAGTAACTTACTCTGCAGAACATATGTTGTGTAAATAAACCTTTTTAGTGCACCTATTTTATAGCAAACTATTGTTATTCTGGTTGTGAAGATAAATTTCTAAACTTTTTTGTACAATTTTACTTTTTTTGGCTTGGCTTCTTGTTTACTCTTGACTATATCTTTGCAACACTTTTTTTCAGTTGTTTGGTCCAAAATGGAGTAGCAACATGCCTAAATATGCAGCAAACTTAAGTAATGCACCCCTTCAGCCACAGAAGCAAGCATCTGTCCTTTCTTCTATTGTCACTCAAAATGAAATAGTTGCCGAAAAAGCCCCAAGTAAGGCTACAACTTGGACTGATCCTTTCACCTCTGACGGACAAGAATGTGAGTTTAAAAACATTTGCTTTTATACATTACTAACTGAACAGCATAACGTACCTCAATGAGAATAATTAGCACATTATGAAAAGTAATACACACGCAATATGCACTGTCCAGTTTGTATTTGAAGCCAGTGATGTAACATGTACTATTTATATGAAACAAATAAGTGCTAACAAAGTAAAAGTTAAGCTTTTTTAATAATTTGACTCACCATGGTAACATTCTTTTGCATGTCTTGCACTTGGACTAACATCCACCTGTAAATCTGCTTAATCCTAATCCTATAGTCACCTATGCCGAAGCCCTGCTCCTTGACCTTGAACACCTAATGGCCACTCTAGACCAAATGGCTCACAACCATTCTACTCTCAAGATATCTGAGTTACTTTCACATGGTAAGTTTACTTTATTTTTTGACTAACAATAATTGGGAGTGTTTGGATGGCACTGTGTTGTATAAATGGTCTTCTCCGGTAGCACTGTTTAAGCAAGGTGTTTGTTATGAGTTCAAACCCTAAATTAGACGATCATTGGCTCAATTAATTTTAAGTAACTTTTTCTAGTAGCCAGAAGCACAATTAATTATGTACCAGTCACATCCGCCTACCACTACTTATATGTAAGAGAATAGGAAAGTAGGAATGCAACATACAATACCTTTGAAGAACTATAAGCTGCAGTCTTCTGTAGGGTGAAGCTCTTGTTCAACTGTGCTCATATGTGAGCAAAGAGTTACCTCCCTTAAGGTTTATATTCCTATAAGTATAATAGGTCTATATTTGAATCACAAGTTTAGTATATTCTTCTTTTATTCGAATTCTCTGATAGCTAATTGCCACTAGGTGTACCTTCACTCCATTTCAATAAGAGTTTTCAGGGTAGTATTTTCAAGATAAACTTTACTGAGCCCTTTCCTGAGCCTGAACTTCACGTGTACTTGTAGTACCATTTTCTAACATTGAATATAAGCAATCTTTAACTACTATAATTACATTCTTTGTTATTTGTTTCTAGCTTGCAATACGGAAAATGAAAGTGCAACAATCACATCTGGTCCTACCGATTTAGACGTATTTGATGCGGCAGTATCTACGAAACCAGAAAAGATATACTCCAACACTATGACTGTTCAACCCTTACGGCAAATTAATTTACCCGACACACATATATTTACTCCTACTGACTCTGAAATACCTAGGTCCAAAACAATACATTACGATCGCGGCCCGATGGTGCTCTTGCCTCAACCTATTATTGCAGATAGTAAAAGTCAAGTAGACCCTGTTAACACTACAAATATTAATAGTAGCGAGAACAGTATAGACGATAATGAGTACTGGGAGTTCCAAAATTTCAAAAGCACTTCAATCCCAAGTTCCGCTAGCCAACAACAAGAAAAGAGTATTGAAACTGCAAAAACTGTTAAT
The DNA here is from genome assembly GCA_963082885.1 of Parascotia fuliginaria. NCBI lineage: Eukaryota > Metazoa > Arthropoda > Insecta > Lepidoptera > Erebidae > Parascotia > Parascotia fuliginaria. Next base: position 10,177,727 of record OY720188.1, read on the forward strand.
GCACTACCAAAACCAAATATTGCGTATCAGACCGACTTACTACAACCTATCAAAATAGAGCCTGTGATGCCAACACTTAATTGGCCAGACCCTGGTGAAATTAAAAGTGGTTTTGATGATTTTTCAGATTTTGTATCAATATCATCACAATCTATTGACAAACAAGACAATAATGTTGAAGCAGTGGAACCTTATCCAGAGACTAAAAAGAATAAATCGGATAATTTGACTATCACTAATGAAAATGATAGTCCTGAAGTTATTGCAGAAGTTACGAAACCTGGTAATGACGGCTTCGATGACGATTTTGATACTTTCCAATCAGCGTTGCCAACGAAAAGCGTAAACAATAATTCAAAAAGCGTCTATTCACAAAACACAACCAGTCAAGTATCAAGTCATATCCCTGAATTTGGATCTCCTAAATTTGACAATATTAAGTCTGATACCATATCATTTGCTAATACACTACGACCAAACGAAGCTTTAAGTCAAAATGTAGGTAATATCTCCAATACTACAGAACTTACTAAAAATTCACTGTCTGTAACACAGATGCAAAATAATCTCTTACAACCAACTCCCGCCAGTTTCAGTATAAACACACAAAGTCAACAAAAATCTGGTCAAATTCTACAGCCATTATCGTTAGAAAGTTATTCACAAATTAACTGGCCTAGTCCTGGTATAGACTTACAGGATCTCTCTAGATTTAACCCAGTTGAAACTTTAAATTCGTTAAAAAGTGATTTAAGTGTTAGTGGACTCAGTAAAGGAGGGTCGCCCGCACATGGCGCAAAAAACAGTTCAGTTAATCAAATACCGGACGACGATGTATGGGGCGAGTTTGTATCAAGTAAACCTAAACAACAACAACAGCAATCGTTACCGAAAAAACCATCAACTTTCGTAGACGATGATGAATGGACAGACTTTATATCAAGCCCCAGTGTGAAACCACAAAACGGTTTAAATACAATAAGTCTAAACGTTTATACTAATTCCAATATACAGAAATCTGTACACAACAAATTTGCTAAGAAAAGCAACCAACCACCTCTTGATATTCCAACACTAAATTATATAACTCCTAAAGCAAACACACACAAGTCATACAATGATAAACACTTTCAAAATTTATAACAACACAATAAATATTTACAGAATTTACTTAATGAATGTACTTAATTATAATAAGTATTACATAAATTATAATTATGTATATAGGGTGGTGGCTTAAGAGTAATTTGTAGTATTTTTTAAAATACATTTATATATATAATATAATATAATATCAAAATTCTTGCATTAATCTTTGCACTAGAGATGTAGAATAAAAGTTAGTTGTACCTCTTATTATATTAGCTATTATACTGAGCACTTGCACAATATGACTAAAGTAGGGGCTGATACATACGAATATGCGATATTATTGCATGTAAAATATTAAAGTGTAAAGTTTAGTCGTCATACTGTGCAAGTATAGATCGAGACCCGTCCTATTATTTTCGGTTCACATGGTGTCACATAATTTTTTGTCTGTGTAACCAATGTAAGTGTTAATACTTGAAAAAGCAATATCCTTTATAAAATAATTGGTTTATTGTATTTGTATATAATGTGGATTATGTATAAATTGTAAATTTATTTAGAAATGTGTGAGGTTATGTTGTTGATGTTTATTGAAGCAGTAATATAATAGTGTAACAAATCATGTCGCTCCCTTCGGATAGGTTATCAGACAGAATTGATGTAGATGGGCATTTTTTTTAAAAGTGTTGATGTCCATGATTCAAACGAGACTATCCCCCAGTTTCTGAAAGGCTGATCAACGAAAAAATAACTAATCACTTGTTAAATCTCATGTGAAGTGCTTACCAGTAAGTATTTTGCAAAAGTTATTATTTTCATTGTTATTATGCGTTTATTTGCTAACTACATTCCTATTCTTGAGTAAATAATGATGCCTAATAAATATAAGTAACGTTTGAAAATGCTAGTAATGAATTATATAAAATTCACAAGATTAACCTGTGGTATGGCGGGGAACACGAGTTAGCACGCGCAAACGCGACCTTCTATGAACAGATTTACTCTCTGTACTAAGATTCCTAGGTGAAAGTTTTATAGTTATTAGGTAGGTGAAGAGAAATGTAGCCTCTTGCAAATTAAGTAGTAGTTTAGTAGTTTATTTCTGTATGCGAGATATGACAAAAATAATTTTGGTAACATATAAAGAGGAATCCTTTTTTGTGAATTGTTTAAACTTGTTTTTAAGTAATTTTAATATTCTATATATGACAACGACGTTGAAATATGTAAATATACACTTGAATCGATTAAATGATAAATAAAATTAAAAATAGTGAAACACATTTCAAATTATTTAAGCAATGTTTTTCAAAAACAAAAAAATGTATTTCACTTCTTTCGTTACCAATATTTTATTGTTTTGAAATCGGCCTTTTTATAAATCATTAAATAAAATAGCTACTGGAATATAATAAGTTTCAAAAGTTTAACCTGAATAGATATTTTTAGAGCATTTTCAAAACTTCTGACACGTAAAACATAGGTACACCGAAAAAGTAATGCCCTGATACAAAATAACGCATAGAAAAAATATCCTTTCAACTGGCATTAGTATATTGTTGTGCTTCGATTTTGAACTTAATGTGTAAGGTTTTAAAGGCGATAAAATTTCAATGATACGATTGCGTACGATCTTGTCCTGCACGGTTCGCTTTCAGCGTATAATCTCCCATGTATATGTATAAGCTCTGGACTGAACTAACTGTGATATTTCCTGATTGCTATGGCATGTCCTTCAAATGAGATTTATAGAGTACTAAAGTCCTAGTAGCCCCTGACATTGCAGAAGTCCATGAGCAGCAGTTACCATTAAGCGAGCGGCTGGCTTGTCTGCCACCGTAGGAGAACATATTTGAAAAATATGTTTTGGAGCTAGCCTGCCATTATTTATTGACTTTCAATAATTAATTCTGAGAACTCTCCCGAAGTGGAGGCTTTCTTACACATTGTATACCAATTATTAAATAAATAAAATTAAAATGTATTTTAGGTTGTAAATCGAGTGAGGCCCTATTTATTTATAAATTATATGTAACATAGACAAAAACTTGACAGCAGGAAATACATATGTCATAAACAATATAGTTACTACTTGTGAACTATCAAATGTATATTTTTGTCAGTATTTAACTTGAAAATAAAAGATTATTATTTTAAATAGCTAATTTACTTAATATAAATTTTTGTATTTATTATTTGAATACTTTTAAAGACCTATGTCAACTTTTATCTCCATTATTGATAACACAATTAATTTTAGCAAATAATAGAATGTTTAATAAAATGTAAATAATGAGACTTATATCCTTCTAAAATGCAGTTTTATTATGACGTTTCATTTTCAGTATCGGAGTGTTCAATTTCATCGATGTGAGTACCAATTGTGCCTTTGTCGTCGTCGTCGTCAAACTGAGTAATGAACTTAGGAAGATTATTTTCCATTGTTACTCTAAACTGACACTGTTCAAACTCTGGCCAAGATATGAATCTGAAAGAATTTATTTTTATTTTGCATGTCGTAGTCGACTATTGTAGGGAGAAAAGGGAGATGAAGAAGGAAAGGGACAAGCTGAAGGGAACGGCGGTTATTTGGCCTCCAGCGCTCTCACGTATTAGTATGGCAACAAATATTTTATGTTCTGTGAGAGAGAAACAGTATTTATGGATTAAGATTTAAGCTAGATACAAGATTTAAGATACACTATCAGACAGTTGTGGTTAATTTATGTTAGAACAGGGCTGTGCAAACCAAGGTTCATCTTTGTGCGGCCCGCAGTGTGTATTTCATTTTTTTACAGGCTAAAAAAACGTTATCGTATCAAATCTTTTCTTCAAATGTTGTTTTTTATTTGTGCGGCCCTCCAATATATATAGTAATTTGATATTGGCCCGGAATTATATCCGGTCTGGACAGCCCTGTGTTAGAAGATTACGTCATAATTCGCGATGTGTCTTCCAAAACATTAATGGACAACTTACTTTTTGAATACTGTTATTTTTTGTTTGAGATTTAAATCCCCAAATTCAGTGAATATAGTCATGTGTGGCAACTTTGCGTCATTTTCTCCTGGTGCTAATAATTTGTTTGTATCTGGTGGGTCTTGACCTGTGATTAGCCACACACCACAGCCGGGTATCCATTGTCTGTAAGAAATATACTGATTAGTTTCAGTAGTTTTAAAAGGTTCCCATCGTCTTATCAAGAGAGCAGGAAGTTATGTATTTCAATTTCTGTTGGAGGTTACAAAGTTATAAAAATTGAAGAAGATAGTCATTTTATAATTCAATAATAATATATGTTGACTATACTAGTCAACCAGATTAGGATAACAATACACTAGTGTCTAAAATTTAATTATAAGAAGATTACGACTAAATAAGATTGCTTAAATCTGTAATTAATTAGTAATTTGTGACATAAAAAGTATACTTTAAGCAAATATGGACTTTATTGCGTTGTACGAAAGACTATAGTAACCGCAAGACTAACGTTGCAAGAACCATGTGACGTAAATGGATACTCACGCGATCGCTCGTAGCGCTATCCCTCTTACACATATTATTATGATGTTTGCATATTGCTTTCGCTTGCCGCCGTTGCCGTTGTCTAATCACAGCTACTAACAGCGCTTATTGAATAGATTTATCAAGAACAGGAACAGTATATTTTTAATTCAACTATGCAATACTCATTATTTTTTAACTGAAGAAAAAAAAACGGAGGTGCTTTTCAAGTCAACGCGTATATTCTTTTTTTATGTCTGACCACGCATAACTTTTTACATAGTAATCCGATTTTGATAATTCTTTTTTTATTGCAAAAGGTATAAAGTACCTACGAAGTAGATCCCATAAAAATATGAAAAAAACTCGAACCCTAAGAGTAGGAAAACGAGGGTATGATTGTTGATTAATTAAAGTAGGCATTTAAAACAGTTAATAACTAAAGTAAGGTAATAGCTATTTTTTAAAGTAATCACAAATTAAGCATGTAGAAAAGTAGACGGCTGTCTAAAAGAATATAAAATAAAACTTTAAACAAAAAAAAAAAGAAAAAGAAACTAACATACCTACCTACTATAATATAAATCCAGGTCCTTATATATATTCTAAAAACATGAATTCGTACGTATGTAATCATGGTCACTCTACTCTAACAGTTTCATACTACTATTTTTTAGATTATATCCTAAACTATGAGTTTAATGGCTATTTTTGAATATGTTACCTGTCGATTAGTACTATATCTAAGCTCGATCTTTTACCCGTAGTACGGTTAAGTTGTCCGGTCAACCGGACTACGGAAAAATTATTTTCCGTAGTTATACGATTGAAAAAACTATCATTCAGTGTGGACACTGAAAAAATTCGTGGTCCGGTTGCCTTGTCTATTGGAATTTTCATAATATACAATATACCAAAACTTTCTATAAAGAGGGGGTAACCCATCTACACTATACCACCTTTTCTCTGGACGAAGTTTAAAGGTTGAGACATTTGTTTTAACTTTTGTAGAATAGCTTAACACGTAACACAACTTGGAATCTAATTCACAACATAAATTTTCCCTTTGCAATAAATACATCAATGTGCAACATAATGTCAATATTAAATAGTTTCAGATGAGGAAATTTACTAGACAATAATATTTTATCAAAAAGGTTACCTACCATAAGCACTAGATCTTCCGTGGTCCGATCAACCGGACTACGGAACAAAACAAATTTTCCGTAGTCCGGTTAACTGTACCATGGATAATTTATTTTACCCATAGTCCGGTTGACCGGACAACTTAACCGTACTACGGGGTACAAATGCTAAGCTCATAGGTACCTACTTATAATAACGAAATAACGCCATTCAATGTTAGGCATATTATTGCAGTCCAACCAGCTAAACTACTCTCTCTCTCAGAAGAGTTTGTTTGTTTGTTTAATAAAAATATTCTTATGAGTTTTCATTACTTTGATTACTTACTTTATGAATGAAATATTTTTTGGTATGATTTTGCATTGTACCTACCTACTTAGGACTAACCTTAAATGGATTAAACAAACAAACAAACAAACTCTTCCCCTAGTAATAGTATAGATTAATCATTTCTGCAGATTAAGCTAAATGTTGTTTAATCTCCAGTTACAGGTATTGCCAAATCAAATCGAAAGTATGGTTACCCTACTCGAACATTGTATGAGATAACACGCAATGTAAACTATTCTGAGGATAAAGCGATAAATATATGTCATTCTCCTGAGGTTAACATGCCGAACAATTTGATGTTCACGCCGAAATCCTAGCAATTACAGATAATGAGATATCAGCGTGCAAAGTAGCGTTTCGACTGCGCGGCCACGTACTTTCTGTTTTGGGCTGATTTCGTCAGTTTCACTAAACTGACATATTATTTATTGCTTTTATTAGTTTCGACAAATTAAGACCTTTCTTCTTGTAATAGTTTTAATGTATAAATCTTAAGTTTTACAGAAATAATCAACAATAAAGAATCAACCACATTACGATTGCGCGGCCATAACATTCAGTCGTAAATATTTCGTAATATATTAATCAAGGACTTCTAATTCTTTTTTCGACAATTTTCGACAAATTCAGTCTTCAATTGGCAAAAAGAATTAGATCTCTAACCCAAACAGTTGCTGAGATCTCCATGGCCGCGCAATCGTACATGTTACGTTGGCGCGGCCAACTTAAAACCCTTATAACTTCTTTATTTCTACTTCGACAAATTTTTTGTTTATGCACTTCGATTTCGACAAATTCCGACAAAATTGTGGTCAAAGTTTTTTTCTGGTTGGATAACTTGGCGGAGCAATCGTAACGCACACCATAAATTGTGTTTGGCGTACCTAAATGTAAAATTTAGTTCTCAAACTAAATACCAGGGGCACTGTAAATTGTTATAATATTTGTTCTTTTTTACTTAATATTATAGTCTAGCAAAGTGGGTAGGTCGGTGGAAGAAAAAGAGAACACTTGGAGAGAAAGGGTAGGTAAAAGTACCAACTCTTTCTCTCCAGGTGTCCTCTTCTTGTTCGCTCCAAATTGTTAATTCCTATTATCCAGAAGCATAGTATATTAAATATACATTAAAGTACTCACTCTAACATTGGTATTACTCTAGTAGATTTGGAAATCATTTGTGGTTTAAAAAAATACCATAACAGAGGTAGATATTCAGGCGGACAAGGTAATTTCTCCTTCTGTGTAATGTTTACTAGATATAATCTGTGTTCATCCATCTGTAATGATATAAAATGTATTTGTATTATTATGATATATTTTAAAAAATTGTGTGTCTTTTTGTCTCTGTCAAATAAATGTATTTTCTTTATAAAATTTAAAATGAAGTTTGACCTATATTTCAAAGCCACCTTCTTTCTGGATTTCTTTTCTTTTCTTTTTGGCTGAAATGATGGTGGTTATAAAAATAGGTTATTAAGCTATTGCACGGATTTCGTGAGGTTGGTCTAAATATAAACAGGTTAACATTATAGGTATTGACAACTATGACCAATACTTTGAGTTACAGACATTAAAGGTGGATTAACATTGATATAGGTGGTAGCTGACGCCGCCAGCACCACTGGATTCAGGCACTGGACCAACACTGTATCGTGCTATAGCCAGACTTGACTTGTCTGGCCATAGCATCAATGTAAACGTTTTAAATTCAATGTAGTAATGAAAAAGCACGTTCGAAATTCGAATTACGTTTTCAATCCAGTGATGCTGGCGCCAGCGACTGGCTCAATGTAAATCAGCCTTAAACATTTTCAATCCAGTCCAGCATCCAGTGTTTCAAAGTAAAAGCACTTTCCAAATTCGAATTATGTTTTTAATCCAGTGGTACTGTATATATGTGTGCAAACAGGCTATAACCCAAGTAGCATTCGGGGTTCTATATAAGATATCAAGTCGTTCACATGTACTCCACAAGCTGTGTAAATAAGCTGTATAAAAGCTGTATAGCTTGCTATAATGCTCTTATAGAACCAGTTTGGGCACAAATTAGACTTCTTAAGTTCACTATGGCTGTACATTAGAAGTATAATAGCATTATAATAGCAGTTTAAGTAGTAACATCGGACTTAAGGCTGACGGACTATATGGGACGCAGTGTGAACCATACAACGTACATGAGTGTAATAAAGAGTAACAAGTGGCTAAATACACAGCCTTCACAGTTATAAAATCCGACAAAAGTACTCCAGTGCTACCTAAAATTCACGAGTTTCCTAAATTATTTCTTTATTTTATTAATTATTATTATCCTCAGTAACACTATTAACTCAGGCGGATATCAATTGGATAAAAATTTATGATAACACGCGGTCAGTACCTGTTTTAAATACTTAACTATGTTAATGCCATGGGAATGAAACTTTATAGTGAAATGTATACATATTTACAGCTAAAATATTCACGCGCCTCTGTAAAAACGCGATATTCCTTTTAAAATATTTAAAACTGGCTGAGGGGAAATCTTCAATTTTCAGTTTTTGATATTATATTGACATTATAATTATACTACATATAATTATAACATGAAACCGAAACTCAATCGCTCTATTTGCGTATTTTGTAATAAATCTGCATGATTTATTTGGTAAATATTTTAAGTTACGTAGAACAAAATGGTGGAAATGAAATACGGCTATGTGAACTGTTATAACTCCAATTTAATGCGGTAAGCGTATATAGGTTCACATCTGTTCTGTTAGAATGCTGTTATCTATATGAAGTCCCACATTTGTACCACTACAGAGCCAATGTCTATAAATTTATTCTAATGTGAACTTATGTGCAGCTTTAAGATGTAGTTCAGGTCAATTGTGTAACATCGTTTAATTCTTTCAATATACTGAAATTTTAGAGATCCGCAATAATAATTATTGTCCGTTAAATCGTCTAGCCCAGGTATTAAGTCAAGTATGAATGCCTAAAGTACAAATTTTGTAACAAACTAACAAAAATCACTTTTTGTTTTCGTGTGAGACACACAGTTTGGTATCAGAGTATTTACACTTACAAAAAACACTACTCTGTTCAAGGAGGTATTTAAAAAAATGTAAAGAAAATAGATAAAGAGGGACAACATAATGCCCTGCGTCAGAAAAGGACAGAAAATAATAGTTGTCACTCAGCCATAAACAAACACTGTTTACAATCTTATATAGGTGAAAAGGTGAAGCACAGTAAGCGCTGAGTCAGCAAGTGTAATAGTGTAACCATATTTTGCAGAATTTATCAGATAAATAACTGTTATTCCTGTTATTTATGTGATAAATAACTGTAATTTGTGATATTTATCTGTTAAAATTCTAAACTAGGTAAAACGAAGTAATATTGCAACGTACGCCGAAGCGCAAACTGAACTACGTATTATGGAAAATTATACAGACACAGACAATGAAACACGTGCATCGCGCCCTTGCCCAACACCTGGAAGACCAGCGGCAATACCTCCAGCAAACCATTTTGAAAATATGGTGCAAAATTATTAATTAATAATAGCCGATGTTTTTATTTTTGTGCGAAAGATTAAATTAATGTACAAATCAAAATTGTATTTACTATTACTAGAACTGCAATCACCACACTCTGATATCTGTAAGGGAACTTTCAGGTTCAGCCACATTTTCCTCTGCATCATGTACAGAACCACCATGAACAACGGTTGAAGCCGTATCTACAGGCTCATTTTCGGGCGTCGTTGTCAATCGACTGTTTATTTTTACAGTCTGCGAATATTCTTTCGCAATTTTTCTTCTAATTCCACCGGTTCTCGCTCTGATTTTCCAAGATTTTTTATTCATTTTCACAATTTTTTGCACGCGACGTATAAACACACAGCTTGTGGGATAAGTGTAATAGAATATCACATTCACATTCATGTTCAGCTTACAGCAAATAAGCGTAGTACTTGTGGACAAATAAACTGCTATTGATGTTAATGGACAACACATATAGTCCTTTTAACAGCTTACAGTGCACATGCGAACCATTTAAACACTTCTATACAGATAGTAAAAAAAGGTTATTTTAATCATCACAAACAAGTCCTATTACAGCTACTAGCTGTATAACAGTCTAAAACAAGTAAACATAACAGCCTTTGGCTTTATAAATGATCACGTGTGTTTTATTATAATTCTAGCTCTATAACATCGTACAAATAGGCCGTTAAACAGCGATTGCCGTATCTCTACCCTCCTATAGTGCTCTTAGTCAGACCTCTGACTAAAGGATAGTTGTTAGAGTATTATACCACCAACAATCGTATAAAAGTATAACTCTACACTCCTATAAGCCCCTTAGACAGGTATTGGTGTTATTAATCGCAATAATGCAGCTTATACATCACGAGTGAACTGTAATAATGCTTCAAGTACACCTGGGAACTAAATGTGTACTCTTAAATGGAGTAAAATGCTATTTGGGAATAATGTGTAGTTAGTATAACTCAAAGTATTGGTCATTATTGTCAATACAATGTTGGCATGTTTATATTTGTTATTATAACCAACCACACGTAATTATTATGATAGCTTGATAATAGTATATAAACTGACGGACTCATAAACTGCATCAAAGTTCAGGATTACTTTGAAATGATGTTTTTTAATAAGTATGCAAACTTTTTGGATTAAATTATATAAATATGGAGAGACTGGCTCTTAATCTTAAAAAATGCAAAATTTAAAAATAGAACTGCAGTAAAACAAATGAATATAGCCAGGAAAAGAAAATTTACTCGTAATATCAGATTTGCGTGTTATTTAAAGCAAAGTTTTAAATTGATTCGCATTGATTTTTTATTCTTTTGTCAATTGAATTATTGTTACCAGCAGAATTGTTGGGTTAGTTTTTTAACTCATCGAGAGTTTTTGAACCATAATATGGATACTTCGTCCGAACAAGCGGCTCAAATTGTAGCACTGGTGCGGGAGGGCTTGGATCAACGAACGATTGGTAGAAATTTAAATTTAAATCAGTCTACGGTTTCTAGAATATACAGAAGGTTTGTGGAGACAGGTTCTTACAGAAGGAGATGTGGTACAGGCAGGACTCGAGCAACCACCGGTCGTGATGACCGATTTATTGTTACAACTTTCCTGCGAAATCGTTTCCTCACGTCAGTTAACATCAAAACAGGGCTTAATGAAGTGCGTGGAGTAAATGTGAGTTCACGAACAATAAGAAGGTTAAAGGAAGCGGATATCACCCCTTTTAGACCAGCAAATGGTCCAAAGTTGTCTGTAGCTCACAGACAAGCTCGCTTAAGATTTGCGCGTGATCACCTAAATTGGACAAGAGCAATGGGCCTCCGAATTGTTCACGGACGAGTGTAGGACATGTTTATATGGTGCAGATGGTCGCAGAAGAGTCTATCGTCGACGTGGGGAGCGATATGCTCAAAGCTGCATTGAGGAGCGTGTTCCTTTTGGAGGCGGTTCGTGTATGGTCTGGGGTGGCATATCGATGAACGGGCGAATTGACTGCACATCGCTACATAACAGAGATCTTAGAAGATCACGTCGTGCCTTACATGGGATTCATAGGCGAAAATTTTACTTTAATGCAGGATAATGCCCGGCCGCACGCTGCTGCACAAGTTCAACAATATTGCGAAGAGGTTGGGATACGTACAATGAATTGGCCAGCACGCAGTCCCGGATCTTAATCCCATTGAGCATGTTTGGGACAATTTAAAAAGAGCTGTATATGCGAGAAATCCTGTGCCCACGACAGTGGCAGCACTAAGAACAGCACTTTCAGAAGAATGGGACAATATTCCGCAAGATCTTTTAATAACACTAATAAAATCTATGCGGAACCGATTAGAATCCGTAATAAGTGCACGTAGAGGTAATACACCTTATTAAAACATAAATAAACCCATGCATAAAGTTTGTGTCTATTGTTAAAACCATTTTTTTTAAACCAATTTTCCTTAAATTTCTGTTTTTTCTTCAAAAAAGTCTTAAGGTCCTTTCCAGTACACAAACTTAAACTTAAGGATATGACCCTACGCTGTTTTAAAGTTCACGAACCAATCTAGAGGTTTCAATATTAATCTGTATAGAAAGTTTGCATACTTGGTCAAAATATTTATTTCAAAGTCGTCTATTACTTTGATGCAGTTTATGAGTCTGTCAGTGTAGTTTTTATAAAACAAAAATATTTAGTTTTTCCTTTATAATATAATTTACTGAGATGAGAAACAATTTTATTTATTGATACTCACCAAAGTAATTTTTTTATTGTCTGGTCTAAATGTCCATGGCAGAAAGTGAACCTTTGGTACACTTGTCAACACTTTGAAATCAAAAAGCATCTGAAACAATGCTGGTGCAGATTTGTGTTTGTTTAACTGGATTTCATTATCTGCAAGAAACTAAAATATTCAATATTTTTTATCTACCTATACCAATAATCAAGAAACATGGTTATAATTGGAATGTTCATACTTCATAATGTTGTCCAGGCATAGTAATGAAAAGATCAGGTCGTCCTAGCTGGCTAGTTGTGTTATGAAATATAATATTGTTGATTAAATGCCTTACAAAAGATAAACTGGGCATTGATCCAATAATTTTTATATCTCTACCTGAAATAATACGAAAAAACAGTTAAGCTAGTCTTATAACATCCTTAGTAACAGATGTTGTTGTATGTTTTATGAGACTAGAGATCATTATTAATATTTATTGCACTGCCATAATTTTCTGCACTTGTCTTAGAGCATTAAACCAACCGGAGAGGCCACTGACAGGCGTACCCCTCTGCCAAAGGTACCAGCCCGGTGGGCTGGTACCTACCCGTTATATAAAACTAGTTGACGCGCGTTCCGCATCATAAGTCACCTATCAGTGCATGCGTAATAGCGTCTCAATAGAAATGCCGAATTGCAGTGTATTTTGGTGTAAAAAGCGTTCAGCGACATCAAGTCTACAAAAGGATAATATTACATTCCACCTGTAAGTATTATTTTGTTCTAATATTATTAAATATGGCAGTAAATTAGCAATTTAACCAAATAATTTTAATTTTAGTAGATCCACGCTGATTTCAGCATGAATGGGCCGGACCGTCCGGGGAAGTACTACCCTCTCATAGAAGATCGACTTAAGAGTAGTAGTATCCGTACTACTGCGTTTCGTTCGGTGAGTGAGAGCGCCGGAGGCCCAATTTCCCCCCTTTCCTCTTTCCTCACGTCCCTCATTTCCTTCCCCTAACCCCATTCCCAGCCGCCATAGTAGAGGCCACCATACCAGCAGTTTAAAACGATAGCTTTTGGTATAGTGACCGCCACTTCTGGATTCCACTGACTGCTTACCATCAGGCGGGGTGGAGTCACTTTGGTAGGCTATACTATAAAAAAAAAAAAAAAAAAAAATAAAAAAAAAAAAATGCTAATCAACAAGTGTTGCCAGGCTTATCATCAATACTCCAATCTGGGGTAATATTTTAAGTTGAATTAACATAAAAACTAACCTTTCCTTTTTTATATCTCGCCTTGTTGACATATCTAATAAGTTTCATTTTGGATGTACATTATTGTGTCACCGTTCCCATATTTATTTATTTTTAATTAAAACCAATGTTTTTTTTACCAAGTAATGCACAAAATAATATTAAATGAACAAGTAAAATGAGATTATAAATCCAAATATACAAGATTAGTGCACTTTATTCCGAAAGATAATTGCTCATTTCTTACAAAAATAAGCGTATTTATTTTTAAGAAACTGGTCACACTTTAACATAATTAGAGATGGACAGTTTAATCACAAATATCGATATTGGTTTTCCAGTATTAAATTAATTTTTTTTTGTTTGTTTTAGATTTTCAAAAGAAGCAGCGCCTCGAGTCGCTTGGGTCCAATATTGTAGGAACCATATAAGTGGGTTCCTAAGCGTACAAGTATCTGACTAACAGCTTAAAAGACAAAGCCTTCTGTGCTGCCAGCACTGCTACCTCCTCCCTACCCCCCAAGCGGCGGAGAGCTCAGTTTTTAGCAAGTAAACTCGCTGTGCGCTACCTCCTCTTATTGCATTACCTAGGATTAGTTAAACTAGATTTATAAGGTTAATTTAAATTGCACAGTTTTTCAGTATTTTATTATACCTACTTAAATAAAGACTTTCTGAAATATATTCTGTTGTTTTTTTGTTATCTGAACAGATAAAATATCTCTCTAATAAAAATCTACTCATACATTCTCATGTCAGTGTCTTGTTACTATGTAATCAGAACAAAATACTCCAATTACAAGCTCTGCTTAGTTGGAACGAAATTTAATAGCAACAGACAATTAATTCAAAGTATTATTTGGTTTGAATATACATACATACTTAGGAATAATACACGTAAAATTGACACGTAATAATTAATTACAATCTTTAATCCACACTAAAACAAATTTCAACAGGTGGTGGTTATTGAACATACATCCTTGTGCGCAGTAGTAAAATAAAAAAAAGAGTGGGTACCCATGTACGCACGTAAGAAGTTATACTTCTTTGGCATAACAATCCAAAAATACCAAATAATAATACAACGCATACATACATAAATATTTGAATTGATATAAACGCCAATATATTTTTTATTTATTCACACAGATTATTTGTACTGATACGACACACAAAGATCCGCAACTAACTTCAGTGTGTAAAAGGTTCGCAACTAACTTCAGGGTGTTGCTTTTTTCTGTCGGTGTGCGCGCGCATCGTAAAAATTCACTCTCATCATTTTTTCCCAATCGCGCCAAAAAAAGTATAACTTCAAAAAAAACCGGCTATATGCCAGTAGGACTCGCGCGCCGAGGGTTCCGTACTATCAGGGATCGGAAGTATTGAATAAACATTAGTAAACATAGTAGGAGAGCCCGACCGCATAACCAGATTTGTTTGTCGAACAATGTTTAACAAATAAATTTAGCCCGACCGTATGACGGGACGGGCTTTTTTGATAATAATTACAAAAAAGTTAGAAACACTGTTTTATTCTTCCTGTAATATTGACATAAACATGAATTAACAGAATTACTTCTAGTTAATTCATGTTTATGAACTATTTACTTTACTTTCATCAATTTCAAAGTGCTTAAATAAAAAAAAAACCTTAAAATTATAATAGATTATTATTACCTAAAACTGTTCTATATAATATAAGATAATGCTCATTTTAATAAGCAAACATAATAATCATGAAAATAATTAAATCTTTCGCGTACTTATATGAAATCCTAAACATCGATACTAAATATCGACAGAGTCAAGCTCTAACTGTTTTACGCTAAGGAAGCGTAAACTGATAGATGTTCCTGTGTGTGAATGTGATTGTGTGTGTTTAGTTTAAGCTAGTGTGTAATAATTTTATTGTGTGCGTGTATAACGACGCGATTTAAAAATGCATTAGTAGTTAACATTGTAATTAGTGTGCGTTGCTCGCGTTACCCCGTCCCCCGCCGAAAGTGGCAGACTTTTGCGCAAGGGAAATAGAGCGCGTGTCCACTCCTGTTGGTTTAATGCTCTAAGGCACTTGTACATGAACTGTCAGATACTGTACATGATACCATAGATAGGACAAAACTAAAAATTTTACAGCAAATAAATGCACTAGATTTTGTGACACCTTGGACTAGGTAACTTAAGGACGCGTTTACAATTCTATCAAAAATAACCCCTTTTTCGGTTCATTTTGCGGCAAAACGATAAACAATTTTATATATCTATCATATACTACAAATAGAATGGTTCTTTATCTTGTGATGGGACGTGTTTTTTTCTAATAATATTTATTTTCAACGTAGTAAAAACCGTTGTTCTTTAACTCTCAATGCAGAATTTACGAAATCGTGTTGATTTCGAGACCTGTTTTTTCTTATTATATTCAAAATATTCTAAATGTAAAAGTACCAAAAGTTAGCAAATATCTTCAATTCATAAAATACACGTCTATTTTCTTCATATTTTACAAATTAACACGAAAATCAATGAAAAATAATATCGTCGTTTTCCATACATTTTGCTATGCAGCGTGAATCTTGATGCATTCTAATAAGACTTATTTTGTTAGGTAGTTGTTTTCATCGCATTGAACAGAGCTTTGTGAACAAGAATCAGTCCGCGCTCGGCGCCCGTCGTGAGTGGACCTGTGTCGCTTATCGGAAGCTGCTCGACTCGTAAATTTCGTTGTATAAACACAATGTAGTTGACAATACTAGACTTGATACTTACAAGAGTTGCAAGCATTTTATACGAAATATTTGTCAAGGTGTTATTGTTTTTGCTATAAGTACCTAAGTAGCTATTATTATTAGTTGCGTTTGGACATGCTGAGAAATCTGAATGTCTACTTCGGTGACTGCTATTGGGACTAGCTAACGAGTAGGGCTAGGTGTACCGAGTATGAGCTCGTTTTGTTAGTTATGATGAGACCTTACCACCGAATATGATGAAGTGACCTGAAGGTCTACTTCGGTGACTGCTACTGGAACTAGCTAACGAGTTGAGCTGGGTGTACCGAGTATGGGCTCGTTCTGTTAGTTATGATGAGACCTTACCACCGGACAAGGTGGATTGACCTGAAGGTCTACTTTGGTGACTGCTACTTGAACTAGCTAACAAGTAGAGCTAGGCGTACCGAGTATGGGCTTGTTTAATTAGTTATGATGAGACTTTACCACCCGACAAGATGGAGTGAACTGAAGGTCTACTACAGTGACTGCTACTGGAACTAGCTGATTAGTAGAGCTGGGTGTACCGAGTATGGGCTTGTTTAATTAGTTATGATGAGACCTTACCACCGGACAAGATGGAGTGACCTGAAGGTCTACTTTGGTGACTGCTACTGGAACTAGCTAACGAGTAGAGCTAGGCGTACCGAGTATGGGCTCGTTTTGTTAGTTATGATGAGACCTTACCATCGGACAAGATGGAGTGACCTGAAGGTCTACTTCAGTGACTGCTACTGGAACTAGCTGATTAGTAGAGCTGAATGTGCCTTCTGGTCACTCCATCATGTCCGGTGGTAAGGTCTCATCATAATTAACCTAACGAGCCCATAATCGTTATACCCAGCTCTTCTAATCAGCTAGTTCTAGTAGAAGTCACCAAAGTGGTATCAGGACACGTACGCGAATCCACTTGCGCAAAAGACATTTGCGCATTGCGTGAAAGACTTTTTCGTGAATGGACATTTGCGAGAAAGAAACTGGCGCGAAAACTTTTGCATGAAATATGATGAAACAAGATTTTTAAGTCAAATTTTATTAAAGCAGCTGCCATTGTGAACGTTGCTGTTTTTGTATCTATTGCTTTCAAAATCGATACCTGAGTGTCCCAGTGATGACGAAATACGAATCTTAAGTCAAATTTAATAAAAGCAGCCGCCATTTTGAACTTTGCTGTTTTTGTACCTATTGCTTTCAAAAACGATACCTGAGTGTCCCAGCGATGACCGAACACGAGTCATAAGTCAAATTTAATAAAAGCAGCCGCCATTTAGAACTTTGCTGTTTTTGTACCTATAGCTTTCAAAATCGATACCTGAGTGTCCCAGCGATGACCGAAGATGAATCTTAAGTCAAATTTAATAAAAGCAGCTGCCATTTTAAACTTTGCTGTTTTTGAACAGATTGCTTACAAAATCGATATCTGACTGTCCAGCGATGACCAAACAAGAATCTTATGTCAAATTTTGTTGAAGCAGCCGCCATTTTTAACTTTTGCTGTTTTTGAACCGATTGCTTTCAAAATCGTTATCTGAGTGTCCCAGCGATAACTGAACACAAATCTTAAGCCAAATTTTGTTGAAGCAGCCGCCATTTTTAACTTCTGCTGTTTTTGAACCGATTGCTTTCAAAATTGTCATCTGAGTGTTCCAGCGATAACTGAACACAAATCTTAAGCCAAATTTAATAAAAGCAGCTAGTAATTTGAAACTTGTGGTTAGAGAACCGATTTCTTTCAAAATTGATATTTTAGTGTCCTTGCGATGACCAAACACGAATCTTAAGTCAAATTTAATTAAAGCAACCGCTATTTTGGGCTTGGCTGTTTTTAAACAGATTGCTTTTAAAATCGCTGGGATACTCACTATACAGGGTGATTTTGAATTCATTAGCATCCTTTTAACCTGTTATTCTATACATAGTACCAAGTACTTATGCACTATAAAATTCAGTATTAAGTACATTAAAAAAAAAAAAAAAATTTGGTCGAAAACATCACGTCTAAGTAAATTAAGTAAATTATTAACAAACAAAATCGAAAAAAAGCAATAATTCCAAAATAAAAAAAAATCGAAAAAAAAAATACAATAAATAAAGGAAAGTATCGAGACGTTTACGCGCTAAAATTATTACCTACGCATTTTACTATCAAGGGCGGCCGAAGTGACTCGGAGCTACAGCTGACTGCCATGTAGAGGCGCTGTACGGTCAACGGCCGCGGCCGTCTTACCTATCCGTACAATGTCTACAATCGAACGAACCAGCTGAATCAAGACCCCTTTTGATGATAATAAAATTCGCTTAAAACTGTCAAACTAGTAAGATCTATCGTTTTTAATGCACTTAGGACTTTTTAAATACTAGGGCCTAGGGTAACAACAGTGTACTCAGTAAAATGTCAGTGTCTAATAAAATGTTATCAAGCACGTTGCAAAAGAAATCTGTCATCAGGCGAATTTCGACCTACTTTGACAGTACCTACGGTACGCACATCACCATTCAAATACACCTGCAATATTATTTATACCAATTACCTATTTACCAAATGTAATTCGTATCTACTTAACGCACTTTTCTTAAATTGTTACACAGCAAGTCATGCAGTCTAAATAAATTAGTTAAAATGTCGTCAAGAGAGATTCTCTTGCCGTAGGCACATAATAAAGGCAATTTTAACAGCAGATGCACCAAATAGTATTTTAAATGTTTTTTTATGATAAAATGGTAATAAAAATGTACAATTTTTTTGGAATTTTTTAATCCACATCCAAAAAGAGATTTGTGCCCAACGTGGGCTCGAACCCACGACTCCAAAAATAAGAGTCTCATGCTCTACCGACTGAGCCGTGTCGTGTCATGGGTTCAATCAATATCTTTACACAAAACGCACGTGTATACCTACAGTTGTGCAACGTGAACAACTGTTTTTCCAGTAAGAATTAATCACGGACTAAGTAATGTGTTATGCAGCCGTCCTGACATTGCCCTGACAATTTCGGTACCTACCTATCTACTTCCATTAAGTTAGTGTTATTGATGACTAGGCGACCGAGGTAGCAGGCAGGAAGGACGTATTACTCATATTATTAGCTTATTTTATTGTACCTACTTACCTACATGCAATTCCGTTCATGATAGATTCTTTGTGCTAATAATTTCTTGTACACATAATACTTATTACTGGGCATGTAGGTAGGTACTTACTGCCCGTATTAGGTATAATGAATTTGATGTATTATTATTAAATTTATTACTTTCTCAGTGCTTGTGCAATAATGGGTGTACTGAGTTTACCTGAGTTTTGTGCGCAAATATGTAGGGTATTTAGTTGCAGGTTAGACAATGCAGTACCTAATAATTTTTTTAGTTAGAAACATAACTACATAAGTAAGACAACGAACAATTCGATAGCAATGTTAATCAAGTAAGCATGTAGGTAGGTATTGTGTTGTTAGGTAGGTCTTATCTAGGTGTTCTTGAGAAGATATTTAAAATTACCTACCCAATTACTTAACTTTCGGTCGCCATGGTAACTGTGTTTTGTAACCAACATGTTTGTGATTTCCTTTCATAACGATGTAGGTATTAGAGAAAAATAATGTAATTATTTGTGTTAGAACATTTAGCTCATTTCGAGTGTTAAACCGTAACTAACTAGGAGATACTTTTATCAGTAATAATAAGAGCGTAGCTGTTTAGATTAAATAGGTACCTACCTACCTTTTGTTGAAATTTTACACACTTACTTATTTACTAGTTCGACGTTAAGGGAGTTCTTATTATTAATACTGAAATAAAGTTTTATGATATGAATTGTTGCGTTAGTTTGTTGCTCTAATAATTGTTTTTTTTTTCTTGAACTGTCTTGAACAGAAATAATTAGATTAGATTAGATTTAATTTAGTTGTAAGCTAGACAGGTAGGACATCTAGGACCTACTAGACGTATTAGACAGTAACAGAATAAAGATAGCGCGCGTAAGGATTATTCGATAACGTTGGTACTTACCTACCTAATGAAAGTAAGAAATAATTTGTATCCAAGTACCTACTATAAGTTGTTATGTGCTTACCTAGATGTACTTGAGAAGATGTTCAAAGTGATCACCTCCTCTTTGCACGCAGAGTTCAGCAAGGCGTTGGTGATTATGTTTTACACGCTGTGTTTCACACTCATGTTCGTAAACGAGTCTTTTGATTTCTCTCCGTATAAAGATATCTAAGGGAGTCAAATCAGGCGAGCGCGGTGGCCTCGCCACGGGAACGCCACGCCCTATCCATCGCGCTCCGAACTTGCGGTCTAGGTAGGCACGAACGTCGCGCTGGAAATGAGGCGGAGCACCATCGTGCTGATAATACAGCTCATTGAGGAACCGTATGAGTACTTCTTCTAATTGTTCCTCTACGACGTGCTCCAACATTCGTAAGTAGTTTGCCCCGTTTACCCTGCCTTCAATAAAATATGGACCGATAATGGTCGTGTTTAATATGCCACCCCACACGTTTACTGCGAAACGATTTTATTTTTTATTTATTAAACTTCACAACACAATACACACACAGTCACTGAATCCAACCACGAGCGTCACGGTTTGAAAGTCTACGGAGAGATGAATTTTACGTCACACTTGAAAGTAGTGAAATTCGTAACTGATAGAAAATAAAAAATTGCACTCTGACCCACACACTCACACACACACCTAATGCACACGCACACCGCGCCTTGGGTCGCCGAGTCGCCGGCGCAACCTATCAGGAAGCAGGAGCGCGCCTGGCGGTATTTATTTCATTTCAATAGAACTGCGAAGTAGCCTACATCTGAGGTGCCGCGCGCCGCCACACGGCTTGCGCGGTGCATTTATTCAATAATAGGTTTATCAATGAATGCCGCGCGTAGGTAATACTATCGTCTTGATGGTATACAGCGGCCAAACGTTGTTGATTTGCGCGCAATATTAATTAACAATTATTAAAATGTAATATTTTTTTAGTATGATTTAATTTTTTATTTGTTTGTTTGAGACTTTATTTACGTAGATATAATGTTTTAAATCGTTTTTAAAAAAATAATTTTGATAACATTAATTTTCAATTTTATGGTCCATAAGTACTTGGTACTATGTATAGAATCTCAGGTTAAAAGGATGCTAATGAATTCAGAATCACCCTGTATACATTTTGAAAGCAAACAGTTAAAAAATTGCAAATTTCAAAATGGCGGCTGCTGTGATTAATTTGACTTAAGATTCGTGTTTGAACACTCAAAAATAGCAAATTTCAAAATGGGGGCTGATCCATTCATTTTGACTAAAGATTCGTGTTCAGTCATCGCTGGGCCACTCAGATATCGATTTTGAAAGCAATCGGTTTAAAAACAACAAAGTTCAAAATGGCGACTGCTTTATATAAATTTGACTTAAGATTCGTATTCGGTCATCCTTGGGACACTCAGATATCGGTTTTGAAAGAAATAGGTTAAAAAACAGCAAAGTTATTCAAAATGGCGGCTGTTTTTATTAAATTTGACTAAAGATTCGTGTTCAGTCATCGCTGAGACACTCAGATATCGATTTTGAAAACAATTGGTTCAAAGACAACTAAGTTCAAAATGGCGACTGCTTTAATTAAATTTGACTTAAAATTCTTGTTTGGTCATCGCTGGCATACTCCGATATCGATTTTGAAAGCAATCAGCTGCTTTTATTAAATTTGATTTAGGATTATTATTTAGTCATCGCTGGGACACTCAGATATCGATTTTGAAAACAATAGGTTTCAAAACAGCAAAGTCCAACGCAAAAGTCTTTCGCGCGAGTGTCTTTCTCGCAAAAGTCTTTCGCGCAACTTGTAAATGTTTTTTGCCTAGCTCTACTCGTCAGCTAGTTCCAGTAGAAGTCACCGAAGTAGACCTGCAGGGTACTCCATCATGTCCGATGGTAAGTTCTCATCTTATCTGGTAAAAGGAGCCCATATTCAGTACACCAAGCTTTACTCGTCAACTTGTTCCAGTTGCAGTCATCTAGGTAAACCTTAGGGTGACTCCATGCCCACCAAAACTAATTCTAAGTACAAAATAAAAAACATACTACTAGAAATTTCAAAATACAAGTCATTCCGATTAAACAAAATAAAAATTTATTTCTAAAGTATCAACGTGAGTTTATTTTCATATAATCGCCTTAGTTAGGCTGACCTATGTATGTGTGTGTGAAATTTGTTTATGTATTGGTGCGATTTGATACCTATGATTTTTGAGAACGCGTCCTTAAGTCTTCTGCAACTAGCTTTTATCAAGTATGATATCAACAATGTTTGAAAGCTGTATTTTAAATAATAATAATAGTTCCTCACCAGTATCTTCAGTACAAAGATCACCTAGCAACTCTTCTACCCTGTTGCCATTATCTAGTTTATCTTTAAAAGCTAATTTCCACATACCAAAGAAATCCTCAATTTTTAATGTAATTCTACCAGGGTAGCGTAGCTTTAAGTCCTGTTAAAATAATGATACGCAAGTAAATATTGGAGTATAAGTAATAGTTATGCTTACAGTATTTATTTATTAAAAAAAACGGTAAAGGGGCCTATGTTCAGCAGTGGACTGTGGTACGCTGATGGTGGTGTTTTTTTTGAGACACAAAAGCATTAATGTACTTAGACAAAAGCATCTAAAATGGATGATATCTAAAACATACAACTATTGTATAGAGGGTATATTTTGGGCACAGTGGTATACTTACATCAACCACTGGTTCAAACATGTGCAGTTGGGTCTGTGAGTATTGTCTTTTGAGGGCAATGAAAATTAGATAATAAATTGCTGTTTAATTAAAGTATTCAAAGGTTCCTACCAAAAACGGTATGAGTATGAGTATGAGAGCAATAAACTTTTGCATGATGATGCTGATTATTAGAGCATTAAAAGTATTTAGTAATACATTTGTTTCCTTACAGATAAATGTGTGAAGAAGTTATTTGACATTTCATACATATGTATAGAATTCTTCTGATTTTTGAGCAATTCTTCACTCAAGAACCCAAATCCAGGATTAACTTCAATTATCGGTGCATTGCCCTTAAGGCGGTCTTTAATTGTGTTTACTATTTCCTTTGCTGTTTTCTTGTTTATTAGATACATACTTTCAGGCGCTTTATACTTTCTAAGAAGTGCGCGGGGTACTTTATTTCTAATACCTGCATACTCAGGTGTATTTTCTAAATAATTAATCACATCTGTAGCTACTTTCGGCGGCGCTTTTTCCTTTTCCTTCGTTTGTTTACTATGTTTGTAGCACACGGAAAGTATATTATAACTTCTTTTGACAAGCGCGTTTACACTGAATATCGTCTTGCTTAGCATATTGATAAAGTTAAAAAAATGTGTTTATATAAATTTTCGTTATCTTTTTAGTTTCTTAGAATCACAAACAAAATATCCAAATCTAACCTCAAAAGTCAAAACCAAGAAGACTACAAATGTCAACAATGCATCAAATGCATGCAATGTCAATTTGTGACAGCTGTCATTGTCAAATAGTGATGTGCCGGCTACCCTCCCGGGCTGGGTACTGAACATAGATTATCTATCCATTTCCATTGGAAAACCATAGACATATAATATACTATATCTATGGCGAAAACACTGTGTAGGGCTTAGAGCATTAAACCACAGAACAAGTACTAATGCATAGAAGGAGTGTTAATCACTCTCATATAGTTGTGTTATTTTTCCAAATAAGCCGGATACATTGAAAAGAAAGAGACAAATAATTTTGCTAAGGACGGCTGGTGTACACTGTATAAACGTCAATTTGGTTACCTTTGGTTACCTTTGGATGCCGAATTAAAAAGCGAACTAATGTCAAATGTTTCAACTTGTCAAGGCCTTTAGACAATTTTGTCGGATTATACCGCTGCTCGTAATTTTCATTGTTGTTTATCTGTTTTGTGAAATAATATATGTTATTTAATAATTACATAATGCTATTGTGAAGTAAAATTGAGTCCATTGGATATGCAATGTCCTGCGTTATTTTAGGTTGTAAATTACATTCTTTTCATCAAGTTTAAAACGTCAACTGCCATCGGTGAGTTGTCGCCAAGTCCATATGACTGTGTATACTAAACATGTATTCATATGACCAGCGAAATAAATACTCTAATAATGCATTACTTTAAATTTCATCGGTGCTTTGTTACTAACTGATATAACAGAGTGCAAGTATAGTATGTTGTGACTCATACCTTGGGTATGTGGTGCTTCGCCTGCCATCCGTGTCCAGTTCTGCCGTTCAGATGAACTGTCTGCCAGTCTCGCCTGTCTAGTTTCACCACCTGGGGGTTTAATTATATCATGATTCCTCCCTTCATGGAATCACATAAGTGTCCTAGATCTACCTACATCTTAGTATTATTATACATACACGTTACCTTTATACAATGTCACTAGTGTGACCAGGCTAAGTGCTATGGCACTACGGAGAGGGCCCAGAATGTCCCTCACCGCGCTCACTCGTATTTTCATACAAGCCTGAGCTCACCTCTTCTACAATGTCACTAGTGTGACCAGGCTAAGTGCTATTGCACTACGGAGAGGGCCCAGTATGTCCCTCACCGCGCTCACCTGTATCTTCTACAAGCCAGAGCTCACCTCTTCTACAATGTCACTAGTGTGACCAGGCTAAGTGCTATTGCACTACGGAGAGGGCCCAGGATGTCCCTCACCGCGCTCACCTGTATCTTACATACAAGCCAGAGCTCACCTCTTCTACCGGTAGGTCCCCGCTATTGCGTGGGAGAACAAAATCAGTTACTATGGTAACTTCATAAGGTACGTGTAGTCCCCAAAGGACTCATTATATCAAATCACATATTAAAGAAGATAAATTCTGTAAACCGAAGACACTTAGCTTTCAATCCAGGCCCTTCTCGAAATAAGCACACTAATGTAATAGCAGTCTAGCACCTGACACTTGATTCTAATAATATTATAAAACTAGCTGTACGTAAAGTGATTTAAACTTTAGTAGACAATCTTAAAATGAAGCTTCGAGAATAGCGCCAAGCGGGATGACGTATGTTAATTGAACAATGACAGTCAGAGAGATGGGAGTTGCTTACCATAGAGTTTCAATGTTGCTATATACAATATTTACATTTCGCGGAAGTGTCGCGACACTCCCGCCGGGAACATTTACAGTAAGGTTATCATCAAATTCTGCGTCCACTCCCTTATCTTCTCAAGGGCTCGGACCGCAGCGATTCGCTTATGTCTTACTTCCTCAGGTCGATCCTCTTTAGTCGACGTATCCTTGTCTTTCGTGGAATCATTGTCCATCATATCTTTTGAATGATCTCTCAAATTCTCATTTTGAATTCTATCAGCACTCTCAATCTCTAGATCTGGTTCTTTACTTGTGACACTCCTATCATCTATCATTTCCTCATCTATTTCCTGATTAGTAGATGTTTCCTTCTTAGCAACATCAGTCTCCGTGATAACATGAGGCAAAACTTCTGTGTCCTCTGGAGTTTCTTCAGGTACATGATGAGATTCACTCATTTCCTTATTTTGTGGTACTGTACCCGATCGTTCATCGTCTTCTATTTCTAGAGGATATAAATGCGCAACGGAGCGCGTAAATATAGTCTCTCCTACTTTCACTCGTGCGACTCTAACCAAACCGTCGGAACCTTTAATTAAAGAAACTATCCTTCCTACCTTCCAGCCTTCGCGGTTTTTATCTCCTTTTATCTGAACTATTTGGCCTTCTTTCGGAGTTAGTTTTGAAGTCACGCGTGGTGGTTTGTGCAAGTGACTATATCTTTCCCTTAGGCTTGGTAAGTAGCGATTTTGGAACATATCTTTGAATTCATCTAACATTACACGAGACTTTCTCCAACCCATGGTTAAATTGGTTTTGGTTGACGTGCCTTGTATTAACGCATCATTATCTGCAGTTTCTAGAGTGACACATCTGCCGGGTTGAAGAAAATCGGACGGTTTCAGAATGGGCTCCAGTTCTGTATCAACACAGGTTAATGGTCTGGTGTTTATTACCGCTTCTATTTCCTTTATCATTGTTAACAGTTGACTGTCTTTTAAGAGGTGTTTTTGAAATGTTCTTCGCATACAGTGTTTAATTAGTCCTACCAGACGTTCGTAGAACCCGCCGTGCCATGGTGCAAGTTCTGGTATGAATCGCCATTTTATTTTATTCTCAACACAATATGCATTGGCCACTATATCTGCGATCAGTTTAAAGTGTAAGGCGTTGTCAGAGGTGATAAGAGTAGGAACTCCTCTAGTTGATATCATTCGCCTTAAAGCGAGTAGACCTTCTTCAGCCGATAGATCCTCTACCACTTCTAGATGAACAGCCCTAACTGCAAGACACGTGAATAAGCATATCCATCTTTTGCTTGTTCCCTTTTCTGTCTTAACTAGTATAGGTCCAAGATAGTCAGTTCCGGTAAAGGTAAATGGTTTGCTGTAATTAACCCTTTCATGTGGCAACGCAGGTGTAGATGGTAGTTTGAATGGTCCACCGCCATGTTTCAAACATTGAGAACATTTTCTTAATATTTTCTTAACTTAATTTTTGCCTTGCGGTATCCAGTAGATTTGACGTATTATACTCAGTGTATGGTTGACACCAACATGATAGTTTTTCTCATGTGTGTCCATTATAACTTTATTAGTGAATTCACTATCTTTCGGTATAATTATCGGATACCTCTTGTCAAATGACCATTCGGCATATTTAAGTCTGCCTTTGCAACGTAATATGTTGTCAATGTCCTTGAATAGTCCCAGATTCCGACTGAGACTGGTCTCTTTGCCATTCACTTCATCCCGAAAATATTCTGCTTGTATTTTCTTAATCTCTTTTAATGTACTGTCTTCAGGTTTAAATTCCTTCTTGCGGTTCTTCTAGTGATTCTTGTGACTGTTCACTTAGAACCTCTTCATCTGGTCTTATAGATGTTTGAAGACTTTCTGCGTTTTGCAGACCCTCCCGCGCCAGAAGAGAAACTGTTCTCGATGGTCCGACTGGCCATTCAGTATGCTTCCTTTTTAAAAATTTTGGTCCCCACAACCATCTTGCTCTCTCATCATTTGAAGCGGACGGTCTGGTTCCTACATCGGCAGGGTTCAGTTCTGAGGGTACGTGTCTAATTATGAGGTCTTTGTTTTGCTTTACTTCCTCCAATCTTCTGGCTACAAATGGCATAAGCAGTTTGTCGGAATTGTACCAATCAATCACTATCTGACTGTCCGTCCATAATGTCTGTCGAGTGACTTTCAGCTGTAAGGATTTGAGGACATATTTGATCAGTCTGCTCCCAATAAGAACGCCAAGAAGTTCCAACCTGGGTATTTTCAAATCCTGTTGGTCTTTGATTGGTACCAGCCGTGATTTACCTATCAAAAAGTGGATAGAATTTCCCTGTACTAGATAAACCACGGCAGCATAAGCCTGCATCGAGGAGTCTGTGAAGCAGTGCAATTCTGCGTTCTCAGCGTTAAGGTTAGCCGTTCTTCTTGGGACACGTACAATTTCGACGTCTTTTATGTCTTTCAGAATCATCTTCCAGCGTATTATGGTTTCCTCATCTAAAGCAGTGTCCCATTTTGCCTTCGTCTTCCACAAGTCTTGTAGAAGAATTTTGGCTGCTAGCATAATGGGCACGGTGAAACCGCAGGGGTCGTAGACTGCTGCTATCGTTTTCAGGATACCTCTCTTTGTGTAGTTATTATTCTCGTTGACCTTTGCCCTTATACTCAGTGTATCATCCTCTAGATTCCAATCTAGACCTAACAATTTTACCGTTTTGTTAGGACATGCGTCCGGGATATGGTCCAAGAAGGTTTTGGAGTTTGAGCTCCACTGCCTCAAATTCATAGAGATCTGATTAAATGTGTTCTTTAAATCGTGATACAACTCTAAAGCTTCGTTAACACTGTTGGTTCCGGTCACAAGGTTATCCACGTATATATCATTCACTAATTTTTTAATGCTCTCATTTTCAGATTTAGTCATGTGATGCTTAACAGTGGCGCTTAGAATGAATGGAGATGAAGTAAGACCAAACGGAAGACGAGTAAATCTAAGGTGCATGAGATTATCATCTACTGCTGGTTTTTGAAGATCCTTTAACCATAAGAATCTTGTTACATCCCTGTCCTGTTGTTTGAGACCGATCTGGAGAAAAGCCTTTTCAACGTCGGCTGTTAGTCCAATCACGTGACACCTGAATTTGATCAACAATCCGGTTAAGTCCTCCAGTAACAGGGGTCCACAGTAGAGATGTTCGTTTAGACTTTTGCTACCCTTGACTTTTGCGGAGGCGTCGTAGACAATACGAAGAGATTTTCCTGGTGTCGAGACGCCATGGTGAGCAATATAATGCACTGCATGGTCTACTTTTCCATCTGGAACTTCTTCAATTATTCCTTTATTTAATTGTTCCTTTAATGTCTCCTCATATGACATTAAAGTATCTGAATCCAGTCTTTTAAGTAAGTTTACTAGGCGTCCCCATGCTAATCCAAAGTTAGATGGTAGATTTGTTGGACTATCACTCCATGGCCAACTGACATAATATCTGTTATCTCTGTACTCTGTCGTTTCGTTGAAATGGTTGATGGCTTCTTCGTCTCTGTTTGCCTTTGGTGAATCAGTGATTCCTATTGATTCCAAGTCCCATAAGCGTTTTACATCCCCACTATCCAATGGTGGGTCTGGATGATTCAAACCGACTTCGCAAGAAGTTTGAAAATATGTCAGAACAGACAACTGTTCAATTGGTTTGGTGGATATTCTACCAGAAAGTATCCAGCCGAATTCTGATTCAACCAAGTACAAGTCTTCTCCAATTTGTATCTTGTTTGTAGATATAATCGTGTAATAATAGTCATTTCCGAGTAATATGTCAATCCGATCAGACAATGAGCCATCATCAGCTAACGGGTAATTTCCATCATTCTTCCAGTCAAGTAATACTTCTTTTGGATAAGGCACTCCTTGCGATATTAATGTTACTACGTTAGCAAATAGTGTTTTGACTTTGTTATTCCTTGTCATGATGTCTAGTTTTACTAGCGAACTCTGTATTTCCCTAGGACTTTGGCATCCAAACGTGAATATCGCTAGACTGTTTTCTTCTTCCGCTTGAAGATTCAGGTCTTTAGCCATCCTTTCAGTTATGTAGCTTCTTCCACTTCCAGTGTCTAGCAAAATCCGACATGTCCTAGTGATGTTGCCATGACCTCGTACTTTAACTACAGCCGTCTGTAATAGTCTCCTCTCTGCCTATGTGCATTGCACTGGTAGACGCTTTCTCTTCCTTTGCTCTTTGGAACTTATTGGGACACAATGCTTGATTATGAAGTCCGTGTTTCCCGCAATATTCACAATTTCTTTTTTGATTGCATTGAAACCTGGTGTGTCCTCTTTTAAAGCAATTAAAACACCTATCTTTCAGTTTTGCTTTACGTTCATCAATGGTTCTAGCTTTGTCACAGTTTACATTGAGATGATCTTCTCTGCAAAAAATACAATGCCAACGTTTCATTATTTTCCCCATATTATAGGTTTCCCCTTCTTTCTTCTTATCAAGTTTCCTTTTAATAGGTTTCCTCTCTTTTGAGTTCCAGTTTGTTTTAAATTTAAAGTTATTCTGAAATTTCTTAAACTGTTTTGTACTATTTAAAAAATTATTCTTTGAGGGACCTGGACTTTCCATATTTGCTGCATCCTTGACATGCAAGGCCTCTGTTGTGTATGGGGCCTCAACCGTATTACTCGTACAAGGTCTCTGAGTTATCCTCATCGCTTCCCCTTTTGTCGAGATTATCAAAGACAGATGCTCCAGGATGCTTTCTACTGTCTTTGTACCATCAGACCCAAGTCTCATCTTGGTGTCGTAGACAATATCAGCAGGAAACTTTTCCAAGACCAGGAATCTCATTTGATTTGTATCCATGTTTTCTCCCATGGATTGGAGAATTCTTAGGTGTCGTTGAAGTTCGTCCAATGTAGTTCGGCAATCATCAAAGTTTTCAGCACGTTTCACATTGTTCAGTGCTCGGTGATGTGCATGGATAACTTCATGTTCTTTCCCATACCTCGCCTTTAGAGTGTCTATGGCAATTTGGTAACTCTTGTTGGTGGTGTTGAATCCATCCACTAATCTGGCTGCCTCCCCCTTAAGGGAGCTCTTCAGATACAGTAACTTGTCTACATCGTTCAATTTTCTTCGGTTGATGCTTGAATTGAATTGATCCCAAAACTGGTGCCAGTCCAGCAAGTCACCATTGAACTGCGGCAGGTTTAAGTCTGGTAGCTTGCTATATGTTGACGGTTCAGCTTCCTTTGCCGAAGTTGTAAGTCGTTCACCTTTTAATTTTAATTTTGTTTCCAGCTCGACCAAAATTTCTTCACCTTGTAGCTGATAAGTAGTGAAATTAGATATCTCATCTGGATCAGGATTCTTGCAAATATTGAAATAATTATACAGTTCAGTTGAGAAACGAAACAGAATAGATTTCAGTTTAGCTGATACAACTTGTGCTGTGTCTAAGTTATCATTATTCAAGTTATCATAGAGATTGTGAGCTTGAGCTGATAAAGATTTCACTTCTTCAATAAATTTGGACAAACGGTCTATAAGTATGTCTTCCATTATTTTGGAGGTAATTCTGAAAATAATGTTTATATGCCTATACATATGTTTACTACTTATGTATGTATCTAAGAATATAATTATAATATAAGCATAGTATATTTTATTTGTTTGTTACTGACATAATTTATCCTTAAGGTTGATTAGTAGAGAGTACCCTATTTTATATATCAACTTGTCCATTTGTGCAATAAAGAGCAAATATTTAAATTTGGCATCACTATTGTAAAATAAAAATTCAATCATTTCTTGTTCAAATCTCATCATTTTAATACTACTACTATATCTGAACTAAAAGCTAGAGCAATATAAGAAATAGCTTTAATAATGTTTGCTAAATTTATTGAATTTATTTTTACTGTTTAATTATTGAAACCCTTCACTATTAACTCCAGTGTCAAACTAGTTATCATTCAGTCAGCAACTATTCAATGATCATATGGAGTAGATCTCATTTGGATAATTTCCTTGCAAATGAATATGTATTTAAATCAAAAGTTCAAACATAGGTACTTGTTTGTCTTAACATATCTTGCATATTTACACATTTATTTAGTTATTCCGCGCTGTATAGAAACAAATAGTAACAAATCTAAGACCAAAAAATAATTTTAAATCCAAAAATATCTTATCATAACGCTCACCTGACGATATTTTCACTATTTTATACGATTTCAATTGGTTTAGTTCACTTTTCTACCTCAAATTAACTTTCTCAGTTTTAGCAAACGCCACAAAGTTAAACGATGAAAAGCATAATGGCCGCCGCGCGGGACAGTACCTGCCATAGGTACCTGCTGTCTCCACACCATAGAGTAGTACCGTAAAATAGCTCCACACAATTAAGATTCTCTTAAATTGTTTATTTTAACCTTTATTTAACAATGTAGTTATTTATTACATATACCAGTGAAAAGCTGAACATAAGCAACAATTTATTATGATTTGTACAAAAGTTGTCTTTACTGGGACACAGATGGCGCTAAGAGTTATGAGTCACAACTTGCAATTTTTAGATATCTTTAAAAATCTTTTTCTAATGCATTATTAGATTTATGGATTCTTTTCAGGGATCCCAGCATCTCCACCATGTCGCCAAGTCCATATGACTGTGTATACTAAACATGTATTCATATGACCAGCGAAATAAATACTCTAATAATGCATTACTTTAAATTTCATCGGTGCTTTGTTACTAACTGATATAACAGAGTGCAAGTATAGTATGTTGTGACTCATACCTTGGGTATGTGGTGCTTCGCCTGCCATCCGTGTCCAGTTCTGCCGTTCAGATGAACTGTCTGCCAGTCTCGCCTGTCTAGTTTCACCACCTGGGGGTTTAATTATATCATGATTCCTCCCTTCATGGAATCACATAAGTGTCCTAGATCTACCTACATCTTAGTATTATTATACATACACGTTACCTTTATACAATGTCACTAGTGTGACCAGGCTAAGTGCTATGGCACTACGGAGAGGGCCCAGAATGTCCCTCACCGCGCTCACTCGTATTTTCATACAAGCCTGAGCTCACCTCTTCTACAATGTCACTAGTGTGACCAGGCTAAGTGCTATTGCACTACGGAGAGGGCCCAGTATGTCCCTCACCGCGCTCACCTGTATCTTCTACAAGCCAGAGCTCACCTCTTCTACAATGTCACTAGTGTGACCAGGCTAAGTGCTATTGCACTACGGAGAGGGCCCAGGATGTCCCTCACCGCGCTCACCTGTATCTTACATACAAGCCAGAGCTCACCTCTTCTACCGGTAGGTCCCCGCTATTGCGTGGGAGAACAAAATCAGTTACTATGGTAACTTCATAAGGTACGTGTAGTCCCCAAAGGACTCATTATATCAAATCACATATTAAAGAAGATAAATTCTGTAAACCGAAGACACTTAGCTTTCAATCCAGGCCCTTCTCGAAATAAGCACACTAATGTAATAGCAGTCTAGCACCTGACACTTGATTCTAATAATATTATAAAACTAGCTGTACGTAAAGTGATTTAAACTTTAGTAGACAATCTTAAAATGAAGCTTCGAGAATAGCGCCAAGCGGGATGACGTATGTTAATTGAACAATGACAGTCAGAGAGATGGGAGTTGCTTACCATAGAGTTTCAATGTTGCTATATACAATATTTACATTTCGCGGAAGTGTCGCGACATGAGTAGATAACAAACCAATAATATATACTAAAAACCTATACGTAAGTGCAAAATACCTAAGTGATTTATACTTTACTATACTGCAATCATATTATAATCGTCTGTTTGCCATTCGATTCAGTAATTTTTAAGTATTTTACATTTTTACCAATTTGTGTAGTCATGTTCAATAGTGTTGTGACTTGTGCTGCATATTTTATCGACGAACAAAAATATTACTATATTTTGTAGTTAACGATTTTGTGGTAACTACCTTTCATAGTGTTTCATACATTGTGTTCTTTTGCAGGTTTCCGAAAGATCAGACCGGAAGATCCATGAAGCAAATTAAGAGAGAATTATCTTATATATTATGTTGTTACACGTTTAACGTTCCAGCGGTGAGGACGAATCTACTCAAATTTGCTCCATTGTTACGCGCCATACGACTTATTAATATTATTTCTATAGAAATTGATATTTTCAATGTACCCTGTCAAAATTCAAAGATGTTGCACAAAAATGTATAGTATTGGATAAATAGGTATATTTATTAGTAATTAGTTATATTGTTTTAAATTTTAGGTTTTTTTATGATATCGTATTGGATTTTTTATTTGTAATGATATTGTAAATAATTTTTCAATAAATAAATAAATGTTCTAGATGACTACAGAAATTTATTGATAAAATTGATGGGGAAAAATTTCTAAAAGTATCAATTCATAACATAACAAAAAATATTTTTGCTTATGCACAAATAATCAGGACATTCTTAAACAAAACTGTAATTTTAAGGGGCAGTAATAATGTGTTTCAATATTATTGGAAATATAATCATACATTTGTGACATGAATCTTACAGCTGTGTTTTATTTTTACCTTGGTATCTGTTTTGATGCTATACTAAGAAAGTCAGAAAAGAACAGAGGGCCGATACTGGTATTTTGGTGATCCACACACTGCCCCGCACTACGCTGCGGGAGCGTGGCGACGCGGCGACGGTGCCACGCGTGCAGATGCGAGAGTACTGGTCTGCATCATCAATCACGCACGTTACTGCAGAACTGGGTGTCCATACCGTCTGGCCCCGAACCCACGCGCGTGAGTACGTGTTTCTCTGCATGTAAGCGTGTGACCAGTAACACAGCGCTTAAATGCGTTTTCAGTGTGTTGCACCACGCGTGACTTCTATACAAAGAGAAATACTTACAAACAATACAAGAACACGCACGCTCGCACTACGATCCGAAATGCGAGGCAGTGTGTGGATCGATCATGTATATTTCAATTTTCAATTTATTTAATTTATTCATATACAGTTTACATTGTGTTTGAACTTACAGCATGAAACATGAATATAAACTTCAAAATTATTTCACATTGAAAGTGCTCCTGGCGCCGCGGCCGGTCTATGCCATTCCGTTGAGGTGTAAACAACCGTTTGTTTCTTGTAGTTCGTTTACGAGAGCTTTTATGCAACCAGACCTCATTTGATATTAGCATGTCTGTTAATTTACCATAGCCCATAGACAAATTTCATCTATCGATATCGATAAACTGTCAGAAGGTATCGTAGCACTATTAAACTTCTATTTGTCTCTGAGTGTGTACGCTTTATTCTCCTAATAGTACTTCTATGCTTTAGTACTTGTTCTGTGCATTAAACCAACCAGAGAGGCCGCTTATAGGCGTACCCCTCTGCCAAAGGTAACAGCAACAGCCCACCGGTCATAATCGTTGTATAAAACTAGTTGAAGTTGACGGTTGACGCGCGTTCCGCATCATACGTCACCTATCAGTGCGTGCGTATTAACGTCTCAATAAAAATGCCGAATTGCAATGTATTTTGGTGTTAAAGCGATCAGAAACATCAAATCTACAAAAGGATAACATTACATTCCATCTGTAAGTATTATTTTGTTCGAATATTATTAAATAATGCATTAAATTAGCTATTTAACCAAATAAAATACTAATCAACAAGTGTTGCCAGGTTTATCATCAATACTCTAATCTGGGGTAATATTTTAGGTTGAATGTACTTATAAACTAACCATAAATATTTTTTTTAACTCGCCTTGTTGACATATCTACTATGTTTCATTTTGGATGTACATTGTTGTGTCACCGTTTATTTATTTTTAATTATACCCAATGTTCTTTTTACCAAGTAATGCACAAAATAATATTAAACGAACAAGTAAAATGAGATTATAAATCCAACTAAACAAGATTAGTGCACTTTATTCCGAAAGATAATTGCTCATTTCTTACAAAAATAAGCGTATTTATTTTTAAGAAACTGGTCACACTTTAACATAATTAGAGATGAGACAGTTTAATCACAAATATCGATATTGGTTTTCCAGTATTAATTTTATTTTTTTTGTTTGTTTTAGATTTCTAAAAGAAGCAGTGCCTCGAGTCCCTTGGGTCCAATATTGTAGGAACCATATAAGTGGGTTCCTAAGCGTACAAGTATATGACTAGCAGCTTAAAAGACAAAGCTTTCTATGCTGCCAGCACTGCTACCTCCTCCCTACCCCCCAAGCGGCGGACAGCTCAGTTTTTAGCAAGTAAACTCGCTGTGCGCTACCTCTACTTATTACATTACCTAGGATTAGTTAAACTAGATTTATAAGGTTAATTTAAATTGCACAGTTTTTCAGTATTTTATTATACCTACTTAAATAAAGACTTTCTGAAATATATTGTTGTTTTTTTCTTATCTGTACAGATAAAATATCTCTCTAATAAAAATTTACTCATACATTCTCATGTCAGTTACTATGTAATCAGAACAAAATCCTCCAAATACAAGCTCTGCATAGTTGGAACGAAATTGAATAGCAACAGACAATTAATTCAAAGTATTACTTGGTTTGAATATACATACATACTTAGGTATAATACACGTAATAATTAATTACTATCTTTAATCCACACTAGAACAAATTTCAACAGGTGGTGGTTATTGAACATACATCCTTGTGCGCAGTAGTAAAATAAAATGAAAAAGAGTGTAGGTACTCATGTACGCACGTAAGAAGTTATACTTCTTTGGCCTAACAATCCAAAAATACCAAATAATAACACAACGCATACATACATAAATATTTGAATTGATATAAACGCCAATATATTTTTTATTTATTCACACTGATTATTTGTACTGATACGACACACAAAGATCCGCAACTAACTGCAGGGTGTAAAAGGTTCGCAACTAACTTCAGGGTGTTGCTTTTTTCTGTCGGTGTGCGCTCGCATCGTAAAATTTACACTCATCATTTTTCCCAATCTCGCCAAAAGAAGTATAACTTCAAAAAAAACGGCTAAATGCCAGTAGGACTCGCACGTCGAGGGTTCCGTACTATCAGGGATCGGAAGTATTGAATAAGCTGATTTGTTTGTCAAACAATGTTTAACAAATAAATTTAGCCCGACCGTATGACGGGCTTTTTTGATCATAATTACAAAAAAGTGTGCTAGTTAGAAACACTGTTTTATTCTTCTTGTAATATTGACATAAACATGAATTAACAGAATTACTTCTAGTTAATTCATGTTTATGAACTATTTACTTTACTTTCATCTATTTCAAAGTGCCTAAATAAAAAAAATTATAATAGATTATTATTACCTGAAACTGTTCTATATAATATAAGATAATGCTCATTTTAATAAGCAAACATAATAATCATGAAAATAATTAAATCTTTCGCGTACTTATATGAAATCCTAAACATCGATACTAAATATCGACAGAGTCAAGCTCTAACTGTTTTACGCTAAGGAAGCGTAAACTGATAGATGTCCCTGTGTGTGAATGTGATTGTTTGTGTTTAGTTTAAGCTAGTGTGTAATAATGTTATAGTGTGCGTGTATTACGACGCGATTTAAAAATGCATTGGTAGTTAACATTGTAATTAGTGTGCGTTGCTCGCGTTGCCCCGTCCCCCGCCGAAAGTGGCAGACTTTTGCGCAAGGGAAATAGAGCGCGTGTCCACTCCTGTTGGTTTTAATGCTCTGAGGTGTAGGGTGGTGAAAAATAATATTATGTCCTTAGATTAACAGAAACACCTGCAAACTAGGAAGCATAAAGGACGGAGATGAATTAATCACCGATCCTAAAAAGATACTGGAAGTAATGCTAGACACACACTTTCCAGGAAGTGAAGAGGATAAAGACAATACACCAACTCCCCAAAATCCCATAGTGGAACAGGAGACGAGGGTAATCATCACAGAAGAACATTTATTGTGGAGCCTGAGGTCCTTCCAACCATACAAGGCTGCTGGACCAGACGAAATCTTCCCGAAAATGTTACAGACAGCCATTAAACACAAGTAAAGATCTACTAACTCTATACAACAGTAGCATCAAAACCAAGTACATCCCAAGCAAATGGAGAGAGGTGAGAGCGGTCTTCATCCCGAAACCCGGGAAGGCATCGTATCAGGAGGCAAAATCCTTCAGATGCATCAGCCTCTCCTCATTCATACTTAAGACATTGGAGAAAATCCTAGATAGGCTAATAAGAGAACAAATAGAGAAAAGTGGATCTCCATTGCACCTAAACCAACATGCGTACATGGAAGGCAAGTCAACCGAGACGGCCCTACATAATTTGGTCATTAGAGTGCAAAGATCAATAACCAATCAAGAATACGCACTAGGCTGCTTCCTTGACGTTGAGGGTGCATTCGACAAAGCAACCCCCGAGTCAATAGAGGACACCCTAAACCGCGAAGGCATTGACAAAGACTTATCAGGCTGGGTGAAAAATATGCTAAAACACCGGAAGATACAAGCAGACCTAGCAGGAATCACCCACAAAGTGGTGGCAAAAAGAGGTTTTCCACAGGGGGGATGCCTATCTCCACTACTGTGGTGCCTGCTAATAGATGAATTAATAAACAAGATAAATGGGATGCATATATATACGCAAGTTTATTCTGACGACGGCGTGCTCCTAGTCACAGGCAAAGTCCTCAGTATTATGTGCGAAATCATGAACAGAGGCCTAAGAGCAGCATTAGCATGGTGCAGGAGCAAGGGTCTCGACCTGAACCCTGACAAAACCAAACTAGTTTTGTTCACCAACAAGAGAAAAATAGGACGAGCTGGACCAGTGCGACTAGACAACCAAGACTTAGAAAAAGTTAAGGAGGTCAAATATCTAGGAGTAACACTGGACAGTAAGCTAACGTTCAAGACCCACATCAGCAACACGTGCGCAAAAGCCAAAATGGCAATGATGCAGTGCAAAAGGATAATAGGAAGAACCTGGGGAATTAAACCAGCAATAGTAACATGGATATACAAGGCAATAATTCTGCCAAGAATCCTACACGGAGCCCTGGTATGGTGGCACAAGGCTGCCCTAGGGAAAAATAAACAAGAACTAGACAAAGTACAAAGGCTAGCAGCCCTCATGATCACGGGCGCGATGAGGACTACACCAACAGCCGCACTCGAGATCATATTAGGGCTAAACCCCTTGGACTTAGAAATTAAAAGAAAAGCAACCGAACAATGGTTCAAACTCAGAAGCACTGACCTATGGACCGGAAACTATATGGACGTAGGTCACGCACGTATAAGCAAAAACTACGAAGAAAGACTGTCAATGATCCTATTCAATAACGACCTTATCAGGAAGGAGAAAATCTTTGACAAGAAATACAGAATACACATAGGCACACGAGATGAGTGGCGGATAGACTCCAGTGGCACTATCTGCTACACAGACGGCTCAAGAAAAGAACTGACGAAGCTATCTGGTTCCGGAGTGCACATTAAAAGTGTAGACGGGACAGAAATAAACAAGTCAATACCTCTAGGAAGATTTGCAAGTGTCTTTCAAGCAGAGATATATGCGATAAAGGAATGCGCGGAAATAGTGGAACACCTGACCAGTACGGGAAAGGTAACCATCTACAGCGACAGCCAGGCCGCGCTCAGAGCACTTGACAAAGTGGAGACAACATCAGCAATAGTCAAGGAATGCAAAAAGTCACTAGACAGACTGGCTCAGAAAACCGACCTGACGATTGCCTGGGTCCCCGGACACGAGGGAAACACGGGCAACGAGCTGGCGGATGAACTAGCCAGAGAAGGCGCTGATGAAAACATGGTGGGGCCGGAACCCCGGCTGCCTATAGCGCACAAAAACACCAAAGGAGTAATCAGCCATAGTATTAAAACAGATACCAACCGCAGATGGAGATCTTCGCCTGGAATGAGACAGTCGAAAATCTTCATCAAAGGCATGGACAAGAAAAGGACGAGTCACATCATGAAACTCACAAGAGGAAACATGAGGCTCGCCATAGAGATTATAACAGGACACTGTCGACTAAACAGACATCTGACAGTGATAGGAGTAAAAACCGATCCCGAATGCCCGGAGTGCATGGAAAACGAAGAAACAAGTTTCCACCTGCTGGCAGAATGCCCCATGTACTCACTGATCAGATGGGAACTCCTGGGATCGGACAGACTGGACGAGGAAGACATAAGAAATCTAAAGGTGGAACAGATGATCAGATTTATCAAGGATACAAGAAGGTTTGATGGGGTGCCGTGAAAAGGCTGGATCAACCACACCCTCCCCAAGGGGACAACTGGGGAAATGGACGAAGTGGCCCGCAAGCACTGCGGGTGGATCGTCCGTCCGGCTGCCGGCGTCCCCGCTGGAAATAATTATAATAGATTAACAGAGGACACAAAGTAAAATGGGGGCCCAACTATATAATTATAAAACTTATTTCAATTTTATAATTCTTTGGGAATGTTCAGTGGCCGTCACAAGTCACACCACACGCTTAGAATTAGTTAGTTTAGATAATTTTACATATTCACATACACATCAGTCTGTCACGTAGTCGTGATAGCCCAGTGGTAGACGCGTGGCGAGTTTAATATCAATGATAATGATGATGAAGTCCATTCTACCTACTAGGCACCTAAGATGGCAAAAATTACAAAGTATTATAGTTTGCTTATCTTATTGTTGAT
The DNA here is from genome assembly GCA_963082885.1 of Parascotia fuliginaria. NCBI lineage: Eukaryota > Metazoa > Arthropoda > Insecta > Lepidoptera > Erebidae > Parascotia > Parascotia fuliginaria. The sequence continues at coordinate 10,217,950 of OY720188.1, forward strand.
TTCATTTACCTACTTTTGTTAAGAATTTAAAAAGTGTTCTTTTGTTACTGTATGAGTACAGACCTAAATAAAAGATTCATTTCTATATTTCTGTGATTTAATTAGATATCTCACGTACATTTTAATGATTTTGTCATTGAAAATGAATTCATGATGTATATATTTTTTTTTACCACATTCACACAGCGCCATCTAGCTCCAAATTAAGCAATTATATTTGCTTGTGTTATGGGTACTAAACAACTGATATACTACTTAAATATTTTTTTTTTTTTTGTAAAGACATACATATTATAGATAAATATATATATAAAAAAAAGAGTGTGTGTACGCACATAAGAAGTTATACTTCTTTGGCGTAACAATCTAAAAATACCAAATAATAACACAACGCATTCATACATAAATATACATCATAAAATATAATTAAAATAAAATTTATTTTAGCGCCATAATTTTTTTTGAAATATCTACCTATGGCGCAAAAATAAATTTTATTTTAATTATATTTTATGATTTTTCATTATTGTTGCATGCTATTTATGTATATTTTTAATTACTTACTTCAAGGTGTAAAAGTTCGCAACTAACTTCAGGGTGTTACTTTTTTCTGTCGGTGTGCGCGCGCATCTTAAAATTCACTCTCATCATTTTTCCCAATCGCGCCAAAAGAAGTATAACTTTGCGATAAATTTTATCTGGTAGAACTATATAGATAAATGAATCTAAGATTTTAATAACGTGTAATAATGCATCAATGTAATGTAAAGTCCCAGTTTTATTCTTTTTCGGAGTTAAAATATTTAGTAGAATGATAAAAATTCCTGAATAACCTACATGTATTGTAAGATAATAAAAATATTTTAAACGGTCTTATCGGTCACCACGCTCAAAAAGTGTAACTTGAATTATTATCAAAGAAAAAAAAACTGCATAAATAAATAAATAATTATAATTGCATAAGTTGATAAAAAATGCTATGCAATAGCTTTACCGCGGCAGTCCCTGAGTGCCACATGTTTTTTTATTTATTATAATTTTATTATTTTATATCTATTTTCGGACTCATTTCACGATAAAAACATGTACCTATCACATAATAAAACCAGTGAAAATTTCCCACTTACATTTAAATGTATGAAATTGTTTTCTTAAAATCTATAAACATACCAACTTTCAATACTCCCTATAAAACCTTTCAATAAGTAACCCCTTGGTGAGAACAACATAGGCTATATTTTATAGGCGAAAAATAACTTAATGAGGTTGTAATAGGGGATGAAAGTTTCTCCCCAACCAGGATTCTCGCCTTGTCGCGGCGGTGGGTTACCCAGAACCACAGTGAACCAAGAGGAACCCCAAGGAGGCGCCGCTCTTCTAGGCTTTGGTGGTAAGCCCACGAAGGAGCGGCTCAGGTGGATTGCGGTGCTATATGGGCGGCACCGCAACTGGGTCGGGCTGTGGTGTTCCTTCGGCGACACTGCGGCTGAGGAGTGGCGGAGCCGCGGCGAGGGAGGAGTGCCGGTATAACGGTGCACCGCTCTATGTTGTTCCTCGAGGTCTAACCTATTTCCGTACCAAATTTCATTAATATCGGTTCAGTGGTTCAGGCGTGAAAGCGTAACAGACAGACAAGAGTTACTTTTGCATTTATAATATTAGTATGGATTAGACGCTTAGCCATCGGGGATCAAAGCATACAGGCTGCTAGGATTGCTAACACGTGAGCAACCTTGCTTACCGTGCGAAAAACAGCTAATACCTATTGATCCTCACCTACAACTTATAGTGTCTGACCTTAGGCTTTATTAACTGTCATCGCGAAAGATAGGCTTACTGGAAACTAGACTCGTTTAAAACTAAACGGAAAATTGTTTGAAATGAGAGGAATCCGAGGAATAAAAACACTATCACCTTATTCCGCACCCTGTGTTTCGTTGTAAATTAACAAAGGTTCGACGTGATTCTTTAAATTGACATAACTTTTTTATTTATGAACCGATAAACAATAAAACAAATACTTAATTGTAAGTGAAGCTTACCACAATGTAAGTGAAAACCATATCTAAATCGGATAAGCCATTTCTGAGATTAGCGTGAACAAATGCACAGATAAACGGACAAACAGACTAATTACACCACTCCGTAAACGAGTTATGAACTATAAGTATATAAGCGATAGTGTGAGCCAACCAGTTTATGCTTACCCCTGGTGTTAATCTCATGCACATCGCAATTCCTAGTATAAAGACCAACGTTACTCTTAACATAAACAATATTAGCGTATATATTATATATTATTATGTAGATTGGGATGCTTACTGTTACCTATGCCTTTGAATCGCTCTCTCAGGGAATCTCGTGAACCTAAGCTGTTAATAGAACGTATAGCTAGTTAATGAATTACAAAAATGGTTTAATGCTTTAGTAGTTTAGGACCCCACAACAATATGCAGTAGGACATGACGCTGTGAAAATAACTAAAGTAGACTAGTTTTGCGGTTTCCACATCAGTTAACTTTTTTTGATAGCATTAGCCGCTGAGCTTAGTTTACCTTCAAGACGTCTTTCATCGCCTGCGAGTGTTCTGAAGAGCTCTTTAAATTAATACCACCCTCTTTCTTTTTAAAGTGTCACCCTTTTACAGTGAAATCTAAAGGGTCTCGAACGAAACAATCTATTAAAAATTAATAATTTGCAATCTAAAGTTAAGCCCAAGTAAATTGTGGACTCTACGATTGAAACTGATTCACTATTTATAACCAGGTTTGTATTTGGACTTTTAATATTTGGCATTAAAAATATTATACATTTTGTTTGGAATTAAGGAAAAGATTTTTACCGTGAACCAGTTCAGGACTTGCGCGAGCGAACCATTTACGACGTCGAAATTAGGATCTTTACGGCTAACTTTAAAAATCAGAGACGTATCGTCTGGAAAAAGCATATGTCGCAGAAACCTTGCTCAAAGTACCTACGACAAATCATTTACTTAACCAAAAATAGAAAAGTAAAGAGCACTGTTGTACGCCCATAGCAACAGGTAATCCTGATGACCTATTATAATTTATATCACCGTATTACACTCTATCACTTCTGATCTGACTGCCAATCTCCTAAACAAATTAAGACCTCAAATAGGTATGATACTCTTAAAGTTGATGAACACCAACTTGAAGAAAATATTAGCCAAGTTAGAAAGGTCAGTAAACCGCCACCTATAATACTCTATGGGGTTCCAGATTTAAACAAACGTAGAGAGCTTCTGGAAAAAGCAACAGAAAGGACTACATTCACTTTTAAAGTTCTTAGCAATAACCAAATTAGCATCAAAAGCGAGGATGTCGCTGCATAGATTATGACGGTAATTAGGGAGAACGGGCTAATAGGACACACTTTCAATAGAAAAGACCAGAAAAATTACAGGCTTGTAGTTAAAAACTTGCACCACACAACCCCTCTCGAAGCCATAAAAGAAGCATTCGAAAACACCGGTAACACAGTGATTGGGGAAATAATTAACTCCCGGTATGGACCAAACAAAAGGCCCAAATCCACCTTCTTCGTAAATCTCTAAACTGGACCAAATAATAAAGCAGCAAAACAAATAAAGGTAATCTATCACCAAGTAATTACTATAGAAGATCCAAAAAAGAGAACAACAGTAGTTCAATGTCAGAGGTGCCAACAGTACGGTCACTCAAAGAACTACTGCATGAGACCCTTCCGCTGTCCTAAATGCGCAGAATCACACAACACCCGTGTGTGCCCAAAGACAGACCGCAGCACTTCAGCCACATATGCACTCTGCTTAGGTCCACACCCGGCCAACTATAAGGGATGCGAGGTTTATAAAGAAATACAAGCTAGGAGAGCTCGTAAAATTTACAACCCAAATACTAGAATAGAAACGACTAAGTACACAAATCAAAACCCCCCTAAGGGATAGACAAGCAAAGCATCTTAATACGTGGCAGTAACCAAGAGAACCCTACACCAAAAGAAACCCTCAGATGACCCACAAGCAAATTTACCACCTATAAATAATATAGAAGAAATGTTCTTATCACAGTCAAAAAAGATAGATACTATGCTACAACAAATGAGTACATTTCTGGTACTCCTCACAACACTAGTCAATAAAATGACAAAATGATTGACACACTCAAAATAGCCACTTGGAACATCAATGGATTATCGCCTAACAAAAGAAAAGTCGAAGCTCTGCTAAGCATCCACAAACTGGACGTTCGACTCATATCCGAGACCCACTTTATTGCAACCAGTCAAATCCGAATAAAAAACTACAACATATGTACAACTGAGCATCCCGATGGCACAGCCCTGTGGTGGCACTGCGGTATAAAAAGCATTATACAACATCATGACAGTTCAAAACCGACCACATGCAGGCAACCACAGTATCGGTGTACAGTAAAACATGCAATTTTAATATCTCGTCCATATACTGCCCACCCAAACACAAACTCACTGAGGGGAAACTTACAACCTATATAAAAACTCTCGGTTCAAGGTTCATTGTTGGGGGAGACTGAAACTCCAAACATATCCACTGGGGCTCAAGATTGATTGCAACAAAAGGTAGACAATTGAAAGATTGTATAGTCCTTAACAAATTAACAAAAATAAGTACTTCTGAACCCACGCACTGGCTAAGTGATCCCAATAGATTGCCAGATCTTTTAGACGTCTTCATATTGAAAGGGCTAACAAAATTATTTTATAAGGTCGAATCGTGCTTAGATGGATCATCCAATCACATTCCGGTGATCCTAACTATTGGTTCTACTGCTTTCTATAGTAAAAATTTCTAAACTATATAATCAAAAAACCAATTGGGACAGCTTCCACAGCAGTATTAATAGCTTACTGCAACTTAAAGTAGCCTTAAAAACGGAAGAAGACATAGAAAACGCTACCAAAGACTTAACAATTACTGTTCAAAACGCTTGTTAGAATAACACTCCCAAGAATGCAAACAGCAGACCAAGACAAATTGTGGTGCCACTAGAGATTAGAGACAAAATTCAGGAGAAACGAAGGTTAAGGAGGGTGTGGCACACTAGCCGTCAGCCGGATGACAAGAGAAATCTAAACGGAGCTATGAAAGAACTAAAGCAGATATTAAAGGACTCAGAGAACGCTACTATAGAGTCACAGAGAAACATGAAAGGGAAAAAAGCACCAGGGTTTGAACTCATTGACAAAGAGGTTCTCTCAGAATTGCCAAAAAAGGGTATTGTACACCACCAATTTGGCTTTAGACCTAAACGTGCCACAATAGAGCGAATACATAGAGTATATCATACCATCAGAACTGCGTTTGAGAGAAAGAAGAACTGCTCATCTGCCTTTTTAGATGTACAACAGGCATTTGATAGAGTATGGCATAGGGGCCTACTATATAAAATTAAAACCTACCTTAGCCACTCTTTCTACCTACTACTGGAATCATACCTCAAGGGTCGGATCTACCAGGTCAAAAAAAACACTGCAACATCCAAGTTTCACGAAATTTCTGCTAGAGTTCCACGGGGGTCTATTCTGGGCCCGACATTGTATACAATCTTTACCGCAGACATGCCACGGGAGCCTTAAGTTTTGATTGCTACTGTCCGTTACAAATGACCCAATAAAGCCTCCGAAACGCTGCAAAACTGCCTCTCTAATTTAAACCAGTGGCTAGAAAAATGGAGAATCAAGGCGTGTGCAACTAAATCAGTCCAAGTTACCTTCACTCTACGAAGAGAAACATGTAAACCTAGGCAATCAACAACTCCCTCAAAGTGACTCTGTCAAGTATTTAGGCATTCACCTACAGCAGCGTTTGACGTTGAAGAAACACCTACAGACGAAAAGAAACGAAATGAACATCCGTTTTAAAGAAATGTTGGGGCTCATACGTAGAAACTCTAAACTGTCCATTGACAACAAGCTGCTTATATACAACGCCATATTAAAACCTATCTCGACCTATGGCATCCAGTTATGGGGGTCTGCATGTGACTCTAACATAACTATCATACAGAGAGCACAAAACGGCCATATGTAATGCACCTTGGTTTATAAAGAACTCTGAAGTCCATGAACACCTGTGAATTAAAACAGTCAAAGAAGAAATCAGGTCGTGCAGCAAAAAGTATAAGTCGCGACTAAGTGAGTAACTCGTTGGCCCAACAGCTGTTAATTCCAGATGGTCCAAATCATCTTAGACGGTTTAAAATACTGGAGCTGGACAGCCGGGAATAGGCCTGAAGTGTTTCCAATGGTGAGGTATTTCCAATGGAGAATACCTCGACAAGTCCATCTTCTTTAAACACATCTACTCATAGTCGTTTGGACGTATTGCAGGATCTTGACACAAAAAAAACACTATCACTTAGGGGGAAATTAGATCAAGTGCAACATCCCTGATCCCATAGTGACTGAGTTTCCTCCAAAGCGTAATATATTGTCATATAACATTATTGATAATGTTCCGGAACGTTTGTTCCGGAACGCGTAGGTCTGAAATCTGCTTATTTGGATTATTATTTTCATGACTTAGAGTGTAAAAACACAATGGTTTATCACAAACCTATAGTACACTACACCGCCAGAAAAGTAGACAAAGGTCCTATCACCATAGACGCTCTCTTAACATTTCAATCACCAGCAAAACTGTATAGAGGTAGTGAACTATTTTGTTATGTATTAATTAACTGAGGTGTACGTACCCCTTGATATTCTGCTTCTGAATTGGTAATTTACCTACATCTCAAAAGTCGCAAATTGTAAACTATAAATTTGGCAGGATGCATAACATATACCTACACATATCATGATGACGTAAATTAATTTTTTGTTTAACAAAAAACAGCTACTTACCTATAAATTGAATTAATTAATAGTAATCATAATTACTAATAATCGCTTTAGTACAATGCAACTGAATTACTCTGGTCGGTCCATGTTATCTTAGCCGATAATAATCGCTGGGCCTTTACACTGTCGATACACCTATAATTATACACTTTAGTAGCAAAACTTTCATTCTATACGAATATCATAGTGATCTAAAGAAGTAAAAGTGGAGTTCAACATGTGTTTATCGCGGATTTTCATACTGCTGTTAGCGTTTATGGCGGGATCCGCTTCCGTCATATTTCAAGATTGCGGTAAGTAATTTTTTTTGTAAAATTAAATAGTTTTAATTACTTTTAAACCAATTTTTATGAAAATTGGTATGCAGATAGATTTGGTGCCAGAGACGGACATAGGCTACTTAAATGCGGCATGAAATTATGGACATGAATAACTTCAGTTGTGTGCTGCGTGAAAAAAACATAGTTTCACATCATTTGTTGAAACCTTAGATGCAGATACCTACGATTTTTAGGGTAGGTACTTAGTAGGCATAATTACCAACGTAATTCCTTAAATGCTAAAGTGACAAATATTAGTGACACGCTTCTGTGAATGATAGTGAATACCGTATTCAAATCCGTTGCGTTGTTTAAAAGAAGTGGGCGGAAAATCAATCAATCAATTCTTGTAGAAACAGACAGAAGGAAACAAAACTTTGCTTTTTATAAATACTTTCGAGAGATAGTAAAGTAATAAGTAGATAGGTATTATTGAATAAAAAGTGTTATAAAAAGTGTAGGTAGGTACATATATAAAATAAAAAGGTGAAATGTTCCTCTTGACCCTCTACTTGCACTTATGATAATCTTGATACTGCATCGAAGTCTGCATTAGAAGTTGGCAATTTTTGGTCTAAAATTGTCTAGGAGAGGAAGAAAATTGAAATGAAAGAAGAAGAAGAAGAAGTAGGTATTAAAACATAACTTATATACAATATTGCAAATGTACCATTTTAAGAGAAAATAAATAAAATATTGATTTGATTTGATTTGAGAACTCTGGTGCCGCATTGAACGTGTTAAATTCTCAAGAATTGCCTGTTCTCGTTGTTTATTAATTATAATCAATACTATAAAAATAATTTGTTGTTAATCTTAGATACAATCCAATTGACCTTCAATTACTTATAGCGCTTACATAAAAATATTATCAGTTAGTACTTATTGCTTAATAAGTAACAAAAGTCGTGTAGCTAGGTAAAACCGTAAAACTGAAGAAGAGATTGATGATATTTTTTGTTTCAATCCTATATATTAAAAACGTTCTAAAGTTCTTTAACCAGATAAATTAAAAACAAATATAAATATATTATAAGTAAGAAAAAAAATATTTAACGGCAAGTATAAATTTACTGCGTAGGTATCTATCTGTCTTTGACCACTCCGAAACTCACAAATATTCTTTTTAATTTTATTACTAAAGTATTACAAGTAAGGTTTTTAAAACATGGTATTGTACACATACAATAAAAGTGCACTGCACAAAGTTCGATCCCTTCCAGGTAACCTGACTGTTCCAGGTGCGCTGAAGGTTTAATAAAATATAACTTGGAATTTGTCACTCACTAAGTAGGTACCTACCTATCTATAGGTTAATAAAATTTACTTCAAGCAACAAATTAAAAAAAAATTAATAGGTGCTTAGTTAAATTAAAGTAAGTATTTTATTAAAACATCTAAGGTTTTATCAGCGACTCAGTCGCTTTGATTCATTAGTTTGTTTCATACATTAAAATAGTTTAATATGTGCGTCATATTTATCATTTTGATCTTAATTAATTAATTTTGCTTAAGTACTACCTACCTACTTATTTGTTTGATGCCTCATATCATGGAATACCTATCATAATGCCAAGATAAGTGATACATAAGTACGTCGGTAGTATGTTCCTTGGCGTACGTAGGTAATGTTCAATATTGCGTAGTCATCTATGCGTAATTGAATATCCAGAAATAGAATAGAAAACTCTTCATTTTATAATAATTATTTACGGATACATGAAATGAAGAATAACATAAAAATTAAATGGTTTATCACCATAAAACCCTACCTATACAGTGTACCTATACTTACTTATCTAATAGAATTTTGATTGGTATATGCAACAATACATTGAGGTTTGTCATTTAGTTACCTGCAACAGGATCCGTTAAAAGTTGTTTCATATCATATTTTAACATAAAATAATTAACGACAAAATGAACAAAGATGAACTCTAGGAATAATCAATGTTATATACTCTAGGAATAATCACTTTGGTCAACAGTAAGCTGAGGTTAAATTTTATTAGTCAGTAATAATCAACAAATAAGGCGAGGAAATTATTCACATAAAAATAAATTTAGTTTGCGGTATAAAATAATAACAAAAATTATTACATGCCACGTTAGGAAGCGATTTCGCTGTACTCCGGGAGTTACAGAAGTCATGAGCGATAGTTATACTACCTACACCATCAGATAAATTGTTAACTTGTTTGCTACTACCACAGTATTATTTAAAACTGTATTACTACAGGCAATAAAAGAGCAGTTGTCAAGTACGGGCGGTCAAAAGTTTGTCATGGCGCGCCGACAGGTGTACCCTGAGTGTGCCATAGCGACAAGTGTGATAGTAACTGCTTAAACTTTTTAAAAAACTCTACCGTGAAGTGATAACAATGCAATCAAACAATGCATCTAGCAATGATATATCTAATGTACATTAGATATTCTAGATATTAATCGTGCACACCTGGTGAAATGAATCACTCCAGATAATATCATTACAAGGTAGAATGACGAATGAGTGAACATTGCTGCAACAACAAATAGTGCCATGATAAAATTGGCAATCCCACCTCACAAAATCAACTCAAAAGCACTTTTTGTGGGACATAATTATGAAAAGTTCACTTTTTAGAGACCAAAGTCTTCGCTGATCTAACGCCTGTAATCTAGTCGTGTTAATGGGATTGCCGACGAATCGGATAGTTTTATAGCTTTGAAGGCAGTTCGGCGTCTAAAGACCAAATCCTTCATTCAAATCTAGAAGTCTAAAATCCAAAAGCTACTGATTCACCCTGAACGTACGATTGCTGAAGCCAGTAAATTGCTGCTTTTATGCTTTGTCACGTTGTAAGTAGTTCTTACTAATTTCGCATCTATTTGATTACCTATTGATTATCATGCTACTTATCAGTGTTACACCTCTATCTATATTTGTAGTTATGATTTATTTTACTTCCTATTCGATAACATTTTAATAGTAATGCAATTTATTAGGACGTAGGCATACATAATTTTGAGTAGATTTATTATCCGGAACACCAGGTAATAAATGTCAAACTCGACCATGAATTTTATGACTTTAAGTTCATAACACATTTATGTACAGTCTAGACTAGTTCAGTCAGAAGCTATGAAATTACATACCTATAATTTAGTCAAGAAAATGTTTAATTGGTATAAAGGTACTTACACAAGCATACCTGATTAAGCACTTATTTTCTTTGTTAGTTAGTTTATTTTACAACAACCAACAAGATATACACCTTTTACATGTTATAGACTTAAGATAAGTTATACATTAGTGTGATGTTACCTACTTACAGGCTGCCACGGCATGTTCAAAATAAAAATAGAAAGTGTACTAAAATATTAATATATAATACCGACTTATTGGTATCCTAAGAACTAGGTTAACAAAAATATATTTAATAAGAAATGTTACGTATAAATTAGCGTTAACAAAATGCCAAGAATTATGTCAGATAACCTCTGCCTAATTATCAAATGCGTTGAGAACAATAGATTTGAATTTAGTTAAGCTCTGTCCGAATATGTCCGCGTTATGTTTTTTTAACAATTTGTTGTATTGATATTGAAGCCTGTTCATGGGGAAATGGTGTCCCAGATTACTTCTTGCCTTTCTTGGTATAAACAGTGAAAATCTGGTTTTACGCGGCAATTTTTTCGGCGAGCTAATGGTCTGCTGTTGTAGGAGCAGAGGACAATCAAGGACTCCGTTCGCCAGTTTATGCAGAAAAGAATTATCTAGTAATTACCTACGGTTATTAAGACTATGAAGTTTGAAAAATTTCAAGCGTTGATTGTAAGAAGTAAGGGTTTCTGAGTTACCATGATAATAATAATAATAATAATAATAATATTCTACCACATGCACACAGCGCCATTTAGCCCCAAATTAAGCAATTATATTTTGCTTGTGTTATGGGTACTAAACAACTGATATACTACTTATATACTTTTTTTTTTTTGCAAATACATACATATTAAAGATAAATTACACCCAGACACAGAACAAACAATCATGCTCATCACACAAAGGTTTGTCCTGGGTGGGAATCGAACCCACGACCTCCGGCTTAGCAGTCAGGGTCACTAACCACTAGACCAACAGGCCAGTCAAATGATGGTATGATAAGTGGTGTATAAATCTTTTTTGTGTCCTTTCAATAGTGTTGATGTGAACGTTATAGTGTGGGGACCATACCTGGCTGCAATATTCAAGACTAGGTCTAACTAGCGTTTTAAATAAAGTTATTTTTGTTGAAGCCTCCTTAAAATGTTTACAGTTTCTAAGCGCAAACCCCAAAATCCTAAAACTTTTTGTAGTGATTACTGTGATTAGTGTTAATATGTGTAATAAATCGTAATTGCTTGTCTAAAGTGACTCCTAGGTCGCGAACTTCGCTGACTTCCTTGAGACGTATGTTATTAATTGTGTATATGTTTTCAGTGACTTTCAAATTCCTCGTGTATTGAATGTAACTGCATTTATTTATATTCAAGTCCATTTTATTAAGTGTGCACCAGTTCGCAAGCCTGTTTAAATCCGCTTGTAAGAGAGGAGGATCAGCAGTTGAGTGTATAGATTTTAGTATTTTCAGATCGTCAGCGTATATGTACACTTTAGTGTTTAAAACGAGATGTAATGTCATCTATGTACATATTAAAGAATATGGGACCAAGGTGGGAATCCTGGGGGACGCCAGTGGGAGCTGTGAAGGGGTTGGAATTCTAGCCGTCACACAATTTTGATTCGAAAACTAAACCGATTTGGTTTAGTTTTCGAATCAAAATTGCGTGATCTACCTTGTCAAACGCCTTGCTGAAATCGGTGTAAATGACGTCAGCAAGGACGCGGCAGTCAGTAAATTCTATAACATCTGACACAAATGACACTAGATTTGTGGCGGTTGAACGTGCCTTCACAAAGCCATGTTGGTGAGGCGTTATTGAGTGTTTAATAAGAGATGACAGTGAGGACACAGTAGGGACTCGAACACCTTTCCAAATACCGATAATATAGATATAGCTCTATAATTTGCGGCCAATGATTTATCACCAGCTTTGTGTATCGGCACTATAAGTGCTTCCTTCCATGCCGAAGGGAAGCTGCCTGAGGCTAGCGATCTTTTAAATATAATACTAAGTGGAAGTGACAATACATTAGCACATTTTTGCACAAAGATGGAAGGTATGCCATCAGATCCGGCGCCTTCATTTTTTTTAATGACTTCTGAACTGTTTCCACTGAGAATGATACTGTCATAAGTATGTTTGAGCTTTCGCATTTGGTCGTTTCAGTTTTATTATATTTAGTTCTGTTGTTCGTATGTGTTATTACAAGCCAAACTATTGTCATAAATACTTACTTGGCAATTGAGTTTTTTGCTAGTTATATTAATCGAAGGAAAGGTTTCATGAATAACCTTTCCTAAAATAGATAAAGGTGTACCACCAATCATTTCGGATCGATCCTTTAGACCTGAATCTGAAGTATTTGAAAGAAATTAGCTATTGGATAGTATAGGTACTAGAGTTAATAAAATGCCACTTAGATAAACTGAATATTAAATAGAGCTAAATGAAACTGAACTAAAAATTCAAGCTTGCTTATATTAAGTAACCATTGCTCGACAGAAAAGTCGTATGCAATAACGACTGTACCATGAAGACAAGATAACTTTTGCACAAATAAGCAAGCACAACGCACAGCATAACATTATGTAAGTACCTATATTTTTGTGCTATTCTGCCCGCCTACAGGCCTATCATTGTTCCCAAACAAGGAGCTATAAGTAATGATACTCAAGACACTTCGGAAGGCTAAAACTGTTTTGTCTAAAAGCCTATGATAGCAAATTTAGGCAATAAAGTTGTAGTACCTATCTACGAGTTGTGGTAGTGAAAAATAAAATACTGAGATTTATTGCTTGAATTATTATAATGGATGGCAGGAAAGATAATTTAATTGCGATAAAACTAGTGATACATGCACATAAATGTAACTTTTGGAATTTAGGAATATCCGCTTAATACTTTATGATAATCAGTTAAATAATTACCAAATACGGATATTACCTACTTCACAAAAAACGAATAAGTACTTAAAATAACAAAATGGTATTATTTCTTGGAATTTTGGATTAATTATCTTGTTTTAATCTACTGACATCATCAGCATGTGTAATCTGTAATACTAAGACAATTTAATTATTTACGCATTAACTTATATTTATAACTACTTATCTAAGCTAGAATTATAATTATTTTACGATATTTGTTGTGATAATATTTGTTTTCTAGAACATACAGACCGATAGTAAACGAATGTAGTGCTTTCCTATGCCTATTGAGGATAAAAACATTACTACAGTTTTAATAATAAATTATGGAGTAGAGCAGATTTGTGTTAGATAAGCGATGATAAGCTTGTAGTTTATTGTACCTACCTATTTGACTAAAAATAGAAATAAGTAAGGTATTATCTAACAACATAATATTGTTATCAACATATCCTACAGCAATTTATTTATGTTTATTATCTGCAAGCTAAATAAAATTTGAATTTAATTTTTTTTTATTTATTTACTAGCCATAAACTGTCATGTTTTCTGATTTGGCATAGAATGATTATTTACACAATACTTAAAGGCAAATTGAAAAAATGTTTTGGAAGAACTTATTGCCGTCTTGTCAGCCTCATAGATTGGATACCATTATACATTGCTTTACATTCAGCCTTTTTGATAAAGTATCTACGTCTCTAGATAAAATCAATAAATTACTAGGTCATTTACGTCAATTGCAAAGGGCAACACAGCGTCCATAGATCCAGCAATTTTACCTATTGGGGAATAACATTTATTTATCTATACTATTATTTAAAGCGGAATAGTTTGTTTGTTTGTTTGAACGCGCTAATCTCAGGAACTACCAGTCGGATTTGAATAATTATTTTTGCGTTTGATAGCCGCCCTAAGGTAGGTTATAGGTATAGGCTATATAACATCAAGCTATTGGCGACGGGAGCTGAGCAGTAACCAAAGATGTAACTGGAACTGTAAAATGTAAAGTGGAAGTCTATTTAACTAGTCATGTAATAAACCAACTTTTAGTGCACACCAGTCGCTTGCACTCCCACTGCACCACAGAGGCAGTCTGTGATGTGATCTGACCTTAACCTAAAACTGTGACGATGAAACATTTTACTATGAATGACTACACTTCACAAGTATTGATGGCTCGGTGGTAACGGAGGGTTAGAAAACATGCATCTGTCTTTCAATGCTTACATTACGATTTTATGGTCAACTGAGCCCACAGCCCGTTTAGCCCGCGGGCTCAGTTGACCACTCTCGGTTTTTAATGGATGACTCAGCCCACTAGACGGATAACTTAGCCCGCGGACCTAGTTGACCACTAGCTGCGGCTGAGGGTCTACTTAACCTGCGGGCTCAGTCGACTACTTTCTACCCTTTCGTGGTCAACCAAGCCCACACCCCCCTACGTTGACACAATATGTGATTAAAATTACTATCTATAATTGAATTCTTCGCAAAGAGATTGCATAACATTCATACTTTATTTACTGTAGGTACATCAATAGATTGCATAACATTCTTAAATAATAATATAATTTTACTAATTGCGTAGTTTTTGAATTGTCATTAAACTGTTGCGTATGCTAATTGCAATAAAAAATTTAACAAAAAAATTGTGGTGGCGGCCTTTTCGTTATAGTGTATAGTATTCTACTAGTGAATACCTTTCATTTGATACTCATATTGAGGTAGTTGAGAAAAATATATAATTCGCCATTTTGTGCCGGCGGCCATCTAGAACTGATTTTCATCAAACACCTTTCAAACTAAAAACAAAAATCATAATCCGTTTATCCCTTCGGAAGCTACAAACAGTTACACACAGACACGTCAAACTTATAACATACCGTCTTTTTTGCTTCGGGGGTTATATGAAGTTATTGGGGTAAATGATAAAACTAATGAAATTCTAATAAACTTTGAAAACAAAAAAGTTTAGTATTGTGTATTGAGCATTTAAGATTATATTTTTTTTATACCGATTAGATGGATCGCAATATGGCATTGCATCAATACATAGTTAGGTATATAGTTTTAGGGGAAGGATAATTTTATTTAAAAAAAGATGGATAATAAAATTTACATACGAAAAACCACTCACGTCTTTTAATTTTTGGTATAAACAAAACTAAGGTAGCATTCGATGATAGATTTATATATAGTAATTTTAAATAGATAATGTGTCAGCGTAGGGGAGTGTGGGCTGGGTTGACCTCGGACGGGTAGAAGGTAGTAGACTGAGCCCGCAGGTTGAGTAGACCCTCAGCCGCAGCAAGTGGTCAACTGACCCCGCGGGCTAAACAGGCTGTGGGTTCAGTTGACCACAAAATCTACATTACGTAAGTACGTACTACGTACAATATAACGACGAAGAGGAATACCAAAAACATTTAAACATTTAAATTAATGAAAAACTTATACCTGTTATGTAATTTTTGGAACTAACACTTAATAAAATATTACTACAATAAAATTATAAGATAATAAACATTATGATTGTTTCAGGATCCGCTTACGATCTGAAGACAGTGAACATTGAGGGCTGCGGATGGATGCTGCCATGTTACATCACCCTCGGAGAAGACGTGAAGGTCAGCTTGGAGTTCCATGCCGGTAATTTTTTTCTGTACCTACGTATAGTTTAGACGTTATCTATTGGATCTATTGTTACATGAAAATCTTATTGTGAACTATAATTATTGTGTTGAACTTTATGTTTTGTCACAAGATGACATAAGTTTTGTTTTTATTGTGAATGTCATTTAAGTGAACTGTAATTTTGTCTTTATGAGAATAAAGATTCTGATGATGACGATTAATCACCACCACAATTGGCTTGATGGTGTAATTAAGTAGTAACTGTAGGTATCTCATGGATATTCGGTAAAACCTGAACCGCAGTTGGCAGTAGCTCTAGTGCATGATGAGGCTAGCTTTTTTTTTTAATATCATACTTACTTTATTTTTTTGTTTCACCATAAATCCCTAATTTACTAATATTTATAATTCTTCTTGTTTCAGGTTTCATGTCACGTAACCTCGATCAAGATGTAGTTATACATATAAATCATCTCAATTTGAGGACTCCGGTCAATCCAGGTCAGTTCTATTATCAATCTATCTATACTATTTGTTTGTATGAACGCGCTAATCTCTGAACTTCCAGTTGGATTAGAATAATTTCTTTTGCGTATGATAGCCCAGTTCTTGAGGAAGGTTATAGGCTATCTAATTTTAACTATTGGCGACAGGAGCAGAGCAGGAAGCAAAGACGCGGGTGAAACGCGCGGGAGGCTAGTCTAAACATGTTATAAAATGCTTTGTCCTCCCTGACTGACTGTCGGACTGACTGACCGACAACGCACAGCCTAAATCTCTGTTTGTAGTGACCTAAAATTTGGAGGGTGTGTTTTCTAAATGTCTAAAGGTGTACATAAAAGGATTTTTTAAAATTCAAGTATCGTTTGTCAACCCCTTTATAGGGGTTGACGAACGGTTCTTGAATTCTCAGTTGACCACAAAATCGGTATATGTATAGGTATACCCGGAGATATAAGTATTTAGGTATCTAGATGAAATGAATGTTTGTATGAATGCGGTATGAGATAAGATATAATGATTTTTAATTCACAAAGACATTGTATAAATTTTTAAGTCACACAAGCGAAGTTGCGGGCGACCGCTAGTACTATTATTTAAAGCAATTTAAGAGTTTGTTTTTTTTTATTACTACACTAGCTTTCCGCGGCGCTGTTTCACCTGCGCGTAATATGGTTTGTTGTATCCCTCGGGAACCAGATCAATTTTCGGAATAAAAAGTAGCCTATGTCCGTCTTCGATTAGCCTACCAAAGTGACTCCACCCCGCTTGATGGCTACCATACCAAAAGCCATCGTCTTAAACTGCTGATATGGTAGCCTCCGCTATGGAGACTAGGAATGGGGTAGAGGAAGAAAAGAAGGAGGGAGGTGAAGAAAGAGGAAAGGGGAAAAATTGGGTCTCCACTCCGGCGCTCTCCATTTATGCATTGTCACACTTCTCTGTCTGATGCTTTATGCTGTCTGTCCTAACTATGTCTAAACTGTACTGAGGCCCGAGACAAGTGTCAAACATTTCTATTCTATTCATAGAATAGATAAAAAAATGTATTGGATTGACATAAGCTAACGCCAGAGCTTATGTCAATCTCATACATTTTTTTATCTATTCTATGAATAGAATAGAAATGTTTGACACTTGTCTAGGGCCTCAGATCGGCATGCCTGAAGTATAATCACAGTGCAAATGGCGAATAGCTAGAGAGAAAAGCTATGCATTTATGACTGTGAATAGAGCTCTGTCTGGTCCATCAGTGGGTATACCTAACCGGGAAAAGTTATCTTTTGTAATGTTTCTAGAACCTTCCACGTAACACTTATTTATTCAGTTTTTTTTTTAAATGAACATGATACAGTGTGCGTACCTATAGTTTGAGGACTATAATTTAGTTTTATTAGATACTTAGTGTGCAATACACACTTGGCATTCTGGCGTCATTGTCATGCAATTATGCCGTGTCAACTGCTTTTCTCTTGACTGTACTTACCTGTCCAAAAGACTTAGGGGATCAGACCGGAATGACTGAATATGCAGGGGATCAGAACGAAATTAAAGAATAATAATAATAATCTTAGAAAATCAGATCTGGGGGATCAGATCGGAATAACTCTCATTATCATAATAAGAGATAAAATCTTACAGAGCATTGTGAAATGGAGAGATGTCCAGTGCAGGTGGGTGCAGTCGCGAACTTTACCAGCGTGATGTCAATACCTTCAAGCGTGGCATTAGTAAGTATTTACTCTTTTATTTACAGTCTACAATCCTTCTCCTAATTCAATTAAGTATTATCACTGTCAGGTATTGTTTTTGGACGGTAACCGTGATAGCCATCTACATTGTGACAAAAATGACAACTCAAGTAATGAGAAGATTTAGCTACAGCTACTTACCGCTAGGAGCGCTGTAAGCCTATAGAATAAAGGAAGGGCCTACGTGACTTGAGACTGTTTTGCCTAAGCTAATCAGAATTATAATAAAATTATTATCTTATGCATTGTTAATTAAATTATTTTTGTTATGTTACTAAGCATTTTTTAATCGGAATGCGTGATTAGTGGTGGCGTTGCACTTAGGAATTCCTGTTCTTAGTCACCACTTCAAAACTTTTTGTCTTATAGGTATTATTTCTACAAATATACCCACTTTAGTAAGGCAGTTTTGAGGGCTATGTATAATAACGGTAGTAGATCCACGCTGGTTTCACTATGAATGAGCCAGATCGACCGAGGAAGTAGTAACCTCTCATAGAAGATCGATGTAAGCGTTAGAGTATCCGGACTATTTTGTTTCATTTGGTGAGTGAGAGTGCCGAAGCCTTTAACCTACCCCACTCCCTTCACGGTAGCGGATTCGTAGAGTCCGGCATTGCAGGAGCAATGCTAGGGACTCTGAGCCGCCCATGAGCGACAGTTACCACTTACAATCACGTGGACTGTTTGCTCGTCTGCCATTGTCGCCAAAAAAAATATATGTCAGCACTGCCGTGAAAAAACTCATGATGTTTTTTTCGTGTCTCGTTTCTTCTAGTCTTTTATCCTATCGTGGGAGAGTAGTAAACCCATACTTACCTTTGACGATATCAACCTCGTCGCTAGTTCACACATGCTTGTCAAAGAGAAAAGTGCAACCGTCGTTTCTTAGATCGTAAGGGCAACTGAAGTAGCTACTTTGGCGAGTGTATCATGTGTCTCAAACAAACCTACTTATATTTTGCAGGATCAGCGCGGATATCTAAGATGGCGTGTGGATAACGAATCAGGAAGACAAGTGCTGTGTTACTCGGTGCTTGTGCAGACGCAAAGTCCACTTCAGAAGCTACTTCGGCGGTTTGCGGGAGTTATACCTACTACAAAATAACAAGCTCTTACGTCACAATCAGGATTTAATCTTAACGAACCCATGACACGATCAACAAAATAATAAATCTTTAAATGTTAAAGTTAAAATAAAATTATAGGAAAGGCAATATAAAAATTACGGTCATCTACCATAAAGTTTTATTAAATTATGCGAATTGATAAAATAGGTTTTTCTTAAATTTTGCAATTAATTCATATCATATTATTTATCATTTTTTATCTACGTTTACTTGGTGAAGGGAAACGTACGTTTCTTTTTCCAATTTTTACCTACATAAATTGTTATTCATACTAGATAGGAACATATCGTATTCTCAACGAAAATCAAGGCGTAAGAAGACAAACATCGATTAGGCATTTGTCTCAGATGCTATTTATCGACTTCAGCATAAATTCAATATTAAGGACGCGTTCTCAAAAATCATAGGTATCGAATCGCACCAATACATAAACAAATTTCACACACACATACATAGGTCAGCCTAACTAAGGCGATTATATGAAAATAAACTCACGTTGATACTTTAGACATAAATTTTTATTTTGTTTAATCGGAATGACTTGTATTTTGAAATTTCTAGTAGTATGTTTTTTATTTTGTACTTAGAATTAGTTTTGGTGGGCATGGAGTGACCCTAAGGTTTACCTAGATGACTGCAACTGGAACAAGTTGACGAGTAAAGCTTGGTGTACTGAATATGGGCTCCTTTTACCAGATAAGATGAGAACTTACCATCGGACATGATGGAGGTCTTCTTCGGTGACTTCTACTGGAACTAGCTGACGAGTAGAGCTAGGCGAAAAACATTTGCGCAAATGGACATTAGCGCGTTGCGCGAAAGACTTTTGCGTGAATGGACATTTGCGAGAAAGACACTCGCGCGAAAGACTTTTGCTTTGAACTTTGCTGTTTTTGAACCGATTGCTTTCAAAATCGATATCGGAGTATGCCAGCGATGACTGAACACGAATCTTTAGTCAAATTTAATAAAAACAGCCGCCATTTTGAATAACTTTGCTGTTTTTTGCTCCACCTTGTCTGGTGGTAAGGTCTCATCATAATTAACAAAACGAGCCCATACTTGGTACACCCAGCTCAACTCGTTAGCTAGTTCCAGTAGCAGTCACCGAAGTAGACCTTCAGGTCACTTCATTATATTCGGTGGTAAGGTCTCATCATAACTAACAAAACGAGCTCATACTCGGTACGCCTAGCTCTACTCGTTAGCTAGTCCCAATAGCAGTCACCGAAGTAGACATTCAGATTTCTCAGCATGTCCGAAACGCAACTAATAATAATAGCTACTTAGGTACTTATAGCAAAAAACAATAATACCTTGACAAATATTTCGTAT
The DNA here is from genome assembly GCA_963082885.1 of Parascotia fuliginaria. Classification (NCBI taxonomy): domain Eukaryota; kingdom Metazoa; phylum Arthropoda; class Insecta; order Lepidoptera; family Erebidae; genus Parascotia; species Parascotia fuliginaria. The sequence continues at coordinate 10,238,583 of OY720188.1, forward strand.
AAAATGCTTGCAACACTTGTAAGTATCAAATCTAGTATTGTCAACTACATTGTGTTTAAACAACGAAATTTACGAGTCGAGCAGCTTCCGATAAGCGACACAGGTCCACTCACGACGGGCGCCGAGTGCGGACTGATTCTTGTTCACAAAGCTCTGTTCAATGCGATGAAAACAACTACCAAACAAAATAAGTCTTATTACAATGCATCAAGATTCACGCTGCATAGCAAAATGTATGGAAAACGACGATATTATTTTTCATTGATTTTCGTGTTAATTTGTAAAATATGAAAAAAATAGACGGGTATTTTATGAATTGAACTTAGTTGCTAACTTTTGGTGCTTTTAAATTTAGAATATTTTGAATATAATAAGAAAAAAACAGGTCTCGAAATCAACACGATTTCGTAAATTCTGCATTGAGAGTCAAAGAACAACGGTTTTACTACATTGAAAATAAATATTATTAGAAAAAAACACGTCTCATCATAAGATAAAGAACCATTCTATTTGTAGTATCTGCTAGAAATATAAAACTGTTTATCGTTTTGCCGCAAAATGAACCGAAAAAGGGGTTATTTTTGATAGAATTGTAAACGCGTCCTTAAGTTTTGTTTTGAGTAAATAATTTTGTTTCCAACAAAGATTTCATAATTTTATCATGAAATCTTTGTTTATTAATTTTTTTTTTATTTTTTTATAGTAACTTAAAAAACCTAAATACCTTTAAGTAATTTTAAACTACATTTATAAAAAACTTTAAATAAAGTTGATAAACGTCATCTAGGAACAAACCACGTACTTTTTTTTTTTCATGTTACATCATTTTTACACTGAAACTGCGAAATATCTCAATTTATTTGGTATTTTTGTTTTGAGACTGATATTTAAGTAGATGATAAATGTTGTAATTTTTATATTATATTCGTACCTAACTATAACGTGTTTTTTTGTCTATTGACAACGTTTTAGGTCATTAAGAAAAATATGCGCTTTAATACATAATTTTATGTAATGTATTTTTAATAAATATTAATTTGAATATTGGAATTTTATTGATTAACGATATGAATTAGGGAAATTTTGGTCTATTCTTCTTTGAATAACTGAGTGTTCATAGACGACTCTTTCGTGTCCTTTGATCACCTGTGAATCTAATCACATGAGTGCTCATTTGCGAATCCAATAATATTATTATTGAACAAAAATGAACACCTTTAAAATGAATATCACTTAAAAAAATTAAGTGATATTCATCTGATATTTTCTATGTATATGTATGTATTTACAAAAATTCATCCGCATTCTAGAACCCATAACACAAGCTATATAAATATGCTTACTTTGGGTCTAATAGCGTTGTGTGTAGTTGATGTGATATTATATCATTATATTATTTACTAGCGACCCGCCCCAGCTTCGCACGGGTGCAATGCTGCCGTGCGAAGAAAAACAAATGCTGTGAACGTTGTATTTACACATTCTGTAGTAGGTATAATAATTTAATTTTTAATACCTTTAACATTCTCTATACATATTTGACTTTTAATATATTTTCCATAAAACTTGACATTCTAAAATATGAAATAAATACTACTGTAAATTTGACATTCTTTAAATACATTATTTGACTTAGTTAAACAATAATTCTAAAAAAAAGATCATTTTATCTTTTAATATTAGGTATTTGTCTAAAACTTGACATTCTAAATTTCTAATATCCTACTAATTTGACAAACATTTCTCTAAATAATAATAATAATAATAATATACTTTATTTCAGAAAAATGTTCCATAGTTTGTTAGTTACACCAAAAAGCTTATTAACTAGTGTTAGTAAAAATTAACCTACTTATAAAACTCTGCATTATGGGAGAGAGAAAGTTCTCCTCGACTGTTTTTAGGATACTGTTACGACTATCCCTCACTCTTCTCAGTAATGAAGCAGTTTTCTTACGAATAATCGCGAAGAAATCGTCGGTCCGCGCCTGTGCAAACATTTCTGATGCACTGCAGTAACGAGGTAGTCGCAACAGCATCCTAAAAGCATTATTATACTGGACGCGGAGGACATTCTGCGACTTCATAGTGTACTTGACCCATAGATTGCTCGTGTACAAGCTCTGACAGTAGGCTTTAAAGAGTGTTATTTTAACTTGATCACTGCACCGCGCAAATCTACGGAAAAAAAACCTGACATTTTAAAATTACATTCTAATCTAACATAACAAAAATTCTAATAAATAGCACAACAATCTAAACTTCTTTATAATTAATAAATAGTGACTTATTAAATTACAATTATTTAAAAAGTGTGACTACAAAATCTTTTAATCCATAAGCAAAAATATTGTGCATGTATAATAAGCCATCTTCCTCTCTCCTACTATACCGACTATGCTGTGCCCAGCAGGGTCCATGATTGTTACATAATTAAGATTTATTTACCATCTGTTAATACATTGTGGAAGCAATAAACGATTGAGTATTGAGTATTTTTAATTTTAATACAGAATGCCGGCCCCTTGCCGCTATATCCCTCCCTGCATTTTTTATCTGTAATATCTTTGAAAATATTTATTTAAATTATAATATAATACATGCTGCAAAAGGCATTATTGATTTATATTAAATGTACAATGTATTTAAGGTACTTAATTTGATAAGGATTAATGCCGTATTGTTTAAAATCGCTTTGAAAATAAGCCATTATTTCTCATAAAAAGTAAGGATAAAAAATGGTCATTGTGGATTATTCCTTAGAGATAGACATATACTATCGCGGACTTTTTTGTAGACCTTTTTAAGGTGTACAATACTGTAGTACTAATGTACTACAGTATTGTACGCTGTAACGCTTGCTAAACCCTACAAGAGAGGTCAAAATAATTTTTGATCTATCTTGTAGGGTTTATAATCTATCACACCTATGTTAATAATCTTGCGACTATAATGTAATTATCTTAAAATTTTGTGTTTGGCAGCCGTGATAGCTTAAATGATAATGGTAATCTACCCACTTCTTATGCAAATCGAGTAAATAATTTAGCAAATTTGTCTTAAACACTACTGCCACAAAAATGGCTGTAGGAATGTCGACTAAAAGCCTTATGCACCAACGGGTGCGATACTTGATACTATATATTACGAGTGTATGCGGTTAATCTATTAAGAGCTACATCAATCTTTATTATGTGATCGTGCTTATTAGACAAGTTTTCTATGAATTTAAATGTATCTTTATAGGTACATTTAAATTCATAGAAAACTTCTACAACGTCTACAATGCCTATACTGTCTTGAAGAGAGTATGATGAAAATGAAGCTGTGCTGAGAGCAGGAGGCCTACTCCTAAAACCGAACAACGAAGTTTCGAATCGAAACGTAGTAACGCCGAACGTCGAACGATAACCCTACTACCAAGTTACTTCGAATACGACTATTGCGTTCGGCCGTGTGCGTCGTTTCGAATCTATAGATAACCAATTGAATGAACATAGTTTGAAACACTATTAAATGTGAAATTGAGTCTTTTAGTATAGGCAAATATAAAACCGGTAAAAAGCCGACAAATCAATAATATTATGTTTTTTTAATAAGAAAGCTATTGGTGTATCTTAAATTAAATTTTTTGTTATTATTCAAATAATTTATACGTAAAACTAATTATTCTGCTTGAAAATGAGACTTATTTTAAAGTGATGACATTAAAAAAACCTTACATCGTTGCTTTCTTATTATTCTGTAGCAGTATTTCAAAATCGTGGATACGCGGCTCGCGGACAAGTTTAAAGTCTTAGAAATTTCAAAAAAGGGTTATAATTTCATTTCGTAAGTATAAAGATCTTTATTGTATTAGCCCTTGTATCTTTTGTATAATATATTCGTCATGTATTTATTCTGTAGTTTGTTTCGTATTCTTGATATGAACAATCTGTAATTTTACGACTTTCTGAATAATGCAATTTCGTTTTCTCACAGTAAAATGACGGCCACAGGTACATAAGTGAAGGCAGTGTTACAATTTATGTCTGAGCATTCAGACCTAGCCCGTGGCCTCATACACAGCATAGAGGGGCAGGCAACAGCAAAAAGACTGTTGGAATCCCTGGCTGCGCAGTTAAACAGCATTGGAGGTGCTGTTAAAACTGTGCAACAGTCGAATAAGGTATGTATTATTATTATACTAATGATTTCTCATAATATTCCTTAACTAATGTTCACCTTTTACTTCAAGATAGTATAGCAAGTAAATACTTATATTATTCCAACTACATATAGAAAGTTTAGAGATCTCTGTTGAAAAATATAGTGCGGATTTACAAAAATGTATTGATCTAATCCCTATCACTGTCTTACCCTAATTTGTAACAGGCTTTTGTACAGCAATGGTTCTACATTCGCAACCAAACTTCCGTAATCGAGTGATTCGCCTCGAGGAGAAGAAGAAAGAAGTGCTGGTGGTCATCTTCGGCCAGCTTCAAGAATTAACCTTAAATAAACTTTTTTATAAATTGTAAATAAGTGTTTATAATTAAAAAAATAAATCCCAACACAAGTTATCTGAAACAAACACATATATGTAGGTAATTAAATTCACGCCTCCGACAGCGCTCTTGTCTTTCTTCGTCTAAAACCTCCTCATAGAGCCAAAACGTGCCATTTTTGTTCATAAAATGAAACGCAAAATCTTTTTACGATAATGAAACGAAAGCTAAGTTGTTATCGTAAAATTAGAGGTAAAATTTACGATCAAAGTATTGTCAAACGACGATAGTTACACGTCAAAAATCATTTCGGAGTAGCGTCAACGAAAGCCAAAACGTCAATTCGCGATCTTCGATTCGATCTTCGGATCCGAAACATTTCGTGGTAAGTAGGTGTACGATCCGTCAGTCGAAAGTTCGACGTTCGATTTTCGAAGTAAGCCCCCAGTACCGAAATACGTAGTGTCGATTATGAGACGTGGTTACCACAGATATTTACATCATGTGGACGATTGTCATAATTGGTTGAGATAATTCATCCAAACTACACTTTAGAACCCGGCATAAACCAGAGATGTATTTCAGCAATGAGTCGTTTTCACCCACTTTTCACCGCCAATACTGACATGGTGACATTGATAATATCAAACATTGTGAAACAACCTTCCTTGCGCCAACATTTTGGTATTTGCTAACGATATAGAGTTTGTAGGGGTCCGAAGTTATGCGGGCTTATCGCGGTCAGCTCGTAGCTTATAGCGTAAATCTCAATGTTCTGAGAAACAAAGTGCTATTACTTTCAATCATCTCACCACTATCCACCATACACAAAAAATGAACGATAAACTCGATTTGTTTTCAGCTTTAATTTCTGTCCTTACGAGTATGTGTATAATATGCCGTATAGTAAAATTTTGCTGCCATAAATTGACTAGCTAGGTACTCATGATCCAGACACTTCAGCACAAATTGTTCGGTTCATCGCCCTGGTATTTTTTTTAAAGTATTTATTTCTGAACGTCACATCAGTGATATAAAATTATCATCAGTTTTAATAAGTATAATGTGCTCGCTCAGATGCCGAGTCTTTTCACAGATATATTACAAACACGAGGATGAAGTGCGCTGAAGAGAAAATAATGAACTATTATGATGTTCTCTATTCTTAGTACAAAATCAGTACAAAACTAGGTGGATAAATTATTTTAATTATAGATATCCACTAAAACGACGCCAAATAACCGATAACCTTACTTATCTATGCACTAAGCTAGCTAATAAGTTATAAAGTATTTTGTATTTATAATTATCTGCTTACATGAATAATATTTAAGTATAGGAATATTAGAGTTTTACGTAGTTTTGCATGTTTTATAATTATCAACACCTACCAATTAATCAATTTGATTTCTATTAAATAACTTCTGGCTAAAAATTGCATTGCAGAAGATCTTAATACTTTTATAACTGATTAGCTACTATATAAAGGTCCTGATCTTCAGTGACGGCATACGTGCCTCTCCGTGGTGTATAAATTAAGTTGAAAATTGCCCGAGAGACCCTCAACTTCATAATACAAGTTTCGTGCTTCGTGAGTATAAGTACCTAACATAGGTATATTAGAGCTTGTTTACTTTGGGTCTATATGGCGCCGTTGTGTGTAGGTAGTTGTTGTGTTATTATATTATAATTATTACTATTTTTAGGTACCTAATACATTTGGCAAAAAAAAAATATATTTTTTGGAAGAAGGATGTTATGAAAGAAACATTACAGAAACAACGGAAGGGAGAAATTGGATTTTGGTCTTGCTTCTTCGGATTACCCACTACTGAATTTTGTCTTGACTGAAGTAAATTTCCTAAGTAGGACTAAGGCTTTAAGAACGAGTCACATCATGAAACTCCCAAGGGGAAATATGAGGCTCGCCATAGAGGTTATAACAGGACACTGTCGAATAAATAGACATCTGACAGTGATAGAAGAGAAAACCGATTCCAAATGCCCGGAGTGCATGGAAAACGAAGAAACAAGTTTCCACCTGCTGGCAGAATGCTCCATGTACTCACTGATCAGATGGGAACTCCTGGGATCGGACAGACTGGACGAGGAAGACATAAGAAATCTGAAGGTGGAACAGATGATCAGATTTATCAAGGATACAAGAAGGTATGATAGGGTGCGGTGAAAAAGCTGGATCAACCACACTCTCCCCAAGGGAAGAACTGGGGAAATGGACGAAGTGGCCCGCAAGCACTGCGGGTGGATCGTCCGTCCGGCTGCCGGCGTCCCCGCTGGAAATAATAAGGCTTTAAGGGGTACGAACTAAACGACTAGACGCTTTAATCGTACCGAAGCTATGTTTTAGAAAAACGTTAAAATACCTATTTTAATAAAAGATTTTTCAGTTTATATTAATGTTGATTAAAAGACAACTAATTATTATAAATACAGAATATGTTTTGTTTTAATTCAATTGTAGTAAATTTTACAACATTATTTTCTTACGACTTTGGAAATCAACACTTAAAATACAACCAGTTCGCTGTCGAGGTCGATCTTAAAGGAATGGTAACATTAACGAAAAGACAAATTTAACTTTTGTTCACTTCATTTAACAGTTGAATGAATTTTCTGCCTTGTTGTACAACTTTAAATATTATAGAATAAGATCATTAGTAAACAGGATGTAACATATTAACTCAGTGTTAGAAATTAAAGACCTTGTGAAATTAATTAATCGATAATGTTTTGTATTATATTATTAACTACTAGCTGTTGCCCGCGACTTCGTTCGCGTAAAAATTCAAATGGGTGCCTCTATATTAATATTGCGTGCCTGATTTTATGGCAATCGTATATTGTATCAGTATTATCAGTCTCTATGGCGAATCCAGTTTAAACCCGCTATCGCTAAAACTGACAAACCACTTCCACACAAACTTGCGACTCTTATTTGCCCATTTAATAAGGGTGGTTTCTGAATATTAAAAAAAGAGTATTTTCTAGTAATTTGGTAATCCTACTATAAAAAATAGGTATAGAAATTTCATACAAACTTTGCCACCCCTTTATACCCCCTTAGGGGATGGATTTCGCAAAATTCCGTCACCTATATCCTAATAGGAACGACAATGCAAAGTTTGAGAATCCTAGCACTTGTTGTTTCTGAGATTTCGTGATAAGTGAGTGAGTGACCTTTTGGTTTTATGTATATAGATAGCTTTTGCCCGCGGCTTCGCTCACGTGAATGTCGTTTTTTTCAATAGCCATTTTTATATTGTTTAAATTCTGTTTTTCATACTATTTGTAATCTCCTATTCATACAAATCCTCTTTCACCTACCTAAAGATATCCCTCGTAAAAACAATATACAATACACAAAAGCAAATTTTCACTCCAATAACTTTCCCCTTCCCCTTCTTCCCTATTGCAATTTTCTCCACTCTCCACAATTTCCTCCTTCCTTTCCTCCCCTCACCCTTCTCCTCTTCACCTCCTTCAGCATCCCTTGCCCCTCCTCCAGCATCTCTTGCCCTTTCCTCCACTTCCCTCTACCTTGCCTCCTCGTTTTCCCCCTCTCATTCCCCTTCCTTTTCCTTTCTTTTCCTCCTTTCCTCTCCTTTCCTATCCCTTCCCCTACCTTTTTCCACCATTCGAGAACTCCTCTACTGTCTCCCTCACCTCCCCCTTACTTTCCTCTCATTTTCTTCTCACTATTCCTCACTTCCCTTCACTCCCCCCCCTCACTTCCCCCTCACTTCCCCCTCACTGCCCCCTCACCCACCTCACTTCCTCCTCAATTTCCCCTCACTTCCCCCTCACTTCCCCGTTACTTCTCCGTCACTTTCCCTTCACTTCCTCTCACTTTTCTCTTACTTTCCTCTAACATTCCCCTCGCTTTCTCCTCACTTCTCCCTGTCTTTCCCTTGACTTCCCTCCGACTTCTTCCTGACTTTCCCCTCACTTCTCCCGCATTTCCTCCACACTTCCTCTTCACTTCCCCCTCACTTACCCATCACTTTCCTCTCACTCCCCCATCACTTTCCTCTCACTCCCCCATCATTTCCCTCTCACTTTCCCCACCCTTACTCCTTCTCCTCAATTCCTCCTTTTCCTCCCTCCCTCCCCCTCCCTGTAAATTTCAAGTCGCTAGCTTTAAAAGCTAAAGATCTTTGTATAGAAAATTCATCCATAATTTCAAAACTGTAAGTTAAAAAATGAAGAAGATTCATACAATCGATTTCATCCTTTTTTCACACACTTAGGAATTAAATTTTAAAAAACCCTTTTTTTAGTACAACCTCTAGACATTTAGACAAACACACCCTCCAAATTTCAAGTCACTACGACCAGCAGTTTAGGCTGTGCGTTGTCTGTTAGTCAGTCAGTCAGGACAAAGCCTTATATAATATGTATGGGTGTATGGATGTATGGATTAGACGTATAGCCATCGGGGATCAAAGCATACAGGCTGCTAGGAATGCTAACACGTGATAGAGCCACATAAAGCTGACCGTGCGAAAAACAGCTACTAAGTATTAGCTGTTTTTCGCACGGTCAGCTCTCCACGCCCACAACTTTTAGTTGTGTCTGACCTTGGGCTTTATTAATTGTCATCGCGAAACATAGGCTCCGTGGAAACTGGACTCATTTAAAACTAAACGAATGATTGTTTAGAAAGAGAGGAATCCGAAAAATAAAAACGCTATCAGCTATTCCGTAACCTGTTAAAGTCCCTGTTTCTATCAGAAAATGTTCGACGTGATTCTTTAAATTGGCATAACTTTATTTTTATAAACCGATTGACATGAAACAAACACTAAATGTTAAGTGAAGCTTACCACAATGTATTAGTGAAAACCATATCTAAATCGGATAAGCCGTTTCTGAGATTAGCGTGCACAAACGCACAGACAAACAGACAAACAGACAAAAATTGTAACAATCATTGTTTTGGGTTCTATTTGCGTTGATAAATGCCCCTATATTCTTTTTTCTCATGTATCTCTCATGTACAGACAGCGATCGGTTACATTTTTATTATTTGTATAGATTCTCTGACTTATTCTTTATAAATGCCGTGAAAATTTATTGCTTGTCAAATTTTATGATTTCAGCAAATAGGTTTGATTTACTTGCAAAAGTATGAAATATGCACCGAAAATAGAAATAATTTTGATGTACCTACCGGTTTTCCTTACAATGTTTGCCATATTATTATCATATGTCCGAGATAAATCAGTCACCTTTTATTACCATAAAAATAAATATATGACACAAATGAAAATACACAATTGAACAATTATTATACAATTACTTAAGTAAGTTAAGAAATTTGAAAGTAAGTACATAATTTAAAAAAAATACCTCTAATAAATGTGCATGTGAACCAACTCGTACAATAAACAATATGCTTGCTCCATATAATGTGTTGATATTTTTTGTACACAATACTTTAGAGAATATAAGTGATTGAGAAGTTATTTACCTATAACTAAATATTAGATAAAGCTGAAGAGTATGTTTGTTTGAACGCGCTAATCTCTGCAACTATCAGTAGGATTTGAATAACTCTTTTTGTACTTATTATAACAATAAATGTTATTGAGTGACGTAGATTTCATTAAGATTTATTTCCAATTTGTACATATTATCCATTTAATTAATGTCTTTTTTATATTGTTAGTGACTAGTTAATGTTAATTTAAAACGTTTTTAATGTGTTAAGGCATGGTTCACTTTTCATTTAAAATAAATTTTATTAAGAAATCATTAGTGTTTGGACCTCAACCCAAAAGTCATTGTCACTGCTCTAGGTATGGTGACATCTTCTAGGTAAAATGAGACAAAACTGTTGTAAATCGGTTGGCATAATTCTAACACATGCAATCTTGTACCCAAAAATTCATTTAACCGAGATCAGGTCACTTGGAGGGTTTTCCCGTACTTACGCGTCTACTTGCGCCTTCCACCACTGAAACAGATTATGTCTTCGCCGTCATTTCTTAGACAACACCGCTATCATATTAAAGCAAATCATACATTAAAACTTTAATAACGTAGTAGCGTTTTTTGTAATTATTACCTACCTAATCACTATTCACCTATTTTATGCTTCTTACATTAATTACATAACATCGGCCAAAAAACATACATTTTTATTCTTCATAAAAATAACGCTTTTTATTGAACGGACTCACAAAAACATATTTTTTTGTATTCGTTTTAATCTGTTTTTGTAACCTTTATTGAAACTGTTTGGAATTCATAAAAAATACATGTTGCTTTGTACATTTTTAGGATGCCGTACCCCAACCAAAAGAACAAACCTTTTTGTCGAACGACTGCAATGGGAACCAACCACCTAACTGAAATGAATTTAAGAATTCAAGACTTTCAGAGATTCATTATCTTGAATCATTAAAAAATTAAGCTATACTTAGGTAAATATAGTTAAAAGTTTATCACGTTTGTTGCAATTATTGATATTTAAAAGAAATATGTTAGCCTGCCCATAAGATATGTTATTAACATTGATATTTTAATCACAATGAAAGATCGCCAAGAAAATATTTTAAAATTCGTAGCCGGCAAACGACTAAATATTTTTTAAACTCGATTCTAATGACAGATGAACTAATTACATACATACCTACAAACATCATCTGTGTACGGAATACTCAGCGCACTAAGCTTGCGATAGGCCGGTTCTCCTCAGCGGTAGGTAAACAAGTTTAAAATTTAAAAAAAAAACAACGACAAGACAGTTTCCTAGTATTGTCGCCGATAGTAGATTTTAATATCGTCTTATTTATTATGAAGGGTTTGTGATGGTATTCCAGTATTATACATATCAAACTTTATTTTTAGATTAAAATTTCGATGATAGGTAGGTACGTACTTGTAACATGACGCGACATTTCCATCCTATATATTAACACACCAACACGCAGATCGCTCGCTTGTTGCGTTTCACACGCTGTGGAGCCACTGCCCATTCGTCAGTCAGTCCTCGACACTGAATTGCTCGTGTCCGGCGCGTTGTGCCGCCAGCTGCTCAAGATATAACTAGTGTCTATAGTTATCGTAGTTCTGTTAAACAGACGCAACATTCGCAACAATGGTTTCATTCAGTATAGTTGTGTGTTTCGCTGCGCTAGCGGTCGCCACCGCCACAGAGGTGCTGCAATGTCCAGGTGAGATATGCCGCTTACATAAGAAACGCCAACAACCGTTACTGTACGACCCGCTTTCGTATCTTTTTACGTTCACAGAAAACATTCTAGTGCATTTGCGTGTACAAAGTTGATGCGTGTTTGTACAGTTAAAAAACCAGTAAATATTAGTAAGATATCTGGTTCAAATTGGCTACCTACATAATTGATGTTGGTTTACATTATTAAGACTAGGTAATTGGGTATTCATAATTTTTTTATTATTATATAACTTATCTTAAATGTTATTTAACATTTATAATATTTGCATACCGCTGTAGAAAGGGGGCAAAGATATCCAGATTTTTGTAAAAGCACATTTATTGACCTACAACAAATTTCGCCTTGCGTACCAAACCATGTAAAAACCGGACTTAACCTATATAATAATCGTAATGAGATGAGTACGTATTTGTTTGATCCGAAATAATCACGTAAATTTGTGCGATTATATTTTATAGGTACATATAATTATCTCTAAACAGCGCATAATAAATATTCTTCTACGGTAACAGATTCTCCGTAGGTAAATGTAGGTATTGATAAGAAAGTATCTACGTGAGTCTCATCACTGTCACTACAATAATAGAAACAATGCGATTAGGAATAGTTCGAAGTTTGATTTAATTAATTACACGTGCACTGAGGAATAATATGTTATCTACTAATCTAATATCAGTTTGACCTCCGACTTGCCTTTGTAAAACAAACATAACCTATTTGGCGTATCCTTCTTAATTTACAAATTAAAGAAATTGTAGATATGATGTTAAATATAACATTGATACACACAACAAACATTTCACCTATTAGTACCCAATATTTTAATAGTTGCCGTATTCAACTGTTTTGTTTTTATTGCATCGAAAGTAACTCGCTAACCAGTTGGGTACTTGCTATGTGCAAATCAGCACTAGATAGGATACGGGAAAAGATTGCAGCGCATGGTGCGTCAAAGATATAGAACAAAGTAGATTAAGTCCCGCTATCAAGTTTCATAAAAAAAATTCTAGCTAGTTTTCAAAGTCTGACAAGCCAACTACTAATTGGGCGTTGAGGCGCCCGTCCCGGCGTTAAAAGTTATTAATGTTAAAGCTAATATAATCAGTAAGTGCAACAAATTAGAATACCGATCAATAGGCACATGTGTAAATAAATTTATAGGTAAGTGTTTATGCGTAAATTTTGTAAATATTAAGTCTAAGACCATAGGCAGGTTATTATGTTTGTTTGTTTGAACGCGCTAATCTCTGGAACTGAACTGGAACTGATCTGAAATCAGTTGGATTTAAAAAAAATATTTTGCGTATGATATTCCAGGTCGTGAGGAAGGTTATAGGCTATGTAACATCACGCTACTGGCGACGGGAGCAGAGCAGTAAGCCAAGACGCGGGTGAATTCAAGCTGCGGGAAAGCTAGTACCTTATATTTATACTAACGGGTGGCGCAAAAGTAAAGACCCTATTTGGTTCAGCTATAACATTTTTTCTAAATTAGAAAACTAGATTTAGATTTTTTTAAATGTATATTTGTGCCATTAAATTTCGTACCATTAGGATTTAAAGATGATGTCTTTTAAATGGTCACCATTTAAAAGACATCATCTGGTCGGGTCCGATCACTCTGTCAACACAGATGCCACACCATACAGTAACTTTTAGTGGGTGTAGAGGTGTTTCTTGAATAATGCGCGGATTATCAGTGCCCCAGAACCGAGTATTCTGCTTATTGACATGCCCTGAGAGATGGAAATGGAAACGCAGGAAGTGTTACGGCAAGTTATGCAAAATGTCATAAATAGGGCTCAAATGGTATCAACTCTGGAGGTCACCATTTAAAAGACATCATCTTTAAATCCTAATGGTACGAAATTTAATGGCACAAATATACATTTAAAAAAATCTAAATCTAGTTTTCTAATTTAGAAAAAATGTTATAGCTGAACCAAATAGGGTCTTTACTTTTGCGCCACCCGTTATTTAGAACAAAAAGATAAGAACCTCATACATTGATTCATTTAAATCCATGACTAAAACACATTATTTGTCATTATAATAACTTAATTGTATTTATTATATTTCTTACTCTATGTAGTAGTACATATATTTATTTATATTTTAGTATGTATTTTTTATTATATTTTTGTTTTTTTTTTTATTTTAGTTTTGTTTTATTATATGTATGACTATTAAAGCATTTAATACTATCGTATTTATAATACACCAACAACTGCTGTTATACAGAGTGTATACGACGGTTTGACATTAAATGAAAAGGCAGGTGTTACTAGCCCATATAATGATTTCTAATTAATCACAAAAGTAATTTGACGAAAAACAAAAATTTGAAATTTTCTAACAAAACAAATAATATTTTAATAGTAACGAAGTAATACACCATTTTATTATGACAAGTTCACTGAACTGTAATGAACGGCAACGTTTATCCTTCGACGTGGACTATGACTTAAGTCAGTGACCGTTTGACGTACTTACATAGTGTTAATTTAGAATTAAAGAAATTAAAAAATTTGTCCTGTGTCTAAACTATTGAAGATATTTAGTAGATTTTTTTTTGTCTCGCTTTATAATGTCACATACTATACGTAATTGCATTTAATGTCATACCGTCGTATGTTTTTTTTTGTATGTTTGTTACCTCATATCTCCGTCATTTATGAAACGATTTGAAAAATTCTTTTTTTATTTGAAAGGGTATACTCTGAAATTGATCCCATATTTTTATCATAAAAAATGGTTCAGTAGTTGTATGTTTGTTACAACAGAACTCGGTCATTTATGAACCAATTTTGAAAATTCTTTTTTTATTTGAAAGGATATACTCTGAAATCGGGTCCCATATTTTTTTATAAAAAATGGTTCAGTAGTTTGGCTTCAATTTTATATTTTCGCTTTCGTGTGCAAGGAGTGAAGACGTGTAAAGCAACGCGTTGATATATATAGTTTTGTTAGAAACATCGTGGCCGTGGATCGGTGACCATTTGTGTAACTTCATTTTGAGCGTCTTCATGTTTTAGAAGCAGTGGACTCTAGTTATCAGTATAATTTGGTAGTCGTCAAGCCAAGTTTAAGCCAAGCCTTATGATCGTGAGAAATTCCAACAGCAGCGAGCGGCCATAAATCTGCCTTTACAGCATCACTGCTTGTTTTTTGTATATCTGTTATGCGGTTGCTCCGTCAGTTAAATTATGATTTTTGATGATTCTTTATTGTTCGTAAGTCATCACTTTTTTATTTTGGTTTGTGGTTTCCGGGATTCAGGGTTCAGCAATCAGCAAAAGTGTTGATGAGGACTTTATATCTCTACATTTACAATCTTCTCTCTCGTCACTATTTTTTCCGAAACGGCGCTGTCTCATTTGCGCAGCACGTTTAGTAGGCCTACCTATCTATACATATAATAAAAATGTAACCGGTCGCTGTCTGTACATGGAAGATATATGAGAAAAAATATTATTGGGACCTTTATCAACGCAAATACAACCCAAAACAATGGTTGTTAAGATTTTTGTCTGTTTGTCTGTTTGTCTGTGCGTTTGTTCACGCTAATCTCAAAAATGGCTTATCCGATTTAAATATGGTTTGTTACTGAAGGATCATAATGACCTTAATAAATATAACCTACCTACTAGCAAAAATAACCTTGATTAATCTATTAATAGAAGAATGTAAAATATAGATTTCATACAAGAAATCAAACGGAATCTAATAAGTGCGCGTCAAATTTTGTATGTATCTAAACATAACTATCAACGACGTCTGCCTTCACGTGTATGACCGCGTTCGGGTAGTCCGCTCAGGCATATCCCCCGCGCGTGCCATTACCACCCCTTGCATTTCGAAAGTTTGTTGCAAAGGCAGAATTAAAGATCCTTCTTGGCTGGCACCGACTCCAAAATAACTGATTATGATTTGGAAATAGTAAAGTATTATAGGTATCAATGATTGCTTTGATTTTTCCTTTAATGTTCTTAGCTATGAAGCGCAATTAAAATATTATTTTCTACTTTTTAGTTAAGGATTGAACACGTAGGTACTGTTTTGAAGTCGGTTTTGGTTTTTTCTAAAAATATTTTTTTATTTAACAACTTTATCTAAAAATTAAAAATAAAATAAATATTAATAAAACAGTTTTACATACCTATTACTTATATTACTTTATTTAGTTACTCTTATTATTGGCAGGTTCGAACAACACGTTATTTTGCCAGAAAACTAATGGCACCTCAATAGTATAAAAAAATATTTAAGAAAGTAAAAAGAGTGCTGTAATATTTTGTTCCAAACTACTGCGCTTCCCTAATTAAACAAATAAACATTGTCGATACGACGCCGGACGCCCCTTCCGGCAAATAACTAATAGCATTGGTATACCTAAGTTTTGTGGTATTAGAACGGAATAGATCAAAATAACAGCGCCACTTTCTATAAAAGAATTACAAGTCCGTAATAAGACTAATAAGACTAATAAATTATATATCATAATTATTATTGACTCTCACATCTGTTTATTTATGCATAACTTTTACTCATGCTAACTCATACATTAATGCATTTCTATTTAAATATGACGTATAAAAAAAATTCTTCTTGTTATTTACATTATCCTTTTCAAAAGGCCATTGCCAGTTACTATTTAAATTTAAACTAAAGGCATATATATTCCATGGCACCAGGGGCCCGAGTTTGCTAACACAATAGTATCAGAATGGTCGATCATTGATCATAATAATGGTTGAATTTCACATGTTTGGTAATCTATTCACTTAATGGTGTCATTATGGCTTTCCAATGGTCAACCACTGCCACTCCATTATAAGAAATGGAATAAAATGGTAATCTCGTACATAAAGTTTCATATTCAACAGCGTTCACCATAAATTTATTGTTTCTTACTATTTAAGAAATTCTTACTACTTCAGATTGCTTATTACACTAATCAATAATATGTAAAATATATTTAGACAAATTCTGGCATGAATAAAGATTTGTTTTATCAATCCAGACCATTATAGGCTTAAACTTGTAATTATCTAGATTATCTGCGTTTCTCTGTAGACTGGATTAGCACCAATTAGAGCGATTAATTTTAAATAAGAAGTCACGCTGTACCCACTTCAAAGTACAGATTTAAAATTATTTTCTTGGCAGGTTGCAAAAATGCCTTGCTCTAGATTAAGTTGCTAATTGCCAGATCATGACTTATATAAGTACCTATAACAATATTCTTAATCAAATATCATTGCCAGATACCACCTAGTTTGCTATTGTTATAAAATTTTCTCGTAATTTTATGAAAGGGACGGCAACAACCGAGGCTCAAGTAAAATGCCATACGATCATAAACATACCAAAACCTGATGTAATGTACCTAAGTTACTTTGATATAAAGGCGTATGTGCCAAGATAGTAGCGACTATGATCACCAGAATACCCATGCAACCAGTGAAAATAATTGCATAAAGATAAAGAGATTTTTATGTGCTAAGACACATCTAGTACATAATAAAAACACTGATAGCATGCTTATTATTATAGGTGGAATAAAATAAATTGTATGAACATGTCTGACCATTGCTGGTTTACAATTAATATAAAAGCTTAATTATATCATTAACATTGAAAGTATTATTTCATAAATCATAATTAAGTAAATGTCAATAAATAATAACAAACAAAATAGAAAAACAATATGTCAGAAAAAATAGGTACAGTCATTAATTACAAATTTTCATCCATACATAGTAAAATAAATCTGTTGAAAAAGTAGTATCAAATAAAATTGAATATTTTTTATAAACATTTATCTTTCAGGAAGTCATCAATGCTATAGTAACATTTTTTAGTTAAGGTTTTTTTTAATGTTTTCTTAAATTGGTATGTATTTAACATTTTGATATTGTTTGGAATCTTATTATAAATTTCTGAAGCCTTACATATTATACTTTTATGAAGCATTGTAGTTTTTGCAGGATGTATACATAGTCTGTTGTTATCTCTGCGATTGCCACTTATTATTTCCGACTTACGAGGAAATAAGTGAGGGTTATTTCTGACAAACATGGCTGTTTCCAAAATATATATTGATGGTAACGTTAAAATGTTGTATTTTCGAAAAAGAGGTTGACAGCTTTCAGTACTTTTGATTCTGAACATATTGCGTATGCAGCGCTTTTGCATTATAAAAACCATATCTTTGTCAGTAGAATTGCCCCAAAAAATTATACATATGTAGTCGTTTTTTCACAAAACCATTAGTAAAAATATAACAATTTTGTAGCACATTATAATATGTAGGTACATAGTGTAATGTGTGTACATTAACAAATTATTTAATCACTAAGTTATAAGACGATTGTTGTTGATAACAATAAAAACATTCAAAATCTTGAGACGAGATAAAGGCAGTGTGGTAGGTACACTGCCTTTGCAACGAATTAAATCTGGAGTGCAAAATCTATTTAAATTTTTGGACTACTTATTGAGTGAGTTAACATCTCAAATTTTTAATGTACTCTGTGGTTAACATTTATTATTGTCTAAAGTAGGGCTATCCAAAGCAAGGCCAGCGATCCGTTCAAATTTGTGCGTCCCGCAGTGCGTCGCCTGGGATCATATCCGGTCAGTCAGGACAGCCCGTCTAAATAAAGACAGCGAAAAATTAAAATATGGACAGCGCACCTGGTATTACCAGTGAGAACAAATATTTGGCGCTGGCTGTCACCAATGACAAACGTAGGTATGTGTTACGATTGCTCCGCCAAGTTATCAAATCAGAAAAAACTTTGACCAATATTTTGTCAGAATTTGTCGCAATCGAAGGATACAAACAAAAAATTTGTAGAAGTAGAAATAAAGAAGTTATAAGTACTTTCTGTTTTGAGCTGATTTCGTCGTTTAACTAAACTGACATAGTATTTATTGCTTTTATTAGTTTAGACAAATTAACCCGTTTCTTTTTGTAATAGTTTTATTGTATAAAGTCTTAAGTTTAAAGAAATAATCAACAATAAAGAATCAACAACGTTACGATTGCGCGGCCATAACTTTCAATCCTAAGTATTTCATAATATATTTATCTAGAACTTCTAATTCTTTTTTCGACAATTTTTGTCAAATTTAGTCTTCAACTGACAAAATGAATTATATCTCTAACCCAAGCAGTTGCTGAGATCTCCATGGCCGCGCAATCGTAAACGTTACGTTGGCGCGGCCAACTTAAAACCCATAACTTCTTTATTTCTACTTCGACAAATTTATTGTTTGTACCCTTCGATTTCGACAAATTCTGACAAAATATTGGGCAAAGTTTTATTCTGATTTGGTAACTTGGCGGAGAAATCGTAACGCACACTGACGCACGCAAGAGTTGTTTCGATAGTTTGTACTGTAAACACTAGAGGGAGGTTAATAGTTTTGTAATATTTTATTTTCCACTAAGTACATTGTAATTTTCGATAACAATGCGAACATAGTGACATCCACGTGACATCGGCCATATCACAGCGTGACTAAAATACAGGATATAACATTTGGCACAAAGCTTTGAATAGTCATTCAGATTCGTACCCATTTGAGGCCATTTGATGTGTTTTTTTGTACTCTATCTGTCTATGTGCTTTGTGTACTCATCATAGGTAAGGTATCAAATTGAGATGTGTATGCCATATAATATTTACTTAGTATTCACCGTCGTCGATAGGTCCACGTCAAATGCGCCATCTGTAAGCTGGGATTTCGTATTAAATCAATCTGAGTAGATCGTACCTTGTTTCACTATATGTCCTGCAATTTAAATATTCAAAACTTCCTGGTACTTTGAATATTTGACAATCTATCTACATATACTATTATATAGGCTAAGCGGCAAAGTTTATTTATATGTTTGTTTGAACGCGCTAATCTCTGAAACTACTAGTCATATTTTAATAATTCTTTTTGCGTGTGATATCTCAGTTCTTGAGGCAGGATATAGGCTCTGTGACACCAAGCTTTTGGCGACGGGAG
This sequence comes from Parascotia fuliginaria, assembly GCA_963082885.1. Taxonomy (NCBI): domain Eukaryota; kingdom Metazoa; phylum Arthropoda; class Insecta; order Lepidoptera; family Erebidae; genus Parascotia; species Parascotia fuliginaria. Next base: position 10,258,315 of record OY720188.1, read on the forward strand.
CAGAGCAGTAACCAAAGATGTAACGTACCGCGAGTGAAATCGCGATCAGGGCAGCTAGTAGATTTATAAATAAAAATAATCCTTATTTATAACTGGTGTAGTATTTACCTATATATAAAATATCTTATAACGTTATAATTATTTGTCTATGTGTAGTAAATATATCGTCAATTAAGTTTGGGCGAGAGGTAGACCATTCTTAGCTAACCTATTGATTAACTAACTATACTAACTAACCTGTATTATGGGATACAGTTCCGATACGAATTGTTTATTTTTACTAGATGAAATATCAAATCACTTAGACCAAACTTAGATTCTTTTAAACCCTATAATTATTTTATCCATTATTAAATATTTTAAAATGTACAATATATTTATGTAGGTTATGTTAGGTTCTTACTAACTGCTAGTAATTGTTTAGTCTTTTAATTCAAGTGTACCTACACACTGTAATGATTATGAGCATAAAATTAAAAGTTGGTTGCAAAAATCATGACTAGAAGATTTATAAGATTCTAATAATAAAAACATTGTGTTATGGTCAACTATTTTGATGTCTTAATTTAAATTCTGATCAGGCTGTCTGTTACTTGTCAGGCCTCCCATTAATATGTCCAGTATCGCTCTTTGTGTTTAGGCACAAAAACACTGTAGGTATCTTTATGGCGGTTTTAACATCTGAACTTACTACAAGCTTCAAATTTATAAATATACTTTTGAAACTATAACAACATTATGTCTGATTGTTTATCTATCATTAGGTTTACGAAAATCACAGATTAAAAGAATATCAGTTTATTATACTAAAATGCAAGATTTACAAATGTTTATGAAACATCAGTTTGTGGAACCGTGAAACTTATTTGGTATGTGCCTAAGAGTCTATTCCCTATCCTAGAGATAAATTAAATATATCTTCAAATAGGTAGGTACATTTCGTGGTTAAGCCTTAGAGCATCGGTTAAGCTTCCAAATAAATATCTGTTTGAAAAAAACAATTACTATGTTCCGGGTATTTTTACAAACAAATAAGTCTGGTATGAGATGAACTACGATAAATAGGATACTAATTAAATACTTAATCTATTCATCATCTTTCTAAAAAAATTGAACACAAAAACAAGAAAATCACTTTTTGGGTAAATCCAAGATGAATAAATAATAATAGATGAAACTAGTTTTGCGTGCAATAACAATGCAAACAAAAAAATTTTCTTCAACCAATCTACAACAAAGATGGAAAACAATGCCAAAAAAATATGCCTACTCAGAGTAGGTATATATATTTTTTGCATTAGCAGCAAATTTCATTACCTTTTGGTTTTACATACATAATGTTGTAATTTAAGTATCTATCGGTGGGCGACGGCGCTGAGATTGTATGAAAGAAACTATGGTTAATAATAATAGTAACAACATCAATAAAATTTATAGATAGGACATTAGAGGTGTTAATTTAACAACAGTATTTTTTTAAAGACAAATCTTGATAGGTACACAGGTCTCGTTGTGTTTAACGTACTAACACAAAAACTCTTGTGACAAATATTTGTTAAGGCGCATCTATATAAGTAGACGATCTAAATTCTGCAGATAATCTCATATTACAAGTAAATAAAACATTATTTCATCTTGATTTATAAACTACCAAAACACGTATTATGTAGACAGAACAAGACAGTATACCTCGTAAATACGGCTACGAACATGAGCAGACACTTAGGTATTAGTTATTATATTACCGACTAGCTGTGCCCGCGACTTCGTCCGCGTGGAATAGTGATTTTGGGCAGCATTTTTTGGATATATCTTTTGGTTTGTTTTGAATTATAAATATCTTCGTTTAGGTGAATAAGAAAAATCTTTACAGTAAATGCTTCTCTATCTACGATATTAGACGTATAGCCATCGCGGATCAAAGCCATACAGGCTGCTAGGATTACTTACACGTGGCAAATCCACATAAAGCTGACCATGCGAAAAACAGTTAATATTTAGATCCACACTCATTAATTGTCATCGCGAAACATAGGCTCATTGGAAACTGAACTCGTTTAAAACTAAACGGGAAATTGTTTGGAATGAAAGGAATCCGAGGAATAAAAACGCTGTAAGTTTTTTTTTTATATTAGCCTGCCAAAGTGCCTCTACTCTGGCTGATGGTAAGCAGTCAGTGGAATTCAGAAGTAGTGGACACCATTCCAAAAGCCAAACTACTGGTATGGTGGCCTCCACTATGGCGGCTTAGTGAGATGCTTCTTCACGCCTCGCTTAAAAGTCCCAGGATGAAACACATGCGCTGGTAAAGAGTTCCAGGCTTTAATTGAGCGACAAAAGTATAAAGTGCTGAACCGTTTGGTTCGAGACCCTTTAGATTGCACTGTGAAAGGGTAGCACTTCAGTCCCGCACGTGTCGTTCTGGATAAAATGGGAGAGGGTAGAATTAATTTAAAGAGCTGTTGAGAAGACTCTCCGTGGTAAAGGCGATAGAAGACGGCCGTTGAGGAGGCGATGTCTCTTCGCAGCTGTAAAGGCTCAAGGGTCTTAGGCCTCCGGGCTTCCATAATACGGACTGCTCGCAAAAGGCCGCCGTACCGTTTCGAAAATGGTCGCCGGGTTCCACTATCCGGTCACCAACCTGCACGACGAACCACTCCAAGATTATGCGCAACCTGGTGGGGCAGTCTCTTTTTTTTTGGCTAGGTCTAATTGGGCCCTTGTACAATGCCGCGGGCGGCCAGCGGCACCACCGTTTATACGGGTCTCCCTGGCCGGCGGGTTGACCTACACCACCCACACAATGACTCCGCGGATACTCAGCTGGTCCCACACATGCTGCGAGGTCAACGCCATCTAGACCCAAAGTAAGCATATTATATGCTTGTATTATGGGTTCTAGAATACGGATAAACATACTTAAATACTTTTATTTTTGTAAATAGATACATATTATACATATAAACACCCAGACCAATACAAATAGACATGTTCATGCTACAAATATTTGCACTCGGGAATCGAACCCGCGACCTCACAGTCCATACACAGTACCAACGAAATACAGAGGCAGTCGATTTCCCCCTGACTTTCCCCTCCCTTTCCCCTGACTTCTCCCTAACTACCCCCGCACTTTCCCCTCACTTCTCACTTCTCCCTTCCTTTCCTCTTCCTCCCCCTCCCTTCCCCCTCCCTCCAAATTTCAAGTCGCCAACTTCAAAAGCAAAGATCTTTCCATACAATATTTCATCCCTTATTTCACTCCTATAAATCCACCCCAGTAAAAAAAAAAATTATGAGCATATTTTTTATTTAAATAAAAGTATTCCAAAACAAAATTTCAAAGCTGTAACTTGAAAAATGAAGACGTTTCATACAATCGATTTCATCCCTTTTCATACACTTAAGGGTTGAATTTTTAATAACCCTTTCTTTGTACACTTCTAGACATTAAGACAAACACACGCTCCAAATTTCAAGTCGCTACGACCAGCGGTTTAGGCTTTACGTTGTCTGTCAGTCAGTCAGTCAGTCAGGACAAAGCCTTTTATATATGTATGGATGTATGGATTAGACGTATAGCCATCAAGGATCAAAGCATACAGGCTGCTAGTAATGCTAACACGTGATAGAGCCACATAAAGCTGACCGAAAAACAGCTAATACTTAGATCCGCACCCATAACTTTTAGTGTCTTACCTTTACTTTAATTACTTTAATTAGTCATCGCAAAACATAGGCTCACTGGAAACTAGACTCGTTTAAAACTAAATGAAAGACTGTTTAGAATGACAGAAATCCGAGGAATAAAAACACTATCAGCTATTCCGCAACCTGTTAAAATATCTGCTTCTATAAGATTTCGTAGTAAATTAACGAATGTTCGATGTGATTCTTTAAATTGGCATAACTTTTTTATTTATGAACCGATTGACATGAAACAAACACTAAATGTTAAGTGAAGCTTACCACAATATATTAGTGAAAACCATATTTAAATCGGATAAGCCGTTTCTGAGATTAGCGTGCACAAACGCACAGACAAACAGACAAAAATTTTAAAAATCATTGTTTTGGGTTCTATTTGCGTTGATATAGGTCCCAATAGTATTTTTTCTCATATATCTTCCATGTACAGACAGCGATCGGTTACATTTTTATTATATGTATAGATAGATACCGTATAATTTCTAAGAGAACTGAACTAGAATCTAGACTTTCTACGTGCCATAAACCTGTTACTAGCTGTGTAGCTAGTCTGCCCTTTTAGCTATAGACTTTCGATTTATCTTCATAATTTAAATTATATTTTTTTCTGAAATCCGATTTTGATTAGATATTTCCAGCATGAGAATGTTGAAGCATCGTGACTTCAGCTGTCTAATTTATGCCAATATTATAAATTTTAAATATTCAATGCACATTTGTATTAGGTATTAGACTCATATTTATATGATAATGTAATACCGCTATTAGAACGGTATTACATTATCATATGTATATGATTTCACATCTGTCAAATTCTATAATCATAATTCTACGACTCTCAAACAATGATCATAGATAATCACATGTAGTTATTATACCGTCATATGTTCTTCATTTAAAAATGACTTACACATCTTTGATCATATTTCTATGATAGTCTAATAGCGGCCTAAGAGCGGCATTACATTATCATATAAATATGATTAGCCTAATAAGGTGGTCATTTCGACATTATCGTTGCGTTAAGTGTAGTACCTAGCTTCTTTTTTTTATCAATAACAAAGAAATTATTTTCAAGAATGTAGGACATACAGGTGATAACAATTGTAAATAATACCAGCCTATTTACTGTCCCACTGCAGGGCAAAGGCCTCTTCTCATATAGAGAAGGTATGAGCATTAATCACCACGCTTGCCCAAGACGGATTGGCAATTTCAGACATTTAAGTCCAGGTTTCCTCACGATGTTTCCTTCACCGAGTCAGAAATGTCCAAGATAAACTTAGAAAGTACATATGATTTGAAAAATCACATTGGTACTTGCCCGGATTCGAACCCACAACCTCGAGTTTACGAAGCGGGTGCCTTATCCACTGGACCATTTCGACTGTTATAATCGTTTATAGTTACAATAAAAACACTTATTTAATCGCACTTATCTAAGTACTGGTAAAGATAGGTCTTTAAAAACATTGGTTAGCTTATTCTATACTAAGTAACTGCTACTTATTCTATACTAAATACTAACTGCTTCCTGCGGCTTCGTCCGCGCGGAAATTGGTATATCATGCGTGACGTCTTAGGTACATATTTTTAGCCTTAATCAAAGAAGATAAGTACGCAGTTTATAGTTTGATCTTTTTTATTCCTAGGTCTTGTTATATTTATTTATATAACATTAGATTGCAGATTAAATTAGTATTCAGGATGTTGTCTTATAAATATGCTGCATACTTACTGCCCTGATGCCCCTGATGTATGTACATACGTGTATAGCCAAGGGTAAGATACGAAATCTTCGAGATTGGTTTGGAGAGAGGTTTGCAGCTATTGCAGCTATCCATGATGTGCCACGCCCCTGTAATTGCCCTTACTATATTTCATTCGAATTCATTCGATTGCTTTTTTCAAAACTAATTTGTTTATGATTGATCCTCAATATTTCTTTCAAGAAGCCAGCTTTACAAACATACAACTCAAATCCATTAATGTGTGTTTATAAATTTTAATTTCAACTACACTGCACTTTCCAATAATCGTGGTCCTGAAATATTTTTGTTTTGTATCCTTTAAATTGAGTGTTTGTAAAGTCATTTGTAATGGCAGTAATTATTATCATTTTACAAATAAGCGTTATGCATATAGGTTTCAGGATGCTTTGTTTTTACCTTTGCAACTTTTTTGTTTATGGTATGCGTGCATTGTTAGGGTTCCGTACCCAAAGGGTAAAACGGGACCCTATTACTAAGACTCCGCTGTCCGTCTGTCACCAGGCTGTATCTCATGAACCGTGTTAGTTAGACAGTTGACATTTTCACAGATGATGTATTTCTATTTCCGCACACCAACGGCAACTATCAACACGAAGTTAAAGTAGTCGCCATGACCGAAATCGGTCATCATCATCATCATCATCATAAAAACCAATACTTTAAAACAGAATAAAATAAATATTTAAGGCGGCTGGCGGCTCCCATACAACAAATGTGATATTTTGTCGTTTTTATAGATAATGGTACGGAACCCTTTGTACGCGAATCCGACTCGCACTTGGTTAGTTTTTTTATGTTGTCAACGCTGTTCGTGTTTGCCATCAAAATGTACGTAATAGCATCACTGCTTTATGTGAATTATGTGCTCATTATCACGCGATCAAAGGCCTTTGCAAAATCTGTGTAAATAGTGTCTGCCTGACCTCTGGTTTCAAACGTATCAGTAATAAAAGTAGTATACACTAGTAAGTTTGACACAGTAGATCGATTTGTCATAAATTCATGCTGACGACAACTCAGTATATGCCGAAGATGTGTGTAGACTACGTTGTATATTAGACCTTCAAATATTTTTGCAAATTTCGAAATAATAAAAATTGGTCTATAATTAGTAACGTCATTCAGATTTCCAGATTTGTGAATCGGAATAATATTAGATAATTTCCATAGGTCTGAAAATATGCCTTGTTTAATAGATTTATTGTAAATTAAATGTAACGGTTTAATAATAGCATCCATGCACAAACGAATAAAAACTGGCGGCAATCCATCTGGATCTGGATTATTTAAATCAATTTGTTTAATGCTTTGTCTTATATCATTTTCGGATACACTAATGCAAGAAAGACTATAACTCGTTGTTTTATGAGTTGCAATAAAGTCATTCAGTGTATCGCTGTTCCCGTATATAGAAGCAAAGTACTCAGCAAACAGATCAGCTACACCTCTTGCTCCCTCTCCAACACGGTCACCATAAGTGACTTGGTCAGGAATACCTCTATAATTCAATTTAGATTTAGTAGAACGCCAGAAAGTTTATTAGTCAGATTATTAGATTATTACATTAGTTTTTAAATAATTTTCTAGTTTTGCTATGTACTGTCGAAAGCAATTTTCAGTGCATTTTCTAGCTCTTTCACGTAACAGGTTAAAAGTATCATAGTCACAAGGGTTTTTGTACTTTTAATTTTTTTTGTATATAAAGAAAAGCATAAGCTTTTCTTTAATTATTTTGATTAGTGATGCAGAAAACCAAACAGGGAAACCACTATGCCTTGGTTTTACTTTAGGAGTGTATTTATCAATCACTTCCCAAATAACATTATGAAATTCTTAAACCAAATCATTGCAGTTCAAATTCGCAAATGATTCCTAGTTTATTTCAGACAACTCAAAAATACACGCTTCATAATCAGTTTTATAAAAATTATATTTTATCTATAGTGCATTATGTTTTAAATTACTATTATACAGGTTTTCTGTTTCTGTTCTGTGGTTATAATATAAAGTTTCTATAAAACTCCTTACGATTTACCTATTAGCAAAAACTTATAATAATAATAATAATAATAATAATAATAATAATAATAAAATAATAAAAATAGGCTGGATGCGAGATGTCGAGCGAGCATGTGAGCAAATTGCAGAAATGGATAGCGTAGTCATCACAGCTGAAGACGTAGCTAATGCAGTCCGTCCTATGGCTAATTGGAAGTCACCGGGAATGGACGGACTGCAAAACTTTTGGCTGAGGTGGCTACGCAGCTCACATGTTCGATTGGCATCTCAATTTCAGTCTGCCCTGGAGAGTGGATTGCTACCAGACTTCCTTACGACAGGTTATACTCACCTGCTCTATAAGACAGGTTGTACTACGGAACCTGGTAATTATAGACCGATTACGTGTTTACCATCGGTCTATAAACTTCTTACATCCATTCTGCGAACCAAAATTACGAAACATATTGAATTTAATTCGGTTATCTCTATCTCGCAGAATGGATGTAGGAAAGGGTCCCGTGGTACTAAGGAGCTCCTCCTTATCGATGCGACCATTAGCCAGCAGGTTCGCCGTAACCGAAAGGATTTGGCGACATACTGGATAGATTATAAGAAGGCATTCGATTCCGTGCCGCACTCATGGCTCTTGAGGGTGCTGGAGTTATATAAAGTAGACCCTACAGTACGCACCTTCTTGGAAACATGCATGCGGCAATGGAGAACGGTCCTTACCTATCCAGAGTGTCGACAAACCCCAGGCATTAGCGAACCACTATGGATTAGGCGGGGTATCTTCCAGGGTGACAGTCTGAGTCCCTTATGGTTTTGCCTGGCCCTGAACCCTCTTAGCTCAATGCTGGAGAGTTCAGGTTTAGGTTATAGGCTGCGTAGAGGTGGTCAGATAATATCCCACCTGCTATACATGGATGATCTTAAATTATTTGCACCAACTGAACCCCAGCTGAAAGAGTTACTGAAGTTAACTCATAACTTCAGTAATTCTATCAACATGGCTTTCGGAGTGGACAAGTGTGCAGTCATGCATGTAAAGCGAGGCAGGGTAGTGGAATCTGATGGAATTCAACTATCTGATTCTACTCATCTTAGTTCACTTCTAATCGCTGACACCTATAAATACTTGGGTATGTCGCAGTCGTTGGGCATCAAGGAGACAGATATGAAACAATCATTACAGGAGCGCTTTTTCAGCCGCCTAAAAAAAGTATTAAAAAGTCACTTATCAGGCGGCAACAAGGTGCGTGCCTGTAATGGTTGGGTCATGCCTCTTCTTACATACTCCTTCGGCATACTCAAGTGGACACAGACTGAATTAGATGCCCTGGATAGGCGAGTCCGCACATTGTTAACAGCATTCCGTATGCACCATCCGCGTTCATCTGTCATGAGGTTGTATATCCCGCGAAAATATGGGGGCCGGGGATTTCTAAATGCCAAAACCCTCCACAATCGCGAGATATGCAACCTTAGAGACTATTTTCACAAGATGGACGAGGGTGTGCATCGTGATATGGTTGCAGTGGATAGTGGACTTACTCCGCTTGCCCTGGCTAAAGAGAACTGGCGCAGGCCTGTAGTACTCAGTGTGGATGACCGTAGAATGGTATGGCAGAGCAAGGAGCTTCACGGAAGGTTCTATCGGACCTTACATGGGCCCGATATAGACTATGTTGCCTCCGTTGCCTGGCTACGCTTCGGCGATCTCTTTGGAGAAACCGAAGGGTTTGTTTATGCAATTGCTGACGAAGTTATCATGACGAACAACTACCGGAAATATATCTTGAGGGATGGCACTACTGACATATGTCGGGCATGTCATCGCCCTGGTGAATCCCTCAGGCATATTGTTTCCGGCTGTTCGCGTCTTGCTAACGGAGAGTACTTGCACAGACATAACCAAGTAGCCAGGATCATCCACCAGCAAATTGCTCTGCGATACAATCTTCTGGATATTGAAGTACCGTACTACAGATACAACCCTGAGCCGGTTCTCGAAAATGGTCGCGCGACATTGTACTGGGATCGCTCCATTATCACAGACAGGACTATTATAGCTAACAAGCCTGATATTGTGGTAGTGGATCGATCCGAACGCCTTGCAATGATAGTTGATATTACCGTCCCTCATGACGAGAATCTCATGAAAGCTGAGAAAGACAAGCAAATAAAATATCTTGATTTAGCCCATGAGATTGTTGACATGTGGGATGTGGATTCAGCTGTCATTGTACCGATAGTTGTTAGCGTCAATGGCTTAATAGCAAAGAGCCTCGACCAACACCTAAAGAGGCTCGCATTAGGTGGATGGGTCAAGGGCCAGATCCAGAAGGCAGTGCTTCTCGACACGGCACGTATTGTTAGGAGGTTCCTCTCTCTGGAACCCTAACCGCCGGTAGCTTGGACTCTAGTCTCGTTGCCGGTGGTAATCTATTTTTTATATTTTTAAATGTGTATTTTTTGTTTTATATAAATATATACCTGTTTAAAAATGTAATTAATAAGAAAAAAATATAAATAAAGAGAATAATAATAATAATAATATTTCAACAACTACACACAACGCCATCTAGACCCAAAGTAAGCATATTATATATGCTTGTGTTATGGGTTCTAGAATGCGGATATACATGCTTAAATACTTTTTTTTTTTGTAAATACATACATAATATACATAGAAACACCCAGACCAATGCAAATAGACATGTATATGCACACAAATATTTGCACTGAGCGGGAATCGAACCCGCAACCTCTGCGTGGCAGTCCATACACAGTACCTACCACCGAACCACAGACTGAGGCAGTCAACTTATGATGCACGTACTTATTTAAAGCATTAGTACCTACAATTAAAAACTAAGAAATAAAATTAATATGGCTCTTGGCATACCGAAAGTTATTGTTAATCATCTCAAATTACGGTACGATTTATTTGCGATTTTTTATATAACAATTACACAGATTATCACGAATTACTAGTGCATAAACTGGGCCAAGCATTGACCTACAGGTGTATTCACATTGTTCGTGTTGGTAGCTCTATGATATCTGTATCTTCTAGTGATTTTAAAACTGTAAATAAATGAATTATTAAGTAATCTTAAGATGTAGTAAATTACGCAATAAAATTAGTCAATTACAGAGTGAGTAATTCATCGTCATAAAAACCTAAAATCTAAGGATAGTTTCCGTCCTACGTAGACTGTCATAAGAATATTACATTGATAATGTATTATTTAATGTTAAATATATCTTAGTTTTAATTATTCATTGTATAGTTATATAAGTGCTTGTAAACATTGTAAAAACAATACTATAATACTAACCTACTAGTGCAATAGATTCCATAATAATAATTGAAATAACTGTTTCTAATCGCCATCATTGTTAAAGGCGAATAACCTCCTTGACAAATATTAAAGTTAAAGGTCAAATGATTTTGTATTGAGGACAAAAAGTCGTAGACAGTTCACGCAAAGAATCGTGTTACTGTTAACTCACTTATATGTGTATTTATTTTTTTAAATTTGAATCAGAACTCATGAAATGAATTAAAAATGTAGTAGGTACAAACCTAAGTTATGATGTAGTAATGCTGGTTATATCCCAACCTGACAGTGGCGTAGTGTAGTGGGGGCGGGGGGGGGGCGGCCCGCCCCGGGCGGCACTTTTTAGGGGGCGGCAAAATTTCACATTAGATAATAAAATATATTTAGTAAATATTTAAACCATTTCATATTTTTAACGTAACTATAAATTCGGACCGATAGAAAAGTGCACGAAATTTTTATTACTTATTCTGTGACGAATTCGGGGAATCCGCTTTCTGTGAATGATATTTTGTAGCGAATGGCAACACCGCCTATACTGACTTGCGGGGATTTCTCGTATTTGATTTCGTGCTTGATTATTTATGGCTTAAAATCGGCAGGAATGACTTATATTTTATTACATCATATTATATAAGTACTAGGTTCAATATTGTTTATTACGTCCCTCTAAGAAAGTACGTGATGCTTTGACAATTCCAAGAAATTTTAGTCATGGATCTTCAGTTGTTTAGTTCACACTGTTTCGTAACTGTTATTTTTGTGCAAATAAGTACGTGTAGTGAATGAATGTTAAATGAATGAATAATGAAATTATTGGATAACTTTGTGGAAATTTGAAATTTTCCGCTACGTGTGTTCAACTGTGTGAGTATTAAATATTTTATTTATTTAATTGCATGTTGGACAGTCTGATATGTTGTTCAAGCTTTAAATTATGAAAATCCGGCCATGTCCGAGTTTTACACTCGCATACCCAGGATTCCGAACAAATATTTTTCAGTTTTCGGTTTTCAGATTTTTGCCTATCATAGACAGATGTGCTATAAAATATACCTAGTCTTTGAATTGTTCGATAGTTTATTTTGTAACTCTAACTTTTATCATACAATATTTATTTATTTTAGTATCAAAAATGAAAAGAGTATTGAAGAAAGTGGGACTGCTTACCGTAATTAGAGAAAAACTAATTTGGAAAATATTAGAGCAAGTGAAGGGGCTTTACTTAAATATGTGAAAAGTGTAGTTTTGAGACGTCAGAATCTACATTTTTTTAACTTTAAAAAGTACCTATTTATATTATTTTTCAATAAAGATATAAATATTACTTAATAGTATCATCCTAATTCTAATTAAAGATTGATTTTCTTCTATTCGCTAATTACTTAATCATGTCAATCGTCGAGGTGAACCCTAATTTTAAGTAGAAGGTACAATTACCTACTTAAAATTACGACGATCGACATGATAATACTTATGTACCTGTTATATCAATGGTTGAAGTAAGAACTTTGTATTAATAAACGTGATCGTAAAACAAATAAACTTTTTTATTTAAAATCTAACCTGTATAATCTATACATATAATAAAAATGTAACCGATCGCTGTCTGTACATGGAAGATATATGAGAAAAAATACTATTGGGACCTATATCAACGCAAATAGAACCCAAAACAATGATTTTTAAAATTTTTGTCTGTTTGTCTGTTTGTCTGTTTGTCTGTTTGTCTGTTTGTCTGTGCGTTTGTGCACGCTAATCTCAGAAACGGCTTATCCGATTTAAATATGGTTTTCACTAATATATTGTGGTAAGCTTCACTTAACATTTAGTGTTTGTTTCATGTCAATCGGTTCATAAATAAAAAAGTTATGCCAATTTAAAGAATCACATCGAACAATTCGTTAATTTACTACGAAATCTTATAGAAACAGATATTTTAACAGGTTGCGGAATAGCTGATAGTGTTTTTATTCCTCGGATTCCTGTCATTCTAAACAGTCTTTTATTAGTTTTAAACGAGTCCAGTTTCCAGTGAGCCTATGTTTTGCGATGACTAATTAAAGTAATTAATTAATTAAGTAGTTAAAGTAAAGGTAAGACACTAAAAGTTGTGGGTGTGGATCTAAGTATTAGCTGTTTTTCGGTCAGCTTTATGTGGCTCTATCACGTGTTAGCATTACTAGCAGCCTGTATGCTTTGATCCTTGATGGCTATACGTCTAATCCATACATCCATACACCCATACATATTATATAAGGCTTTGTCCTGACTGACTGACTGACTGACAGACAACGTAAAGCCAAAACCGCCGGTCGTAGCGACTTGAAATTTGGAGGGTGTGTTTGTCTTAATGTCTAGAAGTGTACAAAGAAAGGGTTATTAAAAATTCAACCCTTAAGTGTATGAAAAGGGATGAAATCGATTGTATGAAACGTCTTCATTTTTTAAGTTACAGCTTTGAAATTTTGTTTTGGAATACTTTTATTTAAATAATAAATACGCTCATAATTTTTTTTTTACTGGGGTGGATTTATAGGAGTGAAATAAGGAATGAAATATTGTATGGAAAGATCTTTGCTTTTGAAGTTGGCGACTTGAAATTTGGAGGGAGGGGAAGGGAGGGGGAGGAAGAGGAAAGGAAGGGAGAAGTGAGAAGTGAGGGGAAAGTGCGGGGGTAGTTAGGGAGAAGTCAGGGGAAAGGGAGGGGAAAGTCAGGGGGAAAGCGACTGCCTCTGTATTTTGGTGGTACTGTGTATGGACTGTGAGGTCGCGGGTTCGATTCCCGCTCAGTGCAAATATTTGTAGCATGAACATGTCTATTTGCATTGGCCTGGGTGTTTATATGTATAATATGTATCTATTTACAAAAATAAAAGTATTTAAGTATGTTTATCCGTATTCTAGAACCCATAATACAAGCATATAATATGCTTACTTTGGATCTAGAAGGCGTTGACGTCGCAGCATGTGTGGGACCAGCTGAGTATCCGCGGAGTCATTGTGTGGGTGGTGTAAGTCAACCCGCCGGCCAGGGAGATCAGTATAAACGGTGGTGCCGCTGGCCGCCCGCGGCATTGTACAAGGGCCCAATTAGACCTAACCAAAAAAAAGAGACTGCCCCACCAGGTTGCGCATAATCTCGGAGTGGTTCGTCGTGCAGGTTGGTGACCGGATAGTGGGACCCGGCGACCATTTTCGAGACGGTACGGCGGCCTTTTGCTAGCAGTCCGTATCATGGAAGCTCGGAGGCCTAAGACCCTTGAGCTATTACAGCTGCGAAGAGACATCGCCTCCTCAACGGCCGTCTTCTATCGCCTTTACCACGGAGAGTCTTCTCAACAGCTCTTTAAATTAATTCTACCCTCTCCCTTTTTATCCAGAACGACACGTGCGGGACTGAAGTGCCACCCTTTCACAGTGGAATCTAAAGGGTCTCGAACCAAACGGTTCAGCACTTTATACTTTTGTCGCTCAATTAAAGCCTGGAACTCTTTACCAGCGCATGTGTTCCCACCTAACTTTCATCCTGGGACTTTTAAGCGAGGCGTGAAGAAGCATCTCACTAAGCCGCCATAGTGGAGGCCACCATACCAGTAGTTTGGCTTTTGAAATGGTGTCCACTGCTTCTGAATTCCACTGACTGCTTACCATCAGCCAGAGTAGAGGCACTTTGGCAGGCTAATATAAAAAAAAAAACTTATAGCGTTTTTATTCCTCGGATTCCTTTCATTCCAAACAATTTCCCGTTTAGTTTTAAACGAGTTCAGTTTCCAGTGAGCCTATGTTTCGCGATGACAATAATTAATGAGTGTGGATCTAAATATTAACTTTTTTTCGCATGGTCAGCTTTATGTGGATTTGCCACGTGTAAGTAATCGTAGCAGCCTGTATGGCTTTGATCCGCGATGGCTATACGTCTAATATCGTAGATAGAGAAGCATTTACTGTAAAGATTTTTCTTATTCAGCTAAACGAAGATGTTTATAATTCAAAACAAACCAAAAGATATATCCAAAAAATGCTGCCCAAAATCACTATTCCACGCGGACGAAGTCGCGGGCACAGCTAGTGCTAAATAATGATGACTGTTCTTGCCAAAAAGTTCTCTAGAATTAATGTATTTAAAATGTATAGTATAGGTACATTAAAGTGAAATACCTAATTAAGAGGGCGGCAAAATTGTCTTCCGCCCCGGGCAGCCGATACCCACGCTACGCCACTGCAACCTGACCTGAAGGGTGGAAGCTGTTGAAAGCACATATTGAAAAACAAATCTTGTTAACAATTTTGAAAATGATGATGAAAATTTCTCATTTAAAGTAGGCTTTACGTTTCTGTAAGATCTTTGTGTGTCATCGGCTCGCTGTTTATAGGGGAGCTTCACTATTAGTTCATTATGACTGACCTACATCAGAAGCTACAGTGGTGAGTGTATGGCAACTAAATTCATATTGCAACCATAATTATGCAACAATCATACTAGAGTACTCGTACGGTTGGAGCTCTATGTCCTTAATTTGCTTTAAAAGGCAAGCAAGTGTGATGCGGTACAATTATTTACTACATTACGAGAAGCCATAATAATATGAAATAAACCTATCTGTTCGTTAATTCTGAAATAAGCTAAGAATATATTTGATTTATTTTTACCAAAGCTCTGTCTCAATTCACCAGGAAAGAAGACTTTTCTTAAAACTCAAATCTAAAACTTTTAATAGTTTCATCCGAAACCAAGATCTTGTGATTCAAATACTTATGATCTGTAAAACAACAAAACGAACGGATTGACAATCGGTAATAAATACAAAGACGAAACTTTTTACAAACGCTTAAAAGTAAATAGTACCTATTACAGTAGGTCTTTTCATCTCCAATTTTCGATACCTAACTCTTACTCTTATTCCTGCCATCAATTAAACAGTGCCGTGATTTGAGTACATAATAAAAACATCAACATTTACTTTTGTTTTTGTTGATTATTGGTAAGAAATAAAATTCATAGGTACTAGAAGTATTGGAATCACTTTTACTTACCTAATATATCTATTATTGCATTTGATTTCCGCGTGCATTTCCGTCTTATTCTATACAGGAAGGTATTGAGTGAGGAATAGGTTACTTTATGGCTACTTTATACCTACATGCTTAAACATAGAGGAGTGGAGCAACGTGCAAAATGTTCATTTTACAATACGAACATAATACATCGATTAATATGAAGTTTTTATTCAACCTTGGTAATAAACAAACAAGTAAGTACTAAGTGAAGTCATCACATCGCATCATTAGTCTCACCACGGAAGTCTGCCACTGTTATAGAGTGAGGGTCATTTGTTATTTTAGCAATTTCGATAGTACCTACCATCAGGCAGAACACTTTTAGGTAGGATAATCACTCTATACCAAAAAACGACGACATAAAGTGAAAATTTAACGCGTCATTAGGAACTGCAGCTTTTTACACCGATACCTATATTTTAATGGTTGACTAGTAGTTACATAAGTATATAAAGGTTTTGAAATAGACGTATGTTAACAGGGACGACCGAGGTACAGTTCACATTTTCACAAGCACAGTTATTGTGATCTATGCTACTGGCTTTAATCATTGCACGCTCAGTAGAAAATTGCTATAAGATGAGATAAGTGATTTATTTTAAACTTTGTAGCAATGACCACAAGGTATACACTTCTAGAAAGACATTTTTTCTCAAATGCCTCATCTATGGAAACAGGAGTTTGATTGAAAAAGCTCATTGATGGATCGGTGTAAGCATTTTTTTGTTGTTGTTTATTAAAAAAAAAATTACCCAATAGTAGTACTTATATGTTAATAAGTGTTAATACCTACAATCATGCCACGTCATCCTACGTTTTCTTTTAAGGACGCGTTTACAATTCTATCAAAAATAACCCCATTTTCGGTTCATTTTGCGGCAAAACGATAAACAATTTTATATATCTAGCAGATACTACAAATAGAATGGTTCTTTATCTTGTGATGAGACGTGTTTTTTTCTAATAATATTTATTTTCAATGTAGTAAAAACCGTTGTTCTTTGACTCTCAATACAGAATTTACGAAATCGTGTTGATTTCGAGACCTGTTTTTTTCTTATTATATTCAAAATATTCTAAATTTAAAAATACCAAAAGTTAGCAAATATCTTCAATTCAAAATATATCAGACTATTTTTTTAACATTTTACAAATTAACACGAAAATCAATGAAAAATAATATCTTCGTTTTCCATACATTTTGCTATGCAGCGTGAATCTTGATGCATTGTAATAAGACTTCATTTTGTTTGGTAGTTGTTTTCATCGCATTGAACAGAGCTTTGTGAACAAGAATCAGTCCGCGCTCGGGCCCGTCGTGAGTGGACCTGTGACGCTTATCGGAAGCTGCTCGACTCGTAAATTTCGTTGTATTAAACACAATGTAGTTGACAATACTAGATTTGATACTTACAAGAGTTGCATTTTATACGAAATAGTTGTCAAGGTATAATAATAATAATAATAATAATAATAGGTATTATTGTTTTTGCTATAAGTACCTAAGTAGCTATTATTATTAGTTGCGTTTCGGACATGCTGAGAAATCTGAATGTGTACTTCGGTGACTGCTATTGGGACTAGCTAACGAGTAGAGCTAGGTGTACCGAATATGGGCTCGTTTTGTTAGTTATGATGAGACCTTACCACCGAACATGATGAAGTGACCTGAAGGTCTACTTCGGTGACTGTTACTGGAACTAGCTAACGAGTAGAGCTAGGCGTACCGAGTATGGGCTTGTTTAATTAGTTATGATGAAACTTTACCACCGGACATGATGGAGTGACCTGAAGGTCTACTTTGTTGACTGCTACTGGAACTAGCTAACGAGTAGAGCTAGGCGTACCGAGTATGGGCTCGTTTTGTTAGTTATGATGAGACCTTACCATCGGACAAGATGGAGTGACCTGAAGGTCTACTTCAGTGACTGCTACTGGAACTAGCTGATTAGTAGAGCTGGGTGTACCGAGTATGGGCTCGTTATATTAGTTATGATGAGACCTTACCACCGGACAAGGTGGAGTGACCATAAGGTCTACTATAGTGACTGCTACTGGAACAAGCTGATTAGTAGAGCTGGGTGACCGAGTATGGGCTCGTTTTATTAGTTATAATGAGACCTTACCACCGGACATGTTAGTGTCCTGAAAGTTTATTTCAGTGACTGCTATTGGAAGTAGCTGATTAGTAGAGTTGAATGTGCCTTCTGGTCACTCCATCGTGTCCGGTGGTAAGGTCTCATCATAATTAACCTAACGAGCCCATAATCGTTATACCCAGCTCTTCTAATCAGCTAGTTCCAGTAGAAGTCACCTAAGTGGTATCAGGACACTTACGCGAATCCACTTGCGCAAAAGACATTTGCGCATTGCGCGAAAGACTTTTGCGTGAATGGACATTTGCGAGAAAGAAACTGGCGCGAAAACTTTTGCGTGAAATATGATAAAACAAGATTCTTAAGTCAAATTTCATTAAAGCAGCTGCCATTGTGAACGTTGCTGTTTTTGTACCTATTGCTTTCAAAATCGATACCTGAGCGATGACCGAACACGAATCTTAAGTCAAATTAATAAAAGCAGCCGCCATTTTGAACCCTGCTGTTTTTGTACCTATTGCTTTCAAAATCGATACCTGAGTGTCCCAGCGATGACCGAACATGAATCTTAAGTCAAATTTAATAAAAGCAGCCGCCATTTTGAACTTTGCTGTTTTTGAACAGATGGCTTACAAAATCGATATCTGAGTGTCCCAGCGATAACTGAACACGAATCTTAAGCCAAATTTAATAAAAGCAGCTAGTAATTTGAACCTTGTGGTTAGAGAACCGATTTCTTTCAAAATTGATATTTCTGTGTCCTTGCGATGACCAAACACGAATTTAAGTCAAATTTAATTAAAGCAACCGCCATTTTGGGCTTGGCCGTTTTTAAACAGATTGCTTTTAAAATCGCTGGGATACTCACTACATACATTTTGAAAGCAAACAGTTAAAAATTGCAAATTTCAAAATGGCGGCTGCTGTCATTAATTTGACTTAAGATTCGTGTTTGAACACTCAGTTATCGATTTTGAAGGCAAACGGTTCAAAAATAGCAAAGTTCAAAATGGGGGCTGATCCATTCATTTTAATTAAAGATTCGTGTTCAGTCATCGCTGGGCCACTCAGATATCGATTTTGAAAGCAATCGGTTTATAAACAACAAAGTTCAAAATGGCGACTGCTTTATTTATATTTGACTTGAGATTTGTGTTTGGTCATCGCTAGGACACTCAGATATCGATTTTGAATGAAATTGCTTCTATAACAGCAAAGTTCAAAATGGCGGCTGTTTTTATTAAATTTGACTTAAAATTCTTGTTTGGTCATCGCTGGCATACTCCGATATTAATTTTGAAAGCAATCGGTTCAAAAACAGCAAAGTTCAAAATGGCGGTTGCTTTTATTAAATTTGAATTAGGATTCTTATTTAGTCATCGCTGGGACACTCAGATATCGATTTTGAAAACAATAGGTTCAAAAACAGCAAAGTTCAACGCAAAAGTCTTTCGCGCGAGTGTCTTTCTCGCAAATGTCCATTCACGCAATGTGTGACTCCATGCCCACCAAAACTAATTCTAAGTACAAAATAAAAAAACATACTACTAGAAATTTCAAATACAAGTCATTCCAAATTAAACAAAATATAAATTTATTTCCAAGTATCAACGTGAGTTTATTTTCATATAATCGCCTTAGTTTAGGCTGACCTATGTATGTGTGTGTGAAATTTGTTTATGTATTGGTGCGATTCGATACCTATGATTTTTGAGAACGCGTCCTTAATAGCGTAGCGTATCATAGCAGCCAGTCGGGCCGTTCGATTTTATCAAGGTAGCAGCTATAGGCATATATTCTGTCCTACCAACCAAAAAACGTAGGTACTCAATGTCACATATTTCAGAAGTGTACTAAATTGAATAACATTTATAACTAATTATAACATAATATATTAATATACAAAATAAATATTAATAAGTAATAATAATAGGAATTTATCTATGAAACTAAAATGATATGATATACATATAATGATAGCTGCTAGATAAATTGGTATACAATGATGATATAAAAATACACCTATTTCAAATATGCCTTCGCTTGTTGTTACTTGTTCGTGGGCTCGTTGTCCGCATTTAGACCTCTTGGTTCTTTGTTAGGTCTGGTTTGGCTGGATTATTTCATCCAGCCCAACTCCGCCCAGAAGCGCAGAAGCTTCCTGGGATCTTCGCAGGCTTCGCGGAGAGACCTCAGGCTGCCGAAGATTTGTGCCCGATGTGTCATCACTCCCTCGCATTCCAGGACTACGTAGACGACGGTTTCGTCGTGCTCTATGCATGCTCTGACAGAGGACTGTCGGTAATGCCTAAAACATATAGGTGTTTATTATAAGGGCAGTGGCCTGTGATAGTGCCCACCATTAAGCGCAGGTCATCTCTTCTTAGATTGATTAAGTGTGTACTTAGCTTTGTCAATGGTTGTGGCAGAGCTTCATTTGACTGTCTACAGTCGTTAGAACTTGCCCATTACATCCGGTGTTGTTCTCGTGCCCATTATCTTATTCACGAGCGGAGTAGACTCGCAGTGATGGATAACATTGGTTCGGGTCCGATTGGTGGGTTGTTGGACCCTTGTCTTGCAAGCTCATCCGCTGCATCATTCCCGATAGATTCTAATATGCCTTGCTCGTATTTTCTTTAGAATTTAATATATTACAATTATTTATAACAAAGTAAATCAGTAGGTATATATATGAGGTGATGGTCAGCGTCGTGTTTACACTGGAGTGAAGTCCTAGGGACTACTTACACTTATTCAGCTTATACTCATACAAAATCGTTGTTTTCTATGGGCTGAATAAGTGTGAGTAGTACCTTAAACGATATTTACGCTTTAAATAAACTTACTAAGTTGTGTTTATATAATATGCATGTAGTTCAATAATTCTGCCAAATAAATTGAAGGTGTAAGTAGCTGTCTCTTTCGATATCTACTAAAGGGGCAATAGCATAAAATAGGGATTGTATTATATTGGTCTAGTTTTAGTACTGTTTAGACACTTTATAGATAAAGAGAAAAACAAAAATAAACCTTAACTACAACAACTTTATTTGAAAGTTCTAGTACCTGATGGCTTGGATGGTGCCGATGCTTAGTTTCCACAATCAAATATTTTTTTTATTTTTTCTCAGGCAAATCTATTGAAAACCTGAGCAACGACGTGCAACTGTCACCATGCAAAAAGACACCTTGTAAGCTGAAGAAGGGCAGCAACCAAAAGATCAATATTAACTTCATACCAGGTGAGATATGGTTTTCCTTATTTTTTAATGACTTCCTTCTACATGAAACTAAAGCAAACTGTAGTTTTCCACATTTTAATAGAAGTTTTATACATATATCTAGAAGCTATGCATAAACGTCTTGCTGTAATGTTGATACCTATCCACGGAGACAAATACTTGTGTGATCCATAAATACTTATTTTACCAATATCAACAGCTGTAGGTATTCTGTTAGCTATATGTTTGTACTGCGCATATTTTTGAGAAAACCATAATTTTTTAGCATAAAGTGAACTGCAGAATTTAGATTAGATACTTAACTATTCGCTAGAGGCGCTATTTGCAAATGTATTAACATTAATTTCGTTTAGTTTAATTAAAAGTGGAAGTAGGTACGTACCTACAATAAACACTGGTGTAGTTCACGTGTTTTATCGGAAACTAACAATAAGGTGTGGGACGATTTGGCACGTGTCACGTGATCTTTACATGTTGCAAACAAAGGGTTAGAGGTAATCACACAAAGCGAAGAGCAACATTTGTAGGTTTTCTCTGTGTGACGTCAGATATCAGGTTTATTCCTTACCATACCACATACAAGACAAATAACGTAAGATAGTATGAGTGCTTTGCCTTTGAACAGAAATACCTATCTTAATATTATTGAAAGAATCAAGTTCTCACGATGCATCAGTGCCCATTGAATAACCAGTAGTGTCCATCATACACAAACTAACGATTTGGGTCGAACGGCCCAGTCTCCTTTGCCGTTTCTAGTGGTGGGCTCGTTATCCGCACCTAAACCGCTTGGTCCATTGTGTATCTTAAAAGCATGGTACATCTATTTTTTATTAGAATCGCAAAGAACCCAATTAGTTAAATACTTACTTAAAAATAACAATAGCACATCATTTTGGATATCTAAACGTTGCTATGTGATTTCGCCAAAAAGTTGGTTACTCGTTCTGAGTTACTAACATAAATGTGTCATCATGCTACCCTGCCTCATTTTGTACTTTTCTTTACACATTACAAATTTTTTTTTTCTTAGATTATATCGTTTTTCATTTACAAGCGTCACTCATAATAATTATGATCTAAACGAATACGTGAACGAGTTTGAACACAAATTAATACAATTATTTTCTAATAGAAATTTGTAGTACCAACCAACTTAAATGGTAATTAATATCAATAAGAAACGGTCTGATCGCTTTTATTTTAGTTAATTTTATGTCAACAACGGACAAAAGTCTATAACTATAAAAAAAACCACTGTAAAAAGAGTTTTATCAGAAACCAAGTCACGAACAGTGTGCACCTAGGCACCTATATTCTCCTTAGATATAGTAAAACCCCTATTTCTGTAAAACTAGTTTTGTACCGCGTCACTGCAATAATAACTACAATGCGTTTAATGTCGGAGATCAAATGTTAATTACTGTTATTACATGTTTATTGTCGCGTTGTTTTATTGTTTTTTTATAAAACGTGATATACAGAATTAACTTTAAAATAACTACGTATTCACTCAAAGAATATGTACAGTAGAGTTTTATAGGAAAATGATTCATCCTACTGCTCTACCTACAGCTTAAATATCTATATCATTACTACGAGTTTTGATAGTTTTACCCACTTACTTATCTACGTAACCTCCAACGATAAATTAACTAATCACCTGTTAAATACCATGTGAAGTAAGTACTTTTAGCAACCCAATTGGTACTTCACATGAGATTTAACAGATGATTAGTGAATATTTCGTTGATCAGGCTTTCAGAAACTGGGGATAGAGTTTCATTTTCGAAGTATGAATTGACAGCGAAATTTTTATTGTTTAAGTATCCGCTAGTAACGCTTGATAAAATATGCGTCACAAAATGAAAACCTAATTCTGTTTTGTAAATAAAACTATCAGAACAGTGGTATTGTTATAAAAACGCTTGCTATTATACTGGCCAAACCAAAAGCTTTAGTTGGATATTTTTTGTTACTTAGCAGTACCTATTGCTAACCTGTCAGCGAATAGCCAGCTAATGCCTCTTACGGGTGTGAGGTACATAACAACGAAATTCTTTGTAGACAAAACAGTCAGCTTGTCTACCACCAATTTACAGTTAGAAATAAAAACACTTTTGAGGATTTTGCAATTGAAACTAATTTGAAGCAGCTCTCAGATTTGAGCACTTAGTAATCCACTTGACCTTGCGATGTTTTCTTTTGCCGTATGTACTTAAGTGAAATTCAAATATTTGGATAATTTCCAAATTTTCAATGCTTGTTTATATACTACGTTTATATAGTACTTGCATATCTTACTAACTTAAATTTCGTAACCAACCTTTCGTAACATCGTATTTTCTCGATATTTTTATACTTTACAAACTACTTACTCGTAGAATACATAATTATTAAATAGATTTGGATGATGTGCTACTCACTACCAATAAATAGGTAATTTAATTTTAGACAAAATAGAAGGCCATCTCCAACATGTTATTTTGTTTTTAACATGAGGAGGAAAACTTTAATAATAACTAACTCATAAGGAAATAAAATGACATTATTACCGGTAACGGGTATGGCACTAAAGCTATTTAATTTATTCTGTTTAGCACACAACATAACTATCGCCTTCCGTACGTGATGATAGTTTTTCTGAGTCAATTCTCGCTAGTATGTATTTTCTATTTCTTTTAAAAAGACAACTGCCACACTTAAGAATATGGTCTATTTTTCCTTCACAAACTTAAAATTATTATTGGATAAGTATCTATTAAATGTTAGTGGATTATGCTTTCGAATATAACACAGTGTAACAACAGACGAACGATTTGCGCAGCCGAGTTTATTCAATTTGAGTTAGTTTTCCCACTTTGTGGATTCTTCGGGTTAGTGTTTGGATTCTTCTACAAAAATAAATCCAGTTTTGTTGTATTTTTTAATTTAAGTAGGTAGGTATATGCTTTTCTAATTAAAAAATAAACTACAAATACCATTCTAATCAAAACAATATACTTTTACAGCGGTAGATATACCAGAAGTGAAGAACCACGTTACCGCCGATGTGTTCGGCATCGAGTTGCCGTTCATAGGAGTAGACGGCCTATCAGTCTGTGACAAGATCTACTTAGAAGGCGGAGAGAAGGCCTCCTGTCCACTTAAGGCGGGGACTAAATACACGTACAAGGATGCTTTCCCAATCCTATCATTCTACCCTGTCATCCAGTTAAAGGTTCATTGGGAATTGAGGGATAACGATGACAAAGATTTTGTTTGTTTTGAAGTGCCGGCTAGAATAACTTCTTAGTTTAGTTAATTCTCTTGTACGTACACAAAGAACCGCCTCAGTTCTATTGAATCTATTTACATTTAAGTAATGTCTAAACATTCTAATCACAGAATGAATAGTTACAACACTGTTATTCAAAACTCATTCAATATTATTAGACAATTAATGTGTAATTATGCATTTTTCCAGTGCTCAATAATAAAACGTTGCTATAGTTTATAAAACTGTCACTAGCAGGTGCACAACGTTATCTCAGAATCAAGACCATCAAAAAGTTTGTCATTTACTGAACTAATGTTTAAAAAAATTACTTACATAGTCTAAACTAATATAAAGAGAAAACATGTGATTTTTTGTATTTTGTGATTTAACCCAAGATCTACATAAAAATTTAAAAAATTCTTTCACTTTCAGAAAGCTAAAAATAAGACTGGTAAAATAGGCTGTATTTTATTATGTTTAACATATTTTTAGTCATTTTCAAAATTTAATATTTTATGCGCCTTTAAATAAATAGTAAATTATCTGGATGATGTAATACGATACTATTGCAATGATATGTTCCGTAGGCGTTTGTTGTGACATTAAATTAAATTTTGATACCGATTCGAAGGAAGGGCGAATATATAACGCTGTCATAGCGACATGGTATTTGTCTCTTTTTATTTTGCAAGAGGTTTAATGTGCTTTTTTAGTTCACCTTACTTTTCTGTATCTTGGATAGGTACCTATTACAAGACATAAAGAAAACCTAAAAACAGCACAAATGATCTCTAAGATCAAAGTAGGTACTTTGGCCTATAAACAACAAAATAAGTTAAATAAATAATATTTGCTTTAATATTTCTCTTGCAAAATTATAACGTTTGTTGATCGAACTTTGACTTTAAGCTTGTGTCCCCAACTACATGCTGAAGTTGAAAAGCGCCATCTAAGATAATCTATGCAAGGACGAACAAAAACAAAACCTCAACCAAAATACAAAACCACTAACATAATTAGATAATATGTAGTAGATAATTATAGATTTAAGTTATATTATCCAGATACTTAAACGTCAGTTAAGTTTAAGTTAGTTTTGAGTCTATCTGCCTCTAATACTCATATAAAACATGAAGTTTAAAAGCTACTTAAAATTAGATGACGTTTCTGCGTTTTGGAGTATAAGTTGTGTAATTATTTTTAACTACGCGGTTACTTATAACTAAATAATTAAATTATAATTTTTTTATCATAATTTATGTTTATACCACATTTTTTTTAGGTGCAGTTATTAGTTTTATAGCTGTGTTGTGTAGACCAGCAAGCGATCCATGCGAAGTAAAATGGTAGGTAATGGCTGCTAATGTGCCTCATCATATTATGTGCCACGAGCACAGTTGTAATGCTTCTGTAAAAGGCGGTAAATATCATCTTCATAGTTAGCAATTATCGTAGCTTAGTGACGAGACGAAACACAGTATCATTAAGTACATTTCTAAAGAAACCAGCATTTTGATCAAAAATCTAAACGAATTTAGTATTATGACGAATATCATTCAAGAAAACTGAATTTGAAAATTTAAGAATTCGAAATAAATATAGAGTACTTATATTCAATATTAAATTCGAAAATGCAATAACTATATAGGTAAGCTACCCAAGAAGTTATTTACCACGCAATCATAAATATGTAACCTTGTTAGGGAAGAGGGAGGTAACCTAACACAGGTATTACTATAGGTACTTATAAGGATACATCCTATTATAAAACCATAAACTTATGTTACTGAATAAAACATTTTATTTTTATTTTGTTATGAAGGTGACAGTTTGATCTTTTGCCCGTAGTATAGTTCAGTTGTCCAGTCAACTTGTATTTACTCATTGCTTTATTTAATTGCATATTCGTTCTACTTATATTTTAGGTGTCCAGCAGACCTTTGCCCATCTTTGGTACCTACATCAACTATCTCAGAAAATAATTATTCTATTTTTAAAAGACGTTTTTTTTTATTTTTTTGTTTATCTATTATCTTTTAGATATATTTGGTAATTCTCTTTTAATTCAAAAATTTATCATTCGTTTTAGTGCTTTTGAGCTGATCTGATTTTGTTTGTGAGAGTTGTAATAGAGGCGATTATACTTAATTAGAATTGTCTGGTCAGGATTATGATTTCATCAGCTGTTTCAGTTACCTATTGTTTCTGGGATTTGGCTACTTACTTACTTATTTACTTGTTATAATAGGTGCTCTGGATACCTACTCTGGACACACAAATGAAAAACATGTTTCAGAGAAACTTTCTCTCTCGTACGATAAGGTTGTGGAATGCGCTCCCCGTCGAGGGTTTCCCGAGAAACTACAACATGGAGTTCTTCAAGAAAGGAGTTAAAAGGTTTTTAACAGGGTCGACAACGCGGTAGTGATGCTCCTGGTGTTGCAAGCGTCCATAGGCTACGGTAACTGGTTACCATCAGGTGGGCCGTATGCTTGTTTGTCACCTTAGTCGTACAAAAAAATACTATCCATTTTAGGGTCTTGAAAGGAAAAAATGGAACCCTTATAGGATCACTTTGCTGACCGTCTGTCAAGACCCTTTATCTCGGAAACGCGTGGAGGTATAGAGTTGAAATTAAAACGACTCAAGGCTAATGAAATTCTTAAGTTAACGTAAAGAAAGATACGGCTGATAATGCTGCAAAAAACAGATATTTCGACACTCTCAAGGGAACCTAAATTTATAGGATACTAGCTGGGCTCCTCAGCTTCGCCCGTGTGTTGTCTATATGTGTTTTATCTCCTTCGAGAACCAGGCCAGATTTCGGGATAAAAGTAGACTATGTCCGTCTCTGGCACCGAATCTATCTACATACCTACCAGTTTTTATTGAAATCGATACTGCAGTTTAGGCGTTGAGTGGTGTCAAACACACACACACACAAACTTTCGCATTTATAATACTTATTAATAGTTATTGTTAGTTATTAATTTCCCGTTGACCCAGAACTATGAAATTTGGCAAGTAATACTACAATTATTAGGCAGATCTGAAAACTATAAATTCGTTAAAAAAAAAATGTTAAAATTAAATAATTAAAAACCAGGGTCTGTGCTACAAATGGCGCGGGGCGGTCCAAATTTTTAATTGAGTTAACCGTGTCACTCCACGCAACCCACAGGTATCGTATGAAAGTGCTTCATTATTAGCACATACTTAAACAGGTATTAATTATTTTTATATTTTTCTATTTATGATAAAGAATGAAAAAAATAACGTAGCTCTCTCTCCTTTTTTATAAGTATAGGTATTACCTAATACGAGTAATTTTGGTGTATGTAGTACCAAATAATTTGCACTGTAATAATATTATTATGCATCTACAAATTTGTTCGGCACCCCTGGTGGGCGAGTCTGACTCGCACTTGTTCCGTTTATTTTATATAATATTTGCTTACCAAAATCAATCCACTTTGCTTGATGGTAAGCAATCAATAGTGTCCAGCAAATATTATTAAGTTATTTGTTATGATACTTATACATAGTAATATAATACATGAAATGAAAATGAAATAATCTTTAAATTATATATAAAAATGTATTCCTATTTCCCTTGGTCATGGCATCACGCGTGAACGGCTAGATTAATTTCGTTAATTCTTTTTTTGTTAGGTTCTTATGAAAGAAAAACTAAGAAAATTACGCGGTGATTTAGAAAGTTTAAGAATACTTAACCACCATATTAAATTTAAACCGCTAAACCGATTTCGATGAAAATTGGTATGTAGATAGATTTGGTTTCGGGAAATAGGCTACTTTTTATCCCGAAAATCGCTCTGATTCTCGAGTTACATTTTAAACACATAGCAATTTTCGCGCGGGCAAAGCCGCGGGGCGCAGCTAGTAATATTATATCTAATATATTAAATTCTCGTGTCACGGTGTACGTTATTGAACTCCTCCGAAACGACTCGACCGATTTTCGTGAAATTTTGTAAGCATATCGGCTACGGTTGAGAATAGGACAACATCTATTTTTCATCCTCCTTAATGTTAAGGGTGGTCTGAAAAGGGATGAAAACGATTGTATGAAACTTCTTCATAGTTTTGAAATTTTGTTTTGGAATATTTCTAATTTTTTTTAATTGGGGTGGATTTAGAGGGACGGAATTAGGGATGAAATATTATATGGAAAGATATTTGCTTTTGAAGTTAGCGACTTGAAAATGGAAAAGAGGGGGAAGGGAGGGGGGTGAAAGAGAAATGAGGGGTAGGGAAGAAGAAGTGAGGGAAGTGCGGAGGAAGTGAGGGTAAAGCGAGGGGAAGTGAGAGGGTAGTGAGGAGAAAATGAGAGAAAGATGAGAAGGAAGTGAGTGGGAAGTATGGGGCAAGGTAGGGGAAGGGAGATGTAAGTGATGGGGAAGCAAGGGGGAAATGAGGGAGAAGCCAGGGAAATGGAGAGTGAAATGACGGGGAAGTAGAGGAGAGGTTGGGGGTGGGGGAGGTAGGGAAGAAGCGGAATGGGAGGAGTGGGAAAGAAGGGAGAGGGCAATAGGGGAAAGTAGTAAAAGTTTACGGGGGATATCTGTAGGTAGGTGAAAGAGGGTCTGTAGAATGGGAGATTAGAAAGATCTATTTATATAAAAATAAATCTCTATTTCCCTTGGTCACGGCATCACGCGTGAACGACTGGACCGATTCCGTCAATTCTTTTTTTGTTGTGTTTGTTATTGTCAGGAGAAGGTTCTGCGAAAAATTAGATAATAATTAAGACAGGACAACGTCTGTCGGGTCCGCTAGTAATAATATAGAATAATATAATTTTTTTTTTTTAAATAGGTCTTCTTCTTGATTTAAGAGCTCAGCTCTTGTCGGTGGAGCATCCGCCATTGTTTTCTATCATTTGCTTCAATTTTACCCTCTTCGTACGACTCGACTTTTAGGTTTTCTTTAATTTGTTTTATAAACACGGAGACGACAAGACGGAGGTCTTGGTCTTCCTCTTCCTCGTTTACCTTCAATTTTTTCCTCTAAAATGGTCTTAAACAAATTATCGTTTCGTATCAAGTGGCTAATTAGCTTTCCTCTTCTATTAGGTAACTACAGTTCCCAACAACTGTCTTTTCTCTTTAACTAGTTCTAGTACTTTTTCATTTGTTATTTTCTCTGTCCAACTAATACTTTCCATCCTTCTCCAACACCACATCTCAAATGCCTCCAGCTTTTCTCTCTCTCTTTGGTTTAGCGTCCATGTTTCACATCCGTATAATGCTATACTCCGTGTATAGGTCTTTATAAGTTACTTCTTTATATTTCTATTTATAGAAACTCTAAAAAGTTGTTTCTTCCTGTTAAAGGCCTGTTTAGCAATGAATATTCTAGCTGTAATGTCTGCCATACATGTGGAGTCGTGTGTTATTAGGCTACCTATTTTGTTTTTTAATAATGACATTATAATAATTACGAAATATCGATAGTAAGTAATATGGTATAGTAATATCGATAGTAAGTACCTAACCGTAGCTTCTGGATCCCAGAAGCGTCAAAAGTAAGGTTGTGCTCCTTGCGTCTCCGCCTGCCGCAGCTAAGGAAAAAAACAGGCGTACAAAGGTTAAGCATAATCGCCATAATCATCATCGTCATCATGTGTTCACAATTCTAGATTAAGAGTAAGTATGTGGTTATTATTGATATGTATAGAAAATGTCCGAACCTTTTTCTTTGTCTTTTATACATTTTCAAGGGATTACTTATTGCCTTACGCATTTTATTTTATTTTAAGCTTACAGAGTTTCGGAGAAAAAAGGTCTTGACAGACAAATAAGTTAAGGTCCGCCACTAAAAAATATCTATCCACATTATCTATCGCTTATTGCATAAGTAGCTTATGAATTTATGATCCAATTCGCGAAGTGAAATAAATAGCACAAGTGCAACATGTAGGTAATAATATCATTTAATACTAAGCTTTAATTTGTATAAGTGTACAACTACCACAAAAGGTTTTACATTGGATCAGATTAAATTAGCGTCTCGCTTTTTTGGTTGAGACTTGTGTGATAGCAGCGGGAACTTCGAAGCAGATTACTTTATCATCGCCATCGTGAAGGTCCCAATGGACACGTATGCGTACTGTGGGATATACGGATAATATGGGGAACACGTTTGTGTACAGGTATTCTTGTCCTGCAGCGAGGGGGCAGCTAGCGGGCGCTCCGGTTTCAGCGTGCGTCACCTGCGCGCAGGCTTCTGTACCAGTCACGCCGATGAAAGGCAGAGGAATACCGGCAATCTCTGCGTACACATTGTTGTACAAAGTCTTTACTTCTTTTTCTGAAATTTAGACATTTTAATATTAATGCCAAAATAATTATAAAAAAAGCCTTAATAAACAAAGAAATTGGAGATTTCGAGAGTATCTCGGATCGTAGTAATCCGGATGACGATAATAAATGGAAATCGCAGTAATAGATATCTGCAGAGCCGCAGCCGCATCAT
Organism: Parascotia fuliginaria; assembly: GCA_963082885.1. NCBI lineage: Eukaryota > Metazoa > Arthropoda > Insecta > Lepidoptera > Erebidae > Parascotia > Parascotia fuliginaria. The sequence continues at coordinate 10,289,302 of OY720188.1, forward strand.
AATATATCATAAATATCATATAAGATACGGTGACTCGCTTCCAGGATTAGTTTAAACCTTATCTACATAATATATAGATATTATTGTTATTTTATATTTTTCTTTTTCTAAAGTAATTAATATTTCAAGTAGGTACCTACTGTACCTACATCTTTCTAGAGTCAAGTCGAAATATTCATGTTTAAGATACAAAAAATATCTTAATAGCATCTATTTGTTTTTTAATTAATAAACACGTTATCATGTTTTCTATTTTTATCGTAAACTTGAGATGTTGCCGTGCCCACACAAGGGTACCATAATACTATAATACTGCCAATAGCACTTTTTGTGTGTGTGCTGATCGCGCTAACTTAGGTATGACCTGCACGATAAATGGTTGACCTCATGTTTTATCTATTTTTCATGTATTACAACACTAAAATAAATTTAAGATAGACGTTCCGAGGTCGCATTATCGGCGGACGGGTCAGATAAAATTACCATTCTACATACCTAACTGAGATGACAAAATTTAATCAAAACGGTTTCATGTAAAAAGATACGAGTATCTATACCTAAGTGTTGGTATACTCGTAACTTTTAACCTACTAAGTATACCTATATTTTATCCCTGTCGTTATTAGTCTTTGGTGACGCTTGCCTTAAGAGTCAAGTCTTACCCTATGGCAAGTGTCACCAACAAGCGTGACTAAACTCACGGTGATAGAATGGATGATAATAAAACTTCTCTTTACTTAAGCGATAATCTAATGGTGGTTCGACGATAAGTACTAAGTATCCTAAGCACTCCTCTGTCTATAACTAGAATAGGTACCTACTCTAGACACATCCTCAATAGGAGCAGGCTAGCCTTCGAAATCGTGATGCTAAAGATCCTAGGGGATTAATCGAATAAAACGGAACGCAAGGGGTACTTATAACTTAAACGATCCCAACGAGTCGGAGTCTATGGTCTAATGAAGTCATTTACAGCTGCAGCAGCAGTTTGTATGTATAATTTAAATCTAAATATAAACCCATTAAAGAGCGCAGGAAAACATCGTGAGGAATCATAACATGTAAGTAGGTATTATATAAAAAATCTCAAAGTTGAAGTGCTTCATATAAAAATAACAATCATAACATAAAGATAAACCCATTTGTGAGTGGGTATAAGTGTTACGTGTATCCTATTAATACTTATTATAAATGCGAAAGTTGGTCGGTCTGGTTTACGAGGCATACAACAAAACATATTTTACGCGCGGACGAAGCCGTAGAGCGCAGCTAGTACATATTTAAATATCTACTTTATTTAAATACATCAACGACTAGGCCCTGATAAAATCTTCCCAAACAATATCCAAAGGTTACCTACTTAGTAAAAGTCGCTCTTTGCGATAAGGCCATTGTTTTGTTTAGTGATTTGTAAATGATGTACAATAGAGCCACAAATTACATAATTACTGACTGCTTGAAAAACAGGATCAAAACACACAAGTCATCGTCAAACATAAACATGTTTTTCTTAACATCTTCGCTTGCATCGGTATGATCAAAGTGTTATATAAAATGCAGTATCCAGCTTCAATAAGGTACATGAGGTTTAATACCGTCATACCTATGGAATTTGTAGGCACACAGAAAAGGAAAAAAACGCGTGGAAACCTGGTCTACAACAAATTAAAGTATTATAGTTTCTTAGAGTTTAGTGCTCTAGCCTATTTAAGAGCCACACAAACCGTGATTAGGTAATTTTAATACTTACTTGGCGAAAACTTGAATTTAACAGTAATATTCTCGTTCCTTGGTAGTTTGCAGTATTTTTTGCCGCACGGGATCACTTGAATTCTATTTTGCAGATCGTCGTAAGACTGTCCTAAAAACAAACACAGTATTTTTAATATTAAAGTACAACATTTTTGATATATAATATGTGGGTAAAAATCATTTAAAATGGCCATTATAACAAATATGAAACGCGTAACAAAAATATAAAATATTCTTAGTATCTACAGGTAGATACAAACAAACAAACATACAAAGAATCAAATAAAATAAAATAAAATAATATTAGTTTATCCATATCCCTTTCATTATTTAATTATCCATTTCACTCCTTGAAAAGAATTATTTTCGATGCTAAACCACGTATTCGCTTAGTTATTTTGAAGATTAAGATCAAGTTTTAATTAGATCCCCGACTGTAAATAAAATATTTCCCATACAAACTTAGTAACCCCATTTCACCCCTTGATATGTTGATTTTCTAAAAATACTGAATGAGAAATTTGTTCGATTACCCCTTTTTGTTTTTTGTTCTTAATTTGATATTAAGTTTAACCAATTTTCAAGTAAATCAGTCTGTCAACTAATAAAAAAGTTTCGTACAAACATTTTAACTCTTTTCACACAAAAAACATCCAAACAATCTTTTTAACCCTTTTCACAGCCTTAGGGGTGGAATTTCCAAAAATCCTTTCTTAGCGAGCGCTTACTTTAAAATAAAGATAACAGTATGTTGCAGATTTGAGCTTTCTAATCTTAGCGGTTTGGACTGTGCATTGATAGATCAGTCAGGACAACACAGTGTTTTATTAACAGTCTCCCTGCTTCGAATTGATAGTAGATAGGCCTTTTCTAAGTTGTTTGTCGTTACCACACCCTGTACAGTTGTCGTATATACCTGACGCTCTAGCAATTTAATGATAATAGAAATATACGTAATTGGTCGACAAGACTAAGGGTCATAATAATAATAATAATATGTGGACACTATCACACATCGTCATCTAGTCCCAAGCTAAGCAGAGCTTGTGTTATGGGTACTAGATAATTGAAATATAATACATATACGTACTTTTTTTTTTTTTTTTTGGAAATACATACTTAATATACATAGAAAACACCCAAACTGAAGACAAATACAAATGTTCATCACACTTATATTTGCCTTCCGCGGGAATCGAACCCACGACACCCGGCGTCGCAGTCAGTTACACTAACCACTAGACCAACGGTGCAGTCGAGTCATCTAATGACTTGTTGTGACTTTTTAGAGCCCAAATCTCGCATTGATATTTCGGTAAGTACCATATAAATAACAAACAAAGCCTTGCGTGTTTACTATCGGTCGATTTAAAGACATGGGAATAAATATCTACTACGCAATGCAAGATAATGTAATCTCTACGCGTAATCTAATTAAAATCGCTACATTGTTCAAGCATCACACTAATTTCTTTAAGTGTATTATGCCAACAATGGTCGAATACATCAACTAAAGAACGCCACGCCACCTGTACCATATTTTCTAAGTAGGTACTCATTAGCAAACAGACTCTACATGAGACATGACACTACTTGCCATACCTAATAATATTCATAGTACCCTATAGCTTTAGGCAGCTCCATCTTCTTCATTTTCATTATTATTATATATTATCAGCCTACGGCAGTCCATTGGATTTAGACCTCTCCCAAAGCGTGATATTTGCCCGATTTTTATCCGACTATTTGTTAATAACTAACTTTTTCACTATGTATTATTTAAATATAAGCATAACTCTCTTTCGTAGCACAACTAGCTTTTCTTTTAACCCGACATACCTCATTATGTTTAAAATCAGCTCAATTATCTATTGAGAATCCTTTAATATATGATTGCATTATCCTGATAAAGGTAGTTAAAAATAAATTTGGTACTGTAATTTATTAATTAGTTAAATTTTAATTAGATATTATGTATTATTACCACACACATTTTTTATCGCTATGGGATAATAATAGCAAGGATAATAATAGCTTGGTGTTTTTTCTAGGTAGTAACAAATATTTTGATTAGTTCGTAAACTATTTAACTGCAACTTTATTATAATGTTTATACATTATTTAATTAACATTTTAAAGAGGATGAGACTAATCACCATAAGAAATGAAACTATACTAATATTATAAAGCTGTAGAGTTTATTTGTTTGTTTGATTGATCGCGCTACTCTCTGTCTCTGGTACCTACTACCAGTCAGATTAAAATAAATCTTTTTGCGTTTGATAGCCCTACTACTAGACTACGTAATATCACGCTACACGCCACGGAAGCATAGCAGTAACCAAAGATGTAAAATGTAACTTAATGCGAGAGAAAGTGCACTGGGGTAACTTAGCACTATAATTAAATTAATATAGCTAGATAATTACGGTTTAACTTAGGTAAATGTGGGTTTAGATGGCCCTATAATACAATTAAGTGGTACCAGACCTTCAAGTAGATATACTTGTCCCGACTGCATACATCACGAAATTTGAAGACTGTTAATTCATAAACATACCAAAATGATTTCGGGATTGAGAGGTTAAAATACTCTATAGCACGAAATTTATAATTTTAAATATTTCACAATGGTCTGACGATTTATCATCTTGAAACTTTGAAACTCCTTAAGTTAAGCTTTTGACTTGGCTCAAAGGTAGGTGGGTATTGTATTGTATAGGAACTTCCAGTAATTTCTTGGGAAGCACGCCGCACTTGTATGCAAAATAGTTTGTCAGATCCGTCTATCTGGTTTTGTAGAAACAAAAAAAAATTAAGTACTATTTAAAATAAACATTAATTACACAAAATTTATATTTACGTCAATCGATCAACGTAGATAATATTATACGTACACCTATGGCGCAATTTACTACATTATTTTATACCGTTCTCAGTTGACAGATAAATTTAACTTATCTACTACTACTAATAAATATATTTTAGTGAGACGAGTTCTCTTTTCTAAATCATATGTTTATCAGATGATGATATACCGTCAACTCTAGAATACAAATTAGATAATCTTACGTAATGCTCAAGTCTAAGCAGCATCTATATCATGAGTGCCGATTCCTAAACACAATGTAGGTAACTGCTCTGCTCCTGTCGCCAGTAGCGTGATGTTACAAACATAACCTTCCTCGAGAACTGGGTTATCATACGCAAATACAATTTTGAAATTCCGACTGGTAGTTCTAGAGATTAGCACGTTCAAACAAATAAACAAACAAACAAACTCTGCCGTTTTACATAATAGTATAGATATATTGCAATGAATTATATAAATGCAAAAATTCTATATGCAGCACCTAATGGTTGGCTCGTAGAGAATGCCTCAGGCATTAGGTCCGCCATACATTAAACTGTATAAAGTCTTATCAATAAACTAGCTTACCGCGGCGCGGTTTCACCCGCGTTTTTGCTTACTGGTCTGTTCCTGTCGCCAGTAGCCTGATGTTACATAGCCTAGAACCTTCCTCGAGAACTGGGCTATCATACGCAAAAAGAGTTATTCAAACAAACAAACAAACTCTTCATCATCATCATCATATCAGCCAAAAGACGTCCACTGCTGGACATAGGCCTCCCCCAATTTTCGCCATCGTAGCCGGTCGTTCGCCGCCGTCATCCATCGGTTGCCCGCCACCCTTATAAGGTCGTCGGTCCACCTTGTGAGGGGTCTGCCCACGCTGCGTCTTCCGGTTCGTGGTCGCCACTCTAGAACCTTTCTGCCCCAGCGGCCGTCAGTTCTGTGAGCTATGTGTCCTGCCCATTGCCACTTCAGAGAAGCAACTCTGCGAGCCACGTCAGTCACTTTGGTTCGCCTGCGGATTTCTTCGTTTCTCAAACGATCGCGCAGGGAGACGCCTAACATAGCCCGCTCCATCGCCCTCTGAGCGACTTTGAGCCTTCGGATAAGACCCATAGTTAGCGACCACGTCTCTGCTCCGTATGTCATCACTGGCAACACACACTGGTCAAAGACCTTGGTCTTAAGACACTGCGGTAGTGCGGACGAGAAGATATGTTGTAGCTTTCCGAACGCTGCCCAGCCGAGCTGGATTCGACGAGTGACCTCTTTCTCGAAATCGGACTTACCTAATCGGACTGTTTGTCCCAGGTATGTGTACTCGTTTACGAATTCGAGCATCGAGCCTCCGACCGTAATAGAAGTGGGTGTAACATGGACATTGGTCATGACTTTAGTCTTGTCCATGTTCATTTTTAGGCCCACTTGTCGAGAGACTCTACTGAGGTCATCGAGCATTGCACTGAGCTCCTCCACGGTCTCAGCCATGACCACGATATCGTCCGCGAATCGAAGGTGAGTGATGTACTCGCCGTTTATGTTGATGCCAAGTCCATTCCAGGTCAGAAGCTTGAACACGTCCTCCAGTGCAGCGGTGAAAAGTTTCGGAGATATGACATCTCCCTGTCGTAGTCCTCGCTGCAACTGGATAGTCTGACCATTAATTCGTACTGACATGGTGGCGTTTTCATACAAACACTTCAGCACTTCGATATATCGATAGTCAATATGGCACTGTTGGAGAGAATGCAGCACGGCCCAGGTCTCGATCGAATCAAAGGCTTTCTCATAGTCCACAAACGCTAAGCATAGGGGCCGGTTATACTCTGTGGACTTATGTATAACCTGCCGCAGCGTATGTATGTGGTCTATGGTACTAAAACCTTTTCGGAAACCGGCTTGTTCGGGAGGCTGGAAGTCGTCGAACCTGTTTGCGAGACGATTAGTGATGACTCTTGAAAACAGTTTGTAGACGTGACTCAGGAGTGTGATAGGTCTGTAATTCTTCAGAAAGGTTTTATCGCCTTTCTTGAAGAACAGCTCCACCACACCCCTATGCCATGCCTGTGGCGTTTTGCCCTCGAGGAGGACGGCACTAAAGAGCCTCTGAAGGGCCTTCAGGACAGGATTTCCGCCTGCCTTCAGTAGCTCGACTGTGATTCCATCCTCACCCGGCGCCTTGTTGTTCTTGAGCTGTCTCAGGGCCATACCAATCTCGCACAGGCTGACGTCCGGGATGTCTTCGGTGTAATGTCGAGTTAACCTAGCTCTTGGATCTGATGCTAGGGAGCTAACAGGTGCATGTTGTGTCGTGTATAACTGTCCGTAGAACCTCTCGACCTCCTCTAAAACCTCTGGCGTAGACGAGATGATCCTGCCGTCCACAGTCTTCAGCTTGACAAGTCGGCTCTGCCCGACAGACCGATCTCGTGCGACAACAAACTCTTCCGCTTTATATAATAGTATAAATAAATAAAATACATTGTACACAAAGGAAAACTTAAGAAACATTAAATATATTTATGTCCTTTGTAGATGACTCTACCTTCTGGGTTTTCTAAGTTCATATACCTTCTTAGGTTGATACTTATTATGTGCGTTATCAATAAAATATTATATTGTAAGTACATTATTTCTGACAGCTAAAAGTATTTGTTTGGTCGTTAAGATACCACCGCATTTGTTGTATGGATCGCACTTTAGTCATTATCTACATTTTATTTATGTTCTATCACTCCTACAGAGAACAACATGAGACTAGTGAATGACATTAAAACTCATTATAAATTATAAAACAGAGTAAAGCTAAAGGTCCTTCTTACAAGTATAAAATCAACGCAAAAAATAAGTCAAAGAAATAGCTACATTAGTAGCCGTGCAAAAAGGTCCTTGAGTTTTTATTTTAAATGCATACGACTGTATGATTCGATGCAAATAGTACAAAATAATATTACAAACCAGATAAAAAGAATTGTTAATTGTTGTTTAGAGCAAGTTTAAAATAAATCAATGCGTTCTCCACATACAAAGGTGCGGTGATGCCAAACTCTTTGTTTTTTATTATTAGGATTCCGTACCTCAAAAAGAAAAATGAAAACCTTCTAGGATAATTCTGTTGTCCGTCTGTCTGTCATGACCCTTTATCTCGGAAACGCGTGGAGATATCGAGTTGAAATTAAAATGATAAATTCGGTCTAGTGTCTTGATGCTGTAAAAAATAAAACTTTTTAACGTTAACGTTAACGAAAAAAATGCGGCCGTTTATGCCGCAAAAAACGTATATTTCGACACTCTCAAGGGAATCAAAATTTATAGGGTATTTTCCGTTGACCTAGAACTATGAAATTTGGTAGGTAATACCGTCACTACTTGTATAGCAAAAAATCTGAAAACTATACATTTGTAATTAAATCATTAAAAAACAGGGTTTTTATGCCACGAATGGTGGTCCAAATTTTGTATTAAGTTAACCATGTCATGTGGGGTATCGTATGCAAATGTACAAGAACAGATTTTTAATTTTTTATATATATAGTTTTCGATTTATGACAAAGAATAAAAAAATAACCTTTTTCTTTTTTATAAGTATAGGTAGGTACTTACAATGTTGGTGTACGTAGTACCTAACAGTTTGCAATGCAATATGCACCTACAAATTTGTACGGAACCATTGGTGGGCGAGTCCGACTCGCACTTGTCTGTTTTTTTTTTATTTATAAAACTACATGCACACAAGCATTAATGGACTTATTGCTACAGCATTTTATATGGACAACTACGAAACACTATTGATATCATTGAGAGAAGTTTATATTGCTTGGTTGATCTTTTGGAATTTATTGATGAGACAACATAAGACCAAAACACTCATTTTAGAAACCGTCGAATACAAATCCTACACCAAAATCCTAAAATTCAATGCTTGATAAAACTCAGTTGTAGGTACTGCAAGTAGCAGTTTGCTTTGATCCCTAATTGTATTCTCTGACAAGAATAGACCGTGCCCTACACCCAAACTTACAAATACATTTACGAGTCTTATAGATGAAATTATTGTACAGGTGCCTAATTAAGTATTAAATATCCAGTCTGTTTTACTACTATCTATCATTTTGTTTTCTTACTACTTAATACTACTTATAAATTTAAACATTTAGGTACTTTATTAATAAGATAAATGAAACATTAAAATACAGATATCACATAAAAATAGCGACCAAATATTTTAGTACAAACCTGTGCATTGTTCGACAGGCACAACTTTACTATCAGCCCATACTGTGAACACAGCAATAGATACTGCAGCCAGCACTAACCACAAATTGAAGATCGACTTCATTATCAAGAGTTGACGACGACCGCTCACTGCAATAACCCACAAAGCACTAAGAGGCTGGAGCTTAGAAATCAGTTTGCAAATATAATCATCGAACGTAATTCCAACAAGGTCACTAACGAACACTTTTGAATCATAAAATGGTGGCGCTCATATATATTAATACAAAATAGCAAAAAAAATCCGCGAGAATCTCATTATAGGTCGTTAGTCAGATATGTTCACCAAAACGTGACAAAAAAAATCTATGTAATTTTATTAAAACCAGGCAACTTAGCTAATTTTATTTTTATATTTAATTATAATACAAAAACCGGCCAAGTGCGTGTCGGGCCACGCACAGCGTAGAATTCCGTAGTAAGTAGTGTAGTTGACTATTTCGCAATATGCGTACCCTTTAAGAAGTGAGTTTCATTAAATTAAGTCTCACGTATTAAACCTCCTGTAGAAGTAAATGATTTTACTGTAGATGGTAGAAAAAGATTTAAAAAAAAATGTTTCCGATTCATCATACTAGCGTAGAAAAATCTTCTAAGTGACTATTTAGAAAAAAAAACGTCATGACATTGTCATATCTGTTCCTGCTGTGACATTATGCCCTCGAGCAAATTCGTACCAAATGAATTAAAATTATGTTCTGCCTGTGCGTTTTCAGTTAAAGAAAATTACAAATTAATTACGTTATTATTATTACATACTTTTCGATATATTTTATGATAAGTATACGTCAGATTTATATCATAATTTCATTGGTCATTTTTATCTATGTGAATATGTGAATGAAACGGTTCTAATTGAAAAAAAATAATGATATTACTTTGATTAGGATTAAATTTTTGTATTGAGTTAAAAATACTTTGAATTTAACCTACATTAGTACAACGCATAATAGCGCGCTGGCGGCTAACTATTTCGGTTTAATATTATCGTTACTGGCTCGGCTCCTACAAGTGATAGGTTGATGTATTCTTGATGTATGGTGCATCTAAGTATATTGAGAGTGAAAGCTTGAGTAATCCACAATATAATAGTGAAAACCACATCCAAATCCATTGAGTAGTTCTCGTGATTAGCGCGTTCAAACAGAAAGACAGACGCTTTCTAGCGACTTCCGTTTATACTATGAATAGATGCCTCACTAATTTCAGTAAGGAGTATATTTATTTATATGAGTTTCGAGTCGATAGCTTTAAAAATAAAAGTTTTTCCATACAAACTTATACCCCCTATTTCACCCCTTTGTAAGGGTTGTTTAGAAAATTAATTAACGTAATTAAATAATTATTATTTTCTAGTAATTTAGAAACCCTACTATTAAAACTATAGAAGTTTAATACAAACTTTGCCACCCGTTTACCCCCTTAGAAAATGAATTTTGCAAAATACCGTCTTAGTGAGCACTTACGTCCTAAAAGGAACCCCCATGCAAAATTTGATACACCGTGATGAGTGAGTGAGTGACCTTTAACAGAAGGCAATGTACCTATGTATAATACAAATATAATGTTTTATCAGAATTCTTATTTAAAACTGTGTAACTTCTTCTTCTTCTTACCTACTTAGTTTTTCTGCACCACCTTAAAAGGTAGACTGGTCGAGAATGCCATTGGCATTAAGTCCGCCTATATACAATATGTATAATTGAAGTTTTTAAATAAATCAAGAGAGATATCCCACAGCATTACTATACTGCTATATGAGGGCCTTCCACCTGCAATTGACATTGCTTGGTCAAAGTAAGTAGAAGTTGGGGCTATAATACTATAAGTATAGCTCGAAAACTGCTAGCTTGTGTGGTGTCTCTCACCAGACCATGGCACATATATTATCGTGCTCTGCCTGCCCTGTCACCTGTACACGCATGGAGCTGTACAACGCTACAGACAACGCACTGTTAGTGGCAGCGTACTGGTCATCACTCATCACAGATTTAACTCGCCCGTGTCGACACGATAAGAAGAATATGAATGTTTATTCAAGATAGCGGCCCGCCCTAGCTCCGCACGGATGTACATTTTTTAAATATTTTGGGATAAATAAAGATAATTTAACATACAGGTATGCTAACTAAAACTTCCATTACTTTAATAGATGTGCACGCACGCACGCCTCTGCCCGCCCACTCTCACGCCGCGTTGCTCACTGCGCTCGGCGGCGTGTATTTTATGTTAATGTTGACATTTTTAATATCGTAATATCTTTTGAATGGTATGTCCAATTTCAATATTTCAAAAAGTAGTCAACAGGTATTTAAATAGTCTTAAATACGAAATAATTTATTTTGATAAGAACTATTAAAATGGTGAGATAACATCGTCTGATTTTAATCGAAATTTCTATCCACTTTTAAAATGTAAAAACGTAGATATAGTGACAGTTAGACATATGGTCTCGCAAATTTTTTTGTAGATATTGATATGTTATTTAATATTGTAGAACATTTTTTTTGTTCTATCATCAATACTTTCCGCAGCGCATGCGATGAAAGACATTTTTTAGCTAATTTTTTTACACCTTGGGTTGGTTTTCGTAGGTATTTTTAAGGATCTCTATTTTTTCTAGTAATATTTATAGCCTATGTTACTCACTGAGAATGTGGCTTTCTTATGGTAAAAGAATTTTTGAAATCGGTCCAGTAGCTTTTGAATTTATTCGTTGCATACAAAAATATAAAAATACAAACTTTCCTCTTTATAATATTAGTATAGATATAGATTGAGTACCTACCTACCTATAACTCGAAAACCTGTAAAGCCTACTTAGCCGTGATAGCTTTCCTTTTAAAGTAGCGACGAAACAGCTAAATATTACGCAATCCTAAACGGAACCTTGAATCGCAAAAATGGTCTTCAGGAAATCTCATTATTTTTCGTATTCAACGACACTCCTTTTGATGGAGTAAACGAGAAAGAAAAATAACATCCCCTTTTAGGTGCACGCTAATAAAAAATGTTTTTTTAATTTTTGTTGTAGGTACTATTTTGTCGGTGTGATTTATATGTATATCCATACTAGTACTAACTCTCTCTGCACTAGGCCACGATAGTATTACCGTGACTAGGCCGCCTACGGACGGACGGACGTGGCAAAATTATAAGGGTGCCTTGTTGACTACGGAACCCTAAAAAGCCATAATAATATTAAGTATGGACCTATAATTACAATTTTTTTTAAATTTTTACTATGATTTTTCTTAGCTAACAAAAATTGCTTTTGCGACGAAGTAAATAAATAAGTTAACTAGTAGGTATTCCTCGTGCTAAAAACACGGCCATGCCAAAATTCGTATTCGCTCATGAACTTTAGCTGCAGAAGCTTAAGTAGCTAGAACCCACTTGCGTTTAGACATCATAAAAGAAAGTAATGTATTTTACATCTTTTCTGCTACCAAGAATGTACATTTTTGGTAGCTATGGCGACTTCTACTCATTATGAGGTACACCCTACATAAGTAGTGTTGCTACGGCTACGATATTCTGTAGGATAGAAGCGAAGTGTGAGTGCGATGTCTCCTAAGGAGACCATCAAAGTCACCCCGGTTGCTGTTTCCAAGCAGAAATCACCGATATTTGTTTTCAGAGGCTTCTCTTAATCATAGAGCTAGCATGAGCTAGGTTCCTAAACCAGATTTCTAAAAATAGATCTGTTATTTTTACTCTAAACTGGTCAATCGACATATTATTTTACACATTCAATGTCAACCACGATACGTATTCCAGCTACTTCCTCATAAATTTTAAAATAATAAGTAGGTTCCGTTTAAATATGTAAATAAGCATTAAAAATGTTGTATGTTTTATTATATTATTTAAACCAGAAGGTAAAAACACAAGTCTATAAAAGTATATAAAAGCGAAAGGTCACTCACTCACTGACTCACCTATCACGATACCTCAGAAACTACAAGTACGGTTCTTAAATTTTGCGTGGGGACTCCTTTTAGGACGTAGGTGCTCGCTAAGACGGGATTTTGCGAAATTCATCCCCTAAGGGTGTAAAAAGGGGTGGCAGAGTTTGTATGAAACTTCTATAGAATGCTATATTTTTAACCGACTTCAAAAAAGGGAGGAGGTTTCTCAATTCGACCGTATATATTTTTAAAGAATAAAATAAATGGCATCTCAGATTTAATACCGGATCCACAAGCTTGCCACTTGGCACAAACCATAAACATAAACAAACGCTTGAATAGGTGGTCCAAACAGCGATATCCACGCGTTTACGAGTGTAATGTGTTGTGTTTTTCGAAGAAACAAGCATGTCGGAAGTCGAGCTGTTGTCAGCTATAACATTTAGTTTAGCTTACTTTTATTATAAAAAAATACTAAACGAAAAGAGAGAAAATAAAAGGAAACGGAAAATTCGGCAAAAGAAGATCATTCAAATTCATAGAAATCTAACAAGATGTTTTTTATGATACTCATTTTTATTAACTGAAATACTATACGTAGGTATACGGTATACCTAATCGACAGGTATATTTACAATAAAAACAATCTTCACGCGTCTTTTTTTTGGCAAGCGTGTTGATCCGGCATAAAACACGAAGAAAGATGCCGACACGGCGACGCGGACGGTGGAAAGGAATGACTTCTAAAGTGCCATTTTGGCCAAAATGAGTTATCAAGATGGTTATACATACATAGGATTACGAGCATTTCTTAACTAACACTTTGTACATAGAATCAACCGCACTATAGTGCAAATATTTGTGTGCATAAACATGAATATTTGCATTGGTCTACGTGTTTTTGTTTAGATAGGGTTTTTTTTCTGCGTCGACTAGTACTACTTTCGTAGCGATTGGAGCATATTTTTGACGTTTTAGAAGATTTTCCTTACTGTCGCCAGTACGAGCAGCATCTCATTTTCAGACTCCTAAAAGACGTGTTTCTGGTGATTTTGTTAAGTGTCTAGCATTTTGGAAGTAATTTTTCTTGAAACAAATTGTTTTCGAGTAAATATATAAGCATTTTTCTTTTTATTATCTAGTTGTTTTTTTGGACATAAGAAGTTTTTGTTTATAGATTTTTATAAAAATATCCTTTAGGGATAATTTTTTTATTAAGTCATAACTATTCTTGAGAAATTTAGTCCGAAGACAGCATGAGATGGCCGCATTAGAAGTATTTCTTCTGAACAGCATTGTGAACATTACGATTTTTTAAAACAATAGTTTTTACAAGGTTTTTAAATTAAGATCTGTTCAACATTTTTTTCTTTCCAAATATGAGTTAATAGTTTCTAATAGGAATATTTCCATTTATTATTTTACATGATTTACAGGAGATAAGAATTTTTTGCTAACTCTCTCTCTTTGCCTAGCCTTATCCCATTTCATTTGGGGTAGGCTCTCCTCGTCATTTTTCTCCAGAGTTTTCGGTTCTGGGTTGTCGAGTCATTCACTTGAGCGTTCTTTAGGTCATTGTTGATCACAGATGACCAAGTCAGAAGGGGTCTACCACGTTTTTTTGGACCAGTACTTGTGTGGAGGACTTGCCTCGTTATGTGATCTTCGAGTCTTCTCATTATGTGCCCATACCACCTGAGACGCGTTTGCCACGAATTAGGTCGTTTCTGACCTTATCTCTGAGGGTGACACCTCCTGCCCATCGCAGCATCTTCATCTCAGTAGTGTGCATTTTTGTGATATGAGTCTTTTTCATAGGCCAGCATTCGGCACCGTAGATAAGAGCTGGGCGGACTGCGGTTTTGTAGACTTTACCCTTGACACGCACTGGCATTCTGTTGTCGCACAACACACCCGAAAGCTGGCGCCACTTCATCCAGCCAGTGTTGATACGCTGGGATACATCGGCGTCGATCATGCCATTGTTGGAGATCACAGAGCCTAGGTATTTGAAATGATCGACTTCCTTTAGCTGGTGGCCTTGAGTTGTCACAGAGGTTTGCTGGTTTCCTGTGGAATATAAGCAAGGCAAATATTCCGTTTTGTCCCGGCTAATTCTTAGTCCTGCTGTCTCGAGTGCATGCCTCCAGCTTTCGAGTGACTCTTCAAGTTCACGGGGGCTATCTCTGATAAGTACGATGTCATCTGAATACAGTAGATCCCAGGGGGGTTCCTTTTGAATATTTGCAGTGAGATATTCCATCACAAGTTTGAACAAAAGAGGGCTCAGAGTTGAACCCTGGTACACCTACTCCCACCTCGAAGTCATCGCTTATTCCCGCCGGGTTTTTTATTCTCGTGGTGACTTTGTGGTACATGTTGGCTATGACATGGACGTAATATTCTGGTACCTTCTGAGACCTTAAGGACTGGTATAATAGCTGTCTCGGCACCCGATCAAAAGCCTTTTCAAGGTCAATAAAGGCCATGTGGGAGTCCTTCTTCGTGTATCTGCGCTTTTCCAGTAGTATTCTTAGACAATGTAGCGCATCTGTTGTTAATTTCCCCGCTGCAAATGCCCCGCATTGATTTTCAAACAGGCTTGTTAGTTGCATTAGTCGGTTGTTGATGACTCTCTCCCATATTTTTAAGGTGTGTGACATGAGTTTTATGGCGCGGTAGTTTTCACATAGCCTAATATCACCTTTGTTTTTAAAGAATGGAATTAAAAAGCTTTTCCTCCATTCCGCAGGTATACCATTGCGGATGATTTTATTAAAAAGACTCGATAGAAAAAGGACGCCTTTCTCTCTTAGTCTTTTCCACAGTTCCACGGGGATCTCATTGGGGCCAGTCGCTTTGTTGTTCGACATTTTCTTGACTGCGTTCTCTACTTCTTCAGGGCTGATATCTTGAATTGGACCCTCCGTAGCGGCTATATGTACTGGTACCTCAAAGGAGTACGTCTCATTGAGAAGTTGGGAGTAGTACTCACACCACCTTGCATTGATATCAGAGTTCGAAGTTAGTAGGTTACCATCTTTGTATATTTGGTAGAACGAACTTTGTTTTTTGATATATTTGGTAGAACGAACATCCAAACTGTTTGTGTGTCGTTGTCTAGCAGTTCTGAAAAGTTCTCTGTCGTCTTTGGCCGTCTTTAGTCTATTATACTTCTTCTAAATCTTCGTCATGTCGTGCTCTGGCGCGCTTCACCTCACGCTTTGCAATTTTCTTGGCAATACTATAACTTTCACGGTCTATATCACTACCACTCTGTTGCCAGATCTTAAAGAGGTCTTTTTTGGCCTTAACTTTATCTGCTACTTCCGATTGCCACCACTTCGCTTTCTTGTTGTTCTTTAGTGGACCTTTTGGAAATACCTAGCTGTTTAGCTGCCATTTGAGTACAGTGGTTCCGAAAACTGTTCCACATTGTATCTACTGTGTGTGAGTGACTTGCGTAGTTTGATTCTTCACTTAGATAGACCAATATTTCTTTGACCAGACGATCTCCTTCAGTGTGTGATAGCTTGTGCCAGCGTATTTTATGTATAGTCTCCTTGTGAACTTTGATAGGTTTCGGCATTATAAAGTCTGCGACTAACAACCTGTGTTGTGACGTGAGGAGCTCACCTAGTAGTACCTTACAGTCCCTGAAGGTGTGTAATTTGGCGCGATCCGCGAGTATATAATCTGTTTGAGAGCTTGATCTTCCGCTTTTGTATGTTATTTTAAGTCTATCCAGTTTTTTGAAAAATGTATTTACTATCGCCATGTCATGTGTGATCGCAAAATCTAAGACATTAGAGCCCTCCATGTTCCGAGATCCATAACCTTGGCCTTCATGCACTCTTTGATGGTAAGGTGAGGATGATCCGACGTGACCATTAAGATCTCCTGCAATATACTTGGTTTCCTCAGGTGGGAGGGATTGCATTAAATCGTTTAAATTATCCCAGAAGCTTAGTTTTTCTGTATCACTGCATCCCACCTGTGGTGCGTACGCTGTATTATGTTCATGCACGGTTGTTTGTCAAGTGCCAATTTTAAAGCCATTATGCGGTCGGTACGGTGCTCCGTGGTACGGTGCGCTCCTGGAGGTCTTCGTCGAGTACAATTCCGACCCCATTTTGTTTTGCTGTTGTGCCATGATAAATGAGTTTGTATCCATTTCCGATGTTTCTAGCCTTCGACCCCTTCCACTTAGTCTCCTGTATGTAACATATATTAACCTTGCGTCTGAGAAGTACTTCACTTAGCTCGGCGCTGCGTCCCGTCATGAAGCCTACGTTCCAAGTTGCTATTCGCATTTTTGGTTTTTGTCGGTATGCATCCACGACTTTACCGTCGCCTTGGGGATACGCCCTAGCATTTTGGTTGCCCTTAATTTCTTCGTTGCTTTCGGGGGACGCCCTAGTGTTATGCCTCGCCCTTTTAACATTTTTCTTATTCATGATGAGAAGAGGTTGGTGTGGTTTGTAGTTTTACGGCCGGTTGCCACCTGACGCCAAACAGTGACCCGTCTTGCTTACTGGGGCTTAGGACGCCGCCGTTGACCCTAAGGTTCGTCCGCCGCCGTCCTCTTCATGACATCCTGCCTGGTGCCGCTGTCCTCTGTCAGCCCGTGGCCAAAATATGTCTAGCTGGCCTGACAGAGGGTTATGTACCTGTTGGTCCGCGGGAGGTATTTTATTTCTCTCCTGCCCTGCATATCTGCCGAGCTTTCTCCTATCCGCCACCTGGAGACGCGCTCCCTAGGGGTCAGGCTCCCCCGAGAATTTTTTGCTAACTAACTTTAAGTTTATTTTTCTTAAACGCCAACTTTCTTGCGATAGAGTAAAGTTAGGTACTTGCATTGTATGTATCTAATCTCATCTGGACTGAAATTTTTTAGACAACCCATTTGCAATATAATTATTGACATATTTAATTGAATATAAAATACTTTTCATCCAGTAACCAGCCCGGTGAAGGTCATTATATGGTGGGATCTTATACTAGTGGTCTCAGACAGATATTATTAGCCTAACTAGTGTAGCAGTCTGTCCGTTTTGTAAATATCAGTTGCGAGTGAATACCTATCTTTTGTCAATACTTTCATAATCATGATGCAGGTATTGTATTTATGTTGGCAAGTATTTGGTGCAAGATTCAACAGTCCGGTTTTTTTTGAAATTTTGTACAGACTGTGTTAAGTAATTTATATTTTTTTGCTAATTTGGTACCTTTGACGCTAAACTATCATTATGTATCACTAGCTGCTCCTCGCGGCTTCGCCCACGTGTAAAATGAGATTTGTCGCCCTCGGGAACCAGACCAATTTTCGGGATAAAAGTAGCCTATCATATCGAATCTACCTACATACCAATTTTTAAATATATTTATGTTAACTATTCATTGATAAATAGTTAACATAAATATATTTTTCAATAAAAACCAAAAACACAAATGCAAACACTTTTCTAATATTATTGTTTAAACAACTGCATTAAACAAAGTGGTAATCGAAGGTCGATTAACAGTCGGTCTAACCTTACGTTTATACAATTTATAAAAAGTATTTAGAGATCGTCAGTTTCCCCTTGAAAGAATCTCCTCAAGTGGGTAATGATCAGTCCAATTTTTAGATGCTACTGCTGACCTTACACTGCGAGGAGATAAGATGCTTTTATACTGTAATAAACAAATTACTGGCATTTGCAGTGCTTCTACGGCTTTCAAGAAGTGAGATTGTATGCTTAGCCCAGTAGACAGGGTCTAAGTTATTGTTATCTTTATTAGAAATTAACCTCCAGCCGGATTGTCTATAATCTGCAGGATCGGTTTTCGAACTAAAAAGGGATCAAAAAATTATTTCACTAATTATTTGGATTGAAGTAATTGTTAGAATCAGCTCTGAGCAAAGTTAAACCATGGATCCTTCTATCTATCCTTTTCGGTGAGTATGAATCCACATTTACCTTCTGCTGTTTATGTAGATACAACTGTCTGTATAGGAAAGGCACTATAGGTGCTTAAAATATAGCTTGGTGCCTGCGACATTAGCTACTTCGTTTTTAAGGATAGCTATAATAAATTCCCTGTTAAAAAAGTTTGGAGTTTAAAATTAATATTAAGACTTTTTTTTATTGATAAGATATCTAATAATAATTTGCAGAATAATTACGGTGTACCTAATAAAATATTTTCCCTTTAAACGCTTTTAGAAGACTGGTTAGAGATGCGTCTATGTCAACTGACATAGACAATATCGATAAAATAAATTCATGCTAATTATAATTTGAATGTCATAATATTATATAAATTATGAATTTATTTTGAAAGAAATGTCTAATGCGTTCTAAATAATCCCGTATTATTGAAGTTATACTTCTTTTGGTGCGATTGGTAAAAATGATGAGAGTGAATTTTTACGATGCGCGCGCACACCGACAGAAAAAAGCAACAACCTGAAGTTAGTTGCGAACCTTTTACACCCTGAAGTTAGTTTATTTATTTATTTTATTTGGGAAACATACAGTTACAATAAATAAATAATAATTTACTTGATAAACTATACATAAACCAAAAACAGTTTCCACTACTAAACATTACTAAAACGCCTAAAAAATTACAAATTACAAATATATTGTGCACAATGTAAATAACCTAGGAAGTGGAATAAAAAGCATAGATATAAACATAAGCATACATGTAACAAAGAAAATATAAATAGCAGTTAATTGTGTGTAGGGACCAGACAATCGTGAACATATTTTTTAAAATTAGGTAACAAAGTTTGAAATATATCTATGAAACCATCATCAATATTAGTAAATGTATTATTATATAAATTACAGGATCTGTTGACAAATAAATTTTTTGTATAATTAGTTCTAACAGAGGGAACATGGAAAAATACTCTTTTTCTTGCACTAATACGTGGACATATTATACCGATTTTGGCTAAGAGATAAGAAGAGTCAACGTGGTTACTTATAATTTTATATAGAAAGACCAAGTCTCTTTCATTTCTACGCGTCTGTAAAGATGGTAACTCTGGTAGTTCCTCCAAACATATATTATTTCTCCAAATAATATGCTTTTTAAATTTATTTTGAACTTAACCTGAAATTTTTTTTTTAGTTGCGAACATTTGTGTGTCGTATCAGTACAAATAATCAGTGTGAATAAATAAAAAATATATTGGCGTTTATATCAATTCAATTATATTTATGACGGTGATAGATATTTTTTATTGATCATTTCACATTTTGGACTTAAAAATAATCAAAAAGGAAATTTCACCGATTTTGGCACACTTTGTCAACATGAGTTTGTCTAGGGGTGAATATCCAACCATGCTTAAAAAGGCTTTGATAAGGCCCATTTTTAAGAATGGGAAACATTCAGTTTATGCTAATTATAGACCGATTGCCATTTTATCAGTAATAAATAAAATAGTAGAAAAAATTGTGGTTAGCAAAGTGAGTGAGTTTTTAGAGAAGAACCATATATTGTTGGATGCGCAACACGGGTTTAGGCGATGTCGTAGCACCACAACAGCATTATCAATATTTTCGGAAGACATCAATGAAAGTCTAGATCAGGGACATCAAGTATTGGCTCTTTTTATTGATTACAAAAAAGCTTTTGATACCCTGGACCACGAGATATTGCTTCAAGCCATGGATGAATGTGGCATAAGAGGTCCCACAAAAAAGTGGTTCCGTAACTACCTAACAGACAGAACATTGCAAACATGCATAGCAGGGGTGACGGGACGCGAAGCCGCGGTGACCACGGGTGTGCCTACCGGCTCGGTATTTGGTCCTGTCGGCTACACTATGCATGTTAACAGTGTATGCAATGTAGTTAAAAAATGTCGAGTATACATGTACGCTGATGATATGTGCTTGCTATATTCATCCAGAAATATACAGGAGAGCAGAGCAGTGTTGCAGGCAGACTTTGATAACATAACTAAATGGGCTCATGATAATGGTATAATTTTAAACACTAGTAAAACTAAAGTAATGCATATATATTCACCACACAATATTGTAGCTAAGTGTATTAAAAGCTCAGATATAAAAATCGTGGGTCATACGTACGATTGCCTACATGCTCTGAAAACCAACTGCGTATGTCAAGAACTGGAGTATGTCAGTCAGTTTAAATACCTAGGGCTAAGGGTGGATAGACATTTAAACTGGAGGGCTCATGTTGACGATGTGTGTACAAAACTCAGGGCAGTATTATGTAAGTTCTATCCGTTAAAAACATCGTTGAGCAGAAAAACTCTTCGGATTATATACTTCGCTCTTGCCGAGTCATTGATCAGTTATGGTTTAAACACGTACGGCCGCACATTTAAAACATATCTAGATCTTATAAAATGTCTTCAAATTCGCTTTATGAAGTATCTCGTTAGCTGTAAAACTAAATTAAAATGTAAAGATAATAATTATGAGGAACTCTTTAGCATTTGTAGAATTCTACCTGTACATGATAAAGTCAAATACTTGGTGGTACTGGAGCAATTTTATAATGAACAGTATAAAGTACCAGTGCAAAATAAATATAATACTAAACGAGTGAGAGAATTAAAGTTAATTCGACCGCCGGTTAGAAATTACTATGGAAAAAGAACCAACAAGTATTTGATCCCTACTATCTTTAATGAAATGACTTGGCTAAGACAAGACCAGAACAAATCAATAAGTAAGCCTACATTAAAGAAAAAACTAAGACATGTACTCTTATGTGATATGTGACATTGCCTGTTACCTGTTATTTTATTTTTTATTTTTCTATGTTCTAAACTAGACTAGTTATAAGGAACAAGCTGTACTAAAATAAGCGCTGTTCCCGCCGACAAACTGCTGCGCAGTTTGGTGGGTTTACACATAATTGTAAAAAGTTTAGTTCCAAATAAATGATTTAAAAAAAAAAAAAAAAAGTAAAAATATTTAGTTTTAATATTAGTGGTAAAAGTGGTTTTAATATACTGTTTTAAGTGCATTTATAGATTTGAGGTTAACTGTCGGTATGTATAATTTATTTACATTGCAAATTATAAATTATTACATTATTAATTTTTTTTTTTGTTTTCTTTTATTTTAATTATATTTTATGATTTTTCATTATTGTTGCATGCTATTTATGTATATTTATGTATGTATGCGTTGTGTTATTATTTGGTATTTTTGGATTGTTACGCCAAAGAAGTATAACTTCTTACATGCGTACATGAGTACACACACTCTTTTTTTTTATTAATTTACAAGACTGCTCTAGTGATGAATCTGATTTTGACTTAGAGCATTAAACCAACAGGAGTGGACACGCGCTCTATTTCCCTTGCGCAAAAGTCTGCCACTTTCGGCGGGGGACGGGGTAACGCGAGCAACGCACACTAATTACAATGTTAACTACTAATGCATTTTCAAATCGCGTCGTTATACACGCACACAATAAAATTATTACACACTAGCTTAAACTAAACACACACAATCACATTCACACACAGGGACATCTATCAGTTTACGCTTCCTTAGCGTAAAACAGTTAGAGCTTGACTCTGTCGATATTTAGTATCGATGTTTAGGATTTCATATAAGTACGCGAAAGATTTAATTATTTTCATGATTATTATGTTTGCTTATTAAAATGAGCATTATCTTATATTATATAGAACAGTTTTAGGTAATAATAATCTATTATAATTTTAAGGTTTTTTTTTATTTAAGCACTTTGAAATAGATGAAAGTAAAGTAAGTAAAGTAAATAGTTCATAAACATGAATTAACTAGAAGTAATTCTGTAAATTCATGTTTATGTCAATATTACAGGAAGAATAAAACAGTGTTTCTAACTAGCACACTTTTTTGTAATTATTATCAAAAAAGCCCGTCATACGGTCGGGCTAAATTTATTTGTTAAACATTGTTCGACAAACAAATCTTGTTATGCGGTCGGGCTCTCCTACTATGTTTACTAATGTTTATTCAATACTTCCGATCCCTGATAATACGGAACCCTCGGCGCGCGAGTCCTACTGGCATTTAGCCGTTTTTTTTGAAGTTATACTTTTTTTGGCGCGATTGGGAAAAATTATGAGAGTGAATTTTTACGATGCGCGCGCACACCGACAGAAAAAAGCAACACCCTGAAGTTAGTTGCGAACCTTTTACACACTGAAGTTAGTTGCGGATCTTTGTGTGTCGTATCAGTACAAATAATCTGTGTGAATAAATAAAAAATATGTTGGCGTTTATATCAATTCAAATATTTATGTATGTATGCGTTGTATTATTATTTGGTATTTTTGGATTATTATGCCAAAGAAGTATAACTTCTTACGTGAGTACATGGGTACCCACTCTTTTTTTTTATTTTACTACTGCGCACAAGGATGTATGTTCAATAACCACCACCTGTTGAAATTTGTTCTAGTGTGGATTAAAGATTGTAATTAATTATTACGTGTCAATTTTACGTGTATTATTCCTAAGTATGTATGTATATTCAAACCAAATAATACTTGAATTAATTGTCTGTTGCTATTAAATTTCGTTCTAACTAAGCAGAGCTTGTAATTGGAGGATTTTGTTCTGATTACATAGTAACAAGACACTGACATGAGAATGTATAAGTGGATTTTTATTAGAGAGATATTTTATCTGTTCAGATAACAAAAAAACAACAGAATATATTTCAGAAAGTCTTTATTTAAGTAGGTATAATAAAATACTGAAAAGCTGTGCAATTTAAATTAACCTTATAAATCTAGTTTAACTAATCCTAGGTAATGCAATAAGAGGAGGTAGCGCACAGCGATTTTACTTGCTAAAAACTGAGCTCTCCGCCGCTTGGGGCGTAGGGAGGAGGTAGCAGTGCTGGCAGCACAGAAGGCTTTGTCTTTTAAGCTGTTAGTCAGATACTTGTACGCTTAGGAACCCACTTATATGGTTCCTACAATATTGGACCCAAGCGACTCGAGGCGCTGCTTCTTTTGAAAATCTAAAACAAACAAAAAAAAAATTAATTTAATACTGGAAAACCAATATCGATATTTGTGATTAAACTGTCTCATCTCTAATTATGTTGAAGTGTGACCAGTTTCTTAAAAATAAATACGCTTATTTTTGTAAGAAATGAGCAATTATCTTTCGGAATAAAGTGCACTAATCTTGTATATTTGGATTTATAATCTCATTTTACTTGTTCATTTAATATTATTTTGTGCATTACTTGGTAAAAAAAGATTGGTTTTAATTAAAAATAAATAAATATGGGAACGGTGACACAATAATGTACATCCAAAATGAAACTTATTAGATATGTCAACAAGGCGAGATATAAAAAAGGAAAGGTTAGTTTTTATGTTAATTCAACTTAAAATATTACCCCAGATTGGAGTATTGATGATAAGCCTGGCAACACTTGTTGATTAGCATTTTATTTGGTTAAATTGCTAATTTAATGCCTTATTTAATAATATTAGAACAAAATAATACTACAAGGTGGAATGTAATATTATCCTTTTGTAGACTTGATGTCGCTGAACGCTTTTTACACCAAAATACACTGCAATTCGGCATTTCTATTGAGACGTTATTACGCACGCACTGATAGGTGACTTATGATGCGGAACGCGCGTCAACTAGTTTTATATAACGGGTATGACCGGTGGGCTGGTACCTTTGGCAGAGGGGTACGCCTGTCAGTGGCCTCTCCGGTTGGTTTAATGCTCTAAGGATTTTGACTACGATGATAATAAAATATGTATTTAGACTTTTATTGCCTTGAAGGGGTCAAGGCAATAAAAGTCTAAATTAAGAACTAATTCTTCTTGTTTGATTTCATCTATTATATTATAAACCATTAAAATAATATTCGATTATATATTTTTAATATCAAAATTTATCGATAATTAAATTAAAACGGGTAGATTGTCCTCATCACTAGCATATATGTCACTGACAGACGTCACAGGCACCAAGCTATACTTACGCACTAGAGTAATGAAACAATCGAACACAACCGGTCAAATATTGCTAACATATAAAAACTCACTGGTTCCTTGTCCATTACTGGTGCATTTACCCTATTTTAATTTTGTGTCAATTCAATTCAACACAAAACATTTTTAGTGTGAAAAAGCTAAGCACGTAGGATGTAAATAAAATAAACAAATTACATGATTAATATTTAATACATGATTAGTATTTAATACATCATTGTTATTTAAGTCGTACATTGAGATCAAATAAACGGCATTATATCTAGTAGTAGGTAGGTACTAGACTTAATGACAAAATTAAAAATACTGTAATACTTACCTCTATCCTCAGAACAAGGTGTAAAGCTGCTTTAGTTCTTGTTCTGAGCCTCTACCTAAGTATCTGTCAAATGCCGTAATGTATGCATGATACGAAAAACAAATGGAAAATTCGGTTTAAAGGTCACTTACATAATACTATCGTGCGAAGTAATTGGCTAGGTAGCAGGTCGGATCTACCATATGGCTTTTTGGGCTTCAGCCCAGGACCCCGTGGATTCAAAGGGCTCCCAGCTAATTTAAGTCGAAGTCAAAAATAGACGATAATGCTAAAACTTACAAAATTTTTTTCAAATCCAACCAAAGCGAGCAGAAAATCACAAAATCAGGAACAAATACTTACATGATAAAAATGAGAAAGATGAAACTGGACAAGAATTTGACTTAACTACCAGGAGCCCTCAAGCTCAGTTCTCTCTGAGAATGATATGAATAATATTGATGTTCAGCAGAAGGACGGGAATACTAAGACGGAAAGAAATTATGAAAAAAAAATTGAGTTTGAGAAATATCTTGACGTGAGCTCTTGGCCACTTTTGCTTAATAATGATTTTATTAATGACATCTTTATATCATATAAAATGACTAACTTTTAAACTAAACATCCGGAAAACATATTTAGCTTCGTTAAAGAAATACAAAGAACAAAACAAACCAATACTCATACACAATCGGATCGCCCGATTGGAAACACGTACTTGTTTAGAATTTCACGATATCCAAAAAAAAATAAACTGTAGACATGCAACTTCAGGAGCAATTAAGGAAAGAAACCGAATATTATCACAAAACGGGTAATTGCAGTCGTAATTTTTTTTAGTGTGAAGCGATTAGCATTTAGAGGTACCTACCGAGAGAGTATTTGGTTCTGAATATAATAGTAATTTTATGGGTGCTCTGAGGTTAGCGGCAAAGTTCGATCCAGAGAGATACCGAAATACCAAGAGCTGCAATCAAAGTCGGTAATATCATATTTATCTCAACAGTGTATGAAAAATCATTAAGATCATGAGGGAACAAGTAATCAAACAGATTATAAATCAAATAAATAATGACGATACAAAATACTACGCGATTGTAGTGGATTAAACTTCAGATTTATCTCATAACTAGCCGGACCGGCAAACTTCGTTCCGCCTAACAGTCAATCAACTTTACTTTATTTTTCTAAAATAAATTTTTATTTTTAGCTATTACGTAGCCTAACTTACTCCTTATTACATCAGCTACCTGCCAATAAAAGTCCCGTCAAAATCGGTCCAGCCATTTCAGAGATGATCAGCTATCTATCATACTTCGATACTGTTTTGTGTGAAGTGTACGAAGTGTACGAAAGAAGTGTATCGTTCATTAAAATTAGTAGTCATACTAGCTTACATTTATTTAATGTTTTACACGACCTTTTGGATAATAATACGAGTAGATTATCCTTGGCTAACTGGGACCAGTAATACGACAACACTGCTATAATGGCGGGACGCTAGAATGGTGTATAAGCATTACTAAAACAAAAAAATAAATCTGCGGATTATGTGCCATGTGCAGTTATGAGAATGCGCAATTCTCAAACTAGTTAGTTAAGAATCTGTGAAGGTTGGAACCGAAATCGTTAACTTTTTTGGAGTAGTGCAAAAATATACGTTTTCTGCTTCAAATTCAAATCATACATGGCAATTGTTAAATCGGGAAAAAAATTAAATTTACGTTAAAATTTTTTTAAGTCGACTAGATGGTCTTTCTACTAAGATGTTGTTAATGCTTTAAAAATAACTTTTTTAATTTTTTTGTACGACTTACCTGACGGTATGTGGCAACCGTACCCTATAGAGATGGCTGAGTTTTTCCAAGCATTACGAAAGTAGTAATGCTTAGAAAACACAACCAAATCGTTGCTGACCACGCAGAAGTGGATGAGAAAGGAAAAGTGAATAGGATCAGGACCGAGGGGGTATTTGGGCTGCCGGCGCCCTCACTCTACTACTATGATAACATTATAAAATTTTTAAAAAGTTTTAGCGAAAATAAAGAGAGAGAAGCTGATTTTCGTGATATTTATTCACTTAAAAACACGAAAGAAATTTTGGAAAGATTTAATTCAGTTAATAAAAAATTACAGAGCCCTGGATCAGAAGCTAAAAAGTTACGAAGAAAAAGCCAAAAAAATTAAGTACGTATGTGGTAACTAACTAACTACACTGATATAACTAAGAGACGCATTACATCAAAATATTCTGATAATTCTAGAGAAAGTTGCAAATCACAGCGCAGAAAGTTTTAAATCGACACGCTAAACGTTTCACTGGATAAACTGAATACAGATTTAGATCACAGTAGCCAAGTATATGAGACATGTAGCAAAAAAAAATAATTTTTAATGGATTTGCACAAAAACATGCAACACATTGATTTAGAAAGTGCAAATAAGGTTATTGACTATCATCCCGATGATGTGGATAAAAATGTAGTCAATGAATGCATCCAATTAAAAACTTATTTGCTTCAGTCCAAAGAGTCCTACACGTCTTGCATAGACATTTTTACGATTATATTTGAAAATAAACTTGTTGAAATACCTATTCCCGAACTGCTATACAATTTTAATAAAATATTTAATCTTACCACTCACAAGCTGTGAAGCCAAAAGCTCCTTTACCAGGATGGCATATAAAGAGAGAATAAATACAGAACGGTGATGTCAAACTCACGACTTAACCATTTATCCGTTTTGTCCTATGATGATTTAATTAAAAACCTAGAATGTGAGGAGCAAATTAAAGAATTTGTCAAAGGATAGGAAAGGTTGTTTTATAATTTTTCAATTTATTTAAGGTTGTATTTAACAAACATTTAGACATAATATATAATATAAATCAAATATTGTCTTATTTTTATCCTTTAAATAATTTGAGTAATTAGGTAGGACTTTAAGTTGTATTAGCCCAGGGCCTCCGAAACTAACGGTCCGGCTCTGCTAGGTAGACATTTTCTAAGATTAACTGCCTCAATTGTTCGGTGGTACAGTGTACGCGTAGCCACGCAGAAATCTCGGGTTCGCACCCCGGATCAGGTATTATAGGTATATTGGATTTTTTTGTCTAGTAATTCTCAGTTTAAGCCCGGAGTCTAAAATTATGTCCGGTAAATGGTAACAGGTTGGCCCCCTTTTTACATGGGAGCCAATTTATAACCAGCGAACTGGAACATAAAGATAACTACACAAGTGACATTTGACAGGTGTAGGTCTTAGGCTTTACCTTTTCATGTTGAATTTTATCGCTTACTACCTAACATGATGATGTCGTCATAATAAGTACATGTCTAAATAACAAAAATAATAAAAATAGGGATTTGATTGTGGACTAAACATTAAACTTTTAGTTTCATCGATTACATTTAGGTAGATATTGTTTTACAATAATTTTATTATCACTACGTATAGAAAAGGTATCACAAGTTCCATTGATTTTAGTAAAATATAGACAGACAAAACTAAAGTGTAGCAGCTAATATGTTTTACACACAGAATTATACATTATGACATATGTTCTACTAAGCTTTTTAGTATTGACTACAGCACAACTGTTTAGTCAGTAAATTTTATCCATAACAATTGGTTCGAGGAGTCGAAATGTAGTCTTTATAAAACAGATCTAACCATATACGTAAAAATAAAGATACTTAAAGTAAATCTTAATACAAATAGACTTTAAAATAATACGTAAATAAGTAATTTATAACTTCATACTAATAGTAATGTATTGAATAGAAATATTTCTCAAAAACAAAAACTGGTAGTAGCTGTAGTGATACCTAACATAATGCATAACTACGCCACAGCAGTGCATATTGTAAGCAATGCACAATCAGGCACAGCTGACGTTCTCAAGTTTTAAACAAACCGGGCTTAACCGTCATATGTACGACACAAAAATTGTATTTATTAAAAATTTTGATTAATTTTAGTACGAATACATCAAACGACGGTACGTACAGTACGACCACTACCGTTAGTTTCTGTTTTCGAGAGCGTAACTTTTCCACTCAAAACTATAGGTAGGTAGGTGACACATATATTATAATAACATAATTTAAATTTCATCAGAACACCAATTAAATCTCAAATAGTCTAAATGCTGAGTTATAAACAGCAATTATAGTGAGTATTATAAATTTATATCAAGTCAATTAGATAATATACTATCTACATCCATAATTACTACCAATTATTATAGACCGATAGCGCTAGGCTATTTTGGGGTCATAAGTTACAAAAATTTTAAAGTTGCTTATTTTTTGCCTGTGGATACAGTCATACATAAGAAGCCTAATATTATGTTTTGTGTCACATCTGCCATTTGCATTTTGAGTAATTCGATGATTTGTGATTAATTCTTTTAATTTAAATCAAAACTGGCAAAATTAATTTAAAGTTAAAAAAAATTATGGGAGCATGTCTAGGATAGCCTACGGAGTGTGCAAGCCTAATTTGTGTCATCTTCGTCCAGTGCAATCTGATATAGGGTCAGGATCTAAAAACGGTGCTAAAAAAAAATTATAATTGATTAAATAACTATCTCCTATTTCAGATCACTTACATATACCCATTAAAGAAATTTGTGCCCAATTAGAGCATGCAATTGTAAGATTTTTAATTATTTTGTTTTTCCAAGCTACAAACGCTCCAAAAAAATATTACAATCATTAGAGTTCACATATTTAATAACATAAATGTATGAAAAATCGACATTGTAAATTTGTGTCATTTTCATGCACGATAATTAACACAACACGAAAAATAATGGTTGCGGTCCAAACTGGCTCGCAAGAGGACGCGCGGCGTTGCCTCCTTCTACGCACGCACACCAAATTCGTTCGGTACCTACGATTTCTTCTAAGCGAATCGTTCTTTATAAATTAAATTAAAATTAACATATATTTTATTTTTACACTACGCTATCTGGTCCCAAAATAAGCATAGCATAATACAAATACATACTTCTTTTATAACTACTAGCTGCTCGCTGTGGCTTCGCCCTCGCGATATATGGTATTATGTTTAATTATGTAACTCAGGCACCAGACCAATTTTCGGGATAAAAAATAAAAAGTATCCTATGGGCTATGTCCGTCTCCGGCACCTATGTAGGTACCAATTTTCATCAAAATCGGTTCAACCGCTTAGACGCTGAGAGCTAACAAACAAACACCATACATACAAATTTTCGCATTTATAATATTAGTAGAATGTAGCAACAATAAATTATTATTTAATATTTATTTATTATTATTATTTATTTATTGAAGTGCATACAATAAATTATTATTTAAGAAACTCCCAGACTCAAAACAAACTCTATGTGTTTATTCACAAAACTGTTTGTCTCTTCACGGTTGGAAACCAGCCTCCCAACAAAGGTCACCTTGGCGGGAGATTGGTTTCAATCTGCGGTTTGTGTTGCGTCTAGATGGATCTAAACCACGCATAAACCACGCACTAACACGCTCGCGAGTCGGTACCGGGCGAGTAGTCTCCTCTTCTGGCGTGAGATCAACTAGGGTTGCCACCTTCTTTCGTCGATCTTCTACGAGAGGGTAGTACTTCCCCGTTCGATCCAGTCTATTCATGCTGAAACCAGCGTGAATCTACTAACGTGACTATTTAGTTATAAATTTTAACTAACTATCTTTGTATTAAATTTTTTGTTTTTATTTTATACTATATTTGTATAACTTTTTAGTTATCAATTTAAATATTTGTAAATGAAAATAAATGATGCAATACCATTGAAAAAGTGTTGCAATTATATTTTTTATAGGCGTTTGTTGTGAGACCAAATAAACCGTTTACATTATTTTGAAGTTAATATGGTGTTGAACTATTATAAAATATGTTAAAATTAGTACAAATATCCGCAGGGGCAAAGACGCTTGTAATAACTATATTATAATAATATAATAATAATAATAATATTCTACCACATTCACACAGCATCATCTAGCCCCAAATTAAGCAATTATATTTGCTTGTGTATATATTATATATAGCAAAATTATTGGTACCTATTTATATAATACTGTACTATTTACTATTTATATTCAGTTATTTTTGGAATCGGAGCCAGCCAACAGGATTTTAATTTTGTCTTTGCAACAAACTTGAACCGCACAGGGTGGCAATAGTGCGCACGGGCAGGGGCGCGTCGCGATAGCTTGGTAGCGCAGGACGTGATGCGCGGGATGTGCCTGAGTCGCGGACGGACACGGTCAGTCAGTGTATGAGAGCAGACGTCGTTGACAGTTGTGTCTAAATACATAAAAAAATTAATACGCAGTTCAGATTAGGTTTCGTTCGATTTCTTTTATTAAATCTTTATTTTACATACATATATTTATAGATTAATCTTTTCTTTAAAGTAATTTCTGATGAATTCTTTCTTTCAAAAGAAACCCCAAAGAAAATGAACTTGGCAAAGCCCCGACAACATCACTAAAAATGAAATTGACTTCATCATGACGGACAAACAGCGCATATTTAGGGATGTCTCTGTGATCAACAGGTTTAACACCGGAAGCGATCACCGACTGGTAAGGGGCACCCTAAATATAGTCTTCAGAGCTGAGGGAAACCACACGGTGAGGTCCATATTGAGACCAACTCTGCAACAAACCATAGCTGGCTCTGAACAGTTTCAGTTGGAGCTAAAGAACAGTTTTGATGCCCTGAAACTTGAAAACACACAGGACATTGACAAGGACCTAGACAGCATGGTTACAACCATTAGGGATATGGGCAAACGGTTTCGTGAGCGAAAAAATATGGGCCGAGATTTGCGACTATCAGCTGAGACTTAAAAACTCATGAGTTAGAGACGTGCAATGGTACATCATTACTCAGACCGAATGGCTCTGTCAAGTCAAAGCTCATCAAAAAATCAATACGGAGGGACTTAAGGCGCTCAAACATGCAACGCATTATGAACACAATTGAGCGAAATAAAGGTCCCAAAGTGTTCGAACAAAAGCTTGGCAGAAGCCATTTAAGACAGATAAAAACCGAGAATGGACAAATCCACACGTCTCAAACTCAAGTTCTCGCTGGAGTCGAAGAATTCTACGGAAACCTGTACTCCTCTAACGCCGCACCACCTTCGCCATCTCACCAAGACCTGAGAGCCACCCTGACCCGCCACTTTACCGATGAACTGCCAGATACCAGCCCAGAGGCGATCGAGTTGGCCCTTGGACAGCTGAAAAATGGGAAAGCCCCAGGTGAGGACGGTGTTACGAAGGAGCTCTTGAAGTCAGGCGGCAAACCCGTGCTGCAAGAGCTCCAACGCTTATTTCATTCTATAATTCATAGCGGGAGAACCCCAAGGGAATGGAGCAGGAGTACCGTAGTACTCTTTTTCAAAAAAGGAGATAACACTCTTTTGAAAAACTACAGGCCCATCTCACTCCTGAGCCATGTCTATAAGCTGTTCTCAAGGATCATGTCGAATCGACTTACTAGAAGACTTGACGAGTTTCAGCCTCCGGAACAGGCCGGATTTCACGGAGGATTTGGCACCATAGACCACATCCACACTATCAGGCAGGTCATACCAAAGACAGAGGAATACAACCTCCCTCTCTGTCTCGTCTTCGTGGACTATGAAAAAGCCTTTGACTCTGTCGAGATCTGGTCTGTCATGGAGTCCTTGCAAAGTTGACTGGCGATATATCAGTGTGCTGAAATGTTTATACAGCAACGCCACAATGTCCGTCCAATTACAGGGTCGTCCGACAAAGCTTATCCAACTACACAAAGGAGTGAGACAGGGGGATGTCATATCCCCGAAACTGTTCACAGCTGTATTGGAGGATGCTTTTAAGACAATAGACTGGAAAGGACGTGGCATAAACATAAACGGGGAACACATTTCGCACCTGAGATTTGCCGATGATATTGTCATAATGACTGAGACCCCACAGGAGCTCCAAGTTATGCTGAACGATTTAAATGAGTCCTCCCAACGAATCAGTCTGCGGATGAACTTGAACAAAACGAAGACCATGTTCAATGATCACGTTACGCCACAACCGATTATCGTTGATGATGTACCTCTCGAAGATGTTAAATCCTATGTCTACCTTGGACAAACACTACAACTATATAAAAACAACTTCGAGAGGGAAATCGACAGGAGGATTCAGTTGGGTTGGGCAGCATTTCACAAACTCCGCCAAGTCTTTACGTCGCCCATACCGCAAACCCTAAAGACCAAGGTGTTTGACCAATGCGTCCTGACAATTGTAAACTGATTTTCGAAATTCTTTATTTGTTAGAAACAACGTGTCCGTGGATGGGTGACCATTTGTGGCATTTCATTTTGAGCGTCTTCATGTTTTAGTAGCGGTAGACTCTTATCACTTCATGCCAAGTTAGAGGTGTCATGATCGTGAAAAATTCCAACAGCAGCGGGTGGCTACAAACTTGCCTTTACAGCAACACTGTTAATCTTTTTTATATTTGTTACGCGATTACTCCGTCAGTTAAATTATGATTTTTGATAATTCTTGGAACATTGACGTTTTAGCGACGAGGGCGAGGGAGAGGTGCTTGTTAGCAGCGGCTCTCTTAGTGACTCTATGAAAAGGCGTAACATTTGAATTAGCGACAAAAATATTATTTTGCATACCCACAATTTTTTTTTATTTATATTTAGTACCTGCTGTCATGTTCATCGTGTCCCTCTAGCACTAGGGATAATTTGAAAACTGAATCGAGCTATGTGTTGGAAGTTGAAGAACTATTGATCCAAAACTGTATATAAATTTTTTGTAAGTCTCAAAAATACTATAATATTGCTGTTTTTGAAAATATATATATAGCTATTGCAAGCGGCTTTGCCTGCGCAAGTATATGTATTATATTATTTTTCCACACCGTAGAAACTTCAAAATAATGTAAACTCTTTTTGATCTCACAACAAACGCCTACATTAAATATAATTACAATACTTGTTCAATGGTATAATTATAAGTATAATTTTTAATGAAAATAAATGTGCATTATTTACTTTCACATACAAAAATGAAAATAAATAATGCACATTTTTTTCGTTTACAAATATTACAAACTAAAAAGTTTTTTTTTTCTCTATAAGATTAGTTTAGATTGCCGTCGGAAAAAGGTGCCAACCCTAGTGATCTCACGCCGGAGACGAATCGCTCGGTATTGACTCGCGCGCGTGTTGGCGCGTGGTTTATATCCATTTAGACTAGATGCAACACAAACCGCGGTTTGAAGCACCCGCCAAGGTGAACTTTGTTAGAAGGTTGGTTTCCAAACCTGAAGATCGTGCATAATAATAAGTCAATCAAATCGAATAACGCACGCACTTGTCGCAGCTTGCACCGAATAACGAATGTAAACAAACAACACGTTCTACGCGCCCGTCAGCGCGTCAGGCTAGCCGGGGCGCCCGCCGCCTGCGCCCGCGCTCTTCCCCGCGATCGCCCTTCTTGCGAAGAAATCGTTTTTTTTTCAAATATTAAGATTTCGTGGATAAAAACAACACAAATTATGAATAGGGTTTTGTTACACCATAATAATCAAAAACACGTAATCTCTAATAACTTGCATTTTCTTTTGTGGCTTTTACAGAGTGTTGTAATAAAAAAATCAAATATCTATAAATGTCGTGGATAAATTCGACACAAAATATTTTGAACAACAGATAACCGAACTATAAAACACATAACACATCTAATACAAATTTTAATATTTTTTTAGAGCTAGTTGGGGGACGTATTAGGTACTAGTTAAATATCACGATTCTCTTGGGCAGAAATGACACAAAAAGCCTATGTACATCAGTTACTACTTTGTTATTATCATGGAAGTCAAATTTTTGTCTTTAATTTTCTTTTCGTCCAATACTGAGCGAAAAGACAAAATACCTAAATTTCTACCTATGCAAGTACCTAGGATGACACAAACTAATGTTTTAGGCTAGGCTAACGGTCAAGAAACTATATGCGAAAAATAAACAACTTTAATATTTTTGAAACCTCAAAACCTAGCGCTACGGGTCTAATTACTACAAATAAGAATTAGAGATAATTTTAAAAATTTCACTACCAGCTGCGAAAATAATTAGTCAAAAGATGAATGAATGCCCAGTTTCACTTTCAGTCAAGC
Source organism: Parascotia fuliginaria (assembly GCA_963082885.1). Classification (NCBI taxonomy): domain Eukaryota; kingdom Metazoa; phylum Arthropoda; class Insecta; order Lepidoptera; family Erebidae; genus Parascotia; species Parascotia fuliginaria. The sequence continues at coordinate 10,324,605 of OY720188.1, forward strand.
TTTTTACATCTACCCACCTTTCTTAGTGCACTTGAAATGTATCTAATTTCTCTAAGTAAAACCTTAAATAATATCAGTGTACTTTTAGATCGTATAATATATTATGATACTCAGCGGTTACTTAGCGTGAGAAAGTGTTACAACATATTTATCAACTTTTCAAACAATGCTTAACCTAAAAAAAGTCAACACGTCATAAAAATATTTCGTGCTTTAAACGTGAGAAAAATATACCTATTGTTCTCGAAATATTATACTTATTAGCTTATTATACATTTAGTGGTGAGGCCACAACTAACTGACTTCTACCAATCCCAAGACTATGTCGTAGAGCTAACGTATAATAAGCAAATAGTGTAAATATAATTAATCGGGGGAGTAAGTCACTCGCGTCCGTAGGATTTACCATCTATTCCTAGACTCACCCTCCTACACGTCTCCCCTGAGTGGCGCTAAATGAGTGACAACGCCGAGTCTCGAGCGGCAGTAATAAACCCGACTCAGCCTGCCTAACAAGTAGGCTCTTGTTAAAAGTAGGAAATGATCTTCACAACCCGTAACTCCAAGATGGAAGCGGGGGCATTGTATTCACCGCCTGTGTCAAGAAATAGAAAGCCTCTATAATAATTTACCCTAATCCGAGGGTGGGAAACGCGCCACAGGATGTATGGCTTGGAGGTGCAAGTTCTTAGCGCCAACCTCGATGGACCCGGCTTACATTGCAGTACTGTGCCTTCTTGATAGAATAGGCGTCACCCTTGAAGCGACCTTTTAGATTGATCTTACTCATGGGAATAATAAGAATGAAATCTATAAAAAGCCAAATAATATGATCTAACGACCATTTCAGAAAAGCATGATAATTAGACATCACAGTAAGTCTACCATCAGTCGCAGTAAGCAAATCTAGCGACAAACATACTTATCAATGAAACAGACTCGGTAAATGAACCAGAGAACGCCTCTCTTTCTCCGTAGCAAAGCGACGAAGTATCCATAAGGCAAAAAAGAAAGGAAACAAGTCCAATATGCAGGTAGAACACAAAGAACTCTAAAAGTATATCAACAACTTTGGCTTTCCCTACGCCCAACAAATTCGATCTGCTAAACAGCAAAGAAACACAAGAACCGGTTACAACTAAAGAATACATACCTAAGCCTGAACCTATTTACCTATTTTTGTTACAGGACTCCTGGATGTTAATAGCACTGACAGCTACTCTTAAGTAAAATTGTTGACTGCAAATTATACACAATGACTACTCTAGGATCTGGCCATATCATTAAATAAATGCCTAATGACATATAAACCTATAATGCAATTCAATATATTACATTATACCTAAAAACTTAAGTGAAAGAGCATTATAGAGTTGTACTGCGGGGATTACTTACACCCTACAGAGGACATTACTCTAATAAAACAAGAGTTGAAAGAACAAGGACACGAGATCAGACAATTAGTAAACTTTCTTCACAGGTCTACTAAAGTAGCATTTCCCATCTTCCTTGAATCCAATAGCAATAATAAAGAAATATTTAAATTGAGATATGAGTGACGATTGAAGCTCCTTATAAAAAAAATGCAATACAAAAGATGTCAGAGTTTTGGACACTCTAAAGATATAGTATTCAATTGTGAGGAAACAGTTACAGTCAAGAAAATATCATGCAAGTTACAAGGGTTGCACAAGATATACACAACTAGCTTGCCGCGGCGCAGTTTCACCAGGGTATTTGCTTACTGCTCTGCTTCCGTCGCCAGTTAGGTGACCCGACTCAGAAAGTTTTCCAGACCGACTTGAACTTATGTTCGTCAAATTTAAACAATCATGATAAGCATGATGGACAAAATGATGGATCGTATGATGCAGCTTGTCACTAGCCTAGTTACCAAATTAATAATACTCTCCGAGTTGTCACATGGAATGCCAACGGCTTAGCCGAACAGCGTCAAAAACTTCAAACATTCCTCCAAATAGAAAAAAAATTACTTAGCTCTTATTTCCGAAACAAGATTCACTGCAATTATATGTGGCGAGGATTGGAATGCAAAACACACATACTGGGGCTCAAGATTCACTACACCCCGTGGAAGGCAACTACATGGTAAATACAGTCCAGGATCTGAGACTAGAGTGCATGTCCTTACGCAAACCAACATATTGGACAACAGATAGAAAAAAATCACGACCGCAAATACGTAAGCCGAAACTACATGACTACTGAAGTCTGCACGGATTTTCCCTCTGACCACACGCTAGTAATACTAAATGTTATGTGTACGGACTTAAATGAATACCCGAAATCATTACAGAAAAATTTTAACGTCATAAAATCGGTGGTTGTTTCCAAGCGTAAACACAAAAAATACTCGCTATGGAAGGCAACACGAAAATTAAAACGTTTCTATAATCATACCCCTCCAATTAGAAAAAAACAATGACGAGCAGCGAGAGAATTAAAACAACCTTAAGATGGATTGCCAGGATACGACAATATCGACTGTTTTACTGAAAAAAAATCCCAAAAAAAGGCATAGTAGCAATTGCAGGTATTCTGAATGCTTGCTTACGAATTAATCACTTTTCTGGACAATGGACAATGGACAACAAGAAAAAAATAGGGCAGGTTATGATGATACCTAAACCAGGAAAACCACCAAATGAAGTAGCTTCGTATCGACCGATAAGTCTCCTGCCGTTAATTGGCAAACTCCTTGAAAAGATGTTACTTAATAGAATGAAATTACATCTAAATAACATTATTCCAAATCATCAATTTGGCTTTCGAGAGCATTATAGAACGATTAAGCAAGGTCGCTAGAAAAAAAAAATTCTCCTCAGCAGTCTTTTTGGACATTAGCCTGGCTTTTGACAAAAAAGTATGGCATGAAGGCTTATTATACAAAGTTAAAAAGATGCTCCTTCACTTATTCTACCACATAATAAAGTCATATCTCAACAAGCAATGCTTTGAAGTAAAGTTTAATGACGATTTTCCGACCTCTACGAGATTAAATCAGGAGTACTACTTTACAGGGAAGTATACTGGGACTGGTACTCTATATCATATACAATGCTGACCTGCCAACAACAGACAAAACTACGGTTGCAACATATGCAGACGATACAGCTTTACTGTCTTTACATACGAATCCAGTAACTGCATTAGAACACCTAGAACATCATATTGACAAAACTGAGGAATGGCTTCAAATTTGGAGAATCCACGCAAATCAAAGCAAGTCAACACATGAGACATTCACTTTTAGAAGGGACGTATGCCCGCTAGTTAAAGAAATACCTCAAGGTGACAACGCAAAATACTTACGCTTGCACTTGGATCGAAGGCTGACGTGGCAAAAACATATATGGACAAAGCGAAAGCAACTTGACTTAAAATTATGCAATATGTACTGGTTAATATGACGCTACTCACAAATGAGCACACATAGCAAGTTGACAGTATACAAAGCAATCTTAAAACGCCATATGCAACCTTAAGATACTGGAACGTTCCCAAACGAAAACACTGAGAGCCATCTTTAACATCCCTCAATATAAAAGTAACAAACATATCTATATAACATGACTTAATAGTATTACCTTTTAAACAGAAGATAATGAATTAAAGCAATAAATACCAGGAAAAACTCTCAACATAACAATGAGCTCACTTTCGGAGTGTGTAGAGACCGAGGCCTCCATTATAGAAGACTAAAACGACATACGTGTTCCAGCTCTACAGGATAAATTTGTCAAGATGGATTCAGAAACCTATCTGAGAAGTATCTCATTAAGGTATAATGCCCTGGTATCAGACAGAGTATTGGCTTATTGTTGTGTACAGATTGCCGCGGTGCAGAGAGGAAGAGAGAAAAAAAAATGAATAAACCTTTTATTCATTTTATAGTATTATATCAAAATGTCATATACTGAGTTAGAGTTTAGCAACCCTAACTACCCAACCGTTTTTGACATGCGACTGGAAATTGTAACTTACAAAAGTTGTAATAACCTGGCGATGAAAAAGAGTGGCCTAAGTTTCTTGCCAGTTCCTGTCATGGCCCTACCCTGGTTAATTGGCTTACATTTCGTAATTGTAACCTTCATATGTGTTAATTCAATTAACCCAAATGAATAAATAAATGTTTTTACATTAAGTACGTGCACTAGCCGTCCGCGTACTCAAAAACGTTACGTCACGCGACGTTGTATACTTATAATAAAACATTTATCAACAACTGAGTATTAAAAAATACAGGTAAGGTAATACAAAATTATAAAAATATCAAATGTCACAAACAAATTGCTACAAATAAATACGATGTCACTTATATTACTTGCAATATACAAACGAACTTCCTGTAAAGATAATCGAGATTAGCTATTTATTGTGTACTAGCTTTCAGCGGCGCGGTTTCACTTGCGTCTTTGATTACTGCTCTGCTCTTGTTACATAGCCTATAGCCTTCCTCAGAAACTGGGCTATCATACGCAAAAAATAATTATTCAAATCAGATTGGTAGGTACAGAGATTAGCGCGTTCAAACAAATAAACAAAATACTATTGCGTTTTATATAATATGTAGTATAGATAATAAACGTGAGCTGTTTCATGTATATATTAGTAGAAAATCTAAAACTCGTAGTAACAAATGGTACTTATTCCGGGCATTCCGCTTAAACAGATTAAACAATAATCTACCTGTCTGGTACAGGATATAAACTGCTAAATGTTTTAACAGGAATGTTAAAAAAAGCGTCTCTTAGATTACCGCAGTTTGATGGTGTGGCCTGATCAAAGTATTTGCTCATACTTTGAAGTAAAGATTTAGAAGGGTCCGTACCAACAACGTATTCGTCAACAGCGCGGTAAATTGCCTGAAACAAAACGATGTTTTATAAATTTACAGATTTAACTAGATTTTGAATCAATAATTAATTTTGAAATTCTGAACTGTAGAATTAGTTTTATTAAATTTCCTGATTAAAAAGCAAATGAATAAGCTCTGTGTCCAGAAGACTACATAGGTACTCAGACTTTAGTGGAAGCGTCAAAAACTCAATAATTAATGTCTCTGACGCATAAAATTTTATAACCGTCATATTAAGCGTAATTATTTATAAAAAGAATTATTATAATATGACAGTTCTACATAAAAATAAAACCGATATGAAGAAGCTGATGTATATTTAGCCACTTAAACACGATCTAGTCAATACCGGAAGTTGTATAATCTATGGTACAAGTGGCGCCACTGTCGTAACCAGATAGAACGCGGTTAACGTTATTTTAAATGTCATAAGCGTCTTCACCAGAAAGAATATCTGGCAATGCTGTAAGTTTTTGTTCCCGGCACATAATATTGGTTTTATTTATATATAAAACCGTCATATTAATGCGCCTTTTGAAAATATACATCATTGTATATGAAGACTAGCTTTTGCCCGCGACTTCGTCCGCGAAGAAGTCGAAAATGGTTCTAATATGATTTTTTATTGTTTTACCTACGTTATAAATTTTTGTTATTATCCTATCATCCTATTAATATTATAAATGCGAAAGTTTGTGTGTGTGTTTGTGTGTGTGTTTGTGTGTGTGTGTGTTTGTGTGTGTGTTTGTGTGTGTGTGTGTGTTTGTGTGTGTGTTTGTGTGTGTGTATGTGTGTGTGTGTGTATTTGTTACCAATCAGGCCCAAAAGACGGAACCGATTTCGACTGTTACCCAATAGAAACTTGATAAGTACCTAACACTATTACTTATTAAATAGCGTGGTCCCCTCCCATCCTCCACATTTAAAGAAGTAGGCAGCACCACGTTTTGACCCAGCTGATCAGCATCACCGTCCTGTGTCCCTATCACATCTTGCAATTGTACCTATAACTGTGCGCTCTAAGCTGCGCCTAATTGTTCCTAATATAATTCAAACTTTCCGTCTCGATTTCTTTTCCAAACACGTCAACTAAAAACTGTCTAAACAACGAATGAAAATATAGCTTCTTCTTTACAAGTAGTGTTGAAGCTAACCAGTAATAAGGGCCACCGAGAGATTGGATTAACGACAAAAGTGTATTTTTTTCAAATAAGAATTCTCACTAGGAAGTATATTAATAAGAGCCGCTTGAATGTTTTATCAGGATTTTCCTGTATTCGTCTTTTACGTCTGCTTTCTATACATTAGGCCCACTTACTACAGATAATTTGCAAGATTTGTTCAGATATTTTGTAAGATGCAGACGAATTACCAAACGTTTCGGTAATTTTATTATAAAAGTAAACGTTAAACGAACTCAATGATCAATAGAAAAAAACATTTATTCTTCTGCCTTCAGCCCGCCTCGTAGTCGTACAAAATATGCTGATTGGGAACCATTAAACTGTAGTTTAATTTTTTTTCTATTTTATATGAATTTTAAATGGTTTAAATTGTATATTTAAAATAGAAAACGATATTTTTAATCTCCTTCAATATGTTCAAGTGGCACCATGTGTTTTATTGCTTAAAATTTTTAATCCTTCATCGGCGATGTTTTAAAAAGTAAACATGATGCTTGAGTATTATTTTTACTAGTACTGTTCTCTTTACGTAGGTATACGATAAGTATTCGTGTTCTTACAAAGGGACTACTTGACTTTCAAACGTACTTAACTTGAATGTAATGTGTCTTCGTCTAATATCTTGGTGATAATAATGTCTAACACTTTTCTCTGTGTCTACACAAATCATAAACTTTATGATTAGTTGACTAATTTAAAAACACTCTCGGTCCACTGAACCCGCGGGATCAGTCCAAGCGGGATCACTTAACTAAAGAGCCGTTTTATCGAGGTCGTCGGTTATCGCGCGATTCATTATTATTGAGCACCACTAATTTTGATTACACTATTGTATTAAAATACAAACAATAAATGGTTATAAAATTAATGATTTTTTTAACACTATAAGTATTTTTTGAAATTTAAACAGATTTAGAATATTTTAAGATTGCGACCGTACGCGGCGAATGTGCACAACGCTATGACATTTATAATAACGTTGACCGCGTTCTAGCTGATTACGACAGTGACTTGTACCATAGATTATACAACTTCCGGTATTGAGTTATTGACTAGATCGTGTTTAGATGGCTAAGTATACATTAGCTTCTTCATAAACAATGCTGTATGTTTTCCAAAGGCATATTAATAAAAATTACGCATTGGACTGATAGTCATTGTTGATGACTAGCTTCCCGCAGTGCGGTTTGCTTACTGCTCTGCTCCTGTCGCCAGTAGTCTGATGTTACATAGCCTAGAACCTTTTTCAAGAACTGGGATATCATACGCAAAAATATTTTTTCTATTCCGACTGGTACTTCCAGAGATTAGCGCGTTCTAACAAACAAACTCTTCCGCTTTATATAATAGTACTAGCTTTCCGCAGCGCGGTTTTACCTGCGTCTTTGCTTACTGTCTGCTCCCGTCGCCAGTAGCGTGATGTTACATAGCCTATAATCTTCCTCGAGAACTGGGCTATCATACGCACAAAATTTTTCAAACAAACTTCCGATTTATATAGTATAGATTGAACTATTTATTCTAATTTCAATAAATTCTTCATACCAATGGCTTTAATACATTCTGGCTCTGTATTACACAATACCTGAAAAGCCGGTTGTTTGTCATTATGGAAAGCTCTGCGACTGCCATGCAGCAGGAATATGCCGCGAGACGTGGCGTCAGCACACGCGTCCCCATACATGCACTGGTCTGAGCGGTAGTTGTACCGACATGACAGTTCCAGCACTGCACGTTCGTGGTAGTGGAATATTATGTTGATTATATCCTGACAATAACAGCAAAAAATAACTGTAGCTTTACATTTCTCTTGACCCAATTTATATTGAGAGAACAGCGTCCGACAACGCATCGAAAGCGGCTATTGCAATTTTAGTGCTAAATCATTTTAAACCTTATTTTAGTGACAAAAATGTACAATTTCACCTCAGAGATTTGAAATGAAGAAATGCTTATCAATTTTATTCAAAAGTATAATTGCCTGTTCAATAAATTTACGGAAATATAAAGCAAGAGACTGGCCGCGCTTAGAAGCAAGCAATCATGTTCATTTTATATTTACTGATCTGATACTGAACAACAACACTAACAATGCACAAATTCAAACCTGTTTTCAAAAATCGTCGCAAACAGTTATAGAGCTGGCTTCTATTTGTCGACAAATCACCTAAAATTTCACTTCTAACCAATGATATTTTATTTAAAACTAGCATACCGCTGCGCGGTTTTACCCGCGTCTTTGCTTACTGCTCTGCTCCCGTCGCCAATAGCGTGATGTTACATAGGAATATAGCTTTTTTTACAGACAATTTTTTAATTTTCTCTCCGTAAGAACCATCCTCATACTTCAAGGAATATTATAAAAAAAGAATTAGCGAAATTGGTTCAGTTGCTCTCGAGATTTGCGCTTAGCAACACATTCAGCAATTCATTTTTATATTATTGAAATCCATGCTTCTAACCATGACATTTATAAGTATCATCCATAAGATCTAAATGCTTAAATTAATTATAAATTCCATGAAAAACTGTTATTGTTGATACACATTTTCTGGTTATAAAACTTTACCTGATCACCCCAGGGGATATTTAGTTTCCATTTCATCATAATAGGGGTAACATAATCCACCCAGCCAAATGTTCTCATTCTTGTTAAATTCATTAACATTACTCCAGAATTAAGTCCTATAATTAAAAAAATACATTATCAAAACAGATTCATTACTTAAAAGAATAATAATTACCTAGTACTTAAGTTACATGCCTAAGCGTTTGTTCCTTTTTTTCAAAATTATTATTGTGTATTGTGCAAATCTGTGTTGTCTGTGGCTTATGTCAAATAAATGTATTTTCTTTTTTTCTTTCTTTAATTATAAGAACTTGCCGAGTACCAGGAGAGTTGAACTAGTGAGATTATCTTTATTAATAAACTAGCAGCGCCCTGACTCAAATATGTTTTGTTGTATCCCTCAAGAACCAGACCGATTTTCGGGATAAAAGTAGCCTATGTGCGTATGTGCGTATGTGCGTGCGTGCGTGCGTGCGTGCGTGCGTGCGTGCGTGCGTGCGTGCGTGCTTGCGTGCGTGCGTGCGTGCGTGCGTGCGTGCGTGCGTTCGTTCGTGCGTGCGTGCGTGCGTGCGTGCGTGCTGAACAGATATTCAATAAAAAAAATTACGCACAAACTATCGCATTTCTAATATTAATAGAATAGGGAGTATTATTTTATTTTTCCTTCCATTGTCCAAAAAATCAATCTTCAATACTTACAGAATAGTTACATGATGTGCCATAGTAGTCTTAATAAACAAAACTATCAAAATACATAATTGTTTCTGAAACTTACCATACTTCCCATAATATGGATGTTTTGCAAATCTTGGATACCAAGACACATTAGGATTATCATCTTCCAGTGCCATAGCAGATATCTGTGAGGAGTTGAAATGAGAGAAGTATTGCCATAGCTCTTCTACAGGACCCAGGAATAGTGTGTCCGTGTCTACATATATCATTGCATCTATGTGAGGTATCAGTTTCTGAAATACATACATATTTGATGAAATGGAATGGCCTCTCATAGCGTGTTGCACTCATTGATCAGTAAACAATAAAAGGGGTAAGCATAACCACTGGATATTGGAAAAGTAGACAACGCTTTCTCCAATATTTTAAGAGGTAGTAAAACTAAATAAAATAAGTTTAGTTTGTTTAACAATACTCACAGGAATAAATAATCTCTGAGCCGCACATTTGCTGAACAAGTTCATCCAATCCTTTGCATGTTCTTCAGGAAAACTTACTTTATGCAGTTTAAAACTCAATTGACCTTTTGTTAAACGCTTCCATTTAGTCAATGTTTGATGAAATAGCGGCCTCAAGCTGTCGTCAGCGAATATCACAAAATGCAGAGGTGCTTGTGTAAATAATAACACAGATTTAACAACATTGAGGGATTCATTGAACCTAGAGTCGCAAACCACAAATGATAGCACAATTGTCTCAGGTTCTTTGATTTTATTATTCGTAGAAACTCTGTAATAATAATAATAATAAAAGATATTTTCAATTATATGCATTTCATATTTGGTATAATATACTGGTTAATATTTAAACAAGTATTATTTCAATTAATATAAAACAAAAAAACTTACTCCAAAGCTAAAGCTACCGGCTGCATCACTTCATATTTAGATTTACATTTATGACTTTGGGAATATAAACAAATAATAAACATATAAAATAATATTAACATAATCATAACTTGTAAGTACAACAATCTCCTCATTTTGAATATTAATAAAACTCTGCTTAAAACAAAAAGATATTTAAAATAAATAAACGACGCAACGCATTTCATTCAACGCAACCACTGAGTTGAGTACATTTACTTTTTTGTAGATTGAGAAACGCAATCAACACAAAAACTGTGTCTTTGTCTTTGACAGGAGTGATGAATGTGATGATCAGTGGTTTCAAACCAACCGATTTTTCAATATTTCTCTACCGATATCGTATACCGAAATTAGTTCAAAGATGACTGCGGCTCTGACCAAGGAATATTGGTACGATCCTAAGGATAGCAAAAAACTTATGTAATATGGTTTATATCTTTATATATACACTAATGTAAGTTTCGTTAAGATATCGTATTAATATTATATTGAACTGCACATATTTCGTGTACATATAAAATAATAATACATAAGTATTTGATTGAATATTGTTTTTTAACCGACTTCTAAAAGGAGAGGGTTCAATTTCAATTTAGTTCAATTAAGTCGAAAACCAGGTTTTAAAATACTTGAAAGTATTTGTCGTCCCACCCGCTAAAGGTCGGGTTCGAGTATGGCAACCCGCTCCCGTCGCACCTACCACGAGTCGCGCCCCGCGCCGCGCCGCACTTGCTAGGGCGACCTATCTAAAATACTTGCATAGAAATTCAATCTGTATTCCCAGTAATGTAAGGAACAAATACGTATAAATAAAAAAATACTTTAAAGATAAAAGTAATTATTATTTACAAAGTACGAGTGTGTTTCTTATCTACATTGAAATATGAATCATTTTTCTATGCTATGCTATCGCGCGTTCGCCTTAAAGCACTTACTTTCATACTTGCAAGTATTGCTTGGTCGTACCAGGGCGTCGTACTTCGAAGCGAAAACTTGGTTTTAAAACCTGGTTGCGTAAATACGTCTCATCTCTATTTTGGATGCGAATCTACCGATTTAAGAGCAGCTCTACCGATTTTGTATTTTGACGTTCGAGACCACTGGTGATGATTTTCCATTTCCAGTAATAAAAAGTACTCAAAGGTATGGACATAGATTATACACGTATATACGGGTATGGATATGTTGGACCTAGTTTTTCTCTATAAAATCTTAAGAAACCACAGACTGTCCCGATTTACTCTACAAAATAAGGTTTCATCAATAATCAAAATTCACGCTTTTACAAATGTTTGTTCTTATTACTGCAGTAACACGTCCATCTTCTTATAAATTTTTATGTGTAATTTTCCTTATTTTGTAACTATGTCAAATTTGCATGCGGTGTTTGCTTGTAAAAGGTTATGCATTTAGCTTGTAAGTCGTGCCTTGTATACTTACTCTTTGTAAAATGTAATATCTGTTGGCAATCCTAAATAAATAAATAAAAAAATAAAAATACTCTGTGGTGATGATCGATCAGTGGCACAGAACAAGTACTAAAGCATAGAAGTACTATTATGAGAATAAAGCGTACACACTCAGAGACAAATAGAAGTTTAATAGTGCTACGATACCTTCTGAGAGTTTATCGATATCGATAGATGAAATTTGTCTATGGGCTATGGTAAAATATCAGACATGCTAATGTCAAATGAGGTCTGGTTGCATAAAAGCTCTCGTAAACGAACTACAAGAAACAAAGGGTCGTTTTACACCTCACCGGAATGGCATAGGCCGGCAGTGGCGCCAGGAGCATTTTCAATGTGAAATAATTTGAAGTTTATATTCATGTTTCATGCTGTAAGTTCAAACACAATGTAAATTGTATATGAATAAATTAAATAAATTGAAAATTGAAATATACATGATCGATCCACACACTACCTCGCATCACGGAGCGTAGTGCGAGCGTGCGTGTTCTTATATTGTTTGTAAGTATCTCTCTTTGTATAGAAATCACGCGTGGTGCAACACACTGAAAACGCTTTTAAGCGCTGTGTTACTGATCACACGCTTACATGCAGAGAAACACGTACTCACGCGCGTGGGTTCGGGGCCAGACGGTATGGACACCGTGTTCTGCAGTAACGTGCGTGATTGATGATGCAGACCAGCACTCTCGCATCTGCACGCGTGGCACAGTCACCGCGTCGCCACGCTCCCGCAGCGTAGTGCGGGGCAGTGTGTGGATCGCCAAAATACCGGTATCGGCCCTCTGTTCTTTTCTGACTTTCTTAGTATAGCATCAAAACAGATACCCCAAGGTAAAAATAAAACACAGCTGTAAGATTCATGTCACAAATGTATGATTATATTTCCAATAATATTGAAACACATTATTACTGCCCCTTAAAATTACAGTTTTGTTTAGGAATGTCCTGATTATTTGTGCATAAGCTAAAATATTTTTTGTTATGTTATGAATTGGTACGATTAGAAATTTTTCCCGATCAATTTTATCAATAAATTTCTGTAGTCATCTAGAACATTTATTTATTTATTTATTGAAAAAGTATTTACAATATCATTACAGATAAAAAATCCAATACGATATCATAAAAAAAACCTAAAACAATTACTAAATAAATATACCTATTTATCCAATACTATACATTTTTGTGCAACATCTTTGAATTTTGACAGGGTACATTGAAAATATTAATTTCTATAGAAATAATATTAATAAGTCGTATGGCGCGTGACAATGGAGCAAATTTGAGTACATTCGTCCTCACCGCTGGAACGTTAAACGTGTAACAATATAATATATAACATAATTCTCTCTTAATTTGCTTCATGGATCTTCCGGTCTGATCTTTCGGAAACCTGCAAAAGAACACAATGTATGAAACACTATGAAAGGTACAAAGATAGTTACCACAAAATCGTTAACACAAATTATAGTAATATTTTTGTCATCGATAAAATATGCAGCACAAGTCACAACACTATTGAACATGACTACACAAATTGGTAAAAATGTAAAATACTTAAAAATTACTGAATCGAATGGCAAACAGACGATTATAATATGATTGCAGTATAGTAAAGTATGTAGGAGATTTATTATCTCCTGACTTTTAATGAAATAATATCCTCAGTAAAATAAAACATTAGTTTTATTATATAAACTAGAAGGAAAAATTACATGGAATCTTAATTTTAAATTCATGTCCAACTGACATCTCAGTGATGTGTCGTAGCACGATATTTTATTTATGGTCAGTAGGCACGTGCCTAATCGCCACACCACCCCCCCACGGAGACAACAAACCAAGCCCAAAATGACAAAAAAAACTTATCAATAAACCAATTACTTACAACTTATTAATGTAACAAAATTAAACATACAACCAAAATTAATCTAAATTCTTAAATTTAACCTGCCTGCCCGAGCGTGTGGTATATTGTTTAACTGGAGGGTCAACCTGTATTGGCTGTTGTGGAATTGAAGGCTTAGACAAAACAACTGGTCGTGGTGGTGAAACAGCAGGAACAGGTTCAATTGGTTTAGGCTGCTCATTCGAATGATCAATAAAAGCAGGCTTAAGTCTGTCAACACTGACAACAACCTTGTTTCCCTTAATCAAAAGAGTGAATGTCTTACCATCGGTTGAGCGCTCCAGGACCTTGAACGGCCCTGAATACGGTGGCTGCAGTGAACGACGAATAGTATCATCCCTTAGGAAAACATGAGAGGAAGTCAAAATATCCTTGAAAATAAATGATGATCGCTCACCATGTCTAGATGCCGGAAGTGGTCGTACCGCTGACATTTTGTGTCGCAGCTGTACAACGAAATCAGCAGGGTCTTCAAAACTTTTAGAGTTGGAAGAAGGACATAACATTTCTCCAGGGAGCCTCAGTGGCTCACCGTAAAGGAACTCTGCTGCCGAAGCTTCAAGATCTTCTTTATAAGCCGACCGCATTCCTAGAAGAACCATCGGCAGTGACCTTACCCAAGAGTCGGTGTGACACATTAAAGCGGCTTTCAGTTGACGGTGGACCCTCTCAATCATCCCGTTAGCACAAGGATGGTATGACGTGGTCCTAATGCGCTTAGTAGAAAATTGATTTAACAGCCTGTGAAACAAATCAGACTCAAATTGAGAACCCTGGTCTGTAGTAATAACAGACGGAACACCAAAACGAGAAATCCATTCTCTGGTAAAAGTCTCGGCTACTTCTTCTGCACTGATGGATCGCATTGGCCAAACTTCTGGCCACCTGGACACTCTGTCTATTGCCGTCAAACAATAACGATACTCGTTACAGAAGGGTAATGGTCCGATAATGTCGATATGAACATGCAAGAAACGACCTGATGGTAAATCAAAATGACCAGTAGGAACAGAATTGTGCCTTGAAACCTTGCTGCGTTGACACGCTTGACAAGACCGAGACCAAACACGACAGTCCTTTTTCACCGAAGGCCAGACAAAACGCTCAGTCACAAGACGTGTTGTTGCTTGAGCGCCAGGATGGCTTAAATTGTGCAACTTATCAAAAGCTGCGCGGCGAAAAGAAGGGGTCAAATAGAGACGCGTTTTACCCGTCGAAATGTCGCAATAAATATTAGTATTCGTACCAGGTAGGCATATTTTAGTTAGCTTTAAGCTAGAACCATTACGCAATAGGCATGCGAGTTCATGGTCTGAGGTTTGTGACTCAGCAAGAGCTTTGTAATCTTCTTGTAAAGATATGGCGTCAATGTCGATACGCGACATTGCATCAGCAACAACGTTATTCTCACCCTTAATGTACTGAATATCAGTAGTAAACTGGCTTATAAATGACAGCTGATTTAATTGCGGCGGAGGAAGTTTTTCACGCCTCTGTAAAAAGACATACAAAAGAGGCTTGTGGTCTGTAAAAATTGTGACCTGTTGAACCTCTAAGATGTAACGAAAATGTTGAACACTTTCATATACTGCTAGTAACTCCCTATAATAAGCTGGCCACTGAGTTTGCAGTGGTGACAGCTTTTTGCTAAAAAAAGAAATGGGAAACCATTGACCATTTATTTGTTGCTATAACAAGAACCAATATGAACACCAGATGCATCAGTAAACAAGCCTAACCTTGCGTTGCTAACCGGATGTTGCAAAAGGGTTGCGTTGGCGAGGCTCTTCTTGCAAGCCTCAAATTGTTGCAGAAGCTCAGGCGACCAAGGAAATGGTTTAGCGCCTTTACTGTTCGTTGAAACCAACGCAACAATCAAGGGAGCCTGGAATTGCGCAGCACGAGGTACAAAACGACGGTAATAATTAAGCATGCCGAGAAAACGGCGCATACCTTGTACCGTTTTGGGAGGTGGAAAATCTAAAAGTGCCTGAATACGCTCATGAGGTGGTCGAGTACCATCGCTACTTACGTTATAACCCAGAAAAACTACTTCTTTAACACCCAGAACACATTTAGATGGATTCAAAACTACTCCGTACTCTTGCAAGCGTTTAAAAAGGGTGCGCAAATGATGTAAATGGGTAGATTCGTCTTTAGAGAAAACAAGAATGTCATCCACGTACGGAAAACAGAAATCTAAACCTCTTGTGACCTCATCAATAAATCGTTGGAAGGTTTGTCCAGCGTTTCTCAAACCAAATGTCATATAAGGAAATTCGAAGAGGCCAAACGGGGTCACAATAGATGTTTTGGCAATATCCCCATCGAAAACCGGAATTTGGTGATAGGCTTTTACGAGATCTAAAGTGCTAAATACTTTGGCACCAGCGAGATTATGCGCAAAATCATTTATGTGCCGAACCGGATACCGGTCTGGCACAGTCCTAGCGTTCAGGGCGCGATAATCGCCGCAAGGACGCCAGGTGTTATCTTTTTTAATGGTCATGTGTAATGGTGAAGACCAAGCACTTTTAGACAGCCTAGCGGTTCCACATCTTACCATTTCCTCGAACTCTTTTTTAGCCGAAATAAGCTTCTGCGGCGCCAAGCGACGAGGGCGGCATGAAACGGGAGGTCCTTCAGTAGTGGTAATGTAATGTACGGTGTCGTGCTTAATGATCCTTGGAAGGCCAGGCGGTTTCGCAATATCTGGAAAATCCGCCAAAAGATTTGTAAAAATTGAATTACCAGAGGCTACTGCGCGAATGCTAGGCTGATTAATACAAGCAGCTGTAGCGGCAGAAGTAAGCCCAGTAGTGCCATCAACTAATTTATTATTTCGGCAATCAGGTAATAAATGATAAAATGCCAAAAAATCTGAACCGATAATGGCTGTGCTAACATCAGCAATCACGAATTGCCAGACAAAATTGCGCCGAAGACCAAAATTCAATTTAAGGTTGACTGTACCAAAGGTTTGTATACAGCTCCCATTTGCTGCAGTCAGGTCAAAATCTGTAGCTTTTCTGCGTGATGGCAGCCAACGATGTGGAAAACAACATAAGTCTGACCCCGTATCGATTAAAAACCGGCGCTTGGTCACATGATCTGTGATAAAAAGACGGCGGCTCGTATTATAACAGCCAGATGCCGCCGCTACTGACTGCTTGTTGAGTTTTCCGACTTCCAGTTACATGGGGAAATGCATCGGGCAGCTTTTAAACCCCATCTCCTGTGGTACCAGCAATGCTTGGAAGAAACGGATCGATCGCGTGGAGGGCGACGCTGCTGTTTTGACAGTGCAGCTACTTGATTACCTACCTCTTTTAATTGTTCGGCCAATGTAGTTAATGAAAGGCCTGATGAAGATGCAGGTGATGTATCTAATGAATGGCCTGATGAAGATGTAGCTGTAGTAGAACAAATGGCTTGTTCTGGCGCTAACTCAAAAATCTTGTCCGCCAATTCCGCAACCTTATCTAATTTTAAATCAGACTGTGCCACCAATATTGCCTGAACTTGTTGAGGCAGGCGGCGCAGCCATAAATGGCGGATGATGTTATCGTCTGAAAAGGCCGTAGTAGCAAGCGAACGTAAATGACGAAGAAATTGTGATGGTTTCCTAACACCAAGTTCTTCATCATTTAAGAGCTGATTTACCCTTTTACTCTCGGAGATAGACAGGCGTTGAATAAGAATTTCTTTCAATTTTTCGTACTTTCCTTCTTCAGGAGGGTTAATTATGACATCTTCAACCTCACCTGCCAGTTTCTGATCTAATTGACTGACTACATAATTGTATTTGGTATTATCAACGACAATATTAGCGATATGAAATTGGGCCTCCACTTGAGCAAACCAAATGGCTGGCTTATCAGCCCAAAACGCGGGAAGTTTCACTGCAACTCTACATACCTGATTTTGACCCAATGTTTTCTGTAGTTCTGTATTTTCTGCCAACAATGCGTCAAGTTGGGTCTGCAACTGTTCATAAGCCATAATGTAATAAAAACTGTAAAAACAATAAAATACCACACACGCGAGCAGAAAAATACATAAAAATACAATAGTAATAATATTAAGCATTGGTTAACACCATTTAGCAAATAAACACCAAGTATACTTGCAAAGAAAAAAAAGTAAGTAGGTAAGTATGCAAGAAAACATACAATATGCGCAACACAAGGTGTAAATGCAGATGTTTAAACTTCTAGTTAGATGGCAATGCATTTGTCCGAGAGATAAAAGAGAAAGTCAAGTACGTCTTGTAAGGCAAAGATGTTCAAGTAACTCATAGATTAACCCCGTTACTCATAGATACGACGACTATACCGGCGCCGAAGCAGACTGGAACGTTATTCAGCGAGATATCGCGCAGTTGGCAGATCCACGCCCTGTGCTTGCAGTGAATGTAGTTTCTCGAATCGAATGCTCAGGACGTTGGTAAAAGACTTCATAAGTTTCAGAAAAAAATATTCCGTTGACAGCAGTCGAAGCATAACTTGCCGTAAGTAATCCATAAGTAAGCGTAGTTTCGTTTTAAGTCGCGGGTCACCAATGTAGGAGATTTATTATCTCCTGACTTTTAATGAAATAATATCCTCAGTAAAATAAAACATTAGTTTTATTATATAAACTAGAAGGAAAAATTACATGGAATCTTAATTTTAAATTCATGTCCAACTGACATCTCAGTGATGTGTCGTAGCACGATATTTTATTTATGGTCAGTAGGCACGTGCCTAATCGCCACAAGTATAAATCACTTAGGTATTTTGCACGTATATATAGGTTTTTAGTATTTATTATTGGTTTGTTATCTACTCACCGATGGAAGTTGACGATTTAAACTTGATTTTCTTTGCGAAAATAATGTAATTTACAACCTACAATAACGCAGGACATTGCTTATCCAATGGGCTTAATTTTACTTCACAATAGCACTATGTAATTATTAAATAACATATATTATTTCACAAAACAGATAAACAACAATGAAAATTACGAGCGGCGGTTTAATCCGACTAAATTGTCTAGAGGCCTTGACAAGTTGGAACATTTGACATTAGTTCACTTTTTAATTCGGCATCCAAAGGTAACCAAATTGACGTTTCTACAGTGTACACCGGGCGTCCTTAGCAAAATTATTTGTCTCTTTCTTTTCAATGTATCCGGCTTATTTGGAAAAATAGGACAAGTATATGAGGGCGATTAACACTCCTTCTAGTATGTACTTGTTCTGTGATCAGTGGAGTCAATTTATTTTTCTTTCTGTCACTAGAGTCCTTGCATGTCACTTGTCATTGTCAGATTTGTCAGTCAATGAAAACCACAGGTAAAAACCAAAGAAAAACATGAATTTGTGTAAAATTGTGTTGACTTGACTGACCCAGGCCCACAGAGTACATTTTACATACTGACTGAGACCCAGGCCTCAGAAACCCAGACCGACCATGTTACACTGAAACAAAAACAAAACAGCTGCAATTTTGTTGCTTCACTTTGATTTATACAGATTTTGAACTATAAAATATAAAAATAGTTACTGAAAATATTAATTTAATTTGTTAAGATGGCCACTATAAAACAAGAGGACCAGTTAAAAGAAAAGATATTGAATGTAGCAAGAAAGAATCCAAAAGGGATTTCTCACAAAGATATCACTGCTGCTATACCTGAAATTTTATCAGCTGAACTTGTTACAGCAATTAATGAACTCTTACAACAAGAATATTTCGATTTATTCAATCAAAACGGAGCTCTTATTTACAGGTAATATTCAGTAGATTATCTTATTTGCACATGTTTTTATCATTTAGGCTCAGCTACATTCATCAGCCAAAAGACGTCCTCTACACCTTAACCACTGCTACACATAAAAAATAAGTAATATAATTTTGTTTGTAAGACAAGGCATCTGTATAAAATTAAACATTGCTTGTTATGTATGTCTAAAATAATTTAAAGACTACCTAATAATAGTTTTATAATCAAAATTTAGGCTAAAACCCCAAACAAGTAAACAAGCTGTTAAGGGTGCAGACAATGAAGAAAAAGTGGTATTTAATTTAATAGAGGAAGCAGGTAACAAAGGCATATGGATCCGTGACATCAGAATGAGATCTAACTTAGCTAACACACAATTGACAAAGGTTTTGAAAAGTTTGGAAAGCAAAAAACTTATTAAGGCAGTGAAATGTGTTAATGTAAGTATACCTATCATAACTTATGATTTGGGCTGTTTCTAATGCAAGCACTAAGCTTCTCTTTAACAATAATGTTTTCAAATCTCTAGTATGTTTTCAAGCACACCAAAGTTTTGACTATAGGTACTGTTTTTCTGCATGTTATTCTTTTAACTCACAACATGAGCAAATCAGTATTTTTTTTATATTCATTGCAGGCTTCAAAAAAGAAAGTCTACATGCTGTACAACTTAGAACCAGACAGATCCATATCAGGAGGTGCATGGTATCAAGACCAAGATTTTGAATCAGAATTTGTAGACATACTTAATGTGCAATGTCTTAGATTTCTGAATCAAAGAGCAGACAAAATAAAAAATAACCCAAGAGGCCCAATCATTGGTAGAACACAATCTTATGCTACTGCTGCTGAAGTACAAAAATACATTACAGATTTAGGAATAAGTAAAGTAAGTTCAATTTGCTCTTTGCTTTATTAAACTACAATAGTCTACAAGCTAGTACAATATGTATAAGTACATAATTTAAATTATATTAATAGTCTAAAATAACAAAATCCCAAATTAATGATGATGTTAAAAACATGTTGTAAACAAGTGTTATGCATACCTGTTATCTGTGCGATTACTTTTTACTTTAATTTTTTAAAATGATTGTATGTTAAATACATTGATTGTACTGTTGGTGTGCTAAATAAATAAAAATAAAATAAAAAAATATCCTTCAAGACATATCCGTCGACGGCACCACCCTGTCAACTTTCGGCAATTTGTTTATGTTATTTATTATTTATTATGTAAGTTTGTCTCTGTCCACCATGTCATAATAAATGACTAGACATAAACGCACTAAACAATCTAATTTATTATAATATGTATTACTTGTGAGATATATTGTTTTCATCAATCATCAATCTATTTATTTAAAACATAAATTATTTTTAATATTGATAGTCACTTTAATATGATCTTGTTGTTAGCTAATTAGAATTACGTAATAATATAAGACAAAAGGTCCCTTAAGGACTGAAAAAAATAACTGACTTGGTATTACATGGATCTCACAATTTTTTACGGTGCGGTAGAAGAACTGAGTTACTAGACTTGGTTTTTTTAAAAAGTTGTTATCGACGGCATCCTTTTGTGGCTGCAAATGTAACTTTGTAGTCCCATATATTTATATGGGATTACAAAGTTATTTATGCAGTTGTATCTGTAAAACTGGTCCGAAATCGCAATTTAAACTAAGTATTCTAAAATTCAGGCTTCTAGTTTTATTCACAATAAAGTTACAAGGGGATTCGAAAATGGCCTGAATTGTTTCGAGAAAAGGATAGTATGGCCGTGCTGCTTTCTTGCTTGACATGGCACTACCTACTGTGCCCCCAGATATACAATTGAGTTTATCCCCCTACTAGTATGGTAGTTACCTGTATCTACGATAGTATTTAGTGTATTGCCTAGTGAAAAAAAATCATGTTTTGCTTAGGTGTCTTGGTGCTTTATAAAGTTATTATACAGCAATTCATATACTTACAAAATTGTTACCTAGTTCTAATAAATATAGTCTAAACTAAATAATTGAATGAGTATCTTATTTGTGATATTATAGTGCCTCTAAGTATGATATCACCTCTTAGGTCTATAATACAATTTTAAATTATGAACAATACCTAATTATCTTTGTTCTAGGTGCAACTAGATGTCGAAGATGTAATTACAATTCTTAATACTTTGGTTTATGATGGTAAGGCTGAAAGTAGTGTGTATCCAGATGGCAGCAAAGTATACCGGTCTATAAATCCTCTCATTCCTGCACCAGGGCTTGTCCAAGTACCTTGTGGTGTCTGTCCTCTCATATATAAATGCTCCACAACAGGACTAATTACCCCTCAAGACTGTACTTATATGACTGAGTGGCTTGAATAATAAAAACATTATTTACTCATTTGTTTACTTATTTTTGAATGCCTATATGAAGAAATATTTCAGATACTTAATACTAACATGTAAGTATAGAAAATAACAATATAAATACAATTTTGCTATGGTGTCCCATACATAACAAGTATTTAACATACAATATGATGTCCACCTAGGCTCAATGTGTGAGTACTTTTCAAGTAGTATGGCTAGGAGTAGGATGCAATACCAACACAAACATAAAAGCAACCTACTTTTCTTTTACTGTATAATTCAGCAAAAATTAAAAGTTCTAAAAAACAGATTACATAATCTATTAAAAGTAACATTTACTTTCAAAAAATAAAAACAATATGTACAGTTATCACAGACTTCAAAATAAACTCCTGAAATTATTTTCTATGTTATACAAAGCTGCTGATATAACAGCTGGCTCTCTAACAAACATTGGTTCTTCTTCTGTTTCTTTTTTATCTTTTATAATTAAATGATTATTGTTGTTAGAAAACAGAGAGCTAAATGCATCCATTTGTATATAATTCAGAGACTGTAGAATCAGGCCTTTATTAGGATAAGGAGTCACAGGGATAATAACATTATCATAGTATCTGTCATAGTTGACATCTTTAGGCTTTGTTTGTTCAGAGCCTGACACTGGCGGTGATGTTGGTGTAGGTGATGGTAAATTTGGTTCATGTATTACTGGAGGAGGCACCTTCGTTTTTACCCCACCTAAAAGTAAATTAGAATAAGTGTGCGAACTGCCCATCTATCTATACTATTATAAGCAGAAGAGTTTGTTTCTTTTAAACCTAATCTCTGGAACTACCAGTCATAATTGAATAATTGTTGCATATTTTATTTACTGCCTTTGTTTTGATTGGGCCATTGTTTCTGATACATTTATTATAGCATACTTGTTTAGGAACTTGTGTATAAACCACATTACTGCAAAACATTTGAAGTGTCAAAGACATACATTAGCACCATGAGAGACTGCTCAGAGGCATTTTGACTATACCTACCTGATAAACATTCAAAATGTCTATGAAACTAATAATAATCAACATACTTATGGAATAAATAATCCTCTCCATTTCCTTGAGCTGTGTTTGTTGCTGTTGAACAGTGAAATAGAGGTCTGTTACAGTTGTTATAATATGACTCATCTCCTTCTCTCTATTACTTTCTTTTGCAGCTTCTTTGTTAGCCTGTCTAAAATATAATTGGCAATTATTTTGCTAGTAAATTAAATTATATAAGTAAATACATATAATTTATATAAGTTGAAATGATAAAAATTACCTATTGTATTCTAACAATAATATAGTAGCACCAATGGCAAAAATTAAAGATTCACCAAGAAGATTTGCGCCAAGCTCTATAGCCATTTCTTGGCTAAGCACTGGAATATTTACGGGTTTACCCAAGTTTAATATCCACATCTTTGCCTTCACTTCACACCAGTTGTAAACTGTAAAAACATTATGAAATTATTCGCACTGGGGTCATAACAATATACTTTATGTAGGTAAGTATAGTTTTGTATACAAAATTAATAGTTTGAAATTTAAACTTATTAATGAGTACTCACATTGAGCCGGAGGCATACATACGTAAGTCCTGAAAAATGGATTATTTTTGGCTCGTTCTTTGCAGGCATTTGCGATGGGTTTGCTTATCTGTCTAATTAACAAAGCAGCTAATTTTGCTATAGGAAATGCTCCCACGACCATTATTTATCAAGTTAAATGTTCAGTACGGTTAAACAAATAATGCTAAAATAGAAACAATTTTATTCGCAAGGTTATACCATCACAATACTGAATACATCACTTATCTGACTAATCTGACTTCAGTTTCGGGGCAGTGATGGTCGACTCGAGTTTACTCGAGTTGGGCGTAACTCAAACCCACTCGAGTTAAATTCTCTCTGGTTCGAGTTCGTAAACCGAATGGAACCGAGTGTTTTATTTATGTTTTATGTTCTGTTTTTGAAAAATGCCGGGTCCTAAAAGAAAATCTTTAGTTTAGGATGTATTCGAATCGCCCGTGAGTGGACAGTGTCCGTGTTCAAATTCATTCAAATATAGTGGAAATACGACCACATTAAAAAGGCATCCTAATGTTGTTTATTTTAAAAAGACTGCTATATAATTTCATAGTTTTATTGATTTTCAATTTTTATTAATCTCATATGCCCTAACCTTCAGTGTGCGTATCATCTGTATGCTGATGACTTGCAGATTTACTCTCAAGCCAGTGTTAGCTGCGTTACGTCTGCGGTGGATATGGTGAATAGGGACTTGGCTTATATTAAGAACTGGTCGGATAAATTTGGCCTGATCGTAAACCCAACTAAGTGTCAAGCCATCATCATTGGCAGCCAGCGTCTACTCTGCAGACTTGACTTTCTCTCTCTGCCCTCAATCACATTCAATGGTATCAACGTTGATTTGAGTACAACGGTAGAAGATCTGGAGTTGTATATTGATACAACATTAAATTGGGCAGCTCAAGTCACACAGGTAAGTCAGAAAGTCACCGGTATCCTACGTGCTCTGTATCGACTGAAAAACTATCTTCCGATTAAGACTAAAACAATGCTTGTGCAGACCTTAATTTTCCCGTTAATCGATTATGGTGATGTGTGTTATTATGACCTGAATGCAGATCTACTCAACAAACTAGATCGTCTTCTCAATAACTGCATTCGATTCATATTTAATTTTCGCAAGTATGACCATGTGTCTACTTATCGTTCACAACTGAAATGGCTTCCAATTCGTCAGCGACGTAGTCTACCCGCACTCTCTACCCTGTATTCCATTCTTACATCTTTCCATACTCCCTCTTATTTAACTCCTCAGTTTCAGTATCTATGTTCTACTCATGACCGCAATCTTCGCTCTACAAACAATCTCTTTCTGTGTCCTTTTCACACCTCCGATTTCATTAATTCCTCTTTTCCAATACAGTCCATCCTTCTTTGGAATGCTCTGTCTTCAGAAATCAGGATGTCTACCAGTCGTATCGTGTTTAAGGCAAAAGTTAAGTCATTACTTTAGGTTGACTGGTAAAGAATGCCTCAGGCATTAAGTCCGCCTTTATACATATGTTCTGTATATGAAGTTTAAATAAATAAATAAATAAATAAATAAATATATATTTTTTTTTAAATTAAAATTCAAGGCAAAAATACATAAATAAATGATTCTATTTCAAACAATAATTTTCTTTCTTACTTTAGTTAGTATAACTTTCCCAATACATTATAAATAAATAATATAAAAAATGACAGAATTTAAACAGATAAAAATATCATTTGTCTGTTCCAATTTTTTAAACTATTAATGCAATGCTGAAAGAATAAACTGGTAAAAATTCAAAAAAAGCATTCGAGTTCATCCAGTTAACCCGAGTTACGTAATTCGAGTTAAACCCGAGTTATGTGGATTGTAACTCGAGTTAAATCGAGTTTTGTTTTTTCGAGTTGGCACATCACTATTTCGGGGTGAGGGGGAAGTGCAGTGCTGCAGCAGCACGCACAGAGTAAGTACCACAGACACAGACTAAATAGAGAACAGAACAAGTTGGTACAAAGGAAGTAAAGTGGTTTTAGTGGTTGACGCGAGTGAGTGAGCGACTACGTGAAAAGTGATGGACGACTTGAGTCTTAGAGCATTAAACCAACAGGAGTGGACACGCGCTCTATTTCCCTTGCGCAAAAGTCTGCCACTTTCGGCGGGGGACGGGGTAACGCGAGCAACGCACACTAATTACAATGTTAACTACTAATGCATTTTTAAATCGCGTCGTTATACACGCACACAATAAAATTATTACACACTAGCTTAAACTAAACACACACAATCACATTCACACACAGGGACATCTATTAGTTTACGCTTCCTTAGCGTAGAACAGTTAGAGCTTGACTCTGTCGATATTTAGTATCGATGTTTAGGATTTCATATAAGTACGCGAAAGATTTAATTATTTTCATGATTATTATGTTTGCTTATTAAAATGAGCATTATCTTATATTATATAGAACAGTTTTAGGTAATAATAATCTATTATAATTTTAAGGTTTTTTTATATTTAAGCACTTTGAAATAGATGAAAGTAAAGTAAATAGTTCATAAACATGAATTAACTAGAAGTAATTCTGTTGATTCATGTTTATGTCAATATTACAGGAAGAATAAATCAGTGTTTCTAACTAGCACACTTTTTCGTAATTATTATCAAAAAAGCCCGTCATACGGTCGGGCTAAATTTATTTGTTAAACATTGTTCGACAAACAAATCTGGTTATGCGGTCGGGCTCTCCTACTATGTTTACTAATGTTTATTCAATACTTCCGATCCCAGATAGTACGGAACCCTCGGCGCGCGAGTCCTACTGGCATTTAGCCGTTTTTTTTTGGAAGTTTTTTTAGCGCGATTGGGAAAAATGATGAGAGTGAATTTTTACGATGCGCGCGCACACCGACAGAAAAAAGCAACACCCTGAAGTTAGTTGCGAACCTTTTACACACTGAAGTTAGTTGCGGATCTTTGTGTGTCGTATCAGTACAAATAATCTGTGTGAATAAATAAAAAATATATTGGCGTTTATATCAATTCAAATATTTATGTATGTATGCGTTGTATTATTATTTGGTATTTTTGGATTGTTATGCCAAAGAAGTATAACTTCTTACGTGCGTACATGGGTACCCACTCTTTTTTTTTATTTTACTACTGCGCACAAGGATGTATGTTCAATAACCACCACCTGTTGAAATCTGTTCTAGTGTGGATTAAAGATTGTAATTAATTATTACGTGTCAATTTTACGTGTATTACTCCTAAGTATGTATGTATATTCAAACCAAATAATACTTTGAATTAATTGTCTGTTGCTATTAAATTTCGTTCCAACTAAGCAGAGCTTGTAATTGGAGGATTTTGTTCTGATTACATAGTAACAAGACACTGACATGAGAATGTATGAGTAGATTTTTATTAGAGAGATATTTTATCTGTTCAGATAACAAAAAAACAACAGAATATATTTCAGAAAGTCTTTATTTAAGTAGGTATAATAAAATACTGAAAAACTGTGCAATTTAAATTAACCTTATAAATCTAGTTTAACTAATCCTAGGTAATGCAATAAGAGGAGGTAGCGCACAGCGAGTTTACTTGCTAAAAACTGAGCTCTCCGCCGCTTGGGGGGTAGGGAGGAGGTAGCAGTGCTGGCAGCACAGAAGGCTTTGTCTTTTAAGCTGTTAGTCAGATACTTGTACGCTTAGGAACCCACTTATATGGTTCCTACAATATTGGACCCAAGCGACTCGAGGCGCTGCTTCTTTTGAAAATCTAAAACAAACAAAAAAAAATTAATTTAATACTGGAAAACCAATATCGATATTTGTGATTAAACTGTCTCATCTCTAATTATGTTAAAGTGTGACCAGTTTCTTAAAAATAAATACGCTTATTTTTGTAAGAAATGAGCAATTATCTTTCGGAATAAAGTGCACTAATCTTGTATATTTGGATTTATAATCTCATTTTACTTGTTCATTTAATATTATTTTGTGCATTACTTGGTAAAAAAAGATTGGTTTTAATTAAAAATAAATAAATATGGGAACGGTGACACAATAATGTACATCCAAAATGAAACTTATTAGATATGTCAACAAGGCGAGATATAAAAAAGGAAAGGTTAGTTTTTATGTTAATTCAACTTAAAATATTACCCCAGATTGGAGTATTGATGATAAGCCTGGCAACACTTGTTGATTAGCATTTTATTTGGTTAAATTGCTAATTTAATGCCTTATTTAATAATATTAGAACAAAATAATACTTACAGGTGGAGTGTAATATTATCCTTTTGTAGACTTGATGTCGCTGAACGCTTTTTACACCAAAATACACTGCAATTCGGCATTTCTATAGAGACGCTATTACGCATGCACTGATATGTGACTTATGATGCGGAACGCGCGTCAACTAGTTTTATATAACGGGTATGACCGGTGGTCTGGTACCTTTGGCAGAGGGGTACGCCTGTCAGTGGCCGCTCCGGTTGGTTTAATGCTCTAAGACTTGAGTTATAAGCCCGAGTCAGCCGGGGCTGATAATCCAACCCGAAAGCCCGAGTTATTATTCTCGTTCAACGGGTTGACTCGGTAGAGCCGACCGATGATAGATAGATGTAACAAGTGCCCCTATAACCCAATAATAGAGCTTGGTGCCTGCGACGTCTGTCGGTGTTAAAGAACTAATAGACAACTGGATTTAGTACGGCCGCACCAAAGTGATGGTGCAGTGCGCTCCGCGCAACAGACGACCGAAAAACTCTTCGTACGGTCCACTCTGAGTGGACTCACGGTGTACTCTGAGGACTAATCGTTGTTGGATGTGTAACTCGCGCCATGTCTACAATTTCCAAAGAAAATAAAATACCGTTTCTTTTTGCAATAGCAGCTACTTCACCACCGCCACTTATGAAACAAAAAAAAGAAAATAATGGTCAAAAATATACTTAAAACAGGCAAGGGATGATATGTATTCTATTGTCTTAATTAAATAATTTAATGCCCTTTTATGCTATTTAAATAAATATATTATGAGTATCGTAAAAGATGCATAGATAGACTGTTCGTTTTCTATTTATATTTTTATATGTACCTACCCACCACGTGGACAATAATGTGTGATATGTGCGTGCTAAAATTATAAAAATAACTCCATTGTACTATTCGGTCGTTAATCGCCTCATCTCGAATCTATAGTTTTTGTCGGATTCTCATGTATAATTCTAAAATTTCACCAATATTAATCTTTTTTCCGAAATATTGACATCATCGCGCTCTAACGCCACAATGAAAATGGAGTATTTGCGTCACTGGAAGCCGTCGCGAATAATAAAGACTCGTGAAAAATATACGCTATAATTTGGAACAAATTTCAAATTTATAACAAGATTTGATATCTCAGTCCTTGTTCTAAGGTTGATATGTAACAAAAAATTTACACATGCTGCACGTTCGCAAGTAGATTTAATTTTACAACCGCAGTCTAGAGATGGGCGGTGGGAAAAAAATCGGGTAGGTAAAAATAGGTGGGTAGGGTAAGAAAGGGTAAAAATTAATATTTTCCCATTTTTACCGGGTATATTTTAAAAATGCCGGGTATAATTACTCAGTACGTGATTTGGTTAATTTTAAGTTAAAAGAATCCTGTAAAACGCCTTAATCAACAACACGACGATTAAAAATATATTTATTATAATTTCTTAAATGGCACAGTTTTCTTTTCAGACATAATTTTCTAATTACAAATATAAGTAGGCTAACATCAGCCTCGTATTAAAAAGCATTTTTATTTTGCATAACTCATACAAACTAGAAAACACTTACATAAATTTGACTGAAAACAATAACAACATAGATAAAATCAAATTATTCATAATAGGTATATTATAAAAAACTTTTATAAAATTGAAAATAAAAATATTTATCGCAATTGTTAAATGGCATACTTTCCAGACATAATACCTGATCCTTGGTCCACTCCCACGGTCAGTATCTAGCCCCTGGTTTCTTTCATCATTACCTAATTCACATTTCCTACGGCCTAAAACCACCCAAAATTCGTCCTAGAGTTCTGCACAGGCGTTGTTTTGGCAAAATCAACGTCGATGTGCTGCGTGATGATGCCTCGCAACGAGAAAGTGCAGATATTAAACAGTCAACGTCATCCTTAGCCTCTACGAAAAACATGCGCCCATCAAAAACATTAAATTAATACGCCCTCCTGCTCCATGACTGTCTAAAGGCATTCAAATGGCCATGAGACTCAGAGATCGGGCATTTCGTGTGTTTAGAAAGGAGCGTTCAGACGATAATTGGGTCCTCTTCAAGATTGTAAGGAATCGGTGTAATCAGATGATTCGTAATGCTAAGCGCCGCTATATACTTGACAATATCCATTCCTCTTCTCCCGCCAATATCTCGAAGTTCCTCGGAACTTTAGGTAGCCCTTTGCAGTCTGGTTTCCGGCTGAGACACAGCACTACTACAGCTCTCCTCAAAGTGACTGGCGATATTAGGAAGGGCATGGAAGTCGCCAAAGTCACTGTGGTGACGTTAATTGACTTCTCAAACGCCTTCAATACCACCTAGTCACCCTATCCTTTTATCAATCCTCTTCCATAACATGAACTCTCCCGATGCACTAGAATGGTTCTCGACATATCTTCAGGGACGTCAAAAAGCAGTCAGCAGTCTGTTCGCACCGATGAGACCTCATCAATTTGGTGTGATCTGAACTCTGGAGTTCCTTAAGGCGGCATTCTCTCTCCTTTACTCTTCCCAGTTTTTATTAATCTCTTAACCCAGAATCTTCAGTGTTCGTATCATCTTTATTTCGATGACTTGCAACTGTACTCTCAGGCAACTATAACTGACATACAATTAGCCATTGACATGTTGAACAAAGACCTCGACATAATAAAAAGTTGGTCTGAAAGGTTTTGCTTACGAGTAAATCCAGATAAATGACAGGCCATCATTGTAGGTAGTCGCCGTATGATTTGCAGATTAGATACTGGATCACTTTCTCCACTGATTTACAACAACGTGGTCATACCTTTTAGTCCAACTATTAAGAATCAGGGCTTGTCTATTGATGCAACACTCAATTGGCATGCTCAAGTCACAAATGTCAGCCAGAGAGTCACAGGATCTCTTCGCACCCTCTATCGTCTGAGAAACTTCCTCCCTTTTAATACTAAAGCGATACTGATGCAGTCCTTAATCCTACCCATAATCGACTATGGTGATGTGTGCTATTATGGCCTAAATGCAGACCTTTTCAATAAATACGACCGTCTTCTCAATAACTGCATTCGATTCTTTTATATTATCATAAATAAGTAAATATGATCATATTTCTATCCATCGCTCTCAGCTAAAATGGTTACCTATTCGTCAACGCCGCAGCTTGCGGGCTCTCACTACCCTCTTTTCCATCCACAACTCTCCTTTTTCTCCTAACTATTTAAAGTTTTTCTTCCAATACTTGTCTTCTATTCATAATAGAAATCTTCGTTCTTCAAACAAACAAACGCTTACTTGTCTGTCTCTCTCATACTACAGGTTTTATACACTCATCGTCCGTAGTCCAGGTTATTTTCCTCTGGAATGCACTTCCTCTTGAGGTCAGGTGGGCCACAAACCGATTTAATTATAGGTAATATCACGTTAACCTTATATATATATATATATATAGGTATATTTATCCTAATCCTTATCTTTCTTTTTATCTTATAACTTTTATGCATCTACTTTGTTCATCTCTTTATCACCTTGGTTGACTAGTAGAAAATGCCTACGGCATTAAGTCCGCATGTGCATTCAGTTTTTTAAATATATAAATTAATAAATAATACTGACCTAAGTCAGTATAATCATATTTTTTTTTTATAAATGGTAAAAAAATTTTAATAAAAAATTTATGTCAGTATTTTCAATAATGTTAGTGTCACCAAAATGAGTAATTAAAATTAAAAATATAATGATACTTACCATTAACTTTGTTGTAGTGCGTTAAACAAACTCACAAACTGATAAAAACTGTTAATTTAATACAACAATGTGCATCACTTTTAAATGTAACTGACTAAATAAAATGGCGGAGTTTTGTTCAATCGATCTGGGTTACCATTTTAAATTGAACACGGCCGAGTAATTATTTAATACATATCTATTTCAATAGGTATTCTATTTTATATTTGATAAATAAATTAGAAATAGCATATTATCAAAATTAAAATAACAAAAAAATCTAATTAAATATGTGTATATCTACTTTAAGCCTATAGCTTAAAATAAATACACACTTATTTAAAAAACTTTTAAGAAAATGTAAAAAAAAACATTATAAGCATGTTATATAACTAAGCAAACTTATTCATTGTTTATTTTAATTTATACCCGGTATAAATTGAAAACGGGTAGGTAAAAATGGGTATAAATAGAAATTTTCTAATTATACCCATTTCTACCGGGTAGGCGCCCATCTCTACCGCAGTCACGTACAGATCTTCTAACTGCGCGGCAGTATGGATAGAAAGAACAAGCAATATATTATTAAAAAACAAAAGGCCCGCCTGCCTTAAACAAAGTGAAAAGAAAGAAACCCATTTTTTTTAGTGCTGACGCTACATTGAATTTTTATATCCATATGTCATTCCTACAATCAATACGAATCTAATGACACCTCATAGGTACGTTAAAATCCATCAAGCCATTTAGGCTGTATAGCGTGAAAAGAAATAGACATAGATACTCACTTATTATATGTATATTATACATACGATCGAAAAACATTACCATTTTTGACTACGTCAGTCGGCCAAAAAAGCCGTTGTGGTGTATCCGTGTATATAGCAATAAGTTTATTATTGTTACGTGTCAGGATGGGGTTCGATGTAAAATGCCAGTTACGCGATGAGACTTTATTCAAGACTCACACAATACACTAACAGTAACAAAATAAAGCTATTAACACTTATACTGCACTATAACACTTCGTATATCGCTCTTCGTAAACTTCCGTATCACTTAGATGTTCGCTCGAGATCGCTGTACTCACAACTGAACAAAGTGCCGACGTTCGAATCCTTTTTATAGTCATTCAATAGATTTCTAGAACCTTCCCGTTATTACCACAAAGTTGCCGACAATTCTCGATAACAAAACAATGAGTGTAGGTACTTATCTGCGACGCGTAGGTATGCCTACCGCCGATGAGCTATTGTTATACGTGTAGGTAGGTACATGCGAACGTTCTAGCGTAGGTATTTGTCGTATACGTGTAGGTAGGTACTTGCGAATGTTCTAGCGTAGGTATTCGTCATACACGAGTAGGTAGGTACTTGCGAACGTTCTGGCATAGGTAATCGTCTTAACATTATAATTATAAGAAATCGCGAACAATAACAAAACGATGATTTAAAGGTTGGATGCAAAAAGCCGAATTGGGCCACTTTCAATTGAATAACGAATTAAGACTCACAGAAAAATAGGAAAATGATTTCGGAATGACTGAAAGCATATAGGTATGTACTTGCCAAAAAATTGTATTTTCATATCACTATAAGCTATAATGTATCCATACTAATATTATAAATTAGGTAGGTATGCGAAAGTAACTCTGTCTGTCTGTCTGTTACGCTTTCGCGCCTAAATCACTGAACCAATTTTGATGAGATTTGGTTTGGAGATAGGTATATTAGACCTCGGAAAATAATTTTTATCGCGAAAAAATAACTTATAAGGGTTAAAATAGAGGATGAAAGTTTGTATGAAAAATCGTCAATGTATAAACAAAGATTTAACCGACATTCACGCGGACGTGGACGTGGCTGCAGGCAACAGCTAGTAAATCTACTCTTTCAATACTATCTTCATCTTTCTTTTAAAAAAAAATGCCGTGCACTCACGTTGCATCCGTTGCATGCTTCTGCTCAACTACTGAAACATTGCGATAGGACAAAGATACCAGTTTATAAGTGTTTAATCTATGGTTAAAAATCTACTCTTTCAATACTATCTTCATCTTCCATTTTAAAAAAATTGCCGTGCACTCACGTTGCATGCTTCTGCTCAACATGCGTAGCATCTCTACTTGATCTTTGTGCTCAACTACTGAAATATTGCGATAGGTCAAAGATACCAGTTTATAAGTGTTCTCTATTTATCTATCTATGGTTAGGAGTTAAGGCGCACAAAATAAAACATGATCTTCACAGTTGGAAACACGGCTCTAAACCAAGGCCAACCCCTTCCACTTTGGTGAGAAACACGCGTTTACAAACCAAGGTCAATATTAGGCAAATTGGTTTACAACAGCCCTAAAAACATTATGCAACCAAGCAAGATCACCTTGGTTTGTGGGCGTGTTATCAACTGTCAAGATCGTGTCTAAGGACAATATCCCTGCCATATTGAAGGCGTATTTTAAAATTTCTGTAAATTCGCAACTATTGATCATGGTAATACCGTAATACCCCGCACACATGCAATATTTATCTATTATTGTCAATAATATTGGGTGTGTGTGGCTAGCCACAGATTATACACTATCAAATAATATCAAGACGTAATCTCAGACTAGCGATGAGATATACTTGCAAAATTCAATACCAGGGCTTAAGGCGTAAGTACAAGTACCTACGTAAAAATACGAGGGTTGAAAACCAGGTTTTAAAATACTTGAAAGTATTTGTCATCCCACCCGCTAAAGGTCGAGTTCGAGTATGGCAACCCGCTCCCGTCGCACCTGGGCAATTTTCAAATTAGTTCACCGTTACGGAACCGGAATGCTATTTTTTTAGTATTGATTTTGTATTTTTTTTTAATATTTTCGGATAGCTTATTAAATAAGCTTTTTAGAAATACCAAATGTTTTATATTTGCAATAGCAATTATGCCAAAAACTTAGTTTTTCTCGACCACTCTGGGCACAAGTTGTTCCAATTAGCAACACTTATAATATGTCTTTTTAAATAAAAACCAAGTGTTTTGTGTAACAAATACACAAAACACTTGGTTTTTATTTAAAAGATTTCGTCGATTAGATTTCGTATTCATAAAATCTGTAATATTCATAATAAATGCAAACAAGAACAATTTTAAGCAAATTTTCACAAATACTAAATAAATTTACCTCCGATTAGTAACATTTGTTCCTTAACGCACTCAAATTATACTGTGTTGTGGAAAAAGTGTAAGGTATTAAAATAAATCTCTTAGCAATTCAGGTAAAACATATCAAAATAAACAATTTTAAGTTCTTATATTAGTCATCTTCTTATAAATTAACAAAAAAAAACAATGTTTTCCAAACAAAGTCTCACTTTAACAAATTACTAATTGGAAATCTTAGTTACTAACAGGAACATAAAGTTGAGTTCACAATACTAACTTTTTATTAACAATTTCATCATAATATAATCAGTCCTGCTATCAATAACAACATCGTTTATGTTAATTGACATGAAAGAAGTCAAAATATATTAATTTATTTTTCATTCATTATTATTTCATTTTTATTATTTTATTAATTTTTTTTCGTTCATTTATTTTTTTATTTTTTTTATAGGTTGTACTTAGCTATTTTATTTGTTACTTGCAAAATTCACATTCGTCGTCCGGATAGTGATCACTGATCATAGATAGTAAATAATGAACAGGCT
Source organism: Parascotia fuliginaria (assembly GCA_963082885.1). NCBI lineage: Eukaryota > Metazoa > Arthropoda > Insecta > Lepidoptera > Erebidae > Parascotia > Parascotia fuliginaria. The sequence continues at coordinate 10,359,623 of OY720188.1, forward strand.
TGACACCAGAAAAAGTTATGTATGATACAAAAGACGAAATATTTGTCTGCTACTAAAAATAACAAAATGAGTCTGTATTCCGGCGTTCGTGTCAGTATAAGTCTTGCAATTATGACATTTTTTTGCTAGTATAAAGTGTGTTCTTTTCCATGGCCACTTAGTTTTTTTGAGCAGGCTTAAATCATTGCGAGTCAAAAATTTGTCAATGTCCAAAAATACTACCATATTTTTCAACGTGAAGGAAACACATCCCTTTTCAGAATAGCAAGTCCCTGCCAGATAAAGAAAGATGATTCAGGTATGAAGTACTTTTCTACGTATGTTATGTTGAAGACCTGCAATGCAACCAAATTTTATATTCGAATGTACCGTGCACATGCGTACTAGCAATATGTTATTAAAAAAACAAAAGTCCCTTTTTTCTCGTGCTGTCGCTACATTGAAATTTTATATACCATATGTCACCCCCACAATCAATATGAATCTAATGTCACCTCATACGTTAAAATCCATCAAGCCATTTAAGCTGTAAAGCGTGCCAAAAAATAGACATACTTACCCAAATACATACGCTAGGAATACATTACCTCCTTGACTTCGGCAATCGGGAAATAAATAGTTCAGTGATAATAACTCAATTCAATTCATAAAACTGGAATTTTCACCAGTTTTCGTACGACGTTATCATTGTGTAAAATTATCGTCCGTAAACCGACTTTACAGACAACCATTTTTTTACTGGGTAGGTAATCGGCCTTATAATTCCAGTTAGTAACAAAATCCATTCCGGCTATATGTAACGTTACTCACCTGACGTTACGAAAGTACATTTTATGACCTCACAACACATTATTTCAATATAATACATTTAAAACTTGTAATTTTAATAAACTTCAGTTATTCTTAGATACTAGGTGCACAACTTAAAACGATTTTCGTGTTTAAAACAACAATATAATTTATCAAAACTCACCTTACTAATTGGAACTCGTTTTTGACACACGCCTTCTACGAACATAAGTAACGGTGTGACAATCATCCTAGGCCCGAAAAGGAAAAGGAAACGATATTAACTTCCATAAAAGGGTTGCTACATTCAAAAAATAACTTGAATTGCTAGGTTTTTTTTTTGGAAGTCGACGAAAATCGTCGTTACTAACTGCGAGTTCCAGTAAAATTAAAATTCTGAGACAAAATAAAATTTGATTTATTAACTTATTTTTATAAAACAACCGATGAAAGGACATTATAGAAAATTAGTTTAATATTGTTTTACCACAAACCAAGTGATTTAGTATAATTTCGATGAGGATTTTTGGAGATATGACACATCAAAGCTAAGAACGTATGCATGGGACATCGGGAAAAAGGGGGACATATCGTCACAAATTCAATTTTTTTTTTAAATTCAGACTTCATTTTAATATTTTTTCTATTTAAATTTACTTTTGTTAAAATTTGCTACAGATTGCCGTATTAAACATGAATATCGCATTAATAATTATTTAATAATATAATTGCAAAGTCAGTGGACATACTGTTTTGGCAATGGTCAACAAATTTGAAAAACGCCCACCTACCACGAGTCGAGCCCCGCGCCGCGCCGCACTTGCTAGGGCGACCTATCTAAAATACTTGCATAGAAATTCAACCTGTATTCCCAGTAACGTAAGGAGCAAATTCGTATAAATAAAAAAATACTTTGAAGATCAAAGTATTTATTATTCACTAAATACGAGTGTATTTTTTATCTACATCTAAATATGAATCGTTTTTCTATGCTTTGTTATCGCGCGTTCGCCTTATAGCACATACTTTCATACTTGCAAGTATAGTCTGCTCGTACCAGGGCGCCATACTTCGAAGCGAAGCCCTGGTTTTAAAACCTAGTAGCGTAAATACGTCTCATCTTTATCTCAGACTCTCAGACGTAATACTGCCATGCCAGAGAAATACGTTTTGTATGTCCATGGAGTAGGTATGTCATTTCCTTCAGGGTTGAAAGATTAAATTTTTGTTGTTCCCTTTTAATAAAACTTAGGATTTTTTTTATTAAGTGGCAGACGAGCCAACAGCCCATCTGATGGTAAGTGGTAACTGTCGCTCATCACAGAGTACATTATTAATATACTGAAATCGCTCATGGACTTCTGCAATATCAGGGGCTCCGCGAAACTGTTAGCTATTTTGCTTTTTCAAGACCAAATAAATCGCCACCTTGACCACAGTTGCAATAAATAAAAGATTAACGTCGGTAAACTCACTGAAATAAGGTTAAATCAAAAATACTTTTTCACGAAAACAATATCCGTGTGCGCCTCTAAATCAGCAAGCTGCTAGGTTATAATCCATACCTACTAATATTATTAATATTATAAATGCGATAGTAGCTCTGTCTGTCTGTTACGCTTTCTCGCCATAACCGCTGAACATTTTGATGAAATTTGGTATGGAGATAGTATAGACCTCGAGGAAACACATGGGCTATCTTTTATTGCGAAAAATGGCTTCAAAGGTGTGGAAATAGGGGATGAAAGTTTGTATGAAAAATCTATACATATAATAAAATTGGAGTGTCTGTTTGTAATATTGAAATAACCGTTTTTTAATATATATACGGTACTTACACCAAAATAACATTTTTTACAATTTTTGTCTGTCTGCCTGTCTGTCTGTTTGTTCCAGCTAATCTCTGAAATGGCTGGGCCGATTTTGACGGGACTTTTATTGGCAGGTAGCTGATGTAATAAGGAGTAACTTACACTACGTTTATTTTAGAAAAAATCTTTTATTTTAGAAAAATAAAGTAATGTTGGTCGACTGTTAGGCGGAACGAAGTTCGCCGGGTCAGCTAGTCGTTAATATAAACAGAGATATAACCGACATTCACGCGGGCAAAGCTGCGGGCAACAGCTAGTGTTTTATAAAAACAAGTCTTTGTTGATAACATTTTATTTAATAAGTTTAATTTATTACATACAGACTGACAATAATATACCTACATAATGTATGTATAATGCTTACAATAATAATTGACACACTTCACCTAAATATCTATTTTATATTGAGTTATGCTTGATTTATTAGGAAAACTGGTGCGTAAAATAAACATATTATTAACTTCTGGAGTGTTATCCAAAGTTTCCAAATAACCAAACCAATATATAACTAGTCCTGGTCCAAATCTGTTCCAATAACATAATAGCTGCTCTTTCAAATATCCTGAGTGATTTTCTTCATCCCCAAACAGAGCTTTGCTCTCGACCCAGTTTACTATAAAACCATCCACTGCAATAGGAACATCTAATTTGAAATCAGGTGTTTTGTCATATCCCCGTGATCTGAGAACATTTTCATCAGAAAATGTGATATTCATTAATCTAAGTTCCCTTTCTAATCTTAATTCATATTCCAATCCAATAGACCTGAAATTAAAAACATTAATTCATTAAATTAAATAGCATGTGTGGAATTTATCTATCTGATAGAGTAAGGAATAGCGTGCTTTTGAGAAGAATGTGGATTGAATGATGACACAGTGATTAAAATTAAAACATGTGGAAAAGATGGATGGCAGTAAGATAACAAAAGAGATTTATGGAGTGGAAATGACTGAGAAAGTTGGTAAGGGTCGCCCTAGACAGACATACACGGACCAAATAGGTGATGTGTTGACAAAGGGCACAATCACAAGCATCCATTGAACGCTTAATTATAGTTTGTCTTCCATTACCAACTTATGAAATAAGGGTGATCTCTACTAGTACATCTATACCTTTTAAAATAATCAAAAATGTGCCATTGGCACATCTGTGCACGTCATGGTATTGATTCGGGCATCGAGGTTCCTAGCGTAATACGGACACAGAGTACGATTTTGGGTGAAATACAAAATACGAGTACTTGTACCGTAACAAAATCGTAAATGTTATGAAAAAAACTTAACGAAATTGTAACGAAACTGATTTAAGTAAGGTGTAGATCAAATGTGACACAAAATTTAAATAATTTGGTAAAAGTGTATACAATAAAAGTTTTATAAGTAAAATTTGTTTATTTATTTTTATTTATTGTATACAATAAGTCGATGGTTAAAGTGGCAATTAACGTATTAGTAAATAATTAGCCTATTTAGTAAAATGGTTTTTCATACGATTATTTGCTTAACCCAGAGCTTTATTTTAAGGGTTATTTTTAAGTGTTAGATATCATATTTTTTTTGAGATTTCGACATATAAAATTTTAAACTAAAAATTCATATTTTGTCGTACCATCCACCATTCAAATTAAATTCATGCATGTGCGCATATATTTTTGTACTATTTTTAGGTCATAATTTTCACTTCTAGGTAAATGTAACTCGTCAAAAAATACCTAAGTTATGATAGCTTTTCTATTATTTTGTTTGCTCTATTTAATAAGTAGGGATACCTATTCAACAAACTTAACTGATATGAGATATATGTGCGTTAGTAAGTCCTGATAATTTTTTTGCACAAATATCTTGCATAGAGTACAATTCTTAATTATTGTAAAACTATTTGGCTAACTTTGACGTCTGTTTGATATTGACATTCAGCTAGAAGTGTCGCCAATTTTGAAACAGAAGTTTATTTTAACCAAAAAATGTCGGTCGTTATTCAACCTGAGGTCACGAAACCATCAAAAATATAGCGCTACATTTAATAGTGTCGAATTTTAATTTATTATTTAATGTAATGAACCTTTACCATAACATAAAAGGGGAATTTCTGTATAAAGTTTAATGGAATACAACGAAAAAGATATAAAAAATATAAATATATTTAATCGTTAATGTTTCGATTTATAGTGGGACACATACAAGGTAAGTACATATATTCCGCATTTCACCCTCTATACAGGATGTATGCATTATTTATTTCCTATTTTACTGATATCTAAAAAATATAAAATAACTAAAGTAATTTCGTTTATATTTCATTTAACCAAACTTTAAGTAGTATACTTACTGCTTTATTATATCTGCATATGGACCATATTGATTATCATTCATGATACCCTGAAATGGACAAAATAACAAAGTTTTATTACAGCTATTAAAAACAATACTAAATGTCATACAGAATAATTGAGTTTTTAACCACTAGATATAATAAAACAATGCTTACCAGAAATACTTGATATGCCAAATCCTTGTCTTCTATTAAAGTTGTATCTTTAATATATTTTTTCGCTACAGTTGAATCAGAGTATACACTTTGTAGTAATGATCTTGCAAATAATGCTGGACTAATGCCTTGCGAGTCAGAGAGTCTACAAAAGAATAAACAATAGTAAATTATAGATCTACTAGATCACTACTACTAACTGCGCCCTAGGGCTTCGCCTGCGCGGAAATTAGTACTTATGTGTTTATTTAATGTAACTCGGGAACCAACCGATTTTCGGAAAAATATCCTACGTCCGTCTCCGACACCGAATTTATTTACATACCAATTTTCATCGAAATTGGCTCAGTCGTTAAGGCGCTGAGTGGTTACAAACATACATACACACACAAAAACTTTCGCATTTTTTGTTTATATACGTCGTGTTTTTTTTTGCACAAATAAATGCTTTTCTTTCTTTTCTTTCATTTATAATAATATGTAGGATATGACTGAGATCACATTTTAGCTTTTAATAAAATAAATTACTGTATTTAAATTTATACCAATACTATAATTATCATTTTGACTAGTCTTTCAAATTATATGAGTGCACTAAATACCCTATTATATATTTGTTGTAGTCGGTAGCTAGTTACATACAATAATATTCAATATAAATTCAATACTACTTACTGTATTATCACATTATCTTTGTTCTTGTCTTGCATCAACCCTTCATAAAACTCATGGTATTTGCTTGATATTAAGGGTGATTTTCTATAGCTATGCTTCATAGACCTCTGTACTAACAAAGATATAATACTGCCCAAAGTAGATGGTGACAAGCTGGCAACAAAACAATTTTGTCAATTTTTTTTTTCAATTTGTATTTGCTAGAAATGGAAACTATTGTTTACCTATTTAATTATGTACATTTTGACCGCGCGGCCAACTCATAAAATTTGATAAAACTTTGCTACGAATTAGTGGTAAATTGTTACTTTAGGTACATATCTCATTTCAGAATTTGTTGCAAAAAAAAACTAAAACGTTATGACATAAAATTATTTTTAGAAAAAAAAAAAACGACATACACATAACATAAAATTATTTTTAGAAAAAAAAAAACGAAAACCAACTTCAAAACAGTACCTACGTCTTTAATTCCTAATCCAAAAGTAGAAAATAATATTTTAATTACTTCATAGCTAAGAACATTAAAGAGGAATCAACGCAATCATTGATAGCTATAATGCTTTACTATTTACAATTTATAATCATTTATTTTGCCAGCCAAGAAGGATCTTTAATTCTGCCTTTGCAACAAATTTTCGAAATGCACGGGGCGGTAACGGCACGCGCGGGGGATATGCCTGAGTAGTGGACTACCCGAACGCGGAAGGCAGACGTCATTGATAGCGATGTTTAAATACATACAAAATTTGACGAGCACTTATCAGATTCCGTTAGATTTCTTGTATTAAATCTATATTTTAAATTCATATATTTTACTATTAGTTTTATATAACTAAGATAAGTATTATATAACTAAGCTCATACCTACTTTTAGTAACGAAATAAACGTCATTGAATTTTAGGCATATTACCGGCCAACTAAAATCGACTCTAACAAATTATTTAATCTACTTGCCAGTTTTTTTTTCTGTTTATTCGTTGCAACAAATTAGCAACGAATTGACCATACACATAAACCTTTATTAATCACTACATAGTATAAAACAAAGTCGCTTCTCGCTGTCTGTCCCTATGTATGCTTAGATCTTTAAAACTACGTAACGGACTTTGATGCGTTTTTTTTAAATATATAGAGTAATTCACGAGGAAGGTTTAAATGTATAATACGTGCAAGACAAACTCCCAATGCAACGATCAAACAAAGGGCCACACTTTTGGAACCTACGCGGGTAAACACTGAGGAGCCAATACCTGAAATATTACAACGTGAAGTCGAGAAGTCAATAAAAAGCTAAAAAGCGGAAAAATCCCCAGGGCCAGATAAAATACCAAATGAGTTGTTAAAGGGTACAATGGAAGAACTGGCCCCTATTCTTACAAAATTATTCAACGAAATCATAACTACATGCAAAATTCCGGAGCAACGGACTAAATCCCACATTATCTGTCGCGACACTTCCGCGAAATGTAAATATTGTATATAGCAACATTGAAACTCTATGGTAAGCAACTCCCATCTCTCTGACTGTCATTGTTCAATTAACATACGTCATCCCGCTTGGCGCTATTCTCGAAGTTCATTCTAATATTGTCTACTAAAGTTTAAATCACTTTACGTACAGCTAGTTTTATAATATTATTAGAATCAAGTGTCAAGTGCTAGACTGCTATTACATTAGTGTGCTTATTTCGAGAAGGGCCTGGATTGAAAGCTAAGTGTCTTAGGTTTACAGAATATGTGATTTGATATAATGAGTCCTTTGGGGACTACACGTACCTTATGAAGTTACCATAGTAACTGATTTATAGGGCTCTTAATACTCAGCAGTGCTGTGGCTGTGGCCACTGCACTATGTAAGGGCAGTATGCTGCCAAGAAAGAGCCCAAGTGTTCTCCCACGCCATAGCGGGGACCTACCGGTAGAAGAGGTGAGCTCTGGCTTGTATGTAAGATACGAGTGAGCGCGGTGAGGGACATCCTGGGCCCTCTCCGTAGTGCCATAGCACTGAGCCTGGTCACCATAGTGACATTGTATAAGGGTACCGTTTATGTAAAATAAATACGAATGAGCGCGGTGAGGGACATCCTGGGCCCTCTCCGTAGTGCCATAGCACTGAGCCTGGTCACCATAGTGACATTGTATAAGGGTAACGTTTATGTAAAATAAATACGAATGAGCGCGGTGAGGGACATCCTGGGCCCTCTCCGTAGTGCCATAGCACTGAGCCTGGTCACCATAGTGACATTGTATAAGGGTAACGTTTATGTATAGTAATACTAAGATGTGGGTAGATCTGGGACACTTATGTGATTCCATGAAGGGAGGAATCATGATATAATTAAACCCCCAGGTGGTGAAACTAGACAGGCGAGACTGGCAGACAGTTCGTCTGAACGGCAGAATTGGACACGGATGGCAGGCGAAGCACCACATACCCAAGGTATGAGTCACAACATACTATACTTGCACTCCGTTATATCAGTTAGTAACAAAGCACCGATGAAATTTAAAGTAATGCATTATTAGAGTATTTATTTCGTTGGTCATATGAATACATGTTTAGTATACACAATCATATGGACTTGGCGACATTATCCTATTGTATAAAAAGGGTAACAAAGATGACATAGAAAACTACAGGCCAATCAGTTTGATATCAAACGTGTACAAAGCACTTGCGAAGATAACACTCGACAGAGTCACTAAAACTCTGGACGAACAACATCCAGTCGAACAAGCAGGCTTCAGGAAAGGATTTTCCACAATAGACCACATCCACACTGTCAAACAAATACTCGAAAAATACACGGAGTACAATAAAAAAATCGGGTCGGGCGATAGATGTCTCGAACGCTAGTTGCCGCAGTCATTATGACGACTAATAATGCTTACGTCCATTTCTCACTATGTTATAAAAGCATTTTGTCGTAGTCGCAGAATGTCTAAATACTTGAGTGTACAGAGAATACGGTACAGTCGATTGCAATAGAGATTTTTTTGCGGAAGACTCATAGCTGGCATGAGAGAACTTTACCTACAACTAGAAAATAATATTATGTAGGTATTTAAACTTTTTGTTAATTATACCTATTACTGGCCTTAAGCATAATGCAATATAATAATAATAATATAATAATAATATTCTACCACATTCCCACAGCGCTATCTAGCCCCAAATTAAGCAATTATATTTGCTTGTGTTATGGGTACTAAACAACTGATAAACTACTTATATAGGTACATTTTTTTTGTAAATACCTACATATTATAGATAAATTACACCCAGACACAGAACAAACAATCATGTTCATCACACAAAGGTTTGTCCTTGGTGGGAATCGAACCCACGACCTCCGGCTTAGCAGTCAGGGTCACTAACCACTAGACCAACGGGCCAGTCAATCAGTATGTAAAATATATAAAATATCAAAAATACCGTTTTGTTTTTTTTTTTTTTTCAACATAAAAAGTCTGTATGCGAATAAAGTCCCCCAATATTATTGTCAATAAAGTATTTAAAAAAAAACACAAAAACCGAAAACACAATAATATTATGTTTTCGGGCAGTATTACAGGTTTTTTATATACATTGGCTGATTGTCAATATAGGTTTGCGGCTAGCCAAACAATTAAATGTGTTAATTTCTTTTTTTTATAAATTTAAGATACTAACTGACTTGACATATTTTATTTGTAGATTTATTAGCTAGGTACATATTTTATTTGTAGATTCATTAAATATATCCTTATAGTTCTAGTAATAATTTTTTCAACAACTGTACCTTTGGTCACAGTATTTTTTTAGACATTCTGCGACTACGACAAAATGCTTTTATAACATAGTGAGAAATGGACGTAAGCAGCATTAGTCGTCATAATGACTGCGGCAACTAGCGTTCGAGACATCTATCGCCCGACTCAAAAAATCTATGTAGCTTTTATCGACTACGCCAAAGCATTTGACAGTGTAAGTCATGTTTAACTCTTAGACAGTTTGGAACAACTGTTTTGGAAAGTGTATTTCGTAATCGGGAATGGTAAGACTTCGGAATTAACGTAAATGGCAAAAAACTCAACCATCTCAGATTAGCAGATGACCTGGTACTATTTGAAGAAGACCCAAACAAGCTCGGACGCATGGTTTCGAATCTAAATGAAAAGAGCATAAAAATCGGACTTAGAATGAACACAAAGAAAACGAAACTAATGACGAATAGCACTGAGGTCGACATTGGCGTTGACAACGAACTATTAAAGTATGTGCCGGAGTATACATACCTTGAACAAGTTGTTTCCTTCAGAGACCAAATGGCAAAAGAAATCAGCATGAGAATCACCATTGGCTGAAAAAGATATTGGTCCCTGAAGGAGATAATGAAATCCAGGAAACTGAGCATGGCAATTAAGAGAAAGGCCTTCAACACATGCATCTTGCCATGCCTAACGTACGGCTGTGAAACTGGGGCGCTCACTATGGCTCAAAGGTCTAAACTCGCTAGATGCCAAAGGGCCATGGAGACTCCTCTCCATGGCCCTTTGGCATCTAGCGAGTTGCCCTATCCTTTCTCTTATGACCGGTCATAAGAGAAAGGATAGGGTGAGAAATACTGACCTTCGAACCAAAACGAGGGTCACTGATGTCTTAACACGCGTCGATCAGCAGAAGTGGCGATGGACAGGTCACATGCTAAGAGACACAATGGGGAAGTGGAGCAGACAGGTGACGGATTGGTACCCAAGAGATGGCAGAAGGAATCAGGGCAAACAGTACCTCAGATGGGAGGACGACATAAAAATCACAGCGGGACCAAACTGGAGAAGAGTCGCAAACGACAGAGAAGTGAAAGTTGCTGGAGGAGGCCTATGCCGAAAGGCACTGTGCTAAGGGATATTCTATAAAAGAAAAATTCAATGTATTCAAAATTGTAATTTCTTATCACAGAATAAAGGACTTATTATTATTATTCTCCTTTATTTAAATAATTTATCAAAAATTACATTTTAAATATAAGTATATAAAAAACATACATTTAAAAATATAAAAAATTGTAGATCCACCGGCAACGGGTACAGGGAGGGACCAAGCCACCGGCGGTTAGGGCTCCAGAGATAGAAACCTCCTCACAATGCGTGCCGTGTTGAGCAGCACTGCCTTCTGGATCTGGCTCTTGACCCATCCACCTAATGCGAGCCTCTTTAGGTGTTGGTCGAGGCTCTTTGCTATTAAGAGATTTACGCTAACAACTATCGGTACAATGACAGCTGAATCCACATCCCACATGTCGACAATCTCATGGGCTAAATCAAGATATTTTATCTGTTTATCTTTCTCAGCTTTCATGAGATTCTCGTCATGAGAGACGGTAATATTGACTATCATTGCAAGGCGTTTGGAACGATCCACCACCACAATATCAGGTTTGTTCGCTATAATGGTCCTGTCTGTGATGATGGAGCGATCCCAGTATAATGTCGCACGACCATTCTCGAGAACTGGCTTAGGGTTATATCTGTAGTACGGCACTTCGACGTCCACAAGTTTGTATCGCAAAGCAAGTTGCTGGTGGATAATCCTGGCCACTTGGTTATGTCTGTGCAAGTACTCTCCATTAGCAAGACGCGAACAGCCGGAAACAATATGCTTGAGAGACTCACCAGGGCGATGACATGCCCGACATATGTCAATACTGCCGTCTTCCAGGATATATTTCCGGTAGTTATTCGTCATGATAACTTCGTCAGCAATTGCACAAACAAACCCTTCGGTTTCTCCGAAGAGATCACCGAAGCGTAGCCAGGCCACGGAAGCAGAGTGGTCCACACCAGGACCGTGTAAGGCTCGAAAGAACCTTCCGTGGAGCTCCTTGCTTTGCCATACTACGCGGCGATAGTCAACACCGAGTACTACAGGCCTGCGCCAGTTTTCTTTAGCCAAGGCAAGCGGGGTCAGTCCATTGTCCACTGCGACAACATCACGATGCAGAGCCCCGTTCGCTTTAAGAAAATAATCTCTAAGGTTGCATATCTCGCGATTATGAAGGGTTTTGGCATTTAAAAGGCCGCGACCACCAAACTTTCGCGGGATATACAACCTCATGACAGACGAACGTGGATGATGCATTCGGTATGAAGTCAACAATGTACGGACTCTCCTGTCCAGGGCATCTAAATCAGTCTGAGTCTACCTAAGTATGCCGAAAGAGTACATAAGGAGTGGCATGACCCAACCATTACAGGCCCGTATTTTGTTGCCGCCAGATAATAAACTATTTAGTACTTTTTTAAGGCGGCCTATAAAACGTTCCTGTAATGATTGTTTCACTGCCTCTTCCTTTATACCTAAAGCTTGCGACATACCTAGGTACTTATAGGTGTCAGTAACTAGAAGCGATCTAAGCTGGATAGAATCAGAGAGTTGAATGCCCTCAGATTCTATTATCCCACCACGCTTTACATGCATGACTGCTCATTTGTCTACACCAAACTCCATTCTGATCGAGTTACTAAAGTTTTCTGTTACCTTTAGTAAATCTTTCAGCTGGATATCAGTAGGCGCAATTAGTTTCAGATCATCCATGTACAGCAGGTGGGATATGACTTGACCAGCTCTACATAACCTGTAGCCTAATTTTGAACCCTCTAGCAATGTACTGAGAAGATTCAGAGCCAGGCTATGAGGATGCCCCGCCTAATCCATATTGGTTCACCGTTACCCCGGAGATGTCGGCACCCTGGATAGGTAAGAACTGTTCCCCATTGCCGCATACATGCCTCCAAAAAGGTGCGTACAGTAGCATCTACTTTATAGAGTTCTAGCACCCTTAGGAGCCATGAATGCGGCACGGAATCGAATGCCTTTTTATAATCTATCCAGCATGCCGACAAGTTCTTTCGGTTTCGGCGTACCTGTTGAATATTATTATTATTATTACGTGTAAAATATATAAGAGAAACACTGGTAATTTTAGAGGTTTCTAATGTAATGCAGGGAAATTGCGGTCAGCCTCTAAAGAAAACATGTTTGCATTGTCTAATGACGAAAGCTGTGAACATTGTTTAAAAAGACATTCTCTAGTGGATTTAGTATCAGCATAATACCTGTGCGAAGCCGGGGCAGGTCACTAGTTTGATATAAATGGTGAGAAACCTTACTACCAGAAACTAAATATTGCATAACTTTTTGTTTATTTAAGTTAAAATATGTAATTTTTTATTTTTGCAACAAATATAACAAGGTAAGACCTTTTTTTATGGTATCATTCGCATATTTGCATTATTTAGTTTATGTGTAATCATAGGCGGTGACTACGGCAAGTAGAGGAGCTAGTGGCCAACTATTTTTGGTTGTAGCATCTTAGTAATTTTTAGGAAATGAAATATGTATAGTAGCAAATTATCACGTATTCGTGACAAAGTTTTATTAAATTTTATGAGTTGGCTGCGCGGTTGAAATGTACATATTTAATTTGCCTAAATTACTCTGACGGTAATCACGCTCTAAGTAGTAAAAACAGTCAATAGTCCCAATTTACAAACATGTCAAATTGGTAGCATGGTATTGTAGCACACACTGTGGCACTCTAGTATTGTCATAGGTTCCCCACTTAAAACATCCAGTATCTGGAGGTTCATAAGAAGGAATTGTGCAGTTTCATAATTTAAAAATGACCGATATTTGTATGAATGAATAAACTACTAGTCGTTGCCAGCAGCTTTGCCTGCATAAATGTTGGATATATGTGTTTATTCATTGACGAATTTTAATTTTCCCCAAGGTCAACCAAATAAAGCTAAATACTCACTGTTTATATTTCTTTTTAAGTTCGTTTTCGCATTTACGGCTAAAAGATGGAAGCTTATTGAAATCGTCTACAATTCCATTATATTCTTCTAGCTTCATTATGTTTTGAAGTTTTATCTCTGTCATTTTAGTTTTGTATACGATTCGAGGTATTTTATGTTCCTTCTTCGTAAATGGTAGCTATCTTTTAACTAGTAACTGAGAAATTAAACAAAATTTATAATCTTAATACATATGACCCTCTATAATCTTAATATTATAACTATTAAAATAGAAAAAAATACTTACAAACGGATTTTTTATCCGCAGACAAAATTTTAAACACCATGTTGACACTCAATACCGGTCACAGAGTACATTTACTTAATGTCACAATATAGAACAAGTTTGAAGTTCACAGCACAGACTAAGTAGAGATCAGTGTTGCCATTGACCAATTGCCAAAAGTTACACAAGACAGCTCAAAAAGTAACATTTTCGAGGCAAAAATAACATTATTTAATAAACCATTCCCTCCCTCCAGCTCACCTCGTAGGGAAGGGGACTATTAGTATGCTTACTCCCTGATCACCCTGAACATGTTTTTGAAGGAATTGCTAAGTTAATCGCTCATGCACACTATAATTCTATAGTGACTTGAGTATGAAGGTAAAAACATTGTTCATTCTCTGTCAACGCGTGAAAACTACCTTTGCTGTGTTAGTTAAGTTTCATGATTAATAGGATTGAAAAATTATATTGTATATTTTCTAACTCCTAAAAGTAACGGAAAAGTAACATTTTGAGGCGTGTAACATAGAGGTAACATGAGAGGGCCAAAAGTAACGTAAAATGTTACAAAAGTAACATTCTGGCAATAAGCTAAGAACAGTAAACAACAAGATCACTAGGATCACTGTGATTTTTTTTTTTTTTTTTTTTTTATTTGCCCAAAGGGCAGGCTATAGTCTTTCGACCATACTGCCTAGTCTTCCGTGTAGGATTTCTTACGTGGTAAGTTTGTAAAAATAATGTCTTTCGTTTATATACTCATTGTATTGTTTGTTTTATTTATTTTGTCTTTCGTATTTAAGGATCACTGTGACTTAGTGACACTTCAAAACGTTGTTGCTAGAATCAAAAATCAGAGTTGCCTCACTCAAAATGAATCTCTGTCAGATGATGATGATGATGAGATCTGTGACTTGAACTTCAATAGTTTATAATTAAATCAAACTAGCTGACCCGGCGAACTTTGTTCCGCCTTAATGTCAATAAATAATCATATATTTTTTTTATTGGAAAAAATACAAAAAAAATTAAATTTCTACATCAATCATTCATAATTATTTCTTTATTTTAGTACGGAATAACAAAATTGACGTATAATGACAGCTATGTAATGACGTGTGGATGACAATTTGATATTTGTAAGAAATCAATAATAAAACTATTTCTATTAAATAAATAATTAAAATGATACATCTATCATACAGCCAGGCACGTCCAAAGAGTTTAAAAATTCAATTGGATAGTTGGTGGCTTCATCTTCATTTGTGACGCAGTCAATAGATTTGAATGAATGCATTGTTCCAATGATCTTATTTTGAATTATGTAGTTTAGGTCATCTACATCTTTATTCTTAGCCGCTAAAATTGCTCGCTCACTCATCCATTCATAATTTTTGTAGTTAGAAATAATTTCTGGAAATACATTGTTGATAAGTTCGTCTTTTGATGAGACAAAATTACAGAAATTATTTGGAAATGATATTAATCCACTCGATTCATCGACAGGTACTTGACCATTACCGATAGTCAGCAATTGCTCCGAGAAATCTTCAGCAGATGTATCATTAAGCAATGTAACTCTCATGTTTGTTGTCAGTTGCAGTTTCTTCACATAGCGCCATAGATTTGACGATTTGAGGCAAGCGTTTATTTCGTCGGCAGCCGTAGATCTTGGAATTACTGGCAGTATTTGGCGGAAATCGCCAGAAAGTAAAATCATTGCTCCTCCAAAACATCTCGAGTCATTGCGTAAATCTTTTAATGTTCGGTTAAGTGCTTCTAATGCACGTTTATGCGCCATTGTGCATTCGTCCCAGATGATGATTTTCGATACCGCTAAAACTTTGGCCATTGCTGAGTGTTTTGCAATATTACACGTTGGTTCTTCAATAGTTTGAAGATTTAACGGTAATTTGAATGCTGAATGAGCCGTACGGCATCCTTCTAACAATGTGGCTGCTATTCCAGAAGAAGCAACTGCAACCGCTATGTTAGATCTCGCCCGAACAGTTGCTAAAACTAATGACATGAGGAATGTCTTGCCAGTTCCACCAGGGGCATCTAGGAAATATAAACCACCATTTTCATCATCGATTGCCTTCATTAAAGTATCATAAACTTCCTTTTGTTGGTAATTCAACAGGGGTACATTCGTTTGAACTACTAAATCTAATTCCTGGTGATCATATTCACGTTCCCGTTCCAATTCTCGATTAAATGCGTCATTCATTTCACGATATGGTGCTGGCATTCCTAACCTGATTAATAAATTACCGCACATGAGGTAACACATATCTTCGATCAAGAGTAAAGCACGATTATGTATCTCCTCATTCATCTCAATATCGTGATTTCTGTAACTCACACGAATTTGATGTAAAATATCTTCTGACATATTATCCTTGTATTTGTGCCACAGGTTACATGGGTTTGATGGAAAACATGTCGAAATTATGATAGCGAATAATGTGCGTATCTGACTTGGAGATGCAGAGATAATGGCTTCAGCGATTGTCGTATCCCAATGACTATCGTTTTCTAATAACTTCAATTCTTCACATGCAGCACGATATGTTGGGAATATTACACCATTAACAGTTCGTAGTGACTCAAATGACGTTGGCCCACGCACATTTACCAGCAACAACCGCAAATAGAAACATTCATTATTCTTTGGATGAACTGTATACATACGACCAAGAGCATCAGTAGAACGCACATCTGGATACCCAGGAACCGCATCGCCTTGCTTCCGTCTTTGAAAATTCTTCGATGAAGCATTCCAAGTATAATAACGTGGCATCTCCGAGTAAAGCAAAGTTCGTGCAAACTGATCGCTTTGGCAGATTGCAAAAAAACTGGTCAATGTAGTTGCTGGAGGTGTTTCAGCACGTTGCGTAGCATTCGAAGCCGTGAAATATACTCGTTGACCATTCTCCAGATGCACCGCCAAATGCGTAACAGTAGGATGACGTTCGTGAATGGGAAATGCGAATATACGCCAAATCGCTTCATTACAGTTCACATAACGACCAACTTGATAGCGTGAAATTTTTGTTCTTCTTCAGTCCTTTCATTTGCAGTATTTCGTATTCTTCTTGCATCACGGCTTTGTCGGGAAAGATTCGATCGTCTTGGTCGCGGCATTATTAATTAAACTTCACTTCACCTAAAAACTTAAATTTTCAACCATACCGAGTTTTATAGTTCACTTCACTGTTTATACGAATGGGCAATTGGGCAATAATGTTAATTATTTATTTAATAGAAATAGTTTTATTATTGACTAGCTGACCCGGCGAACTTTGTTCCGCCTTAATGTCAATAAATAAACAGGGGTACATTCGTTTGAACTACTAAATCTAATTCCTGGTGATCATATTCACGTTCCCGTTCCAATTCTCGATTAAATGCGTCATTCATTTCACGATATGGTGCTGGCATTCCTAACCTGATTAATAAATTACCGCACATGAGGTAACACATATCTTCGATCAAGAGTAAAGCACGATTATGTATCTCCTCATTCATCTCAATATCGTGATTTCTGGAACTGACACGAATTTGATGTAAAATATCTTCTGACATATTATCCTTGTATTTGTGCCACAGGTTACATGGGTTTGATGGAAAACATGTCGAAATTATGATAGCGAATAATGTGCGTATCTGACTTGGAGATGCAGAGATAATGGCTTCAGCGATTGTCGTATCCCAATGACTATCGTTTTCTAATAACTTCAATTCTTCACATGCAGCACGATATGTTGGGAATATTACACCATTAACAGTTCGTAGTGACTCAAACAATGTATGTCGCCGGCAGAATAGTTAATCGACCAATATTAGCTGCATTTCCTTCAGTACTAACTGCATCACGTAAATGGATGTACTCCTCAGAACGCAGTTTGGCTTGGTTCAACCTAATGAATGTTAAACGTTCCGTTTCTATTTTTACATACATGTCAACGCAATACTGCTGAAACAATCGACGAAACCGCAGCAAATAGTTGTCAGCATTTTTACGAATCATCAAACGATATGCGTAATAATTCATTGAGCTAACTTTCTTTCTTATTTCGTATTCTTCTTGCATCACGGCTTTGTCGGGAAAGATTCGATCGTCTTGGTCGCGGCATTATTAATTAAACTTCACTTCACCTAAAAACTTAAATTTTCAACCATACCGAGTTTTATAGTTCACTTCACTGTTTATACGAATGGGCAATTGGGCAATAATGTTAATTATTTATTTAATAGAAATAGTTTTATTATTGATTTCTTACAAATATCAAATTGTCATCCACACGTCATTACATAGCTGTCATTATACGTAAAAAAAAAAAAAAAAAGTAAAGATAAAAAGTATCCTATGTCCTTCTCCTGGCTCTAAACTACCTCCCTGCCAATTTTCAGCTAAATCGGTTCAGCCGTTCTTGAGTTATAAGTGAAGTAACTAACACGACTTTCTTTTATACTGGGTGGCGCAAAAGTAAAGACCCTATTTGGTTCAGCTATAACATTTTTTCTAAATTAGAAAACTAGATTTAGATTTTTTTAAATGTATATTTGTGCCATTAAATTTCGTACCATTAGGATTTAAAGATGATGTCTTTTAAATGGTGACCTCCAGAGTTGATACACATTTGAGCCCTATTTATGACATTTTGCATAACTTGCCGTAACACTTCCTGCGTTTCCATTTCCATCTCTCAGGGCATGTCAATAAGCAGAATACTCGGTTCTGGGGCACTGATAATCCGCGCATTATTCAAGAAACACCTCTACGCCCACTAAAAGTTACTGTATGGTGTGGCATCTGTGTTGACAGAGTGATCGGACCCTATTTTTTCGAAGACGCTGGAGGCAATGCGATTACTGTCACTGGAGAACGCTACAGAACCATGTTACGTGAGTTTTTGATACCCAGTTTGGACGAATTGGGGCTGGAGCACATCTGGTTTCAACAAGACGGCGCTACGGCACACACAGCGCGCGACACTATGGACTTAGTGAGGGACGCTTTTCCAGGCCGAGTTATCTCTCGTTTTGGCGATTTGCCTTGGCCTGCAAGATCACCCGATCTGACCAGTCCAGACTTCTTTCTTTGGGGTTTTTTGAAATCTCGAGTGTATGTGAACAAGCCACAGACTCTCGCAGCTCTAAAAGAAAACATTCGTCAAGAAATAACGAACATATCGCAGGAAGTGTTACGGCAAGTTATGCAAAATGTCATAAATAGGGCTCAAATGTGTATCAACTCTGGAGGTCACCATTTAAAAGATATTGTTGCGACGATTACCTATGCTAGAACGTTCGCAAGTACTTACCTACTCGTATACGACGAATACCTAAGCTCTAGAACGTTCGCAAGTACGTACCTACTCGTGTACGACAAATACCTACGCTAGAACGTTTGCATGTACCTACCTACACGTATAACAATAGATCATCGGCGGTAGGCATACCTACGCGTCGCAGCTAAGTACCTACACTCATTGTTCTGTTTTCGAGAATTGTCGGCATCTTTGTGGTAATAACTGGAAGGTTCTAGAAGTCTATTGAAGGACTATAAAAAGGATTCGAACGTCGGCACTTCGTTCAGTTGTGAATACAGCGATCTCGAGCGAACATCTAAGCGATACGGAAGTTTACGAAGAGCGATATACGAAGCGTGATAGTGCAGTATAAGTGTTTGTTGCATTATTTTGTTACTGTTAGTGTATTGTGCGAGTCTTAAATAAACTCATTAACGCGTAACTGGCATTTTACCTCGAACCCCATCCTGACACGTAACAATTGGTGACAGAAGTGAGAATGCCAGTCACACCACGCGACGAGGGAGTACGCACTCGACGACAGGCGGCGGTAGACGAAACTCGTGAACCATCGATTATGGCCGATACTGAAGAGTCTAGCGCAGCAGTATTCAGTGATCCGGGCACTTCTGCGGCGTCGACGGGTATGAGCTCTGGCTTCGACATGTCGTCACTTTTAGCCGTTATACAGGAGGGCCAACGCCAAGCTGAAGAGCGCCAACGCCAAGCTGAAGAGCGCCAACGCCAAGCTGAAGAACGGCAACGTCAAGCCATGGAGGAGTTGAAGGAAGGCCAACGCCAAGCTGAAGAGCGCCAACGCCAGGCTATCCGAGAGGACCTTTAAGAAATGATGGACTCTAAGTTGGAACGGTTCAGCACCGTCATCAGTACTCTTCAAGAAGACGTTGAAGTGGTAAAAAAACGCACCAGCAAACATAATGAAATTCTCGAAGATGTCCAGACCACCATGAACCATCATGACAAGATGATTAAAGAGCTCCAGAACACCAAGGTCCTTTATTCAAGTACTACGCCCGTGGCCGCGGCAGTCACTTCCGGAGGTCCCAAGTTTAAACTTCCCTCCTTTGACGGCTCGTCTTCCTGGACGGCCTTTCGACACCAGTTCGAAGTAGTTGCCAAAGGAAATGGGTGGGAAGATGATCACGCACTGACGGCGCTTACTTTGGCACTTAGAGGGGATGCACTGCTGATCCTAGAGAACTTACCTGCTGACCGACGAAACTTAGACGCACTCCTGAAGGCATTGGAAGCTCGATTTGGCGATAAGCACCTGGAGCATGTTTATCGAGCTCAGCTGAAGGATCGAACTCAGAAGTCGAGTGAGGGACTTCAACAATGGGCTGCTGAAATTGAACGTCTGGTACGACGAGCGTATGCCTCCAGTACATCATCTGTGGACCACATAGTTGTGCAAGCTTTCGTGGACGGCATAAGAGAGTTTGAGGTCAGAACAACTGTTCGGTTGGCACACCATACATCTTTAGAAGCGGCCTTAGCACATGCCCTTGAGGTGGAAGCTGTGCGAAACGACTACAAGTCGCATAAAGTACGGGAAGTTGTTGCAGCTGCTAGACCACGAGGTGAGCCTATGTGCTACGGATGCGGCAAGCGGGGCCATATCCGAATCAACTGTCCGGCCCAGAGAGGAAGTAGAACGGTGTCAACCACTACTCAGGTTGACGCTAGTCAAGATTCGTTAAACTAATCGGAGCCAGGGCCGCGGGGCGGGCACTGGCTGGGTTACGTCAAGCCCCCACAGTGCAAGTATCACAGGCATGTGACGGCAATAGCCTGGTAACAGCTGGAGAAATAAATGGTAAACCTGTTCGCCTTACGATAGATACGGGCGCGTCGAAGACCATCGTACGACCAGAACTTCTGCGGCGAACAATTCAGTGGGAAGACGCACGACCATCTTGCAAATTGCAAACAGCGACTGGCCAGCCAGTGACCGTCCTTGGAGCTACAGATGTGAAAATCAAACTAGGAGAGAAGATTTATCATCAAACTGTTTTGGTGGCGAGCATAACGGATGACTGCATTATCGGCTTAGACTTTCTTCGAATGCAACAGTGTGTTGTCGATATTGCTAAAGGTGTTTTAAGCTTCCCAGACCAAGAGGTCTTTCTGGAAGGCTGTTCTTCGATAGCGGTCTACAGTGCCAAAACGTTAACCTTGGCACCGAGGTCAGAAACCTTAGTCGACTTAAGGTTCCCTGAGGGTGTGACTGCTGATCGTTGCGTCATAGTGGAAGATCCTGGGCGCCATACCAGTCGAATTACAGCCCGAACCTTGGTTATGACTAGAAGTGGGGCAAAAGTTAAAATTGCCAACCTTAGCAATTCGGCGATGTTATTAAGGAAGAACGCGATCGTTGGACGATGTGAGGCTGTGAGCAGTCTAAGGAAGATCCAAGAGAACGTCCAGACTGCCTCTTCCGCAAACCATATGGGCCCGTTATTAGAGACCACGAAGAAAAGTTTGTCACCCAACGAATATCGGGAAGCAGAGAAGCTGCTACTGGACCACAAGGATCAATGACGTGACCTATCGCATAAGACAGGGCGATAGAAAGAAGCCGAAGATCGTCCACATCGATCGACTAGCACCCTATCACGGTTCTAACGCTGCTCGGGACGAGCATGATTAAGAGGGGGGCAATGTTGCGACGATTACCTATGCTAGAACGTTCGCAAGTACTTACCTACTCGTATACGACGAATACCTAAGCTCTAGAACGTTCGCAAGTACGTACCTACTCGTGTACGACAAATACCTACGCTAGAACGTTTGCATGTACCTACCTACACGTATAACAATAGATCATCGGCGGTAGGCATACCTACGCGTCGCAGCTAAGTACCTACACTCATTGTTCTGTTTTCGAGAATTGTCGGCATCTTTGTGGTAATAACTGGAAGGTTCTAGAAGTCTATTGAAGGACTATAAAAAGGATTCGAACGTCGGCACTTCGTTCAGTTGTGAATACAGCGATCTCGAGCGAACATCTAAGCGATACGGAAGTTTACGAAGAGCGATATACGAAGCGTGATAGTGCAGTATAAGTGTTTGTTGCATTATTTTGTTACTGTTAGTGTATTGTGCGAGTCTCTAATAAACTCATTAACGCGTAACTGGCATTTTACCTCGAACCCCATCCTGACACGTAACAATATCATCTTTAAATCCTAATGGTACGAAATTTAATGGCACAAATATACATTTAAAAAAATCTAAATCTAGTTTTCTAATTTAGAAAAAATGTTATAGCTGAACCAAATAGGGTCTTTACTTTTGCGCCACCCGTTATATATAGATATGACCAGGAAAATAAAAATCCTCGCCGTCGGAAATCTTTTGGAACTAATTTCTTTGACTGGCAACAGTCAATCTATGTCATTAATGTTATTTGTCAGTGTGTTGTCAATTGTGTGCGTGGTGTATTTCCTCAGAACAAGGGAAAATGAGCCATCTTTTGGTTTCACGGAAGATGGTTGTCATTTACTTTCATCCACATTTTTTCTATTTTTTATCTTTGTAATATATGGGTGATCAGGGAGTTAACATACTGAAACCTTTGTTTATTTCTATTTTTTTAGAGCGTGTGGCTTAAAAACTATTGGAAATTAAAAAATGTGCACAGGATAAAATTTATAGAGAATTTTATATTATGCTTTCATTCAAAAAAAAATTTTTTTTCCCTCGGATTCATTATTTTTGAGATATTAGATTAGAGAGAAATACCGAAAAATGGGTACATCAAACCTCTTCCGCTTCTTCAGCTAACCTCCTAGGGGAGGGCACTTTTAGTATGTTCACTACCTATCCCGCATTGTGTGCTGAGACCGTTACATGTTAAAATTATATTTAACTAATACATTTTTATTTCTGCGAAAGTGTTAAGTCTAGTGATAGACCCATTGACGTAATATACCGGTAATTTCGGGTGACGCCAGAGAGCAAAGGTAAAAACCATTTTTTTTAAAGTTCCTCTCTTTAATATCAATATCTGACATTGTCTTAAATCCTAAAATGAGAGTTTACGCCTCATGAGTGGCAAGGGCAACGTCGCAATTTAGTGTTATATTTTGTGGTTTTCAATTGTTATTATTTATTCTTAGCTATATTTTTTTTAAATAATGTTCTGCTAGCATCTTAGAGCATTAAACCAACCGGAGAGGCCACTGACAGGCGTACCCCTCTGCCAAAGGTACCAGCCCACTGGTCATACCCGTTATATAAAACTAGTTGACGCGCGTTCCGCATCATAAGTCACCTATCAGTGCATGCGTAATAGCGTCTCAATAGAAATGCCGAATTGCAGTGTATTTTGGTGTAAAAAGCGTTCAGCGACATCAAGTCTACAAAAGGATAATATTACATTCCACCTGTAAGTATTATTTTGTTCTAATATTATTAAATAAGGCATCAAATTAGCAATTTAACCAAATAAAATGCTAATCAACAAGTGTTGCCAGGCTTATCATCAATACTCCAATCTGGGGTAATATTTTAAGTTGAATTAACATAAAAACTAACCTTTCCTTTTTTATATGTCGCCTTGTTGACATATCTAATATGTTTCATTTTGGATGTACATTATTGTGTCACCGTTCCCATATTTATTTATTTTTAATTAAAACCAATGTTTTTTTTACCAAGTAATGCACAAAATAATATTAAATGAACAAGTAAAATGAGATTATAAATCCAAATATACAAGATTAGTGCACTTTATTCCGAAAGATAATTGCTCATTTCTTACAAAAATAAGCGTATTTATTTTTAAGAAACTGGTCACACTTTAGCATAATTAGAGATGAGACAGTTTAATCACAAATATCGATATTGGTTTTCCAGTATTAAATTAATTTTTTTTTGTTTGTTTTAGATTTTCAAAAGAAGCAGCGCCTCGAGTCGCGTGGGTCCAATATTGTAGGAACCATATAAGTGGGTTCCTAAGCGTACAAGTATCTGACTAACAGCTTAAAAGATAAAGCCTTCTGTGCTGCCAGCACTGCTACCTCCTCCCTACCCCCCAAGCGGCGGAGAGCTCAGTTTTTAGCAAGTAAACTCGCTGTGCGCTACCTCCTCTTATTGCATTACCTAGGATTAGTTTAACTAGATTTATAAGGTTAATTTAAATTGCACAGTTTTTCAGTATTTTATTATACCTACTTAAATAAAGACTTTCTGAAATATATTCTGTTGTTTTTTTGTTATCTGAACAGATAAAATATCTCTCTAATAAAAATCTACTCATACATTCTCATGTCAGTGTCTTGTTACTATGTAATCAGAACAAAATCCTCCAATTACAAGCTCTGCTTAGTTGGAACGAAATTTAATAGCAACAGACAATTAATTCAAAGTATTATTTGGTTTGAATATACATACATACTTAGGAATAATACACGTAAAATTGACACGTAATACTAATAATTAATTACAATCTTTAATCCACACTAGAACAAATTTCAACAGGTGGTGGTTATTGGACATACATCCTTGTGCGCAGTAGTAAAATAAAAAAAAAGAGTGGGTACCCATGTACGCACGTAAGAAGTTATGCTTATTTGGCATAACAATCCAAAAATACCAAATAATAATACAACGCATACATACATAAATATTTGAATTGATATAAACGCCAATATATTTTTTATTTATTCACACAGATTATTTGTACTGATACGACACACAAAGATCCGCAACTAACTTCAGTGTGTAAAAGGTTCGCAACTAACTTCAGGGTGTTGCTTTTTTCTGTCGGTGTGCGCGCGCATCGTAAAAATTCACTCTCATCATTTTTCCCAATCGCGCCAAAAAAAAGTATAACTTCAAAAAAAACCGGCTAAATGCCAGTAGGACTCGCGCGCCGAGGGTTCCGTACTATCAGGGATCGGAAGTATTGAATAAACATTAGTAAACATAGTAGGAGAGCCCGACCGCATAACCAGATTTGTTTGTCGAACAATGTTTAACAAATAAATTTAGCCCGACCGTATGACGGGACGGGCTTTTTTGATAATAATTACAAAAAAGTGTGCTGGTTAGAAACACTGTTTTATTCTTCCTGTAATATTGACATAAACATGAATTAACAGAATTACTTCTAGTTAATTCATGTTTATGAACTATTTACTTTACTTTCATCTATTTCAAAGTGCTTAAATAAAAAAAAACCTTAAAATTATAATAGATTATTATTACCTAAAACTGTTCTATATAATATAAGATAATGCTCATTTTAATAAGCAAACATAATAATCATGAAAATAATTAAATCTTTCGCGTACTTATATGAAATCCTAAACATCGATACTAAATATCGACAGAGTCAAGCTCTAACTGTTTTACGCTAAGGAAGCGTAAACTGATAGATGTCCCTGTGTGTGAATGTGATTGTGTGTGTTTAGTTTAAGCTAGTGTGTAATAATTTTATTGTGTGCGTGTGCGACGCGATTTAAAAATGCATTAGTAGTTAACATTGTAATTAGTGTGCGTTGCTCGCGTTACCCCGTCCCCCGCCGAAAGTGGCAGACTTTTGCGCAAGGGAAATAGAGCGCGTGTCCACTCCTGTTGGTTTAATGCTCTAAGGCTAGCAAGCTAGAATTAGGTGAAAGCCGTATAAAAAGTAAGTAACCATAACGCTTACCAACGCTTAATGACGTTATTTTACTATGAAAATAACGCAAGTTAAGATTCAAATGTATTGCATATAAATGGAACTGTAAACGCAATGGTTAAAATATGCTTAAAATATAGCTAAGAATAAATGATAAATATTCAAAACTTTAAAATATGAAGTATGCGTCAACGTGTGTGTGTGTGGGTGCCGTACGTGCGTAAGTGAGTGCGAACGTGCATGCTTGCGTGCACACAATAGAAAAATTGATAAAAAAAAAGTGTGTGTACTCATGTACGCACGTAAGAAGTTATACTTCTTTAGCGTAACAATCCAAAAACACCAAATAATAACACAACGCATACATACATAACAGTTAACCTCAAATCTATAAATGCACTTAAAACAGTATATTAAAACCACTTTTACCACTAATATTCAATTATTTTTACTGATAAATGATCAATAAAAAGTATCTATCACCGTCATAATTATAATTGAATTGATATAAACGCCAATATATTTTTATTTTTCACATTGATTATTTGTATTGATACGACACACAAAGGTTCGCAACTAACTTCAGGGTGTAAAAGGTTCGCTTCAAAAATCTCTGAATCCCGGCATGGCACTATCTACTCCGATCACTAATAATAAGTTAATAACACAACAACTACACAACGCTATCTAGAGTAAAATAAACAATAACATTAATAAAGCTTTTGATAAAGGTGCGGATATAAAATACAACATTTTTTACATACCCAGTTCACTCAGACCAATGCAAACTATAGCACAGACTATTTTAAATTTTTGTCACATATTAATGTGTCACCCTATTAGAAAGTGACACACAGCCTCTTTATCACTCTGTACTACTATAGCTCACTCGGCTCGTTTTGCTGGTAGTACTCAGCTCTATTATGTCCATGGATAGCAGCCCAACATGAAAAACGGATAATAAAAAACCAGTGGTTTTATTTAATTCATGTATTATTTATATTATGAGTCAAGCCTTACCAACCTAGGCAGGCACTTTGTACAAATTTGTCTGACATGTGATCTGACGCTTTAAAAAAGTGCTGCTGCATTGCGATGTTTTTTAATAGCGTCGAACATTAGAAGGCATCTCGCTAGTTTAAATTAGATGGATAAAAAAAGAAAATTATTCATCACTTTAATTTATTTATTTTTCCGAATACCATTAGGAAACGTAATTTCTTCGTGCAATGCATTACAGATGTCATAAAACTTATCTGCCATATAGCCAGATAATCAGCAATTACAAGCTACTGACTCTTAGCTCTAGACGCAGGCAACTAGAAGCAATGACTTTGTTTAGCATTGTACATAATAATTTTGACTGTATTTATTTTTAAACAATGTACTGTGTTAGAACCGTCCATAGAAGGCAAGTGCGCGCAGGCCAAATTTTCGTAGTAGGTAGGTTCCTGTCGTTCATACAAGATAAATAAGAAAGGAACAGTTAACAAAAATATTAACTTTGTGCACATATTATTTCAAAAGCTCCTCGTATAATAAACGACGAAACTTATTTGAAGAGCATGTGAAGGTTCGTAATTTGTTCGCCACCTTGCGATTTTAAATTTCTTGTATGCTTGTCTGTGGACAGCGCTGTGGGCTAGATTAATAATAGGTTGCTTGTTTTTATTTTTGTTGTAACATTATTTTAATGTAGCTGTTTGTAGTCCCTTTCCTAATAAAATAAAAATAAGTAACTTAAGTACGATGTTTTGGTAATGACCAACACATCGTGTGGCGCATTAAATAGCCACTCTAAATTAGTACACCCACTGACTAAGAACAAGTAAAGGTAGGAGGGAGGGAGGAGCCTAGCCAAGTTTAATAAACTACTACTTTTTTTCGTACTGAACATTCTGATTCTTGTCATCGTAATGTCATCAATAATGTCATTGACATTAAAGAAGATGACATTGTCATTGTCTGTCAACAAAGTACATTTGTAATGAATAGAATTCTATTTTATTATTTATTGTGTAAATTTGTGCAGAGAGTGACTATTTTTAGAGATTAAAACTTTTACTACCCTCTCGGGCAACCGGCAGTAAACCTGTGTAACTGATAAATCGCACATCAACATAAACAATGTATTAAATAACTTACAAAAACATCGAACGGATTGAAGACTAGTTATTTAGCTTTTATTGGATTCAATATTTATCATCAGGTATGATACATGCAATATAATGAACGTCTCTGGTAATGTTGCTGTCCATAACTCTGATTTGAAACCACCGGAAAATGGTATCACTCAAAATGCAACATTGGCCACTATCGACCGAAATAAAGGTGCTGGCTCTAGTGCCCGCGACAATGCTGAAGAATTACATGATCTCAAAGGTAAAGTGGAATCACGCTTATTGTCTATGTGGAATAACGTGAAGTTCGGATGGACTGTAAAACTAAAAACAAGCTTTTCAAAGGAATCACCAGTATGGCTTCTTGGTCGTTGCTATCATCGAAAATTAAGCCCAACAGGTTCACTAGAATCATCTACAGAGATAGGCACCGAAGCCACTGCACATCAGCCAATTGAGCAGATATATGGCGAAGGCATTGAAGGCTTTAAATCAGATTTTATTAGCAAAATTTGGATGACCTATCGAAGAGAGTTTCCAATGATGTTAGGCTCTTCATTCACTACAGACTGTGGTTGGGGCTGCATGCTGAGAAGTGGACAGATGTTACTTGCACAGGCTTTGGTATGTCATTTTCTCGGACGTTCTTGGAGGTGGACTCCAGAAAAATCTATCCAAAATGCAAGAGAATTTCAAGAAGACTGCTTACACCGTATGATAATTAAATGGTTTGGTGACAAGTCATCAGTGAACAGCCCACTGTCCATTCACCAGATGGTGAGCTTGGGAGAAGCACTTGGGAAGAAACCTGGTGATTGGTATGGTCCTGCATCTGTAGCTCATTGTTTGAAGGCAGTCATGGCTTCTGCGTCCAAAGAAAATTATGAATTTGATAATTTAGAAGTTTATGTTGCTCAAGATTCTACTATTTATGTTCAAGATGTGTACTCACTGTGCCGGTTACCTAATGGTTCATGGAAATCACTTATTCTTTTGGTACCTGTTAAGCTAGGGACTGATAAATTTAACCCCATCTATGGTCCATGTCTCACATCTTTACTCACTTTAGACTTCTGTATAGGAATTATTGGAGGCAGACCAAAGCATTCATTGTACTTTGTGGGTTACCAAGATGATAGGTTGATCCACCTAGATCCACATTACTGTCAAGAAATGGTTGATGTGTGGCAACCTAACTTTTCAATACAATCTTTTCATTGTCGTTCACCTAGAAAAATGCCTCTTAGTAAAATGGATCCATCATGTTGTGTAGGATTTTACCTGGCAACACAACATGACTTTGAAACCTATATCAATATTATAACTTCATTCCTAGTTCCACAGGGTGTTTCTGCTAATTTTGAATATCCTATATTCACTTTGAACAGTGGTTCATGTACTAATGTTATGAACTATCCTAATATAAGATATTCTATATATGAAACAGAGCAAAACTGGGTAACTCCTAATATACAAGATAGTGATACAGACATTGAATCCGAGGAATTTGTGTTGGTATGAACTAAAACGTAGTACTTTATCAAATATTTATATTGCTTAATCATGTAGTGCATAATATTTATCTCAACCACAAAAGTTGTTATTGTTCCAATAGTACACAATGTGTACCCATATTATAAGTGTCATAATACAGATATTATACTTAATTAATGTTCAATAAGAGATACCTTGTAATACTTAAATTTATTATTATCAAAACGACGAAATAAATTATTAGCATATTTGGGACAGCTGCATAAATATAAATTATTCCTCCATTTACATTTCTTTAAAATATAATTGGAACATTCTGGAATAGGCTCATGATTATATTGCGACACTATTAGTTACTGCTCTGCTCCCGTGCGTCGCCAATAGCGTGATATTACATAGCCAATAACCTTTCTCAAAAACTGGGCTATCATACGCAAAAAGAATTATTCAAATCCAACTGGTAGTTCCAAAGATTAGCTCATTCAAACAAACTAAACAAACTTTCCTCTTCATTTAATAGTTTAGGGGTATGTATGCTAGGTAGGTATGAAGACAGCTGTTGGGTTAACAGCTGTAGGTACTGTCCCTAATATACTGTATCATCTGATTTACTGTAGGTACTAGTGATAAAGAGGGTCAACGGCCGAGGTACTTTCCCTATGAACTGTATCAGCTGATTTACTTGGTACTGTGCTGTAGAGCTACTTATTAGACCGGCCCAGTGTTTCCACCTTCGTACCGTAGACTTAATAGTTAGTGTTGAATAATACTCGAGAGATGACTGTACAATGTTTATTTACAAAAAATGGCACGGTTTATATATACAAATGTAGTCTGACACAGGTATGGTATTTACATGAGCGCATTTTGGTTGTTGACCAATCAGGAGCGTTATACAATATTAAAATCTCAAACTAAAATCATTAATATGCTGCAGTTGTCTGCTTGATACGAATATCACAGCTTACAGTGAATGTGTGCAGTGTGAGTGTGAATGTGTGTGTGCAGTATAAATTAAGTGCCACTATTTAAGAAGTGGTCGCCGCGTTCCGCTATCATTATTGACTTGGGTCGCGTGCTGCGCGCACGCGCCGATGCATTTGTAGGGCTCCGCTGCTGTCTCTGTACGCCACATCACTCCCCCTCAAGCGAAGCGTACGTTGTGTTTTACATGTCGGCCGGATCGGGTGACGTATGGGCTGGACGGCGGCGGCGGCCAAAGTGGTGTCTTCTCTGCTTGCTCCGATGATCGCGTAGTCTTGATGATAGGTTGCGGCTTATCGGGAACGTCGTTGTCGTTATACATATAGGCTGGCTTCAATCTATCAATAGATATAACTGCAGTACGAAGTGGTAGTTGCAAG
Organism: Parascotia fuliginaria; assembly: GCA_963082885.1. NCBI lineage: Eukaryota > Metazoa > Arthropoda > Insecta > Lepidoptera > Erebidae > Parascotia > Parascotia fuliginaria. Next base: position 10,390,468 of record OY720188.1, read on the forward strand.
GTGAACTGTTTGCCGTCTGCGCTGCGGTGTAATACTTGATACGGGCCTTCGTATGGTGGTGTGAGGGGCTTGCGTACGGTGTCGTTGCGCACAAACACATGCGAGCACGTTGCGAGATCTTTATAGACGAATGTATTTGATTGTGAATGGTGCGGTCTCTGTGTAGGCGTGAATGAGTGCATTGTTTCACTCAGCTGACGAACAAACTCTGCATCTTCAATGTTCGGCTTGGTAGGCACGAAAAAATCAGATGGTATTCGTAGCGGTGATCCGTATGTCATCAAGGCAGGGCTGACAGATGTGTCTTCTCGTATGGCAGTACGTAGGCCAAGTAGAACGGTAGGTAGTTCTTCGCTCCATCGGTTGCCGGCTGCTCTCGCCATTAGTGCTGATTTTAATGTGCGGTGCCATCGTTCTATCTGTGCTTGTGGATGAAATGCAGTGGTGCGTATGCGAGTGACGCCGAATCTTTTCATTAGCGCGTTGACTCAAATTGTCTTCCTTGGGCAGTAGTAAGTCGTAAGGGGCAGCCAAATCGTGATATCCAACCGTCGTATACAGCTTTAGCCACGGTCTCTGCAGTGATATCTCGAGTAGGTATTGCTTCGGGCCATTTGGTACATCGGTCAATCATTGTAACTAAGTACGTATAGTCACTAGAGGGCGGTAGCGGTCCAACTATGTCGACGTGTAGATGTTCGAAGCGAGATGATTGTTGAAACGTGCCGAGTGGACTGATAACGTGTTTTTGAATTTTCGCGCGCTGACAACCGGTGCACGCTCTCGCCCATGTACTTATATCTTTGTTTATCGACGGCCAAAAGAATTTTGATGTAACTAGTTTTCTTGTTGTTCGAACGCCGGGATGACTTAATTCGTGTTGCGCTTTGAAGGCTGGAATACGATAAGTCTGTGGGAGGTATGGTCGTATGTTTGTAGTAGATGTCTCGCACCATATCGGGCGTTGAACTCCAGGCAGGTTTACACAGGTAAATTTCAAATTTGATTGTTTCATACATGATTGAAGTTCGATGTCGTTTTCTTGGTCTTCCGCTAGGCTATTGTAGTCGATCGTCGCGTGTAATATTTCCACTTCCGCTATACGTGATAAGGCGTCGGCCGCTTCGTTCTTGTTGCCGTGTATATACTTAATGTTTGAACAAAATTGGCTTATGTAGTGTAGCTGTCGTTATTGACTTGGCTCGCGTGCTGCGCGCACGCGCCGATGCATTTGTAGGGCTCCGCTGCTGTCTCTGTACGCCTCAATAGTATAGTTCACTATGTCAACTCATTACTCATTAGACAAATATTAGTAAATATCAGGAGTAATCAACAGATTATTTCAGTCAAATAGCAGCTTTTATTAGGTATAGAAAAATTTTGGCCACTTGCTATGTTGATGCAATTTACTATGTGCCACCAAGTGGTTAATTTTCCACCTTGTGTCAACACGATAAGGGTTCACAATTCGCCGTCGTGAATCTGGGTCAAGTTTGAAATAATCGGTAATAAACTCTAATGTAACTATCTCTGTACTGCTGCAGTACAAAAATATAGGTAATGGATACAGAGTATAGCTGTAACAACTAAGTAAGTATCTCTGAATCACACAAATATTTTTATCCTGTAGCAAGGTGCAAAATACATGTTGAGTTTGGTGCTTCTGACATATTGTATGGTAAGTATAGCAGATTATTTTTAAGAAGTACTTCCAGTACTTCAATTCATTTTTTGTTGTATGTGTACTCGCTTGTTTCTTTTACTAGATGGATTTATTCCACAACTATGCAATAATTTGTGTGTGGATTTGTGAGAGCTTGTATTTATTTATCCATTCCATTTTTGAAAAGGGCCAGTAGCCTCCATTCAGATTGTATCAAGTGGGCTTCGACACATTAGTACAATTTCCATATTTGTACAAATGCATATACAGCGCAAGTTCGTACAATTTTTAATGAGTCATGTTCCGTATTTGTGAAAAATATAAATGTTTCAGTTTCTGTTAAACAAACTGACTGGAACTACTTCAGAGAATTGGTCAACAGCACTCTTAACACAAAAATTCCCTTTAAAACGGAAGACGACATCATTGAAGCCGTCGAAAATTTCAATAACTACATACAACAATCGCCCTGGAAAGCAACCCCTACTTGAAATAGTGCAGATAAGGCAACCAGAAACTGCAAAATAATTCAAGATGCAGTACTGCGTAAGAGGCAAGCTAGAAAGACATGGCAACATACAAGATACCCCGGAGATAAAGAAATCTACAACAAAGTAGCGGCACAATTAAAAGAAGTGTTAAATAGCCACAGAAACGTAGGTAGGTATATCAAACTACTTTCAAAACTTAGATGCTACTGCCTCTACAAATTATTCCCTCTGGAAAGCAGTTAAAAATCTGAAAATCCTTTCCAGGCTCCCTTACGAAAAGACGACGGAACGTGGGCTAAGAGTGACCTAGAAAAGCCAATCTCTTCGCTGAACACCTCGAAAAAGTCTTTGTTCAAAATTCGGACAAAAGTACAAAAACAACATTAGTTACTGAAAAACTTAGCTAAATCTTCCAACTTGAGCTTCTCTTAAAAACAATAACACAGAGAGAAGTATTTGGGGTCATCAGACAGCTAAACTAAAACAAAGCACCCGCCTATGACTTAATTACTCCAAAACTATTAAATGAACTACCTGAGAACGGGATTCGTTTTCTAACATCTTTACAACGCTATTTTCAGAAAAGGCGTTATTCCACCGCAGTGGAAAGTGGCGGCAATTATCCTCATACTCAAACCAGGAAAAAGCGCAGATGATGTTAAGTCTCAGTCTCCAATAAGTCTAAGTCCAGTGAAGTCGAAGGTTCTACAGATTATTTTCCTAAAAAGATATTACCTGAGGTTAAAACCGCCAAGCTATTACCTGATCACCAATTTGGCTTCCGAAAATCTCATGTCACCATCGAACAAGTACACAGAATTGTAGAAGAGATTCATCACAGTTTCGATAATTTTAAACAAAAAAAATACCGACTTCAAACAGGAAGGAACCTAAAAAGTTAAAAATAAGTTTACTTAGCAGAAAGTAATTCGTATTTTGATTTAGTTAATCAGAATTTTGAAGTTGGTGCCAAGCAAATACTTTAAGAACCTTACTACAAAACCCCCGCCTGGCCCGGGCGAGAGCGTATGCGTAATGCATTTCCCAAAAAAAAAAAAAAAAAGGATTGCACGTAACGAGAGCCGGAATGCCTCAGGGTAGTGTCATAGGACCAATACTTTACCTTATTGACTACTATTGACACCTTAGGACAGTCATCGGCACATTTGCAGATGACACTGCCATTCTTGCATCAAACTTCAAAGGGAGCTTAATGAAATTTCTGACTGGTTGAAGGATTGTCGTATCAAAGCTAATGAAGTCAAGTCAATTAACGTAACATTAGCCTTAGAAATGGCGAATGTCCCCCTGTAGAACTTAATTGTGTGCAAATTCCGCAATCAGATCATGCTCGCTATCTCGGCATTTACTTGGACAAAGACTGACATGGAGGAAACACATTTTCATAAAAAGAAAGCCGCTAAGCTTTTGTCCCGGCTCATGGGTGGTCGTTCGCAACTGGCATCTATACAGTGGCGTGCACAGAGATTTTTGACAGGGTAGGCATTACTTAATTATGTTGCTAAAATTGTGATTTCAGGCAATTATTAAGGTAGGCAGTGCTTTTCTGTCTATATGGAGTGCACGCCACTGCATCTATACATATAATAAAATTGGAGTATCTGTTTGTAATATTGAAATAACCGTTTTTTACTACATGTATATGAATATATATACGGTACATACACCAAAACAACATTTTTTACAATTTTTGTCTGTCTGTCTGTTTGTGCTGGCTAATCTCTGAAATGGCTGCACCGATTTTGACGGGACATTTATTGGCAGGTAGCTGATGTAATAAGGAGTAACTTAGGTTACGTTTATTTTAGAAAATAAAGTAATGTTGATCGACTGTTAGGCGAAACGAAGTTCGCCGGGTCAGCTAGTTGGAGAATAAACTCCTGATATACAAATGTGTTATCTATTTGGTCATACGGCCCCGAAATGTGGGGCACTGCAGCAAGCTTAAAACTAGAATAATACGGTGATTCCAATCTAAATCACTACGCATGATTGCAGACGCACCCTAATTAAAAGGTACATTACTAATAAAAATAATAATAATAATAATAACCATTTATTTCAGGCATTTAGAGCCCATAAAATTTCAATACATAAATAACAAAATAAAAACTATAAACTAATACATATTTTATATAATTTAAAACTAAAAACTACTGTATACGAGAGGTCGGCGTCGTGTTTCGCTGCGGGGTGTCAAGTAGCCGGCCGCGGAAACGGCGATATAAGACACCCTTCGGCCAGAACTCCTCCTTGAGGAAGGTCTCTAACTGTGGAGTTGGAGCCTGCACCACGAACGATGTAAAATTGGTTTTGTGGCGCGCTTCTAACTTCTCCACCCTCAAGGTCAGGTTTGTCTTCACCTTGATGTACTCCACGATCTCCTCGGCCTTCGTAGAGTGGTGTAGGTGGGACACATACAGCTGCGTCGTTGGTGTTGCAGCACGTAGCAGCATGCTGGGTCCTGTCAGACCTGTACCACACAGGTTGTGACGAGTAGGCTTCCTTTTCTTCTTTTCCACCTTGACGAAACCTTCCTCGTCACACTTCGTGTTTTTTGCACCTATAGTCGTGCGAGGTACAGAGCGACTCTGCTTACCCCCTTTTACAATAACTACTTGTCGTGATGGTTGTGACACAGTAGTATTGTTTGCAGCGACAATTGCAGAGTAGGCACGTTTGGGGGTCGACGTACCTACTACACGCGTCGTAGCCTCGGTAGGTACGGCGCGGGCGGCGGAGCACGATGCAACGCATGCATTTTTGGCGGCCGGTGACGTAGGTGAACTCGCCGACTCAAAACTGCCGATGGATGCGTTCTGTGCCCCGCGGCGTGTGTTCACGTTCGAGGCGTCAGGTGACCTACTTGTAGAAATAGCGCTGCGTAGCAACACTACTTCGGCACGTAAGTCACTTATGGTGGTGTCTGACGCCTCCAGCTTCGACTGTACTACAGCCAGGCTCGCTTTTAAAGATGTTATGTCCTTAAGCAGCCTGGTGACGTCAACGTGGTCGAACGTGACGGGAGGCAACTTATGGAGCTCCTTCGCCACGAAAGCAGGCACGTCGTCCGGATCGGTCACCTTTAGCAAGGTGATGATGTCTTGAACGCTCTTCTCGGTGCTATCTCTTCGGCGTGAAGGCATTTCGTCGAGCTTGTCCAAGGTTTCAAATAGCAGCCTCTTGCCACTGCTAACATCATCTTTAGTGAAACTGGACTTGCAGATCTGCATAATGCTGACCTCGTCCATAGTGTCGATGGCATGCTGTATAAACGCCAACAGCTCGTTGGCTATGAGTTGTTGTGAACTCATAGCGGCGGATTCGCGCAGCGGCTAGAGCCGCGCAATACGTGAATTAATAAAATAATTCGCTCTGTGCAATGTAAGCACGTCTACACACTAGCGCGCATTGCACTGCACTAATGAAGCCATACACCGTGACCTGAAAACACTAACAATTAAACAAGAAATTTCGGAACCAATAAAGAAATACAAAAAGAGACTTTCTACACATCCCAAAATTCTTGCACAAGGACTAATGGACACTGGACCAGTCTTTAAAATATTACATAGAAAAGCACCTCAAGATCTACTGTAGATTATGTTAAATAGTTGGATGCATCACAGTATGTTATACCATGCAAGCCATATTCCACATTCATAACATCCAGCTAAATGTCAGATCAGAAAGATTGCAGGAAAGAAAACGGAAGTTAAAAAAAAAACTTTTCGTCTTAACCTTTCTTTCATGGACACTACTGTGGGCACAAGCACAATAGATGTTTTATTATCATCACGGCTATATCCCTTTCCTTTCCGGAAAGTGTTAAATTTCATACACATTCACAGTAAAGATTTTACAAAATAGGGAATGTAGGTACACATATTTTCACTACTTTTTTACAAGTATTTATTTACCAACAAGGTCACATAACAACATCAAAAAACAATACATGATCAATGATCATGCAACACATTAAATTCGTTATTAAGACGAACTATAGCTGAAATCGATAGTGCATATTTACATAATACTTGAACTTATCACAAACTATTTTTATAGGTACAAGGAAATATTGAGAACAATCATATTTTAACATGGCGAAATTTATGCTAAGTATACAAAATGTAAGCAGACTGATGGACTTTGGAATTGTATCATAATGTTATACTAATTTTTGTCCTTCACTGGAGGTGGGTGCCGAATGAAGTAGTGTACGGCATTATACGCAAGATGCGGTGCAACATTGTACAGAGGATGAATTCGATTGAGTTCATTGCTGGGACGACCAACAATGTACGGGTCACCGGCGCCAGTGCCATGTTGCGCGACTGACAAACCACTCAGCGCGTAACACGTGTGATAAATGTCTCGATGTCTGAAACGACGAATAATATTAATTTAATTAGCTTTTTATTTTTATTATTTTTACCTACTTTTAAAATATGTTATTATTTATTTTCTTTATCATATCTGATTTTCCTAGTAGTAATTATTTAATTGCAATAAGATCCTACATAATGCCTAAAACACAAATTATTAAGTACTGATTAAGTTTTTGTAAGTAAACTAAATATTTAGTTATATTCTCAAATTCATAACAAAATACAAGCATTCATAGGGCAGGGCAACTCACTTTCCAGGTTTGTCAATGAAACCACCTCCAGGTAAAGCTTGACAGCAAACAATGATGTACTCTTGTAAGGCACCTTGATCAAGCAATATTGTTTCCATTAGCTCTTTATTCTCACTCTCTGAAAAGATATTAACATGTTTAGCATTGTGTAATTAATGTGTTATTATTATTAAGATTAGGTCACACTTTGTGTTAGTTCTCTCTGATAACTGTGTTTGATTGATCATATATCTTTGACAACTGCAAATATGTTGGCTCACCTAAGCTACTGCCTACTGTGAACTTAGCCTAAGCCTTATTTGGCCATCATAATCATGCCTGGTGATCAGTACCTTTCAATAACCTGAAAACTAGATTAACCTTCACATAAAAGAAAACAAAAATAATTATTTACCTTGTGATAGTATGGCACTAATTATTGGAAATGCAGCACCTTGCCAAAATGAATAACATCCATCTACTAATTTATTAGTTCTTCCTTGGAAACCTCCTTCTAATCTCATTTGACGATTAACACACCACCTCAACAATGCATCAATATCACACAAATGTGTCTTGTTCAATAATGCCAGTGATGCAATGCCACAAAATGCATAACCTCCATGTGCTTCCATACCAGGACATCCTGCAAATCCACCTTCATATGTTTGGCACCCAACTATCCATTCCGCAGTTTTATCAAATAAAGTGTCTGTGTAAGTATTAGTCATTTTAGCTATACTGATTGCGCAATATGCACCTCTAATATCTTGTTCCCCACCCTTGTGAAGAGCAAATGAACCATCAACATCTCTGACGGTCCACAAAAATTTCTGTAGACTGCTTCTATCTAATGAGTTATATGCTTCTTCAGTGCCTATAATACTGAGTGCGTTAACAGCAGCATATGTGGTTCCAAGGTGTGGATACTGTTTAGGGCCACCACCATACCCACCATCTTCATGTTGACATAAAGACAAAAAATGTACTGCATCAGATAATGTTTCTGAATCAGGCATGTCATTCAGTAGCCATAGAGAATGCAGGATCCAATAGACTATCCATGTTCTGCTTGCATCTAAGCACTCATAACTATTTGGTAAAGTTCGTAGGCAATCTTTTAACATTTGACTATGAACCTTTTTTCTTACAACTGGAAATTCTGGTTCAATAGATGCCGATTTTTCAAATTGTTTGTATATTTTTAGTATTGTTGCTTCTACATCAATCTGCAAAAACGATAAGTAAGTATCTATATTTAATCTTATCTTCAGAAGATTAATATTATTAACACTGTCTATATCTCTAAATCAACAACATTAACACCCACTTTCTGAAACGCTGATTAACAAAAAATTACCTAATCACAAAAGATCGGAATAGGTAGAGTATATTTACCTACCTATTTAAATTTGAATTTGAATCATACTTAAACATATAATATAATATATAATAATATATATATATATATATATAACAATATATATTATAATAAAAAAATATTAATAAAATATAATATTAAAAATTTAAATAACTATTCCTCCATGTGTGAAGGAGAGTTAATTATACCACATCTATTTGTGTAAAAGATTTTATGAAACAAAAGTGACCGCTGCATCGCTGCTACCTGGATAATATTAACCAAATCATACAACAAAACGTATTTAAATCATAAGTTAAAATGTATCTAAAATCCACATAAACAATTCCAACATGAATCTGATACAATTTTACCACGGAACCCTAAAAATTGGAATGTAATTCTTCAAATCCATAATTTGTAACTGTACTCAAAGTCCAGTTCATGTTTTCATAATCCCGGGCTTTAATTGTCATATTTATGATTCTGGCATTTTAGAGGAGGTATCAACTCTATATTACCTACTTCCTTTCTCAAACTTAAGGTAAATATACTCTACCTATTCTGATTTCTGGTAATCACCTATTAAATCTCATGTGAAGTGCCAACGATCAGCCTTTCAGAAACCGGGTGTTAATCTATTTAATTTTAACATTATCAAAAATATATTGTTTGTCATTATAATAAAAATTCTTCTGCAAAAAGTAAACAATGTATTTTTTAATAAATAATATTTACTTAGAGTTACTATATTGGTCAATCAAATATTATTTGTAGAAAAGATCCACAGCTGTATAACTATAGTGCTTAAAATATAGCTTGGTGCCAGCGACATTAGCCACTCCGTTTTTAAGGACAGCTATAATAAATTTCCTGTTAAAAAAGTTTGAGTTTAAAATTAATATTAAGACTTTTTTTTATTGTTAAGATAAGTTTTTTGACAAAAACATGTTAATATAGCTATATATGTAATAATAATTTGCAGAATAATTATGGTGTTATAAAATATTTTTTATTTTGCCAAAATTAAAAATTTACGGCAGCTACGCTTTTTTAAGAAGCTTACGCTTTTTGAAGACTGGTTAGATATGCGTAATTAACTGACATAGACAATATCGATAAAATAAATGCATGCTAATTATAATTTGAATGTATTAATGCTAATGTGTTCAAAATAATCCTGTTTATTTTTTATTAATTTATAAGACTGCTCCAGAGATGAATCTGATTTTGACTACGATGATAATAAAATTTGTGTTGTACCCCTTCAAGGCAATAAAAGTCTAAATTAAAAACTAATTCTTCTCGTTTGATTGCTTCTATTATATTATAAGCCATTAAAATAATATTTGGTTATATATTTTTAATATCAAAATTTATCGATAATCACGAGTAGATTGTCCTCATCACTAGCACATATGTCACTGACAGACATTGCAGGCACCAAGCTATATTTTAAGCACTATAGTGCTAGAATAGTGCTTGTTTAAGAAGCACACTTTTTAGAAAATCATAAGGAACAAAGAAGTCAAGAAATGTTATTTACTTGTAGTGCAGTAGCAGATAATAATATGCCAGGTTAGCTAATTGGTATTTCTAAAGCAAAAAGAGTATTTATAGACTGATAGAGGTTAGGCACCATACAGAGTGTGAGTGTGGTATGTTCAAATTTTGGTTGTTAATAATAATAATAATATAATATTCTACCACATTCACACAGCGCCATCTAGCCCCAAATTAAGCAATTATATTTGCTCGTGTTATGGGTACTAAACAACTGATAAACTACTTATATACATTTTTTTTTGTAAATACATACATATTATAGATAAATTACACCCAGACACAGAACAAACAATCATGCTGAACACACAAAGGTTTGTCCTGGGTGGGAATCGAACCCACGACCTCCGGCTTAGCAGTCAGGGTCACTAACCACTAGACCAACAGGTCAGTCAGGTTGTTGTTTTGCCAAGTGCAGAATACAATAATAATAATCAGACTACTTGATAAACCATGTGTTGGTTCTCTCTTCTCTGTCTTGATGAAATAAAATTAATTAATCTATGACAGTGAAATTAGATTATTTACTCTTCATCTATTCATATAATATTGATTATTATGTCATAAGTTTAATGGGCGGAGTAAAGGGTATAATTAAGTTACATTAGTTCAGACTATGGTTACTACAAAGTTAGATAAAAGTTAGAAATAAAGTTTATTTACCTGGTCAGAAGACGTATCTGTAATTAAATTCTCGGCATTATATGCCTCCTTTAGTATATCCTCATAACATCTTATACGGTTCTCCATTATTTAGGTTTTGTTTGGAAGTGTACCAATCAAGATATTGTGATCAGCTCATGTAAGGGCCGCCGCTAAATTTGTTCTGAGCTACACCACTCCACCTTGATAAAAATACCTGTAACCTATAGTAAGGTTATAATTAAATATATTGCTCTTCAAATGCAAACAAATTTACGGATGCCAAGAATTTATGACATGTTAAATAATAACTGCTCAAACAAACGCAGAACGCCAGTACACTACGGCTGTAGATCATAATATTACTTACTCGTATTAATAAAGTAGTCTTTGTTGTAGACCGACGCATCTACTTTATTGACATTATTTTTTAGTTTTATTTAATTAGTACGACCTTTAATTCATACACAAATTTATTTTAACCTCAACTCAAAGATTGACAATAATAATTGACATTTGACAGATTTAATTAATTCCTGACACTAGGCATGAGACTTTGAACTTTGCTAAAAATGCCGATTGCTTTCAAAATCGATATCTGAGTGTCCCAACGATGACCACACCAGTGTGACCAGCTTTAAATTAGAGATCCTGCACAGTATTTTACGGTAGTAGATCCACGCTGATTTCAGCATGAATGGGCCGGATCGTCCGGGGTAGTACTACCCTCTCATAGAAGATCGACTTAAGAGTAGTAGTATCCGTACTACTGCGTTTCGTTCGGTGAGTGAGAGCGCCGGAGGCCCAATTTCCCCCCTTTCCTCTTTCCTCACCTCCCTCATTCCCTTCCCCTAACCCCATTCCCAGCCGCCATAGTGGAGGCCACCATACCAGCAGTTTATGACGATGGCTTTTGGTATAGTGGCCGCCACTTCTGGATTCCACTGACTGCTTACCATCAGGCGGGGTGGAGTCACTTTGGTAGGCTATAATATAAAAAAAAAAAAAAAAAAAGTCTAGGCAAGAAAACTGATAAATCCTGCCAAACTCATAAGAAAAAAAATGCCGAAATAATGCCAATAATTTTTTTTTAAATCTTTTAGCCTTTCTAGTAATCTTCTAGTGAAAACGTTTTAAAAAACTTTTGCACCTAAAATTATAAAGAAATTTGAATATCTAATTAATAATACTTCTTACAGTTTGCCTGTTAAAATGTTAAAAAATATTTACTCACCGATGAATGCCCACTGTATCCGATCATGTTCTTCTTATGCTTAATAAGTAGTGGTTGCATGTTCTTTTATAATAGACATCTAGGCATCAACATATTGTTACATGCTTTACACCATGAAACATCTTTAATTTTTCCACTTTCGCTTTTGCTAATCAGGACGAAAGTGATGGATTCTGCTCCCACTTTAGGCGATGTAATCGTTCATATTTACGTTTCATAATAAATCAGGAATAGAAAACTTTCACATCGCAATAAAATTTTTGCGGCGCCGACAGTTTTTCTAGTCCGACTAATAAAAAAAACAACTGACAAATAAAGATACAATTATAAAAAATATTCTGTATAACACTATATGGTTCACAATAGAATGAACTACAAATTCAATTAGCGATATTATGGGAAATCCCCGAACTGAAGGTCTGATCATTGCTAATGTTGCCATTGTCAATTAAAATTTCCTCCCTAAAGCTATTTCTTTTGTCGATACTGCACCAAACTTCTTTAATAAGCTGTGCTGCCAAGTCTGCCAGTTTAAATTGCTTTAAACTGCCAAATACAGTCAGAATTCTAAAACGTCGGTGGTAGATTCAAGCTAATTTCAGCATGAATGGGCCGGATCGTACGGGGAAGTACTACCCTCTCATAGAAGATCGACTTAAGAGTAGTAGTATCCGTACTATTGCTTTTTGTTCGGTGAGTGGGAGCGCTGGAGGCCCAATTTTCCCCCTTTCCTCTTTCCTCACCTTCCTCATTCCCTTCCCCTAACCCCATTTCCAGCCGCCATAGTGAAGGCCACCATACCAGCAGTTTAAGACGATGGCTTTTGGTATAGTGGCCGCTATTTCTGGATTCCACTGACTGCTTACCATCAGGCGGGTGGAGTCACTTTAGTAACTACAATATAAAAAAAAAAACGTGAAACATATATGCCAGAGATTAAAATAAAGGGCTAAACCTGCCGAAAAAGCAGGATCCTGCCATGATTCGTGTTTGGTCCAGTGTGACCAAACACGAATCATATTTTATGTCAAATTTAATTAAAGCAGCCGCCATTTTGAACGTTGCTGTTTTTGAACATATTCTTTTCAAAATAGATATTCTGAGTGATTATGCGAGAATAAGTCCGCGGAGTTATGGATATACTAAGCGAATATGGATATGTTAATCGGATATATCTCCCTTCTTGGAAGGATATCCGACATATCCAATCTTTTATCGGAGTTACTAAGACCATGCCTACCTGACACTGACTAGAACGAACTATTCCATTCTTTTTCTAGTACATCATTCATTTAGTACTTTAACGTTCGCGATGTTTTAATAGTCTTTGGGTTCGATACGATCAGTCGTATCGAACCCAAAGACTATGAAAACATCGCGAACGTTAAAGTACTTTTCATTTCGTTCCTGCTCGTTCAGACGAGTAGGAACGAAATGAAATCATTGCGTGAAAGAACAAGAATACGCTCTCTGTTATCGTTTGGCTTATCAAACTGTTTGGAACTTTCTTACCATGAGTTTACTGACTGTTCTTGTTTGTATTTCTATAGACTTTTTAGTGAAAGTGTCTTAATTTTTTAAGGACTTAGGTACTTTTAAATAATGTATATAGTTTCAACATTACAATAATTTTAGTGCAATACTATTTTGCGTGTATTCTAATACTTGTGTCGATCAGTATATTATAATATGTGCACTTATGTGTACGTATATTAAAAATGATATCATAAATACATATTATTCCAATATATAAAATGATTTCACGTGATAATAAATTCAAAATAAAATACAATTCACTGTTCTAGTGACCCAACTAATAGTATTAGAAACCGAACAAGTACATTTGGTAGATTGTACTATCACGGAGCGCTTTGTTCAGTGACCGAGCAAGCGCAACAAAGAAGAGCAAGAACAAGTCTAATCTTTATCTTTCGCTTTTGCTAATCAGGACGAAAGTGATAGATCCTGCTCCCACTCTAGGCGATATAATCGTTCATATTTACGTTTCATAATAAATCAAGAATAGAAAATATTCACACCACACGAAATCAGAATAAAAATTTTGCGTCTCCGACAGTTTTTCTAGTCCAACTAATTAGAAAAACAGCTGACAACTAAAGATACAATTATTATAAATATTTTGTTCAGCACTTTATGGTTCACAATGGAATGAACTACAAATTCAACTAGAGGTAAATCTCCGAATTAAAGGTCTTATCGTTGCTAATGTTGTCATTGGCATTTAAAAATTCCTCCCCAATGCTATTTCTTTTGATAATACTGCACCAAACTCCTTTTATAGGCTGTGCTGCCAAGTCTGCTAGTTTATATTGCTTTAAACTGCTAAATACTGCCAGATTTCTAAAATGTCAAACATATATGCCAGAGAGTGAAATAAAGTGCTACCTGCCGAAAAGGTAGGATCCTGCCACATAAGGTCACACTGTTCCACACACTGCGGCTTATTATTTGTCTGTTGTCACTTATCTTGTTCTTTAGTCTGTGGTCACTTATCATGTCATGTCATTCATTTAGGCATGAGCTTAGTAACTCCGGTTAAAGATTGGATTTGTCGGATATACTTCCAAGTATGGATATATATCCGATTAACATATCCATATCGGCTTAATATATCCATAACTCCGCGGCCTTATTCTCGCTTAATCACTCCGGAAGCGTCTGAACGATGACCAAACACGAATCAAATTTGACTTAAGATTCATGTTCGGTTATCGCTGGGACACTCAGATATCGATTTTGAAAGGCATAGGTTCAAAAACAGCAAAGCTCAAAATGGCGGCTGCTTTAATTAAAATTTGACTTAAGATTCGTGTTTGGTTATCGCTGGGACACTCAGATATCGATTTTGAATGCAATTGGTTCAAAAATAACAAAGTTCAAAGTAGTTGCTGCTTTTATTAAATTTGTCTTAAAATTCGTGTTTGGTGATTGCTGCGACACTCAGATATCGATTTTGAATGCAATCGGTTTAAAAATAACAAAGTTAAAATGGTGACTGCTTTTATTAAATTTGATTTAAGGTTTGAGTTTGGTCATCGCTGGGACACTGATAATGACTTAGAAGGCAAAGAGTTTAAAAAATAAAAAAGTTCAGAATGGCTGCTTTTTGTTAAAGATTCGTGTTTGGTCATCGCTATATGCTTCTTTGTTAAAGTTTCGTGTTCGGTCATCGCTTTATGTTTCTCAGTCTCAGTCCGGAGTTGCGTGGATAAATGGATATGTCGGATATATTAATATTTTGGATAGGGAAGGAGTCGTGGCATATCCAATCCCGGATATATATCCGAGGATAAAGGTGTGTCCGGAGTTACTCATGCCTACATTACATTCATTATCACTTGGTCGGAAAAAAGGCGGGAAACTTTGAAAGTGAAAAGGCGCGTTTTCTCTATCAAATTTACGAAAAAATTCACAATTTGTATTATAAACAATATTTTTGTAAATATTTTTGTTAAATAGACTGTTCATAGTGTACATAGTAAATTAGTAACCCGAAATGGGTAAAAAAAGGCGGAGGAAGGACGAAATGTCCTATGCTGACTCGCCGCAACAGCAGCAGTTAGCTGAATCTTCGGACTCCGATTCAGCGGAGTCAACAGAAAGCTGCAAAGACACAACAAAGGATAAGTACGCCATTTACAAGGTAAAAGGATACAATCGTAAATATCCCGAGGAAACCAAGCAGACGGACCTCATAGTCTTCCTGGCTCATCACGAACAAAATGCAACATTTAGCGATAGGGATCGTATGGCCCTATCAAAAGGTTTACGAGAGCATGGAGTTTCAGGCGTCATGCATCTACGTACTATAAATAAGTACAAAGTCGGCATAACATTTGACCTGCCAAACAACGCCAATATGTTTCTTCAAAACAAAAAGTTGTTAGATCAGCTGTCTCTTAAGGCAACTATACCCGCTGGAGATACCGAAATAACGGGAGTACTTACTTCGGTTCCCGTGGAAATGTCCAACAAACAAATTTTTTCATTGATTGGCAGCTCTAAAAACGTAATACAAGTTAGGCGCTTCATGCGCAGGGTCAGAGGTGACGCTGGTGTAACTTTCGTCCCTACACAGGCTGTCGCAGTAACCTTCGCGTCCACTATTCTTCCTCAGTACATTTACTTGGACTCATGGCGTCACGAAGTTAGTAAATACATACCACCAGTAAAACAATGCCTTAAGTGTCTGCGGTATGGACATATTGCTAAATTCTGTCGCAATACTGAAGTATGTTCAATTTGTACATTAAACCATAATTTTAAGAATTGTCAGGTTGACCCAAAAGATGCTAAATGCGCAAACTGCAAAGGTAATCATATAGCTATCTCCTCATCTTGCCCAATTAAAAAACAAAAAGTTGAAGAAAATAAAATTAAGTCACGAAGTGTCACTTACTCTGAGCTCTTTGACGCTAATACATTCCCAGCTTTAACTGCTCGAACTTTAGATGTACAAATTAATAATCTAATGAAATCCGATAAATTTATAAGTACTTTAGTAGAAACAATTACAAAAATAGTTACATCTAAAGATGTTCCTATTAATTCATCATCAATTAAAGAGGTTTTAAAAACAACTATAAGTAAGAAATTTCCATCATCCTCATAATGGATTTGTCAAACTTAAATATAGTTCAATGGAATGCACAAAGTCTTAATAGCAATAAACATATATTTATTCATTTCCTCTATGCACAAAATATACATATAGCAATAATTTCTGAAACATGGTTCAGACCTGATCAGTCTTTTAAAATAAAAAATTACAATATTGAAAGGAATGATTGTGGTAACAAACACAATGGAGTTGCAATTATAATTCATGAAAGCATTACTTACACTAAAATTAACACTTATTTTGATAATTCTTTACAAAACATTTGTGTGAAAATTAAAATTAAAAATAAAGAAATAAGTATAGTCAGCTTTTATAGCCCCCTAAACTCTAATCCAGTTTTTAATAAAGATGATTTTGATTCATTGGTGAAATCTATTCCTGGTCCTTTTATATTTGCTGGAGACTTTAATGCCCATCACACTTCCTGGGGATGCGTTTCCGACTCTCCAAGAGGTAGAGAAGTCTTAGAAGTCATTGACGAAAATAATTTGGTTCTGCTTAATGATGGTCAAGCAACAACTGTTGGTTCTCTAACATGGCGTCCCAATGCACTGGATTTATCGTTGGTTTCATCGTCGTTGGCACTTAATTGTGAATGGTCTGTACATGATAGTCCTCTTGGTAGTAGTTATCACATTCCTGTAATCATAAAAGTAATGGTTAGCAGAAACAAAAACAATGTTTTTTATGGGAATTGTTTGAATGTTAAACATTTGCCCATTCACCCAAATTATAAACTCGTAGATTGGCGAATCTATAGCAATTGTGTGGAAGAATTGCTAATTGATTTTCAAATAGATAATAAAAGTCTTCTTAATTCATATTCTCAATTTTGTTCTATTTTGCGCACAGCAGCTGCTAATTCCAATAATTTAAATGGTCATGTTATCACAAATACCACCAATCACACATGCAAAAAAAATAAGATTAAAGGACCTTCTCTTCCTTGGTGGAATCAAAAGTGTACAGAGGCTGTAATAAATTTCAAAACAGCATATATAAATTTTAAAGAAAATCCAACAGAAGAAACCTATCTTCAATTTAAAAGACTCCGGGCAGTTAAAAAACTCATTTTAAAAACAGAAAAACAAAAGAGTTGGTTTTCTCTTTGTGAAACTTTTAATAGATGCACACATTTATCCATTGTATGGAAATTTATGCGTAAATATAATAAGACATATAATTTTAATATTCATGAAAATGACGCATGGGTTTTAGATTTTTTAAAGAAATACACTCCAGACTTTGTGCAACATTCTTCAAAAACTCTCACTGACAGAATTAATTCCAAAAATAATTTTCTACTTAATCCTTTTACAATTAATGAATTAATATCTGCAATCTCCTCCCGAAGAGATACTGCTTATGGTCTTGATGGAATACCATATATCTTATTTAAAAAACTAAGCACTGCAAGTTTACAAACATTTCTAAAAATACTTAATTTACTGTGGGAAAATAATGTTATACCTCAAGATTGGAAAGTAGATTGTCTTGTACCAATTTTAAAACCAGATAAGCCAAAGTTATGTCCTGATTCTTATCGTCCCATAGCACTTACTTCTTGTGTAGGAAAGTTATTTGAACAATTGTTGAAGCAACGTTTAGAGTTTTACATAGAACAAAACAATATCTTACCTTCTAATCAATTTGGTTTTCGTAGGAATCGGTCTGCTAGGGAAAGTGTCTGTCAATTACAGCTCGATATTCATAACTCTTTATTGGCAAAAAAAAATTTGGTTGGAGTTTTCTTTGATGTTGCAGGAGCTTTTAATAGTGTAAATATAGATATTCTCTGTCATGAATTATTGCAAATAGGAATTCCTGTAAAAATTATAAATTGGATTAAAAGTTTTCTGAGCAATAGAGAAGTATTTGCTAAATTTAATAGACATCTCTATGGACCTAGACTCTCGTCAAAAGGAGTTTGTCAAGGCGGTATATTATCACCTTTAATATTTATATTGTATATACGTAGATTAAATCTTATTTTAGGGTCTCAGGTTAAAAATCTACAGTTTGCAGATGATTTGGTTGTTTATACATCTGGGAACAATTTACCACAAACCATCCAAATAGTCAATGATGCATTGGTAAATCTTTATGAATATTTTTCTTACCTTGATCTAAATGTTAATCTGTTCAAGTCCAAAGTTGTTATGTTTGGTAAACAGTGTCATAATATGCCCAATGTGCTTTATAATAATTGTGCATTACCCACTTCACTTGAGGTTAAATTTTTGGGGGTTCTTTTTTCATATAATCTAACCTGGAATAATTACATAAAACATATAATTAGCAAAGTAATTAAAGCTTATAATGTACTGAAATCTTTGTCTGGCTCATATTGGGGTGCAGACCCAAAAATTTTGTTACTGTTGTATAAATCATTAGTTCGTAGTCATTTTGAATATGGTTTCTATTGTTTTGCTGCAGATATTAAAATTGTAAATAGTTTAGATGTACTTCAAAATAAATGCTTGCGTGTAATAACTGGAGCATTCAGGAGTACTCCTATAAATGCAATGCAGACTGATTGTAATATCCCACCATTAAGCATTCGTTTTAATTACTTAAAAGAAAGATTTATACTAAAACTTTATAGTGTATCTAATAACAGTCTATTGGTCAATTTGTTACACTCGATTACTCCTTTAGTTTCTAAACCAATTTTTATGATACAGGGTCTTCAAAGTTTCATAAATTTTATTCAAAATTTAAATATCTATCAATCCAAACATATTTTGCCTTGCTATGAAGGAACTTTTATTGGTAAATTTCCAGCAATTAATGTAATTCTAAAGAAAAAAAAAGAATTGTCCACAAAAGAGGAAGTAAATGCAATGCTATCAGAGTGGTCAGATCATAAATTTGTTTATACAGATGGTTCTAAGAATGATAAGGCTGTGTCTTTTGCCATATATGAGCCCTCCTCAAATATAGGCATTGGCAGAAAAATTGACAAAAATTCAAGTATTTTTACAGCTGAAGCTGTTGCTATATTGAGTGCTTTGAAACATATTGAAAATTATAATTCAGGACATAACAAATGGGTAGTGGTAAGTGATAGCATGAGTGTTCTGCAAAACTTGTCAAACAACAAATTAAATGCTAACACAAATTATATAATTTATTTAATAAAGCAGTTATGGGTGGAATTATATCAATCAAATATTGTAATTAGTTTTGTGTGGGTGCCTTCGCACATTGGTGTTGTAGGGAATGAAAAGGTAAACTATTTAGCCAAAAAGATTGTTGATTTGGAAGAACTAATTCCTAATTCTGACCCTGATATGGATGTTTCCATACCACCTACAGATGCAGTTAGTCTTTTAAGACAGCGCATGTGTCGCGAGTGGGGGAGACATTCATACCAGTGCACTCAGGTTGAAAATAAAGGTACTTGGTTTGCCACTCTAGACGTTCAAATAAACTCCATACCTTGGTTCTGCAAGTATAACAGATTCATAAATAGAAAATTTTATTCAATTATCAGTCGTATGCGTTTTGGTCATTGTCGTTTAAATTATCATCTTCATCGCCTTAGAATGGTCAATTCTCCTAACTGTGAGTATTGTCAATCACAAGAAGTTCAGTCACTGCATCATATCTTTTTCCAGTGCTCATCTTTCAACATTCAGCGCCTTGTGTTGTCGGATGAGCTGCTTAAAATTTATAATAATCCTGACGAGGTCCCGCAATGCATTCAGGAGCTACTTAAGAATGTCTCAGTTTATATATACTTGTACAAATTTATAGTAGAGACTGTAAATGATATTTAGTTATAATAAGTTTTCGTGTATTTAATAATATTATTTGTTTTAATAGTAATACTTATTAACTTTAGGTTTAATTCTTAAAAATGTAAAGTAAACAATTAACTAGGTACTTAAGGAGACAGCTCGGAAAATAGGACAAAAATATTGAAATATATGAAATAAAAATTATATCGATGAATTGAAGACATACAAAACGATTGTCTTAGAAAAAGGAGGTTATTTACCATGACATTGACAGTAAAATGACATGAATAATGATTTTGGACAAAAATAAAATTACTCTATTAAAAAATGGGTTAAATACGAAAGACAAAATAAATAAAACAAACAATACAATGAGTATATAAACGAAAGACATTATTATTACAAACTTACCGTAAGAAATCCTACACGGAAGACTAGGCAGTATGGTCAAAAGACTATAGCCTGCCCTTTGGGCAAATAAAAAAAAAAAAAGAAAAAAAAATCATTATCACTTGTCATTTGTCAATGTCAAAATTGTTCCTCACAAACAAAATCAGAGCAAGTCTAGTACAATTTATTAATTAAATATTAATAGGTAATCAAGGTAGTCAATAGCAATTAGCAAAGTGCCCTCATATAAATAATCGACGGCGGCTCTCGAGAACCGTCAACTTGCAAGTACTATATAATACTAATACCATCCTGTTTAATGTCCCACTATGGCGCTACAGGGCAAAGGCCTCTTCTCAAAAAGAAGGCATGAGCATTAATAATTTTGGATTGTTATTGGTTTCGTGCAACTTGTTTTGAAGAGTTTCATAGCCTTCGATAAGAGTCTTGTTAGTGTAGTTTGTAGCCATAATCTTGTACTTAATATTTAAGCAAGATGATGCCAGGAAGGATTGGTAATTTACCACTGGCAGCTGAGAATCCGCTGGGCCTTTCATGGCATGATTCAGCGTGGATACCATTACTTAGTCCATCCAACATAATGGATTATTTTTCTGAACGATCCAATCCATTTTTCGACCGTACCTGTAATAACGAAATAGTGAAAATGCAGCGGCTGAGTATGGATCAACTTCAGTGAGTACAAATTGATATTCATTATGTTTGTAAAGGTATTCTTATCCTAGAAATCCCACAACACTTAACAAGGCACCACCTTATTATTTGTAAATCCTATCAACTCGGTAACTATTACATTCTTTTTACATTAAAAAAAACTTAACCTGTGAAAGGGATACTAAATCTGATTAAGTAGGTATAAAAAAAGGAGCTCATACTGTAAAACTTGTTGTAAGGTATAGGTTTATGTTCTAGTAATTCTTTTTAAAATAATAACTAAAGGAAATCAAATCTTAATTATTATATTGATAACAGGAATATGACTGGCCTGGAGTACATACTTCTGCATGTGCAGGATCCCATCTTGTATGTGATTCGCAAACAGCACAGACATACACCTACACAAGCTACACCACTTGCTGACTACTACATTATTGCTGGCATTGTGTACCAAGCACCTGATCTAGCCAGTGTGTTGAATTCTAGACTGGTAAGTTATACATAATTAATTATCTAAATTATCTAACTGGATACAAGTCTACTTAATAATAATAATAAAAATATGAAAGTCCTATCCAACATGCCAAAATTTCATATTGTTCTTTGAAATATAATTGCAGAAAGAATTTTTAGTATGGTTTTATATTTAGTTTTAGTATGGTTTGCTAGTTCCTCTAAATTTAAATAAATATGTTAACAATACTTCTAGAGTATAAAGACTGATATTTTTAATTGAGTTCTTAACTTAATTAAACATGTGTTTGGGTAACTGTAACCGAACACCGTATATTGTATGCATGCGCACATCAGCAATACCTAATGCTAATAAATTAACTAAAATTAATATCTCAATCAGTATTGCTTTTACTCGTGCATGCACCGGGTGCCTACCGCGGCAAACTGTCGTACTCATCGTTAACATTAACATTATTTTGTAACATTCTTTATAACATTTAACTATCCTAATTTATAATTAACATAACTTGTGTGTGAAGTAAATATATTCTTTACATTTCAAATAAACTTATTACCATTTCTCAACCCCACTACACTCCGCCACATGTTTCGAAAAAGTCAACTTAATATTATATTTACTTACTAGTTAAATTTTTTTATTCTGTTTCTGTTTTTTACAGCTATCTGCAGTCCATCACTTGCAATGTTCTTTTGAAGAAACTATGTCATACTCAAGGTATCACCCTAGTAAAGGATATTGGTGGGACTTCAAAGCAACCAAGCCAGGTAATTGTTTATCTTTATAGCAGTTTAAATTTGTGTATTTGTGACTCTTTGTCATCTTATAGTCTATATGCAAAGAAAATCTTCTTATAGATATGGCAAGCCAAAGTACCTTATTGTAGATGCAAATTAATTTAAAAAAACAATATATACATCGATTTTAATTTATATTTATGCTATTATTTAAAGAGGAACAGTTTGTTTGTTTGAACGCGCTAAACTCTGGAACTACAGTCGGATTTGAAAAAATCTTTTTGCATATGATAGCCTAGTTCTCGAGGAAGGTTATAGGCTTAATAACATCACGCTGCTGGCGGCGGGAGCAGTGCAGTAAGCAAAGACGCGGGTGAAACCGCGCCGCGGAAAGCTAGTTATTAATAACAGATCAAAATTTCAGGTTTAAGTACCTACAATAGTGGTCAATCTTCATCAAAGGATGTCAGCAGCACACCCAAGGAAGAGCCTTCAACATTGTTCCAGAGACAAAGGGTTGATATGCTTTTGGCTGAGCTAGTGAGGCAGTTTCCACTACCTGTCACTCAGGCACCCATTCAGGTGAGAAGTAATATTTTTTTTAAATTTAGTTTGGATGTCTCTTTAGGCAAAGAAGGTAAAGATATAGACAGTATTGAAAAAAATTTATGTTGAATATTTCATATAATATAAAATTAAATACAAATAGATAAAATGTGTAACAAATCCAGAAAGCAATAATATGGTCTTTCAACCAACCAAAAAGTTTATTTTATTTTATTTAATAATAATTAAGTAATTAATTAAACGACAATTAATAATGATTGTCTTTAATTCAACTCATTTTAAATGTTAGGTATTGTCAAGAATTTTGATATTTCTTTTTTTTTTAATACAGAGCAATGGTGTTACTGTTAAGACTGAAAATTCTACTGATAAGAATGCAGAAAAAACTGAGGGTAACTTTAATAACATCACTATAAAACAAGAACCTGAAGACCCAAGTAGCTCAGATATGACCAATGGAGGACATGTAGAGACTAAAACCGAAATCAAGCAAGAAAATATGAAGCCACCTCCTGAAAAGAAACCTAGAATATAATATTTTATTTAGATAATATGATATAATATAAGCATAGCAGCATTACCAGCCTTAAGATGTTTACTGCTGAGCATAGATCTTGTCCAAACATCTGTGTAACCCTACAACCTGTCCATGTTGCATCTTCCACTTCATGGTTGCTACTCTAGAATGCTTCCACTCAACCCGAAAGAAAATAAGGCAATTGCATGAGAGTTATGTCAGCCACTTGAATATTATGACAGATATGGCAGATATATTATATTGAGTGGCTAAATAAGTATTTTGTGAAAAAGTAATTAAGTATTTAGTTTTATGTGTAGTATTAAGTATAAAATTATACAAATGGTAATTTATGAGACTATTTTATTTGATTAATTAATCCCGATTGCATCCTAGCACTTCCAAATTTTTCTCCTTTTGAATATTATATAAGTTACCAATATTTTCTTGAGATTTTACTTGATTTAAACATATCTGACAGTTTATTTTTCTGGGATCTGTTAATTGTGTTGATATGTTTTTCTGTTGTTTCATGCTAAAATTAAAATAAAATCAGAAAATGGTATACCAAGTAGAGCAAAATAAATAGAATGTATGCTTAGAAATTGGAAATTCCAGTGCATATTTACCTTAACTTTGAGGAAAGACATAACATAGAGTGGCCAGCACAACCAGCAAAACCAGGATGCTGATAATATAATCCACTCAATGTTATGTCCTTCCTCAAAGTTTAGGTAAATATGCACTGGAATTTCCTATCTAGTGATAATTTGTTAAGTAATGCTCATTTACCTTAGTGTTGCTTCATTAAAACCTAAGCTGAGTCCAAAACTAAACCCTTGCTCATAACCTAGATCAAAGCTTTGTTGATAAACAGAAGCCTGACC
Organism: Parascotia fuliginaria; assembly: GCA_963082885.1. Lineage (NCBI taxonomy): Eukaryota > Metazoa > Arthropoda > Insecta > Lepidoptera > Erebidae > Parascotia > Parascotia fuliginaria. The sequence goes on from OY720188.1 coordinate 10,414,696, forward strand.
ATCAGAAGCACCATCCATATAGCCAAGCTGCAATAAAATAAGGTTTAATTTTCACATAACTTTTTCTATCAACTTTGCAATTTATAATTTTTGCAGAAGACAAGTGTCTAATGTTAAAAATTATATTGTTTAATAATTGTGTGAAAATTCTAATATTTAGGAATAATTTCTAGTATTGTAGGAAGGCGGTAATTATTAAAGTCATAAATATAAATATGTTTAGAAGCTTTTTTTATTCCTCAGTCAAAGATGTGGAGTTCATATGTTTGAGAAGAAATTGGTTATTTTGAAAAGTATAAAGAGTGTCTTAGACTTATATTACTAAGATCAATAAAATTGCAATTAATTATACGATAAAACTAGTATTTTTGATTACAAGTGTAATAAGAATAACTTAAAAAAAAAAATATCTTACTTTTGTGACTGGTTCTATAGTGCGGGCCCATGTTTTCCTGGATAATACTGGTGATTCCCCTCCAGACATTCTGTATGCAAAAGTTTCAGTGCTTTTAATATTTATAATACGAGCTATTCATCACCGTTTGCCCTTGCTGCAAATATCACTAAAAACTTTAAATTTTCCTCATAAGTTGACACACCTCTTTAGTATGACTTCAGGCTGTACAAGATGTCAAGGAAGTTATGATTTGAAAAAAAACATCACTTATTGTTATCTATGAATACGTGCGTATCATTTAATTTATATATTATTATTTATAAATTAATGATTTTAAAGATGACCCTTTAATTTGACAGTAAATGAAACTGACACATCTGACTCAGCTGAAATAAACTAGTGGTGGGCGTTGCGACGACGGACCGGTTGCAAAGACCGTTATATGTAATACGACGATGGAACCGTTTTCACGTCCTAGGTCTAAACAGTCTTCGTCGCACAAACCGTCGTCGCACGCGATTTTTTATTTTATGCCTATGCAAATAAAGTCGAGAATGTAATGATTTAACTATCAAACTAGTCGCGCCCTCGTCGTCGAGAGTCTTCGTCGTCTGTCAGTGTCATTTCGTCCGCGTTCCTTCGTTCACAAAACGCTCGTGATTGGGTGTATATAAAGTTCAAAGTCGCTGGGCATTAAACATTGCATTGGCACTTGTACGGTGTAGGTATATATCTTGTAAGTGTAAATATTTTTCGATAATTTCTAATAAATTAAATAGAAATATTAGTTTTGTTTTGATTTGTTGTTTACGATATTGCATATTCAATTCATGTTGTTAATAGTTAAAGTCTGGAAAAGTATGAAGAGAAGTTCATTTTGTCCTTAGTCCGTGAAATCAATAAATAAATAGAATGAAACTGTAAACAGTTGTAAGAAACTACTCCGTAAATCGTTTCAGTCGTCGCAATTCGTTCCAGTCAACGACAAGTTTCCTCCTCTATGACGTCTCTAAACCAGTTGCAGTGAAGACCGTTTTTTGCAACCGTTTTCGTCGTCAGGAAAACGGTTGCGTTTCGTCCTTTTGAAATTCGAGAACGACCCACTACTAAAATAAACTACAAAAGTACAAACCGTCACAGACGCATTTTCTACTATTTTTCACTGCTGGTAAGCGTGTTGCATCGCAGAAAGGGACAGAGATAATGTAGGTCTGTATTTGAGGTATTGGCATTATCAGGGTTATAAAGTTTTACCCTGATAACTTAGAGCATTAAACCAACAGGAGTGGACACGCGCTCTATTTCCCTTGCGCAAAAGTCTGTCACTTTCGGCGGGGGACGGGGCAACGCGAGCAACGCATACTAATTACAATGTTAACTACTAATGCATTTTTAAATCGCGTCGTTATACACGCACACAATAAAATTATTACACACTAGTTTAAACTAAACACACACAATCACATTCACACACAGGGACATCTATCAGTTTACGCTTTCTTAGCGTAAAACAGTTAGAGCTTGACTCTGTCGATATTTAGTATCGATGTTTAGGATTTCATATAAGTACGCGAAAGATTTAATTATTTTCATTATTATTATGTTTGCTTATTAAAATGAGCATAATCTTATATTATATAGAACAGTTTTAGGTAATAATAATCTATTATAATTTTTGAGGTTTTTTTTTATTTAAGCACTTTGAAATAGATAAAAGTAAAGTAATAGTTCATAAACATGAATTAACTAGAAGTAATTCTGTTAATTCATGTTTATATTAATATTACAGGAAGAATAAAACTTTTTTGTTATTATTAAAAAAAAGTCCTACGGTCGGGCTAAATTTATTTGTTAAACATTGTTCATCAAACAAATCTGGTTATGCGGTCGGGCTCTCCTACTATGTTTACTAATGTTTATTCAATGCTTCCGATCCCTGATAGTACAGAACCCTCGGCGCGCGAGTCCTGCTGGCATTTAGCCGTTCTTTTTATTTTATTTTACTACTGCGCACAAGGATGTAGGTTCAATAACCACCACCTGTTGAAATTTTTCTAGTGTGGATTAAAGATAGTAATTAATTATTACGTGTCAATTTTACGTGTATTATTCCTAAGTATGTATGTATATTCAAACCAAATAATACTTTGAATTAATTGTCTATTGCTATTAAATTTCGTTCCAACTAAGCAGAACTTGTATTTGGAGGATTTTGTTCTGATTACATAGTAACAAGTACAGAGATTTTTGACAGGATAGGCATTAAGTATAGATTTTTGACAGGGTAGGCAGTATTTAATTATGTTGATACAATTATGATTTTAGGCAATTATTAAGGTAGGCAGTGCTTTTCTGCCTTTATGGAATGCACGCCACTGGTAACAAGACGGTGACATGAGAATGTATGAGTAGATTTTTATTAGAGAGATATTTTATCTATACAAATATACAGATAAGAAAAAACAACAGAATATATTTCAGAAAGTCTTTATTTAAGTAGGTATAATAAAATACTAAAAAGAACTGTGCAATTTAAATTAGCCTATTAAATCTAGTTTAACTAATCCTAGGTAATGCAATAAGAGGAGGTAGCGCACAGCGAGTTTACTTGCTAAAAACAGCTGCCCACCGCTTCGGGGGTAGGGAGGAGGTAGCTGTGCTGGCAGCACAGAAAACTTTGTCTTTTAAGCTACTAGTCAGATACTTGTACGCTTAGGAACCCACTTATATTGTTCCTACAATATTGGACCCAAGCAACTCGAGGCGCTGCTTCTTTTAGAAATCTAAAACAAACAAAAAATAATAATTTAGTACTGGAAAACCAATATCGATATTTGTGATTAAAACTGTCTCATCTCTAATTATGTTAAAGTGTGACCAGTTTCTTAAAAATAAATACGCTTATTTTTGTAAGAAATGAGCAACTATCTTTCGGAATAAAGTGCACTAATCTTGTATATTTGGATTTATAGTCTCATTTTACTTGTTCATTTAATATTATTTTGTGCATTACTTGGTAAAAACAAAACATAGTAGATATGTCAACAAGGCGAGATAAAAATAATATTTATGGTTAGTTTATAAGTACATTCAACCTAAAATATTACCCCAGATTAGAGTATTGATGATAAATCTGGCAACACTTGTTGATTAGTATTTTATTTGGTTAAATTGCTAATTAAATGCATTATTTAATAATATTCGAGCAAAATAATACTTACAGATGGAATGTTATGTTATCCTTTTGTAGATTTGATGTTTCTGATCGCTTTAACACCAAAATACATTGCAATTCGGCATTTTTATTGAGACGTCATTACATACTAGTTATTACGCACGCACTGATAGGTGACTTATGATGCGGAACGCGTGTCAACTAGTTTTATAGACCGGCTATGACCGGTGGGCTGGTACCTTTGGCAGAGGGGTACGCCTGTAAGTGACCTCTCCGGTTGGTTTAATGCTCTAAGCCTGATATGTAGTAAATTTGCTATTTTAGACCTCTATTATTTATAATGTATTTTAGACGCGCTACTCGCGCTAGCGCGCTAGCATAGCACCTATGCTTATAGGTAATGTGTATTTTACTTATCTCAAATTTATGGCAAAATAATATACTAATAAACAAACAAACAAACTAACTACTTATATATACTATAAGTTTGTGTGTGTGAATGTATGTTCTTGAGATATTATTAGTATTTAACAGCACTGGATCCTGCCACTCCTGGCCTGGATAAGAAAATGCTAAGGCATTAATCAGTATAATACTAGTGCAAGAAGGTTTTATCAATAGTGAATATAAATTTAATAAGCTTACAAGTAAATATACCTGTGTATTTAACTAGGTAATATTTTTTCGTAGTAATTTTCTAACAAAATGTTTACGACATAACTATTTATGGAAATTAATTTTGGTGATGAATGGCTAAAACCCGGCTCACAAATTTTTATGTTTTTCCTCTTTTTGGTAGGTTTAGCCCACAGAACAAGTACGTTTAGCCCCATAATTTACTCTTTGGCATATATGTTTGACGTTTTAGAAATCTGCTCTATTTGGCAGTTTTAACCCCTCAATATAAGCTGGCAGACTTGGCAGCACAGCTTATAGGAGTTTGGTGCAGTATCGACAAAAGAAATAGCATTAGGGATGTATTTTAAATGACAATGGCAACATTAGCAACAATAAGAGTAAGATCTTTAGTTTGGGGATTTCCCATATCATCTCTAATTGAATTTGTGGTTTATTCCATTGTGAACCTTGAAGTGCTGAACAAAATATTTATAATAATTGTATCTATAGTAAAGTTGTCAGTTGTTTTTCTAATTAGTCGGACTAAAAAAACTGTAGGAGACGCAACATTTTCATTCGGCTTTCGTGCGGTGTGAATGTTTCAATTCTTGACTTATCATGAAACGTAAATATTAACGATTATATCGCCTAGAGTAGGAGCAGGATCCATCACTATCGTCCTGGTCCTGATTAGCAAAAGCGAAAGAAACAGATTGAAGATGTTTCATGGTGTAAAGCATATACCACTAAGTTTGTGCTTAGGTTGTCTAATATAAAGAACATGCAACTACTACCTACTAAGCATAAGAAGAACATGATCGGATACAGTGGGCAGTCATCGGTGACTCTATTTTTTAACATTTTAACAGGAACATTGTAAAGTATTAGTAAGTAGGTATTAAATTTTTTTATAATTTTAGGTGCAAAATTTTTTTAAAACGTCTTCATTATAAGATTACTAGATAGGCTAAAAGATTTTTAAAATTATATCGGCATTGTTTCGGCATTTTGTGCTTATGCGTTTGGCAGGATTTGTCAGTTCTCTTGCCTAGGCTGGGCAGGATCTCTAATTTAAAGATGGTCACACTGCATTGATGTGAGGTTGACATTTTGTAATTGTTTTTGAGACGGAAGATGGTTGTCATTTAATTTCATCCACATTTTTCTATTTTATCATTATATATAAAAATATTATCAAACAAGAATATTATTCTACACTTGACGCTGGCAGAAATAGCTGACACAATTGTCAGCTCTGTTGCCAAAAAAAGAATAAGAAGATGTGAGGTTAGGTTGGGGAGAATTGAATAGAATTCTACTCTACTCGATTGACGTTTGATTTTTTGATTGAAGATTGATAAAATTATATTCATCATTTAATGATACAAAATGAAGAAAGGCAAAAGATTTTTCAGCAAAAAGAAAGGATTATTCAAATCCACAACTAAAAAGAAAACGAAAGGTGTAGAAGAAAGGACTGTAAATAAAAAAGCATTGTTTAATAGGTATAAAAATGCACAGAAAGTAGAAGAAGAGTTAGAGAAGAAAAGAAAAATGGAGCACATGTTGAAACAGCAAGTAACATACTCTGAAAGTGAGGAAGAAGAAGAAGAAGATGCATATCGACAGTTAGTGTCGTGTTTCAGTAATATTAAGAGTAAACCTGTGGCAGAAAGTGAAGACGAGAGCAGTGTGGATGAACCTGCAGATGTAGACATGAATGAAGTAAAACCATCACACAGCAACAATGGTGATGAAGCTGTGTCTAGAGAAGATAGTGACAGTGATGACAGTGAAATTGAGGTACTTAGTGTTATTTTTACAGATATTTCTAAGGGTAATTCTTAAATTAAAATACGACCATGTGCATGAGGCTGTGGGTTCATCACCAGACAAGATTCATTATTTATTTATTTATTTATTTAGGACAACCAACAAAGTATACACCATTACAGTTACATAATTAAGTTATTTGGATGAGGTACAGCTTTTGATTGATTCTTTGTAAGTAAACTCAAACTTAGACCACTTTGTCCATAGCCCATCTATGGTGTCTAATTAACTTGCTTTACTTTGTTAATATAATCATATTATGTAAAGACATGTATTCCCAGCTTTGTTAACATATTATTATATGTCTGGAAACTTCTACCTCTGATAATTTCTCAACAGAGAGAGTATCACTTTTGATTTAACTTTAAGGTCAAGCTCATAACATATGTAATAATAACTATTTTCATAAAGCTTTTAGAATACATGGTACCAAAGTTTTTGTCATATTTTACAGGTTTCAATGTCAAATGATGTGGAGACAGAAGAAGATGCAGCTGATGACCCATTTAGTAAACATTTGCAATATGATTTAGAAGATGAGTTACTTGTTTCACTCACAAGCAAACCACCCACTGTAGAAATTATTAAAAAAGCTTGGCCAACTTTAGGTAATCTGACTATTACTATACCAAAGCCTATAATAACACAGTCAAAGAAAATAAAACCCAAAGTTTCTTTGTTAGAAGAAATAACATATGCTACAACTGGAACTGTACCCACTGCAATCAACAAAATAGACTTCCAACAGTTGCATTTAAAGCCACAAATACATGGAAATATAGTGTCAGCCAATAAAGCAAATTTAATCAAAAGAGATCTGGAATTTACTGATGTGTTTACACTTTTACAAAAAGATCTGTTTTCAATTATGAATAACTATCAAGATTTATACTACACAGAAAGAACATTTAGTAACGCAGAAGAAATCAGATACATATATTGTCTACATGTAGTTAATCACATGTTAAAAACAAGGACAAAAATTATTCACCATAATGCTAAATTGAGTAAAAAGAATGAACTCTCTGATGATTATAGAGATCAAGGCTTAGTGAGGCCAAAGGTACGTATGGTTTGTAATAAATAATATTGCTATGTTAATATTATATTCAGCTTTTAGCTGTAAGGGGGTGAGTAATTTCTTTTAGCAATTTTGCCTTTCTAGACAAATTAGATAAGTAATTCTATTATTTTGCTCTTGTATGTTTTATATGCTACATAGCAGCAGTGAACAAGTTAATTAAGAAACATAAAATAACACTAATAAAAGTTATTTATCACTTTACCTGTAAATTCTCCATTATTTTATTTATATTTTACAGGTGTTAATTATGGTACCATTTAAAGATGCCGCCTATAGGGTTGTCAAAACTCTCATAGATATATTAGTGCCTAAGGAAGCGGGTGAGGTTGTGAATAAGAAGAGGTTTGAAGAGGACTTTACTGGCGGTGAGCTGATCATGCCTAGGAAGAATCCCAAGCCTGAGGACTATGAGCTTATGTTCAGTGGCAACACAGAGGACACATTTAGATTAGGCATGACTGTCACTAAGAAAACACTTAAGGTTTGTATATATTTACAACAAGTGTTTTTTATTGGTATTAATTAGACAATTCAAATAGTCTCGACAAGTTAACTTGAAACTTATTAAAATAAACTACACAAGTCTAGATGGAAGCAAAACTGATTTATTTGACATAAGAAAGTATAAAGTATTTTATGTACCCACATATTGATAATTATCAAATATTATAAACTCAATACACAATATACCTTTCCTCCAAATTCTTTAATTATGACACTACTAGCAAAATCACTAAGAATTTAACTATTGCAATTAAAATTAACTATTAGGTATTCCTATGATATCCAGCCACATCTCAGGTGGCGGTATTTCGATTGGTGGTTCTGGTGACGATACACTTGATCTTGAGTTCCGTCTCCACTCTGGCGTTTTAGATCTTTCTTGTCTCTGTGTTACTACTCGTGCCACTATCTGATCCACATGGCGTCTGTGTAACTCACCATTCTCTGTCCTCACCATGTAGGAGCTTGGTCCTTCTGCTACTTCTACCGTAGCTCTTTTTATCCACTTTTCCCCTGGACCATAGTTCCGTATTAGAACCGACTGATCCGCCAAGAAACTTCTAGCCGGTTGTTTGAGGGCCGCCATTTCTAACTGTTGTTCCTGCCGACTTGATGAGTTATCAGGATGTAATCTTGACACAGCAGTTCTATATTTACGTCCATTTAGGATTTCTGCAGGAGTTTTATTTGAGCTGTTTGGAACTGTACGTAAAGAGTACAAAACTCTTGGCAGTTTCTCACTCCACGGTGCATGGTTCAAGGACATTTTCTTAATTTTATTTTTAAAAGTCTGTATATAACGTTCTACCTGCCCATTTGTAGCAGGGTGGTAGGGCGGCGAATATAGATGTTTTATGCCGTTGTTCTTAAGAAACGTATTAAATTCATTCGAAGTAAATGCACGCCCATTATCAGATACCAGTATATCAGGGAGACCTTGAGACGCAAAAAATTTTCTGCATATTAATATAATCGATTCACTCGACATTGAGGATACAACTTCTGCTTCCAACCATTTGCTATAACTGTCAACCAAAACGAGAAAAGTCTTGCCTTGAAATGGCCCAGCAAAATCTATATGGATCCGACTCCATGGTTTTTCTATTACAATCCAAGCTTGAGGATCTTTTGGTGGATTATTTCTAACCATCTGACATGACTCGCATCCTCCCACCGTCTCTTCTATTGCTGTATCCATTCCAGGCCACCACACATATCCTCTTGCATATGCCTTTGTTTGGACTATTCCAGCATGAGGTGCATGTAATAGTCTCAAAACTTCCTGCTGTAAACATGTGGGAATAATGACTCTGTTACACCACAATAAGCTACCCTTATTAAGTGAAAGAGCCTCTCTGCGTGTCCAATATGGTTGGAGTGCGAGATCACTGTTCTTGTTTGGCCAACCATGGAGAACATAAAATAACACTTTTCTCAAAATTGGATCTTTCTCAGTTTCCTTAGCTATTCCAGAAGCGTCTAAACTCCAACCCTCAGGTTGCTCTTCTAACAGTAACACTTCTTTCAATGGCTTTTCAGCTACCTCTAAAGTTTCAGGCTCAGTCCATCTACTCAATGCATCCGCATTACCAATCAACTTGCCAGGTCTATACTGTATGTCATAATCATAGCACGATAGTTTCAGGGACCAACGCAGCATTCGGGGAGAAATTTGGTCAGGTATAGGTTTCCTCGGATTAAATAACCCAACCAAGGGTTTGTGGTCAGTAATTATAGAAAAACTGCGTCCAACCAAAAAATTATGAAACTTCTTCAGTCCAAACATGATAGCCAGAGCTTCTTTGTCAACTTGACCATATTTTCGCTCATGCGGCTGTAAGGTACGAGATGCCATCATAACAGGCTTCTCGCATTTATCATCCATTTCGTGAGCTAGTACCGCTCCTACTCCGTATTCGGACGAATCGCAGATAAGCAACAACTTCCTTTCCAGGTCGTAACCTACTAACGTCAAATCAGAAGACAGCATATCCTTAGCTGCTTATCAAATGCCTCTTGTTCCAGCTTGCCCCATATCCACGGTCTCTTTGTTTCTAACAGGCGATACAGGGGTTCCAACATAGTAGCTTTGCCATTAATAAATTTTTCATAAAAATTATATAAGCCCAAAAAGGCACGCAAAGTTTGTTTGTTTGTAGGTGCTGGTTTTTCTTTAATTTCTTTGACTTTGTTTGATGATGGATGTAGTCCCTCTGCATCTATCAGATGTCCTAAGAAATCAATGTTGTTTGAACCAATACACATTTTTCAATCTTCAATCGCAGTCCTAATTCAGTTAATTTTTGCAACACTGCTCGCAGTCTACTATTATGTTCAGCCAAATTCCTGCCACTTACAGCTATATCATCCAATAGGCAAGCCACCCCATCTATTCCTGCTAGTGCTGATGACATTACTCTTTGGAAAATACCTGGTGCAGCGTTTACACCAAATGCCAATCTATTAACTCTCATAAGTCCAAGTGGGGTATTAAGTGTAAGTAACATTGCTGTTGCTTCATCAACTTTCAGTTGCAGATATGCTTGTTTCAAATCAAGCTTACTAAATATTCGTCCTCCGCTGAGTTTCACAAAACTCTCCATTGATGCAGGTAAAGGGTATGTATCTACATCAATTGCCCTATTCACTGTTGAACGATAATCTCCACAAATCCGCAGAGAACCATCACTTTTCTTTACTATTCTTAAGGGTGTCGCCCATTTTGAATATCTGATAGGGGTCAAAATTCCAGATTTTACCATGTGGGTCAATTCCTCTTCAACTTGCTTTTTAAGTGGAAATGGTACTGGGCGGGCTTTAAAAAAACGTGGCTCACTGTTTGGTCGAACATTCAGGGACTCTTCTGGTCCTTTATATTCGCCTAAGGTTTCTTTAAAAACATCAGGAAAGTCTTTCAATAAATCTGCATTTATCTCTTCCATAGTCCAACAAATTCCAGATATATCCAAATCTAAAGCCCTAAACCAGTTCCGCCCTAATAGGTTAGGCCCGATGCCCGACACCACAATCAATTGACACTGTGCTTCCTTATTGCCCAACATCACTCTGACATATGCCACCCCTAATACTTGTAGTGCCTCTTTGGAATATGTTGCTAATTTTACCTTCGTGGGATAAAGGGGTGGAGGTATTTTCCATAGTCGTTGATAAGTAGCTTCTGAAATAATTGGCCGGGAAGCACCTGAATCAATCTCCATCGATAGCTTGGCAGCATTTATGGTTACCCTAGCTTTTATAGGCGGCGAATAGTCATCTGAGTATGTATAGATACCCATCATACCTTCATTATTCTCATCTTTAGTATCATCTACTACCTGATGTTGCTTCTTGACCTTCTTGCCACAAGCCGAAGCATAATGTCCCAAGCGTTTGCATGCAAAGCATCTCACTTTCATAACAGGACATCGCTGGCCTTCACTGTGACGTCGCGCACATATACGACACTCAGTTGCCACTATCTTGCCAATATCCATTGGTTCGGCAACATCCATGTGAGTTTGCTTCATCTCTGACGTAGACTCTGGGTACAAATCACTTGAAATAGCCTGGTGATTAAGACACAACTGCACTGCTGCTTCATATGTCAGGCTTTTCGTCTTCAACAACTCGCGACTCAGGCGTTGACTGCACACGCCCAGCACCAGTCGATCACCCAACTGACTGTCCAATACTTTAATAATCTCATTGAATGAAATGAAATGAAATGAAATGAAATATATGTTTATTCATTTAATTTAATTAAATTAACACTTATGAACGTCAAAGTTTACAAAATGTCAGCATATTAACCTACAGCCAGTTCGCTGACGAAGTAGAGCCATGAGAAGAACTGGCAAGAAACTCAGGCCACTCTTTTTAATCGCCAGGTTATTACAATTTTTGTAAGTTACAGTTAACTCTATAGATACTTAATTACTTACAGCTTTCTATGTTGTAAAGAAAATTAAAAAGTAAAATGTGTGCTTTACAGGCTGCCTCAATTTGCATATTGCTACAAAAGGTAAAGGCAACATGTGAACTGTGATAAGTGTTTCTATGTAGATATTATATAAACTGTTAATTTTTGGTATAAGTATAAAGTAAGATGAACTTAATTTACCACAGGAGTTCACAATGTACCTCTATTTCACAAATCACAATGTAAAAAAATTTAACAATACTAAGTATACAATTTTAACAAAACAATACAAAATGTGTACTTAACTGTTCAAATATGGCTCGGGCATCATGTCATTTAAAATTAATACAAAAAAAAAAATCATTTTATAAATTACCTAGGTCAAAATGTATCAATAAATTAATGTCAAAAAATTATTTGATAAAGCATGTCATTCATAATGCAACTTCCGTGGGTCGTTTAGGTACTAATAATGATACTATCAGTGCATAAGTCTCTTTTCCACATTGTGATAAGAAAACCGAACGCGCTTTTTCAAGGTTATCACTGTACACCCCTGCCACATCCAATGAACACAATAGTCGTTCCTTGTATTTACACCATTTGTCCGTTTTAGGGTTAAACTGTCCAGGAAACACAATATTTGACACGTTATATGCCATTATTTTACTACAAAAGCAAATTTTCCACAATCGCCACTAAAATAAACTACACAAGTCTAGATGGAAGCAAAACTGATTTATTTGACATAAGAAAGTGTAAAGTATTTTATGTACCCACATATTGATAATTATCAAATATTATAAACTCAATACACAATACTTATTATTTGTGTCTAATTGAATATGACACAATGTGTAGTCACAAATTTGCAGAGGTAGCACAAATATTTTATGCCAATTCTCACTCATACTGAAGACACCAGATTAAAAAATTTGGTGCAATCAACACGCAGCACAGCATTGTTGTGTTCCTGCTGTTTAGTAGGGCATCAGTGTAATGCAAAGACCATGCCTGCAGGATATATGAGCTGTAGTGTAATGAATACACCAATAAATATTTATAATCTTGTTCCAGCTCTATACCGATTTTTACTCCTCAGATATAATAGTAACCTCACCATTAGGGCTTCGTATGATTGTCGGGGCAGAGGGTGAAGAGGACCGTGATTATGACTTTTTAGCGTCAATAGAAGTGCTAATCATGGATCAAACTGACATATTCCTTATGCAGAACTGGGACCATCTGTTGCATGTCCTGGACCATTTCCATTTGCAGCCAAAAAAAACACACGGCACTGACTTTTCTAGAGTCAGATCTTGGGCTGTTAATGGCTGGGCTAAATATTATAGGTTAGTTCAGCTATATTGATTAAATTAAATTACAGGAAACAGTTTTGACAGCAGTAGATCCATGCTGGTTTTAGCATGAATGGGCCGGATCTACCAGGGAAGTACTAACTTCATAGAAGATCGACATAAGAATATTAGTTTTCATGCTAATGTATTTCGCTTGGTGACTGAGAGCGCCGGCAGCCCAAATAACCCTTCGGTCCTCTTCCATTTCTCATTTCCTTCGTCATCCCTTTCTCGGTGGTCGGTAACGACTTGGTTGTGTTTTCTAAGCATTATTAATTCAGCAATGCTTGGAAAACACTGCCATGTCTATAGGTTACGGTTGCCACTTAGCATCAGGTGTTTGTCACCAAAAAAATGAACTTCCTTACAAATTTCTCACTCAATGCAAAAGTCAACTATATGCATAAGTTTTACAGTAGAGTAGTGAGTTGCCAATGAGATATGTTGCTCAAAGTGAAGTAGTAACTTCATCCTACAATAGACTGTAGCCGTAGTAATACCATCTGGGTAATGCTGTGTTTTTGCTGGTGAATGGCTGGTATACATAAAGCATTATATTTAATTAGTGTTTGCATAATTAGAGTCAATTTAGTCAATTTTTATATAGCGACACTGTAATAAAATTTGACTTGCTGACCCTGCGATCACGACGGAAGATATTGCAAGCTGTGTTGCTTTATGATTTAATTCATAATAAGTTCAATTGCTATGAATTAGTCAATAATTTATATTATGTTGTTTCTAGAACAGTTTTTAGACGGGAGGTGCGTGCTTACCCGCTTTTTGCTACGTCCAGTTGTTGCACAAATGCGGGTGAGCGTGCGCCCCTCCATAGTATAGTTAAAAATTATAATAATCTGTTTATTACAGTAGACATATTTGCCTCTACTCGTAACGTTTTTAAAAACCTTGTGATGTCCATTCTTAAAACCGAAGTTAAAATTATTGTATTATTTAGTACTTATTGTCATTATTAGTCTTTTAACATAATCACTGTACTGTTATTGTAATAAGTGGAAACGTAGTGGATTGTACATTAACGTATATTGTATCACTTTATTTTTTATTTAAGATTGAATGTAGAGTTGTTTGTTTTCCCAAATAAAGTAAAAAAAAAAAAAAATTACAACAATAGAAACTTAATTAGTATTCCCTAAGTTCACAAGAATGTATAATTAAAATTGTTTTGTTAATATTTCAGACAAACATTGATTTTTTCATCATTAGCATTACCAGAGATAAAATCAGTGATAAATAAGAAATGCTATAACTATGCTGGCAAAGTACTCATTGAGAATCCTATAGAAGTTGGCACTATACAACAAGTGTTGGTTCAAGTACCGCAAATATTTCACAGGTATGTAACATGTAATACATTATAGCTACCCATTTTTTGGCATGTTTCACTATTATCATTCCTAGTCAGCTCATATAAACGATATAAAGGTAAATAGCTGTTGCCCGCAACTTCGTTCGCGTGAAAATTCAGATGAGTGCCTCTATGAGAATATTGCGTGCCTGATTTTATGGCAATCGTACATTGTATCAGTATTATCCGTCTCTATGGCGAATCCAGTTTAAACCCGCTACCGCTAAAACTGACAAACCACTTTCACACAAACTTGCGACTCTTATTTGCCCACTTAATAAGAGTGGTTTCTGAATATTAAAAAAGTATTTTCTAGTAATTTTGTAATCCTACTATAAAAACTATAGATGTTTCATACAAACTTTGCCACCCCTTTATACCTATATATTTCCCCCCTATATATCTCTTGTCCTTTCCTCTACTTCCCTCTACCTTGCATCCTCGCTTTCCCCTCTTTTCCCCTTCCTTCTCCTTCCTTTTTCTTCTTTCCTCTCCCTTCCTTTCGCTTCCTATCCCTTACCCTCCCTTTTTCCACCATTCGAGAAGTCCTTTCTTTCCTCGTCCCTACCTATCGCTTTCTATCCCTTACCCTCCCTTTTTCCACCATTCGCGAACTCCTTTCTTTCCTCGTCCCTACCCCCTCTCTTCCTCTCCCGTCTCCCTCACTTCCCCCTCACTTTCTTCTTACTTTCTCCTCATTCACCCCTCACTTCCCTCTCACTCCCCCTTACTCTCCTTCACTTCCCCCTCACTTCCCTCTCACTTCCCTCTCACTTCCGCCTCACTACCCCCTCACTTCCCTCTCACTTTCCTCTCACTTCCCCCTCACTTCCCCGTCACTTCTCCGTCATTTTCCCCTCACTTTCCTCTAACATTCCCTTCACTTTCCCCTCACTTCTCCCTGGCTTTCCCTTGAGTTCCCCCTGACTTCTTCCTGACTTTCCCCTCACTTCTCCCGCATTTCCCCCACACTTCCTCTTCACTTTCCCCTCACTTCCCCATCACTTCCCTCTCACTTCCCCATCACTTTCCTCTCATTTCCCTCTTCCTTCTTCCTTCCCCCTCAATTCCTCCTTTTCCTCCCTCCTCTCCCTCCCTCCCCCTCCCTGCAATTTTCAAGTCGCTAGCTTCAAAAGCTAAAGATCTTTGTATAGAATATTTCATCCCTAATTTTACCCCTCTAAATCCACCCCTGTTAAAATAAAATTATATGGATATTTTTTATTTAAGTAGAAGTATTCCAAAACAAAATTTCAAAACTGCAAGTTAAAAAATGAAGAAGATTCATACAATCGTTTTCATGCCTTTTCACACACTTAGGAATTAAATTTTAAAAAACCCTTTCTTAGTACAACCTCTAGACATTTAGACAAACACACCCTCAAAATTTCAAGTCACTACGACCAGCAGTTTAGGCTTGCGTTGTCTGTTAGTCAGTCAGTCAGTCAGGACAAAGCCTTATATAATATGTATGGGTGTATGGATGTATGGATTAGACGTATAGCCATCGGGGATCAAAGCATACAGGCTGCTAGGAATGCTAACACGTGATAGAGTCACATAAAGCTGACCGTGCGAAAAACAGCTAATACTTAGATCCACACCCACAACTTTTAGTTGTGTCTGACCTTGGGCTTTATTAATTGTCATCGCGAAACATAGGCTCACTTTAAACTGGACTCATTTAAAACTAAACGGAAGATTGTTTAGAATGAGAGGAATCCAAAAAATAAAAACGCTATTAGCTATGCCGTAACCTGTTAAAGTCTCTGTTTCTATCAGGTTTCGTAGTAAATTAACAAATGTTTGACGTGATTCTTTAAATTGGCATAACTTTTTTATTTATGAACCGATTGACATGAAACAAACACTAAATGTTAAGTGAAGCTTACCACAATATATTAGTGAAAACCATATCTAAATCGGATAAGCCGTTTCTGAGATTAGCGTGAACAAACGCACAGACAAACAGATAAACAGACAAACAGACAAACAGACAAAAATTGTAACAATCATTGTTTTGGGTTCTATTTGCGTTGATATAGGTCACAATCATTTTTTTCTCATATATCTTCCATATACAGACAGCGATCGGTTACATTTTTATTATATGTATAGATAGATATATTTTAAACTAACCAAAAACCTTCCATGAGGAACGCCTTTGCCTTTCGGCATAGGCATACAGGTACAAGATTAATGCTGTATTGCTTAAAATCGCTTTGTTAAATAAGCCATTATTTCTCATAAAAGTAAAGGATAAGAAATGGTTATTGTGGGTTATCCCTTAAAGATAGACATATACTATCAGGACATTTTTGGAGACCTTTTTAGGGTGTACGATACTGTAGTACATTATTTTGTTCTATCTTGTAGGGTTCAGCCAGCGTTTGCAATGTAAGCGCAAAAAAAGTGTTTATTTACGACATCGCATTAGAAATCTCTCAAATTATCAATGTTTCTCTACTATATTATACATGTTATATACATATAAACCTTCCTTTTGAATCACTATTATTTATTTAAAAAACCTGCATCACCCGCTTAATTCGTTGCGTAGTTTTAAAGATCTAAGCATACAAAGGGACAGAAAAATAAACAGATACAGCGGGCAGCGACTTTGTTTTATACTATGTAATGATACGGTTTAAAATTTTGTAATTAGAGAAATACTTTTATTTAAAACATAGTTTAGTTAAGTCTATAAAGAATATTTAAAAGTAAAGTGGCTCTTTTCTGAAAACTTTTTTTTCAGATACCTTTTCAGTGATCATTTCTGCCATTTTTATGGCCATTGGTATATATTTTATAATTGGAACTGGCTATTGAAATCGGTACGAAGACAACGCTAAAAACTAAATTCTTTTTTATAGGTTCACAGCAGCAAATCCTCTATTAGCTGTGGAAGCTCGATTTCAATACTTTATTAAGGAGATTCTACCAAAACACCGCGACACTCTGATGAGTCATACTCTCATCTATGTTCCTAGTTATTTTGATTATGTACAGTTAAGAAACTATTTCAAAAAAGAAGACATCGGTTTTGTACAAATATGTGAATATTCTAAGGTGTGTTCTTTGTTACTATTATTTGTATGATTATAAAGTTTGCCGCGAGGCATTCAGACTGCCTGTCCATAGAAGCGGCGCTAGGCCGTAATTCAGACAACGGAGAAATATTAACTAATAGAAATTAGGGTTGCATAAAATCTTCGCTTGGCTCTATTGTACAGACATTATTGCTTAATATTTCTCCATTAAGTGGAAAAAAGGCTGAAATCGCCAAATGATCAAGGGTGGCGATCAATGTTCATGCCTTCTCTGTACGAGAAGAGGCTTTTCCCTGCAGTGGGATTGTGGAGGTAGCACACCAAATACCTCCAACCAAAGGGAGGATCCTCCGACCAGGCTAGGTGATCGTGCCTGGCGGGCTACTGCCCGACAGTTGGTAGTCGGGAACTTGTATATATAGTTAGTTGGTGTGAGAATGTTAATATCGCGATTCAGGCTTCTATGGGGAGGTCTATATTTGTTGATAGCGCCATCTTTGACTTCTATGCTGTAAACTCGTAGTCAGTCGTCTTCACTTAGATTTTTCTCTGTGTGTCATCATTGGCCAGATAGATGACGCCACAGGATAATAAAGAGCCGATATGATGATCATTTCGCCGTTTCTTCGCTCCGTAACTTCACATCGCTTTTATGGACAGTTATCTTTAAAATATGTTTGGAACGGTAATAATATTTCTTATTGTTTCGTTGTTTCAGGACGCAAAAATTGCAAGAGCAAGAGACATGTTCTTTCATACAGAAGCTCACTTTATGTTATATTCAGAGAGAATGCACTTCTTCAGACGATTCAGAATCAAAGGCATACGACATATCATTTTCTATCAACCGCCTACATATCCACATTTCTTCTCAGAAATGTGTAATTTAATGCAGGTACGTGTATACAAACGCTTTAACAAATGGTAACTAGTGGTAGATTTAGAGAGGTAGGGCACAGGAGATTTCTTTTAGGAGATTTGGTGCTTAAATTAGAGCTGAGTGGCTGAAAAAGTACATCCACATTTTAGAAGAACGAAGTCATAACACTACCCACCCACATTACTGTAGTGCTCCAAATACTGTTTTCCTTTTTAGTTTATGTTTTAACAACGGCAGCAGTAGTCTTCATGTTCTTGACCAGTTTTCTGCTCTATATATAAGTGGCGGTTATAACTGTTGTTTAGCCGGTTGCGTGTTTGCTAATGTTGGGTGACGAACGAAATGTTTTTTCGCGTAATGACAATTTAGTTATATTGACATGAAAGCATGGTACCCAGATATGCGAACGACAATGCAGCTATATGACTTAAAAACAGAATACCCAGTCAGCCGAGAGTCAACTTTACTGGAAGTCATAAACGCAGAATGAGCAAGTAGAAAAACGTCTGGAATTGCAAATAGTTTTCATATTATAAAACCTTATTACTAGAAGGCAAATTAGTCGGTTGACATAAACGCAGATTGAGATAATATTGAAAATATCTGACAAAATAAAGTCTAAATGGTCTTTTGGTTGGGCGCTTGCCCCTTTTTGATATTTCATATTATTATCAATCTCGTAAATAAATCGTAAATAATATGTTTTTTTTTTAAATATAATTTATTTATTTTATTTATAAATTTGATAAGAATACAAAATGAAGTTGTTAGGGTCTATCTACCTAGGCATTCTGAGTTAATGTCAATAAAGTAAGTATGGCATTTTTACATCCAGACGATTTGCTATTAGAGTATTTTTAAAGGAGACAGTTTACAGACATTTTGCTTGTAGATTATTTAGCGTTCATGTCTATTACCTAACTATGGCGTTCAAATATCAAGACGTTAGAACGACATCGACATTTTGCAAAGTGGACATTTCGCTCGTTACCCCTAATATTGGCATTGAAAAACAAAAACAATACATTACTTCAAACATTGCAAGGGATAATTGGTTGCGGTAGCATAATATGTTCTTTTCATATTTAGCGCCGAATATTGAGTTGATTGTTGACTACATTTGTAACATTAATGTTTTCCCTAGGAGTCGAACCAGAACAAGTACGGCGGCAGTGAGTGCAACATGACGGTCACAGTGCTGTTCTGTCAATACGACGTGCCGCGCCTCGCCGCAGTACTAGGAGCGGCACGACTCGCGCGCGTAATGCGCTCCGATAAGAGCGTGCACATGTACGTCACGGGCGAACACTGATAGAATAATATATATGTGTACATACTATACTGTGTTTTTTTATCCTGTAATTACTTCTCTCATCAACATCATCAAAAAACGTGCACTGCTGAACCTAGGCCTCCCCAACTCTCATATATCTTCATCGGTCGTCGATCCAAACTGTGAGGGATCTGCCCACGCTGCGCCCTTCGGTTCGTGGTCGCCACTCTTTCTACTCCAACAGCCATCAGTTTTGCGAGACATGTATTTTGCCCATTCCCACTTCAACTAAGCAACTCTGCGAGTTTTTTAGTACTTTGGTTTTCTTGCTGTTTTTTTTTGTTTGTTATACGATCACGCAGAGCTGTCGAGAAATTTTCAGAAGCCTGAGAGTTCAGGCTAGTGAAGAAAATTTCTCGACATACATGTTATACATACATGGAACCCAAACGGGCGAAACGTTGATATTATACACCTACCCCTTCAGAATAGGTACGTTATTTATGTATCAACGTTTTTCATTAAATGGCAAAAGGAAATACTGCCATTAACATAAAATATCATAAACACCACACAATGATATACCTAAAAGGTTTGTTTCACTACAATATTGGGTGGCAAGTTAGGCAATTGATTAGTCTCAATGGCACTAAAACGCGTATCGGAGATCGTTGTCGACTTCCTCTCGTCCGCAACATCAATGTAACTGTAATAAACCGTGTTACACAGTTGTAACGCGCCATTGACGCTTTATAATGTCAGTTTTGTAGACGCCAGTACCACCTCCGAACTTACTATACTGTTGTTACAAATACTGCTAAAAATACCTACCGGGTAATCGACACCAGCGGTACTTATGTACCCAGTGCGTAAAAATTGGTGATGTTCTCAGTGACGATCAGGACAATACATCCTTCGGGGTGCCCCAAGGAAGTATATTAGCATCTACGTTATTCCTAATCTACATAAATGACCTTTGTAAATTAAAATTACTCAATGGCATTATTATATCGTATGCCGACGACACTGCCCTCCTTTTTTCTGCCGAATCAGAAATAAAGGCGTTCGAGCACGTTCAATGTGGTCTTAATGTTGTAAATAAATGGCTGCAGCATAATTTACTAACACTAAATGCAGAAAAAACAAATTATATAAGGTTTTCGATGCGCAAATCAACAATATCGCAGAATAATTTTGCCTTACGCGCACATTACTGTAGCTATGTAAACTTAGAGCATTAAACCAACCGGAGAGGCCACTGACAGGCGTACCCCTCTGCCAAAGGTACCAGCCCACCGGTCATACCCGTTATATAAAACTAGTTGACGCGCGTTCCGCATCATAAGTCACCTATCAGTGCATGCGTAATAGCGTATCAATAGAAATGCCGAATTGCAGTGTATTTTGGTGTAAAAAGCGTTCAGCGACATCAAGTCTACAAAAGGATAATATTACATTCCACCTGTAAGTATTATTTTGTTCTAATATTATTAAATAAGGCATTAAATTAGCAATTTAACCAAATAAAATGCTAATCAACAAGTGTTGCCAGGCTTATCATCAATACTCCAATCTGGGGTAATATTTTAAGTTGAATTAACATAAAAACTAACCTTTCCTTTTTTATATCTCGCCTTGTTGACATAACTTATAAGTTTCATTTTGGATGTACATTATTGTGTCACCGTTCCCATATTTATTTATTTTTAATTAAAACCAATGTTTTTTTTAACAAATAATGCACAAAATAATATTAAATGAACAAGTAAAATGAGATTATAAATCCAAATATACAAGATTAGTGCACTTTATTCCGAAAGATAAATGCTCATTTCTTACAAAAATAAGCGTATTTAGTTTTAAGAAACTGGTCACACTTTAACATAATTAGAGATGAGACAGTTTAATCACAAATATCGATATTGGTATTCCAGTATTAAATTAATTTTTTTTTGTTTGTTTTAGATTTTCAAAAGAAGCAGCGCCTCGAGTCGCTTGGGTCCAATATTGTAGGAACCATATATGTGGGTTCCTAAGCGTACAAGTATCTGACTAACAGCTTAAAAGACAAAGCCTTCTGTGCTGCCAGCACTGCTACCTCCTCCCTACCCCCCAAGCGGCGGAGAGCTCAGTTTTTAGCAAGTAAACTCGCTGTGCGCTACCTCCTCTTATTGCATTACCTAGGATTAGTTAAACTAGATTTACATAAATATTTGAATTGATATAAACGCCAATATATTTTTTATTTATTCACACAGATTATTTGTACTGATACGACACACATAGATCCGCAACTAACTTCAGCGTGTAAAAGGTTCGCAACTAACTTCAGGGTGTTGCACGTAATAATTAATTACAATCTTTAATCCACACTAGAACAAATTTCAACAGGTGGTGGTTATTGAACATACATCCTTGTGCGCAGTAGTAAAATAAAAAAAAGAGTAGGTACCCATGTACGCACGTAAGAAGTTATACTTCTTTGGCATAACAATCCGAAAATACCAAATAATAATACAACGCATACATACATAAATATTTGAATTGATATAAACGCCAATATATTTTTTATTTATTCACACAGATTATTTGTACTGATACGACACACAAAGATCCGCAACTAACTTCAGCGTGTAAAAGGTTCGCAACTAACTTCAGGGTGTTGCTTTTTTCTGTCGGTGTGCGCGCGCATCGTAAAAATTCACTCTCATCATTTTTCCCAATCGCGCCAAAAAAAGTATAACTTCAAAAAAAAACCGGCTAAATGCCAGTAGGACTGCGCGCCGAGGGTTCCGTACTATCAGGGATCGGAAGTATTGAATAAACATTAGTAAACATAGTAGGAGAGCCCGACCGCATAACCAGATTTGTTTGTCGAACAATGTTTAACAAATAAATTTAGCCCGACCGTATGACGGGACGGGCTTTTTTGATAATAATTACAAAAAAGTGTGCTAGTTAGAAACACTGTTTTATTCTTCCTAAACCTGAATGACATAAACATGAATTAACAGAATTACTTCTAGTTAATTCATGTTTATGAACTATTTACTTTACTTTCATCTATTTCAAAGTGCTTAAATAAAAAAAAACTTGAAAATTATAATAGATTATTATTACCTAAAACTGTACTATATAATATAAGATAATGCTCATTTTAATAAGCAAACATAATAATCATGAAAATAATTAAATCTTTCGCGTACTTATATGAAATCCTAAACATCGATACTAAATATCGACAGAGTCAAGCTCTAACTGTTTTACGCTAAGGAAACGTAAACTGATAGATGTCCCTGTGTGTGAATGTGATTGTGTGTGTTTAGTTTAAGCTAGTGTGTAATAATTTTATTGTGTGCGTGTATAACGACGCGATTTAAAAATGCATTAGTAGTTAACATTGTAATTAGTGTGCGTTGCTCGCGTTACCCCGTCCCCCGCCGAAAGTGGCAGACTTTTGCGCAAGGGAAATAGAGCGCGTGTCCACTCCTGTTGGTTTAATGCTCTAAGTATGTAAATGACCAATGCACATGCTGTAATATCAAGAGAGCAAATACAGTAAAATATTTAAGCATAATAATAGATGAAAATTTAAGCTTTAAGCATCATATAGAAGCAGTAAATACTAGAGTCCGCAAACTGGTATATGTATTTAAAAAATTAAGATATATTGCAGATTCTAAATTAATAAGGCAAATTTATTTTGCTATATGTCAATCAGTACTAACTTATTGTATCACTTCATGGGGGGAATGGGTAAAACACTGTTACTAACAGTCGAGAGAGCTCAGAGAGCGATTTTGAAGGTGTCCACTTTCCGTCCTTTCCTTTTTCCCACTAACCTGCTTTACAAACAATGTAAGGTTTTAACAG
The DNA here is from genome assembly GCA_963082885.1 of Parascotia fuliginaria. NCBI lineage: Eukaryota > Metazoa > Arthropoda > Insecta > Lepidoptera > Erebidae > Parascotia > Parascotia fuliginaria. The sequence continues at coordinate 10,438,029 of OY720188.1, forward strand.
TTCGCCAATTATTCATCATGAATACAGTATTGAAACAGCACACAGCTCTTCCCTTTAGCTCTGATGTGACTAACAAAAGAAGGAAAGATATAGTTTGCTTTAAATCAATAGTAACCAAACACGCCTTTGCATGTAGATTCTACTTATTCCTTGGACCACTTCTCTACAATAGAATTAATGCAATTAAAACAATATATGCCCTGACGTACAAAAACTGTAAAAGATCCATTCAAGAAGCCCTTCAAAACATGTCATATGAAGATACAGAAAAATTAATAGTTGTGATAAAATAAATAATTATTGTCGCCACATCTACCAACCTCTGGGAAACTAACGTAAATTTAAGCATACACGTTTAATAAATTACTTTTAGTTTTATTGATATATTTACTAAGAAAGTTCATAAATACACTTATGCTCTGTTTTAGATAAGCTAACATAATCTGCTTTTATTTTATTTAAGTAATATTCATTAAGTTTTGCTATATTGTATAATACCTATACTTATAATCGGTACCCTTAATATAATAAATATGAGATTATCTAAGAATAAAGATTATGTACATTTTTTGCCTGAAACACAGGATTACCTAGTTCAGGCACAGACTCTGTTTAGATTACTTTTTCCTAATTTAAGACTCTGTATTTGTTATTTTAATATGTATCTATGGTTTCTGAATAAATTATTATTATTATTATTATTATTATTATAAAAGGTGTAGATACACTTGATGCAATCAGTCCGTGGATAGCGACCGTTTTACAAAATACATCGATAAGTACATGTTTTGGAAAAAATTCGGTTGTTAATACGGGTAGTCATAAACAGCAGCTTATATGTCAAACAAGTCTACAGCCTGTGGTTGTCGTTACCTACCTATACACATGGCAGTGTTATCTAAGCACTTTTTAAATCGATACTAGAAAAACGCAAGTTAGCGCGCAATGTACAGCTCCACTGGTATTTATTGTGATTTAACTTACAATGTACAGGCGCCACTGGTATTTATTGTATGAACTTAATTTTGACGTGTCTGTTACGATTGTTTCGTCCAATCAGAAAAAAACTTTGTCTAGAATTTTGTCAGAATTTGTCGAAATCGAAGGGTATAAACCGAAAACTTGTCAAAGTAGAAATATAGGTTTTAAGTTTGCCGCGCGAACGTAACGTGTACGTGTGTGAACTTAATTTTGATTTACAATGTACAGCGCCACTGGTATTTATTGTAAGAACTTAATTTTGACTTAAATATTTACGTCATTATTAGGTAAGAAGCCAGTTGGCACTTCCCTGGTCGATCCGCCCACTTTATCCGAAATCCAGCGAGGAATTACTGCCATAAAAGAGGAAAAGTCTCGCCATCGCGGCATCGGTTAGATCTAAAGCAGAACCTAATGGCTAAATGGCTATAGTTTATATGGGTGTAATAAAAAGACACTTATTTTCAATATATTTATTCTAATTAAATACTGAACTAAAATTAGGCATATAACATACCAATTTTACTTTATTCATGACACTAAAAATAAACAGATTCGTTAAAAATACCTAACTAAATTTTACTACATAGCAGTAATAGCTAGCAAACTTCACAGTTTTCACAATGTGCCTACATAACGTAGTACATAATACTGATTTGTGCTACTTAGAATAATAAGTGGTCTATTGATACGGTACCTGCCTTTATGCACTACGCGTTGACGCCGGGTAGGAGTAGCTGATACAGATACAAATCCTGTATCCGCTACTGCCGGGTAGGTTAACTTTACGAAGATACGACTCTATTAAATAATTACAAACTATTCCATATGACTTGTTTGTAAATTTCTAATGCCGCCAATTAATGACCTAGGTAAGTACTAAGCAAGTACTAGGGCAACAGTTTTACTCTTCATAAAACAATTTACAGAATTAAGACGCGATTAGGCCGCAGGAGAATTTTAAGCTCATTCGCATAATAAAATAAATAAATGAGTGTGTTTATTTGAATTATTTATTCAATAAAATATTAGTGTCACCGTGTAAAATAACTGAAAGAATTAAAATCAGTTGAGCATCACTGCAAAGTAGTGTTACCTACTTAGGTGATAATAAGCGAAGTAGTACCATGAAGTTTGATCTAGGCATTACAGTAATCTATATTTTATGTAGGTAAATACATTAATTAATCTTAAATATTTGGTGTTTCACTTCAGCCTTCCGATGTCATTGGCGCCAGGTTATAGAACTACTTAAACTGCTAACGGGCGGTACTGTTCGTTACGTTACTAACTACTGTTAATCGTTTATGTATAGGTTTATCTTACTTGTCGGCTATGAGATCTTTGGATGCAATATCAGTATCCTGCTCAGAACATTACATATTACATACGCCTATTATGCGGTTTAATAGTTTTACAAAACTAAATACAGTTTTAGATTATGCGTCAAAAAGCAAATAGGTAAATGAAATGGTTCATTGTTGGTTTGTACCAAAAATGATGATATAGTACAAACCCTACCTACATAAATAACGTACCTACTCGTATAATGTCCATCAACAATATTTTTTCAATCCAATCCTTACTTATTAGTCCATTTCATAAGTAGGTAAAATCGATACAAGATTACTTACTACTAAGTAGGCATTTACTACACGATGATACCAACTCTATATAGAAGTAAAATCTTATTTGCTATTACAATTTTTCAATAATAGGTGTATAATGTCTATTCAATAAGATTTAAAACATAAAAATATTAATATTAGATACTTATCTCAGCAAGTTTAAATCATGCGTATTGATAATCCCTAGCTAATATTGGCGGTAAGTTTCGACGTAAGTAAATAATATAATATTAACCGGCCTTTTGCATATGTGCAAACTGAACCTTAAAATTTTGGAATAGCCCGGGAAGAAACAGGAAAATTTATTTTTCATGTGGTAACAAATCAACCTGCCATTAATCAGCCTGACTCCTAACAGCCAGTGGAGTCCAGATTAAATGTCCTAAGCATACTTGATGAGATGAGATGCAGTCACGACCGCATTATAGGTCCCGGATCCAAATTCGAAGCTAACACATAATTATGATGATATAAAGGTTCTTTAAATTGTTTTAATTTCGTTTATTTCGCTCACAAAGTTGTCAGTCGTTTTCATGGGTCTAAAAGTCCAGTCTATACCTATTAATTATTTACGTCGAAAGCATACATGTAGGTTTAGTTAATCATTAAATGTTTTGACATAGGTACTGGAAGATTTAAAATCTTCTTGTTTTTTTAGATAACTTCGCTAATTTACGATTGTAGTACGTTCGTCATGTGATGCTGCCTGTTTCGTTGAAGAGGCCAATGTCATTAGAAGGCTCGGCGAGTTGCGGTGTGAAATCAGAAAGGAGTGCGATACCTTCAGTAGTTTCTGTATCGGACTCGTTCAAGTTTGTGTAGCCACTGGTGATGTTCAACGGCGTAGAATTGGTGTTGCTGTCATTCATTCGGGTATCGCCTCCTCCTGCAAAATTAATGCAGATTAAAATGTTAATCTATCATTATTATTAAGCCATATTGAAAGGACACTCAGACAATATTTATTTTTAAAGAAGAGATTGAGACTTAATTATTCATAATTAATGATACGAAAAGTGTCATAAAAGTGTGTACCTACAGAATTAATAAATATTCTGATCAGTAGGTGTTAGTAGGTTGATACCTACTTTATTCGCACAATACATTTGGTTAAATAATAATAAAAATAATAAAAATCATTATTGGGTCATAGAAGTCATTTTAATATAATATATAGGTCTTAAATAATATCTTATTAATAATTGTACAGTGATAGAATGCCTACACTAGGTGATAAAACCCGTGCCACAGGCGGTGTGAGTTCATGTAAATATGTATAATTGCTCAGTACAACTTAGATATATATATAGAAAATGATGTGGTATTTATAATTTTCCACTTTCTTCTCATTACATTATCATTTTTATTTTCAGCTGCACTAGTTGTAGGAAATGAGAGTCGGGTATGCAAAAAGGTTATTAAACATTATAGGTCAGAGAAAGAAAACTGAAGTACTGAAGAAGTACAATGTCAAGAGAAATAGACAAGTATTTCAATAATCAAACGAAACTTTAGTATGGGATGTCAAAACTAACGACCATTCCCCCTTTCTTTCCTACTACGCAATTCAAATAAATTAAAAACCATCAATGAATTTTTACTAAATTGGGTTGCACTAATACTGACTTAGAAAGATGTTTGAATTTTATCTTTTGATTTATAAACACAATACATAAACTACATAGGTAGGTACTAAAACCTGCTACAATAGATCAATTCTGGTCGAGGAAGCAAAGAGGCCGTTGACAACGTCAAGCCCAAATAATAATAATAAGACCCGCTAAGAAACAAGTCCCGAGCCTCGGTACATATTGTCGTTATGCAGGACATGCCCTCGATCCTGCCCCGATGGGAAGATCGGTCCAGATTCTTACACGTCACCAAACGCGGGTGAAAAGAACTTATAGGCAGCCTATAAGTTCTTAGCCTAAACGAATATATTTAGGTAAGCTTTTATGAGGCTTACCTATATTCGTTTTACTCGCGTGATGAAAAATACACACACAATGTCCCATGATAAAAGTGCGTAAATTTATAGATCCTTGGCCAGATAATAATATATCTATAACATATAATAAAATTGGAGTGTCTGTTTGTAATATTGAAATAACCTTTTTTACTACATATATATGAATATATTTACGGTACATACACCAAAATATCATTTTTTTAAATTTTTGTCTGTCTGTCTGTTTGTGCCGGCTAATCTCTGAAATGGCTGGACCAATTTTGACGGGACTTTTATTGGCAGGTAGCTGATGTAATAGGAGTAACTTAGGCTACGTTTATTTTAGAAAATTCTTTTATAAATAATAATAATATGCGATGTAACCGACATTTACGCGGGCGGTGCTGCGGGCAACAGCTAGTATTTATATAAATACTAATAAATTAAAGAGTGATTTCAAATAAATTTTTATTTTTCTTAAAAAGACGCTACTCTCGCACTAGAGAACCAAGCCCTGTGTCGCGGGGGACTTTACAAACATGTGTAGGTACATTTAACGGATACGAAGTACACCCAGACTCGGAATAAAATTATGGATAATATAAACTTTTGTCCCGTGTGGGGATCGAAACCAAAATCTCGTGCACAGCAGTCACTTGCGCTCACTTGCGTAAGTAGATTATATTAATAATTTCTCATAATAAAATTTATTATTATAAATAAATAAATTTTGAAATAATGTAGAGCATCGGTCGTTTTCTTTTGAAAAAGAAAATGACCCCAGACTAAGCGGTTTATTGCTGAAAGGGTCAAAGAACATATCGCCGCTGTAAAGACTCGACAGACTAGCAAATCAGCGATTGTCGAACATATTCTGCAAACGGACATAAATCACTGGATTGAATTACATCATACGCAAGTCCTCTCCACTGATCGTACCTACTACTCTCGGGTGATACGAGAAGCTATTGAAATTAAGAAACATACAAACTTCAACAGGGAAGACGGTTCCAAGCCCTCGGCGACGTGGAATCCAGTGATTCAGTTCACACAACCTCGCTTTGCGCAGTCGGTTAACGCTCGGAATACGAACGGCGTATAGAATAAGGACACTGTGAGTGTGTTTTGTGATAGTACGTGGCAAGACAAAAATGTGAGGATAGATCTAGAATCTACTTCGCATACGGAGCCATGACATCGCCATCTGCTTGTGACCACGGCCGGTCTAACCTGGTCGGAACGTCAAGCAAAATAACCTAAATAAAATAATGATCGCGTGAATTCTCGTATATTTAGATTTACTATATCATGCAACGCGGCAGTTTAAAAGTAAATATTGCGAACCGCTACGGGTCGGATATAGCAAACACGTGTGTCATCTAAAATTCCTACGGAAAAAAACGTGCGCGAGTGGAAGCATCTACAGCATCGTTGATATTGTTACGTGTCAGGATGGGGTTCGATGTAAAATGCCAGTTACGCGATGATGAGTTTCTGTAAGACTAACACAATACACTAACTGTAACAAAATAAATCAATAAACACTTATACTGCACTTTATGGCTTCGTATATCGCTCTTCGTAAACTTCCGTATCACTTAGATGTTCGCTCGAGATCGCTGTATTCACAACTGAACGAATTGCCGACGTTCGAATCCGTTTTATAGTCATTCAATAGATTTCTAGAACCTTCCTGTTATTACTACAAAGTTGCCGATAAATCTCGATAACAAAACAATGCATGTAGGTACTTAGCTGCGACGCGTAGGTATGCCTACCGCCGATGAGCTATTGTTATACGTGTAGGTAGGTACTTGCGAACATTCTAACGTAGGTATTCGTCGTATACGTGTAGGTAGGTACTTGCGAATATTCTAGCGTAGGTAATCGTCGTAACATTGCCCCCCTCTTAATCATGCTCGTCCCGAGCAGCGTTGGAACCGTGATAGGGTGCTAGTCGATCGATGTGGACGATCTTCGGCTTCTTTCTATCGCCCTGTCTTATGCGATAAGACAGGGCGATAGAATAGTCACGTCATTAATCCTTGTGATCACTTTATAGGGACCCTCCCAGCGGGCCTGTAGCTTCGGTGACTTGCCGATTTTCCTGAGAGGATTATGTAACCACACGAGCGTACCTTCCTCGAAGCCATGATTACTTGCCTTCCTGTCATAACGAGTTTTCATTTTCTCACTAGAGTTGAGGTTGTTATCTCGCACTAGGTCATGTGTCTTATCCAGCTGTGCCTGCAAGTTTTAGACGTATTCTACTGTCGGCCTTGGCGTATCAGGAGGTGTTGCGGTTATCAAGTCTACTGGTAGGCGTATCTCACTTCCGAAGTTGACATTGGCCGTCGTAAATTCCGTAGTGTCATGAACCGCGGACCGATATGATAACAGGAAGAGTGGAATGTAATGGTCCCAGTCTCATTGATGGTCTTCGACAACCTTGGCCAGATGGTTTTCCAATGTCTGGTTGAACCGTTCTACCATGCCGTCAGACTGCGGGTGCGCTGGTGTTGTCCGAGTTTTATGTATGCCGAGTAGATTACACATCTCTTGAAACAGGGCTGACTCGAAATTTTTCCCTGGTCACTTGCAGTTCCAACGGCATACCAAATCGACACACTACTTCTTGCATCAACTTTTTTGCCACTGTCTGAGCCTCTTGGTTTGGTGTTGCAAACACTTCGGGCCATTTGGTAAAGTAATATTGAACTACTACTATCGCCGTCTTCTGTCACGGGAAATGGTCCAGCTACGTCAATGGCAATTCTCTCCCATGGGGCCCCAACACTGTACAGCTGTAGTTGGCCTCTTGACCTAGTACGAGGTCCTTTTACCGAAGCACACGTAGAGGACTTGTACATGTCTTCCCGACAGCGTACCCAGTATAAGCGTTCTCGCACCTTCACCAAAGTCTTCTTCACAACAAGATGCCCGCCTGATGCACCATCATGCACCAAGCGCAGAACAGGTGCTACTTTGTCTCTCGGGATCACCATCTGTAGAACTTGCTCCTTGCCGTGAGGTGATTCCCACTTTCTATATAGCCCCTCTTGTTCCAATTTCAGGCAGTCCCACTGAGCCCAGTAGGCCTTCGTTTTTGGGCTTGCGGCTGATACGTCCTGCTATTTTGATTTCCGACCCTGAGCCATCCAGTCCATTATTAATTTTAGATCTCTGTCCTCTTTCTGTGCCTTACTGACTTCGTCTTTGTCCCAGGATTCATGGGTCCCCTGAGTCCTGACAACTTTCACTACCTCCTTGGACTTATGCTTCAGACAATGTTTACAATTCTGGGAGCATGGACGTCGCGATAAGGCATCAGCGTTGGAGTGAATCCTTCCACTGCGTTGTTCTATTACAAAGTTGTATTCTTGTAGTTGTTCGATCCATCTCGCGACTTGGCCTTCAGGATTCTTAAACTGGAGTAACCACTTCAGTGCGGCATGATCTGTTCGTAGTGTAAACTCTCTTTCCAGCAAGTATTTATTAAAATGTTGTAAGGTCTTGACAACTGCTAGTAATTCACGCCGAGTTCACAGTAGTTTCTCTCAGGATTCGATAGAGACTTGCTGAAATATGCGATGACCACTTGCTGTCCATTTTGCTCCTGTGATGACAAGGTATATAAACCGGTATCATACAACCCAACGGCCAGAATAACACGCAGAATACGGGCTTTGATATAAGAACATCAGGACCGTTTCACTGAAGATGAGTACGAGAAGCTTTATCAGCCAAAGCCACACCAGCCACCGAGATTTGCCAAAAATACACAAGTCCGACGTGCCACTGCGGCCTATCAAGTCAAATTGCATCCCCTACTTACGACTTTGCAAAGCACGTTGCGTCAGTATTGCAACCATTAGTGGCTAAAACACTATCTTATGTGAAGGATTCTCGCCATTTTGTGCAGATTGTAAAAAACCTAATATTGAAACCTGAGGACACCATAGCTAATTTTGATGTGGAGTCGATTTTCACCAACGTTCCAATTAAGGAGTGTCTGGACGTCGTGAGGGACAAATTAAATGACAACGAGATGCCGTTGAACTATATTGATTTTCAGAAACACTGCCTAGAGGGCAATTACTTCCTTTTCCAATGTCAATACTACCTCCAGATTGATGGCGTCACTATGGGGAGTCCAGTGGCCCCGGTACTTGCTAATCTCTGGATGGCACATTTTGAAGAGAAGGCATTGAGTGGTGGACCGAAGATTATCAGATTTTGGAAAAGATATGTTGATGATGTATTTGTATAGTAACGGGCGGTAAACAGGAAGTGGAACAATAAATAATATACTTAAATTCCATTCACCTAATTATAAGGTTCACATACGAAATGGAAACATGTCATTTTTAGATGTCAAATTGGGCGCGAGAACGGATGGGTCCTTATCATATTGTGTCTACCGCAAACCAACACACACGGACAGATACCTACACGCTAGGTCGCATCACCACCCTCGTCTCTTGCAACCCCTACAAACACCGGGCGTGTATAAGATCAGCTGCAGCTGCGGTAGTTCGTATATAGGCCAGACTAAACGGACTATTGCTGAAAGGGTCAAAGAACATATCGCCACTGTAAAGACTCGACAGACCAGCAAATCGGCGATTGTCGAACATATACTACAAACGGACACCAATCACTGGATTGAATTTCATCATACGCAAGTCCTCTCCACTGATCGTACCTACTACTCTCGGGTGGTATGGAAGCTATTGAAATTAAGAAACATACAAACTACAATAGGGAATACGGCTTCAAGCTCTCGGCTACGTAGAATCCAGTGATGCAGATCACACAACCTCGCTTTGCGCAGTCGATTAACGCTCGGAATACGAACGGCATACAGAATAAGGACACTGTCAGTGTGTTCTGTGATAGTACGTGGAAAGACAAAAATGTGAGGGTAGATCTAGAATCTACTTCGCATACGGAGCCGTGACATCGCCACATCAGTCTGCTTGTGACCACGGCCGGTGTAACCTGGTCGAAACATCAAGCAAAATAAGGTATGTAAATACCTAATGCATGATCGCGTGAATTCCCGTATATTTAGATTTACTATATCATGCAACGCGAAAGTTTAAAAGTAAATGTAAGGTAGTAGGTGTGTAAATGTGTTATTTTTAAGCAAGTGCTATTATGCGCTGCCCTAATTGACAAGTCCGAAGCCCATGCCACAATTTGTTTATTATTTCATATCTCTTTTTCAATAAGATAAGATATAAATTTTTTAATTAATAAAGCACTATACTTAGTAGACGACGTGACCAATGATTCATGATTGTATCAGTTTTGTTTTGTCTGGTGTAATTATAGGTACTACTTTTTGGTTAATCCAGACCTCGACTCTTGTACTTGAAATCTCAATTTGATAGTATATCTACTAGTTAATTTGTAGTTAATTAGTGTATGTAGTACAAGATATTATCCATAATTAAAAATATATTTTTATTTCTAAAGCCGAGTCAGAACAAAGCTGTGCTACGAATCTTAGTAAAAACGCCTCGATTATGGTCTTGTTTATTGTTTCGGTGCATTTGATCACGGAAGTTTAATACCTAGAAACAACAAGTATTTGAATTAACCGGTATATAATCAACATAACATATGTTTGTCAACGTCATGCGTTAATATTTCTTTCTGTGTAAGGCCTAAAGGACAGCTAGCACTGAAGCTTTGCCAGTACTGGCAGTTGTAGATGTTCTTTCGGTCGCTCTTGAGGTTCAAAGATGAGCGGCTATGTAATATACAACTCACGACGTCATGAATAGTAACTACTTCTTACTATCGCTTAAAATGTCATTAACTTTAATGACATTATACTTTTTAATGAAATATTTTTCATGATTATTCTATGAATGACGTTTTTTATGATTAAGCTTCACTTAACATTTAGTGTTTGTTTCATGACAATCGGTTCAATAAAAAAGTTATGCTATTACGAATGACATGCTTTATCACATAATTTTTGACATTAATTTAATGATACATTTTGACAAGTTACATCGATATGAAGATCTTGTGTCAACTAGGGTGAATTTCCTTACGTTTAAGCTTTTCTGCCATATATATTACTGGAATCAGATTTAGCTCACATAGGTCCCTTAATTATTGTCCGTGGTGCTCTTTGAATAGGTCATAATCCTATTAAGATTAAATTTGTTCGCCGCTTTGCAATGGAGGGAAGTGGTCATTTTTATTTCGAACTCCTTCTTATGATCTATTCCGTTCTAATACCACAAAAATAATACCGATGACACATTTACTATTCCCAACTAATACCAAGTATTAAACATTTGAATGAAGTTCTTAATCCATTCTCAACGAATACCAAAATATAAGATTAGGTACAGTCACAGAAACAATTTATATTATTTTCTGATAATATAAGATTATGATCGTACCTAATACAATCCTAAACTATTCAAATTTTTTATACAACTTTGGTGGCAAATAAACATACTTACGTCCCACGCGATGGTAAATGGTAATCGTAACCTTGGTTTTGAAGCATTGCAGAAATAATCCACTCATTATCACTTTTGATATTACTCCGTATACCACTAACTATGCTGGAAATACTTTCATAAGACGTTCTTGGAAATATTATAATAAAAATTTAGCCAACATAGATATTTTCTCTTCTTCAACAGGCATTTATAAGAAACATATTAAAAGTATTATTTACTCTAGGACAGATCAATAAAATCAATAGTCATAGGCATTATGGTTGGTTACTAATTAAGTTACTTATTAAGTAAATTTAAAAAAATACTGTAGTAATAATAGCACTATAATTATATTATAAGTTTGGTTAAGTTTTTTATTATCTTCAAAATTATGTATAAGTTTAGAAAATACAACGAAGCCGTTACGTGTCTCCGTGACATATGCTCTTTCATATACATTTTGTATCAAACGATAATTCCGAAAATCCCCTGCAGTCCCGTCCGTATGAAAACCCGTTACGTATGCAACGGCCTTTTAGTAGGTACGTTTCTGTACCTCGTTATATTTTTATGATGTTACTCTCTTGTATTTTTCGTCTTCTTACATCACAACTGAGCCGACGATTGTGTCAGCTATTTCTACCAGACCGTATAGGGAGAAGAAGGTGAGGAAAGAAAAGGGAAAAAGGAAGAGAAGCGAGAGGGTAATTAGGCTGCCAGTGCTCTCACTCATCGAGCGAGACAAGTTAGCATGGAGACTAATATTTTAATTAAATAAACACTACCACTTAAAACCTCATTTAAAAGTGTTTTTATTACTGACTGTACCTCCATAGCATTTAACTTGTTTTGGGATTCGTTTATGATTGGTATTCGTTAGGATTAAAATAATTATTAGGTAGGGCAATAAACAAATACCATTATTGGTATTAGTTTTGTGGTATTAGAACGGAATAGATCCTCCTTTTTACTTCTGATAAAATTAAATTCGTTGCGGGTTCCAAGACAGTAGGCTTAGCAGTACCTGGGACTCTTGAGTTTCAAAGCTCGGTGTTTCGCGTTGGTTATCACTGTTAATCCTGGCTCACAGGAGTCACAGTGATGGGCATGTGAGTGGGTTGTCCGGATATAACACATGTTTTTAACTGCATTCGAAATGAATTGAAATAACGAATCTTTAAATAGTTTATATAGTTTCATACATTAAGTAACTTAATGCTGTGTGATATAAATAACTGTCCTTCCACTCCGTCCAACTGAACCGACCAACTGGTTGTGCGGAATGGAACCCAAAAAAGGGTTTTATTCCAATCTTATCAACTAGTGATCATTTATTTTATTTTGAGAAGTATTATTCCAATGGGACCAACTGAACCAACCAATTGAAACCGACCAACTATTTTCTTTCTCAACGATACAACTTTTTAGTTGGTCTGATGGGAATATTTTGTTAATGCAAATTTGTCCCCAACCACACAACTTTGGTATTAATCCTTTATTAAATTTAAATTTTATTTTAAACTTATATAATTATATCATTCGCGATGATGCCATTAGACAGACCATGATACAATGTTTATCTGATGAGATCTCAATAGGACACGCCCTAGAAAAATTGAGATAAAAAAATATAGTTAAATGTATCTACCATAGGATTAAAATAAAAATAGACAACTAACACAGTCCTTTTATTCAATCAACCATTCTTCGTTTCTGTCTATAAACCAATAGGCTATTAAGTAGATATGGATGTATGATAAGATAAGATACACTTTCCCGGTATATTTCTTTAGGTTTGATACTAAGTTGTTTAGATGGGAACAAATTTGAATTAATAAAATATTCCTATCGGACCAACAAAAAAGTTGTACCGATAAGAAAAACAAATAGGTGATCCGTTTTAAGTTGTGTGGATGGGGAAAGGTCAAAGTGCTGTGCCGCTCGAAAACACGTGTTAATTTCTAATAGATACACAAAATAACATCAAAATGATCAATTGATCATGCATGCTATATTGACTTCTTGAAAAGAAAAACATGAACAGAAACGCGGCAACATGTCTACTTCATCAGAACGGTTAAAACGTTTTACGGCCTCAATGAATTTAGAACACATGTAATTATTTACATTGCTACACACTAACATTCAAAAAATATACGTATAAAGTCATATAAATATTTAGAAATTGTTGGGTGGTGCATTTTTCCGTTAAAATTAGCATAAATGACTTATTTATGCAACATATTTTGTTAGTTTAAATGGTTACGAAAGTGTAAAGTGATTATTTATATAAATATCTCCCTTTAGAATAGACTAGCTACTTCTTTGGTTAAATGCCAACTTCCAAAGTTGATGAGATATCAAAATTAAATTCTATTGTCGTTTCGGTTTTGTCAGATACCTATAATATTGTACCGATACGGTGCAATATTATAGGTATCTAAACCATAAGTCAATAAATGTTTTCATTTAAGTAGGTAGTCTCGCTAATGTTGTTCTTACGTTAATGTTTTTTTAATATCCTACTTCATCTTGTGGTTGGGACTGTTCCTTCTTAATAGGCCAGGGGATTGACGCTTGGCATTTTTGGGTCTTGCATGAAAATGTTGTTTCGTTCATTAAATGTCAGTGATGTCTCAAAGACATGCTTGTACTATCTATACTGCTATACTCGTACTATCTTGTGATATATAAATGACGCCAAAATGTTTAAATTTTATTATGCAGTTATAGAACAATTTTCTAAATAATAGCCTAGTAGTGGTTTCTAGTGTTCCTAAAGATAGCGTTGTATTAGCAACGGTAGACATTATGCCATAAGCTGCAAACACAATTCATACTTCCATACTATAGTATAATATTAAGAATGCGATAGTAACTGTAACCGTCTGTCTATCTGTCTGTTACGCTTTCACGCCTAAACCACTGAACCGATTTTGATGAAATTTGGTATAGAATTCGATTAGACCTCGGGGAACAACAACACACAGGCTATCTTTTATTGCGAAAAATGGCTTAAAGGGGTTGAAAAAGGAGAATGAAACTTTGTATGAAAAATCTTCAATGTAAACAGAGACATAACCGACATTCAAGCAGGCGCAGCTGCAGGCAACAGCTGGTTAAAAATAAAGCAAACTCTAGCTATCAAAGCTCTTATTTCTTCTGTGTAAGAGAAGAGGCCTTGCCTGATATTTCTAAGATCCTTGAGTATCGTCTAACAGTTACCTTCAAGTGGGCTAATTATAGGTACTAATAAGTTACCTTTCACAATAAAAAACGAGAGTTTAAATAGTTGAATAGCGTAGCACTTTTTCGTATCAAACTGCGACTCGCATTTGGCTCGTAACGTGACCTAACAAGCGTCACCTAGTTAAAGTGCTTCTTTCGATTTACTTCCTTTCCTTCAAAGCAGGTTGAATATGATTAATCTTCTTTTAATGCGAGTGTATTCGGGTCAAGATTTATTGTTTGTGTCATATAATACTTACTATCTTTTTTGATGTCGTTAAATACTCTATAAAAAAGAATTGTATAAAGAATTAGCTTTGTGCAGTACGGTTTCACCCACTTTAAGTTATACATCTTTTGTTACTGCTCTCCTGTTGCTCGTAGCGTGATATTACATAGCCTATGATCTGCCTAAAGAAGCTGAACTATCAAACGCAAAAAGAATTATTCGGGTTTCAGTTTCAGTTTAACAAACTCTTTCGTTTTATATATAAATACTAGTCTCCCGAGTGCGGATTCACCTGCGGTAATATAGGTACGTTTTTGGTTATTTCCCTTCTCCCATTGCCAGTAGCGTGATGTTACATAGCCTATAACCTATCTCAAGACTGGGCTATCAAACGCAAAAGGAATTATTTCAATTCGACTGGCAGTTCTAGATATCACGCGTTCAAACAAACAAATAAACTCTTGCTCTTTATATATTAGTATGGATAGAATAGCACGGGTAGGTACCTAAGTTCTGCTTTTAAACGTGTATTCATTATTATTTATTATCCTATCTACACGGTTTTCCCTAACTATATTCGGGTTGCAATAAGGTACCTATATTAAACAAATGTAGGTATCTATTTATCAAAACGGCCGGAATAAAAGTATGCCGTGGATATCTTCTGGTATTTTTAATACTGTGCTAATGAGGTGAAGTACAAGTGGTACATTTATCCAATGCACGTTGCGCAAAGCGTTATTCTGGGCAATTCGGCACAGTGAGTGATTTATATGTTATAAACATAATCAGTGAATAACCGAGTGTGAGTTATTGTGACTACCAGAAGTTAACAGCTATATTTAGAGTAACTGCTGAAGGCGCTCGAACACTCAAACATTGACGGCCGTGTCTGAACGTCTTGGAATACCTACTCATATAAAGATTTATTCATAAACTATAAACTAGTTCCGTTTGTTGCTACATCATTGGAATGGTACAATCAGTATCAAAAGCAGTGTAACGTTTATTTTTACATTAAATTATGTTTTGGAAATAATGATAAATATAGATCCATGACCGCATGCTCTGTGATTTAGATTATGGAACTGACCCAGCTCTTTCTTTTAGAAAGGCTCATTTGCAGCAGTCAGTTTAAATTTAAAAGAAAATATTATTAAAAAGCAAATAGCTCGCCTGCAAAAACATACCGAAAAGAAAGAAACCCATTTTCTTTTTCGTGCTGCCGCTACGTTTTAATTTTACATACCCTAAGTCACATCCACAATTATTACGATTTTATAATACCTCATATGTTAACCCTTATATGGACACTACTGTAGACACAATAGATGTTTTATTGCCATCACGGCCATATCCGTTTACTGTCCCGGAAAGTGTTAAGCTACTTAGGTTGGAGAGCGTGCCTAATAAATAGACATACCTATATAAGCTCGAAAAACATTCTTGATAAGTCGGGCAAAACTAGCCGCAGTTTTCCTATCGTACCTACTAAATAAGACTTTATTTAAAGTGACCACCTCGGTTTACCAACATCTACTTACGTGCAGTTGGAATTAAAAGTAACCTACAGTAAACATTTAGCTCACTGCCATTTATACCTTTTAATATAATATTTGATCTTTGATCAGTTATTAAAGAAAACTGCCTCCTTTAGTGACAGGAAACCATTATATTCATGAAACTATTTAACTTTATTAATATTTTTTTTTACTGTAAAATTAATAATTATCTATTATACGACATGCTTGTAAAATTTGGGAGCGTGAGTGATACTTTTGAAGCTATAAATATAGTTATTTACAACCTATTTAAAATGTCGTAAATTGCACGAGTATAGTCGTTCGTTCACATTCTGTTAACACACGCTTTTAATATATATTTACTACTAGCTGTTGCCCGCGACTTCGTTAGCGTGAAAATTCAGATGG
The DNA here is from genome assembly GCA_963082885.1 of Parascotia fuliginaria. NCBI lineage: Eukaryota > Metazoa > Arthropoda > Insecta > Lepidoptera > Erebidae > Parascotia > Parascotia fuliginaria. The sequence goes on from OY720188.1 coordinate 10,454,444, forward strand.
GTGCCTCTATGAGAATATTGCGTGCCTGATTTTATGGCAATCGTACATTGTATCAGTATTATCCGTCTCTGTGGCAAATCCAGTTTAAACCCGCTACCGCTAATACTGACAAACCACTTTCACACAAACTTGCCCATTTAATAAGGGGGGTTGCTGAATAATAAAAATAGTGTATTTTCTAGTAATTTGGTTATCCTACTATAAAAACTATAGAAATTTCATACAAACTTTGCCACCCCTTTATACCCCCTTAGGGGATGGATTTCGCAAAATTCCGTCTAAGTGAGCACCTATATCCTAATAGGAACGACAATGCAAAGTTTGAGATTCCTAGCACTTGTTGTTTCTGAGATTTCGTGATAAGTGAGTGAGTGACCTTTTGCTTTTATGTATATGGATAGCATTTTTATATTGTTTAAATACTGTTTTTTATACTATTTTTAATCTCCCATTCATACAAATCCTCTTTCACCTACCTAAAGATATCCCTCGTAAAAACAATATACAATATACAAAGGCAAATTTTCACTACAATAACTTTCCCTTTCCCCTTCTTCCCTATTGCACTTTTTCTTCACTCTCCACAGTTTCCTCCTTCCTTTCCTCCCCTACCTCTTCTCCTCTTCACCTCCTTCAGCATCCCTTGCCCCTCCTCCAGCATCTCTTGCCCTTTGCTCCACTTCCCTCTACCTTGCCTCCTCGTTTTCCCCTCTCTTCTCCCTTCCTTCTCCTTTCTTTTCCTCCTTTCCTCTCCCTTCCTATCGCTTCCTATCACTTCCCCTCCCTTTTCCACCATTCGAGAACTCCTTTCTTTCCGCGTTCCTTCCCTCTCCCTTCCTCTACTGTCTCCCTCACTTCCCCCTCACTTTCCTCTCTTTTTCCTCTGATTTATCCCTCACTTAACCCTCACCCCCCTCACTTCCCCTCACTCCTCCATCACTTCCCTCTCACTTCCCCCTCACTGCCCCCTCACTTCCCCCTCAATTCTCGCGCACTTCCCCCTCACTTCCTTCTCACTTCCTCGTTTCTTCTCCGTCACTTTCCTCTCAATTCCCTTCACTTTCCTCTTACTTTCCTCTAACATTCCCCTCACTTTCCCCTTACTTCTCCCTGGCTTTCCCCTGACTTCCCTTTGACTTCTTCTTGACTTTCCCCTCACTTCTCCCGCATTTTTCCCACACTTCCTCTTCACTTTCCTCTCACTCCCCCATCACTTCTCTCTCACTTTTCCCTCCCTTCCTCCTTCTCCTCAATTCCTCCTTTTCCTCCCTCCTTTCCCTCCTTCCCCCTCCCTGTAAATTTCAAGTCGCTAGCTTCAAAAGCTAAAGATCTTTGTAAAGAATATTTCATCCCTTATTTCACCCCTCTAAATCCACCCCTGTTAAAATAAAATTATAAGGATATTTTTTATTTAAATAGAAGTATTCCAAAACAAAATTTAAAAATTGTAAGTTAAAAAATGAAGAAGATTCATACAATCGATTTCGACCCTTTTCACACACTTACGAAGTAAATTTTATAAAACCCTTTTTTAGTACAACCTCTAGACATTTAGACAAACACACCCTCCAAATTTCAAGTCACTACGACCAGCAGTTTAGGCTGTGCGTTGTCTGTTAGTCAGTAAGTCAGTCAGGACAAAGCCTTATATAATATGTATGGGTGTATGGATGTATGGATTAGACGTATAGCCATCGGGGATCAAAGCATACAGGCTGCTAGGAATGCTAACACGTGATACATAAATAAAGCTGACCGTGCGAAAAACAGCTAATACTTAGGTCCACGCCCACAACTTTTAGTTGTGTCCGACCTTGGGCTTTATTAATTGTCATCGCGAAACATAGGCTCACTGGAAACTGAACTCATTTGAAACTAAACGCAAGATTGTTTAGAATGAGAGGAATCCGAAAAATAAAAACGCTATCAGCTATTCCGTAACCTGTTAAAGTCTCTGTTTCTATCAGAAAATATTCGACGTGATTCTTTAAATTGGCATAACTTTTTTATTTATGAACCGATTGACATGAAACAAACACTAAATGTTAAGTGAAGCTTACCACAATGTATTAGTGAAAAAAATATTGGGGCCTTTATCAACGCAAATAGAACCCATTCTTTCGCTCGGATTCATTATTTTTGAGATATTAGATTAGAGAGAAATACCGAAAAATGGGTACATTAAACCCACAGAACAAGTACATACATAGAAGGAGTGCTAATCGCCCTCATATACTTGTCCTATTTTTCCAAATAAGCCGGATACATTGAAAAGAAAGAGACAAATAATTTTGCTAAGGACGCCCGGTGTACACTGTAGAAACGTCAATTTGGTTACCTTTGGATGCCGAATTAAAAAGTGAACTAATGTCAAATGTTCCAACTTGTCAAGGCCTCTAGACAATTTAGTCGGATTAAACCGCCGCTCGTAATTTTCATTGTTGTTTATCTGTTTTGTGAAATAATATATGTTATTTAATAATTACATAGTGCTATTGTAAAGTAAAATTAAGCCCATTGGATAAGCAATGTGCTGCGTTATTGTAGGTTGTAAATTACATTCTTTTCGCAAAGAAAATCAAGTTTAAATCGTCAACTTCCATCGGTGAGTAGATGACAAACCAATAATCTATACATATAATAAAAATGTAACCAATCGCTGTCTGTACATGGAAGATATATGAGAAAAAATACTATTAGGACCTATATCAACGCAAATAGAACCCAAAACAATGATTGTTACAATTTTTGTCTGTTTGTCTGTTTATCTGTTTGTCTGTTTGTCTGTGCGTTTGTTCACGCTAATCTCAGAAACGGCTTATCCGATTTAAATATGGTTTTCACTAATATATTGTGGTAAGCTTCACTTAGCATTTAGTGTTTGTTTCATGTCAATCGGTTCATAAATAAAGTTATGCCAATTTAAAGAATCACATCGAACATTCGTTAATTTACTACGAAATCTTATAGAAGCAGAGATTTTAACAAGTTGCGGAATAGCTGATAGTGTTTTTATTCCTCGGATTCCTGTCATTCTAAACAATCTTTCGTTTAGTTTTAAACGAGTCCAGTTTGCAGTGAGTCTATGTTTTGCGATGACTAATTAATAAAGCCCAAGGTAAGACACTAAAAGTTGTGGGTGTGGATCTAAGTATTAGCTGTTTTTAGCACGGTCAGCTTTATGTGGCTCTATCACGTGTTAGCATTCCTAGCAGCCTGTATGCTTTGATCCCTGATGGCTATACGTCTAACCTATACATCCATACATATTATAAAAGGCTTTGTCCTGGCTGACTGACTGACTGACAGACAACGTACAGCCTAAACCGCTGGTCGTAGCAACTTGAAATTTGGAGGGTGTGTTTGTCTTATTGTCTAGAAGTATACTAAGAAAGGGTTTTTAAAAATTCAACCCTTAAGTGTATGAAAAGGGATGAAAACGATTGTATGAAACGTCTTCATTTTTTAACTTACTGCTTTGAAATTTTGTTTTGGAATACCTTTATTTAAATAAAAAATACACTCATTTTTTTTTTAACTGGGGTGGATTTATATGGTTGAAATAAAGGATGAAATATTGTATGGAAAGATCTTTGCTTTTGAAGTTGGCGACTTGACATTTGGAGGGAGAGGGAAGGGAGCGGGAGGAAGAGGAAAGGAAGGAAGAAGTGTAGGGAAAGTGCAAGGGTAAGTGAGGGAGAAATCGACTGCCTCTGTATTTCGGTGGTACTGTATATGGACTGCCACGCAGAGGTCGCGGGTTCGATTCCCGCTCAGTGCAAATATTTGTAGAATGAACATGTCTATTTGCATTGGTCTGGGTGTTTCTATGTATAATATGTATGTATTTACAAAAATAAAAGTATTTAAGTATGTTTATCCGTATTCTAGAACCCATAATACAAGCATATAATATGCTTACTTTGGGTCTAGATGGCGTTGTGTAAAAAAAAAAAAGAAAAAGGTAACTCAGGGGGATGTGAGGAGGCAGTGAAGGGCAAGTGAGAGGTGAGTGAGGGGGAAGTGAGGGGGACGTAAGGGAAAGTGAGGGAAGTGAGGAGTCAGTGAGTGGTAAGTGAGGGGTGAGTGAGTGGGAAGTGAGGGAAAGTGTGGGGAAGTGTGGGGAAAGTGAGGGAGGTGGGAGGGAGACGGGAGGGGAAGGGGAAAAAAGGGGAGAGGAAATGAGGGAAAGGGGAAAGTTATTGTAGTGAAAATTTGCCTTTGTGTATTGTATATTGTTTTACGGGGGATATCTTTAGGTAGGTGAAAGAGGGTTTGTACGAATGGTGATGATGATGAGATTAGAAATAGTATGCAAAACAGTATTTAAACAATATAAAAATGTCTATTGGAAAAACGATATTCATGCGAGCGAAGTCGCGGGCAGAAGCTATACATATATAAAAACGAAAGGTCACTCACTCACTCACTCACTCATCATGAAATCTCAGAAACTACAAGTGCTAGGAGTTTCAAATTTTGGAAATAGGTGCTCTCTAAGACGAGATTTTGCGAAATTCATTTCCCTGGAGTATAAAGGGGAACAAAATTTGTATGAAGCTTCTATAATTTTTAAACGGGAGTTTTGATAATACGATTTCCAAACTAAGAACTATTCTTATTAAGTGGGAAAATAGGAGTGGCAAGTTTCGTTAAATATCGCAAAATTCCGTCTGTTTTAGGGGTAGCGGGTGAATAGATTTAAATCGGATTTGCCTTAGAGACGGATTATACTGATATTTATTACTAAGACAATGTACGATTGCCGTAAGATTAGGTAAAAAATATTCTCATACAGGCACACATCTGAATTTTCACGAGAACGAAGTCGCGGGCAACAGCTAGTCAATTCAATAAAATCGGTTCAGTGGTTTAAGCGTGAAAGCGTAACAGACATATAGACAGACAGACAGACAAACCAGAGTTACTTTCGCATTTATAATATTAGTATGGATAATGTAAAGTAGCTCGATCACGTTAAGGCACCCGATTCCTAGGCGCCATAGTGGAGGCCACCATACCAGCAGTTTAAAACGATGGCTTTTGGTATGGTGGCCACCACTTCTGGATTCCACTGACTTATCGCTTATAATGCGCATCAGGCGGGGTGGAGTCACTTTGGTACACTAATATAAAAAAAAGGTGAGTTATTTATTCTAATGAATCCCCGTCTAGTAGGTATGCTGAAAATGACTTACAGATTAGTTTAGTAGGTTTCTTCAAGTGAGGACAGAAATACATCTGGACTACCTACGTGAAGAAAAGTAGAGAAATGAAATCACGAATAGATATAATTCTATGGTTTTTTTAATTAACTTCTACTACTGCGGAAGCTTTGATCTGTAGTAGTTGACTGTTTTATACTCCCGTATACAATTTGTACACCTATATGTTTAAACTCGCTAGTCTGGCTCATGATTCATGCGAACTGAGGCGTCTATACCTTTGTTTTGGTACAACTTGATATTGATGCTAAAATAAGAGCTTTTTGTTTATATTTTGATGATACTCTTTATATCTTGTTATAGAGAAGGTTGGTTCCATAAAATGTGGAAGGAACAACAAGATATTGTGATTGCGTTTATACGTTTTTTCAACAAAGCACGACTACTACTTTGTTAAAAGACCTCATACCTCGAGGATCTATCGCACAAGCCTTCATTATTTCTGGTTTCATATGTTAGGTATTACCGTCGTAGGATCCAGAAGAACCTACGTGTTGTCCTAGGTCTTGCAACGTCATCTAAATAATACTTATATCATGGAAAACGTTTTGGTGAAACGTAATGCGCCATTATTCAATCTAACATTTGGCTATATATTAGGTACCTTGATACCTTACCGAGATAGATTGATAATTTTTTTTAAATCACATATTTACTTAAATTAAGTTCAGTAACTGCAACAAGTAAATAACGTCGCAATCGTTATCTAGTTGGACAAATCAAAGTGATTAATTGATACTGAATATTAAAACTTGTTAAAATCGCAAACAAGACTTACAAGTTTAAATAAAATCAAGCTGAGTGAAGGGAAAAGTTGAGACCTTTTCAAAACAGACGACCGCATATATCGTGCGGGACCTTGCAGCCAAACCCACAGAGCATTTAACCACGACGGATATAATACCACCCTGTACTGTCCCACTGCAGAGCATAGGCCTCTTCTCCTTCTCATAGAGCGTAGGCATGAGTAATGAACACCACGCTTGCTCAAGGCGGATTACCAATTTTAGACTTTATAAGTCCAGGTTTGCACACGATGTTTTCCTTTACCGTAAGTCAGTAATGCCCAATAAAAAATGAAAAAGTAGGTACATATGATTTGAAAAAGTCACAATGGTAGATACTATCACATTCAAACCCACGACCTCGTGTTTAGGAAGCGGGTACCTTTCACTGGGTCATCACTACCTCACCACTACGTTTAGCCGAACCAAATGCAGTAGTTAAAGCGAAACACAAAATGAAAACGAGCTCATTATAGTGTGGTGGCACCAAATGCAGCTGTACGTATTAAACGATTTCCATTAGTCTGTCTGTGTATGCCTCTAAATCGATATTTATAGCTGTAAATCGGTGGTTCTCAATCTTTTATTAGCAAAGCTTTGTAAACTATTGCATTGCAATCTTTTGGTTAAAGCTGTTTTAAAAAAGGCTGAAGGCATAACACTTGGACTTTAGAGGCCTTTTATCAGATTTTTGTATAGTCGAGGTTTTGTCAAGAATCAGGATGCTTACCTAATTCGTAAGTTAGATACATCCAAGATAAACTTGAAACTTCAAATCCTTGCATAAGCCACGTGTGGTGGTGAATTCGATTGCTACAATCTGAAATCATGATATCTATAATTTTATTATACTATCATTTATAGCGGAAGAGTTTGTTTGTTTGTTTATTTGTTTAAAATGCGCTAATCTCTGGATCTGATCTCAATTCTCGAAGAAGGTTATAGGTTGTGTAACATCACGCTACTGGCGACGGGAGCAGAACAATAAGCAAAGATGCGAGTGAAAAGTAGTACCTAGTGTTATTTTAAGTTGTATCAATTGAAAGGTATTGTGTTATCGCCCAAATATTCGTATAAATTAAGGCTTAATAAAATGCTTACAATTCCTACTAAAAACCACCTTACGACGCGCTGCGGCGCGCCGCGACGTCGCGCGTCGCGCTACCTGCTCAGTTAATGAAGAATTTAGCGCCTTATTAATTATTAGTACCTAGTTAATTACTTCACTACAACATTGCAAATGTTTTCATTGTTCATTGTAATCAAATTGCTACGTGACTTATGTAATGATTTTATTTATCATATTTTACTTTGTAAAATGGATTTTAATAATGTCTGAAATTAGATTATGGGGTGTAAGGTATAGTTTGGCTGTGCCTTTTACTGCCTTCGAGTGCTGCCATATAAAAAATAAAAAATTCAGAACAAGGCACAAAATTTTTCAGTTGCCCATGCAGCACCTTCCATAGGATTAGAAACCAATATACCTACATCAACAAAAAGTACAAGAACACAGTACTATCTACGTAAGTAGTTGTTATAGCTGACCTTGTCTGTAGTGTGAGAAGAATTGCAATGTGCTATGATAAAACTAAACCATTTGGAGAAAATATGATATGATATGATATATGTTCTATTTACTATCTATAAATTACAACATAAAAGTACAACATATTAAGTAGGTTGTCGCATTGATAAGTAGGTCACTTAGCTGCTCGTAAATATAATGTATTTTCTTAGTTAAGCGGCCGTTAAGTTATAGTGCAATTTTCACTATAAATAATTAGAGTTTCTAGCGGCAATACAAATACGGCCCATAATCCTAATCTGGCGCAGAATAAATATGAAACTAGTTACGCTTAAATACTACAACTGGTTTTATATTTCTCCTGTGTAAGTAGTTCATAGATATTGTGTACATACCTAAATAACTATAGATATATTTTATATTTTGCGTATTTTTATTTTGAGTGCATGCAGTTTGTGTATGTATTTGTTTATAAATAGGTTACTCAATTATTGCTTTATTATATTTACTCCAAATTAAATCGATACTTGCCTATGTTAATTAGATTAATATTCGAACTGTAAAAAATATGTGTGTCCTAGCTGCGCCTCACGGATTTGCCCGCGCGTATAATATATTTTGTATCTCTCGGGAATCAGACCGATTTTCGGGATAAAAAGTAGCTTATGTCCGTCTACGGCACCGAATCTATCTACATACCAACTTTTATTGCATTTTGTTCAGCCGTTTAGGCGCTGAATGGTAACAAACACACACACATATACACATACACAAACTTTCGCATTTATAATATTAATAGAATTAGTCATGTATGTAAAGACCTTAATATTATTATAAGCTTGGGATTTAAATCACACTTAAGCAGGTTAAGTACTGTTTGTGTTTATGTACGACCATATGCGGAACAATGCTCGTAAATGTTATCAACTGTACGAGTTTAAAATAAGGAAGAAGGAAGCGTGACGGTCGTGTGACCTACCGGTGAGGGGCATAAAGCATGTGGGCATTGGTGTGGTGCTGGTTTGCTTCTCTACTGTGTCAAACACCTTGCGTTGCGCGTAGTGCGCGTCCTTGGGCTCCCAGAAGAATACGTAATAGAGTGAGAGCATGATGGCGGCGAGCGACACGCAGAACACGTATATGATGACGGTGAGCACGCGCACGGTTTTCTTGTCGCGCTTGCGCTCATACAGCGCGTCCAGCACCACCTCGTGGCCCGCCGCCGTGCCCAGCCGCACCGAGCCGCCGCACGAGCGCACGCTGCCCGACGCACACGACTTGCCCGACATCGCAAGTGACGACCTGCCGCACAATGCTGCACCGCGCCCGCCCCAACACTGATCCAGGTAACTGGGGCACGCTTATTGATATGGCCCAGTTCTCCTGCTGCGCCGCGGGTCACGCCGCTCGTGTCTGCCGCTTGACGCCTTCTGATGCCGACTGCTGATTCATTATTATGGCGCTCGCTTCAGAATTCATTTGTTTATCCTTTAATTTCACGCTCAGTGTTGCGTGAATCTATTCCAGTTCCTCTGACGTAGCAATACGTTCGCAATTTGTCTGTCATAGAGTCGTCCCTGAACTTTCATTGTTTTCAGTTTGCGAGCCATACGCTTTTATCGAAGAAAATATTGCAACTTGTTGAAAAGTAGGAGTCGCGTGGGTGTGAGTGAGTTACGTATCATTAGTAGAGAAACACTAGCCGGCGGCGGTGCCAGGCGTTTCGCGGGAGGGTTAACTCGTTATTTGATTCGGACGAGTGCGATAACATCAGCTAGGTAACGAAGTTAATTTAGCAGTATGGTGACACGTAATAGTGACAGCGAGTAAACTGTCGTGAGGGCGCCGGCCGGGGTGGCGGGCGGCAACGCGACGGCGGCTCTGCTAGTGCCGGCGCGGCGCGTTACCTCTCGCGCCGCCGCCCGCCCGCTCCTCGCACGAGATCAATAACTTGCAACACCTCTCACAATTTCTGCAATGTCTGAGAAGGGACTGCGTGTGGAAATTTATGTCAAAACAGCATGGTTTGCAAAATGATGTGCATAAAGTTGACATTTTGTGAACAATACAAGAGGTGTGAAAAGGGGGATACTTTAAAAGAATAGTAGGTAGTTAATGTATGACAAAGCGGGTGAAAAAATTTTATTAATGGTAGAGAAAACTCATTACCGTGCTTACATCTAAGTAATTATTTATTCTAACTAACATTATTTAATTTTACCAAGATCATACATAGAAGGGAAGAAAGATTTAACTTTTGGCCAGATAGTAGTGATACCTACGCAATGTTATAACATCTTCATCACTTGCATAACAAACATTCATCATTTCTCTTTCTAAAAGAGTTAGTCCTGGTGAGATTCCATTTGATAATTTAAAATTCAAGCAAATAAATAAGCAGTATACGTAATCTATAACTAATCTTTAAAGCTGCAATAACTTTTTGACGTGTTAACGTCATATTATATAAATCGATGAAATTAATACTAGGCGCACGCACGAAAAAATATAAATATAAAAATATAAATATATATATTCCAATTTTAAGTGGAAAGGGGGAATAGGGAATGGGGTAAACGGAAAAAAAGAGGAAGCGGGAAAGGGGTATGTGGTAATGGGGAAAGGGAGAAAGGAGAAGGGAGAAATAAGAAAGAGGGAAATGGGGCAAGAGGGAAATAGGGAAATGGGTAAATGGAAAATAGGTAAATGGGGAAAGGAATAAATGAAAAAATAGGGAAAGAGGAAAATGAGGAAATGGGAAAAAAGGTAAATTAGGAAAAGGGGGCATGGGAAATATAAAAAGGAGTAAATGGAAAATAGGGGGCAATGGGAAAGTGAGAAAGAGGAAATGGGAAAAAATGGGAAAAAGGAAAAAAGGGTAAAAGATGTAAATGGGAAAAGGGGGAAAGGACGAAATAGGGATAGGGTTAAGTCGGCAAGGGAAAAATAGGGAAAGGAATAAACGTGGCAATAGGGAAGAAAATATTAGTGAGTGTATGCGTGTGTTTGATAGGTGTGAGTGTAAGTGATTTTGTTTGTGTGTGAGTGTATGCGTGTGTTTGATAGGTGTGAGTGTAAGTGGTTTTGTTTGTGTTTGAGTGTATGCGTGTGTTAGATTGTGAGTGTAAGTGATTTTGTTTGTGTGTGAGTGTATGCGTGTGTTTGATAGGTGTGAGTGTAAGTGGTTTTGTTTGTGTTTGAGTGTATGCGTGTGTTAGATAGGTTTGAGTATAGGTGATTTTGATTGTGTTTGAGTGTATGCGTGTGTTTGATAGGTGTGAGTGTAAGTGATTTTGTTTGTGTGTAAGTGTATGCATGTGTTTGATTGGTGTGAGTGTAAGTGATTTTGTTTGTGTGTAAGTTTATGCGTGGGTTTAATTGTGTGAATATTCATAACCTAAACGGGTGTACAATATGACTATACATGGATTCGGTGTTGCGTGCAGACTTACGTGTATTGAGTGAGTTTCCGATTTGATAATAAAGATGTACTATATATGAATTAATTTGAATTTATTATATTATTAAGTTATTTTGTAAAAGATTTTCTGTGTATGAATAAGTTTGCTTTTGAAGCCATACTTTTAATTTTAATTTGCACTGATAGGAATTCAATGGATAAATATGTATGATTTTATTGATTTTATTATAGAGATGACAACTAATAACTTTATTATGACTTTATTATTATATAATAATAATATAATAATAATATGTGGACACTATCACACACTGTCGTCTAGTCCCAAGCTAAGCAGAGCTTGTGTTATGGGTACTAGATAACTGAAATATAATACATATACATACTTTTTTTTTGTAAATACATACTTATAATACATAGAAAACACCCAGACTAAAGACAAATACAAATGTTCATCACACAAATATTTGCCTTCCGCGGGAATCGAACCCACGACACCCGGCGTCGCAGTCAGTTACACTAACCACTAGACCAACGGTGCAGTCAAAAGTATATAGAAATCAAATGGCATTTTTAATTACTTAAAATAAGACTTTGATTTTTTTAAAGCCCTACGTCCAACCGCTTGTATGGGGTCGAACCACTGTGCGATGGCGACGTGCACTGCATAACAACGGTGCCGTATTGTGATACGTTGTAAAAATGCTACATTACATAGTGAGTGTTTTCATACAAACTTTGATACCTACTCACCGAATTACCAAACAGCAAAAAGAACCTATGGGAACATTAAGCCGTACGTATGAACGCCATGAAGATCATTAGAAACATTTAATGGACACAAAGTACATCCAGACTCTGACAAATATTTGTTCGAGAGTCCGACAGCACTTGATATGCGGTAGTAGTTGACATGACGTCTACCTTATCAAACCTCTGGAGCACACGTAAACAACATTTAATTATTTTAAGATATCGTTTATATAGTAGATTGTTAGCCTAGGGTTGAAAAGAATCAATTCCCGAGCCACGGTAACTACTACTATAGTATATAGGTACTATAGTATACAGTAATCCATCTTCATACAAACGGAGGAAGCGCGAGCCATACCTACGCGCCTCGAACTCGACATGCGCTCGGCATGTAGACAGTCGTGACTGTGCCGCAGTTACGAACGGACGGTGTGTTGTTTTGAATTCGTCAATAACGCATCCAGAGATAACTTTTTTTAGATTACCTGGAAACTCTGAAAGGTAAGACTATAAAATAATTTTATTTACTAGTAGGTAGGTACATAATATGTGTCTTTGTAATGGATAAGTATTTCTTTTTATCTCCCGAAAAATAAGATGTTTGTATTAATAAATAAAGTGAATAGAGTAAAGGAAAGTGATTGACACGAGTGAAATAGGTAGTTATAGGCGGTTTATGAATCATGATACGGTAGATACGCTTGTGTTAAAACCTAGAGGCGTGTTTGTTTTTTATTGTTAGTTTGTATAATTAAAGTAAAGACGTGGTATTTTATTATTAATAATAGTTGTTTATTGTACTGTGTTTATGGATAATACAAGAAAAATAAATTTCCAATCAAAAAACAACACGCATTTTTATTGAACACTTCCTATTAAATTCACAAAGTATTTTATTAGTTTATATAAAAAAAGTATATTTACAATCACAAAACTAAATGGAAACACAAAGTAGGCAAATGTAATTAAAGTGCTGGAGGCGGGCAGCCCTATCGCATGTTTACGTACCGCGCGGCTGTAGGCATTTATTTATAAAATACGGCCGAGTCACAATACTGTATAGATAGTAATTACTGTGCCCGAGCGCAGCGAGGGCGGCTATAGTCCGAGTAGGAATTGATTCTTTTACCCGTGTCAAACACTCTACTTTTCATTTAGAATATGAGGAAAATAAAACTAGTTGTTTATCTAAACTATTTATTGATAATTATGATTATGATACTATATTAGTAGTACCTATTTAAAATTAATAGTCAAATTAGGACAATTTGAAAAATTAAAAAGATTTCTATGACACAATTTGCCTCGTCTGTAATGGAATCTGGTGACAATATTTCGCTTGAACTCATTTTTAATATTCAATTCAAATCTTAGCACAAAAGTCCGTCACAGATACATACATAACAGATTTTAGTATCCCGCCAATTTGTGTTGACTTTTTAAATTTTAAATATGGAACTCGCCGCTCGCTGCGTAATTATCGCGGCACTCGCGGCTTATTCCGCGAGAAGTTTGCGCTAAATTCACACTGGCTGTTTAGAAAGTCATGCATGACATTTATAAATTAGTTTTTTTTTTACATAAAACTCTTCACACCTGACAGCAGTTCTATTTTTAAAGTTCATTCCGGCCCGAGGGTCGGGATGAATTTGTATTAGTTTTTCCCTCCCTATGAAAGGAAAGCAGCATCTTCCACCCAGTAATCAAATCAAAACAACACTACTTTCCGAGTATGAGAAATGAATAATATTTGGCGCACTTTACCAACAAACAAATTTACAAATGACAGCTGGCAGACTTATGCGATTGTAAAAGCATAGCGCTTCCTCAAAATGCTTCATTTCCATAAAAGTTGTGACTAATAAAAGTGCACAGAATATTTTGAGCGACCACTGTGGTCGTGAAATAACTACGCATAACTGAGAATTCTTTTCAGGTGATTTCAAAAACAAATGAGTGAGTGTTTCTTCAGTTCTTAGGGCCATTCCACATCGGAACGGCAAAGGCGTCCGGCAGCTATGCGAGGAGTAGCCTCGGTATAGTACCGCTGATAAGATACGCGCGGTCACTCGCGGCCCGGCTGCGCTCGCGCGCCCTGTTTGAGCTTTACAAGCGATATTAGTCTTTTAATCAGGTAAATAAAGTTTAACATTATTTTATCAGAAATTGCTTACGCCACATCGCTGCCGCCGGCCTCTGCCATTCCGGTGTGCAATGGCCCTAAGGTTAGCTGACGAAAGTTAATGACAAATTTTATTTTTGGCGTCTAGCGGCCCAGGTTGTAGCTAAATAGTTACGTTTTCCTAAATATACCTTTTTAGGTAGAGAAGTCTAACTTTTCAATACGTATACAGTATACACTAATTACACTATAGCACTTCGTTTGTTAGAGTTATCTATACATATAATAAAATTGAAGTGTCTGTTTGTAATATTGAAATAACCGTTTTTTACTACATGTATATGAATATATATACGGTAAATACACCAAAATATCATTTTTTACAATTTTTGTCTGTCTGTCTGTTTGTTCCGTCGAATCTCTGAAATGGCTGGACCGATTTTGAAGGGACTTTTAGTGGCAGGTAGCTGATGTAAAAAGAAGTAACTTAGGCTACGTTTATTTTAGAAAAAATATTTTCTAAATAATAATAATATGCGATGTAACCGACATTAAAATACTTTATCTGACTTATTATGAATTGAATATTATTTTAGAGGATGCGTCTGACTTTCAGGGAGGTGCCATCTGAAGAAATTTGGACGGCAACCTATAGACGTTTTAAAAGAAGAACTAACTTAATAAAAAATTGATGTTTTCTTTGTATTTTTCTCAACAGGGATGCAGCAAGCGCACTCCCATTCAGCATGCTACTGGCGTCCATGAAGAGCATCGATTTGTACGAGTACTGGTGGTCATTAAATTTCGATATCTAAGACTTATAGTATTCATCTTTCTTTCTATAAATAAGATTAAAACGTTTATTTTGGGAACTAATATGTACCTACTGTTTGTAAAAATATTAATTTAACAATACTACAGAGCTTACCTACGTAGTATTCATATCAAAATATCTTTATATAACTGATGTAGGAATGACGATGTTTAGGAAAATTATCGCCACTAGTTAGCGCCACTTTGGTAAAAGGTCTTCCATTTTGACAGCGCTATCAGAACAAATATTTTTCACAGTTCATTTCGGCAATTTTAATGTTTAAGTTACAAAATTTTAAATTTTAGATTCACGTACATTTGGACAAAATAAAATTGCTGAGAGGGTTTTCTAAAATGGCGCTCACGAGGCGGCAGCACCGATGCGTCAGGTCTAGCTGTCAAGCGCTTTTTGAAAGTTAACCCCTGATTGGCAAAATGTGACAGTTAAATTGGCACCTTTCCTAATTTTCCTTATCACCCTCATTATGTACAGTCTACGGATAGGTGCTATCTTAATAGATTGAAATACAAATGTTTATTTTCTGTTCCACAAAGGAACACTTAAATACTAATCACAATACAATGCTGCTTTGATTTATTTGTGAGAGTTTGGTGTCTGTGGTAAGTAAACCTGTTACAAATCACCAGGCTCCACCTCTATTATGAATGTGGTCGTTAATTTTATTTACACAGATTTGTATTCAAACTACGATTAGTTTTAATATTTTTAAAAAGGTACTTGCAATTTTGTGTGTGTGTGTGTGTGTTTATATGAGTGCGTGCGTGCGCGCGCGTGTATTTTTGTGTGTGTGTTTATGTGCGACCATTTAATTTTTATTTATTACTAGCTGTGCCCGCGACTTCGTCCGCGTGGAATAGTGATTTTGGACAGCATTTTTTGGATATATCTTTTGGTTTGTTTTGAATTATAAACATCTTCGTTTAGGTGAATAAGAAAAATCTTTACAGTAAATGCTTCTCTATATACGATTTTAGACGTATAGCCATCGGGGATCAAAGCCATACAGGTTGCTAGGATTACTTACACGTGACAAATCCACATAAAGCTGAACATGCAAAAAACAGCTAATATTTAGATCCACAGTCACAACATTTAGTGTCTGACCTTAGGCTTTATTAATTGTCATCGCGAAACATAGGCTCACTGGAAACTAAACTCGTTTCGGAAATGGTTTGGAATGAGAGGAATAAGAGGAATAAAAACGCTATAAGGTTTTTTAAAATATATTAGCCTGCCAAAGTGACTCCATCCCGCCTAATGGTAAGCAGTCAGTGGAATCCAGAAGTGATGGCCACCATACAAAAAGCCATCGTTTTAAACTGCTGGTATGGTGGCCTCCACTATGGTGGCTGGGAATGGGGTTAGGGGAGTGAGGGAAGTGAGGAAAAAGGAAAGGGGGAAATTGGGCTCCTGGCACTCTCACTCACCGAACGAAACGCAGTAGTACGAATACTGCTACTCTTACGTCGATCTTTTATGAGAGGGTAGTACTTTCCCGGACGATCCGGCCCATTCATGCTGAAACCAGCTTTGGATCTACTACCGTAATACTACGGTTAGGTCTAATTGGGCCCCTGTACAATGCCGCGGGCGTCCGGCGGCACCACCATTTATACGGGTCTTACTGGCCGGCGGGTTGACCCACACCACCCACACAATGACTCCACGGATACTCAGCTGGTCCCACACATGCTGCAAGGATTGTCATCTCTGCATCAGTTGGGCCTCCGGCTCTCGCACTTACCGAACGAAACGCAATAATATGGATACTATTACTCTTACAACGATCTTCTATGAGAGGGTAGTACTTCCCTGGTCGATCCGACCCATTCATGCTGAAATCAGCGTAAATCGACTACTACTATTTCGTAATTCGATTTAATTCCACCTATTCCGTAATGAGACGTGTTAACATGTTTTATCATAAAAAATAAAATAAGTCCAGAAAAATATAAATCTAACTTTTATTTACATTTTAACTGATAAAGTATTTACATTTTAATAAAGAAATAAGATGTGTTAACCTAACTTAAAAACACACTAACCTAAGCTAAATACATACCACATGTATGACGTGATTATTTAAATTGGCATAACTTTTTTATTTATGAACCGATTGACATGAAACAAACACTAAATGTTAAGTGAAGCTTACCACAATGTATCAGTGAAAACCATATTTAAATCGGATAAGCCGTTTTTGAGATTAGCGTGAATTTGAAACTCGATTTCCTCCTGACTTTCCCCTCCCTTTCCCCTGACTTCTCCCTCACTACCCACGCACTTTCCCCTCACTTCTCCCTTCTTTTCCTCTTCCTCCCCCTCCCTTCCCTCTCCCTCCAAATTTCAAGTCGCCAACTTCAAAAGCAAAGATCTTTCCATACAATATTTCATCCCTTATTTCACTCCTATAAATCCACCCCAGTAAAAAAAAATTATGAGCCTATTTTTTGTTTAAGTAAAAGTATTCCAAAACAAAATTTCAAAGCTGTAACTTAAAAAATGAAGACGTTTCATACAATCGATTTAATCCCTTTTCATACACTTAAGGGTTGAATTTTTAATAACCCTTTCTTTGTACACTTCTAGACATTAAGACGAACACACTCTCCAAATTTCAAGTCGCTACGACCAGCGGTTTAGGCTGTACGTTGTCTGTCAGTCAGTCAGTCAGCCAGGACAAAGCCTTTTATAATATGTATGGATGTATAGGTTAGACGTATAGCCATCAGGGATCAAAGCATACAGGCTGCTAGGAATGCTAACACGTGATAGAGCCACATAAAGCTGACCGTGCTAAAAACAGCTAATACTTAGATCCACACCCACAACTTTTAGTGTCTTACCTTGGGCTTTATTAATTAGTCATCGCAAAACATAGACTTACTGCAAACTGGACTCGTTTAAAACTAAACGAAAGATTGTTTACAATGACAGGAATCCGAGGAATAAAAACACTATCAGCTATTCCGCAACTTGTTAAAATCTCTGCTTCTATAAGATTTCGTAGTAAATTAACGAATGTTCGATGTGATTCTTTAAATTGGCATAACTTTTTTATTTATAAACCGATTGACATGAAACAAACACTAAATGCTAAGTGAAGCTTACCACAATATATTAGTGAAAACCATATTTAAATCGGATAAGCCGTTTCTGAGATTAGCGTGCACAAACGCACAGACAAACAGACAAACAGACAAACAGACAAACAGACTGTGGAGGTAGCACACCAAATACCTCCAACCAAAGGGAGGATCCTCCGACCAGGCTAGGTGATCGTGCCTGGCGGGCTACTGCCCGACAGTTGGTAGTCGGGAACTTGTATATATAGTTAGTTGGTGTGAGAATGTTAATATCGCGGATTCAGGCTTCTATGGGGAGGTCTATATTTGTTGATGTTGGTCTATATCTTTGACTTCTATGCTGTAAACTCGTAGTCAGTCGTCTTCACTTTTTTCTCTGTGTGTCATCATTGGCCAGATAGATGACGCCACAGTACTCCCCCTCGAGACCGGAGGTCGATCATGACTTGTCCTGTTGATGAGTCAGCTGTCGGTGCTTCTGTAGAGCGTTGCCAGTGCCAGAGTTCCAGTGAGTCGGAACTGTTGATGCCGCGTAAGTCCAGTGATTCGGACGAAGAGCGGTGAGAACTTCCCCAGTGAGTCGGGGTGTGCTGCGTAGTGGCTGACTGCGTAGACGGTGAGAGGAGAGCTGCTCTGCTTACGGGAACCGTGGAAGTGCAGTGATAGTGCCACGAACAGGATAGGCCGTAGGGTGGACCAGGCGTGCGCAACCGCAGGCGTATGGAGTATCCCTGATGATGGCCGAAGATACTGGCTGGCTGCGACTTGATTACTGGTACTCATCTGCTGCTGCTAGAGGGGTGAGGCGAAGTAGGAACTGACGGTAACGATGATGCTGATCTGCTCCGTGAAGGTTGCTTGCAGACAGGGGTCACCAATGTGGAGTGACGATGCTGATGATCTGCTCCGTGAAGGTTGCTTGCAGACAGGGGTCACCATTGTGGAGGTAGCACACCAAATACCTCCAACCAAAGGGAGGATCCTCCGACCAGGCTAGGTGATCGTGCCTGGCGGGCTACTGCCCGACAGTTGGTAGTCGGGAACTTGTATATATAGTTAGTTGGTGTGAGAATGTTAATATCGCGGATTCAGGCTTCTATGGGGAGGTCTATATTTGTTGATGTTGGTCTATATCTTTGACTTCTATGCTGTAAACTCGTAGTCAGTCGTCTTCACTTTTTTCTCTGTGTGTCATCATTGGCCAGATAGATGACGCCACAAGACAAAAATTTTAAAAATCATTGTTTTGGGTTCTATTTGCGTTGATATAGGTCCCAATAGTATTTTTTCTCATATATCTTCCATGTACAGACAGCGATCGGTTACATTTTTATTATATGTATGGATTATATGTATAGATATAGATAATGCAGTACGTAGATTTCTCTATCAACGTTGTTAAGCTTTGCAACCATAAGGTAACTTTTATGTAAAGTGTGTATTTATTCATGTGATAAATAAAAAAAGGACGTTGTTTTGTTATATAAATATGTGCATAGAAAACAATAGAATCGATGTGATAGAGTTGTTTTATAATAGTATCTGTTTAATAAATTTTATAAATGACCATTGAACAAAGGGTCGTAATTACATTTTGAATGAGAATTAATAGTTACACGCAAAATAAAGAACTGCCGAACTGTCAGCACATTGAATCTCTGTTATAGGTCTGCCGTATGATATAGGAACTTATGAGAAAGAGCTACTTTTAGGACCGCTCTTTGGGCGCGTTCTAGTTTTAGTTTTATCAGAGTGGTTTTGGCAGCCTCTCCCCAGGATGTGATGAAGTACGTTACTATAGATTAGCACAATGCAAGGTAAATTACTTTTAGAATTTCTTAATCTGCAATATGTCGTGGATTTTACTTTTTTTTTATATTTTCTAGAACTGGAAATGGCAATAATTCAATATGCGCTTGGAAATTTAATTTTCTGTCAATAATTATTTCTTAATTTTTAATTGTGTCCACTGAGAGCTGCTCTTCGCAGCTACATCGATCAGGTGAGAATTATAATCATATACCAAACAGAACCAGGCAGTTAAATATTACTTGCTTTCAGCGAACACTTATTAAGAAAATAATTTAGTTTTTACTTTTAATGTATTGCATGCCTTATGAGGTAAATTGTGATGTACCTACCTACTACTGTATTACTTTTAAGACTACAATTATTTATATATACCACAACTTCTGCAGTAAAGATTTGTATTTGAATTTGGTGAGAAGTCGTTGTCCACACAGGTGTGTGTTATAATAGGGGTATGAATAGGCTCTCCATCTCCAGTATGTAGTTTTCTGTTTCTAAAGCTGAATGCTATGTATTTTGATTTATTGATATTCAACGAAAGAAGATTAGCACTAAGCCTTTTTGTCACGCGGTTAAAAACCCTTTTGTGCATATTGATATGTGATATATGACGAGTCTCCCCTAAAAACCAGAGCTGTTTCGTCTGCATAAGTGATAACTCTCCCATTTATCAGTTCAAGATTGCAAAGATCGTTAATAAAATTAGATATAGGGCGGATCTGCGAATACTGCCTTGCGGCACTCCTATGTCTATGGGAAAGTCATCACTACGCACTATACACTATACAGCTGAACACGTTGTGCGCAGTACGTGAGGTAGCTTGCAAAGAACTGACACTGTAAACCTCGAATACCTAACTACTTCAGTTTGTTAAGCAGTAGTAGGACAAAGACTGTGTCAAATGCCATAGCCAAGTCTAGATATTATAGCGATTACTTTTTTGTTATCGTCCATACTGGTAACTATTGTATTTGTAAGTAAGTGAACTGCATCATCGGTTGAAATGTTCTTGCGAAAACCAAACTGTGGTTTTGATAGAAGATTCTTCTTTTCAAAATAGTCCACAAGTTTTTTGTTGACGATTATTCAATAATCTTGGAGAAGGCAGGTAGGACAGATATAGTTCTATAACTGCTGTCTATAGAATTACAACTAGTAATTAATTCGGATGCCGGAATTTTGATTTTATTAGTGTAGGTAAGTCTAGGTTATATTTTCGTTCGTTTATGTTTTTAAAATAAATACTAGAGGCGCTGTTCAGCTTAAAATAAATTATTGTAATTTTAAACACTCATATGTAAGTTTTGAAACTATGGACGAAGTTTTACTAGATGAGAATAAAAAATTGCATCGAGTTACACTTTTATTCGATGCTAATATTTTTCTCAACCAGTCAGTGTGACATGATGCAGTGCGACTCGTTGCGAATAAACGACATAATATGAAGATTATGTAGCTGTTTGATAAAAGTCATCTAATTAAAACGTAATCTATATAAGTTAAAAAATAACTAGCAAGACTCGACGCACTTACTATCTACCGATTTCCGATGCACCTATTTGTGTTGTGTCAGTAAGAACAGTTTGACAGTTTGACAAAATAAGAGGTTTGAGACTAATATGTACGCCCAAGTAGTCGTCAGCTGTAATCTTGCTGGAGCAATAAGCTGCCAGCGACCATCATCCCAAGGCCGAATACAAAATAGGTGTAGATAGATGATAGAATCATCAACCATTAAATTTTTTAAATATATATAAATATATAATACCTAGCAGTCACACTATACCGGCCAACGTGGCATTCAAATTTAAATAGGTAAGGGGCGCGTTGAACATAACACATATCTTGTTGTTATTGTTACAATAATAATGTATTTATTCTTTATTTGGGTCGATTTAACAAATATCGCTGAGACTTTGTTAGCTGAAATGCTGTTTTATCTAATTATGATTCTAATCGATTTCTTTACTGGTATAGTTTTAAAGGTAGAAAATGCCTTTGGCATGAAGCCTACACCCTTGTATAATTTGTGCTTAAAGCTATTAAATAAAGGTTTAACACTAGCTTAAAGCGTTATGCTATGCTGCACTAGCTGATTAGTATTTAGACATTCCAGTGATCTTGATAACGCGATGTACGCGTTTGACGGATGGCATACTGCCACGCACCACGCTGCACAATGCGTGTCCGCGTACTTGCGGGAGTGCAGATCTGCAACATCATGCGTGATTTTAGCGCACTCACGCGCATAGTAATTTAATTTATTAGACAATACGCCCCTTTAGCACGAAAAAAGGAATTCAAACTTTCCCGTATAGTTTTCTCCTTTTCTGATTCGTACTTTTAAACAAAAAGAACGTGCTTGGGTGAAATGGAAAACTTACAATAACCTTTCTGATTACGAAAGCTTTTCGAATGCTCGTAAAAGATTTCATACAGAGTGCACTAAGTGCTATAATCGATATGTAGCATCAGTTGAAGACAGCATACCTAACAATATTAAACACTTCTGGTCTTATATTAGTAACAAAAAAGGTACATCTAATTATCCAGCAAATATGTATTTTAGAGACATCAATACGGATAATCCAACAAACATAATGTAACCTATTCTCTAAATACTTCTAATCTGTGTACGAGCCTTCGCAATTAAATCCCTCAAGAGTCCTAATCCCCTTCAATCCCCTAGTTACTCAGAGAAATCGGCTTGTTTATTGGATATTTATGTCACCGAGGGTGCTGTGCATAGGTTCTAAAATGTTTAGATCCTTCCAAGGGAGCTGGTCCTGATGGGTTGCCGCCCAGTTTCTTTCTTCACACTGCCGTTAATATTCATATTGCGCTAAATATAATTTTTAATAAGTGTTTGTGCGAAGGAGTATTCCCTACTAAGTAAAAATGTACGTTCATTGTACCAGTATACAAAAGTGGAGACAAAGGAGACGTAGAAAACTACCGCCCTATCTCTATCCTCTCCACCTTGTCGAAACTTTTTGAGAGTCTTGTGCGCGAGGCTCTATACCCTTTCATTCACCCAGTCATCGCACGAGAACAACACGGTTTTGTTAAAAAACGATCCACTACGACTAATCTCATGATATTTCTAAATAATTTATTTGAGAACATGGATTGTAGAGCTCAAGTCGACACCATGTACACTGATTTCCAGAAGGCTTTCGACAAGGTGGATCATACATTACTTCTTGAGAAGCTGGCATTTAATGGCATACGTGGCAATTTGCTGAGGTGGTTCGTCTCTTATATTTATAACAGGAATCAAAAAGTAATCATAAATGGTTTTGAGTCAGCTCCTATAATTGCGGAGTCTGGAGTGCCCCAAGTTCAGTTCTCTGTCCTCTCTATTATTTGTGGTTTTTATTAATGACATAAAGCGCTATTTTGTTAATTCAAACTTCCTTATGTATGCTGATGACATAAAAATATACAAAAAAATCTTCAAGACTGTTTACTGCTCCAAGATGATCTCAACAGACTCCACATATACTGCAAGGAGATTAAACTCTTTCTCAGCCTTTCCAAGTGTCACACGATTTCTTTGACAAAAAATAAAAACTTAATTAATTATAATTACTCCATTAATAACATCAACTTACGAAAAGTCAATTTAGTCCGAGACTTTGGTATACTGTTGGATTCTGCACTGCGTTTTGACAAACACATTGATACTATTGTCAATAAAGCCTACCGGATGTATGGTCTCGTCATGAGATCCTCAGGTGACTTTGTGCGTTCCTCTACATATCTCTTATTATAGAAAACTCTGGTTCTTTCACAATTAGAATACGCAACACCGATCTGGAATCCCATATATATGAAATATGTTTCCAGACTAGAAATGGTGCAAAAGAAATTTTTACGGTCTGTTAATTATAAATGCTCTCATTCGAAAATGCCGTATGCTGATTTGCTGGGAAAATTCAATCTTGTCAGTCTGGAACATAGACGTATTCTCATTGGTGGCATGATGCTACATGGCCTGTGCAATAATGCATTCGATTGTATAGATCTTACTAATAAGTTATGTTATATAGTACCAAGAACTGTCCGGCCAAGGGTACACTCGGCTTTTTCATACTGGCCTGTGCAAAACTAACGCCGGGGTACGGGCTCCCCTTCGTCGTCTTGTCGAAGCGTATAACACACATCTCAATGACGCTGACATTTTCTCCCTTTCAAATTTAAATTTAAATAATTAAGTTCTAATTTACTCACTAACGCTAACTAAATTACTGGATCACCCTCTCACACTATTTAAATAAATATATATTGTAAGAGATGCCTAAGTGGTCTGTTTGCTTTCTTTTTATATATTTTTATGTACCACGTGGACAATGGTGTGGGTTATATGCTTGATGAAATTGTAAAAAGAACTCTTCTGTAATATTTAACATGTAACTATTTTTTGACCCTAATAAATAAAATAAAATAAATAAAGTAGTTGCGTATCGTGGATTCACGCACGCATTTCATTCAAAGCATAAGCTTTGGTGATAGTGCAGTGCAGAGCGTCGCGTCAGTTTTGATATTCAAATGTTTATTAGTGTGGAACTCATTCAGGATGCTGCAGTTATACTAACTGATCAATATTGAGATCCATTTTATACACACGTCAAGCCCTTCCAAAACCACGCACGGCACTGCGGGACTCAGTGTGCCATACCTTGCGTCTCGCCTCGCCCCGCACTCACGCACGTGAATGCGTGTTTCGCGTTTCGCCGCATGTAGTGATCTGCATAAACGCGCGTGGATGCATTTTCAGAGTGTTGGACCGTGCGTGTTTTCTATACAAACGGACAACTTACAAGCAACGAAAGAACACGCACTCCCGCACCACGCTGCGTTATGACGCTGCGTTATGACCCTGCGTTATGCGGGGCAGTGTGCGAATGGCCTTATAAGCGTTATCTAGCGGAATACATAGTAGTGACTGTACCGTGTTGCCGAAGTTCACGAGTCGTAGTTACAACTTACTATGTGGTAAGATTTTTGTTTGTTTTTTTTAAGAAATTTCGGTGGCCTACTAGCTTATCTGATAAGTGGTAATGGACATGGCTGTGTTTTCTAAGCATTGAAGAAATAATGCTTAGAAAACACAACTAAGTCCTTGTTGACCACAACTCTCACTTATCAAACGAAACGCATTAGCATGGAAACTAATATTTTACGTCTGGAAAGCACCTATTAAGTACTTCTAAACCAGCAAAGGTTTACTACCGTAAAAATTGACGTTCTACAATTTAAAACTCCATGAAAGGAAAAACTAATAACATTTCATAGTTCATTTATTTTGTGCAAATTGGTTTTGACACACACTTGGCGTAGAGGACACACGGATTTGTAGCGAGCGGCGGTCTACGAATTTAGCGCATATTTATTCGTAGCACATGCAAGAACCTATGAATCTACCATTGTCGTACTATTCGTGCCACTTCCATAGAAATTGTAACTTGTTAAAAATTGAAAAACGATAAATTTATAATAAAATATAAGTACTTTTGACCGTGATTGATGAAATGTTTACCAATATCCATTTTTCGTAAAAGTTTTTAATTTTTATTAACTATGTTTTAATGTTTATCATGAGAGCAATATCCATGCTTTGTGCTGCTTGGTTTCGTTTTTGCGTCTGTTATAAAAGTTTCAATAGGATAGAATAGAATATTCCTTATTGCACTCCACATAGGTACTTAGTATTACAAAACAAATAACTGGAAAGCACTTTATTAGGTAGATACAATGGACAGTCTTATCGCTAAAAGCGATGTCTTCCAGACAACCTTTGAATGGTCTTTAAAATAAAGAAAAAAAAAATGCTTTTTGGAGTACCTATATTTATGTATAAAATATCGATAAGTATATTTAAATTTATTTATTAATTAAATTATAACAATGCACTTCATAACAAATTCTATTACGAAGCCTCAAAGCCGTCATGAAGTTCGGTTAGGTCAAGCTTTATTAAGTCATACTTAAAGGTAGACTACATGAACTAATAGCTTTATTAAACTTCATCTACATTTTCTATTGTGAAAAATGTAACCGATCGCTGTCTGTACATGGAAGATATATGAGAAAAAATACTATTGGGACCTATATCAACGCAAATAGAACCCAAAACAATGATTTTTAAAATTTTTGTCTGTTTGTCTGTTTGTCTGTGCGTTTGTGCACGCTAATCTCAGAAACGGCTTATCCGATTTAAATATGGTTTTCACTAATATATTGTGGTAAGCTTCACTTAACATTTAGTGTTTGTTTACACTCTAAATTTACTAATGGTCAAAAGAACTGTTACCCAGTGGCTAAGCAATCTATCGTACCATGAAACCGAATCTCTAATTACCGTTTTGTGATGATCAACTTGGTTTGAAAATTTCTCGACTTACATCAAATTCTACGCTCTTACTTAATTTACAACTAATTTCTACACACCCTCTGACACACACACACTCATCCATTCACTAAACACATGCAGAGGACCACTACACTATTAGTTTATTTTTACATTATTTGCTTTTGTTTATAAAAAACTTATCTATATTCACTTAAAGCTTACTAACACTAATTGTATCTCTGTGATGTGGGCCAAAATAAAATAATGTAACCTAAACCGAGGATTAGAGGCGCCGTATGCTGAAGCACAGGTTTCACACCTAGTTCGGCTACGGAGGCAAATGATAGACACAATTTGTACATTGTTGAGCTCATAATTGTAAAATACCTACTTACCTTAAGTTAAAAATTGTGATTGTAAAAGTTTTTGAACCAATAAATTTATTAATAATAATAATAATAATGTCCATCGGTTCATAAATAAAAAAGTTATGCCAATTTAAAGAATCACATCGAACATTCGTTAATTTACTACGAAATCTTATAGAAGCAGATATTTTAACAGGTTGCGGAATAGCTGATAGTGTTTTTATTCCTTGGATTCCTGTCATTCTAAACAGTCTTTCATTTAGTTTTAAACGAGTCCAGTTTCCAGTGTGCCTATGTTTTGCGATGACTAATTAAAGTAATTAATTAATTAAGTAATTAAAGTAAAGGTAAGACACTAAAAGTTGTGGGTGTGGATCTAAGTATTAGCTGTTTTTCGGTCAGCTTTATGTGGCTCTATCACGTGTTAGCATTACTAGCAGCCTGTATGCTTTGATCCCTGATGGCTATACGTCTAATCCATACATCCATACATATTATAAAAGGCTTTGTCCTTACTGACTGACTGACAGACAACGTAAAGCCTAAACCGCTGGTCGTAGCGACTTGAAATTTGGAGGGTGTGTTTGTATTAATGTCTAGAAGTGTACTAAGAAAGGGTTATTAAAAATTCAACCCTTAAGTGTTTGAAATGGGATGAAATCGATTGTATGAAACGTCTTCATTTTTTAAGTTACAGCTTTGAAATTTTGTTTTGGAATACTTTTATTTAAATAAAAAATACGCTCATAATTTTTTTTTACTGGGGTGGATTTACAGGAGTGAAATAAGGGATGAAATATTGTATGGAAAGATCTTTGCTTTTGAAGTTGGCGACTTGAAATTTGGAGGGAGGGGGAGGAAGAGGAAAAGAAGGGAGAAGTGAGGGGAAAGTGCGGGGGTAGTGAGGGAGAAGTCAGGGGAAAGGGAGGGGAAAGTCAGGGGCAAATCGACTGCCACTGTATTTCGGTGGTACTGTGTATGGTCTGTGAGGTCGCGGGTTCGATTCCCGCTCAGTGCAAATATTTGTAGCATGAACGTATCTATTTGCATTGGTCTGGGTGTTTATGTGTATAATATGTATCTATTTACAAAAATAAAAGTATTTAAGTATGTTTATCCGTATTCTAGAACCCATAATACAAGCATATAATATGCTTACTTTGGGTCTAGATGGCGTTGTGTAAAAATAAAAAAGGAAGAGGGAACTTAGGGGGTGTGAGGAGGCAGTGAAGGGCAAGTGAGGGATGTGGGATTTACGGAGGATATCTTTAGGTAGGTGAAAGAGGGTTTGTACGAATGGTGATGATGATGAGATTAGAAATAGTATGCAAAACAGTATTTAAACAATATAAAAATGTCTATTGAAAAACGATATTCATGCGAGCGAAGCCGCGGGCAAAAGCTGTACATATATAAAAACGAAAGGTCACTCACTCACTCACTCATCTCATCACGAAATCTCAAAAACTACAAGTGCTAGGAGTTTCAAATTTTGGAAATAGGTGCTCTCTAAGACAGGATTTTGCGAAATTTCGTTCGTTTGAAAAAAATCGGTTTATAAATAAAAAAGTTATGCTAATTTAAATAATCACGTCATAAATGTGGTATGTATTTAGCTTAGCTTAGTTTGTTTTTAAGTTAGGTTAACACGTCTTATTTCTTTATTAAAATGTAAATACTTTATTAGTTAAAATGTAAATACAAGTTAGATTTATATTTTCTGGATTTATTTTATTTTTTATTTTTTGTGATAAAAACATGTTTGTTAACACGTTTCATTACGGAATAGGTGGAATTGAAGTGAATTACGAAATAGTAGTAGTCGATTTACGCTGGTTTCAACATGAATGGGTCGGATCGACCAGGGATGTACTACCCTCTCATAGTTTTCGACGTAAGAGTAATAGTATCCATATTATTGCGTTTCGTTCGGTAAGCGCGAGAGCCGGAGGCCCAACTGATGCAGAGATGACAAACCTCGCAGCATGTGTGGGACCAGCTGAGTATCCGCGGAGTCATTGTGTGGGTGGTGTGGGTCACCTGCCGGCCAGGGAGACCCGTATAAACGGTGGTGCCGCTGGCCGCCCGCGGCATTGTACAGGGGCCCAATTAGACCTAACCAAAAAAAAAAGAGGCTGCCCCACCAGGTTGCGCATAATCTCGGAGTGGTTCGTCGTGCAGGTTGGTGACCGGATAGTGGGACCCGGCGACCATTTTCGAGACGGTACGGGGGCTTTTTGCGAGCAGTCCGTATCATGGAAGCCCGGAGGCCTAAGACCCTTGAGCCTTTACAGCTGCGAAGAGACATCGCCTCCTCAACGGCCGTCTTCTATCGCCTTTACCACGGAGAGTCTTCTCAACAGCTCTTTAAATTAATTCTACCCTCTCCCTTTTTATCCAGAACGACACGTGCGGGACTGAAGTGCTACCCTTTCACAGTTCAATCTAAAGCGTCTCGAACCAAACGGTTCAGCACTTTATACGTTTGTCGCTCAATTAAAGCCTGGAACTCTTTACCAGCGCATGTGTTCCCACCTAACTTTCATCCTGGGACTTTTAAGCGAGGCGTGAAGAAGCATCTCACTAAGCCGCCATAGTGGAGGCCACCATACCAGTAGTTTGGCTTTTGGAATGGTGTCCACTACTTCTGAATTCCACTGACTGCTTACCATCAGCCAGAGTAGAGGCACTTTGGCAGGCTAATATAAAAAAAAAAACTTATAGCGTTTTTATTCCTCGGATTCCTTTCATTCCAAACAATTTCCCGTTTAGTTTTAAAGTAGTTCAGTTTCCAGTGAGCCTATGTTTCGCGATGACAATTAATGAGTGTGGGTCTAAATATTAACTGTTTTTCGCATGGTCAGCTTTATGTGGATTTGCCACGTGTAAGTAATCTTAGCAGCCTGTATGGCTTTGATCCGCGATGGCTATACGTCTAATATCGTAGATAGAGAAGCATTTACTGTAAAGATTTTTCTTATTCACCTAAACGAAGATGTTTATAATTCAAAACAAACCAAAAGATATATCCAAAAAATGCTGCCCAAAATCACTATTCCACGCGGACGAAGTCGCGGGCACAGCTAGTATACATATATATTTCAGCACAGTGGTCATGGTTCTGGGTGTCGTAAGAGGTGACTGACGCAATACCAGGAGTCAGTCGTAACCTGCATGCAAATAATCACCTTACTGTAGTCTACGTACCAAGCGTGGTGGCTATGGAAAAAGTAGGTGTCCTTCGAGAGAGACCTATGTATATAGTGGACGTCTTCAGCCTAACAATGTCTTGATATTATAAAATTAAAATTTCGTCATCAAGAACTTGGGCAAAACTATTTACCACATTCGTTGCTGATTAAAGGAAATAATTTAAAAAGAAGGGAAAGAATGCTTTGTCAAACTTGTGCCTAAGCAGAGAAAAGCCTTATCATAACAAAAAGAAAATTTGGAATATGTCCATTTAGCCAAAATTATTTTTAAGCCAGCGTCCTATCCAGCAAATACTATAAAAATCAATATGCCTTAATTTTTATATAATTTATTGTATAAGACATTCTTAGACCTTATTTCGTTTTCGAAAACAGACACAAGTTTTAGGTGAAAATATTTATTATTAACTACTTCTTCTTGTTCTTATAATCCGTTAACACATTTTATTTTTAGTTAAGTATATTAACTACACAAGTTTGCATCACTCTATTCATTCATGATTCACTAACTCTCTACGAACTTGTATAAAGTAAACTTATTTAATGTAAATGTACACACATTTTTGTTTAAAATAGATTTTAAAATTGGGTTTGGAGTTGTGTTAAGTTTAGGTACAAGATTAGGAAAACACTTCTTCATATGTTTCATTGTTGCCTCTTCTATTATAGGCATTGCTTCTATGAGCGTAAAATATAACACGTTTTTTTAAAGTAATTGTTAAATTATTTTTAAAACAATTAAAAAGTACCATCCCCTTTTTGTACCATGTCCCATACAGACACAGGGCGAAAGCCGACAACTATTATAAGCCTAGGTCTCGCGAGTCCTCTTTGACAGTACCTATATTAGAAAAGCTTTAGGTATCACAATACCTTCTTTATTTTATAAATAAAAAAAAACCAACTAGATACCAAAAAAATTAAATTAAGTATAAACATATTTGCAATTTGACTAAATGCGAGCAACATAATATTCAAGATACGAATGACACACAGATCTGCTAAGCTAACTTCAATTTTAGACATCACTTCCCGATAGACATGTTTATTTTTTCTAGAAGATCTACTGGTTAGTAGACCATGCCTACTAATGACGCTATAGACGTTTACTAGTTATTAATCAAATAAAGTAAATCATTATTATTTGGACATTAATCTCCTGATTTATGTAATGTTCTCCTAAAAATATCGCTAGGTAAATATTCGTAGAGCCAACATAAAACTGAACGAAATAAAGTAATGGATGTTCAGTTTGGGACACAATTGGGTTAAGCTAATTGGATTACATGAAACCTTTCGTGTAATACTTAATACAGGAATGTTGTACGGTGCTCTTTATGAAGCTATTTCACAATATTTTGTAATAAATTGAAGTAGACCACGAACTTGTTTATTCCCCTTTTAATCGAGTTACCTTAAACGCAAGACGTCAATAATGGTAATATAGCCAAACATAAAATTTGCCTTAAGAGCTGTTGCTGCTGTGTGCCCTAAATGATGGAAGCCTATGAAGCAGTATGCCTGAAATGTGAAATTGACTGAAAAGCAGATTCAGATCACGTGAGACAAAAATGTCAGTCACATTATCTACTGTAGCTGTAAATTATAATAATGTAGATTTTTACGATTTTACAATTAGACTTTTATTTAGCAAATATCGGTTCAAAACAAAATATATATGGATATTTTGAAAAGATTAGGTACTCAAAGTTTTTACTCTACCTCAAATTAAACCAATATTACGTGCATAGAAGTTGTAAGTACTCCCGTGTCATTAATCTTAAGTCATTTTTGTATAGGATTACATTACTTATAGTACCTATGCAAAAAATGATGCCTGAGCATTATTTTCTTGCATAGGTACCATCACATCACCAGCACATGTCAAAAACTGGATATAGGTTTCTTTAATTAACGGTATGAGTTTGCTACAGTCATCTTGGTTTAATAATTAAATAGTTTACATGCTGCCTACATGTGAAGTATAACATGATTAGGCAAGCTGCTTCTTTCGTAACTATGTAGATACTTATGTACTTGTGTAACTTCTACATTATACACATTATTTACTTTGAGTAAAGTTGGGTAACTTACTTTTGTATAGTTATTGATCGCGTCCGGACTTCTGCTAAAAATATATTACTAAGTGCGACCCGAATCCACTCGAATATTTATGTAATGCCTACATAGGTACCTATCTGTAACTATGTGTGAAATGTATTTGTGCATGATAACAAAGGTTCTGTTATCTGGTTTAATAAACGAGTTATTTATGTTTTTCCTCCTTTTTCATTTTCAAATCTTTTAAATTTGTAGCAATTTGTTAATTGAGACAACCTGAGCGCACATTAAAATTTCATATTCATTTGTCCTACTTTACATGTTACATAAAAATTATCTTGTAATTATATCTAAAGATTTAAGAGTTTTAGCTGCCTTTTCATGCTGCTTAAAATAATAACTTATGAATTTTTTTTTATAATATCGGATGTTTTCTGGTTCTTATCGTGACTTTACTACAACAAACTTGCTGGAAGGTTAATTAGTTGATATTTTAGTTTATTATTTGGACTTTAGTAATAAGTATCACTCATGTGATCTGAATTTATTTCATAATTCTTAATGAAAATAACTGGTTTATTATAATGGCTTAACTCTTATAAATACATAGTTCCTGCCATAAACAAACTAAAAAATATATATTGTTCTAAAATTAGTCAAATACGAATTTCGAGTACTTATAATACAGGCAATTAAATTAATATTGGTTTTCAACTTGAAGTGTAACTTTTTAGGTAAGTAACTCTAAGTCAGTAAGATGACAAAGAACCTCCCTTTCGTTCTAATATGTATTTTTATAAATACTTATATCGATCAATATTGATTACAACATGCAGTTGAACCGTACACACTTGAATGAAAGTGAAAAAAAATCAAATCCGAATCAAATTTGTCGTTTGCGATGAGATAATTTAAAATGTATAAATCATATATCACTTATTTCAGGCTGCCAGTACGATAATGCAATTAAGTAATTAAGTAATGTGAATTCGTCCAATTAAGTAATTAGTCGACACATCATAATGTTACCTATCCCTAAAGAATTACCACAAATTAACGTTTTTTTACTAGCTCGATATACAACGTGTGATAGTATAAGTTATGTATTCTGGTGCACAATAATATTAGTAAGTATGTGAATGTTTTGTAAATATAATTTAATATTATCCTTGACTGAGTTAAAAATCACACAAAAACTAAAATTATGCCCAAATACCTAATTACAATGAAAAAACTACAAACTCTAAAATAATGATCGAAAACTATGATTATTTTTGGATATTTCAGAAATATTGTATGAATTTGATGATAATAATGATATGAATTTACTTTTTAGAAGAATTATTTTATTTATTTTATCGTAATTGCACTTACAACACAAAATCTATTTTTTTTTCTAAAAAAGATATTATAGTCCTCGTAACAAATGTAAAGGTATTTTAATATAAACTTACTGTCATGATATATTTCAGCATCATGCATCATGTCATGGTCAGCAAGTCCGTAGTCGGAGTAGTTGCCTCGTCGCGCGCTCAGCTCGGGGGTCTCAAGAGGCAGCTCGGGAGACTTCCACACGCATATATAGTACACAGACAGGAGGATGGCAGCCAGTGACACCGACAGCAAGTACGCCAGCACAGTTAGCAACCTCACCACCTTACTAGCGGGCTTCTGCTTGTAAATATCTGACGTCTTGTCCCGAACCTGTGTTCCTACTTCTTCAGACGCGCTGTCTTCCTCTGCCTGGCCACTCTGACCACACACCGACATTGTGTATATGTAGTCTATCGCTACATGTTTCTCAGAGAGACAGCTTTCGACTAAAAAAAAATAATTTAAACAGGTCTGCGTGTGGCCCGGGCACGTGTTATAGTCGCGGCCGGATGGAGTGAGTGCGGCGCCGACGAGTGTCCCGATCAGTCCGCCGCGCTCGCTCCCGCGGCATTCGCCAAACGCCAAACACAAAACCGATCAACTACAAGTATATAGCTACGTCACCGGTTTTCCAATATTACATACTGCCTACACGCCTAGAGATATTACATTTTATACCTTAAAACTGATATCCACTACACGTGTATCCCATTCCGAGTGCACACAAAATGATAATATCCGAAGTTTATTGTTTATACCCAAATTGCGACAGTACTTGAAAACTGTTATTACGGTGGCTTAAAATTGATTGAGTATATACTTGGATTTTATTCTAACTGTTAAATATTTTTAAAACAGTTAGTTAAAGCTTAGTCGTTGATGATAAACTTATTTATTTACTCTCTCATTTTGATATACAAGAGTTTACAAGACGACTGAATTATGTCGACTTACTACTTGACATGTCAGACGAATGCCAACATAGCTGGTCATTAAAACTGTAGGACGCATCAAGATTTCACGCTCACGTTGAGGCCGCATGACTGGTAATGTAACACAAACCTGCCGAAGACCGCAGCAAACAATAACAATACTGCTTGTGTAAGAAGTACCACCTACTGCATTCCTGCTGATGACTAGTGATTTACAGTGCTCCTAATCCTAACGATTTTTAATAAAAGCAGAATTAACTAGATTGTGTTTGGATAGATAGAACGCCACTTCTTCTATTACGTGGTGGTAGTGGCGGCGGTTGGTAGCGGTATCTCGGATGCATTCAGAACTATAAGTACTCCAGCTGTTTTCGAATTTCATAAGCCCAGGTAGTTAACTATCTCGAACAAGCGTAGATAATGTAAACGTTGTTTTGTATAGAAGTATTTACCCTGTACGATCTAAGATAAGAGCAGAGTTTTATTAATATCGCTTACAACAGAGTAGCCAGAAAAACTCACTTAATAATAATGTTACTACAGCATAGACGATGTGTATAATACCAAACTGTACTGTGCTCTTGAGAGCCACCATTTAGTTCAAAAGACGTCCACTGCTAGCCATAAATAGGTAACAATAGACATAAAACAATCTGCGTTTCAGGTACCTACTCAGTGACTAAAGGATTATTTTTATGTTAAAAGACAACTCTTGCATTAATGACCAAACTTTATATCGCGGTGCAGGTAGTTTATAAACACAATTAACGGACGCCGATCACACTTAGATTTAAATTATATTTGGGTCATACAAATTTTGACGCGCTTGGTAATCTAATCTATCTTGCACAGCAGTCGCATGGACTGCCTCTGTGCCACTGAGATACAGTTTCGTTCATCGATAGCGAACTTTATCATGTTGTTGGCGTTTCTTCGGATAATTTTTAAATTCTGCGAAACGCCAAAGTCAATAATTAAATTAACAAAATTAGTGAATCAGATGGCTAGGATTGGCATCATTCCTGAAATTATAACGAGTTATTATGTTAGGTATTTAGTTCACGGTCACAACTATTTCCTGCCATGACACCTAAATTTTTTGTAGTTATTGAAAACACCATACATCCAGGTAACTCTATCCTATTGAAAACTGCAGTCATAGCTACTACGGGTAAACTCTGAAGCCTCTCAGAATGAATAGCTTTTTTATATATATTATTTAACTTACCGAATTGGCTCCACTCTGCCTGATGGTAAGCTGTTAGTGGAATCCAGAAGTGGCTACCACTTCTTACCATTCCCAAAAGCCATCGTCTGAAACTGGTGGTATTCTCTAAAAATTGTTTATAAATAAGTATCCAGTACGAACGTACGGTACAAAGTAGTTATTTACTGGTATCCCCATAATAGGTATATAATAATACCAGCTGCGCCCTACGAACCAGTCCAATTTTCAGGATAAAAGTCTATGTCCGTCTCCGGCACCAAATCTATCTACATACCAATTTTCATCTAAAATTGGTTTAGCCGTTTAAGCGCTGAGTAGTAACAAACACACACACACATACAAACAAACTTTCGCATTTATAATATTAATAGGATTAATAGGATAATAAGATATACAATACGGGAACCCGTTCAGCTACATTAATTTTACGGTAGTAGATCCACGCTGATTTCAGCATGAATGGGCCGGATCGTCTGGGGAAGTACTACCCTCTCATAGAAGATCGACTTAAGAGTAGTAGTATCCGTACTACTGCGTTTCGTTCGGTGAGTGAGAGCGCCGGAGGCCCAATTTCCCCCCTTTCCTCTTTCCTCACGTCCCTCATTTCCTTCCCCTAACCCCATTCCCAGCCGCCATAGTGGAGGCCACCATACCAGCACTTTAAAACGATAGCTTTTGGTATAGTGGCCGCCACTTCTGGATTCCACTGACTGCTTACCATCAGGCGGGGTGGAGTCACTTTGGTAGGCTATACTATAAAAAAAAAAAAAAAAAAAAATACATCACATAGGTAATTTTAGTTTAAGTCTATGTAAACTATATCTACATAAACCTACTAACGGACCTATACGAGATTGTCGCTTATTTATAAAGTTACCGACTTAATAACGAATGTGACTGTATTAACATACAAATAACGAACACAAAGTACATCCAGGATCCCGAAACAAGTACATACATACATAACTTCACGCCTGTCTCTCATTAATGGGATAAGCAGACACAAAAGAACGTCATTTGCTGCGATCCAAACATACCTCCTTTGCCTCTTCAACATTCATTAATCTTTTTATACGCAAGTACACGTCTTCGGTTACGGGTGCTCGTAATTGTGCCCTTTGTCAACACATCACCTATTTGGTCCTCGTAATTTTGGTCTAGGCACTCTTGGGCGACCCCTACCAACTATTTCAGATATTTTCGCTTTATAAATCTCTTTCGTTTTTTATTATATTAGCTCACCAAAGCACTCACCACACCACCCGACGACAATATATCGATATATATGTAATTTATATATCAATATATATATTTTCGTTATCCTACTTCCATCCATCCTTTTCACATGTCCAAACCACCTTAACATACTCCTTTCAATTTTGGTCACTAACACCCAGTTTCTGTAAGGCCTGTCAAATCATTGTTCAACTAACACGACTGTTAATTTAACATGGCTGTTAAATCAATTCGAGTTTCTGAAACGTTAATCAGTGCAAAATTAACTAATCTACGATTATTTTGATTTGACATTAGGTTTGTATGAAAACAAACCGAATGTCAAATCAATTGGCACTTGACATAAGATTGATAAGTTAATTTTTGCGTTGATCAGCCTTTCAGAAACTGGGTGTAAGTATATCATCATTCAATCTACATTCATCTCATATCACGCTTTCCTTACTCTATCTAACTCTGACAGATAAATTTCACACATGCTACTCAGTGCTCTCATCTTTACTGCATTTAATCTGCTTTCATGCTTTTTCTGCCATACACAAGATTCTACACACTTACACTTCTTTCACACCTAAGTGTCGGCGCTAGTACCTACCCTTTGCTCTTTTATAGTGGTACTATAACAGCTATACGCCAATCATTGAGTACAATATACCGGACCGCCAACATAATATGTTATATAAAAGGTACAGCAGGCTCGCGATGTATCCTCCACCTACCTTGAGCATTTCGGTCGATATTCTATCATATCCTGCTGAGTAGTTTTTAATTAACCCATAAACCTTTCATAGTTTTTAATTATTGCATTAATAATTTCAACGATACTAATCTCATTCTCTACGCTATTTTCTTTTTCAACTTTATTACTACAATCCTTTAATACTTTATCGCGTTCAAACAGGCTTCCTAAATATCTTTTCCATTCATTCACAAGTTCATGCTGTTCTCTAATTAGGTAAACGACCATTCTTATCTCTTATTATGCCTTATATATACCTTCAAATTACCCACTTTACCTCGAGTTTTTCTTTCTCAAATACACAATGTGAGTACCGGAGTTCCTCAAGGATCTATTCTAGGTCCCATTTTGTTTTTAGTGTTTACGAACGATTTAATCTCTTACGCAACACAGATTAGACTCTAGTACTCGACTGACTGTATTTGCAGATGACACAAATACGGTTATAAGTGCAGAAAATGTTCAGGAATTAAGTACTAAAATAATCTCTGCTCTTAACGTATTCCATAACTGGTTCATTGCAAATAAGTTGATAATTGATGCAAACAAGACTAATATTATATTGTTTAAATCAGCTGCTCGTCGTACTGATCACTTAGACATTCATCTCAAAGGTGACAAGACTATTCTCGTCGACTCTACAAAGTTCTTGGGTGTACATATTGACTCCTTGTTAAATTGGAAAAAGGAATTAACTGCTATCGATTCGTCAATATCATCTGCTTGCTTTGCCATAAAAAGCTTAAGAGAGAAGATCAGTGAAACCAACTAAAATATTGTGTATTATGCATTGGCTACGTTATAGCATTCAGCTTTGGGGTAATAGCTATAAATACAACTGTGACCGGGCATTTATATTTGCAAAAGAGAGCTATCAGGACCATAGTAAGAATTCCCCAATGGCAATCATATTATAATAATATTATTTAAGAATATTTTATAAAGCTATTTATACTGACAGTGCCTTGCTTATATCACCTCAGCGATATGGCTAAATACATTAATAGTTATGAAACTGAAAATGAAAGAAAATTAAGAGAAAGTACAAGGAAACTATTAATGAAGACTGTTTTACATTACAGGCTTAATGTAGTAAAACATTGTGCAAGGTATCAAGCGGTTAAATTGTACAATAGCCTGCCGACTAACATAAAAAAGGATAATTATAAACCAACATTATTTAAAAAAATGCTCAGAACCTTTTTATTGGAACATTGTTTTTACAATTTACAATTGAAGAATTTATTGCAATAAATTTATACTAAATTTTGATTTTAATTCATACAACCCATAAACTTTAATTAATAGTATATCGTTATTTATGTTAACTATATTAGTTTAAGAATTTTTGACATTTTCAAATTTTAATTTATATTTTATTAAATGATTATTTTTAATTAGTATTTTTGACATTGCAGTAAATTGAGAATAATATTTTTTATGACGTTTATGTACTATGTAATTTCTGGGTGCTTAAGAAAGTATTTCTATAAGTGGTACCTAGTACCTATTATTTATAATTGTAGATAGTTATAAGTATAGAAATTTGTAACTTTTTTAATTTATTGTTTTATTAATTTAATTTATATTGAAACACAATTGTATATTGTTTTATGAATAAATGAACTATGAACTACTATGAACTCCTAATATTATGCCAAAATAGCTTTTGGTTGGCCCGAAAGTTTTTTGGGAATTTCTTTCATAATTCTCTTTACACTCTTTTTTCTTTTAACTCACTTCTTCTTTTACTTTCTTTTTCAATGCATTTTTTTTATGTCGATTCTTTCATAACTCTTATCTTCTTGTATTCTCATATTCGCTCATTCCGCTAGCACATCCATCTACGCATTTTTCTCTTCCTGTACTACTAGTATTTCTTTTACTCACACCACATACTTGAGAAGCTGTTTTCACCACACCATTCTCAACTCTTGCCATAACTCTTCTATTCCAAGCCCATCGTCTTCAAACTCAATCTTTCACTCCATATTCTTTTATCCATATCTTACCATTTCGGTCATAGCTATACGTGCTCGATTTCGCCATTTTTTTAATAGGCATTGTAGACGTGTTACTACAGTAAAATGATCTGTTTCAACCTTTAAACCTTTGAACACTATTGTATCCCTTACCTTCGTCCCTAAACGTTCGTCCACAATAACCAAATCTATCATGCTTCTGTCCTTTTGCATTTGTCATGATACCTATGAATCATATACTACTAATTCGAATATACTAACTCTAATATAGGTAACGTGTGTAGACAGAAATCAGTAAAATGTTATCCACAATATATATCACTTAATCTCGTGCTTTCCGAAAAAAAACATATAAAAACTGTCAAACATGCCTGTAGAGTTTTCACTTCAGAAATGAATAAAGTCAAAAAACGCAATCTCTATTTTTCTGGTTACTATTGTTAGTGGAGTGCCTAAGGAGTTTAACCTCGGAACTCAATTACTTTGAATGTATTAATATATAAGACCGCTTCTTTACATAATATGAAAATGTAAAACTAAAACGTTAAAGTTATTGGTCACTTATATAAGAGTGTGTTTTTATAGTATAATGAGGAAGTTAGAGAGTAGTGGGGTACTAATTTTAGCTGTATCGTGTTTAGTGTCTAATTGCTAATATAATTTTGCCAAGTTGTCCTGCTCTTTCACATAAATTTTCAAGTTTATAAGTCTCGTTTCATTGACTGCCCTGCAAAAGAAAGAGTGAAGAACACCATTTTAGCGTATTTTTCATAAAAATTCAAATAGTTTTTCTATGATAGTATACACAAATTTAGTAATCATCTTTCTGATGAATTTATAAGTGTTGAAGTTAAATACTAAACTAAATTAGTTTTTATTTTTGTTATATCTTATTAAAAAATAAAAACAAATTTGGTTTCATATTTATCCCTTTCGCTTATTCCGCGAATTTAAAATACCCTCGTATAATCATATGTCAGAATCACTATTTTTGTTCATTTCTATTTTTCTAG
This sequence comes from Parascotia fuliginaria, assembly GCA_963082885.1. Classification (NCBI taxonomy): domain Eukaryota; kingdom Metazoa; phylum Arthropoda; class Insecta; order Lepidoptera; family Erebidae; genus Parascotia; species Parascotia fuliginaria. The sequence goes on from OY720188.1 coordinate 10,494,509, forward strand.
AGCGTGTAGCTAAAAAACTATTTGGAAATTGGAAAATGTTAAAAGTTGTAGAGAATTTTATAAGCTTCCATTCGATAGAATAACATTCTCTAGGATGCGCCGTTTTGGAGATATTAGTGAAAACTGAAAACTGCGAACAAATCACTCCTCTTAGAAAAGCAACTTAAAGGATTAGGTAAATAAACATTAATAGTATTTGACCTATAACATATATTTCAGTTGGTCTTACACATTGAAAGTAACTGGGTTCCGAGGTTTCTGTGTATCAGGTTCTTTACTCCACTATGTCTACAGAGCGAGAAATTTTCGAAAATCTGAAATCGTCTTCAGCTATAGCTGATTTAATCAATTTATTTGCAGAAAAAAGACAAGAAAAGTGTAAGTATATTTAATTTAAATTGTTTGGCTAGCTTTGGGTAACATTTATGTTTCTTTTGCGAATCTTTACCCTTCATTTGGCCCCCCATCTAATTTTGATACAGGGCCTTTCCAAGGCAGGCTTAGTTAGCCACTGGTGCTATACCAGAACTCTTCCTTTACTTTCGTTGGCTTGGACATATCCAGAGCAGCGCAAAAGTCAAATAATTTGGTCAGGCTCACTTTAAGTGGTCCAACAAGATCGTCGGGTATACACATTTATATTCATTTACACAGTCATTCATTTTCCCTGACATAATACACCCACTCCTTGGCTACCTCTCTGGGAGTCAGCTACTCCGGAACAGTAGACATTATATCGGCCATACAATGAGTGGTTGTTGCACATCTTTTCTTCTCGGTCTCAGTCACTCCTAATACATCTACGAGTATATTCTTAATATTCATCATTTTATACAAGTCATCTATCTTACTATCCAGACCCCCACAAAATTATTTTATTCATCGTCGCAAAATGGCATTAATTTAACCTCTTTATGCCGTTTTAAATCGTAGGGAGACAGGACGTGATCTGTGGCAAGCAGTGTCGCATTCCATGAGAAACCTGCCACCCCAGATGCAATGGGGCGGCCTGAGTTAGACTCAGGGAGGGATTCTCCCGTCAAACCGGTACCCTCCTGGGGTAGTTTTATATTTAATTCCCCGGTCATGATGCTAATAACCTACCTGGCGGTGTTTATATGGTTTGTTTCAAGTTTTCTTTCTCTGTAGTATTGATGTTATCTGCTTTATTATTCCCTTAGTCGTCTTTTACAACACCCTCAGGAACCGACAGGTGTGGCACACGTATTTGGACACACGTATTTTTACTCCGTCACCACACCCGAAACAAGTATTTCTGAATCCAACCAAACATTGGGGTAGTGAGTACCAATCAACTGATGACACTCGACGTAACTCCTAGACTACTCAGTCAGTCTATACCTATTACTGTTTATGTAAATTACCTTACCCCATAAAGTAGTATTACATAAAACAAAGTTAACTTTTAACACAATTCATTTTGTAAAAAGCTCCAGCCAGCACGAGTCTCGAGGTTCAGAGAGTCCTATAACGGCAATGCGTTGCGCCACACGTGACCTGTCACGTTTTCTTTGCGTAAATCGCAGCAAATATATAAAAATAAACTGCGTCATTAATTAATAATACATTTTTTATTATTATTATTTTTTTATATTAGCCTACCAAAGTGACTCCACCCCGCCTGATGGTAAGCAGTCAGTGGAATCCAGAGGTGGTGGTCACCATATCAAAAGCCATCGCTTTAAACTGCTGGTATGGGGGCCTCTACTATGGCGGCTGGAAATAGGGTTAGGGGAAGGGAATGAGGGAGGTGAGGAAAGAGGAAAGGGGGGAAATTGGGCCGCCGGCATTCTCACTCACCTAACGAAATGCAGTAGTACGAATACTACTACACTTACGTCGATCTTCTTCTATGAGAGGGTAGTACTTCCCCGGATCCGGCACATTCATGCTGAAGCCAGCGTGGATATACTACCGTAAAAAATAAACTATTTAGAAAATACAGAAATTGTCCAAAATTGCATGCAACCATCGAGAGCGCTAGGAGTTCAACCATTAGACATAATTGGATTGTTGCCCGTAATATATACGGTAGGTATACATACTTGGTAGTTATATTGTTTCAGTACTGCAATCAATCATTCCTGTAATGGACTAGCTATACCCACGGGACGCACATAGTTTATGCAGATAATTGAGTAGAGTAGGTACGGCGTGTTCGCGAGCTTAGCGATATTTATTTTTATACTACTTGTATAGTCCGTCAGCGATGGTATGTTGTAGGAAAACTAACTAGATCAAATCATTCGTCAGACTTTTCGAATCAGACATTGTACAGTACATGTCTTTTAACTTATTTTTTTTTAAAGTTGCAGACCGCTATAACATCTTGCGTAAGCTAACCTCAACAAACTGGAGAGCCTCGCCAAAAGTGATGCTCACTACTGGGCTAGCTCCCTGCTACTCTGCCGGCGAATAAGCGTGCCCCGTTTGGAGCCAATCTGCACACGCTAAGCTAGTAGGATGTAGCCCTCAATGAAACGTGCCGCATTATTACAGGCGGTATCAAACCGACTCCGGTACAAATGTTACATCCACTGGCTGGCACACCTCCATCAGAAATTCACCGAAGCTGGTTCGATAGAGCGATGCAAGCTTGAGCATGACCAACAGCATTCCATGCTCAAAATACGTCTCTGTGCAACAAAGATTAAAGAACAGCTTTTATAAATGCACGACACCCATTCACGGTGAGGCTTCCACGGCCAGGCACAACTTTTAACAGACACAGAACACACTGCCAACCATATTCGTCCCTTGGAAAATTTCCTCCCGAAAACGAGCGTCCTAGAAATATTTGGAAGTCTCTGATCTGACTCCGAAAACAAGTTGGTCGTAGCAAAGAAAACCGACACAGGTGGGGTTTCGGATGATATAATTAATGATGATGATGATGATGATGAATTCGACCATCATACATCACCTATAATGCGTTGATAAAATATTGAATAGTAAAATTGTATTATCTTTACTATTATACGTATAAAGCGGACGAGTTTTTTTGTTTGTTTGAATGCTCTTATCTCTGGAACTACCGGTTGGATTTGAAAAATTGATGAAAAATTCTTTTGCGTATGGTAGTTCAGTTCCCGAGAAAGGTTATAGGCTATGTAACATCACGCTACTGGCGACGACAGCAGACCAGTAAGCAAATATGCGGGTGAAACCGCGCCGCGCTAGTATTTTTATAAACATGGTAAATGCACCACAGGCATTGAGCATTGTGCACGCATCTATGTCACAGAGTAGCAAAAGAAGCTCAGAGTGAACGTCAACGTAGAATATAATAGATTTTATTTATTTACTAGCTGTTGCCCGCGACTTCGTTCGCGTGAAAATTCAGATGGGTGCCTCTATGAGAATATTGCGTGCCTGATTTTATGGCAATCGTACATTGTATCAGTATTATCCGTCTCTATGGCGAATCCAGTTTAAACCTGCTACCGCTAAAACTGACAAACCACTTTCACACAAACTTGCGACTCTTATTTGCCCATTTAATAAGAGTGGTTTTTGAATATTTAAAAAAGAGTATTTTCTAGTAATTTGGTAATCCTACTATAAAAACTATAGAAGTTTCATACAAACTTTGCCACCCCTTTATACCCCCTTAGGAGATGGATTTCCCAAAATTCCGTCTAAGTGAGCACCTATATTCTAATAGGAATGGCAATGCAAAGTTTGAGATTCCTAGCACTTGTTATTTCTGAGATTTCGTGATAAGTGAGTGAGTGACCTTTTGGGCTTCGCTCGCGTGAATGTCGTTTTTTCCAATAGGCATTTTTATATTGTTTAAATACTGTTTTACATACTATTTTTAATCTTCTATTCATACAAATCCTCTTTCACCTACCTAAAGATATCTTTCGTAAATCAATATACAATACACAAAGGCAAATTTTCACTACAATAACTTTCGCCTTCCCCTTCTTCCCTATTGCACTTTTTCTCCACTCTCCACAGTTTCCTCCTTCCTCTCCTCCCCTCCCTCTTCCCCTCTTCACCTCCATCAGCATCCCTTGCCCCTCCTCCAGCATCTCTTGCCCTTTCCTCTACTTCCCTCTACCTTCCCTCCTCGCTTTCCCCTCTCTTCCGCCTTCCTTCTCCTTCCTTTCCCTCCTTTCCTCTCCCTTCCTATCGCTTCCTATCCCTTCCCCTCTCTTTTTCTACCATTCGAGAACTCCTATCTTTCCGCTTTCCTTCCCCATCCCTTCCTCTACCGTCTCCCTCACTTCCTCCTCACTTTCCTCTCATTTTCCCCTCATTCAATCTTCATTTCCCCTAACTCCTTCCCTCACTTCCGCCTCACTCCTCCTCACTTCCCCTCACTCCCCCCTCACTTCCCCCTCACTGCCCCCTCACTCCCCCTCACTTCCCCCTCAATTTCCTCTCACTTCCCTCTCACTTCCCCGTTACTTCTCCATCACTTTCCCCTCACTTCCCCTCACTTTCCTCTTACTTTCCTCTAACATTCCCCTCACTTTCCTCTCACTTCTCCCTCACTTCTCCCTGGCTTTCCCCTTACTTCCCTCTGACTTCTCCCTGACTTTCTCTTCACTTCCCCCTCACTTCCCCACCACTTTCCTCTCACTTCCCCCTCACTTCCCTCTCACTTTCCCCTCCCTTCTTCAGCTTCAAAAGCTAAAGATCTTTGTATAGAATATTTCATCCCTAATTTCACTCCTCTAAATCCACCCCTGTTAAAATAAAATTATAAGGATATTTTTTATTTAAATAGAAGTATACCAAAACAAAATTTCAAAACTGTAAGTTAAAAAATGAATAAGATTCACACAATCGATTTCATCCCTTTTTCACACACTTAGGAATTAAATTTTAAAAAACCCTTTTTTAATACAACCTCTAGACATTTAGACAAACACACCCTCCAAATTTCAAGTCACTACGACCAGCAGTTTAGGCTGTGCGTTGTCTGTTAGTCAGTCAGTCAGTCAGTCAGGACAAAGCCTTATATAATATGAATGGGTGTATGGATGTATGAATTAGACGTATAGCCATCGGGGATCAAAGCATACAGGCTACTAGGAATGCTAACACGTGATAGAGCCACATAAAGCTGACCGCGCGAAAAACAGCTAATACTTAGATCCACACCCACAACTTTTAGTTGTGTCTGACTATTGGATTTATTATTGTCATCGTGGAACATAGGCTCACTGGAAACTGGACTCCTTTAAAACTAAACGGAAGATTGTTTAGAATGAGAGGAATCCGAAAAATAAAAACGCTATCAGCTATTCCGTAACCTGTTAAAGTCTCTGTTTCTATTCTAACAAATGTTCAACGTGATTCTTTAAATTGGCATAACTTTTTTATTTATGAACCGATTGACATGAAACAAACACTTAATGTTAAGTGAAGCTTACCACAATGTATTAGTGAAAACCATATCTAAATCGGATAAGCCGTTTCTGAGATTAGCGTGAACAAACGCACAGACAAACAGACAAAAATTTTAACAATCATTGTTTTGGGTTCTATTTGCGTTTATAAAGGTCCCAATAATATTTTTTCTCATATATCTTCCATGTACAGACAGCGATCGGATACATTTTTATTATATGTATAGATAACAACTTTTATACAATACATATAGATTTATAGATACAATATGTGTAGTGTGCATTGATGTGTGTGTGATGTTCAATAGTTCTTTCTCAATTATCATCATCAGATGAATGATTTTTTAATGTTTTTTTTTATAATACTGTATTAGGTTTTTTATCTGTAATGATATTGTAAATACTTTCTCAATCTATCTATACTGTTGGGTCTCTCTATTGACCCAATCTATTCTTTATATATATGTGTTCGTCAATGTTACGACGCGTAGGAATTCTCAAATAAAATACTTAATATTGGTACACTATTTACTTCTTACTTTTACATTGAATCACGGTACAAACAAATACAAAGGAACGACTTACTAAGTACAGTATTAGGGAACGACTTACTATGGATAGTATTAGGGAGCGACTGAGGGCGCTGCGCTTGCGTTACATACGCGTCCCATGCAAAACACTTAAAACTAAAGGTTCACTGACGTGACCCCACATACATCCCCTTCCAAAAAAAAATATTTTTTTAATAAAAAAAGTAAATAATGTCTTAAAATCTATCTAACAAATACAATGTTTGGTAGGTACACAATAGGTGCAATATTTAAATACATAGAAAAATATTGTTTTATTTTAACCCAATACAATACTCTTTTAATTTCTAATTAAAGGTAACAAATACATTACAAGTAGTATAAAATGTATTTACGACAGGTTACATACTCGCAAGTAATCATCTACTTATGCATATACATATACCTACTGCACATACTGTGGCTGAGTAATAACTGTAATTGGTTGACCGGCTTTATCTGCCTGGTTCGACATAATCGCTAATACATACTTACTCCTTTCTTGGCCACTATTTTACTACACTTTTAGTCACTTTTCTATTTTTTACTTTACTATGGCATCTTTTATTCAACACTAAAATGCCTGATAATACAAAACACAATAACATTTAATACGACCATTCTTTACTAATATTCTCTACTCAGTTCAATAATCATATACTTATTTATAGCTTATGTTATAAATACAATGTAAGGCATGTGTTATACGCACAAGATTCCTTATTATGAATCAACTTTTATTACTAACTCTTACTTTTATTACATCTCTACATTATAGCAAGCGTAGTTTCGCTTTCTTGTAATATAACAATTCCTTTACACTAAAAATCGTACTGGTTGTCGTATTACGCGACCTGTTCGCGTTGTACGAATGTTTGCTTTCTTCTGGTCACTTAACAGTTTATCCTTATCTAAGACATCTTTCTCATTACTAACTCGTATGTCTAAATTACAACTGTCGTCTGAATTACTTTCCTTTAACGTATAAGCAGGCTTTAATCTATCTATTGATATGAAAGCTTTCCGGTTAGGATACTGAATTTCATATACCTTATTATTTCTACTTAATACACGGTAAGGTCCATCATAAGTTGGGCAAAGCGACTTTTTTAACATATCATTTCTTACAAAAACATATTCACAGTCTTTCAAATCTTTATGTACAAATATTTTACGAGAATCTCTATCAATTCGAGATTTAGGTCGTGAACTGTTTATTATATTTCTTAACTTTTCAACATAGGTATAAACGTTAGTAGACTTTAAACCTGTTTCTCTATAAAAAGCTCCTGGTAATCTTAATGACTGGCCGAAAGTTACTTCTGCTGTACTAATTCCGCTGTCGCTTCTGCACGCTGCTCTTAGACCTAACAAAACAGTTGGGAGTTCATCTAACCACGATGCATTTTCTGATAAACGACATGTAATAGCACTCTTCATCGATCGATGCCATCTTTCTACCATACCATTACTGCACGGGTGGTACGGAGTAGTTCTAATTTTATTAATACCTAACATTTTAACTAAACTATTAAATAATTCAGACTCAAATTGTCGTCCCATATCGCTAGTAATATTGCTTGGACATCCATATCTACATATCCAATTTTCATAAAAAAATTTTGCCACTGTATCAGCTGTTATGTCTAATAACGGAATAGCTTCGGGCCATCGTGTAAAACGATCTATCATCGTGAGGCAGTAACGATATCCTTCCTGACTAGGTGGTAAAGGACCTACGATGTCTATATGGACGTGAGAAAATTTTTGTGATTCCGGAAAAGATTGTGGACTTGTTATAGTATGTCTATTAACTTTAACTTTTTGACATTGTAAACATGTCTTTACCCAATTGTTTACATCTTTGTTCATACCGGGCCAAAAAAATCTTTGTGAAATCATTTTTCTCGATGCGCGTTTGCCGGGATGACTAATATCATGTACGGAATCAAATGCTGGTTTACGAAACACTTTTGGTAAGTACGGTCTCAAATTATCTGAAGAGCTTTCACAAATTATACTAATATTACTATTTGGTAATAAAATTGTTATAAAATTTAAGTTATTGCTCTTATCGCTTCTTAATGAAGTGAGTTGACTATCGGTTTCTTGCGCGCGCGCCACTTCTGTAAAATTTATGACCGTGGGACACTGTATAACTTCTACGCGTGAGAGTGCGTCCGCAATAATATTCTCCGAACCTTCGATGTGTTGTATGTCGCTTGTAAACTCGCTAATGTACAACAATTGCCTAGTTCTTCTCGGAGTTTCTTTATCAGAACCTAATTTAGTAAATGCGTACGTTAATGGTTTATGGTCCGTGTAAATAGTTAACGGGCGTCCTTCAACCATATTTCTAAAGTGTACTAATGCCATATAAATTCCTAACAGTTCCCTATCATAAGTGCTATACTTTTGCTGCGCCTCTGATAACCTTTTCGAATAATACCCTAAAGGTTTCCATTGATTACCTACTTTTTGCTTTAATACTCCACCAACACAAGTGTTACTCGCGTCTGTCATTAGCGATAACGGTGCGCCTGAAATAGGATGCGATAACTCAACTGCGCTCTTCAGACTTTGCTTACACTGCTCGAATGCGTTATCGGCTTCGGCACTCCACTTAATTTTAGTTTTGTCCCTTTTCTTAGAATTATGTAAATATTTATTGAGTTCAACTTGATAACTAGCTGCTTTTTCTATGTGAGATCTATAAAAATTAACCATACCCAAAAATCGCCTTAACTGCTCAACGGTTTCCGGTTTGGGGTACTCGCTGATAGCTTTTACTTTGTCTTCTAAGGGTTGTATTCCTTCTGGTGTAACTCTGTAACCCAAAAAATTGATTTTTGATTGACCAAACTCACACTTACTTAAGTTTATAGTTACGCCATATTCCTGAAAACGTTTAAAAAGTTCATTTAAATGCTTCTTTCCCAATATTTCTGTATCGGAAGCTAAAATAATATCATCTATGTAACACGATAAAAATGATTCCTGTCCATTTTCTCTTATATACTCTAAATCTTTTAATACATGACAACTCATAAATCTTTGGAATGTCTGAGCTGCGTTTCGTAGTCCAAAGCTCATTTTGGTAAATTCAAATAAACCAAATGGACAAATTATAGCTGTTTTAGGTATGTCGTCTGGAAAAATAGGTATTAAGTGGTAAGCTCTATTTATATCAATTTTACTGAAGTATTTCTTACCTGATAATCCATATGTGAAGTCTTGCAAACGCGGTACAGGATACCTATCAGGCTTAGTGATCGCGTTTAATTGCCTATAGTCTCCACAAGGCCGTATCCCACCGTCCTTTTTATCTACGACGTGTAGTGGGCTGGCCCACGGGCTCATAGATGGCCTACATATACCTAATTCATGCATATACTTGAACTCTTCCTTGACTTTCTTGTACCTGTCGGGATGTAAAGGTCTAACCCTAGCATGAACAGGTGGACCTGTTGTTTCAATGTGATGAAATATAGAATGCGACGGGCCGTTTTTGTAAGACATAGGTAAAGTTATTTCGGAATATTTTTCTAACAAATCTTTGTAGGGATTATTATATTGTATACTAGAAATTGATGGTTCGTCATACCTTATGATGGATCCATACGTGCGTAAATTTGTAAAAGTATCTATTAACTTCTTATTATGTAAATCTACAACTAACTTAAAAGTCTTTAAAAAGTCTGCTCCTATGATAGCTTGCTTGACGTCACTTATCACGAATGTCCACTTATATGCTCTTCGTAAGCCTAAATTTAAAGATAACACTACAGTACCGTAAGTCTTTATTTCTGTATTATTTGCTGCAAAAAGCTTATATGTGCACTCACGACGGTTTTTTACGCTCACTTTATTAACGGGAATGACTGAAACGTTTGCACCTGTGTCTATTAAGAATGTAATGCCACTTTCCCTATCGGTAATACTTAAGCGATGATTATCGTTCGACTCAATACAACTCTCCACCGCGCCGAATTGTATTTGCTTTAGTTTGCCTGTTTCGCTTCCTATGTTGTTCCAGTTACACGGCGATTCGCAACGATATGACCGCTGTTTATACCGCAGATGATATCTGCATAGCCAATCAGGACTTTTAGGCGTTCTGCGTGGCGTCGACTTAGACTTAAAGTGTAATCTCGATGACCTTTTGTTCCAATGGTATCTTTTAGTGTTAATTCTTCTTTGTAAATTTTCACTTCTCATTTCGTTTATTTCTTCGCAGATATTTTTAAATACTTTCCTCATTTCAATCATTTTTTGGACAAGTTCTGCTTCATTTTCCATTTTTATTACCCGATGCCGCTACACTTTGTTCGGGGAGTCGCTCACTGCTCACTTAATTCACTTTACTAATTAAATTTGAAAATTCCACTATGTAACGAAAGTCGAGGGTCACCAGTGTTGGTTAAATCTCACTTTTAATTAATCGCGTCGGTCAGTTCAAATCACTTCGGCCTTTTGCTTCAAATCACGTCGGGCTTTCTTCAAATCACGTCGGGGTCACCAGTGTTGGGTCTCTCTATTGACCCAATCTATTCTTTATATATATGTGTTCGTCAATGTTACGACGCGTAGGAATTCTCAAATAAAATACTTAATATTGGTACACTATTTACTTCTTACTTTTACATTGAATCACGGTACAAACAAATACAAAGGAACGACTTACTAAGTACAGTATTAGGGAACGACTTACTATGGATAGTATTAGGGAGCGACTGAGGGCGCTGCGCTTGCGTTACATACGCGTCCCATGCAAAACACTTAAAACTAAAGGTTCACTGACGTGACCCCACATATACATATAATAAAAATGTAACCGAACGCTGTCTGTACATGGAAGATATATGAGAAGAAAAAATATTGGGACCTTTATCAACGCAAGTAGAACCCAAAACAATGATTGTTACAATTTTTGTCTGTTTGTCTGTTTGTCTGTTAGTCTGTTTGTCTGTTTGTCTGTTTGTCTGTGCGTTTGTTCACGCTAATCTCAGAAACGGCCTATCCGATTTAAATATGGTTTTCACTAATATATTGTGGTAAGCTTCACTTAACATTTAGTGTTTGTTTCATGTCAATCGGTTCATAAATAAAAAAGTTATGCCAATTTAAAGAATCACATCGAATATTCGTTAATTTACTACGAAATCTTTTAGAAGCAGAGATTTTAACCCAAGGTAAGACACTAAAGGTTGTGGGTGTGGGTCTAAGTATTAGCTGTTTTTCGCACGGTCAGCTTTATGTGGCTCCATCACGTGTTAGCATTCCTAGCAGCCTGTATGCTTTGATCCCTGATGGCTATACGTCTAATCCATACGTCCGTACATATTATAAAAGGCTTTGTCCTGACTGAGAGACAACGTACAGCCTAAACCACTGGTCGTAGCGACTTGAAATTTGAAGGGTGTGTTTGTCTTAATGTCTAGAAGTGTACTAAGAAATGGTTTTTAAAAATTCAACCCTTAAGTGTATGAAAAAGGATGAAAAAGATTGTATGAAACGTCTACATTTTTAACTTACAGCTTTGAAATTTTGTTTTGGAATAATTTTATTTAAATAAAAAATTCTCATTTTTTTTTAAACGGGGGTGGATTCATAGGCGTGAAATAAAGGATTAAATATTGTATGGAAAGATCTTTGCTTTTGAAGTTGGCGACTTGAAATTTGGAGGGAGGGGGAAGGGAGGGGGAGGAAGAGGAAAGGAAGGGAGAAGTGCCGGGTAGTGAGGGGGAAGTCAGGGCAAAGGGAGGATAAAGTCAGGGGGAAATCGACTGCCTCTGTATTTCGGTGGTACTGTGTATGGACTGCCACGCAGAGGTTGCGGGTTCGATTCCCGCTCAGTGCAAATATTTGTAGCATGAACATGTCTATTTGCATTGGTCTGGGTGTTTCTATGTATAATATGTATGTATTTACAAAAATAAAAGTATTTAAGTATGTTTATCCGTATTCTAGAACCCATATGCAAGCATATAATATGCTTACTTTGGGTCTAGATAGCGTTGTGTAAAAAAAGGAAGAAAGAAAAAGGGAACTCAGGAGGATGTGAGGAGGCAGTGAAGGGCAAGTGAGGGGCAAGTGAAGGGCAAGTGAGAGGTAAGTGAGGGGGAAGTGAGGGGGAAGTGAGGGGGACGTAAGGGAAAGTGAGGGAAGTGAGGAGTCAGTGAGTGGTAAGTGAGGGGTGAGTGAGTGGAAAGTGAGGGAAACTGAGGGAAAGTGATGGGAAGTGTGGGGAAAGTGAGGGAGATGGGAGGGAGACGGGAGGGAAAGGGAGGGGAATGGGAAAAAGGGGGAGAGGAAATGAGGGAAAGGGGAAAGTTATTGTAGTGGAAATTTGCCTTAGTGTATTGTATATTGTTTTACGGGTGATATCTTTAGGTAGGTGAAAGAGGGTTTGTAATGATGATGAGATTAGAAATAGTATGCAAAACAGTATTTAAACAATATAAAAATGTCTATTGCAAAAACTCACTCATCACGAAATCTCAGAAACTACAAGTGCTGGGAGTTTCAAATTTTGGAAATAGGTGCTCTCTAACCCCAAGTTTTCACTGACGACACAACATGTTGTAAACAGCTACCTATCCCACTCATTCTTTGAGAGTTAAATAGTAAGATATATGTTTGCAACATGTTTCGTCGTCAGTGAAAACGCGAGGTAAGACGGGTTTTTCGAAATTCATTTCCCTGTAGTATAAAGGGGAACAAAATTTGTATAAAGCTTCTATAGTTTTTAAACGGGAGTTTTGATAATAGGATTTCCAAACTAGAAACTATTCTTATTAAGTGGGAAAATAGGAGTGGCAAGTTTCGTTAAATATCGCAAAATTTCGTCTGTTATAGGGGTAGCGGGTGAATAGATTTAAATAGGATTCGCCTTAGAGACGGATTATACTGATATTTATTACTAATACAATGTACGATTGCCGTAAGATTAGGTAAGAAATATACAGGCACACATCTGAATTTTCACGCGAACGAAGTCGCGGGCAACAGCTAGTAAACAAAATAAAATTTAAAATGAACCAAGTGATTTGAGTACGATGCTGTTGCTGGAACAGTACCCACTTAACTAACTTTTATGATTTTAATTACAAAAATAACCTAAGTGATTATGAGATGATCAGGATTATATTATACATCATAAATTAAATTGCTGGATATGCCCATAGGTGTCCTCCAATTTTTGCTACCTTGTCTGGTCGTGTGCCGTCCTAATCTATCGGTTGCCCACCATACTTATCAGGTCACCGGTCTATGTATATGATGTAATAAATGAATAAAGTATTGTAATTAATAAAATTGATTCTAGGAAAATACTAAATATTTTTTTAATAACATTTTGTTAATTTTTCTTTTCTTCGGTCAATACCAATATAATTAGCAGTTCAGTTGCAGTTTAAAGTAAATACTAGATAAGTACGAAGAGCGGCATAGTGGTTTAAGTGAATAGTCTGGTCTCTCTAAGAGACAAAAAAATTAGTAATCCACAAAAAGTATTTTCCGTCATTGAGACAAAGGTCGTTGTCTCCGTTATTACAATATTTGGAAATTACCCCGAGAAATGAAGACATTCTATAGTGGCCGTTGAAATGAAAACAAAACAATGAGAAAAATACATTTGTTCTATTTTAATATGTTTACTTTATAGTATTAATACATTGTGACAAAGCTATGTATTTCGCGAAAGGTGGTCAGTGGCTGCAGGAGCCACGACTTCTTGACATGTAGCGAACAGAAAAACAGAAAGCGCCGCCCATTCTCTCAAGGTCGTTGACGATATTAGCCGCCATAAAACAATTTCATAAATATATTTAGGTTACAATTTACTCTTCTTGTATGCCAAAAGCTTTTGCTTGAGCATTCGACGAAGGATCTTGCCAGACGGATTTTTTGGTATGTCATCAACGAATATCACGCCTCCGCGTAGTTGACTCTCTGTTGATAGCTGAGGAACAGAAACAAAACCAACTTTAAGTATAAGTTGCACACTATAGTCACATCTTGTATTTATGCTAGACGAGTAACCGGCTCACTTGATGGTAAATGGTAAACGGTAATTTGGCGGAGATATCTCCTAAGATGAATCTCGCACGGTGGTATAGAGTGTAAATTGTATTTTTTTAGTTCATTATAATTAGAATGCCAATAAAATAAAAAAGGTATTAGCATACTCGTGAGGCAGTGAAGTCAAGCAGTTCCTTTTCGGTGACCTTGGCTTCTGGTTTCTTGACGACGAAGGCCACTGGAAGTTCACCAGCTCGCTCGTCGGGAGCTCCTACTACACCACATTCCGCCACGCCACTGTGCTGCAGTACCACGCTCTCCACCGCTGCTGGAGCCACCTGATGTAAAAGAAATGTATTTAATATTCTGTTTAATCATCTTAAAACTGTCATCCTAGAGTGTTCACTTGTACTCAAGTTAGCCTATCACCAAGTTGGTTACATATGTATGTAAAATATTTCTCCCACGTAAGTTCAGATTCTGGAATGCACTACCAGCTGCGGTGTTTCCCGAGCACTATGATCTGTAGACAGCTACTTCACAGAGTTCCTGGCATTGAGGAAGTTCAGGTTGGCTCGTATGCCATTGTAGGCAATCAAATCAAATATCTTTTATTTTAGAAAAATAAAGTTATGTTGATCGACTGTTAGGCGGAACGAAGTTCGCCGGGTCAGCTAGTATTAAATAAAAATAAAGTAAATAAAAACAAGTGATAATAAAATGAATATCTTAGGGCTAGAAAGTTTGTGATGTATGCGTGCGGGTGTGCGTGTGTGTTTGTGTGTGAAATGATGTATGATGTAATTTTGATGAATATAAGAAGTGAGAATATTTAAAAAAATTATGGAATATATGCTAGCATTTTCTCTGTGTTATCATAGTTAAGCTGTCGAAGCCAGCTACTTATCTTCCTTTTGCACTCATTCTTTAATAAGCTGTAAATGTTTAAAACTTTGTTTGTTTTATAATAAAGAAATCCTCTTAAATAAAAATAAAAACGTCTACTCAAACTAGTTCTACTGGTAATTACTTGTCTATCGACAGGGTTAAACCGTCTTTTGCCATAGGATGATGTAGGACCATAGGTTATTAGATTATGTTGCATTAACACGATTTTTAATATAAACAATTGACGGACTGTAAGTACTTCTCTAGCTTTGTAGAGTTGCTCGGTGGGGTACCGATACGGGAGATACTGTGACACCTTTAAGATAGCTCTTTGAGCTCTTTCAAGAGAGATTAATGTTGTTTTCGGAGCACCACCCCAGGACGTTATGCAGTACGACAACAGAGACTGAGCAAGTGCAAAGTAGACTGATTTTATAAATTTTGAATCTCCTACATAATAATAATAATAATGATATGTGGACACTATCACACATCGTCATCTAGTCCCAAGCTAAACAGAGCTTGTGTTATGGATACTAGAGTTGAAATATAATACATATACATACTTTTCTTTTTTTGCAAATACATACCTAGAATACATAGAAAACACCCAGACTGAAGACAAATACAAATGTTCAATCCCACAAATATTTGCCTTCCGCGGGAATCGAACCCACGACACCTGAGGCCCTAGACAAGTGGCAAATATTTCTATTCTATTTATAGAATAGATAAGAAAATGTATAGGATTGACATAAGCTTTGGCGTTAGCTAATGTCAATCCCATACATTTTTTAATCTATTTTATGAATAGTATAGAAATCTTTGACACTTGTCTAGGGCCTCTGGTGTCGCAGTCAGTTACACTAACCACTAGACCAACGGTGCAGTCAATGTCAGTGTCACATGTCTTAGCGTTTTAAATACTTATATGAGTTTATTCAGTCTCTTACAAAGGGTATCGATGTGTTCATGGAAGCTTAAGGCATCATCAATAGTAACACCCAAGTATTTAACACTTCTCGTTTTACTGAGCTGTGCACATGAACATGTTGTGTTTTTTTGGTAGCACTCTTGAGCTGTTGTGGAGAGTTCATTTGTCGGCTTCGCTGTGTTATTTTTTATGACAAAGGTCAAGTACTTGGTCTTATCAGTGTGAGTAAGTTGTTTCTAAGCCACGTTGTAGTAGTGTTAAAACCCGACTGTGCATACTCAAAACCATCGTTCCATGTATTAGCATGGAATAGTAAGGCAGTATCACCCGCAAAGGTAATAATTTAACCATTGCAGAGTTGAAGCAGATCATGATTCATATTTAACAAAAATAAAGTGGGTCCGAGTACGCTGCCCTGCGGCGTACCGTAATTAAGAGCTAGCTCGTCACTCATCCATTCTCCCACCTTCACTTTCTGGGTACGATCACTTAGATAGTCTCTAAATAGTGCCAATTGTACACCGCTTATTCCCAGGCTTTCCGACAACGCACAGCCTAAACCGCTGGTCGTAGCAGCTTGAAATTGGGGGATGTGTTTGTCTTAATGTGTAGAAGTATATTAAGAAATAGTTTTATAAAATTCAACCCCTAAGTGTGTAAATAATGATGAAAACGATAGTATAAAACTTCTGTGTTTTAAAATTTATAGATTTGAAAATTTGTTTTGGAATACTTTAAATAAAGTAAAACTGCTCTATATTTTTGACAGGGGTGGCTGGGAAGGAGAAATTAGGAATGGAATGTTGTATATAAATATCTTTGCTTTAGAAGTAAGCGTTCGTTTAGAATTTAAACAAATTGTCAAAAAACATTTAATACTTAAGGGTTACTACACTGTTAATGAGTATCTGAACGATAAAAGTCATGGGATGCTCGCTTGACGAAGGAGTAAATTAATTTTGCTCTTAATTTTAATGACATTATACTTTAAAGGACATATTTTTGTTAATTATTGTATGAATGACATTTTTTATGATTATTATGAATGACATGCTTTAACAAATAATTTTTTGACATTAATTTATTGATACATTTTGACATAATTTATAAAATGTTTTTTTTTTTGTATTAATTATAAATGACATGATGCCCGAGCCATATTTGAGCAGTTAAGTACACATTTTGTATTGTTTTGTTAAAATTGTATACTTAGTATTGTTAAATTTTTTTACATTGTGATTTGTGAAATAGAGGTACATTGTGAACTCCTGTGGTAAATTAAGTTCATCTTACTTTATACTTATACCAAAAATTAACAGTTTATATAATATCTACATAGAAACATTTATCACAGTTCACATGTTGCCTTTACCTTTTGTAGCAATATGCAAATTGAGGCAACCTGTAAAGCACACATTTTACTTTTTAATTTTCTTTACAACATAGAAAGCTGTAAGTAATTAAGTATCTATAGAGTTAAGTGTATTGCCTGCGTCACTTTGCATGCTACTTGAAACTGTAACTTACAAAAATTGTAATAACCTGGCGATTAAAAAGAGTGGCCTGAGTTTCTTGCCAGTTTTTCTCATGGCTCTACTTCGTCAGCGAACTGGCTGTAGGTTAATTTGCTGACATTTTGTAAACTTTGACGTTCATAAGTGTTAATTTAATTAACCTAAATGAATAAACATATATTTCATTTCATTTCATTTCATTTCATTTCATTTCATTTCATTTCATTTCAAAGGGTTTTTTTAACCCTTAAATGTGTGAAAAGGAATAAAAAAGATTGTATGAAACTAATTTGTTTTTAAATTTATAGTTTGCAAATTTGCATTGGGGTACTACCATATTTTTGACAGTAGTGGCTTTAGAAGGGTAAAATTGGGGATGAAACATTGTATTGAAAGATATTTGTTTTAGATGTTATCGTTGTGCAAATTAGTAGTGGGATGCTTTAAAGTTCTTTTTATATGAATGGGTTTAGGGGGTGAAACATTAAATAGACAGTTCTTTTTTTTTATTGCCTACAGTTGCAGATTGTTTTCCTAAGCTATAGTTAAGTTAAGTTTACATTCATGCTTTAACCAAAATGAAATATGCTGTTTTAAATATTTATCACAGGGTTAGCTATAATATTATAAATGGGAAAGTAACTCTATAAGTCTGTTACGCTTTCACGCCTAAACCACTAAACCGGCGGTTTGTTCCCACTTGTTCTACTCAGTTCAACGGTAGATCAAATGGGATTTTTTTCTTACTAGTTCTACGATATTAGATGTAACAAAAGAGGAAATTCGGTATAGTGATAGAATACGACCTTGACCTTGGGAAACAACATAGGCATATTTTTATAGCGAAAAATGGCTCAAAGAGGTTGTTAAAATATAGGATAAAAGTTTGTACGAATGCGATAACCGTCATTAACGTCGGCGAAGATGCGGGCAACAGCTAGTATAATAATATAAGCAATAAAAAACATGATGTAAGTCCCTAAACGTGTTGACGGAACAAATCTACCTAAATTTTTCTCTCTCCTAAAACCTCGCTTTATGCCGTTCGAAATATTCTTTATTTAAAATTTCAGGCGGTACGTTTGTTGTAATATTCATCTATCAATCTATTTGCGTGATATAAGTCTTGCTGTAATATATTAAGTACTTGGATTTATTGTTAATTTATGATTGTATAGATAGTTTAGAATCGAGACTACGCGAATCCATATAATGTTGAACTTCAGAGCAACATTTTTAATGACAATTATCCACGTTCGTACGTTGGTTACATTCGTAAAACATACTGACGAAAAAATCATTTCATTAAAACAACATTACTTAACTATTAATTACAGAATACTGTGATTTTCGATCATACTTATCAAGAGCATGGTCATCATTAAAAAAATGTCTGCATTATATACCTATCTTTTGTTTGCGTTAGGTATTGTAGGTAGGTATTTAATTTGTTACTAGAGTCATTAATATAAATTTTTAAACACAAAGAAAAGCAGTAAGACCGAGAACACTCCCTTAAGAAAAACTGTATTAAATATGTTTTCTTCTTTATGCCAGCAATGTTTTTATTGTACTACTTGAGTTCTTGGTTAAGATATTTTTTTATAATAATAAGTGCCTAATGGTCTCCCGTTTTCAAGTTTTGTTAGTAATATGAAAACCAGGAATTGTGTCTAAAGTCTGTGCTGAAGTGTGTTGTGCCATTTACTAATACCTACGCAGCTTGCAAATTCACAAAACTGTCAGCGGCTACAATTAGACAATATTATCTACGTAAATATTAGATATCATAAATCAAAGTATATCTACAAATTGTTAAGTAGGTTTATTAATAAGCCAATAGATAAAATATATAATTTCAGTAACATAGTACAGGACCTACTCACGTTATCTTTTACCGGATGAAAACACTCCCGAAAACAATTAATCACAACACAACTGGTGATAGTTTAGAACCTACTATTAGAACTACTATTTTTTTACGAAAAGTGATTTTTAGAAGTAGAAAAAATCCGCATTATTTTTCTGTAATAATGTTTTGCCACAATACCTAACAATACATGTGTGTGTGTTTGTCGTTGAGTGTCGTACAAATGAAATCGTTTCAGTCACCTATTTAGTATTCCGCAAGCGCCACAACATTGTTTGTTAAAAAAAAACAAATTATTATTTCGGGCCAGGAAGTAGTTAGCAACTTGTAAAGTTCTCTCTCTATAGTAAGTTACAAATTGTTACTAAACAAAACGGCGGCGGCGACGTAGGTATATAAAATATAAGTTTTTTTGGCGATATTAAATATATATTTAATTTGAGTTTAAAAAGCGGCAGTGGCATATCTTGTTAGTCTGGAGATGTATTTTTATTACATACTAGCGGCCCGCCCCGGCTTCGCACGGGTGGACATTTTTTAAACATTTTGGGATAAATAAAGATACTTTGGTATGGGAATATAGAAAATTGTTTTTCTTTACAGGCAATTTTTTTAAATTTTCTTTTCGTACGAACCATCCTCGTACTTTAAGGAATATTATAAAAAAAGAATTAACAATTTCGGTTTAGCTGCTCTTGAGATTTGCTTTTAGCAACACATTCAGCGATTCATTTTTATATTATAGATTAAGCCCCCTCCACATTGTATGTCCACATCGTTCTGTCTACTGCTTTATCCTACAAAAAATGGCGTAGCACCACGCCTATGTTTTTAAGACCAGCCTGAATGCTTGATGATAAATATATGTATCAATATAGTATTTACCTGAATACCCTTATATTTAATAAGTTCTTTTAGCCTGTCGACGATGAAGAAGCATCCATCTGTGTCGTAGTATCCGATATCGCCAGTTTTCAAGTAACCTTCTTCGTCAAACGTGTCTCGGGTGGCTGCCTCGTTCTCCACATAGCCTTTCATGATTAATGGTCCTTTCAAACATATTTCACCATTTTCATTCGGTCCCAACCTTTTACGAGTCTCGATGTCTACGACCTGTAGGTTAATAACACATTACTTACGTATTTTAGAATTATTATAATATTTTTATTTCTATCTCTATATCTATATGTTTTTCTTTGAAATCCATGAGGAGCCTTATGTTTATTTTATTTAGGTAGTGCCGTATAGGTACCTACATCTTCACAAACAACAACACAACGCCATCTAGACCCATGATATATAACATGTGGTTTATATTCTTATATATACCTATGTGTTTATCTTTGAAGAAGTCTATATCCAGCATACTTTAGTTAATGCCATAGTTTAAAATTGACAGCATTTCCCTATTATACATAATAGACTAGAGACAACTAGTACAATACTTGCCTTAGCTTTGACACCATGCAGCGGGTAACCAGCACTACCAGATTTGCGCGGCACGTTTTCATCATCAACATCACTTGTGGCCTTCAAAGAAGTCTCCGTCATACCGTATGCTTGGAATATACCTCTGCAATTCGGCATCCTGTTGATTTACATTTAATAAATATAACATTTTAAAGTCGTAATGGCCCAGTGGTGAACGCACTCGATTCGTAAACACGATGTCAGGGGTTGGAACCCGGGCAAGTACCTACCATTGTGATTTTTCAAATCATATGGACTTTCTAAGTTTATACGGACATTACTGACGGTGAAGGAACACATCGTGAGGATACTCGGACTTCTGAGGAAGTCTGAAATCGCCAATCCGCCTTGAGCAAGCATAGTGATCAATGCTCATACCTTCTCTGTATGGGAAGAGGCCTTTTCCTGCTGTAGGATAATAATGGGCCTATATGAACTTCATTACATCCACTTTTCACCTTTATGTGATTAGTCAAGTTATTATTCTATAGTCCAGTGCCTAAACGCAAACACTGTGGGGCAACTTAGACTATAATAAATATAGAACAGAATAATCCAAAAGCTTACCGTTTCATTGCTTGTTTGATGGTTTCAGAGCTGAGGGGTGCAGCGCCGCACCATACTGCCATGATAGAAGATAGGTCATAGTCTTCAACAATCGGCGCTTTTCCAAGAAACACCACAATAGGAGGAACAGCCGCCATAGTGGTCACCTAAAAATCAAATTAAATGAAGATTAATGGATATGATTAAAGCAAATTTGAGCAAGTAGCAGTAATTCATTTTCTTTAATAACTCTATAATTATACGATATGAAAAAAATTCAGGGTACTCTTAAGTAAAAATGTAAAATTTTTCACTCCATAGTTAATAAAATAAGCTTGCTTAGCCTTTAAGGACAAAGCCTATTAACCTACTTTTGCCATTTAAAACAGCGAGAAAAACAGCGAGGCAATATCACGCTTGTAAAGTAGAAAGTAGCAGCTAGAACAATGCGTTTGCTTACCTTATACTTCTGTATACACTCCAAATATGTGATAGGATTGAATCCGGTCAAATAGACCAGCGATCTATTCGTCAGTACAGCGTTCATGGTTGACATGAGCCCGTACGCGTGATACCAAGGTACAACAGTTAACATCCTGCTCTCTTGCAGGACTTTATCTTGTCTGCAAATATAATATATTATTGTACATATATGTAGTATCAAAATAAATGTGCTGAGGAAAGTTTTTAGCACGTAAGCATCATTACATTTCTACAAATATTATGTTCTAACCAAATTGTGCAAAAATCAGCTTCGTAGAAATTTTCTTCTTGGATGTGCATGTTGCCCTCTAACACTAAACAGGCTTTTCAATTTGTGTATAAAGTAATAAAAAAGAACTTACTCAAAATTTGCTGCAGAATACAAAAGGTTGAGGTGTGTAAGCATAACCCCTTTCGGTAGTCCTGTTGTTCCAGATGAATACAAAATAAAAACTGTGTCTGTCCAGCCGTGAACCTCTACCGGCTCAAACTCTAATGTATTTGCTTGTATAGTCATTTTCTGATATTCAATGATTCCTCTTTCGATCGGTTTTCCATCAAACTGTATAATTTTTTGTATACTTTTGAGTGGTTTAAACGCAGCGAGATTTCGTTCCAGTGCCGATTCAGAGGCAATTATGATCTTAGGTTTAGATATATTTAGGACGTGCGTCGCTTCCTCTGAAAACAAACAATACCAGTTATTTGTAGACTTCGGATAAATAAATCTATTATGCTCAAGTTAGTCGCAGATCATGAAATGCTAAGGTGTTATCACAATAAATATAGGATTACAAATTTATAGTCGTACACATTGAACATCTCTAGTATAGGTAAGACTGTCATCTTTTATGAACTGAAGCGTAGAAGTACCTACGTAGTTCATTTCAATTTCATTCAATCAAATTTCAGTTAATTTTATTTGCTTAGTCAGTTCTTACTGTTACGAAAGACGGTAGTGGACAATTGGGTAAGGTAGGTAAGGAGACTTAACTGTTACACTTTAAAAATTAATTTAGCAGACAGAATAAAAACTATCGAAATACCTTTGCTGTAGAGTGGATTAAGGGTAGTGACGGTGGCTCCACAGCAGACGATGGCCATCGCCGTCGGTATAAACTCGTCCCTGTTTTCACTGCATAGAGCGATCACGTCGCCTTTCTGTACTCCTAATTTTCTCAGTCCGGTGGCGACATTGACAATTTCTTGAAATAAAGCCTTAGATGTGATTTGGTGACCGGTTTCGCCATTGATCTGAACAAATATTAATTTGATTAAAATCTTTAATCGGTAAAACTTAAATATAATTCGTAGAATTTTACTTAAATCTGTCTTGTCACTCCATACGGAATTTTTGCAACGTAAAACATTGATAAGTACCTAGCTATTATTGTTAATAAAAATACACTTTGGACATAGGTATCTAAGTTTTATTTGTTTAAAGTCGATCCTGTTTATGATGCAGTAGGTATTTATTATTTTCTTGTCTAATAATGATGAGTGTGGTGAACTTAGGTATATTATTTTACGGTTCACAAATAAAATTAATTATATCTTATCTTACTTATCATTTTATATCTATCGCAGAGTTTGTCCTTGTAGGTCAGAGTGCGCTTCTACCCTTTGGGGTCTATTAAATGAGCGGTGATATAATTTGCTTAGTCATATTTTACTCATAGTATTTTCTCAAAATAGAACTACCATGGTAGTGGATCTTTGATAGTATAATAAATTTAAGAATTTCAAATACTTATACCTTGTTCTAATTATCTTTTAAGAACATTATATTTTTCTATTCTTTTAGTGAGTTTATTCACTCAAACCGAATGACCACAACCAGACCTATGTAACTTGTGGTGTTCAAAAAGCATACTCTATATAAGTGTATAATCTATGGCAAACTCCTCTTAAATGAAAAGAATTAACTAATAGTAATAAAATATACGTAATCTTTCCTTTTTAAAAAAAGGAAAGGAAAGGAACCCAGAGTTAGTCGGGCTCCGTCTTGCACATTTCAAAGTGGGTAAATATAAAAGTAGGTACTTATAATATGGATAATATGAGTATTTTAAGCGGATATTCTATGAGAGAGTAAATACTACTTCCTCGCCTTAAATAGACTGCAAGTAATATGCAAGTATTACTTAATGTGGCATGTGTCATCAAGGTATAACATTGAACGCATTAGCAATACAATGCAAGATTACAAGTTATGATTATTTTATATCTAGCTACAATACAAATAACAGCATTTGTAACACTTGTACATAACAGATAGCTAGGTATTTTTATATGCAAATATCACTATGTTCCTGTGTAAAATAATTGAGTTAATAATTATGGAAAATGAACAGCGCCCCTGGTATTTAATCTGAGAACTAAATTTTCTTTCTCTCAAAAAATTTTAGTTTTCATATTAAATACTAGAAGCGCTGTATCATTTCAAACATTGTGACCTTAATCACATTTTCACAAGTACCTATTACATTCCACAGACAATCCAGTTACAATAAAGGATCGTTGTACAATACAATGCCATGGAATAAGGTAGCATTTCAAAAATTTCTGCTAGATATGCATTAATAAAGCTTGTGATCTTATTAAGGACTAGCTGTGCCCGCGACTTCGTCCGCGTGGAATAGTGATTTTGGGCAGCATTTTTTGGATATATCTTTTGGTTTGTTTTGAATTATAAACATCTTCGTTTAGGTGAATAAGAAAAATCTTTACAGTAAAAGCTTCTCTATATACGATATTAGACGTATAGCCATCGGGGATCAAAGCCATACAGGCTGCTAGGATTACTTACACGTGGCAAATCCACATAAAGCTGACCAAAAACAGCCAATATTTAGATCCAAACTGACAACATTTAGTGTCTAGGCTTTATTAATTGTCATCGCGAAACATACGACTCACTGGAAACTGAACTCGTTTAAAACTAAACGGGAAAAAGGAATAAAAACGCTATAATGATTTTTTTATATATTAGCTTGCCAAAGTGACTCTACTCTGCCTGATGGCAAGCAGTCAGTTGAATCCAGAAGTGTTGGACACCATTCCAAAAGCCAAACTACTGGTATGGTGGCCTCCACTATGGCGGCTTAGTGAGATGCTTTTTCACGCCCCGCTTTAAAGACCCAGGATCAAAGTTAGATGGAAACTCATGCGCTGGCAAAGAGTTATAGGCTTTAATTGAGCGACAAAGGTATGAAGTGCTCAACCGTTTGGTTCGAGACCCTTTAGATTGCACTGTGAAAGAGTAGCACTTCAGTCCCGCACGTGTCGTTCTGGATAAAAAGGGAGAGGGTTTTTTTTTTTTTATATTAGCCTACCAAAGTGACTCCACCCCGCCTGATGGTAAGCAGTCAGTGGAATCCAGAAGTGGTGGCCACCATACCAAAAGCCATCGTTTTAAACTGCTGGTATGGTGGCCTCCACTATAGCTGCTGGGAATGGGGTTAGGGGAGTGAGGGAAGTGAGGAAAGAGCAAAGGGGGAAATTGGGCCCCCGGCACTCTCACTCACCGAACGAAACGCAGTAGTACGAATACTACTACTCTTACGTCGACCCATTCATGCTGAAACCAGCTTGGATCTTCTACCGTAATACTACGGTTAGGTCTAATTGGGCCCCTGTACAATGCCGCGGGTAGCCAGCGGCAACACCGTTTATACAGGTCTCTCTAGCTGGCGGGTTGACCCACACCAACCACACAATGACTCCACGGATACTCAGCTGGTCCCACACGTGCTGCGAGGATTGTCATCTCTGCATCAGTTGGGCCTCTGGCTCTCGCACTTACCGAACGAAACGCAATAATATGGATACTATTACTCTTACAACGATCTTCTATGAGAGGGTAGTACTTCCCTGGTCGATCCGACCCATTCATGCTGAAATCGACTACTACTATTTCGTAATTCACTTTAATTCCACCTATTTCGTAATGAGACGTGCTAGCAAACATGTTTTGTCACAAAAAATAAAAATAAAATAAGTCCAGAAAAATATAAATCTAACTTTTATTTACATTTTAATAAAGAAATAAGAGGTGTTAACCTAACTTAAAAACACTAACCTAAGCTAAATACATACCACATGTATGACGTGATTATTTAAATTGGCATAATTTTTTTATTTATAAACCGATTGACATGAAACAAAGACTAAATGTTAAGTGAAGCTTACCACAATGTATCAGTGAAAACCATATTTAAATCGGATAAGCCGTTTTTGAGATTAGCCTAAACAAACGCACAGACAAACAGACAAACAGACAAAAATTTTAACAATCATTGTTTTGGGTTCTATTTGCGTTGATAAAGATCCCATTAACATTTTTTCTAAAATATCTTCAATGTACAGACAGCGACCGGTTACATTTTTATTATATGTATAGATAGATTATACATATAAACACCCAGACCAATGCAAATAGACATGTTCATGCTACAAATATTTGCACTGAGCGGGAATCGAACCCGCGACCTCACAGTCCATACACAGTACCACCGAAATACAGAGGCAGTCGATTTCTCCCTGACTTTCCCCTCCCTTTCCCCTGACTTCTCCCTCACTACCCCCGCACTTTCCCCTCACTTCTCCCTTCCTTTCCTCTTCCTCCCCTTCCCTTCCCCCTCCCTCCAAATTTCAAGTCGCCAACTTCAAAAGCAAAGATTTTTCCATACAATATTTCATCTCTTATTTCACTCCTATAAATCCACCCCAGTAAAAAAAAAATTATGAGCGTATGTCTTATTTAAATAAAAGTATTCCAAAACAAAATTTTAAAGCTGTAACTTAAAAAATGAAGACGTTTCATACAATCGATTTCATCCCTTTTCATACACTTAAGGGTGGAATTTTTAATAACCCTTTCTTTGTACACTTCTAGACATTAAGACAAACACACCCTCCAAATCTCAAGTCGCTACGACCAGCGGTTTAGGCTTTACGTTGTCTGTCAGTCAGTCAGTCAGTCAGGACAAAGCCTTTTATAATATGTATGGATGTATGGATTAGACGTATAGCCATCAGGGATCAAAGCATACAGGCTGCTAGTAATGCTAACACGTGATAGAGCCACATAAAGCTGACCGAAAAACAGCTAATACTTAGATCCACACCCACAACTTTTAGTGTCTTACCTTTACTTTAATTACTTAATTAATTAATTAATTAATTTAATTAGTCATCGCAAAACATAGGCTCACTGGAAACTGGACTCATTTAAAACTAAACGGAAGATTGTTTAGAATGAGCGGAATCCGAAAAATAAAAACGCTATCAGCTAATTCCGTAACGTGTTAAAGTCTCTGTTTCTATCAGATTTCGTAGTAAATTAACAAATGTTCGACGTGATTCTTTAAATTGGCATAACTTTTTTATTTATGAACCGATTGACATGAAACAAACACTAAATGTTAAGTGAAGCTTACCACAATGTATTAGTGAAAACCATATCTAAATCGGATAAGCCGTTTCTGAGATTAGCGTGAACAAACGCACAGACAAACAGACAAACAGACAAACAGACTAACAGACAAACAGACAAACAGACAAAAATTGTAACAATCATTGTTTTGGGTTCTATTTGCGTTGATAAAGGCCCCAATAATTTTTTTCTCATATATCTTCCATGTACAGACAGCGATCGGTTACATTTTTATTATATGTATAGATCGGTAGCTATTTTTATAAAAAAATTCTTTTGTATATAGCTTTATTTCATGTAAAGAAACACATCATGACTATATAGCATATTTTCTATAGGCTTATCTATCATAGGCGCGCGTGGCGATACATAATGATAAGTCACTGATCAAGGATCGCACAGATGATAAAATTGTTTCATAACAACATTATTGAAATTGTTATCTTTTTATTGAACTTCGCCTTGTTGGTCAGAGTACGTCGACCTCTTGGAATTTTCGTACTAGCTTAGTTATGCGTTGACATCTTATTTATTTAGGGAAAATTTAAAAGAAAATGATATTTGTCTCAGTTGGGATCCCGTCTATATTTAGGTGGGGATAAATTCCTTTATATATTAGGTACCTATTTCCTAACTGCCATGCAGAGGTTTCGGTCTCGATCCTCGATCCTATTGGGTTTCTCTATCGAGAAATACTCAATGTTACTTGTACGTGTATTTAGTTCGGATATGCCCGAAAATGGCATCAGGCTTGCTCCCTGTTACAAGGGCACTAACATAGTTGGCGAAACTGCGTGTTAAATATCTCAGCCTTCGGGGAAAAAGGCGTGAAGGCAGGGCTCACAATATCCTGTCTGACGAGACATAGAAAGGACCAAGAGGTCTACAACGAGTCTACTGACAAGTAACAAGTCCTGTCTGACGGGTTTCGCGTAACTGCGGTTTATAAATTATAACTTTAACTTTTTAAATATACTTATGAGACGTTATTTTAATATTAATTTTATTTATAATTGTTTACATTATTTAAATGAGACCAGTTAGAACGGGTTTCCTTTAAGTCGTAATTACCATTGGACCAATGGCATGATTTATCTATGTGAATGTAGGTATGTAACATGTTAAGCATTTCCAGTCGTACGTACAGACAGTATTAGCCAGCAAAACTATAATTAAGTATATAGGAAGGGTTCTAACAACTTTGTTATACGCTGCTTATACAGCTTACACCTAATTTTAAAAAGTTAAGAACACATTTTTGAAATATAGCTCCGATTAAATGATAATAATTTAAAACCATGAAATATGACACTAAATTGCGACGTTGCCACTCTTAAGGAGTAAACAAACAAACTTCCAAAATAAATATTTCTAAATCACGTTACCTAAGTATATTAATTTGTCTCAAGCAAAAATCGTAATAAATACGACACACTGCAAACTAGTAGGAGTTACGGTAGTGCTAGTTGCACATTCATGTTAAAAATAACGGTTTAATTTAGTTATAATTTAATTTTAGTTATCTGATCTAAACAAATAATAAAATAATATGATTGTTTAGTGCATATAAATACATAGATAAACATATTTTTATTTATTTACACACTTACTTATGACCGTCAAGATTGTCAGGAGAAAATATCAACAACTTTACCTACAGCCAGTTTGTTGACCAGCCATGACCAATACTGACAAGAAACACAGACCTTCTTTTTTAACTCTAGTTGTAAATGTTTGTTGTCTAATTTCAAGTAGGTATATCATCCATTCTGACCTAGTTAAACACACCACACTCCATATATAAGTTACAGATGCAAAATAAAAACTCACAAATTAAATATGTTGTTTACAGAGAGGTTTAATTTACACATTCAACGAAATAGTGAATAAAATACTCAAGTTAAATTATACTAAGTACAGAAGTAGGTAAGTAATAAATAATGTATCTCACCAGATTAGGTTTGTCTCCTTTTTCACAGTTTAATCTCAATTTGTCAATAATATACTGGCCGAAAGACAAATGTGCCGGCACGGGAAGCGCTGGCCCCGTTGTAACAACATTATTTACAATCATTATCACTACACAATGTCACAGCTGATAGCCCAGTTAAAGAGAAAGTGTTCATTCACCACGCGTGCAATAATGCTCACTAACTACAGATAACTGAACTATATATGTGCGCTTTATCTGTGTAACTACGTAATAATGTTGTTGGGATAAATTAATACCTATATGATTATGTTAGTTCACATTTAATTTATTATGCTTATTCTGCGAAAATTAGGGTTTCATTATTAATTAAATACAATCTATTAAGTATATTCTACGATTGTATTTACATGTCTTTATAAAAAGTAAAATTTTTGTGAAATATGTATAATAATAAAAGAAGACAAAAAAGATATTTGTTGTCTTTTCTTTAAATAACCTATAATTACTTAGTCTTAATTAATGTGCGCAAACTATTTAACTCAACACACATTTAGGTAGTAGGTAAGTTTGGATTTTGCACTTTGCAGTTGTAGAAATATTATCACACGTAGGTATACTTAACAGCGATAAAATTAGATGTTTATTGCGAAAGATAATGTATTTAAGTGCCCCTATCGGATGATATTTATCATTTTCTATTGCATTATTTCATGTAGCTCGTAAGAAAATGGAAATAAACTATTATTGTTAAACTATTTACTATTGACACTAGGTATGCTTTTTGAATTTTTGAAAGAGGCACGTAGATAGGCATAATGTCTTTATTAGATACTCCACTTGATCTTGGTTACATTATACCTATTTATATGTTAGAAAATACCATTGAGATCAAAATCAACTTTAAACCTTCCAAACGTGAAAGCGATGAGGAACACCATAAGATAAGGTGTACCTTCTCGTTGTGTGCTAGTTGGCATTACCTATATACGTTAAAGAGTGAGACTATAACGTCTGTTTCACTTTATAGAATGTCACAACAGCGATCATTGACCTCTGTGATCCTAAATTATTTCTTAGTATATGTACCTGTTCGGGACGAGTGTTCCCGAAGCGTCGAATGGTTCGTGGGGTAAAGAAGAGACTTTACAACTGTTTGGCAAACAAGTCTATTCCAGAGACAATAAGTACATACAACGTACCAACTATAACAATGCTATCAACTATACTATAAGATGTCGGAGACTAGATGTGCTCGTGCTCCCGTACTTTGTTTTAAATTGAAATGAAAAGTCGAGTAAAACTAAGATACTTACTAATAGTAAATAATATTAGAAAACATAAGTGTACCTACAAGAGAAGGTTACATTTATTGAATTTATAATATTGGATATTAGTTCTCACCGAAGCTTATGGTATGGTAAATACTTCAAGCGATTCTGCTTTCAGAATCCTCTATCAATGATGATCATTTAAAACTACAACTCATAGCATTGCTTACGTGATGCAATCTTGCAAACGGGTTATTCCTGAAATCCCCATTGACTTTCTTCATAAACTGGTTGTAGTACAAATGATGTCTGACTTATAATCATCGCCTCTCTGCGTTCAAAGCAACTTATCAATGGCCTACACTACAGTACCTGTTAAGTTCATGGTCTTCTACATTTCGCGAACTGACTAATTTTATTAAACAAATAAATAAAATGTTTTTTTCATAAAAAAGCAGATTGTTTCATAATAATTAATAATTATTGGCTCCTTAATGTTCACTGGTGGTCGCCTGTTTGAAATTCGACCGTAGTTTATACATTTTTGAGATTTTTGAATCGTTTTTGTGTTGGTTTTGTGAAATAGTGTACCTAGGTACCACTATTAATTACAAAATAATAAATAAACTATTACAACAAAATTATAAATATAGTTCTCAGAGTAATTACTAGCTGCGCTGTTTATTTTTCATACATTTTATTATTATTACATTATTTTATGTAGTTACTAGAGATCCGCCCTCGCTTCGCTTCGGTATCAAAAGTTTCATCCGATCTCATAACAAACTGCTACGGCAAATATCATAGCAATAGTGTGGTATTGCATCATTCAGATTTACAAAGGCGCATAAAATGACTCTTGGCTTGACTTAATCCTCACATCTGGCCCTTCCTTAGCTTCATCCTATGGTCAACTTTCTGCTCCCGGTTTTTCCCACCATGACCTTATTTATCTGTCATATGTCCTAAAACCTCCCAAACCCAAGCCCAAAGTACTGCACATGCGTTGTTTTAATCGTATAAACGTCGATAAGTTGAATAATGATGCCTCAGAAATCACCTGGGAAGATGTACTGACAGCCGACACAATTGATGATAAGGTGAACATCTTTAATAGCCATATCCTTAGATTATATGATAAACATGCACCCGTGAGAAAAATAAAGCTTAGACGTCCTCCAGCTCCATGGATTACTCAGGGAGTTCGAATGTGGATGAGGCGCAGAGATCGAGCCTTTCGAAATTTTAAGAAAGACCGAAGTGGAGAAAACTGGACAGCTTTTAAGTCTGCAAGAAATCGATGCAACCAGATGATACGTAACGCCAAACGCCGACATATTCTCAATAACATCACTTCTGCCTCTCCCTCCGATATCTGGAAGTTCCTCAATACACTAGGTATCGGCAGACAGCCTCCCGTTGATTTACATGAGACATTTGGTTTGGACGATATCAATCGTCATTTCTCCTCTACATTTCTGATGGATCACCAAACCAAGTGTCAAACTGTTAGTTACATAGCTTCCTTACCTCGCTATAACATACAAAGTTTTCGATTTTCTCCAGTTGGAAAAGATGAGATCAAAAAAGTTATCCTCTCTATCAAATCCCATGCAGTTGGCTGCGATAACGTCAGTCGACGCATGATCACTACCATCATTGATCACCTCCTTTTTCCTATTTCCCACATCATTAATTTTTCCCTTGACATTGGAGTTTTTCCGTCCTTGTGGCGCAAAGCCTGTGTAATTCCCCTACCCAAGATCGCAAACCCATCTCTTCCCAGTCACCTGCGTCCCATATCCATTCTTCCTTTCTTGTCTAAAGTGCTCGAGGGCTGTGTACACAAACAGCTTTCCCAGTTTGTCTATCAAAATAACATCTTGAGTCCGTTGCAATCTGGCTTTAGACCTGGTCATAGCACTGTTTCCGCGCTCCTGAAAGTGACTGGCGATATTAGAGAGGCTATGGAAGACACCAAGGTCACAGTGCTGGCTTTGATTGATTTTTCGAACGCCTTTAATACCGTCAGTCACGACATCCTTTTATCTATCCTCTCCTACTATATGGTCTCATCCGATTCTCTGGAATGGTTTTCAAGTTATCTTCGAGGTCGTCAGCAGTCGGTTCGTTACAAAGATTCAACATCGTGTTGGGCTAATGTTGACGCTGGCGTTCCTCAAGGCGGCATTTTATCTCCTCTATTATTTTCAATTTTTATTAATCTCATATGCCCTAACCTTCAGTGTGCGTATCATCTGTATGCTGATGACTTGCAGATTTACTCTCAAGCCAGTGTTAGCTGCGTTACGTCTGCGGTGGATATGGTGAATAGGGACTTGGCTTATATTAAGAACTGGTCGGATAAATTTGGCCTGATCGTAAACCCAACTAAGTGTCAAGCAATCATCATTGGCAGCCAGCGTCTACTCTGCAGACTTGACTTTCTCTCTCTGCCCTCAATCACATTCAATGGTATCAACGTTGATTTGAGTACAACAGTAAAAGATCTGGGGTTGTATATTGATACAACATTAAATTGGGCAGCTCAAGTCACACAGGTATGTCAGAAAGTCACCGGTATCCTACGTGCTCTGTATCGACTGAAAAACTTTCTTCCGATTAAGACTAAAACAATGCTTGTGCAGACTTTAATTTTCCCGTTAATCGATTATGGTGATGTGTGTTATTATGACCTGAATGCAGATCTACTCAACAAACTAGATCGTCTTCTCAATAACTGCATTCGATTCATATTTAATCTTCGCAAGTATGACCATGTGTCTACTTATCGTTCACAACTGAAATGGCTTCCAATTCGTCAGCGACGTAGTCTACGCGCACTCTCTACCCTGTATTCCATTCTTCTATCTCCCCATACTCCCTCTTATTTAACTCCTCAGTTTCAGTATCTATGTTCTACTCATGACCGCAATCTTCGCTCTACAAACAATCTCCTTCTTCTGTGTCCTTTTCACACCTCCGATTTCATTAATTCCTCTTTTCCAATTCAGTCCATCCTTCTTTGGAATGCTCTGCCTTCAGAAATCAGGATGTGTACCAGTCGTATCGTGTTTAAGGCAAAAGTTAAGTCATTACTTCTAAGCAAATTAGCAGAATCATCACAATAATAAGGTAATTATATATTATGTATATATTTATTTATCTTTCTATATAATTATATGTATTATTTGTAGATTATATTTATAATAGGAATCTATATACGTATTGCATATTTGTATATAATGTTATTTATTACATATTTTTTAATGTTCTAGTCTTAATTTATACATCTACCTTGCTTCATCTCTGCATCACCCATTAGGTTGACTGGTAGAGAATGCCTCAGGCATTAAGTCCGCCTTTATACATATGTTCTGTATATGAAGTTTAAATAAATAAATAAAAAAAAATATTGAAATTTTAAAAAATTACTGGAAAATTGTTAATCGTAATAAAATTTAGCCTATGTTACCCGCTCAATTTATTGATGTCTAAAGGAGCAAGAATTTTTCAAATCGGTAGCGTAGATTTTTAGTTAAATCGTTGCAACAAACAAACATACAAATAATCAAATCTTTTCTCTATATAATATTAGTATAGATATAGATTTAGACTCCATTACCTGAATGTAATCTATTCCAGATCATAACCATGTTTCTTACTCCCTATACAATTATTACAAGTGGTACTAGTAGGTACTTTCGTCAGAACCGAGACGTAATAGAAGTAGGAGGAGAGAGAAAGTATTCATGGCGGCGCCGATGCACCTATTATTATTATTCTATATTTGGTGACTTATTAACGAATTACATTTAGCTAAATACATATTACAGTTAAAGGATTCATTGATTTAACTAGAGCTAATTCATCGCTGATTTTGTTGCTATTAATAATATGTAAATATTTATTGATACCTAACTCAATTTTGTGTTGAACTCGCATTTGAAGTGGATAGAACAAATCTCTGATACTTAATATCACCGGTGAACGAAATATAATGGCTTTTCCTAGAAGACTCTGAAATATTTCTCTGACAGAAACTGTACTACGCCATCTATAAAAAGCTAACAAGGCTCTTGTTATATTTTATTTGTATGTACTATCGAGCCAACTGAATCATGCATGGACCCATATTGCTGATAACTGTCAAACTTATAAGATCTACAGCAGTGTATAATGTACTGACGCATTTATCTCTAACATAACAACAGTATACCTAGTAAAATGACAGTGTCCAATAAAATGATAACAAGGTCGTTGCTAAGGAAATTTGTTTTAACATACTTGCATTTAGATGGATTGGCAAAATGAGCTAATGGTAAAACATGATTCACTTGGTTCGATAGTACCTAGGACCTAGGTAGACACAGTGCGATCAACTTAATATTTCTTTCATCATGCTCTTATTATATACTACTATCTTTATCTAGGATAGCTAAAAGTCCAATTTAAAATATTCAAAGATCAAATTATATCCATATAACAGTCGTCACGATGATGTAAGTAATTTAATTTGATATGAAATAATCATATGTTATAAATAAGTGGAGCTAAACAACACATTTATTCAAACGCAAAACGTCCACTGCACAATATCTCACCTAACGAGACCCCTATCTACTTAAGTAGTCTAACTATCTGTTATGATCTGATCCGATCTGATCTGATAGATGAGAGTGCTCACGACCGGTCAAGGTGCCGAAGCTTGGGGTAGTCCAGCAGAGCATTGGTTGATATAATGATGATGACACGAGTTTGTATTTAGGTAGGTAGGTACTCGTATACCTATTCATTTTCTACGGATAAGTTGCAGTTAAAACTCTGATCATTAGCCTATCTAAAGTATCTACTCCTACCTACAAAAAAAAGAAAAGATTTTTTGTGGTATTCATTTGCTAGATAAATCTACGTTGTGTGTAGTATTTGCGTGATTATGATATATAAATATCCTGCGACCTACAAAAAATAATTTTCTATTATCATAAATATCTTTTTTTTTTCTTCTCGAGTATGTACTTATAGCAAGCAAAAGTTTAAATCATCGCCGATGACAGAAAGAAAGATGACTTCCTAGACATTTGTTTTTATTATCAAGTTGTAGTGCAATGTGGCTTGCTTTTGTTTTCACGGAAGATGGTTGTCACTTAATTTCATCCACATTTTTTCTATTTTTTATCATTGTATTATACCATTAATATCATCAACAAGAATATAATTCTAAACTTGACGCTGGCAGAAATAGCTGACACAATCGTCGGCTCTGTTGCCAAAAAAAAAAGAAGAAGAAGAAGAAGTAGTGCAATGTGTTGGGTCAAGTCCAGAACAGCGTAGGGAAAGTGAGCGGGGGAGAGAGGCAGCTGCTCCGTCTGCTATAAACCCCAATGCTTAAAACCGTTACTGCAACCCTTCTAGAAGGAGCTGCTGCACCTTTCTACCTGTACCTCCCTACGCCAATTGGAGTTGGAGTCTTAGAGTGGGTATCTCCATACTTATTAAACGACACTCCCACCTATTACCATACCAGCGGAATACTTAATTGAAAGAAATGAAGAAAGTATTTATGATAGAAGATATATCAATCACTTTTATAAGCGTTATTTAAATAAAAATACGGATGAAGTCACCCCAGTCATACATCATTAATATAGACTATGTACCTACTTAACAAGAAGAGTATTTAGATACACTTATAAATAAAACAATTAAGAAATACTAGCCCTTATTTGCATATAACATTAGTAACATGATGCATTAAATACCTACTAAATTCATTAGTAATATTATACGTAAAATAAAAAAGGCCGTCAGATTCAAATTTAGTCTAGCTTTGATAACAAGGTATTACAAAATATATCTGTTATTTTCTTTCTCTAATATCTAAAAGAAACTGCCGTTCGCCAGCATGATCATGTTTCATAGAAATTCTCAGTCGCCCACTGGCGGAGTCAATATTTATTTTCATCTAAACTAATAGAAAAGAGAAAAGATTTGATGTTTGTTTGTTTGTTCCGATTTAACTCAACATTTATGTAACCTTTATAACATTTGTAACATTTATGAAGCCCGGAGGCTACTAAGACCCTTGAGCCTTTACAGCTGCGAAGAGACATCGCCTCAATGGCCGTCTTCTATCGCCTTTACCATGGAGAGTGTTCTGAAGAGCTCTTTGAATTAATCCCACCTTCTTCCTTTTTATCCAGAACGACACGTGCGGGACTAAAGTGCCACCCTTTCACAGTGGAATCTAAAAGGTCTCGAACCAAACTGTTCAGCACTTCATACTTTTGTCGCTCAATTAAAGCCTGGAACTCTTTGCCAGCGCATGTGTTCCCATCTAATTTTGGTCCTGGGTCTTTTAAGCGGGGCGTGAAAAAGCATCTCACTAAGCCGCCATAGTGGAGGCCATCATACCAGTAGTTTGGCTTTTGGAATGATGTCCGCCACTTCTGGATTCCACTTACTGCTTACTATCAGGCAGAGTGGAGTCACTTTGGTAGGCTAATATAAAAAAAAACGATTTTAAAAAATTCTTTCACTTTAAGGGAGCAGGTAGCATAGGCTATATTTTATTATGATTAACATATTTTCAATCATTTTCAATATTTCAATATTTTAAGCACCTTTGTAATGATATCAGATAAGATAAATACCTAAATCATCAGTATCATACCACTGCAGGCAAAGGTCTCTTCTATATAGAAGGCATGAACATTACTCGCCACGCTTGCTTGATGAAGATTGACGATTTCAGACTAACTAAATTCAGTCAAGTGAAATAGCATTTAGGAACTTTCTTTGACTCGACTGAATTTAGTAAAATACGCGGATAGTCCAAGATAAATATTTTTTTTTTATTGCAAGAATCAGTAATGTCAGTCATGCATGCACGAACTCCACGAAGTCACTGTCATCTTGACAGCATTAAAAAGTTTTTTGATCCTGTCAAAGTTGTCAAACCGGTGCCTGTGAGCTGTGAGCGATTAGTTACGTACCAGATTAAATGAAAATAGTGATAATAATAAAATAAATAATGACCGTGTTATGAAGGCAGATATTAATTTATCATACGTCGTCGTAAATATAGTCTATTTGTAATTTATATCTCTGTTACGAACAAATACAATCGATAATCCTGTTCTTATCATATTAACCAAGGTATTATATGTACACCGATAAGTTATTGTATTTCTGATAAAAAATATATTTGTGGTAACTGATCTCTTTTTAAGTCAACAGTGTGATACGTAGGTAGATTTATAGAAATATATAATAATCAAAAAGATGTCAATAACCGTTCATAACAATGTGGTGTCGGGACCTGAAGAACGAGGCATTCCAGCACATTTGTCTTATGGTCAATTTCTGTTTGATCAGCTGAAAAATGGTGGTGATAAAGTAGCTTTAGTAAGTACCTACTCCTACTTCTAATAATTTCTAAATTTGTGACTTACTTTTGGGGTTGTCCTATTAGGCCAGAACACTCATCTCTTTGGTTGTTTTCTGCTATCCCTCTACCTTTTAACTTAAACTTCTTAGGTATACATTTTATATGCTAATTATAATATTAAAATCTTAACAGCAAAAAACAAAATATCATTCATTTATCGCTTCACTATTTACTATCAATAATTACTTATTAGGTTCTTATAATCACTT
This sequence comes from Parascotia fuliginaria, assembly GCA_963082885.1. NCBI lineage: Eukaryota > Metazoa > Arthropoda > Insecta > Lepidoptera > Erebidae > Parascotia > Parascotia fuliginaria. The sequence continues at coordinate 10,532,486 of OY720188.1, forward strand.
TGAGCATGGTGACAATGTCATGTGAAGTCCTAGTTCAGACTTGCAAGCACTGTTTTAAAAACCTTCTCTAATAGGTATATAAAAAGTTTAATTTACTTATACTTTGTTTTAGATCAATGCTGAAACAGAAGAGTATGTTACATTCAGGCAGATTCTTCAACACAGTGTGAACCTAGCTGTAAGCTTACAGAAACTAGGTTTGAAGAAGGGTGATGTTGTAGGCTTGAGCAGTGAGAACAGGTTCGAGTTTGCAGTGGCTGCTCTAGCCATAGTGTACTGTGGTGGAGTCTTATCTACACTTAACATCACCTACTCACCTGGTAATATATTATTATTAAAACTGTATATTTGTCCTATAAGTGAAATGAAACATGTAGAACCATAGTATGTTCACTTCTGCTACTTTGGCTATCAATTTATAGCTCTTTAGCTATAAATTGATAGCCAAAGCTTCTTTAAGCTGGATGGAAATAGCCCACATCTGTCTGGTTGTTTATCCATCTTGTCATCCATCAGTCATCTGAGTCAATAGTTTGCTATGTGCCCTATGACTTCCATTTGCTACCTACTACCTACCTCTAATTATTTAGAGTTGTCTCGAACAGGTTTTATTTATAGAATAAAGAGCTATTGGTATCAAATCTGTACATACTACACATAACAATATCCATTATTTATCTGTTCTATAATTTTCAGGTGAAATAACACATTTACTAAAAATCACTAAGCCAACATTCATCTTTACCTCACCAATCACATCACAGAATATCTACGACTGCTGCAATGAATTGTCCCATCCCTGCAAACTTATCATGTTTGGTGACTTTGACGTTGTGCCTAACTGTATCATGTATGACAACCTTATCAAGGACCATGTGGATGTGGATGACTTTGTCCTAGTTGATGTTGATGGCTTGAATGACACTGTGGCTGTGATGTGCTCATCAGGCACTACTGGGTTACCGAAGGGAGTAATGCTGACACATGTGAATTTTCTTACACTCTCAGCACATATGAAGTAAGTTCTTGACTATAATCCTACAAATATCATAAATGCAAAAGTAAAGTCATGAGAAGTACTGGTAAGAAACTTGGGCAAGATGCATACTTCACATTAAGTATTTATAATCAATTAATTATTCTTGCATTAAGCTAGGAATAATGTGAACAAATATATAATGATGTACTTTTTGTTTTCAGATATTACTTTGAATGTGTACAAAATGAGAAGAACCATGGCATAGTAACAGGCTTGTCACTGATACCATGGTTCCATGCTTATGGATTCATCACAACCTTTGCTGTGATTGCTTTAAATATAAAGATAGTGTTTCTAGTTCGTTTTGACCAAGAGCAGTACCTGGAGACTATACAAAAATACAAGGTGGGTGGGTCAACTGTACACTAAAATTATATTGGACTTTGTTTTTTGTAATTGTAAGTTTGTGTGTGAGAGTAATCTCTGAAACTACTAATCCGGTTCTAAATATTCTTCTATTAATAAGAAGCCATATTATCTCTGAGTGTAATTGACTATTTTAAAACATTTATTCTGACAAATTATCCTCATAAAGCCAGGATAAGTCCATAGTATAATATAATTGAACTGCACTGGAGTCAAGATATAAATTTGGTAGTTAAATGTAATTATGTAAACTTTTCCTTAAATCATAGCACATAAATTTGGCTAAATTGTAAACCATGTATTTCATTATTTTGTTAATTAATTTCAGATAAACATGACAACAATAGTGCCACCATTAGCAGTGTTCCTGGCCAAGGACCCACTGGTACTTAAGTATGACTTATCTTCTTTAGTTGAGGTTTGGTGTGGAGCAGCACCATTGTCTAAAGACATACAAACTGCTGTCTCTGAAAGGTAATTTAATGTATTATTTAGAAAGTTTTTATTTAACTGATAATCATAATTAGTTGACCTACTATTTGTACTTAACTACTGCCAAATTTAAGCCACATAGATCAGGTACTTTTGAGATTTCGTTTTTTATAATATTGGTAGGTAAAATATTCATAAATTATGTAAAGCTCTTTCTTTCCGGTTTACTGAATTTGATTAGTGTACAGATGTAGAGGGAATAGTGTCTACTATTTAAGTATTCAATTTGCTAAATTATTCCTGACTGGCACTAATCAATGTCAATGGTCAAATATGTTTACTCGATACCACTGGCACCAATCAGCATACAAACCGGCTTCTAAAAATAAACGTAGCTCCGCTCCGCGTTCATGAATTGTAAACTATGTAAGCAATGGTATGTAACAAGTAATTCATTGTTATTTATTGAATTTTAAGAATAAATATTACTATTCTTGCTATATATTATTATTATCATTAAAATATTCATAAATTTACAATGCAAATGTTTATATCTTTAAGACTTATATCTCTTAGAAAATATCGTAACCCTAATTGTAGATAGAACTTACGAGGATTGAGTTGTGTTTCAAATAAAAAAATAATGTCAGTATGTGTAGAACTGAAGAACATAATAAAACTTTACGACTTCGAAATAAACTTTGTAGGTACTGAATTTTAATATAGTAATGATGTCAACTTCACATCAACCAATTAGCACAATTTAATAGTTTGTCTGTTGACACCATTAGCTGTATAAACATCAGTTTTGGTTACAAGGATATTTGTTAATGTTGTAGCCCTAAGCGGATTTCAATTGTATTTATACATCATTAATTTATTACATTATTCAAACAAATTAAAAAACATTAAGTATTGTAAAATATATTTAAAAATGATTACCATACTTATATATTTAAAAACTCGGTTTAACCCTACTGCAGTTGGTTATCTGCACTGTGTTTACGGTTTCCTTCCAACTATTGTATGATTATACTAATTATATTGTATAGCTAGCTGCCCTCGGCGCGGTTCCACCCGCTTTAAGTTACATCTTTGGCTGCTGCTCTGCTCACCTCAAGAACTGGGCTGTCAAACGTTAATAATTTATATTCAGAGATTACGGCGCTCAAACAAAAACAATCTTTTCCGCTTTATTAGACGACAGTTCAATAATAATCATAATCAAAATCTTTATTTGCTGTAAACAAGGTACATTTTGGTGTTACATGGGACTGGACACATATATTTTATAGGTTATAGCTCATTCAGCCATCACAGATAGGTACGATGCAAATATAAAAGTAATAATAACTCTTTAATAGTGGGAGCCCCCATGTCCGCAGTTTGCTTTGGTATTTGATATTGTGTTTATTAGTTCTGAACTCCACTGACTGTTTACCATTCCTATATTCCTATATTAAAAAAAAAGTACGGTAATTGCCGTAGGTTCGACATTCACCCCTGACAAATATTTGTGTAATCTACAAATACTCGCAAGTCTAAAAAATAAATGCTCGTTTCGAGAAGCTTACTATACTTTCAATTGTATAGAATATACGTTTAATAATTGAATATTCCTAAACTGACCCGAAAACCTAACCCGGTTGCGGGTTAGGTTAGAACGAGCAAAAAAAAAATGTATTCCTAACCTGACCCGCGACGCATCGTTCCTAACGTAACCCGAGCTGCTATTTAAGTAGGTTTTCCTGTTAAGGGCTCTTGTTGTAATGTTTTTTTATGAGAAGCCAATAGGGTTAAAAATCGCGTGCATCCATTTTTCAACATAAAATCATTAAAATTAACTTTAAGACTATCTTTTGTTTTCCCGATCATTTGGTTTTTTTTAAGTACAAATCGACGGGATAAAGAGCAAATAGAAAAACCTATCAATATAAAAGTTTGGGGTACGTTAGGAACACAGGTAAGTAAGAATAAGTTTTTTTTGGCTCATACCTAATCTAACCCGCAACCGGGTTTGGTTTTCAGGTCAGGTTAGGAATAATAGCCATATATTTTTTCAGAACAGGTATAGACTTTATAAAACAAGGGTATGGTCTCACAGAAGCGACTATGGCATGTCTTGTGGACTTAACTAGTGGAAAGAAAATCGGTTCTTGTGGGACACCCGCTCCTGGCATGAGAGTTAAGGTATATTTCATTTTTAACATTCATTAGATATTACAGTCTGCATCGTGCTATTATTATATATATTGTTCTCTAATGCACACAAGATGTAAGTCACAGACGATATGACACATTAAAACTATGCTATAGAAAGTACAATGACCAGTGTATATCTGGTGCAGTGGTATTGTCGGATTACTGTCAGGCCGAGGTCTCGGATTCAACCACTGGTGAAGTAACGGATTTTCTGTCGAGAAATTCTTACTATTAGCACAGTCTAGAATTGTGTCCGCTAAATGACAACAGGCTCGCTCCTTATTACATTTGATTCAACACAACTGGCGTACAAGATATACAGAATATACAGCAGAAGTAAATTTGCAGTATACCAATAATAATTCTCAGACGTAAGTAATATCGCAATCATATTTTATGTAGGCATTTGTTGTAAGACCGAATGAAACGTTTGATAACTAAGCGAAGCGAGGGCAGACGTCTAATAATAATCATATAAATCAGATCAGGTGAATAAATTCACAAACAGACAAAAAAATATAATTAAATATGTATTGAAATGTTTTTAGATAATCGACATTGAAACTGGCAAAAGATTGGGTCCGAAACAAGAAGGTGAGCTATGGATCAAGTCTCCATTACGTATGAAAGGTTACATGGGCGACGAGGAGTCAAGCGATGAGTTGTTTGACAAAGAGGGATACGTAAGAACTGGAGATATCGGTTACTACGATACGGACGGCTACTTCTATATCGTCGACCGATTGAAGGAACTGATCAAATATAAAGGATTTCAGGTAAAGTGACACAACAATATCTGTTGGTATAATATATAAGGCGCAATATAACTACTGTGTTCCACTGGGAACCGCAACTACCTTAGATACACTTTGACGTTTAGTACTGTCAGCACGTAGCGTTCTGCTTACGCGAGAAACTTACTATTATGATACCTGTCCTAAGCTGCTATTCTAGTGTAACAAGTAGTCAATGGTAAATGATTTATAATCAGTGGCTGGTATTAATTAGTGCGATTTATGTCACCTATCAGCGTGTAATATTCACTGCTAGACATGGAACACCTAAACTCAAACTTAAAACGTTTATTTGTATAATATGGGTACACATAGGTGACATAGGTTGTTGCATTGTACAGTAGTTTCACCATATTCAACTGATCAGCATGCTAGCAACAAGCTAGTGTTGTGTACAAAAACTTATACATTATCGTAGACAATTAATTTCAAATATAAAATATCTTTATAGTGTTTTACAAATAATAGTTTTAATGATATGCATTGTATTTAACATAAAATTATTTTAGAATAAAGTAATCCTCAACTTACTGCAAATAGATACTATAAAAGATACAGCCACATTTAAATTGTTTATCAGTTTTAAAAACTATCTTTTAAAATTGCTTAGTATTGCCATACTAATAATAGCTTTAATTGATTCACAATCAATTTATAATAAGCTGTTGCCCGCAGCTCCACTCGCATGAATGTCGGTTAAAGCATATAATTTTATTTCCGGATTTTCATACAAACTATCATCCCTTATTTCAACCCCTTAAAGCCATGTTCTCGCTATAAAAGATAGTCTATGTGGTTCCCCAAGGTCTAGTTTATCTCTATACCAAATTTCATCAAATCGGTTCAGTGATTTAGGCGCGTAAGCGTAACAGGCAGACAGACAGAGTTACTTTCGCATTTTTATTTTAGTATGTTTAAAATATTAGTATAAATAACAACTCTTTGATGTTGGACTTTTTACTTTACAATGAGCTCGAAAACTGTAAAAAAAATTTATGAGATGAGAATAATTATTTGAAAACGATTTTATTGTTACTGTTTATTAAGTTTTTTATGTCAGTAGACATAACGTAATTGAAAACTTACGTAAATAAATAGACAATTTGAACTTGACTAGGCCTAGTTTTGTCATATCATTACAATGTACCTATTAAATTCGTATGAGTCCATTGGGCAGGTAAGTAAATATGATTACTGACAGATCACCCTATATAAATTTTTTCAACTGTCGGTATGTACCAAATCTTAACATGGCAACCCTTTGTTCTATGACTGCACCAACAAGGAACTAACTGGCCTATTATTAATTATACAATTACGAATATCATACACTTGATTGATCACGATACTACAATTAATATAAAAATAGAACATTCAAGGCTAAATGATTATTTTTTATCTTGTAATAAAGTTTAAATTGCTTTATGTCCATGATAATAAACTAATAGAAATAGTGGTCGAGTAGGTACATTATACAAACGAGGCAGTATAATAAAAACGCATCATTAACCTGAAGTAATCATAGACATAGGGCTGTCGCAAAAGGAGATGTTGTTTAACACAGTCGCCACACTTGTTAAAACTACTGGTAATCGTAGTCAGGTAATAATTATAGCTGTCTATCCGTAAAGACCGACAGTTTAACACACGGCAAGGGTTCGCTTTGAAAAGGGGTCACTCATCTATGAACATGACATAATGGCATCCCCTGAAGGATTGGGCTGGGGGATCCTGATGGACGACATCACAAAGCTACTATAATAGACAAATCGTATCTTTAGAAGAAAGAGGCATAGAACAAAATGATTGTCGCAAAGTTTATAATTGCCAAATCGCATTTCTCGTTTTATATTACTTTTCTACCTAGGATGCGATATTAAAGTCTATTTGTTATTTGAAGGTGGCTCCTGCTGAACTAGAAGCGCTATTACTTCAGCACAGTGGCGTGGCTGACGCGGGCGTTGTGGGCGTCCCTGACGAGGAGGCGGGTGAACTACCCCTAGCGTTTGTCGTCGCCCAGCCCGGATCTAAAGTCACTGAGGACGAACTTGTACAATTCATTGCGTCCAAGGTAAATATCGAAATATACTACTTATAACTTTCCGGGATTGTCTGTATGTCTTATGTACATAATTTAACTATCTTTCTTATTACAATAAGTAATCATTTCTACCATAAAAGAAGTAAATATCGGTTCATGTTATTAATTAAACATTATTTTGCATCTACAGGTGTCACCAGCCAAGAGACTCCGTGGAGGTGTTATCTTCATCAAGGAAATACCTAAGAACGCATCAGGTAAAATTCTCAGAAGAGAACTAAGAGCAATGTTACAGAAGTATAAAAGCAAGCTCTAACTAATTATAACCCAAAGTTTGTATTACATTACCTCATTACAGTTATCTTTTTGTTTTGTTTTTATTTCTAATAATGAAATTATTGTTGATTTTTTGTTATAAAGAATAAAAACATAAATATTTAAAATTATTTTATTTACATTTAATCATTTCAAGTACCACTTTTTACACGAATATACAAACTGATTTGTATCACATCCTCAGTTGAAAAACGATATTGAACTGTTTAGAAAATATTTATCTTGTTGTAATTGCGCTAGATTTTGATTAATCACAATTCCAATATTCCATTTTTCACTAAAGATGCGATATATTATTAAATTTATTTATTAGCTAGTGCATCCTTCAGTTCTTGGGGTATTCTGTTAAGAGCATAAGAATGCAATTCGTTATTGACAGCGGCGAGTACACCAGTTTTGTTCGGTCGCGACACTGATGACCCATACTTATAGAAGTTGCCCAAAATGTCCGTCAACTTGCCGCCCGCAGCTGATAACACCGCTTCAGGCGCACAAGTGTCCCATTTCTTGCATCCCGGACTCGCAAATACGTACACAGATGCCTTTCCTTCCAATAATTGCAGTACCTGCACAAAGTTAAAGGTCCATTAGTCTTAATTACATTAATGACCCAATGAATCACAAAATCTCTTAAGTATATAGGTTTGTGTATCAATGGGATTTATTTAAATATTAAACTTGTAGTCTAGATTAGAGGTTACAAACCTTATATCCGGCACCTCCAACTCTAAGAATTTGGCCAGCTTTCATAACCTGCAAGGCCTGCTCAACCAACGGATTGGAATGACTTCTAGTAGTAGTAATAACTAGGGAATCAGGCGGCGGGGCCGGTGTAAACCCACCTACACCCACTTCCTGTAAACCCCAGATGGTTCTTCCCATTATTTTTTCAGTTCCTTGCATAGTTTTGTAATAAGGTTGATGAATAACACCTGCCACTGGTTTCTCGTTGACAGATATGCCAATCAAAACAGTTACATGTTCAAGGAATCCTAAAACAATCAAACACACCTTAATTTCCTTCGAATAATGAGGTTCCAACACCCATGCTGCATGCAATATTATACCTAAATTATAATTACAATTAAAGTTAATTTTGTTTGGTTTTAGCGTGCGTTACTCTAGCAGAAAAGCGTCTCCTAGAGTGATAAGAGTAGCATGAATAATTAGTGCCTAAATTACTGTCAAACTGCGCCGCATGAAAAAAATTTTGCATTTTGGTGTTTTGATTTAATACGTAAGAAACGATTTCTGCTGGGGTAACGTTTTTACGCGTATTGTATACGTATTTTAAACGAATGATCCGAGAGAAATATTTTACGTCGGCTGAGAGCTTATATTTGTGCTAAAATGTGCCCGAAAATATAATTTGTGCGTCTTTAGGTTTCGAGATATTCCATTTTCTGCTTAAGTAACGTTCTGCAGAATCGTATCTCTAAAACCATTATATGTGCGCCTGTAGAATAAACGTACTCGAGCAGCTCTTAATTTGTGACAGAATTAGGTTTAAAAAAATATCTAGTACCTATTTAAGTAATTGCGCTTTCTTAAATAATCGGAAAAAATCATAGCTCCTAAATGAGTAAACGTATGAGCTGACTGAAAACTATATTCGGGCCTGCTTGACACTTATAATAACCATAAAAAATTTCAGAAGTATCTTGTTCTGAGGAAGTATATATACATGACAGTGAATAATATTATTATAAAAAATCAAAATGACGGTAACTTTGACGTCAACATAGAAGAAACTGACTCAACCCAAAGGTGAGGGTGTAAACCAAGTTTGTGTATTTAGATTTCAATCAGTGATTGAAATCGTTAGATGCGCCCTCCGCTTTCAAAATCTGTCCACGTTTTAAGTCTGTGTGCGTAACGTGCGTGAGACATCCGCGCACACTACATCGACAATGCGCGCGCAGCGACGAGTGACCACAAAAAATTACACAGCGAAATGCATGTCCCTCTCCCGCATATTGTAATTTTATTGTAATCATACGCTTTCATTCACACGGAAACGAGTCGGACACCATTTTATAGAGTAAAATAACTCAATAACAACTCCCGCACTAGGAAACAAGCCCTGTGCTGTTGCGGGGGACTTAACAGACAAACATTTAACGGACACAAAGTACACCCAGACTCGGAACAAATATTTATGAAAAGTGGCTTCTTAATTTTTAATTAAAAAATTTTTTTTGGAGTTTCAAACTTAAATTTACTTCAAGTTTGTTTTTGGTGGCAATGACCTTTATTCTCAATCGAATGCATGAGGGTTGATAGCATATATTTTAATCCTTAACGATAATTTTTCACTTGTTGATTTTCTATGTCAGTGTACTCTGGCGCTATAGCACGTGTCAACCGGATTGTGAGTAACGTTAATAAGGTTATCGATATGTACTAATGAATCTGACGCTTTTTTATATTCATTCAAATTTTGTCAGTTATCCAGCTGTTGTTTACAAGTTTTGATATTTGTTATATCCTTTTAAATACAAATCATTCCATGCAATATATTAATTAACTAAATACACAAACTTTTCGTTTGCATCCCCACCTCTTGGGTTGAGCCAGTTTCTTGTATGTTAACGTCAAAGTTATGCCACCATGATTTTGCCTTTTAGTAAGTAATATTATATAATAAGTCATGTATTTACACTACTGAAACTTTTTATGGTTATTAATTATTATACATACATAAGTGTCAAGCAGTACCAAATACAGTGAGCATATTATATAAGTTTAGGTGCTACGATTTTTAAAAACTATAAGTATTTTTAAAAACTATAAGGAAGTATTTTCTTCAATCTAATTCTGTCACAAATAGTCACAAATAAACCCTTTCATGGACACTACTGTAAACACAATAGATGTTTTATATAGTGATGTGCCGACTAGTTGGTAAAGCTGACTATCCGGCCAATATCGTAGCCGCCGCCTAGTCGGCGACTATCCGACAAAGAGCGTCGACTATCCGGCTTCTTCTATTTTGTATGTATTTCTGAATTATTATGTATTTTCATTTTGACATGATTCAATTTTAAATGAGCTTATTTACTGTAATTAACTTTAATAGATCTTCATACAAAAATATTTTACACAAAAACACTTCCTTGTTCCTTACAAAATAAAAATCAAGAAACTATGCGAAGTAAACAAAAACAAAACATATTCTGACACGTTCACAGGCGGCGTTTGCGACTTGTGCGCGATTCAACAATAAGAGAAGCGTTACGGAAATCCTCGAAACCGTGATCGGCTCTGCCGACTAGTTAGTTAGTAGTCTCTGATCGTTCGCTTAGAATTTGCCTGCTGGAATAACGTTACCCCAACAGGAATCGTTTTTGCGTCTTAAGTATATCAAATCAACAACATGCACAATTTTTTATGCGGCGTACATTCGGGTTTTTACAGCAAATTAGGCACGAATTATTCATGCTGCTCATATCACTCTAGGAGACACTTTTCTGTTAGAGTAACGCACTTGGTTTTAAGATCAGTTTAATTAAAGTTGAGTGAATGTAAGACACTCATTAGTCACAAATTTGTAAGCAGTTGAAACTAATTAAACATATTTATTTACAATACATACACTGTTTCAATACTCTGATTGTGCCAGAACAACTACGGTGCACTCTAAATAAAACAGATTTCGTAAATTTACCATAATTTGATTGAAGCAAACTTAAATACCACTTGATACTTATAAATGGGTGCATTAAATACATTTTCCATCTTTCCCATGGATCTCTCTTCAACATTAGGGCACCTAAAATAATTTGGAATCATGATCACTTAGAACTTTTCAATCAAATTATAATTAAATCTTTTCAAATACCTATGTTCCTGGCTCATAAGAATATTTTTAAATGCATGTTTTCTATATTATGACATTTTCTAAATGTATCATAATACGGGTCTTCCTAAGTATTTTTTATAAGGCATTTATAAATCTATCTTTCCTATAAAGAATCTTTTTGAAATGTGTGGTCCGTTCCAACCCTTTTTTTAAATTGCATGTTTTAACAGAAGGGTGTTGGTCTGATAGAAAGTGTATTTACTAGAATACCAAAACTATATTTTACCCTGTCAATGAAAAACATAGCATGTGACTAATAGACTGATTTGAACAACGGTGTTCATTTCTAAACAAAAACACTAATACCAGATTATGGAATACAACACAAATAATCTTTATTGTACAACACTATTATATCTATCACCACATTATTATTATAATAATAAATTTAATGTCATAAAAGAGTATACACCTTGTAGTTTATGCAGTGCAACACTTTCATAGTTCTTCTTTAACAAGCTTTAAAAGTACATAGGGAAATAATACAGAAAACAAAACTAATATTGTAATAGTGATATTTCCTTAATGTTGTTGCTTCTCTATCTCACTTCATCGAAGACAAATATTTATGAAATACAAAATAGAATCTGGGTTATATCTTGTGTCTGTTAATTGTATGTGAAATTGTAAAGGGAAAAGTCAAACGCAAGATTTGTCTTAAATAACAATTCACAAAACACACATTTGAGTAATTTCTAAAGTCAAAAAATCATCTAAAAGTATGTAAAAAATAATTTTTTTTTTTTTTTTTTTTTTTTTTTATATTAGCCTACCAAAGTGACTCCACTTTGCCTGATGGTAAGCAGTAAGTGGAATCCAGAAGTGGCGGACACCATTCCAAAAGCCAAACTACTGGTATGGTGGCCTCCACTATGGCGGCTTAGTGAGATGCTTTTTCACGCCCCGCTTAAAAGACCCAGGATCAAAATTAGATGGGAACACATGCGCTGGCAAAGAGTTCCAGGCTTTAATTGAGCGACAAAAGTATGAAGTGCTGAACCGTTTGGTTCCAGACCCTTTAGATTCCACTGTGAAAGGGTGGCACTTTAGTCCCGCACGTGTCGTTCTGGATAAAAAGGGAGAGGGTGGGATTAATTCAAAGAGCTCTTCAGAACACTCTCCATGGTAAAGGCGATAGAAGACGGCCATTGAGGCGATGTCTCTTCGCAGCTGTAAAGGCTCAAGGGTCTTAGTAGCCTCCGGGCTTCCGATGATACGGACTGCTCGCCGCTGCAACCTATCGAGTGCATCCAGTAAGTACTGTGCGGAGCCATCCCAAAGATGAGAGCAGTACTCCACGCAGGAACGAACCTGTGTCTTATAAAGAAGACAGAGCTGCTCGGGCGTGAAGTACCGCCTCACCCTGTTCAGGACACCGAGTTTACAGGAGGCGGTTTTAATGACGCACTCGATGTAGTTCTTGGGGTTGAGATCTCGGCTGATGTCCATACCCAGGATATTTAGGCTATCCTGTAGTGGTAACACTGTGTTCTGAAGAGAGGGAAGGGGAAGGAACGGAGATTTTTTTGCAGAGAACGCGCACACCTGTGTTTTCTTGGCATTGAACTCGACCAAATTCTCACAACCCCATTTAGAAATGCGGTATAATACTTGGTCGAGCTCAGCGACAAGTTCTAGGCGTTTTGCCTCGATGTCAGTCTGTTTAGCCGCAGGATGTCCGAGATATCGCCCATGCACTGTACTATCATCTGCATAGCAATGAATGTTGCCAAGGGACAACATGTCATTGACATGCAGAAGATACAGGGTAGGCGACAGGACGGACCCCTGAGGCACCCCAGCGTTGACCTGCAAATAATCGGAGGCCGATCCGTCACAAAGGACTCTAATGCGGCGCTCACGCAGGAATGCGGCAATCCAGTTGCACAGCTGGGGTGGCAGACCATATGCTGGAAGCTTGGACAGAAGCGAACGGTGCCAGACTCTATCGAAGGCTTTGGTTATGTCAAGGCTGATGGCCAAGGACTCTCCATGCCTGTCCATAGCTTCACCCCATTGGTGCGTGATATATGCTAGAAGGTCACCCGTAGACCGTTTTGACCTGAAGCCATATTGTCGGTCACTAATTAACGAGTGACCCTCTAGGTAGCGGACTAGTTGGGCGTTTATTATCCGCTCAAGCACCTTGCAGAGAACTGAGGTGACAGCTATGGGTCGATAGTTGCCTGGCTCGGACCTATCCCCTTTTTTGGGAATCGGTTGAACATTCGCCTCTCTCCAAGCCTCCGGCACAATTCCCGAGGAATAAGATAGGCGGTATAGGCGCGTCAATGCAGGAGACAACTCCGCTGCGCATTTCTTGAGAACCACCGCTGGAATACCATCCGGTCCGCTGGCTTTCCGAACATCGAGCGACCTTAGTTCCGCACGGACATCACGATGCCTAATACGGATATTAGGCATAACGTAGTCGCAGCCAGATATAGTCGGCGGGTGCAAGTCACGGTCGTCGATTCGGGAGTTAGCCGCAAAGAGTTCTACAAGCAAGTTTGCTTTCTCTTGCGGCTCGTGGGCCAGCGATCCATCAGGACATTTCAAGGGGGGCAGCGAAGGCTTGCAGAAGTTGGATTGCACGGCCTTGGCTAGTCGCCAGTAGCTACGGCTACCCGTAGGATGCGAAATCAGTTCTTGCCCAATCCGTGCAATGCGCTGGGCATCCGCTCTGATGTAAGCCCTCTTGCATTCCCTAGTGGCTTTATTGTACGCTGCTTTTAGGCGATCCAAGCTAGGGTCGCGCCGTGCTCGGGCCCTGATCCAAGCGCGGTACGCCGATTCTTTTTGTTTAACAGTATCGGCGCACTCACGGTTGAACCAGGGACGCGTTTTGCCGGCACTGGTGACATCTGAGGATGGAATGTAATATTCCATACCTAACAAGATTTCACCAGCGACAGCAGTAGCACTTTGCGACGGATCCCTGTTTTTAAAGCAGCGTAATGCCCATGGGACGGAAGCAAAGTACTCCCGCATACCATCCCAGTCTGCTGACGAGTAGTGCCATAGTCGTCGCTTTACCTCCGCACGTCGTGGGGGAGCAACAAGAGGCACTGAGGCGCAGACCAAACAGTGGTCGGAATTACCCAGTGGGGCGTGGACCGAAACACTGTATTGGTCTGGGTGACTCGTCAGCAGTAGGTCTAGCAAAGAGGGCGCTTGACCTGGAATATCTGGTATCCTGGTGGGATGGATTACCAGTTGCGTCAGGTCATGCGTGAGAGCGAATGCATGGGCGGCTCGTCCCGCATGGTCTGTTCTGAGAGAACCCAACCAGGTCTCGTGGTGGGCGTTAAAGTCTCCCAGAAACACCAGTTCCGCGGTCGGAAATCGCTCCTGCGCTAAGTCTGCCGCCTGACTCAGATGGTCAAAGAGTCGAGTTGTCTCCAAATCTCCGGAGTGGGAACGGTAAAGGCACGCGTAGACCCGGCTCAGAGAACCAAGATCAACGTGAAGCCAAAGGATGGGGTAGGATGGGTCCTCTAGGCAGCGCAGACGGCGAACGCAAACATCCGCCCTGACGAATGCGCATACTCCGGCCTTAGCGCGAAAGCGCTCCTCGAGCACATAGCCGGGGTAGTGCAGGTATGCCGTGTCGTCAGGGCGGCGTATTTGTGTCTCCGTTAGGAAAAGCAAAGCCGGCCGTGCCGTCTCGAGGTGTTGGTGGACGGCGTTGAGGTTTGAATGGAGTCCACGGATGTTAGTGAACTCCACCTCAAATAGCGGGTTGGTGGGGGAGGAAGATGCCGCTGTTTGACCTGCTGCTTTTTTGCGTGCTGCCATGTTGGAGGGTGAAGGAAGGGGCGTGGAAAAGATGACTGCCCTCGCAGCAAGGCTAGACAAGGTGCTGAGTATTGCTTCGTCATTTAACTGTGTGGCATGGTGGTAGCCGATCCGCCGGACGGAAGGGCCCCCGTACCCTCTCGGAAATGGTCGCCGGGTCCCACCATCCGGTCACCAACCGGCACGACGAACCACTCCGGGATTATGCGCGACCTGGTGGGGCAGCCTCCTAGGGTGGTTAGGCCTAGTTGGGCCCCTGTACTATGCCGCGGGCGGCCAGCGGCACCACCGTTTCTACGGGTCTCCCTGGCCGGCGGGTCGACCCACACCACCCACACAATGACTCCGCGGATACTCAGCTGGTCCCACACATGCTGCGAGGATTGCCATCTTTGCATCAGTTGGGCCTCCGGCACTCTCACTCACCGAGCGGAACGCAATAGTACGAATACCATTACTCTTACGTCGATCTTCTATGAGAGGGTAGTACTTCCCCGGTCGATCCGACCCATTCATGCTGAAACCAGCGTGGATCTACTACTACAAAATAAGTATAATATCCAGTTTGTAGAATTTAGGTTGGACATAAACCTCTAAATAAACATTTATTGCAGACCTGCGTTATTTCACCATGAATACAGTTTGTAAGAGATATATAAACAATTTTACCTTGAGTATACTCTGAAGTTCCATCAAGTGGATCTACCCACACAACAATATCTTCCTCTTTGACAGTCAGAAGGTTGACTGGACACTCCAGAGATAACACCTCTTTGTCAGCATCAGAAATTAACCAATCACTGGCAACTTCACCCTAAAGTTGAGGTCATTAATGGTACAATGTTTTAGTAATGTTGTTTGTTCTAAATTATAATTCTACTACCATGATCAACAGTATGAGGGGTTGAAAGACTTTAAATTTATGGAAATCAACTTTAAGTGTTTAATAATAAAATAAAATCGTACCTCAGTATCATGACTGTCATCTTCTTCACCAATAATATTTACTTTAGGATACTGTGCCGATAGAGATGCAACAATGCAACGCTGTGCAGACCTGTCTGCTTCTGTTTGGTAGTCATCTTTGCCCTTAAAACATGCATTTTTAATTTAACATTTAGAAACAAGACAAATTATTTATATTTTGTATTACAAACACTTAAAAGTTTTAGAGAAACCACAAATAAAGCACCATTATATTATTATGATTCCCACACTCACTATACAAAACATAAAGACTTCTCTTGCTTTCTATTGCACATTGTACTTTGATCTTAACTATTAGCTATTAAAAAAATATACTGTTATCTACATCTGAGTGTTTAATAAAAATAAATAAATTATTAGCAACTAGCTGTTGCCCGCAGCTCCGCCCGCGTGAATGTCAGGTACATCTCTGTTTACACATTGACGATTTTTTATACAAACTTTCATGCCCTATTTCAAAACCTTTTAGCCATTTTTTTTTGTGATAAATGATAGCCTATGTTATTCCCCGAGGTCTAATCTATTGCTGCACGAGATTTCATCAAAATCGGTTGAATGGTTTACGCGTGAAACCGTAACAGACAGACAGACGAGAGTTACTTTCGCATAATATTAGTATGGATTAAATTACAGAGCTCAATAATTATGGCAGACATAAATAAATTTCAATATTGAGAAGTACTTACTTCAATAAAAGTATTATTTTATTATTATCTTGTTTTCACAGATATTGCAACTTTAATTCGAGTCTTAAAATATTTTATTACACAAAAAGATAACAAACCTTTTCAATTATGCCTAATTCTCCTTTACTCATTACATCTCGTACAATTTTTCCAGCTCTACCAGCCACTGACACCGAAGACGCTAACAATCTCACAATAAGAGGTACACTTGTAGACATTGTAACTAAAATAATGCTTAGTACAACCGTAATATCAAAGTAAAAATAATAATTTCAGTTTTGTCAATTAACACATGGAAATAATAAAGCTTTATTTTGATCACAAAATAAGTAGAGAGAGAACAAGTTATATTTTGATAGTGTAATCAAACGTTCACCTATAAATAAAATAGAAGTTTGAAGTTTGTCAGGTTTGTCATTCAATAGTGATGTCGATTAAATCGACTATTCGATGACATAAAGATAATCGAAAGATGACGTAAATAATAATATTATTGTACGTCTGTAAATAGGTTTGTACTTGTTCGTGTTTACCTGCTACTTTTTAGAGATAGGTACTTGCTTCTACATCCACGTTATAATGCGTTTCACGTCAATTTGAACCATCTATACTATTATATAATTGTTTGTTGTTGGTTTATTTGAACGCGATACTCTAGAACTACCAGTCTGATTTGAAAAATTCTTTTTCGAATGATAGCCAAATTCTCGAGGAAGGTTATACTATGTAACATTACGCTACTGGCGACGGGAGCAAAGCAGAAAGCAAAGACGCGGGCGAAACCGCACCACGGAAAGCTAGTAATATATAAACTAGAACCAGCGGCTGATAATGTAATCAAGTTACCATCAGAGGTGGCCTTGCTTGATGCCATCCGTGTAGACGGCCAATGTATTCCAAATTAACGGTAGTAGATCCACGCTGGTTTCAGCATGAATGGGCCGGATCGACCAGGGCAGTACTACCCTCTCAGAAAAGATCGATGTAAGAATATTAGCTATGTGTTTCGCGCCATTTACCACTCATATTGTGTATGGCTCATAATGGCACAGCCACCATCGCGATCTGAAAATCTAATAACATGACGGATTAGTCGGTAATTAGTCGAAATTCGTCGCAAAATACCAGAATTTGTCGGTCCAGCATTTTAAATATATATTCGCAAAGACGAACAAACTCTTATTAAGAAACGTTTTCAGGTCATCCGTCAGGCATCCTGGGAAAGCTGTTTAGGGGATATCTGGGTCACCATTATACCAGAAAATACCAACATCCCTAATCCTAATATCTGTATTTTTTACCTTCCCCCGGAATTAGATTTTAAAAGGTTAGACGAATTTTATTCTAATTGCCAAAAAGTAATATTAAATAACTGCCTCGATGAGAATTGCCTTGTCATCGGAGATTTTAACACCCCGGATTTTTCAGCCAGAAATCTTGTACTGTTGAACCATTACAGCCATCTCATAGTAAAAAACTATTACTTTTGAATGAATTTATTTTAATATGCAACTTATTTCAATGCAACAATATTATAAACGTGAATCACCGCACTCTCGATTTGGTTCTCTCGACAGTTGAATTTTCGTCAGTTAGTGAGGCGTATCCGCTAAGCCTGATGGATAGGCACCACCCCGCTTTGCAGTTTAATTTTCCTTCCTTTAGTGATACAAGAAAATGTTTAAAAAAACGAAGTAATAGTAGATTAAATTTTTCAAAATGTAATTACGAAGCTGTACGATCCGAATTGAGTATCATAGACTGGCACGATATTCTGTCGTCTTCAGATGTAGATACATGCACGAGTATTTTTTACGAGAAGTTATTTGACATCATCAAAGTTCACACACCACATACAACTTCAAAACCCCCTAACTATCCTATTTGGTATAGCAAGCCCTTAATAAAATGCAAGGAGGACAAAACTAAATACCATAGGCTCTATAAAAAATTCAATAACCCTCGGGATTACGACAATTTTTCTTTACTACGTGACAGGTTTGAAAACATGGCTTTTTTTTTTTTTTTTTTTTTTTTTTTTTTATATTATAGTCTACCAAAGTGACTCCACCCCGCCTGATGGTAAGCAGTCAGTGGAATCCAGAAGTGGCGGCCACCATACCAAAAGCTATCGTCTTAAACTGCTGGTATGGTGGCCTCCACTATGGCGGCTGGGAATGGGGTAAGGGGAAGGAAATGGCTGATCAATGTTACAAAAAATTTATTTCTTCAATAATATTAAACTCTTTTGGACATTCGTAAATAATAAGAAGGGTCACGTTTCAATGCCACACGTTATGAAATTTGACAATGCTTCGTCATCAAGTGGGTATGGCATATGTGAGCTGTTTTCTAGTTACTTTGGATCGGTTTTTAAATCAAATATGCAAAGCAGCACATCATCAGTAAGTCAAACGAATTATAGTGATACATCAATTACTGATAAAGCTACAAATGCGCTTTCTCAGATTACCATAACTGAAACTGACATTTTCACTAAAATAAACCAATTAGATATAAATATAAGAGCGGGACCAGACCAACTGCCTCCATCATTTATCAAACTATGTGGCAAAGAGCTTAGCGTGCCTTTGAGTATAATATTTAACAAATCACTTACTTCCGGAATCTTTCCTGAGCGATGGAAAACAGCGCACATAATCCCTATCTTCAAGCAAGGTGATAAGTCTCGTTGCGAAAACTATAGACCGATCAGTATCTTATCCTGTTTCGCTAAATTGTTTGAGTCCTTGGTCTACAATCATGTTAGGCCTCTTTTATCTAATAGGCAACATGGTTTTGTTAGAGGTAGGTCGACTGTCACAAATCTTTTGGAGTACAAGAACTATCTGTGTAAGAGTTTTGCTGTACGGGGTCAAGTTGATTCCGTCTACACAGACTTCTCGAAAGCTTTTGATAGAGTCAACCATAGACTGCTCTGCGGCAAACTCTCCTCCTATGGCGTTCATGGCAATTTATACCGCTGGATGACTTCCTATCTCATTAACAGAAATCAATTGGTCGCTCTGAAAGGCTATCTTTCATCCCCAATGCCAGTAACATCAGGCGTGCCACAAGGGTCTCATTTGGGACCACTTTTATTTGTCATTTTTATTGATGATCTCGTAAAGAGATTATTATGTGAGTGTCTGTTGTACGCCGACGATTTAAAAATATTTAAAACAATATCTTCTACTACTGATTGCAATCTCTTACAACACGACTTAAATACAATTTCTGAGTGGTGCGACACAAATCTTATATACCTCAATATTAATAAATGCTTTATAATAACGTTCACCAACAAATGTCTTAAGATTGTACATGATTACGCTATTGACAGCCGGGTTCTTACACGAACTAGTGTTGCTAAAGATTTAGGCATCCTCTTTGATGATAAGCTTACATTTCGAAACACTATGAACACATAACATACATAACATTGACTGCCTCTGTGGTTCGGTGGTACTGTGTATGGACTGTCACGCAGAGGTCGCGGGTTCGATTCCCGCTCAGTGCAAATATTTGTGTGCATAAACATGTCTATTTGCATTGGTCTGGGTGTTTCTATGTATAATATGTATGTATTTACAAAAAAAAGTATATAAGTATGGTATATCCGCATTCTAGAACCCATTACACAAGCATATAATATGCTTACTTTGGGTCTAGATGGCGTTGTGTGTAGTTGTTGAAATATTATTATTATTATTATTACATCTCAACCAAAGCCAATCAACTACTCGGATTCGTATTTAGTTCGACTAAAGGCTTTAAAAAATCTCGTTCGTTACTTTACCTGTTCTTTACACTTGTCAGAAGTATCGTAGAATATGGCAGCCCCATTTGGTCTCCGCACTACAAAGTGCACATTGAAGAAATAGAGAGGGTACAGAAAAAATGTTTAAGAATGTTATGTTACCGTCAACACATAGGCCGTACCAATCTCAATTATGACACTAGGCTGTCCAAATTCATCAAAGTACAAAGGCTGGAAACACGGCGGGAGTATTTCGATTTCGTTTACATAAATAAAATAATACACTCTAATATTGACACCCCTGAGTTACTACTCTCTCAAATAACTTTTAATATAAAGTATAGCGCGCGTAGATCTCAAAACACTAACCTTTTCGCCCTACAAACTTATAAAAATAACATTTCTTTTTATAATCCCCTAGTTGGAATGGCTCGTCAGTATAACGAACTGGTAAAAAATAATCCAGAACTCGACATCTTCACTCCTAAATTTTCTACTTATATTAAAACTTTAAAAGATATCCTCTATCCGTAAGATTATCCTAGCAGTTCAGGCTCAACCATGTCATTGAATCAGACTGTTTCAACCAGCTACATTTAAGACTAGTATTAAGGGCGTTCCTTCACATATGACCTTGAGCGTTTCGCTTCCTCACCACCCCGCGCCTCACCCGAAAAAAACATTGCGTGCGAGTTTGCCCTCTAGCGGCAAGTAGCAGTAGCACAACTATAAGACAATGACCTTACTTGTCCGAAACCGCAGAGCTAAAATCTGATAGACGGGCCAATAATGAATTATTTTTTTAGTATCTTTTATTATTTCGTTTAGTAAGTATGTATATTTTTTAGTATATATTATTTATATATTTATTATTTATATAGTAGCGAAAGCAAAGATAAGTGTTTAGTATCATGACGTTTGTTAAATATGTAGTAGAAATAAAAATAACTACTGTGGGTTAAAACAATAAACTCAAAACCCAGCTGCTGTGAAATGTATTACCTGATGAAAAAAGCTGTTTAAAACGATTTTTATTAATTATTGAATACAAAGAAATATTTAATAATATATATAATATTAATATTTTTTGAAGTCGCTTAAAAATTAAGTCCCAATGACAATACACCATTGTGATAAATTCCTATAATTGACATGATATGTATTCTTCAACTAATACTAGTACACTTTAGTTTAGTAACCCTGCCGAGTTTATACTTATTTAGTTATAGTTATATATGTATATATATATATATATATATATATATATATATAGGTTTTTTGTACATGAACAAACTAAAACATTTTGACTTAAAAAATGTATTAACATCCTATTAATATTATAAATGCGAAAGTTTGTGTGTGTGCACGTATGAAACGTATGCGTACCTCATCTTCATTTATATTTTTACTATTTGCAATAGTGTCGCTAGTATCATGAAGCCGCTATGCTAGTAGTTTGAGACAATTTCTATTAAAATAGCAGAGGAGTGCGTTACCCCAGCGTGTGTACCCAGTGTTTAGTATCATGACGTTTGTTAAATATGTAGTAGAAATAAAAATAACTACTGTGGGTTAAAACAATAAACTCAAAACCCAGCTGCTGTGAAATGTATTACCTGATCAAAAAAGCTGTTTAAAACGATTTTTATGAATTATTGAATACAAAGAAATATTTAATAATATATATAATATTAATATTTTTTGAAGTCGCTTAAAAATTAAGTCCCAATGACAATACACCATTGTGATAAATTCCTATAATTGACATGATATGTATTCTTCAACTAATACTAGTACACTTTAGTTTAGTAACCCTGCCGAGTTTATACTTATTTAGTTATAGTTATATATGTATATATATATATATATATATATATATATATATATATATATAGGTTTTTTGTACATGAACAAACTAAACATTTTGACTTAAAAAATGTATTAACATCCTATTAATATTATAAATGCGAAAGTTTGTGTGTGTGCACGTATGAAACGTATGCGTACCTCATCTTCATTTATATTTTTACTATTTGCAATAGTGTCGCTAGTATCATGAAGCCGCTATGCTAGTAGTTTGAGACAATTTCTATTAAAATAGCAGAGGAGTGCGTTACCCCAGCAAAATGTCGATAAAAATGTGCTTATAAGAGGTGAGAGTATAACAGATAATTAGTGCGTCGTAAGAAGTAATTTGTTTGCCTATAGCAAAATTTGTTTGCATTATAGTTTTAAAGATATTCGGAAAAAAACAGATTTTGCTGGGGTAACGTTTGAAACATTACCCCAGCAAAATGTCTTTTCTTTAAATTATCCAGGCAGAGTCACGTTGGTAGACCAGTATGAATAAAATAACTGTATCAATAGTACTAGTACATGACTTTTTAAAACAATACTGAAAAATTCAATCTTTATTTATGCCCGTCTGATTGTTAAGTGTTCAAAATTAGCTCTTACAAAAGCCAAGAGTTTTCATAACTTTCTAACTCCACTGCGTCTTCATGGACTGATGATATGAGGTCCTGCATCAATAATAAAAAAGCATCTCATAAAGACCACCTAGCCAGCAGTTTGAAGCAATAACCTTTGGAATGGTGGCTACCACTTAGTCTTTTGGATCCCACTGACTGTATCATAAGGCAGAGTGAAGTCACTTCGATAGGCAATTGTACGGCACGGTTATATTGATGTATGTAAAGTAAGGTTTTGTGCAAGACAACTTTTTCTTGGTTCTGTAGATACGTACCGCTACCAAACTCGAGTAACAAATCAGACTACACTTGTGCATTGTCTACTATACATTGTACTAGTATATTGTATTAAATGGCAAATCTTGCGGAGTGTATAGGCTTGGAGCCTATTAAATGCAAAACAATTTTGAAGTGCTACAGACTGTGCACCTCCTAAACACTATTTAATTTCATCAGCCTTAGTCCACGAGGTAGGAATAACAGGCACAGTCTGCCGAAAATGAACACAAAATAGTAGGACTGTGATAGCCACTCATGAGTTGGTGTTGTCTGATATCTGGTCCACTGCTTTTAGCGCTTTACAGTTTGCCATAGTAAATTCATCCTTTATAATAAGGCTTCTATCGCGCAGCCAAATCAGTAGAAGGATTATCTACTCTACGAACACGAATCTAATCGAAACAAAACGCTGTTCTGTCTTGAGCAAAGATGTATACAGAATATTATACTAAATGATTCATAATTTATTTCCATCCTGTAATCTCGCTTATTGATACATTTTGACATAAAATGATTTTTTTTTGTATTAATTATATATGACATAATGCCCGAGCCATAATTGTACAGTTAAGTACACATTTTGTATTGTTTTGTTAAAATTGTATACTTAGTATTATTAAAATTATACATTGTGATTTGTGAAATAGAGGTGTTCACAATGTACATTGTGAACTCCTGTGGTAAATTAAGTTCATCTTACTTTATACTTATATCGAATATTAACAGTTTATATAATACTTACATAGAAACATTTATTACAGTTAACATGTTGCCTTTACCTTTTGTAGCAATATGCAAATTGAGGCAGCCTGTAAAGCACACATTTTACTTTTTATTTTTTCTTTGCAACATAGAAAGCTGTAAGTATTTAATTACCTATAGAGTTTAGTGTATTGCCTGTGTCACTTTGCATGCTACTTGAAACTGTAACTTACAAAAATTGTAATAACCTGGCGATTAAAAAGAGTGGCCTGAGTTTCCTGCCAGTTCTTCAATTCTTCTTCTTAATATTCTTTTAAAATTGTTCTTCAGTTTGTCAACGAACTGGTTGTAGGTTAATTTGCTGACATTTTGTAAATTTTGACGTTCATAAGTGTTAATTTAATTAACCTATATGAATTAACATATTTTCATTATTTATTTTCGGTTCATCTGGATATAACTTCAGTAAATCGTTCTGTATATTGTATAGCCAGCAAACATTTTACGGAAGTAGATCTTTTAGAATAAGCGTTACGGTTTGGCTGGAGATGTGCATTTAACATGTACATAACGACGTAAAATGTAAGTTTTGTCTGAAAATCAGTGGTCCGAAGGCATAGTTACCTCCTCGGTCCTCTTTATTTCCTTTTTTCTCCCACAGTATCTTTACTCTGTATGGCCACCACTGCACTGAATTTGAAACAGCACCATACACCAGCAAAACTGAATTCAAATGATGGAGCTGATAAGGATTTTCAGTTACACATGCTTTAAACAAAGCGTCATCATTCCTATGTTGATTATCTTCTAGTAAGTGCCCGTCCGTAAGGTACACAATATCATGTACCCTTAGCAAAATAAGTAACACGAACAATTTCCAAAGTAGACGCATTGTACCCACAGTTTGAGTAATTTGGATGTACCGTGAAAATTACCTCGCTAGAGATTCATTATAAGTATAGATTATTGCAATATGTACATACAAATATATGTGTACATACATATATATGTATGTACGTACATATTGCAGTATTGTAAATGTATAATATAATGCAAAATCGGTAAAGTAGAACTAATGTAATATTATCGCTAATTAACGGATCCATGCGGACGACGTCACGGGGTAGTTTTACAGTACATACACTTATAATCAGAAATCAGAAATCAGAAATCAGAAATTTTATTTGTTAACATAGGTACATAACAAAGGTATTGAGATCATAAAAATAGTGCGCTATGTTTTGCCTACATACAAGGCATACAAACATTTTACAATAAGTTTATATATAATATAATATAATAAAGATACATACATACATACATAGAGTGCTAAAACATAATTCTTTTGCCTTTACCTAGTTAGGTAAAGACTGTACAAAAAAGAGTAGAATTCTTTATACTGTGCCACCGTGCCGGGTCTATTACTTTCTACATACACCTATCACTCGAAAAATACGGTATTAGTTTTGTTATGTACAGTAGGCACTCAACAATATATTATTTAATTTTAGGATTAAAAATTCATATAGTACGATAATAAAGCAACAGAGAGTAGGATTTTTAATTTACCTAATTGTGATAATTTCACAGTCTTCAAATATTTTAGTTTGGTTAGAGACTAAGACGTTTTGTAAAGCCTTTTTTTTCTTCCTTTCTTGCAATCAAATAAATAAATCAAAATAAGATGCATTGAAAGTAGAAGGGTAGGTATTTACTTTAGCCTAGTATCTTATCACTGATTTTATCAGCTCATGAAAAAAAATCTAACGAGGTAAATACTTGAATATTTTATCGGCATTACTTACCGATAGAATATTCAAGTACACACCGTATGTATAATAATATATAGAATGTATAGGTATTTATGCTCGTGCAAGATAACGTAGATAGTTAGGTACCTAACAGCAGCGTGTATGGTTGTTTTGTGTAGGTACCTAACTAAGTCGCAAACCGACGCATGTCACGTATAATCATTGTAATTTGAGTTCTATGCTAGTTGTACGACCGACGCGATGCCGACGTTCGTGTTCCGACCGAAGCACCTCGTACATGTCGGTCGGAATCGGAAAGCGCCCTTGCCACATGAGTAAATATCCAAGTTAGATATTTTACTCATGTGCCCACCTACCACACACCTAGTTCGAAATGATAGTAGACATAGACAATATTGTAGCAAGCTCATATTCATATCCCTAGGGTATATAATAGCATAAATTTACTGATTCTTGAGGCCCGGTGTTGCCTTGATCTTATCATGTGCGACAATAGGCTCACCACCTGCTACCTAGTTTACGTGGAACTAAACATAATTAAAGGATATCCTAGGTAAGTATCTCAAAGAAGGTATTTTACTAAAAATATGAAGGTAGGTAGGTAGGTAGGTATTCATGTGTTGAATCTTTTGCATTTGTATTTGTTTCAGTCGTGAAATTTTAGTCATTTTGATGAAAAATAATAATAAATGTAGGTAAATACCTATGTATTTAATAAACTAAAAATATCTAAATAACTAATCTAATTTATTTGCAACACTAAATCTATCCACACAATATTTTTTTTTTGATATTATTTATTTGCAATTATTGAATTACGTAAATAATTTTTAAAAAAACCGCATACGTCCGTCCGTCAGAAGGGCTTGCGCCGCTCTGCCGCTCTGCCTCCCGTCGCCCGCGCAGAGCCCCTGCGACGCTGATTCAGCCAAATTATCAATAACTATTGAAACATTATCCTAATAAATGAAATAAATCTATAGAGTTGACATTTGGTTTATTCCGGTTGATTCAATATAACTTTTATATTTATAACTATAGTAATTACAAAGTAATATTTCGATATAAGTGAAATCACGTTGTTTTAATATCGTTAGTATAAGTTATATAATCAATTATTGTAAATAATTCTTCTACTATTCTAAAGTTCATGAATCAAAGTATATTGTAGGCAAAAAACAAAATGAATAAATAGCATTAAAATCTACTAAATAACGAGATGAAAGTCGCGGATTTCGGCGAAATTTCGTCGGAACCACCTTAAGTTTGAATGTTATTGTTATTCAAGTGTAATTTAGCTTCCCCTTTCAACTCGCACTAGACAAGCACAACCTTCGCGCGGTCCACCGCTGAGTAAGGTCAGATGTATTCTTTCAATGATTTTAATAGCTATATGTAAGCCTAAGTACATGATAATTTTATTAAAATTTGTTTTTAATTTTGTATAACTGACACGTCTAACTCATTTTGCTAATTACACATATTATTTGAGTTACAATCTAGATCAAATCTTGTACCTATTCTTAAGTTATACATTTGTAACAATTATAATTTGTCGTGTGTAATAAACAAATAAACAAATAAATAAATAAAGTTATAAGGGGGTGTTGGTGGCTGTGCCATTAAGAGCCATAAACAATATGAGCGCCAAACTGAGCGCTCAAGTTGGCTCAGCCACCTCTCTGTATCTCGAAAACCATAGTACCTAGCGAATATCTGATTACGTTCTGAGTTAGTTGGTAATTAGTCGAAATTAGTCGCATAATTTCAGAATTGGTCGGTCTTTCTAAAGCGACTAAATACTTGCAATTGTTTTTTTTTTCATACATTTAGCAATCCAAGTACAGTCAGCGCCACATTGATTGATTGAATGAACAAAATAAATAAAAATACATGTAACTGTATATTTTGAGTGTCTAATATCAATGTTTGTTTTCATGAACATAATATAATATGTAATATTAGAATGCCCTAATGTAGAAAATAATGAAATGAGCGTATAACTTCGTACCTACTGATACTTTTATTAAATACGAATGACTGTATACTTTTTAATAAAGTAAAAATTATTATAAAACATATATAAATAAATTATTTCTAGAAGGCACTGGGAACAGGAGTCAACGCTCATAAAGTCTTTATCCTATAAATAATTGTTCGTACGATTTTAATTTTGTCAATAAAATAGAAACACTATATTCCATTCTTACATGAAAGTACCTAAAAAAATATAAATTGTTAGAATCCATACAAATTTATAAATTTATAAATGCGAAAGTAACTCTGTCTCTCTGTCTGCTATACTTTCACGCCTAAGCCACTAAACCAATTTTGATGTAATTTCGTATAGAATAAACCTTGAAAAACAACAAAGGTTCTTTTTATAGAGAAAAATGGCTGTAAAGGGTGGAAATAGGGTATGAAAGTTTGTATGACAAAGGCGATAACCGACATTCACACGAGTGGCGCTGCGGGCAACAGCTATAATATAATAAAAAAAAATATATACGGTCGAATTGAGAAACCTCCTTCTTTTTTTGAAGTCGGTTAAAAATAATAATGTAATATAAATTAAAACTGCAACAGCTAACCATTAAAAAATATTTATTAATGATTTAACCATAACCCTAAGTACTTAGACATGATAAAATATAAAGATTTTAAAGTATAGGTACCCATATATTTAAAAACATACTTAATTGTATTTTCTAGTTAGGTCATAAACTTAAGAATTTCGACAATAAAAATATACTTAGCATAAAACAAAACAACTGCCTATGAAGGTGTTTTTGATCATTAATTCATGTAACATAAAAAAATAAATGCTATTATTATATATTTATATAATATAATATTTTTTATTATACAATTGTATAATTTGCATATTGTGTTAAAATTTTAAATTTTAAATAATTTCTACATAAACGCATTTTATGTAGAAATTAAGTCAATCTGAAGATAATGTGGGCAACTTGTTAACTATCTAGTCGTGTATAAAACGAGCAATCAATTAAATTCCCAGGTCTGTTGAATTTTCTCACAATTATAATAATTTAAATCTTTTTGATATGGCAACTAGGCGACGAATGTGTTTTACATAATGCCAAAAACTATACGCCGAAAAAATCTTCAAATTTAAAAATATCTATTAAAAATTCTTGTTATATACTAATAACAGCGCAAAAGACCTACTGTAGTCAAGTCTATTATATAAAATATATAAGTTTATCCTGGAAGTAAGGCAATAATATTATAAAACTGGCATTGCTTATACTGCTCTGTTATGGAGGAACGCATAAATTGCAGATTCGAGAATATGCGTCTCACTTTCTAATAAGTTACACGTATCCTACTCGTCCGTATGCTTTGTTTTACTATAGCAGGGCAGTATGAGTTTAATAGCGCTATTATACACCATAAAACAATTAAAGTTATCCTTGTCGCAAACGTCGCTTAAATCTCAATAAAACCTTGAACATTATATACTTTGAAAATACCGGATACACTAAGTAACATCACAAACACTTATAACAATAAATTCTTATTTAATAAGGCCACATACGGTAAAAAAATGTTAAAAGATTTCTTCATACTAACACATGCCTCAAAATACTTAACAGTATTTTAAAACTATTAGGTACTAGTTTTGCTACTTGATACCTTTTCTGATCAATCATTCCCATAAAAGGATTAATATATTAATTAATTTAATTTGATAAATTTATAAACACCTTGCCTAACACTAAAATAGTTAATTACGTAATATAACAATGATAAAACTTTTTGTTTAGTGATTGCCAGAAGAAGTATACTGTGATCAATGGCTCAATTCTGGATTCTCGTAAAATAATAGGAGATGACCCATGTGCTTCTTTCACATATAAAATCGTGGCTACTGCACTTTTTGATAAACCTCTATACATGCAGTTATCATTGGTGCAGTGAATTTGCGATTTAATGAATCGTACCAACAATATCTTAAAACTGTAAATTAAAGTCATAGAACTAACTGTCTTCAGTTTCTTCATCAGTAACTTGTTTGAGTATGTGCATGATGATTTGGTCGATAGTGTGCGTGTCGAGCATGCGGGCGATGTTCTTGTCCTCGATCACGTAGAGGAACAGATGTTTGGTGTTTTCGCGCAGGCGCTGTACGCGGGTCCACTTCTCACGGTCCGCGGGTTTTGCTCCACATTGTGTTATTACTTTTTCTAACACCTGTGGTTAAGTAATAAAAACGAATATTAATACAAAATAGATTTTTGTCAATAGAATCGTACACACACAATTTTGATTTGCTCCTAAAATAAACGATTCGCTATTATGATCTGCGTGGGATTAATACATATCGAATAATCTTTTATTTTGTATATTTGGTCAACCATATGCATTGAATCAAGTCTGATAAACAGCGAGCTGCGAGCTCAGTAATTATTACCTATATAAATTAAAATTAAACATACATACCATATCTACACTCTCGTCCGGCCAACCAAACAAACTGAGTGTCTCTTTGTCAATCAGTTGTGATATTAATTTACTTAAATTTATTGTTAATTCTGCTTCAGACATTAAAGGGCTGTTTGGTTTCTGAAATATAATTTAATAGAGGTTTTAGGTACGTAAGTAGCGTTCTCAGCGTATATTAAAATAACATTAAAAATATTTTTTTAATATCTTGTAGTACCTTGTCTGGGATTTGTTCTGTAGTAATAAGACCTTCTTCATCCTGTATGCCGCCGTAGAGCACGCCTGAACCTCCATAACCTTGCAGAATACGATCCGACTCCACATCTAGTAAGTTTAGTATTGATTCTAGTTCAGATTTTTTCACCCTGTCCGCTAAATTATCGGCGCCCTGTAATCACAATAATCAAGATGGCAATATCAGTATTCAGCTTGTAGACTAAATGTTGTTCAAACGAGCAAACGATATACGAGTTACGAAAATCATATGAAAGTGAGAAGAATCAGATCTCATGAAGTCATGACGCACGTTTAAGATATATTTCACTAATTCATATCTCATAATATCTAATAGCATGCCCCAAATAAAACTATAATGTATGCGCGTGTGCGTGTGAGCGCGTGTATGCGTGTGCGCGTGTATGTAAGTGCGTGCGTGCGTGTGTGCGCGACGAGCTGCTCGCGCCCACTGTACACTCAGTACATGCAGCGTGTGTGTGTGTGTGTATGTGTGTGACGATACCCACCAGCACGTGTCGCACGTGTCTGAGATGTGCGCGGAAGATGTCGGGATGGCTCTTGCGCACGTGGCGGATGAGCTGCTCGCCGCGCACGTAGGCGCGCGCCCATACGCAGTACATGCAGCGGCGCGGCCGGTCCAGCGTATGCGTCTCAAGGTGCCGCTTCAGATTTATCTCCGAGTGAAACTTCTTTTCACACACCTCGCAGCTGTGCGCTATGGACCAAGTAGGTAATATAAAATAGAATACAAAACGTACGGAACCCTAACAACTAATGAATTAATATCATTGGTTGTTAGGATTCCGTACCCAAAGGGTAAAACATAAGAAGTTTTCGATCTACAAAGAAGTGAAGAACACCGTTTCAGCGTGTTATTTAGGCAAAAACAAATATTTTTTTTAAGGTATACACAAAAATCAAAATGTATCGTTCTGATGAGTGTATTCCTCTTGTAGATGAATAAGTTTCCATACGATAGAAGAATACTATTCTCTATGATGCATCGTTTTGGAGGTATTACAGAAAAACCCAAAATTGGGAACTTTAAACCCTTCCCTCCACTCCGGCTCACCTCCTAGGGGAGTACACGTTCAGTAGGTACTCTCCCCGAGCGCCCTAAACATGTTTCCGAAGGAACTGTAAAGTTACACGCTCGTGCACTCTACACCCCTTTTTATTAGCCGTTCGTTGACTGGACTATTACGAGAATGGAATCGTACCGTAAGTAAAAAAACTGGTTGGCGATTGAAACGACATCATATTGGTATTATTCGGTACCTATAGCTAAAACTAGAATTGCGCAAAAAATGTCATTGAAGTAAAATGATTCATATCATATTGTTACGACGATTAAGTACGCTAGAACATTCGCAAGTACCTACCTACACGTATAACAATAGCTCATCGGCGGTTATCGAGAATTGTCGGCAACTTTGTGGTAATAACAGGAAGGTTCTAGAAATCTATAGAATGACTATAAAAAGAGCGAACATCTAAGTGATACATCTAAGTGGTAGTTTACGAAGAGCGATACACGAAGCACGAAGGGTTATAGTGCAGTTTATGTGTTTATTGCTTTATTTTGGTACTGTCAGTGTATTGTGTGATTCTTGAATAAACATTAAACTCATTATCGCGTAACTGGCATTTTACATCGAACCACATCCTGACACGTAACAATATGAAACTCGCAGAATTTCACTAAGCAATATTTCTTATCCCATATCGTGCCCTGAATGAAACGTTATATTTCGCGTGCTCTGTTAATTAACACAAAAAGCGTGTAGGAACGAAGATGACGACTCGTCGCGTTCGGGCGCTCCGGCCCGACATGTCCCGCCGACTCGCTAAGCCGTCAAAATACATGTTTTAAACTCTCGCGTAATGCGACATGTTTCATGCCTTAATCTAGAAGCGCCTCCTAAGAAACATTACCCGCATTACCTATCAAAGTCTAGTTTAAACGCGGTATTTAGCCTTCTTAATTCTCCTGGACTCAGGTTTATATGATACAGAGTAATATTATATTTTTATTTTAAAAAAGAATATAGGTATGATGTATTTCACTTACGTTTGTGTTCCAAGTGCACATTCAAGTGGTTAGTCAAACTTGCTTCATTTATGAACTCCTTTTTCGAAAATGGGCAAGTATCAATAGGGCAGACTAATTTCTCCAGTCCCAGGTGTTCACGCAGGTGGGCGAGCATCCTGGGTAAGAAATAAAAAATTTTGAGGATGATATTGATGTACTTGCATGAGGTACAAGTATGTTCAAAATATACGAGTGGCTGATTTATATTATAAAAAATAATTGTAAAAGATTCGTTCATTTTAAGTAGGTACATTATATTTGGGGACCTTCAAAACATAGAATTGCTTATTTTAGAAATTGTGTAAGTAACTTTCATAATTTGTTAATATAAACATTGAAGAAGACTGGAGAAAGAGTAGTGTGACTAACTTGGGTTTGGTGGGGAAGTGCTTGCCGCATTTGGCGCAGATGTTGCCGGCATGCTTCTCCACATGGTTCTGCAGTTGTGCGCGCTGTATGTACGACTTGTCGCATATCGAGCACTTGTACGGCTTGTTCGCGACGTGAGTGAGCACGTGACGTCGGATTACTTCCACCGTGTATGTACTGTACCCACACTGAACACACACAATGACATGCTATTTATTTGTTTGTCATCTTATCTGAGAACGAACTTTATAGTAAGACTATAAGAGTTCAACATTATGTAAAAGACCTAAAAACATTAAAAAAAGGATCTAAAAGTCCTCTCAAATAAATTTACGAGCCTCAATAATTTTCAATAATATTTTATTCGCTTTATCATTCTTTAGACACGCAACTTACAGATATCATGGTACTTACCTCCCACATCCTTTCGTAAGACATGGTAAAAACAAAAAAATGTAGTAAGATCATACAAAATATTCTTACTGTCAAAACTGGCTAGTTATATTCAGCCCTTTTGATAAATGGGAATGTATTTCTAAAGGTAAACATGCTACAGCTGAATTGGTGATTTATTTTAATTCCAATCACATTTATTTAAATTTTATAATAAATTAGGCGAGACATAAGAGTAAGTGATGGAACAAGCAAAATATATTGTCTGCCTAAAACAAACTGAAAAGAAAGAAACCCATTTATTTTTCGTGCCGTCGCGACGCTACATTGAAACTTTATTATAATATCCTATGTCACTCCCACAATCAAAAAGAATCTAATGGTATGTTAAGTTCAAGCCATTTAGGATAGGCTAGTGTGCCAAAAAAATAGACATACATACCCACATACACACTTGTGCTTGAAAAACATTACCCTCATTGACTTCGGCAGTCTGGCAAAAATATATAAACATATCCACAATCTGATTATAAATACTAAAATAAATAAAATAGCACTACCTTTCCCACCTAGAGGATCCCAATACAAATCTTAATGCTCTTAACATTTTTTTAATTTTCAGTAAATATTTTGCTTTAGCTTAAATTGATTCTTTTTTTTAAAATCCTTAAGCTCTCTATGTCATAGTGTGAGTAACCAATTATATGCACCAGCATTAAGACTATAAATAATTACCACAATACAGGAGTATTTCTTCTCGCCATGTATTTCTAAATGCTTGGTCATAGCTGGGCGGGAACTGGTCCATTTCCCACACTCATCACACTGGTATTGATTGGGAGTTTCTGCAAATAAAACAATTTTGTTTACTATTGAAGATAAGAGAAAATTATTATAAAGAAATTGATAATCAGAATCATAAATCTCTTAGTGAAAAATATTTATTTCAAATGCTTTTCTTGATTCACTTAATATGTAATTATTAGCCACTAAGAATCTAATGTCTCACAGTTTACTCTCTATTATGATAAACTCATATCCTTACCTGAATGATTTTTATGCCAGTGGCTTACTAGTTTAGAAAAGTTTTTCGTGCTATATGAACACTGCTTGCACATGAAAGCACGTCTGAGAAGATGTTGCTTCCTTATGTGGACTGACAAATTATCTTGTCTTGAAAATTTTGCATTACATATCTATAAAATAAACAGTCAAATTATTTTTCTTTCATTAAAAAAACTAGCAATCTATCCTCACAATGCGTCTGTATCAAAAGTTGTTATTTATAATAGTAAGAACTGTATCCAAATACTTTATGCAGTTTATGAGATCCTTTTAAACTATGTATAAATTTCCAGAGTAATATCGCATCTAGGGCTAACATTTAAATCATGAGAACAGAGTAGGTACACTCTAGCATGATATGCATAACAAGATGGTGATGATGAAATATTATATTACCTTACAAGAATATTTAAAAACAGTTTTTCCATCACACCCACTCTGTGCCATGTGTCGTAGTACATGTGATTGTCGTACAAACTCTTTGTTGCAATGTGGACACAAATATATGTCTCTCTCATGAACTTTTTGTATATGTTCTGATAATACATCTTTGCTTGGACAGCGTACACTACAATGGTCACAGTGAACACTGCCCGGTGTCTTGGAATGTTCGTTTAAAAGATGTTCCTTATAGCTCTTTTGGAATCTGAACTTTTTCGGACATTCATTGCAACTGTATGCAGACTGTAAACAAATAATAATAAACAGTTACCTACATTAATTTAAAATAATATAATAAATTCTGTATTTGACTTCATTAAAGCATAACTTATGTTTTATCTCTTCTGTGATATTTAACTAGAATGCAATCTTCCGGACACTATCGCCACTGTGACTTGCAATCAGTTGTGATAGAAGAAAAAATACTCTTTGTATGCAACTAGTTGCGATGACTTTTTTTTCGTAACTTAGTTGCATACAGTCTTAAATTGCCATTCTGCCTTGAGCAAGCGTTTTGATTAATGCTCATGTTTTCTCTCTTTCTTATATTGCAACAGAGGAATGCAAATCTATGCAATTCTAATATTGATCCTTGAAAGCAAATAGGTACATTACGTAAATACTACAGTATGGTTTCGAATTACCATTTTGAGCAATTCATTTGATTGATACGACTATTATGAATTAGCGCCTACGCCTTTTCACTAAAAGCGAGTGACAGTGACGTCAAATTTAGGTGCATATTTACCTGTGGGTATAATAAATGAGCTTCCTCTGCTTTATGTTCCAACAATGTTTCTTTAGTCAAAAATTTGTTATAGCAAACATTACATTCATAAGCTTTAACGCCTTTACCTATCGCTACCTTGATGCTTTTTTTCTGTGTTGGTTTGTCGTGTTTTTTCTTTGCAATGTCAAGCAATATTTTATTTGTAAGTTGAGAAACATTTTTCTTGTTTTTAGAACCAGGCGGTCTCCCTAATCTCTTACGCTTGGGAGGCATTTTAATTCGTTTACTTATTGTATTAATCAAATTTTTACATTATTTGATTGGACTGTTAATAATTTCTACACGCAATGAGTTCACTTTATTAAATTTGATATTCCTTTCACTCAGGCGCTCACAAAACACAAAAATGTTCAAATGTTGAAAAATGTTCTTTTGTCAGACGCCACGTACGTAATAATATAGTGATGCGAATTTATAAACTTACTAACGAGTGTATTATATTGAAGGTCAGTTGTCAATATGATGTTTAGTAATGTACGGTTTTTAGGTGTAGACCATGACATAATAACTGTTATCTCTTAAAATTTGTATTGACAAATATTTGCTGTATTACGAGTAGTTGAAGTGCATTATTCGTTTATACGGGCAAAATTCGGGACGAGAGGGATATCGACAACAGTGTAGATTAATGTACCGACGGAGGCTGTGTGTCCTGTCCCTTTCTTTCATCTTGCCAGCCTCAAAAATAATTATGATGAAAAATTTAAAATCGAAAACTTAGTTAAAATTTAAAATACTTGAATTTTATTGGCTTTTCCACAATTCAGAGCCAGTGTGTTATAACAATTTTATTTTTGTTTTAAATTCTCAAAATGCAAGCAAACAAGCAATAACTATTTTTATGTAGCCTATTTTTCTATAGTATCTACTGGTAACTTTTTCAAGTGCCATGGCACTTGGCCTCTTGGCAGAGGAAAGCCGAGTTATTACTTTTTTACATCGAAAAACTATGTTGACTATAAATTCTAGTATTGTGTGGATTGAGTATTTTATTTTTATTTTTTCTTATTTTGATGTATAAAGCAAATTATTACTGTAAAATTTTATTTTAACCCGTTCAGTTTGTACTAGTTTAGTTTTTGCGTGAAAGAGTAAAAATATCATAACAACACTACACAAACTACACAACGATATCTAGTGAGTCTAGATAGCGTTGTGTACTGTTGTTATGACTAGTACATCCTATGATAGCTAATTACACATTATTTTGACCAAATTTGCGAACGTGACGATTTGCCAAAG
Organism: Parascotia fuliginaria; assembly: GCA_963082885.1. Lineage (NCBI taxonomy): Eukaryota > Metazoa > Arthropoda > Insecta > Lepidoptera > Erebidae > Parascotia > Parascotia fuliginaria. Next base: position 10,569,112 of record OY720188.1, read on the forward strand.
AAACGATTCGCAAAAAACTCATGCAACTCAGGATTTTCAAGATAAAAAGTATCCTATGTCCGTCTCCGGCACCGAATACATACCAATTTTCATCGAAATCGGTTCAGCCGTTTAGGCGCTGAGTGAGTATACAAACACACAAACACACACACACACTCACTGATACATACACACAAACTTTCGCATTTATAATACTATTACAATATTTAAAACAACTTCCAACATAAGAGGAAGACGAAGAAAAGATATGAAAGAATGAAATATAAAAAAGAAAAGACAGAGAAAGTGACAAGAAAGACTGCACACCTCAAATTGTTTTATTTTAAATACGTCCCTCATACGTCCATGACCCATGGCGTAGTAACGAGTATATGAAGGCAATATAAATTTTTATTTTTCTGCAAATAAAATTAAAAATGTAATAGTAATTAAAACAAAGCTTGTAACACTGAAAAGTGTTAACCGCACTGACCTCTATTGTAAAAGAATATAGGTCAGTGGTTATCCGTGAAAGCCCGTAAATCACCGTAAATCTTTGAAAGTAGGTAACGCCTAAGTATGTACCTACCTTAGAGCATTAAACCAACAGGAGTGGACACGCGCTCTATTTCCCTTGCGCAAAAGTCTGCCACTTTCGGCGGGGGACGGGGTAACGCGAGCAACGCACACTAATTACAATGTTAACTACTAATGCATTTTTAAATCGCGTCGTTATACACGCACACAATAAAATTATTACACACTAGCTTAAACTAAACACACACAATCACATTCACACACAGGGACATCTATCAGTTTACGCTTCCTTAGCGTAAAACAGTTAGAGCTTGACTCTGTCGATATTTAGTATCGATGTTTAGGATTTCATATAAGTACGCGAAAGATTTAATTATTTTCATGATTATTATGTTTGCTTATTATTAAAATGAGCATTATCTTATATTATATAGAACAGTTTTAGGTAATAATAATCTTTTTTTATTTAAGCACTTTGAAATAGATGAAAAGTAAAGTAAACAGTTCATAAACATGAATTAACTAGAAGTAATTCTGTTAATTCATGTCTATGTCAATATTACAGGAAGAATAAAACAGTGTTTCTAACTAGCACACTTTTTTGTAATTATTATCAAAAAAGCCCGTCATACGGTCGGGCTAAATTTATTTGTTAAACATTGTTCGACAAACAAATCTGGTTATGCGGTCGGGCTCTCCTACTATGTTTACTAATGTTTATTCAATATTTGCGATCCCTGATAGTACGGAACCCTCGGCGCGCGAGTCCTACTGGCATTTAGCCGTTTTTTTTTTAAGTTTTTTTGGCGCGATTGGGAAAAATGATGAGAGTGAATTTTTACGATGCGCGCGCACACCGACAGAAAAAAGCAACACCCTGAAGTTAGTTGCGAACCTTTTACACACTGAAGTTAGTTGCGGATCTTTGTGTGTCGTATCAGTACAAATAATCTGTGTGAATAAATAAAAAATATATTGGCGTTTATATCAATTCAAATATTTATGTATGTATGCGTTGTATTATTATTTGGTATTTTTGGATTGTTATGCCAAAGAAGTATAACTTCTTACGTGCGTACATGGGTACCCACTCTTTTTTTTTTATTTCACTACTAATTTTACTACACCACCTGTTGCAATTTGTTCTAGTGTGGATTAAAGATTGTAATTAATTATTACGTGTCAATTTTACGTGTATTATTCCTAAGTATGTATGTATATTCAAACCAAATAATACTTTGAATTAATTGTCTGTTGCTATTAAATTTCGTTCCAACTAAGCAGAGCTTGTAATTGGAGGATTTTGTTCTGATTACATAGTAACAAGACACTGACATGAGAATGTATGAGTAGATTTTTATTAGAGAGATATTTTATCTGTTCAGATAACAAAAAAACAACAGAATATATTTCAGAAAGTCTTTATTTAAGTAGGTATAATAAAATACTGAAAAACTGTGCAATTTAAATTAACCTTATAAATCTAGTTTAACTAATCCTAGGTAATGCAATAAGAGGAGGTAGCGCACAGCGAGTTTACTTGCTAAAAACTGAGCTCTCCGCCGCTTGGGGGGTAGAGAGGAGGTAGCAGTGCTGGCAGCACAGAAGGCTTTGTCTTTTAAGCTGTTAGTCAGATACTTGTACGCTTAGGAACCCACTTATATGGTTCCTACAATATTGGACCCAAGCGACTCGAGGCGCTGCTTCTTTTGAAAATCTAAAACAAACAAAAAAAAATTAATTTAATACTGGAAAACCAATATCGATATTTGTGATTAAACTGTCTCATCTCTAATTATGTTAAAGTGTGACCAGTTTCTTAAAAATAAATACGCTTATTTTTGTAAGAAATGAGCAATTATCTTTCGGAATAAAGTGCACTACTCTTGTATATTTGGATTTATAATCTCATTTTACTTGTTCATTTAATATTATTTTGTGCATTACTTGGTAAAAAAAACATTGGTTTTAATTAAAAATAAATAAATATGGGAACGGTGACACAATAATGTACATCCAAAATGAAACTTATTAGATATGTCAACAAGGCGAGATATAAAAAAGGAAAGGTTAGTTTTATGTTAATTCAACTTAAAATATTACCCCAGATTGGAGTATTGATGATAAGCCTGGCAACACTTGTTGATTAGCATTTTATTTGGTTAAATTGCTAATTTAATGCCTTATTTAATAATATTAGAACAAAATAATACTTACAGGTGGAATATAATATTATCCTTTTGTAGACTTGATGTCGCTGAACGCTTTTTACACCAAAATACACTGCAATTCGGCATTTCTATCGAGACGCTATTACGCATGCACTGATAGGTGAATTATGATGCGGAACGCGCGTCAACTAGTTTTATATAACGGGTATGACCGGTGGGCTGGTACCTTTGGCAGAGGGGTACGCCTGTCAGTGGCCTCTCCGGTTGGTTTAATGCTCTAAGGTACCTACCCATCATTGACTTATTAAATTCTACCGTAAAGGACTTCGTATGAAATGAGATAAAGTTGTATATAAATTTTCGTAGAGTATCTGTATATTTCTTTCATTTTTTAACTAATAACATTTGTAACCCTAGGTACTCTCTAACACGTATAATAAAATTTCACTAATGTCTACTTTTATACAATCAACCTCAACGTAGTAGGTACATAAATCACGATGCTACCCGATGCTTTTCCACTACTACAACCGTACATCTATCGTCTTTGACCGTACTACAACCTTGGAGCAGAGCATTTAACTAATTTACATAATGCTCTAAAACTACAACATACCTAACGGATATTGGAGGTTATAATCATGTAATGTTTCCTCCATAGAACAAGGATTAGGTAATCCTTGTTCTGAGGTTTCCTCAGAGGATACACTGTAGAGACTGACACACCTCTGCACTTGTTGTCATAGAGTACATGCTTGTTGCTATGGTTGCAAATGTATGTAAACAAAATATTAAAAATCATCATGCCAACGTAGATAATCAAAATCTGACACGTTTCTAAATCTAATTTGGTCTTGCGGGTCTTGCTATTTTATTTGTAGTCATTTTAAGTTGTAGATACCTAATTGTAATTTATCTACGTCAAAGTTTAGCGCCAACTGTGTTTATATGACGTAGCAAAGTATGTACGATGGAAAAGGATTTAGACCCAGAAGTTATAAAGTCGACACAAAACTCATTGGGAAAATTTGTAAAACGTCCCCCGTTAACTGAGAAATTACTGAAAAAGCCACCTTTCCGATTTTTACACGACATCACAACCACAGTAAGTTGGTTTTCTTTATTTGTATACCTACTTACTGATACCTACATAAATACAACGTACCTACTCCTATCTAATAGTAATAAACTTAACACGTACGTACATTTTGATAATTATTATTACTTATATTTTAATGTACCTAAGTACCCATACATTAATAGGTATCTACATAACTAAAGTTGCCTACCAATACTACAGGTTTTGAAGACTACTGGTTTCTTCGAAAACTTATTTGAAGAAGAAGAATTAATTTCTGATAATGTAAAAGATCGAGATGGCAAAATATCATTTCTAAACAAAGTCATATTTGTGATAAGTAAGTATTATGTAATTTATTTACCTACTGACCTGAAAAAATTATGTAAGTTTTTTAATTCGTTCTCATAACGTTTTTGGACAATGCAAAGTACCTAAACAGTTTTAGATAACAGTTTTAGAGTAGGTTTATTTCAGCACTCTAGATACGAGTATAGGTAAGTGGTCGGTGTTGGTCTATTTGAAAATATTGGGTGTTTATTTCTAGAGCTGATTATAAATAATTATGTTTTCAGGTGCTACTACTGGTAAATCACTATCCGCAAAATCCTCAAAAATCGTTGCAGGTCAGGAGCCTGAAAAAACTAACGAGTTGCTGCAATGCTTGGCTCAAGCACTGGAGGATAAGCTATCATCAGACAAAGCTGTTCAGCAGTATAAAGACAGCTTAAATGCTACTGATACTAAAACCAAAGACACAAGCAAAACTATTAAGAAAGGTAATGATACAAAAAAGCTAGCAGCAAGAAGCAGTGAAAAGTTAAGTAGCCAGAAGAATGACGTTACACGAACCACAACAAAACAGGGTAAAGATAAATCAAACGATGTTAAAACAAACCGAAAAGATAATGGAACAGACAAACGTGAGGTTCAATCTGTTAAGAAAACACAGCAAACAAAAACAGTCATTAAAAAAAATGGGAAGGAACAGAAAGATGTACAAAAACACGAAACCTCGCAAACTCGTCGTCAGACTGAAATACCTCGCATTGAAAAAGATAAAACTTCTAATAGCATTGAGAAAGAATCAACAGAAAAGATTTTAAGTCAACTGAAAAGTCCAGATTTAGATGTGTCTATAGAAAAAGAAGATCATTCAGTTAACAAATTAAATGATGACCAGACAAATTCTTCAATTACAATTCAGAATAATGAAAATAACCTAAACGACTCTTATACAATAGCTGCAAATGATTTGAATTCCTCTTCTCATCTAAATTTATCATCGTCTTCTAATGATTTGATGGAAACACCACATATTAATACGTCAGAAAACAAAACATTTGAAAATCGAAATATCAAAGAAATACCACTAAGTGATACTGACGATCATCATCAAGAAAATATTGATCATATTGAAACGTCTTTAAAAATTAATATAAATATTTCAAATGGAACTAAACCTGCTAGTGCAACTATTAAAAAAGAGCCTGAATATAAAACAATAGGCTTAATAAGAGAAGATTCTTCAAATGCAGTCAAAATGCGTAACATTAACGGAAATGATGCTAAAATGCCACGTCCACCAAGCGGGCGACCAGCAAGTGTAAGGCCCTCATCTTCAAGGCCCGGAGCACCAAGAATGAGAGAAAAAATAGACAATGTCGTAAAAGAAACAGATAATTTTCTTATGGGCAAAGTCAATATAATCGTTGAAAACACACAGAATGAAGAGGTTGGTTAACTTTCATTGAAGGTTTATCCGGACACTTATTTTTGTATGAATGTTACAGATATACTTTACTTACAGGAAGAAGACAACAGTCCTATAATACTAGATCAAACAGAAACAACTGCAGTATCGCAGGATCAACAAGAACTACAACTATCGTTAAGTGAACATGGTCACCTAGTTCAACAAATTTTGGACTCACAGAAAGAACTGAATCAAATTTCAGGAAAAACTGAAATTGTATGTATCTGCACGTGTCTATTAATTTTAACAAATCTCAAAAATACTCCTAACTCAAACTCATTTATTAACTTTAGTTAAATTAATAATTAACACTTTGAACATCAAAATTAAAAAAACAGAATGTCAGCTTAGGACCAAATTTTACCTACGGGCAGTTTGCTAACGAGGTAGGCTCTACTTACCTACATGGCCCTACCAGGTTGGGCCATGATAAGTAAGTGAAAAGAACTGGCAAGAAACTCAACCACTCTTTTAAATCGCCAGGTTATTAAATTTTTTTTTGGGTTACAAGTAGCATGCAAAGTGTCGCAGGTACTTAATACACTTAATTCTATAGATAAATTATAAGCCTTATTCATAATCCCGCAAGTTTCATAGCATGCAAGCAATTTCTTTTTCTTCTACAATTATATTTATGTAAATAGTGCATCCGAATTGCTGATAGTTTTCTTCGCCATATTATTATTAAGCACGTCAGTGTCAGAGTTATTGCGGCTGATATTTACCGCGACAGCCAGCCTTGCCGACTTTGCAAGGCATACCTAACAAGGACTATCTAGGACCACCGAAGATAAAATCGCTAGAGTAATAATTAAACTTACCTATCTTATTTTTGTAGGAGTGGCAATTTGGAGCACAAAAAGCGAGGGAAGCTTTGAATCAGGACGTCGAACAACTCAGATTTAATATTCAAGCTCTGTCGCGGGTAGCAAACCCTCTTGGTAAACTTTTGGACCATATTCAAGAAGATGTTGAGGTAATGCGTCAGGAGCTCCAGCAATGGTCTACTATTTATGATGATGTTAACAAAGAAATGCTGAAACAAAAAACGTAAGTTTTAAAAAACACAATTAGGTATTATTTTTACTAGCTTTTTGCGACGCGGTTTCACCCGCACAAAGTAGCAGTATTGTTTACTGCTCCACTCCCGTCGCTTGTAGCGTCATGTTAAATAGGTAGCCTTCCTTAAGACCTGGGTTATCAAATAAAAAAACAAGTAATTAACTCCGAGTGGTAGTAATCCAGAGATTAGCACTTTCAAACAAACAAACTCTTTCGCTATATATATTAGTAGGTACTTACCTACTAGCGCCCCGCTTCGCATCGGTAGGTACTAAAGTGCTCGTTTTCCGCTAAGTTTACTATCGTTACTGCTCGGCTCCTATTGGTGATAGGTTGATATATTAGGTATATATATAATTTATAATATTATTTATAGAGGAGTTTGTTTGTTTGAACGCTCTAATCTCTAGAATTACGGTCGGAAATGAAAAATTATTTTTGCGTATGATAGCCCAGATCTCGAAGGAGGTCTCGAGGATAGGCTATGTAACATCACGCTACTGGCGACGGGAGCAGTAACCAAAGGCGCGGTTGAAACCGCGCCACGGAAAGCTAGTTAAGTATATACCTAAACCTTCCTCGAGAAACCCATAACAGAGAAAACCACATCTACATCCATAGGGTGGTGGTTCTCGAGATTGGAGCGTTCAAGTTCAAACAGACAGACGCTTTCCAGTGAATTTATTTTATACTATGTAGCTATAAGTAGATAGATTGTTAATAAAACTATTTAAGTACCTAACATACCTAATTATGTACGTAACTACGTAGCAACTATAATATGATAGGTACTCTTTTCTTATATTTTCTTATATTACGAGCAATAATAAGTAGGTAATTTTTAATACGAAAATAATTTTCAGCATCAACGAAGATTCCTTGACGCCTTTTCACTCAAAACTAAAACAATTAGAAAATGACATCGAAGAGAAACACGACAAAATCAATGATCTCAAGATAATGATCCACAAAAATGCTAATCGAATTGAAAAACTGCTTACTAGTGGCAATGTGCAATAAATGTAGATTTGTTATTTGTAGATAATAAAAGAAATACAAATATGTTTTTTTTATCAGACATCCTGCTCATTCTCTCGTCTTTCTCTATAGAAAGGAATCCACATTTATGAATTTTGACCAATATGGTAAGAATGCACGGCGGCATTGTGGCTAAATCTTTAGCCCGCCCGATTTCGAATTTTGAGAGCGGAACTCTCTTCTAACACAGAGGTGATGAAGTTTCCAGTCAGTGTGCTTTTATACAATACTGCATGGTAACGTAGATATATGTCTGTGGTAACGTACCTATACCCTAGCTCTCAATCAAACTACGAATGGGCTTTTCTAATAAACAAAATTGCACAACTAGTTGAACTTAAATGTCCGTATGAATTTAAGGAGCCACTCCAAATTTTTAAAGGAAACTCATCCCATTATTCAGTAAGTAATATACCTAGCAATACTCTACGATCCCTCGAGTTTGGCCACAAGGAAATAGAATTCCTCGTAGCCGAATCAGTTTGGCGAAATAGTTTGGCCACGAGGAAACGCCGTTAATTTTGTAGGTCAAATTCTGTAATTTCTGTAAAATATATTCAAAGTTTTATGGTCATTGCGTCGGTTGGCAACCAGTTAGCTAGGTTGCTCACTAAATATGAGGGAAAAAAATGTTGTCTACACGCAAAACAGTAGGTATATGTTAATGTGCATTAATTTGTCCTAAATGAAGTCTATGTTAGGTTGGCCTTTGGTAAGTTAGGAAATGATAGCCGGACTTTGGGCGTGACTGTTTATTAATTAATTATTAATAACGACATGAGCAAGTAGTCTAGACCGGGTCGTGTCCATCGACCAGAGAGAGAGTTAGTTCCGAATCATAGACTATTGGCTTGGACTGCAGTGTTGCTATGTAACAGTCTAGTTTGGATACAAAACCATAAAATAGTATACATATAAACAAAAATATTTATAAAATGCTGAAAAAGTGAAAATGTAGCGACACGTCGGTTTACGACCACCTTTATCAGTTTATGACCACCGGTGAGCCGGTTTGCGATCGCTATTTTTAATATAAAAAATATGCCATTAAAACAATTATAATCGCTTTAAAAATATTTTAATTTTTGTCTCTTAATAAATACAAATAATTATGCTAAATATTTTATGCAATATTTTATTAAATAATTAAAAAATAACCAGCCGATACAATCTACATCTTTCTCTTATTCCCTTCCCTTCTTTTCGGATATCATAAAGAGCTTATTGACTCTAAATTTTTTTGGAGCTGCATCTAAAAAAGTGATCTATATTATTATATAAAGCGGAAGAGCTTGTTTGTTCGTTTGTTTGTTTGTTTGTTTGAACGTGCTAAACTCTGAAACTACCAAACGGATTTGAATAATTCTTTTTGCGTATGATAGCCCAGTTCTTGAGGAAGGTTATGGGTTATGTAACATCACGCTACTGGCGATGGGAGCAGAGCAGTAAGCAAAGACGCGGGTATAACAGCGCCATGAAAAGCGAATATAAAATAAATATTTTAAACTGAAAAATAGTTAGTAATATTTAGTTTTTGACAGATTAGGCACAACCGCACAACCACATGGTTGCTTGCTAAAATAACTATTAAATGGACATTTCAATAACCAAACAAATTAAAAATATCATAATATACTTATTTATATTAGCGGCCGTTATTTCTCATAAACTAAATTATGGTGTACGGAAACCAAATGCTTTATTTCGATTATTTTTATTTACGAAAATTAAACAAAGTTCTTTTAAAGAAACTGGTGGCCGCTTACTAAAAAACTACAAAAAAAAACTTTTACACTGCTACATTGAAAATTGCAACAGTCGTAGAAGCATTAAGATCATACCACGCCACAATACAGACACATACAGTAGGTTTATTTTCAAATATGATACATAAAAATAGATATTTTGCTACAGTGTTGTGTGCAATTTAATAAAGGTTTATTAAACCTAAAATGAAGGTATAGTGGTGGTATTAAAAGTTTTTTTTTATTCATTGAACATCATGCACAAAAGTACAACGGCGGACTTAATGCTAAAAGCATTTTCTACCAGTCGGTTTAGGGTTAAGCTTAGGAATCAAAATCTGAGATGGAAGCCAAAAAAAATACAAATCTTTGGAGACCACGTACTTGATTTCAAAAGATGCGTACGTAAATTGTTCAATATAATTTAGGGCTTGTATCACAATTGAAATCATTCCTCGAACGAAGAAGTAAATTAATTTTACTCTTAATTTTAATGACATTATACTTTTAAAGACATATTTTTCTTAATTATTCTATGAATGGCATTTTTATGATTAATAAGAATGAAATGCTCTAACAAATATTTTTTTGTTATTAATTTATTGATACATATTGACATAATATATAAAATGTTTTTTTTTTTTGTATTAATTATATATGACATGATGCCCAAGCCATAATTGAACAGTTATGTACACATTTTGTTTTGTTTTGTTAAAATTGTATACTTAGTATTGTTAATTTTATTAATTATATATTGTGATTTGTGAAGTAGAGGTACAATGTGAACTCCTGTGGTAATTTAAGTTTATCGTACTTTATAATTATAGCAAATATTAACAGTTTATATAATACCTACATAGAAAAATTATCTCAGTTTACATGTTGTCTTTACCTTTTGTAGCAATATGCAAATTTAGGCAGCACACATTTTACTTCTTATTTTTCTTTACAATATAAAAAGCTGTAGGTAATTACCTATAGAGTTAAGTGTATTGCCTGTGTCACTTTAAATCAAATCTTCAAAGTTGATATCAATACTCCTTAATGCGTTTGATTCAAAATATTTTATTTCGACACATGTTTGAAAACTCAATCAACCTACGTCAAATGAAGTTGCTATAGTTATTGTTGGATAGCAATTTCTAAGCGAGATATTGTAATGAGGGTGTTTAGGAAAATTTTTGCCACCAGTTGGCGACACTTTGGTAAAAGGTCTTCCATTTTGGCAGCGCCTAAAATGGATAGGAGGACGCCTAAACTGGAGGGTTTTCTAAAATGGTGCCCACAGGGTGGCAGCACCGATGTGTCAGGTCTGGCTGTCTAGCAAGCGCTTTTTGAAAATTAACCCCTGATTGGCCCAAGCTGACGTGTGGGTGAGTGGTGCCAACTGGTGGCGAAATTTTCTAAAGACCCTCACATCTCATACGGTAAATTACAGTACCCACTTTTGTTTTGCTACGGCGAGGATGGATACTTCACTTTTGTACCCCAGTAAAATAAACATAGTGGTAACTGCTAGTAGTAAGTTTTTATTCTACCGTGTAATGATTAGTAACCGGTTATTCTCGAGGGGATTCTGTAGATATTTATTCTTAGGGTTCCCCCTAACACCATCAAATACCCCTTCTAATTCAAAAGAGTGCAGTTTTCCATCAAAGTTTGTTTTAGAATGACCATAGACAAGGCTTAAGGTCAATCTCTTAGGGTAACGGGCGTAGACTTAAGGAAAGCTGCGGCCAGTTGTATGTGGCATGCTTCAGAGTAAGCGCATAAGCGCATAGAATAGCCTGGTAATAGTAAAAACAAAATATTAAATATAAAAGAGAAAGGTCACTTACTCAATCATCACGAAATCTCAGAAACTAGAAACCAAGTGCTAGGAGTCTCAAATTTTGCATGGGGGTTCCTTTTAGGACATAGGTGCTTATTGACACGAGATTTTGCGCAGGGGTTTTAAAGGGATGACAAAGTTTGTATAAGACTTCTATAGTTTTTTTATTAGGATTTCCAAATTACTACAAAAAATACTATTTTTTTCTTATTAATAAATTAACTTTATTAAGGTTTTAAATTGATAATATTATAAAAAGTTATGATCATTTTTTTCACGATTTTTATTTCTGTCGTGATTTTTATTGGCTTTAAAATTAAATGGTGTATTGCTTGTTTGCACTATATTCCAGTAGCACCTGTAAAAATTTAATAAGCCTTTAGAAACTTCTTGTACATTTTGCGATTTGTAAATTTTATGTTTTGTACATTCTGCGCGGAAGGGTTCATTTTGAAGTAGGTATATCTTTAATATACGTAGCTAGACGAATTAATGTTATGAACGATGATATTATGGTCCATTTGATGAACTAGACGAAATTATACTGGTCTTTATAAAACTATGGACATTTTAATACTCTTGACGTAATGATACTATGAACCATATGCACCGAAGGGCTACACTAAATTTTGACACCTTGTATATTTACCATAACTTTTTTGTATTGATTGAAAGGTACATCCATCACAGAGTACATTTTAGTCTTAGTACCTACATTAAAATCTACAACACTGAATTGCACTATTTCTAATAATGTTGTATTAGACAAAACAAAAATTACATTAACATTTTTGTATTAGTGTTATTTATTTCTGTATTTTTGTTTTGTTTTACAAATAGGTACTTACTGTTATAGGATTTTAAATTTTAATGTTGTTCGAGATTATTTGAATCAATATTATTGTAGTTACATAATTTAATTGAGTAATATTTTGTGTAGTAAGTTAGACATTGTTATTTCAATACCTAATTATGTAGTTCTGGGATAACTCTTGAAGGTGACAACAGAGACTAGTTATTATATGTTTAATACCTACTAAGCTAAGTATTGTAAGAGAAAAAGAGCTAATATTACACACACAACAATTGTAACAACACTCGAAATTGTTTGGTAGCTATGGGTTAGACTTTATTTTAAGAAAAGCTACTAAGTATCATTGAAAATGCTATAAAAAATTAGTCAAGGTATTAGATGAAAACAACAAAGTTCAATATTTTAATACAATTAAAAATAAAACAATTTATTAAAAAGATTAAAATAGTTTAGGTACTTTTTACTTTATAGGCCCATTTAAAGACAGTAGATACCTATTAATCACAAATTTAATGCTTGTGATATTCAGAGAGCATAACATTTATTAACTATTTTGTCTTACAATACCATAGTAAATAACTGTGATCTTTACATTTAATTATACATTATACTATAGAGTTACTAAAATATAATAGAAGTATGTGTATGTTAAATAACAATATTTAAACACTCTCATGTAAAAATGGAATGTCTCATAACTAACACAATTTAATACAAACTCATATTTAAATAAATACTGATTATGGTGTGGGCAGTTCTGAGGGATCATCTGTGTTACTGTCTGCAGTGTCACTCCTGCGACTTGATGCCTGTAAGGCTCTCTGACGCTTCAGTATACTTGCGGCTTGTTCCATGACCATTACTAGTTTGTGTTGGCTTTCTAATCGTTCTAAACAATTTTTGCAGATAGTTTTAGGCAATGGATCTGATCTTGAAACCTGAAATAGAATAACAATAAATAAATAAACATTAGTCGAAATTTAAAGGTAAAATTAAATTTAATGATTTTTTATTTATTTATTTACTTTAATGAAAACGGTACATTCTTATGTACCGTTACCAAAATTATTGATTATGATATGTATACACATCCAGTCCAAACAAGTCTATTTTTAATTCTGTCCTAAATAATAAAAACAATGTTATGATATTATACTAAGTGTATGGGTACGAGACCAAATCGTGACTTATTAATGGAGGATCCAAAACAAGAAGGTAATTTTATTAGCCAATATTCGATACTCATTATTCTACTTCAGGCACTATTAAAATAAAGCATTTACATTATATTCCCGATGCCAAAGCAGTGACGTAATGTACGCTGATGACAACAAACCTACATTTATTGAAAGATATCTGCTGATTTTCTCTGATATACATAAACGTATTCCTTCTTCACTGTAAATATGAAGCACAACCCTGTGCATTTCAGAGCATAATCGACAAATAAAACCCGTCAAAACAGCTCTATCTAAACTGCCCATATTTTTAGAAAAGAAATCTATATAATTTAAAAGAATTGTAGTAAAATATTTCAGTTTTACTTTTATTTAATGTCCACAAAACAAAAAGCCAGCTAAATGTTGTGTTGTTTGTGTGACACTCAAAGCACAGATTATTAATACTATGAAGAATAGAACAAGGTGACACTGACATTACATTTCATTCAGAAGATTGGATTGGAGTAGAGATACTAGCAAAATTCAATACCAGGGCTTCTAAGTACAAGTACGTAAAAATACGAGGATCAAAAACAAGTTTTTAAAATACTTGAAAGTATTTGTCGTCCCACCCGCTAAAGGTCGAGTTCGAGTATGGCAGCCCGCTCCCGTCCCACATATCACGCTGGCTGGACGCGAGCGCCTTACCTAAAATACTTGCATAGGAATTTAACTTGTATTCACAATTCACAATGGAACAAATTCGTATAAATAAAAAAACTTTGAGGATAAAAGTATTTATTATTCACAAAGTATGAGTGTGTTTCTTATTTACATTGAAATATGAATAATTTTTCTATGCTATGCTATGCTATCGTTCGCCAGCACTTACTTTCATACTTGCAAGTATTGGACGCGAGCGTCTTACCTAAAATACTTGCATAGAAATTCAACCTGTATTTCCAGTAAGGTAAGGAGCAAATTCGTATAAATAAAAAAATACTTTGAGGATCAAAGTATTTATTATTCACAAAATACGAGTGTTTTTTATCTACATTGAAATATGAATCGTTTTTCTATGCTATGCTATCGCGCGTTCGCCTTATAGCACATACTTTCATACTTGCAAGTATTGTCTGCTTGTACCACGGGCCGTACTTCGAAGCGAAACCCTGGTTTTAAAACCTATTAGCGTAAATACGTCTCATCTCTAGATTGGAGACAGAATGACTATGACAGTAGGTTGGATTGCAACAAGCGGCAAACCGATAAAATATTATTAAATCGACCCGCACCCAGTATATTAGCCCTAACAGACGACCGGATTTGGTGTGCTCCGCACCATCACTTTGGTGCGCAGCGGACCATATTCGATCGTGTGGAGAGCAGTCCGCTGGACATTATATTATTATTATTATCTGTGCGGTTGGTGCGATCGTTTGTACGCCCGGACGCGGTGCACTCCGCACTAAGTTCGATCGTGTGGACGAAGCACCGGACCGTTTAACGCCTTAGTCGTAAATCTACTTCCGAACGTGCAGCAATTGTGTCCACTTTTTGTTACATATCATCTCTTGTTTTATCATTGTAATTTGTTCCAATTAAAGAAGTATTTTGGGGGAAGATTTCATCAGCTACTTCTATTAGGCATAAGGCTAACGCTTTTGAACAGTGATGACCTCCCTGAATAATTTGTGGCAAGTGAGCAACTTTTAAATTTATTCCAATCCGCATAACTGGGCCTGTATTTAAAAAAAAAGAGTGTACTCATGTACGCACGTAAGAAGTTATACTTCTTTGGCGTAACAATCCAAAAATACCAAATTATAACACAACGCATACATACATAAATATAAATAAATAGCATGCAACAATAATGAAAAATCATAAAATATAATTAAAATAAAAGAAAACAAAAAAAAATATTTATTAGATGATAATGTAATAATTTACAATTTGCAATGTAAATAAATTATACATACCGACAGTTAATCTCAAATCTATAAATGCACTTAAAACAGTTTATTAAAACCACTTATACCACTAATATTCAAAATAAATATTTTTACTGATAAATGATCAATAAAAAATATCTATCACCGTCATAAATATAATTGAATTGATATAAACGCCAATAATTTTTTTATTTATTCACACTGATTATTTGTACTGATACGACACACAAAGGTTCGTAACTAACTTCAGGGTGTAAAAGGTTCGCAACTAACTTCAGGGTGTTGCTTTTTTCTGTCGGTGTGCGCGCGCATCGTAAAAATTCACTCTCATCATTTTTCCCAATCGCGACAAAAGAAGTATAACTTCAAAATTATTCGTAAACAAACATAACCTGGAATTCTAAATAATTGGTTAGGTTTTAGCCAGGTTTCAGTTAATGCGACTATACCACAGTATTATAATGCACCTAAGACTGTGACTATAATAATAATAATAAATCGTTTATTTCAGACAATGTCCATATTAATGTTAGTAATACAATAACTTACAAACTAGTGTTAGTGAATACATAAAACTAAATTAATCCTAAGGTGCGACCACCTTCAGTGTGTAGTCGCATCCAGTGCATCAACAACGGGGAGTCCCAGCGCTGAGCAAACATGCTTAGGATGCCATTGGAGCTGGCCCGCAAACGGGTAAGTAGAGAGGCACAACGCTTTCTGATTACAGCGTGGAAACCGTCCACGTTTCTCTTTCGCGAGGCAGTCGGAATAGCACCCTAAACGCGTTGTTATATTGTATGCGTAGGGTGCTGTAAGCACGCTGCGTGTACTTTGTCCATAGGCTGCAGGTGTAGAAAGACTGGCAGTATGCTGTAAACAGCGTTGTCTTAACGTTATCTGTACACCTAGCAAACCTGCGGGCAAGCATGTTGCAGCGAACTGACAGCGCCCTACGCTCTCTCTCTATGTCCAGATTGTCACTTAAATCTTCAGAGACCCAGTGACCTAGATACTTATAGCGATTCACTATGCTAAGGCAGGCACCATTTAGATACAAAGGTGGCACAGTAGTGTAGGATTTATTACCTGCCTTAAACACCATTACTTCGCTCTTTTTTGTATTGTATCTTAGTCCCTGAGTCCTTACGAAATCCTCACAGATAAGGAGCAGCTTCCGCATTGAACTGACTGATGGGGTCAGCAGCACCAGATCGTCAGCGTAACAGATGTTGTTTACGCACATACCCTCGATATGACAACCTATATTGGTGCCGCTGAGCCGACCAAGCAGCTCATTCATGTAGAAGTTGAAGAGCCGAGGAGAGCTCAACCCCCCCTGCCTTACTCCGCACTCCAACTCGTACACGTCCGAGCGTGAATCAACCCATTTTACCACATTTTTCTGATTCGAGTACCAGTATCTCAGGATTGTCATAATATCACTCGGTGTACTATACTAGGTCACTATACTAGGTTTAAATTTATTTATCAAATAAAATATATCAGATTTTTTAGGTACTATTCACCGGCAATTCCACTGAATCATTGTAACCATTCTTTAAGTTCTTATTAATTATTAATGTACTTAAAACTTTAACGTTGTTCGGTTCTAAGTTTATTATTTTTTTTCTTAACATATTGAGAAGGTTTAAAATGATGTTACCTATATCTTCGTCATTATTCTCCTCTTTTTTACCAGTGTCATTATTCAATGCGCAACCGTTAGCTGGTGGAGGAGGTTGAAATTCATTAATTAGAGAATTGTGTGCTGCTCTATCGTAGCGTAGCCGTGTACTGACTTCGGAGGAGACCGCGGTTTTAAAATATTGTTTTTTTGTGAGAAGTTGAAGCAGTAGGCTTAAATTGATTGAAGTTGTTGAAAGAAGTGATATTAGGTGGTCTAAAAACAAGAACATCAGCATAGGATTTTGATGCAGAGGGATGAACTTTAGTTGTGTTAGAATAATACACACTTCACTTCTATATTGTTTATATTTGACTTGTTTAAAACACACTAGCCAGTTCGGCGGCTTAAAGTAGGGCCATGAGAAGAACTGGCAAGAAACGCACGCCACTCTTTTAAATTACCAGGTTATTACAATAAGTTACAATTTCGAGTTAGCACGTCCTTTCTACTCGGCAACCGAACGACAACTGACTATCATAAAGTTACAGTCATAACAGGTCGACACTCATTTGACTAGAATTATTTAAAATGCAATATGGCCGGATATCGTTCTGGCACCAAAGAGTTAGAACTAACTTTACAATTGCCAATAATACACATAAAATTATAGTATTATACAATTTTAGGTAACATAATTATTACTTTTGTTTTACATACATTTAATAACTTCCGCTACAACAAATCAATTACTCAAATTTATAACTTTTAATACAAATGTAATAATAAAATAAGTTTTAGTTTCATTATGCTAACAGTTGCTTCTTCATATATGATATACCTACAAGAGTGAGCCATTGTATATTTAATATCTTTTTGTCTCTTAAACTCATTACACGACTTATCTGTGGCAAAAAGGAACCCTGAGCAATTGATACATGATGCAGAATCGCCTTCAACAGAACACGACTCCAAATAAGTAAATAAATGGTTCTGAACACATTTGTAACAACTAGGAAGAGATGACCGACATTAAGTTTTAGTATGTCCATAGCGACAACTTCTAAAACATTGTATAGTGGGGTACACATAAGTTTCAACTGGTAATGCATTGTAAAACATGTAAATCCTTTTTGGTAAGGCTTGACCATCAAAAGTTATCACTATTGTTTGTGATGGTTTCCAAGTAGAGGAACCAACCAACCACCACTTTATAATTTAGACGCCGGATATTTAATATTTCACCAGTACCTAAAGGAGTTGATATATTTTCCTTAACTTCTTGAAAACTTTGATGGGACTCCTCTGACCAGACCCATGCGTGTAACATTGAAGGTTGGCAAGAAAGCCTTAAATCTATTCAAAGGCAATGAGTTACTATTTAAAAATAAATTAGCATCAACATCTATACATATAATAAAAATGTAACCGATCGCTGTCTGTACATGGAAGATATATGAAAAAAATAATTATTGGGGCCTTTATCAACGCAAATAGAACCCAAAACAATGATTGTTAAAATTTTTGTCTGTTTGTCTGTGCGTTTGTTCACGCTAATCTCAGAAACGGCTTATCCGATTTAGATATGGTTTTCACTAATACATTGTGGTAAGCTTCACTTAACATTTAGTGTTTGTTTCATGTCAATCGGTTTATAAATAAAAAAGTTATGCCAATTTAAAGAATCACGTCGAACATTTGTTAATTTACTACGAAATAATTTACTACGAAATCTGATAGAAACAGAGACTTTTACAGGTTACGGAATAGCTGATAGCGTTTTTATTTTTCGGATTCCTCTTATTCTAAAGAATCTTCCGTTTAGTTTTAAATGAGTCCAGTTTCCAGTGAGCCTATGTTGCGCGATGACAATTATTAATAAAGCCCAAGGTCAGACACAACTAAAAGTTGTGGGCGTGGATCTAAGTATTAGCTGTTTTTCGCACGGTCAGCTTTATGTGGCTATATCACGTGTTAGCATTCCTAGCAGCCTGTATGCTTTGATCCCCGGTGGCTATACGTCTAATCCATACATCCATACACCCATACATATTATATAAGGCTTTGCCCTGACTGACTGACTGACCTGACTTGAAATTTGGAGGGTGTGTTTGTCTAAATGTCTAGAGGTTGTACTAAAAAAGGGTTTTTTAAAATTTAATTCCTAAGTGTGTGAAAAGGGATGAAATCGATTGTATGAATCTTCTTAATTTTTAACTTACAGTTTTGAAATTTTATTTTGGAATACTTCTATTTAAATAAAAATATAAATATAATAAATAATAAAATATCCTTATAATTTTATTTTAACAGGGGTGGTTTTAGAGGGGTGAAATTAGGGATGAAATATTCTATACAAAGATCTTTAGCTTTTGAAGCTAGCGACTTGAAGTTTACAGGGAGGGGGAGGGAGGGAAAGGAGAGAGGAAAAGGAGGAATTGAGGAGAAGAAGGAAGCGAGGGAAAAGTGAGAGGGAAGTGATGGGGAAGTGAGAGGAAAGTAATGGGGAAGTGAGGGGGAAGTGAAGAGGAAGTGTGGGGGAAATGCGGGAGAAGTGAAGGGAAAGTCAGGGAGAAGTCAGAGGGAAGTAAGGGGAAAGCCAGGGAGAAGTGAGGGAAAAGTGAGGGAGAAGTGAGAGGAAAGTGAGGGGAAGTAACGGGGAAGTGAGGGGAAGTGACGGGAAATTGAGGGGAAGTGTGGAGGAGTGAAAGGGAGTGAGGGGGCAGTGAGGGGGAATTGAGAGGGAAGTGTGGGGAGTGAGGGGAAGTGAGGGGGGTGAGGCGGGAGTGAGGGGAAGTGAGAGGGAGTGAGGGGGAAGTGAGGGGAAAATGAGAGGAAAGTGAGGAGAAAGTGAGAGAGACGGTAGAGGAAGGGAGGCGGAAGAAACGCGAAAATAAGGAGTTCTCGAACGGTGGAAAAAGGAGGGGAAGGGATAGGAAGCGATAGGAAGGGAGAGGAAAGGAGGAAAAGGAAGGGGAAGGAAGGCGGAAGAGAGGGGAAAGCGAGGAGGCAAGGTAGAGGGAAGTGGAGGAAAGGGCAAGAGATGCTGGAGAACGGCAAAGGATGCTGAAGGAGGTGAAGGGGAGGAGAGGAAAGAGAAAACTGTGGAGAGTGGAGAAAAGTGCAATAGGGAAGAAGGGGAAGGGGAAAGTTATTGTAGTGAAAATTTGCCTTTGTGTATTGTATATTGATTTACGAAAGATATCTTTAGGTAGATGAAAGAGGATTTGTATGAATAGGAGATTAAAAATAGTATGAAAAACAGTATTTAAACAATATAAAAATGTCTATTGGAAAAAACGACATTCACGCGAGCAAAGCCCAATAGGTCACTCACTCACTTATCACGAAATCTCAGAAACAACAAGTGCTAGGAATCTTAAACTTTGCATTGTCATTCCTATTAGAATATAGGTGCTCACTTAGACGGAATTTTGCGAAATCCATCCCCTAAGGAGGTATAAAGGGGTGGCAAAGTTTGTATGAAACTTCTATAGTTTTTATAGTAGGATTACCAAATTACTAGAAAATACTCTTTTTTTAATATTCAGAAACCACCCTTATAAAATGGGCAAATAGGAGTCGCAAGTTTGTGTGAAAGTGGTTTGTCAGTTTTAACGGTAGCGGGTTTAAACTGGATTCGCCATAGAGACGGATTATCCGTCTCTATGGCGAATCCAGTTATACAATGTACGATTGCCATAAAATCAGGCACGCAATATTCTCATAGAGGCACCCATCTGAATTTTCACGCGAACGAAGTCGCGGGCAACAGCTAGTAGTTAATAAAAGCAACTACACACTTGTTTCTACCAATTCTTATAACACTGCCAGGTACAATATTTTAGTATTTTTTTTTTTTAATTTAAATATTGTGGTGCCACTGTTCTCTGCATCAGTTATACGCTGTATGTAAGGTCCTACATCAGAGGGTTGGTACTCCTTTCTACCAACTTGCTCACGAGTTGTCTCATCCATCTGTTTTGGTATCTGTGTAGAAGGTTTATCTGCAATTGATGGTTGAAAAGACAAAACCTGTTGGGATGGGCTATGTAACTGCTGTATGAATGCACTGGTATACTTTGAAGTTTCTTCAACAGAAGGTAACGCAATATTATTTTCTGAATTAGATTTGCACATGCATTCCGTTTCAAGAATAGAGGATCCCTCAGGAATCACTCCTCCCTCTTCTACTCCGTTTTGTTTTATGGCAATGTTTCCAAACTCTATGTTTATGAGAACGTCGTTTACGCGAAGTACTAGCTTGGTTCTCAGAGGTAACAGCATCCGTATCCCTTCCACTTGCTGTGGCTACAGACCCATCTGTGTCCATACCACTCACCTCAGCATGTGTTATGACAGTAACATAACTACCAACAACGGGAGGATTTAAGCTAGGACCTAAATCCCCCAACAAATCATCAGGCGGGTCGTTAATTCGACCCGAATCACGTTTCGAATATTATATGTACAAAAACTTACCAATACTCAGAAAATAACTAAGCGATAATAAATATATGTACAATATACAATAAATATTTACATATATACAATAAATATTTACATAATAATAAACACCTTATCTGAACCGAATAATAATTAAAATTAATCTTTTTGAAGTTATACTTCTTTTGGCGCGATTGGGAAAAATGATGAGAGTGTATTTTTACGATGCGCGCGCACACCGACAGAAAAAAGCGACACCCTGAAGTTAGTTGCGAACCTTTTACACCCTGAAGTTAGTTGCGGATCTTTGTGTGTCGTATCAGTACAATAATCTGTGTGAATAAATAAAAAATATATTGGCGTTTATATCAATTCAAATATTTATGTATGTATGCGTTGTATTATTATTTGTTATTTTCGGATTGTTATGCCAAAGAAGTATAACTTCTTACGTGCGTACATGGGTACCCACTCTTTTTTTTTATTTTACTACTGCGCACAAAGATGTATGTTCAATAACCACCACCTGTTGAAATTTGTTCTAGTGTGGATTAAAGATTGTAATTAATTATTACGTGTCAATTTTACGTGTATTATTCCTAAGTATGTATGTATATTCAAACCAAATAATACTTTGAATTAATTGTCTGTTGCTATTAAATTTCGTTCCAACTAAGCAGAGCTTGTAATTGGAGTATTTTGTTCTGATTACATAGTAACAAGACACTGACATGAGAATGTATGAGTAGATTTTTATTAGAGAGATATTTTATCTGTTCAGATAACAAAAAAACAACAGAATATATTTCAGAAAGTCTTTATTTAAGTAGGTATAATAAAATACTGCAAAACTGTGCAATTTAAATTAACCTTATAAATCTAGTTTGACTAATCCTAGGTAATGCAATAAGAGGAGGTAGCGCACAGCGAGTTTACTTGCTAAAAACTGAGCTCTCCGCCGCTTGGGGGGTAGGGAGGAGGTAGCAGTGCTGGCAGCACAGAAGGCTTTGTCTTTTAAGCTGTTAGTCAGATACTTGTACGCTTAGGAACCCACTTATATGGTTCCTACAATATTGGACCTAAGCGACTCGAGGCGCTGCTTCTTTTGAAAATCTAAAACAAACAAAAAAAATTAATTTAATACTGGAAAACCAATATCGATATTTGTGATTAAACTGTCTCATCTCTAATTATGTTAAAGTGTGACCAGTTTCTTAAAAATAAATACGCTTATTTTTGTAAGAAATGAGCAATTATCTTTCGGAATAAAGTGCACTAATCTTGTATATTTGGATTTATAATCTCATTTTACTTGTTCATTTAATATTATTTTGTGCATTACTTGGTAAAAAAAACATTGGTTTTAATTAAAAATAAATAAATATGGGAACGGTGACACAATAATGTACCTACATCCAAAATGAAACTTATTAGATATGTCAACAAGGCGAGATATAAAAAAGGAAAGGTTAGTTTTTATGTTAATTCAACTTAAAATATTACCCCAGATTGGAGTATTGATGATAAGCCTGGCAACACTTGTTGATTAGCATTTTATTCGGTTAAATTGCTAATTTAATGCCTTATTTAATAATATTAGAACAAAATAATACTTACAGGTGGAATGTAATATTATCCTTTTGTAGACTTAATGTCGCTGAACGCTTTTTACACCGAAATACACTGCAATTCGGCATTTCTATTGAGACGCTATTACGCATGCACTGATAGGTGACTTATGATGCGGAACGCGCGTCAACTAGTTTTATATAACGGCTATGACCGGTGGGCTGGTACCTTTGGCAGAGGGGTACGCCTGTCAGTGGACTCTCCGGTTGGTTTAATGCTCTAAGGTACCTCATCTTCATTTATATTTTTAATATTTGCAATAGTGTCGCTAGAGTCCTCACGCAATAACTCTAGAATACTATCTCTTTTTTGATGAACATTCTTGTTTATTCTAAAAATATATAAAATTATTTTTAAAATGAATGTCATGAAGCCGCTATGCTAGCAGTTTGAGACAATTTCTATTAGAATAGTGTCTTCCACTTCTGGACTTCATTAACTGCTTACCGTCAGGCAGAGGAGTGCGTTACCCCAACAAAATGTTGATAAAACTGCGCTTATAAGAGGTGAGAGTATAACAGATAATTAGTGCGTCGTAAGGAGTAATTTGTTTGCCTATAGCAAAATTTGTTTGCATTATAGTTTTAAAGTTATTTGGAAAAATTCCGATTTTGCTAGGGTAACGTTTGAAACATTACCCAAAATGTCTTTTTTTTTAATTATCCAGGAAGAGTCACGTTGGTAGACCAGTATGAATAAAATAACTGTATCAATAATCAATAGTGCTAGTACATGACATTTAAAACAATACTGAAAAATTCAGTCTTTATTTATGCCCGTCTGATTGTTAAGTGTTCAAAATTAGCTCTTACAAAAGCCAAGAGTTTTCATAACTTTCTAACTCCACTGCGTCTTCATGGACTGATGATATGAGGTCCTGCATCAATAATAAAAAAGCATCTCATAAAGCCTCTATGGAGACCACCTAGCCAGCAGTTTGAAACAACCACCTTTGGAATGGCGGCTACCACTTAGTCTTTTGGATCCCACTGACTGTATCATAAGGCAGAGTGAAGTCACTTCGGTAGGCAATTGTACGGCACGGTTATATTTCTTGGTTCTGTAGATACGTACCGCCAAACTCGAGTAACAAATCAGACTACACTTGTGCATTGTCCTTTCAATTCGGCCTCTATCATTAAATGGCAAATCTTGCGGAGTGTATAGGCTTGTAGCCCATTAAATGCAAAACAATTTTGAAGTACTACAGACTGTGGACCTCCTAAACACTATTTAATTTCATCAGCCTTAGTCCACGAGGTAGGAACAACAGGCACAGTCTGCCGAAAATGAACACAAAATAGTAGGACTGTGATAGCTACCCATGAGTTGGTGTTGTCTGATATCTGGTCCACTGCTTTTAGCGCTTTACAGTTTGCCATAGTAAATTCATCCTTTATAATAAGGCTTCTAATCAGTATAAGGATTATCTACTCTACGAACACAAATCTAATCGAAACAAAACGCTGTTACGTCTCGAGCAAAGATGTATACAGAATATTATACTAAATGATTCAGAAACCACGTGTACACGCCACTGATATTATGTATGTATTTACATAAAAAATGTATATATGTAGTATATCAGTTGTTTAGTACCCATAACACAAGCAAATATAATTACTTAATTTGGGGCTAGATGGCGCTGTGTGAATGTAGTAGAATATTATTATTATTAATGTTACCGTTACGTCGTGCTATGTTTGTTATTTACAGTTGATATTTATATATTATTTACCCTACATCCTAGTACATTAGGTACCTAAATACTAAAGGTTATGTCATGTAGCATAATGACATTATTTTAATTTGGCGGCTTTTTGGATGTTTATGTGTCATTCAACAGTCTGATGAATTATGATAATGTTGTTACGTACTCATGATTATATTGTTAAGTAACTACCTATATTATTATTCATATACCAGCCAAATACCGCATTGCAATAATTTGTGAACCTTCGATGTTTACAGTTAAATCAAGAAAATTATTAATCTGTGATTGGGGTTGACATGTCCGCTCGGATAAAAACCCCTAAATAAATGTACATTTAAAAAAAACGTATGTAGGTAATAATGACTACACAATAATTACAAATAATTTATTTTGATTACACTATTAGTGTTCTAAGATTTATAGGTAGGTAATTTGATTTGTGATATGATACCATAATTACTTTAAGAATAAAGATTTGCACATCAATAACCTCTTTCATTTGATATGGTCACAATTAGCTCCTAAAATTAAGTCATCATATAGATAAGCATAAATTGCAAACAAGCGTTTGATCGCGACTGTACGGGCTACAATTCAGGTGCAATAAGTTAAATTAAGAAGGTCAGCAATATGTATGAAACCGTCGCTTTTTTGTATTCATTCGAATTCGGTCGGTTAACCTGCCGTTGTTTACAAGTTTTGATTTTTGTTTATATCTTTTTAAATATAAAGCATTCCAAGCTGAAACTTTGCAATATATTAATTGAATAAATGCACCAGCTTTTGGCATAAATCCACACCTTCTGGGCTGAGCCAGTTTCTTGTATATTGACGTCAAAGTTCTGCCTCCGTTATTTTGACTTTTAGTATTATTATTCAATAGATCATGTACTTACACTTTTGAAACTTTTTGTGGTTATTCTATGAGTCAAGCAGGAACGAATACAGTTTTCAGTGAGCTTGTAAGTTTCATAATTTATTTGCTACGATTATTTTTCACAATAGGCACAAACAAAGGGCTACTCGATGTGCGTTTATTTTACAGTCGCACATATAATGGTTTTCGAGATACGCGATTCCGCAAAACATTACTCCAGCAGGAAGTGGAATATCTCGAAAACCTAAAGACGCACAAATTATATTTTCGGCGCACATTTAAGCACAAATGTAAGCTCTCTGGCGAAGTAAAACTTTTCTCTCTCCGACCATTCGTTTAGAATTTTCCTGCTAGAAAAACATTACCCTAGCAGGAATCATTTTTTGCGTATTATATCAAAACAACAACACGCATAAACTTTTTAATGCGACGCACATTTACAGCAATTTAGGCACTAAGTATTCGTGCTGCTCATATTACTCTAGGAGACACTTTCCTGCTAGGGTAATGCACACGATAAAAAGTATACTAATGCATTGAGAGTATTTGCGTGGATGAAAAACAAACATAAAAATTTTCAGGTCTATATTTTATTACTTTGAAATTTAACAAATACAAATATTATATTTTTGCGTTCGCTAACAGCCAATGAACAAACATTTATAGCTCTTGCCTAATTACCCAGAAGAGGTAGGCAAAAGGTGTATAAATACCCACGGTTAGCCAGCTATGTTGGGCCGCATGTATCAAGGGGCGAGTTTGTTGTCATTTACTGGGCACAATTCCAAAAAATACTGAGATTTTTTTCCAATAGAAAAATCCAATAAGTATCACTTTTATCCGAACCAGGAATCGAACTCGGAACCTCATGCGTGTCACAACTGAACCACCGAACAACCGAATTTAATCGTCATTTTGGGCACTTGAAAATTTGACGATCACCAAAAGTATTCAGATTGGTCATTATTTTATTAAAGAAGATTGCTAGGAACAATTAGCATTAGAAAAGGCTTCAAGTTGGAAATAAAAAATTCAAAGAACATCAAATTTGCCTTTCAATATTTTTATTGATATGTTTTCTTTATAAATCATCATAATAGATCATAAACTTTAAGCTACTCCTTAGTACACTAAGGATTAGCTAACAACAAACAAGTATTTATATAAAACTATTTTTGAAAATGGGTATGAATCTACAGACAAATAGGATTCGTATAAACATTGATCTAGGTTAATACACAACAATATCACAATTTTTATTGTAAATAGTTTAAATTTATCAATTTAAAAAATCAACAGTCTTAATATTACGCAATCAAAACATCACATTTCGCTTTAGCTAGTAAAATAAAAAATTCACATTTCAATTGCCACAGATCAGTTTTGTTTAAGAACCGTAATTATTATCTTTGTCTCATGTAGTGTCACTACTGGACTATATATTATTATAAAATATTTAGTACGCTTTATTAATTATAAAAATGTTTTTATGAACCAACGAACAATTTATACCTAATATTGTAAATATTTAAGCTAACAGAATTTATCCTAAGCACTTACAAGCCCAAATCTATAACGTACTATCTAATATTATCAAAGTAGAAATACAATTCAATTCTAAATATTACAATTCCAATTAAATCAATACAATAATATATAAATACAGTTTAGGATTTTTTGCTTCTCCTACGTCATAAGGAAAGTCACTAGATCGATTATTTATCGCTACATATAAAACGCTGCATCGATGGATCGTTACATTGACAGTCCACTACATCGTCTATCGCAAAAACTAATCGTTTCAACATCGATAAGTTAAGACATCTACATCCTGGTAAATGGGTGCTCCATTCCTGTCAGAACGCGAGGATGAGCTCAAGGTCGGTCCGCAATAGAGGGTTCAGCAGCATCCCTTTGCACCCAGCGGTGCACAGTAGCTCTCTATAAACAAAGTATAAAATATACTTAAACATTTTTATAATTAGGTATTAGTTACTATTACTTTTGGTAAGGATTGTTTATTTTTCCAATGTATCCAAAAAGGTATCTTTTAAAGGCTTAGAGCATTAAACCAACAGGAGTGGACACGCGCTCTATTTCCCTTGCGCAAAAGTCTGCCACTTTCGGCGGGGGAAGGGGCAACGCGAGCAACGCACACAAATTACAATGTTAACTACTAATGCATTTTTAAATCGCGTCGTTATACACGCACACAATAAAATTATTACACACTAGTTTAAACTAAACACACACAATCACATTCACAAACAGGGACATCTATCAGTTTACGCTTCATTTGCGTAAAACAGTTAGAGCTTGACTCTGTCGATATTTAGTATCGATGTTTAGGATTTCATATAAGTACGCAAAGGTTTTATCATTTTCATGATTATTATGTTTCCTTATTAAAATGAGCATTATCTTATATTATATAGAATAGTTTTAGGTAATAATAATCTATTATGATTATTAAGGTTTTTTTTAAGCACTTTGAAATAGATGAAACAAGTAATTCTAGTTAATTCATGTTTATGTCAATATTACAGGAAGAATAAAACAGTGTTTCTAACTAGCACACTTTTGTGTAATTATTATCAAAAAAGCCCGTCATACAGTCGGGCTAAATTTATTTGTTATGTTCGACAAACAAATCTGGTTATGCTGTCGGGCTCTCTTACTATGTTTGAACTTCAAAAATGTTTATTCAATACTTCCAATTCCTGATAGTACGGAACCCTCGGCGCGCGAGTCCTACTGGCATTTAGCCGTTTTTTTTATTTAATTTTACTACTGCGCACAAGGATGTTGGTTCAATAACCACCACCTGTTGAAATTTGTTCTAGTGTGAATTAAAGATAGTAATTGATTATTACGTGTCAATTTTACGTGTATTATTCCTAAGTATGTATGTATATTCAAACCAAATAATACTTTGAATTAATTATCTATTGCTATTAAATTTCATTCCAACTAAGTAGAGCTTGTATTTTGAGGATTTTGTTCTAATTACATAGCAACAAGACGGTAACATGAGAATGTATGATTAGATTTTTACTAGAGAGATATTTTTTCTGTACAGATAAGAAAAAAACAACAGAATATATTTCAGAAAGTCTTTATTTAAGTAGGTATAATAAAATACTGAAAAAGACTGTGCAATTTAAATTAGCCTAATAAATCTAGTTTAACTAATCCTAAGTAATGCAATAAGAGGCTACTTCCTCTTATTGCATTACTTACTATTAACAGCGAGTTTAATTGCTAAAAACTGAGCTGCCCGCCGTTTGGGGATAGGGAGGAGTAGCTGTGCTGGCAGCACAGAAGACTGTCTTTTAAGCTGCTAGTCAGCTATTTGTAAGTTTAGGAACCCACTTATATGGTTCCCACAATATTGGTCCCAAGCGACTCGAGTTGCTGTTTCTTTTGGAAATCTAAAACGAACTAAAAAAATATTAATTTAATACAGGAAAACCAATAATGATATTTGTGATTAAACTGTCTCATCTCTAATTATGTTAAAGTGTGACCAGTTTCTTAAAATAAATACGCAAATTTTTGTGGGAAATGAGCAATTATCTTTCGGAATAAAGTGCACTAATCTTGTATAATTAGATTTGTAGTCTCATTTTACTTGTTCGTTTAATATTATTTTGTGCATTACTTGGTAAAAAAATATTGGGTATAATTAAAAATAAATAAATATGGGAACGGTGACACAACAATGTACATCCAAAATGAAACATATAGTAGATATGTCAACAAGGCGAAATAAAAAAAATATTTATGGTTAGTTTATAAGTTCATTCAACCTAAAATATTACCCCAGATTAGAGTATTGATGATAAACCTGGCAACACTTGTTGATTAGTATTTTATTTGGTTAAATTGCTAATTTAATGCATTATTTAATAATATTCGAACAAAATAATACTTACAGATGGAATGTAATGTTATCCTTTTGTAGATTTAATGTTTCTGATCGCTTTAACAACAAAATACACTGCAATTCAGCATTTTTATTAAGACGTTACTACACACGCACTGATCTATGACGTATGATGCGGAACGCGTGTCAACTAGTTTTATCTAACGGCTATGACCGGTGCGCTAGTACCTTTGGCAGAGAGGTACGCCTGTAAGTGGCCTCTCCGGTTGGTTTAATGCTCTAAGTTTAAAGGCAAAAAGAGCCTTTGTCAACGACATGTTTTTCTTATCCTAGGTAGACATAATTTGGAAAGTGGAGCCGTCGTTGCGTTTCAACCAATGCCTATATTTATGGCCCTTTTGTTCAAACTTAATATACATACCTAAACTTTAACTAAATCTAAAATAGTTCGGCGTCACCCGAGCGGCGTTCATTAAGGGCTCCCACACAAAACCGCGAATTCGCATCGCATCGCAAATATCTGCGAATTCGCACGAACGCACCGCAAGAATTTCCGATCTGCTTCGCATCGCACATTCCTGTGATATTACGTCATCCTTGGTGACGCCATTTTAGTCCGCTCTGAGACAGCTTTAGAGAAAGACGCGCGGTGCCTGCGCCGCCTTCTTTGTTTATAAAAAAATGGCGGAATATGATATAGATTTTTTAATATCTTTAATTGAGGAGCGTCCCGTCCTTTGGGACACAAGTGATGAACATTATAAAAATAAATTTATTAAGCAAGATGCGTGGAAGAGCGTCTGTGAAAGTTTGTTTCCAAATTTCCAAGACAAAGAAAACAGTGAAAAAACAAAACTTGGTAAGTACTTTTATTTCTACAACAATACAATCAATGCATATAAGTATGAATTAAATAGCGTGCGCGCGTGTAAGAGGACTTCCAGAATCTGGCGCGCTATTCGTACTTCTATGAATAAATGTAATTCAGTGGAATAAAGTGTACGACAAGGTAAATAATGAGCATCGACTAATGTCGTGTTTCTGACCTATTTTGATTTTCTTATAAATGACTGACAATTATTTTGTTTGCTTATAAAGTTGAATTATGTTTTTTTTTTAATAACGTTTTAAAATTGTTATTACTTATTTCTGATGTTTTCCTATGCCCATTATTTATCTTGAAGTACCTACTGTATATCTACAGTACGTCCGAAATAACTTGGTAAGCCCAAACCACGCGCAGAAGGCTGCGCACGAACGTTTTTTTGGAACCAAATGGTGGCATACCCTTTATTCAATCAAATATCGCAATCGATTTTAATCGATTTGGAATTTATTAATTTTTGTTTATACGAGATATTGAACGAAATCGATTTACAAACATAGTTAATGTTATCGTTAGTAAACGAGATTTCGACTTTAATAAAAAAAAAAAGTAATAAAATTTTATTTTCTTGGTTGAAAAACATGATTTAGTTAAATATCAATTATTTATAAGCTTCTATACAAATAACGACTGTTTGAGAATATTTTAAACCTCCATAAAAAATTGAATATAAATATATTTTTATTACTTAATTTAAATCGATTTGAAGAAAAATCGATTAAACAACACCCTCAGACACGCGTATTGGACATCTCTCTTTAGTAACTTCGTAAAGCTTCGTGCTTATTCGGCAATGTTCGGGTCCCGGTAATATATCTCACTCACATGTTAGCATTGGTGTCATTTTCGTGTTGCTATCTCTGTCTTGAGCACAGACGGTGACAAAAGTGGTTGTTATTATTAAATTGTTAAGTTTTTTGTGTAGTGTTAGGTTTTTTCTTTAACTCAGAAGTTGTTTTTGTAGCTTTCTGTCTCAAAGTGTTTAAATATTTATTTTATTGGTACTTGGTCCCTGTATTAGTACATTTTTATTCGTATTTTGGTTTAAAAAAATAAATGTCAATAACAGTTTTTTTACGAGTGTACATGCGCTAAAGTTCGCAGAGCCTATGTTCAGGCTTGCCAAGTTATTTCGGACGTACTGTATTTAGAACTAAGCAAGTACTTCTATAATTTCAAATTTTTTTAATTGCCACTTCAAGGCTCCAAAGACACTACAAAAATAATTCGAAAACTTGTCTCTTATTATATTTGCACTCATTATTCTTGCATTCAACGTCTGTAGGCTTTGTAGTTCAGAATCATCTATGATCATTTCTACGGGGGATTGTAATCCATCGCGGTTCAGTACAAAGTTGTGTAATATACAACAAGCTTTGACAATATCGACTGCAAAATCAATTGAGACGTTAAGGGGTCGATGAAATACTCGCCATTTGTTGGCTAGTATGCCGAAAGCACACTCGACATATCGCCTCGCCCTACTCAAACGGTAGTTAAATATTCTTTGTTTAACGGTTAAATGCTTGCCAGAATAAGGGCGCATAACGTTATTTGAAATAGAAAAAGCTTCGTCTCCTATGAAAACAAACGGGACCGGTTCTTGAAAGCCTGGCAACGGCTTCGATATTGGTATGGGCAAGCTACCTTTCATCAGTGAGTCATAAAGTTTCGAGTTGTGGAAAATTGTGGAGTCGCTTTCCTTTCCATATGCTCCTATATCCACGTAGATGAATCTGTATTTAGAGTCAGTAATAGCCAACAAAACAATTGAATTATAACCTTTGTAATTGTAAAACAGTGATCCACTATTTGCGGGACTACGGATACGAATATGTTTGCCGTCAATGGCTCCTAAACAGTTAGGGAAATTGGCTTTCTTGTCAAAATCTGCACTAATTTCTTCAAACAGCTGTTGTGTTATTTCAGGCATGTTTTGACGTAAACAGCGATCCCATATTGCGTTACACACCAATCGTATTGTTTTCGCTATTGTACTTGCACCTCTATAATAGTTTAAATGCATATCGTTGAATTCTTCTCCGGTTGCTAAAAATCTGAAATTAAAATAGAAAATTTAACAAAAAATAGTGGAGACAATTAAAAATTTACCCTAATATGACATTAAATACACACATAAAATATTTTTAAACATATGAATGGTTTCTTTGTATTTAATTTCATAGGGATACCCCTACATTAATGATTAATTTTGTATAATTTACAGGTAATGAAGTATTAAAAAAATGGAGAGGGATCAACGATACCTTTAAAAAGTACGTAAAGAAACTTAAAGACGAAAAGCGATCTGGAACAGGAGCAAAATCTACCAAAGAATACCATCTGTACAAGCAGTTATTATTTCTTAAAAAAAATTTACAAAATGAGACAACAGATAGCATTAATGAAACGGAAATGCAAGCACCACCTGGACAAGAGAATCAAGCAAGATCTGAAAAATCTCCAAGACGATACCAGCAGAAGCCGCGAAAAAGAAAGGCAAACGAGTTTGAAGATGAAATTATTAACATTATAAAGGAACCGGAAAACAGGCACTTGTCTTTTTTTAAGGGAATTCTACCGTCTCTGGAAAAATTGGATGAGAACAAAACACTTATTTTTCAAAGTCGTGTTCTCCAAACTTTAACAGACTTACTTCAACCGGCATATCAAGGCTACCCACCTTATAGTTCCTCCTATCAGCCTAGCAACTACCAGAGCTACACAGGCTATCAAACTCAACATTTTGCAAACCAAACACCACTGACACGCCCACATTTATCACACGAACAGTCATCAAATGCAGACCAAACACCAATTCTACATTTATCACACGAACAATCATCAAACGCAGGGGAAGATCAAATTAATTCACCTAGTGATAATTATTCTACCTATAGCGCTTTGTCGACGGAAGAAGAGTTTGATTTTACATAATATTATTATATTAATTTACTATTAACTGCTGATAATCACAAATTTGATTTTTCGCAAAAAAAAAAACAATTAAAATGTCAATAAATAAATTTTGTTTTACTTTACCTGATAGTCAGTCCCAGCATTTCCAAAGGCATAACAGGAATTCTTCCCTTGTACGATCGTTTTTGAAGGCATGGTGATAATAAACTCAAAAGCTCTTCAAATGAAGATATGCTCATTCTAAAATAATCAAAAAATTTATCTTCTTCAGTTCTCAACGCATAGTACTTTTGAGTAAAATAGTTCCCATCAGAGTTCATAATCGTAATAAATGGATGAACCCAGAATCTTCTTTTTCTTTTATATCTATTTAACAATAACAGCAGTGCAATAATCTTTTTGCGATCCATCTTACGCTTCCTAAAAACACGTCTAGTACGGCTGACTACACTTGAAGGAATGGTCGCCCTACCAAACGGTTTGCCGCACTAAATCGTATCGCAGGTTCCTGCGATGCGAATTCGCATCGCATCGCATCGCAGTTTTGTGTGGGAGCCCTAAAGGTTTTAGAGTAGCTTTTTTATACGCTTTTTTGTTTTGAAGTACGCACGTGCTTTATGGTAGGTATTGTTTGTAAATTTCCTTTGTCAATTAAGTATTGTTTTTATAATCCTAGACAAGGTATGCGAAGGGAGCCGTCGTTGTGTTCCTACAAATTCCTACATTTATGACTCTTTTGTTCTAAAATGTTTCTGCAAATTCGGTATGGCGACATTAGTAATGATGCCCCAACAATGCTGTTATTTTCTTGTTACTAATTATTAGGTATTAATTAATATAGTATTTTTTAAAGTAGTGTGTTCCACACAACTATGATTTTCGGAGTTTCAACTAGTATTGACTACAACGCGCAAATTAATAAAGCTAAAAATCGTCAAGTTGTTTCCTTTTTAATTTCCAATGCTTTCGTTTGTTCTTCGGCTCGCTATTACTCCTTTGACCTTATCAATATAATCACGTCGATCCATCAAGTATTCAACCTCTTTAAGCCATTTTTTCGCGATAAAAGATGTTATTCCTCGAGGTATAATCTATCTCTATACCAAATTTCATCAAAATCGGCTCAGTGGCTTAGGCGTGAAAGCGTAACAGATAGAGTTTCGCATTATAATATTAGTATGGATTAATAATACACGATAATGAAGGGCATGTAGACATAGTAGATAAATGATTGATTAATTTAATAATCTAATAATGCTTTGATATGACATGTTATGAGAGTAAGTATTTCATAAATTGAATCATAATAATCATATTAACATCACCATCATACTGTCATATAATCACAATTCACATTAATAGCACTTCACGGTCTGCCTGGACTTCAGACAAAATAAGTACTATTTATTTTTATGTTTTGGTTTGAATCTAATACCTCCATGCAATTTTGTGCATATAATATGTAATGTAATTAATAGTTTTCAGAGATTGCATACAATTCTAGTAAAGTAAGGGGAAATGAATTCTAAATATAAATTAAAGTAGTAGAAGAGCAAACACGAATTTTAGTTTAATCTAAAAAATAAAAAAAAATAAAATCCTTGGAAAAAAAAATATTTCTACTTACCGGAATATTTACCTAATTCCTGTGCTAAGTTTCGCCGAGTAAAACAAAGTTTAGTTCCTCTCGTCTGTCACTATTCTAGGCATGTTTCAAGTCCATTTAACAAGCCAAGCAATCATTTACACGAATGAGGGTCTGGTAAGCAAGCACTGTCAAACTTCAAGCAGGATCAGTTGGAGTCCGTACAGAAAATAATGGTCGTCACTCGTCGTAGAGCACTCAATAAAAAAACGAACGCGCGTTGACTTTGGCAAAAACCAAATTGCAACTGAGTAATATTCTCTCCCGGCGCGAGCGCTCGTATATGAAATGTTTTGATTGGCTGAGGCTAAATAAGGGCGGGGTTTATTTTTGCAAGCTAGTTCAAACGATTTCGTTTGCAAAGTGGTCTACCGCCAAGCATCGCCATAATACTTACACCCTGAATGTTCTTACTCACGTTTCATTATTCGTAAATCCAATAAGCATACCTAAATGAAACACATAATTATGATTTATACTTACTAAGACATACCTATGTTACCCTTTCTCAACATGATTAAACTAAGATCACATTGACGTCCTCTTTCACCAGGCGATATCAAACAAATGTCATGTTTTAATTAGGTTTGGAAGAACGGTACAGTTGGTTTAATAGCAACGTTTTACCTGAAAATAAAACGTTTATTAAACATACTTACCTTCTTCCAAACCTAATATTTCTAAACTCTGCCTGGTGACACAAAACATTTGAGCCAATGATCAAAACTATTCAAAACACAGCGGGCCATGCTATTTATAGCAAGTCCCACCATATGAAAAAGGACGTGACGTAACGTGACATGCTAGAAAGAGACGGGTATACAGGTAAAAAGGAGACAAAAGACACGAATCCGACCGGAAATCAGGTTAGCCACTCTCTCATGTTTTAATTAGGTTTGGAAGAAGTAAGTATGTTTAATAAACGTTTTATTTTCGGGTAAAACGTTGCTATTTTTAATATCGTAATATCTTTTGAATGGAGTGTCCGCCACTTCTGGATTCCACTTACTGCTTACCATCAGGCAGAGTGGAGTCACTTTGGTAGGCTAATATAAAAAAAAATAAAAAAATGTCCGATTTCAATAATTCAAAAAGTAGTCAACAGGTATTGAAACAGTCTTAAATACGAAATAATTTATTTGGATACGAATTATTAAAATGGTGGGGATAACATCATCTGATTTTAATCGAAATTTCTATCCACTTTTAAAATGTAAAAACGTAGTTATAGTGACAGAACTACAATAGTTGGACATATGGTCTCGCGATGTTTTTTGTAAATAATGATATGTCATTTAATATTGTTGAAAATTTTTTTGTTCTGTCATCAATACTTTCCGCAGCGCATGCGATGAAAGACATTTTTTAGCAAATTTTTTTACACCTTGAGTTAGTTTTCGTACGAATTTCTAAGGATCTCTAAATTTTTCTAGTAATAAATATAGCATAAGTTACTCACTGAGAATGTAGCTTTAATGGTAAAAGAATTTTTGAAATCGGTCCAGTAGTTTTTGAGTTTATTCGTTGCATACAAAAATACAAATCTTTCCTCTTTTTAATATTACTATAGAAGTATAGATAATAAGTGCTGCAA
The DNA here is from genome assembly GCA_963082885.1 of Parascotia fuliginaria. Classification (NCBI taxonomy): domain Eukaryota; kingdom Metazoa; phylum Arthropoda; class Insecta; order Lepidoptera; family Erebidae; genus Parascotia; species Parascotia fuliginaria. Next base: position 10,605,464 of record OY720188.1, read on the forward strand.
GCAACACACTGTGACTTATAGGAACAAAATGACCCTTTGTAGATATATTACGGAAATTATTAAACAAAATTACTGCTCTTTAATTGGATCCAAAGATTATAAATATTTTGTTTACACTTTTAAGAAACTGATGTCCAAGAATGGAGACTTTCTGGGAAAGAGACATTTTTGGAAAGGTACATTTTGAACCTAACGAATTTAATTACCTTAAAATGCTGTGAGACAACGTAAAATAGATGTCCTTCGAAGTCCTAACAAGAGCCAACAAAAACATAGGTATATTTTGAAAAAAGAAACGACAAGTGAATTATGCAAATTTATTTAATTCATCTAAAAATGATTTACATTTGTCTCTTAATATTTTAACAGCTTCTACGAAAATTACGTTTGGGGACATCGCACCAACTGACTCCACATTAACTGCAAAAGAAAATAAATAATGCTAAGTACCTATTATTATCAACCAAACAATATGATGAACAGATATCCACCAAAAAGCGCTGATAAACAAAAAAAATGAAAAATTACACAGGTCTGCAAATTTGAGGTATTTTGGTGCGCTGATTACGAATATGTACTTGGATTTGTCCTATCACCCTCAGTTTTTTTGAAAAATCCTCTTATGTGAAATCGGAAAAAAAGGCCAACTTTACAAAGTTTTTTTTTATTACTAAACTTAAAACATTAAAAATACATTGAAAGGACAGTAATAAATAAATTAAAAATATTAAATACTTTTATGGTATCTTGCTTTTTTTTCACCGAAGCTCCGATTGTGAGATTTTCGCTTGAAATTCCGACTTGGATCATCACGCTTTAATAGCCAACAGTAGTCTGCCATCATTACTTTATTCCACTTTCCCTGATAGCGACGTTCCATCTCCTTCAAGTCCTGGTGAAATCTTTCGCCTTGCTCTTCACTTACAGCTCCCAAGTTATCAGGAAAGTAGTCCAAATGCGAATTAAGGAAGTGAAGTTTAATGCTCATCGAACATCCCATTTTGCCGAAATTTTCAATCATTTTCTTTACAATTTCCTCATAATTTGGACTTTTATGGTTTCCTAGAAAATGCCTCACTACTTCCCTAAAAGATTTCCAGGCTTCTAATTCAATTTCACTCAATTTTTCATCGAAATCTATATCTTTCATAAATTTTCTTATGTCCGGGCCAACGAAAATACCTTCTTTCAGTTTAGCTTCAGATATAGATGGAAAAATCTGGTGTAGATATTTAAAACCTTCTCCTTCTTTATTCAGCGCCTTCACAAATTGTTTCATCATCCCCAGTTTTATGTGTAAAGGGGGTAGCAAAACTTTTTCTCGGGGCACTAGATTGTCTCTCACAATATTTTTGGTTCCTAGGACTAGTTCAGTCCTCGGTGGCCACTCTTTCTTTGTCCAATGTTGTCCTCTGTTTCGACTATCCCACTCGCAGAGAAAGCAAGGGTACTTCGTATTTCGCCACCTTGTTGACCGAGCAGCATGCCTAAAACTTTAAGATCTCCACAGACCATCCAACCGTGTTCTACGTACTTTATTTTATCCAAAACATTTTTCAAATTGTCGTAGCACTCCTTCAAATGTACAGAATGGGCAACTGGTAGTGAAGCGTATTTATTGCCATTATGCAAAAGGACTGCTTTTAAACTTCGTTTTGATGAGTCTATCAACAATCTCCATTCGTTCGCGTCATATTCGATGTTAAACATTTTCACTAAGCCCGGAATGTCTTCGCAATAGACTAGATCACGATCTTCAGCAAAATATGGTACAAAGTCTTTTTCTCTGTTGCGATACCAAGAAAATGAAGTGCCAGGAGCAAGCATATTCTTTTCCGATAGTCTTGATCCGAGGAACTCAGCTGCGTCTTTTGGAAGGTTTAGATCTCTCGTTAAGTCGTTCAGTTCTGATTGTGAAAATAATTGTGTTCCACTTGTACTTGGCTCAAATTCAGCGTCAGGTTGAGATACCTCTTCAACATCACTGTCACTGTCTTCAGCTTATAATGATTCCAAGTATGGCGGTGATGGCGGTGCAATGTTCTGGTCGCGATGCACAGCGAGTGTTACTGACTGCAATATTGGATATATCAAGTCCTTTTTTGTTTTTGAATTGTAGCCTGTAGTCTTGCAGCAGCAAAAATAACAGTCTTCAGTGTGATTCTGAGGTTCTCTCCATAAAACAGGCGATAGGAGATCAAACGTATTGTTCTTTCCTTTTGACCACTTTCGAAGTTCACGAACGCAGGTGGTACAAACTTTATGTGGGACCCACTGTTTATCTTGATTGGCGATTGATAGGCCAAAATACATATTATAAACGTTCCTTATAAATTCGGTTATGTTATGCTGCTGTTTTCTCAGCATAAATTGCCCACAAATGTAGCAAAAATTGTCCGGAGAGTTTAAACACTTCGCGATGACATTTTTCAAGTAAGCGTTACGAATTGCACAGAAGTACTGACTTTTTAAAAATAGTGATGGTGCTATTTATACAAAATAATATTAATCTACCCTCATTAACTGTCTTCTTACGATTTAAGTTAATTTCTATAAAAAAAGCATTTAGCCTACAAGAAATGAAGTCTTTAGCAAATGACCTAAAAATCCACTAGTTTTTTTGATAATAAGGGTATATCACATACTTAATTAAAAGTTATGTTTAACTACATTTATGAGAACTCATTCATTAATGTCTACTTCAACCATTTAGTGTGTTTTTTGTTCAATAAGATACGATTAAAATAAAATAATTAATAAATTACTAGGAAGGCTTAAGTAATTTAGGCAAAAAAAAGGATGATCTATAACTAAAAATCCTGACGTGATGGAATTTTTTTAATATTTTTCCCGTAACCAGCGCCCCAAAATCTATCCAAATCGCTCATCAAAACTGAAAGGGGAAAACCATTGCAGACCTGTGTTATCATTCATAAAATTGTGTGTTGATTACTTAGATAATCATTACTCTACCTAAATTTGTTTTAAAAAATTCAGTATAAAATATAAACAATACAAATGTGAATTTACCAAAACTAATAGGTACATACATATAAAATGATCTCGCACTCGACTCAATATGACAGCATCTTTTATCTCATCATATCTGTACACATTACGACTGCAAGTGTCGTATCTGGCGTCGCGCACGTAGGCTCTTCCCTCAGAATCTAGGCTAATGACTCCTGGGGCGAAACAACTCTGCAGTAATGTAGCTTCACTGCCACATATTTCACGTGTCAATGTTACCTCAGGTAATAAACGATAAGATGCAGTGGCTGGAAAATTAGATAATATTCAGTTCATGCCTAGCTTTCAAACGTACTTAAAAATAATTATATAACTTTTTAAAAATTGACAATAAAATTTTTGCGACCTCAAGACTTTTAATGGATGAAAAAAATATTACATTTTATTGAGGTTCTTTTACCACCCACGTTCTGTATTGTCATGCTCACTAAAATGTCATTGCTTGTGATGTCGTATTGGCCGGGTCATCACCTTCTCTCTAATAGGGCGACGAAGATCATGATGACTAGTCCAAGTGTCATGCTCGTGAACGGATGCTACTTGGGATGACTGTTTAACCTTGGCATGGCATATTTAATACTTAATTCAGTACATCTGGTCGTTTATATGACCAGGAGGCGCATTTACCATTTCAATTAAAATACGTAATCAAATTACCATACTAGATGAAACTAAATAAATGATAATCATATAAATTGTAATCATATGAATTGGTTCATTTGTTATAATTACTTGGTATGGTTCGTTGGTTGCGTTAAGTGTTAAAATTGTAACTACAACTAACTGTAATTATCTAGCAATTAAAAAGAGTGGCGTGAGTTTCTTGCCAGTTCTTCTCACGGTTCTACCTCGTCAGCGAACTGGCTGTAGGTTAATTGGCTGACTACATGTAATTTTGACTTTTCATAAGCATTATACTTTATGATCAAAATGACTCAAACTCAAAGCATTTAGCTTTGAGTTTGAGTTTGAATTTTATAAGAGATTCTGGAAAGGGATGTTTAAGGAAAAGGACATTCTGAGACTTAACACATACTGTCTGTAAGTCTCCAGTATATGTCTTATCTGCAACAAGTTTCAGGTCCTTGTTCTGTATAAAATTCTCTATGTATACCTAGTTTATAAGTCTTTTTGCAGTAATATAAATATTTTTAATTTTTTCATTTTTATGTAGACTAGACTATATAGTAGTATCACAGCCAACTCACGCAAATTAGTAGGTACTTTTATGAATAACTGCAAAAAAGATTAATCTAAGGAATCTAAACTATTCTATAAAGTGGAAGAGTTTGTTTGTTTCGATGTTCCCTATTAACAAAGTCATTCCTTCAAAGGCAGTTCAAAGTTGTTTTGACAATAAATAGATTATTAAAAGACTGTGGTGCCCAAATTTTCACTGATTGTTTCATGTATTTTTATCTACGTATTGACTTAAACAAATTATAATATTAATTATTTGAATTTGAAGTAAGTGCAAGTCAGTATGTACATCTGACAAAAAAAACTGCACCTATTGCAATTAATAATGCGCTGTGGGAAGCTAGTTTAAAAAAAAAAATAATAGCCAACAGTGTGTTTTTTTGTCTTACCAACAGGAGAAAATTTAGCATGGTCTTTTCCAATCCCTTTGACAGCAACCAACTGTAGATCTAATTCATGGCCTGGTCTCATTTTAGAGATAAGAATGTCTCCATGCACCGGGGACACATCTGTATCTTTGTGGACTGCGGCTTGGTTGCCAAGAGGTTGCCATTTAATTTGGGATGAATATACTGTAAGAGATATTTTTTATTAATTTAAATAATTATTTTTGTACATCATATTCTAATATTGCTGCTATAAGTGTTGTGAGTGGTAATAAGTGCTGTAAAGATTCAACAGTTACTGTATCCTTCTTTTAAGCAAGAGATTAACAGATTAAAGCTGAACAAGTAGCAATTTTACTTTGTTTCAAATTTATCCTAGGCATTAGTAGCATATACGGAAGGAAAACATAGTAGGTGCAATCTAGACTATGTGTCTGATAAATATAAAACAAAAGATCTTTGGAAGCAGACTGCCATTAATGTTAACAACAGTCTCAGTCATAAACTCATAACATAAGAATGATACTAATATAATATTGTGCAAATTGCTTATGTGCCTAAAAGTATAGGCAAATACACACCGCTATGATTTTCATATAAATCTTCAGCCCTGTAGCAATCTTTTGGTTGGGATTTGTTGATAGTACATTTCACTTTCATTGAGTATTCTAAAGTATCAAATTCAGTTCCTTCTGTGGCATCTACAATGTATTAACATGTCAAGTAAATATGAATAATTCTACAATTCTTTTTATAGATAATAAAAATGAATTTGTGTCACCTTCAGGCCGATACTCAAACAATCTCGGGTCGGCTTTCAAGGGAATCAACCCTAACCTATGAGCCAAAACTTCGTCTTGTATTATGGATGTGTTATTTCTGATCATTACTTTCTCAATGGCCATACTTGGTACCTCACTTAACATTAACCTACGAAACGCATTGGCGAATGCTGGTTGTATACCAATCAAGTCAAATTCCATCTCAAAATTATCCATACGCACTACGACTATGCGAAATTTCTTTGTAAACTTCTTGAAACTCCACTTTTCATCTGCCATACCATAATCGTTTGGCGCATTCTGGAATAAGACATAAGATTTACAAGTTATACAAGTTCATATAAAATTATTTGCCTTTATTATTGCCGCTTTGAATATTATACCAAAATAAATAGATAATAGTATTACTAAGGTTTAGTTTAATTTACCTTCACTCGAAACTCTTCGAGCAGAACTCGAGGTTTTTCAGATAATTGTGGCATATTGTGACTGATTTATAAACCAAACAAAAACAATCACTAATTTCATTAATAGTGTATACTATTTGTAATAAACTTACAAGACCCTGTACAAACTATGTATTATCGCTTACAATAATGTTTGAAATGTTTGAAATTGAGTTGAAAGCTTGCACGTGCGAAAATCTTTTGACTTTTATGACATTGACAGACAAGTGACATTTGACAATTTTTTTTTTTATTGCCCAAACGTCAGGCTATAGTCTTTCGACTATAATGCCTAAGACATTTGACAAATTTATTGATAATGGTGGATGAGGGCGGCGAACGACCGACAACGGTGGCGAAAATTGGGGAGGCCTATGTCCAGCAGTGGACGTCTTGTGGCTGATATGATGATGATGATGATTGATAATGGTAGGGATAAAGTTTTAAAAAGTATCGATATTACGAAATATGCCGATATCGATTTATCCGTTTAGAGCGCCGTTATGTCAATGATATATCGATATATCTTTTTTCAAAAAAGCTTGTACAAAACCAATGCATTTTAGTTTTTTTTAGTTGCATGTAATACCAAACGAGCACACTAGTGGCAATGGCAGATTATTTTGTAACTTTCAGCTGTAAAATAGCGGTTTAAGGGTTAAAAAAGCAGTTCAAAGTTGCGTAAGTGCGTCCGGTAACGTCTAAAGTTATAGAAGTTACTAAAAGTGCTAGAACCTGAACCAAATGCAACTTTGGCATTTACAGTAGTTCACAGTAGAACTCATTTGCTGCTTACACCTTTATGTGAGAATTAAGAAGATCATTCTGCTACCTACAGCTGCACAGTGGTTTCTATTGTAACTTTTATATGCTACTTGATTACAGATTGGGGTTAATTGTAGACTGTTTGCAACAACTGTATATGAGTTACAGTAGCAACTATTACACTACTAGAAGTTTGATTAAAGAAGTAATAGATGCTCTTATGCACATTATAGTTAGAAAAAAACATCAGTGTAACTGAAGACTATATTGAATCCCTAGATAAGCAAGATGAGCTGCCTTTAGTATTACAATAGACATAACATGTTCCTTAACGATGCTTTTCATTTGAGTCCTTTCAGGTTGGACAGAATCGTCAATTTTTTTTTTTTGGCCATCTTAAAATGCCCCTCTTTTCCCACCCTGAAGGGCAGATTGACAGCTCTGCCTTGTTGCCATTTAATGTTTTTACTATTTTAAAAGACATTCTGTAATAAAATAGTAATAGATAATAAGTATTTAAAATGTTTAGACTTCACTATAAAATTACTGTATCTTATTTCTAATGGCATGTATTATATTATATTATGTATTAAAAACAACCTTTATTATCATGTTTATATAGAAATATTAGTAAATTCAAGTATCGCAGTTAAAAGCGTTAGGTAATGTGGGATATCGTTTTAAAACTTAAGACGCGTAGCATTTCTGTGTTGAGTAAAGGTTTTTCAATAAGGATCACGGACCTCCAGAACGATAACCATACGAATAAGTGACAGATTTAGCCGTGTAAAAGGAAGAATAGCAACTCTTTTGTGACTGTGAATGGCATTAGAGGATCAAAAATCGCTTCAAGCTTTACAAAGGAGAAAATTAGCACTCTATTTATCACAAGTGAATTATTAGAGCCTAAACTGCAGGTTATGACTACATAACAATGACGCCATGATTGTTAAGAAAACGTGAAAAATTGAAATAGTTGAGATGATTGTGATGACGTTAAATTGCTTAATTTACACTAAATTTACCATCAAACAAACGGCTACTTCTAAATAGTAAGTTGCCGACACATAATAATACGGCAGTAAATTCTACTCCGTATAACCAATAAAAATTATCACACCTATCTTTTGATTTTTTAATAAAACCCTGAAAGCGCGTCAAAGATACTCGAAAATTATCTTATATATCCACAGTAAACTGGACAGCGTTTTAAGACACTTTATATAACTTACTAATACATAATACAAACTGTAACATACTTTTGTTTTATTTTAATGATGGCGACGAAAACCTATAATATCATAAATTGACAAATGAATACAATAAAACTTCGTAATCAAATCATTCGTTCAAAGCAGTTCAAATTAAATCATTCAGAAGAAGCGCCACTAGAGCTATAATATGGTGTTTTTAAATTGTTATAGCTCTTGAAGCACCTTTAAGCAACCGTTGTACAGGTTAAAAAGAACTTATGGCTGCATAATATTGTGCCCAAATGGCGCTAAAGCGGCTGCATTATGTCTGTAGTAGACGCTCTACAGCTTACGTCTAACACCATAGGTAATAATAATAATATAATAATAATAATAAATCATTTAATCTCAGGTTGCATAGACCCATAGATAAATACCTTATAGACTAGCATACATAATTATAATATTATCTTATAAACTACACTTCACATATTGCACTACGTTGTTGTGCGTTCGTGTGGCACTTGTCCGCGGAAGCGACGGAACACGACACCTTGCGGCCAAAAGGTTTCTTCCATGACGAGGTGCAGATAGCACGTTGGTACTCGCACCACAAACGCCCTAAAATTGACGTTGCGACGCGACTCCAACAGCTGCACTCTCGGCCTGTAATTTATCTTTTGGCGTACGTACTCCTCGATATCCTCTGCCTTTGTGGTATAGTGTAGGCGAGAGATATATACCGGAGTGTTCGGCGCGGCTGCACGCAGCTTTATGTTGGTCTCCGCTGGTGCTGTACCGCAACAGTTCTTATTAACTCGCTGGCGGCGCTTCTTCTTTTGCACCGTCACGAAACCATCCTCAGCCGCCTGGGTCGTCGCCTTTTCAGGCATGGCTTTGGCCGGAGAAGCAATGTTAGTGCTCTGCTTAACTCGAGAGTCAGCCGGTCGACTTAAACGCGCGGCGATGCGAAGAGGGGCCGCAAGGACGGGGGAGGGGCGGCGAGGCACACGTTCAGTGCATACAGCCGACTCTGCATTCCGTGGCGTCAAAAGTGCTGACGCAAATCTTGCAGGCGATGTGTCGAGGCGGCAGGCTCCCCGGCGCGTGTTTACATTTGTAACACGATCCGGTGACTCCGTCACGGCCACAGTATTGCGAAACTCATTTAGTTCCATGCGCAATTCTGCGACCGTGTTTTGGGACGCCTCTAGTTTTTGATGCACATTTGCTAAACTTGCCTTGAGAAAAACGATGTCTTTCAGTAGGCACGTAACGTCGACGTGGTCGAAGGTGACGGGAGGTAACTTATTTAAGTCCTTCGCCACAAACGTTGGCACGTCGTCAGGATCAGTTTCCTTCAGCAGAGTGATGATATCCTGCAAGCTCTTCTTTGTCCCGTCACGACGGCGAGACACCATCTGGTCACATTTATTGAGCGACCTGTACAGCAGCAACTTGGCAGCAGCTACGTCCTCCTCACTGAAGTTCGTCGAACAGATCTGGACAGCGGACACCTCGTCCATGACATCCAGCTTCTGTTGCAGGAACGCCAGCAACTCATTCGCCACAAGTGTGTTACACATGGCGATAAATATCGAGCGTCGTCGGCTCGCGCCGCGCTAAAAAGTAGAATAAATTTCAAATACTATAGTAATAATCGGATACGCTCCAAAGCCCTAATGCAGCATAATTATGCTAGTTGGGTGTAGTATCTAATTTTTATAGTTTACCGTTAAGAATAATAATAATTTTGAAATGAAAATAAGTATTTTTCATATCAAATTTATTGAACAATAGAATAGAATATAATATGCCTTATTGTACACCACATGTAACTTACATTGGATAAAAAAATATGTAACAATAAATAGTGACAATGGGCGGTCTTATCGCTAAAAGCGATCTCTTCCAGACAATGTTTAATTCCAGAATTTGTACAAGCAATAGAACGTAAAAACAGTAACTTTGACAGTCTGCCAACTAAACACAAAGGCAAAGTGACCTACCCATTCAGTCATGTCATTGGTAGGAAGTTTTTATATCGATGTCGGCGCATAGTCGATATCGATAAGTGTTGATATACCGATATTTTTTGGTTTTCCGGTATATCGTTGCATCCCTTTGCTGCTCGATTGACAGTATTGACACTGGAAATAGTGCGGAGATTTCCCATCTAAACCATCTTAATTAAATTTGTAGTTCATTCCATTGTAAACCTTATAGTGCTCAACAAAATATTTATTGTATCTTTAGTTGTCAGTTGTTTTTCTAATTAGTCGGACTAGAAAAACTGTCGAAGACACAAAATTTTCATTCTGATTTCGTGCGGTGTGAATGTTTTCTATTCCTGATTTATCATGAAGAGTAAATATGAACAATCATATCGCCTAGAATGGGCTGTGGGAGCAGGATCCATCTCTTTCTCCCTGATTAGCAAAAGCGAAAGATGAAGATGTTTCTTCGTCTAAAGCATGTAACACTAAGTTGATGCTTAAGTTGTCTAATATAAAAGAACATGCAACCACTACCTCCTACTAAGCATTAGGAAGAACATGATCGGATACAGTGGGCAGTCATCGGTGAGAATACATTTTTTAGAATATAACAGAAAAATTGTAGGAAGTATTAGTTATTTTAGGTGCAAAAGTTTTTTAAAACGCGTTCACTAGAAGATGACTAGAAAAGCTAAAAGATTGTGAAAATTTTAAAATTGTAACGGGTTATTTCGGAATTTTCTGCTTAAGAGTTTGGCAGTATTTGTCAGTTTTCTTGCCTAAGCTGGGCAGGACCTCTAATTTAAAGTTGGTCACACTGTACTGGAATTACTAAAAGTCTGAAAATTAGTTGCTTGGACGTAACTACTAAACAGGACCGTTAACTCTTAGAATTTGTATAATTATACGAAAATTATAATAACCAGTTATAATATAATAATAACTGGTTATTGTTATGTTTTGGGGGCTATGTTGCTCAGGGTCCGTAGGAAATACCATCTTTTCCATAGAGACCCACCCTACACATGTCCCCTGGGTGCGTGGGTGGTTTGCCCAAATGTGGGTGGTTTGCTTAGTAATATTTTGCCGAGTAAAAATTTTACAATGAAAATTTGGGTAAGTACTAAAATTACTTATACATTGTTACTTTTTCGGCGTGCCATAGGGCTTCATTTTAGGTCCCCTCGTGTTTATTCTCTTCATATACGACATTTCTGATTGTTTTATCAATTTACGTATTTTGTGATGTACGCTCACGATAATAAAATTTATAAAATATGTCAGAGTAATCGAGACTGCCTGCTCCTGCAGGAGGACCTTGACAGACTCAGTCGTTATTCGTACTATTCCACCAACAAGCTTCAACTTAGTCTTTCTAAGTAAAAGTCAATATCGTACACTAAAAATAAAAACTAATACTACCATGACACAGGACACTAGATTAGATAAAGTTTATTTTATTAGAGACCTAGGGATAAATATAATATACATAGCTTCACGTCTTTTTATCCCCAAAGGGGTAGGCAGAGGTGTTTAACTACCATTTTATTTTTGGGTGCCATGTAAAAGGGGACGAGCCTGTTGTTGTTAAGATAACGACTCAAAATTACATATTGATCATCATTTAGGTAGACAAAGTTGTCAATAAAGGCTGGTTTTCGATGAGTTCCTAACAAGAGTTTAAACAGTCTACTACATTTTTAACTCTTTACAATACTTTAATCCGATCTCAACTAGAGTACGCAGTCCAAATTTAGAATCCTATTTTCCACAAATATACGAAATGGTAGGTACTAAAGAAGTTCTTACGGGCTACGTACGCAATAATCGTTGTTATCACATTTATTTACCGTACGAGCAACTTCTTTGTAAATAAAAACTTTTGAGCTTGGAGTATGAGTATTATTATGTACCATGCTTAGTGTGTAACTGTTTTAGGTTTATGAAAAAAAAACCTTTCCATCAAATGTTGCATTTATGGAATAAAAGTTTGGTAAAATTTGTATTGGCAATAAAAATAAAATTACAATATACTTGCCGAAACGACAGGATTGCCGACATGATTATACTTTTAACATAGGTAATAAGTAATAAGTGTAATTATGTATAATAAGTTATACTTATTTAAACCTTTTGGAAGTAATGCCATAACTAAACAATAGTAGAAACTGTATCAAAATCCTTTGCCTTGTTTAAAAGAATTTAGCAAAGAAACAAGCAGGAAAAAACGGTTTATTGTCGTTGTCCTCGTACGCCGTGTCCCCCGTCCTACGGGGACAGCGTTACTTCAATTATATTGTTACGTGTCAGGATGGGGTTCGATGTAAAATGCCAGTTACGCGATGATGAGTTTATTCAAGACTCACACAATACTCTGACAGTACCAAAATAAAGCAATAAACACTTATACTGCACTATAACGCTTCGTATATCGCTCTTCTTAAACCTCCGTATCGCTTAGATGTTCGCTCGAGATCGCTGTATTCACAACTGAACGAAGTGCCGACGTTCGAATCCTTTTTATAGTCCTTCAATAGACTTCTAGAACCTCCCAGTTATTACCACAAAGATGCCGACAATTCTCGAAAACAGAACAATGAGTGTAGGTACTTAGCTGCGACGCGTAGGTATGCCTACCGCCGATGGTCTATTGTTATACGTGTAGGTAGGTACATGCAAACGTTCTAGCGTAGGTATTTGTCGTATACGTGTAGGTAGGTACTTGCGAGTGTTCTAGAGCGTAGGTATTCGTCGTACACGAGTAGGTAGGTACTTGCGAATGTTCTAGAATAAGTAATCGTCGTAACATTGCCCCCCTCTTAATCATGCTCGTCCCGAGCAGCGTTAGAACCGTGATAGGGTGCTAGTCGATCGATGTGGACGATCTTCGGCTTCTTTCTATCGCCCTGTCTTATGCGATAGGTCACGTCATTGATCCTTGTGATCACTTTATAGGGACCCTCCCAGCGGGCCTGTAGCTTCGGTGACTTGCCGATTTTCCTGAGAGGATTATGTAACCACACGAGCGTACCTTCCTCGAAGCCATGATTACTTGCTTTCCTGTCATAACGAGTTTTCATCTTCTCACTAGCCTTGAGGTTGTTATCTCGCACTAAATCATGTGTCTTATCCAGCTGTGCCTGCAAGTTTGCGACGTATTCTACTGTCGGCTTTGGCGTATCAGGAGGTGTTCCGGTAATCAAGTCTACTGGTAGGCGTATCTCTCTTCCAAAGTTGACTTTGGCCGGCGTAAATCCTGTAGTGTCATGAACCGCGGACCGATATGATAGCAGGAAGAGTGGAATGTAACGGTCCCAGTCTCGTTGATGGTCTTCGACTACCTTGGCCAGATGGTTTTCCAATGTCTGGTTGAACCGTTCTACCATGCCGTCAGACTGCGGGTGCGCTGGTGTTGTCCGTGTTTTATGTATGCCGAGTAGATTACACATCTCTTGAAACAGGGCTGACTCGAAATTTCTTCCCTGGTCACTATGCAGTTCCAACGGCACACCAAATCGACACACTACTTCCTGGATCAACTTTTTGGCCACGGTCTGAGCCTCTTGGTTTGGTGTCGCAAACACTTCGGGCCATTTGGTAAAGTAATCTGGAACTACTACTATAAAGCGGTTGCCGTCTTCTGTCACGGGAAATGGTCCAGCTACGTCAATGGCAATTCTCTCCCATGGGGCTCCGACACTGTACAGCTGTAGCTTGCCTCTTGATCTAGTACGAGGTCCTTTTACTGAAGCACACGTAGAGCACTTTCTGCACTACTCCTCGATGTCTTCCCGACAGCGTACCCAGTAGAACCGTTCTCTCACCTTTACCAAAGTCTTCTTCACACCAAGATGACCACCTGATGCACCATCATGCACTAAGCGCAGAACAGGTGCAACTTTGTTTCTCGGGATCACCATCTGTAGAACTTGGTCCTTCCCGTCAGGTGATTCCCACTTTCTATATAGCACGCCTTGTTCTAAACTCAGACTGTCCCACTGAGCCCAGTAGGCCTTCGTAATTGGGCTTGCGGCTGATACGTCCTGCCATTTTGGTTTCCGACCCTGAGCCTTCCAGTCCATTATCAATTTAAGATCTCTGTCCTCTTTCTGTGCCTTACTGACTTCGTGTTTGTCCCAGGATTCATCGGTCCCCTGAGTCTTGACAATTTTCACTACCTCCTTGGACTCATGCTTCAAACAGTGTTTACAATCCTGGGAGCATGGACGTCGCGATAAGGCATCAGCATTGGAGTGAATCCTTCCACTGCGGTGTTCTATTACAAAGTTGTACTCCTGTAGTTGTTCGATCCACCTCGCGACTTGGCCTTCAGGATTCTTAAACTGGAGTAGCCACTTCAGTGCCGCATGATCTGTTCGTAGTGTGAACTCTCTTCCCAGCAAGTATTTATTAAAATGTTGTAAGGTCTTCACAACTGCTAGTAATTCACGCCGAGTTACACAGTAGTTTCCCTCAGGCTTCGATAAAGACTTGCTGAAGTATGCGATGACCACTTGCTGACCATTTTGCTCCTGAGATAACACACCTCCGATTCCAGTATTACTGGCGTCTGTGTCCACAATAAATCTGCCTTCTCTATTAGGGTAGCACAGGACTGGAGCTGAACACAGCAATTCTTTGAGTCGTGTAAACGCACGTTGACAATCCGAGTCCCAAACGAAGTTCCTCTTTTCTTCTGTAAGGTGGTGTAATGGCTTGGCTATTTCAGAGAAGTTCTTCACAAAACGCCGGTAGTAAGCACTAAGTCCCAGAAAGGCTCTAACTTCGGTTTTAGTTTTTGGTACAGGCCACTCTTGCCCCGTTTTTATTTTGTCTGGGTCCGTTTGAACACCTCTATCCGAAATAACGTGGCCTAAGAATGAAACTTCTTTCTTGAAAAAGGCGCACTTCTTCGGATTAAGTTTCAAGTTTGATTCACGAAATCTCTTGAACACTTTCTCAAGATTCTTGCGATGTTCCGTGAAACTGCGTCCCATAACTATTACGTCATCTAAGTACACCAGACAGGCATCTCCCAAAAGACCCACTAGTACGCGTTCCATAAGCCTTTCGAACGTAGCTGGTGCATTACACAATCCAAATGGCATTACCCGGAACTGCCACAGGCCTTTGCCAGTACCGGTGGTAAATGCAGTCTTCTCCTTATCTTCTGGCCGGAGTTCCACTTGCCAGTAGCCACTTTTCAGATCTACCGTAGAGAACCACTTCATGCCTCCAAGCATGTCCAAAGTGTCGTCAATACGGGGCAAAGGATAGCTGTCTTTCTTGGTCACGTTATTCAGCATCCTGTAGTCTACACAAAACCTGGTACTACCATCTTTCTTTTTCACGAGTACCACCGGTGAAGACCATGGGCTGGCTGATGGCTCTATGATCTTGGTTCGTGCCATATTCCCAATCAGCTCGGTTACTTCTTGTTCTTTTGCTAGTGGCACTCGTCTAGGTCTTTGTTTAATAGGCTGTGTAGCACCTGTGTCGATCGGGTGTTTCACTAACCCCGTTCTTCCAAGGTCGTTTTCTTCTTTAGTGAAAATGTCCTTGTAGTCCAGTAGCAGCTTCTCTGCTTCCCGATATTCCTTGGGTGACAGATTTTGCTTCGTGGTCTCTAGCAACGGGCCCATATGATTTGCCGAAGAAACAGTTTGGACGTTCTCTTGGATCTTCCTCAGACTGCTCACAGCCTCACATCGTCCAACGATCGCGTTCTTCCTTAATAACATCGCCGAATTGCTAAGGTTGGCAACTTTAACTTTTGCCCCACTTCTAGTCATAACTAAAGTTCTGGCTGTAATTCGACTGGTATGGTGCCCAGGATCTTCCACTATGACGCAGCGATCAGCCGCTATACCCTCAGGAAACCTTACATCGACTAAGGTTTCTGACCTTGGTGCCAAGGTTATCGTTTTGGCACTGTAGACCGCTATTGAAGAACAGCCTTCTAGAAAGACCTCTTGGTCTGGGAAGCTTAGAACACCTTTAGCAATATCGACAACGCATTGCTGCATTCGTAGGAAGTCTAAGCCGATAATGCAGTCATCCGTTATGCTCGCCACCAAAACAGTTTGATGATAAATCTTCTCTCCTAGTTTGATTTTCACATCTGTAACTCCGAGGACGGTCACTGGCTGGCCAGTCGCTGTTTGCAATTTGCAAGATGGTCGTGCGTCTTCCCACTGAATTGTTCGCCGCAGAAGTTCTGGTCGTACGATGGTCTTCGACGCGCCCGTATCTATCGTAAAGCGAACAGGTTTACTATTGATTTCTCCAGCTGTTACCAGGCTATTACCGTCACATGCCTGTGATACTTGCACTGTGGCTTGACGTAACGGATCTTGACTAGCATCAACCTGAGTAGTAGCTGACACCATTCTACTTCTTCTCTGGTCTGGACAGTTGATTCGGATATGGCCCCGCTTGCCGCATCCGTAGCACATAGGCTCACCTCGTGGTCTAGCAGCTGCAACAACTTCCCGTACTTTATGCGACTTGTAGTCGTTTCGCACAGCTTCCACCTCAAGGGCATGTGCTAAGGCCGCTTCTAAAGATGTATGGTGTGCCAACCGAACAGTTGTTCTGACCTCAAACTCTCTTATGCCGTCCACGAAAGCTTGCACAACTATGTGGTCCACAGATGATGTACTGGAGGCATAGGCTCGTCGTACCAGGCGTTCAATTTCGGCAGCCCATTGTTGAAGTCCCTCACTCGCCTTCTGAGTTCGATCCTTCAGCTGAGCTCGATAAACATGCTCCAGGTGCTTATCTCCAAATCGAGCTTCCAAAGCCTTAAGGAGTGCGTCTAAGCTTCGTCGGTCTGCAGGTAAGTTCTCTAGGATCAGCAGTGCATCCCCTCTAAGTGCCAAAGTAAGCGCCGTCAGTGCGTGATCATCTTCCCATCCATTTCCTTTGGCAACTACCTCGAACTGGTGTCGAAAGGCCGTCCAGGAAGACGAGCCGTCAAAGGAGGGCAGTTTGAACTTGGGACCTCCGGAAGTGACTGCTGCGGCCATAGGCGTAGTGCTTGAATATAGGACCTTGGTCTTCTGCAGCTCTTTAATCATCTTGTCATGATGGTTCATGGTGGTCTGGACATCTTCGAGAATTTCATCATGTTTGCTGGTACGTTTTTTCACTACTTCAACGTCTTCTTGAAGAGAACTGATAACGGTGCTAAACCCTTCCCACTTAGAGTCCATCATTTCTTGAAGGTCCTCACGGATAGCTCCCTTAAGGTCCAGAAGAGCTTGGCGTTGGCGCTCTTCAGCTTGGCGTTGGCGCTCTTCAGCTTGGCGTTGACCCTCCTGTATAACGGCCAAAAGGGACGACATGTCAAAGCCAGAGCCCATACCCGTCGACGCCGCAGAAGTGCCCGGATTACTAAATACTGCTGCGCTAGTCTTTTCACTATCGGCCATAATCGATGGTTCACGAGTTTCGTCTACCGCCGCCTGTCGTCGAGTGCGTACTCCCTCGTCGCGTGGTGTGACTGGCATTCTCACTTCTGTCACCAATTGTTACGTGTCAGGATGGGGTTCGATGTAAAATGCCAGTTACGCGATGATGAGTTTATTCAAGACTCACACAATACTCTGACAGTACCAAAATAAAGCAATAAACACTTATACTGCACTATAACGCTTCGTATATCGCTCTTCTTAAACCTCCGTATCGCTTAGATGTTCGCTCGAGATCGCTGTATTCACAACTGAACGAAGTGCCGACGTTCGAATCCTTTTTATAGTCCTTCAATAGACTTCTAGAACCTTCCAGTTATTACCACAAAGATGCCGACAATTCTCGAAAACAGAACAATGAGTGTAGGTACTTAGCTGCGACGCGTAGGTATGCCTACCGATGATGGTCTATTGTTATACGTGTAGGTAGGTACATGCAAACGTTCTAGCGTAGGTATTTGTCGTATACGTGTAGGTAGGTACTTGCGAGTGTTCTAGAGCGTAGGTATTCGTCGTACACGAGTAGGTAAGTACTTGCGAATGTTCTAGAATAAGTAATCGTCGTAACAATATGTTAAAAAATACTTCCCGTTGTCCCCGTACACTGTCTCCGTTAATATAAATAGTTTGAATAAAATAAGTAAAAATTATTTATAAATATTTTCTGTATTGTTATGTGTGAGTTGGCCTCTCTTACCCCACAAACAAAGTGTATGGAATATTGGTATTTAGACTTAGTTTTCAAGTAGGATTTTTTTATATAATGAATTTGATCAAAATAGTAGATTATTGTGAATGATAATGCCCTCAATTTTTCTTAAAAAAATAGGTAAGTATACAATCTTATACTTATTTAACTACATGTTTATTGTTTAAAATTTATGTAGTAACTATGATAAACGGAGCGACCTTGAAAAGGATGCGCCGGCATCGCGCGCGCCGTTGGAGCTGCGGAACAAAAGCGCAGATAACATTGCTTTACATTTTCGCATGCTAAAAACTAAGCTTACAACAGAATGCAGATATAAGAGGACAACAACTCGTGATAAGTTTACTTCCCGTTGACCCCGTTAGCCGACTGTACGTTATGGGGACAACGGGAAATAAATTAAATCACGTCCCGCTGTCCCCGTGACGGAGGCACGGCGTACGGGGGCAACGGGACTAAACCAAAAAAACAGCAACTATATTATTTTATTTAGGTACCTACTTACTAAAGACATAAACATACCTACCGGTACGTAAGTTATTTGGCTATAGTCTGGGATTCGTGGTAGTAGGTATTACCTACCACTACTCGTTTCGTTACATAAACAAATAAATATATGACATAGATAACCTTTGTTATATTTTATGGCTCCAAGGAAATTCAAGCGGATACAATATAATTTCTCATTAAATCAACGCGGGCGCTATTGAATGTGCTAACCTGGTTTTATTGCGTTTGGTGCTCACTTCTTACATCATAAGATGATGTATTAATATAGTTACACAGACTCGTTGGCAAAATTGATAATAAACACGACTAGACGTAGAACAGGGTATAAGCTTTCGGTTTTGATTTCAGGTTGGAGACAGACTTTATTACTTAGCCTAGAATTTGGAAATGTAACATGTTTTAGGTTTTCAACTTTTCACCCATTATTTTATGGGACTTCATATTGGAATAGAGGTCTCTACAAAAACACTATCAATATTAACAGAGACGAGCCCATTCAGTAAATCATTTTCGAACTAAATGGATGTGTATTTTTACTTCGTAATCCCTGCTAAATTACAACATTTAATAATTATAGTTAAGCTTAATTAGGGGGGCGAGCAACGAATAGTAAAGCTTACAACTGTTCTAGGTGGCGAAACTTGAGGGAGACCTATGTCCAGTTCTTTTGGTTAAAATGATGATGATGATTACTAACCAAATCCTAGGTGTTACAGGTTGTTAGGTACTTATTTGATTATTGGTTCGAGTAAAATGTAGCGTTATGATGAATTTTATTATACTAAGTAATTTAAGTAGATACCGTAGTAGATACAATAAGTCATAGATGCAACGATATATTATTATATCATCAATCAATATCACTCAGTATCTCACATCAATCAGTATCTATTGTTATCACCTTGACCGATACCGATTTGTCAATTTCGCTTCAGCGGTTAAAGTGGTCATCTCCTTATAGAGTTGATCAGGACAACGTGGTTCTGCCATGTAGGTATCGTATCGTGGGTTCAATATCCATCCGAGAGAAGCCGCATGGTTTACGTAGGTTCATACCCAACTATTTTATGTACCTAAGTATATTACGAATTATTAGCTTTTTGTAGATATAGTAGGTACATACAGCAACGTGTGTTTTAGCTCCGGATAATGTTATTCTTAAAGTTAATTAACCACTTACCTATTTTAATTATTAATTATACTATCTAAGTATCTATCCCCGATCTAGGAAACGTAACGAATAATCACTGTATTATCTGTGCTACCATTTGTCATGGTTTTTATTCTTTCAGTCATCATCATTAACATATTGGTTGAAAGACGTCCACCGCTGGACATAGGCCTTCCTCAAATCTCGACACCTTGACCAGCCGTGAACCACTTTCATCAAATGCATGGTCCATCTTGTGAGGAGTCTGCCCTGTCGTTGTCTGTTTTTTGAAGGTAGCGGCAATGACTGAGATTAATGGGATTTTTGTTATGTTTAAAGAACTTTATTACTGTCTCAAAAGAACAAGTATTAATTAATAGTTCACTTCATGAGAATTTTAACAAATTGTAGAAAACATACCATTTAAAGTTATAAATACCATACATAACTACCATAAATACATAATAGTTCAAAATAAAATAAAGGGAAGTCCAGTAAATAAGGTAGGTAAGTTACCTATGTACCCAAGACAGAGAGAATCTATAATACAATTCGAACTTATTAATGTATACCTACCTAATGTAAGTATCTATAGTACAATTTGCTTGAAATTAAGTATTGTATAATACTTACTTCAACATAATTAACATTATGTAAGTACGTATGTTATTCCGTCCCCTTGATTTACGTTTGATTGCATCTGACAAGGAGAACTACTATTTCAAATAATATCTACTGAAACAAAATAAAATGTAGGTAAGTAGCGAAAGTAGGTACCGGTGTCCCCCAAATGATAATCTGTATCAACTGTAGCCGTTCTTATGCAACCAGACGAGTACCAACCAAGCGCCATTCGCCAGCATCAGTGGCCACCTCGCCGCCATCTGCTACGGGCAGGCATAATAACATTACTTTAGCCTATCAAGCTGTAAATACCGCGAAGTGCTTCCATGAATATTTCAAATCCATGATCGAAATAATCGAATCCATCGAAATAAATACTTACAGTTAATGTGCATCGTAATTTGAACATAATATAAAAATGCATTTCTCAAATATTTTTATAGTAATATCAGTAATTATTACAATTGGATATTCAGATACAGGTTTGTGAATTCATATTTTATACTTATATATTATGTTATTTATGGTAGGTATGTAACCTATTACATATTAAAGTGTACAAGACTTACCTACTTATTTTTTTTATTTTATTTTATAGAGGTATTCATAGCGGTCTACTGCACAGTTCGGTTTTTTAGTTTTCTTTTATTTAAGTAACTTGCTTATTTGTAAAACATTGTTTAGGTATGTCATAATGATGACGTTGTAAATACTTCGGTAGATACCTAGGTATACTACTCACCTCTCGTTTGCTACAGGAAATTGTTATCCAGTGACGCAAACTGTTATTATCTTCTGTCTTTTACGTTCCCTTATCTTACTAAGTAGGTACTAACATTTGCTTAATAATTTATGTTTTGACCATTTTCAATCACTTTACTCATATTTCTAAGAGCTACTCAGTGCAATAGTTAGTTGACAGACTGGTAAATAGGTAGGTATGCATATGTTATCGACTTACGAGGGAAAGCAATTGCACAAATTATACCTACTTATTTAATTAAATCTACAACTTTAAACTTATATTCTATGTTGATTTAAATAAGCCGTTATTTTTACATGCATTTTTCGTAAACAATTATCTACCTAAATATTATAAGTAGGTATAAGTAATGCTTTATTTAGTTTTTATGAAATGATTTCATTTAGAGTAGGCATTTCTAAACAAAACTATTTTTTATTTTATTTAGGTATTGCTAGTTTTTTAAATCTTATAACTATTATTATCATTAATGTAAGTAATCTGAAATGAAAAGTACCTAGTTAAGTATTAGTTTGCTGGACGTAACTAGTTAATTGGATAGGCATTTTATAATTAAGTATCTGCAACATTTTTAAACTTACCTACTTACCTAAATCTTGCAGATTGTTTTAAGAAAATAATAATTACTTAACAACTACTTAGATACATTCAACAACTGTGATTAAGTTATTGAGGTAGGTAATTATTTCACTAAAAAGCGTAATTACGGGGCAATGTTGCAATTTAATGTCATAATTTGTGGTTTTTAATTTTTATCTTATCTTAGCTCGCTCTTTATCTATTTTAAAAATAAGTACCTACCTATATTCTGCTAACATGCTAGAATTTGGTGAAAGCTGTTTAAAATGTAAGTACCTACCTATCCATAATGCTTACAGTTGTTTTACGTAGGTATTACTATGAAAATAACGCAACTTAAGTTTTAAATGTACTTACCTATTATCACTAGGTACATAGTAGTAGTAGTAAGTATAAAACAAAGTCGCTTCCCGCTGTTTGTCTGCTTGTCTGTCCCTATGTATGCTTAATCTTTAAAACTATGCAACGGATTTTGATGCGGGTTTTTTAATAGATAGTGGAGAGTTAGGTTTATATGTATACTAGCTGTTGCCCGCAGTATCGTGAATGTTGGTTAAACCTCTGTTTACATTGACGATTTTCCATAAAAACTTTGAACCCCTATTTCAATACTTTCAAGCCATTTTTTTTACTGATGATATATCTATACTGATGATATGGAAGACCACAACAACATTCCGACCATTCCGGGATGGTCTAATGTGAATGCTCCAAGTGTCCATAAGCTCTTAACTAACTAACCATAAGCTTAACAAGAAATCTACACTGTGCCTGTCTCTTTCGCAATAGATACCTACCAGTAGCGAAGAGTCACTTTTCCGAGGAGGGAAGCCGGTGGGACTAAAACCTTTTGAGTTTCGGAAGGCTAGTTAGACTAGTTAGTAGTCACGCAAGCAGTGATAGGTATAAGGAGGTCAGGGCATATTTTAAAAGGGAAGTCGGCAGGAATCGTGTTGTATGGACGCTTTGCCACTGATACCTACTGATCTCTTAAAATACTTACTAGTGATTACATTCTGTAATCTGTACTAATGATTCTTAGCACAATAGACGGGGTCAGCACCCGTTGTAGTGCAAAATGTGCAGAGGCGGGCCAGAGAGTCGGATTTAGTACGTAGGTATTAGGCGAACATGTAAATACCTACGAGGCTATTTTGTTGATAATATTTTTACATAAAAAAGCAGAACTTTAGACTAGTTAAGTACATACATCTCAGACCAAGGTCCAGAAGGTAGTTGTGGAAAGCTAGTAAGTTTCCGTTAGAATGCAAACATTTTTGCTTGGACAACTGTTGAAAATAATGTGGATAAGTAGGTACCTAATTACCTACGTACCTGCTTACACCAGTTTGGGAGTTGGTAGCCAACGGGCAAAATTAAAAATAAAATACTCTATGCATCTGACTACAAGTGTGAGCCCTCGAAGCTGCATAGGACATACGTGATTAACCTACCTATTTAATTCTAGACTATAGATAGGTTCTTAAGTATTTAACTAACCAATATAAAAAATAAATGTTGTAGTTTTTCCGGAGGGAAACGCGCGGGTATAATCATATCCAATTCCGCATGATTACCTAGCTATATCTACATTTATAAGTCCGACTTCACGCGAATCGCGATTAATTGAACAGTTTAAAATTTATGTATAGATACTTACTAGATACTATAGCACGTTGTTTCATTTATTAGGTAGACCGTACGTAAAGTAAGAAAGTTGAACATTTTACAGGTGCTAGTACTTATATCATTATGTCTGACTAGTCCTCTGACGAACTAGTGCCATGCCAGTCATGCAACTAACCTGTATGTAGAGTTACATAACTAGGCACATATCGTACTGTAAACCTACCTACCTATGTAATTTCCATCGTTACATTTAAGAATAAACAAGTAGGTACCTACAGCTATCTTGCGCACTCAGGCTAAAGGTACCTACTATTTAAAACATTACAGTTTTGCCGGGTAAGTACCTACCTAGCTAACTAAACCAAATTTAATATAGGTAATTTAAATCTTAAATCCTTATTATCACATTAACCAGTAGGTACAGTAGGATTATCGATGAGTATGATGATATAAGCATTTCCAGGGAAGGTAGGTACTCGCTTGCAGTCGGTCGGGTATCACACACCGTCATCTAGTCCCAAGCTAAGCAGAGCTAGTGTTATGGATACTAGATAACTGAAATATAATACACATTATATGTACATATTTTTTTTGTAAATAGGTACCTACATACTTACTTAGAATACATAGGAAACACTCAGACTGAAGACGAATACAAATATTCATAACACAAATATTTGCCTTCCGCGGCAATCGAACTCACGACACCCGGCGTCGCAGTCAGTTACACTAACCACTAGACCAACAACGGTGCAGTCATAAATAAGGAGGTAGTTAGTTATAAGGGGTTATTGTAAGTACCTACCTACATTTGTCACATTTTCCATTCACATTTCACAAATTCCGAATCGACAACTTGACGAATGTACAATAATGCATTATAAAGTAAGAACCTACATGATTGTATTAAAAAACATAAACAAACTTATTCACCGATATTCTTTTGTGACACTGACTCATATTCACAGAAAAAGTCTTTGTTGTTTTACAGGCATATTGCAAGATGCGTTTTGTAATTTAATAGGCAATACGATTTTTTCATCAATATTAATTTATTGGCCGTATGGTCTGCGGTCTAGAATGTAACCTACATTCAGTAAAACTAGGTACCCCACCTCTTTATGTGGGTGTCGTAAAAGGTGCCGAAGAGTATTGTGCCTATACCTGGTAACGATCAGCAGTAATAGAAGATATTAGCTGACTCGGCAAACTTCGTACCTCCTAACAGACGATTTTTTTTTATTGAGACATTTTTTTAAATTTTTCTCTTCGTAAGAACGATTCTCATACTTCAAGGAATATTATAAAAAAGAATTAGCGAAATCGGTTCAGCTGCTCTCGAGATTTGCGCTTAGCAACACATTCAGCGATTCATTTTTATATTAGGTATAAGATATCGCGTAAGTACTGAATATCCACCTTAGGTACTGCTGCAGCTAATCAACTCTGGTGGAATTGTCAAGCACGATGGCTATAATGGTAAATTTTCCTACGGTGAATTTTCTGAGTCGAATGATGATCCATCCATCTTTTCTTCTTGGTCTTGCTTGACTTTTTCCATTAGATCCATTCATATTTAAGACTGTTTTCGTTTCGTTGAATTCGTTCTCATTACTTAGTACGCTTTACAGCTGCTATTTTCCTTTGATATACCTACCTACTAACGCTACATCCTAGATAGGCGGTTCAAAGCGAACGCGATTATGAAGCGGTGACACACGAATTCAATACGATGCGGTGCGACGCGGCGGCTATGTCCTACGTACACGCGAATCATCTCGCATAGCATTACAACCAAAAAAAGACGATGGCCGCCTTGGTCGCCTTATATTTAGATCAATTTAACTCACGGTTGTAAGTAACTATCTATAAATAATCTATAATATCTATAATAATCTATAAATGCACTTAAAACAGTATATAAAAACAACTTTTACCACTAATATTCAAAATAAATATTTTTAAGTACTGATAAATGATCAATAAAAAATATCTATCACCGTCATAAATATAATTAATTGGTATAAACGCCAATATATTTTTTATTTATTCACACTGATTATTTGTACTGATACGACACACAAAGGTTCGCAACTAACTTCAGGGTGTAAAAGGTTCGCAACTAACTTCATAGTGTTGCTTTTTTCTGTCGGTGTGCGCGCGCATCGTAAAAATTCACTCTCATCATTTTTCCCAATCGCGCCAAAAGAAGTGTATAACTTCAATATAATATAATATCAAATAAAAAAAATTACTTTACACACTCATCTTTACATATTTTATAATTCGGCTATTCATTGTATTCATGTAGGTACCATACTTACCTTTACAACTTAATGTATTTTTCCATTTTGCAATAACTACTTTCGTACGTACTCTACAAATGGATGATATTGCAATCGCAATTCATATTAATCTTTAGATTGAAGTGGAAATCATTACGTACTGCTTACAAATCGTGGCCTTGACTCTTGACACCATCTACAGCTGCCTTGAATGAAATCTGTCTGCTAGTTTATACCTAAATAATTTAAAATAATAATATTACTTATTTAGTGTCGTGAAATTGCCATGAGACATCTTAAAACAAGCATCACGCTCAGGAATATTTACTAGCTTTTGCCCACGGCTTCACTCGCGTGGATTTCGTTCTCCCTACATATTTTTTTTGTTATTTATGAGACGCTATAGGCAGAGCAAATCTGTTAAAAGCACTTCATTGTACGATATTTTTTTGTTTTTCAATCCAGGCAGCTAAAATAATTTGTGAAGATGATGTCTCTTACTCATGAGTAGGTATGCTACATTGTCCATGCGAGAAATAATTATGCAGAACCTTTTCTGGATGAGTACATTGATGTGTGTTTGTGTATGATTCTGTCTCAATTTACGCTATACGCTAAAAACCATTATTACATACATAAATACATAACTTCACGCCTACTTACATCCATCCTTTCCACATGTCCAAACCACCTTTTTAGTCACTAATATACCATCATTCAATCCACATTCTTCTCTTATCAGTCTATTCTGTACTCTATCTGATAGATTAATTCCACACTAGCTTCTCAGTGCTCTCATATCTTCTGTATTTATTCTGCTTTCATGCTTTTTCTGCCATACTCAACATTCACTACCATACATAAGTGTCGGCGCGAGTACTGCTTGTACTATCTCTAGGCGAGCTTTGGTAGGTATTATTTCGCTAGCCATTATCGAATTTAAGGCGCCATTGGCCTTATTTTTACATACTATTTCTATTCATACAATCCTCTATTTCACCTACCTAAAGATTAAAGATATCTGCGTCCAAAAATATACAGGTGTCCAAATGGACATTTTTACTACAATAATTTAAAAAAGTTGTGTGTTTTAAATGTTTTACCCCCCCAAATTACCCATATCAAAAAAATAAAAACAGCTTTTTCAAGAACCTATCCCAATACAAATTTACACGACGATAACTTCTAAAATCACGATATTGCCAAACAACTTTTAATCCCCAATTTCATACTTCAAAATATTGATAAGAGTATTTTTTTTTTTAACGCCATCTAGACCCAAAGTAAGCATTTATAGCTTGTGATATGGGTTCTAGAATGCGGATAAACACACTTATATACTTTTTTTTTGGAAATACATACATATTATACATAGAAACACCCAGACCAATGCAAATAGCCATGTTCATGCACACAAATATTTGCACTGAGCGGGAATCGAACCCACGACCTCTGCTTGGCAGTCCATACACAGTACCACCGAACCACAGAGGTTGTCGACTCGTTGTTGTTTGCTAGTACTATACCAAAACAAATTTTAAAAATTTAAATTAAAAACAAAGAAGTTACATACGATTGTTTTCATCCCTTTTCACACCCTTAGGGTATGATTTTTTTTTAATTTTTTTCTTAGGACACGTCTAGATAAGATAAACACGTACACCCTTCAAATTTCAAGTCTCTAACTTCTAAAACACGAATTTTCCATACAACGTTTCATTCATAATTTCACGTTCAATTTCAAGCAACCCCTATCAAAAATATTGATAAGAGTATTTTTTATTTTGATAGGAGTATTCCAAAACGAAATTTCAAAACTTTAAGTTGAATAACGAAGAAGTTTCATATAATCGTTTTCATCCCTTTTCACACACTTACGGGTTGAACTTTCAAAATACCTTTCGTAGTACACCTCTATGCATTAAGACATACACACCCTCCAAATTTCAAGTCGCTACGACCAGCGGTTTAGGCTGTGCGTTGTCTTTATAATGTCTTAAGGATGTTAAAGTCAGGAAGAATAAGAAAAACTTTATTTTTATAATGTGTTGCGTAAGAGCACGGTTACCCGCTCAGTTTGGCATCAGTCTGGTCTATCAGTCTGCTTAGAATGATCGAAGAAAGATCGTGTAACCCACGGATTGACAGAAGGCTAATGAAAATTAAATATTTTAAATAATTTTGTCAGTCCGTTTTGAATGATGAAATACTGATGGAAGAAAGGTCGTGGAAACCGCTCGTATCATTCTCGCGTCAGTCACCATCAGCGAAGCAATTTGAAAGAACGAGTTAAGCAATATACTACGCTTCTATTTTTTTACGCGTTTTTTTAGAAGCTATAAAATAATTGTCATAGCACACGCTTTCTTTTTCCTTAAAATATCCATGACTAATTTAAATTGACAACTGACGGTCAGCTCCGTCTAATCTAGAAGTCTAACGGCCATTGTCGTACTTTTCATCAGTCTATTTCAGCCTAGATTGACCGTGTAACCATGAAAATCATCCATCATTCTGGCTTTAGTCAAGTCAATCCAGACTGATTGATCAGACCATACTGACACCAAACGGAGCGTGTAACCTTGCTCTAAGTTATTAATTACTGTTAAGCACGGTAATACTATCTATACAGTATTGTGACTCGGCCGTATTTTTTAAATAAATGCCTACAGCCGCGCGGTACGTAAACATGCGATAGGGCTGCCCGCCTTCAGCACGTTAATTACATTTGCTTACTTTGTATTTCTATTTAGTTTTTTGATTGTAAATATACTTTTTTTATATATACAAATAAAATACTTTGTGAATTGAGTAGGAAGTATTCAATAAAAATGCGTGTTGTTTTTTGTAGTATTATATACTACATAATTTTCTACTATAATTTTTCTAGTATTATTCATACACAGTTCAATAAACAACTATTATTATCGCGCGCTTATTGTTAAAAAAAAACACACCGTCCGTTCGTCATTGCGGCACAGTCGCGACTGTCTGCAAGCCGAGCGCATGCCGAGTTCGGTGCGCGTAGGCATGGCTCGCGCTTCGTCCGTTTGTATGAAGATTACTGTATAGATAGTATTACCGTGCCTATAGTGTTTACGTACTTGTCATATCAGTTATTATTCGTCATTCGTCACTGAGCAGAAACCTGCTGACATCCTAAATACAAATAAAGAAAAAAAATGTCTGTCATCAGGTTTTCCTTAGGGCCGTCTAATACTTAATGCAGGTGATCCTAAAAAATAGGCCACAGTACCTACACATTAAATAGTGTTTTTCTTATCCTGGCGTTTACAAGCACTTGAGTTAAGGTTAAACCACCTAATCAAAGTCAGTAAATAGTCACTCTATTACACAGCCTACATGTGGCTAACGACAGTTAACAGTTATGTCAACCCTAAACTAGCAGGTCAATGTTACCTTGTACTTAAAATATAGAGGCATTACCATTACCTAAATTTTTCTTATTAAGTGGCTACGCTCGCGCTCTTAATAAGCCGAGAAAATCTATGAATTGATTGATTTGGAAATTATTTGCTTAATCGCAGCTTAAGATATTAGATATTTATTGTGAAAATTAGTTGTTACAGTTCATTATATTTGAACGTTAGGGGTTAAAGGAACTCCTTTAACCACGAGGAATAAATTATTCCATGGTTCACCCACGTTGTTTCCCCAGGGACGAGGTAAGACGTTACTCTATTTCTGTTGGTTCACCTACCCTCAATGATATTCTATTTAACAGATATGTTATGAACGCGTAATCGTGAAGACCCGAATACGTCCTAATTGGGACGTATTGTCTTTAGTCTGCGGTACGCACGGCGACGGCAATTAAACCAAAAAGAAAGAAATGGAAAATACATTTTTGTGGTGCGTGTGACAAGGACGCGTGCATCCCGGACATAGAATAAAATACAGATGCGTAAATCGGAGGCAGAAAAATCATCGTTCTCCGCAGTTCGGTTTTCCTTTTTTCTAACCTTGTAATAGCTAATAATTTTTTTTTATGAAAAATATCATAATTACACTTAATTCACACAGTGCCATCTAGCCCCAAATTAAGCAATTATATTTGCTTGTGTTATGGGTAGGTACTAAACAACTGAACCATCTTTTACCCGTAGTACGGTTAAGTTGTCCGGTCAACCGGACTACGGAAAAAAATATTTTTCCGTAGTTATACGATTTAAAAAACTATCATTCAGTGTGGACACTGAAAAAATTCGTGGTCCGGTTGCCTTGTCTATGGGAATTT
The DNA here is from genome assembly GCA_963082885.1 of Parascotia fuliginaria. Taxonomy (NCBI): domain Eukaryota; kingdom Metazoa; phylum Arthropoda; class Insecta; order Lepidoptera; family Erebidae; genus Parascotia; species Parascotia fuliginaria. The sequence goes on from OY720188.1 coordinate 10,635,242, forward strand.
TCATAATATACAATATACCAAAACTTTCTTTAAAAAGGGGGGGTAACCCTTTAATGTTACAAATATTGTTAACTACGTTTTTCGATCATCACCTCCTGATGCTGAGCTGATGATGGAAGACTCTTTAACGGTTAAAAGTTAGATTTTTATGCCTGGACTTGTCGTTATTGACAATTTAATTCTCTGAGAGTATTTAAGTGATCACTGAGAACTAGCATTTTAACCAACTAAAAAAATGAAGGAGGTTGTCATTTCGATACGTTTTTAAGTTTTTTTTTTTCACTTTCATTCTAGAAGGAATATTATGCAGAACAATTAATTATAGAAGTTATGAAACATTAATTATAGAAAATTAAAAAAGACATCAAATTAAAGAATAAACTTACTTGAACAGTTACAAATCCTTTGCATTTCATTTTTTTATACAACCTACATCTCCACAAAATTGAGCCACTTTTGTAACTACTGTTTCTATAGTGTTGATGCCCATTATGTATCAACACTATACCACCTTTTCTCTGGACGAAGTTTAACGGTTGAGACATTTGTTTTAACTTTGTAGAATAGCTTAACACGTAACACAACTTGGAATCTAATTCACAACATAAATTTTCCCTTTGCAATAAATACATCAATGTGCAACATAATGTCAATATTAAATAGTTTCAGATGAGGAAATTTACTAGACAATAATATTTTATCAAAAAGGTTACCTACCATAAGCACTAGATCTTCCGTGGTCCGATCAACCGGACTACGGAACAAAACAAATTTTCCGTAGTCCGGTTAACTGTACCATGGATAATTTATTTTACCCATAGTCCGGTTGACCGGACAACTTAACCGTACTACGGGGTACAAATGAACTGAACTACTTAAATACATTTTCATTTGAAGCTGTGGGGCGCAGCTGGTACTTAATAAAATAAAAACTCTGTTATCAATAAAAATATAGTCAGGTATATTCGAACGTATATTCAAAGTTGACAAGCATTTTGATGAAATATAATATAAATAATGTTTCTAATATAGCATTAGCATTAACTATGTATAAATACAATGAACTCAATAAATAAATTAATAATATCCTATGCGTTAGTCATTCAAAAAATAAAAACGACTGTTGAAGCGAGCCGGTGGACGAGGTTTATCATCCGGTAGGCGAGGAGTAGCGTCAGGTACTATCGGGTGGCAAGGGCACGGTGGTGGCTCCGGTGGCTCGCGACTGCTTGTATGAATCTTTCCTCGGCAAAAATATCCGAAGTCAGGTCGATCTACACAAAACTTGTCCTTCATACATTTATCAAATACAGTCTGTGTTTTACGACAATGTCTGAAAGAGTAATTGCCAGAACTTTTATCAACACATTTCGCATACTGTTTAAATTCTTCTAGACATTCCAACTTTATTCTTTTTAAAACCTCCATAGCACATGCTGTGGTCTGTTTGCCGACAGTGAGACAGCAACGTGGATCGTTAAGTTCTTGACGACACAAAATAAACTCATTGTTCACAGACTCGCACATTTTGCCAATGTACGGAGCAGCCGCCATCAGGGTTACAGCCGAAACGTTCACTTCATTCACTTTTAGTTCATCCATTTCAGGAAGACTAACGTCGTCCGTCAATACCATCTTTGTTTAATTTTTTTTATCAGTATAATTAAATAAGTACTTACCTACTAAATTTTAATAGAAATCACAAAATGTACTATTATTTTTTGTGAAACGTCAAGATCAAAATTACTTTCTGTAGAAACGCTGTTTGATTGACACAAGCATTTCTTTTTTGTGCAGATACTCAATAGGTTAGTACCTACTGTAAAGGTTTTAAGTCTAGGGAAATGGGAACTACTACGTTATGCCGAGAAACCGCAACCTATAATACCGATGCCACGGTAATATTATCTATACAGTATTCCGACTTCATACAAACGGAAGAAGCGCGAGCGACATCGTCGCGCTCGGACGCCATTATGAAAATGGAGTATTTGCACTAGTGGAAGCCGTAGAAAATGCTAAAAAGCCTCGTGAAAAATATAAGCTATAATTTGGAACAAATTACAATGATAAAACAAGAGTTGATATGTAACAAAAAATAGACACATGCTGCACATTCGGAAGTAGATTTACGACTAAAGCGTTAAACGGTCCTGTGCTTCGTCCACACGATCGAACTTGGTGCGGACTACACCGTGTCCGGGCGTACACACAATCGCACCAACCAAACAAATAATAATAATAATGTCCAGCGGACTGCTATCCACACGATCGAATATGGTCCGCTGCGCACCAAAGTGATGGTGCGGAGCACACCAAATTCGGTCGTCTGCTAAGGCTTTAAAATGCAAGAGTAAAACACCCACGTGTCCAATTCAAATACTTTTTTTTTATTAAAATTCATAAACGTGACCTCCATTAAATTAAAATAAATTCTGAAAATGTAACTGTTCAAGATATCTATTTTAGATAAATTTAATCTTCAGCATCTTTGGGCGCATGTTATCCAGTTTTTATTTTTAGGACATCACCTATGGATACCGAGGTATATTTTTTTTTAGATTTTCGTTTTTATTTTTTCCCTTACAAAAACTCAAAAGTTGAATTTGTGACTAGCACATTGCTCTTACTAAGGCCTATCAACGACCTATCTATATATATAAAAATGAATCCTTATTTCCCTTGGTCATGGCATCACGCGTGAACGGCTATTCTTTTTTTGTTGTGTTTGTTAGTGTCAAGAGAAGGTTCATATGAAAGAAAAAAATTGCGCGGTGATTTAGATTTAGTTTAAGAATACTTAACTACCATATTAAATTTAAACCGCTAAACCGATTTCGATGAAAATTGGTATGTAGATAGATTTGGTTTCGGGACATAGGCTACTTTTTATCCCGAAAATCGCTTTGATACCCGAGTTACATTAATTAAACGCATAGCAATTTTCGCGCGGGAAAAGCCGCAGGGCGCAGCTAGTCACTGATAAAAAAACCACGTTCCACTATTGCGATCTTTAGGAGGAATTGAATTTTAAAAATAGTCTTAGGGTTGTCATCCTATTTGACCTCAATTCATTATATTTTATTTCGAGTTATATTTTGATCTATCTTTATTATAATTACAATCATTTTAACATAAAACTCAATTACATGCTTGGCAGGCCTTTTGTTTTATGATAGGTTCACCGAATCCAAAACGATCCATTTGTTCAAAAATGGCGAATCATTTTTTTTATTTTTTATTTATTTACTTTAAACAGGTTACAAGTCTTGAACATTTTAAACTCGCCAAACTTAATCGTTTAACGGCGAGAAGCGCTCTTAATTTAATTACATAACCTAATTATGTTCTACTTAACTTTTATTATAAATTCTAATGTGAGAGATTACAGCTATTACAACTCTAATTTATATTAATATCTTATTGTTTAGTCTATAAGTACATATTTTAATTTTTTCTTTAGAGAATTGACGCTTATTTTAGGGGTTTGTCTTAGTAAATCTATGTCATTAAACACTTTAGGTATCATATACTTATTTGTTCTTTTTCCATAATAGTTTGTCACATTTGGTTTAACTAATCTTTGTTCTCTAGCCCATATGTTATTATATTTATTCTTGACAATATATTTATCCTGATCGCTATAGTAGTATTCTAATCGTATTAAATATTCTACTTTTTTATCTATTGGCAAGATCTTACATATAGGAAATAGCTTATCGTATTCTTTGTTACACAAATTCTTAACTTTCTTACTGACTAGGTACTTTAACAGTCTTATTTGTAAATTTTTTATGTATTGTAAGTAAGTTATAAAGGTTCGTCCATACACAATTAGTCCATAGTTGATTAGTGAATCTGCAAGGGCGTAGTATAGAGTTCTTAATGTTTCTACATTCAGTACTCCATTTAATTAATAGAACTTACATAACACAGATCTTAATTTATTACAAACGTCAGTTAGATACATGCATTGCCCAATTGAAATTTTTATCTATTTTTAAACCTAAATATTTAAAGTTGTCTACGTTCTGTATCACAGTGCACTTACAGTTATTTTTATTTCCATGTAAACAATTGTAATTATGTCCTATGATGGCGAGGTTATATATGTGTACATTTTTAGCCCTTTGGTTGTATGGCGAGTGTAAATGCATACTTTTTGTTTTGCTAAAATTAAGTATAATGCCATTGTCGTGAGCCCATTTTGTGATATTTTCAAAGTCCCTCTGCACATTAATTTGTACCGTTGAGATATCTTTCGAAGCATATACCACACACATATCGTCTGCGTACATAAACACCTTGCACTCACTTACCACGTTTGCCACACTGTTGACGTGCATAACATAGCATAATGACTAATGAGCCAAACACCGAACCGGTCAGCACACCTAAACTCACTAGCGCGTCCTCTCCGGCTACTCCATTGACTATTGTGCGTATTTTTCTATTAGATAGATAGTTCTTAAACCAGATATTCGTCGGTCTTCGTATTCCACATTCATTCATTGCCTGCAATAGTATATTGTGATCTAAAGTATCGAATGCTTTTTTGTAGCCAATAAAGAGTGCTATCAGCTGTTTTCCCGAGTCTAAAGCTTCGTTTACATATTCCGCAAAAGTTGTTAGAGCAGACACAGTGTTTCTGCCTTTTCTAAAGCCGTGCTGTGCAGCCGACAGTATGTTATGGGTTTCTAAGAATCTACTTATTTGACCAACTACTATTTTTTCAACTATTTTATCGATAACAGATAATAATAATAATAATAATGTGTTTATTTTCTCTCAAAAAGGTAAGTACAGTGGTAAATTCGTAACATGGGTACAGTATAGGGTAATAAGACCTTAGTGAGAGCTGGAGTCTGTACTAGGTTCAATGACCTGTGTTACAAATCTCCAGGCTCTCTGTTTAGTGATACAGAAGGTACTAGAATGTATGCATTTATTATAAAAAACGTGACAAGCAATCATGTACTTATAGGGTATATAAAAGAAAAACTAAATACAAGAATAGAAATACAATAAAATTATTTTTAGAAAAAAAATGAAAACCGACTTCAAACAACACCTACATGTTCAATCCTTAACTAAAAAGTAGAAAATAATATTTTAATTACTTCATAGCAAAGAACATTAAAGGGGAATCAACGCAATCCTTGATACCTATAATACTTTACTATTTATAGTTTTTAATCAGTTATTTTGGAGTCGGTGCCAGCCAAGAAGGATCTTTAATTCTGTCTTTGCAACCAACTTTTGTAGTGCACGGGGCGGTAATTGCACGCGTGGGGGATATGCCTGAGTGCACTACCCGAACGCGGTCATACTCGTGAACGCAGACGTCATTGATAGTTGTGTTCAGATATACATAAAAAATTTGACGCGCACTTATCAGATTCCGTTCGATTTCTTGTATTAAATCTATATTTTTCATTCATGTATTAATAGATTAATCAAGAAGGTTTTTTTTGCTAGTAGGTAGGTTATTTTTATGAAGGTCATTATGAACCTTCTTGGCTGGCACCGACTCCAAAATAACTGATTAAAAACTATAAATAGTAAAGTATTATAGGTATCAAGGATTGCGTTGATTCCCCTTTAATGTTCTTTGCTATGAAGTAATTAAAATATTATTTACTACTTTTTAGTTAAGGATTGAACATGTAGGTGTTGTTTGAAGTCGGTTTTCATTTTTTTTCTAAAAATAATTTTATTTTTAAACTTTTAGTGGGAATTAATTGTGTATAAATATATTCAATATGGGTAGACCTACTAAACGTGCTGCGCAAATGAGACAGCGCCGCGCCGTTTGAAAGAAAGTAGAGACGAGAGGTAAGATTGTAAATAGAAATATAAGGTCCTTGTCAACACTTTCTCGATCGCTAAACCCTGAATCCCAGAAACCACAAATCAAAACAAAAAAGTGATGATCTACCAACAATAAAGAATCATCAAAAATCATAATTTAACTGACCGAGCAATTGCTCAGATATACAAAAAATGCATATGGTCACTCATCCAGGGCTACTTCGTTTCTAACAAAAAATGAATTTTGAAAATCACTTCGCACTTGTAGCATGGACATGTCAATGTCAGATAATTCGTCGCAAAAGACATCGACGTGTTGCTTTACACGTCTTCACTTCTTGCAAACGATTTGTTACAAAATATTAAATTATTCTTTATAAAAAAAACATGGGACCCCATTTCGGAGTATACCCTTTCAAATAAAAGAATAATTTTCCAAATTGGTTTATAAATGACGGAGTTAAGTTGTAACAAACATACAACCACTGAACCATTTCTTATAATAAAAAAATGGGACCAATTTCAGAGTATACCCTCTCAAATAAAAAAAAAAATTTTCAAATCGGTTCATAAATGACCGAGATATGAGGTAACAAACATACAAAAAAAAAAAAAAAACATACGACCCGAATTGATAACCTCCTCCTTTTTGAAGTCGGTTAAAAATACAAAAATACAAAAGGCATGCGGTGTGTGTGTGTGTGTGCGCGTGCGTGCGCGTGTGTGAGTGTGTGTGTGTGTGTGTGCGTGTGTGTGTGTGTGTTAGTGTGTGTGTGTGTGAGTGCGTGTGTTTGCGTGAGTGCAAGTACGAGTGCGTGCATGTAGGTATAAAGGGTTTTTTGTAATTATGTGTTGTGAGTCTCTTTTATTTTAAAGTGCGAATATTTTTTTCGGTTTCTTCGTAGTCTAGTTCTGTTAACCAGTTGGTGACAGCTTTTTTGCACTCAACTTTTGTCGTTGGGTAAAGATTTAAGATTTTATTGACCTTGTTATATACATAGCTACCAAGGTAATAAAAGCATCGCTGGGCTAGACATATTTTAACCGAGATCAGAGGACATACAAGATGTTTACGACGTACAGAACTTAATTTGGAAGGTTCATAGAGGGTTGATGAGTGTTTAGCGAGAATAATATTTAGGATAAATAGTTTGCGAACAGAGAGGACATTACAAACTTTGTATAAATCAGTTGTTGGATATCGGTAAGGTAGCCTCCATCCAACTTTTAAGACTGCTCTTTGGGCACGCTCTATTTTTAGGAAATAGGTTTTATTTGCTCCACCCCAGGTGACGATACAGTATTGCGTGATGGATTGGCAAAGAGCAAGATGGGTGATTCTAAGGATCTGAGTGCTGGCTACAAGACTAAGTGATTTAAAAACATAAATTAATTTTCGTAATCTGGAGGAAAGTACATCTACATGTGGATGGAATGAGAGAGCATCGTCAATTTGCACCCCCAGATATTTAACACAGTTAGTGCGGGATAGGGTTTGACAGTTACATAAAGACTGGGAGTTCAGGCTACATGAGTGGGCGATGAGAGAAAGGGACAGGGAGGGGAGCTTTCCGGAAGTCGTTAGGGAGAAGGTAAGATAAGTTGTTTTACCAACATTCAGGGTGAGTTGGTTTCTGGCTAACCAGTTGCCAACAGCATCAAGACTAGTTTGTGCGCTCTCAAATGCCGATTCCCAAGAGTTGCCATGACATATAAGGGCAGTATCGTCGGCGTAAGTAAAAATAGAGCTATGAAGTAACTGTAGCTGACAAAGGTCGTTAATATATAATAAAAATAACGTTGGGCCGAGTATACTACCCTGTGGGACTCCGTTAGTGACAGTAAGTTCGTTACTATAGAAATCGCCAATCCGAAGATACTGTCTTCTATTTGTGAGATAACTTTTGAAAAGAGAAAGCTGATTACCTCGGATTCCGATTTTCTCCAATTTAATGGAAAGGACAGGGACAGAGATCGCATCGAATGCCTTTGATATATCCAGAAACACACCCACGACTTTCAGTTTCTTATCTAATTTAGCCACAACTTCGTTAGTTAAGTCTAAAACTGCTTTGCTAGTCGAAAGGCCGGCACGGAAACCGTATTGGTTTGGTGACAGCAGTTGGGTGTGCTCCAGAAACTTCACAAGCCTGATGTTCATTAATCTCTCTAACAGCTTAGAGAGAGTCGGTAAAATAGAAATAGGTCTGTAGTTATTCGGTAGAGCTCTGTCCCCTCCCTTGTGGATTGGATAAACTACCGCAAGTTTAAATGCTTCTGGGAAGGTTCCAGTGTTAAAAGCAAGATTACATAAGAATGTTATTGGTGGAATCAGAAAGTTTTTGAAATTTTTGATAAACTTGCTGGAAATATTATCGCAACCCGCCGCACAGTCGCTTTTTAGATTCATAATAAGTATCTCCACTTCGGCCAGATAAAATTGCTATTGGTCTGTAATTTACATACTCTAAGTGGCTTCCCGATTTGTATATCGGGCGTATTATAGCATTTTTAAGCTGTTCAGGATATGCACCTTTTGCTAAACACATATTGATGAATTTAGCCATAATAGGACTGATTTGTTTTCGCAGATATTTTATGTCTTTAATTCGTATACCGTCCAATTCCGGCGATTTTTCACCTGCTAACGAATTTATTATTCTTTCTACATCTAACGGGCATACTTTAATAAATCGAAAACTCACATTACTTGGGTTTACATAATTCTGCCTAACTAAAAAAATTACATCACATATATGCTTAATATTATGTATTTCTTTAGTAAAAGTTTGTGTAAATTTGTTACAAATGTTCCTAATACTATCTGTTTTACCTAAAGAATTCATAATAACACTGTCTAAACTAGTTTTCTGTCTACCCAGCCATTAATTAATATTTACCCATATTTTTCTAAAATCTCCCTTACATTTTAATATTTCAAATTGTCTATGTTTATTTTCATGTCCATATTGATTCGCCAATTTTGGCAAGCAACGTAAAAAAACGCATTCAGACTAAAATAAGAAACAGGATTGGGTTGCTCGTGGACGTGACTGTCACTATCAGATAAATTTCGTGGCTAATTTACTTACCTACTAATATTTTAGGTCTAGATGGATGGTCAATTGACGGATTACATGTTATCTTTGTCACCATATCTTGCGAGTTCCCTTATTATGAGGTAGAAAGGATGGGGAGAAGAAGGGAAAAGAAGCGGATCGAGAGGTTAATTTGGCCTCTGAGACTGTCACGTACCGAACAAAATGCTTAACTAAGTATTTGGAGGAAAAATCATGTAAACTTCATAAATTTTTATAAAAAAAGTATTTGAATTGGACACGTGGGAATTTTACTCTTGCATTTTAAATGCATCCCTTGACCGATATTATACCCTAAACAGCAGAGTGAAATTTTTTGAATGGAATTGAACACTGTCCTTCACTGTTCTTCTTCACATGTTCCTAAATTGTTATGACAACGTTTATAGAGTCCGTTTCTTGTTTCTTGCATATTTAATTTTTATTTGTACTTATCTATGCCTAAAATTAGTTCTGTTCCAACAGTGACGGCACAATCACTAGGATGCCCTGCAGTACGCACCACCAGCGGCTGGCTGGACTTGTTTCCATTGCCATGCAGAAAGAATTCCGAATGTTTGGTGATGGGCAACCTACACCTTTGCTGTAAAGGATACTGTACAAAAGGAGTTGTAGCTTCTGCTGCACTCAAGCGGTGAGTTTTCGTTTGTTTAATAGCTTCTAGTTTTAGGGCCAGGGTTATTGAATTAGTTTTGCTTAAACTATTCATAGGTTGGTGGCGTTGAGGTAAAGAGACTGATAGTAGTGTTAGTTACTCCTGAATAGTCCTGAAACATTACAAGATAAGACGCGAAGGTTCACCAAGGCTAACAATGAATGACCAAAAAAGAGCTTTGACCCTTCACCCTAAATGTCATGAAATTTGTCGTTAGTTACATTACAATCTAGAAGTCCTGACGACCTTATAACAAAATTCTGATGTCTTGTAGAGTAGGTAAAATATCGCAATAAAGCTCTATAGTCTATTGTAATACCTAAACAACGGAAAAGTTAGGTACTTACCTACCGACTTCATTTTCTTTGCGTTTTAGTGAATATTAGAAACCGCTAACACTACCACCAGTTTGAAAGGTTGTTTTTCTTCTACTATCTGGTGTTAAGTGCTAATCATCATTCGCTTTGTTCCTTTGTGGTAAGGAAATAAATCTAACAAATTATTTAATTTAATTATTATCTTAGCTTATCGCATCACGTAACTCCTCTAGTCTTAGGTAGATTCAGGCTTTACAGTGATACAGAATTTAAGTAAGTAACCTAGGTAGGCACCGTCAACAGAAAAAACACGTCAGTAAATTAGCCGTTATTGGTAAAAGCGCTTCCGCACGCTAAGCTATGATTTTAGATAGTATCGAGAACGCGCGCACAGCTAAATTGAATTAAAGGCCACAACGAATTTAGTTGGCAAGAAACAGCAGTTAAAATATAGGTAGGTACACTAAGTATGTATAATATATCCACTCTCCATGTTTGTTAAGGATTTTCTTTAAAAGGCGATAAATAAATTTATACACGATTAACTAGTACTTAACTAAATAAATCGGGAAAGATAGCGCGCCTTGAGAGAGGCCTATGACCAGCAGTGGACTGCCGTAGACAGATGATGATGACGATGATGAACTAGTAACTACTTAAAATAGGTAACAGTCTCTAGATAACCAATTAGAGCGCCTAGAGCACTATAATAAGTACTAGCAGTACTAGGTGCAACACCAAGCTTTTCGAAATAAATATCGCGGGTTAGGTTAGGTTAGGTTATTACTAAGTAGATGAAACATTATTTAATACACAAACTTATTCACGCTAGGCTGAAATTTTTGCATTGCCTTGCATTTTGAAGGCCAATCTCACATACTTTATTTTTATTATCGGGAACATTGTAATGATATTGTATGCAATTTTTTATGCATCTTTAATTTTAATCTATTATTTATTTTTAGATTGAATCATTACTTAATGTTTCACTTGAGCGGCTCGCCCCGATTACGTCAGAGTTAGGTTTAATTCTTGCACCACTGGATTTTGTGATTTACATATATAATTTCAATATATACCTAACATACATATGTTATGTCTATGTACATACTTTTCGAACGGTGATAAAACTTTTCAAATATCCAGGTGCAGTGGTTTCAGAGATTGCCCACCCACCACGTACTTATAAACAGACAATCTCTCTTTTTTATAACATGGCTGGTAACGCGTTATTTTTAAGCGTGACGCAAAAAGGCTTATTCTACAAATCCCCCCTAAAGGAGAAAAATTGGAATCCAATGAGTGTGTATGAGAAAATTTGCGCCACCAGTTGGCGCCACAAAACAAATATTTTTCAGTGTTCATTTCGGCAATTTTAATGTTTAATTTACAAAATGGATAATTCACGTGCATAAGGACAAAAGAAAATTGCTGAGAGGGTTTTCTAAAATGGCGCCCACGAAAGGTCACAGCATTTTTGCTTACTGCTCAGCTCCCGTCGCCAGTAGCGTGATGTTACATAGCCTTTATATATATAACCTTCCTCAAGAACTGGGCTCATACGCAAAAAAAATATTCAAATCCAACCGATAGTTCCAGAGATTAGCGCGTTCAAACAAACACTTTCGCTATAAATAATTTATAGTACCTATTGTGGGAAATTTTAATTTTACAGGATCTGGTCTAGATCCACTTTATAAGGTTTTGAAAGCTACCTCTGACGAATATGAAATGCAAATTAAACATTCATAACTATTATATGGCAACCGGACTGCATTTTGCAAGGTTATAAAATTATGAAATGGATTTAAGTAGGTATAGAATACAGGTTTATTACACATACACTTACATGATGTAAGTATACGAAGATTTGATAGGTTTGTGAAATATGTTCTGCTAAAACCGACTAGGTTTAGATTAAGTTGAGGTGAAAGTTTCTTAATATTTTATTTATAGGAAAAGCTTACGTATCTACCTACACTGCGATGTAGCGCAAAATAGGTATATCTTTGGTATAGGACCCAATTTTAAGATAATTCTAAAAAAGACAGAAGATAGCATGTATTGAACTTATTTGTTAGTGACACCACAGATTACAAAAAACCGACGTAAGGGCTAGCAGTAGATAACACCAAAGATTTTTTTTTATTAAAACAGTGTGTGCTGAGGTAGGAGACAGAATTAATGTAAGTACGATTTTTTCTTCCCTATAAATATTTTTTCACTTTACACTAACCAGTAAACTTACTAACCCCCAGTTTTTGAAAAGATGATCAACGAAAAATTAACTAATCACCTGTTAAATCTTATGCGAATCATCAATTGGGTCGCTAAAAGCACGAATAATTGGTTTATTCCCATCTTCCCCCGCATGTCTGCCCCCGAATTAGTTTAATTTGATCTAATTAAACTAATAGTACTGGTTTATGTTTAGATGAGCGGTCAAGATTAAAAGTGCCTCTATGCAGGTGAAGAAAGTACCTATCTTATTTACCTCGCTGAATAGTGATCCCTTTCATCATCTGCTGAATTTTTGTTTTTGTTTGTTTAATTTTGATTGATATTTTTTGGTGTAAAGTGCCCATTTTAAATTAAATGTTTTTTTTAAGTCAAATGTGTGATGGATAATTTTTCATACAGTACATGACTTTTTCTTAGCAAAAGACTTGTTTGAATTTCTAGTTAACGTCAATTTGCTAGGATTTATAAAAAACCAATGGAGATCTTGCAAGACTAAAAAGCAGTTACAAAAAAAGTTTGTAAATTAACCGCTTTTAAGTCATGCATAGTTATATAATTAGTAGTCGAAAAATGATGAAATAGAAATTAAGCAGCAGTTACTTGTCTAAAAAGTGGCAATATGCTGTTAGCTAGCCGCTTTGTTGTCATGGACAGGGTCAATTCCAGATTTAAAAGATGCTACAAATAAAAACTGTTGTACAATGTTAATGTTGTTAACTTCATATGTCAAAAATTTTTTAAGAAAATAGTGAAGAATTCGTAACTATAAAGCGGTTAAAAACCTTTAGCCGCCATTTAGTACTGTAGTGTTAAGAGGTTCGTTAAGTTTTTACTTATTATAAAGAAAGGAAAATATGGAATTTAGCTAAACAAATATTAATATGAAACAATATAAATTTTAATCACTTAATAAGCTTAATTGGTTAAAAAAATATTTATCTTTTGATATATGACAACCCTATTAAAGATTAATAGAAAACGATTAGCATTGGTTTAAAAACATTGCCGCGTTTTTCGGCTCTAGTCAAAAATTTGGTTTTGTCATTTAGCCTCCTTTTAGCTTGAGGACGGCAGCCTAGCACTTGTAGTTTCTGAGATTACGTGATGAGTGTGTGAGTGACCTTTCGCTTCTTTAGAATATAGATTATCGTCCTTCAGGTGTGACTGGTTGGGCAATTACTAATAAAAAGTGCCCATGGAGTAGCAGTGTGACTAGTTGGGATATTTTTTATTTAAATTTTCCCAATCAGTCACAGTGTGACAGATTGAGAGTACGAGATTTTACGGTAGTAGATCCACGCTGATTTCAGCACGAATGGGCCGGATCGTCCGGGGTAGTACTACCCTCTCATAGAAGATCGACTTAAGAGTAGTAGTATCCGTACTACTGCGTTTCGTTCGGTGAGTGAGAGCGCCGGAGGCCCAATTTCCCACCTTTCCTCTTTCCTTACGTCCCTCATTTCCTTCCCCTAACCCCATTCCCAGCCGCCATAGTGGAGGCCACCATACCAGCAGTTTAAAACGTGGCTTTTGGTATAGTGGCCGCCACTTCTGGATTCCACTGACTGCTTACCATCAGGCGGGATGGAGTCACTTTGGTAGGCTATACTATAAAAAAAAAAAAAAAAAAAACTCGTTGAAAACAAATGAGATTTAACAGGTTATTAGCCTAGATTTCTATACGATCGTCGACGTCCTACTAACTCCTATCGGTGATTTTGAGAACAGATTAATGTAAGGTCTACATGAGCTAACCTTGGCGGTATGCATTCCGGAATTCCGGTGTTTCGTAATTCCGGAATTTCGTGACAATTTTTCAGATCTTTCAATTTCGGAATTAAGAGGAGTATCTACCTAATATCGGGATTCCGGAATTCATATTTTTTATATCAAAATAAAATTTCCTTTGTTATTATCATTTCTAAACGCATTACGCAACGCACCAAATCTAACGTCTATAGATTCTATCTACAAATTAAACATTTTTATAATGGATAAAAGACTGGAATCTTCGTACGTGACACGCCTTCCGGTCTTAACATTTATATTATGTAATGAGCTAGGTGGCTTAACAATCAACACATTGAGATCAAGTATTACATTTAAGAGGCGTTCTTCTTTTTAACCGACTTCAAAAAGGAGGAGGTTATCAATTCGGGTCGTGTTTTTTTTTTATTTTTTTTTGTATGTTTGTTACCTCATATCTCGGCCATTTATGAACCGATTTGAAATTTTTTTTTTATGTGAGAGGGTATACTCTGAAATTGGTCCCATTTTTTTTTTTTTTTTTTTATATTAGCCTACCAAAGTGACTCCACTCTGCCTGATGGTAAGCAGTAAGTGGAATCCAGAAGTGGCGGACACCATTCCAAAAGCCAAACTACTGGTATGGTGGCCTCCACTATGGCGGCTTAGTGAGATGCTTTTTCACGCCCCGCTTAAAAGACCCAGGATCAAAATTAGATGGGAACACATGCGCTGGCAAAGAGTTCCAGGTTTTAATTGAGCGACAAAAGTATGAAGTGCTGAACCGTTTGGTTCGAGACCCTTTAGATTCCACTGTGAAAGGGTGGCACTTTAGTCCCGCACGTGTTGTTCTGGACAAAAAGGAAGAGGGTGGGATTAATTCAAAGAGCTCTTCAGAACACTCTCCATGGTAAAGGCGATAGAAGACGGCCATTGAGGCGATGTCTCTTCGCAGCTGTAAAGGCTCAAGGGTCTTAGTAGCCTCCGGGCTTCCGATGATACGGACTGCTCGCCGCTGCAACCTATCGAGTGCATCCAGTAAGTACTGTGCGGAGCCATCCCAAAGATGAGAGCAGTACTCCACGCAGGAACGAACCTGTGTCTTATAAAGAAGACAGAGCTGCTCGGGCGTGAAGTACCGCCTCACCCTGTTCAGGACACCGAGTTTACAGGAGGCGGTTTTAATGACGCACTCGATGTAGTTCTTGGGGTTGAGATCTCGGCTGATGTCCATACCCAGGATACTTAGGCTATCCTGTAGTGGTAACGCTGTGTTCTGAAGAGAGGGAAGGGGAAGGAACGCAGATTTTTTTGCAGAGAACGCGCACACCTGTGTTTTCTTGGCATTGAACTCGACCAAATTCTCACAACCCCATTTAGAGATGCGGTATAATACTTGGTCGAGCTCAGCGACAAGTTCTAGGCGTTTTGCCTCGATGTCAGTCTGTTTAGCCGCAGGATGTCCTAGATATCGCCCATGCACTGTACTATCATCTGCATAGCAATGAATGTTGCCAAGGGACAACATGTCATTGACATGCAGAAGACACAGAGTGGGCGACAGGACGGACCCCTGAGGCACCCCAGCGTTGACCTGCAAATAATTGGAGGCCGATCCGTCACAAAGGACTCTAATGCGGCGCTCACGCAGGAATGCGGCAATCCAGTTGCACAGCTGGGGTGGCAGACCATATGCTGGAAGCTTGGACAGAAGCGAACGGTGCCAGACTCTATCGAAGGCTTTGGTTATGTCAAGGCCGATGGCCAAGGACTCGCCATGCCTGTCCATAGCTTCGCCCCATTGGTGCGTGATATACGCTAGAAGGTCACCCGTAGACCGTTTTGACCTAAAGCCATATTGTCGGTCACTAATTAACGAGTGACCCTCTAGGTAGCGGACTAGTTGGGAGTTTATTATCCGCTCAAGCACCTTGCAGAGAACTGAGGTGACAGCTATGGGTCGATAGTTGCCTGGCTCGGACCTATCCCCTTTTTTGGGAATGGGTTGAACATTCGCCTCTCTCCAAGCCTCCGGCACAATTCCCGAGGAATAAGATAGGCGGAATAGGCGCGTCAATGCAGGAGACAACTCCGCTGCGCATTTCTTAAGAACCACCGCTGGAATACCATCCGGTCCGCTGGCTTTCCGAACATCGAGCGACCTTAGTTCCGCACGGACATCACGATGCCTAATACGAATATTAGGCATAACGGAGTCGCAGCCAGATATAGTCGGCGGGTGCAAGCCACGGTCGTCGATTCGGGAGTTAGCCGCAAAGAGTTCTACAAGCAAGTTTGCTTTCTCTTGCGGCTCGTGGGCCAGCGATCCATCAGGACATTTCAAGGGGGGCAGCGAAGGCTTGCAGAAGTTGGATTGCACGGCCTTGGCTAGTCGCCAGTAGCTACGGCTACCCGTAGGATGCGAAATGAGTTCTTGCCCAATCCGTGCAATGCGCTGGGCATCCGCTCTGATGTAAGCCCTCTTGCATTCCCTAGTGGCTTTGTTGTACGCTGCTTTTAGGCGATCCAAGCTAGGGTCGCGCCGTGCTCGGGCCCTGATCCAAGCGCGGTACGCCGATTCTTTTTGTTTAACAGTGTCGGCGCACTCACGGTTGAACCAGGGACGCGTTTTGCCGGCACTGGTGACGTCTGAGGATGGAATGTAATATTCCATACCTAACAAGATCTCACCAGCGACAGCAGTAGCACTTTGCGACGGATCCCTGTCTTTAAAGCAGCGTAATGCTCATGGGACGGAAGCAAAGTAATCCCGCATACCGTCCCAGTCTGCTGACGAGTAGTGCCATAGTCGTCGCTTTACCTCCGAACGTCGTGGGGGAGCAACAAGAGGCACTGAGGCGCAGACCAAACAGTGGTCGGAATTACCCAGTGGGGCGTGAACCGAAACACTGTATTGGTCTGGGTGACTCGTCAGCAGTAGGTCTAGCAAAGAGGGCGCTTGACCTGGAATATCTGGTATCCTGGTGGGATGGATTACCAGTTGCGTCAGGTCATGCGTGAGAGCGAATGCATGGGCGGCTCGTCCCGCAGGGTCTGTTCTGAGAGAACCCAACCAGGTCTCGTGGTGGGCGTTAAAGTCTCCCAGAAACACCAATTCCGCGTTCGGAAACCGCTCCTGCGCTAAGTCTGCCGCCTGACTCAGATGGTCAAAGAGTCGAGTTGTCTCTAAATCTCCGGAGTGTTAACGGTAAAGGCACGCGTAGACCCGGCTCAGAGAACCATGATCAACGTGAAGCCAAAGGATGGGGTAGGATGGGTCCTCTAGGCAGCGCAGACGGCGAACGCAAACATCCGCCCTGACGAATGCGCATACTCCGGCCTTAGCGCGAAAGCGCTCCTCGAGCACATAGCCCGGGTAGTGCAGGTATGCCGTGTCGTCAGGGCGGCGTATTTGTGTCTCCGTTAGGAAAAGCAAAGCCGGCCGTGCCGTCTCGAGGTGTTGGTGGACGGCGTTGAGGTTTGAATGGAGTCCACGGTTGTTAGTGAACTCCACCTCAAATAGCGGGTTGGTGGGGGAGGAAGATGCCGCTGTTAGACCTGCTGCTTTTTTGTGTGCTGCCATGTTGGAGGGTGAAGGGAGGGGCGTGGAAAAGATGACTGCCCTCGCAGCAAGGCTAGACAAGGTGCCGAGTATTGCTTCGTCATTTAACTGTGTGGCATGGTGGTAGCCGATCCGCCGGACGGAAGGGCCCCCGTACCCTCTCGGAAATGGTCGCCGGGTCCCACCATCCGGTCACCAACCGGCACGACGAACCACTCCGGGATTATGCGCGACCTGGTGGGGCAGCCTCCTAGGGTGGTTAGGCCTAGTTGGGCCCCTGTACTATGCCGCGGGCGGCCAGCGACACCACCGTTTCTACGGGTCTCCCTGGCCGGCGGGTCTACCCACACCACCCACACAATGACTCCGCGGATACTCAGCTGGTCCCACACATGCTGCGAGGATTGCCATCTTTGCATCAGTTAGGCCTCCGGCACTCTCACTCACCGAGCGAAACGCAATAGTACGAATACCATTACTCTTACGTCGATCTTCTATGAGAGGGTAGTACTTCCCCGGTCGATCCGACCCATTCATGCTAAAACCAGCGTGGATCTACTACTACTATTTTTTTATTATAAGAAATGGTTCAGTGGTTGTATGTTTGTTACAACTTAACTCCGTCATTTATAAGCCAATTTGGAAAATTCTTCTTTTATTTGAAAGGGTATACTCCGAAATGGGGTCCCATGTTTTTTTTTATAAAGAATGATTTAGTACTTTGGCTTCAATTTAATATTTTGTAACAAAACGTTTGCAAGAAGTGAAGACGTGTAAAGCAACACGTCGATGTCTTTTGCGACGAATTATCCGACATTGACATGTCCTACCGCCCCGTGCATTACAAAAGTTGGTTGCAAAGACAGAATTAAAGATCCTTCTTGGCTGGCACCGACTCCAAAATAACTAATTAAAAACTATAAATAGTAAAGTATTATAGGTATCAAGGATTGCGGTGATTCCCCTTTAATGTTCTTTGCTATGAAGTAATTAAAATATTATTTTCTACTTTTTAGTTAAGGATTGAACATGTAGGTGTTGTTTGAAGTCGGTTTTCATTTTTTTTTTTTAATAATTTTATTCTTTTAATGTGCCTCTTCAATATAGAAGGTTGGCCGTCAGCTCTTTGAATTTGTCTCTGTCCAGTGCAAGTGGAACAGACTTTTGACGGTGATTTGTATTGGGATTATTTAGGATACTATCTACTAGAAGGGTTAAATTGGGAATGAAACGTTGTATTGAAAGATCCTTGTTTTAGAAGTTAGCGACTTGATTTGAAGGCTGTGTTTGTCATAATGTCTTTTTTTATACGACTAAAGTGAGAAACAAGCATACGGCCCGCCTGATAGTAAGCATTACCGTAGCCTATGGACGCTTGCAACACCAGGAGGTGGTTTAACAACAGGTTCTAAGGTGTGAGAATGAACTCCCAGCCGATAGCGGGAGGTGCGATGATAAATCAAATCAAACTCAAATCAAAATCATTTATTTGCGAGAAAAGTGGTACAGATAGTTGTGATAGAAAAATATACCTACATAAAAAGTGGTCGTTGACACTATCCTAAACAATTTTTCAAAACACAGCCCATTGTACAAGCGGTAAAATACACATAAGGAGGCTACGTCTTCCTTAGCACAGCAGCACGTCCTTGGACCGCGTCAAGGCAAGGCCTGGCAAGGGCTTGGCACCGTGTTCGTAATGAAATAATCTTTATTTTAATTTAACTTTCATTCATTAATTAGACCGGTGCAAGTTACTAGTATCGATTTACCTGTTTATACCTGCCTACCCAAGAGTTGTGATGGGAAAAAAATAGTCAACCTAACGTTTGCATATTCTATGGGCTTCATACTTTCGATTGGTACGGAATTTGTCTATTAACCAAACCAGTGAAATATTAAAAAAAAAAAACAATTTTTAATTGTTAATTAATCATATTCTGGACTGAAATTATTTAGACAAAATACTTTTCGTTTAATAACCAGCCCGGTGAAGGTCATTACATGGTGGGATCTTAGACTATTGGCACCCATTACCATATTACTTATGAAATTAAAATCACGAGGTTGTTTTAGTAACATAATATATTCGCTTATTTATACATATTTTATGCATGGCACAGCTAAGCTGAAACTTGTTCACCATGCTATGTCAAAGCCACTGACTATGGGATGTCCTCAGGAATCAGTGCTGAGACCGTATCTTTGGAACTTAGGGTTTGATAATTTCCTTTCATTGCCATTACCAACTGGCTGTACATTATCTGGATATGCTGACGATGGCCTGTTGTATGGCCTTATACAATCTAATACCAGGCTGGAATAGAGAATTTACCGAAAAACTGTTTACTTCTAGTCTCTGACTGGGGAAAACGTAACCTATTATTGTTCGCTTTTCATAAAATTTTAAGCTTGTTTTAAAAGGAAATCTGAAAACACCACCTGGTATAAAATTTAATAATATTAGCATTAAAAGTAGGGATTCAGTTTGTTACTGATTCATATTAGAAATAAACTTTTCATTTCACGTCACTACAATTGGGGAAAAATCTAAAAACAGTTTTAACTAGAATATCAACAACAACATGGGGTCTTTCTTTTAATACTCTTAAAACGATTTGTAGTGTTACTTATTTAGGAAGTATGTGTTATGGGTTATGTTAGGAAGTATGGGCGCAAATTGCTTCAAAGTCAACGTCTTGCGTTAATATTTCTGTGTAAGGCATTTAAGACAGTTAGCACTGAGGCTTTGCCCGTACTGGCAGGTGTTCTTCCGGTTGATCTTGAGGTTCAGAGACGAGCGACTATGTATTACACAACTCACGACGAAATGAATACTGACTTCATACAATCGCGCGATCTCCAGAAAATCATTACATTATTTAAAGAAGAAAATGAAGTTTATAAGAGTCTTATAGACGAATGGCAGCAGCGCTAGGATACTTCAACTAACGGGCGCCACCTGTACCAGTTTTTCCATCAGTTGTAAAGCGGCTGTGTCGCCCAATTTCTTAGGGGTCATGGTAACTATAATGGCAAACTATTTTCGTTCTACTGTCAGTGAGCAATCAATGGTAAATCTTAAATATAAGTGATCTATTTTTTATCATAATAAGACCAGATTCACTCACAACAGTTTTGAGGGTACCTAATTAGGAGGTAGTATGTATGTGCTCGTATATATTTAACTCTTAATAATTTTTTCAAGAACAGTCGGCTCATCAGATTCTTTGGGAGAGTAGTCTTTGGCGTATAGACCGCGACATAATGTTAAATAGTTTACAAGTTACATCAGGACCAGTTTATTATGAGGATCTTGTGTCATCTAGGGTGAATTTCCGTGCGTTTAAGCGTTTCTGCCATACATATTACTGGAATCAGATATAGCTCACACAGGTCCCTTAATATTACTTGTCCTTGGTGCTCTCTTTTAATAGGTCATAATCCTATACAGATTAAATTTGTCTCCCGCTTTGCAATGGAGGGAAGTGGACATTTTATTTCCAACTCCTCTTTTTACATCTGATTAAATTCGTTGCGGGGTCCAAGACAGTAGGTTTAGCAGTCCCCGGGACTCCCTAGTGTCAAAGCTCGGTGTTTCTTCTTGGATATCACAGGCTTACAGGAGTCACAGTGATGGGCATGTGGGTGAGATTGTCCCGATAACCCATTGGCATCACCGCTCGGGGAGTTCGTAAGATGGTAACTTCGATAGAGGGCTCCGGTGCCAGACCCTATCGAACGGCTTACCTACTACCTAAGGCTAGTAGCCATTGGCTCTCCTTGACTCTCGGCGGCTAACGCCCAGCGGTGCGTGAGATACAATAGAAGGTCACCAGTTGAGCGATTACGGCGAAAGACGTACTGGCGTTCGCTGACTAGATCGTGATCCTCTAGGTATTCAATAGTGTAATAAGAAAGGGTAACTCGATCAAAAGGGGTTTTAAAATCATGCCTTATGTGACAAGGGGTAAAAACGATCGAATAAAACTTCTTTATTTTTAAAATATTTGTTTTGAAAATTGTTTTGGGAGACTAATCAAAATAAAAAATATTAAAGATTTTTGACAAAAGGTGGCTTTCTAAAAGTGAAATTTGGCATGAAAAGTTGTATGGTAATGGAAAAATTGGTATTGCAATTATTATAATTGCGTGCAAATTAGTATTGGGATAGCTTAAAATACTGTTTTTATTTTTTTGGTAAGGGTGGGATTAGGGGGGTGAAACATTAAATCTATAGACAGTTCTTTGTTTTCCGAAGTTATAATTAATTAAGAAAAGTTATATTTCATGCTTTAACCAAACCGAAAAATGCCGTTTCAAATATTTTTAACAGGGATACGTTTTTAATTATTGTAGTGAAAATTTGCATTTGGGCACTGTATATTTTTGGACGTATACCTAGAGATATATTTAGTTACAAAAATAATAAAAATAAAAATAATGATTTTTAACTTATAGCGTGAAATGCAGACACATACACAAACACACAACAATGTACTCATCAAGAATAGGTTCTTCATAATTGTTTCTTGCATGGACAATTTTATGTTGCTTAGGTACCTACTCTTGATTGACTCTCTCGAGTGAATAGGTACTTACATCATCTTCACAAATTATTTTAGCTGCTTGGATAGAAAAACAAAACATATCGTTTACAATGAAGTACTTTGAAAAGTTTGCCCTGTCCATAATCTCTTAAATAAAATGTCTGTGGAAAATACGATATATCCACGCGGCCGTTTATGCCGCTATTTGCGGCATAAACGGCCGTATCTTATTTTACGTGAACTTAGGAGTCAGATTTTTCACAGCTTCAAGAGACTGTAGATCTGAGCATACTTACCGTAATTTCAACTGGATACCTCCACGCGTTCCCGAGAGAAAGGGTCCTGAGTTCTTGACAGACAGTCGGACAGACAACAAAGTGATCCTAGGGTTCCATTTTTTCCTTTTCAGGTACAGAACCCTAATGACAAATACTTTTAATTACGAAGGACAGACTTAAATTCTTAATTCAGTTAATTACATCAGTAGGTAATTTCTACTTAGGTACATAAATCTGTTACAATAACATTGCGGTCATTGACCTCACGTATCGTCGCACATCCTCCCATACTCCCATCTAAAAAAATATGTAGATACTTACTTACTTATTTAGTCAAATAAAAACGAAATAATATAACAGTCAAATTCAATGTTTATTTACTTTTTACCTACTTACTTATTATTAGAAATTTTTCGCCATCCTAAGCTTTCATCAGAACTTTTTTACTATCACACGAATTTATGGGCGCATGTGTACCCACTTAGAGGATCCGCATGCATGTAGGTGTAGGTACCTACTAAATAATAATATCTTTGTTATCATTATACAAGAAGAAAATCAATAATTAATGTAAGTGGCCCAATCTGGGGTAGGGAAGAGCCTGCGTGACAAGAAAAATTTACCTACATACTTTTTCTGTCATTTTAGCTCATGTATCATGTTATACGCAAAGCCACTCACGCATGCGAGACAATCCGTGTGAAAAAGGCGTAGTCATTGAAAGTAGAATTCATTTGTAGACAGAACCAGAGCACCAGTAGTGTAATCGCGACGAGTAGTAGTAGTACAAGCACTACCACACTTCCAACCACAACCACTACACTTAGCACTACTACTACTAGTACTACTACTACTACAACAACTACTACTACAACCCCAAGTACTACTAGTTCGACAACCACTACGACGACGACGACACCCAAACCGACGACCACTACGGCAGCCGCTCTGCCGTTCCTGCAACTGCTGCCAATACAAGTAGCGACCACACAGAAGGCTGTAAGCGCCGCTCCAGTTAAAACAAGTAAGCAATATTCAATTAAAATTAAACCTAATACTTAATAATTAAATTAAGCTGTACATTATGCTAATAATCGTTTAGTCTTCGGTTTAGATTTTAGAACTTCCGTATCTCTCCCCGTGAGTGTTGTATGAGGCGACTATGGTGCAGCAAAACCTGCTGCTGCGTAATCAATCAATAGCGCCCTATTGACACACGAATACTCCTATGTGACTATGGCGCAATTCAATCTTTTGAAGAAGTCTATTTTCACCAGTGGACGTCTCAAGGTCGAGGCTGATGATTTGATATGAGTGATGATCCTAAAATAATCATATTTATGTAATTTAAAATTTCATTGTAATCAAGAAGATACCTAATTTATAAATTTAGGATAGTGGCTCACGAGTCATGAACAATCAAAATCGACGATGATGATTAAATTTATCCCCTGAAGTAGGTACCTGTATCTACTATTCAAAAATAATTACGTCACTTTGCCAGCATGTAAGTTATTACAAAAGTATAACTGACACCTTCGAACTCACAACGTCATCCTTATGGAGCGAGTATCTTAAAATGTGTAGATAAATACCGAAGCCAGATAGGTACGTCCATTCTAAATGAAAAGTGAGAAATGAAAGAGACATGTTTTTGACCATACTTTTTAAAAATGATACGTTTTTATATTGAACGACTACTCATGATGTGTTTGTTTATTTTTCGAATAGAAAAAAAAAATACCTAAGTAAAGGGTTAAGCTAGAACATTATTTTAAAAATGTACTGGATTTGAAAAAAATACTTTGGACTTGCCTGGTTTTGAAAGACAAATGGACATAATTACCTGGTTATGCCGAATCCCAATAGCGAAGGCCAGTCAGGATAGGATAGGATAAAGCCCCATGCTTTATTCTGGTTGGCGGTCGCGGACATGCTCGAGTTTGATAAATACTTGCCGAACGACTATTGACGAAATGGGATATTAGCCGATAGTTTTTTTCATGTTATGAAAAAAATCATCGATTTTAATTGCTATTTTCGTTGTGTATTTAGTGATTTACCTTAATTTGAAAAAAAAGAACCAAATATACATCAATTTTCAAATTTGGCTCCATTCATAATTCCATTTCGGATTTTTCCCGTTGGCCACCACATACTTAGTTGGCCACCACTGGTGGACATAGGGACGTTTTATTACTTTTTATCCCAAATGCCACCAGTAGTGGTCAGCGGGAATAAAATATTGGAATGTTCGCGAGTGCGATAAGTGTAGCCAGTGTTCTGGGCCGTATATATTGTGATTCAACCTGTGATTGATGATTACATTATATATTATTATAAGCTTAGTTAAAGAAAAACCTAATGTAACAATAGTTTGATTTTACCGAAATATTATTATACACTAGCTGTTGCCCGCGACTTCGTTCGCGTGAAAATTCAGATGGGTGCCTCTATGAGAATATTGCGTGCCTGATTTTATGGCAATCGTACATTGTATCAGTATTATCCGTCTCTATGGCGAATCCAGTTTAAGCCCGCTACCGCTAAAACTGACAAACCACTTTCACACAAACTTGCGACTCTTATTTGCCTATTTAATAAGGGTGGTTTCTGAATATTAAAAAAAGAGTATTTTCTAGTAATTTGGTAATCCTACTATAAAAACTATAGAAGTTTCATACAAACTTTGCCACCCCTTTATACCCCCTTAGGGGATAAATTTCGCAAAATTCCGTCTAAGTGAGCACCTATATTCTAATAGGAATGACAATGCAAAGTTTGAGATTCCTAGCACTTGTTGTTTCTGAGATTTCTTGATAAGTGAGTGAGTGACCTTTTGGGCTTCGCTTGCGTGAATGTCTTTTTTTCCAATAGACATTTTTATATTGTTTAAATACTGTTTTTCATACTATTTTTTATCTCCCCCTCACTCCCCCTCACTTCCCCCTCACTTCCCTCTCACTTCCCCCTCACTTCCCCTCACTTCCCCGTTACTTCTCCGTCACTTTCCTCTCACTTCCCCTCACTTTCCCCTCAAATCTCCCTCACTTCTCCCTGGCTTTCCCCTTATTTCCCTCTGACTTCTCCCTGACTTTCCCTTCACTTCTCACGCATTTCCTCTTCACTTCCCCCTCACTTCCTTCTCACTTTCCCCTCCCTTCCTCCTTCTCATCAGTTCCTCCTTTTCCTCCCTCCTTTCCCTCCCTCCCCCTCCCTGTAAATTTCAAGTCGCTAGCTTCAGAAGCTAAAGATATTTGAATAGAATATTTCATCCCTAATTTCACCCCTCTAAATCCACCCCTGTTAAAATAAAATTATAAGGATATTTTTTATTTAAATAGATGTATTCCAAAATAAAATTTCAAAACTGTAAGTTAAAAAATGAAGAAGATTCATATAATCAATTTCATTCCTTTTCACACACTTAAGAATTAAATTTTAAAAAACCCTTTTTTAGTACAACCTCTAGACATTTAGACAAACACACCCTCCAGCAGTTTAGGCTGTGCGTTGTCTGTTAGTCAGTCAGTCAGTCAGGACAAAGCCTTATATAATATGTATGGGTGTATGGATGTATGGATTAGACGTATAGCCATCGGGGATCAAAGCATACAGGCTGCTAGGAATGCTAACACGTGATGAGCCACATAAAGCTGACCGTGCGAAAAACAGCTAATACTTAGATCCACGCCCACAACTTTTAGTTGTGTCTGACCTTGGGCTTTATTAATTGTCATCGTGAAACATAGGCTCACTGGAAACTGGACTC
Source organism: Parascotia fuliginaria (assembly GCA_963082885.1). Classification (NCBI taxonomy): domain Eukaryota; kingdom Metazoa; phylum Arthropoda; class Insecta; order Lepidoptera; family Erebidae; genus Parascotia; species Parascotia fuliginaria. Next base: position 10,661,272 of record OY720188.1, read on the forward strand.
ATTTAAAACTGAACGGAAGATTGTTTAGAATGAGCGGAATCCGAAAAATAAAAACGCTATCAGCTAATTCCGTAACCTGTTAAAGTCTCTATTTCTATCAGATTTCGTAGTAAATAAACAAATGTTCGACGTGATTCTTTAAATTGGCATAACTTTTTTATTTATGAACCGATTGACATGAAACAAACACTAAATGTTAAGTGAAGCTTACCACAATGTAATAGTGATAACCATATCTAAATCGGATAAGCCGTTTCTGAGATTAGCGTGAACAAACGCACAGACAAACAGACAAACAGACAAACAGACAAACAGACAAACAGACTAACAGACAAACAGACAAACAGACAAAAATTGTAACAATCATTGTTTTGGGTTCTATTTGCGTTGATAAAGGCCCCAATATTTTTTTTTCTCATATATCTTCCATGTACAGACAGCGATCGGTTACATTTTTATTATATGTATAGATTATTTTTACTACATCATTGTACTTTATTTTTGAAAATATAAGAATATAGGTATTTAATAAATGTTGATTTTCTATCATACCTACCTAGTTGTATTATTCGTGCTTGGTGGTGGCCTTGAAGACATAAAGCAACACAGTGTCCACCAGTGGTGGCCCGATAGGTGGTAGTCAACGGAAAATGTTTCCACCACTGGTGGCATTCGGGACAAAAAATAATAAAACGTCCCTGTGTCCTCCAGTAGTGGCCAACTATGTGGTGGCCAACGGGCACATTCCAATATTTTATTCCCGCTGACCATCACTGGTGGCATTTGGGACAAAAAGTAATAAAACGTCCCTATGTCCACCAGTAGTGGCCAACTATGTGGTAGCCGACGGGAATAATCCTTCAATTTCGAGTAGGGGTGTGACTTACCGGCTTTTGATTTAGGCCTCGTAGCTTACTTACCTAGTTACCTACAGCACGAGGTGTAGCGGTAACTAGTAGTTGTTAATAATTAATTATGTTTCCTTACATAATGATTATCGTAAACTTACACAATAGATACAACCTAACAATAGCGTGTGAAGAAACTCAAGGACGGAACATTAACAACGATTAGATAGGTATTATACATATACATGCACAATATTAGCTAATTTGGTAAGCAGAAACTTACTTATTCGGTAATTAAGAAAATTCCAGTCTATTGAACTGTTAGTTAAGAAGGATAGTTGCATCAGATTTTCACCAAATTATAGATAAAAACTTGAAAAGAATATCCAAGGTTATGTTCTTGAAAATATAGACCATGGCCTACCAGAACTCTTGCACAACAATGGCTTTTAATTTTAGACAATGCACGTAATACTTAATAATAAGGTTTAATTATTTTTAAAGTATAAGATGAACAGCAAAGCATTGACTTAGTTGTTTGCATCTTTGAAAAGGAGTTCGATGATGTAAGTAGGTATAGTAGGTACATTTATCAGACCAGTTTGGTTGTATTAATGTTAGTTATTTTGAGATAATGGCGCAGTTATATAGTCAAACAGTCCTCTTTGCTTTGTGAGATACTGCTCAGAGGGCTGATCTGTCTCTAATCTGGTGCTCAACTGCAGGCTTTGTTGTTTATGCCTGATTTCATTTTTCATAAGCTTAATTAAATTTTTCAAGCCTTGTCTAGCTTTCTCTTCTCTCTCCACTGGGAATGTCTGATAAAATAGGTACCTACATCTAACTGTTTGTGCGAGCTTTGATGTATTTAATATTTGCCTTGTATTTTGTCGCTAAGTCTGGGTTATACTGAGTAGGTGCTTACCTACTAGTCTGTGATGCGTTTCTTTTACCTCATCACCACTTCTAACTATATGGATCAGCGTAAAGATTCAACATGCTCCTGTAATGAACGATTATGTTAGCTGGCCTGCATATTGCTCTTTTTTGTTAATCGCCGTCATGTATCTTCATAGATAAAGAGAAGCTTCATTAACAAGTCACCTCTGAAGTCTTATTGCAGGCCAGTCATTACAATCCAAAGACCCTTAGGGCTCAATGGGTAAAGAGACGCTTCATTAACATGTTGTTAATCTATTGAACCATCTGAAGTCTTAACCTTAAGTCTTACTGCAGGCCAGTCATTACAGTTTTACAATCTAAAGACCCATATAGCTTAATGGTCATGCTCTTTGTGTGTTTTTTTACGTCAGTTTGCGCTGTCTAGTTTAATTCAGACATTATAATTTGACGGATAGTTCCAGCTGTGTGTTTTAAAATGATGAAAAAGGTGTTAAGTTCCCATTTGAAAATCCAAAAATGTCACCTGCCTATACTGTTCTAGGTGTTATCTAATCATAGCAAGTTTCAGTCAGACAATGAGTAAGAATACCATTAGCAACTAAAATAGGTACCTCGACTACCCAATAACAAAGGTATCTATTCGAATGTTAATTTATACACTCTGGAGCCTTATTTTGCTTGCATAGATTTATATCTAAGTATCTTTCACCAACAAGCATAATTAAAATATAATTGCTTCACGATATTGACAGGAATTGGATACATTTAGCAAGAGCACTTAAAGTATCTAAGTAGGTATATTAAGCGTAAACTGCCAGCCTTCCTGTCCGTTAGATAACTAATCTACACGCCGCTACAAGTAGATACCTAGTAGGAATATAAATAACTAGACGTTGCGTGAGCTAATATCTATCTAGGGTTACCAGATAAATGAACGAACGACAATTCTCCCGATAACACTTTCTATTGTCACTGTAAACATACCTAATTTCTAGTTTTTACTCACTATCTACAACATCTGGTAACCCTAGGTATTCCTTCCTGCCTGTATGTTTAGTTGAAGCTTACTTGACATCATTTTAACAAACCAGGATCGTATTGTTCCTAGGTAATTTCGTTACCGCTGACATTAATTATACACGAACACAAAACTCTAATACATTATATGAGTATAATGTGGATTACTCGAGAACAGGCAAGACGCAGAAGTACATCTGTCCGAAGCCGGGACAAGCGCCAGTTGTGCTATTTCCGATCCTGTGCCAAAAGAACTCTCAATGTCGCGCCACCAGCGGCCCTGACCAAGTTTGCTGTGAAGGACGATGTGTGAAAGGTGTACGAGCTCCGCGGCCTACTTCACCGCCGATACCGCACCAACGTATGATTTTTGCTTTTATTAAATAACATAATAAAATGCCAATAACCGTCTTGTTAAAAATTACAATAATACCTGAATGGGGTCGGGCGATAGATGTCTCGAACGCTAGTTGCCGCAGTCATTATAATGACTAATACTGCTTACGTCCATTTCTCACTATGTTATAAAAGCATTTTGTCGTAGTCGCAGAATGTCTAAATACTTTAATGTACAGAGAATACGGTAAAGTCGATTGCAATGAATATTTTTTTGCGGAAGACTCATAGCTGGCATGAGAGAACTTTACCTACAACTAGAAAATTATATTATGTAGGTATTTAAACTTTTTGTTAATTATACCTATTACTGGCCTTAAGCATAATGCAATATGTAAAATATATAAAATATCAAAAATACCTTTTTTTTTCAACATAAAAAGTCTGTATGCGAATAAAGTCCCCCAATATTATTGTCTATAAAGTATTTAAAAAAAACAAAAACCGAAAACACAATAATATTATGTTTTCGGGCAGTATTACAGGGTTTTTATATACATTGACTGATTGTCATTATTAATATTGGCAATATTATTGGGTGTGCGGTTAGCCAAACAATTAAATGTGTTAATTTCTTTTTTTTATAAATTTAAGATACTAACTGACTTGACATATTTTATTTGTAGATTTATTAGCTAGGTACATATTTTATTTGTAGATTCATTAAATATATCCTTATGGTTCTAGTAATAATTTTTTCAACAACTGTACCTTTGGTCACAGTATTTTTTTAGACATTCTGCGACTACGACAAAATGCTTTTATAACATAGTGAGAAATGGACGTAAGCAGTATTAGTCATTATAATGACTGCGGCAACTGGCGTTCGAGACATCTATCGCCCGAACCCCTGAATGTATGGTACCGGTTTCCATATTGTTCTGTGATTAAGGCAAAATGTACCTATCTTTTACCTTTAGTCACTCATTGCATGCATCGTACCTATAATATATTGCTGCTGTTGTTGCAATCACGGTGATTCATAAAATATTTAACATTGTGGTGACCTATTACCATAGTGCCTGAGGAATTATCGATAAAGAATTTTAACATCTGGCTTATTATCATTTATCATTCTCATTCAAACTTTCGAACAATTCCAGCTTTATTAGGTGTAATTCCTCGAGAATGCCCTAATGCACCTCTCGGCGAATTGCTGTTCGAGGTTCAAACTTGTAAAAGTGACTCGGACTGCTGGCCGCGGATCTGCTGCCCCGATGGTACTCGGTCTTATTGCCGCACTGCACGTGCCAGGTTGGACCTGGTACCAGTCGCTAACAGGATTGAAGCACGTAAGTCACTAACTCAGTTCATCACTCTATCCCTTGTATCTGACTTAACGCATCAGGTGCAGCGCCAAGACCATAGATTATACAGTTTAAATGGGTAGCAAAGACCTCGCCGCGCGCCGCACAGTTGCAGAGCTAGTGATACGGAACGAGGCCTGGAAAATGTCATCTTAGTGACGGCCAAGACCTGCCATGGCTGCGGGTAAATGCACGACAACGGCTAATATAAACCTAATGTACAAAATAAACATACTACAGGAACTATTCACATGACTACTTGCCCGATGTCATATTTAACCCAGTGTTGAGAAAATGAGCTTCGAGTCGGCAGCTCGAACCCCGAGTCGAGGTTTAGAGAGCCTTCAAAGCTCGAGCTCTAAGGGCTCGCGAGCCTTGAAGGCTCGAGCTCTAAGGGCTCGCGAGCTTCAAAGGCTCGAGCTCTAAGGGCTCGCGAGCTTTAAAGGCTCGAGCTCTAAGGGCTCGCGAGCTTTAAAGGCTCAAGAGCCCTAAAGAGAAAGCTTGAGTCGAAGCTCGAGCTTCGTTTCTCTATTAATTCACCGTATTTCGTTTTATCAGAATATTGTATACAAATTCAAGAATCTCTTAAAATTTAGCACTGCCCATAGGTAAGGGCAGTGCTAAATTTTACATTTTACAAACAATTTTTTTTTAACTAAAATTACAATTATGTCACGCTAACTACTAAGTACTTATATTTAAATCTAATCTAATATTATAAAAAGAAAAGGTTAGATTTTTTGTATGTTTGTTTGTATATAATAATTGTTCGTAATCTAGGACACGTTTTCAAAATTTAGAGGTAGGTATCGAATTGCACCACTACATAAATAACTTTCACACGCACATACATAAGGCAGCCTAACCAAGGCATTTATGGGCTCGTTTTGTTAGTTATAATGAGACCTTACTGATGGAGTGGACATGATGGAGTTACCTGAAGGTCTACTTCGGTGACTGCTAATGGAACTAGCTGGCGAATAGAGCTAGGCGTACCGTGACTTAAGATTCGTATTTGGTTATCGCTAGGTACTCAGATATCAATTTTGAAACAAATCGGTTCAATAACAGCAAAATTCAAAATGGCGGCTGCTTTTATTAAATTTAACTTTAGATTCGCGTTTGGTCATCGCTGGGACACTTAGATATCGATTTTGCAAGCAAAAGATTCATAAATAGCAAAGTTCAAAATGGCGGCGTTTTTATTTAATTTGACTTAAGATTCGTATTTGGTTATCGCTGGGTTACTCAGATATCGATTTTGAAACCAATCGGTTCAATAACAGCAAAATTCAAAATGGCGGCTGCTTTTATTAAATTTTACTTTAGATTCGTGTTTGGTCATCGCTGGGACATTCAGATATCGATTTTGAAACCAATCGGTTCAATAACAGCAAAATTCAAAATGGCGGCTGCTTTTATTAAATTTCACTTTAGATTCGTGTTTGGTCATCGCTGAAACACTCAGATACCGATTTTGAAACCAATCGGTTCAATAACAGCAAAATTCAAAATGGCGGCTGCTTTTATTAAATTTCACTTTAGATTGGTGTTTGGTTATCGCTGGGACATTCAGATATCGATTTTGAAACCAATCGGTTCAATAACAGCAAAATTCAAAATAGCGGCTGCTTTTATTAAATTTCTCTTTAGATTCCTCGTTGGTCACCGCTGGGACATTAAGCGCAAATGTCCATGCGCGCAAATGTCTTTCGCGCAAGTGCTGGGGCACTTAGTAGGCCTAGCTCTATTCCTTAGCAGTCACCGAAGTAGACCATCAGGTCACTCCATCATGTCGGGTTGTAAGGTCTCATCATAACTAACAAAACGAGCACACACTCGGTACACCTAGCTCTACTCGTTAACTAGTACCATTAGTAGTAACCGAAGTAGACCTTCAGGTCACTCCATCATGTCGGATGGTAAGGTCTCATCATAACTAACAAAACGAGCACACACTCGGTACACTTAGCTCTACTCGTTAACTAGTACCATTAGTAGTCACCGAAGTAGACCTTCAGGTCACTTCATCATGTCGGGTGGTAAGCTCTCATCATTCATCTCATTACTAACAAAATGAGCTCATACTTGGCACACCTAGCTTTACTCGTCAACTAGTTCCAGTTGCATTCATTTAGGTAAACTTTAAGGTGACACCATCCTCATCAAAACATATTCTAAGTAAAAAATGAAATTCATTCAAATTATTACAAAAATAAAAATAATCATTTCCATCAACATTTGCAACAGTTTGCTTTAGTTGTTGAGTACCACATTAGGCTGACCTATGTATGTTTATGTAGTAGGTACTTTACATACATCTATTTAATTCAATCAAGCCGGCTCGTTGCGAGCTTCGCGAATTATTAGCGGTCCACACGTTTTTCCACATATTTACTCGATTTGGAGTATAACTATCGAGTAACACCAAATGTGAGTACAGAGCTCGAGCTTCGACTTGAACTTTACATAAAGGTAGACGCCTCGAATCGCGGCTCGTTCGAACTTTATGTATAGGGCTCGAGTCGAGCCTCGCTCGGGCGTTCAATCGAGCCCTATGCACAAGGCTCGAGTCGCGACTCCGAGCTCTTTACACAAGGGGAGTCGCGACTCGAGCCCTTTACAATAAGGCTTGAGTCGCGGCTCGAGCCTTGTACATAGGGCTCGATTGAAAGCTCGAGCCTTAAAGACTCGAGCCTTTAGGGCTCCAGCCTTCAATGAGTTTAAGGCTCGGGAGCTCGAGCTTTTTAACAACATTAATTAACCTCTTGTATAAGTGGCGTGTGCCATCATAACCCCTTAGCGGGCATTACGGCATCCCGGATGACTTGCATAGTGCATACCTAATAATTAAGAAATAATTAATTAATTGCATTGCAGCGGTGCGTATGTTCGAGCAATACCTACAGTGCACACCTCCACCGGAATATGACCTATTCCCTCAAAAGTGCAGCTCCAGTGTCGACTGCTTCCCTAACGTGTGTTGTGCTGAGGGCGGCAAGAAACATTGCAGACCTCCACAGCGAAGTATTTTAGCATTGCTCGCTGGTGTCGGACAGGTAAATGATTACGATTTGACAATCTAGACTAGAGAAAGAGACTATCGTTATATCCCGATGTAGCATTGCAAACAAAAGATTTAATAAATATTAACAAAGTTTTTTCGTAATATTTAATTGTGATAATCATCCATCATCCAATTTTGATTTTAACACTGCAATCGCTCGTAGTACGTTACTTTAGAAGCTACAATCAATCAATTATACTGTTCTCATTTTTAAACAAAAACCTAACGGCACCTACCTGTAATCTTATTTGGTAATGGTATACCAGTAATACCTGTAGATCTATTACAGGTAGATACAACTGGTATGTCATCAACTCATCATTAGAAAGAAGTAGAGTAGGCAGGTACGGTACCTACGGTACGGTATGTACGGTAGGTACCTAGGTACCCTACAAAAAATACTGCGATATTTAGTTCATTCAGTTTCCGCTAGAGGCGCTAGGTGAAGTGGATAGAAAATAATGGAAATATGTACATAAAGGAATGATACCTAATTTATTCTATAGAATAAAATTAGTTGAATAATAATATAAAGATTGTGGATAGTACCTACCATCCAACATAGCGTATAACCAATCTATTCCCAGTAGTCTTACCGGATAGTCTTACCACTCTGGGTATTTTCACACACAATTGTCATCTATATTTAGGTAGATAGGTAGGTACTTACCACCTCAAACATTTACCTGTAACGTAGGTACCCCTAACGTTTTTGTAACGGTTGGCTTAATTTTTGAGCATTACATTTTGAACTTGGAACTTTACATTACAAGCGACACGTACCTACCTTCCTAGGTATATCCTCATCGTGCCTTGTAAATATATTTCCTTTACGAGTTGGCTGTAATGGTAAATATATTTGTTACAGAGAGTGGGATCATCACTAACCAACTTGCGACAAGCACAAGCAAATGATTCATAGAACTGTAAAATATTTTCATGTGAATTTGTCTAGTTTTATACTTTTGTACAGTTTATAAAATAAATATTGTTTTTATTTATATTTGCTTTATTTGCATACAATTTTTACTGATTGATTACCTACCTATACTTATTAAGACACCTGCCCGTCTAGTAAACATGCTGCAGTGCAGAAACTATAAAAAACCGAACCCTTGCACCAAGGGTTCCAGAAAGATAGTGTTGTACATGTATAAGGTCGCCTCCTTATAAATTAAATCGAAGCCACATCCTGTTTCTCATCATTTGCACGCAATTGACACAATCCCTCCCTGCGGCACCAAAGCAGTCATGGTGTGTGTCGTGTGTGACAGTTGTTAGGCTCAATGAACGGAATGGAATGGAAAGGTCAAGTTCGCCTCATGGTGCTAGAAGGCCTATGACTTTTTCTCGATATTGCGCGAGGATTCCCCGGAAGACGCGCAACCTTTATTTTGACTTGTATTTAGTTTGTTTATTATATAATAGACAAAGTTTATCATGTCATTATGCTATGTCCAATTTCGTTGCAAAAAGTCGCTTCCATTCCATTCGGCGGCGGTGTAAATTAAGCCTTAGGCTCCCAGTGTGACGTAATGCTACATTTTAACTTTATAAAATGCATACCTACCTAATATTCAAACAGGCATTTAATTATATTACCCAGTAGTAACAATCCAATTTGGGGTAAATTATAAGCAATGCCAAATGTTATTTCCAATGCCATCTAGGATTATGAAAACCTGAAGGTTCTCCATTCACATCATTACAAATGGTAAAGTAAATAATGAACTTGAAGGAATAGAATGTGCTCATATTCATTTAGTTATCTCAGTGTAATCCTAATAATAACAAAAAGTCAACAATTTTGTATTGTGTGCTAGTCACACACTTGTCTTTTATCATTTATACTTTTATCTTTTTAACCAATAGATGATTTATAGAGACAAGATTTGTATTTTTGTATGCAACAAATAAACTCGAAAAACTACTGGACCGATTTTAAAATTCTTCTACCATTACAAAGCTACATTATCACTGAGTAACATAGGCTATATGTTATCCTCGTACACCCACGGGAATGTGAACCACGTGGGTAAAACTGCTTGACGTCTGCTAGTTTGAAATACCTAATTTACCATATAAATTTACAGATTCTGGTATTGTGCTTCTGAGCCATCAAATTATTGAACAATACTTATACAAAAAATGTCTAAAAACGTTCAGTTAGAAGATACTTTAAGTAATAGTATCTGATGGTTTCTTACATTCACAGCATCATCAATACCTCCATATTAGCATCTACACAATAATAAAGTTTTTGTAGTATATACTTTACCTACTGTTCTAGATCAAAAACTATGGTGAAACCAATTAAACAACCACTTGAAACTTAATTTAAAGTTTATTGACTAAACATTTAATCCAGCTGAAACAAAAGAAAAATGCACATTAGATTACAGTTACATTAGCAATATAAAAGCTATTTTAGATTAAAATATATGGTCTAAACTACATAAATATCTTGCACAGGGTGGTTGCAAGGTTGTTTTAATCAAGTACTAGAACAAGGTAGGTACTTATGGCATGGTGAAACATTAATTTTAACACAGTAATCTGTAATTCTTTCATTAAAGACTATAATGTCAATATAGGCCCATTGCATTTTATGCAATGCCTGAGTAACTTAAAAATTTTTAACAGGAGTAACATTACATTATGGGGGTGAGCCGTTTGCCATTTACAACACAATTTTGGATTCTGGGTTAATACTGAGAATTTCTTGAAAGAAAACTTATTATGACTTTGTTCAATCCAATCAATACCACTAAACCAGGTACTCAGTCAGTCTCCAAAAGATAATATTTAACACATTAATGCAATAAATTCTGCAATTCTGCATGGAAGTACAGATAAAAATGATGAATCCTTACTGGTATTTTATGATTTTTGACATTATTTACATAATTCAAAAACTATAAATAACAGCACCAAAAAAAACTTATATATTATTGATAAATAGAACCTATTTTATACCTATATTAACTGGGTGATAAAAAAATTTCAATTCTTTATAATAATATCATCTGAGACTATAGAAACTACGAGCAAAAAATGCCCGAATCCATGAATTGACAAAATACTCATATGGATTCCATAAACCCATGCTTATAATAGTTCAACCTCTGATATTTTGTGACCCACTAGGATTTGTTTTCTGAAATATAGGTAAATTAACAAATTAAAAATTTCTAACTATATAGTAAACAGTTGGGTTAGCTGTTTTCTGTATTTAAATGTTTTCGGTATTTTTGACTACTAATGAAATAAATAAATGACGTTTTATTAGCATAAAATCGACACTAGATAAAACATGAAATCTACAAGTCACAGTACCAAATACTTCTATGTTGTTATGGACTTACCTTCTTGAAACCGATATCATGAGCGTATTCTCTGAAACACTGTCTGCAAATGTTTAGTCCATATTTGCGAATAAGTCCATGTCTGTTGGAGCAGGCACGGCTGTAACATGCAATGGTACACATCAACCACGTGTTCTAACCAAATTATCATACTCGTAAGGAACATCTAACTATAGCACAAACTAATAACCTACCATGAGCGGGAGCCTTGGCCATAACGGCGAGGGTGAGAATACCAAATATTAGCGTGACCCATGGTGCAAAATAATTATTTTGCGCTGCACAGCACAGTGGAACACGTCTAAAATGGCGGCAACACAGATCAAAAGAAAAAAAAATGGAAAGACCGAATGAAATAATGAAGTATAAAAAAAACAATGACAGATAAATCTTTATTTGACACCAAGCCATGAACATAACAGGACTGAATACTTAAAGCTAAAAAACGAGCCAAGTGACAGATGTAGCACAGAGGCCGTGTGTCCCTTTTTATTAGGGTAGAAAATACATAAGAAAAAGAAAATAAGTTTATTCGACATATGCCACAGACAACACAGAGAAAAAATAATTGCAATATACCACAGTAATAATAATAAAAAAATAATAAAACAAAATCTAGCACTTAATATATGAATTTGATAAAAGTACGCTGTCGGCATGCTTACATCAAACGGGTCACCAACTCAGCATTTGCTGGGCTTATTATCACTCAGCACCGGTTTTCATTTGGCAAGAAGTTGGCAAGGGTAAGATTTTTACGAACTGAGACAATTTAGAATAATATGAAGCTATAGTTTGCATTGGTCTGAGTGTTTCTTTGTATAATATAATCTCTATTTATATCCGCACCCACATTAAATAATAATTATTATGCTTGTTTGAGTCTAGATAGCGTTGTGTAGTGATAGTATCATGTTTGTTACTCTTTCAGGCAAAAACTGACCTAGTGAAAACTGAATGGGTTGAAATGAAACTTTAGTGTATTATTATTAGGATATACATCAGAATAAGACTATATAGATTCGAATTAGTTTCTCGATGTAAAATAATAATAATTTTGAATTACCTCTGCCATGACAGTTTAAAAAGACATCAGTAGAAAATATATAGAAAAATAGGGTAATTAAAAATAATTATTTCTTATTGCATTTTATGAATATAAATAGAAAATAAAATAATTATAGCACACTGGCTGAATTATTAGAATGCGATTATAATACAAGTGTTGTTTCTAATTTTGCGAGTTGAAACTTTTTAAAAACAAATATTTTTTAGGCTGGTAAGATAAAAGAAGGGACACCTCAGAACAAGGACTAAAGCATGGAGTGTTAATCGCCATCTTAAACTTAGTCTATTTTTCAAATAAGCCAGATAAATTGAAAAGAGAGAGAGACGAATAATATTGCCGGATGCCGAAATAGTCAAGGTCATGTAACGCTCATGTCAATTTAGTAACTATGGCATTTTAAATCTAGAGTTTTTGAATCTAGTATTTTGAAATACAACATTTTACGAATTAGACGTTTTGCTTGTAGAATATTTAGGATTCATGCCTAATACCTAAATATGCTGTTTATATATCAACCAGTAACGTTATCGACATTTTCAAAGTGGACAGGGCTTAGAGCATTAAACCAACCGGAGAGGCCACTGACAGGCGTACCCCTCTGCCAAAGGTACCAGCCCACCGGTCATAGCCGTTGTATAAAACTAGTTGACACGCATTCCGCATCATATGTCACCTATCAGTGCGTGCGTAATGGCGTCTCAATAGAAATGCCGAATTGCAGTGTATTTTGGTGTAAAAAGCGTTCAGCGACATCAATTCTACAAAAGGATAATATTACATTCCACCTGTAAGTATTATTTTGTTCTAATATTCTTAAATAAGGCATTAAATTAGCAATTTAACCGAATAAAATGCTAATCAACAAGTGTTGCCAGGCTTATCATCAATACTCCAATCTGGGGTAATATTTTAAGTTGAATTAACATAAAAACTAACCATTCCTTTTTTATATCTCGCCTTGTTGACATATCTAATAAGTTTCATTTTGGACATTATTGGTACATTATTGTGTCACCGTTCCCATATTTATTTATTTTTAATTAAAACCAATGTTTTTTTTACCAAGTAATGCACAAAATAATATTAAATGAACAAGTAAAATGAGATTATAAATCCAAATATACAAGATTAGTGCACTTTATTCCGAAAGATAATTGCTCATTTCTTACAAAAATAAGCGTATTTATTTTTAAGAAACTGGTCACACTTTAACATAATAATTAGAGATGAGACAGTTTAATCACAAATATCGATATTGGTTTTCCAGTATTAAATTAATTTTTTTTTGTTTGTTTTAGATTTTCAAAAGAAGCAGCGCCTCGAGTCGCTTGGGTCCAATATTGTAGGAACCATATAAGTGGGTTCCTAAGCGTACAAGTATCTGACTAACAGCTTAAAAGACAAAGCCTTCTGTGCTGCCAGCACTGCTACCTCCTCCCTACCCCCCAAGCGGCGGAGAGCTCAGTTTTTAGCAAGTAAACTCGCTGTGCGCTACCTCCTCTTATTGCATTACCTAGGATTAGTCAAACTAGATTTATAAGGTTAATTTAAATTGCACAGTTTTGCAGTATTTTATTATACCTACTTAAATAAAGACTTTCTGAAATATATTCTGTTGTTTTTTTGTTATCTGAACAGATAAAATATCTCTCTAATAAAAATCTACTCATACATTCTCATGTCAGTGTCTTGTTACTATGTAATCAGAACAAAATCCTCCAAATACAAGCTCTGCTTAGTTGGAACGAAATTTAATAGCAACAGACAATTAATTCAAAGTATTATTTGGTTTGAATATACATACATACTTAGGAATAATACACGTAAAATTGACACGTAATAATTAATTACTATCTTCAATCCACACTAGATCAAATTTCAACAGGTGGTAGTTATTGAACATACATCCTTGTGCGCAGTAGTAAAATAAAAAAAAAGAGTGGGTACTCATGTACGCACGTAAGAAGTTATACTTCTTTGGCGTCCAATCCAAAAATACCAAATAATAATACAACGCATACATACATAAATATTTGGATTAATATAAACGCCAATATATTTTTTATTTATTCACACTGATTATTTGTACTGATACGACACACAAAGATCCGCAACTAACTTCAGTGTGTAAAAGGTTCGCAACTAACTTCAGGGTGTTGCTTTTTCCTGTCGGTGTGCGCGCTCATCGTAAAAATTCACTCTCATCATTTTTCCCAATCGCGCCAAAAGAAGTATAACTTCAAAAAAAGCGGCTAAATGCCAGTAGGACTCGCGCACCGAGGGTTCCGTACTATCAGGGATCGGAGTATTGAATAAACATTAGTAAACATAGTAGGAGAGCCCGACCGCATAACCAGATTTGTTTGTCGAACAATGTTTAACAAATAAATTTAGCCCGACCGTATTACGGGCTTTTTTTTTTGATAATAATTACAAAAAAGTGTGCTAGTTAGAAATACTGTTTTATTCTTCCTGTATTATTGACATAAACATGAATTAACAGAATTACTTCTAGTTAATTCATGTTTATGAACTATTTACCTTACTTTCATCTATTTCAAAGTGCTTAAATAAAAAAGGACCTTAAAATTATAATAGATTATTATTACCTAAAACTGTTCTATATAATATAAGATAATGCTCATTTTAATAAACAAACATAATAATCATGAAAATAATTAAATCTTTCGCGTACTTATATATGAAATCCTAAACATCGATACTAAATATCGACAGAGTCAAGCTCTAACTGTTTTACGCTAAGGAAGCGTAAACTGATAGATGTCCCTGTGTGTGAATGTGATTGTGTGTGTTTAGTTTAAGCTAGTGTGTACTAATTTTATTGTGTGCGTGTATTACGACGCGATTTAAAAATGCATTAGTAGTTAACATCGTAATTAGTGTGCGTTGCTCGCGTTACCTCGTCCCCCGCCGAAAGTGGCAGACTTTTGCGCAAGGGAAATAGAGCGCGTGTCCACTCCTGTTGGTTTAATGCTTTAGGGGACAGGGTCATGTCTCTATTGTATTGTGTCACTTTATTTTTGTATTTTTTTTTCAGCCCATGTAACTTCAATATTGACTGACATCTGTGCTCTGTGCACTAACTTGACAGTTGGTTGTTCTAGTCTGTGGTTGTTCTGTCATCGGTCGTTGCCTTGCCTTGACTTTTCTTCAATTTTCTTGACTTGACTTGATTGACTGACTGTTGTTGAGCAAAAAGGCAAGAGCACAGGCAGTCTGTCTGTTTATGTGAGTTCTTGTGCCGCTGCGTGGTATCTACGAATATATATTATGGTACAATTTTATTTCTGAACTATTATTACGAGTTTTGTACGAAAATTCGAAAGGTAAGGTTACCAAATAAGCTTTACTTGTTCTACTAATACTATTGCTAGCAACCAAAATGTGTGATTTTAATTTATGTGTTACTGTGGTAACTTGGGTCAATATCCCGTAACAATTCTAGGTCACTGCCTGCCCTCTAAATTGATTAGTTTTTAGCCTTTTTGCGCCAGTTTAATTACCTTGAAAGTATTTTTTTTACATATTAACTATGACTGTCGGCCACGTTGACGTGTTCATTGCCTTATTTTTTATTTGACTCTTAATGAAACTTAATGAAAGTAGTAAAATTATTGACATAGCAGTTATCAACGCCCAGACTTTATAGTAATGGTTAATTATTATCTTTACACATTAATTGCATACCTATAAACTCAGAGGTGATATTAACTATTAAGTTGTTGCTTCCGTGTCTGAATCTGATATAGGTACTTTACGTACTTCTTCAAATATGCCCTTAAGAATTAATTATATTATCCAGTCTTGTTCAAAGTTTAATGTGCTGTTATCTTGATTTTCAGGTGTCATCATATCAACATGGGGTTCATTATTTTTAACTGTATAAAAAGTATATTAAAATTAACTATAAAGTTGTCTTTATATCTAGCTATATTTGCCACTATTATTGTTCTTATACCAAACCTGCCGCCATACGCAAAGTTCTCATCCATTGAGTAAGTTCCCTCACATATTTTTTAGTCTATCTAATTATTAACATTATTTATTTGATAAATTAAGTGGTGTCAATTTTAAATAAATACAATAAAATATTGTCAGTTTCTATACTTTAATATGGATCAATCTGTTAGACCACAAGGAGTAGGCAGAGTATAAGTTTGTTACACTCTTGCTTTGACTATATCAGACCTTTATTATATAGATGCTATGTAATAAGGAGTACATATATATCTTCATGCCTGCCTACCATTAATGGAGTAAGCAGGGACTATAGAACGCCATTTGCTGCGATCCAAACTATGTAATATAATTTATCCTTAATAACCTTCTATCAAAGGTTGAGTTAACTTTTGAACGGGGCTAATTTAATTAATTGTAATAATAATGCAAATTCCTTGCAAATGTAATACTTAATTATTTTACAAGTTGAGAAAATCGGAAACTATTTTGTGCACTCTACTTATATTACAGACTTAGACTACTTATATTAGACTACCTTAGTAGCACAGTGGGTATGTGTGCCTGCTATGCAGCGGTTGTGGGTTCTATTACCATATAGTACAACTAGCTGACCCGGTGAACTTCATTCCGCCTAACAGTCGATCAACATTACTTTATTTTTCTAAAATAAACGTAGCCTAAGTTACTACTTATTACAGCAGCTACCTACCAATAAAAGTTCCGTCAAAATCGGTCCAGCCATTTTAGAGATTACCCAGAACAAACAGACAGACACACAGACAAAAATTGTACAAAATGTTATTTTGGTGTATGTACCATATATATATTCATTTATATGTAGTAAAAAACGGTTATTTGAATATTACAAACAGACACTCCAATTTTATTATATGTTTATATCTATACATACTTTGTAATCTATAAGTATTTGTGCTGGGCTCTTCTATTTTTATAAAGTGCTTTTAGTCACAGGGTTAAATCCAGTTGTAGAAGAATAAAATACTTTATTCAAATAGCTTAGTCATCTTGAGTTTGCATAAATAAACACTTGTTAAGTCTATGACTCAATAAAACATGTTTGGTTACCTTGATTTCTTTTAGAGATATATAATAATTATGAAACATGTAAAAAAAATGTTTTTTCATTTATACTTATACATAAAGTGGAAGAGTTGGTTTTGGAACACGCTAATCTCTGGAACAACAGTCAGATTTGAATTATTCTTTTTGCATTTGATAGTCCAGTTCTTGAGGAAGGCTATGTAACATCACGCTACTAGCGACGGGAGCAGAGCAGTAACCAAAAATGTTACTCCGCGCGGGTGAAACTAGTTATTATAGGAAATCTAGTTTATGATATTATGATTCTTTACAAATAATAATACCCAGCCTGTTTATTGTCCCATTGCAGGGCAAAGGCCTCTTTTCATATAGAGAACGCATAAGCATTAAAAACCACACTTACTCAAGGCGGATTGGTTTCCTCACAATGTTTTCCTTTATCGTCAGCCAGAAATGTCGAAGATAAACTTAGTAAGTACCTACATATGATTTGAGAAATCACATTGGTACTTGCCCAGATTCAAACAGATTCAAACCCACTACCTCGTGTTTACGAAGCTACTGACTGGGCTATTTCAACATAAATATAAAACTTTAATTTTTATTACTTATGTCTAAACTAAAATTTGAAAGCTGATTGGTATTATGTAATTATTTACTATTATTATTTCTAAGTTTGTGGCTGAAGCCTATATGCGTTATGCCTGTATGCATTAGTGCAACATTATATGCACTAATGCATACTTTAAAATTA
Organism: Parascotia fuliginaria; assembly: GCA_963082885.1. NCBI lineage: Eukaryota > Metazoa > Arthropoda > Insecta > Lepidoptera > Erebidae > Parascotia > Parascotia fuliginaria. The sequence continues at coordinate 10,679,041 of OY720188.1, forward strand.
CATTAAGCCTGTATGCATTAGTGCAACATTATATGCACTAATGCATACTTTAAAAATTAATTACTTTATCATATGGTAATTTAAATAGTTTTATTGACATAAAAACCTACCTACCTACTATACCTACTTGCTCATTTTAGGTTAGCGCCAACACAAGATAGGGTAGGCCCTTTGGCACCAAATAATGCCTTAAATAATGCTCAGAAACTGTACAAGGGGAAACTGGAGGGCCCTGAGGCATTCCAAGTGGCAAATGGAGAACTGTACACAGGCCTAGCGACAGGCGAAGTTGTCAAGATATCTCCTGGAGGCCATATCACTTTTGTAACTAAATTAGGACAACCATGCAGTAAGTTGTTATTTTTTGTTATATTACTCTGCATACATGACACAATTAAAATAAAAAATTATATATTTGCTGCAACAACTTGGCCTACTCTTTATTGCTCCTTTAGTTTGGCTTCACCTTCATCATCATCATCATCATCATCATCATCATCATCATCATCATCATCAGCCTATGTCTGCCTGCTGCTAAACATAGCCCTGTCCCAGTTAGGCTTGTCCGATTTCAAAACAAATACCAATATTGCAGGATTGTAGTGATCACTCTTAGTTTTATTCATTTAATTTTTTATGCTTTTTATAATATTTTTTTAACTTTACCAACTTATATAAACAGTTATATTTTATTTCAATTGGCTCATGTATTAACTTAAGAGCGTTCGCACAAAAGAGTGGCAACGTCGCAATTTAGTGTAATAATTTCGTGTTTTTCCATTTTTATCATTTTATTCTACTATGAAAATAACGCCATGGAAGTTTAATTTGTTGATTGTTTATTTGTATAAATAGATCTTTTGATTGACAGTAAATCTGACAAACTTCGATTTCTATTATTTTTATTTTAGTTTATGTGCATGCACCTACCTACCCATATTTTAATGATTGAACATTAATACAGTACCCCTCTGTGTTGTACACTGCCTCTTGACCAGTTTTTTTACTGATGAAAGTAATTTAATGCCTGTTTGATGAAGGGGACATTTTGCTAAAGGGACATTTTGCGAAAGGGACATTCTGAGAAAGAAACATTTTGCGAAAGGGACATTCTGAGAAAGTGACATTTTGCGAAAGGGACGTTCTGAGAAAGGGACATTTTGCTACCTGTAGTCATTTTGAGAAGTGGTCATTTTGCGACAGAGCCTAAATTGAAAACCACGAAAATATGACACTAAATTGCGACTTTGCCACTCTTTTGTGTGAACGCTCATAATTATAGTGTTAGTATAAACCAAAAATTAATCATCGTAGGCACCTACTTAGTGTTTTGAACTATATTTCCATCACTATTCATATAATATAGGTACTTATGGACATTATATAAACTAATATAATACTTACCAGGTTGTAAAAAAATATATTTCAGGCACAAACAAATAAAGTAATTAAAAGTTTTTATCCAACAAAAAAACATAACTACCTACCATCAATGATATTCTATTTAACAGATACGTTTACACTCACAAAACAACCGGAAAAAGTGTTCCGCGCATCAGCAGTTGCACACTTACACATTCTTCATTCATTATTCTTGATTGATTCAACGATACACACTTTTTTGACCGAACACTGCCACTTATGATACAGGTGTTACCTAGTTTAAGTGACAGGGCTCATCAAGTTATTGTAACATAGTTGCTTTAAAATCAAAAAATGTACCTACCTAATTTTATATCATTGTTAACTTCAACTGTAACTGTGTATTATTGCTCAATAAACATTATTATTATTATAAATATTAAATTTCACTACATGAAAATGATAGAAAAGGATGACTTGAGAAAACAAATGAGAAAAAAAGTGACAGCTAGTGTTGTCAATTAGAATGTAAACAAACATTAATCTAATGTATCTATCAATCACCGCAAGTTGTATCATAGACTAACGAATATAACGTGACAGAAGGTACATATCGCGTTCACAAAATTTGTACCGCAGTTTCTGCCTATAACAACTAAGAAATAAAAGATGTAAAAGGAAAAATATTTATTTATAGAAAATTAAAACTTAAAAAAGTAACTGTGATAGGCATTGATATATGATTATGATTTATTGAAATTCAGCCGTTTATTAGTTACGAGGGAATAAAAAACTGGACATACAAGTCAAACACATGTCATAACCCTCCTTTTGGGCTTTACTGCAGTTGGGAAAAACTAGAAATAGCTTTATTTTATGGTTTGTGATATTCTGATAATATTCAAATTTTTTACCACACATTACATTTTAATTTTTAATTAATATATGAATCTTCACATAAAACAAAGTTTTAAATAATACAAGGTTAGAAAAAAGAAAAACTGAACTGTGAAGAACTTTGACTTTTCTGCCTACGATTTTCGAATCTGTATTTTATTATATGTTCGGGGTGCACCTGTCCTTGTCACACGAGCCACAAAAATGTATTTTCCATTTCTTTCTTTTTTCTAACTGATAAATATCAGAATTATTAGGAAAATAATTCAAATATGTTATTAAATCAAAGTATATTGCGTTCTTACATATGGATCCCTTGTGTTTAATTTACTTTGATATAATAATTGGTACAAACTCTGAACACACACGATGACATTTTTTTAAATTTCGAAGTTGCATCAATAGTGTACCCGTCGCCGTGCCTAACGCAGACTAAAGACAATACGTCCCAATTAGGACGTTTTCGGGTCTTCACGATTACGCGTAAATAACATAACTGTTACTTATAAAGAATATCATTGCCTACCATAAGCTAAAGACAACTGCCATAGAATTGATGTGAACGAGTCCTAGCTGAATGGAGATCAGCAAACGTAAAGTTTAAAGTATATTGCGTTCCAACCAGGTGGACAGACAACCTATAAAAGATTGCAGATGTAGAATGGTTGCGGAAAGCGGAGAATGTATGCGGAGTGTTATAGCGTAAATTGGGAGAAGCTTGTATCGAACATTATAAATAATGCAATAGGCTGATTGAGAATAAAAAAATTCTGTCACAAAATAAAATAATATTCCATTTAATAAAGCTTCACCTGACAAGTGTTCAAAAGTAAACTTTAGGTCGAATTGAGGCTGCTGGACAAAGATCAAATAGGTATTCATCACTCATTAAGTTACTACTAAGTATTTATTATGACATCAATAATAATTGTAATATGTGTCTCACGCGTATCTTAGGTATTTACACGGTATCTGTGGTAATTATCACACGATACCTCACCAATGTTGTTCTGTTTATAAATGAATAAACATTGTAATTATTATCATAACTGCAATATACTTTAAAAAGTACTTGGACTACTTGGATATCTTTCAATGTCAACAAGGAGGTACTTACTGATTAAATAGAATATAATTGATTTAAAGATTATTTTGTTATTGCATTATTCCAAAGTCAACTTAGTGTAGGTACCCACTCTTTTTGGAAGACTCCAATATCTATACACATTAAAAAATGCTTTGTCCTGACTGACTGACACACAACACACTGTAGCCTTAACCGCTAGCCGTAACGACGTAAAATTTGGAGAGTGCGTTTGTCTTTAATGTCTAGAGGTGTGCTAAGAAAGATTTTTAAAATTCAACCCCTAAGTGTGTGAAAAGGGATGAAATGATTGTATAAAACTTCTTCATTTTTTAATTAATTTATTTATTTATATGCACACAAAACTTATAAAGATAGTACATAAAATACAAGAGCACAAAGGTTCTGCTTATTTCATCGGCATTTTCTTCCAACAGACCAGCGACAAGAAAATTGATACAGTGTGTAGGTAAATTGATAACTACTTAAAATATAACAAAACTAGTCTAATATAAATAAGCCCATCATAAATTGGATTGTTTCCATTTAGGTTAAAAAGTTTTATGTAGATACTATCACTGTCAAAATTGAGCACTGTCTGCCTGCGTCTGATCTCTTTCGTCTTGTTCGGTCTCATGAGCAAAATCTTTTGCCGAAATAGTTTAATTATTTTCACAGCTGGACTATCCAAGGCGCATATTTGCGGCAGACCTCTTGGCTTTGAGATCGATGAGAAAGCCCAAACAATCTATATAGCAGATGCTTACTATGGCATATGGAAGGTGGACTTTAAGACTGACAAGAAGCAGTTATTGATCTCACCACGCGTAGAGATAAACAAACGAGCACCGAAAGTTTTCAACTCCCTAGCACTGGGCAAAAATGGCGACCTTTACTGGACTGATTCTACCAGCGATTTCCATTTACATGATGCAATGATTAGTGTATTGACTGATCCTTCTGGAAGGTAAGTTTAGTATTGCATATTGATTTTATATTGGTATTTTTAAAAATCCTGCAATAGCAAGCAGGCCACGTGGGATTTTGCTAAAGTTTACATACCCAGATACAATTATAATTATCAATACATAAGTCAATCTCTCAAATATTTGTCTGGGCTCACAATCAAACCCTTGGTACACATATAATATTATGTTTGTTATCCTCGTGGCATAGAACTTGTTCCATAATACCCAATACAACAGTCAATAATTTAATATAAAAATAATACTAATGTCTAATATGTTTTCTCAGAGTTTTCCACTACAGTGCTGCTAAAAACCAAAGCACAGTTCTGGTTGATGACCTGTGGTTCGCAAATGGTCTGGTAGTATCACCAAACAACGATTTCTTAGTCATTGTGGAGACATTTAAGATGAGACTCCTGAAATACTATCTTGCGGGACCCAAAAAAGGAACAACTGAAGTATTTATTGATGGTCTACCAGGTAAGTGTCTATTTATTAAATAAACTAGCTACCTAGGTACATATTTTGGAATATACATAATGTACGCAATTCTTGTGTGTATTTTGGTAATCACAGTAAAACTTATTCAGTTGATATGGTAACTTAATTAACTACGTTATACGAACGACCTCACGGCTACCTATAGCTATAAACTTATAACTGCTGCTGCTTTAATGCTGTAAAAATATGGACCCGTGTCAGGCTCAAGACTGTTTATGAAACGAACATAATAAGACAAATATTAATGATAAATAATTTATTGTCAAACAAACAATTTAGTACATACTTTTGAATAGTTGACAAGGGCGATGAAACAACTTCTTGATCATGTAAACTTGTAACATTCCGACAACAAACATCAAGCTTATTTGCACTCCAGACCAGGCGTCCACTATGAAAGTGTCTTCAATAGCTAAGTAACTATCTCGGGATTTGGTAGCGGCGTATATGTCTAGCAGATGTCGGGCCTTTACCACGTGTCGTAGCGTACGTGTCAGCGAATCCGCAATGTTCGCAACCTCTAGGTAGTAATGCTTGCCGTCCTCATCAGTCCCTTCCCACTCAAGAATCTCATCCTCTTTAATTTCTTCTCCTTCAGAGTTCACAACAGTTACCTCAGTTTCATCGTGATTTACCTCTATATTTTTCTTGTCTTCAATAAGAACATAAAAAAATACCAGTTTTGAATTCATCACACTATACGTGTTGTCCAAACAGAACGCGTAATCTCCACTGACTGTCAATTCCATAATAATGGAGTTCTGTGACTTTTTGTAATCAGTAACAATTTTCTCGGCATTTGGATCAATGACATCCAACGAAATATCTAAATCCCCATGTTGTCCGTCTAACACTTGGTAATATACTTCCATCATCTGTCCAGCTTTGCCACTTTCGAAGATGCAAGTTCTTGAGCCGGCATCCACTCTAAAATTGACGTCTGTCTCGAATATCTTTTCGGCGAAGCATTTTGAGAATATAACTGTAGATAATACGATTATAACTAAATACATGTCTCCAGTAGCTTTGTTTGATACACGACTGATGTAAAAGAACAGCTAATACAATGTTCGTGACATAAATGTATGAGTTATATTGTTTACACAAGTGTGCATTTGTGTCTATTCGAACCATATCCATGAGTTGTTTTATGAATATGGTTCCTTATCTCGATAAAATTTACCTACTCCTGCTGCCTGCAACGTTTCAGGGCGTTGTAAATGATATGGTATGGTACGCTTAAAAACACGCACCCGGCAGTATTTTACGTTTCAATCCCCTGTTAACCACGATATCCCATTCACCTTGTACTCCAAAGACAACCCTTAAGGTTGCATTCTTTTACAGAACGCAGCTGCGCGTCCTGTTATGAAAGGTTTTTTCCCTGCTTTCTTGTATTATTATTTGACCGCCATTATTCGGTTAACTGATTGCGCTAGTGTAGCATAATATTATACTTACCACTAAAGCATGTGCTACACGGTATTAAACGGCGGTTTTAAACAGAAAAACGTTTTGCTGGCTTCAAGGTTTAAAACTAATTTCAAACCAATAGTGTCTAAAGAACGTTGCGCAGATAGGACGTCTTTACGATTTTGCACCACGAGTTACTTTCGCAGTTAAAAAATTAATATGGATTAAACAACTTAGTCATAATAATTATCACATGAACAAAACTGAAAATAGAAAAGTAAGTAGATAGGTACACTACGTAATATAAATAAGTATACATATTTAACTGCACTTTTATCCAAAACTGTTAGGTATTCAAATTAACTTAAAGTTAAGTAAGTCTTTGTATGACTCACATGTTAAGTCCCAAAGGCACGGCAAGTCTCTGTATAACGCTACGCGTTCTTTTGGTTTTCGTGAATCTCGAGTCATTTTGTGCGCAGAACGTCGTCGCGTGCGTCTGCGCTCCCTGCTGCAGCGGGACTGTCTTTCGCGTGGTTTTAAACAAGCGGATAGACGGTTTCAAACAAGTTTTTAACCAACGCTAAGGCCAAACGAAATTTGACATAAAACAACTATCACATTGTTTTAAACCTCTGTTTCAAACCGCCGCTTAATACTGTACTATAGTAACCTCACCGACCTGAGATGTTAGATACCGACGCCTAAAAATGTACACACACACACCCTCAAATAGATTTAAAAACAAAAACAACAACCTATAATAGGATTCTAACAAAATACTTGTATTTATACAGGAACACCCGACAATGCACGCATATTACCAGACGGTTCCGGCATCCTAGTGGGTCTGTACACAGTGTTTGACCAGGAGAGCCCACTCCTTTTGCGCTCACTGGCCACTACACCAATCGTGAGGAAGTTCTTAGCACGCCTGCTTTGCCTCATCGAAATACCTTTCGCATATCTCAACAGCATATACCCACATGTTATATTGGAAGACATCGTATATCACGTTAGTATATTATATAACATTAATGTTTATTGCCTGTGTGACAGACGAGCCAGTAATGTAATAGTAATGGTAACGATGATGTATGAGCGGTAACCGCCGCGCCGCGCCGAAAAGTACTGCGCTGATCTCCTTTGCATTATCTTAAACAAAATGTAGACTATATGTATTATGTAATAGGTTAATTGACCACAAACAATATTAGTTATACTTTTAATCATGTACAATTTATTTACAGATTGGACACTTCAAAAGCGTATCAGGAACTTTGCCAAGCCAGTCTGGAGTGTTGATAGCTGATTGGAATGGTAATATCGTAGCAATGTATGAAAACACGGACGGCTCTCTTAACCACATAAGTGATGCGATAGTGTTCAATGACAAACTGTACACTGGAAGCCCACATGGACAGGACTTCATAGGAGCAGTGCCTGCACCACCACTGTTGAAGAAAGCATTTCAATCTGCTAAAACATCAGAATCTCTGAAAGTAGACGCGAAGCCTCAACAAGCCAAACCTGTCGAACAAGCTAAAGCTAAACCTGTACAACAGACACCAAAAGTTGAACCTAAACCTATTCAAGAAAAACCAAAAGTTCAACAGAAAGCCAAGATCGAAGAAAAGCCTAAAGTACAAGAGCCAAAAGTAGAGCAGAAGCCTAAAGTGGAAACTAAACCTAAAGTAGAAGAAAAAAAGGAAACGCCGAAAGCAGCTAAACCTGTTGAAACTGTGAAACCAAAGGTTCAGACGACGACGCCGCCGCCGACTAAACCTACTACACCTCCATCACGTCCAGCTACTACAGAGTCCATAAAAAAGACGCAACAAACACCTGAGCAACCTAAAGCAACCCCAAAACCTGAAGTTAAAACAACCCCTCCTCCGAAACCCTCAACCACTACTCCGCCACCAACAAAAACACCGCCTAAAAAATCTGAAGAACCAAAAAAAGCACAAAAGCCAGTGAAACAAGAAGCCCCTAAATCTACTCAGGCTAAAACTAAAGAACAAATTCCCATAAAAGAAGAAATTCCTTCGGATACCACGAAACCGACGAAGGAAACTTTAAAAGTTATAAAGAAGGGTGGAGTTCCCACTGAAATTCCTCTACCTAATCAGTAAATTAACAAGGTTGTGTTGTTGTCTACCAGACTTTAAAGTTTCTTAAAAGAAGAACAAATTGTTAAAGAAAGAGAAAACATTGGTTGTAGTATTTCTAATTATTCTTAAAATTGTTTTTTTTTTCTCTTGTTAGATCTGCAAGTTGCATTTATTAAATATGTTTGTGGTTGTTGGTTTATTGTTAGATTTCTTTATACATTTTTATAATCATTCCATCTATTTATAGTACTTTCTAAACTTTATTACTTATAAAAAATATTTCAAATACTTAAGTAATTAAAATTGCAGTAGTTGAAAACTGGGATTCGTGTTGAGTCAATCTACTTATGTATTTTTATTATTTAAATAAATTATATACACCATTTATTTATTTATAATTAAGATCTTGTTATTTTTATTATTTAAATAAATTATATACACCATTTATTTATTTATAATTAAGATCTTGTTAGGAACTCTACAAAAACGTTAAGTGATTCTAATGCATATTTGCACTTTCATTGTTTATTGATAAGCTTTTACATTACAAATCTACATTCCTTTTAGTTTAACTATTTTTTTTTCTAATAAAATTATGAATCTTATAACGCTGTGCATCAGCGTTGTGTTATGCTTACACTCAGTAAAGTTACCAGTCATCATGTACCTAGTGCAATATTTATGAGTGACAGTAAATGTTCGTTCATTATGATTTATTCACTGTATTAATAATGCGAAAGAAAATGTAAATATGGAATTATTGTACTCTTAATCAATAATTATGAATATCGGTAGTAAGCTGCGGCACTCAAAGTAATGTCTAAGTAGAATCTACATTGTTATTCTTGTATTCATTACATGAATACTACACGGAATTGTGTGCACATGGTTGCAAAGAAAGTACATTAAAGTTGTTTCATCATAATTTACAATTTTAAACAGCAATATTTGAAGCATATGCAATAAAGTATATTTTATTATATAATTATTGTACATTTATATAATAAAACATTTTAAATTAACCTCATTTTTTATTTCATACCTGCTTCTTGCTTGGTTGGGGCGTCGTCGTCCAGCACAGAGTACTTTTTTAATAGTGGAAAACGTCCAGGCAGACCTTAAAAACGCTGGCGCGCCGATTTCGATGCCTTTATGAAACGACTAGACCAAGTCGACGTCGCATAGAAAGTTGTAAAGCACTATGGGGGGAGACCTTTGCCCAGCAGTGGGACGAAATGGGTTGAAAAGAACCTGCGTATTAATGATTCTTTTTGAACCTTTGTCAGATCACATGCAGGTCTTGAATGCCTAGCGAATCTTTCTGTCATAGATCAAATACTTGGTTTATAAGCATTAAGTGCATAACAAATAAAACATAATTTGTCAGTAGGTAAGTATGTGGTAAAAAAGCATGAGTAGTCTCGTGGCCCAGCAAAAGCGAAGATTCTGGCCATTTTATTTGTATGTGCATCTGGATTTTTATTATCGACATAGGCAGACGAGCAAATGGCCCACCTGTTGGTAAGTGTCGTTCATGGACTTCTGCAATGCCATGTCTGCATGCTACTTTCTATTCTTTTCTAACTTCTCCCACTCCTCCCTCTTACCTAATGGACTCCTTTCAGTATTTATGCAGTAACCATCATAAAAATATTCGTTCTTCTAATAATTTACTTCTACAATGTCCTTCCCACTGTTCTAATTTCGTAGACTCTTCTTTTTCTGCCCAATCTATCCGTAGGTATGTAGTGGAATGCGCTATCTTTTGAAATCAGGATGTCCACTAACCGTTTTGCATTTAAGATGAAGGTGCGTGAACTTCTCTTAAATAAATAAGCAGACTCATCACAATGATTTGGATCAAATACCTACTTTATAATATTATACTGACTCATCCGTAATGGTTGACTGGTAGAGAATGCCTCAGGCATTAAGTCCGCCAATATACTTTGTTTAAGAAGTTTAATAAATAAATAAAACGAAACAAATAATAGGTACCAATATTAATAGTAATAGTAATTCAGCTAGTGCTGCCTCTTAATTGATTTTTATCCGACATAAAAAACAATAACACAAATTAAGTTAGGTAGGTATTGTCATCATATAAAAGAACATACTTTGCCTGATATCCGTTAATTAGCAAAAGTAAGTAGGTACTTACCATTTTAAAAGTTCTTCGTAACCAAATTTTGACGCTGTTCCTAGCTTCACTTTGATTAGCTTTTTTACTGTCACATTGAGTCTACGACAGTCGATAATGCCGGTATGGAGAAAATAAATGTTATACTTTACAAATAAATAAAAAAAAAGTCCGATGAGTATGCGAGAATACCAGTGAATTCATAAAATTCCGGAGTTTGTCCTTATTCACCCCTGCATCCCTAGTCACCCCGTTTTACCGGTAGGTACTGTTATTTTATCTATTGTAAATCAGCAATTATTTTAGTTCATAGTACAATATTCTGCTACCATAAAAGCGTTCACACAAAAGAGTGGCAACGTCGGACGTTGCCACTCTTTTGTGTGAACGCTCTTAATACTGTTATTTTATCTTGTAGGGTAGGTCAGCAACAATTTTAGTTCATAGCAACCTCTTACAATATTCTGCTACCCCTATATTGTTATTTTATCTACTGTAGGGTAGGTCAGCAATAATTTTAGTTCATAGCAACCTCTTACAATATTCTGCTACCCCTTTACTGTTATTTTATCTACTGTAGGGTAGGTCAGGAATAATTTTAGTTTATAGCAACCTCTTACAATATTCTGATACCCTTGTACTGTTATTTTATCTACTGTAGGGTAGGTCAGCAATAATTTTAGTTTATAGCAACCTCTTACAATATTCTGATACCCTTGTACTGTTATTTTATCTACTGTAGGGTCGGTCAGCAATAATTTTAGTTCATAGCAACCTCTTACAATATTTTGCTATCCTTCCTAGTACTTTTTTGATCTAGAGATTTACGCGTCATGAGTGGCAACGTTGCAATTTAGTGTCATATTTCGTGGTTTTCAATTATTATCATATAATCGGCACTCTATATTAAAAAATATGTTCTGCTAACATTTTAGAATTAGGTGAAAGCTGTTTAATCCTTTCATGGACACTTCTGTAGACACAATATGTGCCGGACGGGCGGTAATCGAACCCAACACGAATGTGTTGTGTAGATCTATGAACGACCCGCTGTCGTCCTACACCTATAGGTTCCGGATACAGCGCTGATCTTCGAAGACGTCGCGTAGGGCTTCACTATAGGGGCATACTGAAGTAAAACAAAACGATCTTGGTTCAATGCTTGAGGTGTTCTGCTTAGGCCATTAGGTGTTGAGGCTTGAAGAGTCTTCTATGGGTTACTGATTAACAGTGAACGATCTGTGTCCGCGCGCGCGCTCTTATATACCATTTGCCTCGGTTAGTGCCGTGTGCAAAACACCTCGTACAAACTTTATTTTCATTATCAAAACATTACATTTCTGGTTATAACTACGTCATTTTTAATAATACAATAATCATCTAGGTACCGTTAGATAGGTATCGATGTTACCTAACATGAAATATCTATACTATAACTCTAAACTTTACGATTACCTAGATATTGTAGTATAAACCTAGAATTTTAGTGCCTCCTAGACGTACTTTGAACTTTATCTGCTTATATTTTCTAAACTACTGAATCTATTATAATAAGATTTTACGTACATCTAGGGGACACCATTCTCTAAAATGAAACACCAAAGTAACTATTCTTTATTGATTAAAACCTAAGTTACAGACCAAATTATGACCTAAACATAAAAATAATTTTGTTTCTGCTATAACTTATAAACTATTTGTTTTATCTAAAAGGCAAATACATATTCGTGATTAGAACACTAAAGAGCACAATAAAAAGTGATTCTAAACATTATAAATCTAGATTTTAGATTAGCACTAAACAATTTCACCATAAGGTAAACAAATAATAGTTCGCTATTAACTTTTACTAATGGCGGTAGACGAACGACGTTTTCGTTCTCGTTCTCATATATAAACGTGTGGCACTCAAATTCACTGTTCATTAAATGTTATGCTAGCACACGCGTGTAATGTTTTTCTAGGTTTTAAATCTGTCTAGGTTCTGTCTATCACTGTATGCACTGTTTTAACACTATTTTCACAGGTGTCGCGAACATTTCTCCCGCCGTGCAGCAACGCGTGGACACGTCGTGTTGGAGCGGTGCTGCAGTCCATCCGGTGAGCGACGTTACTTCGGCAGAGGCACCAGTTTCTTTGTAGGCCTCTTGAGCACTCCAGCTGATGTGCGCACCTCCGCTGTCCTGATCTGCCCGTCGGCGCCTGGATAGACGGCTACGATCCTACCTCGCGGCCAAGTGTTGCGAGGTAGCTGGCCGTCGGCTATGAGTACGGGGTCGCCGACTTCGAAGAGGGGGCCCTTCCCATGAGGCTCCCGCCGGTTCTGTAGCTCGGGCAGGTACTCGCGCACCCAGCGACGCCAAAATTCGTCGGCTAGGTACTGCGCGCGTCTCCAGTGCTTCTTGCTGATGCTGTCGGTCTCGCTGAACTCACCCAGAGAAGGCAAGCGGGCGGAGCCCCCAAACAGTATGTGGTTTGGGGTGATCGCCTCGGTGTCACCTACGTCTACAGAGACGTGGGTGAGGGGTCGACTGTTGACCGTGTACTCGACCTCGCACAGTAGCGTGGCAAGTACTTCTTCGTGCGGATACTTGTCGTGGAGAACGGTGTAAAGAGTGGTCTTTACACACCTGACTAGGCGCTCCCAGGCGCCCCCCATGAAAGGTGCTGAGGGCGTGATGAAACGCCAGGCGATGCCACGGCGTCCTGCTTCGTGTTGCACTGCTTCCCGCATCTCTTTGTCGGCACCGTGCATGTTAGTGCCGTTGTCAGAGTATATTTCAGACGGGCAACCTCGCCGCGCGGCGAATCTGCGCAGCGCCAGGATCGCTGAGTCAGCGCTGAGATTGGCGGCGACCTCCAGGTGCACTGCCCTAGAGGTAAGGCAGGTAAACAGCGCCACATATCTTTTCTGATGTTGTCTTCCCACTGTCACGAAGAGTGGCCCGAAGTAATCAAGGCCGGTGAAAGTAAACGGTCTCTGGTGATGAGCGAGGCGTGCTTTAGGGTGGTCTCCGGTGCTCGGCTGCGGCGGTATCGCTTTACGAATTTTACACTGTAAACATTGATGCACTATTTTCTTAGTGGTCGGTCGTAAGCGCAATATCCAATAGTGTTGGCGTATTTCATTAATCACCAACTCTGTTCCACTGTGATGTAGGCTTCTATGAGTCCAATCTATATATAACTGTACTATACGATGATCACCGTCCAAGACAGGCGGCCTCTTTGTTTTCTCTGTAATATCTCGCACGGCGGCTATACGACTGCGCAGTGTAATCACGCCGTTATTCAGTTCTATGGGCAGTACACTTAAGCGGCTTCCCCTGGCGCCACTCCCACCTCGTCGCAGCTCGCGGAGGTCGGCGCTGAAGGAGGCTTCTTGTACCGCCTTCACAAGGAGGTCCTCAGCGCCGCGGGTGTGTTCTGCTGTGAGAAGCACGTACTTTGTCGAGTCAGCGGCGAGGCGGGATGTGTCGCCAGGCGCTGACTTGTTTTTCTGCTTCTGCTGTACGCGGCGCCAATCTGGATCCTCCAGAGTATTTTTCTGTGTTCTCTTGTACAAGACTTGCTTCTTAGTTTTCTTGCATAATTCTATAAACTGTAGAACTCTCGCTGTAGTTCGTAGAAGTCGTTCCCACTTAGAAAATCTGTTTACATCTGGTATGACTTCTGACACTTTCTGTGTCTCGCTATATGAATCTATAACTGTTGTGGTACGTTCCTCCCCTGTGTCTGTGCAAATATTAGTCTTCTCCGCAGGCCATAACGACGGATCTTCGTATAAAAACGCAGGTCCATAATACCATTCATCTAACTGTTTCGATAGCGCCTGCGAAAAAGTTAATAATATGCCGCGCGTAGCGATGTCCGAGCTGTTGCATTTAGTAGGCACCCAGCGCCATTGTTCCACTTTACTGTGCTCTTCTATCTCAGCAAGGCGATGTGCGACGAATGGTTTATATGATCTTGAGCCTTTCCTTATCCACGATAATACTGTTCTGCTGTCCGTCCAGTATATAACGGCCTCTGGCTTGATACGATGTTCTTGTATGACGCTTGAAACAACGCGAGTTCCCAACACAGCGGCTTGAAGTTCAAGACGTGGAATAGACACTATTTTCAGCGGTGCTACTCTCGCCTTTGCTGAGACGAGTGTCACATACACTCGGCCATCTGGTGTAGTTGTTCTCCAATACACAGCTGTCGCGTAGGCTGTCTCACTGGCGTCTGTAAACACGTGTACTTGTATTGAAGCTGCGTCGCTGTAGCCGGGATAGCACCGCGGTATGCTGACTGTTTTCAACTGTTGTAATTGTCGCTTCCACGATGTCCACTGTTGAGATAAGTCTTCATTTAGCTTATCATCCCAGTCTGTACCAAGTCGCCACGCTTCTTGCAGTATTTGTTTGGCTCTAATCGTGATAGGTGAGGCGAGTCCAAGAGGGTCATAAAGAGACATAACGATGCGTAACGCTTCTCGTTTGGTAGGCGTTTCCTTTTCTAATAAGTTGCAGGGGAGTCGAGCAAGCTTTAGGTTAAAACTCAGCTCGTCAGTACTCGGATTCCACATTAAGCCGAGTATCTTCTCTTCTGATCTATCGCTGGCAAGACTAACTGTTTCTATAGGGCTTGAACTTGGCTGTAACTTTTCTATAACTTCCACTGAGTTTGACACCCATCTTCGTAATTCAAAACAAGCTTTTCTATGTATATCGCGGACTTCTGTTGCTATGCGCGCCGCTTCGTGCTCATCCCTGAAGCTGTCCAAGTAGTCATCCATATAATGGTTCTCTATTATCGCTTCTGCCGCTTCAGGATGTAAGCACGCGTGTTTACGCGCGTTCCAATTCTTTGCGAATATCGCTGTACACGGTGAGCTTGCTGCGCCGAATATTAGTGACTTCATACGGTATTCTGTTGGTGGGCCCTCCCGCCGGTCACCTCTCCACAGGTATCTAAGTGCATCTCTGTCCTCTGTTCTTACTTGCACTTGCATGAACATTTCTGCTATGTCGGCAGAGACGGCAACACGGTGGCGGCGAAACCTCATGAGCACACCAGGTAACGATTGCAGCAGGTCTGGTCCCGTAAGGAGGTAATCATTGAGCGACGCTCCCTTTGTTCGCGCGGCGGCGTCATGTACAATTCGTAGCTTCTCTGGCTTCGAGGGGTTGTATACGTCGAAGTGGGGTAAGTACCAAGTCCTCCCAGGAGTTCTATATGATGGGGCCTCTTCAGCATAGCCCTTTTCTATTAATAAATTCATCTGTTCTATATATTTCTTTTTCAGTTCAACGTTCCTGTCAAGTTTCTTCTCTATTGAAGTAAGTCTGTTGATTGCTATTTCATAACTGTCAGGCATCTCGAACTCTTCTTTTTTCCACAGAAGAGCTGTTTCTATATGCCCATTTTCTATCTGTTTCGTGTGCTTTTCTAATATATCTTCTGCTTGCTTTTCAGGGTCGGAGCGCGGACGACGTGGGGTGATCATTAGCGATTCAAGTGCAAAATGTTCCTTCAACTGTGCGTCTATGTTTTCATTAACAGATGACATCTGATTTACGAAGTGTACGGTGTGTCCCAGTGTTCTAGTGGACGTGCCGTGTAGTACCCATCCTAACGGCGTCAGCGAGGCGACTGGCTGGTGGCTGGGTCCTCTTCTGGTGGCGCTAGCGACGAGGAGATGCCAGTTATCTTGTCCGATAAGTATCTTTGGTACGCCCGTGTTGTATACCAGCTTCTCCTTTATATCTTCCAAATGTTTGCAGTCCAACAGGTCACGTTCACTGACTGTTTGTGGTAACAGGTTTAAGCCTGGGTACGTGCGTGCACACAGCGGCGTCTCTCTGTTTTCTGTGCTCTTCAAGGTAACATTTATTCTTCTAGCACTTGATATAACCATCGCCGTATCGCCAATCGTTCGAATCGTGAGTGGATCAGATGTGCCTTCTGCACCGATTTCTTTCGCTATATCTTCGTCTATAAGTGACACGGTGGAGCCATCGTCTAGCAGCGCGAACGTAGACGCTTCTCCCGCCGGTCCAACTACGTGCACGGGAACTATCTTCAAAAAGGCTTGAGTTTTCTCACAGACGCTCGAGCTGGCAACTATCTCCTGTTTTGCTTCTCCTTGCACGTTCCTCTTCTCGTAGTGCAGAAGATGATGATGGCGAGCTGTGCATTCTCCTATATTGCACTTCTTTGACTTGCATATGTGTCCCATGTAGCGCGGGCGAAGGCAGCCGAAGCACAGGCGATGTGTCTTCGCTAGTTCCCACCTTCTGTTCACGTCGGCAGACTTGAAAGCATTGCATTCTGATGCGTGGTGACCATCTCTTTCACATACTCTGCACTTCTGCGAGGAGGCGCGATCAGACGTGCGCTTCTCTGTAGCTGTATGCGTTCGCTGTACTGTTCGCCGCGTTGGTTGCTGTTCACTAATATTCTCCGCTGGGGCGAAAGCACTGCAGAACCTCGCATATTCTGTTACAAATTCACTGAAGCGGCTGAGATCCGGCAGAGATTCGTACTTTTCTGTGTACGTCCGGTACCACGTCACACGCAGAGAGTTCGGCAGCTTTTCAGTAAGCACTCGTAGTAATTCAGGGTTCACTAAATAATGTTCTTTCTTGAGTGCTTGCAGTGTAATAACGCTACTTCTAATCTTGCTGGCGAAAGCGCAAATATCCTTAGGTGCTTCTGTGCAGCGTGGCAATGTCTTCAGCTTGTCTGTCTCTGCCTGCGCTATGGAGTCTGGCCTTCCAAATTGTAATTCTAGTTCCTTCATAATTTCGTCCGGTCTGGCATTTCCTATTAACTCTGAGCTGACTGCTTCCAGAGCTCGACCCTTTAAGCTTCTTCTTAGTCTTGCTGTATTTTCTATATCGTTGAAGTATCTTCTTGTGGTGTCGTACAGCGCGCGAAACGATAGCCATTCTGTATGTGCGCCGCTGAACGTTGGTAAAGTCATAATGACTTTAGAAACCGCCGGATGTGGAGACACTATCGATGTATCCAGAGGCTTCCTGTCGGCGAGTGCCGCTATAGCGGAGGTAAGTCCCGTGATGAGTGGTGTCATCAGGTCCCCTCCCTGGTGATGAGTTTCCTTCTTCTGAGGAGCTTCATCTTCTGTACTGTTTTCTATTCTATTCTGTTGATGAATATCCTTCCTTGGAGGCGCTTCATCTTGTTCTATTCTGTTCTGTGGATGAATATCCTTCCTTGGAGGCGCTTCATCCTGTTCTATTCTGTTCTGTGGATGAATTCCCTTTCTTGTAGGTCCTTCATCATGTTCTATTCTATTCTGTGGACGAATTCCCTTTCTTGCAGGTTCTTCATCATTTTCTATACTGTGTGCCATCCTAAATAACGGCTCTGGTGCCTCTTCAAGCCACGACTTGACGTATTCTATTTTGGAGTGTCCGTCTTCTTCATAGTCAGAGTCGGAGTCCTCCTCTTGAGCCCTCTGAAGAGCTAACTGCGCTAACTGTAATTTTATCTTCAACATTTCTTCCCGGGCCTTCAGCACCTTCCTTTTCGAGCGGCTGGTAATAGCGGAGCGTCTGTCTTGTTCTTCTGCCGCACCACCTTCCTGGCTGGCTGTTCTCGATCGTGTCTGTTGCGATGGGCGTACTGTATCACTAGAGCCCTCTTCCGTGGTTGCGTGCATCGTAACAGGCGGTGTTCCCCCCCGCGCGGGGCGCGGGGAGAGGGGCGGCGGCGGCGGCGGCGCGTTGTCGCTTGTAGACGGCGAGCGTGGCTGCGTTTGGTGTCGAAGTACAGGCGTACTTGTAGATGCACCCGCGTCAGTGTCCCGCTTCCAGGTTTCAGGAGCTCTTCCCTTTGAACGTGTGACCGGCATCTTCAGTTCTTCAGTATTATGTCTTCAATTTTCAGCTCTGCGATCCGGCTCGAAGGACCAGCAAATGTGCCGGACGGGCGGTAATCGAACCCAACACGAATGTGTTGTGTAGATCTATGAACGACCCGCTGTCGTCCTACACCTATAGGTTCCGGATACAGCGCTGATCTTCGAAGACGTCGCGTAGGGCTTCACTATAGGGGCATACTGAAGTAAAACAAAACGATCTTGGTTCAATGCTTGAGGTGTTCTGCTTAGGCCATTAGGTGTTGAGGCTTGAAGAGTCTTCTATGGGTTACTGATTAACAGTGAACGATCTGTGTCCGCGCGCGCGCTCTTATATACCATTTGCCTCGGTTAGTGCCGTGTGCAAAACACCTCGTACAAACTTTATTTTCATTATCAAAACATTACATTTCTGGTTATAACTACGTCATTTTTAATAATACAATAATCATCTAGGTACCGTTAGATAGGTATCGATGTTACCTAACATGAAATATCTATACTATAACTCTAAACTTTACGATTACCTAGATATTGTAGTATAAACCTAGAATTTTAGTGCCTCCTAGACGTACTTTGAACTTTATCTGCTTATATTTTCTAAACTACTGAATCTATTATAATAAGATTTTACGTACATCTAGGGGACACCATTCTCTAAAATGAAACACCAAAGTAACTATTCTCTATTGATTAAAACCTAAGTTACAGACCAAATTATGACCTAAACATAAAAATAATTTTGTTTCTGCTATAACTTATAAACTATTTGTTTTATCTAAAAGGCAAATACATATTCGTGATTAGAACACTAAAGAGCACAATAAAAAGTGATTCTAAACATTATAAATCTAGATTTTAGATTAGCACTAAACAATTTCACCATAAGGTAAACAAATAATAGTTCGCTATTAACTTTTACTAATGGCGGTAGACGAACGACGTTTTCGTTCTCGTTCTCATATATAAACGTGTGGCACTCAAATTCACTGTTCATTAAATGTTATGCTAGCACACGCGTGTAATGTTTTTCTAGGTTTTAAATCTGTCTAGGTTCTGTCTATCACTGTATGCACTGTTTTAACACTATTTTCACAGGTGTCGCGAACACAATAGATGTTTTGTCATCACTGCCTTAAACGTTTACTGTCCCGGAAAGTGTTAAAAAGTAAGAAATCATTGCGTTTACAATTAATTGATTGTCCCCGGGTACTTTTTTGTCCATCGATAAAGATCTCTTATAAATTGTATCGGATAACGCACACTACGAAGAACTAAAAGTACCCCGTACAAAGTCCTTCAAATTACGGCGGTCACCGAGACCGGACTGGACAAACGTACGGGGGAATCCCCGAAACAAATAGAACTTACGTAACTAGGCGCAACAACGGTTTATTCCTAACCTGACCCGAAAACCTAACCCGCTCGCTGGTCAGGTTAGGAACAAGAATAAACAAAATATTTACTCCCAACTTAACCCATTTTCTAAGCTGTGTTCCTAACATAACCCGAACTTCTAAATAGATAGGTTTTTCCTGTTAGGAGCCCTATAACCCGTTGATTTGTACTAAAAAACTAAAGGATATCGGGAAAACAAGACAGAGATAATTTTAATGATTTTATGTTGAAAAAATGGGGGCACGCGATTTTCAATCTTTTTAACTTCTCATAGAAAATCTTAATTTTATACATATGTATTATAATACAGCACGTTTTACTATAAACAAGCAAAATAGTGTTGTTTTTAAAACAAAATCGTTAAAATTGTCTTTTACGACTGTCTTTTCTTTTCTCGATATTCTTTTGTTTTTTTTTTAGGACAAATCAAGGGCTCTTAACGGGACATCCTAGCACTAGCATATAGCAGCTCGGGTTACGATAGGAACGATGCGGCGTCGGGTCAGGTTAGGAAGAGGGTTGTTTACACTGGAATAAATTTTTTTTTGCTCGTTTCTTACCTGACCCGCAAACGTGTTGGGGTTTCGTGTCAGGTTAATAATCCGCAACAATGCACACGACGAACTTCTATAGCGTTGGTACGCTTCAATTTCTGGGCAACAAATGGCCGCACACCGTATGCGTTAATTCCGTGATAAGTACTGATAAGTACTTGGTTGAATTTTTGTTACACGATTCAGGGACTTTTATCCCACGGGGACAAAAGTCCCTCTTTTACACAGGCTTTTAGTGTGTGTGATGATATTTTATGTGCTGTACGTATGCACCGTTTAGGTGCAGAATGTTCAAGTTGCAAAATGTCCAGGTCGCAGAATGTCCAGGTTGCAGAATGTCTAGGTCCCTAAATAGTAATTATAGGAATTTCTGGATCTAGAGGAAATATACCTTAAGCTACCGAAACGAAATACATACAAATCAAATAAAAAATTCTTAACGCACCTCAAAAATATTACTGATTCAAAATTTGTTAAGTAATTTTTACGTAATTTTTGAAACTCTTATTATATTATTAATAGTATTCTTAAATACTGTAATAAGAGGCTATAACCACGTTAATACTATCTATACAGTATTGTAACACGGCCGATTTTTTTAAATAAATGCCTACACCCGCGCGGTGCGTAAGCATGCGATAGGGCGCCTCCAGCACTTTAATTACATTTGCCTACTTTGTTTATCCATTAGTTTTGTAATTGTAAATATACTTTTTTATATAAACAAACAAAATACTCTGTGAATTGTTTTTTGACTGGAATTGCAAAATTTATTTTTTCTAGTAGGTATTATTTATACACACAGTACAATAAACAACTATTACTAATAATAAAATACCACGTCTTTACTTGGTATTATACAAACTAAGAAAAAAAAATACACATGCCCCGAGGTTTTAACTCAAGCGTACCTACCGTATTATGATTCATAAACCGCCTATAACTACCTATTTCACTCGTGTCAATCACTTTCCTTTACTCTATTCACTTTATTTATTAATCTAGACATTTTTTGTTTCGGGAGATAAAAGGAAATATTTATCCATTATTCACTCAAGTGGTTTTATACTCATTGTTCTGCGACCATTGGACATTTTGCAACTTGGACATTATGCACCTAAACGGTATGCACACTGCCAAAAGAGGCAGACAAATTTCTTCAAGTCAAAAATTAGAAGGAATCTTTGGTAGTCACAGAAATAATTATCAAAATAAATAAAAGAAACGAAAATGTATAACTTCACTTTATTTCTGTCAAGGAAAATAATAGGTATATAGAAATTAGAAATCGTTAACAGGGGTCACATAAAAATGAACATTACATAAACTCATACAAGAGAGCACAGTTAAATTAATTATACGAGTTAAAGGTGCAAACACTTAACTTAAATATTGGAATGTAACATGTCAGCTATACCTAAAATCTCTGCAATAGGTGCTTACATACTTAAAATAGAAGTTGAACATGTTTCCTTAACTTTTGATTTGTTTTTAGAAAGATACATTTAGAGCTTCCAAATATTGTAGAGATCATAAAGAAGAAAGGTTTGTTCCATGACCTATCCGTAATACTTTTATTTTAATAAATATTACTATGTACATTGACAATATTAACACTATTGGTGTCGAATTAATTTTATTGCATTATATATTCGATTCACTTTTCTTCTTTCTATAATCCTAATATCTACATCTGATTTGAGTTCGCCAATAATGTTGACAACCTGTGAAGGCGAACTTTTTACTTGAAACAATTGGCATCTGCTCCCTACCGTAACATGGTTAAAATATTTGTTGTAAGTAAACCGTAACAGCAGTTATTTTCACTAAACATCTGTTTGATAATGAAACAAGTCACGATCTAGCTAAAGTACATGAGCAAGGCGAAGGCTAAATAAACACTTGTTCGGCGGCTAGGGCGTCCGCAAACGGTTTGACGACGCATCGCGTCGCGAAGTAGAATATCAAACCGAAAGTTATAGAGATAGGCAGCGCTGGCAACGCCTTCTTCAATATCGCTAGCAGTAGTAGTGTTAGGCACAGACCCTGTTGAAAAACATTGAAAATTTAATAACTACCTATAAATTCTGAAGTTGGTGCCAAGTAAAACAATAACTAGGTACCTATAGGTATTATCAATCTTAATTTGCTATTGTAGTAAGGTTCTAGTATATAGTTATTTAGTATTCACTTGGCACCAACTTCAAAATTATAAAATACTTATTTAATTATTTCTGATGAACTAAATCAAAATACGAATTACTTTGTGCTATGTAAATTTATTTTTTACTTTTTAGTTTCGTTCCTGTTTGAAGTCGGGTTTTTTTTTTTTTGCAATTTTTAGTGATGGATAAACCTAAATCTTACTTAGGTATTATTTTTGTACACACTAAACATTTTGGCATATTGAACTGTATGAAGTAAGCCCGACATGACTGCTGTTGAGGAATTCACCCGACTGTCTATGGTCACCTGTAACGGCACTTATAACCCATAAAGGAGCAAAGTTCTCATCATTAGAAATGAATTAAGTCCAAACACCAAGTAATTGCTGTAAATCGCTGAGGAGTTCCCTCGAATGTTCTTGTGCTCCATGATCAGATCGACTCCAAACCTTCACTAAATAGTAATGCCTTAAAATACTTAATGAAAAACATAACAAATGCACTAGTCGTCAATACGATTTTCGAAAGTTCCCCTATATTTCTCTGGGATGCCATCATCAGATCCTGGTTTCCTTAACATGGCACCACCCTTGGGATATCTCCTTTCCAACAAAAAAAGAATCATCAAAATCGGTTTATAAACGACGAAGTTATCCGCGAACACACATAAAATATACATATACATATACAGAGTGTATACGACGGTATGATATTAAATGCAATTACTTAAAGTATGTGACAATATAAAGCGTGACAAAAAAAAACAACTAAATATCTTCAATAGTTTCGACACAGGGCTACTTTTTAAATTTCTTCAATTCTAAACACTCTGTAAGTACGTCAAACAGTCACTGACTTAAGTCATCATAATCCACGTCGAAGGATAAACGTTGCCGCTCATTACAGGTCAGTGAACTTGTCATAAGAAATGGTGTATTACTTTGTTACTACTAAAAGATTTTGTTAGAAAATTAATTTTTTTTTTTTTCGTCAAATCATTTTTGTGATTAATATGAAATCGTTATACGGACTAGTAAGAGATGCCTTTTTATTTAATATCAAACCGTCGTATACACTCTGTATATACGATTTTTTGTATGTTTGTTTGAATGCAACGAATTAATTAAAAATCTATTATCTACTAAATTGAAAAATTCTTTCGCCTTTAGAAAATCAATAAATTCAGCAGATAACGTAGGCTACATTTTATTATGTTTAACATATTATTTTTAGTCATTTTCAGAATTTCAATATTTTAAGTAAATATGAATAATGCAATACTACACTATTTCTATAATATTTTCTATAAGAGTTTATTGTGAGATTGAATGAAACTTTTGATACCGATGCGAAGCAAGGGTGGACCTCTAGTTCATTTAATAAGATGGTAGTTATATCATGTAGGTTGATCTGGGGCAATGAATACTTACAATCAATATAGCTACAAAACAGGCAAGTGTCGTGTTCCAGTCTCCGTATGAGCTGGCTTTACCAACCAGCACGCTATAGAATATGAAGTCTCCCAATCCAAGCTTCACACCCTCTGTGAAACAAACAATCATATTATTGAGAGATCTTAAGGCTTATTAACTGGCCACGCAATAGAAAAACTTGTATAATTTTATTAAATGTTAATTTTTTAATTAAAATACCAGTTTATCGCGCAGGGCCGTATTAGATTTGACCTCACAGACCCGACACTATCTTTATTAGTCAAATTATTTCACAAAATGGGAGGCATCTTTTTCTGGTAACCAATCCAGGTTACCATGGATATCCAGAGAGACAAAATTCAACATTCTGGGCCTAACGGGCAACACTACTTGTGTACTAAAATAGCTGAGTTGAGTGACGTCAGCGCGGTGAGTATGACCGCGGTACTCACTCTCGTCGTCGGGCGTGGGCAGTGCGGCGCGCTCGAGGCTGGTGGTGTAGGCGGGCGGGCGCGCGCTGGTGACGTCAGCGCGGTGAGTATGACCGCGGTACTCACTCTCGTCGTCGGGCGTGGGCGGTGCGGCGCGCTCGAGGCTGGTGGTGTAGGCGGGCGGGCGCGCGCTGGTGACGTCAGCGCGGTGAGTATGACCGCGGTACTCACTCTCGTCGTCGGGCGTGGGCGGTGCGGCGCGCTCGAGGCTGGTGGTGTAGGCGGGCGGGCGCGCGCTGGTGACGTCAGCGCGGTGAGTATGACCGCGGTACTCACTCTCGTCGTCGGGCGTGGGCGGTGCGGCGCGCTCGAGGCTGGTGGTGTAGGCGGGCGGGCGCGCGCTGGTGACGTCAGCGCGGTGAGTATGACCGCGGTACTCACTCTCGTCGTCGGGCGTGGGCGGTGCGGCGCGCTCGAGGCTGGTGGTGTAGGCGGGCGGGCGCGCGCTGGAGACGTCAGCGCGGTGAGTATGACCGCGGTACTCACTCTCGTCGTCGGGCGTGGGCGGTGCGGCGCGCTCGAGGCTGGTGGTGTAGGCGGGCGGGCGCGCGCTGGTGACGTCAGCGCGGTGAGTATGACCGCGGTACTCACTCTCGTCGTCGGGCGTGGGCGGTGCGGCGCGCTCGAGGCTGGTGGTGTAGGCGGGCGGGCGCGCGCTGGTGACGTCAGCGCGGTGAGTATGACCGCGGTACTCACTCTCGTCGTCGGGCGTGGGCGGTGCGGCGCGCTCGAGGCTGGTGGTGTAGGCGGGCGGGCGCGCGCTGGTGACGTCAGCGCGGTGAGTATGACCGCGGTACTCACTCTCGTCGTCGGGCGTGGGCGGTGCGGCGCGCTCGAGGCTGGTGGTGTAGGCGGGCGGGCGCGCGCTGGTGACGTCAGCGCGGTGAGTATGACCGCGGTACTCACTCTCGTCGTCGGGCGTGGGCGGTGCGGCGCGCTCGAGGCTGGTGGTGTAGGCGGGCGGGCGCGCGCTGGTGACGTCAGCGCGGTGAGTATGACCGCGGTACTCACTCTCGTCGTCGGGCGTGGGCGGTGCGGCGCGCTCGACGCTGGTGGTGTAGGCGGGCGGGCGCGCGCTGGTGACGTCAGCGCGGTGAGTATGACCGCGGTACTCACTCTCGTCGTCGGGCGTGGGCGGTGCGGCGCGCTCGACGCTGGTGGTGTAGGCGGGCGGGCGCGCGCTGGTGACGTCAGCGCGGTGAGTATGACCGCGGTACTCACTCTCGTCGTCGGGCGTGGGCGGTGCGGCGCGCTCGAGGCTGGTGGTGTAGGCGGGCGGGCGCGCGCTGGTGACGTCAGCGCGGTGAGTATGACCGCGGTACTCACTCTCGTCGTCGGGCGTGGGCGGTGCGGCGCGCTCGAGGCTGGTGGTGTAGGCGGGCGGGCGCGCGCTGGTGACGTCAGCGCGGTGAGTATGACCGCGGTACTCACTCTCGTCGTCGGGCGTGGGCGGTGCGGCGCGCTCGAGGCTGGTGGTGTAGGCGGGCGGGCGCGCGCTGGTGACGTCAGCGCGGTGAGTATGACCGCGGTACTCACTCTCGTCGTCGGGCGTGGGCGGTGCGGCGCGCTCGAGGCTGGTGGTGTAGGCGGGCGGGCGCGCGCTGTCGACGCGCAGGCTGCGCTGCTCCGCCGCCCGCGCCTGCCACGCCGCGTCGAAGCCCGCGCTCACGCCGCCCGACAGCGAGTTGCGACTGCCTACAGTGACAAAACTGCATCGTTAGCATTCTCGATCTTGTCCATGAGTTGGATGCTCCTAAAAGAACATTATGAGGGCAGCAGACAAGATTTTGCCTTCAGTTGCAATTACGAGAATCAAGAGGTGAAATTCACCAATATGACGACTCTTAAACTCTACTGATTGCTCTCCATAAGACAAAATGGGATTCTCCAATTTAAAAAATAGATCAATTAGTGGTCGAGTATGAAGCGAGGAATGAAGTGATTTAGTAATGTCGTGTGATATGGGGTGTCGGATATAGGAGAGAACGGACCGTTGGGGTTGAGAGGTCGCAGCTCGCGCGAGCGCCGCTCACCTTCCCTCGCCCCTCGCCCCGCGGCGCTCTCTGCGCTTCCTGCTCCTTCCGTCCCACCTGGCGTCGTCGTTGACGCGAGGCAGTACATCACAGTCGCTGAAATTTTCAAAATTTCACTAAGTTAAAATACAATATCAATAGAAAATAAAAATAAAAATCTTTAAGAAACAATGAGCGTACTGTGTTGTCACTCCAGTACATACTTTTATTCATCAACAGTAATTATTTCTTTAGCTACTTTAACTCCATCAAATTTTAACCTAGTATTAATTGTGTAGCATACATCTATACATTATACAAAATAACTGATAATAACATAGTGCATAACAGTTATCATTCAAACTGACCTACATACCGAAGAAAGAATGACCACTGCAATCACATTAATATTTAATTAGAAATGAAATCAATACTTACATGAATATATTAGAGCGGGAAATATGGGTTCGTTTCGTTCTTGTGCGGTTTCTACTAATATTCGCAGAGGACCTTTTGGAGTTAGTACTGCTATAAGATCTGTAGATCATAAAGTTTTAAATATGGTTTTATTTTTTATAGCATTGAAATCAAAATACAAAAGCCTATTAATTACGTCCAATATCATCGTCGTCGACACAATTATGAACATATATATATCTCAATTTGGCCAAAATGGTATATACGCCAATTGAACCCAAAGGTATCGATATTATGTTGTGTCCCATGTAACAGGAGACTATATGAGTTGCCATGTACCAGGCACAATTCCTGACTCCCAGATATAGTATTGTTATGTGTGTTTGATGTAAAATACCAGTAACGCGATGATGAGTTTATTCAAGACTCACACAATACACAACAGTACCAAAATAAAGCAATAAACACATATATTGCATGTATAACGATTTGTAGATCGCACACTAAAGAGTTGAGTAAAAACACACACTAGGGAATGTTTCCTATATGTCTCAATAAAACTATTTTTAAGTCAAATAACACTTACCCCATATTGAAATAACAGCGAGGACAGCCCAAGTGGTCCACTCAGGCAGGTACTTAATAAAAACAAGTGCCATCAGGGCAGCTATGAATATCAGGTACGCTTGCTGGAGCCTCAGCGGGCCCTTCCAATGGATCACAATCATGCCCATCACACCAAAGTTCCACATAACAAATGCTAGAGTTATGTAGTCCATTGGTATGTTATATGCACGTAACGCTTCTCTAAGAAAGAATACTTTTATTAAAATTTATATGTTGGGACTTGTAGGTAATTGACAGCAGAGTAGATTGATATACAAATTTAAGCATACTTGTTGCCATGATTCTATAAGTGAGGAGCTACTTTGTAAAATGTAGTATAACCTAAATTAACTTGTTCTTAATTTAGGTTGTCATACCAAGATTTATTACTATCTAATTAAGGAATTAACAATTACCAAGTTATTGGGTTGTGGATGTCAGATGGCATTAACAATATATGCAGTGCTAAATTTATTTATTAACAACAATATTATAATTTTATACAAATTCATTGACATTTACAAAAAACTGACTCCAAATTAATACTGAAAATTATAATATTCAGAATACTTACTCTATATACAAATAGGAAAACAAGAACAACAGCATTAGAGATGAGAGTATAAGCCACCCATGTATAATTTTATAACATCGCTTTTTGTATAACACTATAAGTAACACAGTCATCAAGGCAATTACACTCAGTAGGATCATTGAATTGGCTAGGGCGTTCCATACTTTAGTTACTGCGTATGGACTCTCTTCATGAAATGGTGTATAAGCTCTGTAAACAATAAAATTACATTAATGTTGCAAGACCTTTGTCTGATTTTTTACATCTCTTACCCTAAGATAGATAGGCTCAGAGTTTTAGAAAACACACGAAGTAGGTACACCTAGACTCAGAATATATGATTAACAAAACAAAGCATTTAAAACCTTTGAGATTTTTGTGCTGTATTTGTTTCAGAGTTCTTCATGCAGGCGGGTTCAGTAAATAATCTAATTCTATTACATCCATAAATACAAAAACAGCATAAAGTGTACTTACAAATAAACATCTTTGACAGAATAAAAATTAATTGATGATATTGTAGCAACTACAACCAGCATACACAAGGTGACAGGCACAAATAACTTAATAACATGACGAGCTCCATATTTTAGTTCAAGCTCTTCTATTTGAGGCTCTGATGGAGGCACTGGCGGTGGTGCCGGAGCTCCTGGAGGTGCCGAGCTACTGGCATCCCCAGGAGCACTTCCCTCTGAATGCTCCACACTCTACAAATAAAGAAATTATTTCACATTAAAAAGATTAAGAAATTATTTAAATTGCTATCTATTAGAGACTAAGTTTCCTTATATTCTTCCCATACATAAATGGTTTATTAACAAACTTTTGCTTACTGTAAGTGTTAAAATAGCCTGAAAGTTTAAATTGCATCTTCCCATAAAAATGCATAAGTAATTCAAATGTCAAACATATGGGTAAGACTAGAATCTTAGACAGGAGATAATGAATGAATTCTTTTTTTAAAGTTTCTGAAAATACGAAATTTTTTTTATTTCATCTTTTATCCCATAAATCGGTCTGGTTCCAATGGGATATATTGTAGGTTTCTCAACTATCGACCACATCCATGTTTTAGAACAACTCATCGAAAAATATAAAGAATTCAATAGACCACTATATATAGCTTTTGTGGACTACTCCAAAGCGTTTGACAGCATAACACACACATCTATATGGCAGACATTGGAAAAAAATAAAGTAGAAGACAGATACATACAAATCATTAAAGACCTATATTCTAAAAGCACAAGTAGAATAAAACTAGAAACAAAAGGTGCAGAGTTTCCCATCAGACGAGGGGTAAGACAAGGTGATCCTCTTTCTCCGAAACTATTTATAGCAGTCCTAGAAGGTGTCTTTCAAAATACAGATTGGGCAAACAAGGGCATACAGATAAAAAATCAGCACCTAACACATTTGAGGTTTGCGGATGACATAGCTGTTCTCAGTGAAACTGCACCAGCACTGGAAAAAATGCTACAAATCCTAGATGTGGAAAGTAAAAAAGTGGGTCTGAGTATGAACCCAAACAAAACTAAAATCATGTCAAATAGTTTTCACAAACCTATAAAAGTAGATGGAAAAATAATAGAATATGTGGCATCCTATATCTATCTAGGGAAGCAGGTATAGTTCGACACTACTAATAATGAAAAGGAAATTCACAGGAGAATAAACATAACTTGGAACAGGTACTGGGCACAAAAAGAGATCTTGAAAGGAAATTACAGTTCTGAATACAAAAAGACTGTAATGGACACTTGTCTACTTCCATGCCTAACATATGCATGCCAAACTTGGGTATTTGATAACAAAACTAAATGTAAAGTAAGGTCATGTCAAAGAGCAATGGAGTGCAGTATGCTGAAAATGAAAAGAATATATAAAGTCAGACACGAAAAAATAAGAGAAAGAACCAGAATTACAGATGCCTTAAAGCATGCCCTGAAACTAAAATGGCAATGGGCAGGACACGTTTCTCGTCTGAAAGACAATAGATGGACACTTACAGTCACTAAATGGCTAGGGCCGAAAGGAAAAAGGAGAGTTGGTAGACCCCAGAAACGCTGGGTTGATGACATTGTCCATG
The DNA here is from genome assembly GCA_963082885.1 of Parascotia fuliginaria. Taxonomy (NCBI): domain Eukaryota; kingdom Metazoa; phylum Arthropoda; class Insecta; order Lepidoptera; family Erebidae; genus Parascotia; species Parascotia fuliginaria. The sequence goes on from OY720188.1 coordinate 10,709,129, forward strand.
CTGCTGGGAAAGAATGGATGATCAAGGGTCAGGACAGAGAAGATTGGAAACGGCTAGAGGAGGCCTATACCCAAGAAAGGATCCATAACTAGTAAAATAAAATAAGTTACTAAGTATACTAACAAAATTTAATTAAATATAAAAATTACTAACCACACTAACACAAAGTTTAAGTCATGTAAATGGTATGAAATTAAATAAAGGCTTTATTATTATTATTATTATTACATATAAATACTTCGATATTATTTAGTCATTACGTGTACCTATGTGTCACAGTATAAGCTATAGCATAGCACGGGAAAACAATTTTACTCCAGTTATTAAAATCAAGCCATAAAAAAGAGATAATAGGTATTAAAAACACTATAATATTTGAATGGCTGTAAATAAATTACGTTTACACATAGTTATGTGGGTGTATACTGTTTAGTCATAGCATTAATTTCCTTTAGATTTATGTAAGTACCTATTTACATCTATATAGGTATTTTCTGCAACTTACGTGTGAAGGGGATAGTTCAATTACTTACACCATATGTGCGCAGAGCCTCGGATTTAGTCTTTCGTTTCCTTGCTATCCTTTCGGCAATCTCCCTATCAGGGCGGGCTTCAGCTATGTGGCCGTCCATGAGTGCCGTGTGCTCTGTCACCTCCTCTGTATCACTACCGGTGTCACTCATTCAATAATTCTTTGGATCGCAGACATTATGATATGACTTCGTTTGATTTTCAAAGGCTGAAATTTTATAGAAAAAAACAAAGGTTTCACCGAACGTAGATAGATACGCGTCGTTAAATTCTACACTTGCTCCACACAGATTATTAAAACTAAAAGAACAAGTTCTCGCTCACAGACTTCACTGTGCTCACAAACTAGGGATGTCCGATATTCATCGATGGCGAATAAACATCGACGTTTAACTAGAAAACATCGATGTTTTGACATCGATAGGTTGACTTCGATAATATCGTTACATCGATGTTTTAAGAGTAAAATATCGATACGTGAACTATTACTTCAATTCAAGCGCCGTCTAGTGTGCATTAGGTAATTTAAGTCTACTAACTTAAATCTTGCTACAATTATGATATTCCGAATGAAGTACTTAAAAAAACGGTACTAAAGAGGTCTAATTTTAAAAAAAAACTTAATTAATATCCACAATTAAAACTTGTTTTTAATTAAATTGAAAAACAAATTTTAATTAAAAAACATATTCCAGTATGGTTTATAACCATAACTATATTTATTACCAAAAACATCGATGTTTTAGAGATATCGATGTTTTTCAATCGATGTTTATCGTACATCGATATTTTTGATTCGATGTTAATATCGATGTAAACATCGATGTTTTTCTAATATCGATCATTCCTATCTCAAACTAAATAGAAAACAGGGAGATAAGGCCCCGTTCACACGGCATTGTCCTGCACCAGTGTTTCCACTTTAATTCCTTTCCCCAAGCCTCAATTCAAATTTTCCTTTCTCAGGGCTTTTTCCCCCTCAAAAATTTTTCTGCTGTGGTTTTTACTTTTGGTCCTAGTGTAGTAACTAAAAAAAAAAGTCTTTTTAAATTTTTCTTCTATAGCCTGCCCACGCCTATGGTGATACTATATGATGATAATATTATTTACACTAATTGCGTCAACAAAATCAAGGCCCTAAACAGAATGGAAATAAGGGTAAGTATACACCACCTGCACGTGTTGTCACTGTTTCATATAAACGGCAACACGCTAGTCCACGAAAGAGTCCATAGGTATAAAAATAGTTCCGAAATTTACCGCAATATTTTAAGCTAGGTTTTACCCATGATTGCACGCAATTACCCCTTTTAATGTCTTCCCCTTATTCTCCCGCTATGGATCCTAATTTCCCCTCAAATAAGGAATTTCCCCTCATTGTGGAAAAACTGTCCTGCACGTATTTTTGCAGTGTAGAAGTCCTAACGAATAAATAGTGGCAGTAGCGTGTATAATCTATGGTGTTACTGATTGCGAATATTAGTAGATTTCATTAACTTTTACCAATTTTAGTGAGATTTCCGATTGTGTCAAAGTTAAAAATGTGAAACACAGGAGAAATCAAAACAATTTTTCATAGAAGTTACGTCAATTATAATCATTTACAGTTAGTGCAGATTGATTAATTGAAATTAACCGAATTCTAGCTGGCAAGCTCACTTACGATGGTGATGATGAACGAAATTAGATTATACGCTCAACAATATTTTAAATGGCAGCCACACGGCATAAATTATGTAGAGTTAAAAAAAATGTCAGTAATGTCTAAGAGTAAATATGTACTTCTCTTGAATGAAACTAAGTTAGATAGTCCATCTTTTGTTTTCACGGAAGATGGTTGTCATTTAATTTCATCCACATTTTTTCTATTTTTTATCATTGTAATATAGGTACCATTAATATCATCAACAAGAATAATATTATTCTAAACTTGACGCTGGCAGAAATAGCTGACACAATCGTCGGCTCTGTTGCCAAAAAAAAGGAGAAGAAGAAGAAGAAACTAAGATAAACAGAGTGTATACGACGGTATACATTTTGATACTCGTACGTAATGATACTATGGACCATAGGCACCGGAGTGCTTATGGTTGGCTGTAATATGGAGGGCTGTTCCGGAGGGTGATATTGAATGCAAATACTTATAGTATGTGACATTATAAAGCGAGAAAAAGAAATCAACTAATTATCTACAATAGTTTAGACCGTTTAGACACAGTACTTTTGTTCTTTTTCTCCTTTTTTTTTTGGCAACAGAGTCGACGATTGTGTCAGCCTGGCTATTTCTGCCAGCGTCAAGTTTAGAATAATATATTCTTGTTGATGATATTATTGGTATATTACAATGATAAAATTAGAAAAAATGTGGATATAATTAAATGACAACCATCTTCCGTGAAAACAAAAGATAGACTCCCCCCACAGTACTTATAAGTAAGTAATCTAAACACTGTACGTCAAACGATCACTGACATTTATGTCATATTCCACATCAAAGGCTAGGTTGCCGCGGTTGCCGCTCAATACAAATATGTCAGTGAACTTGTGTTTACGCTGTATTACTTTGTTACTAAAATATTATTTATATTGTTAGAAAATTTTAAATTTTTGATTTTTGTCAAATAATTTTTGTGATTAATTTGAAATCATTATACAGACTAGTAACAGTTGCCTTTTCATTTAATATCAAACCGTCGTATACACTCTGTTTTATTATATATAGCGGAAGAGTTTGTTTGTTTGTTTGAACACGCTAATCTCTGGAACTACCAGTAGGATTTAAAAAAATATTTTTGTGTATCATAGCCCATTTCTCGAGCAAGGTGATAGGCTGTAATATCACGCAACTGGCGATGCACACTGGTCCGATTTTAAGAAATCGGGATCATAGGGATCGAAGTCCGAATTGCGGTTTAATTTTTTAAAATTAAGAGCGTTCACCATAGAACAAGGCGTTCACACAAAAGAGGAGCGTTCACACAAGGGTATTTTGACATCAGACTTTATAAGTTCGATCAACAGTCAAATTATCGGAGCTTTATTTTATAAATGTTTTCAGAACACTTTATAGAATTTCGTAAAAGCTGTATCTAAAGTAAGTAACCATAATGCTTACAGTCTATTGATATGCAAATAATACATTGGAACTTTCCATTGGGTTTTTTTCATAGTAAAATAACTGTAAGCATTATGATTACTTACATTTTAAATAGCTTTTACGTAATTCTAAAAAGTGTTCTGAAAATATTTATAAAATATAGCTCCGATTAAATGATAAAAATTGAAAACCACAAAAATATGACACTAAATTGCGACGTTGCCACTCTTTTGTGTGAACGCTCATATGGTCTTTGGATGATTATATTAGGGAATAACTTTTTTAAAATCGGTGCTTATTGACAAGAAAATTTTTTTTTTATTTTTTGTATGGAAAAATTTAGTATTTTGTAATCATTTTATAATCAGGCAAAGTTGTTAACACCAAACTTGTAGGAGGACTATAAAGGGTACAATACTTCACATTATTTTGTTAGACACATGCGTCATATCTCTGCCCGTTCAAAAACGGCAGGCGTTCAAAGTCTCAATTTATTATTATGAGGTTTGATAGATACAAAATAGTTTTATTGACGCTAAAATAGCCTAATTCTATTGAAAAATGACAACAAACTTTACCCCAAGATGAAGCACTCGCAGTTCTTACTGGGCTCAATCTTTCAAAGTGGCAATATTTAACATTATGATAAACACTAACAAATGAAAATACAATTGCTTTACCATCATATCACAAAATAATTGAACCTAAAAAGTCGTGCTATCCTAAAGATATAGCGATATCTGAATCAGGAGTCCAGATTAAGCTTCAATCAATTCTCGATTTGACAGTCAAGAAACTGTTTAAAGTAATTGGCCATAACAAATTTGAGTAAAGTTCTCTCAAGAACTTAAAGATGGCTACGAGATATTCTTATGTAATCATTCAATAATTTTATTGAAAAAGTTTGCTTGACATCTGTTTGCCTGTGACTATGTCTTGTATAAGCCTAGGCCTACCCTTACATAAAAATTTTCTTACAATTACTGGCAACCACAGAGTACCTGGCAACTCTTCTACTACCGCAGAGAGATTGTTTTCTACTCTCTGCAGAATACAATTTTGGTTGCGTGCCTCAATGGCCCAGGAAAGATTATCCGGGCTAGCTCTCTTTATATAAAAACACAAAGATGTGAACCTGGATATCGATGAAATTATCAAAGTTTTCGTGAAAAATAAACTTATACTTCAATTTGTAATTTAAGTAATAATCCAGTCAACGAATGGCTAAAAAAGGGGTGTAGGTGGGTGAGCGAGTAATTCAAAAACATGTTTAGAGTAATCAGGGAGTGAACATACTGAAAATCCCCTCTCCTAGGAGGTGAGCTGAAGAAGCGGGAGGGGTTTAAAGTACCCATTTTTCAGTTATTCGCTAATACCTCAAAAAAATGAATCCTAGAGAAAAATGATTTTTTATTGAATGAAAGCTTATAAAATTCCCTACAAATTTTATCTTGTGCAAATTTCCAATAGTTTTTGAGCCACACGCTCTAAAAAAATAGAAATAAACAAAAACACCGCTTGTGACATAAAATTATACGAAGGTACATTTAATTCGTAGAATGGGCAGAAAGGAGGTAAAATATTAACCCAAATTCATTTTTATTTTTTAAATATTTACCTACAACACTAATACATTCATCGGATCGATTAATTAATATGTATACAATTCCATCAAAAAAAAGATTGTCTTTGTCTAAAAAATAAGTTGAAACGGTGTTCTTCATTTCTTTGTAGGTCAAAAATTTCATGCCTTCATCATTTTTTTTGAAAGTATACACAAATTAATTAATCTGATCCATGTATAAGTATTGTATGTGGAAATATAAAAAAAAAAATGGTTTAATATTTTAACTCCTTTCCGCCAACTAAAAGGTTTTATTTAGTTTGTATAATCTTATGCCACAAGCGGTGATTTTGTTCATTTCTATTTTTCTAAAGCATGTAGCTCAAAAACTATTGGAAATTGAAAATGTGCACAGTACAGAACACTATTCTCTAAAATTTATATATATATATTTTAGAGAATAGTGTTCTTCTATCAAATTTTCTACAACTTTCATACTGTGCACATTTTTAATTTCCAATAGTTTTACATATAATTTTTTACATATATATTTATGTGTAATAATGTAGTACTATATGTATGATTTTTATGTATGTTTATAATTATATTTATACATACAAATGTGTATTGTTATGGTCTTATTTAGTAAAATATTCAATATTAGTATTAACAATTTTATTACATTTACTATCTGCTATCATGCACCTACTGTGGTTCAACTCTGCATTAAGCATTAAGTCCGCCGTTATACATTCTGTGTGTAAGAAGCTTAAATAAATAAATAAAATGTACCATTTTGAAGACATTAGTGAAAAACTCAATCTTAAACCCTCCTCCCACTCCGGCTCACCTCCTAAGGGAGGGCACTTTTAATATGTTCACTACCTGATTACCCTAAACATGTTTGTGAAGGAATTGCTAAGTTACTCGCTCACGCACTCTACACCCCATTTTTAGCCATTCGTTGACTGGACTACATGACTCATGCATTATTGTATAAGAGCGAGTTCATACTCCGACTCACACTTGGCCGATTTTTGAGTGGCTTCTGGATTCCACTGACTGTTTACCATCGGGAAGAGTAGAGTCACTTTGAAAGGCTTATAAAAAAAGCTGTGACCACAACCTGAATCCGCGCCTGTATGTTGCAGTAAACATTTTTAACACTGAGATCCTCTACAGTAAGTTCCACATTTATGCGATGTAATAGCGTAACGCACAATAAATCACTGTTTTTTATATCACCACTGCCTCTCAGTAGCAAATAAATATCCAAATTCGTAATAAATTCAGACATTATTAGAAAGAGCACAAAACGTATTGAAACTACAAATTGTAAGAATCGAATGATGATTTTTATTATAACAATCAAACGGGTAATTTAGTATCGTGTATTGGTATGGAGAGGATGTGGATAAGGTAAACAAGTTTAAAGCGCTAACTACCTGCCTAGGGAGGTGATTAGCGCCATTGTCTAAAAACAATAGCAGGTAGAAGGTTTATTGACAAATATGTATGTAACAGGTATTTAGGTAGTAGGATAGATACCAAACGTGACGCAGAGATATGACGCAAGTGTCTTAGAAAATAATGTGGAGTATTGTACCCTATATATTCCCTAGAAGTTTGGTTTTAACAACTCTGCCTGATTATTAAATAATTACAAAATACTAAATTTTTCCATACAAAAAATAAAACAATTTTTTTTCTCGGAAATGGGCACCGATTTCAATAAAAGTTACTCCTTAAAAGAGATTTATAATCATCCAAAGACCTTAATTTAAAAAATTAAACCACAATTCTAATTTCGAACCCATGTCCCTAATTTCTTAAAACGGGACCAGTGTGCGACGGTAGCAAACATAGATTATACACTTAAATGGAGCAAAGCTGTAAGAAATTACGTGGGTGAAACCGCGTCGCAGAAAGCAAGTAACTTGATAAAGAAGGGGTAATATTTCACGGAGTACAATTTTTCTGTTTGAGATATTAATATTTATGCAAAAATAGTATTCTTAAGGTAAAAGCTTTTTGTAAACGTTTCTAAAACAATGTTTTTCGTAAACTTTTGGATCTTTTATACTTCATGTTATAAAGCGTTATGAATACGTAGGTAAGTACGTGTTTACATATTTTGGTACATCACATGATTTTTTTTTAAAAATCCACGACGGCGTCCCTCCAGACGACCAGAGTGTCAGGGTTACGGAAGACGTTCGCGCATTCTTTCGCCTCAATATTATTATTACTCACTACCTGTATCAGTTTATGTCATCTATCATCCATCATCATCACTATGGTGTAAACAGTATCTTGTACTTTGTAGTTAAGAAACACCCTTGTGTCGCAAAAATAAAAAATAATTTAGAACTAGTATCCCCGAAGCTGTCAACTAGGTACTTCACTGAGTCATACCCGCGCGTTTTGAAACTTGACTGATCGAAAAGTCGAAACTAATGAGTGAACCCAATTTGTAACCCCCCCTGTGTGTGTGTGCATGGCTGCGAGTCTGCCTGTGGCATCGTATCTTCCGAACGGATGAACCGATTTTCAAATTGTTAATTTTTTGTTTGGAAGGTGAACTAGTCGGGAATGTTTTGTGTCGGATTTTATATTTTTTTACAACACCCTTTATTGGGTATCAGTATCAAATGAAAGGGCTTGACTAGTAGAAAAATGTACACTAAATATAAAGCTTTCAATTTAATATATAGAACGCCCTCCAGACCACACTACAAACTCACGCAAGAAGTCGCTGCGAAAGTTCGATATGTTGTCGTCATAGACGCGCTATTATTCGTTAGTATAAGTTGGTTATTAAATAAATAAAGAAAATAACAATTTACTTAGCATGTTTCAGTTTATTACTCACAAACTCTTCAAGAACATTTGGAATGTATTTAACTAGGTCACTTTCAGTTTGTTTGTATTCATTTTCAATCCATATATCTTTAAGGCGGCTGATGATAGGGCCATACATTTTGCCTGGAGGTACTCCAGCTTCTTTTAGCTTTTTACCAGAAATAGGAAATCTTGGTATTTCCCAGTTACTGAATTGTTCTAGTAATTTCTCATCACCTCTATATTTTAGAACTTCTTTTACATATTCAACTGCATCCTTTTGTTTTATTTTAGTATTTAGTACTAATTTTTCATATGGCCTGAAAAAGGGAATAAGAAAAATAAGACAAGTTTCTAAGTTTACATTAGACATCTATACTATTATAAAAAGAGGAAGAGTTTGTTTCTTTGTTTATTTGTTTCTTTGTTTGAACACACTAATCCCTAAAACTACCACTAGGATTTAAAAAAATCTTTTTGCATATGATAGTCCAGTTCTTGAGGAAGGTTATAGGCTATGTAACATCACGCTACTGGCGACGGGAGCAGAGCAGTAAGCAAAGACGAGGGTGAAACCGCGCCGCGGCAAGCTATTAACTGATATAGAGTGGACTTCATAACAAATAGTTAGCTTAAAATTGCTAATATCTTTTGTGCAAGTTAGATCATCAATGCCTGTACATTTCACAGAAAGGCTTAAGAGATAAGCAGATTACAGAATAAATTGCAAAATCAGCAAATATCTTGCATACTTACAATAAAGCTCTATTAGCTACTTTATCCTCTCTGTGTTCCACTAAAAAGTATGTCAGATCTCTTTCATATCCTGAGAATTTTAATCTGTTTTGTAACATTGTGACTTCATCCAAATCTAGAAGTAATGCTGCCAAGTAACTCATTGGATGTAGTTTCAGATGTTCGGCCCTTTTCAATAGTCTGTCCAGTTCATCAATATTTGGAGATGGTGGTAAACCTGTGTAGTGATTGTGTTATTAGTTTATAGTCAAGGTAGTTTTATTTATAACATTGTGGTAATATATAGCCTATGTCACACACTTATATTATGGTTTTCTGTGTGCAAGAATTTTTCAAATTGGTTCCATAGATTTTGAGTTTATCCATAATAAACAAACTAAATCTTATCTTTTTATAGTATGTTTAGATTTAGACAACACAGAACATAACATAAAACATTACCTATGTATTGACCAACTCCTACATCAATCATTGTCCTCAACAGACTGCCAGCAAAATTGCCTTGTAATGTCTTTTTTAGTTCCACCCATATTCTTTCTCCTGATATATTCTGTAATCCCTCGACATTATCTTTTAAAACTTGGAGTGTTGCTTCATCATGTTTGTTTGCTTCCAATGCTATTTTTCCATAGAATCGAAAATATCTCAATATCCTTAGATAGTCTTCTTTAACTCTTACTTTAGCATCGCCAACAAAAACTATTCTATGGTTTTGTAAATCTTCATATCCAAAGAAATAGTCATAAACGGATCCATCAAAACCTGTACCAATAAGCTTATTTAAAGCATTAGCTTTATTGGATATTAATCAAAGTTGTGATAATATAGCAAAAGTTAAGATGTAGTAATGGAGAAATCTATTTTAAGAGTGGCTGCCCATGACAGAAAGTTTACACTATAAATTTCTTTTTGATTAACGAAAACAAGAAATAGTAACAGCAACAGATCAAGGCTCTACTGGGACATTGTCTAACAGTGTTTCTAGGTAACTTCACTACAATCAACCTAATGAATTGAATATGATGATGTGAACCATAGTTGGTATATAAACAAAACAATACCTAAAAACATAGAATTAATAGTAAGATCTCTTCTATTGGCATCTAATTTCCAATCTGTAGTAAATTCAACTTCAGCATGCCGGCCGTCTGTGACTACATCTATCCTCAATGTGGTAACCTCAAAGTTCTCCTTGTCATGAATCCTTGCTGTTATTGTACCATGTTTCTCACCATTAGCATTGATCATTCTAACATTTTCTGCTGTGAACATATCTTTCATTTGCTGAGGAGTTGCTGTTGTTGCAAAATCAAGGTCTTTGGGAATCTGGTTTAGTAACAAATCCCTGCAAACATGTAATAAAGTGCATTGATAAAATAATACAACAGAAAAATAATAATTTAGCAATTTTGTTTTCATGCAACATGTAAGCCAATTTTCGTCTTCCCAATTTAATGCTGAGAAAGTTACTTTTATACTGTGATATTAAACATGGTAAAGATGGCAGACTTAGAAATAATTAAAATAAGGAGTGCTTAAGATGAGAGTGCTGAATAGTACTAATTTACCTGACTGCTCCACCAGCTACTCTTATCTCATATTGATACTTCTCGAACAATCTCTTCAGCTCCTCAACTTCAGGAGTAAATATACTTTTGAATTCTGCAGAGTCTAGTTTTAAAACTACGGGATTTTCTCGACATTTCAAACTCATGTCTATTGTTGACCGTATTCTACGTTTGACAAATGTTGTGTGACTGCTATACACCTAGAAGGTGATCAAATATTATTGCTGTTGATACAGTACCTAGTTAGGTTAGTTAAAATTTATTATGAAACAAACAGAAATATCCGGCAGATAACCTATTATTGAAATATGTTGTGGCAAAGTTGCAAAATTACCCTTTTTGGCAAGTAAAGGACGAATTTCGTTATCCCTAAAAACGTACTGTACATAACGTTCAAATAAATAATACAAAATAAACTAAAAATTTTATTTTGATTGAATTGACATAATTACTTAGCCATAGATTAATCACTCTAAACTAAACCCACAGAGTTCATTTTACATACTACTACAGAGTACTTTTTATTACTGGCATACTACTAAACCTCAGAACAAGGATTAAAGCTTTTATCTATATCTATATCTATATCTATATCTATCTATACATATAATAAAAATGTAACCGATCGATCGCTGTCTGTACATGGAAGATATATGAGAAAAAAAAAGATTGGGACCTTTATCAACACAAATAGAACCCAAAACAATGATTGTTACATTTTTTGTCTGTTTGTCTGTTTGTCTGTGCGTTTGTTCACGCTAATCTCAGAAACGGCTTATCCGATTTAGATATGGTTTTCACTAATACATTGTGGTAAGCTTCACTTAACATTTAGTGTTTGTTTCATGTCAATCGGTTCATAATTAAAAAAGTTATGCCAATTTAAAGAAACACGTCATACACATTGTATGTAGGTATTTAGTTTAGGTCAGTTTGTTTTCAAATTAGGTTACCACGACTTATTTCTATATTAGTTAAAATGTAATTACTTTATTAGTTAAAATGTAAATACAAGTTACATTTATATTTTTCTGGATTTATTTTATTTTTTTAATTTTTGTGATTAATACCTGTTTGTTAGCTTACGGTTTTGTTTTCAGGTTATGTTAACACGTCTCATTACGGAATAGGTGAAATTGAATCGAATTACGAAATAGTAGTTTAGAGTTACGCTGGTTTCAGCATGAATGGGTCGGATCGACCGGGAAATTACTACCCTCTCATAGAAGATCGACGTAAGAGTAATAATATCCATACTATTTTCGTTCGGTGAGTGAGTGCCGGAGGCCCAACTGATGCAGAGATGACAATCCTCGCAGCATGTGTGGGACCGGCTGAGTATCTGCGGAGTCATTTTGTGGATGGTGTGGCTTGACCCACGGGCCAGGGAGACCCGTAGAAACGATGGTGCCGCTGGCCGCTCGCGGCATAGTACAGGGGCCCAACTAGGCCTAACCACCCTAGGAGGCTCCCCCATAAAGTCGCACATAATCCCGGAGCGGTTCGTCGTTTGGTGTCCGGATTGTGAGACACCATTTTTGAGAGGGTACGGGGATCTTTTGCGTGCAGTCCGTATCATCGGAAGCCCGGTGGCCACTAAGACCCTTAAGCCATTACAGCTGCGAAGAGACATCGCCTTAATGGCTGTCTTCTATCGTCTTTACCACGAAGAATGTTTTGAAGAGCTCTTTGAATTAATCCTATCCTCTCCCTTTTTATCCAGAACGACACGCGCGGGACTGTAGTGCTATCCTTTCACAGTGCAATCTAAAGGGTCTCGAACCAAACGTTTTACCATTAAATACTTTTGTCGCTCAATTAAAGCCTGGAACTCTTTACCAGCGCATGTTCCCATCTAACTTTGAAATGGGGCGCGAAAAAGCATCTCACTAAGACGCCTTAGTGGAGGTCACCATACCAGTAGTTTGGCTTTTGGAATGGTGTCCACCACTTCTGGATTCCACTGACAGCTTACCATCAGGCAGAGTGGAGTCACTTTGGTAGGCTAATATAAAGAAAAAAAAACGTGATAGCGTATTTATTCCTCGGATTCCTCTCATTCTCATAAGTCTATGTTTCGCGATGACAATTAATAAAGCCCAAGGTCAGGCACAAAATGTTGTGAGTTTGCATCTAAGTATATTATATTAGGTAACTGTTTTTCGCACGGTTAGCCTTATGTGGATCTGTCACGTGTAAGCAATCCTAACAGCTTATACGCTTTGATCTTCGATGGTTATACGTCTAATATCGTACCTATAATATATAGAGAAGCATTACTGTAAAGTATTTTTTTTTAAATATCTATACGACGATGTTTATAATCCTAAATAAACCAAAATATATATTCAAAAAATGCTGCCCAAAGTCACTATTCCACGCGGACGAAGTCGCGGGCACAGATAGTGTATTACTATGACATTAGCATTAGAGCGTACACACTCAGAGACAAATAGAAGTTTAATAGTGCTGAATTACACACAACCAGAATAAAATAAGCAATCGCAATCTACTGCGTCTGCCTACTCTTATAAAACCAGTCGGGCCTTATACTACGTATCTACTTTGTGTTTATACCGCTTCTTTCCCCCTGCCTCTTCTTTGATTCTAAGGATTCATTTAGAATCAAAGACGTTACAAGACTCTGGTGCCATTCACCAATGTCCAAGTTTTGTTTCTCTTCAGTGACTGCAGCTCCTCCTCAATAGCAATTCTCCACATCTCTTTGTCCTTTCTAGACAGTGCCTCTTTAACACTTAGTGGATCTTCGATTTTGGCTGTAGTCTGATAAGAAATGTATCCAGAAAACTGTTTTTGTTTCCTAACTCTCAGTGGATATCTTCTCTCTTCCACCGAACGCTCTTCTTCCAAACCAATGTTAAATAATCATCTTCACTAATCAAAGCTTCGTATTCGGTTTCAATGTGCTCTAGCAGTGGTTGTACAACTTTTTCTTGAATCTCAGTCTCTCTTCTGAAATCGAAAAAAGGAGCATCGCCTTCGGTAATATTTTGGTACGCGATGTCGAAAAACTAGTGCAAGCAATTTTTAACCTTATCGACACTTCTTTTCCTGTTTTTTTTATTATATTGATCTACTATGATACCATAAGAAAAACACGTTTTTAGTAATTTGACAAATAGGACGAAAATTTTAATTTACTAGGTACCGCTTTTTGTTTCTCTGATTGGTTATGGTTATGTCACAGAATTAATGGGAAAAATTACCAGTAGTTCTGCCAACAGAAATTACTCAACAGAACAGGTGGGAATAGACAGCAAAACGTACATATTGTTGTTTATCTTGATCACATTTTCTGTAGAGATGAGATATATTTGCAAAATTCAATACCAGGGCTTCTAAGTACAAGTACGTAAAAATACGAGGATCGAAAACCAGGTTTTAAAATACTTGAAAGTATATGTCGTCCCAACCGCTAAAGGTCAGGTTCGAGTATGGCAACCCGCTCCTGTTTCAACTACTACGCTAGACGCGAGCGCCTTACCTAAAATACTTTGCATAGGAATTCAACCTGTATTCCTAGTAAAAGTAAGGAACAAATACGATTAAATAAAAAAATACTTTAAAGATAAAAGTATTTATTATTCACAAAGTACGAGTGTGTTTCTTATCTACATTGAAATATGAATCATTATATATGCTATGCTATCGTTCGCCTTAATTAAAGCACTTACTTTCATACTTGTAAATATTGGTCTTACCTAAAATACTTGCATAGAAATTCAACCTGTATTCCCAGTATGGTAAGGAGCAAATTCGTATAAATAAAAAATACTTTGAAGATCAAAGTATTTATTATTCACAAAATACAAGTGTTTTTATCTATTGAAATATGAATCGTTTTTCTATGTTAGGCTATCGCGTTCGCCATATAGCACATACTTTCATACTTGCAAGTATTGTCTGCTCGAACCAGGGCGCCGCACTTCGAAGCGAAACCCTGGTTTTAAAACCTGGTAGCATAAATACGTCTCATCTCTCTGTTTGACAGTACAAAATATGGTTAATTGCGAATCTGGTGAATTGAGAATCTGGTCAACTGTTCCTGAGCCACCCGAACGCATTACTTCTTGTATTTAAGAAAAGACAAAATTATAGTTTAATTATTTAGGTGAGCTTCCTTCCGGCCGGGCTTGGAATACCGGTAATTATGCGGTATCAGTGTAGCTGTCAAATACAGTTACCGGTATATGAAATACCGATCCGGTACTTGTAAACAATTCTACCGGTAAATTTATATACCGACCGGTATGTCCATAATACCTGTATTTTTAGTGTAAGTTTTATTATTGCTTTTGCGACGTTGCCGTTCCGTCACGCACACCGGATCCCTGCGCGGGCGAGCGGGGCCCTTTGTAGGCTGCACAAGTTGGCACCAACGCAAGATCAAAAAAAGTATCTGTAGTGTCTGTGCTACGTGTGGTGTTCATTATATAACACTTAACTGTTCACTACACGATATAGTTATTTATGATATTGCTGTGCCCGCGCATGCTATTGGGTAAGTGAATACAAAACCAATAGACGAATACATTGTTAGTAATTTTCAATAAAAAGAAGTAAATTAATGTTGGCTTACATCTTTATTGGATAAAATACAGTTTATTAATTACAAACATTATTGTTATGGCAATACTAATTTTAGTGTCATTTGCCACCCATTAAACTATTCATCCCACTAGAGCCCTGTTGCAATTGTCTCATCATATTGTGCAGGCCGGTCATTCCACCCATTTGCTGTAGGATGCGCGGGTCCATCATCTTAGCCATCTGTTGGTTGAGCTTGACCATTTGAGTTTGGTTAACATTCTTAGCCATGTCACCTCCTTTAAACAGTCCTTTAATGCCACCCATCTTTTTCACCACTGCTGCAAACTTAGTGTACTGCGCAATCAAGTCTTTTACGTCTCTTTCTGTAACACCAGCGCCCTGCGCTACTCGGGTGATTCTTGTCGGTTGTTTAGAGAATAACTTGGCGCCATCACGATGGTCAAGTTCACCTTCATTCATTGAGTCCATGATTGTCATAAGCCGTTTCAGTTTCGCCATTGATTCCTGTTCACTTCCCTTTGCCATTAAATCTTGAGAAAATCCGGGAATCATTCCCTGTAAAGGACAATAAAAATTGTATTCTCTTTAAATAGCCCGATGGCAGTGGCAGGTGGGGGCCCAATGAGCACAAGCACAACTAATAGTGCTACTGACGACACGTTTGCTTGTCTTTCACCATTCGCAATTAATACTACTACTTACCATTATCTGTGAGAAAGGTCCCATTTTCATGATATTTTGAAATTGTTCATACATAGCCCTTAATGTAAATTGTCCATGTTTCAGTTTTTCTAGTAACTCATCATTATCATCAAGTTTGAGCTCATTCACTTTGTCTAAAAGGCCCTCAATATCGCCCATTCCCAGTAGTTTGTTGATAAAAGGTTTGGTTTTGAATGGCTCCAAATCATCAATGTGTTCACCTGTACCTATGAAGATGATTGGACTTTGTGTTGCAGCTACACTGAAAATATAATCAACTTTATTGTAAAGCTGTTGGATTGTTGTCAATGTCAATGTCGACGTCGTATATCAGTAGAAAACGGCCACAAACCAGCCTCTAAAGTATTGGGAACATTTGCCTCAATTGGCATGATTGGCGATCGCATTCTGTCGCAGTGGCGCACTCACACTGCTCCATCATCGGTCAGTGGGCGTGCATGCATGCGTGTAACATACATGCATGTACGCATGTTTAATAGGACAAAACTTCGTGTGATCCAAAAATATGTTTTCCAAGTTTGGATGTATTGTGTCAGTTAATTTTATGTTTGTAAAAATCCCTATTAACATAGTCGTATGTCCTCGTGTGGGAGTTGATTTTACTTGCTATATTTGCAAGTGGCCAATTAAAAACATCCACAAGCATAAAATTAAGATAAAACGGCTTTATCATAAGCCTTGCATACATAAACATTACTTTAGTTAATAAATATTCATTATAAGAGTATATTGTACAAACTTACGCTGATAATGCACCACCACCCTTAGCATGTCCGTCTAATTTCGTGATAATAACTGAACCAATGTCGACTTTCTCTTTGAAGGCTCTAGCCTGAGCCTCACAAGCTTGACCAATCGTGGCATCCATGACGAAAATAATGTTATCTGGTTTCTGAGAAAGATATAGCACAGTATTACAAAAGTACTTATAATTTACAAGAAAAATTAAATATAACACATAAGTTACATAATTTATATTATACTAGCTTTCCATGACGCGGTTTCACCCGCGCGTAAAATATGGTTTGTTGTAAAATACTTATTCAATTTCATAAACTTACAATAGCATTAGCAACAGCCAACATCTCCTCAAACAATGACTCCTCCTGTTTGTGACGACCACTAGTATCCACAATGATCATTTCAAAGCCTTCCTTTTTGAACATCTCCACACCTGTGGTAGCTATTACCACTGGATCTACTTCTGTGTAACTATAACAATATTATATGTAATAGATTAAAATGTTATGTAATAACTCTAATAACAATAGCTGATGACAATACTTCTTCTCCAAGAATCAATCTGTAATTGTAATTCCTACTTTATTTAGTTAGATTTGGAGGATCAGAATATGCCTGAGTATATTCAGTGGAGATTGAATTTGTAATGCATATTTGAGATCATTAATAGTAAGTGTTGTTTCCTGGTAGCTTCATATAAAATATAAATATAAATATATATATATCTAAAATACATGTGTACAAACAATATACAAGCCAAGGATACTTGCATAGTGCAATTCTATAGAAAATAAAAATTGCTGTGCAGGCAGCTAGAAACACAAAGCAAATGAAGTTCTTCCTGTTATCAAAACAGAGTGTATAATAAGGCTGGCTATTCAACTGATTAACAGGTACATAACATTACATTGTGGAAGGTACTTGCTTAAGTTGTGCTGCTCAATTTGAGTGAAAGAATAAGTACATAAAAAGTTAAAAAATTCTCCCTAATTGCTTAGTAAAAAATAGTATAGAATGTATTTTACAAACCTTCCATAAAACGGTATTCTGGCTTTGGTACAATTTTGCTTGACCTGATCGTAAGCACCAGCTCTAAATGTATCAGCGCACACAAGACTCGATTTCCAGTTCTTCCTCAAGTAATGGTATGCAAGCTTTGTGCACGTCGTGGTTTTACCTGAACCCTGCAGACCTACAAACATGATCACATTGGGCTTGCCCTTCACTGGCTGGTATGGTTTCACTGCTGGATCGACAAGCTACAAAAAATAATAACTTACTTAGTATTTAACTATTGCAATTATATTATTAGTCAGTTAAATAAGTATGTGTATTTTCTTAGTTATTAGAATTAGTAGAATATCAGTTTGACTTATACTGTTGACAAATTCTCATTTTAGCCCAGGGCCTTAAATTGTATCTCGTGAATTGCAACGGATCTTTCAGTGCTGCATAGGACCTAACATAGTTACTGTTGGCAAAACATAAATATAATACACCTTTACCTACTGAAAAAATGTATAATCCTGTATTCAAAAATTATTGAGGTTGTGACATTTTATTAATAATACTAGCTTTCCACAGCTTACACCTGCGTCTTTGGCTACTGCTCACTCCCTTCGCCAGTAGTGTGATGTTACATAGCTTATAAACTTCCTTAAGAACTGGGCTATCATACTATACTATTATATTAAGCGAGTTTGTTTGTTTGAATGCGCTTATCCGGAACTATCAGTCAGATTTGCAAAATTCTTTTTGTGTTTGATAGCCCTGTTCTTGAGAAAGTAACCAAAGATGTAGGTTTCTCTAACTTATAGCTCCACATAGCTCTGTTAAAGTTCTCATAATATGACAACAAACACCTAATACTACCTCCCCACCAGCAAATAATAAAACAAGCATTTATATAAAGGAAAGGTTTTTAATTTTAATAGAAGGTAATAAATATAGTGATTTATAGAAATATTACTGTGATGTGTGGGCTTGTTCTTATCGCAAATTGAGTCCATATTAGGAGTATTTTTGGATGTATATCTAGTCATAAACCCCCCAATGGTCAAATGGCGAAAACCTTAATTTAGGGGAATGGGAATATGCATAGGGTGGGACAATTCTTTAAAGACTTACTTTCACAAGTTCCTTGAACACTGCTGATTGTATCATCCGCCGCTTGTTAAGCCCACCAGCCATTTCATCGAAATCAATGACGGCCCTGACATTTTCACGCAGGTTCTTCACCAAACGAATATTCACATCAGCTTCCAACAAAGCAGCACAAATTTGTTTGAGCATAGAATTCAATACCTACAAGTAGTAATAATATTACTATTCAGAGTGTCCTAAGAATGTGAATAGTTTGCATAGTGCCACATGATAATAAAAATACACAACATAAAACTAACTTCTTCATTGATGATGGTTGCCCTACTTAGGGATTGTAGGGCAGTGGTGATTTTACGACCTAAATCTGCTAAAACCATCTTGAATATTTAACAACAATGGTTTTAATTTACAAAATTTTGCCAAAATATTTTGGCATCAGCTGTTGGAAGAAATTTTAGGTTTCTATGGAGATTGATTCCTAAAACTTATATATTTCTGACACATTTTACTTCATTCTACATGAAAGAATCATTAACGTCACTATTTCAAAAAATTATTACTCTAACACAACTTTAAAATAATTATTCATCCACAAAATAATGGTAAACTGGACAGACAGACTGACATGAGGCGTACACGACGAGTGGACACGTCAAATTCTATCACTGAAAATAATGTTTTTAGATTACGTTTAGTTTTTTACACTTTGTTTTTGTCATCAAAGTGTGATTGAAGAAGTTGTGTGTGTCTGTGTCTGATGATTTTGATGAATAATATTTTTTTAGTTAGAAAAATTCAATATTTTAGTATCACAAAATTAAAAAATGTACAGCTAATATGTGTACTAATGATAATTAGAGCTACTATCTTACAGCTGCAGCTTTAAAACGTTACATCGGTGGAGAGGTTGAGAATATCAATTACGTAAATCTTTTGACATTCGAAAAGTCATCACGGCATCACTAGTCATTCACATTTTATTCATTAAATAAATTATATTATCTGTGGCTCAAATTCCGCTTTGTAATTATCATTCAACATTCAATTCAATTCTTTCTTTGTGCAGTCATTGAATTCTAAAAGAAAATTTATTTTATTGAACAGATTTTATAATGGTAATTGATTACACTAAATTACTTACCGAATGCTGAAATGTTTTTTAATTATTAAGACAAACGACGTGGCTAACAAACGTAAATATGTTTTCATAATAGGGTCAAAACCAATCTGGAGGCGGTAGCGGTGGCGACAAGAAAGATGATAAAGATAAAAAGAAGAAATATGAGCCTCCAATTCCGACCAGAGTTGGTAAGAAAAAGCGCAAGGCAAAGGGTCCCGATGCTGCACTAAAACTACCTCAAGTAACACCGCATACAAGGTGTAGGCTCAAACTACTAAAACTAGAAAGAATCAAGGATTATTTACTGATGGAAGAAGAGTTTATCCGTAACCAAGAGAGACTGAAACCACAGGAAGAGAAGATCGAGGAAGAGAGGTCGAAAGTAAGTCAATGACATATTTTTTTTGTTATTAATGTAATGGTTAGAGTTTGAGTACCTACATGACACAAATATCTCTATTATTAATATGTCTAGTCTTCTCGGCACAATTTCCAAAATAAAAATAGAAGAGTCAGCAAATACATAAGAAAATATAATAATTAAACTTGTTCCAAAAATTTATATAATAAATTATGTGAAAACTAGCTCCGCGGCGCGATTTCAGCCTCGTATTTGCTTAATGCTCTGCTCCCGTCGCCGGTAGCGTGTTGTTACATAGCTTATAACCTTCCTTGAGAACTGGACTATCATACCCAAAAAGAATTTGTCAAATCCGTCTGGTAGTTACTAAGGATTAGCGTGTTGTAACAAACAAACTCTTCCGCTTTATATAATAATATAGATAGATTTTATACAGCCTCCACTAAGATATTTATTTTCGAAAATCTATTACTTACTTGTATTAACATTAAGTACTAGTAAAATAATCATGTATACAATTGACTACAACAGGTAGATGACTTGCGAGGAACACCAATGTCAGTTGGCAATTTAGAGGAAATCATAGATGATAATCATGCAATAGTGTCAACTTCTGTAGGCAGCGAGCATTATGTGAGCATCCTCTCATTTGTGGACAAGGATCAGCTGGAGCCTGGCTGCTCTGTGTTGCTTAATCATAAGGTAAATATTGACAATTTAATTACAATCCAGTATCCAATTAGTTACATACATTTGCTCTACAAATGTATAACATGTTTTAAATAGACTGTTAAATAGATTGGAATTAATTTTTTTTATTATTATACATATACAAATTTCTTTGTTAACATTATTTATACACAAGTATAAAATAGGGATCGTAAGCTGAAGAATCTATTCACAAAAAAACAAAGTCTAAAAGATTGATTTTCAATGTAAATATCGATCTAAAAAAAAAGATTACGCACAAACCCAGGAGCTTAAGTAATTTATCTTTTAACTGGTAACACCGTAGGGTACATTAAAAACTAATTATAAATAATTTTATGGTACATGGAATGGTACAAAACAAAAGCAATCGAACAACGATTTTCAAAGGCGAACCCATACATTCACTGGATGAATTCACTACTGCATATAGATTTAAAAAAATCTTTGTATCAGGCCTTAAAATCGATTCTTTGATTAATTAATCTCAGATCGCCATCCCTAGTATATAAGTACAATAGTAAATTTGTCTCTAGAACCATTTAGGCTTTATCAATTAAAAAAAAGCTGGTTAGAAATTGAATTTATCTATTTTGAATTTTTGTTATTGAAAATACTAATCAGTTGACATTAGGAGTCTGAGAACAATGAAAATAATACTTAGTTTCATTGTTCTCATAATGTTATTGCAATTGTAAAAAAATATGAAAGTTTGTTTTCCTATTAGGTCCATGCAGTAGTAGGTGTGTTGGGAGATGACACAGATCCAATGGTGTCTGTAATGAAATTAGAGAAAGCTCCACAGGAGACATATGCTGATATAGGAGGACTTGATACCCAGATCCAAGAGATAAAGGTAAATACATGGCTACTAGTAATCTAAAAAGGTTTGTATCAGAGTGTTCTAAAAGGGTAATGCCATATAAGTAAGACATCCTAAAAGTAAAACGACCTATGAACAAAACATCCTAATAGCAAAACAACCATTTTATTATACCAGTGACCAGCAATACAATAAAACATCTTTGCCTTTTTGTGACTTTTTTTTGAGCTGAGAGCTGTGAGCTTTCAATCTTTAAGAATAACCATGAATGATTCTATTACTTTTAAATTGTAAATGAATTTTGATTTAGAATTTTTGTTTTTTTTACCTAAGTGGCGCTAATTGGTGGTAAAAAATTTCTGAAACCCTTGATAAAAGGATAATATCAGTGTCAATATGTAACAATATGTATTGATCTTTTTCCTTATGTGGCCAGTGCTTGAACAAAATTGTATATATTCATATGTATTTCTATAGTGCTTAAAATATAGCCTGGTACCTGCGACATTAGCCACTTCGTTTTTAAGGATAAGCTATAATAAATTCCCTGTTAAAAAAGTTCGAGTTTAAAATAAATATTAAGACTTTTTTATTGTTAAGATAAGTTTTATTACAAAAACATGTTAATATAGCTATATCTAATAATAATTTGCAGAATAGTTACGGTGTTATAAAATATTTTTTATTTTGCCGAAATTAAAAATTTACAGTAGCTAACCATATACACGCTTTTTGAAGACTGGTTAGAGATGCGCAATCAACTGACATAGACAATATCGATAAAATAAATGCATGCTAATTATAATTTGAATGTAATAATACTAAGTAAATTATGAATTTATTTAGAAAGAAATGCTAATGCGTTCTAAATAATCCCGTATTATTTTTTATTTATTTACAAGACAGTGATGAATCTGATTTTGAATATGATGATAATTAAAATTTGTGTTGTACCTCTTCAAGGCAATAAAAGTCTAAATTAAGAAACAATTCATCTTGTTTGATTTCATCTATTATATTATAAGCCATTAAAATAATATTCAGTTATATATTTTTAATATCAAAATTTATCGATAATTAAATTAAAACAGGTAGATTGTCCTCATCACTAGCATATATGTCACTGACAGACATCACAGGCACCAAGCTATATTATAAGCACTTTATTGACATTGGACACGATCTCGTCTAGCACGGTTCGTTTTCAGCGTTCATTTCTCCCACGTACGTGCAGGCTCTGGAACGAACTACCAGCTGCGGTGTTTCCCGAGCGCTATGACATGTCCTTCTTCAAACGAGGTTTAAAGAGAGCATTAATATCACGGTAGGCAGCGGCTTCGCAGAGCCCCTGGCATTGCAGAAGTCTATGAGCGACAGTTTCCACTTACCATCAGGTGGGCTGTTGGCTCGTCTGCCACTATAGGCAATAAAAAAAAAAAAAAAAAAAAAAAAATTGAAAATTAATATGATGGGGACTGTAATGGAAATACATTTTGGCGACATGTCTTCTTGACACTAGGATCATATTATGCTACCAGGTCGTTTTGCTATTAGGATGTATTGCTCATAGGTCATTTTATTTTTGGGATGTTTTACTTGCATGGCATTTCATCTTTAGGACACCCTGATATGAACCCCTTTAAAACACATATTCAATTTCTCAATGCATTTTAAAATGATTTGTTTTATCATAGGAATCAGTGGAGCTGCCTCTTACTCACCCAGAGTATTATGAGGAGATGGGCATAAAACCTCCCAAAGGTGTGATTCTGTATGGTCCACCAGGCACAGGGAAAACTTTACTAGCCAAGGCAGTTGCTAATCAAACCTCTGCCACTTTCCTCAGAGTTGTTGGATCTGAACTTATCCAAAAATATTTGGTAAGTTAGACAGTTTGTAATATGTTTAACCTTTTGAAATGTGCATTTAATGTCAAGACACATTTTTTAAATTATTATTTTTATTTGATATCTATTGATGTCAAAAGCTTTTTATTTATATAAGCCTATTAAGTGACTTTGCTCTGCTTAATGGTAAGCAGTCAGTGGGTTCCACGAGTAGTAAAGACCATTCCTAAAGCCACTGCTGGCATGGTGACTTCCAATGTAGCCACTATCTGGAATATGTTTATGTTTTCACATATGGACTGACTTATGTAAGATTAAACTACTGTTAGCATTCTTGCTAAGATGCGATTTTGAACCACCAGTTTGAAGGGCTAAGTTCACATGACTTGTTACTTTCAATTAATTTTTTTCTAATATATATATTTTATATATTTGAACAGGGAGATGGACCTAAACTCGTACGAGAGTTGTTCAGAGTTGCTGAGGAGCATGCACCTTCCATTGTTTTTATTGATGAGATTGATGCTGTTGGCACCAAAAGGTAATATTATCATCATTTATCGGACTGTTATTATCCCACTGCGGGGGGAGACCTCTTCTTATAATAGAGATAGTATTTAAGGTGAAACTAAGTAGTAAACGCTATAGTGATTGTCCATAGGATTGATACAAGAAGAGTTTTATCCATAAAATCTTTAATATTTGTTATAACAACATAGAACTTTTTTTAGTGCAATCTTAATAAATTTCTATCTAAAGAATTATTAGCTATTTATATTAATATCTTAAATAATATAACGAAAAAAGAAACGAAAACTTCTAAAATCACAGTGATTGCCGAGCTGACATCTTTGGAATATTGACAAATTATTAATTTTTATTTAAAATAAATAAAGCAAATTATTTTATCTATTTTATACGATGATTTTTCTTGAGGTGCTGAGCAATAACTCTATTGTTTCCTCTATTCATATTATTGTAAATTTTCAGATATGATTCAAACTCTGGTGGTGAGAGAGAAATTCAAAGAACTATGCTGGAGTTATTGAATCAACTGGATGGATTTGATTCACGAGGTGATGTTAAAGTAAGTTCTTTAAAAAAAACAAAGGGGAACACCAGACAATTTGCAGCTGTTTTATAAAAAATATACATTTGTACCCAACGAGTCACACTCTCAACTGTATACCTAACCTAAATAGTATCTTACTGTCTTATTTCTTATTTTTTTAATTTTATTGTTTGTTCACAGGTTATTATGGCAACAAATCGTATAGAAACCTTGGACCCTGCTCTTATTCGTCCTGGTCGTATCGACAGAAAGATTGAGTTCCCATTGCCCGATGAGAAGACCAAGAGGCGAATCTTCACCATTCACACGTCGAGGATGACGCTGGCTGATGATGTTAACTTATCAGAACTTATTATGTCGAAAGATGATCTCTCTGGCGCTGATATTAAGGTATTAAATTTAAACAAATATTTTTTTATTTTACTTATACACAACCAGTCTCGATTTTGCATGGGTGCAATAACATCCGCCTACATCTCGATCATGGAGATATTAGGATAACAATATAATTGTACTGAAAGAGACTAGACTCCATGACACAGGAAATCCTGAGCCCGACACCGAATCTATCTACATACCAATTTTCATCGAAATCTGTTTGTTTGTGTTTAGGCGTTTAGTAATAAGAAACACACACACACACACACACACACACACACACACACACACACTTTCGACAATAAATTATTATTATTTATCATCAGTCGTACTTTTCTGTTTATTCATTACAAACAAAAATACAAATCTGTTGTTTTGCGTATGATACCCTAATTCTTAGGTAGGTTATAGGCTACGCACCATCACGATACGAACGACGGGAGCGGAGCAGTAACCATAAACTGTAACTTAGCGCGGATGAGACCGCGCCGCGGAAAGCTAATAGTAAAGCGGAAGATTTGAACGCGCTGATCTCCAAAACTACTAGTCTGATTTGAATATTTTTGCGTTTGATAGACAAGTTCTTGAGGAAGGATATAGGCTATATAACATCACGCTATTGGCGACGGGAGCGGAACAGTAACCAAAGATGTAACTCAACGCGGCTGAAACCCGCGGAAGGCTAGTATTAGTTGTATATTTTAATAATTATAATCTTTTCCACAGGCTATTTGTACCGAAGCAGGTTTGATGGCATTAAGAGAACGTCGAATGAAAGTCACCAATGAAGACTTCAAGAAATCTAAGGAGAGTGTGCTGTACCGTAAGAAAGAGGGCACTCCAGAGGGCTTATATCTATAAACTGTATTCACTTGTTTATATTATATTGTCGTAACTTTTCTGAATATTAAATAAATGCTATACTGAACAATTTTGATTTCTTTTTGTACTGATTCTAATATCTAATAACATTACCATATAAAACAATCTATGCATATAATAAAATTGGAGTGTCTGTTTGTAATATTGAAATAACCGTTTTTTTACTACATGTATATGAGTATATTGTTACGACGTTTACCTATTCTAGAACGTTCGCAAGTACCTACCTACTCGTGTACGACGAATACCTACTCTCTAGAACATTCGCAAGTACCTACCTACACTTATACGATGAATACCTACACTAGAACGTTCGCAAGTACCTACCTACACGTATAACAATAGATCATCGGCGGTAGACATACCTACGCGTCGCAGCTAAATACCTACACTCATTGTTCTGTTTTCGAGAATTGTCGGCATCTTTGTAGTAATAACTGGAAGGTTCTAGAAATCTATTGAAGGACTATAAAAAGGATTCGAACGTCGGCACTTCGTTCAGTTGTGAATACAGCGATCTCGAGCGAACATCTAAGCGATACGGAGGTTTAAGAAGAGCGATATACGAAGCGTTATAGTGCAGTATAAGTGTTTATTGCTTTATTTTGGTACTGTCAGAGTATTGTGTGAGTCTTGAATAAACACATCATCGCGTAACTGGGATTTTACATCGAACCCCATCCTGACACGTAACAATTGGTGACAGAAGTGAGAATGCCAGTCACGCGACGAGGGAGTACGCACTCGACGACAGGCGGCGGTAGACGAAACTCGTGAACCATCGATTATGGCCGATAGTGAAGAGACTAGCGCAGCAGTATTTAGTAATCCGGGCACTTCTGCGGCGTCGACGGGTATGGGCTCTGGCTTTGACATGTCGTCCCTTTTGGCCGTTATACAGGAGGGTCAACGCCAAGCTGAAGAGCGCCAACGCCAAGCTGAAGAGCGCCAACGCCAAGCTGAAGAGCGCCAACGCCAAGCTGAAGAGCGCCTACGCCAAGCTCTTCTGGACCTTAAGGGAGCTATCCGTGAGGACCTTCAAGAAATGATGGACTCTAAGTGGGAAGGGTTTAGCACCGTTATCAGTTCTCTTCAAGAAGACGTTGAAGTAGTGAAAAAACGTACCAGCAAACATGATGAAATTCTCGAAGATGTCCAGACCACCATGAACCATCATGACAAGATGATTAAAGAGCTGCAGAAGATCAAGGTCCTATATTCAAGCACTACGCCTATGGCCGCGGCAGTCACTTCCGGAGGTCCCAAGTTCAAACTGCCCTCCTTTGACGGCTCGTCTTCCTGGACGGCCTTTCGACACCAGTTCGAGGTAGTTGCCAAAGGAAATGGATGGGAAGATGATCACGCACTGACGGCGCTTACTTTGGCACTTAGAGGGGATGCACTGCTGATCCTAGAGAACTTACCTGCTGACCGACGAAACTTAGACGCACTCCTTAAGGCATTGGAAGCTCGATTTGGCGATAAGCACCTGGAGCATGTTTATCGAGCTCAGCTGAAGGATCGAACTCAGAAGTCGAGTGAGGGACTTCAACAATGGGCTGCTGAAATTGAACGCCTGGTACGACGAGCCTATGCCTCCAGTACATCATCTGTGGACCCGACAGTGGTGCAAGCTTTTGTGGATGGTATAAGAGACCTTGAGGTCAGAGCAACTGTTCGGTTGGCACACCATACAAGTTTAGATGCGGCCTTAGCACATGCCCTTGAGGTGGAAGCTGTGCGAAATGACTACAAGTCGCATAAAGTACGGGAAGTTGTTGCAGCTGTTAGACCAAGGGGTGAGCCTATATGCTACGGATGCGGCAAGCGAGGACATATCCGAATTAACTGTCCGGCCCAGAGAGGAAGTAGAACGGTGTCAACCACTACTCAGGTTGACGCTAGTCAAGATTCGTTAAACTAATCGGAGCCAGGGCCGCGGGGCGGGCACTGGCTGGGTTACGTCAAGCCCCCACAGTGCAAGTATCACAGGCATGTGACGGCAATAGCCTGGTAACAGCTGGAGAAATAAATGATAAACCTGTTCGCCTTACGATAGATACAGGCGCGTCGAAGACCATCGTACGACCAGAACTTCTGCGGCGAACAATTCAGTGGGAAGACGCACGACCATCTTGCAAATTGCAAACAGCGACTGGCCAGGCAGTGACCGTCCTCGGAGCTACAGATGTGAAAATCAAACTAGGAGAGAAGATTTATCATCAAACTGTTTTGGTGGCGAGCATAACGGATGACTGCATTATCGGCTTAGACTTCCTACGAATGCAGCAGTGCGTTGTCGATATTGCAAAAGGTGTTTTAAGCTTCCCAGACCAAGAGGTCTTTCTAGAAGGCTGTTCTTCAATAGCGGTCTACAGTGCCAAAACGATAACCTTGGCACCAAGGTCAGAAACCTTAGTCGATGTAAGGTTTCCTGAGGGTATAGCGGCTGATCGTTGCGTCATAGTGGAAGATCCTGGGCGCCATACCAGTCGAATTACAGCCAGAACTTTGGTAATGACTAGAAGTGGAGCAAAAGTTAAAATTGCCAACCTTAGCAATTCGGCGATGTTGTTACGGAAGAACGTGATCGTGGGACGATGTGAGGCTGTGAGCAGTCTAAGGAAGATCCAAGAGAACGTCCAGACTGCCTCTTCCGCAAACCATATGGGCCCGTTATTAGAGACCACGAAGAAAAGTTTGTCACCCAACGAATATCGGGAAGCAGAGAAGCTGCTACTGGACTACAAGGACATTTTCACTAAAGAAGAAAACGACCTTGGAAGAACGGGGTTAGTGAAACACCCGATCGACATAGGTGCTACACAGCCTATTAAACAAAGACCTAGACGAGTGCCACTAGCAAAAGAACAAGAAGTAGCCGAGCTGATTGGGAATATGGCACGAACCAAGATCATAGAGCCATCATCCAGCCCATGGTCTTCACCTGTGGTACTCGTGAAGAAGAAAGATGGCAGTACTAGGTTTTGTGTAGACTACAGGATGCTGAATAACGTGACCAAGAAAGACAGCTATCCTTTGCCCCGTATTGACGACACTTTGGACATGCTTGGAGGCATGAAGTGGTTCTCTACGGTAGATCTGAAAAGTGGCTACTGGCAAGTGGAACTCCGGCCAGAAGATAAGGAGAAGACTGCATTTACCACCGGTACTGGCAAAGGCCTGTGGCAGTTCCGGGTAATGCCATTTGGATTGTGTAATGCACCAGCTACGTTCGAAAGGCTTATGGAACGCGTACTAGTGGGTCTTTTGGGAGATGCTTGTCTGGTGTACTTAGATGACGTAATAGTTATAGGACGCAGTTTCACGGAACATCGCAAGAATCTTGAGAAAGTGTTCAAGAGATTTCGTGAATCAAACTTGAAACTTAATCCGAAGAAGTGCGCCTTTTTCAAGAAAGAAGTTTCATTCTTAGGCCACATTATTTCGGATAGAGGTGTTCAAACGGACCCAGACAAAATAAAAGCGGTGCAAGAGTGGCCTGTACCAAAAACTAAAACCGAAGTTAGAGCCTTTCTGGGACTTAGTGCTTACTACCGGCGTTTTGTGAAGAACTTCTCTGAAATAGCCAAGCCATTACACCACCTTACAGAAGAAAAGAGGAACTTCGTTTGGGACTCTGATTTTCAACGTGCATTTACACAACTCAAAAAGTTGCTGTGTTCAGCTCCAGTCCTGTGCTACCCTAATCGAGAAGGCAGATTTATTGTGGACACAGACGCCAGTAATACTGGAATCGGAGGTGTGTTATCTCAGGAGCAAAATGGACAGCAAGTGGTCATCGCCTACTTCAGCAAGTCTCTATCGAAGCCTGAGAGAAACTACTGTGTGACTAGACGTGAATTACTAGCAGTTGTGAAGACCTTACAACATTTCAATAAATACTTGCTGGGAAGAGAGTTCACACTACGAACGGATCATGCGGCACTGAAGTGGCTACTCCAGTTTAAGAACCCTGAAGGCCAAGTCGCGAGATGGATCGAACAACTACAGGAGTACAACTTTGTAATAGAACACCGCAGTGGAAGGATTCACTCCAACGCTGATGCCTTATCGCGACGTCCATGCTCCCAGGATTGTAAACACTGTTTGAAGCATGAGTCCAAGGAGGTAGTGAAAATTTTCAGGACTCAGGGGACCGATGAATCCTGGGACAAAGAGGAAATCAGTAAGGTACAGAAAGAAGACAGAGATCTTAAACTAATAATGGATTGGAAGGGTCAGGGTCGGAAACCTATATGGCAGGACGTATCAGCCGCAAGCCCAATTACGAAGGCCTACTGGGCTCAGTGGGACAGTCTGACTTTGGAACAAGACGTGCTATATAGAAAGTGGGAATCACCTAACGGCAAGGAGCAAGTTCTACAGATGGTGATCCCGAGAGACAAAGTTGCACCTGTTCTGCGCTTGGTGCATGATGGTGCATCGGGTGGGCATCTTGGTGTGAAGAAGACTTTGGTGAAGGTGAGAGAACGCTTCTACTGGGTACGCTTTCGGCAAGACATCGAGGAGTGGTGCAGAAAGTGCTCTACGTGTGCTTCGGTAAAAGGACCTCGTACTAGATCAAGAGGCAAGCTACAGCTGTACAGTGTCGGGGCCCCATGGGAGAGGATCGCCATTTGACGTAGCTGGACCATTTCCCGTGACAGAAGACGGCAACCGCTATATAGTAGTAGTCCAAGATTACTTCACCAAATGGCCTGAAGTGTTTGCGACACCAAACCAAGAGGCTCAGACCGTGGCTAAAAAGTTGATCCAGGAAGTAGTGTGTCGATTTGGTGTGCCGTTGGAACTACATAGTGACCAGGGAAGAAATTTCGAGTCAGCCCTGTTTCAAGAGATGTGTAATCTACTCGGCATACATAAAACACGGACAACACCAGCGCACCCGCAGTCTGACGGCATGGTAGAACGGTTTAACCAGACATTGGAAAACCATCTGGCCAAGGTTGTCGAAGACCGTCAACGGGACTGGGACCGTTACATTCCACTCTTCCTGTTATCATATCGGTCCGCGGTTCATGACACTACAGGATTTACGCCGGCCAAAGTCAACTTTGGAAGAGAGATACGCCTACCAGTAGATTTGATTACCGGAACACCTCCTGATACGCCAAAGCCGACAGTAGAATACGTCGCAAACTTGCAGGCACAGCTGGATAAGACACATGATCTAGTGCGAGATAACAACCTCAAGGCTAGTGAGAAGATGAAAACTCGTTATGACAGGAAAGCAAGTACTCATGGCTTCGAGGAAGGTACGCTCGTGTGGTTACATAATCCTCTCAGGAAAATCGGCAAGTCACCGAAGCTACAGGCTCGCTGGGAGGGTCCCTATAAAGTGATCACAAGGATCAATGACGTGACCTATCGCATAAGACAGGGCGATAGAAAGAAGATCACGGTTCTAACGCTGCTCGGGACGAGCATGATTAAGAGGGGGGCAATGTTACGACGTTTACCTATTCTAGAACGTTCGCAAGTACCTACCTACTCGTGTACGACGAATACCTACTCTCTAGAACATTCGCAAGTACCTACCTACACGTATAACAATAGATCATCGGCGGTAGGCATACCTACGCGTCGCAGCTAAATACCTACACTCATTGTTCTGTTTTCGAGAATTGTCGGCATCTTTGTAGTAATAACTGGAAGGTTCTAGAAATCTATTGAAGGACTATAAAAAGGATTCGAACGTCGGCACTTCGTTCAGTTGTGAATACAGCGATCTCGAGCAAATATCTAAGCGATACGGAAGTTTAAGAAGAGCGATATACGAAGCGTTATAGTGCAGTATAAGTGTTTATTGCTTTATTTTGGTACTGTCAGAGTATTGTGTGAGTCTTGAATAAACTCATCATCGCGTAACTGGCATTTTACATCGAACCCCATCCTGACACGTAACAATATATACGGTACATACACCACAATAACTTTTTTTACAATTTTTGTCTGTCTGTTCCGGCTAATCTCTGAAATGGCTGGATCGATTTTGACGGGACTTTTTTGACAGGTAGCCGATGTAATATGGAGTAACTTAGAAACGTTTATTTTAGAAAAAATATTTTATTTTAATGTTGATCGACTGTTAGGCGGAACGAAGATCGCCGGGTCAGCTAGTTCAGAATAAATAAGTTGGAAAATTCATCAATCCTTTGAATTGGCCATGGGCTCCTCCGTTTTCGCCACTGGCTTTGACACCATTGATGACAGTAGGGATTTTTTTATCATTTATGAATAGGCCTTTATGTGCTCACAACTAATTACGTATACATTGTTAACAATTTATTATGATTAAGGGTCTGTGGTCCCATCGATGTGTCCTACTGGTGGGACCATGGTATACCACTATGTACCTGTAGTCCTACTGTATTTCTTTTTATTGTATTACTTATTTTCAAATTGCGTCGGACGCAACTCATCCACCTAAACATAAACTAACATCTAGATACCTACATAAGTAATAAAATAAAACTAGCTAAAATGTTAAAAACGGTATATTCCGTCTTAACTTATTTATTAAAAATATAACTTGATACATTAACAATAAATATTAACTAAGTAGGTAATATGTCCATTCTGTGCAATACAATAAATAATAACATACTTTGCTTTTGAATAATAAATTTCAAACGTAATAGCAAAAACTATTTATATTTTTTGGAAAGAAAGCATGATAAATTGTATGCAAAGTATGCATAGAAAATATTTCTTAATGGCTAGTTGGTGCTTTATAAGGTTCACATCTATTACAATCATCATCATCATCCTTATGTTCTGCAAAGCATCGTTTGCAAAAGAGATATTTACAGCCAAGGCATCGTACTTTCGCATCTTCATTGCATATCTCACAAAATGGCAGCTCATCATTAGTTGAAGGAGATACTTCATTATCTTCTAATAATGCTTCCGCTTTTATCTGTAAAAGTCAAGCATAACAAAAGTATCAAAAGAATTGTAAATGTATTTAAAGGTGCTCCCTCACAACCGCTAAACATTCGCCTGTAATGTTTAGCGGTTGTGATGATCTGTGAACATTAGTGGGCACCATCACAGGCCACCCTCTTACACCTACATGTTTTAGGTATTACCGACAGTCCTCTGTGCAGCAGAGCATGCACAGAGCACGACGAAACCGTCGCCCACATAGTCATGGAGCGCGAGGGAGTGATGACACATCGGGCACAAATCCTCGGCAACCCGTGGTCTCTCCGCGACGCCTGCAAAGACTCCAGGAAATTTCTGCGCTTCCTGGCGGAGCTGGGTTGGATGAAATAATCCAACTAACCGTAAAAACCGACGTAAAAAAGACCAAGAGGTCTAAATGCGGACAACGAGCCCTCCAACAAGTAACAAGTCATGATGTGTATGTACATTTTGAATCTAGAATGTTACATTACAGGCGAAGGTTCGGCAGTCAGAGAGACAGTATTGTAACATTATGCTCAATATCGAATCTGTATACATTACATTACAGGCCATCATGATCAGAATGTGAAACTTTAAAAGTGCCTTTGTATACAAAATGCCTAAAAAGAACAATGCTTAACATGCAAATTATAAAACATCTATATTGCAAAATGACTAAAATTGTAGAATGCATCAATTTTAAAATGTCTTAAAATTGTAATGTTTAAAACACTATATGTCTACGTATTAAAATGACTATTATTTTTAAGTAACATTAAATAGGGAAGTATTTATGCATAGAAATAATACATAAAAGTATTCCAGACCTGTAAACATGCAATTCATAAATCCATACAGAATCACTTTGTTGTCTTGTTGGTTGACTGACTCTAAAGCCATTTTTCGCAAGCATGGTTCGATGCCTCGAGCCGTG
This sequence comes from Parascotia fuliginaria, assembly GCA_963082885.1. Lineage (NCBI taxonomy): Eukaryota > Metazoa > Arthropoda > Insecta > Lepidoptera > Erebidae > Parascotia > Parascotia fuliginaria. The sequence goes on from OY720188.1 coordinate 10,742,683, forward strand.
AGTATATAGGCAGGATTTTCTTCGACTTAGCCAATATTTAGTCATCGGCGATCTATAGCGATATATTTAAGACTTTGTAAATGCTTGGCAATTTGTGTATTAGACTTTTTGAATTGTAGACATAATTAGTTCGTAGCCTTTTTGCTCTTGAGGCTTATTGCATTTCATGCATTGTACTTCTTAGGCATTATGCATACAAAGACATTTAAAAAAAGTTTGGCGTTCTGATTATGACGGGCGAGTGCTTGCGGTGAGGCAGCACCTAGACAAGAATAAAAAAGGAAAAAACTGCCAATTTTAGAATAAAAAAAATTTACAATTCACTGACATCTCGAAGAGAAAGATCAGTCTTCTGCAACAACTCCTTTCAGTACTTTATAAAAAAAAGCTAAAATGTTTATTGCAAACTAAAACGAACATAATCAATGTTACCTTTTCTACAATTTTTCGCACAGTCTCTTCCTCATCTTCAGACTCATTACTAACTGGGAAATTGTTAGCAGTACTCTGTTCTTTAGAACCAGATGGTGCAGTTTTGCCTTTAAGTTTCTGCATTCTTGCTTCCATGTCAGTAATAAGTCCATCAAACTCATCTTTGTACTTGGTATTTATGGTTGTCACTTCCATGTACTGTTTTAATAAATCATTTGCTTGTTCCTGTTCTGTTCTTGTGTCTGGTGTTAGTAACACTGGCTAAAAGTATTCAAAATTATGCAAAAGATGTAACTGTGCAAGCGGGTCCAGGGAAGGGAGGGTAAGGGGTTCAAGCGTCTCCTCTGCCTTCTCCCCTACTGGGTATGTGGCATTATTTTAGTGAGTAAATTATATAATTATATTGCACCCTGTAACCTAGCCTAACTCGGGAGTGGAAGGGGGGGGGGGTCTCACCCAACCAGCCATTCTCGGGTAGCCGCTATTCGCAGATTCTTAGCCTTATACAGGCAAACCTCCACCACAGCCAAACTGCGACGGCTCAACTACGCAAGTGGTTGGAGGTCCAACACACAGCCGTTGCCCTGATCCAAGAGCCGTGGATTAGGGCGGGCCATATACAAGGATTGAACAACTTAGACGGTAAGCTTTCAGTCAATAACAATAACGACAACCCAAGATCGTGTATTTATACTACAAAAAACATTAGTGCACACCTACTAACAGATTTCTGTTGTAGAGACGTCTCTGCTATTAAAGTAGATCTGCATGGCAGAGACGCCAGCATGGCGCTGGTCCTTGCTTCGGTCTACATGCCGGAGGGCGAGGACCCACCACCGCACAACCTTACCAGACTCATACAACACTGCGAGAGAACCGGGATGGAAATCATCATCGGGGCAGACTCGAACGCACACCACCCCCTATGGGGCATGAACACACACAACAATCGAGGTAAGGTCCTAGTTGATTTTCTTTTCACTACAAACCTATCCATACTAAACACAGGTTCGGAACCTACTTTTGTCACACGACGAAGTCGCACAATTATCGATCTGACAATAGCCTCGGAGGGTGCAGCGAAAATCACAACCGGATGGCACGTATCAAGCGAAGCCTCCTGTTCTGATCACAGATGGCTTCGCTGCGACCTCCTAGCCACCATACCACCTGTCCCACCAAGGCGCAACCCGCGCAACACAGACAGGACAAAGTATAGACAAACAATCGAAGCGAAACTTAAACAAACAGGGGCACCACGTACACCATCGGACCCCGCAGATATAGACAAACAAGTCAATGGATTCACCAAATCCGTAATTGACAGTTACCACACAGCCTGTAAAGAGACAACACCACTCGGCACACCTGGCAAACAACCATGGTGGGGGGCGGAACTGGAGCGTAAGCGCAAACAGGTAAGGAAATGTCTTAACAGAGCCATGAACACAAGCAAAGACGAAGACTGGGATGAATACTACTCAGCCAAATCAAAATACAAGAAATGTATTAGATTCAGACGAACCATGGGATGGAGAAACTTCTGTGGAAACGTCGAATCTTGTCAACAAGCAAACAGGGTACGTAAAATTTTGTGCCACCAAAACTCATCGAATGATACAAGCATCCGTCGGCCCGATGGCAGCCTAACGACCTCCCCCGAAGAGGCCAAACGCATCCTAACAGAAACTCACTTCCCGGATTGCGCCTTTACTAGGTCTCCAAGCTGGACGGACGATACCATCATACCATCCGAGGACAAGGTAGTAACCATGGAGAAACTCCGATGGGCCATACAATGTTTCCACCCATTCAAAGCGGCAGGCCCGGACGGGATTTTCCCCGCACTACTTCAGTGGAGTGAGAGATCCGTCATCCCCAGACTGACTCCGCTAATGAGAGCGTGCCTCGCCCTCAGATACATACCGAAAGGATGGAGGGAAGTGAAAGTAATATACATACCAAAACCAGGTAAGGGAGACTACACAAACCCTAAATCACATCGACCAATCAGCCTAACCTCCTTCCTGCTAAAGTCATTGGAAAGGCTATGCGAGAGGGAGCTGAGAGATGGAGCACTAAAAAGCATACCACTACATACGAATCAACACGCCTACAGTTCAGGTAAGTCAACAGACTCGGCTCTTCATCTGGTAGTCAGCAGAATCGAGGAGGCACTAGAACAAAAAGGCAGTTGTCTCGGCACCTTCATAGACATTGAAGGAGCTTTCGACAAAACACACTTTGCAAGTATACAAGCTGCGCTCCACCGATACGGAGTAAAGGCGGTACTTGTAGAGTGGATCACAAACTCACTGAGCAAACGGATAGTACGACTTGCAGATGATGAGAACTCAGCAATGCTAGGTAGAGGCTGCCCTCAAGGAGGTGTCCTGTCCCCCCTTTTGTGGAATCTGGTAATAAATGACCTCATCACCAAACTAAACAACCATCATGACTACACAATAGGTTATGCCGATGACCTTGCCATTCTCATACCAGGTAAGGTAACAGGAACCATTTGCAACCTCACGCAACAAGCGCTATATATAGTTGAAAAATGGTGCAAGGAGTATGACCTCTCGGTAAACCCCAACAAGACGAAGCTTGTTTTGTTCACCAAGAAGCGCAGCCTGGGTCACTATAGGACCCAGGATTTTCAACACCGAACTAAAACTGTCAAATGATGTCAAGTACCTTGGCGTCACCCTTGACAGTAAACTAACATGGAGCAACCATGTAGACAACACAATAAACAAGGCAACGATTATATTCTACCAATGCAAGAAGATGATTGGTAAGACGTGGGGACTACAACCCAAAATAATACTATGGCTCTACAACACCGTCATCAAACCCATACTCTCTTATGGAGCAGTAGTCTGGTGGCCGAGAACTAAACTGGACACTATGGCAAACAAACTTTAACGGATACAAAGGTTAGCATGCATGGCTATTACAGGCTGCTTCAGGACCACACCGACGGCGGCTTTAGAGGCTATGTTGGGCCTCCCACCGCTTCCCCTCTACATCCAACAGGAGGCAGCAATGACGGCCCTACGCCTCAAAACACTAAACTTGTGGTACAAAGGTAAAACAAAACATATGTCTCTACTTGAGGGACTGACAAATGAATTTCCGATAATCAATGCGATAAACGACCGCATACCAAAACAATTTGTCTTTGACAAGAAATACAAAATACAACTGCATGAGGACCAGTTGCGAGGGATTGCGACTAGGGGAACTCAGGATATTTACAGACGGATCAAAAACAGGCACAGGGACCGGAACCGGGATCTTCTCCGAAGATTTAAACATGCACATATCAGCACCGTTGGGGGCCGAAAACACTGTCTTCCAAGCTGAGTGTATGGGTATCTCCCTGGCAGCCTCGGCGATCCTAGCAAGAGAGGTCAGGGATCATTCCATCCGCATACTCTCGGACAGCATGTCTGTTTTTCAAGCGCTAGGAAGCCATACAATAAATTCCAAACTAATATATGACTGCCACCAAAAACTATGCAAGGTAGGTAACAATAACAACATCACTATACAATGGATCAAAGGGCATAGCGGCTCCCGAGGTAACGACGCAGTCGACGTGCTTGCGAGGGAAGGCTCAGCTATGAATGCCGTGGGACCAGAACCCACGGTTGCCATCCCCTTTACGCACCCTGGTAAGAAATCACACCATAGATCAACACAAAAACACATGGAAGAACCATACCGAGTGCAGGCAGGCTAATGAAGCACTGCCAGAGCTGAATGCTCGCATCACGAAACAGGTGCTCCGACTGTCAAAACAACAACTTCGCACAGTCACAGCCGCCATCACCGGTCATGGCTCTTTCAATAAACACTTATTTGTCATGAGAATTACAGACAGCCCGCTTTGCAGAGCCTGCATGCGGGCAGACGAAACAACAGCACACATACTGCTACACTGCCCTGAGGTCGCCACATACAGGGCAAGATACTTTGGCGACCCGAATTCACTCCAAGAGATCGTCGGGGACATCAAAAGTCTGCTGGCCTTCCTCGAGGAGCTGGGATGGATCGAGTGATCGCCCTCCACCCATACGCAAAATACGCGCACAGTCGTGGAGTTGCGGAAAACAGCCCGTTAATACCAATACCAATACCAATATATTGCACCCTATAAAATGGTTACAGATGGCAACCAAACTCATAGCATTTGACTATACATAAATAAATAAAAAAAAATTAAAAACTTTTAGTAAACTAAACAAATCTAATACCTTACTAGTTAAAGTTTCAATAGGTACACCTCTTAATTTTGCTAACCGTGCTTGTATCTCAGCATCAGATGTGGATGGCACATCACCTTTAATATTTTGTAGACGGTTTCTTATTTGTTCATCTGTTGTGGGAGGCCTTGAATTTCTATCTTCTTTTAATTTATTCAACCTATCTAATATATGCTGGTCTTTGGTATCCATGTTATTAAAAGTTGTTGGTTTTTTATCATCTGCTACACCTAACCTCCTGAAATATAAAATTACTTTGTTAATTGTTTATGCCAGGAAGATGCTACTGTGTAAATCAGAGATTTAAATTGTTAAATGCGCCCTGCGCTTTCAAAATCTGTCCACTTTTTAAGTTTGTGTCTGTAATGTGTGTGAGACGTTCCACATGATGTCGACAGTGCGCGCGCAGCGCCGAGTGACGACGCAAAATGACACAGCGGAATGTCTCGCTCCCACATATTGTAATTCTAACCATCCGCTCTCTTTCACACGGAAACAAGTCGATTACCATTTTATAGAGTAGAATAAAATTGTGAAGTTAATAATTTAACACTTACACATGAAATTTATTCCCTTGGAATTGTTAGTGTTTCTTGTATTATTAGAACAGCTTTTAAGGCACAGGAGGGCATAGTTGATACAAATAGTGGCCTAATACCAAAAACAAAGAAATGTAAACAATGTGCATCATTGACTGCTGCTAACAAGTGACTACAATGGAAAGAGTGAGCTCACTCTTCCCATTGATAACACGTTTTCGTGCGCCTTAAGTATGGTATGGGCGCATCCTAAGGATGTAAACCAGTGGTTGAAATGTATAATGTGTTGTAAATGTATAGTAATACCAAAATACTTTTTGTGGTAAGTATTGAATGTTATCTCACTTACTTAAAATAAGCATCCGGTGGTTGAATTAATGTCATGGCTTCAGTAGGATTAGATGATAATCTTTTGCATTTTGCACATACCTATAACAAAATTAAAATTCAATGACACGCTCATATCTAATTAAGCAGTCATTCGTACAAGAATTTTATTATAATACCATATTTTTATTACCTTCACTTCTGCATTCACTTTAGGTAGAAAAACTTTATCATGTAAACATTTGGAGCAATAACTGTATCCACATCCAGGGCAGCCTTTCTAAATACAAACAGTTATTTTATTAAAATATATAATTATTTAAAGTAAGTAAACATCAAGAGAACTATAGTTACTGTTGTAACAAACATACCTCTTTACGTAGCAAAGAAAAAGCCTTTGCACATGAATTACAAGCCATTAGTGGATTGGTCCGTTCTTTTTTTTAAAGCATCAGAGCGAATATCTGCTAAATTATCTAATCCTAATTATTTTGATGAACCAATAAGGTTTGTTGATATTGGAACAATAGGTATACTTCTTCGTCCTTGTCGCCTGCCGAATATGGCAGTTATTATTGCCAATTGCCAGTGCAAAGTGTAAATTAATTTCTCCTTGCATCAATTTTTTATCTTTAAATAAGTTCTTCTTCTTCTCCTTTTTTTTGGCAACAGAGCCGACGATTGTGTCAGCTATTTCTGCCAGCGTCAAGTGTAGAATAATATTATTGTTGATGATATTAATGGTATAAAATAATGATAAAATAGAAAAATGTGGATGAAATTAAATGACAACCATCTTCCGTGAAAACAAAAGATGAGATGGACCTTAAATTAGGGATGTTCGATCCGATCCGATACTTGTGTGGATCGATACAAAGGAATACGATCCACCCGATTTTTGTATCGATACAATGCCTTTCGATCCGTTAGTGGATCGATACAATACATATACAATGAGGATCGGATCGAAAAATCGGACCATTTTGTATTAAATTCTGTTACAGAAATATCAGGACAAAACTATGCAACATGCAGTATTATTATTCCGATAATTTACTACATGACAAGAATTTACCAACACTAATGAGACAAGTGATTTAGGATCAGAATTTCAGGCCAAAATATTAATAGAAATAAAAAAGCGTTTCCAACATATCGAAAAGGTTCATATATTGGCAGTTAGTTCTATTTTAGATTCTAGATTTGAAAAAATATGTTTTAATGATCCGCAGTCATGTGCCAAAGCCTTAACTGAAATTTCAGACTTGTTAAAATCAGAAATGGAGGTTATTACTCCTACGACAACATCTACTGTCAATGTAGCTGAAACTGTTACTGAAAAATGCTCCGACATCTGTAAATTTCATAGCGAAATGGTGGCACAAGTTGGCGCGAGCAGACCACAGGAGGAGGCCTTCCTGTGGTCTGCTCGCGCCAACTTACACATATTTCAAACAATATTTGTCAGAACCTTTGTTGGACAGAAAGTCTGATCCAATTAAGTATTAGTCAGTGAGAAAAGTCGTTTGGGGAACACTGAGCGATAAAGCCCTACGTTATTTGTCAGTGGTAGGAACGCCTGTGCCCTCCGAACGTCTTTTCTCGTTGGCCAACCACACTTTAAATGAAAGCCGCAATCGCCTAGATCCAGAGCGGCTATCAAAATTATTATTTTTACGTACCCATTCAAAGATTAGCCAATGTAATTTTTATTTGTTTCTCTACAGAAATAAACTTTGATGCTATAAAAGACGTTTTATTTAAAAAAAATACTTGATACGATACTGGATCGATCCAAAAAATCGTACAATCGATACAGTGTATTACGATCCATTGCGATCCAGAATATTGATACAAAGCACCTGGATCGAACATCCCTACCTTAAATTTAAGTTATTTGTAACTAAAAGACTCACTGTTGTGATACAATTTAAATCAATGTCATTAATGTCAAATAAAAATGACTAAAATGTCATTTTTGACGATTTTGTTTTTCGCAATGAAAAAGTCCCAGGTCCCATCCCAGTGGTCTCGATCCTACCGATTTTGCGGTATTTCAACCGATATGAGGTCTCTGCCACCAAAATACCAAAAAATAAAGATTTTTGACGATTTCTGAGAATACAAAGAAAGATTTCCTGATGACATAGAACTATTTTGAGATTATTAGTTTCCTAAAATGTGTCAATGATAGTCGAATGTTGCCGCTGTTGTCTACGTTTGCCTTACCATTTAATCACTGCCCTATTCCTCAGCTAATTTCGCTTTTTTGTTTTCATATGATTAATATGCGAGAATAAGAAATTATATACCTTATACTCGCATATTAATCATACGAAAACAAAACAGTGAAATAGGCTGTCCACTGAATCTATCACTAGTTTGATAAATACAAAACTACTAATTAAAGACGCTAACTGTTATGATTTCCAAATTAGTTCAAAGATGACGGCGGACAAATATATAAATAAAATATTGGTATATCTAAAAATAGCAAAAAATAGATTTAAGATAGTTTATGTCTTTTTATGTACGCTAATGTAAGTTTTGTTAAGATATCATATTAAAATTGTATAAAACTGCATTATATTTCATGTATATTATAAAATAAACGTACATATATTTGATTGAAAAATGTTTTTTTTGTTCGTATATCGATTTTGAATGCGAGTCTACCGATATTTGTGGGCAGCTCCACCGATTTTGCATTTTGACTCTCGAGACCACTGTTCTGTACAGTACAACTTAAGACAGCTGTCAAGCAAACAGTGTGACCTGTGGCAGGATACTGCCTTTTCGGCAGGTTTAGCCCTTCATTTTACACTCTGGCATATATGTTTGACGTTTTGGAAATCTGGCAGTATTTGGCAGTTTAAAGCAATTTAAGCTGGCAGACTTGGCAGCACAGCTTTTAAAAGGAGTTTGGTGCTATATCGACAAAAGAAATAGCATTAGGGAAGAATTTTTTAATGCCAATGGCAACATTGGCAACGATAAGACCCTTAGTTTGGGAATTTCCCTTAATATCTCTTATTGAATTTGTAGTTCATTCCATTGTGAACCTTATAAATTTTTTATAATAATTGTATCTTTAGTTGTCAGTTGTTTTTCTAATTGAGAATGTTACTAGGTACGGAAGATTGCTTGAGACTTCATTACAGTATAGTATAAATGTATAGAAACATACTAGTTTTTAATTCATTCAAAAATACCAAGTGGTTAGGATTTTACAGGCATTTGAGTTTATCGTGAAAACCGTGTGCCGCGAGCAGGCGCACGATAGCAGCGTGACGTCATAACATCACACGCGATCGCGCTCTGTGGCCGGCAGTATGAAATACCTACCAGGGAAGACGGATTTAAATAAGGGTCAAGCGAATAATTTACCAAAAATAGGTGGACAGGCTTCTGAGTATGTTTCGAAGAGTACCGAAATGCGAGGAATAAAAATACAAAACTTCATTACAGTCTTCATTAGTCAGAATAAAAGAACTGTCGAAGATGCGGTGCGGTGTGAATGTTTTCTATTCCTGATACATCATGAAACATAAATATGAACGATTATATCGCCTAGTGTGGAAGCAGGATCCATCACTTTCGTCCCGATTAGCGAAAGCGAAAAATGAAGATGTTTCATGGTGTAAAGTACTGTAAAGCATGTAACACTTAGTTGGTGCCTAGGTTGTCTATTATAAAATAACATGTAATCACTACCTACTAAGCATATGAAGAACATTTTCGGATACAGTGGGCAGTCATCGGTGGAAATTATAGGAAGTATTAATAAGTAGGTATTATATTTTTTTATACTTCAGGTACTAAAGTTTTGAAAACGTCTTTACTAGAAGAATAAAAAGATTTTTAAATTTTTAAAATGTTATCGGTATTATTTCGGCATTCTGTGCTTATGAGTTTGGCAGGATTTGTCACTTTTCTTGCCTAGGCTGGGCAGGATCTCCAATTTCATGTTGGTCACACTGCAAGCAAATGTCAAGGTGTCAACACAAAAAGTGCAAAAAGCGTAAGATTCTTCATTTTTGCTATAATTAATTAATTTAATTGTTGCACTCAATGAGTAAAATCAAATCTATAGTAATAGTAAAGAAGATAGGCTACACAAATAATAAATTTATGAAATATATGCAAAGATTTTATATTAAAAGTTTGCTCACACACGCAGTTATTTTACACTTGCAAACTGCACTGCAATCTCTGAGGCAAGGAACTAAATGAGCAAATAAAGATAATGGATTTAAAACATTTGATCCCGACAAATATATTTGAAATAATAGACAGAGCAGAAATATCAACACCAAAGCAAATAATTACGCTCTCTGTGTGGGATATCAAGAGGTATACAAATTTTAATGTTGATGACATTTTGTTAGTTAAAAATATTGTCTCTAAAAATTTGAGTCCACCTTTAGTCACTTGTGATATTTTAAGTAAGGGATTGAAGAGCGCTCAATTAAGAGTAATCACAGGATGTGTTTGTATAGATAATCTACTAAAAGGTGGTCTCCGAAGAGGTACTATTACTGAAGTATATGGTGAAAGTGGCTGTGGTAAAACCCAGCTAGCATTACAAATAGCTTTGAGTAATTGGGCAGATGGAAGTCTTTATATATGTACAGAAGATCTATTTCCTACAAAAAGATTTGAAGAAATGAAAACAGCTCTGCCCGAATATGATTGTACTATTGGCTATGGAAATAAAGTTTTTATTGAACATGTGACTGAAGCAAGTGATCTACTGTCTAGTATAAAAGTGAGATTACCAAAATTGTTGGAACAAAACAAATTGTCTGTTGTTATTATAGATTCTATTGCAGCCCCTTTTAGATGTGAGAATACAAATTATATAAAAAGAGCTGAAGACTTAAGAGAAATGGCAATTTCATTAACCACAGTAGCTCAAAACTATAACTTAGCAATACTCTGTGTAAATCAAGTTACAGCCTCTTTTGATGATTCTGCTAATGTGTTGCCATCTCTAGGGCTAGCATGGTCCAATATGGTAACAACTAGATTAATGATAGAAAAGACTAGAAGAATTGAAAATTTGAAATATCAATATGTGAGGGAATTGTCAGTAGTATTTAGTCCAGATTTACCTAATTCTAAAATAGAGTTTGTTATTACTTCAAGTGGAGTTCAAGGACTCGAATGAATAAGTTGTTTTGTTAGGTAAAATATTTTGCTGTATTGTCCCTTATTTTTATGATCAATTTGAAAAGCTTTCATATTTTTTTAATACAAAAAATACATATTATTAATTTGTTGTTTGTCTGCTTTGGTTTGGTATTTAGCTTACTTACAGGTATTTTTAATTTAAATAATTTATCTTCATTTTGAATGTAGGTATACATACAATGATACATGATATACTGCCTAATAGTAAACAACAACTGGAAACCAGATGTGATTGTCACCAAATTTAAGATTAAATACAAAAGGTATGTTGTAGTCTTTCTGACAAAAGCAGAGCTATGAGCTCTTTGGCTATGAGAAAACCATGGACGTATTATTAAACTAAACAGAAGCCCTAGACAAGTGGCATAGATTTCTATTCTATTCATAGAATAGATAAAAAATGTATGGGATTGATAATGTTAGGGTTAGCATAAGTCAATCCCATACATTTTTTTAATTATTCTATGAATAGAATATATATCTATGCCGGTTGTCTAGGGCCTCTGGACTGATAACTTAAAATTTGTATTTATGAAAATTAACTGTATTACCAGTTATTAAAGTACACAAGTGCACCTTAAACAGAGGCAAAATCCGGGACAAGAGGGATATGGATAACCGAGGCCGTGTGTCCCCTTTTTTATCTTGCCAGCCCCAAAAAATATTATTGATATAAAAATTTAACTCGAAATACTTATCATTTTAATAATTCAGGGCCAGTGTGTTATAATATAATCACAGATATATAAAGGGAAGCAGATCTAACATAATTACACACCTACATAGACTCAAGTAAAGAATATCACTGACTTTTTCCCTCCAATACAAAAACAAATAGTTCTATCTCTTTTATACGAGTGTTGCAACATTAATGCATATATAGACAAATCCCAACCCGTGCCAGCCGACATTTTGTTAGTGACATTTATGCGACTTAAGGCGTTCGGCAATGTGTGTACATAACATTAAAATATTAATAAATATTTACGTTTTTGTTAATATTTGTGAATAAAATTGTTGAAAACATGGTAAAATGTTGTGCCCCGCTGTGTTACAGCACTACGTACAGGAAATCGCCCGAAATAACGTTCCACCGGTAAGTGAACCTAATGTTGTGATAAGGTTATTGTTTATCATAACATTTTAAACATTTCTTGTGTTATATTTAGTGTAATTACAACAGTTCTAGTAGCAGATCTGTAAAAGATATATTGTTAGGTTTCTTGTTGAAGTATGTCATGCATTTTAGTCAAAATACATAACAAAATAACCGACATTTCAAGTATGTTTCGGTATGCGGTCGTTTGCCGGGTCTTTATAGGGAATTCGTTTGTCAGTCCCTCTAGTAGAAACATATGTTTTGTTTTACCTTTGTACCACAAGTTTAGTGTTTTGAGGCGAAGGGCCGTCATTGCTGCCTCCTGTTGGATGTAGAGGGGGAGCGGTGGGAGGCCCAACATAGCCTCTAGTGCCGCCGTCGGTGTAGTTCTGGAGCAGCCTGTAATAGCCATGCATGCTAACCTTTGTATCCGTTGAAGTTTGTTTGCCGCAGTGTCTAGTTTAGTTCTCGGCCACCAGACGACTGCCCCATAAGAGAGTATGGGTTTAATGACGGTGTTGTAGAGCCATAGTATTATTTTGGGTTGTAGTCCCCACGTCTTACCAATCATCCTCTTACATTGGTAGAATATAATCGTTGCCTTGTTTATTGTGTTGTCTATATGGTTGCTCCATGTTAGAATATTGTCAAGGGTGACGCCAAGGTACTTGACATCGTTTGACAGTTTTAGTTCGGTGTTGAAAATCCTGGGTAATGTAAAGTGGCCCAGGTTGCGTTTCTTGGTGAACAAGACAAGCTGCGTCTTGTTGGGGTTTACCGAGAGGTCATACTCCTTGCACCATTTTTCAACTATGTATAGCGCTTGTTGAGTGAGGTTGCAGATGGTTCCTGTTACCTTACCTGATATGAGAATGGCAAGGTCATCGGCATAACCTATGGTGTAGTCATGATGGTTGTTTAGTTTGGTGATGAGGTCATTTATTACCAGATTCCACAAAAGGGGGGACAGGACGCCTCCCTGAGGGCAGCCTCTGGCTAACATTGCTGAATTCTCATCATCTCCAAGTCTTACTATCCGTTTGCTCAGTGAGTTTGTGATCCATTCAGCTAGAACCGCCTTTACTCCGTGTCGGTGGAGCGCAGCTTGTATACTAGCAAAGTGTGTTTTGTCGAAAGCTCCTTCAATATCTATGAAGGTGCCGAGACAGCTGCCTTTTTGCTCTAGTGCCTCCTCGATTCTGCTGACTACCAGATGAAGAGCAGAGTCTGTTGACTTACCTGAGCTGCAGGCGTGCTGATTTGTATGTAGTGGTATGCTTTTTAGTGCTCCATCTCTCAGCTCCCTCTCGCATAGCCTTTCCAATGACTTTAGCAGGAAGGAGGTCAGGCTAATTGGTCGATGTGATTTAGGATTTGTGTAGTCACCCTTACCTGGTTTTGGTATATATATTACTTTCACTTCCCTCCATCCTTTCGGTATGTATCTGAGGGCGAGGCACGCTCTCATTAGCGGAGTCAGTCTGGGGATGACGGCTGTCTCCCCCCACTGTAGTAGTGCGGGGAAAATCCCGTCAGGGCCAGCCGCTTTGAAGGGGTGGAAACATTGTATGGCCCATCGGAGTTTCTCCATGGTTACCACCTTATTCGCGTAGTTCCAATCGTCCTCGGATGGTATAATGGTATTATCCTTCCAGCTTGGAGACATAGTAAAGACGCAATCCGGGAAGTGAGTTTCTGTTAGGATGCGTTTGGCCTCTTCAGGGGAGGTCGTTAGGGTGCCATCGGGCCGACGGATGCTTGTGTCATTCGATGAGTTTTGGTAGCACAGTATTTTACGTACCCTGTTAGCTTGTTGACAAGATTCGACGTTTCCACAGAAGTTTCTCCATCCCATGGTCCGTCTGAATCTAATACATTTCTTGTATTTTGATTTGGCTGAGTAGTATTCATCTTAGGTAAGTAGGCTTTAGTGTTAATGTTATTGGCCCTAAATGCCTGCTGGAAATTGCCGATTGCTTATTTTTTCATAGCATCAATGTCTGGGGAAGAAAGGGCAAATATTGTTAAAATGGCTATTGAATTACTTTACAACATAAATATGTTTGTGTGTGGCATAACATTTGACGGAGCTTCAAGCAATATTAGCATGGCAACCTACCTGGGCTGTAATTTTGATGTAAATAATTTAAAACCATTCTTTATTTACAAAAATATGAACATTTATGCTTTTTACGATCCTTGTCACATGTTAAAAGTTATTCGAAACTGTCTTGGTGATTTTAATATACTTGTTGACAAAGATGGTAATTATATAAGGTTTGAGTACTTGTCATTATTACAAAAACTATCTGAAGAAAAAGGTCTACATTTGGGAATTAAAATCAGGAAAGCCCACATATATTTTGCCAAACAAAAAATGAAGGTGCGTCTTGCAGCTCAGTTATTTAGTAGATCTGTTGCTGATGCTCTTACTTTTTGTAAAAATAATTTAAAATTAAAACAGTTTGAAGAATGTGCAGCCACAATTGATTGTGTGAATTTAATTAATGATTGTTTTGACATTCTTAATAGCAGAACAACATTAGCTCCCGGTAATAAAAAAGCTCTGTGTACAGCAAATATAAAAGTAGTTAATAATTTTATCGAGAAAGCTACGGAATATTTTCTGAACTTGAAATTGATAAATGGCAGAAGTGTTGTTCAATCAACCCGAAAGACTGGTTTTGTTGGATTTGTAATTTGTTTACATAATGTTTTAAGATTATACAAAGATCTATTAAGCAGTGAGAGTATTAAATTTCTTTGCACATATAAAATAAGCCAAGATCATTTAGAAATGTTTTTTGGTAAAATGCGCTCTAGAGGTGGCTTTAATGATAATCCAAATGTTGTTCAATTTCAATCGGCATATAAAAAAAATCTGACTTGCACCGAATTAAAACTCCGAGAAAAGGGGATTTTAACTGATAGTAACATACTTAATGCGAGTTCAACAAAAACAATAGAAATTATTAATAATAACACACCTACTTACGAATTAAATAATATGCAGATGACCACTTTCAATGAAGAAAACAGTTAATGCAGGATATTTTAATGTTGCCTCTAGATGAATATAGTACACATGTTATTACGTACATAGCAGGATTTATAAGCCGGCGCATATTAAAAAAGTTGAAATGTATAACATGCCAACAATTTTTAATTGGTAACAAGGCTGATTTCCTTTTATCATTAATTAATGTAAAAGATAGAGGAGGGCTCATATACCCCTCAATGGCAGTTATAGAAATTATTAAAATGTGCGAAAATTATTTGAAAATAGAAAATAAGTCAATTTCTTATGAAAAGTTTATGTTATACTTTACTAAAGATAAAAATAATATTGATATATTCAGATCAGGTGATATTGATACTAATAATCATGATTCGCAACATTTATATTTATTGTTGAAATCTATTGTTAAATTATTTTTAAAGTTAAAAGACTTAATTATGTGAGCAAATCTGATTTAATTTCTGAAAGAAATTATTTAAAAAAGACTATTGTTGAAAAATAAATGATTTTGTTTTGTAAGTTGTGTATTTATTTATCCTAACATAATCTAGCAATTTAGTACCCGACAGCAGACAGCAGCAGCAGACGACGTGTCGCTTCATGTCGCTACGACACATCGTTGCGTCCTGTCGCTGCAGTCATGATTTCAAACCCGACTGTAGACGGCAACAGATGGAATCCATTTGTACGAGTGTTCCTTAAAACAAGATGTCTGACATGATCGAGAATAGTAATCGCAATTTTAATATATCTTTTATTAGAAGAGGAAGAAGACGATGATGACTTGTTTTTACCCCCGACGCAAAAACGGCGGGAATTTATATGTTATTATTAAACAGAAAAAGACGAGAAGCCACGTCCTATGCTTAAATACAGAACAAGTGAGGGCACTTATTTAACACTGATCAAAAACCGTTCATTTTAATAAGAATCGTGCTCGACGTGTTGTTGCTCCGGCGTCAGCGGCACTATTGATCTGCCTTCGGGCGACACTGCCGTCTGCCGCTCGAAGGCGCATCGCTAGCTTCATGTCGCTAACTACGGAGGGAATTTCATAGAAATAAATAGAAACCAAAGTATGTTAAACTACTACTACTAAAATAAGGTTTTCACCTCGAGTTTTCAATGCGGCCCTGGTTTTTGTTAAAGTGTGCGTAATGTTTACATGTTGTGTAATTGCCACGGTATTTCGGACTAAGGTTAGATCTGCTTCCCTTTATATATCTGTGGTTATAATCACTGACCTGTAATAAGCAATAGAGGTCAGTGGTTATAATCATTTTATTTATTATTAAATTCTTAAAATGCAGTAGTTTATAATGAAGAATGTTACTTATTTTTAATTTTTAGCTCTCCATATTTTCTATTGAAAATAAAAAATATGTGTAAAAGAATTATTTCGATACATTCATTAGTTTTAGATATTAAATTTTAAAAACACGTGCTCGGCGAGATTCCGCCGGCCGGCACTCACTGCTGTTACGTCATAGGTCAACACCGCCGTCATTTAGTACTGATTTAGGAGTTAAAGTGATAAACTATGTCTAATCCAAACAAGAAAATCAAACACGATCATCATCAATGCACCAGAAAAAATTGGTTTTTAATTATTTTTAAATAAGTTCTTAACAAAAAATAAATATTCCAAAAGACATTACTTAAGTGTCCCATTTGCCTTTAAAAGTATATAAGCACAAGTTCTTTGTAACTCTTTATACTTACCTAGTATTTGTACAGTTTTACTCAATGTATTTGCGATCCATTCATTTAAGTATTTAGTCATTCTTCGATACAGACAGAATATTATGATAAATCTATGATCTGATCTTCAATAAAACGACTAAATATAATTTAATGTATAGGTACCTAGTTAGTACATCTATCTACTTTATGTCAAAGATGATAGCTATCGTTTTTGTCAATGTTTAGACATACCTACAGTAGTAGAGAACTAGCGGATATAGAATTTGAGTTTGGAGGAAGGGGGGAAAGGTGCGGGCTTGATCATTGGCATTGTACGGTCCGTACACCTGGTATTGTAAAGTAAAGGTTTATATATTAGTAAAACTCAAAGTAAATTTAACTGACTATATTGATAGATAGATAGATACCTACAAGATGATACGCGACAATTGATCACTGAACGCGGAATGATGTAATGATAGGTGAGACGCGAACTGATTTTAATACAATTAATTAAACTAATGAAAGGAGTAAACGGCTTGCACAGCACAACGTGTAAGTTGAGCAATGTAAGAGCTACGTATACTTTACGTGGCTTGTACAGGCATATTAAAAGTAGTTTACGAGAGCCCCGTCGGGGTATGGTTTTACCAAAGAAAACACTATAAGCACATACATTTTTTGAATATGCTGATGCATTTGAAGAGCG
Organism: Parascotia fuliginaria; assembly: GCA_963082885.1. NCBI lineage: Eukaryota > Metazoa > Arthropoda > Insecta > Lepidoptera > Erebidae > Parascotia > Parascotia fuliginaria. The sequence goes on from OY720188.1 coordinate 10,759,955, forward strand.
CTTCGAGCCTCCTTAACCCCCTCCCATCTCACTTGAAAATGTCCAAAAATGTGTCTTGTCTCCGTCGGGAACCGTCGAACCGTCGATATTTATCAAAATCGGTTCAGCCGTTTAGGCGCTAAATGGTAACAAACACACACGCACACATACACATACACATACACACACACACACACATACACATACACTATTAATAATATTATAATATTAGTAGTTTAATATTATTAGTAATAGTATAATATTATTAGTAATAGGTAGTATAATATTAATAGGATGATAAAATCAGAAAAAATGTGGATCATAGTATATCTACCAACTTGGAAAATATTTACGACTTAAATAAGGCAACGATATATAGTTAGGTATTGTATGTAAGTACCTAAATATTGTAGGTAACAGTAGGTAGCTTAATAATTGATTTTAAAAGTAGTTAGGTAGATACGTTATGCGGTAAGCTATGTAGATAAATTTTTGTACTTATATTCCTCGCATTTCAATATTTTTGGAAAATACTCAGCAGCCATAATATCCATCTATTTTTAGTAAAGTATCCTTTTTTAAATCCTTTTACAGTGGGAGGTATTTCATTATTTAATACACACGGACACCATTAACTAAGTTATGAAAGGAATAGCAGAATAATGCGCGAACAAAACAGCAAAATCAAGCCACTGTATGCGTAAGTTGCGTACTACCGGCCACAGCGCGATAGCGAGTTGCCCTGTGACGTCACGCTGCTGTCGTGCGCCTGCTCGTGGCACTCGATATTCACCACAAACACAAATGTCTGTAAAATCTTAACCACTTGGTATTTTTGAATGAAACAAAGACTAGTGTATTTCTATACATTTATACGATACTGTAATAAAGTTTCAAGCGATATTCCACACCTAGTAACATTCTCCATTATTTTTATATATATTTTCTACTGGTAACTTTTGCTTTTAAGTGTCATGGCCTGTCGTGGCAGAGGCAAAATATTACATTTACAATTTACATCGAAAAACTATGTTGACCATAAATTCTAGTTTTGTGTAGAGGGTTGAGTGTTTTATTTTTATTTCCTCGTAGTCTGATGTTTATGCTGATAATTACTCGAAAGTTTCATTTCAACCTGTTCAATTTGTACTAGTTCAGTTTTTGCTTGAAGTACACACTTCATCATCACAACGCTATCAAGCTTAGAGCATTAAACCAACAGGAGTGGACACGCGCTCTATTTCCCTTGCGCAAAAGTCTGCCACTTTCGGCGGGGGACGGGGTAACGCGAGCAACGCACACTAATTACAATGTTAACTACTAATGCATTTTTAAATCGCGTCGTTATACACGCACACAATAAAATTATTACACACTAGCATAAACTAAACACACACAATCACATTCACACACAGGGACATCTATTAGTTTACGCTTCCTTAGCGTAAAACAGTTAGAGCTTGACTCTGTCGATATTTAGTATCGATGTTTAGGATTTCATATAAGTACGCGAAAGATTTAATTATTTTCATGATTATTATGTTTGCTTATTAAAATGAGCATTATCTTATATTATATAGAACAGTTTTAGGTAATAATAATCTATTATAATTTTAAGGTTTTTTTTTATTTAAGCACTTTGAAATGGATGAAAGTAAAGTAAATAGTTCATAAACATGAATTAACTAGAAGTAATTCTGTTAATTCATGTTTATGTCAATATTACAGGAAGAATAAAACAGTGTTTCTAACTAGCACACTTTTTTGTAATTATTATCAAAAAAGCCCGTCATACGGTCGGGCTAAATTTATTTGTTAAGCATTGATCGACAAACAAATCTGGTTATGCGGTCGGGCTCTCCTACTATGTTTACTAATGTTTATTCAATACTTCCGATCCCTGATAGTACGGAACCCTCGGCGCGCGAGTCCTACTGGCATTTAGCCGTTTTTTTTTGAAGTTATACTTTTTTTGGCGCGATTGGGAAAAATGATGAGAGTGAATTTTTACGATGCGCGCGCACACCGACAGAAAAAAGCAACACCCTGAAGTTAGTTGCCAACCTTTTGCACACTGAAGTTAGTTGCGGATCTTTGTGTGTCGTATCAGTACAAATAATCTGTGTGAATAAATAAAAAATATATTGGCGTTTATATCAATTCAAATATTTATGTCATGTATGCGTTGTATTATTATTTGGTATTTTTGGATTGTTATGCCAAAGAAGTATAACTTCTTACGTGCGTACATGGGTACCCACTCTTTTTTTTTATTTTACTACTGCGCACAAGGATGTATGTTCAATAACCACCACCTGTTGAAATCTGTTCTAGTGTGGATTAAAGATTGTAAATAATTATTACGTGTCAATTTTACGTGTATTACTCCTAAGTATGTATGTATATTCAAACCAAATAATACTTTGAATTAATTGTCTGTTGCTATTAAATTTCGTTCCAACTAAGCAGAGCTTGTAATTGGAGGATTTTGTTCTGATTACATAGTAACAAGACACTGACATGAGAATGTATGAGTAGATTTTTATTAGAGAGATATTTTATCTGTTCAGATAACAAAAAAACAACAGAATATATTTCAGAAAGTCTTTATTTAAGTAGGTATAATAAAATACTGAAAAACTGTGCAATTTAAATTAACCTTATAAATCTAGTTTAACTAATCCTAGGTAATGCAATAAGAGGAGGTAGCGCACAGCGAGTTTATTGCTAAAAACTGAGCTCTCCGCCGCTTGGGAGGTAGGGAGGAGGTAGCAGTGCTGGCAGCACAGAAGGCTTTGTCTTTTAAGCTGTTAGTCAGATACTTGTACGCTTAGGAACTAACTTATATGGTTCCTACAATATTGGACCCAAGCGACTCGAGGCGCTGCTTCTTTTGAAAATCTAAAACAAACAAAAAAAAAATAATTTAATACTGGAAAATCAATATCGATATTTGTGATTAAACTGTCTCATCTCTAATTATGTTAAAGTGTGACCAGTTTCTTAAAAACAAATACGCTTATTTTTGTAAGAAATGAGCAATTATCTTTCGGAATAAAGTGCACTAATCTTGTATATTTGGATTTATAATCTCATTTTACTTGTTCATTTAATATTATTTTGTGCATTACTTGGTAAAAAAAGATTGGTTTTAATTAAAAATAAATAAATATGGGAACGGTGACACAATAATGTACATCCAAAATGAAACTTATTAGATATGTCAACAAGGCGAGATATAAGAAAGGAAAGGTTAGTTTTTATGTTAATTCAACTTAAAATATTACCCCAGATTGGAGTATTGATGATAAGCCTGGCAACACTTGTTGATTAGCATTTTATTTGGTTAAATTGCTAATTTAATGCCATATTTAATAATATTAGAACAAAATAATACTTACAGGTGGAATGTAATATTATCCTTTTGTAGACTTGATGTCGCTGAACGCTTTTTACACCAAAATACACTGCAATTCGGCATTTCTATTGAGACGCTATTACGCATTCACTGATAGGTGACTTATGAAGTTATGATGCGGAACGCGCGTCAACTAGTTTTATATAACGGGTATGACCGGTGGGCTGGTACCTTTGGCAGAGGGGTACGCCTGTCAGTTGCCTCTCCGGTTGGTTTAATGCTCTAAGCTATCAAGTGTCAAACAGATTACGGAGGAAGATTTGAAATAATAAAACGAATTTATTTAGTTTCATCCACATTTTTTTTATTTTTTATCATTGTAATATACCATTAATATCATCAACAAGAATATTATTCTAAAATTGACGCTGGCAGAAATAGCTGACACAATCGTCGGCTCTGTTGCCAAAAAAAAAGGAGGAAGAAGAAGTCTCAAACAAGCATACTAACATCATTAAAGCTTGTGGTTTGGGTACGGATATAAAATACTATCAGATAAATGGCGTCAGATAAATGACGCCAGTAGCCCGCCAGGCACGATCACCTAGCCTGGATCCTCCCTTTGGTTGTAGGTATATGGTGTGCTACCTCCACAACCTAGATGACCAAACCCCGTAAAACACTTGATGCCATATTATGTCATGATAAGCAGTAAGGGGTTAAGAATTACATTAAATCGTATGTATTGTTTATTTTCCAAATAGTTACTTTTCCAAATGTCGATGATTTTGTGACTTTATAAAAATTAAACATTAGTGCCATTTATGTTACTACATCTTGCTTGCTTGTAGTTAGGGATGAAACGATTTAAGTATCGGAAAAATAATAAATATCAATTTATCGACACCTAAAAATATCGATATAAGGATACCTAAAATATCGATATTTGTCGTATCGACTATGCGCCAATTATTATGTTCTATTGCTGGTACAAAATACTGGAATGAAACATTGTACAATAAATTTATAAAAATAGTCATTTTTACTTCCAAAGTTATTATTATTCTTAACGGTAAACTATAAAAATTAAAAATGAATTAAATTGAGAAGCATCTGTGGAATTAATCTTTCAGATAGAGTAAGAAATAGCGTGATACTGATATGAGAAGAATGTGGATTGAAGGAGTATGTTTTAGGTGGTTTGGACATGTGGAAACGATGGATGGAAGTAGGATAACGAAAGAGATTTATGGAGCGGAAATGACTGAGAGAGTTGGTAGGGATCGCTCTAGACGAACATAACCGGACCAAATAGGTGATGTGTTGACAAAGGGCACAATTACAAGAACCCGTAACCGACGTGTGGGTATGAAAAGATTAATGAATGTTGAAGAGGTAAAAGAGGTATATTTGAATCGCAGCAAATGGCGTTCTATAGTCTCTGTTTATTCTATTAATGGAAGACAGGCGTGAATTTATGTATGGATAAAAAAAATTCACATGCAATAAAAAAAAACTAAAACTACATTGGATTTGTACAAGCTTTAAAAAAAAGAAATATCACCGATATGTCGGCACTCTGGACCGATATATTAATATTGCCTTAAATCGATATAAATTGAATATCAATATTTTTTTATTAACCTTTCGCACGCACGAACCGATTTTTCGCTCAATGTGTCCCGTGTCCAAGACATTTAGGCACTTTAGAGATTCAAGGTCATGCGTCTCGATAAACCGTATTTTAGATATGAAAATTATAATTATATGTTGTGATACGCACATCGTTATCATTGCAAAAAAAAGTCCTATCAACTAATTAGTATAAAAAGTATTAAAATACGCACGTTTGTAAGTAATGATGAGATGAATTGCACTGTTCATATTTTTTGGCGGCAAAATGCAACAGGTCGTCACCAATTTATTATCAATAACCTTTCACTGTTTATACATACACTTGAATAAACACCACAACAATATACCAGGATAACGTAGCTTTCATTTTAGTAAAGTTTCAATAGGACTTGATGTTATGAAACTAAATAATTACACGTCAAACTTGCTAGTCACTTTTACAAACTTTTACCGATAAACAATGGCCGTCCGTCGGCAACCGACCGGCGATCTTGCACATTGCACATGTGGTACTTTTGTGAGAGACTGACCGCGAGTGTTTGACAAAAACAAATGCATATCGATAGATGAAATATTTGTTTGAAACGAAAAAAATATGTTTATATTATTGTGAATGTAACTATATTCGATTATATTTATTGCTATGCGTAGTCAAGACTGCCTTGCATAGCCCAAGACTCAATATTATAAGGTTTTCGGCTCCGACATGGGAGGGGTGTAGTTTTTCTTAACAACAAACAGTTAGACATTATCGTTCTATGTAGTACAACAAAACTAAGGTACCTAATAGGGTAACGGTTAAACGTTATACAATACAAAACTTAAAAGTAACAGAACATGTTGTAAAACCTTAACATTAAAGAGCACTTTATAGTATCATAAACTTTAGCGCAAAAAGGCGGTGTTATACAATTGTTTATAGCTTTGCAAATCTATACAAATAACAAAAAAAAATATTTATCATTATCTAACGGAACAAGACGTGGGAACAGGGATTCGCAGGCACTGCATTACGCTAAATTGTAAATAGAGATGGGTAATGGGTTATTATTACCCATTCCACCCATTTGGGTTATAACTGGGTGTTTTGGGTTTTAACCCGGTTTTAACCCATTATCACCCGTTTTGGTGGGTGAAAATGATTAGTAGGTGAAAATGAATACATTTTTATATATTTTAAGGTAGATAAGTAGTAATTAACATGAAATGAAAGTCCAAACACAAACCAAGTATAAGTCAAGTCATTTAATTCATTATTTACAAAAATTAATGAGTAAATATAAACATCTTGGTAGTTTAATCATCGTAAACACTTGATTTAGATAGGTAACCGATCACAATCTAAATTTATTACGCGCGATGTGGATGGTTCAAGACAAGCAGTATGTAGCGCCATAGTATCTTCTGGCATTTGAATTAGTGGTGATGAATCACAATCCTCAAAATTGTATGTCTGATTTGTATTCTTATTTATTCAATAAATTCCAGTTATAAGTTATAAATGTCAGTTTAGCTGCCCTTTCTGTTGAAAGCATATTTCTTTTCATACTGTAGACATTGCTATGAGCACTAAAAGAACGCTCCACAGCAGCAGAAGTGCAAGGTGCAGTTAAAATTTAGATCGCGACTTTGCTTAATGCAGTGGAACCACAAATACCATTCCACCGTGTTGTTGCATATACATAGCTTATATCTGACTACAGAAATCTACGACCCCAAAAATCTACCTTGCCCGATATCTTGCTAATTTCGTCATAACGCTTACTCCCATACTTTGCCTACTTTATAAATGAATTATATGGCGTCAACTTCCTGATCTTCGTCAAGTTTACTTACTTGAACTGTAGGTTCTAATAAATATGCCGCCAAGTGAATGGTTTTTAAGCACATTTTAATTCTCTCAGCAATATTTCTCATAAGTTGTTCATTTTTATTATTTTCAATTCAATTTAAATCTGGTAAAATAAACAGTAATATATATGGATTTCATGTTTTTAAGTGTCATGAATACCTTGTGAATATTTATTTTCATTTGTTTCTAATTAAAATATTGCGTCAGTTATTGGTTTAAGAAATAATTTGCATTGTCGTACCATCTCCAAAAAACCTAGAAGCGTCGATTTTTCCTCTACAGGTAATAAATGTGGCACTTTTATGCACTGCCAAAATCTTTAAGTCAATCTTTGTGTTTTCTACGCTTTTAAAACTTACGTAACTACTGCCCTTCGTGTATCGCTCGGTAACTTTAAGCTTTTACCAGTCGTATTTTCCTTTGCAATTTTCGCAAGATGTTAAAACTTATCTTCTTTGGTTTTAATAAAATTTGTGTTAATTTTCTTACAAGCATAAATTACTTCCATTTTAATTATGTCTTTGCATAGCAAATGGAAAGTATGTGCCGCACAATTAAGGCAATTTACATTTGGATATACCTCAATTAATAGTCGAAAAGGTCTTTGTACGTTACTTTCATTGTCTCTAAAAATCGTCACAAGCTTGTTTGAACCATATTCCGACAAAACATTGAAAATTTGACCTGAGTGTCGATTTTCAGTCGTTTAGGTTTTTTAAATTATTCCTATTAATTTTATACCATGCAAAAACGTGTGTGTGTGTGTGTATTTGTTACCACACAGCGCCAATGTCGATAAAATTAGTATCTAGATAGATTGGGTACTGGAGACGGACATAGGCTACTTTTTATCCCGAAAATCGGTCTGATTCCCGAGGGAGACAAAACACATTTTAGGCGCGGGGTGGGGCGCAGCTAAATATTAATAATTCCTTCATTACGGCAGTTTCACCAATCATCTAATATTAAGTGCAAAGCATGTTTGCGATAGTAAATCTTCTTTCAAATCTCGGTGCATATGTATAATTTTTGCCCAAAAGGCTGTAGTTGATTGAAAAATTTTATTCAAATGGGGTGTTTAACAATTGACGAGAGAAGTGTCTAATACATAAATAGCCTTGGCCAGTAGAAAATGTAGGTTTTCTTTACCACTTTCCGGTAATTGTGTATCTTAGACGAAGACACACTACTCTCAAGTGACAAATTCGTGTCAGATTCTGGCCTTAAATATTCTAAATTGATGATTTATTGCAACGTCGTCCTGCCCCCGCGCATCCATAGCCCTACCGTTGCCGTTCGTCAAAATTTAACAGAATTAGTTTTCACCCGCTCAAATGGGTTATAACTGGGTGAAAATGGGTGATAATTGGGTTTTAACCCACTCGTACGTTATTACCCGGGTGATTACCCATCACTAATTGTAAAACATCTGGTCCATATTTCGAAATCTGTGTGAGTGACTTCAATATTTGGCGAGGTACTGGCTATGGTTGTTGGTTGAGGAGGACACCAGATTTCCGGGATCCAGCGCGTGATGTGGGCCGGGTTCGTTTGCAAGAGCTCTTCAATCTCGTCGTCAGGGATGTCCATCGCCACGACCCTCTCCAGCACGTTATCACTAGAATGAAGCATAGATTGTAAATAATCCGCAAACTGCTTTATACCTGCACCAACAACTAGAAATAACAATGCAAACAACTTACCTAACCAGCTCGGTAGATTTTCTTAGACTGCCACCGGGGGTCTTATGTAAAATGACTTCTGGACATTTCGCATTTATTGAACCCCGTGTGCATTCGAACCCTACTGCTCGAATCTGTCTACAAAAAAAAAATAAAGAATAACTAAACCGATTCAAAAATTTAGAAAATAAAGTAAAATTCATGATTTTATTTACCGAGGAGGGGAGAGTTCAACCTCTCTAACCTTGCTCTCAGCAAGAACCCCGAGTAAAAGGGTCGTCCAGCTGATGGAGGATGGTGGTGCCGCTCCTCGTCCACTGGAGTGGCCGAGCGCGAACGATCCCCTGAGCTCACGGATCGAAGACGAACAAGGCTAAAAAATACTTTAAAATTAATTTAAATCTCCAGCTAAGTTACATATTTTTTTAAATTGGTTAAAACGAAATTTTGCTAACATTGCAGTCTAAATATAATGAAAATCGGTAACAGATTTCTAATAAGCGTGTCATACAGCCTGTGCAAAAATCTATCGGTAAATTTATCGTCAAGCGTAGTATGCCTCCGCACATCACTACGATGCAATATTTTTTGACAATGGCGGCTGAATAATTTTATATATTACGATTTGTATCACGATTATAATGTAAATATGCTATATTATGAGAAACTAATTAATGCCTTTTGTTTCACAATGTATACTCTAACAACTTATCTATATAAATACTAGAAATAAATATATTTTAACACATAATAATTAACAAAATATGCTCCACGTCTGATGTGAAAACGTCAATTCAAAAGTTTGAATCATTTTTCACTTAAATATATCATATAATTCACGTAAAATGCACTTTACACATATTCTATACTTCTTTGTGAGTAAATATATTAAATAATTTCATAAGAATACTTACCGAGCTTTCCTGGTATACATGTTTCTTTATTCTGATCTTCCCTTTCTCCTAATTCACTGTTAATATGGCGAACGTCAAGAACGTGCGTGTTGTTTACATTTTACTTTTCTAAATACGCGTGAGTGATGTAGTACTGTTCGAAAACGCAAAAATCCATAGACTATATATTAAACTAGTCGATTGTAGACAAACATTGTGTAATAAAATGACGAAACGAAACGTTAATTTTTTAAAGACCAATCAGGCGAGTTTATTTTGACACACCCGTATGGGCCACGGACGCTCAACGGTAGTATTTTACTTGACACAACGGTATGTATCATGGACGTTTGAAAGGTTAAAAAGCATCCATACGGAAGACTAGGCAGTATGGTCGAAAGACTATAGCCTGCCCTTTGGGCAAATAAAAAAAAAAAAAAAAAAAGCATCCTTTGATGTGTCAATTATGTCAAATGTCATTAACGAGTCTTAAACGATTTGAAAATCTGCTTTTTTTCAGTGCTGTAGAATTAATCATCTGTCAAATGATAAAAGTTGTAAACATTACATTAAATTTTATAAATTTTGTACATAAGTATACGTGGAATTATAGCATTTTACATAAATTAGAATAAGCATTTATTGGAACTGTCAATATTCGTACAAATGTTAGTAAAACAAGTATTTGGCGACATTCGCTCTGCAGCGAACATAGCAATACACTTTCACCCCGTGAAGTTGGGTGTTCAATCGAAACCTGCGCTGCTCAATGCCAGTCAAGTCAGCGTTCGATACGCTAGTGTATCAACGACCTCGCCCAAAACAAGGAAAATGGTGAATTATTCTATAAGTTTGTTTGACCACCTGTTGCATGTTTTCTTTACATTAATATTTATTATAACTTTATAGGCTGACAAATTAAGTAAAGAAGAGCGCGATTCACTGCTCCAGCCACTTTTGCAGACAGGCTGGAAAGTACAAGCTGACCGGGATGCTATTGAGAAAGAGTTTAAATTCAAGGATTTCAACCAGGCTTTTGGTTTTATGACCAGAGTGGCATTACTTGCTGAGAAAATGGACCATCATCCAGAATGGTTCAATGTTTACAACAAATTACAGGTATGTTGATATACAGAAAAAAAATGCATCAGTACAAATTTTATTAATGTAGGTACCCTTGACATAGAAATTATTGAAACCTGTTTGTGAACATTGTTGGATATTTTTTATCATTATAATGTTTTATTATGAGTACCCTTTAGCCAGTTATTATTATATTTGTGTTTTTAAAGCATTATCAATATGTTGAATGTATGATGAAATACTTTTATTTTATTATTTCATTTATCATAAGTTAATATTTTATCTTTTAGGTGACATTGGCCTCTCATGATGTTAATGGATTAAGTAAAAGGGATATCAGAATGGCAACTTTTATGGACAAGAATTTCAACTAACTCAAAAAATTTATGCCAATGGCAAATATGTATATGAAGAGATGTTTTGCCATATAAAAGAACAATAATAATTTATGTTATGTGATAATGATTGTGTTAAAAAATATATTGTATGTGTAGTAGTTATGTTATAATTATTATTTACTGACCCTAAATTAATTTATATCCTTTATGTTGGTATGTCTAAAAAATAAATAAATAATTAAAATTGCATAAGTTGATAAAAAATGCTATGCAATAGCTTTACCGCGGCAGTCCCCGAGTGCCACAGGGTTTTTATTTTTTAAACATAGTGCAATAAAAAACAGTTAAAAGCACTGTAGTGTGCGGGCACAGTGTATGTCGCGGGCGGCCCAAATTTTTAAACCCAACCGTGAAGGAAGTGGGGTAGGTGAAAGGATTGAGAGAAGTGAGCAAAAGGAAAGTGGGGAAATTGGGTCTCTGTCACTCTCACTCGCCGAACGAAACGCAACAGTACGGATACTATTACTCTTACGTCGATCTTCTGTGAGAGGGTAGTAGGTACTAGGTACTTCGCCGGTTGAGCCAGCCCATTCATGCTGAAACGAGCGTGGATCTACTACCGTGAAAAACTACTTATTTATCGTTTGCCGCCTATCCATCTATGCCGTCCAAGCGAAATGTGGGGTTTATTCCACCCAATTATACCAGTAGTTCAATAGTCGGACTGTTTGGAATTATTTTTATAAATTGTTAAATTGGCAGTTCCAGACCGGCGCAACGAACATTTTAGAAACGTGGCTTTTATCGTTTATTCGTGGTTTATTCCATCCAGTCCTACCAGTAGTTCGACAGTCGAACTTTTTTCCCAAATTGTTAGACTGGCGGATCGTGCATTTTGGTAACGCGGCTTTTATTATAAAAATGTAACCGATCGCTGTCTGTACATGGAAGATATAAGAGAAAAAAAAATTACTTCGGCCTTTATCAACGCAAATAGAACCCAAAACAAGGATTGTTACAATTTTTGTCTGTTTGTCTGTTTGTCTGTGCGTTTGTTCACGCTAATCTCAGAAACGGCTTATCCGATTTAGATATAGTTTTCACTAATACATTGTGGTAAGCTTCACTTAACATTTAGTGTTTGTTTTATGTCAATCGGTTGATATATAAAAAAGTTATGCCAATTTAAATAATCACGTCGAACATTTTCTGATAGAAACAGACTACAGAGACTTTAACAGGTTACGAAATAGCTGATAGCGTTTTTATTTTTCGGATTTCTCTCATTCTAAACAATCTTCCGTTTAGTTTTAAATGAGTCCAGTTTCCAGTGAGCCTCTGTTTCGCGATGACAATTAATAAAGCCCAAGGTCAGACAAAACTAAAACTTGTGGGCGTGGATCTATATTAGCTGTGTTTCGCACGGTCAGCTTTATGTGGCTCTATCACGTGCTAGCATTCCTAGCAGCCTGTATGCTTTGATCCCCGATGGCTATACGTCTAATCCATACATCCATACACCCATACATATTATATAAGGCTTTCTCCTGACTGACTGACTGACTAACAGACAACGCACAGCCTAAACTGCTGGTCGTAGTGACTTGAAATTTGGAGGGTGTGTTTGTCTAAATGTCTAGAGGTTGTACTAAAAAAGGGTTTTTTAAAATTTAATTCCTAAGTGTGTGAAAAGGGATGAAATCGATTGTATGAATCTTCTTCATTTTTTAACTTACAGTTTTGTAATTTTGTTTTGGAATACTTCTATTTAAATAAAAAATATCCTTATAATTTTATTTTAACAGGGGTGGATTTAGAGGGGTAAAATTAGGGATGAAATATTCTATACAAAGATCTTTAGCTTTTGAAGCTAGCGACTTGAAATTTACAGGGAGGGGGAGGGAGGGAAAGGAGGGAGGAAAAGAAGGAATTGAGGAGAAGGAGGAAGGGAAGGGAAAGTGAAAGGGAAGTGATGGGGGAGTGGGCCCGTGCCCCACTTTCCTCTCACTCCCCCATCACTTCCCTTTCACGGCCGCTGGGGCCGGGGGGAGGGGAGGAGAGGAAGAAGGAAACTGTGGAGAATGGAGAAAAAATGCAATAGGGAAGAAGGGGAAGGGGAAAGTTATTGTAGTGAAAATTTGCCGTTGTGTATTGTATGTTGTTTTTACGAGGGATATCTTTAGGTAGGTGAAAGAGGATTTGTATGAATGGGAGATTAAAAATAGTATGAAAAACAGTATTTAAACAATATAAAAAAGCTATCTATATACATAAAAGCGAAAGGTCACTCACTCACTTATCACGAAATCTCAGAAACAACAAGTGCTAGGAATCTCAAACTTTGCATTGTCGTTCCTATTAGGATATACTTATATACTTAGACGGAATTTTGAGAAATTCACCCCCTAAGGGGGTATAAAGGGGTGGCAAGGTTTGTATAAAATTTCTATAGTTTTTATAGTAGGATTACCAAATTACTAGAAAATACTTTTTTTTTTATTATTCAGCAACCCCCCCTTATTAAATGGGCAAATAAGAGTCGCAAGTTTGTCTGAAAGTGGTTTGTCAGTTTTAGCGGTAGCGGGTTTAAACTGGATTCGCCATAGAGACGGATAATACTGATACAATGTACGATTGCAATAAAATCAGGCACGCAATATTCTCATAGAGGCACCCATCTGAATTTTCACGCGAACGAAGTCGCGGGCAACAGCTAGTAATATAATATGTACGTAGGTACAATCGGAAAAAGAAATAATTTTTTTAAAAATAGAACTACGGTAACAGAAGGTTGTAGGTTTGTATGCATTAGCGGCTTTACACATTTGCCGCCCGTAGGCCATTTAAATTTATGCCGGCCCTACTAACCTCTGCAATTTGATACTACATCTTACCTACCCAATTACATAAATGAATAAAATTTTTTTATCAATGAAATTGCTACTTCATGAGTATATTAATTTATGTTACAATTTTATTTTTTACTTAGAAATTATGAGTTGTACTTGTAAGTAATAGGTATATGAACAGTTATGTAACAAAATAATACATTAAATTGCTATAGAAATATATTCTATAGTAGCTGAGGCCCGAGGCTTCGCCCGCGCGTAAATTTTGTTTTGTTGTAGGCCTGGCAGACTGATTTTCGGGATAAAAGATTGAATTAACGTGAATTTTGTTTCATTTTGACCACAGATTACATTTCGTATTTTCAGAAACTGTTTAAAAAAATAATTCATTCATTATCTCCTGTCTAAGATTCTAGTCTTACCCATATGTTTGACATCATTTTTATAGGAAGATGCAATTAAAACTTCCAGGCTATTCTAAAAGTGCTAATAGACGACCCGAATTGGTACGGTCGCACCAAAGTGATGGTGCGGTGCGCTTCGCGCAAGAGACGACCGGACAACTCATCGCACGGTCCAGTCTACTCTGTGGACTACGATGTTGGATGTGTAACTCATGACATGTCTACAATTTCCAAAGAAAATGAAATAGCGTTTTTTTGGCAATAGCAGACACTTCACTCCCGCTCTAATGAAATAAAAAAAAAGGGCAGAAATATACCTGAAAAACTAATTAAATTCTTTAATTGCTCTTTCACACTATTTAAATAAATATATTATGAACTAGCTGTTGCCCGCGACTTCGTTCGCGTGAAAATTCAGATGGTATTAGGATAGTGCCTCTATGAGAATATTACGTGCATGATTTTATAGCAATCGTACATTGTATCAGTATTATCCGTCTCTATGGCGAATCCAGTTTAAACCCGCTACCGCTAAAACTGACAAACCACTTTCACACAAACTTGCGACTCTTATTTGCCCTTTTAATAAGGGTGGTTTCTGAATATTAAAAAAAGAGTATTTTCTAGTAATTTGGTAATCCTACTATAAAACTATAGAACTTTCATACAAACTTTGCCACCCCTTTATACCCCCTTAGGGGATGGATTTCGCAAAATTCCGTCTAAGTGAGCACCTATATTCTAATAGGAATGACAATGCAAAGTTTGAGATTCCTAGCTCTTGTTGTTTCTGAGATTTCGTGTTAAGTGAGTGAGTGACCTATTGGGCTTCGCTCGCGTGAATGTCGTTTTTTCCAATAGACATTTTTATATTGTTTAAATACTGTTTTTCATACTATTTTTTATCTCCCCGTCACTCCCCCTCACTTCCCCCTCACTTCCCCTCACTTCCCCGTTACTTCTCCGTCACTTTCCTCTCACTTCCCCTCACTTTCCCCTCACTTCTCCCTGGCTTTCCCCTTACTTCCCTCTGACTTCTCCCTGACTTTCCCTTCACTTCTCCCGCATTTCCCCCACACTTCCTCTTCACTTCCCCCTCACTTCCCCATCACTTTCCTCTCACTTCCCCATCACTTCCCTCTCACTTCCCTCTCACTTTCCCCTCCCTTCCTCCTTCTCCTCAGTTCCTCCTTTTCCTCCCTCCTTTCCCTTCTTCCCCCTCCCTGTAAATTTCGAGTCGCTAGCTTTAGAAGCTAAAGATCTTTGTATAGAATATTTCATCCCTAATTTCACCCCTCTAAATCCACCCCTGTTAAAATAAAATTATAAGGATATTTTTTATTTAAATAGAAGTATTCCAAAATAAAATTTCAAAACTGTAAGTTAAAAAATGAAGAAGATTCATATTTTTTTTTTTTTTTTTTTATATTATAACCTACCAAAGTGACTCCACCCCGCCTGATGGTAAGCAGTCAGTGGAATCCAGAAGTGGCGGCCACTATACCAAAACCATCGTCTTAAACTGCTGGTATAGTGGCCTCCACTATGGCGGCTGGGAATAGGGTTAGGGGAAGGGAATGAGGGAGGTGAGGAAAGAGGATAGGGGGAAATTGGGCCTCCGGCGCTCTCACTCACCGAACGAAACGCAGTAGTACGGATACTACTACTCTTAAGTCGATCTTCTATGAGAGGGTAGTACTTCCCCGGACGATCCGGCCCATTGATGCTGAAATCAGCGTGGATCTACTACCGTACAAAATAATCATATAATCGATTTCATCCCTTTTCACACACTTAGGAACTACACTACTTTTTTAGTACAACCTCTAGACATTTAGACAAACACACCCTTCAAATTTCAAGTTGCTACGACCAGCAGTTTAGGCTGTGCGTTGTCTGTTAGTCAGTCAGTCAGTCAGGACAAAGCCTTATATAATATGTATGGGTGTATGGATGTATGGATTAGACGTATAGCCATCGGGGATCAAAGCATACAGGCTGCTAACACGCTAACATGCTAACACGTGATGAGCCACTTAGCTGACCGTGCGAAAAACAGCTAATACTTAGATCCACGCTCACAACTTTTAGTTATGTCTGACCTTGGGCTTTATTAATTGTCATCGCGAAACATAGGCTCACTGGAAACTGGACTCATTTAAAACTAAACGGAAGATTGTTTAGAATGAGCGTAATCCGAAAAATAAAAACGCTATCAGCTAATTCCGTAACCTGTTAAAGTCTCTGTTTCTATCAGATTTCGTAGTAAATTAACAAATGTTCGACGTGATTCTTTAAATTGGCATAACTTTTTTATTTATGAACCGATTGACATGAAACAAACACTAAATGTTAAGTGAAGCTTACCACAATGTATTAGTGAAAACCATATCTAAATCGGATAAGCCGTTTCTGAGATTAGCGTGAACAAACGCACAGACAAACAGACAAACAGACAAACAGACAAAAATTGTAACAATCATTGTTTTGGGTTCTATTTGCGTTGATAAAGGCCCCAATAAATTTTTTTCTCATATATCTTCCATGTACAGACAGCGATTGGTTACATTTTTATTATATGTATAGATATCGTAAACGACGCAGAAGTAGTCTGTTCGCTTTCTTTTTATATTTTTTATGTGTATCTACTTACCACGTGGACAATAGTGTGGGTTATGCTTGCTACTATTTTATGTATAACTCCACTGTAATATTTGCCATTTAACTGTTTATTCGTCCCTAATTAATAAACGAACGAATCGTAAATCGCTTCATATCGAATCTATAGTTTAATCCGAATGTATAATTCTAAAATTCTCACAATTAATATTTCTACTGTAATATTGATATCATCGCGCTATTAATGGATATTTGCACTAGTGGTAGCCGTAGAATATAATAAAAAGCCTCGTGAAAAATATACGCTATAATTTGGAACAAATTAGGTACAATGATAAAACAAGAGTGTGGAATTCGTGGACCTCTTAACAAATGGTTCCAATGCTATTTAAATAACAGAACGCTTCATACTAAACTTGGCGATCAAACTGGCCAAGAGGCGATAATTAGGTATGGTGTGCCCACTGGATCAGTGTACGGACCTGTTGGATACATTATGCACGTCAACAGCATGTGTAGGGTGATACAAAACTGTAATGTATATATGTACGCTGATGATACATGTATGATGTACGCCCACACGGATCTAGATACTGTTGAAAGGAACTTACAAATCGATTTCGAAAATGTAATCAAATGGTCACACGACAATGGCATTATAATAAATGTAGCCAAGACTAAATGCATGCTATTACACTCACCGTATCTAAAAAAGTCAATTAGAAACTTGTTTATAACTGGTCACTCATACGAATGCTTACACAAATATAAACAACTATGTAATAATTGTTGGCATATAGAATTTGTAAATCAATATAAATACTTAGGACTAACAATAGACCATCACCTAAGCTGGAAATGCCATATTGATGCTGTATGCAATAAATTAAGATCACTTCTTTGTAAATTTAAACAACTTAAATATGTAATCAATCGCGCTACTTTGTATGTTTTGTACCATGCACTTGCAGATGCAGTGTTAAGCTATGGTCTTAGTTCATACGGTAGAACATTTAAATCATACTTAGACAGAGTTCTAAACCTGCAGACAAGATTCCTAAAGATTCTTGTTGATAAAAAAACTAAAAATAAATGTGACAAAAATTATATGCAACTTTACAAGATATGTGATATCTTACCAGTACATGAAAAAGTTAAATATATGTTATCAGTTGAACAATATAAAAATGCAGAGTTTAAAACACCAAAAGCTTCACATTGTATGCTCAGGCAAGCTGTCAGAAATAAATATGAAGAACCCACTGCATGTAATTATTATGGTGAAAGAACGCGAACTTATATTGTACCGCGAATGTTTAATAGAATACCATTAGAAGAAGAATGTATAACTAAAAATGTCTTCAAAAAGAAACTAAAAGAATTATTGATACAAACATTTGATGAAAAAAATATGCTATAGCTAAACCCTTATTATTTGTTGTGTAAATACATATTATATATTAAGTGAGTGCATAGTAGTCGCCAACAAACTGCTACGCAGTTTGGCGAAGTTTGTAGGTGTGTTGATATGTATTACTTTTTTTGATTAATAAATAAAAAAAAAAAAAAAAAAAAAAAGAGTTGATATGTAACGAAAAATGGACACTTGCTGCACGTTCAGAAGTGGATTTACGATTAAAGCAGATTAAAGCGTTAAACGGTACGGTGCTTCGTCCACACGATCGAACTTGGTGCGGAGTGCACCGCGTCCGGGCGTACAAACGATCACACTAATCAGACAGATAATAATAATAATGTCCAGCGGACTGCTCTCCACACGATCGATTATGGTCCGCTGCGCACCAAAGTGATGGGGCGGAGCACACCAAATCCGGTCGTCTGTTAGGGCTATATCACTTACAGTAAGCAAAAGTTTGTTAATAAACCATTTATGTACGAGAAGAATATAAGGAAACTTACACGCACACGCCCACGCCCACGCACACGCAAACGCACACGCACACGCACACACACACGCACACGCGCACACACACACACACACATACACGCGCGGACAAATACTCAACATCTGCTCCGTGTAGAAATAGAATCCAAAATGGTAATGAGAGATTTTAGTGCTGACACCAAAGTGGTACATGGGATTTTCTATCGAGGAATTCTTAGTAGGTACCTGCTTAGGTATTAACCCGGAGTTTGCAATACTGTGGCTAGTAAAATGAACCTGTTTATTGTGGCTGACTGTTGCTCATGACTTCCTGCAATGCCAGGTACCATACGAAGCCGCTGCCTACAGTGAAAGGAGTGGGGTTGGAAAAGAGATTGAGGGAGGTGAGGAAAAGGTGGCTCGATCACGGTTACATGGAATCTAAGAGCGCATTAACACAGCGCTTCCAATAGTTATACAGTTTCGTTTTATCGTATACGTTTTTATTCGGCAATGGCGTAGAATATGTAGTTGTAAGTAGTGCATGCATTCGTAACAATTTTTCAGATTTTTCAATTCTGGAATTAAGAGGAGTAATCTCGCAATTCCGGAATTCATTTGTTTTATATTAATACAAAATTGCCTTAGTTATTATCTATTCTAAACGCAACGCACCCCATCTAACGTCTGTAGATTCTAAATAAATTGGAATCTTCGTACGTAAACATAATAGCGCCTTCCAGTCTTAACATTTTTATTATGTAATGAGATAGGTAGCATAACAATCAACACATTGAGATCAAGTAAATAGTTAAAGAGGCGTTACTTACTACCATTCAAATTGTAACGGTAATTTTTTGCATTTTGTCGTGAATATTTCATTAAAACTAAATTAATTTACTATTGCTTCCACTATGGCGGCTGGGAATGGGGTTAGGGGAAGGGAATAAGGGAGGTGAGGAAATAGGAAAGGAGGAAATTAGACCTCCGCCGCTCTCTCACCGAACGAACCGCAGTAGTACGGATACTACTACTCTTACGTCGATCTTCTATCAGAGGGTAGTACTTCTCCGGTGGATTCGACCCGTTCATGCTGAAACCAGCTGTATTTACTACCGTATTACGTATATTCCAGTCTTTTATTCATTTTATAAATGTTTAATTATATTGTGTTTTCTGAAAGCCTGGTTAATTTTACTGTCTATAGATCAAATTAATATGTTACTTAAGATTAAAAGACTGATTTTGCCAAATTTGCCAAAACGTGGGTGTTAATATTTTATACCTACACTTCTACCTACCCATTTGGGAATAAAAAAGCGAATAGCGTGATTCTAGTTATTGTTTTGTGAGGACTCGCATAGCATGTTACGTTGATGTTATGAATTCATTTCTAAGGTGACGGTGGACCACAATTATCTCGAAAACTACAAGTTGGATATTAGTAGTAACAATAATGTAATGTAATTTAAACATTTTGCTTTAAGATTCTAACTTTATATCGCTTCTATCTAGTAAAATTTATATATTTTTTGTAAGTTAAATATTCTAACCTTAAATTTGTATAGTCGGGGAAGCGCGCCATAGTAACTTTTATATGGCGCACTTCGCCGCAATCCAGAGTTTACAAACCTTTTAAAATGTGTCTTTTCTAAGCTTATACATATTTAACTTGCAATGTTCGTTCGCTTGTTTGTATGGTAGGGTCAAATCTTACAACTAAATTTTAAAGCTTATCTTTAACTGATTTAGATGTAATTTGCATATACGATAATTAATGCCTGTGTCACCAGTTTAATATAGCAACAAGCTTTTTTGTAATTAGTATTTTGTAGGCAATGATATTCTATTTAACAGATATGTTATACACTCACAAAACAACAGAAAAAAGTGTTCCGCACAGTACCCGTTGCACAAATGCACACATAGACCTTTTTCATTCATTTCACATTTCACTACATGTCAAAATGATAGAAAAGGATGACTTGAGAAAACAAATATGAAAAAAAGTGACAGCTAGTGTTGTCAATTGCGTATGAATTTGAACAAACATTACTCTAGTTACCAATCACCGCATGCTGTATCATAGACTAACAAATATAACGCGAGAGAAGGTACAAAATTTGTACCGCAGTTTCTACCTATAACAACTACTAACGGTAGAAAAATAAAACATGTGAAAGAAAATAAATATTTATTTACAGAAAAATTAAAACATTTTTAATAAAAACTGTGATAGGCATAATTACAAGCTTTTTTGTACGTAACTATATTTATAACGGGTGGAATCATGCAACTCAATTTTTGGCCGATTGAACTGAAACTTTTTACACATCTTATGGTCTGTTGACAATGCAATTATATATATTTAATATTATTTAAATCTAAAATAGCGAACCTAATATGGGTTACATTCTGTAACCCAAATTTTAAAATACGATAAACTAAGATATCGGAAACGGTTATAATGTACCATTTCTGTCTTAGTGTCTTATCTTAGTTTATCCTTAATTTAAAATATTTAAGGTAGTAGATCCTAGCTATTACGGTCGTAGATCCTTGCTATTTACGGTAATAGATCCTAGAAAACCGAACTGCGAAGAACGATGACTTTTCTGCCTACGATTTTCGCATCTGTATTTTTATTCTATGTCCGGGATGCACGCGTCCTTGTCACACGCACCACAAAAATGTATTTTCCATTTCTTTCTTTTTTCTAACCTCCAAATATTCGAATTATTAGGAAAATAATTGAAATATGTTATTAAATCAAAGAGTATTGCGTACTTACATATGGTATGAGATTCCTTGTGTTTTATTTAATTTTGTATCATAATTGGTGCACTTACGGAACACACAAGATGGCATTTTTAAATTTGAAAATTGCATCAATAGTGTACCTACTCGTTGCTGTGCGTAACGCAGACTAAAGACAATACGTCCCAATTAGGACGTTTTCAGGTCTTCACGATTACGCGTTCATAACATATCTGTTAAATAGAATATCATTGTTTGTAGGTAATTAATGTCATTCGAGTGTCCTAGAAACCTTAACTGCCAAGAATATTATATAGTACATAGTTGTGTTTTATGAGGCTACCCTACATACAAGCACAAAACACAATAGACCAATAAAAGTCACAATAGTTAAATCTTATTTATCTGTTCATGATTTTTGTTTAAGATGGGGCGCTATGTAAGAAAAACTGAAGGTCCTACATGGTCCAAAGAGGCTTTGAATGAAGCAGTCGAAGCTGTTCGATCGGGTAGGATGTCTGGGTGTGCAGCCGCTCCTACTAGCACTAGCTCCCAGTGAATTACATCACTAAGTAAATTTATTGTTAAGGTGGATATCCACCGAGTTAGAGCTTGACGAATAAATAACTATCTTTCAATGACTTATTTCTTATTTCAGTGGCTTTTTAATCATAATCTTCATTATAACAGCTATTAAGTAGTTAAATACCATGGTATTTCATCGTAAATAAAATAAAATATATACTTGACACGATTATCAATCGTTAGAAAAAAAGTTTACAGCCTCTGATTAAGATTGTATGGCGCACTTACCCGAAATTTTGTTTGAAATACATAAATCCTTCTAGAACGTGGATATAAAAAAAAATTCAATATTATACGTTTCCTTGCTTGTTTTCTTATATTATAATGTGGCTGTCTTTCTTCTTATGCTTTGAAATTGCGTTTTATTAATACTAGGCGCACTTCCCCGATTTGGCGGCGAAGTGCGCCTGGAGCTCATGTTTTTGTTTTTTGTGCTAAAATCATTATTATAAGTGCATATTCCCATATAAACTACATTGGTTGTAGTTGCAAAACATCACGGATCCGTAAGGTTCCACGACAAGTATCATTCATAAACATAAACACAAGTTATGTTGCACCAAAGTCAACTATGCAAAAAGTATGGCGCACTTTGCCCTCCTCGCCTTACTACCTACACGCAAATAAGTAGCATAAGACTTCAGATATCTGTAATCTGCAGGGTGCAGGTAGGTACCTACTTTTCCAACTCTGCCAAGTTGCTTAATTTTGAGCCAGAGAGAATACGCTGCGTCTTACCCTACTTCCATTAGGTAATACCTATTACCGTCATTGTTATAGGAGTAAATAAAACTTATATTTGTAAACTGGTGGGTATTATGTATTTGTCATATTTGTGTTATAAAAATTTGTCTGAGATTCGTTACGTGCATTCATTATATTTCTATATGTGACCCAGATTACCTACTTCTTCTTGGTGTAGCATGGGCATATGCGTTTGTCGTTATATGGCTCCGACTCGAAAACTGACGTGTCTGGATACGCCTTTTCTATAATCCTTTTTAGTTCTAATGAATGTTCCAATCCTTTTGTTTCACATACAAGTTGCACCTGAAAATTATATCTGGGCTTAAGGACGCGTTTACAATTCTATCAAAAATAACCCCTTTTTCGGTTCATTTTGCGGCAAAACGATAAACAATTTTATATATCTAGCAGATACTACAAATAGAATGGTTCTTTATCTTGTGATGGGACGTGTTTTTTTCTAATAATATTTATTTTAAATGTAGTAAAAACCGTTGTTCTTTGACTCTCAATGCAGAATTTACGAAATCGTGTTGATTTCGAGACCTGTTTTTTTCTTATTATATTCAAAATATTCTAAATTTAAAAGTACCAAAAGTTAGCAAATATCTTCAATTCATAAAATATCGATAAATTTTTTTCATATTTTACAAATTAACACGAAAATCAATGAAAAATGCTATCGTCGTTTTCCATACATTTTGCTATGCAGCGTGAACCTTGACGCATTGTAATAAGACTTATTTTGTTTGGTAGTTGTTTTCATCGCATTGAACAGAGCTTTGTGAACAAGAATCAGTCCGCGCTCGGCGCCCGTCGTGAGTGAACCTGTGTCGCTTATCGGAAGCTGCTCGACTCGTAAATTTCGTTGTATAAACACAATGTAGTTGACAATACTAGATTTGATACTTACAAGAGTTGCAAGCATTTTATACGAAATAGTTGTCAAGGTATTATTGTTTTTGCTATAAGTACCTAAGTAGCTATTATTATTAGTTGCGTTTCGGACATGCTGAGAAATCTGAATGTCTACTTCGGTGACTGCTATTGGGACTAGCTAACGAGTAGAGCTAGGTGTACCGTGTATGGACTCGTTTTGTTAGGTATGATGAGACCTTATCACCGAACATGATGAAGTGACCTGAAGGTCTACTTCGGTGACTGCTACTGGAACTAGCTAAAGAGTAGAGCTAGGCATACCGAGTATGGGCTCGTTTTGTTAGGTAAGATGAGACCTTACCACCGGACAAGATGGAGTGACCTGAAGGTCTACTTCAGTAACTGCTACTGGAACTAGCTGATTAGTAGAGCTGGGTGTACCGAGTATGCGCTCGTTTTATTAGTTATAATGAGACCTTACCACCGGACATGTTAGAGTGTCCTAAAAGTTTACTTCAGTGACTGCTATTGGAAGTAGCTGATTAGTAGAGCTGAATGTGCCTTCTGGTCACTCCATCATGTCCGGTGGTAAGGTCTCATCATAATTAACCTAACGAGCCCATAATCGTTATACCCAGCTCTTCTAATCAGCTAGTTCCAGTAGAAGTCACCGAAGTGGTATCAGGACACTTACGCGAATCCACTTAGGCAAAAGACATTTGCGCATTGCGCGAAAGACTTTTGCGTGAATGGACATTTGCGAGAAAGAAACTTGCTGTTTTTGTACCTATTGCTTTCAAAAACGATATCTGAGTGTCCCAACGATGACCGAACACGAATCTTAAGTCAAATTTAATAAAAGCAGCCGCCATTTTGAACTTTGCTGTTTTTGTACCTATTGCTTTCAAAATCGATACCTGAGTGTCCCAGCGATGACGAAATACGAATCTTAAGTCAAATTTAATAAAAGCAGCCACCATTTTGAACTTTGCTGATTTTGTACCTATTGCTTTCAAAAACGATACCTGAATGTCCCAGCGATGACCGAACACGAATCTTAAGTCAAATTTAATAAAAGCAGCCGCCATTTTGAACTTTGCTGTTTTTGTACCTATTGCTTTCAAAAACGATACCCGAGTGTCCCAGCGATGACCAAACACGAATCTTAAGTCAAATTTAATAAAAGCAGGCGCCATTTTGAACTTCGCTGTTTTTGAACATATGACTTACAAAATCGATATCTGACTGTCCCAGCGATGACCAAACAAGAATCTTAAGTCAAATTTTGTTGAAGCAGCCGCCATTTTTAACTTTTGCTGTTTTTGAACCGATTGCTTTCAAAATCGTCATCTGAGTGTCCCAGCGATAACTGTACCAATAAATGTATTTTTTTTCTTTTTTTTCTTTCAAACTGCCGTATCTTGAGTAGTTTTCGTGCCCTCCCCAGAATGATCTGGTACATACTCCAGAATTTTGGATCCATCATCATCATCATGTACCGCCCACATCCTGGGTATACAAAAAAAAAGTCTTGGAGTGGGCACGGACGTCTATCGGCTTGATGATGATGGGCCATACATCCTGGAGTGGATAGGTACTAGATGGTTCTGGGGTGGTCAAGGCTAACCTAGCTCTATCAGTATATACGCCAATGCTCAAATCAATCAATCATAACCTACAGATGTGTCTCAAACATAATTGAGAAAGTCGAGAATTATCACACTTTCAACGCATACCACAGAATAGCATGTATCGCCCTCTACCCAGACATTGTCTATGATGAAAGAAATCACACTGTAACCATGACTTGATATTAGCTCCATTAGGTTCTTCTTAGCTCCTGGGACGTTTAGCACGCCGACCTGTCAAAAAATAATTTATGTAATGTAAAATTCTTAGTCACGTCTTCATATCTCAAAGGGCATAAAGAAATGCATTTAGGCTCTGTAGGTAGGTACAACTGTTGCCTTTTTTGAATGGTGACTGCAAGTTATTATCTAACTGCACGGTAAGCAGCTACGGCTAGCGAAGTGTAATATCGGAATCTCTAAATAGCATGGGGCATGACAAACTGCTGCGCAGTTTGCTAGATTTACACATTTATTTGTAAAAAGTTTGGTTCCGAATAAATGATTTATTATTATTATTATTATTATGAGCATTGAGCATATTGAGCATTCATCATACCTCTCGCTCTAAGAAAATATACATGAATATATTATTTTCTTCTTTTTTTTAACCGTTTAATAAACTAATTACTTATACATATAAAATATAATTAGATAGCGAACAGTGCCTTATGTAAAGACGATACACTTTCATATCTTATGTAAGGATCTACCCTCTTACACTATGAAAAAAGACCAAACGGGCTCTAGAAACATAGTAGTGGTGGTGTCGTGTCGAGGTGACTACCCAAACTAAACATATCTATGACCCAAAGTGTTACAAAATTCAATCAAATATGAATGCGTAGCTATACAAAACATAATTAGTTACGAACTCTAATAAAAATAAAAAGTTATCAATTGAAAAATAAGTTCCCTGTTGACTTATCATCCCGCTGCGACCTGGGGTTCAACAATTACCACTGGCGATATAAACAGAATATCTACCTAGAGTTTTTGGTTTGTTCAACAACGATTATTACCTTGAATTTTATTAAACGCCCTTCAGCAGCTAAACCTCTTTCCATACTTCTATTGAAAATAAGACATTCAACGTTGCCTCCGGTTAGAATACACACCACGCTAAAATTGAGAATAACTGTAATGTAGCCTCATTTTTAGGCAGTAATTACAAGTATAGATAAAGATTTCATTTTTATAACAATCTGCAACAGCTAAAGAATGTAGGACCAGATTTTTCTGCCTTTGTACCTACTGTTGAAAGATTAAATTTTAAATTAAGATTTTTAAGTAAAATACAGGCACACATCGCACATGCACACACTTAAAATAGGTAAAAGGCAATTGTATACTTCTTTGTTTTAAGTTCAGGCACAAGACTGCCGATGACAGTCGCAAGCGTGCACGCTCCAGCACCTTCTACAATGAATTTCTCTCGTTCCACCAGGTGTAACATTGCACGAGCTATCCATTCTTCTTTCACTAGAAGCTGTGGACAAAAAGTAAAGTGGTTTTTAAGGCAGCGTAATTTTTACTCGACAACATCAACCCTCGTTTTCTACATCGAAATTAAAATAAATGAGCTGAAGTTACATCTTGTTGCAAACTACCAACCAAATTTTGCCTTGCTTTGATTGACTTGTATGCAGTATTAGGCATTCTTTGCAAATGACAAAGGAGAATCAAAACTAGGTACGTGATTTACTGCATTGGGATTTGGCTATTGTGAGACACCAAGTACCTACGCGCATCAAACGGGGTCAATGGTAACGCGCGAGTGAAGACAGATAAAATGACGAATAAACATTCTTTAGTAATAACTACCTACTCTTAATTTATTATACTAGCAGACTTGTAATTTAAGAGACGGGTAAAGAAGCCCAAAAGGAATGTCAACAAACATTCGCTTTGCCGATATCATTTAAGTTTTATGCATCACTAGCTGCGCCCCACGGCTTCTCCCGCGCCTAAAATGTGTTTTGTCTTCCTCGGGAACCAGACCGATTTTCGGGATAAAAAGTAGTCTATGTCCGTCTCCGGCAACAAATCTATCTAGGTACATACCAATTTTCATCGAACGCAGTTCAGCCGTTTAGGCGCTGAGCTGATACACACAAACTTTCGCATTTATAATATTAATATAATAGTTGTGGCTGCCGGTCTCAGTGATGATAATTGATAACTGGCGTTCATGAAGGAGGGATTGAAGGTTGCCATCACGTAGAGAAAGGAAAATTACGGTGCATTGTAGCACAAGACGTAAGTCTGTTGCAAGTACAGCGCAATCATTACGAGCACTGAAAATATAATTTACTTACAAGCACAACTCTAATTAGGTAGTGTTCCTAGACTGTGTAGAAATAGTCGTGCTACCTCAATATGAGCGAGAAATCTCATATGTGAAAACTAGCTGCGCTTTTACGATAAGACTGTCGATTAGCTACACAGTTATTTATCTTCCAATTTAGGCAGGTGTTTAGCCACGCACTTTTCGCCATTTTTAGTAAAGAAAGTATACATTTTATTGTTGGTATATAATATGTAGCTGTAAGTATCTAATATATAAAATTCTCGTGTCACGGTGTACGTTATTGAACTCCTCCGAAACGGCTCGACCGATTTTCGTGAAATTTTGTATGCATATCGGCTAGGGTTGAGAATCGGACAACATCTATTTTTCATCCCCATAAATGTTAAGGGTGGTCTGAAAAAGGATGAAAACGATTGTATGAAATTTCTTCATAGTTTTGAAATTTTGTTTTGGAATACTTCTAATTTTTTTTTATTTGGGGTGGATTTAGAGGGACGGAATTAAGGATGAAATATAAAATGGAAAGATTTGAAGTTAGCGACTTGAAAATTGAAAAGAGGGGGAAGGGAGGGGGGGTGAAAGAGAAGTGAGGGGAAGTGCGGAGGAAGTGAGGGGGAAGTGAGGGTAAAGCGAGGGGGAAGTGAGGGGGTAGTAAGGGGAAAATGAGAGAAAGATGAGAAGGAAGTGAGTGGGAAGTATGGGGGCAAGGTAGGGGAAGGGAGATGTAAGTGAGGGGTAAGCAAGGGGGAAATGAGGGAGAAGCCAGGGAAAGGGAGAGTGAAATGACGGGGAAAGGAGAGGGGAGGTAGGGGGAGGGGTAGGGGAGGGAAGACGCGGAATGGGAGGAGTGGGGAAGAAGGGAGAGGAGAATAGGGGATAGTAGTGAAAAGTATACGGGGGATATCTGTAGGTAGGTGAAAGAGGGTTTGTAGAATGGGAGATTAAAAAAATCTATTTATATAAAAATAAATCCCTATTTCCCTTGGTCACGGCATCACCCGTGAACGACTGGACCGATTCCGTTAATTCTTTTTTTGTTGTGTTTGTTATTGTCAGGAGAAGGTTCTGCGAAAAATTAGATAATAATTAAGACAGGACAACGTCTGTCGGGTCCGCTAGTCTTTATATATTATTCTTTAATATAAGTATTTAAATATATTTTACAAATACCTGTGCGCCATTGACTATCGATTAACTTCTAACTTCATGTCCATCTAAATGTTATCTGGAAGAGATCGCTTTTAGCGATAAGACCGCCCATTGTCACTATTTATAAGTAACAACTTATTTAATTTTATATCTAACTAGCTGCGCCTTGCAGGATGTAATTTAAATTACATGTGGTGTACAATATAGCACATTCTATCCTTTTCTATTCTCAAGAGCACCTAGTACTTATCTACCTAAGCCGCACAATTTCTTATCGCCTTTGTTGTTATCATGTTAACTAAGCATCCGATATAATTTGATGAGTGAAGTATCAAAACGCTCTAAAGGATTATATTTATCAAGATCTATTTTCCTTATAAGCAGGAAGTATTAGCATAGGTACTTCGCTATTGCTTTCGTTGTTAGATCTGCTTTCATTTATTAACCACAAAGATTTCATTATCAGACTTGCAGGCTAATTTCCAGCGCTGTGAATACATATTAAAGAGGTGCCTGTAATACTATAATTGCCGCGTTGTACCAAGCATAACCGGTCCGCTACTAAGATATTAGGCGATATTAATTATTAGTGGTTGGATTGGAAATCAAACAATGCTAAAAAGTAGCTAAATCTTTTTATAAGATGACTGGTTTTTAAACGTTTCTCTTCTAAATTCCGAAATCAAGAAATCAAGTAGGTACGTAAGTATTTTAAAACGTTTTACAATAAATTCATCATTAGACATACCGCTAATACCTACCTCACTCCTTTTGTGATATTCATTGAAATTTTAATCATGTCGTAAAAAATCTGTTAGTGCCCACGTGTGTAGTAAGGCGGGTCACTTGTTTATAATTTAAAAGTACTTACTACTTTGTCTAATTGAGATTTAGCATTGTGAAACGCGTTAACACCGATGTTGGTGACGGTTAAAGCATTTCCAGCGAGACTGTCAACCAGTGGTAGGTTACTTAACGGCTCTTGTTTTTCCAAAGATTTGAAAAATCCAGGCATATTCTCAGCTTGGACTCCCTGTGTAACATAAATTTAAAGTTACAACAAAATACAGTACCTACTTAGGTAAGCCTAACATACAAATGTAGCGATAGGCTAGTGGTAGTCTTTTCAAATAACCTACAATGTTTTGGCATCGAAACCAGCCAAGTACCAATGTGGCTTTTGCCAAAATCGTCAAATGAATACTTGGACTTAACTATATAGATACCTCAAATTGCAATCCGTCTTGAGCAAACATGGTGGCTTATTTTAACGTATTATTTAAGTGAAAATTATGTATTTTTGACTTATTTTGATAGCTTCCATGGTGTACCTAGCCTATAAGGTAAGAAATGTCCAAACTAACATATACAAGACAGGCAGGCTTCATTTGTTTGACGACAGAGGCTACACCTGCTGCCAAACCACCGCTCCCTAATGGCACAATAATCGCATCAGCAAATGGGGTTTGTTCCATTATCTCCAAGCCAACGGTCGCGTTACCAGCAAGAATTTGAGGATGGTCACGTCTGTGGTAATATAGGTTTGTCATTAAAAGTTTCATAGCTTTAGAAGACAGTAGTAGTTTCATTAGCATTGTATTTGCAATATGGTCGAGCAGCTCAGGGAGAAAAATCGGCACGGTGATTCGATCCGCAGCTTCTACTCTGTGCATGCTCGATGCTTTAATTATGATTCTTTTGCATAGATACATCATCCTAGGTGCATCCGGACGCAGAATTTCCTATGATTTTGAAGTAGGTAAGTATGGCTAATCTTACACTACTTCGTCCACAAATGTATTGATCAAGGTGTATAAAGTTTCTCTTATAATATTAATTAAAAGACAAATTTCGGGCGTCTACTATTAAATCAGCAAGTCCCAATATTATTATTAAGCAATTAAGTACTTACGAGTTGATATAAGTTAGTCCTTTCTCTTTAGCTAAACTACGCGCATATTTTTGTGCTTCCGATAAAGTACTGCCTTGTGTTATCACTTTTGCACCCAAAGACATGCATGTAGCCAATTTGGATGTTGGCACTGCCATGGGCAATATCACGGTGAGAGGAATATTCATATTTTTTGCGTAGTAAGCAAATGATTCTGCTTCATTGCCAGTTGACGCGATAATTAAACCAATCTTTTTCTTATCATTGGGCAAGTTTAAAAGCACGTTGAGGGCACCTCTTTCCTTGAAACTGAAATATGAGTTATGAGTGACTAAGTAAATTAAGTTTAAAAATTTGAACTTTACTGTCGGGTTATTTACAATAACAACATTTTCGTAGCATTAGTCGCATTATTGATACCAAATAAGTGCACTTGTTTGATCATAAAGTAGTATTATTTTATTAGACATGATGTGAGGGCACATTAGTAAGCAAGCAGACGGTCACCCTAGGACGGAGGCATCAAGTAATTACCGTAGCCTATGGATATGGATGGGTTCTCTAAGCAATGCTAATTCATAAATAATGCTAAGAAAATACAACCAAGGCATTGTCGGCCACCAGAAAGAAGAAAATGAAGAAGGAGAAGAAAAAGAAGAAACTGAAAGAGAAGTGTGTACATCTATAAACATTTGTAATAGGTTCCAAGGTCATCACACGTACGCTTGCCATGCTATTCTAGTATGTTTGTTTATTCCAAACTAGCAATCCGCTGCGCGGTTTCACCCGCGTTTTTGCTTACTGCTCTGCTCCTGTCGCCAGTAGCGTGATGTTACATAGCCTATAACCTTACTCGAGAACTAGGCTATCATACTCACAAAATACTTTTTCAAATCCGACTGGTAGTTCCTGAAATTAGCGCGTTAAAACAAACAAACAAACTCTTCTGCTTTATATAATAGTATAAAGGTTAAGATATGTAAAAGAGAAAAGTTCAGTTCAGTGAAGGGCCGTGCATCGAGTTGTCTTTAAAATTAATCACTAGTGCCAGTTACCCTATAAAGGTACATAATCAAAAGTTATACATACCTGCCCGTTTTTTGTAAGAATTCCAGTTTGTAATGGATATATATTCCGAAATCGTATTGAGTATGTGCTGCCTGTAAGAGTGTTATTGTATTATAACACAGACAGTGTGATATTTCAGCAGAGCAAGACAGTAAATGGGAACATGCCTCATATCTTAGGATTTCAGTTAATGTTTACTACATTTGATGGTTTACAAAGTAATTAAATGCTGTGCAAATTTTCAGTACCTGACTAATTACCAAAGGGTAGAATATGAGATTCAGACATTTGTAGGAAATTGACGTAATGAGATTTAGTCTACTATAACATAATAACTACTCAATCACAATTAGTCACCGTCAAGAATTAAACTGTTCTGCACTTACCATGCATGGAGTGTTAATAATGAATTTCTTAATTTTTTTTGCTGCTGCTATGACATCGTCTTGGTTAATGATTCTGGGATTGTCAGGATCACAAAATTCATCGAAATCTTCCTAAAATTCAAAGTAAAAGTATCATCATCATTATCTCAGCTGTTACTCATCTGTTGCTGGACACGTACGCTCCATGGGTCTTTAGGATAATTTTTACCATAATCGCCGCGCTTGGCAGGCAAGTTGGCGATCTTAGTAGTGACCGTCATGATTTTCAGTCCATGTGATAATTTGATCGCAATTAGTCGGTTGTCTGATAGCGATAGTGAAGTACATAAACAATATTATCTCAACACTACTATTATTTGCCCACTTACACTTAGTTTCAACGTAAGTAAGAAGATAATTTTGTCCTATTGTGGATTGATACAAATGGCCATTAACATCAACTTCATTACAACTACTAAGTGATAATAAAGTATGAGATGATCGGTTGAAAGGTTGAAAGTATGAATTGAAAAGTTGCTCATTTTTGTATGTACCTATACACGTCAAATTTCTGTGTGGGATGTATAGCTAGAAGTGCGGTATTCTCGGTAAATGCTTAGGTATCATTAGGTAGGCCATAATATAGTCGAATTAAATTGTTCTCTAATTTTCTTGAAAATTTCGCAAAAGAGTAGGTAGAGAGGTTCGAGCATTGGATAAGGAAAATGTTAATAGGTATCGTATACTTACATTACGTCGGGCCATATTTATTATGATGTGGTAGTCTTCATATATGTTACGATGCTGTTTTGGATTTTTTGTAGTCTATTTTAGTATACTTCTTTGGAATCACATAGTTTGGCTATTGTAAAGACATGATAGGTATTTGCAATGAATTAGGCAATGCGATGAAATTTGATCGGGAATTGTCAATCAGATCGATCGTTAATAATCCTTCTTATTTCACTGACAGACCTGCGTGTGTAAAATAGTTTAATACATAATGCTTTCTTAAAGGTCAGTGAATAATTATTTAGTTATGTAAGAATTAAAAACTATATCTTAATTACTATTAAAGCTAAAGAGATTTTTTTTGTTTCAACGCGGCATCGAGGACTGCCAGTCGAATAATAAAAAATATTGATATATTTTGCATTTGACTATTGTAGTAAAAGTTTAATGTGAAGTGGATGCATATCATGATCCTTATGATTTCGTAAGGCATAATACATTTTATTATGGTTCTTTTACCACCCATGCCCTGCATTGTCATGCTCAGTAAAATGTCATTGCTTGTGGTGTCGTATTGGCCGGGTCATCACCTTCTCTCTAATATGGCGAGGGTGATGATGGCTGGCCCGTGCGTCATGCTCGTGAACGGGTACTACTTGGGATGACTGGTCAATCTTGGCATGGCATACATTTAATATTCAATCCAGTATTACCTTGTCGTGCAATGTGACCAGGAGGTGCATTTACCAGTTTAACTAAAATACGTAGTGAAATTACCATACTAGATGAAACTAAATAATTGAAATCCTCTCTTTTCTTTCTTTAATCTTAGTAATTATATTAATTGGTTAATTTGTAATAATTTACTTTGTATGGTTCTTTCTAATTGCGTTGAATGTTTAAATTGTAACTCATAGAAATAACTGTAATTATCTGGCGATTGAAAAGAGTGGCGTGAGTTTCTTGCCAGTTCTTCTCACAGCTCTACCTCGTCAGCGAACTGGCTGTAGGCCAATTGGCTGACTTCATGTAATGTTGACTTTTCATAATTCATAAGCATCATACTTTATGATCTTCTTCTCCTTTTTTTGGCAACAGAGCCGACGATTGTGTCAGCTATTTCTGCCAGCCTCAAGTTTAGAATAATATTCTTGTTGATGATATTAATGCTTTATTAATGGTATATTACAATGATAAAAAATAGAAAAAATGTGGATGAAATTATATGACAACCATCTTACGTGAAAACAAAAGATGGACTCTACTTTATGATCAAAATGAAATAAATACTTTGACTTTGACATTTGATTCTTGAGGAATGTAACATCAATCAATTATGTAACATCACTACGACCCACGGGCTCCCGAGGAGCTCCGCTCGAAGCAGAAGGGTCTGACCGTGAAATGTGGGTGACCGTGACCCGTCGGAGATAGACTGTGGCGCGAGCGGTT
This sequence comes from Parascotia fuliginaria, assembly GCA_963082885.1. NCBI lineage: Eukaryota > Metazoa > Arthropoda > Insecta > Lepidoptera > Erebidae > Parascotia > Parascotia fuliginaria. The sequence continues at coordinate 10,794,096 of OY720188.1, forward strand.
GCCGTAAGCCTGGCACATCTGGCCGTCTGTAGGAACACCGTGGGTTTTAGTCGGTATGCTGGTCGCTTATTATGTGCGACCGGAGAGTTCGACATAACCACCCGCAGCTTGCACGCGCGGGTGTGTACGCGTAATGCGTTTCCCACGAAAAAAAGCGTCCATAGGCCACGGTAATTGCCAATTATCAGGCAGGCCGTATACTTGTTTGTCGCCTAGTCGTGTATAAAAAAGCGTGGATTTGGCTGTAGTAGAGTTTAGAGCCTGCACCCGCAAGTCTTTTTACTGCGCGCACGCCGCTTCCGAGGTTCATGAGTGGTGGTCCCGTCCCACGTACTAGTGCATCACTGCTTGTCTGCCACACTTGACAAGAAAAGAGAAGCTGCGGTTTTTTTTAAGTACGAACGAAGCTTATTGTATCTTTGCAGTTAAAATGTTTTTACTTGATTGTAGGTACTGTTGCGGACTAGTAGTCACACCAGGTTGTGACACCAGTGTGAGGATTTTCTTTCATGTTTGTCACACTGTTAACAGGTTCCCTGTCCCATGTATCAAATGTGATTCATGACGCAATATTTGTACCGTCTTTATTACGTCCATGTATCAAATATGAGCAAATTCATAGGTGATTTCAAAAGCGTTTTTGTAATGGACGTGGCAGAATAAATTAGATTTTTAGTACATGGACGTGTGGGGAACATTGTCTAGTTCAAAATGAAGTAAAAAACTGTTGTGATTTATCCTTCTTTTTTTTATATTTTCAACTAAGTAAAACAAACCTTCAGCATTATATAGTTTCTTTATTAGACAAAAATGAAAATTAAAGAATGGGATATACAGAAACATTTAACTTTATTGCTTATTGTGAACCTCATTGAAGCAAGACAAACAATAAGCTTTGCCACACGCCAAGCACTCCGTGTTCACCTGTTTGGCTTTCACACTCAACATAACATTTATTCGAAAAAAAAAACCAAAACGTATGACGTGGAAATTTCACCATTGTATGGGGACAGGGAACCTGTTAATATTGTTACCATATTTAGCGGCGGCGGGAGGAATAGTTTTCCTCGTGGACCTACCTGTGTGGCATAGTAGTGGGGCCACGAGGAACGACCCATTATATATGTATTTCAATCAGTACCTTGTAGTAATACCTAACATTTGCGCACTTTAAACTGTTTCTTGCTAAATTTCATTTTTCATTTCGTGTTGAAACGTTATCAGTTATCACCAACATCGGATGGAGCAAAGACGCTGAGTTCCATGGGTTGGGCACTGTGGACTACAGACAGATCCTCCAGCTGAATACCTATTTAGAGGTATAACTGTACGGACCCTCTCCACTATTGAGTGTATTTTATTTGATTTAGCTAGTAGTAAGAAGACGGCTACAATAGCTGTTCTTCCACTGCGACCAACTGAACCGATCAACCGGCAGAATGGAACCCAATGAAGGGTTTTATTCCAATCTAATCAACTATTTAATCATTAATTTTATTTTGATGTATGTGTGGTATATTACTAGTTAAATCGTTTCTATTCAGCGTATTCCCCTTGGTTCACCCAAGTTATTACCCTAGCGTAACCTCGAGGAAAAATCCTGGGCCTGGGACTACCATGAAACATCCAATTGCTGTTGGTCCACCTAAGATTATAGTTGTCGATATTACACATACCTACACATTTACAGTTTGCACTTCTAATACTTTGTAAGTACCTACTGTGTAAGACCTAAAATGATAGCAGAAGTTATCCATCACAGAAATAAAAGAAAATACAGATATAGTTTGAATATTTAGTTTACTGTTAATAAAACGGAGTTCTAAAATTTATTATATTCTATGTTGTATTCAGACCAAACAATAAAAAATATAAACTTTAAAAGATGAATTTATAAACGTACATTTTACGTAGGTAGGTACATATATTATAAAGTTCAAGAATATGCGATTGTTTACGAGAAAGTTGAAATCCTTTTTTTCCAAATATCAATATCACTTTACCTGTATGTAGATAAATAGCAGAGAAGGGCTTCGAGTGATTGGGTAATTTTATGAAGAATTTTAAGGTATGTGTTATTTCTGCATGCATACAGGATTAGATGCGAGGCAAGGTCCTCGTTTGGTACCACTAATTCTATCCGGTCTCTCCACCATGTCAGGAAAGGAACATTCTTTGTAATGTTTCTTGATCGCTTCCACCAGCTCCTTGGTGTGATCCCAACCTTTTGTTTCAACACATAGGTTAAACTGAAACAGATAAAATACTTTGGAATATTGACAAGTAGAAAAAGACACAAATATTTTTTTATCACGCTACTGGCGACGGGAGCAAAGCAGTAAGCAAAGACGCGGGTGAAACCGCGTTGCGAAATGCTAGTTTTAGTATAAAAGTTATAAATTTGTATTTAATTTAAGACAGCTGAACTGTTTTCACCAGAAATCAGAAGCACAGTGATTATGTAAAAGGAAAATATTCGATAAAAGTGCTATTTAAACACTATAATTAATATCAAGAAATACTTTGTCAAACAAATCGGATTAAATATCCCTACAACCTACAAATTTAATAATACTAAAAAAACTTACTTCAATGCTGCATACATTTGAGTTCATCCAGACCTTTTCAGGTATAGAATCTCGGAGCGTGACGTTTAAATTGGCGAGTAGGTGCGTTAGTTCAGCGACCGCGCCGGGTCGGTCTTTCACCGTCACCTTGAATTTAAGCAACCGTCCTTCCGCGGCCATACCACGCTCCAGCGCACGCGCTAACATCGTAGTGTCGATATTACCCCCGGAACAAACAACTACAACTCTGAAATTCATTATCATCGTATTTCAAGCTTGAAATACCCACTGATGGACATAGGTTGATTATGGTAAATAACTCTAATAAAGGGCTTTATTAGAGTTATTTGCTATAATCAACACGCTTGCCTATCTGTGTTAAATGATTTGTCACCTAAATAGAGTTGTTAAATCACTACTTAAGATTTAACAACTATGATTAGGTTGACTGATTGTCATACGGCTGCTACGTTGTAGGTATATGTCGCAGGCAAATTGTATAAATCGTCCGTTTACATACTGCCTCGGCATTTTGTAAGCGCTCGCAGTCATCGACGTTATGTACTCGTAACATGCCGAAGACAAATTGGGTTAGGTTAGGTTAGAACTGTGACCCTCTGGGCACAGCCGAGCCGAGCGAGCAAGTGTGCCGCGGCAGCGGCCGGCGAGTGCTATAATTGAATTATTTTTGTTATCAAACTAGTTGAAACATACCCAATACCTACACACACAGGTATACCTAATACCTACACACTACTGGTAAATATCCGGCGTTGTGTAATATGCCAGTTTGTAAACGGCGGGTTAATACAATTTGTCTGGGACATTATTATATACCTTTTACTAGTATGGTCTGTATCTGATCTACTGTTGTCACCTTGAAAGTTACCCTACCTAAAACTGCTCATCAAAAATCATAATACTAATTAATAATCCGCATTAATAAGTTAAACTGCCGTTACGTCAAAAAAAAAATACGTTGAAATCGCCAATCCGCATAACTGCCTTGAGAACAAGCTAGCTGAGTGATTAATACTGATATGACTACTGTGTCTACGAGGCCGTCACCCTGCTGTGGTATTAAAGAAATCATATCGGCCCATTATTATTCCACTGCAGGGAAAGGCCTCTTCTCTTATAGAGAAGGTATGAGCTTTGACCGCCACGCTTGCTCAAGGCAGTTTGGCGATTTCAGACTTCGTCAGAAGTCCAGGTGTTCCTCACGATGTTTTCCTTCAGTTAGTCAGTAGGGAATTGTCCGGATAAACAAAAGTCACATTGGTACTTGCCCCGGATTCAGGTTTTGGATATACAACAAAGACTACTGATATTACTATAGTAATAAATAATAGTACTCTATTGTAGTTTTCTTCACAAAACGGTACTCAACTTTTTCCCTTTTAGGTTAGGTAAGAGGCCAGCCAAGAGAACTGCTATCCCCGTTGCACCGGCGCCTTCAACGATAAACTTATCATCTTCCACAATGTGCAAGATTGCACGTGCCACCCATTCTTCTTTCACCGTCAGCTGTAAAATTATTTAGGTAGGTACTTAAATTTTTAAGTAGGAGTAAATCTAAAGAAAATTAAAAGCTTTTTAAAATTCATGTCGACAAAATGTTTCTACATCATCTAAATTATCTATGCACTTACATTAACATGAATAACATTATTTCATTATTATATGTTTATATGTTAGGTACTTAAAGAATTTACAATTATTTTTTTTCAGAAAAGATGTAAGCAATGTAAACTGGCGGCAAACATGTGAGTTTAGTGAGTTTTGTGAGTTTTCTTTATTTTTCTTTTTCATTCATTTGGCCCTACGGCTTTTTAACTAATTATAGTCAGCAAAGCAGTTCCACATTAGCAACATCTTTAGCTTTGATAAAACTACCAAACCTATTTAATTTTCTTGGCTCAATTCGCATAGGCTGATGGGTAACAAGCTGTTACTTCAGATCATTATTGTTACCATTTTGCTTTATGGAAAAAGCCCTGAATCACAACGATACAATTAGGTAACGATTATGGAATTGCGCCATAGAAACAGGCACTGCACAGATTGTTTACATGACAAATTTTCATGGCTTAATGAAATCATTATTACCATTTTATCTATGTTGCCTTTAAGGTTATGAAAAGTGTTTACTCCAACCATATTGACAGCTAATCCATCCGCTAAAGTATTACTCATTGGCATAAAAATTCTTTCATTTTTCTTGAGAGCCTCCGTCATGCTGCAAGTTTTATTTGTCTCCACGCCCTGAAAATTGATTTTGTCACTGACTGTCTTTGACATTTATTTTCAAACTATCAAATTATTTTTATATTATTATCAGCTTCTCGCATCGTGGTTTTGCCTGCGTTAAGTTACATCTTTGGTAACTGCTCCGTTCCCGTCGCCTGAAGCGTGATGTCAATGTCACATAGCCTATAACCTGTGTCATGCTCCCCGGCAGAACCAATTTAACTATATCATTTAAAACTAGCTGTTGCCCGCGACTTCGTTCGCGTAAAAATTCAGATGGGTGCCTCTATGAGAATATTGCGCGCCTGATTTTATGGCAATCGTACATTGTATCAGTAATAAATATCAGTATTATCCGTCTCTATGGCAAATCCAGTTTAAACCCGCTACCGCTAAAACTGACAAACCACTTTCACACAAACTTGCGACTCTTATTTGCCCACTTAATAAGGGTGGTTTCTGAATATTAAAAAAAGAGTATTTTCTAGTGATTTGGTAATTCTACTATAAAAACTATAGAAGTTTCATACAAACTTTGCCACCCCTTTAAACCCCCTTAGAGATGGATCACCCAAAATTCCGTCTTAAGTGAGCACCTATATTCTAATAGGAAAGACCATGCAAAGTTTGAGAGATAGCTTTTGCCCGCGGCTTCGCTCACGTGAATATCGTTTTCCAATAGACATTTTTATATTGTTTAAATACTGTTTTTCATACTATTTTTAATCTCCCATTCATACAAATCCTCTTTCACCTACCTAAAGATATCCCTCGTAAAAACAATATACAATACACAAAGGCAAATTTTCACTACAATAACTTTTCCCTTCCCCTTCTTCCCTGTCGCCCTTTTGCTCCACTCTCCACAGTTTCCTCCTTCCTCTTCTCCCCTCCCCCTTCTGCTCTTCACCTCCTTCAGCATCCCTTGCCCCTCCTCCAGCATCTCTTGCCCTTTCGTCCACTTCCCTCTACCTTGCCTCCTCGCTTTTCCCTCTCTTTCCCCTTCCATCTCCTTCCTTTGCCTCCTTTCCTCTACCTTCTTATCACTTCATATCCTTTCATCTCCCTTTTTCCACCATTCGAGAACTCCTTTCCTCGTCCCTTCCCCCTCGCTTCCACTCCCATTTTACTTACTTCTCCCTCACTTTCCTCTTACTTTCTTCTCATTCACCCCTCACTTTCCCCACACTTTCCCTTCACTTACCCGTCACTTCTCCGTCACTTTTCCCTCACTTCCCCTCACTTTCCTTTATCATTCCCCTCACTTCTCCCTCACTTCTCCCTCACTTCTCCCTGGCTTTCCCCTGACTTCCCCCTGACTTCTCCCTGACTTTCTCCTCACTTCTCCCGCATTTCCCCTACACTTCCTCTTCACTTCCCCATCACTTTCCTCTCACTTTCCAATCACTTCCCTCTCACTTTCCCCTCCCTTCCTCCTTCCCCTCAATTCCTCCTTTTTCTCCCTCCCCCTCCCTGCAAATTTCAAGTCGCTAGCTTCAAAAGCTAAAGATCTTTGTATAGAATATTTCATCCCTAATTTCACCCCTCTAAATCCACTCCTGTTAAAATAAAATTATAAGGATATTTTTTATTTAAATAGAAGTACTACAAAACAAAATTTCAAAACTGTAAGTTAAAAAATGAAGAAGACTCATACAATCGTTTTCATCCCTTTTCACGTACTTAGGAATTAAATTTTAAAAAACCCTTTCTTTCTTAACCCTTAACCTTAAAATTCATGTGTCAAAAGGATGAAAACTATTGTATGAAACTTCTTCGTTTTTACACTTACAGTTTTGTAATTTTGTTTTGGAATACTAATATAAAATACTCTCATTAACATTTTTGTCAGGGGTGGCTTTAGCAGGGCGAAATTGAGGATGAAACGATGTGGGGAAAATTCTTCGTTTTAGAAAATAAGCGACTTGAAATTTGAAAGGTGTGTTTGTCATAATGTCTAGACGTGTATATTAAAAAAGTGATTTTAAACAAATCATCCCGTTAGAGTGTCAAAAGGGATGATAACAATCGTATGAAATTTCTATGTTTTTTAATTATAGTTTTCGAAACATTTTTTGGAATTTTATTTTGAGGATGTTTTTTTTCCTATAATGGCATTCACATCTCTTGTGTGAGACGTACTTGGCTAATTACGACGTTATATGATAGTAACACGCGGGTAAAATGTTCGGCTAAAACTGACAAACCACTTTCACACAAACTTGCGACTCTTATTTGCCCACTTAATAAGGGTGGTTTCTGAATATTAAAAAAAGAGTATTTTCTAATAATTTGGTAATTCTACTATAAAAACTATAGAAGTTTCATACAAACTTTGCCACCCCTTTAAACCCCCTTAGAGATGGATCACGCAAAATTCCGTCTTAAGTAAGCACCTATATTCTAATAGGAAAGACCATGCAAAGTTTGAGATTCCTAGCACTTGTTGTTTCTGAGATTTCGTGATGAGTGAGTGAGTGACCTTTGCTTTTATGTATATAGATAGCTTTTGCCCGCGGCTTCGCTCACGTGAATATCGTTTTTCCAATAGACATTTTTATATTGTTTAAATACTGTTTTTCATACTATTTTTAATCTCCCATTCATACAAATCCTCTTTCACCTACCTAAAGATATCCCTCGTAAAAACAATATACAATACACAAAGGCAAATTTTCACTACAATAACTTTTCCCTTCCCCTTCTTCCCTGTCGCCCTTTTGCTCCACTCTCCACAGTTTCCTCCTTCCTCTCCCCCTTCTGCTCTTCACCTCCTTCAGCATCCCTTGCCCCTCCTCCAGCATCTCTTGCCCTTTCGTCCACTTCCCTCTACCTTGCCTCCTCGCTTTTCCCTCTCTTTCCCCTTCCATCTCCTTCCTTTGCCTCCTTTCCTCTTCCTTCTTATCGCTTCATATCCCTTCCCCTCCCTTTTTCCACCATTCGAGAACTCCTTTCCTCGTCCCTTCCCCCTCGCTTCCACTCCCATTTTAATTACTTCTCTCTCACTTTCCTCTTACTTTCTTCTCATTCACCCCTCACTTTCCCCACACTTTCCCTTCACTTACCCGTCACTTCTCCGTCACTTTTCCCTCACTTCCCCTCACTTTCCTTTATCATTCCCCTCACTTCTCCCTCACTTCTCCCTCACTTCTCCCTCACTTCTCCCTCACTTCTCCCTGGCTTTCCCCTGACTTCCTCCTGACTTCTCCCTGACTTTCTCCTCACTTCTCCCGCATTTCCCCTACACTTCCTCTTCACTTCCCCATCACTTTCCTCTCACTTCCCAATCACTTCCCTCTCACTTTCCCCTCCCTTCCTCCTTCCCCTCAATTCCTTCTTTTCCTCCCTCCCCCTCCCTGCAAATTTCAAGTCGCTAGCTTCAAAAGCTAAAGATCTTTGTGTAGAATATTTCATCCCTAATTTCACCCCTCTAAATCCACTCCTGTTAAAATAAAATTATAAGGATATTTTTTATTTAAATAGAAGTACTCCAAAACAAAATTTCAAAACTGTAAGTTAAAAAATGAAGAAGACTCATACAATCGTTTTCATCCCTTTTCACGTACTTAGGAATTAAATTTTAAAAAACCCTTTCTTTCTTAACCCTTAACCTTAAAATTCATGTGTCAAAAGGATGAAAACTATTGTATGAAACTTCTTCGTTTTTACACTTACAGTTTTGTAATTTTGTTTTGGAATACTAATATAAAATACTCTCATCAACATTTTTGTCAGGGGTGGCTTTAGCAGGGCGAAATTGAGGATGAAACGATGTGGGGAAAATTCTTCGTTTTAGAAAATAAGCGACTTGAAATTTGAAAGGTGTGTTTGTCATAATGTCTAGACGTGTATATTAAAAAAGTGATTTTAAACAAATCATCCCGTTAGAGTGTCAAAAGCTTAGAGCATTAAACCAACCGGAGAGGCCACTGACAGGCGTACCCCTCTGCCAAAGGTCTCTGCCAGCCCACCGGTCATACCCGTTATATAAAACTAGTTGACGCGCGTTCCGCATCATATGTCACATATCAGTGCATGCGTAATAGCGTCTCAATAGAAATGCCGAATTGCAGTGTATTTTGGTGTAAAAAGCGTTCAGCGACATCAAGTCTACAAAAGGATAATATTATATTCCACCTGTAAGTATTATTTTGTTCTAATATTATTAAATAAGGCATTAAATTAGCAATTTAACCAAATAAAATGCTAATCAACAAGTGTTGCCAGGCTTATCATCAATACTCCAATCTGGGGTAATATTTTAAGTTGAATTAACATAAAAACTAACCTTTCCTTTTTTATATCTCGCCTTGTTGACATATCTAATAAGTTTCATTTTGGATGTACATTATTCGTTCCCATATTTATTTATTTTTAATTAAAACCAATGTTTTTTTTACCAAGTAATGCACAAAATAATATTAAATGAACAAGTAAAATGAGATTATAAATCCAAATATACAAGATTAGTGCACTTTATTCCGAAAGATAATTGCTCATTTCTTACAAAAATAAGCGTATTTATTTTTAAGAAACTGGTCACACTTTAACATAATTAGAGATGAGACAGTTTAATCACGATATCGATATTGGTTTTCCAGTATTAAATTATTTTTTTTTGTTTGTTTTAGATTTTCAAAAGAAGCAGCGCCTCGAGTCGCTTGGGTCCAATATTGTAGGAACCATATAAGTGGGTTCCTAAGCGTACAAGTATCTGACTAACAGCTTAAAAGACAAAGCCTTCTGTGCTGCCAGCACTGCTACCTCCTCCCTACCCCCCAAGCGGCGGAGAGCTCAGTTTTTAGCAAGTAAACTAGCTGTGCGCTACCTCCTCTTATTGCATTACCTAGGATTAGTTAAACTAGATTTATAAGGTTAATTTAAATCGCACAGTTTTTCAGTATTTTATTATACCTACTTAAATAAAGACTTTCTGAAATATATTCTGTTGTTTTTTTGTTATCTGAACAGATAAAATATCTCTCTAATAAAAATCTACTCATACATTCTCATGTCAGTGTCTTGTTACTATGTAATCAGAACAAAATCCTCCAATTACAAGCTCTGCTTAGTTGGAACGAAATTTAATAGCAACAGACAATTAATTCAAAGTATTATTTGGTTTGAATATACATACATACTTAGGAATAATACACGTAAAATTGACACGTAATAATTAATTACAATCTTTAATCCACACTAGAACAAATTTCAACAGGTGGTGGTTATTGAACATACATCCTTGTGCGCAGTAGTAAAAAAAAAAAAAGAGTGGGTACCCATGTACGCAACTTCTTTGGCATAACAATCCAAAAATACCAAATAATAATACAACGCATACATACATAAATATTTGAATTGATATAAACGCCAATATATTTTTTATTTATTCACACAGATTGTTTGTACTGATACGACACACAAAGATCCGCAACTAACTTCAGTGTGTAAAAGGTTCGCAACTAACTTCAGGGTGTTGCTTTGTTCTGTCGGTGTGCGCGCGCATCGTAAAAATTCACTCTCATCAATTTTCCCAATCGCGCCAAAAAAACTTCAAAAAAAACGGCTAAATGCCAGTAGGACTCGCGCGCCGAGGGTTCCGTACTATCAGGGATCGGAAGTATTGAATAAACATTAGTAAACATAGTAGGAGAGCCCGACCGCATAACCAGATTTGTTTGTCGAACAATGTTTAACAAATAAATTTAGCCCGACCGTATGACGGGCTTTTTTGATAATAATTACAAAAAAGTGTGCTAGTTAGAAACACTGTTTTATTCTTCCTGTAATATTGACATAAACATGAATTAACAGAATTACTTCTAGTTAATTTATGTTTATGAACTATTTACTTTACTTTTCATCTATTTCAAAGTGCTTAAATAAAAAAAAACCTTAAAATTATAATAGATTATTATTACCTAAAACTGTTCTATATAATATAAGATAATGCTCATTTTAATAAGCAAACATAATAATCATGAAAATAATTAAATCTTTCGCGTACTTATATGAAATCCTAAACATCGATACTAAATATCGACAGAGTCAAGCTCTAACTGTTTTACGCTAAGGAAGCGTAAACTGATAGATGTCCCTGTGTGTGAATGTGATTGTGTGTGTTTAGTTTAAGCTAGTGTGTAATAATTTTATTGTGTGCGTGTATAACGACGCGATTTAAAAATGCATTAGTAGTTAACATTGTAATTAGTGTGCGTTGCTCGCGTTACCCCGTCCCCCGCCGAAAGTGGCAGACTTTTGCGCAAGGGAAATAGAGCGCGTGTCTACTTCTGTTGGTTTAATGCTCTAAGGTCAAAAGAGATTATAACAATCGTATGAAATTTCTATGTTTTTTAGTTATAGTTTTCGAAACTTTTTTTGGAATTTTATTTTGAGGATGTTTTTTTTCCTATAATGGCATTCACATCTCTTGTGTGAGACGTACTTGGCTAATTACGACGTTATATGATAGTAACACGCGGGTAAAATGTTCGGTGTTTAATTTGAAAAATGTCAGGAATTTGGTTCAGGACACCCACGCGGTACCTCAAACGTTCGTGTCCTGAACCAAACCTTTGGAATACTCTATCAAAGTTAAAAATAGTTTGTATAGCAATACCGTGTTATCGTCGTGGAAATTAGTATTGGGATACTTAAAATGCTGCTTTTTTAATTTGTTTAATTTGTATTTGCTGTTGTTTTCTAAGTTAAAGTTAAGAAAAGTAATATTTCATACTTTATCCAAAATGAAATATGCTGCTAAATATTTTTACAGAGATGGCTTTAAAGTTTTATGGGGATTAAACATTGTGGAAATTTTTTTTTAGTTATTGCGGTGAAAGTTTGCATTTGGGCACTGTTTATTTTTGGACGCAGATATCTTTAGGTAGTGAAATGGAAAATTGTATGAATGGGGGAATAGAAATAGTATGGAAAATAGTGGTTTTTAACATAAAGTGTGAAATGGAGACACATACACAAACACACATCAATGTACCCATCCCGAACAGGTTCTGCATAATTGTTTCTCGCATGGACAATTTTATGTTACTTACTCTTGAGTAAGGAACACCATCTTCACGAATTATTTTAGCTGCTCGTAAGGAAAAGTAAAAAATATCGTTTACAATGAAGTGCTTTAAACAGATTTGCCTTGTTCATAGCGTCTCTTAATTATGTAAATAACATAAAATGTCTGTGGGCAAAACATATCCACGCGAGCGAAGCCGTGGGCAAAGGCTAGTTTAGCTATAAAAATATAGATATTATCTTTATTTTATTCTGTAATTTGTGGTTTTGCCGAAGAGCATGACACTATAACATTCTTCAAGAACTATCAAACGGCTATCAAACGCAAAAACTATTATTCAAATCCGACTGGTAGTTAGTTCCCGAGATTAGCGCGTTCAAACAAACAAACTCTGCTTTTTTATATAAAAAATTGATTTGTTTATATAGAGTGGATAGTAATCAGATCCATCTAAGCAATGCGGACCAATTCATAGCTGACGACCGGCTATGACTGATGTATTTTATTTTTTTTATGACAGGGGCAACCATTTAAGGACATAATGTCGGACTATTTTAGAAGCACATTCTGTGGAGATGGTTGTACATGGAACATTCCAGGGAATATCCTTAGTTCTCTTCTGGTGTACTTTTATGCCGAATTGAAAGAGAAGAATAAAGAAGAAGAATAAAGAGAGAAGAATTGAGAATATGATAACATTCTACCCACTCCTTCTGGAGGAAATCAGTTATTTACTTACGTAGATTTCAGTATCAGGTTTTAAACTTTTAATTGCAATCGCCATGCCGGCAATGAGACTGCCGCCACCAACCGGAATCAATACAGCGTCTACGTTCGGCACTTGTTCCAATATCTCTATAGCTACGGTTCCTTGACCTTCTACTACATTTGGATGATCGTAACTGCAATTACACCTCAATTGTTATGATGACAATATATTATGAAGTGCTTGGATAAAGCACTGAGCAAGCTTGACTAGTGACGAAGTAATAGCCAAGCGAATACATAGATGTGACGTGTGAGGTGTGTGTGTGTGTGTGTGTGTGGGATGGGTGTGTAGACTGGTTAACAGTGTTTGCCATGATAAGTCCGCGAATGGGTAACAACAAAGCACTCCAATATGTGGATACCGTTTTTAGTGCTCTGGAGCCAGCCGATTTTAGAAATTGTATAAGAATGGATAAGGTGGAATGTGTATGCTTGAAAGCTTCTTAACCGCACTAAGTGTTACTTATTACACTGCCCAGTTATATGTATTACAAGGGCAATTAGGGAGCAAGGCTGTCAGGTGCGTCCGGTCACCCAAATTGGGGAGCCTTACTCCCTTACTCTTATTACACTATCCTAAATAAGATTTAGGTTTGGTCTTTGAGGGTAATTAATTTATCATTAACCTTGCAATGAAAAAATAATACATAGTATAAAAAACATAGTTTCATATTTTGTATTATTTAGGAAAACAAAACAATAATTAGCTTTGTCATAATTAAATTATCCTTTTATTTGCCCATTAATTATAATTAAATAGGTATACAGACAATATAAATAATACTCATTATGTAATTAATATCACTCTCACCCATTAATATACTCCATTTTCCTTTCTTTTGCTATGGTCAAGGCATACCGTTTAGCCCCAGCTATGTCGACGCCATTCATCATTAATTTGGCACCAAGTTTTTGACACATGTTCACTTTTGTGATGGGTGCGTTCACAGGCATGACGACAATACTGGGTATCCCCATCAGGGTTGCGTGGTAACTAAGAGCGCAGCCATGGTTGCCAGTGCTGGCTGTGATCACACCGTTCTTCTTCTGATCATCGCTCAGTAGCATTAACGTATTAACTACGCCGCGCTCCTTGAAGCTGTTTAAATCAATGTGAAAAATGTAGTAAACATAATAGATTATTACGTACCTAAATCTAACATTTATCTACTATCTAGTATATAGTCTATACAAATAATAAAATTGAAGTGTCTGTTTGTAATATTAAAATAACCGTTTTTTACTACATGTATATGAATATATATACGGTACATACACCAAATAACATTTTTTACAATTTTTGTCTGTCTGTCTGTCTGTCTGTTTGTTCCGGTTAATCTCTGAACTGGCTGGACCGATTTTGACGGAACTTTTATTGGCAGGTAGCTGATGTAATAAGGAGTAACTTAGGCTACGTTTATTTTAGAAAAATTCTTTAGTTTTAGAAAAATAAAGTAATGTTGATCGACTGTTAGGCGGAACGAAGTTCGCCGGGTCAGCTAGTATTATATAAAGCGGAAAAGTTTGTTTGTTTCAATGTTATCAATCGGATTTGAATGTTTTTTTTTTGCGTTTGATAGCCCTATATTCTTGAGGAATGTTATAGGCTATATAACATCACGCTATTGGCGACGGACAAGACATTCCGGAAGTCCACCTGTGCGAGATTGATAAGGCACTCAGTTCAAAAACAATAATACGCCGGGTGAAAACGGAATCACAGCTGAGTTACTGAAGGCAGTCGGAAATCTTGTCTTGATGGCCCTTCAAAGGCTCTTTAGTGCCCTTCTCCTCGAGAGCAGAACGCCACAGGTATAGCACAGGGGTGTGATAGAGCTGTTCTTCAAGAAAAGCTACAAAACCCTTCTGAAATACTACAGACCTATCACACTTCTGAGTCACGTCTACAACCGGTTCTTGACAGTTATAACTAATCGTCCCGCAAACAGGTTGGACGACTTCCAGCCTCCTGAACAAGCTGGTCTCCGAAAAAGTTATAGTACCATAGACCACATAAATACGCTGCGGCAGGTTATGCATAAGTCCGCAGCGTATAACCGGCCCCTACTCTTAACGTTTGTGGACTATGAGACAGTCTTTGATTCGATCGAGACCTGAACCGTGACGCTGTCTCTCCAACGGTGCCATATTGACTATCGATACATCGTGTGCTGAAGTGTTTGTACGAAAACGCTACCATGTCAGTACGAATTAATAGTCAGAGCTCAAGAACTATCCAGTTGCAGCGAGGTGTACGACAGGAAGATGTTATATCACCGAAACTGTTTACCGCTTCGCATCTTATCTTGACCTTGAGTGGACTTGGCATCAACATAAACGGCGAGTACATCACTCATCTTGGATTCGCTGACGATATCGTGGTCATGACTGAGACCGTGGACTACCTTAATGCAATGCTCGATTGTAAGGTGGCGAAAATTAGGGGAGGCCTATGTCCAGCAGTGGTGTTTCGGCTGATATGATGATTGGCGATGAAACCGCGCCGCCGGGAGCTAGTATTATTATAAATTGATTTGTTTACTAGTTGACCTGCCAAATGTTGTTTTGCCATATAAAATAAATAAATAAATAAAAAGTAATGATTTGATTAACTTATTTGAAAGATCTTGCAGGCTTTTTAGAAATGCGGACTTCATGGTAATGGCATCTATTTAACTACTAAGTAAAAACTAATTCAGTGAGAATGTAATATTACCTTCCAGTAAAATTCAGGAACTCTTGTTTAAGATACAATTCCATACCAAGTAATTCAGATATAAAACTTTTCTGCGAACAGAAATTACATTAAATAGGTTAAGTTTTTTTTTTTTTTTTTTTATCATTACTGTTGGTGACAAATTGGACTGACGATATTCTTTTTGACACAGTTAAGGCTGTCCATAGAAACGGAGCGAGGCCGCAGAGCGAAAAAACGTAAAAATATTAACCAATAGTGCCTTGGCGCGCAGCGGTGATTTTATGCCATTCTGTTTGTTAACATTTCTGTTCTTTTCCCCTCAGCCTGCTTTGCTTCTATGGATAGGCAGCCAAATGGTCTCGATAGGATATTATGCGCTTGGACTTCATCGAATACATTTTAATGCATTTGTACAAATTATTTTTTAGTGTAGAAAGCAGTCAAAAGTTATGACTAGCGTTGCCAGTAGTACGCTGGTATCTTGGGTGAGAGTTTGGGACTGAATATTGTCATATGCCATATTTGAAAATTTCTAAATATTTTGATATTAAAAGTTGTCAGTAACCTAATAATATATTATATTATATCAATGAATAGGTAGGTACCTCGCATGGTGTCTGTGGGATTACACCCGCTATTCTTCGAGATGCAGCTTGTATGTCCACAAAGTTGATCTTGCGTGGATTGTCTGGGTCACAATTTGGATCGAATTCTACATCCTAAAATAATTTAAACTCGAGATTTAATAGTGTCTCTGTGTGTGAAGACTGAGGTCAAGATTAACACTTCTTAGGCTGGTAGCCTGGCTTCCCTCTTTCTCCCTCATTCGCAGACTGCTTGCGCTTTGGCTTTCGGTTGCAAGCCGGCTGCGTGCGTCACTTCTTTCGGCCATTTCAGTAAAAAATGAGCCTTACCTATAGAAACTAGGAAATGCAGATTCTAGATTTACCTAATAAAATAATAATAATCTATACTATGATATAAAGCGGAATAGTTTGTTTGAACGCGCTAATCTGTGGACCTACCTCCGGATTTGAATAATTCTTTTTGCATATGTTAGCCCAGTTCTTGAGGAAGATTATAGGCTATATAACATCACGCTCCTGGCGACGGGAGCAGAGCAGTAAGCAACGACGCGGGTGAAACCACGTCGCGGGCAGCTAATAGAATAATAACACAAAAACTACACAACGCTATCTAGATCCAACGTAAGTATATTATAGCTTGTGATATGATATGGGTTCTAGAATGCGGGCAAACAAACTTAAATACTTACTTTTTTTGTAAATACATATTATATTATTATGTATATTGTGCATAGAAAAACCCAGACCAATGCAAATAGTTATGTTCATGCACATAAATATTTGCAATGAGCGGGAATCGAACCCGCGACCTCTGCGTGGCAGTCCGTATACAGTAACCACCGAACCACAGAGGTCGTCAACTAATATAAAATCAACTATATTAACATTTAAAAGATACTTACGTCCGTGCCCATGTTGTATATAATTTGTAGCTTGGAGTTTTGTTTTGCAGATGGTGGAGGGAATTCACGATTACGTATAATTTCTCATAATGTATTGTGAGTAGACTAAACGAGTTCTTGATGTTACTATTTGATAGGCACTTTGAAAATTGACAACTTAAGTAATTTTCTTTCTTGTTGTATGTTGTAACGAGGTTGTAACACTCTGTGACAGTAAATTTTAACGAAAGAAGGTTTATTGTAAAACTGTTTTTTTTTTATTATTATTGTATTAGATTACGGTAGTAGATCCACGCTGGTTTCAGTATGAATAGAAGTACTACCCTTTCATAGAACATCGACGAGACACAGTGCCGGATTAAGCCAGCGCGGGGCCTGTAGCAAATTCTGTCAAGGAGCCCTTGGTTTGCTTTAGGTTCTCAAGTTTAGGGTATTAAATAAAACAAAACTGTTACAAATAAACTTTTCTAGATTTAATATGGGCAAATTTAGAGATAACACTTTCAATATCGACTTCTCTAAGCAAATCATGCTCTATATTCAACAAAGTGAGATGATTAAGACGTTCTTGGCCCTTAACAATATAAAAACTCTTTACTCGGACTTAATATATGTTTTGTTATGAAGTATATTAAGTGACGATTCCAATGACATAAGTTTTATATACATCTGCTATATAATAATTAAAAGATATCACGATATTAAAACTTCGCAGCCGCGACATTTGAATTTTCGGCAAATCGCGCCAAACAGCGCCACAGATGCGTACATTTGCGCGTAATAGCTGCCACAGCTGAAGTCTGCAAAACATACCTAGTAAAATATTTTACCTTAAGTGAAGTTATTCTCGTTAATATTTTTGCCTTTGTACATGCAAAAACTCTTCTATTGTGTTTTAAAAAAGATAATTGAATGAGTTGCACACAGCGCTACGTCACGCACGAAAACAGTACTCGAAGCAATGTCAAAACAACTTTTCTCAAGAATGGCTCACATCTAAAGTGCTTTTAAAAGTTTTTTACGTTGTGCCGAAGGTAAATGTATAGCAATTTCTTATTGTTTGATAGTAAATAGAATCCTATTTTATTTGTTCGAGTTACGACTAGCTCGATCGATGACAATGTCAGGGAATTCCCCTATATGTTTTGCAGTGCTGCCAACTTGCGTGTAGTGCAGCGCAAGTAGTACAACACATAACTTGTGGTGTGGCCAGCGCTCAATTATAGAAATGTGGTACAATTTGAAATTATTGTTGTAGATTTTGATACCAACGTTTCTCGTATTAGTTATTATACCTAACCTACCTATAGTAATTTAAAAAAAGTTTGAAATTCAAAATATCCAAATGTGCATACCTTAAGCACTTATTTTATAGTAAAGATATTCAAGGAAATTAAATGTCGACGAACACGTAAATGTTTTTAATTGTATAACTTTTTGTTTTTAATTTGAATAGATCATTTTTAAATTACCCGCCTTTTTACTTGATACTCTGAAACACCTTGCTCTTAGGGTCGTATTTATAAACGAGGCTGGCATTGCAGTAACAAGTAAGTATATTATGTAGAATAATGTGTAATGTGTGTGTGTGTGTGTGTGTGTGTGTGGATGTGTGTGTGGATGTGTGTGTGGATGTGTGTGTGGATGTGTGTGTGGATGTGTGTGTGGAGGTGTGTGTGGATGTGTGTGTGGATGTGTGTGTGGATGTGTGTGTGTGTGTGTGTGTGTGTGTGTGTGTGTGTGTGTGTGTGTGTGTGTGTGTGTGTGTGTGTGTGTGTGTGTGTGTGTGTGTGTGTGTGTGTGTTTGCACCATTGATGGTGCAAATGAAATTAATTAGTCTCATCTGCACCATTGATGGTGCAGGGCAATGGTGCATACGGTACGACACACGGGAGCGTAAGTGACTGCGTAACAGACAGGCAGACAGACTTAATTTCGCATTTATAATATTAGTATGGATATATTATAACTGAAATTCTCTAAGTAGATAGATAGTTGTCTTCTTATATACAATCAAATGAAAAAATAATTATCAATGAGACATATTTATTTCTTATTTCATTATTACAAGATAAAAACTCGAATAATATATTTCTACGATTGTCCATTCTTCATAGAGTATTAAGAGTTACAAGAACACTTTTCATTTTTATAATTATTAGTCTTGTAATAAGACTCCACCCAGTTTAATGTAAGGCAGTCAGTGAGATCATGAAGTGGTGATCATGTGAAACTGCTAGAGTGGTGGCTACCGTGGGTACTTTATCACAATTACTATTATTATTTTCAGTAGTTTATTGTTGGAATATTCTTCGTGACTGTTCTCAGGTCAAATGAAAGCAAAACTTGCTTTAAAACATTCGAATCCAAATATTTTAATTTACAATTTAATTACTAATACCTTACTAAGACATATCGATAAACGAAAATACGAGTGAATTTCGACCTAATTAACACTAATATTTATACGTAGCGTTAAGTAGGTACCTATACGATTTATTTCAGTTGTCATAGCCCATTAGACACTGAGGTGTTTGATGTCTTGAGGGTCAATGTCCTAACTCTCTTTTTTAATGAAAAGACCTCAACAGACAAAAAATTTGAGGCGCGGCCTACAGTAAACTTAAGGCACTCTAAACCTTTTTAGTGCCATCGCTTACTGCGAATTTCCCTTGTTGGCCTATTAAAAGTCACATTCTACCTAATTAATTATTGTAGTAATTAAGGTTATAGTGGCATAGTTTGCATTGACCAGAGTAGCTTACATAATAAACTAATGTATATTTATTAAAATAACATAATGACCTACTAATATAACATAATAATCACCAGGGGAGAGCGAATAGATCAGAGTCTATTTAGACAACGCTATCCATAAGATAAAGATGACCTACGTTTAGAGACCTACAATTAACTCTTAGATGGTAAATGTTGAAGATATAGCTAAAATGTCAAATTTTCATTGCTAGTGTGAGATTTCATCCAGAGATTCAGAACTGTTCCTCCTTGTGAATGCGTCGTATTCGCCAGCAAAGTCCCATTCGCGATAAGCGTTTGCTATTATACCACGTAGTTCTTCCAAGTGCTCAGGGCCACGGGTCTCACAGACTACTTTGACCTGTAACAATACAGAACAGCATTTAAAAACAAGTGTTATTATTATTTTATTTATGTGACTACAATATAATTCTTGTTCAAGCTGTTCTGAGTCTCTAGATAGGCGTCAATTGTGCAAATAAATTCGTTAATGAAATCGTGAGTCATCAGTCAGACTGAACATCAGAAACTTCGCCATGACGAACTCTCGCGGATTATTTGGATTAAAATATTTATAGCATTGATAATAATACTTTGAAATAGCGATTCTATTGCCGGGGTTAGCGTATAGTAAAAGAAAAATATTTATTATGTATACCTACCGTGATTGGTCAAATTACCTACTTCTAAGTAACATACAATTTCGGGAGAAGATGAAACGAAAATTCTCATTTTCCCCCATGCGGGATAGACATGAGGGTGAAGATGGGAGTAAATCATCGTTTTAAGTAACTTTACACGCTGTTATACATAATGGGCTACAGCCACGAACATGAATATTTCGGACCGATAGATAAATGATGAGTGTTTTTTTTATTGCCTACAGTGGCAGACGAGCCAACAGCCCACCTGACCAGAAGAGTAGGTAAAGTGGTTTAGTAGCATAATTAAAATGGAGTCGCAGGATCGTGTCAGCGATAGTCTATTAGGACAGTGTTGATATTATTATATTGTATAGACGTAATATAAATAGTTACCCGAACACTGAAGATATCGCCGTGTACCCAGGCGCGTTCTTGTATAATATCCTTGATGGATACTCCGGTGGATGAGATCAGTTTGCACAGCTCCGCGATGCCGCCCGGACGGTCGCTCACCGTCACTTTGAACTTCACCAGACGCTGCTCTGCTGCCAGACCTCGCTCCAGACACCTCCCCAGGATCGTGGTGTCGATGTTACCACCAGATAATATGCACACCACTCTGCAATACATGTCATACTTTTAATAAGAATAGTATTAATTCGCATGCTCAATAATGTTTTTGGTATAATTTTAGCGACCTTTAGCGAATTCTAACATAATGTTAGAGTTGTCAAGATCTAAATAGTAGTAGTGGTGGTTTCATTTGAAGTAAGTAGTTCTTTAGTTCAAAGTACTTAAAAACTAATAGGTATGGCTTAGACGCCAAGGCCATTAAATCCTGAGCCATTACTTCTATATAAAGCGGAAGAATTTGTTTGTTTTATGTGCTATCTCTGGAACTACCTTGTCTTGTTGATCAATGTGATCATTTTACTTAAAATACGCATTCAAATTAACATACTAGGTGAATCTAAATAATTAAAATTCTTTCTTCCTTTTTTCCCTCTAATCTTGGTAATTATATTAATTGGTTGATTGGTAATAAATATTTTGTATGGTTCTTTAGTTGCGTCGTTGAGTGTTATAATTGTTACTCCTACAAAAAGTTGTAATTATCTGGCGATTGAAAAGAAGTTACCTAAGTTTCTTGCCAGTGCTTCTCACGGCTCAGGCTATGTATCATCACGCGGTGACGGAAGCAGAGCAGTAATCAAAGATGTAACTTAAGTCATGAAAAACCGCGACGCGGGAAGGTAGTGAAATAATAAGCAGTTTAAAGTACTACTAACTTTTTGCCGATAAGCTCAGGCACGAGACCCGCCATGATGGCTGCGACTCCCACCGCTCCGCCACCCTCCACCACGTACTTCTCCTGTTCAATTAAGTGCAGGATAGCGCGGGCAATCCAGTCCTCGTTTACTGTTATCTGGAAAAAAATATTTGTTCAGAGTGTGGCGACGCTGACCCCACACGCCTCCGCCGCTCCGAACCCTACCACCGACCTACCATCGCCGCGCGCCGCCGGGGTATATAAACGCCGGCAACAGCCGCAGCCGTCCTCTTACGCTCCAGCCTACGATCAAGATAAGTGTCTGCCTATTTGTTCCTGGCCAGACACCTACGAAATCTCCCACGTTACACCCACGCCCTAAATATATTCTTTTGCTCTGTATAAAGCAGCGGCAAACTCTT
Organism: Parascotia fuliginaria; assembly: GCA_963082885.1. NCBI lineage: Eukaryota > Metazoa > Arthropoda > Insecta > Lepidoptera > Erebidae > Parascotia > Parascotia fuliginaria. The sequence goes on from OY720188.1 coordinate 10,815,992, forward strand.
TTCATGTTAACACTACGATTTAAATTCTGCTAAGTATTACATTCATGTAAATTCTGATAGACTTGTATTTTATTCCTCTCTGAACTAAATTCCCTACCGGCCGCCACGTTCTACAAACGAGGTGGCCCTTCACCGTTACATCTAGCGCCCAACGTGGGGCGTGTACAGAGGTGTATAATGTAAATTTGGAATTTTGTATTTAGATAACAAGTTTTTGAAAGTTGCACTAATGAATTGTTTACCATTGTCTAGAACAATGGTTGATGGAATACCATGTACTAAGAATACGTTTTCCTCTAGAATTTTTGTTATAGTTTCTGCGGTAGCCCGTTTAATGGGAAAAAGTAAACAGTATTTAGAATAAAATTATTTTTAGAAAAAAATGTAAACCGACTTCAAACAACACCTACATGTTCAATCCTTAACTAAAAAGTAGAAAATAATATTTTAATTACTTCATAGCAAAGAACATTAAAGGGGAATCAACGCAATCCTTGATACCTATAATACTTTACTATTTATAGTTTTTAATCAGTTATTTTGGAGTCGGTGCCAGCCAAGAAGGATCTTTAATTCTGTCTTTGCAACCAACTTTTGTAATGCACGGGGCGGTAATTGCACGTGTGGGGATTGCCTGAGTGCACTACCCGAACGCGGTCATACTTGTGAACGCAGACGTCATTGATAGTTGTGTTCAGATATACATAAAAAATTTGAAGCGCACTTATCAGATTCCGTTCGATTTCTTGTATTAAATCTATATTTTTCATTCATATATTAATAGATTAATCAAGAAGATTTTTTTTTGCTAGTAGGTAGGTTATTTTTAGGAAGGTCATTATGATCCTTCTTGGCTGGCACCGACTCCAAAATAACTGATTAAAAACTATAAATAGTAAAGTATTATAGGTATCAAGGATTGCGTTGATTCCCCTTTAATGTTCTTTGCTATGAAGTAATTAAAATATTATTTTCTACTTTTTAGTTAAGGATTGAACATGTAGGTGTTGTTTGAAGTCGGTTTACATTTTTTTTCTAAAAATAATTTTATTTTTAAACTTTTAGTGGGAATTAATTGTGTATAAATATATTCAATATGGGTAGATCTACTAAACGTGCTGCGCAAATGAGACAGCGCCGCGCCGTTTGAAAGAAAGTAGAGACGAGAGGTAAGATTGTAAATAGAGATATAAGGTCCTTGTCAACACTTTCTCGATCGCTAAACCCTGAATCCCAGAAACCACAAATCAAAACAAAAAAGTGATGATCTACCAACAATAAAGAATCATCAAAAATCATAATTTAACTGATCGAGCAATCGCTCAGATATACAAAAAATGCATATTATGGTCACTCATCCAGGGCCACTTCGTTTCTAACAAAAAATGAATTTTGAAAATCACTTCGCACTTGTAGCATGGACATGTCAATGTCAGATAATTCGTCGCAAAAGACATCGACGTGTTGCTTTACACGTCTTCACTTTTTGCAAACGTTTTGTTACAAAATATTAAATTGAAGCCAAACTACTAAATCATTCTTTATAAAAAAAACATGGGACCCCATTTCGGAGTATACCCTTTCAAATAAAAGAAGAATTTTCTAAATTGGTTTATAAATGACGGAGTTAAGTTGTAACAAACATACAACCACTGAACCATTTCTTATAATAAAAAAATGGGACCAATTTCAGAGTATACCCTCTCAAATAAAAAAAAAATTTTTCAAATCGGTTCATAAATGACCGAGATATGAGGTAACAAACATACAAAAAAAAAAAAAAAACATACGACCCGAATTGATAACCTCCTCCTTTTTGAAGTCGGTTAAAAACAACAACTAACGACAAAAATGAAAGTGTTTTGTTTCCTGCTAGGAGGTAGTGGACCGATCAAATCGATACTTATCATTTGAAAAGGCTTCTGACAGGATTTAGGCCTTCCCATATGACCTAAGGTGGAATGATTTTGATGTTTGTGAGCAATACAAGCGTCACACGAATTTATGTACTTGACGACGTCAGAGTACATACCAGGCCAAAAGTAATTTAATGCCAGCCGGTTATATGTTTTAAAAATGCCGAAATGGCCAGCAGTGGGAGAGGAGTGATTCTCGGCCATGATATTTGACCTATGTTCAAATGGGATTACATCTTTCCATTGCAATTCTCTCGTGAGAGGATTTAAACTTTTTTTTAAACGAAATAGTTTGTTGTTTATTACTTGATAATCAATAAAGGAAGTCGGAGAGCTTTTACACCCGTTGTATATAATAATAATAATAATATTAATTATTATTATTATTATATATATGGTATATATTCAAATACCACGAACCATTAGTAGAAACTGGTCGGTTTGAACTAGAATTAACATTATTATTACCGTTACAAGAGGTAGTGGTAGAATAGAGTAGTGCTAGTTTGTGTGACGTTGGTTTCGCGCTGGTAAAGAGTTTCAAGTTTTTATTGAACGACAAACTTATGAAGTAATGAACTCTGGTTTAATGCACTCCTTTAGGTTTCATTGCGAAACAATGGCACTTGGCACATATATGGTAGCAGCTCTACGCACATGTCAGCCGACTGGTTATGATCGGTAATAACCATTAATTATCAGTTTGTTTATCAAATGGCTTATCTGTAACCATTGGCAATAAAAAAGAAAATAGAAGGTTTCAGGAACTTATAACTGCAATTTTGGGCTTATTTACTTACATAAGCTTTACTCTAACGAATTTTTCACTTTCGATAAATTTGTTTTATTAAATTTATACATATTGACATTCAGGAGCGATGGCGCTGTACCCAGCAAGAGTTTAATATTTTAATATAAGTAATTTTGAAAATATCGCCAACTAAATTATTCTAAAAAAACAATTAGCGATATTCATTCAAAACGCACTTATCAGGGGTTAAGAAGGTTCATATGCCAGATACATATAATTTATCAGGAATATAAAGTATTTAAATAATAGATAAAGTAATACGCATATAACATTTTATCGATAACAATAAAAATAAAGAATGGTGCGTTTCGAAAGAATATCTACAGTGCGCGTGAATGCGTTTTTAGTGTGTTACACCACGAGGGATTTCAATATAAAGATACGTACAATCAACGTAAGATCACGCACTCCTGCGCCCCGCTGCGTGATGACGGGCAGTGTGCCAACCGCCTTATTAGATTACACTATGTTAGTTTTGTAGCTGATAACAATATGTCTGTGAATTTCGACCCCTGCCATCTTTTGCAATTTATACTTATTATTGTTGCATGTCAAGTTTTTGTTAGATTTTACAGTAAAATTAAAGATAATTTTAAGGTACATTCGATACCTCAATACTTCTAAAAATGCGTATTTATAGGACTTGTGGGTGTGCAAAGTCGCGCGGATCCTTTGCACGATTTATGGCCAAAAATAATAACCATTTAATGGTAGTAGATCCACGCTGATTTCAGCATGAATGGGTCAGATCGTCCGGGGACGTACTACCCTCTCATAGAAGATCGACTTATGAGTAGTAGTATCCGTACTACTGCGTTTCGTTCGGTGAGTGGGAGCGCCGGAGGCCCAATTTCCCCCCTTTCCTCTTTCCTCGCCTCCCTCATTCCCGTCCCCTAACCCCTTTCTCAGCCGCCATAGTGGAGGCCACCATACCAACAGTTTACGACGATGGCTTTTGGTATAGTGGCCGCCACTTCTGGATTCCACTGACTGCTTACCATCAGGCAGGGTGGAGTCACTTTGGTAGGCTATAATATATATAAAAAAAAAAACATAAAATCCAACCATAAAAATGACCAATGATAATATTTCCTAAAGATAAAAATAACCAAAATTAAAATAGTCCAACTATAAAAATATCCTGTAATACAATTGACCAAACTCAAAAATGACAAGTCATAATGTTGTCCAAAGCTAGAAATGCCGAATGATAAATATAGCCAATGATAAAATTGTCTAAAAAGACAAATGTACAAACACATGTCAAAATGATAAAATTCACCAATTATACAAAAGTCCGATGATAAATTTGTCCTAACTAAAAAAAATAGCTAATAAATATGGCCAAAAATATCGAATTTACTTCACTCGGTCAAAACCACCTAAAAATGTCTAGCTGCCTGATGATATAATACCAAAGTAGATTTAAGTCTATACAATAGTACAAATACAATTGAACATTTTTATACCTGGGTATTATTAAAGCTGGTCATTTATGTAGTCGGGTATACCTTTAGTTTGACTTTTTTATGGCTGGACGTTATTATAGCTACTCATGTATTTGATCGGTTGTTTCTGTAGCTAGACATTTTTATAGCTGGTCAAATTACTGATTGAACTAATTTGCAGTGATGGACGCGTTTTAATTTTTAGACATAAGTCGTACAAAGGGCGCGGATTTATAGAGCGGCGAGGTTAAGCGTAGTATTTGCAGTCTGCCCCTGGATGAGTTTTTGACAATACCTGGTGTTATGATGCAACTCAGTGTCACTTTATTTGCCAATTAACTGCCAAAGATTTTTTTTGGGAATACCGATATTCGACAGTTAGACAAATAGTCAAGTACAGTACTCTCTGAAACATTTACTCATCCAGATACTAACTGCCACTAGTGCCCTTAACCTCATAGATCTTTAGATATACGCCGCAGTTAATTAATGACGAGCCCCCCAATATTATAATACCTAAAATATATTATTATATGGGTTAAAGGTGAATGATAAATAATATCGTCCGATAACATGTTTTGTTCAATTCAGACTACATTTTTTATTGTATGAGTACAATTGTTTTTTCTTTATTTGCATACGTTCGTCGTATCCATCAGGCACAAGGTTATTTACTGATGAACTTTCGTATTATCGATTTTGAAACACTTGAGGCCAGAGGAAGGCCGTTTATTTTTTATTGCCAAATGGTGACGGTGGTAGCTGACGCTGAAGGGACACTTAATGACTATGTAAAGTAAAAAAGAAAATATATTACTTATATCCAAAGGCGCATGCAGTATCTACTCTTATTAATATGGATTGTTTCTTAGGATCATATTTTAGTAGGTAGTAGATCCAAGCTGGTTTCAGCATGAATGGGCAAGATCGTCCGGGGAAGTACTACCCTCTCATCGAAGATCGACGTAAGAGTAGTAGTATTCGTACTACTGCGTTTCGTTCGGTGAGTGAGAGTGCCGGAGGCCCAATTTCCTCCCTTTCCTCTTTCCTCACCTCCCTCACTCCCTTCCCCTAACCCCATTCCCAGCCGCCATAGTGGAGGCTACCATACCAGCAGTTTAAAACGATGGTTTTGGTATGGTAGTCACCACTTCTGGATTCCACTAACTGCTTACCATCAGGCGGGGTGGAGTCAATTTGGTAGGCTAATATAAAAAAAAAAACTCCAGATACCAATATAGCGAGTAGATACTACGACTGCTGCCTTCTGTAAGCTCACTGTCTCCGTCACGTAAAAATTCCACTATTTCTAACACGTAAACGCGATTGGATACATCAAGGAGTAATTAGTTAGTAAATAGTAAATTTTCCAAATGACTTTCGTTTTTATCTTAGGTGAAATTCGTATTTGGAAAAAAACAATATTGTATTGAATTGTTTTTTTTTAGTATTCAATAGGTAGATATACCTATTGGGTTGTGGCAAAAATATCATTTGACTAGGACTATATTTTACGGTAGAAATAAATACATAAACTCCAATTTTTTGCATATCGGTGCTGAGTCCGACAGGGTCCCCCCAATTTTATTTCACGTTAGGCAGCGTGCTAGTGCGCAGTCAGGACGGACGGGTGTCAAATCGGTGTGATTCGTGAAAATTACTCGGTGTAGTATTTTTTATATCGGTGCTTCAATTCGTGGTACAGCGCACTGGAGCGCACACTGTGCACGGTGGATCATTTTATCACGTCGGTGAGTCGTTTTATCATACCGGTGGATCCTGTATAATTTCGTTTGCTTCTGAAACATTTTATTGATGGGTGGTTTATCATACCAGCGGACCGGCATATCATTTCTGTGGATAAACTTATCATTTCCGAGGTCAGCCTTTTCAAATCGGTGTACGAAAAAATAATCAGTGGCCGATTTATCAAATAGGTGGCATCCAAAATTCAAACTAAATTTTCTCCTTAGTCTTAAAGAATACGTTAATGATAATAAATTTGGGTATATATTATAATATCCTGAAGATAACATAAAACCTAAAAAAAATTCATTTATCTTATTTTTGTATAAAATAAGATAAATGAAAAGGTTCACCGATATGATAAAAAAACACCAAAAGTTGAAATTCACCCATCTAGTACCCATCTATACATACATTTCCATTAACTCTTCGGACATAGGCCTAACTCTTGTATCAAGATTTACTATAATCGCCCTGACTATGGTAGCGAGCAGTCCGTGTTAAATGTTTTTTTCTGAGACCTTCTCATTACATCATTCGAGTTACTGACTGTATGTATTTATGACTGCCAGGTTGTATATAAACGTTTTGGAATTCTAATTTAATATAATACTTAACACGTTTGTGTTGCCCAAATCACATCTTTAGCTACGTAATGCACTACCAGAAATAATCAGGATTCATTAGCGATACTTAAAAATTTTTCTCCCATTCCTTCAACTCAGTATTTAAGTCACATACCTTCAGTTTTAACTGTATAGTTTTACGCCACAACCATTACTCTATACATTTGAACTCTTCAGTTAAAGTATTATCTTATCATATTTTAATTAGCTCATCTCAGTTAAACTGTTTGATATACACACTTAACGATTATATCTTTACAGTTCGACTGTATAATAATAATAATAATAATAATAAAGCTTTATTTAATTCCACATTAATTAAATTAAATTACAAAAATCTAATGTTAATTCTATAAATTTCTATAAATTCATTAGTTATGTATTAAAATTATTTGACATAATAAATTCGTATGTAATAATAAATAATAAAAATTAAAACAATAATTAATTAATTCATGTTAATTATTTTGATAATGTGGACCCCCTTAGGGTAAAAGCCTCCTCCAAAGAATTCCATTTATTTCTGTCCCTGGCGATGGACATCCAGTCTCTTCCTGCGGTGGCTACAATCTCATCCTGCCACCGGCCACACGGACGACCTCTACCTCGCCTGCCTAGTGGGCCTTTCCAGTTGGTGATATTTATTGTCCAACGATTGTCCGTGTATCTCGCAACATGACCGGCCCACCTCCATTTTAAGTTTTTAGCGAAGTTTAGAGCATCATTAACTTCGGTAATTTTCCGAATTTCTGTATTTCTTACTCTATCTCTCAGCTTTAAGTTTAAGCAGCTTCTTTCCATTGCTCTCTGAGTCGTCTGGATTTTATGGTTTGCTTTCTGGTCGTAGGTCCATGTTTGGCAGCCATAGGTGAGACAGGGTAAAATTGTCGTGTCTAAAATTATTCTTTTTAACTTAGTTGGTAATTTTGATTTCAAAACCTCTTTTTGAGCCCAGTACTTTTTCCATGAGATTGCTATTCTTCTGTTTATTTCCTCTATTATTATAGTTTGACTGTACCTACAGTTAAATCGAAACTGAAGGTCTGTAGCCCGCTTGAGCAAAATAGCTGCACGGTACCACTGTCTACGGCACAGCGTAGGCTGTCCTACGCCGTAGACCTTGATTTAATACGTGACTTGGCCCATTAAATCTAGGGTAGGTATTTATTATTATTACTGCTGGGTAGAGAAAAATCTATAAGTACTATTATATAAAGCGGCAGAGTTTGTTCACTTGTTTGTTTGTTTGTTTGTTTGAACGCGCTAATCTCTGGAACCACCAGTCGGATTTGAAAATTCTTTTTGCGTATGATAGCCCAGTTCTGGAGGAAGGTTATAGGCTATGTAACATCACGCAACTGGCGACAAGAGCAGAGCAGTAAGAAAAACACGCGGTTGAAACCGCGCCGCGGAAAGCAAGTAGCTTGATAAAGAAGGAGTAATATTTAGCGGAGTTCAATTTTTCTGTTTCAGATATTAATATTCATGCAAAAATAGTATTCTTAAGGTAAAAGCTTTTTGTTAACATTTCTATAACAATGATTTTCGTAAACTGAGTAATAAACAAATGATTGGATCTTATATACTTCATGTTATAAAGCGTTATTAATACGTAGCTATACAGCACATATTTTTTTGTATTTGTAAAACCCACGACGACGTCCCACCAGACGGCCAGAGTTTCAGGGTTACGGGAGATGTTCGCGCATTCATCCGCAACGATATTATTATTACTTGGGTGTTTCTATGTATAATATGTATGTATTAACAAAAAAAAGTATATAAGTATGTTTATCCGCATTCTAGAACCCATATCACAAGCTATTAATATATGCTTACTTTCGGTCTAGGTGGCGTTGTGTGGTTGTTGTGGTATTATTATTATTATTATTACCTACTTTTATCATTTTATGTCATCTATCATCACTATGATGACAGTATCTTGTACTTTGTAGATAGGAAACACCCCTTGTATCGCAGGGACCTTACAAACAATCAATCTTAGAAATGAATCTTAGGTGTACTCAATGTACACTAAACCCTTTCATGGACACTACTATAGACACAATAGATGTTTTATTGTCATCACGGCCATATACGTTTACTGTCCCGGAAAGTTTTAAGATTCATAATAAATGATTATGAACTACACAACACAAGTCATAGCAAGAACAGTGAACTATTTCGACTCTCTAGGTAGATATCTCAAGAGGTGTAGTGGTAGATATATTTTTCATTAATTACACAAAGTCTTGTCCAAACCTCATATACGAAAGCCTCACGCATTCCCACTTTTATCAAGGAAATCGCCAGTTACATTAATTGCAATATTAAGGAAACACTTACCATTTTGTCTACGATGTCTTTCACAGTGGTGAACGCATTGTAACCCACAGTGGGGACTGCCAGACCGTCTGCCAGCGTGGACCTGACCGGCACGCTCACAGGACCTTGGCGGTTCATCGCGTACTTCATACTTGGACATTTCTCTGTCTCCACACCCTGCAGAAAATATACTTAACTGTTTAAGTAAATAAAACCTTTTTTCTTTCTTTATTTCTTCTTAAGCTGTTGTCAAATATTACTCGCAAAGTTTTTGAAATTTCTTGCAGTGAAAGAAGATGCAATTTTAAATTACTTTAAAAGTGTAAAAACGTAATTGCTTTAGTAACGTTTTTGTATTGTGTATTATTACGCGTATTAAATTTAGAGATAATTAAGTGTGTGTATGGGTGCGTGTGCGTGTGGGTGTGCGTGTGCGTGTGCGTGTGCGTGTGAGTGTGCGTGTTGTATTTCAAGGTCTATAATAATAATAATATGTATATCTACACAAAATTTTATCAAAATTGGTTCAATGGTTTATGCGTGAAAGCGTCACAGACAGACAGACAGAGTTACTTTTATTTTATTTTTCATTTTATTTTATTTAGGAAACAAACAGTCATTATACAATAATTATTACAAAATAAGTATTAAATATAGACTTACAGTTCCATATAAGTTACTATCGCATTTATAATATTAGACAAGTATGGATAATCATGTCAATTGTTGACACTTATGATGAAGTGATGATGAAATAGAGTAAAGTTCATGATAAGACATACATAGATGTGCCAATGTGTAGCATGTGTTCTTTTATCTTTATGACCTTTGGCTTCCTGAAAAATAAGTTGGGCGTGGCAGACCAGATACTCCAGATAGCTGAACATAGGTACGTTGAACAGATTTTATTGCTAACCGCGAGTACCCAACTCCGTTTCTCTGTGACCTTGTACTCAGGTGTGTTAAAAATTCTAGACATTCAGTACAAAAAAAGAATCAATTGTCGATGTCGATATCATATTGCCATGCTATCAATGAACCCTTGTCAGCGTATTAGCAACTCATCAGTGCATCTTCTTTTAAAATATAACTGAACTAGCTGTTACCCGCGATTTCGTTCGCATGAAAATTTATATGTGTGCCTTTATGAGAAAATTACCTGCTTGATCTTACGGCAATCGTACATTGTATCAGTGAAAATAATCAGTATAATTTGTCTCTATGAAACTCTATATTTCCATCCATTCATACATAGTAACTTTTGCCTTGTGAAACTTTTAGTTTGAAACCAGTCTTCTGACTAAGCATCACGTAAGCTCCTCTCTATTTCCATTTATATATACTTTCCAATTAAGATTTTCGATGCAGGTTTTCGGAAATTTAATCTATAGTCATACAGAAAACGATGATGAATGTGGGATTAACGAACGTGTATAAAATATTTTCTGGAATTTGGCATGTAGTATGGGCACTGCCACCAAAACTGACGAAGAATGACACAAAATTGCAACCACTATTTTCCCATGTAAAGGTAGTTTCTAAGTATAAAAAAATAATGTCTAGCTTATATACCCCCTATTTCACCCCTTTGTAATGGTTGTTTAGGAAAATAATTAACTAAACTTTAATTACTTTAAATAATGAGTATTTTTTCAATTTCTTTAAATGAGAAATAATAATAGGTATGTATTTACTTTCGCTTATTGAATTTTTGTTAATCATTCAAACACTACAGAGATACGAAATCAACCTCCACAATCGCATTTTTCTTGACGAATATAGGCTTTAATCATCATTGTTATCATTTGTATTTTTTTTCATAATTGCCGTGAACCGTTAAAATCGTTCGGTCGTGATCGCTAAATATTACGTCACGTTATTGATATTAATTTTTAAGCGTGTCTATTTGCCAAAAGATATTCAAATGCCAAATAAACAAATGACAACAAACATAGAAATACATGGATTTATTTTAGACTAGCTGTGCCCGCGACTTCGTCCGCGTGGAATAGTGATTTTGGGCAGCATTTTTTGGATATATCTTTTGGTTTGTTTTAAATTATAAACATCTTCGTTTAGGTGAATAAGAAAAATCTTTACAGTAAATGCTTCTCTATTTACGATATTAGACGTATAGCCATCGCGGATTAAAGCCATACAGCCTGCTAGGATTACTTACACGTGGCAAATCCACATAAAGCTGACCATGCGAAAAACAGTTAATATTCAGATCCACACTCATTAATTGTCATCGCGAAACATAGGCTCACTGGAAACTGAACTCGTTTAAAACTAAACGGGAAATTGTTTGGAATGAAAGGAATCCGAGGAATAAAAACGCTAAAAGTTTTTTTTTTTATATTAGCCTGCCAAAGTGCCTTTACTCTGGCTGATGGTAAGCAGTCAGTGGAATTCAGAAGTAGTGGACACCATTCCAAAAGCCAAACTACTGGTATGGTGGCCTCCACTATGGCGGCTTAGTGAGATGCTTCTTCACGCCTCGCTTAAAAGTCCCAGGATGAAAGTTAGGTGGGAACACATGCGCTGGTAAAGAGTTCTAGACTTTAATTGAGCGACAAAAGTATAAAGTGCTGAACCGTTTGGTTCGAGACCCTTTAGATTGCACTGTGAAAGGGTAGCACTTCAGTCCCGCACGTGTCGTTCTGGATAAAAAGGGAGAGGGTAGAATTAATTTAAAGAGCTGTTGAGAAGACTCTCCGTGGTAAAGGCGATAGAAGACGGCCGTTGAGGAGGCGATGTCTCTTTGCAGCTGTAAAGGCTCAAGGGTCTTAGGCCTCCGGGCTTCCATGATACGGTCTGCTCGCAAAAGGCCCCCGTAGCGTCTCGAAAATGGTCGCCGGGTCCCACTATCCGGTCACCAACCTGCACGACGAACCACTCCGAGATTATGCGCAACCTAGTGGGGCAGTCTCTTTTTTTTTGGTTAGGTCTAATTGGGCCCTTGTACAATGCCGCGGGCGGCCAGCGGCACCACCGTTTATACGGGTCTCCCTGGCCGGCGGGTTGACCCACACCACCCACACAATGACTCCGCGGATACTCAGCTGGTCCCACACATGCTGCGAGGTTTGTCATCTCTGCATCAGTTGGGCCTCCGGCTCTCGCGCTTACCGAACGAAACGCAATAATATGGATACTATTACTCTTACGTCGAAAACTATGAGAGGGTACTACCCTCTATCCCTGGTCGATCCGACCCATTCATGTTGAAACCAGCGTAAATCGACTACTACTATTTCGTAATTCACTTCAATTCCACCTATTCCGTAATGAAACGTGTTAACAAACATGTTTTTATCACAAAAAATAAAAAATAAAATAAATCCAGAAAATATAAATCTAACTTGTATTTACATTTTAACTAATAAAGTATTTACATTTTATTTTACATTTTAATAAAGAAATAAGACGTGTTAACCTAACTTAAAAATAAACTAAGCTAAGCTAAATACATACCACATTTTTGACGTGATTATTTAAATTAGCATAACTTTTTTATTTATAAACCGATTGACATGAAACAAACACTTAATGTTAAGTGATGCTGACCACAATGTATCAGCGAAAACCATATTTAAATCTGATAAGCCGTTTTTGAGATTAGCGTGAACAAACGCACAGACAAACAGACAAAAATTGTAACAATCACTGTTTTGGGTTCTATTTGCGTTGATAAAGGTCCCAATAATATTTTTCTCATATATCTTCCATGTACAGACTGCGACCGGTTACAGTTTTATTATATATAGCTGTTGCCCGCGACTTCGTTCGCGTGAAAATTCAGATGTGTGCCTGTATATTTCTTACCTAATCTTACGGCAATCGTACATTGTATATTAGTAATAAATATCAGTATAATCCGTCTCTAAGGCGAATCCGATTTAAATCTATTCACCAGCTACCCCTAAAACAGACGAAATTTTGCGATATTGTACGAAACTTGACACTCCTATTTTCAAAAACTATAGAAGCTCCATACAAATTTTGTTCCCCTTTATACTCCAGGGAAATAAATTTCGCAAAATCCCGTCTTAGAGAGCACCTATTTCCAAAATTTGAAACTCCTAGCACTTGTAGTTTTTGAGATTTCGTGATGAGATGAGTGAGTGAGTGAGTGACCTTTCGTTTTTATATATGTATAGCTTTTGCCCGCGGCTTCGCTGGCATGAATATCGTTTTTCAATAGACATTTTTATATTGTTTAAATACTGTTTTGCATACTATTTCTAATCTCATCATCATCACCATTCGTACAAACCCTCTTTCACCTACCTAAAGATATCCCCCATAAAACAACATACAATACACAAAGGCAAATTTTCACTACAATAACTTTCCCCTTCCCCTCCCTTCCCCTCCCTTCCCCTCCCTTCCCCTCCCTTCCCCTCCCTTCCCCTCCCTTCCCCTCCCTTCCCCTCCCTTCCCCTCCTTTCCCCTCCCTTCCCCTCCCTTCCCCTCCCTTCCCCTCCCTTCCCCTCCCCTCCCCTTCCTTCCCCTCCCGTCTCCCTCCCATCTCCCTCACTTTCCCTCACTTCCCACTCACTCACCACCACTTCTGACTCCTCACTTTCCCTCACTTCCCTCACTTTCCCTTACGTCCCCTTCACTTGCCCTTCACTTGCCCCTCACTTGTCCTTCACTGCCTCCTCACACCCCTTAAATTCCCTCTTCCTTTTTTATTTTTACACAACGCCATCTAGACTCAAAGTAAGCATATTATATGCTTGTATTATGGGTTCTAGAATACGGATAAACATACTTAAATACTTTTATTTTTGTAAACAGATACATATTATACATATAAACACCCAGACCAATGCAAATAGACATGTTCATGCTACAAATATTTGCACTGAGCGGGAATCGAACCCGCGACCTCACAGTCCATACACAGTACCACCGAAATACAGAGGCAGTCGATTTCCCCCTGACTTCTCCCTCACTACCCCCGCACTTTCCCCTCACTTCTCCCTTCCTTTCCTCTTCCTCTCCCTCCCTTCCCCCTCCCTCCAAATTTCAAGTCGCCAACTTCAAAAGCAAAGATCTTTCCATACAATATTTCATCCCTTATTTCACTCCCATAAATCCGGGGTGGATTTATGGGAGTAAAAAAAAATTATGAGCGTATTTTTTATTTAAATAAAAGTATTCCAAAACAAAATTTCAAAGCTGTAACTTAAGAAATGAAGACGTTTCATACAATCGATTTTATCCCTTTTCATACACTTAAGGGTTGAATTTTTAATAACCCTTTCTTTGTACACTTCTAGACATTAAGACAAACACACCCTCCAAATTTCAAGTCGCTACGACCAGCGGTTTAGGCTTTACGTTGTCTGTCAGTCAGTCAGGACAAAGCCTTTTATAATATGTATGTATGTATGGATTAGACGTATAGCCATCAGGGATCAAAGCATACAGGCTGCTAGTAATGCTAACACGTGATAGAGCCACATAAAGCTGACCGAAAAACAGCTAATACTTAGATCCACACCCACAACTTTTAGTGTCTTACCTTTACTTTAATTACTTAATTAATTAATTACTTTAATTAGTCATCGCAAAACATAGGCTTACTGGAAACTGGACTCGTTTAAAACTAAATGAAAGACTGTTTAGAATGACAGGAATCCGAGGAATAAAAACACTATCAGCTATTCCGCAACCTGTTAAAATATCTGCTTCTATAAGATTTCGTAGTAAATTAACGAATGTTCGATATGATTCTTTAAATTGGCATAACTTTTTTATTTATGAACCGATTGACATGAAACAAACACTAAATGTTTAGTGAAGCTTACCACAATATATTAGTGAAAACCATATTTAAATCGGATAAGCCGTTTCTGAGATTAGCGTGCACAAACGCACAGACAAACAGACAAACAGACAAACAGACAAAAATTTTAAAAATCATTGTTTTGGGTTCTATTTGCGTTGATATAGGTCCCAATAGTATTTTTTCTCATATATCTTCCATGTACAGACAGCGATCGGTTACATTTTTATTATATGTATAGAAAAGCCTTATTGTATTTCATACAATACGATGATAAAATTGCTTCATTAATGCACTGCAGCACTACAGCTGTATAAAATAATATCTAATATGCAGGATGTTTGGAGAGTGAGTAGCCATAGGGAAATGGTTAATAGATGATGCTGTTGGCTACTTGTTGCGCCAAATTATATAACATTTTGTCCTAATTTTAACGAGTAATATTTTTTTCAATAATTTTCTAGAAAATTCCCATTCTTTTGTTAAAAACTTCCATATTTTTTTTATTTCTGACCGAGATTACCAAATTATGCAATTATATTTGCTTGTGTTATGGGTACAAAACAACTGATATACTACTTTTATACAATTTTTATTGTAAATACATACATAATATTATAGATAAATTACATCCAGATACAGAACAAACAATCATGCTCATCACACAAAGATTTGTCTTGGGTGGGAATCGAACCCACGACCTCCGGCTTAACAGTCAGGATCACTAACTACTAGGTCAACAGGTCAGTGTTAACATCTTCCCAAAAATAAGGAGATGTTAAAAAGGTTATTTATTTAGTCTCGTGTTGTCTTATTAAGATTTAATAATAATTTCATACAAACAATTAAAAAAAATGTTATGTGAACTTTACTATGTAAAACAAAAATAAAAATTATAGGAGTATGGGGTATTTAAAAGTTTTTAAAAACTCATCTAGTTAATACTCTTTCTAATGGTATGTAACATGTATTACAAATAATCAGAATATAACTCAACAAAAAAATCGGTTTCTCTTGAAGGATGCATTAAAACGGTGACGACCAAACTAAAATCTAAAATCTTTTGTCATACATGGCAAAAGGAAAACAGACATTGACATGTTTCATACATCCGTGCCTGTTCTTATGAAAATTGTAGTTAAGTTCTTTTATTGTATAATTATAATATTCAGTTGTTTCATTTATTGGTATTAAATTTCATAACCTATTCATCTATTTATAATTATGATACGTCTATGTACCTATCAGTTTATTAGCGCATAATTTTGTGCATGCAGTGCTTTAAGTACACCTATTGGGGCACTTACGACCTAGGTTGCATTGTAATGGTGTACTCATTGTTGTTGAGCCAAATAAAAAAATAAAATAAACGATAGGTACACACAGAGACAATAAAGATAAAGTACCTACTAGTAAGTGAAATAATTTCAATGTGTAGATTTATAATGATCGTTCTCGTCGCTAAAAGTGATCTCTTTTAGATAATCTTTGAATGAACTTTATACTTTGGTGAGATAATTCACATAATGTGATATAATAGATACATTTTGAAACTCGTGTAACATTATGTAATAATTTTATAACGAGATAATTAACACTGCCCGTTGCCGTTTGCTAATCATTATACGCAGAGTGAAAACTATTAACACAAATAACTAGAAACCATACCTAAACGTTCTATCTGACTCACACTTGTATCTAGGTTTTAGAACTAGTTCGATGTAGTTCTGTATCAACTAAGTAGGTACCTACACTCGTCTGTACTAAAGGCACAAGTGACTTCTTGATAGATCATCCGTATATAGGGCAACAGACACGCACAACTCGTACCGGCATTTGTTAGCATACTAATTTGCAACGGATAGTACAATAGGTACATATTAGTGCTATCGACTGCTTGACTTTGAAACAGCCATTCACTTTTACGTCCACACATCCCGTTCTTTTTCCTTATTTTTGTGAGCTCGATTCAGGACAAATAAATGTTAATTAATGCAATGTCTAATCTATGATTAAGGTCACTTACATATATGAGTACGTGAGGTTTGAGATGCTTGACGGCGGTGGCGACGCCGGCGAGTAGACCTCCACCGCCTACCGGCACGAGGATGGCGTACACATCAGGCACTTGTTCCATTATCTCTAGACCCACGGTACCCTGTCCAGCCATTATGTGTGGGTGATCGTATCTGTGCTGACAAACAAAGAATGATTTAGTAAAAAAAATACAAAAGCCGAGCACCTCGGCTAAGTGACAGCCGGGTAAATTAAATTGGTCTGGTAAAGCACTCTTGGAATAGTTAGTGGATGGAGATTTGTGCTATTTTTTTTTCCTTTTCTTATATACAGACACCCCTTACCATTATATGTTTGCATAATTCTATTTTAAATTTAGTTTTCGTTAATTTGATTTCGTCTGAGCAGTGAATGCTGTGTACCTACATTGTAATTATTATACATAGTCAAAAGAATTAAAATCAGTAAATTAGGATCAGATAATAGTGGTTACATATGAACTATTAATATTTAGTTATAACCGGTTATACTGACAGCTGACCTACATGTACTAAGTGTTGAATTGGGGACATAAGTCGTCGCCTTACTGAATTCAATGTTGCCGTCCCCGTTAATCAGCCACCCGCGGGATTCGAAAGTGACAGTAATCGCAGTTAAGTAAAATTAATTGCAGAACATATATTTGGCATTGCATAGAACTAACTGTCTTTATACCTTGCAATAGGCTTGTTAAAAAAGAATGGAGCGATGAACAATCACTCACCCGTTAATATAAGTCAGTCCCTTTTCCTTAGCAAGCTCCATGGCGTGATACTTGGCCTCCTTCATGTCATTCCCATGTACGATGACATTAGCACCGTAAGACCGACATTTCTCTATTTTCATGATAGGCGCCACATTCGGCATCACTACAGTCGTCGGGATGTTTAACTTGTACGCGTGATAACTTAGGGCTTGAGAGTGGTTGCCCAGAGATGCGGAGATAATGCCTCGAGCCTTTTTATCTTTTGAGAGCAGGAGCATTGCATTGCGGGCGCCACGTTCTTTGAAACTGATTTAATAAAAAAAATTACCTATAGTAAAAGAAAAATTACTGCATATTAATATTGTGGCTAAAATAGGAGCAATATTGTAGGATAGTGTTTTTACTATAGCTGTTAAACAATCCTTGATGATTAACTCTATGAGTGTCATGATGACATAAAATATATATATTAGGAATGTAAACCAATTTCCTAAAGGAGTATCACTAGCACTGTTTTGAACATTTTCTTTCCCTTCCCCTATTTTCTCACTGCAGGTTGAGGGCCTTTTCTCACGCCTATACATAGATTGATTACCACGCTTGCCCAAGTTTAATTATATGTGTTTTGATATGTTTAGATTTTTTCACAATGTTTTTCTCCATCGTCGACTCTGAAAAAGCGATCAGATTTCGAACCCACAACCGCGTGCTTTAACTACTAGGACATATCGGCTGTCGACTTCAATCATCATTATCTAACTATTACCCCAAACTATCATATTCATTCTTGGTATTTTGACAATACCTAATGTTTCTTATTAACCGACTTCAAAAAGGAGATTTTTTTTTGAAATGGTATACTCTGAAATTGGGTCGAATATTTTTTTATAAAAAATGGTTCAGTAAAAAAAATGGTTTGGCTTTCATTTTATATTTTATATTTTTTATTTTCGTATGCAAGGAGTGAAGACGTGTAAAGCAACGCGTCGATATGTTTTACGGAGAATTTTCTGACTTTGACATGTCCATGCTAAAATTGTGAACCGATTTCCAAAATTCGTTTTTTGTTAGAAACAACGTAGCTGTGGATGGGTGACCATTTGTGTCATTTCATTTTGAGCGTCTTCATTTTTTTTTTTTTTTTTTTTTTATATTAGCCTACCAAAGTGACGCCACCCCGCCTGATGGTAAGCAGTCAGTGGAATCCAGAAGTGGTGGCCACCATACCAAAATCTATCGTCTTAAACTGCTGGTATGGTGGCCTCCACTATGGCGGCTGGGAATGGGGTTAGAGGAAGGGAATGAGGGAGGTGAGGAAATAGGAAAGGGGGGAAATTGAGCCTCCGGCACTCTCACTCACCGAACGAAACGCAGTAGTAAGGATACTACTACTCTTAAGTCGATCTTCTATGAGAGGGTAGTACTTCCCCGGATGATCCGGCCCATGCTTTCAAAGCAGTGGACTCTGGTTATCACTATAATTTGGTAGTCGTTAAGCCAAGTTGGAGGCCTTATGGTCGTGAAAAATTCCAACAGCAGCGGGCGGAAATAAACCTGCCTTTGCAGCACCACTGTTTATCTTTTCTATATCAGTTAGGCGATTGCTCCGTCACTTCCGTCAGTTAAATTATGGTTTTAGATGATTCTTTATTGTTGGTAGCTCCTCACTTTTTTGTTTTGGTGATTGCCGAGATTCAGGATTCAGAGATCAGCAAAAGTGTTGATAAGGATTTTATATATCTATTTTTACAATCTTCCTTCTCGTCACTACTTTCTTCCAAACGGTGCTGTCTCATTTGCGCAGCACGTTTAGTAGGCCTACTTATATCAAATACATTAAAAAAACACATTTACTTTTCACTAAAAGTTTTAAAATAAAATTATTTTTTAGAAAAATAAACGAATACCGACTTCAAAACAGTACGTACCTACGTGTTCAATTCTTAACTAAAAAGTATAAAATAATATTTTAATTACTTCATAGCTAAGAACATTAATCGGGAATCAACGCAATCATTGATACCTATAATACTTTACTATTTAAAATTTATAATATTCAGTTATTTTGGAGTCGGTGTCAGCCAAGAAGCAAACAAGCATACCGCCCATCTGATGGTAAGTGGTAACCGTAACCTATAGAGATGGCTGTATTTTCCAAGCATTGCTGAAGTAACAACCAAGAGGTTGCCCACCACGGAGAAAGGAGTGAGGAAGGAAAAGGTAAAAAAGAAGAGGACCGAGGGTTAGGCTGCCGGCGCTCACCGAGCGAAACACATTAGCATGAAAACCAATATTCTTACGTCGATCTTCTATGGCAGAGTGAATGTCCTTGATCGATCCAGCTCATGCGTGCTGGCGTGGACCTAGTACCGTGGATCCACGCTAGCACGCTTGGGCCACGTGGATCTACTACCGTGAGTCTGTTAAGTCTGTTTTAGTTTTAACAAAAATTGCCAAAACGAAAGTGCCTAATATGCACTTACGTCGATATTATGTCTATAGCACTTATTAAAAAAAAATATTTATTTATTGCACACATAATGATTACGGTAGTAGATCCAGGCTGATTTCAGCATGAAAGGGCCGGACTGACCGGGGAGGTACTACCCTCTCATAGAAGATCGACGTAAGAATAGTAGTATCCATACTACTGCGTTTCTTTCGGTGAGTGAGAGTGCCGGAGGCCCAATTTCTTCCTTTTCCTCTTTCCTCACCTCCCTCTATTCTTTCCCCTAACCCCATTAACAGCTGTCATAGTGGAGGGCACCATACCAACAGTTTAAGACGATGGCTTTTGGTATAGTGGCGTACACTTTTGAACTCCACTAACTGCTTACCATCAGGCGGGGTAGAATCACTTTGATAGGCTAATATAAAAAAAAAGTCATACAAAGAAAATATTCAAATAGAATTTATACAACAAAACAAGGTACTCAAAACGATCACGTAAGTAAGACGGAGAATTGGGATTATGAAGGATGAAAAAAAGAAGTGTAAGAATATAAGTGTTTCGACGTTGCCGACTCGGTAACAACTTCAATGTCTCACAGTATTGGGAGACGTGATCTTATTTTCGTAAATCGAAAATGAGCGGATTCCTAGATTCTGCAGTCGCTCGAGCTTATTAAGATCTCCTTAGCATCGAGAAAACAGACATCGGAATAGTCTAAAAGTGGTAGAAGAAGGGACTGTACAAGAGTAACTTCACGCTTAGTTGACAAACAATTATGTACGGCAGTTGACTGCCGTACATAATTGTTTTAAATTACTTAAGTAATATTTAATAAATGCACATACCTTCCGGTGTGTTGTAAGAAATCATTTTTGAGGTAAATGTCCATTCCGAATGTTGTAGACATGTGAGATTTCTGAAAATGTATTAAATATTAAGAGCTTTAGATAACTAATGAAAATATCATGGGTAAAAATGTTTTGTACATTATTATACGACTAAAGTGGCAAACAAGTATACAGTTCTCATATCGACATAATCATCATCATCATATCAGCCGAAATACGTTCACTGCTGGACATAGGCCTGCCCTAAGTTTCGCCACCCTTATAAGGTCGTCGGTCCACCTTGTGAGGGGTCTGACCACGCTGCGACTTCCGGTTCGTGGTCGATACTCTAGAACCTTTCTGCTCCAACGTCCGTTAGTTCTGCGAGCTATGTGTCGTCCCCATTGCCACTTTAGAGAAGATAACGACAACTTAACTAAAATTGTACACATCACTTGCTGAAAAATAAATAACAATAATACCAGCCTGTTACTGTCCTACACATTACACGCACTTGGACCGAAATATAAATGTGTTTATAAAATTGAGGATACTCACCACGCATGGCGTTTTTCTAATCTCACTCTGAATTCGAAAAGCAGCGGCCGAAACGTCTTCAAATGTTATTCGTTGTGGATTCTCCTTATCGCACATAGGATCGTACTCTACAGTCTGTAACACCATATTCATTTATTAAAATATAATTATAAACCATAATTTAATTTGAGCTTCGGTCCCTCACGGCTACTGTCTGAGGAATGGAGACTTCGCACCGTTATCATAAATTGCGGCTAATTTATCTTGAGGAGATTAAAGGTGGTAAGGTGATGGAATAATAATATTTTTATGTTTATGTATTAGATAAGTAATCACTTGTCAACATACGAATAACAGACATTGTACTCACAGTAGGTTCGAGCTTGTAGCACTCCATATTGTTGTATAAACCGTTTTAACGAGTGCTTGCCAAGACGCTAAGCTGAGAAATGATTCGAAACAATTTGTTGATAACATTATCTACGTCTAATTTAAGCTGCGTGGTGTCTCGTGTCATTTAGATTACGATAGTAAAAAATATGTAAAATATACTTATATTATGTTTAAATAAACTAATCTCTTATTATTTATTATTAATCACGGTTACGAAATCATTACCGATTGTAATAGATTAATAATATATAGGTACAGTTATCTTATGAAATGCTTATCTTCGTTGGTGTTGACAGAGATATAATTTTTACACAGCGCATTTTGTATTATTTCTTTATCATATAGTCTAATGTTCAGGTTGTTTGGGTAATAAAATGGGAATTGTGTATTAGTTATTTCCAAAGTTAGGAATAGCAAGATTTGACACTAAAACGTGAGGCAGCCCGGCAAGGTACGAATCTTCGCGGCTAAACATTACTTGGATAGCATTAGTATTAAAATGTAGTTAATTTTGTTTTCAAGGAAAATGTTATACTTGCAGAGGTACGTAGAAATTGTCCTTGGCTTGCTTGTTTTTCCTTTTCTATGATGATGGTCGCAACAGACGACGAAGTCAATTTTGTTCTTGAATAGATCCACGAGAGAACGGTTAATATGGGTTTCAATTTAATTTTGGTTAACCAGAGTTTAAAGTAAAAAAGAGTGTTTCGTTATAAACGTATGTTCATATTATTTGTGTTACATTTTAAAGGAAACGAGGTTTTGTATATAAATAAATATATTACCTACTAGCTAACCCGGCGAACTTCGTTCCGCCTAACAGTCGATCAACATAACTTTATTCAATATATTTTGGTGCATGTACCGTATATAATTATATTCCTATACATGTAGTAAAAAACGGTTATTTCAATATTACAAACAGACACTCCAATTTTATTATAGTATAGTATAGATTTGTAAACACATTGATTTAAATTAAGTATGATTCGTACAAATTGTTAAGTATTTCAATCAACACATAGAATTTAATTTTCCCTTTGGATCCGTAAACTGTTGTTGTTTTCTAAATTGCGCAAAATGATAAAAATAGCAGATGAGTGTCCGCCAATCAAAAGTAATCTTTATACTTAAAATTTATTATTTTACAGTTCAATACAATATTATAGGATAGCATGGACTTTGAGGACTTTGAGGCGTCTTGGGAGTTGAAAATTCTAGCAAGCTAGGGTATGGATTTTTCATAACTCGTTTAACAGTAGACGCGTGTTACACACCTCCTGTTTCACATAATATTGTTACCTGTAGGAAAAAGGTGATAATGATGATAGATTAATTACTCATTAGAGTAAAGTAGAGTAATTAAATACCTACCTTTGATTGCTGGTAGATGTTGTGCTTTGTTTTCGCAATATATTTGTATAAGTATACTAGCTGTGCCCGCGACTCCGCCCGCGTGGAATAGTGTCCTTGGGCAGATTTTTGGATATATCTTATGGTTTGTTTTAGATTATAAACTTCGTCGTTTGGTATTTAAAAAATACTTTACAGTAATGTTTCTCTATATACGATAAAAGACGTATAGCCACCTGGGATCAAAGCATACAGGCTGCTAGAATTGCTCACACGTGACAGAGTCCCATAAACCTGACCGTGCGAAAAACAGCTAATACTTAGTTCCATACTCACAACTTTTAGTGTCTGACATTGGACTTTATTAATAAAATTGTCATCGCGAAGCATAGGCTCACTGGAAACTGAACTAGTTTAAAACTAAACGGAAAATTGTTTAGAATGAGAGGAATCTGAAGAATAAAAAAACTATCACCTATTCCGCACCCTGTTAAAATCTCTGCTTCCATCAGGTTTCGTTGTGAATTAACAAATGTTCGATGTGATTCTTTAAATTGGCATAACTTTTTTATTTATGAACCGATTGTCATGAAACAAACACTAAATGTTAACTACTCTAACATGCTTACTAACGACTCTGTTTATTGTTAGATCGTTCATCATATTATCAGTAAATTACTACTTAGGTACTAATTGAAACTTTACTACTAACTAATTTAAACTTGAAAATACTTGCCAGTGTTGTGTACAGTTTCTCGTTTGAAATATAAATTCATACCAAATTCATTTGCGGCATTTGCTTTCTGAAAATAAGATATTCAATTAGTTCTTTTCTTATTAAGTAACCACATAAAACCTACTTATCGCTAGAAGGCGATGTCAGGTTAGTACCTATATTAAATGATTTATTATTTATTAAGTAAAAAAGAAAGAAAAGCATTTTATGTATTATTTATTATTATTCAGAGAATTCTCTGAAGTGGCAATGGGTAGGACACAAAGCTCGCAGAACTGACGGCCGCTGGGGCAGAAAGGTTCTAGAGTGGTGACCACGAACCGGAAGACGCAGCGTGGGCAGACCTCTCAGAAGGTGGACCGACGACCTTATAAGGGTGGCGGGCAACCGATGGATGAGGGCCGGCGAACGACCGGCCACGGTGGTAAAAATTGGGGGAGGCCTATGTCCAGCAGTGGACGTCTTTTGGCTGATATGATGATGATGATTATTATTATTAATGAGAGCATCTCAAAAATGAAACGGTATACTTGTAGGATGACTTCGTTGTCCGCCTGTCTGTTACGGTGATTTTTCTCAGGGATGCGCGGAGGTCGAGTTAAAATTTGGTTTTAATTTCTGATCGATCTTTACGCATTCTCAACAAAAATAATAATCGTGAAATAGTTTAGTAAAATAAAGAAAGAAAGAAAGAAAGAAAGAAAACTTTTATTGTGATATAAAAGACGACGTACATAGATACCTATAAAAATAAATAGTGGCAATGGCACCAATTGGTGGCGACAATTTGCCTAAATACCCTCATTGAACATAAACTGCCGCCACAGTGCACATCTAAAAATTAATCTACCTACTCATAAATTTTTTTGTGTTAATCACAGGTCCGCATCCTGCCACATTTTGGGATAACATGGACAAGTAGGAGTGTATAAAGAGTTTGTATAGTTTGTGAACTGTACTTGGCCAGGGTACAGTTTGTTCACAACGTTCCTGACGATAGCTGCATGTTCCGGACCTTTTGTTTCACAAACCATGGTCATCTGTGAAAATAATATCGATTATATACTTTATTTACAGCAAAGCAAGCACTTGAGCCGTAAAGATCTCGGGACAACCGCAGTTATTTTCTTACATTTCATGATAACTGTTACTATACGTTAGAATAATGACATAATATGTGTACCATATTAATAACTAGCTGTTGCCCGCGACTTCGTTCGCGTGTAAATTCAGATGTGTATGAGAATATTTCTTAACTAACCTTACGGCAATCGTACATTGTATTACCTAGTAATAAATATCAGTATAATCCGTCTCTAAGGCTGATCCGATTTAAATCTATTCATCCGCTACCCCTAAAACAGACGAAATTTTGCGATATTTAACGAAATTTGCCCACTTAATAAGAATAGTTCCTAGTTTGGAAATCGTATTATCAAAACGCCCGTTTAAAAACTATAGAAGCTTCATACAAATTTTGTTTCCCTTTATACTCCGTGGAAATGAATTTCGCAAAATCCCGTCTTAGAGCGCACCTATTTCAAAAATTTGAAACTCCTAGCACTTGTAGTTTCTGAGATTTCGTGATCAGTGAGTGAGTGAGTGACCTTTCGTTTTTATATATGTATAGCTTTTGCCCGCGGCTTCGCTTGCATGAATATCGTTTTTCCAATAGACATTTTTATATTGTTTAAATACTGTTTTGCATACTATTTCTAATCTCATTATCATCACCATTCGTACAAACCCTCTTTCACCTACCTAAAGATATCCCCCGTAAAACAATATACAATACACAAAGGCAAATTTTCACTACAATAACTTTCCCTTTCCCTCATTTCCTCTCCCCCTTTTCCCTATCTTCCCCTCCCGTCTCCCTCCCATCTCCCTCACTTTCCCCACACTTTCCCTCACTTCCCACTCACTCACCTCTCACTTACCACTCACTGACTCCTCACTTCCCTCACTTTCCCTTACGTCCCCCTCACGTCCCCCTCACTTACCTCTCACTTGCCCTTCACTTCCCCCTCACTTGCACTTCACTGCCTCCGCACTTCCCCCTGAGATCCCTTTTTCTTTTTTTTTTTTACACAACGCCATCTAGACCCAAAGTAAGCATATTATATGCTTGTATTATGGGTTCTAGAATACGGATAAACATACTTAAATACTTTTATTTTTGTAAATACATACATATTATACATAGAAACACCCAGAACAATGCAAATAGACATGATCATGCCACAAATATTTGCACTGAGCGGGAATCGAACCCGCGACCTCTGCGTGGCAGTCCATACACATAACCACCGAAATACAGAGGCAGTCGATTTCCCCCTGACTTTCCTCTCCCTTCCCCCTGACTTCCCCCTCACTACCCCGCACTTTCTTCTCACTTCTCCCTTCCTTTCCTCTTCCTCTCCCTCCTTTTCCCCTCAATCCAAATTTCAAGTCGCCAACATCAAAAGCAAAGATCTTTCCATACAATATTTCATCCCTTATTTCACTCTTATAAATCCACCCCAGTTAAAAAAAAAAAATGAGAGTATTTTTCGTTTAAATAAAAGTATTCCAAACCAAAATTTCAAAGCTGTAAGTTAAAAAATGAAGACGTTTCTAATCGTTTTCATCCCTTTAACCGTGCGAAAAACAGCTAATACTTAGATCCACACCCACAAATTTTAGTGTCTTACCTTCGGCTTTATTAATTAGTCATCGCAAAACATGGGCCCCCTGGAAACTGGACTCGTTTAAAACTAAACGAAAGATTGTTTAGAATGACAGGAATCCGAGGAATAAAAACACTATCAGCTATTCCACAACCTGTTAAAATCCTTGCTTCTATAAGATTTCGTAGTAAATAACGAATGTTCGATGTGATTCTTTAAATTAGCATAACTTTTTTATTTATAAACCGATTGACATGAAACAAACACTAAATGTTAAGTGAAGGTTACGACAATATATTAGTGAAAACCATATTCAAATCGGATAAGCCGTTTCTGAGATTAGCGTGAACAAACGCACAGACAAACAGACAAACAGACAAAAATTGTAACAATCATTGTTTTGGGTTCTATTTGCGTTGATATAGGTCCTAATAGTATTTTTTCTCATATATCTTCCATGTACAGACAGCGATCGGTTACATTTTTATTATATGTATAGATATAGATATAGATAGATGAATACCAAAATAACTACAAAGCGCTATTTTGACTCAAATAAGCACTGCGTTATACCTTGTGTTATGGGTTCTAGAATGCGGGTAAGCATATCTACTAATATACTTTTTTGAAAATACATACATATTATACACAGAAACATCCAGACCAACGCAAAAAATCGTGAGCACACTAAATACGTGACCCTTGACTTAGCAGTCGATCGTCAAAACAAACTGGTTAATTATTTAGAAACATAAATAATCTTACGTAACACCGCCCCAAATCTTCTGGTACCATCCAATTATGTGACATAGTATGTGGCATAATGGAACATCTTAAGTTGCTTATTACTTTAAAAACTTTTGCCCATAAGTCTGTTCTTCCTACTGGTAATGCAAGCTAAAATATAAATATATTATTTTACGAGTAGGTACTTAATTTATTTTGGTTTTGGATATGATAATTCGGCTAAATACAAAATGTGAGTTTTTCAATATTACCTACTGATGTACCGTAAAGAAATATATTGTAAGAACGTACCTAATTATGAGAAAATATTAAGGCTGAAAAAAATTTCAATCCATTTTGAGCAAGCTCAGATCACATGCATGACTATTATAGTTTCATTGTAAGAAGGAAATCTTACAATGAAACTATAATAGTCTGTGTACTTTAAATAATTATTTTTGTACGGTTAGTTGCTGTCGTTATTTTTTTGTCTTGAGCCTTCAAATTATAAACTGTGATCTTACTCTCAGAGTCATCATACGTCCTGTAACCGCTTGTGCGCGAAGCATGGCGCGTGGGAACAGGGTAAGATCAATGCAACCGCCAGAAACGACACAAACGACGCTGCAAGAAAGTAAACATAATTATTTTCGGGTTTTTGTTCTATCAGTTTTATATAACTTCGATAACAAACAAGCACGGTCCACACGATGGCAAGTAGTAACTGTAACCTGTGGACGTGGTTGTATCCCCAGCAACGCTGAAATAATGTTAAGAAAATACAACCAAGTTTTTTACCGTTGGAGACGTTGTTCCGAATGAGAAAGGAAAAGGAGTGAGAGAGGTAATAATGCATCCGGAGCTCTCACTCACCCATCAAAACTCATTAGTATGAAAACCAATTTACTTTACCCCAATATTCTCTGAGAGGGTAGCATTTGTCCAGTCAATCCGGACCATTACTACCATAAGACTCAGATTGTCAAGTAACAAAAATAATATTGTTCTCGTACGTACTTCTTATCTCATAACTCTGGTACTATGGTAGGCCTCGCAAAAAGGACGGCCATAGATTCACCGCCTTTCCGTTCAACAATGAACCGCTCTTCTTTCAAAAAATATAAAAGCGCCTGTGCTATGCAGTCATCATCAACTAATAACTGCATTCATAAAAGTTTTATTACTGTAAAAAACTTTTAGGAGTCTGTCTAACTTAAATCCTAAATATCGTATTTTTGGATGAAAATGCATGTGCTTACAATAATGTTTTGAAACGCTAGTCGCCCCGAGTATAATACTTATGATGTTAATGATAATAGAATGAGTGTTTAATCAATATCATTGTAAAATTCAAAATTGAAATGAAAATCTAGCAGCTTTTAGAGCAGATAGCTTTAAAACATTATTGATAAAATTTGATTGAATGAAACAGGTCCGCTTGAAAATTCACAACTCTAGCTAGATTTTCTTTTAGAACATTTGATTGAATGAAACAGGTCCGCTTGAAAATTCACAACTCTAGCTAGATTTTCTTTTAGAACATTTGTCCTAATCTAGAAATAAATTATATAAATATGTAGTGAAACTTTGGAGGGTACACTATACCACTTTGTCAATGAGTGATTCTGCTGTGTAAAAGGCATTGTATCCAGCAGTCTGAATAGCATAGTTAGTTTTAATTTCGCTCGGTTTTCCATTATGTAGTGCTTTGTGAAAGCAGCACTTTTCATATGACTGGAAACCCTAGAAAATAACAAGGTTATAATATGAAAAAAAAACCAGATTAAGTGCTTTTTACATAAGATACATACTTATAAAGATATTAACCCGAACAAAAGATACGGAACTATGTTCTGTAAGTTCCAAAATTTTCTTGGATCTTTGATCATCTATCACTCATAGGAAGTGGAAGATCATCAAAAGATCCAAGTAAATTCAGCGGAACAAACAAAATTTATAGACGAGGATAGTGAAAGGAGCACAATATTTCTATTCGCTATCATTTCGCCATCCGTTTAAGAAATAGACAAGGCAAACCTAATAAACGTCCTGCAAGGTTGAACTGTAGTATTCGGTAAGTCTAAGGGCTCAATCGTACTTATAATCCTAACCCTGAATTGATAAATAGTGCGAGTAGGTAGAGCATCTACAAAATATAAAATAGGATAAATTTTAAAATAGCTAGAACTAAGGGCCATTACGCACTGTCGACTGGTCTTCGGCGACTCACTCTCTCGGCGACAAAAACATAGGCAACTAGCGTCCGAGACTAAACTGAGCGACAGTATTCCAAATACATTTGTGCAGAATGGACATCGAAAATGTTGCAATAGTGGCGCTACTAATTTTAATGAGAAAGAAAAATAAAAGAAAGCAATGAAAATTGGGTAGTATTGGTATTTCTTTTTAGTTTTATTTTTTATTGTATTTCCAATATAAATTCATCGGTATCAAAAGCCTATTGTGAGCTACATACATTCGGTCGTTACGACAGTTGCTCGCAGTGTGAATGCTTCCATCTAAAGGCACAGACCAGTGGCGACGCACAAGAGACTGCCCTCTTGTGCGTCGCCACTGCGCAGTGAGTCGTCGAGTCGCTCGAGCGACCAGCGACCAAGTGCGTAACTCACAGACACTGTCGACCCAGTCGCCGGCAACCAATCGACATTGCGTAATGGTTCTAAAGAGAGTCAGTGATTCGGGCCGCATTACATCCGGACCAGACCTAAAAAGTTTAACGTTACATTTCTCATTGCAAATTACGATACACATTGTAATACGATAAACTTACATAAACAAGTGTGTTGGGCTTAAGTTTTTTTACAACTGTGGCTATCCCAGCGATCAATCCACCGCCTCCAACCGGAACGAGGATCGCATCAACGTTGGGCAATTGTTCCAATATTTCAATAGCTATGGTACCTGCTGCAGCTATCACGTCAGGGTGGTCATATCTAAAGCAGAGCAGTTTACCGTGACTGAAAATTGCGGTGGTATTACAATTATTTTATGCTTTTTTACAGGATAATGGTCATTTCATATTGGGTTAGCTAAACTTGTGTGGTCTTCTTGGTTATGCCGTTAGTCGCATCTTACGACACTTAGAGGAAAACATGAGCGGTTGTATATTTTGAGACTTTTTGAGACTACAATAAACATGACGCTCCCAAGGAATAAATCTGTATTATTGGTTTATTACTATAATAAAGCATTTATGGTACGAGTATCTATGGGTCGGGATACATCTGTGCAATTTTTCAGATTTTCCTGCGGTAATTTCAAACGATTCTCCTTGTAACATTTTTGTTCTTTAGAAAATTTCTGTGCCTACATTTTGGTAAAGTAATATTAGGTAGATACTTGTAAATATTTCCTTTGTGTCTGTAGTACCATTGATAGTACTACTGACACACTTTTAACTTCTGGTTTATGCGATTACAGACATTTTAGGTAATACTTACACTGTAACAATTATTTAGCACAGCAATTTTTGTCAATGATTTACGAGTAAAAAATAACTTTCTTAACATATTATTTTAACAATGTTGACATAGGTACTTAGATACCTATTGTTGAAAAAATGTATCCGAAAAACAATAAATCATTTCTCCTGTAAAATTTGATTCTATCGAATACCGGTTTATTCCCTGGAGGCGTCGAAATTTATTTATTTTTTATGTAAAATATTTATTTACCCACTAATGTAACAATTAGTTGTACGGGTGGTTTGTCTCATTTTCTGAAGTGCTGCAGTTTTCAGTTCATTGAATGACTTGTTTTTTTGAACAATAGTTGCACCATTTTGTCGACAAACCTGAATATATTGCCCTGGACATGTAAAGGGAATATAAGCTGTTAGTGGAATCTTCAAAATACCAGCATGGTGTGATAAAGCCTGAAATAATATAAAAAAATGTCAACTATGCTAACATGTTTCATATGATGTCAAACTGTTTTATTTATTTAACTTCTAGTGCCTAATATTAAGATATAGTGTACCATCGTGTCCTTTTATTTGCATTAACAATTTCTGGGACAGTAAACTTTTATGGCCGTGATGACAATAAAACATTTATTGTGTCCATGAAAGTGTTAAGATTAATTTAAACACTGCATCAAGCTGTCTAGTCTAGTAGAAAGAAATTGAAACGAAAGAAAAACACTTATAACGTAGATATGCCAATTAGTAACATCACAAAACAAGGACTAAAGCATAGAAGGAGTGTTAATCGCCCTCATATACTTATCCTATTTTTTTTAATGAACCGGATACATTGAAAAGAAAGAGACAAATAATTTTGCTAAGGACGGCCGGTGTACACTGTAGAAACGTCAAATTGGTTACCTTTGGATGCCGAAATATGAAGCGAACTAATGTCAAATGTTCCAACTTGTCAAGGCCCTAAGATAATTTAGTTGGGATATACCGCCGCTCGTAATTTTTATTGTTGTCTGCCTGTTTTGTGAAATAATGTATGTTATTTAATAATTACAAAGTGCTATTGTGAAGTAAAATTAAGCCCATTGAATAAGCGTTGTTTTAAATCAGTCAGCGTTGTACCGCTCTCTAAAGCGGACGTGTAATACGTACCTGTTATTAGTTTTACTTACTTTATAGCGCGGCGTAAGCCGACGCTCGTAATTAGTCGCCATGTGTGACACACTCGTGGCGAATGAGCTGCTGGCGTTCCTGCAACAGAAGCTGGATGTTATGGACGAGGTGTCCGCTGTCCAGATCTGCTCCACGAACTTCAGCGAGGATGACGTAGCTGCTGCCAAGCTGCTACTGTACAGGTCACTTAACAAATGTGACCAGATGGTGTCTCATCGGCGCGATGGGACAAAGAAAAGCTTGCAGGAGATTATCACACTGCTGAAGGAGACCGACCCTGATGACGTGCCGACGTTTGTGGCGAAGGACTTGAATAAGTTACCTCCCGTCACCTTCGATCACGTCGACGTTACAAGCCTACTGAAGGACATCGTGTTTCTCAAGGCAAGTCTAGCGGATGTGCATAGAAAATTAGAGGCATCCCAAAACACGGTCGCAGAATTGCGCATGGAACTCAGTGAGTTTCGCAATACTGTGGCCGTGACTGCGTCACCGGATCGTGTTACTAACGTAAACACGCGCCGGGGAGCATGCCGCCTCGACACATCGCCTGCAAGTTTTGCGTCAGCAATTAAGACACCGGCGCCGCGGAATGCAGAGTCGGCTGTATGCATTGAACGAGTGCATTGCAGCCCCGCACCCGACCCCGTCCTCGTCCCCGCGGCTCCTCTTCGCATCGCCGCGCGTCAGAGTCGAATAGCTGACTCACAAATCAAGCGAAGCATTTATGTTGCTCCCCCGGCCAAGCCTATGCCTGAAAAGGCAACGACCCGGGCTGACGAAGATGGTTTCGTGACGGTGCAGAAGAGGAAGCGCCGCCAGCGAACCAACAAGAACTGTTGCGGTACAGCACCAGCGGAAAATAACATGCAGCTGCGTGCCGCCGCACCGAACACTCCTGTGTATATCTCTCGCCTACATTACACCACAAAGGCTGAGGATATCGAGGAGTACGTGCGCCAAAAGACGAAGTACAGGCCGAGAGTGCAGCTGTTGGAGTCGCGTCGCAACGTCAATTTTAAGGCGTTTGTGGTGCGAGTACCGACCTGCTACCTGCACCTCATCATGGAGGAAACCTTTTGGCCGCAAGGTGTCGTGTTCCGTCGCTTCCGCGGACAAGTGCCAAGTGATAGCACAATGACGTAGTGCATAGGAAGTGTAGTTTATAAGTTTATATTATGTATGTATGTTAGTCTGTAAGGTATTTATAATATGGGTTTATGCGACCTGAAATAAATGATTATTATTATTATTATTATTATTATTATTAAGCAATGTCCTACGTTATTGTACGTTGTAAATTACATTCTTCTCGCAAAGAAAATCAAGCTAAAATCGTCAATTTCCATCGGTGAGTAGATAACAAACCAATAATATACACTAAAAACCTATACCTACATCGGTGCAAAATACCTAAGTGATTTATGCTTTACTATACTGCAATATTATTATAATCGTCTGTTTGCCATTCGATTCAATAATTTTAAAGTATTTTACATTTTTACCAATGTTCAATAGTGTTGTGACTTGTGCTGCATATTTTATCGATGACAAAAATATTACTATAATTATTTTGTAGTTTAACGATTTTGCATACAATTTATACAAAATCGGTAACTATCTTTGTACCTTTCATAGTGTTTCATACATTGTTTTTTTGCAGGTTTCCGAAAAATAGTGCTATGAGACAAATTAAGAGACTATTTAATTATTTTCTAGATGACTACAGAAATTTATTGATAACATTCATCGGAAAAGAATTTCTAAAAGTACGAATTCATAACATAACAAGAAATATTGACTTATTTGAAAAGAAATATTCTTTTCTTTTTTTTCTTTTTTTTTATAGCCTACCAAAGTGACTTCACCCCGCCTGATGGTAAGCAGTCAGTGGAATCCAGAAGTGGCGGCCACTATACCAAAAGCCATCGTCTTAAACTGCTGGTATGGTGGCCTCCACTATGGCGGCTGGGAATGGGGTTAGGGTAAGGGAATGAGGGAGGCGAGGAAAGAGGAAAGGGGGAAATCGGGCCTCCGGCGCTCTCACTCACCGAACGAAATGCAGTAGTACGGATACTACTACTCTTAAGTCGATCTTCTATGAGAGGGTAGTACTTCCCCGGACGGGATACGGGTGTGGCGTCATCTATCTGGCCAATGATGACACACAGAAAAAAATCTAAGTGAAGACGACTGACTACGAGTTTACAGCATAGAAGTCAAAGATCTATCAACAAAATATAGACCTCCCCATAGAAGCCTGAATCACGATATTAACATTCTCAAACCAACTAACTATATATACAAGTTCCCGACTACCAACTGTCGGGCAGTAGCCCGCCAGGCACGATCACCTAGCCTGGTCGGAGGATCCTCCCTTTGGTTGGAGGTATTTGGTGTGCTACCTCCACACGGGGATTTCTGCTTATGCACAAAAAACTCAGGACATTCTTAAACAAAACTGTAATTTGAAGGGGCAGTAATAATGTGTTTGAATATTATTGGAAATATAATCATACATTTGTGACATGAATGATACAGCTGTGTTTTATTTTTACCTTGGAGAATCTGTTTCAATGCTAAACTAAGGAAGTCAGAAAAGAACAGAGGGCCGATACTGGTATTTTGGCGATCCACATACTGCTCCGCACTACGCTGCGGGAGTGTGGCGATGCGGCGACGGAGCTACGCGTGCATCATCAATCACGCACGTTATTGCAGAACTCGGTATCCATACCGTCTGGCCCCGAACCCACGCGCGTGAGTACGTGTTGCTCTGCATGTAAACGTGTGTTCTGCAACTCAGCGCTTGAATGCGTTTTCAGTGTATTGCACCACGCGTGATTTCTATACGAAGAGAGATACTTACAAACAATACAAGAACACGCACGCTCGCACTACGCTCCGTGATGCGAGGCAGTGTGTGGATCAATCATGTATATTTAAATTTTCAATTTAATTTATTTATTACTAATTTGCATTGTATTTGAACTTACAGCATGAAACATGAATATCTATATATATAAAAATGAATCCCTATTTCCCTTGGTCATGGCTTAAAGCGTGAACGGCTAGATCATTTTCGTTAATTCTTTTTTTGTTGTGTTTGTTATTGTCAGGAGAAGGTTCTTATGAAAGAAAAGACTGAGAAAATTGTGCGGTGATTTAGAAAGTTTAAGAATACTTAACCACCATATTAAATTTAAACCGCTAAACCGATTTCAATGAAAATTGGTATGTAGATAGATTTGGTTTCGGGACATAGGCTACTTTTTGTCCCGAAAATCGCTATGATTTCCGAGTTACATTAATTAAACACATAGCAATTTTCGCGCGGGCAAAGCCGCAGGGCGCAGCTAGTATATTATATAATTTGTATAAACTTCAAAATTATTTCACATTGAAAGTGCTTCTGGCGCCGCTGCCGGCCTCTGACATTCCGGTGAGGTGTGAAACGGCCCTTTGTTTCTTGTAGTTCGTTTACAAGAGCTTTTATGCAACCAGAACTCATTTGATTTTAGCATGTCTGATAATTTACCATAGCCCATAGACAAATTTCATCTATCGATATCGATAAACTGTCAGAAGGTATCGTAGCACTATTAAACTTCTATTTGTCTCTGGGTGTGTACGCTTTATTGTCATAATAATACTTCCATGCTTTAGTACTTGTTCTGAGGTGAACATACATACATAAAGGTAAGGGTAGATAGGAACCTACTCGAAAATAATTGGTAACACTCTTAGACGATTACCTCCTGTGGCGTCATCTATCTGGCCAATAATGACACAGAGAAAATGCAAGTGCAGACGACGACTACGCGTTTACAGCATAGAAATCAAAGATGGCGCTGTAAACAAATATAGACCTCTCCCATACAAGATGTATAGAAGCCTAAATCGCGATATTAACATTCTCACACCAACTAACTATATATACAAGTCCCGACTACCAACTGTCGGGCAGTAACCCGCCAGACACGATCACCTAGCCTGGTCGGAGGATCCTCCCTTTGGGTGGAGATATATGGTGTGCTACCTCCACACCCCCAATTACCTCCTCGATCGGCCCATATCCATTTCCCTTTTATGTTTTCATGCTCTTCTCCCTACACGGTCGGCAATGACTTGGTTGTGTTTTCTAAGCATTATTTTTACCTGGCTTAGAAAACGTAGCCATATGCATAGATTATGGTTATCACTTACCATTATGTGGGCTGTCATACTTGTTAGCCACTAAAGTTGTATAAAAAAGGACTACACTATTAGCAATACTTAAAAAACGAATGCACTCTCTATTAAATACTACTTAGTCTGTAATTAAATACATAAAAGTCACCATGGCCCAATTCCCGAAGGATGTAGTAAAAATTCCATTCTCGCGTTGTTCATTATTAAGCATATGTAATGCGTAAATTGCGCCCCGTTCATGAATACTGAAAATTAAAATACTCTCATTTAAAATACACAATGAATTAGCTGCAGTCAAAAGTCAAACAATTATATAAACAATAGTAATAAGTTATGCAAAATTTATTTCTATAGTCGAACTTCAACTACAACGAAATATGTACCTATATTTTAATTTATTACGTCTTATATCTATATTAAATTTCATTCAGTTTTTAAGAGATTGAACTTTTACTTTTAAACCTAACCTAATATGCTTTTTCGGTACATTTTATAATAAATTTTCAAAAGTGTACCTACCTACCGCTTTTGTGTACAGTCTCTCTTTTAAAATACAAATTCATATTAAAGTCATTGGAGCGGTTTGCTTTCTGAAAGTAAATAATAAAATAATAAAAAACATTGTAACATTGTATTCTGTTGAAAGACAAAAAAGGAGGTGAAGATATTTTTTGGCAGATAACGCGCACATGTGTGCTTTTTAACCGACTTCAAAAAGGAGGAGGTTATCAATTCGGGTCGTATGTTTTTTTTTTTTAGGCATTAAATTCGACCAAGTTCTCAAAATCCAATAAGACGTCAGAAGACCCAGTCAAGCCTAGCGAATAGTTCTTTTACGTCAATTTCATTATGGATCTAGAAGGATCTATCCAGTTGAATTTAAAATATCTGGGCACTGTATTTTTTTATTAAGAGTGCCGAAAATAATGTTAGAATATCCAATGCATAACACCCTTACCAATCGTTAACGCGGACGAAGTTGCGGGCACAGCTAGTAAAATAATAAAAATTAAGTAGGTAATCAAGAAAACCTTTGTTTTTTCGTAAGTACCTACGCTTTTCTTTATTTGTCTCTAATTTACGTCAACCTCATAGTCGATTTTTTATTTACTTACAAAATCTTAAGTGACACGTGACTTATCTACAGTTCGATTGTTCATCGGTTGCCAGGTTATCCACTTTTGCCTTTGTCTGATCACCTATCTGATCAATTAGGTACCGCTTAGTCTAATGTAACCAAGGGTTTATATACTGTGCTATGTATAAATGTAACTATTATTACCGTGAGAGGAGTGACCGGTATTTTATCTTTAAGAAAATGATGGGCTTTGGCAATATCGCTATAACGTATTTTTCTTGGCTTGTATGGATCACTCCAGGAATCATAATACTCCATCAAAGGATCTATGTGCTGTAAAATAGTTTTATTAATTAGTACTTTTTACCTACTATATAATATCTACCTAATCAAAGTAAATGAAATATTTTACACTTTATTTGTTTATTTATGTATTTATTTATAGTTAATTAAAACCAATTACAATAATTACCATTTAGATTAGGGTATTACACCCAGTTTTGAAAAGTGTCTCAATTAGATTCTATTGTGCTTATGAACCACTAAAAAAATTGATAAATTTTTATTCATTCGTTAAGTGCCATAAAAAGGCATTTTAATTTTGCTTTTTTAAATTTCGCGCGTAATTTGAGGAAATCGCTGGAAGCAGCAGACGCCATATTGTGTGACGTCAGTTAGCTGTGAAAACAAATGCACTATGCAGTGTTATTTTGTATGTTTTATTTAAGTTAATTGTTTATATTTTTAAAATGAGTTATTATTATTAGTTATTATTATTATTCTACATATCGTTGGTGTGCTGTTCCTGTATGCAAGAATATTAGTGTATGTTTGAATTTTAAAGTGTGTGCTATCAAATTGCTATATTCAGTTTTAAAGATTTAGAGAGCATTGATTAGATCGAAGTTTTAACATTCCGTAACTCAGCAGAACAGAAATCGGGATTTGCAGTAAAGAATTTACCGACCATCAAAGAATATATTCGTAGTAAATTTGTGATGTCTCCTTTAACAAAACCGTCCTCCATGATAATATTACAACAAAAATGACGTTGTTTGGTAGGAATTAACTAGAATTTATTGCCTTTAACTAAAGTTGACAGTTGACACTGTAAGTTTATACAGCAATATGACGTATTAAGATGGCGACTATTATAAATTGATTAAATTGGTGTTAAGAAACAGATTAAAAAGTAAAAATTTTTGAATTTAATTTTAAAATTTAGTTTGCTATTTTATGAACTAAAACTAACGTTTTCCGACTGCTTTTTGCCTAAGCTATCTCAATAAAAAATTTTAGATTTTTTCTCGTATAGAGCAAAATACCCTATTCATAAAATCAAATAGAATTTACAATATTAATAACTACATTACAAATTTTAGTAATTCTAATTATAAAATAATTAATTCGAAATTGCGTTTCTCGCTAAATTCTAGACATACTCTTATTATTTCACTACATGCATCAGCAAACACATCATATTAAGATGATCGTTTAGGAGAGCATTGAGCACCTCAAGAGTACGACATACTGGGGATTCTGCTTTGCCAACAGTATAACATACTGCCTGCGCAAACAGTTTATGTCGGCGGTTTTGTCAGTGTCTTATGTATATGTAGTGATTCGGCACGAGCCGACAGAAAAGGTTGTGAAGCTCAAGACAGTCTATGTTTCCTCTAAGAGACTTACAGGCCACTATAAGCTGTTCACATCTTCTCATCTCTAATGAATTAAATCC
This sequence comes from Parascotia fuliginaria, assembly GCA_963082885.1. Lineage (NCBI taxonomy): Eukaryota > Metazoa > Arthropoda > Insecta > Lepidoptera > Erebidae > Parascotia > Parascotia fuliginaria. The sequence goes on from OY720188.1 coordinate 10,854,737, forward strand.
CAACATTTCTAACAAAATCTAAGTTGAAATGGTCTAGTGGAAACGTACCCGCTTCATAAACACGAAGTTATGGGTTCGATTTCGGGCAAGTAACAATGTGATTTTTCAAATCATATGTACTTTCTAAGTTTATCTTGGACATTTTTGACTGAGGGTGAAGGAAAACATCGTGTGGAAACCTGGACTCAAAAGTCTGAAATTGCCAATCCGCCTTGAGCAAGCGTGGCGATTAATGCTCGTATGAGCATTAATCTGTATATGAGAGCCCTTTTCCAGTAAAACAGGCTGGTATTATTATTATTATTTCCAACAAATAGTTGGTGGGGTACAAAAATGGGAAGTACAAGTGTAATCTTTTCTAGCATTAAAGTTGGAAAGTTTACTGTGGACTAAGGTAGTGTATAACAGTCTGATTACCTGTGGACTGTTACGAGAATTACGCAAAACAAATCCTAATCGCCTGGAGGGTTCCCGAGCTATCTCAGCTATGTGATCCCGAAAAGTGAGACCATTGTCAATGTACAGTTAGACCATAAAATGTAAAAGTAGTCCAAACTCAAACTCAAAGCATTTATTTCATTTCGATCATAAAGTATGATGCTTATGAAAAGTCAAAATTACATGAAGTCAGCTAGTTACCCTATAACCAGTTCGCTGATAAGGTAATACCGGATTAAGTATTAAATGTGTGCCATGCTAAGATTGACCAGTCATCCCAAGTAGCACGTTTTCACGAGCATGAGGCACAGACCAACTATCATCACCTTCGTGGCAGGTGATGACCGGGCCAATACGACACCACAAGCCATGACATTTTGGTGAGCATGACAATGCAGGGCATGTGTGGTAAATGAACCTTATTAAAATTTAGTAAGCCTTACGAGTTCATAACGATCATAATATTATGCATCCACTTCACATCAAACTTTTACTACAACAGTCAATACATTTTTCAATCCATATATGCTAACCACAGTCAGTCTTAAGATCTCGTCGTCTTGTCAGAGAAATACCGGGACAGTCAGCCAGAAACACCCTACCACTAATAGCACCTCTATCTCTGCGTATGATAGTCCAACCCCCGTCGGATATCTCGGCATCCTCTGTAAAATTGTCTAGCTTCGTGTCTGTGATGGCTAAATGATGTTGGGTTAGTATCAAACTTGCTAACTTAGTCTAACTAGTAACTTAGTTTTTAACGGCCATTCTGATACAACAGTCGCAAGAACGCATTACACTGATAGTTGCTACAAGAAAGCTGCTGCTTCTACATTAGTTCTTCTGTTTTCACAAAAATTATTTCACCAAGGCTTTACACAAATGTCTTCTGCCCAATTTTGAGTTGACATTACTTAATCGGCCAATTTTGCTGGTACAGATAATTTAGACGATGAGTAATTGCCGCAGGCTTTGAGAGGTTCCACGGTACAGACGTCACTCTCACAAATGATAACTAAGTGCTCACGTACCTGGTTTTCAGTAGTATACCTTGTTTAACATAAAATTGATGTAGGTGTTTTAATCGTTCTGCAGCTTCCAACCTGGTGGTACCAGTTGGCGCAATTCCACGTAGTACAGTATCAAATGAGGTTCGCTGGGACTGTTGATGTACCACAGTCCACCCATCCCCAGTAGTATTATCCATCATTACTGGAGCAGACAGCATAGGAGAGGAGACACGCGGTTCGAGAACATGTCACTGTTGAATTGCTACAGGCTCTAGTGAGCGTGGTGCTGTAGAAGTCACATGTGGTTGAGGACACGATGCACCGTAAGGTGTTCGCTCGCCGCTGTGGTAGTCATAGTTTAGGTGGATCCATGATTAACTGGTAAGGTTGGAACAGCAGGCATTGAAGTTGTTACATTACACGAGGGTAGAATGCGGGCTTCATTATCATTTCGCCCTACCTTTTCGTTGGGTTTTGTAACCTGTTTTTGGCAGGTGTCTTAGTTTTTATGGTTATTTTGTCCATAACTGTCTCTGTCACTGACAGCGTTTGCAATTTTTCGTTCAAGGCTCTAATCTTGTTGTCCAATTTTTCCAAATATGTATTTCAAAAAAAAATTATGAAAACCAATTAAATTATTAGGTATAATGACCATCGCTTTCTCTGTATGAGAAGAACCCTTTAACATATAGCCCGCTTGAGGTTAGGTTAATAATAATATGTCTTTTTGTACACGCACGGGCTTATGTATCTATTTAGGATAACTGATTACGGAGGTTGTACATTAATTAACATTATTTTGTACTTACTGGACCCCATAGTTCTGCTTTGTATAACGTACGCTTGGCGAGCACAGCCGGTGATAAACCAAGTGACTCGCGTTCTGGGGTTGCTAGAGGAGCCTCAGCTTTTTTTTTGGACATTTTGTTAATGATATTTAGCTTTGTTACCGACGCATAATACTTAATTAGATTTTTATAAACAAAACAATTATTTAATATTTAAGGATAGACATTGTGTAACACTGTAACACTGACTAGTGTCACTCACACACTCACAGATCAGTCTTAGACACTGACCTGTACAATAGAGGGCTAAAGTACTCTGACAGAAAGTAAAGACCAGAGAGCATTTACACGAAAAAGAGAAAATAATATAGTTTTAGTGTAGATTAATAACCAGTGGAACCTCGTTGGTATTGAGACAATTTTTCTAGAATGAGAATCATTTCATTTTAGCCTTCGTAAATATCCAGGTGTTTCTCATAGACCAATCCTTGTTCTGAGCATGGACTAACAACGTATGCACACCTTGTCATTGACCACACCGTGAGTTGTATTGTATGTTGCACCAAACCGAGCACATGGATAATAAATAACCTTACAGAACTCTTCTTACCTATATAGGTCAGAGGTAGGGACGTTTTCTAAAACCGTATAGCGTTTTAGCTGAGAGTAGCCTAGATGAATAGTTGGATATCACGTTAATGTGATATATTTTATTGTATTACACTAGAGCAATGTAAACCTAATTGTTCATCATTGTAATGTATGAATACATATTTAATTTGTTAAATAGGGTAAGGTAAGAGATTGCTTATGTATTTTATTCATTTCTTTAAGATAATAATATATTTATTATGTAGTCTTTGTAACTCTTTGTAACTCTCTATTAGTTTGAAACTCCATCAGAGTCACAATCGTCAGAACTGTTCCTCTGAGAGAGCGTGTCGTAGTCACCAGCGAAGTCCCATTGGCGATATGCTTTTGCTATTAAATCACGTAGTTCCTGTAAGTGCTCAGGACCACGAGTCTCACAAACTACTTTTACCTATAACAAAATAAAATAATTACGATATTGTGAAAAATATCGGCAAGGACTTTTATACAGCAGTAGATCCTTGTCATCTCTAGCATGAACTGGATCGTCCAAAAAAGAATCCTCTCATACAAATCGATGTAACAACGTGTCTTTAACTTTTTCACTCACAGTTGACAATGACTTGGCTTTTTTCTTAATACTGTTAACGTTAATGGCAAAAGCCATGTCATAGGCTACTTTAACTACCTGCCGACAGAAAAGCAGTCGAACATTTTTATTGCAGTTTGCTGTAAGATGACACCTCTCATCTACCTATTATATAATCTATTAGACTAATTAACATATTTATTTACCCTCACACTGAAGATATCGCCGTGTACCCAGGCACGTTCTTGATTCATATCCTTGATGGACACTCCAATAGACGAGATGAGTTTGCACAACTCCGCGATACCGCCGGGACGGTCGCTTACTGTCACTTTGAACTTTACCAGCCGTTGTTCAGCAGCCAGACCCCGCTCCAGATACCTTCCCAGAGCCGTCGTGTCGATGTTACCGCCAGTCAAAATGCATACCACTCTGGAACACGTTAAATGTTTAGAAAAATTACATACTAGATACCTACATAACTTGACGGCGGTCTCCCATTAATGGGGTATAAATATACATAAATTCTTTATTGCACATACGACGCGCGCGTACGGTTGTGTTGATGCACATTTTAAGATGTTTTCTGTACTCGGATAGTTATGGTACAATTTAAAAAATGCTAATATCTCGTTAAAGCAGTTATATAACAATACTACAACTAAGGACCTTCAGTTCATCTATACATATAATAAAAATGTAACCGATCGCTGTCTGTACATGGAAGATATATGAGAAAAAATACTATTGGGACCTATATCAACGCAAATAGAACCCAAAACAATGATTTTTAAAATTTTTGTCTGTTTGTCTGTTTGTCTGTGCGTTTGTGCACGCTAATCTCAGAAACGGCTTATCCGATTTAAATATGGTTTTCACTAATATATTGTGGTAAGCTTCACTTAACATTTAGTGTTTGTTTCATATCAATCGGTTCATAAATAAAAAAGTTATGCCAATTTAAAGAATCACATCGAACATTAGTTAATTTACTACGAAATCATATAGAAGCAGATATTTTAACAGGTTGCGGAATAGCTGATAGTGTTTTTATTCCTCGGATTCCTGTCATTCTAAACAGTCTTTCATTTAGTTTTAAACGAGTCCAGTTTCCAGTGAGCCTATGTTTTGCGATGACTAATTAAAGTAATTAATTAATTAAGTAATTAAAGTAAAGGTAAGACACTAAAAGTTGTGGGTGTGGATCTAAGTATTAGCTGTTTTTCGGTCAGCTTTATGTGGCTCTATCACGTGTTAGCATTACTAGCAGCCTGTATGCTTTGATCTCTGATGGCTATACGTCTAATCCATACATCCATACATATTATAAAAGGCTTTGTCCTGACTGACTGACTGACTGACAGACAACGTAAAGCCTAAACCGCTGGTCGTAGCGACTTGAAATTGGGAGGGTGTGTTTGTCTTAATGTCTAGAAGTGTACAAAGAAAGGGTTATTAAAAATTCAACCCTTAAGTGTATGAAAAGGGATGAAATCGATTGTATGAAACGTCTTCATTTTTTAAGTTACAGCTTTGAAATTTTGTTTTGGAATACTTTTATTTAAATAAAAAATACGTTCATAATTGTTTTTTTACTGGGGTGGATTTATAGGAGTGAAATAAGGGACGAAATATTGTATGGAAAAATCTTTGCTTTTGAAGTTGGCGACTTGAAATTTGGAGGGAGGGGGAAGGGAGGGGAGGAAGAGGAAAGGAAGGGAGAAGTGAGGGGAAAGTGCGGGGGTAGTGAGGGAGAAGTCAGGGGAAAGGGAGGGGAAAGTCAGGGGGAAATCGACTGCCTCTGTATTTCGGTGGTACTGTGTATGGACTGTGAGGTCGCGGGTTCGATTCCCGCTCAGTGCAAATATTTTTAGCATGAACATGTCTAATTGCATTGGTCTGGGTGTTTATATGTAGAATATGTATCTATTTACAAAAATAAAAGTATTTAAGTATGTTTATCCGTATTCTAGAACCCATAATACAAGCATATAATATGCTTACTTTGGGTCTAGATGGCGTTGTGTAAAAATAAAAAAGGAAGAGGGAACTTAGGGGGTGTGAGGAGGCAGTGAAGGATAAGTGAGGGGCAAGTGAAGGGCAAGTGAAGGGGACGTAAGGGAAAGTGAGGGAAGTGAGAGAAAGTGAGGAGTCAGAAGTGGTGGTGAGTGAGTGGGAAGTGAGGGAAAGTGAGGGAGACGGGAGGGGAAGGAAGGGGAGGGGAGGGGAAGGGAAAGTTATTGTAGTGAAAATTTGCCTTTGTGTATTGTATGTTGTTTTACGGGGGATATCTTTAGGTAGGTGAAAGAGGGTTTGTACGAATGGTGATGATGATGAGATTAGAAATAGTATGCAAAACAGTATTTAAACAACATAAAAATGTCTATTGAAAAACGATATTCATGCGAGCGAAGCCGCGGGCAAAAGCTATACATATATAAAAACGAAAGGTCACTCACTCACTCACTCATCTCATCACGAAATCTCAAAAACTACAAGTGTTAGGAGTTTCAAATTTTGGAAATAGGTGCTCTCTAAGACGGGATTTTGCGAAATTTATTTCCCTGGAGTATAAAGGTGAACAAAATTTGTATGGAGCTTCTATAGTTTTTGAAAATAGGAGTGCCAAGTTTCGTTAAATATCGCAAAATTTCGTCTGTTTTAGGGGTAGCGGGTGAATAGATTTAAATCGGATTCGCCTTAGAGACGGATTATACTGATATTTATTACTAATATACAATGTACGATTAGGTAAGAAATATTCTCATACAGGCACACATCTGAATTTTCACGCGAACGAAGTCTCGGGCAACAGCTATATATAATAAAACTGTAACCGGTTGCTGTCTGTACATGGAAGATATATGAGAAAAATATTATTGAGACCTTTATCAACGCAAATAGAACCCAAAACAATGATTGTTACAATTTTTGTCTGTTTGTCTGTTTGTCTGTCGTTTGTTCACGCTAATCTCAAAAACGGCTTATCAGATTTAAATATGGTTTTCGCTGATACATTGTGGTCAGCATCACTTAACATTAAGTGTTTGTTTTATGTCAATCGGTTTATAAATAAAAAAGTTATGCTAATTTAAATAATCACGTCATAAATGTGGTATAATAATAATAATAATAATAATAATTTATTTATTTGTATAGAATGCAGGTATTACAATGAATGGTTTTAGTTTAATGTATTTAGCTTAGCTTAGTTTGTTTTTAAGTTAGGTTAACACGTCTTATTTCTTTATTAAAATGTAAATACTTTATTGGTTAAAATGTAAATACAAGTTAGATTTATATTTTCTGGATTTATTTTATTTTTTATTTTTTGTGATAAAACATGTTTGTTATCACGTTTCATTACGGAATAGGTGGAATTGAAGTGAATTACGAAATAGTAGTAGTCGATTTACGCTGGTTTCAACATAAATGGGTCGGATCGACCAGGGATGTACTACCCTCTCATAGTTTTCGACGTAAGAGTAATAGTATCCATATAATTGCGTTTCGTTCGGTAAGCGCGAGAGCCGGAGGCCCAACTGATGCAGAGATGACAAACCTCGCAGCATGTGTGGGACCAGCTGAGTATCCGCGGAGTCATTGTGTAGGTGGTGTGGGTCAATCCGCCGGCCAGGGACACCCGTATAAACGGTGGTGCCGCTGGCCGCCCGCGGCATTGTACAAGGGCCCAATAAGACCTAACCAAAAAAAAAGAGACTGCCCCACCAGGTTGCGCATAATCTCGGAGTGGTTCGTCGTGCAGGTTGGTGACCGGATAGTGGGACCCGGCGACCATTTTCGAGACGGTACGGGGGCCTTTTGCGAGCAGTCCGTATCTTGGAAGCCCGGAGGCCTAAGACCCTTGAGCCTTTACAGCTGCGAAGAGACATCGCCTCCTCAACGGCCGTCTTCTATCGCCTTTACCACGGAGAGTCTTCTCAGCAGCTCTTTAAATTAATTCTACCCTCTCCCTTTTTATCCAGAACGACACGTGCGGGACTGAAGTGCTACTCTTTCACAGTGCAATCTAAAGGGTCTCGAACCAAACGGTTCAGCACTTTATACTTTTGTCGCTCAATTAAAGCCTGGAACTCTTTACCAGCGCATGTGTTCCCACCTAACTTTCATCTTGGGACTTTTAAGCGAGGCGTGAAGAAGCATCTCACTAAGCCGCCATAGTGGAGGCCACCATACCAGTAGTTTGGCTTTTGGAATGGTGTCCACTACTTCTGAATTCCACTGACTGCTTACCATCAGCCAGAGTAGAGGCACTTTGGCAGGCTAATATAAAAAAAAGACTTATAGCGTTTTTATTCCTCGGATTCTTTTCATTCCAAACAATTTTAAATATTAACTGTTTTTCGCATGGTCAGCTTTATGTGGATTTGCCACGTGTAAGTAATCCTAGCAGCCTGTATGGCTTTGATCCGCGATGGCTATACGTCTAATATCGTAGATAGAGAAGCATTTACTGTAAACATTTTTCTTATTCACCTAAACGAAGATGTTTATAATTTAAAACAAACCAAAAGATATATCCAAAATTGCTGCCCAAAATCACTATTCCACGCGGACGAAGTCGCAGGCACAGCTAGTATAAAATAAAGTACTTTACTAATTATTCTTACTTATTATAAGGATGAGACGCCAGGCACATCTGGTTTGAAGAACTATCGATAAAAGGAAAGCGAATCTAAGAATATAAAAGAAATATCTCAAAAAGGCATAGACCATAAGTCTATGGAAAAGAAAAGTTACTATAAAAAAACGTATTATGTTAAATTTTCTCATGTCAAGGTTCAGCTAGCAAGCAGTTACAGTTACAAGTATATATTAACTTCTTGCCAAGGAGCTCCGGTACGAGGCCCGCCATAATGGCCGCGATTCCTACCGCTCCGCCACCCTCCACCACGTACTTCTCCTTCTCGATCAAGTGTAGGATAGCTCGCGCGATCCACGCCTCGTTCACTGCTAACTGGAATAATATGTTTAGTACGATTAACCACAAAATTGAAGTCTAAAAACATTAAATTGTTATGACTATTGTTGAACTACTGTGAAATGTTTGTTAAAATAGAAGTTCGTGAAGACATATCTACGACGTAGACTGTCCGTAGTCGTAGATCATAGGCCATGACCCATATCTACGAAGGGCTACGGCGTAGGTATATTTGTAATTCAATAGAATCTGTTAGTGTTACTGTTAACGGTTTGCACAAAACTTTTGTTTCATATAGGGAGCTATCAAATTGTTACTGTTTACATTATTAACATTTATTACATAAGTTGTTTGTTATTCTAGAAGAAATTATTTAACATTAGAAATGCCAAATATCGATCTAATTTCTGATACAAATATACTCTACCTACAACCGATCTCTGTTAATCTCTAGGAACAAGTCTTACCATTTTATCTACGATATCCTTTACGGTCGCGAAAACGTTATATCCTACGGTGGGTACTGCCAAACCGTCCGCCAGCGTCGACCTGACCGGTACGCTCACAGGACCGCAGCGATTCATCGCGTGCCTCATACTCGGACATTCTTCCGTTTCTACACCCTGTATGACATGTTTAATTATTATTCTTTCTTTTATTAGTTAATTTAGTATTTTAATTGTTGTGGCTCAGGCTAAATAAACCTATATGATGCAGTGGGTAATGTGATGTAAGGTTTTTAATTGATGAATATCTATTAGATGCAAATTTGACACAGCATGATTATTTTCGTATGCCCATCGTTCGTATTTCGCATCTATAATTACATTTTTAGTATTTCGTATATCAATACAAGCTGTAAAAGTCGCTTTTTACATATCTGGCGGCAAAACAGCGCGCAGCGTAATACTATTGATCACTTACGTAGATAAACACATTTGGCTTGAGATGCTTGATAGCGGTGGCAACGCCGGCGATTAACCCTCCGCCGCCGACTGGCACAAGCACGGCGTCTACGTCAGGCACCTGCTCCATAATCTCCAGACCTATAGTCCCTTGCCCTGCCATTATGTGCGGATGATCATATCTGTGAGGAATAACAAGTTGAATAAATAACGCATCACATAAACTTAGGAGGTTATTCAAGAAAGTTAAAAGGAGGGTTTTTATATGGTCAACAACGCCACAATTAATACTTCTTGTGTTGCAAGCGTCCATTAGCTATAGTAAGTTCGGAAATTGAATATGAGTGCATGAGGAGATTGGACAGTGCCTGTTTTTTTACAATAGTAAATAATAAGTAATTTTAACTTATTCTGTGTTATAGTCCGTTTACAAAAAACATTTTAATTTAATCTATACGGGACATGGTAATATTAATTTAGTGGTGATGTCTTACCCGCTAATATAAGGCAATCCTTTTTCCTCAGAGAGTAACATAGCGTGGGCCATGGCCTCCCTCATATCATTACCATGTACGATTACGTTGGCGCCGTATGAGAAGCATTTCGCTATCTTCATGATGGGCGCTATATTGGGCATCACCACGGTCACCGGGATGTTCAACTTATTCGCGTGGTAACACAGAGCTTGCGCATGGTTGCCAAGAGATGCTGATATAATACCACGGGTCTTGTTCTCTTTTGAAAGTAGTAACATGGCGTTGCGCGCGCCACGTTCTTTGAAACTGAAAATTATGTTTTATTAATTATACTTAGTTGACGCATATTTCACCCATAGTTTTTGTCACTATTTATAACATACCAGCCCGTGTGCTGTAGGAAATCATTCTTGAGGTAAATCTCCATGCCGTAATTTAAAGACATATGGGATTTCTGTAAACGTAATATTTTGTTTATTTATATAACAATTAGGATATTTCATTAGCTAAAAGAAACAATACGCCAGTTTTTGTGAGCTTTAAAATCTTTGGCACCTATAGTTTAGTACTCTTCTTTATAATAAATTCAAAATACCTACTACGCATGGCGTTTTTATAACCTCGCCCTGAATACGGAAAGCAGCCGCTGTGACATCTTCGAATGTGATTTCTTGTGGATTATCTTTGTCACACATCGAATCATACTGCTTGATCTGGAACATATTTGCTTATCATTAAACCTCTATTTAAGTATTTAATAGTTCTCCAGTTTCTGTCATTGTTAACTACTTGTGCCATCGTAAACCAAGGTATGGTATGGCCTTGTTTGCAGCAGTAGTGCTAGCAAACTAGGCCTGATATTTGCATCAAATCAATCAATCTTCAATTTTAAAGTCGCAAGAACACACAGACTCTTTGGACTTGTTTTTGGAAGCACGTTTATAAGTGTTAATTTAATTAACCTATATGAATAAACATATTTTCATTTCATTTCATTTTAGAAGTCTGTTATACATTGTAGTTCCAAATTATAATTAGCAGACAATTAAAAAGAACGACTTTGAGTTTCTTTCCAGGTTTCCTCATGTTTTATCCTTGACAGTTAAAAAAACAAAGTCCTACAAGCTTCTTAATTTTAATCGTCCTGATCGACCCTATCTGTTGGTTTATTTTTAGACAAAAAGTAACAACCGGTAGATCACATAACCATTTGTCTGACTGTTCCCTGATACAGAATTGACACTTTTGAATCGAACATTTTGTATCGAACAGTGCTAAGCCTATTAATGCAGAGAACGAACTTTGAACGCAGAGTATCGATCAAATATCGTAGGTAGGTACTACAGTGCAGGATTCGGATTAGAAGATTCGTACTCACAGTAGATTCTAGCTTATTACGCTCCATATAGACGTTTACTTCAGGCAACAACACGCGGTTTTACTCTTGTGGTATCTTATTGAAATCCTAATCCAATAGCGAAAACAACACAATAAAAGAAATCAAACAAGAAATCAACCAATAAACAAATCAGACCAGTAGTCACCGAGAATAAGGCATGCCATATATACAAAACCGAATATTGCGAGTGCCTTCGTATAAATTTAACACTGAAATGATTAGAATTCAATGATATTGTGTGATAAGTATTGATAAATAAAAATATTACTTTGATAAATAATATAGAATTAGATAAGACATTGTAAACATTGATCTATTTTTGTTATTAAAACCAATACGGACTCGTGGTCAAACGTTGTTGGTACACTATATACAAATAGAGGTATATCTATACTAATATTATAAACAGAAAAAAAATGTTTTTTTCTATGTTTGTAACGAATTAACTAAAAATCTACGTATCCGATTTAAAAAATCCTTTAACCTTTAGGAAGCTACAAATAAGAAGGACAACATTTGATTATGTTCAACGTGTATTTTGTAGCAATTTCAGAATATCAATGTTTTTGTAAATATTCAGTAGAGCAATAATATTTCGCAAACAGTGGGTATTACTATTGTATTTGTCCGACTGCCAAAGTCAGGGAGGGTAATGTTATTTAACGTATGTGCACGGTGCAACCGTACATTGCGAAATTACATTATATCTTATCAGCATTTTCGCCACAAAGCTTTCGTAATTCATTTATATAATCAGTTAACTACCGGTCATCATCAACCGCGTCGCGTGTTCTCACTATCATTATATCAATATCATTTTCTATCAATTTGTACTTAGCATTAGAACAAACAAACTCTCTAATCTATCTCCTCGTACCATTCAATATCATCATAGCAAACAAAAGGGGTGTTCGGTAAAGTAACACACAGTATGTATGCATGTATGTGGGTGGGTATGTATGTCTATTTCTTTGGCACGCTCTACAGCCTAAATGGCTTGATGGATTTCAACGTAGATGAGGTGTCATTAAGTTCGTATTGCTTGGACTGCGGTAGTGAGGTGACATAGGGTAAATAAAATATTTATTTATAGCTTCAGAACAGACGGGCTTTTTGTTTTTAATAATATATTTTGCTTATTTATATATGCCTTTGTTGTAAAATATACTTTTGATACCGATGCGAAGAGAGGGTAGGCGGCTAGTCACGTACTGTGACTTACGTTTTTATGAGATGATGATGATTGATGATCTATGATTGTTTTGTATCTTTTTAGATATTTTCTTACATATTTTTTCAAGCACAGCCCCCTATTCACATCTGTATATCATTTGTTATAACGAACTCCTTGGGTTTAAGAATCTTTTTATTACGCTATATATATATATATATTTTTATATATATATATATATATATTTCAAGTTACGCCGTGCTGAAAACCTGTCTTTACACTCTGACCAACTGAAAAGGATCAACTATTGTTCTTTCTCACCGGTACAACTTTGTAGTTGGTCTGATAGGAATATTTTTTAAATTCAAAATAATACCCATCCACACAACTTAAAACGGATCACCTATTTGTTTTTCTTATCGGTACAACTTTTAATTTTAATATGAATATTAATTTAATATTTTATTAATTCAAATTTGTTCCTATCTACACAACTTAGTATCAAACCTAAAAAAGTGTATCTACCGGGAATGTATATCTTAGGGGAATAAATCCATATATCTACTCAATAACCTGTTGGTTTATGGACAGAAACGAAGTATGCTTGATTGAAGAAAACGACTGTGTTAATTGTCTATTTTTATTTTAATCCTATGATAGATACATTTAAAAAATTTTTATCTCAATTTTTCTAGGGCGTGTCCTTTTAAGATCTCATCAGTTATTCTTATTATACATTGTGTCATGTTCTGCCTAATGGCATCATCGCGAATGATATATTGTTTTTACGTTGGTTTGGAATCTTAGTTTCAATAAATCTCTCATTATCACCAAAGTTGTGTGGATGAGGACAAATTTGCAATAAAAAAATATTCCCATCAGACCAACTAAAAAGTTGTATCGTTGAGAAAGAAAATAGTTAGTCCGTTTCAATTGGTCAGCTCAGTTAGTCCCATTGGAATAATATTTCTCAAAATAAAATAAATGATCAACTAGTTGATTAGATTGGAATAAAACCCCTCATTGGATTCCATTCTGCACAACCAGTTGGTTGGTTCAGTTAGTCGGAGTGGAAGGACAGCTGAAAACGTTTGGCTGGCGCGGCCCCCTTTTTTGCTTTTTTCTTTTTTTAGTACAGAAGTACATTGAAAAAGAAACAGGTACATATACTGCTAGAGGCGAGTACATTAAATTGGTGTACACCTAAATTGCAAATTCTGGGGAGCCGTGCGGGGCAAACGCATATGCCTTTTCTTTCACACTTAAAGACCCAAAATGTGACAGTTTGTTTGGTACTTTCTCCGTAGTTCACTCAAGCTGTTACTCGGGTCACCACGGCCGAGGAAGAGTATATTCCTTTTAAGTTTATCTATAATTCATCAACTAAAACGTTTAACTTGAACTTTCAAACCCTTGTGACAAAGTAGCACTTCATTTTTAATCCACAATGCTACAAGCCATAAAGTCTTTAAAAAAAGTTTACAAAAACAGCGAGGTTAATTATGATTTATTAAAATGATATGATGAGCAATAAATTACATGACATATAAATGTTTAGTCTATTTCTGCATGCAGACAGGGTTAGGTGCGAGGCAAGGTCCACGTCGCGTGACTGGCTTGTCTGATTTTTCCGTCATTTCTTGGAAGTAGCATTCCTGGTAGTGTTTCTTGACTGCTTCAACTAATTCCTTTGAATGTTCCCATCCTCTTGTTTCAACTATTACTTTTAACTGAAACAAATGATACGTGGTAACTGCACTGTTAGAAGATTATATCTTCATCACCACCGCGTGCCAAGTTATCTTATAAAAGAATAAAAACAACAGTTTTCAAATAAGTTCGGCTCGTGGAAAGATAGTAAACGCATAAGAAAGCAAAAGTCTATTGTAAGGAAGGCTATTCATGCAATTTGATCACCGTTCATTTGGAAAGTTGGCTTGCGGAGGAAGTCAAATTAATCGCTAATGTAACTATTTGCATTTCTTGTTATACCTATGCTTGACACATTGTAAGGAGATTTGTTGCAAAGTAAAATGTAGAGCTTACTTCGACGCTGAAAACGTCTCCTTTGATCCAAGCTCTTTCTGGCACGCAGTCTCGCATGGTGACACCGATGCTGGCAATTAGATGGCACAAGTCTGCCATGCCGCCAGGCCGGTCCATCACCGTCACCTTGAACTTTACGAGCCGACCCTCCGCAGCCATGCCACGCTCCAGCGCTCGAGCTAACGTTGTCGTGTCAATGTTTCCTCCAGTACATATAACTACAACTCTGCAACAATACCATATTTCACATTGATAAAATCTTTTAAATTGACTTAACTATCGTAAGCTCTCTTGACGTTGACGCGACGGCAATCGGCGGCAGTCGTTGACACGCGGCGGTAGCTGTCGTTCGCAGTTGGAATGTCGACGGCGGCCGTAACGCGTCAACGGCTGTCGCTGAATGTCGTCGACCAACGTCGACGGCTGCCGCCAACTGGTTGCAGCTGCTGTATCGTCGGCTGAAGTTACCTGTGCAGCTGACATCGTGCCGTTCGTTTGTAAGAGCTAAAAGAATACATTTGTGGCGTCATCTATCTGGCCAATGATGACACACAGAGAAAATCTAAGTGAAGATGACGGACTAAGAGTTCACAGCATAGAAATCAAAGATGGCGCTGTTAACAAATTTAGACCTCTCCCATACAAGATGTATTGAAGCTGTGGCGTACAGAGACAGCAGCGGAGCCCTAAAAATGCATCGGCGCGTGCGCGAAGCACGCGAGCCAAGTCAATAATGATAGCGGAACGCGGCGACCACTTCTTAAATAGTGGCACTTATTTTATACTGCACACACACATTCGCACTCACACTGCACACATTCACTGTGACCTGTGACTGCGCTACAGTAATATTGTATAACGCTCCTGATTGGTCAACAACCAAAATGCGCTCATGTAAATACCATACCTGTGTCAGACTACATTTGTATATATAAACCGTGCCATTTTTGTAAATAAATATTGTACAGTCGTCTCTCGAGTATTATTCAACACTACCTATTAAGTCTACGGTACGAAGGTGGAAACACTGGGCCGGTCTAATAAGTAGCTCTACAGCAGTACCAAGTAAATCAGCTGATACAGTTCATAGGGAAAGTACCTCGGCCGTTGACCCTCTTCATCACTAGTACCTACAGTATATTAGGGACAGTACCTACAGCTGTTAACCCAACAGCTGTCTTCATACCTACCTAGCATACATACCCCTAAATTGGTGACCCCAGATACGAAACGCACCTCGTCGACCTACGTACCACCGATCAGCTGACTACCATCTGTACATCATGACGTCGAACAAATAGCCGACATTATACTGAATCCACCCACAACCGGGAAGTACATCGCTCTCAAGAACCGATTGATATCTACGTACCAAGAGTCCGACCATCGCCAGTTACAAAAGCTACTCAGTGGCTTAGAACTTGGCGACATGAAACCTAGCCAGCTACTACGTAAGATGCGTGATTTGAGCGGCAAGCTACTCACCGATGAAGCGCTCAAAGTTATGTGGCTCAACCAATTGCCCACACAAGTACGCGCCGTAATCTCTGTCAACACTGAATCGTCGCTCGAAGTACTAGCCATTATGGCCGATAAGATGATTGAACATTTTGAACCCGCTGCCGTCGCCGCAGTATCTATACCTATATCAAACTCGCCGTGTGTTCCCGCTAATATAGAAAACATACAGTTACACATATTGTCAAAACAACTAGAAAAGTTAACAATAGAAATCGCCGAACTCCGTGTAAATCAACGATCTACGAGTACATACCGCCCGCCGCACTATCCCGCTCGATATAACGATCGCTCAAGGTCGCGATCGCGCTCACGCTCGCAAGCTCGCAAGCCCGGCGACCCAGACTGGTTATGTTTCTATCACCACCGGTACGGAGATGAAGCTCGCAAGTGCGAACCACCATGTGCCAAAGAGAAGCGGGAAAACTAAAACGTACATCGACTATGGCGGGCGTCGATGTCAACAAAACCAGCCACCGCCTGTGTGTCATCGACATCAACATGAGAGAGAGATTCCTAGTCGACACGGGAGCCGACATATCCGTATTAGCCGTACGAAATAAAAATCAATCGAAGCCGACACAAAGTATATACAAATTATACGCAGCGAATGGCACTGAGATACGTACCTACGGAGAGCGCACACTAGAGCTCAACCTAGGCTTACGTAGAAGTTTTAGATGGACATTTACCGTTGCCGACGTAAAAACATCGATATTGGGTGCCGACTTCTTAGCAAAACATAAGCTATTAGTCGACCTTCACCGACGAAAACTTATCGACCGTGTCACAGACCTCCACGTTAACGCCATCACAGTTCCATGCACCGAAGAAACCATTCTCACTGTTAGCCACAACCACGCATATCACGACATACTAAAAAGCTACCCAGATGTACTACGGCCCATGTCACTCAAAACCGCAGCGAAACACAACGTTACACATCGCATTGAAACCACTGGGCAACCCATTTACTCGAGACCACGCCCCCTGCCGCCCGATAAGTACAAAGCAGCGAAGTTAGAGTTCGAGAAGATGATGGAAATGGGTATCTGCAAGCCATCCAACAGTCCGTGGGCGAGTCCACTTCACGTTGTTAAAAAGAAAGACGGCTCACTACGTGTGTGTGGCGACTATAGACGACTGAACGCCGCTACTATACCCGATCGATATCCCATACCACGACTACAAGACTTCACGTACCAACTGCATGGAAAAAAGATATTTTCGAAACTAGATATGAAAATGGCCTACTTTAGTATACCTATAGAAAAAGAAGACGCACCGAAAACAGCAATTATCACTCCATTTGGCCTCTTTGAATTTAACTGCATGACGTTCGGCTTACGTAACTCAGGCCAAACGTTCCAACGATTTATGCACGAAGTACTACGCGGACTAGACGACGTAGTATTCTGTTACATCGACGATTTACTCATTCATTCTGAAAACGAGATGCTGCACGAGCGCCACCTAAATCAAGTACTTGAACGACTGAACAACTACGGAGTTACGCTAAATATCGACAAATGCGAATTTGGGAAGAATAAAATACAGTTTCTCGGCTACGAAGTTACACCCGACGGCATAAAACCCACTGAAGAACGCATACAAGCCATACTCGACTATCCGAAGCCCACTACAGTACAAGAGTTAAGAAGATTTTTAGGCATGATTAACTTCTACCGTAGCTGCCTACCCCATCAAGCCGATCATCAATACCTACTGAATAAGTACTTACACAATAGCAAGAAAAACGACAAGTCACCGATACAATGGACACCCGAAGCAGAAAAAGCTTTTGAATATTGCCGCCAAAGCATACTCGAAGCTACTATTCTAGCCCACCCCGTACCTAACGCACCGTTATGTTTACTGACCGACGCATCTGATACTAGTCTCGGCGCCGTACTACAACAAAAGATCGACAACACATGGCAACCGCTTGCCTTCTATTCCAAAACAATGAGTGATACACAGCGAAGATACAGCGTGTACGATCGCGAATTATTAGCAATGTACACAGCTGTTAAGAGTCTACGCCGCCTAATAGAGGGCAATGACTGCACTATATATACCGACCACAAGCCACTGACGCATGCACTCACGAGAACGCCAAGTACCAGCGATACACCGCGACGCGAACGACAGCTACACTACATAAGCCAATTCTGTTCAAACATTAAGTATATACACGGCAACAAGAACGAAGCGGCCGACGCCTTATCACGTATAGCAGAAGTGGAAATATTACACGCGACGATCGACTACAATAGCCTAGCGGAAGACCAAGAAAACGACATCGAACTTCAATCATGTATGAAACAATCAAATTTGAAATTTACCCGTGTAAACCTGCCTGGAGTTCAACGCCCCATATGGTGCGAGACATCTACTACAAACATACGACCATACCTCCCACAGACTTATCGTATTCCAGCCTTCAAAGCGCAACACGAATTAAGTCATCCCGGCGTTCGAACAACAAGAAAACTAGTTACATCAAAATTCTTTTGGCCGTCGATAAACAAAGATATAAGTACATGGGCGAGAGCGTGCACCGGTTGTCAGCGCGCGAAAATTCAAAAACACGTTATCAGTCCACTCGGCACGTTTCAACAATCATCTCGCTTCGAACATCTACATGTCGACATAGTTGGACCGCTACCGCCCTCTAGTGACTATACGTACTTAGTTACAATGATTGACCGATGTACCAAATGGCCCGAAGCAATACCTACTCGAGACATCACTGCAGAGACCGTGGCTAAAGCTGTATACGACGGTTGGATATCACGATTTGGCTGCCCCTTACGACTTACTACTGACCAAGGAAGACAATTTGAGTCATCTCTATTCAACGCGCTAATGAAAAGATTCGGCGTCACTCGCATACGCACCACTGCATTTCATCCACAAGCAAACGGACAGATAGAACGATGGCACCGCACATTAAAATCAGCACTAATGGCGAGAGCAGCCGGCAACCGATGGAGCGAAGAACTACCTACCGTCCTACTTGGCCTACGTACTGCCATACGAGAAGACACATCTGTCAGCCCTGCCTTGATGACATACGGATCACCGCTACGAATACCATCTGATTTTTTCGTGCCTACCAAGCCGAATATTGAAGATGCAGAGTTTGTTCGTCAGCTGAGTGAAACAATGCACTCATTCACGCCTACACAGAGACCGCACCATTCACAATCAAACACATTCGTCTATAAAGATCTCGCAACGTGCTCGCATGTGTTTGTGCGTAACGACACCGTACGCAAGCCTCTCACACCACCATACGAAGGCCCGTATCAAGTATTACACCGCAGCGCAGACGGCAAACAGTTCACCGTGCAACTACCACTTCGTACTGCAGTTATATCCATTGATAGATTGAAGCCAGCCTATATGTATAACGACAACGACGTTCCCGATAAGCCGCAACCTATCATCACGACTACGCGATCATCGGAGCAAGCAGAGAAGACACCACTTTGGCCGCCGCCGCCGCCGTCCAGCCCATACGTCACACGATCCGGCCGACATGTAAAACACAACGTACGCTTCGCTTGAGGGGGAGTGATGTGGCGTACAGAGACAGCAGCGGAGCCCTAAAAATGCATCGGCGCGTGCGCGCAGCACGCGAGCCAAGTCAATAATGATAGCGGAACGCGGCGACCACTTCTTAAATAGTGGCACTTATTTTATACTGCACACACACATTCGCACTCACACTGCACACATTCACTGTAACCTGTGACTGCGCTACAGTAATATTGTATAACGCTCCTGATTGGTCAACAACCAAAATGCGCTCATGTAAATACCATACCTGTGTCAGACTACATTTGTATATATAAACCGTGCCATTTTTGTAAATAAATCAACGGTTGAGAGCCTTCTGCTCACCGACAGTCCGCGTAAGGTTGTGAAAGCCATCAGAGGCTAACAACCAACACCACACAAAAAAAAAAAAAAAAAAAAAAAAAAAAAAAAAAAAAAAAAAAAAAAAAAAAAAGTAAATAAATATTGTACAGTCGTCTCTCGAGTATTATTCAACACTACCTATTAAGTCTACGGTACGAAGGTGGAAACACTGGGCCGGTCTAATAAGTAGCTCTACAGCAGTACCAAGTAAATCAGCTGATACAGTTCATAGGGAAAGTACCTCGGCCGTTGACCCTCTTCATCACTAGTACCTACAGTATATTAGGGACAGTACCTACAGCTGTTAACCCAACAGCTGTCTTCATACCTACCTAGCATACATACCCCTAAAAAGCCTAAATCGCGATATTAACATTCTAACACCAAGTAACTAAATATACAAGTCCCGACTACTAACTATCGGGCAGTAGCCCACCAGGCACGATCACCTAGACTGGTCGAAGGATCCTCTCTTTGGTTGGAGGTATATGGTGTGCTATCTCCACACATTATTAAATTCTGTGTAAAGTATATAGTGTATTGCTATCTCGTAAAAAAAGATTTGGAAACACCTCTGAAATATGACCCAGACCTACGTAACAGTAAAATCAAAATCTAAAATTGAAGAAGTGTTTTTGTAACAAATATACAAAAAAAAAACTTAGATCCGAATTCGATTCTATCTTTTTTGAGGTTTGCTAAAAAGAATAAGTAAGTACCTATTATCATTATCACTTTGCCTGTCAAGCCCTATGATATAGCTACTCACTTTTTCCCTTTTAAATTGGGGAATAGGCCAGCCATTATAGCTGCGATTGGTGTTGCTCCAGCACCTTCAATGACATATTTTTCTTCTTCTACAATATGCATAATTGCACGTGCCACCCAATCTTCATTTACTGCTACCTATAATTTGATACATAATTAATGTGGCCTGTATTCTATAGGGTTATAGTCGACTGCGGCCAGAGGCTCTAGAGACTACAAAATTAGACAGTTTAACTGATGCTAGTTATCAGGATAGGGAAGGCCCAAAGAGCATTTATAAAACGCTTTCGCTTTGATGGTAAGCAAATAAATAAAAATACCATTTTGTCTACCATTCCTCCTCCTTTCAAGTTATGAAATGTGTTTACTCCAACTAAATTAACTGCCAGTCCTTCCGCTATAGTTGATCCTATTTTTATAAAAACACGTTCATTTTTCTTTAAAGATTCTAACATGCTGCAGGTTTTGTCAGTTTCAACGCCCTATAAAAACACATTAATTAAAAAAAATTATATTATTGCAATTTAATTTAATATAGATTTTTCTCTCAGCATAAATTCTAAATGACTATTACGAAAGAAGTTAAGTTCTTGCGGCAGAAATCCGGAATTCAAACAAACTGGTAACTGTTCTCTCATCGCCACACTCCTAAAACGTATCAAATAGAGATCCAATCAAAATGAGAGACAGAATATCGGAGAGTTATTATAGAGAATATTTTGTTAAAAAAAAAACCTCAAAGACATCAAGATAAAAAGCACGAGCCTTGCGATAAATACCTGTTACCAAACATTTTTTTTTAAATACTTACGTATACTTCAGTATTGGGTTTGAGATGTTTGATAGCAATAGCGACGCCTGTGAGAAGACTGCCACCACCGCAAGGCACGATAACCGCGTCCACATTAGGAACTTGTTCTACTATCTCTATTCCCACAGTTCCTTGTCCTTCTATCACGTTAGGGTGATCAAAACTGAAATCAGAATTCGTAATTAGTATTGATGGCGGATGACCGAGTGAGGGATATGAAAGACAGAAAGAAAGAAAGAAATAAAGAAGAAAAATAAATTTACAGCTATTACCAACTCATTACATTTACTCACACATTGCTAAAAATATAGAAAGTTTTACCTACAGGGTGTGTGCAGCCATAATTGGTTTTTGTATCAAATCTAGGTCTTAATGTGAAAAATAAGCAACTAAAAATTAAACCTCTATAATCTAAACTATGAATTAAAAGTTAATATTTAATAATAATAGTGAAACAGAGGAAATATCTTACCCATTAATGTACAACATTTTTTTCTCTTTTGCTACGGACATCGCAAAATGTTTAGCTGCAGCCATATCGGTGCCATGCATCATTAGTTTAGCACCGAGTTTTTCACATTTGGTTACTTTCGTGATCGGTGCGTGTATAGGCATGACGACAATACTCGGTATCCCCATCAGAGTCGAATGATAGCTTACGGCACAACCGTGGTTGCCAGCGCTGGCAGATATCACGCCATATTTCTTCTGTTCGTCATTGAGCTGCAGCAGTGTGTTGCGTAAGCCGCGCTCTTTAAAACTAATAATACAATAAATATTAAAGCTTTGCTTGCACTGAAAACACTAGACATACCTACTTAGCGTCAAACGTCATTAGAAGACTAGTTTTATGCTCTAAGGTTGGCAAGGACACAAATTACCTACGCGCACCCATATTGAACGAGCGTGTATGAAGAGATTTTATTTTTGGAAGCTACAAAATAGAGGTATGACATGCGTGAAGTTAAGTTCCTAGGTATGTACGAAATTGTATAATAATGTAGTACGAACCTCCCAGTGAACTGCAGGAACTCTTGTTTTATGTACAATTCTAATCCAAGTCTTTCAGACATGTGACTTTTCTACAAATAAAAATATTTCATGTCTCAGACGACAAACACAATATAATGTTGCTGCGCCTGCAAAAGTAGCTATTGTATTTTTAACATTTTTGGTATTTGATCTTTGTGCGTGAAATCTAAAATCAAAAATCACATAGCGACTTCTGCAGGGGCTTTCAAGTCGCCGAAAGCGCCAGCTATTTTTTTATGGATTAAGATAAGGTTTTCACTGGTATGTATATTGTGCGTTTCTTATGGCAAGTTTTGGTGTATAATATATTAACCATTCACCTACAGGAGCCGTGTAGCCAACGATAATTTATAATAGTTAACCAAATCGGGAAAGCCTAATTATAAATATCGATGCGAAGTGAGTACGGCTCGAATATTAAATTAGCAAACTATGTAGGTACCGTGCATGGTGTTCGTACGACTTGGCCAAGTATCCTTCGACTAGCAGCGGCTATGTCTTCAAATTTTATCTTGCGAGGATTGTTTGGGTCGCAGAATTCATCAAATTCTACGTCCTGAATAATCAAAATTCCAAATTTAGATAGTATCGGCATAGAACCTAGCTGCAGTTCCATAACTCAAGGAGATACTTACGTCAGGATTATTCATTTTGAGTAAAATTTACAGCGTTTTTGGTATTTTTTGTTTAGTTTATAGGTAATGATTAGATACTTACACTAAAAATTTTGCATATTGTAATATGAATTTGAGGTACGAAAGGTCTATGAACTAACACATTTGCATTACACTTGACACTCAATGCTTATTTTACTTTATTTTTAATGGCACTACACTAACTTCGTCACATTTATTTCAATCAAGAAAAGATCAAATCAAAAAGTTCGTAATCTATCTGGTTTGCTTTACTATTGCTACACAGATGAATAGAGAACTTTAAAGGTCAGTGTGGTTTCTAAAGAAGAATAAAATTTGTCAGCGAGTTCAATAACTTAGCAAAAGTTTGGAACTCTACTCTACTACGTACTATAGTTTGTTCACAAATGTAGAATAATAATAATAATATCGACGCTATCTAAAACCAAAGTAAGCATAAATTATAATAAACCTTGTGATATGGGTTTTAGAATTAGTGCAAGTTGTGCACTACAGACGTTAATATTCCAAAATAGACTGACTGCAATGTAATCTCCGTCGCAACAGTCGCAATCAGATATTATTAATATTATAGCCTGAAGTTTCTACATACATAGGTAATTGAAAATCAATATTAGCAGAGAACATCGAGTCCGACGATACAATGGCGTAGTAGTTTTCATCTTGTGGATATACCTCCGCGGATCCTGGGTTAATGTTAGATAAATGCGCATGACAGACTGCGGATAGTAATAATAATAATACCAGTCTGTTTACTGTCCTACTGCAAGGCAAAGGCCTCTTCATATAAAGAGAAGCCATGAGCATTAATCACCACGCCTGCTGAAGGCAGATTGGCAACTTCAGACTTTTAAGTCCAGGTTTCCTCACATTGTTTTCCTTTATCGTTAGTTAGAATTGTCCAAGATAAACTTAGAAAGTACCTACATATGATTTAATAATCACTTGGGTACTTGCTCCGATTCGAACCCACTCGTGTTTACGAAACGGGTGCCTCCACTAGACCATTTCGACTTTTTTTTTTGACTGCGGATATTCATGGATAATTCATTTTCCCTACTTTGATTGCGAATTTTGCGATGTCAAAGTTTTCGAACCGATAGAATTTGGTATAAATTTACGAAAATTATCTGTATCAACCGAGACCGATGGTCTCGTTTTTTCATCTTACCAGCCTCAAAAACTATTTTTAATAAACTCAAAGCAACTTATATAAAACACTTGTATTTTAATCGCATTTTGATAATTCAGAGCCAGTGTGGTACAATTGTTTTATTTTCTCCTTAAACTCTCGATTTGCAGTAAGCAATAATTATTAATTATTTTTATTTAGCCAATTTTTTCTATATTTTCTATAGGTAACTTCTTACAGTGTCATGGCAGAGGTAGGTCAAATTATGGTAATTGCACATGAAAATGAATATTGATTTGCGAATAAACACGGTTACAGCTTTTGTAGTCTTAATTTAGGTTAGTTAGTTCTACTAGTTATTTACATGTTTAGCCATCTCTGTAGCATGCAAATTTTGTTGTAATATACTATCTATTTATTAACATAATATTAAAACAATTTATTAAATTAATACAATTAGCTATTCAATAGAATAATAAATTATATTAATATTATTTTATTAAACAAAAATAATCCATAGGTAATTTTATTTGACAAAATGCCTTAACTGTGTAGTAGCATTTTTCAATCAACCACGATTTTAACTTGATTTTGAACAAATGATAACGGTAATTCTCTGATGATCGCTTGTGGATTAGGATTGTAAACTTTACACAATAAAGAAACTGTTTTTTTATGAAGACCACTTCTACACAATTCACATCTTAGCTTAGTGGGGAGGGTCCCTTTTCGTAAATCTACAATTTTCAGATATTTTAGTAAATAGGATGGAACCAGTGATGGACAAAAATAAACTTAATCCTGTAGAATAAGAGTAGGAATGAGTTTTTTATAAGTTGTGAATTTGAGAAATGTTGTCGAGCTACCAATGTTTGAAGTTTTATTGAAATCCAGTCTTCTAATGGGATTGGCTATAGGGTATTACACCTATTTTTGAAAAGTGTCTCAATTAGATTCTATAGCGCTGATAAACAAATAAAAAAATTTCAAAATTTTTAATAATCGTTAAGTGCCGTGAAAAATGCATAAAATTTTTGAATTTTTAAATTTCGCGTGTAATTTGACAAAACCGCTGGACGCAGGGGACGCCGTATTGCTCTGTGGTCATGACGTCAGTTTGGCATGAGTAACTCGAGATGGACACATCTATATCCTCGGATATATGTATATCCCAGAATGGTTACGTCGCAGGCAAATTGTATTCATCGGCCGTTTACAATTAATTTATTACATAACGCCGGATATGTTACCAGCAAAGTGTTTACCTAATTTGGGATGTTTAAACCAGTTTGACAACAAATGTAATTCGCTGCCGAGGCACGCTCGCTTCGCTCGCTCGCTAATAGCGCTTTAAAAACATAGTAAGCAGCAGAGAGAACTTAGGCGATAAAACGGCTAAAACTCTATTTTATTTCAAATGATTTATGAAATATAACAAGTAGTATACTACCCATAATTTGCATAAAAAGTGGGTGTAGACAAAGATATATTAGCATATTAATATAAATAAGATTTTTTGTGAAAAGCATGCAAAAATTGTTTACTTAATTGGAACTGTGAATTGTGTGCAGAAATAGGTACCTACTGTCCGTATATCATTATTACATACTGATTTCAATGACAATTTTATTTTCATTTAGATATACTCAAACTTTTGTATATAAGTATGTGAAATATCGTATGAAGAAACATAAATTTTTACTTTACACTATCGCTCTATCACTGATTTAGTAAATCCATCGAGTAATGAAGTTATATTACCATGTCTCCATAAATTTTCCGTGTTCAGAGTTGACAGATATACGTCACTCCGGGGATATGGATATAGAAGCCGGAGTTATCAATTTATCATTCTCCGAGATCGCTCCGAGAGCGACTGAGCGAGAATGAGTCCGCGGAGTTATGGAATTATCTTAAGCGGATATGAATATTTCAATCGTATTCGATTGAAATATTCATATCTGCTTAAGATAATTATCATAACTTGGAAGGATATACTACATATCCAATCTTTTACGGGAGTTACTAAGCCCATACCTACATAGCGGTATGACGTAATAATATGGCGACTACTATTTAATGGTGATACGAAACAGATTAAAAAAGCTGAAAACTTTGAATTGAATTTAAAAAATTTAGTTTGCTATTATATGAACTAAAAGTAAAGTTTTTCAACTGCTTTTTGCCTAATCTATGTTATTAATATATTTTTAGATTTTTACTCATAAAGAGTAAAATATTACCATATAACTATTGTCAAAGTGGCTCTAGCGTAGTTGGTATCAATACATTGCAATTTTCTATGGAGAAAATCAAAAAATATTTACCAGCAATTAAAATGATGCGTTGTATCGTATTAAAAATGTTATAATATCGGAGCAAATCGTATACAGAAACACATAAAAATTTGTAAGCCTGTTAATGACACTTTCACTCCCGAGCATATAGCTCTGGTGACCCTTCTCTGGTCGGCCGGTGAAGGCAAGCCAGGGTTGAGAATCCTGAATTTGGATTGGCCAATAATGCTAGCCAAGGCGAAGCCTTGATCGACTCTTGGAGGCATTCAGGTCCGCAGTGCCGCCACTCACAATCAGCTATATATATTCAGTATTCATTTATTAAATTATAACATTGTCATTGTCATTTTCATTTCATTTCAAATGATACCACGTAAGAAATCCTACACGGAAGACTAGGCAGTATTGTCGAAAGACTATAGCCTGCCCTTTGTTAAATAAAAAAATAAAAAATTCATTTCAAATGTCATTTCAGTCTTCAGTTGACTTGACGTCTAATTCGTTTGATTTCTTCTAAAACTCTGCATTTATTGTCTCTGTAGTTTAGCAGAGCAGAGTGATAATTATAAAATGCCGTATGCAAATCAGCCTTCTGTCCATATAACAGAGTTATCAGATGACAATGTGAAATTCGTTGTCGAAGACACCGAACTTAGCGTCGCTAACAGCATGAGACGTGTGTTTATAGCAGAAACGCCGACTATGGCCATTGATTGGGTACAATTGGAGGCTAATTCCACTGTACTTAGTGACGAATTTTTAGCTCACCGCATCGGCCTCATTCCATTGATATCTGATGATGTTGTCGATAAAATCCGATATTCTCGAGATTGTATGTGTGCTGACTTTTGTTCAGAATGCAGTGTGGAGTTCACATTAGATGTAAAGTGCACTGGGGATCAAACGCGTCATGTGACAACAGCCGACCTGAAGTCGAGTGACCCTAGGGTAGTACCCGTGACGTCGCGGCACAGAGACGAAGATCAGGCTGACTACGGCGAAACTGATGAAATATTAATTATCAAACTTCGAAAAGGACAAGAATTAAAACTAAGAGCATACGCCAAAAAAGGGTTTGGTAAAGAACATGCGAAATGGAATCCAACTGCTGGTGTGTCTTTTGAGTATGATCCTGATAATATAATGAGGCATACATTATTCCCAAAACCTGATGAATGGCCAAAAAGTGAACATACAGAGCTGGATGAAGACCAATATGAAGCCGAGTTCAATTGGGAGGCAAAACCAAATAAATTCTTTTACAATGTGGAGTCATCGGGAGCACTGAAGCCAGAAAATATTGTCCTCATGGGCATAGTTGTGTTAAAAAACAAACTTTTAAACCTACAAGTACAGTTAGCACAAGAAGCCCAGAATGATGCTCTAGCTATTAATTAGTGTGTAATTATAGTAGTAAACTAGGTATTTACCATAAATTGAATGTGTTTTATTTAATAGTTTATGGTGATAAGTAAGTAAAACATCTAGAGAAAAGTACTTACTACTTTAATATCCTATTTCCTAATAAAATATTATAAATGCGAAAGTTTGTATGTCTGTGTGTTTCTTACAGCTCAGCGCCTAAACGGCTGAACTGATTGCGATGAAAATTAGTATGTAGATAGATTCGACATAGGCTACTGTTTATCCCTAAAAATCGGCCTGGTTCCCGAGGGATACAACAAAACATATTTTACGCGCGGGCAAAGCCGTGGAGCGCAGCTAGTTATACATAAATGAAATGAAATATGTTTATTCATATAGGTCAATTAAATTAACACTTTAAGACCATCAAAGTTTTCAAAATGTCAGCAAATTAACCTACAGCCAGTTCGCTGATGAAATAGAGCCATGAGAAAAACTGACAAGAAACTCAGGCCACTCTTTAATCGCCAGGTTATTACAATTTTTGTAAGTTACAGTTTCAAGTAGTGTGCAAAGTGACGCAGGCAATACACTTAACTCTATAGATACTTAATTACTTACAGCTTTCTATATTGTAAAGAAAAATTAAAAAGTAAAATGTGTGCTTTACAGGCTGCCTCAATTTGCATATTGCTACAAAAGGTAAAGGCAACATGTGAACTGTGATAAATGTTTCTATGTAGGTATTATATAAACTTAATTTTTGGTATAAGTATAAAGTAAGATGAACTTAATTTACATTATATAATAATAACTATGATATAATAATAACTATGATATAATAATAATATAATAATAACTATGGTAGTAAACACTTACTGGTTTCAGCAAAAATTACCAGAGATGTATTTAGCTTCTCATAGCATTATGAACAAAGCAGTATTTACTATAATTATTATAGTGTGAGTACACTGAGGGCCTTTATATTACTCTTCAACTCTTATTTCTTTCTTCCTTTTACTACTTCATTCCCTTCTCCCTCACAGTTTGAAATGGTGGATTTTATTTTCACACTTTATTTCTGGAATCTTTGGATATGGCTATGATCATACATTACAATAACTACTGCCTACCTTCAGTTGAGCTACATCTAAAACTAAAAAGAAATGGTTGAGGTACTACAGTCATCTTATTTTGTCAGTAAAAAGACGTACATTGCTGGACGAAGGCCAATTTTGGCCTTAACCCGTCGTGAGCCGTCCTCAACTATCTGTTGCCCACCACCCTCATCAGGTCGTCGGTACTACAGTAGATATTATACCTATTCTGTTGTACTAGTACTTCCAAGTTTATCTTTAATTTGTTCTTATAATAGCAGCGCCCCACAGCTTCGCCCGCGCGTAAAATACGGTTTGTTCCAGGTTCCAGAGGGATGCCTCTGGAACCAGACTGATTTTCGGGATAAAAATTAGCCTATGTTAATCTCCGGCACCGAATCTATTTACATACCAATTTCCATTGAAATCGGTTCAGCCGTTTAGGTGCTAAGTCGTAACAAACACACACAAACGTTCGCATTTATAATATTATTAATAGGACTAGCTTCCCGCAGCGCGGTTTCACCCGCGTCTTTGGTTACTGCTCTGCTTCCGTCGCCAGTAGTACGATGTTATATAGCCTATAACCTTTCTCAAGAACTGGGTTACTTATCATACGCAAAAAGAATTAAAAATCCGACTGGTAGTTCCAGAGATTAGTGCGTTCAAACAAATAAACTCTTTCGCTTTAAATAATACTACTACATCTTTGGTTGCTGCTCTGCTCTCGTCGCCAGTAGCGTGATGTTACAGTCATAGTCTATATCCTTTCTCGAGAACTGGGCTATCATACGCCAAAAGAATTTTTCAAAGCCGACTGGTTATTCCAGAGATTAGCGCGTTCAAACAAACTCTTTCGCTTTAATTATAATTATAAAAATATTATTAAATAAAAACAAACCCCTTTCAAACGGAGGAACCTTAAGTAGGAAATAAATAAATTGACTTAGCACAAAGTAAGTAAGGTATACCTACCTGGCATTATTAATTTTAATTTGCTATTGTAGGTATACATGTATTTACTTACTTGGCATCGACTCCAAATTTATAAAATACCTACCTACTTATTTAATCATTTCTGATTATGTAACTAAATCAAAATACGAATTACTTTGTGCTAACTTAATTTTATAGTTTCTTCCGTTTATAGGCGGTTTTTGTTTATCTTACTTTTTTTTTACTTCTTAGTGGTTCACATGTGCTTTTAAAAGGGGTAAGCACAGAGTACCGGCATTATGTTATGTTATGAACTGGTGTAAACAATAGAGACATGTGATTTTAAATAAAAGCACTCCGAGAAACTACTCTTCCAAAAATTATTGAAGTCGCTTCAACTTATGCTTATAAAATTTGAAGAGTTCTGTTTCTCGAGGATCCCTTTACCAGATCCTGACTTGATGATTATGGGACCACCTGGGAAGTACCTATACCCTTTCGAACAAAAATAAATTAAATCCAAATCGGTCCAGCCATCTTCGAGTAAACGGGGAACACAAAAAAACATCCTCCTTTCTGAAGTCGGTTAGGTACTAAGTGGTAGCTACTACAACTCGTATCAAGGCACATGTCTAACTGCTTCGTCCTACTAGTTAGACCAAAGAGTAGTTATACTATTAGGAAAATGATCTCTTCCGTTTACCGAAGATACTGGCTGCAAACTTTTTTGCTTTTCTGCCAGTGGTCAAATCATTTTTATTGACAACTTATCAATTAGTAAAACCACAGTACAACATTCATTATTGTCACAATGGACAAATAAACAGAAAACGAAGTCTATTAATTTCAAAATTCTAATAAAAATAAATAAATAATGGTAAGTAAAATTAAACTATATCAAAATTCTAAGAGCCTTTTTTGTACCACACGTACCAATGTGTGCGCATGCGTGTACTGCTAACTGCTAGCATACAACATCCTATGAATAGAGTACATTATAATATACTGAGCATAGAGTACATTATATAGGTATACTGAGAATCCTCTCTTTACATTATAAAAGTAGGCGTACCGTACTTCTCTGTTTGTCCTATGAGGAGCGATGCAACACGCACGCAGGCAGGCAAAGTGCTATTATACGCATGCAAGTAGATACTAAAAACACGTATGAGAGGAAACATGCCCTAAATTAGTATCACAGTCGAAATATCGTTGCAGATGATGGACACAGAGCTAATGACTGATATACCGCACATTCTTACATTTAATGAAATCAGGCAAGCTTCAGAATGGATCGATGATGGGATCATTCACACTCCGCTTTGTGTTAGTACCTAGTTGTCATTTCATATCCATAATATTATGGTCGGGTCTGTTTGTAAAATAAACCCTGACACCACTGGTACGAAAGTCTATTAATTCATGTAGGTAAGTAACTACTAAGAACTACTTGTTAGTAGTTACCTTAATACATAATCCAGATCTTCCCAAATAGGTTGGTAAGTATCCTACTTATATTTTTTATGTTATGTGGTTGCTTTTATGCCTACTTATATTTAATTTCAGGAAGCTAAATTAAGCAAGAACATGGACTACAATATTTATTTGAAATGTGAAAACTTTCAATACACCGGCAGGTATGACATTTTGCATATAGGTACAGGGGTTTTATGCTTATTGTTCTGAACACAGTTGTGTCTGCCGTCTTGATGACACGGGACCACCGGCTACATAAGCCTCGACCTTCTTGAACTTCGCCACCGAAGGACCCCGATAAATTTAGATACAAGGCCCGGCTACTGAGACAGGAACTACTAAGTACCTAATAGATAACATACCAGCCGTACCTAATAGATTTCCTTGTGGCAACAGATTTTCAGTGAATGTTTCGATGTGTTTTTCAATACCATCACTAAACACATCCACGGTCTGACCGCGCAGAAATGAACAAAAGATTGATGAAAATGTATAAATTAATTAAATAAGTATTTTTTGCCACATAGTTGTGCAGAACGAGGGGCTCGGAATGCGTTGGTCGCGTATGGCAATGAAGCGATGCACCGCGGTATTATTGTACCTTCACACGGCAACTTGGCGCTCGGTGCAGCATATCACGGCAGTACTCTTGGTGTACCGGTATATAAACTTGCGCTATTTATCATTTAAATTATATTTCACTCTATTGAAATTACTCATAGTAAAATAAAAACTTCCAGGAGCTGTACCTACAACCTACCGACAGGTACTATATCTAATAAATAGATACCTGTACTTAGATGGAAGAAAGCTTCTATAATAAAAACCTATTATATAGGTTTTTAAATTATACCTGTAGCCTAGTAGCGAAGAGTCACTTTTCCGAGGAGGGAAGCCGGTGGGACTAAAATACTTTGAGTTTCGAAAGGCCAGTTAGACTTTGAGTAGATACTCAAGCAGTGATAGGTATAAGGAGGTCAGGCCATATTTTAAAAGGGAAGCCGGCAGGAATCGTGTTATATGGACGCTGCGCCACTGCCTGTAGCTCCTGTAGGTAGGTATTAACAAATGTGATAAATGTAGGTGACGGTGGTATTACCGGACCGTACTCCACCTTCGCATGCGCAGCGCTGTTCAGAGCTCGGCGCGGATGTGGTGTTATGTGGCAGTACACTTGACGAATCAAATTCCTACGCAAAGAAAGTGCACCATGATAGCAAACAACTTCTTTTAACGTAAGTTGTTCCTTCATTTCATGTCAAAGCGAGTGTGTGGAATGGACAGTCAGGTCTTATGTTAGAACAGACGATAATCACTGCTAAAATCACATGAGCGCATTCTAATTCGGCCGCTCTGTACTTAGTTTCTTTACAATTTTTAGTTCCAAAAACGTAGATACACTGTTTCGCTCTCCATTCTCTGCTGAGTGCTGTTGTGTGTAATTCACGTACTTATTTCCGTGCCCCAAGTCTCTAAGTAGCTACCCATTATTGTTCTTATATTGTCGTTGCAGTTCAGACGACCCGTACGTTATGGCTGGCCTGGGCACTGTGGGTTTGGAGATCATTACACAGCTGCCTGAAGCAGATGCTGTGATTGTTCCTGTGGCGAGTGGCGCATTGTTGGCCGGCGTCCTCATCGCCTGTAAGAAACTCAAGTGCTCTTGTCTTGTTTATGTACGTTGGATTTTTGATAATTTTTGACAAAATATCATTATAGATACTTAAGCCTTTAAACGCCACACCGCTTTCGCGTCGGTCAGTCGGTGACATTCAAAGTGGGTGCCTTAATACCTAACATTAATTTCATAGATTATACACTATTGTTTTTGTGATTTACGAGCAGCAAAACAATTTAGCTTTTTAAAGTTGAATACCTATTCACTCTTAAATTAAAACATATTTTAAAAAAATATTTAAATTTGGAAGGTAACAGTAATAATACCTACCGTACATATTTTGAATATCTTGTGGTGGTAGGGTGCGGAGTGTTCGAAAGTACCGACGATGATGAGTGCGCTGCAGGAGGGACATCCCGTTCCTGTTGCTATCAAACCAAACCTCGCTGACGGGCTTAGCTGCTCCATCGCTGGAGCCAACGCTTTTGCTACCATCAAAGGCAGGCTTGATCGAATGGTAAGATCTTTCTACTTAGTTTTCGGACATTCGGTCTATGATATGGAACTAGGTACTCTTTTTCCTCCCATGGCGTAAAAGCTCCCTCGCGTAAAAGGCAACTAAAGTGTTCCAGGTTACGGGCAGCAATATTACCACCTACGTGATAAATATTCTAATAGCGGTCACCAATCCGACTGCCAAGCGCGGTAACTATGACCTTTTCCCTGCCCCTGTCGGTGCCCACCACGCATGATTAGGGTGTCTGCAAAGAGATATGTAATTTTTGTTACGTGTGTAAAATTACCTACAACCAGTCTTGTATTGAATTTTTCAAATGTATTATTTGCATATCAACAGAACTGTAAACGCAATGATTGCCGTGGTTACAGTTGGTGGTGGACGAAGTGTTTATAGCTCGCGCTATGATCTCCATGTTGGAACGTGAGAGACTTGTGGCGGACGGAGCCGGCGTGTGCACCATCGCCGCGGTAATGCAAGGACTTGTGCCAGAACTGCGAGGGAAAAGGTCCGTATATATTTTTTTAATCTACATTTATTTAGGGTTTTTATCCGAGCGGACATGTCAACCCCATCATATTTTTGACATTATATGTAAAATCACGAATGAAGGGTCGTAATTAGGTACCTTAGACAACATAGTTTTCTAGCAGTTTCTGAAGTTGGTTTACAGAGAATAGTTTGAATTAGTCCTACGTCTAGCCTATTTAGTTTAGTTCAATAAGTAGTGACTCTCTCTCTCTCTCTTCTGTTCTGGACACAATCCATCAGCAATCGTTGTACGTCCTCGATTTCGCTTTTTTCATGACATAAGCAAACTTTGCTGATGGATAATGTCCGGAGCGAGGTCTTAAGACTAGCAGTATTTTTAAAGCAAGATTTATACTTAGTACAATGTAGTATTAAATATCTGTAGTGCAAAGATAAGATCCCATATTAGTAGCTATGTAAGTAGGTACATACACAATGCATTTCAGTTTACAAACCGAATCATAAGTGGCGCCAGTTTACTTTTAACGTTTTTAACATAAAAACAAAAATTTGCTTTGCTTGAACAGAATATTGGCAAAATGGCAAATGTATTTAACCGGGTACTTATTTTCGATTCAGAGCGGTTTGCATAGTAAGTGGAGGTAATATCGACGCCGGTCGACTATCTCGAACTATTCAGCGCGGTCTAGGTGCAAACTACAGACTGTTGCGCTTTGCTGTCGCTGTGCCGGACCATTGCAACGGACTGCAGCAACTTGCTAAAGCCATAGCCGACGAAAGCGCAGTGCTCAAGAGCTTAGTCACTGAGCAAATGTGGGTGCATAGCGATGTTACCACTACTTGGGTAAGAAAACATCATAATATCGTAAACTTGAAAGTGTGCAGGCGAATAAATTATGAATAGGGAAGCTCGCCATAGTTTTCCTTGTTATTTGTATCTTTACGCGTGACAGTGGTAATTCTAATTATAAAACTTTTCAATTCAATTTCGCTACATTGTCAGAAGTTGCATAATAAGTTAAAACCGACCAAGTGCGAGTCGGACTCGTGCACGAAGAGTTCTGTACATTATATATTATAAAAATTTTAATAATACAGCATTTTTTGTACTTTATAGGCGCCATATTGAATTTAACGAGATGTAACATAGCCTTTAACGGACGGTCAAGACGTTTCTAATGATACCTCATTTTCAAATTACGATGTCTAGCTTGTAACACGGAACGGGATAGCCCTTAAAATTCATAACCCTCCGTTTGGCTTAGCCTAGTTGGGTAAAAATTTATAATTTACCATTGAATAAACTGTTTCAGGCTAACGTTGTGGTAGAGACTGCAAGTGAAGAGCATGCCGCTAACTTTAAAGATCGACTGCGCGACCTGTATCCTTCAGTCAGATTTGCCGTCATCGATCTCGATGACAAACATAAGCTTTCCATACGATAGTTCTCAAGCTAATTTAGATAAATGTGTAATGTTATTTTATTTCAAGTAAGATAAGTCAAAATTTCAAGTGAATAAAAATAAAATAATTGTATGTATTTTAAGATTTTTAATTTTTACTTATACATTAAGCGACAGGGTCATCGCCCTTGGTGGCCCTCGTGTAAATCACCTGTCCGTGGTGTTGAACTACCTGTTTAATTAAACCTGTAACAACACAATTTTACTATTAGACATTGTTTTCAAAATAAGTAAGTAAATAAAAAAGAGGTGTATTATCAGACTCAATATATCAGTTTTTACTGTCATGGAAATCCAGAGAAAATTAACATCATAATAAATAAACTAAAACTAAATGTCTGGACCAGATACAATATTTTACACTTAATTATACTATATTATACACTTGAACTTCAGTTTTCTATAGAGGCTTTACATCAATAAATAAATAACGCTTTTATTTTCACTTATCTCTACAAATAAGGCTTATACTGACCTATGCTATTTGTTTTGCAAAGAAAAGTATTAAGTATTGTTTCATTCAGTGACATCTCAGTCATTATAATTATAGATTGTAATAATACAGGGTATCATGGTATTAGGCAAACTATAGATGAGGGCAGTACACAACCAGCCAAGCTAGTGAAATTTGATGAAGAACTGTCAGCAGGCTTTCGTCTGATATGTTGACTGTGAGAAAATCACTTTTAGTTTTTCCTTTCATTTATCCAGTACTAAAATCTAAGCGCACAATATCTATGTAGAATCTATCAATTCCCTTATAGCTACTGCACCATGACAACCGGCAAGAAACTTAGATCACTCAATAATCAGATGGTTTTTATTTGGTTTACATTGTAAATCAGTTTTGTGATTATAGTAAACAAGAGAACAGTATTAAATGACTATTAGGTATCAAAAAAGAGCCAAGCTTAGATTGACCAGCACTCCATTTATATTTTAATAAGAAAACCTTGATCTAACATGCTATTATTGTATTAAAATCACTATATTTCAACAGACTACATATAAAAATAATTACATACCTTTTTCTCTGAGCTCGATGAGTGCTCGTCGTGCTAGTGAGCCGCGAACCTTCAACCTTTCAGAGACGACGGCGGGTGTGATTAGCTTGTACTGGGGCACTTCCTTGTAGAGCTTCTCATATGTGGGCTTGTCAAACAACACCTGGTTGTTCAACTTGTCACGGACTTTTCCTTTGGACCACTTCTGCAAGACACCCAAAATAACATGTTAATACAGGTTATGCACCCTAATGTGTACGCTAATAGTCTAATACATCTATTTTTGCCATCAGCCTCAATATATCAGTAAAATTTACTCTCATAGAATTCAAGTCTCAATAATAATCATTTGGCAATTGATATTTGTTACATTGTTACTCGAAAACATTGAATATTTTGTAAGGAATGAATGTTAATTGCATTTAAAGTTTGATTAATCACGCACACATAACCTTACTTTTTAAAGTAACTTGTTTACCTTCTTCTTGGCTTTGCCGCCACCTGATCCCTCCTTCTTCTTCTGTGTTTTTTGTGGCTGCTTGGCCGAAGCCTTGGTGTCCTTCTTAGGCGGCTGAAATTAGAAAAGCATTGTTGACAAGCTACGCCACGAGGTCTCATGTCTTTTCGCTTGAGTGGATAGTGTCATTAGCCCTAGTTTAAAATATTATTGAAGTAAAATAAACTTGATACAATCTGATTTATCAATTATTAGACTCAAATAAACGCGAAACTATTAGGAAAACCTAAATTAATAAAGCCCCACATAGTCACTCACCATCTTGAAACCGGAAAGAAGGTTGAAGGAAAATTGTCTATGACAATGAGTTTGACATTTACGTTCAAAAACTAAACAATTTTCATAGACAATGTGAGATGAATTTTTTTTTCATTTTGTGTTCCATGGATCCATCACCATGTCTGAAGCATGGAAGTATTTTACTTAGAGCATTAAACCAACAGGAGTGGACACGCGCTCTATTTCCCTTGCGCAAAAGTCTGCCACTTTCGGCGGGGGACGGGGTAACGCGAGCAACGCACACTAATTACAATGTTAACTACTAATGCATTTTTAAATCGCGTCGTTATACACGCACACAATAAAATTATTACACACTAGCTTAAACTAAACACACACAATCACATTCGCACACAGGGACATGTATCAGTTTACGCTTCCTTAGCGTAAAACAGTTAGAGCTTGACTCTGTCGATATTTAGTATCGATGTTTAGGATTTCATATAAGTACGCGAAAGATTTAATTATTTCATGATTATTATGTTTGCTTATTAAAATGAGCATTATCTTATATTATATAGAACAGTTTTTTTTTAGGTAATAATAATCTATTATAATTTTAAGGTTTTTTTTTTATTTAAGCACTTTGAAATAGATGAAAGTAAAGTAAATAGTTCATAAACATGAATTAACTAGAAGTAATTCTGTTAATTCATGTTTATGTCAATATTACAGGAAGAATAAAATAGTGTTTCTAACTAGCACACTTTTTTGTAATTATTATCAAAAAAGCCCGTCCTGTCATACGGTCGGGCTAAATTTATTTGTTAAACATTGTTCGACAAACAAATCTGGTTATGCGGTCGGGCTCTCCTACTATGTTTACTAATGTTTATTCAATACTTCCGATCCCTGATAGTACGGAACCCTCGGCGCGCGAGTCCTACTGGCATTTAGCCGGTTTTTTTTTGAAGTTATACTTTTTTTGGCGCGATTGGGAAAAATGATGAGAGTGAATTTTTACGATGCGCGCGCACACCGACAGAAAAAAGCAACACCCTGAAGTTAGTTGCGAACCTTTTACACACTGAAGTTAGTTGCGGATCTTTGTGTGTCGTATCAGTACAAATAATCTGTGTGAATAAATAAAAAATATATTGGCGTTTATATCAATTCAAATATTTATGTATGTATGCGTTGTATTATTATTTTGTATTTTCGGATTGTTATGCCAAAGAAGTATAACTTCTTACGTGCGTACATGGGTACCCACTCTTTTTTTTATTTTACTACTGCGCACAAGGATGTATGTTCAATAACCACCACCTGTTGAAATTTGTTCTAGTGTGGATTAAAGATTGTAATTAATTATTACGTGTCAATTTTACGTGTATTATTCCTAAGTATGTATGTATAATCAAACCAAATAATACTTTGAATTAATTGTCTGTTGCTATTAAATTTCGTTCCAACTAAGCAGGGCTTGTAATTGGAGTATTTTGTTCTGATTACATAGTAACAAGACACTGACATGAGAATGTATGAGTAGATTTTTATTAGAGAGATATTTTATCTGTTCAAATAACAAAAAAACAACAGAATATATTTCAGAAAGTCTTTATTTAAGTAGGTATAATAAAATACTGAAAACTGTGCAATTTAAATTAACCTTATAAATCTAGTTTAACTAATCCTAGGTAGTGCAATAAGAGGAGGTAGCGCACAGCGAGTTTACTTGCTAAAAACTGAGCTCTCCGCCGCTTGGGGGGTAGGGAGGAGGTAGCAGTGCTGGCAGCACAGAAGGCTTTGTCTTTTAAGCTGTTAGTCAGATACTTGTACGCTTAGGAACCCACTTATATGGTTCCTACAATATTGGACCCAAGCGACTCGAGGCGCTGCTTCTTTTGAAAATCTAAAACAAACAAAAAAAAAATAATTTAATACTGGAAAACCAATATCGATATTTGTGATTAAACTGTCTCATCTCTAATTATGCTAAAGTGTGACCAGTTTCTTAAAAATAAATACGCTTATTTTTGTAAGAAATGAGCAATTATCTTTCGGAATAAAGTGCACTAATCTTGTATATTTGGATTTATAATCTCATTTTACTTGTTCATTTAATATTATTTTGTGCATTACTTGGTAAAAAAAACATTGGTTTTAATTAAAAATAAATAAATATGGGAACGGTGACACAATAATGTACATCCAAAATGAAACTTATTAGATATGTCAACAAGGCGAGATATAAAAAAGGAAAGGTTAGTTTTTATGTTAATTCAACTTAAAATATTACCACAGATTGGAGTATTGATGATAAGCCTGGCAACACTTGTTGATTAGCATTTTATTTGGTTAAATTGCTAATTTAATGCCTTATTTAATAATATTAGAACAAAATAATACTTACAGGTGGAATGTAATATTATCTTTTTGTAGACTTGATGTTGCTGAACGCTTTTTACACCAAAATACACTGCAATTCGGCATTTATATTGAGACGCTATTACGCATGCACTGATAGGTGACCTATGATGCGGAACGCGCGTCAACTAGTTTTATATAAATAACGGGTATGACCGGTGGGCTGGTACCTTTGGCAGAAGGGTACGCCTGTCAGTGGCCTCTCCGGTTGGTTTAATGCTCTAAGGTATTATAAACTAAACAGGACTGAGTACTCACAGCTAAAAAACCAGCCGAGCAAGATATTAATACAGAGGCCATGTGTCACTTTCTAATATGGAGACAATAAAATTTATACTAAATGGGACAAATTTAAAATAGTGGCAGTAGTTTGCATTGGTCTGGGTGTTTCTATGTAAGTTTAATATGTATGTATTGTGTATTTAATAACTTCGTCATGATCGTGGAATGATGGTTTTAAAAAAATACGAAATTCCCTTTTTACTTTATTTGGATACAACAAATTCTAAATATTATTACTACATTGAAAAAAATAATATGTATTTCGGATTTCAAATTAAACAGTCGGCGATGGTTTTGTTAGGCGCATAAAATAACATAGTACTTTCAATTAATGTGTGTGCCCTGTAAAGTTTAAGATCCGTCACTATTCTACGACTATGACAATTAATGTTATTGCTGATCCCGCTGATCCTTAATATCGTATCTGGTACTCTTTCACGCAAAAACTGAACAAGTACAAACTGAATGGGTTGAAATGAATCTTTTGGCGCTGTCCTATTGCACTCGCTCGCGCGATTATGCGATGCGATTTCATCGTGCAATGAAACCGTTCGAGCGGTGAGAAAACGTATCCTATTGACATAGCTTTCGCGATGATGCGATGCGATTTTATCTTCCAATGAATGATAACATACTCGAAATGGTTCTTAACAGAGATGCACAGCTTTGATCTCAAGCAATATTTATTTAATCGTAAATAGCATTAAAAAAATCCTCCCTTGACCCTCCTCTCCACTTGGTCGCATCGCACGCGCGCGCGAGTACCATTAGGACATTCAGTACTGATCAGTATGTATATGACGCATCGAATTAATCGGACGATCGTCCGATCAATACGATGCGGCGATGGTTACGCGACGAAAACTAGACGATTTGGCCGCATCGCATAATCGCGCGACCTTTAAGAGGATATTTAGTGGATATGTATGTTTGATCGCACGATTTCGTGATCATCGCGCGTGCGATGACTATAGGACAGCGCCTTACAGTACCTAATAATATTATAGCATATACATCAAAATAAGAGAAAAACAATTAAAATATTTACTATCCACACACATTCCTAGAATTTATGGCAACATAGTTTTCCGATGTAAATCCATACTAATATTATCAATACGAAAGTTACTCTGTCTGTCTGTTAGACTAAGCCACTGAACCGATTTTGATGAAATTTGGTATAGGGATAGAATACACCTTGAAGAACAATATTGGCTATATTTTATCGCGAAAGAATGGCTTGAAGGGGTTGAAATAGTGTGCGTTCCCATTGAGGGACCACATCTGAATTTTAAGCTTTTAAATGCGTCAGCCTTTAGTAAAAGTTCTCAAACGATTGTAAATTTAGTCTTTCATTTGTAAAAGTAGGCATTCAAAAGTTACAAGCGGTCAAAGGTGGTCCCTCAATCGTGGCTGACAGGCATCCATATCTCAAAACCTTGTTTAAATTTACAACTGCTATTAATGACTACTCTTAGTAAAAGATTTGTTACACTACTTTATTAAATATCAGCCTTGCCGGTTCATTATATAAAAAGAACTAGCATGCAGAAGGTGGTCCCTCAATCGATCACCATAACTTCACATAAGTGGAGACCACAGTGGAATTCGGCAATTTCCTATGGCTCTAGCGTTAGTAAAAGTATTTAAACGGCTGTAAACTTAATCTCTAGTTTGTAAAAGAAGTCCTTTAAAAGTTACATCAGGTGAAAGGTGGTCCCTCAGTCGAAACGCTTCCCATAAGAAACGATCAATTTATGTAGCATTCGGAAGTCAAATAGCCCATTGCTACTGCCTATCTTTTAGTAAATGTTTTTTACTAACGATTACTTTACTAAACAATATCAAAAAAACCTACAAATTTTGCTTTAAATAAGAATCAAATTCCTGCTAAGAAATCAAAATTCAAATCAGGGTGACCACACCGCAGGTTTTTTTTGGTATAAATAAAAACGAATGACCGTTTGCTTGTATAAATTTTAATCATATTTTATTTTACTCAGCTGATAAAAAGAAAACAAAGAAAAAAATGCATAACATAATATATAATACTTAATAAAAATTACAATTTGATTTATGCTGAATGATAAGCTATTTACTAATAATAAAATTATATTATAAATGAAGATAATAATAATTATAATATAAAATTATATTAACTATGTAGATAATATAAATACTATGAAACTAGTAACCAACAACAATATAAAACTATAATTAAAGCTACATTTGTGATTGTAATGACTCATAGTAAGTCATTTCTTCACTCGTGACTGAAGGACGAAATGATTCTACACCTTCCCACATTTCCGAATTGCCTAATATCACTGAATCTTGACTTAGTTCACTCTCCTTTACCGAACCTGAAAACAACATACGAATGTTATAGAGTACCTACTAAAGATTAGGCTGAGGACAACTGTATAACATATTCTTTAAAACACAGAGGTTAAACGGAGGGAAGACAGATTTAATAAACATGTCAAAAAAGCAGTGTACGGATAGAATTACTACTGCCTGTGGCTTGCAGTTCCTCTCTTTTGGTTTACAACGTGGCAAGTGCCAGTCTTTAGTGTTTTCTACAGTTATATGTACTAGCAACTAGTATATACTATAGAAAACCACAAATAAAGTACAATAAAGAATAAATATAATTAAAATAATGTATTAC
Source organism: Parascotia fuliginaria (assembly GCA_963082885.1). Classification (NCBI taxonomy): domain Eukaryota; kingdom Metazoa; phylum Arthropoda; class Insecta; order Lepidoptera; family Erebidae; genus Parascotia; species Parascotia fuliginaria. The sequence continues at coordinate 10,897,317 of OY720188.1, forward strand.
CAGCGTGTAACCTAGCAACAAGCTTCCGTACAGCTGCCGCGCGCGCCGTGCTCACGACCTGCAGCAAATCGGCGCCCGTCACGCTGTCTGGTAGGGCTGCTGCCACCACCTCCAAGTCGACATCCTCGCGAAGTCTAAAACTAATAATATGGTTAGAATATAGGAAATCATTACTATAATCTATGGTTTTTTTTTCAATTCGTTTGTCATGAGCATAGATAATCGATGGTCATGCATGAGGCAGAATGACATAAATTTAGTGAAGGTTCAATGAGTTTTAATTTCAATATATTAAAGGTGGTTATCCTGTAACATTATGCACTATCATCGTCTGAAGTCAGTATAATGCCTATTACGAATAGTAAAGTGTTAGATAAAAATACTAACTTTCTGCATAACGCATTGAGTACACATGTTTTTTCTTGTGGCCCACAATAAGGCCCAACGTATATTAGCTTGTCGAGACGTCCGGGGCGTAACAACGACTGCTCTAATAAATCTGGTCGGTTCGTCGCACCCATTATAAATACAAAACTTGAGGTGTCTGCATCTGTAATTTATAATTTTGACGTTCATTCATAGTTCAGTGCACTGGTCACATAAGAATAGTCATCATTATCATCTTAATCGAAAAATGTACACTGCAGGACATAGGCTTGCCCCAAGCATCTAAAGCTAGCATTTGATGTTTGAAGCAGCGTGGGTTGGTCCACAACTTGGTGGGTTCAAAAGGTGGCGCAACCGAGGGCAACTACGGTAGTAGATCCACGCTGATTTCAGCATGAATGGGCCGGATCGTCCGGGGAAGTACTACCCTCTCATAGAAGATCGACTTAAGAGTAGTAGTATCCGTACTACTGCGTTTCGTTCGGTGAGTGAGAGCGCCGGAGGCCCAATTTCTCCCCTTTCCTCTTTCCTCACGTCCCTCATTTCCTTCCCCTAACTCCATTCCCAGCCGCCATAGTGGAGGCCACCATACCAGCAGTTTAAAACGTGGCTTTTGGTATAACGGCCGCCACTTCTGGATTCCACTGACTGCTTACCATCAGGCGGGGTGGAGTCACTTTGGTAGGCTATACTATAAAAAAAAAAAAAAAAAAAACTTAGCTCGAGTTATGTCGCCGTAACAAGGCCATACACAATGGCCTCCATTGTTAAATAAGTAATTTAGATATCAAGCACACAGCTTCCTGGTACCTACCCGATAACAGGAAGCTGACCCATAGAATAATAAATACTCTTTGTTAGACCTAAGTACACATTAGAGATAAGATATATAAGACGATGTATCAATAATAAAGTTAGTTCTAATTTGCTCTCTGCATAAACAACACGTGTCTTTTTAAAAACCCTATTGCCCTCGCTCGCTACTTAACTGGCGCAGTCGGCAAGCGCGTATAACGGCAGTGATTCTTTGACAATAGAAAAGTCGAATCTTCATCTCCGCACGCGTAAAAGAACCTACAGCGGGTGCAGGCAGCAGGAAGACAACAACAGCAGCATCAGCAGCCCAGGGACGATTAGACTCACCAAACAAGCCTCCAATTTGGCAATGCTCGTGGGGTAAGCATAAAACTCTATTACTCCCGAGACTCTTTAAAATCCCTTCCTTCACATTACGCAACATTGTGGTGTTTCGCGTGTTAAGGTATATAAATTGGCAGTGTTACTTACGCACTGCCCTTATCGATTATCCCACTAGTGTGTCGTTCGAGTCATCAGATCAAAATGTCTGTAGATAAGAAGGACCTTGGTGAAAAATCCTATATGGAGGAAAAGCCAGTAAGCGCTGACCTCTCCACATTCGCGAAGTTGTTACCTACATACGATGGTAACAGACGGACTCTTGCATTCTATTTCGAAGGTGTCGAAAATGCACTTAACTTAATAATAAACAGTAGGGAAGACCCCTATATTACATGTTTAATCAGAAATAAACTAACAGGCAAAGCAGTAGAAGCCTTATCCCAAAGCCCAGGTGCCAAAACTTGGCCAGATATTAAAACAGCATTACAACGTAAATTCGGTGAATTTAGAACTGAATTACAACTGGTTCAAGAATTAATACAAACTACTAGGGAAAACAACTCTCTAGACTTTTTCGGTGATAAAATTAGACATCTTATGAGCGCACTCATATCACTAGAGCCATCAAAAAAATCATATTATGAACAAATGGCTCTTGACACATTTCTTGAGAAATTAAATCCTATTACTACAATTTTAATACGATTAAAACATGTAGAAAATTTAGAACAAGCTATAACTGTAGCAAAACAAGAAGAAGCGAAACTTAGAATAAGACGCTTACAACAAAATAAAATAAATCCCAAAAATACAATTAATCCCAATAATAAACAACAAAGACAAAGTAATTTCAATAATAAAAACAATCAGTTTAATAAAAAACCAATAGAAAATTTCGAACAAAATAGGAATAAACTACATTTCCAAGAAATAGACGAGGACATTATGAATTTCTTAGAATGCCATTCGGGTTAAAAAACGCACCTAGTACATTTCAAAGACTAATGGACTCAGTACTCCGTAATATAGATAACGTGTTAACATACTTAGATGACGTCATCATTTATTCAACTTCACTACAAGAACATATAGAGAAATGCAAACAAGTGTTCGATAGATTCCGTACACACAACCTAAAAATTCAACTGAATAAGTCGGAATTTCTACAAAAACAAGTAAAATTTTTAGGACACACATTAACCAATAAAGGCCTTCAGCCTAACGAAGACAAAATATCAGCTGTAAAAAGATTCCCAATACCAAAAACTCAGAAAGAAATCAAACCCTTTTTAGGACTAATAGGATACTACAGAAAATTTATTCAAGACTTTGCAAAATTAACAAAACCGTTAACAAAATGTTTAAAAAAAGGCAGTAAAATAGAATTGACAAAAGAATACACTGAGGCATTCGGAAAATGTAAAGAAGTACTCATCAACGCACCAATCTTACAATACCCAGACTTCGAAAAACCATTTATTCTAACAACGGACGCATCAGACGTAGCTATAGGCGCTGTTCTATCCCAAGGACAAATAGGACAAGATAAACCAATAGCGTACGCATCACGCACACTATCTGACACAGAACAAAGATACTCTACAATAGAGAAAGAATTATTAAGTATTGTATGGGCAATTAAATACTTCCGCCCTTATTTATATGGTAAGCGTTTCACTATTTACACAGATCATCGACCATTAACATGGATAATGTCTCTTAAAGATCCAAACTCTAAACTCACACGCTGGCGCTTGAGACTAGCTGAGTACAATTTCGATGTGCAGTATAAGAAAGGTAACACTAACACAAACGCAGATGCGTTATCTAGAATACAGATATTACATCATAACACAAACACTACGAGTACCACACCTTTCGACCCCCAACCAAGCACTTCAAATATAGATCCAGATTTCGATAACATAGACATACGCACCTTACTAGATATGCCAATCACACCCACCACACCATCAGAACAAATACAAGAAAGTCAAATAATTACTGAGCCCACAGCAAAATCCCAACAGGAGACAGATACACTACAAAACAGAATACCGGAAATAAATGATGCAATTGATAGACAATTAAAACAATTTCATATAAGAAAAACACCAGGAAATCTTTACAGAGTAGACGATAGGTCAAAAGGAAAAATAATAATAAAGGACGTATGGATACCGATAAATAATACCAGAGAACAAGTAATTGAATTCCTAAAAGAACACACAATACCAAACAGAAATTTCCACTGTTATTTTCATCACGAAGAATTTTTCCCAATTTTTTGTGAAGTCTATAAAAATATTTTTAGTGATAGAGGACCGAAATTAATCCGATGCATGAATAGAGTAACACTAATAGATAGCGTCTCAGAACAAACAGATATAATAAGAAAATACCATGAAGGAAAAACGGTACACAGAGGAATCCAAGAAACATATAAACACATACATAGAAATTACCACTGGTCAAAAATGTTACTATCAATTCAAAAATTTATAAACAAATGTGACAAATGTCTTAAAAGTAAATATGAACGCAACCCTCTAAAACTACCACTTTCACTAACAGAAACCCCACACAAACCAATGGAACACATGTTCATGGACCTGTATATATGACAATAATAGATAATTTCACAAAATACGCTCAAGCTATACCACTTACAGCCTCTACTAGTATACACATAGCCGAAGCACTTCTAAACATATTTTCAATAATAGGAATACCCAAGAAGATAACAACAAATTCTGATTCGAAATTCGATAACGAAGTAATAACAGAAATTTGCGCTATACATAACATACATATCCACTTCACCACTCCGTACAACCCAAATTCAAATTCACCTATAGAAAGATTTCATTCCACTTTAGCAGAAATGATAAGAATCCAAAGAATAACAGACAAAGACGAACCAATTAACACTATGAAATATGCAATTATAGCATATAATAACACAATTCACTCATCAACCGGGTTAACACCTTTTGAATTATTATATGGACATACCGACAGCAGAAACCCATTAGAATTACATTGCCCTAAAGAATTTTATCAAGAATATGTTTTAAAACATAAACAAATAATGGAAAGTACACAACAATTAATAAACAAGAAATTATCAAGCGAAAAACAACAAATAATAGAAAAAACAAATAGAAACACAGAGATAGCCCAGTTCAAAGTAGGTGATTCAGTCTACAAACAAGTAGCAAAAACAGCAAGAAGCAATAAGCTCGAACCAAAATACCTAGGTCCATACACTATATTACGCATTCATCCAGAGCAAATAGCGGAAATAATAGGTAAACACGTAAACGCGAAAAGCATAAGAGTACACTTTCGTTTATTAAGGCGACCTGAAAATGTTTCAGGAACGCCATCACCGTCTTCGCAGTGCTCCGACTCGCCACAGCAGTCGCAGTCATACAGCCAATAGACAGTCATAATGGAATACTTGTACTAACAGAAGCAAAAGCACAACATCAAATAGATACATACCATTTAGCCGTAGTCTATAACACTAGCAAATTAAGAGAAGTATATTTAGATATATGTAGCAATTATTATACGATACGTTTAAAGCAAAATAGCACAACAAACACGGAGACAATAAGTAAACAAATTCAATACCTTATTGACACCATAGAAAGTAAGTTAAACTACTTAGGATTAGAAAACGTAGGCTTTAAATCTCAGTATAGGAACAAAAGAGGACTCATAGATGGATTAGGATCAATAGTTAAAGCAATAACGGATAATTTAGATCAAAACGATGCTATTAAATTCGAGAACGAAATTAAAGCAGTCCAATCAGCAATTAAAAACAATAAGTCCAGTCAGAAAATGACGTTAAATGTCATGAACGACTTCATGAAAGAATACGAAAAAAGTATCACAAGTATTAAAAAGAACCAGAAGGAAATTTACAATGCAATAAACAGATATTCACAACAAAAAACACAATTTAAAACAAATTACATAACCATGACCATATTTCATGACATAGAAACTTCCCTTCAGCAATTATACGATAGATTAGACACCCTAGAAAATGCAATAACATTCTCACATCTTGAAAAATGCACCCAAGTATCATCGATCCATTGTATTTAATTAACGAATTAAATCAAATACAAAATGAAATCAATAGTCAACTGGCCTTCCCTCCAAGCATGGAAAATATCTATTTATGGGAAAAAGCGATAATGGTAAAGGCGTATTTAACAAATGAAACACTTAATTTTATACTTGAGATACCACTTGTAGCGGAACAACCTTACAATCTTCTACACCTATACTCGATCCCCAACCCTAATAATACAATCCTCATCCCTAAAAATCCTTCCTTAGTCTTGGGAAATAAAGAGTTCGCATACCCCCATGAGCCATGCATACAAATTGAAGAAGACAACGTCATATACAGACACCTGGAATGGCAGACATTACTACATTCAGATGACTGCATCGCACAACTCATCCAGCACGAGGAACCTCACAATTGTACTTACATAACAGCGATATATGAAAACAACATAATACAACAGATAAAAGACAATAGTTGGATAGTTATAATAAAACAAGAAGAAGTCATAAAAACTACCTGTAATAATGACGTACAGTACCAAAGAAATAAAGGAGTTTTCTTAATTACGACAAACAGCGAATGTAAAGTACAAATTCTAAATAAAGTACTAACAACACACAAAAGATACGCAAACATCAAGGAAACTATACCTCTACCACGTGCATACCAACCTCCAAAAGTCGATCCAATCAAGATCAATCTAGAAAACACGGATCTAGATAACCTAAAACATGTCATGCATCAAGCTGAAAACATCGTCATTCCTGAAGACGAATACACCTTCATATCCAACACACCTAGCTGGTCGTCAATCCTCTTATACATCATCATAACCACAGCAGCAGTAGCAGCAGCCGTCTACAAATTTTGGTGGAAACCCAAGTCGGCTCGAATCCTGTTAAATCCACCTGAAGCTGAAGAAATACAACTTCAGTCACAGCCTTCAACACGCCTTCATCTTAAGGGGGGAGGAGTTATGTCGCCGTAACAAGGCCATACACAATGGCCTCCATTGTTAAATAAGTAATTTAGATATCAAGCACACAGCTTCCTGGTACCTACCCGATAACAGGAAGCTGACCCATAGAATAATAAATACTCTTTGTTAGACCTAAGTACACATTAGAGATAAGATATATAAGACGATGTATCAATAATAAAGTTAGTTCTAATTTGCTCTCTGCATAAACAACACGTGTCTTTTTAAAAACCCTATTGCCCTCGCTCGCTACTTAACTCTCGGTGCCCGAAATATGTGGCAAAGAAATCTTTGATACTTATACTTGTTCGGTAGTAGATCCACGCTGGTTTCAGCATGAATGAGCCAGATCGATCGGTAAAGTACTACTCTCTAACAGAATATCGACGTAAAAATATTGGTTTCCATGCTAATGTGTTTCGCTCGGTGAGTAAGGGCGCAGGCTTCCGTAGTCCAATCGGTCCAATTAAGCGAATTTTAAATTAAATCTCGCTTCCTCGCCTTTAAAGCTATGTAAACCAAAATAAATAGCTACCCGTCCCAGTGGTGACTCCGTCTAGCTCGGCGAGCAGCTGGCTGACGACGCGGTCGGAGGCGCCGCCCGAGTCGCCCGCCGCCCCGCGCCGCGGCGCCAGCGCGTCCAGCTCGTCCAGGAACACGATGCACGGGGACGACGCGCGGGCCGACTCGAACACTAACGCAAACATTCTTTACAGATATAGCTTGACGAAATCGTACGTGACACTCACATGGTCCGTGGGCGACAGAAGGTAAGTGATTGTGAATTTAGTGTTTCGTACTAACGTGCTTTCGCTGATAACACTTTCGTTGCCAGCTGTCATTTTCTATCTCCATACGAGGGGCCAGCGTTACAATTGCCCATACATTTTGGACTCTTGAGTTGAGTTCTTGACCCCTCGTAAGCGATTCTACTGAATGCGCGAAGCGAGTCCTTGGCAACGAAAGGGTTAAGTGATTCGTGATAGTAAACTTTCGGAAACGTGGTATTTGGTGTAACACTTTTAAAAGTCATATAACACACTCAGGCGATAGAGTGGTAGAACGTGCGCGCGGGACAGAGGTTTACTTGACAGGACCGTCAGTTGGACGCGATTATTGTTGATGTTGATGTTTAATAGTAGCATAGATTTTTATCAAAAAAAGTTTTTAATGCAATATTGTCTCTACTAGTAATAGTTGTAATAATATGTACAAAAAAGTCTGTGGACAGAATTAGTAAAATTTCATAAAACTTTTTGTTATTAAATGCTTATTTTACTACCAGAGTAATTTTTAAAAATCTTTATCAATTCAAGAGTTATTAACCAAATAATAACAATAAATAATGCTCACCTTTTCTAACATTTTCCTCAGATTGTCCTATATACATATTCAGTAATTCCGGCCCCTTTACACTTAAAAAACTCACGTTAAGTTCAGTACTGACAGCTTTAGCTACTAGTGTCTTGCCACAGCCAGGTGGACCATACAACAGTATACCTATAAAATAAAAATAGTTTATTTTAAGACCATAATATTTATCAACGTTTTAAACGATCATCTTTATATGGAAACTATTCTGGCTATAATTTTATATTGTAAAGACAAAAGATGGCTTTTAGACACAATATTTAATACAACAACAATTGTTTTATTTCATCTTAGTTTAGTAGTACTAACTTCTGAAATGTCGATGAAGGCATAAAGTAGGCTTGCTCTTGTTACATAAGACTCAATATAACTAGCAAGCGAAAAGTAGATACACATCTCTGCCTACCACTGCGAGGTGTGAAGCTGTGTATGTAGTATGAAGTGTGTGTATGTAGGTAAATATAAATGTTTTCTTTTTGCGAATCTTTACCTGATCTCTTTAAACTAGAGTTTTTAAACAAGTGTGGATATTTAATGGGAAACTCTATTGTTTTCAGCAGTTCTTTCTTCAGTTTCTCCAAGCCACCAATATCTGCCCAGTACACTTTTGGTATTTTAGGCGCGTCTAAATGATGACTTTGTAAACTCCGTAGCGACTCTGCGAAACCATTTTAAAAATAAATAATTAAAATCTTGTATGGGAAAAACCTTTAAAGCTAAATTTTTAAATTTGATACTTTACCTAAAGCTGAATTAAAATCTTCTTCCTGTATCAAATGTAGATCAGGATCATTCGATTGATTATAATTATTGTGTTGTTTCAAATACGATTCTCGAACGGCGAAATGTAGTAATGTATCCAAATCACCATACAAAAACGTTTCAGTTTTGGCGGCGACTCTTTGTAACACATCCCGAGAAGCTTTAGTTAGAGGGACTAGTTCTTTGTCAGTGTTTAAATGTTTGCTACAAAGTTCTTTGCCATCTATGTTTAATTGCATAACAGTCGCGAACCATTCGAGCATTTCATATCTTTGCTGGACATTTAGCCTTTGTATATGAAACTTGTCGAGGAACATTCGCAGCATATTAGGCTTCAAGTCTTGTCTCTCGGTGATCGCAATAAATATAATCGCGTGTTTCGTATAGTTTTGATATAAATCTGTAATTGTGTTCATGAAATATTCTACAACTCTACAGTCTTCATTGTTTTCAGGGTCTACAGCGAATACCTAGAAATAATTTTTAGAATGTCACTATAATTTTGTACCTAGTAGGTAAATAGGTTCATTGCTGGATTGCCCTGCATCTGCCTTTCTCATAGGAAAGAGTTTACCATAGACATACTTGTCGGGCTGTTTGGTGGTCACAGCAATATAATATTTAGCATCTTAAATGATGCTGCTGCCTAGTATCTGCCGCCTCGTTCGATACCTTAGGGAAGAGAAGAAGTCCAGAAAATAGAGCCACTGTATATTATGAACTATAGGTAACATGACTAATAAGAAGTGACTTATTTAGTTACTCTAATCCTATTTTATTATTTACAATTTGTACATATTTGTGGAGAATATACACGAATTTTTCGCAAAGTATGTCTGTTGATCTCATAAAAGAACTGCCAAGTCATATCATCATCATCATATTACCCAAAAGAAGTCTCATGCTATATATAGGCCTCCTTGAAGCATCGCCAAATAGACCGGTCATATTCATACCTAGAAATTAACCAATGTGTCGCCATAACACAAGCTATATAAATATGCTTATTTTGGGTCTAGATGGCGTTGTGTGTAGCTGTTGTGATATTATTATTATTATTACATACATACCTCGAAATTATCTAACATCACAAGGACTGGCGCCGCAGCCTTTGCTTTCTGGATTGTTCCATTAATTTTGCTTTCAGTTTGCTTTGCCGTTGAACTTTGCAGCGCATTGCAGTCTATTGGAAGACAGTTCACTCCTACAAGTAAAAAAATATTATAATATCTAATAAAAATATGAACATTCTAAGTAAATTTGTATTTCTTAGATTAGACTAGATTGAATAAAATTTAAATTTTGGACATTGACCTGCCCCAAAGATAAAGCTCTCAAAAATACACTAGTGAGATTTTACATTAGATAATATAATAATTAAAAGTATACATATCTAACTATCTACAAACATGCAGGTGGACCCAAGCAATTATTAATTTTAAATATAAGGCAATAAAGTTTAAATTTTATTGAAACAATGACTGAAGTATAGTCTATCTATTTTACATACATACCATTGTATTTAGCTAGAACTTTGATAAGCAGATGTCTGCCAGAACCTGTGGAACCAGTCAGGAGCAGCATTGGAATTATAGGGCTTGACAATGAAGCTGACAGTTCATCTGAAATAAGTAGGCATTATGTTTAGTTCATTAATATTAGATATGTATGTATCTTTCACAATCAGTGCTAAACTATGTTTCAAGGATGAATTTGACTTAAAACTCTATGTATATGATACTAGCTGCGTTCCACGCCGTCCCTCGGAAGCCAGACTGATTTTCGGAATAAAAAGTACCCTACATCTCTGGCACAGAATCTATCTGCATAACAATTTTTATTGAAATCGGTTCAGCTGTTTAGGGGCTGAGTGGTAACAAACACACACACAAACTTTAGCGTTTATAATATTAGTAGGATTCATTTAGTTTAAAGAATATATACCTAAATATTACTTATAGCATCATCATTACCAGGCCTAAGTGACTTGAAGACATCCATTGCTAGATACAGGTTTTTTTTAAATATTTATTGTGTTTAATCATTATCATTATTATTTATAAAAAAAAATTAAGTTATCTCTGTTAAAAGTAGTAACTACAAAAAGATTATACTTTACTCATTTCTCCACTCAGAAACGGTTGAATTGTTTCTTGTAAATGATCAAACTTTTGTTTCAAACCCATTGGGCATAAATTTAGTATGCTGAAGTTTCTGTTCTGTTCTTCTATTTTAAAGTATTCATCTTTAGGCCTAACACTATGTATATTTTCTCCTAAAGTTAACTGAGTAACACCCTTTATGATGAAGAATGTTGGTAGTATGTTATCATAACATTCATTGATACTGTTTTGATTGCTAGACAACTTTTTACATTTAAAGTACAGTCTTCCTGTTGATTCTACCAAATCTAAATATTTATAATGATACTTAGCAGTTACTTCTGGTGTGAGATCAACACTGAATATGTCATCCAGGCTCACTAACTTTGGTGTCTCAAAATGGTTGTTCAAGACCTCCTTGATAAAATCATTGGCTAAGTCATAATCATTGACAATAACACTAACTTCTGCAACAGCCGCTATCTTTGGTGAACTATCTAGCTTTGGTACTGGGTGGAAGTTTACAAACACTTCTTTGTTATTACTCAAACTAAAGCAGGATGCAATATTAAACAATTCATTTTCATTTGTAAATGCAATATTTTCCATGACATGCTTAGATCCTACTATAGGAACTATTTTTATATTATCAATATCATTTTTCGGTTTATCAGTCCAAAGCTTTTTGTGTAGTTCTGATGTCATAAAGTGCAAATTACATTTAGTCTCATTGCTGTTAATTTTCTTATCTCTATGTTTTCTTTTCTCTTCCGCTGTTAACTTTATAGCCAACCAAAGGACACCATTATCTAGATAGAATAAATTTTCACTCGCTAGTTGTACAAACTGTTCTTTGGACATTATTATACATTTGTTTACCAGAACCGGAAAATTATCTTCAAGTTTTTCTTTTATGAGTAATTTTGTTACATTCAAGGGAAGCGACTTCACTTCAAAGGTATCCATAATTGGCAGGTTTGAATTTCTCCTCTGACATCGAATTCTATACCTTATCGCCAGAAAAACAAGGAAAGTGTAGTAGTTGTACTTTGGATAGACAACTTTTAAACAAAACTTTATCACCCATAGTTTTCGTGAAATTTGCTCATTCATAGTAACTTATACGACTTATTAGAAAGTAATTGTGTAACTAAAAACAAAAAACCAAATAAAATCATAGAAAAAGACTGCACTTGGGATAGTGATTGAATTATTTGATTTGCTATTGTAATCAAGCTCGTTTCAGTAATTAAGACGTTTAATTGACACTTGACAGTATGTACTACGTTCAAAACTTAATGGTGCAATATGATGGGCCAGCGTCTATATGGCATACTGGTGACGGATGGCGGGTATTTTACTCTAGAGTAAAAATCTAAAAATATATTAATGAGATAGCTTAGGCAAAAAGCAGTCGGAAAACTTTACTTTTAGTTCTTAAATTGAAAACTAAATTTTGAAATTCAATTCAAAGATTTCAGCTTTTATAATCTGTTTCTCACTATTAAATAGTATTCGCCATATTATTACGTCATACTGCTTTGTAGGTATTGGCTTAGTAACTCCTGTAAAAGATTGGATATGTAGTATATCCTTCCAAGTTCGGATATATATTCGATTAACATATTCATATCCGCAAAACACAAACATAAAAATATAATATTTAAACATCCCTAATTAGGTAAACACTTTGCTGGTAATATATCCGGCGTTATGTAATATACCGAGGCATATCCTGCGACATAATCCATTCTGGGATATATATCCGAGGATATAGATATGTTCCTTCCGAGTTACTCATGCCAAACTGACGTCATGACTACAGAGCAATATGGCGTCTACTGCATCCAGCGGTTTCGTCAAATTACGCGCGAAATTTAAATGCATTTTTATGGCGACTGAAAAAAAATTTGAAAATTTTTAGTTGTTTATTAGCACTGTAGAATTTAATTAAGACACTTTTCAAAAATGGGTGTAATACCATAATAGAGTATTACACCCACTTTTCAAAAATGGGTGTAATACCATAATAGAGTATTACACCCATTTTTGAAAATGGCGCGTGTGATGGCATTCTTCTTTTTCTCCTTTTTTTTGGCAACAGAGCCGACGATTGTGTCAGCTATTTATGCCAGCGTCAAGTTTAGAATTATATTCTTGTTGATGATATTAATGGTATAATACTTAGAGCATTAAACCAACAGGAGTGGACACGCGCTCTATTTCCCTTGCGCAAAAGTCTGCCACTTTCGGCGGGGGACGGGGTAACGCGAGCAACGCACACTAATTACAATGTTAACTACTAATGCATTTTTAAATCGCGTCGTTATACACGCACACAATAAAATTGTTACACACTAGCTTAAACTAAACACACACAATCACATTCACACACAGGGACATCTATCAGTTTACGCTTCCTTAGCATAAAACAGTTAGAGCTTGACTCTGTCGATATTTAGTATCGATGTTTAGGATTTCATATAAGTACGCGAAAGATTTAATTATTTTCATGATTATTATGTTTGCTTATTAAAATGAGCATTATCTTATATTATAAATAACAGTTTTAGGTAATAATAATCTATTATAATTTTAAGGTTTTTTTTTATTTAAGCACTTTGAAATAGATGAAAGTAAAGTAAATAGTTCATAAACATGAATTAACTAGAAGTAATTCTGTTAATTCATGTCTATGTCAATATTACAGGAAGAATAAAACAGTGTTTCTAACTAGCACACTTTTTTGTAATTATTATCAAAAAAGCCCGTCATACGGTCGGGCTAAATTTATTTGTTAAGCATTGTTTGACAAACAAATCTGGTTATGCGGTCGGGCTCTCCTACTATGTTTACTAATGTTTATTCAATACTTCCGATCCCTGATAGTACGGAACCCTCGGCGCGCGAGTCCTACTGGCATTTAGCCGTTTTTTTTGAAGTTATACTTTTTTTTGCGCGATTGGGAAAAATGATGAAAGTGAATTTTTACGATGCGCGCGCACACCGACAGATAAAAGCAACACCCTGAAGTTAGTTGCGAACCTTTTACATACTGAAGTTAGTTGCGGATCTTTGTGTGTCGTATCAGTACAAATAATCTGTGTGAATAAATAAAAAATATATTGGCATTTATATCAATTCAAATATTTATGTATGTATGCGTTGTATTATTATTTGGTATTTTTGGATTGTTATGCCAAAGAAGTATAACTTCTTACGTGCGTACATGGGTACCCACTCTTTTTTTTTATTTTACTACTGCGCACAAGGATGTATGTTCAATAACCACCACCTGTTGAAATTTGTTCTAGTGTGGATTAAAGATTGTAATTAATTATTACGTGTCAATTTTACGTGTATTATTCCTAAGTATGTATGTATATTCAAACCAAATAATACTTTGAATTAATTGTCTATTGCTATTAAATTTCGTTCCAACTAAGCAGAGCTTGTAATTGAAGGATTTTGTTCTGATTACATAATAACAAGACACTGACATGAGAATGTATGAGTAGATTTTTATTAGAGAGATATTTTATCTGTTCAGATAACAAAAAAACAACAGAACATATATAAGAAAGTCTTTATTTAAGTAGGTATAATAAAATACTGAAAAACTGTGCAATTTAAATTAACCTTATAAATCTAGTTTAACTAATCCTAGGTAATGCAATAAGAGGAGGTAGCGCACAGCGAGTTTACTTGCTAAGAACTGAGCTCTCCGCCGCTTGGGGGTAGGGAGGAAGTAGCAGTGCTGGCAGCACAGAAGGCTTTGTCTTTTAAGCTGTTAGTCAGATGACTTGTACGCTTAGGAACCCACTTATATGGTTCCTACAATATTGGACCCAAGCGACTCGAGGCGCTGCTTCTTTTGAAAATCTAAAACAAACAACAAAAAAATAATTTAATACTGGAAAACCAATATCGATATTTGTGATTAAACTGTCTCATCTCTAATTATGTTAATGTGTGACCAGTTTCTTAAAAATAAATACGCTTATTTTTGTAAGAAATGAGCAATTATCTTTCGGAATAAAGTGCACTAATCTTGTATATTTGGATTTATAATCTCATTTTACTTGTTCATTTAATATTATTTTGTGCATTACTTGGTAAAAAAAACATTGGTTTTAATTAAAAATAAATAAATATGGGAACGGTGACACAATAATGTACATCCAAAATGAAACTTATTAGATATGTCAACAAGGCGAGATATAAAAAAGGAAAGGTTAGTTTTTATGTTAATTCAACTTTAAATATTACCCCAGATTGGAGTATTGATGATAAGCCTGGCAACACTTGTTGATTAGCATTTTATTTGGTTAAATTGCTAATTTAATGCCTTATTTAATAATATTAGAACAAAATAATACTTACAGGTGGAATGTAATATTATCCTTTTGTAGACTTGATGTCGCTGAACGCTTTTTACACCAAAATACACTGCAATTCGGCATTTCTATTAAGACGCTATTACGCATGCACTGATAGGTGACTTATGATGTGGAACGCGCGTCAACTAGTTTTATGTATACGGGTATGACCGGTGGGCTGGTACCTTTGGCAGAGGGGTACGCCTGTCAGTGGCCTCTCCGGTTGGTTTAATGCTCTAAGGTATAATACAATGATAAAAAATAGAAAAAAATCGCGTGATGGCATTGGTGTCCGTTTTTCAGCCGCACATCAAAGGTCACACAAAAATCACCAGTGATGACGAGGTAACAATTGAACGTTGCCATCGTGTAGTTGCGTTTCAACCATCGTCGCTGAGGCATGGTGTAGAGGAGCTATAAAATAAATTGTTTGTGAGCGGTACACAACGCAACCCAGTTATTTTTTTTATTACCGACAGTGGTAGACGAGTTAACATCTCACATGAGGGTAAATGGTAGCTGTCGCTCATGGGGAGTTTGGTAGGTAAAAGGATTGAGGGAGGTGAAGAAAAAGAAAAGAGTAGAAATTGTGTCAAAAGAATTAAGTTAATTTTTTTTATACTTACCGAATGTGGAGTCATGTCAGCTGACTTTTAGTTTTTGAGTGTTTTGTATGGTAATGCAAGCGCAGCACCCTCAGTCGTTCCTTAGTTTTTTCTTAGTTAGTCCTTCCCTCGTATTTGTACCGTGACTCATGTAAAAGTATGAAGTAAACAGTGCACCAATATTTTCGTTATTTTATTTGGGAATTTCTACGCGTCGTAACATTAAAGAAGAACAAATGTAAGGAATAGATTGGGTCAATAGAAAGACCCAACACCGAAAATAAATTTATTATTAGGTACTGTACAACGAAAACCTATAGCAAAAATATTATTTATTCAGACAAATATTTAAATTTTCTTCGGAAGTTTTCTCGTTTGTCTTAACAGCATTAACCGCGTTAGTCCAACCAATCTGCCAGTGTGAATGTGTAACTACTGTATTGTACTTACGCCAGACTCAGGGCTCATATTATATGAATGCTACTCAACACGGGAAAAGGTTGCAATAAGCAACAAGGTAACACTCCAGTGGATGACGAGGCATAACGGATCTCTCAAGAATAATGCAACGGATGAGCTATCAAGACGAGGTTGTAACAACCCACCAATTAAACCCAAAACAAAGCTTCTTAGCACCACCAGTTAACTCCTCTCGTGGATACGAGAGTGTTCCTGAGAACAACACCAGATGCAGTGAGCAAGTTATAAAGACCGTAGAACTGCTGCGCTGTAAAAAATATATGTCAGCTCAATGCTCGATTAAATTTAATGTACGTACCTGCTTACTCTGTGCCTACTTAAGTAGGTACCTACCAAAAATAAAGCAAAGAAGAGGAAGACATTTCCCGTCAATCAATGTAATAGTTTGCCATCTGAAGAAATTTAAAGGAGAAGTAGAAGATAAAATGAATATCATCAACAAGAATATTAATCTACACTTGACGCTGGCAGAAATAGCTGACACAAACGTCGGCTCTGTTGCCAAAAAAAAAGAAGAAGAAGAAGAAGAAGATAAAATGACGGAAGATTGTTGTCATTTAATTTCATCCACATTTTTCTATTTTATCATTGTAATATACCATTATTATCATCAACAAGAATATTATTCTACACTTGACGCTGGCAGAAATAGCTGACACAATCGTAGGCTCTGTTGCCAAAAAAAAGGAGAAGAAGAAGAAGAAGAAGATAAAATATCTAATATTCTAAGATAATGTATATTACGTGGGCTACTTTTAATAATATTAGGATGCTTATGATGGCTTGTATGCCTGTAGTAATATTCTATCTAATATGGTTGGTTAATACTTCTGAAGAAATACGTAGTGAAGAAGGAACATTATTAGATCTTGTTTGTTGGCCTGATGGAAATGCTATACCTGTTATCATTGCATGCGGATCTATAATAGCTGTTGTCATAGAGGTGGATATACATCTACATATTATCTACTGACCGATGATGGTTAACCATGTACCACATTTTTCATTATATCCACCACTTTTCAGTTATATGGCTTGTACCAACTATTCAAAGCTGGACTAGCAAAGAGAGAATATGACGTTACTAACGGATTGTTCTATTACGTTTGGGCTTTGATAATAATGATAATTATCTTTTTGGCAATCATGTTTTATTCTGGACTACAGTCTACTATTATAAGAGGTCAGATTATTAAATACATTAGTATTCTACCTATTATTATAGGTTCAACTCCTGAAACAAGTCTCAGACAGGGAGGACGTTTGAATTGAACTATTATCAAGAGGGAGAGAGGTAGGAACATCTCAGTAGGTATACATATCAATAATTTAAAACTACTTACTTATGTACTAAATAACGCCTGATTATTTTTCTAATTTAATTAGTACCTTATCATATTTTCACAGCAAAAATAAAAGGTGGTATCACTAAAGCAATGCTTCGATACTCGAGTCATCTTCCGTCTAAAGTGGCTATAGATAGACTTCAGACGAGATTTCACTGCTGTGGTCGCGTCTCATTTAAAGAATGGTTTTATATACCCTGGTACATTAATGGAGAACGCCTGGAAGTTGAAGCCGCTTTGTTAGTACAAATAAATTCACTTTAAATACGGTACCTAAGTAATATCTAAACCATGTGCAGTCAAGTACCTAGGTTATCTATTAATCAATCATCACTATCATGATTGCAGCCATAAAGCGTGCACTGCTGGACATACTTCCTCTTTATTAGGCCGTTGGCTCATCTTGAGACTGGTCTCATGAACTTTTGTAATATAATTTTATGTGTAACAGCTCAAATCACAAGTTTGTCTCGGACAACGTACCATATAGCTGTTGCTCGATGCATGAACTATACCCCTGCATTCATCACGGCGTCACTCAAATGGGCTCCATGTACAAGTATAACCCTGCGGTATGACTTGATATTTATATTATCTTACCCCTAAATTTAAGGCTTATCTAAGTAGGTAAGTACTAGACTGTCGTGCATTGGCGTATATAGGAGGAGGAGATTTTGCTTATTAAATACAATATCTTCTCAATTGAAGACGTTTTGCTCCCATGCCATTTTACGATATGAACGTTTTCCAATTGACGACATTTTGCTCTGAGAATCACCCACTCCGAATATCTGTCACTGAAAAACTTAAGCCTCGCCCAAGGTTGGTCACCGTCACGAGTTCACGACCTTTGACAGACGAGTTGGTGACGGCTGTAAAATGATGTTTAGTACGAAAGTGGCGCAGCTGACCTTACCTAAGCCCATAGTCATATTTTTTGTGACTCTGACACACTAACAAGAACTAGTACATACACGTAGTTTACCTACTTTACATTTTTCATCTTAAAAACTGGGCAATGGCTATCACATAACCTACCTAATAACAGTAGACAGCATAGGCTGAGAAGAGAGAATAAGTCAGTTGTAACTTGAAATGCGTCATGCTCATGAACGGGTGATAATTGGGATGACTGGTCAATCTTGGCATGGCATACATATTATTATTATATACCTAATCCAGTATTACCTTGTCGTTCAATGTGACCGAGACGTGCATTTTGCATTTTAATTAAGTAACGTAGGTAGTCAATTATAAAGGTGATTTTCCACCAGAGTGGCGAGACGAGGCGAGGCGAGGAGAGAATTGAAATCGCACTGCCCTTTTCCACTAAAAATAGCCATCGCGGTCACAAGTTATCTTTACAGGCTATATGTATAACCCAATGCGATAAGTAGCAACAATCAACAATAAGCCTATCGCGAGAAGCGTGTTTCTGTTGCAAAGTCAATTTATACTCTATGCGTGAAGTAATACGGTTCATTTTTACACGAACAAATATTTCAATTTTCTCCTCGCCTCGCCTCGTCAATCCACACTGTTTCCACCAAAGATGCGCTGGGAGACAATTGAAAATTTGCCATACAAATTTCAATTATCTCCTCGCTTCGCCTCGTCTCGCCATTCTGGTGGAAAATCACCTTCATACTTACTAGGTGAAAGTAAATAATTGAAATTCTCTTTTCTTTTCCTTTTTTAAATATTGGTAATTATATTCGTTGGTTGATTGTTACATTATTTTGTATTAGTAATAATTTCTTTGGTTGCGTCGAGTGTTAAAATTGTAACTCACGCAAAAATTGTATAATGTAAGTACTTTTAGGTAATATCTGGCGATTGAAAAGAGTGGCCTGCGTTTCTTGCTAGTTCTTCTCACGTCTCTACCTCATCAGCGAACTGGATGTAGGTTAATTGACGTTCATAAGTATTATATTAATATTTTATGATCCAAATGAAATAAAAATAATGCTTTCGAGTTTTAGTTTAAAAATCGTACCTGTTTTCAGAAACAACTAACGATATCGAATGCAGGGTGTGAGGAAAAATTGATCAGTGAAATGATGTCTGTCTCGTGGAGATTCAATGCCGTAATGGCGTTAATAATAATGGCAATGGTACTTATTATTGTTATATTAACAAAAAAGCGTAACAAAGATGATAAATATAATAGACCCCGGGTAGGTACTGTATTTTAATAGCGATACTACGTACTTAATATTTTATTTTGTGGCGATACCTACCCGTGAGTCACCTCACCATATGAATCCTGATTAAATTATATTATAGCTTTAGATATTTTAGCCTAGTAACGATTAAATTATTACTTACATAATAACAAGTACCCAGCTAAAGTAATTTAATCAGAATAACATGCAGGAGTTACAAATACTTAAAGGTATCCACAATAATTTGATTATTTAATTCTTTACACAGATTATTCAAGTTGTAGCTGTACGGTATCTTCATACGGCCTACAGAGGTGGTCTACATTTTGGCAATCAGATAATTTGTCGAGCGTACCTGCTTCGTTCCCTTACGGATACGGAACCACCGATACAAACGTTCAGGAATAAAATGTTCAAGAAAAAAATCCGACAAGCGCGAACCTTACAATGGGTATCGGTATCATACAGGCGGGGAAGGAAAAGGTATACTTCTTCAGCCTCTGAAGGTAACAGCTCTGATGAGCTATTGAAGCCAATTTACGAATAACTATTTTATAATAAGGAGATAGTAGGTATGAAACTATCTATCTAAGTATACTTACTCGAAAAAAATTTTAAAGTAGTCGTCAGGAGTTATACTTTAGACGAATTTCTACTTTGATTGTGATAACTAACTAGTTTAACTAAGTAGGTAGGTATACTTATGGAACGAGGTAAAAGTCAGAAAGTTTTTTTAAAAATTAAATTATGCATTTTATAAACGGTGTTAATTTATTTCTTTTTCTTTAAACGAATAAATTGTTTGAGGTTCAGCTATATCTTCGAGCCGGTGAAGGTTATCCCACCAGTGTCTCAGCATGTGGTGGTACATCAGCTTAAACCATGGCGTCACTGGATTCTTGAGATTTTCCATGAAACTGTCAAATTAACAAAGGGTGTTGTGGTAGGTATCTAGGCATATTTCAAGGTGTATTTCCGATTGCTATAGTATTAAATTAGGTAGGTACCTATGGTATTAAACTAGGTGGCCTACTCCTCACAACTCACAAGGTAGACGGTCTGACGATATTAGATCGTCGACGTCGAGCTACTTTGTGAGAGGTCTGCTCACTTTGCTGAAAGACGCAAAGTTCCTGGTCGCCACCCCAGAAAATGTCTGCTCCAATAGCCATCACTTCTGCGAGCTATTGCCACTTTGGTTCATCTATTTATAAGTAGTAGGTAGGTACATACCTGTCTAAATTTTCCTTAGACACAAAAAGAACTTCGGCAACCTCGTGAGGGTTGGGATGAATATCAACATCGCATTGAAGTATCAAGACATGGTCTAGTTCATGTTCTCCCCACTTTCCGTCGCCGGCGTCAAAGTAGATGAAGCGATTTACGAGTGTCAGATCTTTGCAATTTATCTGAAAATACATCTTGAAAATTAGTGAGTGTACGTACCTAAGTACCTACTTATGAAAGACTACATACTCACTTCAAATATTTCAAACAAATACGAGTAGAAATACCTACTAATACTTAATAACAACCTATTTAGGTAGGTACCACTAGATCTTTTATTCACCGCAAACAAAGTTACACAATCTAACGAATTATTTACCTTGTATTCCCCGTGATTTAGGTACTCATTGATACAACTGGTTGTACCACAGGGTTACCGTAAATAGCAGCTATATAGTGAATAGAAATCATTTCAAAATAAAGTCTTTAAAAGTAGGCGAAATCGTGGGTACAGATAAAAAAAAATGTTAGTTTAAGTATCTATCATGTAATGTCATGTCATGTACCTGATCGCCAGATATACCCAGTTCCATGTTGAGTCTTCGTATTGCGGCTGTCCTAACGTCTTCAGGTTGGTTGTTAATGAGCAAGGGATGGCTACAGCATGTGTTGGTGAAAGTGTTAGGATATGTCACCTGAAATATTTATTGTAAACAAAATTGTACAAAAAAAACATACCTACTTACCTACTTAAACAAAATATCTAGGTAGGTACCATTAGAAATACCCAATGAGTATAAAACCTGTCTTTGGAAATACCTAACTAAGATTAGGTACTAGACGTACCTACCTATAGTAAGTATAGGTAAGTTAGAAGTAAGTAGGTACTGAGTAAGGCAGAACTATTAAAATATTACTTTTTCACTCGCTCTCTTCTGTATTAGCAGTTCTCCTGCAGAATTAAACAGCAGAACACTGAATGCTCTATGCAGCGGGAGGCTCCCATCGGAACGAACCATGTGGCATTCCTTTTTAGTAGCTGACCCGATGACGACATCCTTCTCATCTACTAGTAAGCACAGCTCGTTATTAAACGCTCCTACCTGAAAATAATACGAGGAATGAGGTAAGTAATGTCAGACCAAAAACTGCTCAGGTTTCCTAGAATTTATAATAAGTAAGGATCTAGCACCATCGACTCAAAATGGCTGATGTGCGATTGAGTCGATGAGTTCACCAGATGCCTCAAAATCCATTTAGTGTAGGCACTTTAATTTTTGATTGATCAAGAATTTATTCTGTGCCTACACGATGATCTTAGCCTGACAGCGGCTTAAAAGCTGTAGGTACCTATTAAAATTGTGCAATGTGGTTGTCTAAAACATTTATTAAGTAGGTAGCTACTATGCATATCTAGCGTGACCAATGACTTTAAGGTTGATAATTTAGCTAATATTAACATTATTTTACCTGGATAGGTGCTATTTCTTTTGATTCCATTAATTTGGTTGTCCAGGCACTACTTTGAAAGGATTTACTTTGCAGTAACAAATGTTTTCGAAAAACCTTCGTCGAGTTCAAATAAGTTTTTAGCTTTTTTAGTAACATTTTCCGAATCTGCCGAATCACAAATCTGTCCAACCGAACAGAGGGCCAGTAGTAAACTACTTACTTGTCTGCAGCATTGCATAGAGGAATTCATTTTATACTGAAAATTTATCAAACATCTTTAGTTTATAATGGTAAATGTGTGGGTAAAAATAATCATATGATTAAGTATGTAAATTGATAGTCATTAATTAAAGTCTTTACCTGTATTCTAAATGATGGCACCTAATTAATCAACTCTATAAATAGCTACTTGGCTTTCTATAAACGATCATACACGATTTTTACGTCTCTCTATATCTTTCTTTATGATCCTATACGATCTTTACAGGCTTTTCGTTTATTGACAACATTTCAAGTTAGTTCCCGCAGCCCTATATTAGACGTCTAAGTAAGATACACATATCTCTAGTTATTCCAGCGCGTCTTTCGTCTTTACGACCACTGCTACGTCACAAGAGGATCAAACGAGTGCAAATTTCCATTGATATTGTTCGTGGGTATTTGTGCTTTGTCGATGCAATGACAACTGTTAAGAAGTTAATATGGATTTTAGAAGGTAACGACGAAGCGGAATACATAATTAGAATCTGACGATGAAAGTGAAAGTACGGTTTGATATTAAAGTTATTACTCACATAACTACCATTTCTTACTTAGATAATCAATGCAATTTTGATCTAAGTAAGTAGGTAAGTGATGTTATTTTAATTTGTCATTGTGTGTGTTCATTTGTCATGAATTCATGACAAATGAACACATTACTTAATTGGACGTTAGACAGAAAAAAATGACGAATTAACTTCGCGTATCGGTGGCGTATCGGTAGGTAGGTATCACCTATGAACAGCGACTCCTCGGAACTGAACTTTTCTGAATATTTTTGTGACAATGATTTACTTAGTAGAAAATTTTTATTTTACTAAAAAATATCACCAACACTATAACAGGGACCAGAATCTGAGAGGGTATGCTAGTTTAATAAAGTAGTAATGTGTGACTGTTCATAATATTAATATTATTAAAAATAAGTTTACTAAGTAGATTGATATAATGATTTACTTGTTATAAATAAAGAACTTTTCGACTATTTTGTTACAGATACAACGATTGCACCTCCCTATTTATTGTAGGTAGGTACCTAGGTATTATTTTGTCGATTTGTACAGTAGCACTCGCTAAGAGGCACGGAAACTGATATACGCACGCTTAAAAGGTTAAAGGGCAGCAAGACAATACCTCACTGTCAACTTAAGTAGATACACCAGGTACTTGATTTTTTGGCGTTGTTAATGTCAAGTGAAGACTGGCGTATATTACGACAGGTCGCACCGCATCGCGTCGTGTAACAAAAATCCTCGTATATCACTTTCGTACATTAATGAAGTATCGCACACTACATACAGGTCGCATCGGCACGTACTGGGAAAACGCGCCTTCTATGAGCTTTGACGCAATATTACAGTTCGTGCGGTGCTGAGCAAGCGGGTTGGGATGATGGAGCACAGGTGGCTACATGTGAAGTATGCTAGACTGATGATCGTAGACGTAGAGTTAATATAACACTGGCCCAAGAATCGAACCTTGGGGTACACCGGCTTCAATAAAAAGCAGAAACTGGGTATAGTATTCTACTTAGAACATTATACTAAATCTATGGTCTATCAAAGAAATGTTCATAGTGTGAAAGGTATTTTAATTGCATCTTTATTTTGCAAAGTACTTAAGTCCTTTGCCCATTGACATTTATTATGTTAATGCCTTTGCTTGACTCATAACACAAGTCTGTTCATATACTCCGTCTGCGAGCCTGTTGTACAACTAAAAACTAAAAACGTAGCAGAACAGAGCAGTAATTTCCCCTCAGGCTGAGAACGACAACTTCCTAAAATGACAACTTCTCAAAACGACAACTTCCTAAAATGACAACATTTTACAATGACAACTTCCTAAATTGACAACTTCCTAAAATGACAACTTCCTAAAATGACAAATTCCTAAAATGACAACTTCTTAAAACGACAAATTCCTAAAATGACAACTTCCTATAATGACAACTTTGACATTCATAGAAACACTATGAAAAGTTCGAAGTTACAACACAAACATCAAGTCAAATATAACTTGCTACTTATAAATTTATCATTCATTCATGCAATAGACTGCGTTCCCAGAATTCCATTTGACTACATTTCTGTCATGAACCACATTGCCTTGGGTAAGAAAAACAAGATTGATTAAGTACCTACTCTAAGGCCACTTTCCTAAATTGTCGAATTTCTTTACTGCCCTTTAGTCCCTGTCGTAATTATTAGCCGTCTAAAAAAATACGTGTGGAATCTTCGGCTGAGTAACGATAAAAATGATCAAACTGCTTGGACATTTCAAAAGCAAAACAGTAGAACGTCGGCAAATCAAATGAACGTCGGCAAAACATAAGACTATCGGAAAGTGATAAAGACATCGATAGAGCTTGTAAAAAATAAATGCAAGCGATTTTCGACCTTATTGACTTTAATTAAAAATCGTTATTTTAGACTTAAACTAAGTAAGTGAGATGGTTTATATAAAGAATAAGCTAAAAAAATTTAAACCAATATGGTCGAAAATCGAATGTATGCTTTTTTCAACTAGTCCAAAAATTTACCATTGGCCACTGAGTCATTTGTCAATAGAAATGACTATGACGTAGTTTTCGTATATCAGGTATATCAGGTAGGTGCTTAGAGCATTTAACCAACCGGAGAGGCCACTGACAGGCGTACCCCTCTGCCAAAGGTACCAGACCACCGGTCATACCCGATAGAAAACTAGTTGACGCGCGTTCCGCATCATAAGTCACATAACAGTGCATGCGTAATAGCGTCTCAATAGAAATGCCGAATTGCAGTGTATTTTGGTGTAAAAAGCGTTCAGCGACATCAAGTCTACAAAAGGATAATATTACATTCCACCTGTAAGTATTATTTTGTTCTAATATTATTAAATAAGGCATTAAATTAGCAATTTAACCAAATAAAATGCTAATCAACAAGTGTTGCCAGGCTTATCATCAATACTCCAATCTGGGGTAATATTTTAAGTTGAATTAACATAAAAACTAACCTTTCCTTTTTTATATCTCGCCTTGTTGACATATCTAATAAGTTTCATTTTGGATGTACATTATTGTGTCACCGTT
The DNA here is from genome assembly GCA_963082885.1 of Parascotia fuliginaria. NCBI lineage: Eukaryota > Metazoa > Arthropoda > Insecta > Lepidoptera > Erebidae > Parascotia > Parascotia fuliginaria. The sequence continues at coordinate 10,923,142 of OY720188.1, forward strand.
CCCATATTTATTTATTTTTAATTAAAACCAATGTTTTTTTACCAAGTAATGCACAAAATAATATTAAATGAACAAGTTAAATGAGATTATAAATCCAAATATACAAGATTAGTGCACTTTATTCCGAAAGATAATTGCTCATTTCTTACAAAAATAAGCGTATTTATTTTTAAGAAACTGGTCACACTTTAACATAATTAGAGATGAGACAGTTTAATCACAAATATCGATATTGGTTTTCCAGTATTAAATTAATTTTTTTTTTGTTTGTTTTAGATTTTCAAAAGAAGCAGCGCCTCAAGTCGCTTGGGTCCAATATTGTAGGAACCATATAAGTGGGTTCCTAAGCGTACAAGTATCTGACTAACAGCTTAAAAGACAAAGCCTTCTGTGCTGCCAGCACTGCTACCTCCTCCCTACCCCCCAAGCGGCGGAGAGCTCAGTTTTTAGCAAGTAAACTCGCTGTGCGCTACCTCCTCTTATTGCATTACCTAGGATTAGTTAAACTAGATTTATAAGGTTAATTTAAATTGCACAGTTTTTCAGTATTTTATTATACCTACTTAAATAAAGACTTTCTGAAATATATTCTGTTGTTTTTTTGTTATCTGAACAGATAAAATATCTCTCTAATAAAAATCTACTCATACATTCTCATGTCAGTGTCTTGTTACTATGTAATCAGAACAAAATCCTCCAATTACAAGCTCTGCTTAGTTGGAACGAAATTTAATAGCAACAGACAATTAATTCAAAGTATTATTTGGTTTGAATATACATACATACTTAGGAGTAATACACGTAAAATTGACATGTAATAATTAATTACAATCTTTAATCCACACTAGAACAGATTTCAACAGGTGGTGGTTATTGAACATACATCCTTGTGCGCAGTAGTAAAATAAAAAAAAAGAGTGGGTACCCATGTACGCACGTAAGAAGTTATACTTCTTTGGCATAACAATCCAAAAATACCAAATAATAATACAACGCATACATACATAAATATTTGAATTGATATAAACGCCAATATATTTTTTATTTATTCACACAGATTATTTGTACTGATACGACACACAAAGATCCGCAACTAACTTCAGTGTGTAAAAGGTTCGCAACTAACTTCAGGGTGTTGCTTTTTTCTGTCGGTGTGCGCGCGCATCGTAAAAATTCACTCTCATCATTTTTCCCAATCGCGCCAAAAAAACTTAAAAAAAAAACGGCTAAATGCCAGTAGGACTCGCGCGCCGAGGGTTCCGTACTATCAGGGATCGGAAGTATTGAATAAACATTAGTAAACATAGTAGGAGAGCCCGACCGCATAACCAGATTTGTTTGTCGAACAATGTTTAACAAATAAATTTAGCCCGACCGTATGACGGGCTTTTTTGATAATAATTACGAAAAAGTGTGCTAGTTAGAAACACTGATTTATTCTTCCTGTAATATTGACATAAACATGAATCAACAGAATTACTTCTAGTTAATTCATGTTTATGAACTATTTACTTTACTTTCATCTATTTCAAAGTGCTTAAATATAAAAAAACCTTAAAATTATAATAGATTATTATTACCTAAAACTGTTCTATATAATATAAGATAATGCTCATTTTAATAAGCAAACATAATAATCATGAAAATAATTAAATCTTTCGCGTACTTATATGAAATCCTAAACATCGATACTAAATATCGACAGAGTCAAGCTCTAACTGTTCTACGCTAAGGAAGCGTAAACTAATAGATGTCCCTGTGTGTGAATGTGATTGTGTGTGTTTAGTTTAAGCTAGTGTGTAATAATTTTATTGTGTGCGTGTATAACGACGCGATTTAAAAATGCATTAGTAGTTAACATTGTAATTAGTGTGCGTTGCTCGCGTTACCCCGTCCCCCGCCGAAAGTGGCAGACTTTTGCGCAAGGGAATTATAGCGCTTGTCCACTCCTGTTGGTTTAATGCTCTAAGGGTAGGTGATACTGACCACGATATAGAAAATGAAAAGAAAATTCATAGTGTCAATAGTCCAAAATTCCTTGCACTAGTTTTTCGATATCGCGTCATAAAATATTACCTAAAGCTCTGTTCATTTGTGATAAGATTTATTTTCAAAAGGACAAAACTTGGGATATTACTTATGTGGAAAATCACTATTTTATATTTCAATAAGCTAATAGAACAGAAGTAGGTACAACAAAAAAATTTAAATATTAAAACCAATAAAGTTTAAAATAGCGTGCACCTAGTTTTCAACCTAAAATATTCAAAATAATCTTTTTCGACTAGTCTTTTGTTTTTAAAATCGACGTCGGATGACTTTTCGACAGTCTTTTGTTTTGTCCACATTCATTTGTATTCTGTGTGTGTATTGTAGGCCGAATGGGAATCTGAGACATTTTTAGTCCAGTGGATCATTAGGGAAAGTAGACAATTTAGGAAAGTGGACTTGTATGTGGACCTGGTAGTGTTTTCTTCGCTGAAATTGACACCCCTTGGTAAGATGACATTTTCGGAATTTGTCATTCTCGGAATTTGTCATTTTCGAAATGTGTCTTTCTCGGAATTTGTCGTTTTCGGAATTTGTCTATTTTGGAATAGACGTAGGAAGTTGTCATTTTCGGCAGTTGTCATTTTAGGAAGTTGTCGTTCTCAGCCTGAAGGATAACTTTTGGTCTTGGTAGTAGGTATAATTATAGTCTGAAAGTCGTTTCAATAAATATATAATAAAGTAAGTGGCGTTAAGGATTATCATCAGACAAATCAGAACGGTGTTAATTACCTACCTATTCACGCTCATTATGTCTCAATCTACTGTTATATTGTTCTGTTGTCCTCGAAGAAACAAGTAGCATTATAGGACAAATGACCCGCTAATTGTTTCTTACCATACATAATAATAATAAGATAGTAAGCTTCACATGGTGACATTTTCATATAGCCTAAGCAGGTACTTTCTGTTACTTACTAATGTATGATTTAACATAACAAACACAAAATAAAAGCACACAATTTTGATAATAAAATATTTATTATTATTTTTATTAAAACGTGAAACAAAAGCGCTGATCGTTGAAAATTTTGATATTTTTTATAATGACATGAAACAATAAACAATAATATATTTTAAATAAATTAATGTAATTATTAGTGATTTACTAACAGTTATTTTGAAAGCACCCGTTTATACTAACATACCTAACTTATGTACAGCATAATGATGTTTATTTCAAATAATTATTTATATTGAATAATATAACTTGACAAAATATAAATGCAAACATTATACTTAGGTACAAGGTAAAACGAGGTGAATAGAAATTCAGGGATGAATAAAAATAAAATGTTGGCATCAAATTCTCAAAAACTGCCATTGTTAGAATATTTTATTTAAAACATTTGTTTATTAAATTATTACAAGATTTTATAACAATTTGATTTTTATTCACCCCGCGAATTTCTATTCTCATCGTTTTACAAGAGGTTTGTCAATAACAGTTGGGTGTACGGTATAAGATTCATCATTAAGTAGCTATTCGGCGTAGTAAGATATCGGTTGATTAGATACATCTTACAGTAAAAGCGTCTTCATTTTAGAATTAACCAATTAAACACTGTTGTTGTTTTTATTTCTTAGAACTCTTCTCAGGTTAACACCAATTATGTAGGTAGTGTCCTTATTTTAGAAGTCGTTGATCTTATAATGTTCTTTTATATTTAATTAATTAATGGCGGATGATTGAATTGAAAATAAAATAAATTATGTAACATAGCTGCTCTATCTTAATAAATTAATCTTTTTAATTTCTTCTTACCTATTATCAAATACAGAAGCATGAAATTAAAGAACAAAAGCCTATTTGTTAATATGATTTACACTTTCCTTTACTTTATTGGTTGTCTTTGTTTAGGTCACAGTTTTTGATCCTTGCGATTACAAAACAAAGAATTGAAGTATGTTTATACGCATTCTAGGACCCATACCACAAGCTATAACATAATGCGTAGCTATGCTTGCTTTAGGTCTAGAATCTAAATAACGTTGTGTAGCTAACTAAACGACGTCATTATTATAAAATATACTTAGCATGTTTGTTATGGCTTTGGTGTCCACAAAATGTTTTCTTCACTTGTTTGGGAATCTTGGACTATAATGATAATGTCGTTTAAAAGTTTAAATATAGTTACTACCTCATTCCCCTTTGGAAAAATAAGGCTTGCTCTTACTACTCTTACAGAATGGCATGACATGATTTTATTTACAGAAAAGGCCATAGAAACGTTTATGACCATAATGTCCACTTCCCAAAATGACTATATCCCAGAACGACCATCCCCCAAAATGACCACTTTCCCAGATTGACAACATCCCAGATCGTCCACTTCTCATAATGACTATTTTTCAGATTGACTACTTCCCAGATCGTGCACTCCCCAATATTTACCACCTTTGTTGCTTTAATCTCACAGAGTAAACTAAATAACAAATTCCTCCGTTCAAAATACATATTAAAAATAATTACTAAACTAAGGTATTCCAAGTTTTAGTTTTAAAAATATATATTTTCGCATAAGATTTAAACCGGACAACGTAGTTAATCGAAGCCATGATACTAATCGTTTGCACTTTCGATCAAATAGCATGTCCCGTTTACGCCTGTTCTTCGAGAAGTTTTAAATAGACTGCATCTAATTTTGCAGTTGAAATGTCGTTTCATTTTCGGAAAGTAGCCATTCTGAGAAAGTAGTCATTATGGGAAGTGGGCGATCTAGGAAGTAGTCGTTTTTGGAATAGTCATTTTGGGAAGTGGTCGTTTTGGGAATTGTCGTTCTGGGATATGGACATGTTGGGAATTGGTCATTATAGGAAGTGGACATTATGGTCCTAAACGCATAGAAATACGAAGACATTAGAATGGCTGCGCGGTAAGCGTATTGGTGGTAATATTTGCGTATCATGCAAATATACAAAATAGCGTTATTTGATGACGCTATTTCGATAATAAATAACAGGCGACCCTTAATAGATTCCGCATAAAGGACAACACGCGCACAACTCATACCTGCAGTCGATAGCATAAGAACTTGTTACGATTGGTGCATTTCAGTGTATTCAAGTCTTGACCTTGAAATGGCCAGTCACAGCGCAGATTTTACGTTTCGCAAATCCCGTTCCTGCCACATTTTGCGAGGTAGATTCAGAACAAAATAAATGCTAATGCAGTATCTATTAAGGGGTAATCTATGTAATAAAATAGTCGCCATAGTCATTCTTACGTCTTTTTAATTTCTAGTATAAAGTGTATTTTATTTTATTTTTCTATGAATTTCAGTATCTTGTCCGGTTCAGCGAGCTCCTTCAAACGATGTAGATTGTCCCACCATAGCTTGAGTCTGTGCCGACGTATCATGTTGAACCACGGTGTGATGGGACCTTCCAGAGTTGGGAGATACCTAAAGTAATGAAATAATTATAATACAGTTGATAAAAGCAAAAAAGCGTGTTATTTTATTGGAAGTATTCTGAGTGGCTTATTCCGTTTATCCACCCTAAAAAAGCCACCCTAAGGAGAATACTCGGAAACGCGTGTCCTTCTATCCACCCTGAACGGGGTGGATAACCGTAATTCATATAATATGTTTCTTCCGTTTTTCTCACCTGCCTAAGTACAGTCATTAACACAGAAACATACACAAACCCAGTCCAAGAAACTTCGTGAACATTAAAATACTTTAGATGTACATACTTACCTTCTTCTTTGAGCTGAAAATAGTTTTGTTTACTCATCTAACATTCTATGTGACTATTACGTCATTCTAGACGTATCTTTTAATGACACATATCATTGCAATTAATTTCCATTCCAGTTATATTATTGTATGTGCTTAAATATAAATCATAGCTTGATTTAAACTTTAAAATGTTTAAAAATTTAGAAAACGATTGCAAATATACATTAAAAGGGACGAATTTATCCAGGATACGCAACTACGTCTACTCAATAATGAAATAAGCGTTGGTCATTTTCTGGACATGTTGCAAAATTTATAAAAAACCACCAGCCCCGCTTCGGCTTTCTATCTTATAGTACCATGTACCTACAATTTAGATTTTAAGACTATTTTATGTTATTCGCTTAACAATAAATATTAAATTAAAACTTAAAAGATAATTTGATTCAACTGTACTTGGGGTAAAAAATCGGAAGAAACATATTATATGAATTACGGTTATCCACCCCGTTCAGGGTGGATAGAAGGACACGCGTTTCCGAGTATTCTCCTTAGGGTGGCTTTTTTAGGGTGGATAAACGGAATAAGCCTTCTGAGTCTGCAGTGTTATTAGTTGTATGGCTGTTAAAAATACATGTGTATGTAAATAATTGAAAATTCATCACAGATTGGAAAGAGCATTTAAAGAGCTATTTATGAATTGAAATAATAGATACTGCCACATATCGCACTCTTAGAAGAAAAACGAAGAACGCAAGTTGTGAAATTTCAAGCAATAACTATCTATAAATTAGTTGTTGCAAGATGAAAATAGTTAATTACAGATATTGATTTACAACTTTTTGATAATACTTACGAGTTAAACTCGGCTTTAGGTACGAAGCAGTACTCTGATATCTCGTCGGAGTTAGGCTTGACCTTGGCGTCGCTCTGCAGAAACAGAATGTGGTCGATCTCGTGCTCTCCCCACACACCGTCGCCGGGGTCGTGGTAGTGCACGCGAGTCATGAAAGTGAATTGTTCTGGATCCATCTAGAAATACATAAAGTTAATAAATTTATACACTGTCATAATATAAAAAGTAAAATAAAAAGACTTTCATATCTGGGAAATAAAGAGTAAGTAAGCACGGAGTTCTTGATAGTATGCAGTGTTTATGGCCTAAAACAGAATTCATCCTCTTTCGCAGCAGTTCTTGCTTTCTCCGTAGTTGCTATTTAAGGCCTATTAGAAACATTTGGTGGATCCCTTGCTAGTTTACTACTGTCATAAGCTAATAGTATACAGGAAAAAATGCTTTTTTTTTGTTTACCTACAATATCGATTTTCACCTTTCATTACTAAAAAATACCATGACTACTTTTTTTTTCTATGTGGGTGAATTACTTTTGAGTTACATAATAAATCATGGAGATAAGCTATTGCATATAAAGAAACTGTGTAATAACTTAGATGTTAGCGGGCCATAAAACTGGAAACATCCTATAAATATCAAAGGTTGTTTAACTAATATATACCTTATCAAGAGGTATGCCTAGTTCGTGATTGAGCCGGCGCCTCGCGGCAGTTATAACATCCTCAGGCTTATTGTCTATGTACAGCGGATGACTGCAACATGCATTTGTGTAATAGTCTGGATATGTCACCTGGAAATATTACAAAAGAAACATAAATAAGTTTTGAGTGAAGTAGTTATAGCACTAAAATTTTTTTTGTTGGTTTCCTAAGGAGCTCACTGTGGATGTACATTTTGGTTGAAATTATGATGACGATAATTACCTCAGACAAATTAAATATTTCCACTTTGCAATAATTTATTGTACATGTACCTATGTTAATTTTTTATATTTATGTAAATTAATTACATGGGGATAACATATTTCATAACTAGCTGTTGCCCGCAGCTCCGCCCGCGTGAATTTCGGTTATATCTCTGTTTATATATTGACGAATTTTTCATACAAAATTTCATCTCCTTTTTCAACCTCTTTGTGCCATTTTCCCGTGATAAAATGATATCTATGTTATTCCCCGAGGTCTAATCTATCTCTATACCTAATTTCATCAAAATCGGTTCAGCGGTTCAGGCGTGAAAGCGTAACAGACTGAGTTACTTTCGCATTTATAATATTAGTATGGATTATTTATTACATAAGTACAAACAATGTGACTTGAGAGACAAAGTTACAAGAACATTAGAGACATAGTGTAATAATAACAGAAAACGTGTAGTAAATAATTATATAGCTTTGAAATAATGAACACCTGCTGGATATTTAAAAGCTAAAACCTATTTTGTTATTACAAAATCTGTCGTAGATGAGGACACAGTGCATAGTAGTCTGATGGTTTACCACCAAGTAAATGGTAAATAAAAATGGTAATGGTTAAATAAAAAGGTGATTAAATAAAAGGCTGTCCAGTAGTGGTCTGGCAGAAATAAATAATTGGTGGCCTTAACAAGTTACAAAAATACAAAGAGATTTTGTATCAGTAAAGATCTTTTAACTTGTTTAACCTTATTTAAGTTCAGTTCTGCCGATGAATGTTTTAAATATAAACAAAAAGAAAAGAAAACAATTTGTCACAAAGAGTTTTGAATTATTCACAGTCAAACAAACAGTCTGTTATCCTGTGCCGAGAAAAGCCAGAAAATTTTCTGACTACAAAACATTAACTGTACAAAGTCTACATTCTTGCCCTTCATTAACAACAAAAAAGAAATAATAATATTTAAACAAGACCTACTTTTTGACTGGATCTTCTTTGTAGCAACATATCTCCTCTCTTGTTAAAGAGGAACACACTGAATGCTCGGTGCAGCAGTACTTTTCCATCATCACCTACTTTATGACATTCCCTCTTGGTGGCAGTACCAATAAAGTTGTCTTTCTCATCTACTAGTAAACAAATGTCCTTATCTAGAGCTTCTAGCTGCAAACAGATAATATTAAAATAATTTTATTAATTATAACAAGTTTAGAAAATTATCGAATTTTATATAAAAACCAGCCATATTGTGTCTGATGAGATCTAGATCCACCTGTCTATGCTAGGTGGCTGTAGTTTATCAGGTAATCATTGTTGAGGCTTTATAAGTACATGATGACACTATAACTTTTCTTCTATTATTATAGAAAGACAACATGCTTACCAAAGTTTTAAGGCTTGAAAATACTTAGCATGTTACATAATTGGACATTGAAGTCTTTTATTGATAAAAACTGCCAGCTGGATTTTTAACTTATTTAAGCTACATCAATAATCCTTTGTTTTGCAGTGGGACAGTAACAGGCTGGTATAATTTTTTTTTAATAATCAGTCATAATCATTAACAAAAAAAAATGTATTTAAAACAAATAATATTGTTACACTAACCTGTACAGTTTCAGCTTGTTCCTTCTCTTCAATCTGAGGTTTTACAGGCTCTGAAGCCAGCAGCCTTTTTTCCACTCGTAAAGTATTCCACAGGCATCGAGTAAACCTCTGTACCAACATCTTAAACACCAAGATAAGAGTGAGCATTAGAATATTACTTCATACACAAAAGGCATTGAAATTGTAATAGGTATGTGAAAGATTTATATCATGCTTCAAATAATAAACTGTGGTGAGATAGAAATCACCTTCTAAATTATGTATGAACCATAGAAGATATTTACATAATAATGCAACAAAAAATAATACAACCTCAACACACACAACCACTTAACCTATTGACAACTCCTCAGTAGGATTTATTGTATGAAATTTGTCATGTGTGTCTGTTTTTAAATGTAGTATTATTAAGATCAAAATAAATTTAGCATAATCAATGCATTCCAATATGTTGATTTATTATGAAACTATTTTATATTTTTTTAACAAATAAAAAGTCATTAAATATTGAATATTAAAGACCATAGTGAGTACTACTTATTTAATTGAATGTTTAAGAAGCTGAGTATTTTATACTAGCATCATTGATATTTCACTACTATATTCTGCATTCAAAATTGTGAGAGTAGTAATTAGTGAAATTTTATATCTAGTACACTTTAGTACAGTAAATGGGGTCATTATTTGACACCATGATATTGAAGCTGCCGATTTACATGTTTAATTTTAAATTAAATTGTTGATGCAATGATGAAATGTGATAAAGGTAAGTCTAAAAACAATGAGCATTGTAAATGAGAGAAATGTTGTTTTTTTCCTAGAATACGTCGGTAATAGAGGAGGCAGCATCTACGTTTCTATTAGTAGTAAGTACCTACCTAACTTTCGTATAATTAATATCTTTGGTTTGTTGTTAACCAAAAAAGACAGACTAATCTGTTTTAAACAATAAGTTCTAACTTAATATTTGTTGTAGAATTTGATGATCACGCTGTGAATGTGTAAGTAGGTACCAAGTTTTGTGGACGTAAAGTAATGGCTTATAAACAAATATTAAATACCTTGCTGGCTTGCTGCAATTTATATGAAGTAAGTATCAATTATTCTTACGGTTTATTATTATATTCACAAACTTATAACACTAATTACATTATTTTTTTTAAAAACTGAATTATTGCGTTGACACTAAATCACTTCGATGACACACAGACAGCTGATTTTTTACTTTTTTTACAAAATGTCAGCATCAGCCAGCGGCAGGCTTGCCATTTCGAAATTATAAGTTGCCGTGTTTAGGAATAAAAACTACAAAAAATTATTTTAAATAACATGTAAGTAAACGTATCATAAAAACATTATTTTTTACAGTCATCCATTACCATAAAGTTACTTTCTATATGTGTCAACTATTATTCAAATTAACGGACAAGCATAGTGTGTTTTAGAACACAGCAATGAACATATTGCCGTGTACCGTCTTTTATTGCTGAATAGCCGATTATTCGTTCGGTGAGTGAGAGCGCCGGCAGCCCAAATACCCCGTCGCACAGTAGATCAAAAATCGCCTTTCTTGGACATAGAGACTTGAATTAACAAAGCTCTTTTTTTTTGCTTGAAACGGGTTCTGTTGATCATTATTATACTAAAAAATGTCATACAAGACAATTGGAAGTACAAATGAACGAGATATAATTTTTTTTTGAAAAATTTGTATGGAGTTACCATGATAAATGAGGATATCTCTGTCATCACAAGGTTGGCCGTTATATCCTCGCACACGTATATAGTACTATTTATTTATGATTTTTTGACATACTTCGTATTGCAGTACCTCTTGCGATTTTTTAAAAAAAAATCGTTAAAGTTTTCAAAATATTTTTTCATGTTGATGACTACTTTTAATGCTTCAAATGTTTAAAATATGCAAATATTAGCTCTAGTTTTCAGTATCTTATAAATCATAGTATCAGTATCTATGATATCATAAAAGTTTATTTTGCTAAATACGTCTCAATACTAATGACATGATAATAATTAATTATGAAATTTAGTCACCTCTAAATACTCATTTGTTAATCACCTCAATTAGGTGATCACCCCAGATAGACTAAATACTGTACCTAAGTAATTAAAAAAACAAATGCTCCTTAATTTCACATTGGTTGTCGTAATGAGAGTAATTAGGAAAAAATAATACTCTCATAATTAGTCAATAACTATAAATAGTAAAAAATCAAATTCGTAGCTTCAGTTCATTTTGAGCATATCTGCTGCTAACATCTAATAGTACCTACCCTTACACCCTGTGGTTGCGCATAATGGAAAGTGTAATTACAAATTTGGACTTGTTTGTTATTTTGAGCGGTCAGAATCCTAAATTCGATCACGAAAAATTATTCGATTCGCTTGCTATTCGACTAGGCTCTAGCCTTTCTGATGAAGACAGTGTTACCTTAAAGGAATTTTGCCGTAAATTCACACGGGCTGTTCAAAAGAGATGGATAAAGTCCCACCGCAAACCTGAAATTTTTAGACGTTCTTATTCCAATTGGCTTTAGGCAAATATTGACTGGCCAAGCTGCGTACAAACAGATTTGCTCGTCTTATTTTCACCAGAGAAAGCACTGGGTTTGCTACTTTCATTAAAATTATCGAAATGGCAATACATTACTTTGAGGGAAATGACAATTCGAGAAGATTCGAAGGATATATATCAATCTTACTATAAAATTCAAAAGGCTAAGCTGCACTGCTACCCTCCGAAGAAATTTGTGACCGTAACGGATAGCTCAGCTACGATCACACTCCAAGCATTACTAGATTTAACAGTGACCAGGATTATCGAAAATCTTCCTAGTAATATTGATATACAAGGCAAGCAATTAATTTGAATATCAAAGTGGAGATTTGACGGTGCATCCAACCAAAGTAGGTACAAGCAGAAAATGGACAGTGAGCAAGATGATTCTAGCATATTTATGAACTCTTTGGTCCCACTTAAGTTGACAGCAGGAGGTGATGTCATATGGACGAATCCAAAACCCTGCTCATCTACATATTGTTGTCCAGTGCAGTTTAGTTTTTTGAAAGAGAGCAAACAAGTTGTATTAGATGAAAAGACTAGAATGGATAATGAAATTCAGGCTTTGATTTCTACAAAATACAAAGGAAATGAGATTAGTCATTAATTAATGATGACAATGATTGACGGCAAAATTTGTACATATCTTTCAGAAGCTAAATCAAATGCGGCCTGCTATCAGTGTTTGGCTAAGCCGACAGAAATGAATCAATTAAACATCGTAACGTCAAAGACTGTTTCTTCTGATTTGTATGAATTTGGATTATCGCCACTACATGCCCGCATTAATGTGATGGAATGTCTATTACACATCGCTTATCGCCTTGATTTTAAAAAGTAGTCTGCGAGAGAAGAATCAAACAAGGAGTTCTTATAGACAAGAAAAAAAAATATCCAAGATCGATTCAGAGATAATCTTAATCTTTTGATCGACATCGTTAAGCAAGGATCAGGCACAACTAACGATGGTAATATTGCAAGAAGATTTTTTGAGTTTCCTGATAAAACTGCAGCGATTACTGGACTAGATGAAAACTTGATTCACAGGTTTGCCGTGTTCTGCAGGCAATCACTTCTGGTGAGACAATAGATGTACCTAAATTTAAAAAATGTACCAAAATAACCGTCGAAAGATATGTGGAACTTTATAATAATTGGCATTATATGTCTTCAACTGTTCACAAATTATTAATTCATGGAGGGGATATAATAGAAAAAAATGCTGTTGTACCAATTAGGAGTCTTTCGGAAGAAGCGTCAGAAGCCTGCAACAAAGACTTCAGAAGATTTAGAGAATACCATTCAAGGAAGAAGAGTAGGCAAACATCTATCGAGGACATCCTCAATATGCTTATTCTCTCGTCTGATCCTCTTATTTCTTCAATAAGACGGAAGCTGGATACTCATAAGAAGCAGATATACTTTAAAGAAGTCTTAGACCTGCTCAAACTTCAAGAACCTCCGATAGAGTTCTTGGATGTAATGGCAACTGTAGAGTCTGATTCTGAAGTGGATTCTGATGGTGGCGAAGAAATTTAGAAAAAGCTATTTATTTATTTTATTATTGTTTTGAGTACTTTATTATTGTTATTTTATTTTTCAGTTCTATTTTACTTGTTTTTGATACATATTTATACCTATCTAAATAATTTTATTTTAATGTGATCTTTATTGTACTATTTTTTGTTTTACTTTTTTTTACGTAAATACAAATAAACATTTATCATTAGGTACAGTATTTAGTCTATCTGGGGTGATCACCTAACTGAGGTGATTAACAAATGAGTACTTAGAGGTGACTAAATTTCATTTAAAAGATAATTCATTATTACCATGTCATTAGTATTGAGACGTATTTAGCAAAACGAACTTTTGTGATATCATAGATAGGCACTATGATTTATAAGATACTGAAAACAAGAGCTAATATTTGCATATTTTAAACATTTGAAGCATTAAAAGTAGTCATCAACATGAAAAAATATTTTGAAAATTTTAACGATTTAAAAAAAAAATCGCAAGAGGTACTGCAATACGAAGTATGTCAAAAATCATAAATAAATAGTACTATATACGTGTGCGAGGATATAACGGCCAACCTTGTGATGACAGAGATATCCTCATTTATCATGGTAACTCCATACAAATTTAAAAAAAAAAAATATATTTCGTTCATTTGTACTTCCAATTGTCTTGCATGACATTTTTTTAGTATAATAATGATCAACAGAACCCGTTTCAAGCAAAAAAAAGAGCTTTGTTAATTCAAGTCTCTATGTCCAAGAAAGGCGATTTTTGATCCACTGTGCGTCGGTCCTCTTCCTTTTTCCTTTTCCTTACTCATCCCTCTCTCCGTGGTCGGCAACGGCTTGGTTGTATTTTCTTAGCATCATTACTACTGCGATGCTTGGAAAACACAGCCATCTTTATATGTTACGGTTACCACTTACCATCAGATAGGCCATAAGCTTGTTTGCCACCAAAGTTGTAGAAAAGAAATGGCAACACTAGGCACTGATAGAAATGCCAATCAAAATCAGACGATGGTAAGCCCACCAGGATTCATAAGGTCCATCTTTTGTTTTCACGGAAGATGGTTGTCATTTAATTTCATCCACATTTTTTCTATTTTTTATCATTGTATTATACTATTAATATCATCAACAAGAATATAATTCTAAACTTGACGCTGGCAGAAATAGCTGACACAATCGTCAGCTCTGTTGCCAAAAATAAAGGAGAAGAAGAAAAAGGATTCATAACTAAATAAATTCGGGGAGTCTATCTTTTGTTTTCACGAAAGATGGTTGTCATTTAATTTCATCCACATTTTTCTATTTTTTATCATTGTAATATACCTACCATTATTATCATCAACAAGAATATTATTCTAAACTTGACGCTGGCAGAAATAGCTGACACAATCGTCGGCTCTGTTGCCAAAAAAAAGGAGAAGAAGAAGAAGAACTAAATAAATTATTTCGTATTCAAGACTGTTTCAATATCTGTTGACTACTTTTTGAATTATTGAAATTGGACATTCCATTCAAAAGATATTACGAAATTAAAAATAACTATGAAAACAAAAAATAAACGCCACCGCGCCAGTGTGGTTCCCCACGCAGCGCAGTGAGCAACGCGGCGAGAGAGATTATCTTTATTTATCCCAAAATGATTAAAAAAATGTCCACCCGTGCAAAGCCAGGGAGAGGGGGGGGGGGAAGGAGGGGCTAGTTAAAAATAAAGCGGAAGAGCGGAAGGCTGTGTTGTATGTTTGAACGCGATAATGGAAATACCAATCGGATATGGACACCTAATTATTTTTGCGTATGATAGCTTAGTTCTTGGAAAAGGTTATAGGCTATGTATCATCACGCTACTGCGAAGGCAGCAGAGCAGTAACCAAAGACGCAGGTAAAAATGCGCCGCGGGAAGCTAGTCGTGTAAATAATGACACTATGATTGTAGCACGTTACAAGTCATGGCCACTGCCGTCAGAATTACTTGCAGTGGGATGCATCTGACTTCTTCCAGAGCGCGGTTCATTTGACTTATATCCAGGGGCGCCTGTGTTACTAGTTCTTGTTTCAGAACCACAGTTTTGTGTGCGCCATAATACGTGCGTTGTTTTGCATACTTGGAAGTACCACTCGTTTTCGTATGTTGAAGTGACTATTAACCACCATAGATACTGCAGTGCTTATGAAAAAGGTATCATCTTGTCTTTTGTTAAATGTACTTATAAGTATCTGAGATCAAGAGAACAAGATCTATAACTTTAATAAAGAAAGATTTCATGAATAAATTAGCAACACAGTTTTCAGATTTTTTATACGCTTTTTTTTATGTAGGTACATACTTATTATCCTACTAAAGTGTCGCCACTCTGCTTGATGGTTAGCAGTCAGTGGAATACAGGAGTGGTGGATATCATTCGAAGAGCTAAACTACTGTATGGTGGCCTCCACTATGGCGGCTATGTAGGATTATTAATGCATTTCTAAAACTATCAAGAACGCATTAGGTATGTATCTAAGTTAGTGCAACTTTACCTTGATAAACTCAAGGTAAATGAAATTGCACTCACAAAATGGTTTTTTAACGAGTAGATAAATATATAAATAAATACATCATCTAGACTTAACATAGATGGAAACTACATTATGTACTTAATCAAATTAGGTATATATATATATATAAATATTAATACTTACCTAAGTATATATTTATTAATAAGTGGTGTTTAAAATATATACTTTTGACAAATTAATAATAATACCCGCCCGAACAGCACGGGCCCGAGACGGCAGTGCGCGTGTTCCGCACGCGCCTCTCGACGGAGGGGGGGCTAGGCCCTAAAATTTATGTTCATGTCTCATGTACTTTCAGAGATACAAGTAAGTACCTTAGCAAAAGGAAAATCAAATTTTAATAGCGTTTTTCTCGGCATGTGTCAAGACCCCTACGTAGTTGATGCGATTATCATAAGCATGGCAGCATGCTTTTTAAGATAGTAAAACCACACTGGTTTCAGCATTAAAGGGCTGAATCGACCAGAGAAGTACTAACCTTTCATAGAGATCGACGTAAGAGTAATAGTAACGTATACTATTGCGTTTCGTTCGTTGAGTGAGAGTGCCGGAGGCCCAATTTCCCTCTTCCTTTTTCCTCACCACCCTTAATCTCTTCACCTATCCCACTCCCTTCATGGTATGCAGCGGATTTGCAGATTGCTAGGGACTCTGAGTGGTCTATGAGCTACAGTTACCACTTACCACTACGTGGGCTGTTTGCTCGTCTGCCACTATCGGCAATAAAAAAGAACGTAGTGGATAAGTAGTACCTATGCTTGTTTGATGTTAAAGTTGTAGGTGCCTATAGAAAAACCGCGTGAGTTACAGTCAAAGTACCGCGCCTAGACTAAGTCCGAGCTCATCGAAACCCAGATCTAGATCGCCGAAGCAGCGCAATTAGGTACAACACGGCATATTTATCTTAGCGTAGAAGCATATTTCGCATCGCATACTACGAGCGTCGTAATTACTGCACCTAACCAAGACCAGCGCAGCTCAACTTTTGTCATCCTTTGATGCGTCATTTGCAACATTCTGTTCTCATGGGTCCCTGGAGAAGCAATAAAAAATCTTTTGCAAAGTTGCTTTTTGAACTCTTTGCAGTTAGTAGGTACTTATACACGGCGATTGGATCGTATAATTAAAAGCAGGATTCCCAGGTCGTCAAACCTAATAGACAGACCAGTCAGTTAGGCCGGACATTTGGGTAAAAAGGCCGAACATTAGAATCCAGTGATGACCTAGAGTAGATACCGAGCGGGGGCCGACTGCAAAAGAAAAAGCCAAAATGACACGAGCGAGACTGAAGCGCCACCCCTTCATAGTGTAATTTAAAGAGTCTTGAATCAGACTTGGCACTTTCACTTTACAAGGTCAGCAGATATGGTATGTTTTTAGTAAGATAATGGACTGAAATGGACCTATGGTCTTTTGTTTTTTAATAAAATACTTACTGAGATTCTGTGTTTAAACTATTGATGGATTGTTACTGTTAATTCTTTTGATAACTTGTAACCGCTCATATTCATATTAATTTGGTATCTGTTTGACTAGGTGGATACAAGAAAGATCTATTTTTACGTAAATTAGTTTCCTTGTGTAGAAATAAACAGGAAGGGTGCGTCGATCTCAAAATAACTCTCAACAACGCGAGACTTGAACTTTTTGAATGCATTCATTATGCATCTTTCGTTCATAAATCATGTTTATTCTGTTATTCCAAATAGTTTAATTAGTGAAACTGTGAAATAAAAATGTCTAATGTTAAATTAGCGATAAGAGTCAGACCGTTTACAGAAAAGTAAGTTACGTATAAAATAAATTTGACGAAATGTTACTAAAATATTGTGAACAAAAGAACGCTGTGTTTTAAGATATTGTTTCTGAAATTGTGTTATTTAATTTTCAGAGAATTAAGGTCTGAAAAAGAGCGAATACCTGTCGTGTGTGTTTTAGACGCTAATACAGTTACAATAACTAATATTAAAGTGAGTAAGTAGGTATCTTTATACTAGAGTAGGTAATTTAATATTTTAGCTAAGTATATTGTATGTAAAATAAAGTTTTATTTATGAAAAATGATTTTAGAAACTACCTGTACCTACCTAAACCTAGGTAGGTATATGTATATATTATCTGACACCTAATCGCGTGTGTTACAATTTTAATTCTTACATAGTCCTTATATAAAAGTTGCAACACGCGATTAAAAAACTCTAAATTTCTTATATATATAGATATATGTACTTCCCTTACTTATCCAAGCCAAAGCCAGCCAGTATCCAAGCCTGTGAGTGAACGTGCGCGAGCATTGGCTGCACGTGAAGACACCGTTGTTGTAATTATAAATGATGGCTGTTGATGGTTTAGCCATAAGAGCATCGCGTTACTTAGATAGGTACTAAGTAGTTCTTCATTTGGTTGTATCCTTGTCATCGAAATGAACATAGTCAAATTAATAAGCTGAAATTGATTTATGACAAACATAATAGCAGTTAAGCATTTTTTTTAATTATTTGGAGATAGACGCTTCCTTCCTGTTGGCTCATAAACACAAGGAAAGTAGGTAGTTAACATAAAATGAGATATTCTTGTGACCGTCTCGTCATCGGTATTCTAACATGAATATAGACAGTTATTAAATAAATCACAGCAATAATATTATGTCATATACCCTTCTTATAATAAGGTGAAGCATTTTCCGATGAGTAATTCTTCAGTAGCTTTATTATATGTACCTAAAAAATAATAAATAAAATACATAAACAAAACAAAAAAAAAAAACCACTGCAGCAATCAGCAATCATAAGTCACTAATGATGATTTTGTAACTGAATCCGTTCCATTATTAATTAATTGGTAAAAATTAATGATGGTAATAGGTCTTATTATTATTTGATTAGGTACTTACCTACTTATTTAGTATCAGAATCATCTTAATGTAATATTAATATTATAACCAATACTTAAAATAACAGTATTTTCTCGTGCTCAGGTTAGTTTATCAGGCGCTGGCGATAGTCGGGAACGCATAAGACAGTACTATGCTGACTATACCTTAGACAGTTCTTGTCCCGTAACACAGTCTACTTATGCGTCTCAAGAGAAGGTTAGTACAATTTATAAACGAAAACTATACTAATATAATAAAGCGAAGAGTTTGTTTGTTTGAACTCGCTAATCTCTGGAACTACCAATCGCATTTAAATAATTATTATTACGTTTGGTAGCCCAGTTCTTGAGGACGGTTATATATAGGCTATATAATAAGATCTTTTGTACCTACATAATGACTGTAGTGAAATCAACAAGAAGCCATATCATAAATTAATTATCGTCTTTTTTAGGTATTCGAAAACATTGGCCGTTCCGTGATATCTAGTATAACACAAGGATGCTCGGTCTGCGTGTTAGCGTATGGACAGAGTGCCACAGGCAAGACGCATACCATGGTGGGCACCGACGCACAGCCAGGGTTGATACCCCGCCTCTGTAAAGCTTTGTATGAGAAGAAAACCGTGGATTATACCATTAGGTGAATCCTTGTTTCATTATTATTGTTATGATGTTTGTTTACTTTGTTCGTCTTTGAGAGTAACATATACCTAACTAATATCTAAACACTAATTTCATTGAGCGATAAAGAATCACTTCCGAAAGCGACAACAGACAGTAGGTATCTTTAGAAACTCTATCAGTTTAAAAATGACGTCCACCTGGACATAGGTCTCTTTTAAGGATCAATCTAAGTAGGTAGCTACCTATATTTTGGACTGGTGACCGCATAGTTTTGCAAAAAAGAACATTTAATAAAATATAGGTATTCTGCGTAACGACCGTTAGACTTCATACTAAGCATGCTTTAGGCTATAGCCGATAAATTATCTCATTAGGTTTTATGCTAATCAATATGAACCATACTTGATGACTTCACAGAAACTGTACCTACAGCGCCAGTTGATCTTATAACAATAATATGAGCCTATTACCTACTGTCCCACTGCAGGGCTGAAGCCTCATTTCATGCAAATAAATCATGAGCATTGATCACCTCGCTCGCTTACGGCAAAATGGCAATTTCGAACGTTTTCTTGTAAGTCTAGTTTTCCTTACTATGTTTATCTTAGAAAGTAGGTATCAGGTAGGTAAAAAGTCACAGTAGTAGGTACTTGCCCATTTTTTAATCCACGTGTTTCGTACCAATCGGTTGCCTTAACCACTGTGCCATCACAACACGGTCTTATTTTATTGTCACGAAAACAAGTTCATTAACGTGGTGCTTTACTTTCTGGGGCATGTGCATAGGCAGAGCAACCCTCTGCGTAATCATCAAACTCTGCATTCCGATGCTTTGCCACAATGCGTGTGACCTGCATTGAGTAAAGTTGCGCAACTCTACATTCGTAACCCACATCAGTGTTATAGGTACCTACTTACTTGTTTAGTTTCATGTGCAAATCTCTACATAGTATGGAGAAAATTAGCTTATTTCTTTTGTCTGTTTCGCCGCTAACTTCTTCTAAACCACGCAACGAACTTTAATATGGTGTTCAATATCGTGTATATTTTTTTCCTAGAAGGAAAGCCGAGAATTTCAATGATTTGTAATCATATGGTAAAAACATATTAGGTAAATGAACTACATATTATTATGTGCGAAGCCGGTCTGTCTCGCTAGTTTCGTATAACATATTACTTAGCAACATAATCATGATGTAGGCAAAGCAGTTGGCAAAAGTCAAGATCAAACTCATTAATTTAAAATTCTGATCGCTTGAATGACACTTCTATTAAAATTTTTAGTATGCTCCTTCATCTGCATTTACAATTTTGTAGAGCATTTGCTATAGTCGCTGAGATACATAGACATTTTCAATACCTGTCTGCCTCATTTTCAATACGTGTGTTAGGTATGAAAAAGTAAAAAGTAAGTTACCCATCATACAAAGGTTGTTCCACGATGCGAAGATTATACATATTATATTCTGAACAACAAACAAAATGGATTGTACAAATGTAATTAAAAATACAATAATACGCAAATTTAATATCAGCAATCATTTGCTTTTTAAAAAATTCGACGTCCGTGAAATAATGGCGCGACACCAATTTCATTTCATTTTGACAATAGCATCGCGTGACCTCACACCTATGGCTTCTTCACACGGCATGCATAAATGATAGCAAATAATTTACTTTCCAAAAACAAACTGCTTTTGGAAATGGACGCCAAGATTATACAGTCAAGTAAACAACAGCTGTTGTGGAATACTGGAAAACGGCATTGAAAACTATTGACTAGTATTTGACTCTTGGAACATAAGTAGGTATATTTTTATTGCTAAGAGTCAGAAGAGCAAACCTACACTACTGCTCATGCAGCTCAGAAGTAATAATTAGTTATATCTATGGAACCTGCACCTGTTAATATATATCATCTTATTGGTCAACTAAAATAATGCTAATTACTTAATCTGATGAGAAACAGACAGTTCGAGTATGAAGTTTTGTAAGACAGTCGTTGTTCTCTACCTCTCCATTATCACGTAGCATAAGTCAGACACTTTCTTTGCCTATATTTCAATCTTGACATAACATTTACTTTGTAGCGGCCAGGGACGGGACACACTGTGCTTACATTGCAATGCTGTGTGCTGAGTCTTGTAGTGCACTAATATTATTAAGTATTTAATGTATTAATCTGGTACCAGGAAATTATAGTATGGTTTTATAATGAAGTAATTTAATTAAAGAATCCCACAACACTTAACCATACCCTACAACTTTTTCCCCAAGTGGTAGACAAATAGATATTTATAACACCCGCGTTTAGATATATGTTCTACACACATATTTAGCGGAACACAAAAAATAGACCAAATATTCTTTTTGTGCCACAATGCTGGCTGGATTCATTTGATTTAAATTACGCTCCTGACTGCTGTCCAAGCCAGAAATGAGCTTGAGGAAGTTCGAGGTGTAGCAGTAAGTGAGCGTACAGTACGAAGAATGCTCAAAGAAGCTGGGTTTGATTCGTTCGTGCCTGCCAAAACTCCAAGGCTTCAGGTACACGTACACCGTGTTTAGTTCTTTGTAAAAGTGAGTCTGTTACCATGTACCGGACACGATATCACGACATGTGCTTACGAATTTCTCTACAGAAAATCCCATTATTACTAAACCTTTTATTTTCCTCCTATATTAACAAACTTATACCTAGAATTTGTTTTAAAATTGGTCTGCTTGTAGATATTAGTGACGTGAATCTAATTAAGAATTTAAGCCTATACCTATCATTCAGTTGGACCTTGTGCCACTTAGACATACCCATTCTTACGACACTAATACGAGTATGCATAATATTATTATTTATGTAATAAAATTATATAGATGAGACGAAAAATATGATATTTATCTACATAAATATCATATTTTTCGTACTACTTAAAATTTTGTGTGTTATTGAGAAACAAATAAATACCAGTAGAATCATAAACATAAATCAATCTTTTATAATAACTAAATGTCAATTTGTAGTGGCAAATATAGTTAGTACCTAGTAATGACATTGGCAAATGATATACTAAAAAGAAATGTTCATCATCATCATCTCCGTCGTAAGACGTCCGCAGGTGAACATAGGTCTCCCTATCGATTTCCAAAAAGTGCCATCTGTCCATTATACTGGTACCTCAAAAGCAGTGTTGCCTATTTCAAAAATAGTAGATATCACCTTGTTCTCAACCTTAATGAAAATGTTAAAATTAATTAATCCTTTAACTTCATGAGATTAATAAAAACATAGTGAATCTTCTGGCCTGGCATTACTGACTATAGATTGAAACATGTACTCGTATCTGTCGCAGGCAAATTGTAGAAACCTGCCGTTTACAATCTGCCTCGGTACTTTGTACACGCTCGCTGTCTTCGGCGATATGTAATATGCCGAAGGCAGATTGGGTTAGGTTAGGTTAGAATTGTGACTATTTTTATTTGTTGTCAAACTATTTTAAACATCACCAATTAGCCATACACTTTGCTCGTAACTTATCTGGCGTTATATAAAATGCCGAGGCAGATTGTACCTAAACGGCGGATTCATACAATTTGCCTGCGACATATCCATCCGTACGCGTACCTAGTTACCTACAGACTAAGGTTGTTGACTGTTTAACTTGCATAAACAGTATAAAACAATGCGTAAAATATTACGTCTGTTTTATGATTTGCTTATACAATAACCACTTAACTAAAACAAATGTCTAACACATCAACATTTTATTGATTACCTACCCTATCATCATATGTAAGAACAACGTAAGTACAGCTGCAAACTACAGCACGAACACCTTTAAGGCATATATTTAAGACTCATTTTTTGTAACGTCTCTGATGCAGTTACGTTTTTTGTTAATTGACAGTAAAGATTACAGGTCAAGTTCGAATTACTGCGAACATTCACTAAACACAGGTTTTGGTTTAGCCAGTCATTTGCCAAAGTTCAGTATGCCAAGTTCAAATAATCTATGTCAATTATATACTTTGGTGGTAACCTTAACGTAATTCATATCAACTAAAAGTTAAGCAAGATTTTTTTCATTCAAGCTAGCGTAGTAGCAACAAGATCTGAAGCACAGAAAACATTGGTAGTACTTACTTACTTCGTAATATGTTATGTGCTTTGTAGGGTCTAGTCTCAGGTCTAGGTTTTGGTAAGACTCGGAGAAGATAGTTATGTAGGTACGTACAGCACATAACAATATCAATATCACACAAAACTTTGTGTCCTGTTACATGCACACTAAACTATTTTACTAATACAAAGTCACTCACGGGTATGATTATACTGTCTTCACCCTTATGTTTTATTTCAGAAATTTCTACCTGCATGCTATTATTTATTAATTTCTGAAAGAGAGAGCTGCTTCATCCCAGCTTTATTAAACTGTTTTAAAATTATTAACTATCTAATATTAAGTATGTGTGGTTACTGTTGGTTTGACTACACCGTTGGTCTAGTGGTTAGTGTAACTGACTGCGACGCCGGGTGTCGTGGGTTCGATTCCCGCGGAAGGCAAATATTTGTGTGATGAACATTTGTATTTGTCTTTAGTCTGGGTGTTTTCTATGTATTATAAGTATGTATTTACAAAAAAAAAGTATGTATATGTATTATATTTCAGTTATCTAGTACCCATAACACAAGCTCTGCTTAGCTTGGGACTAGACGACAGTGTGTGATAGTGTCCACATATTATTATTATTATTATTACTGTTATTTTAATCGCAGTTAATTATTAATAATTTTGTGGTTTCTTGATGATCTAGAGCTGAAGACATCTGCTATCGTACATGTGGCTTTGCGATTGATAGGTACCAATGTGATTTTATTAAAGTCATAGTGCTTTCAAAACTTACCTTGCATACCTATTACTAAAATACGTTTCGCGAAAGAAATCTTATGGAAGCCTGGACTTAGATTTAATAAGTTTACCTAAGTCTGAAATTGCTTATACCATTGTTTACCGTACCGTAATGTTAAACAGATAAAAAAGCTACCAAGGACTAATGAAGCAGTTAAATAATCTTTAATACTCAATCACTCATTGTAAGCAACGCATACCTAAACTTTTAGTTCGGAATTAGTTGTAGTTGATTTGTCCAAAAGTTTTTACCTTTATTCCTCCTCGGTGATATATAGTCAGTAGTATTCGATTAAGTTTGAATGGTAATAAAGAGGCACCTTCCTGAGCCAAGGTTGAAACGACACGCGAGACTTTAACACCCTGCCATCATCGCCTTATCTGTACTAATATCTCCCTGCTCATGAACATGTGTCAGGTTATGGCTGTGCGATTGGAAATATGTCTATTTGTAAAGATTGTTCTAGAATAATATTGTTGTATGTAGGGTAGTTAACATAGAAAACTTAAGGTGGTTCCGACGAAATTTCGACGAAATCCGCGACTTTCATCTCGATAATTGAGTAGATTCTAATGCTATTTATTATTATTTTTTTTGCCAACAATATACTTTGATTCATGAACTTTAGAATAGTAGAAGAATTATTTACAATAATTGATTATATAACTTATACCAACGATATTAAAACAACGTGATTTCACTTATTTCGAAATATTACTTTTTAATTACTATAGTTATAAATATAAAAGTTATATTGAATCAACCGGAATAAACCAAATGTCAACTCTGTAGGTTTATTTCATTTATTAGGATAATGTTTCAATAGTTATTGATAATTTGGCTGAATCAGCGTCGCAGGGGCTCTGCGCGGGCGACGGGAGGCAGAACGGCAGAGCGGCGCAAGCCCTTCTGACGGACGGACGTATGCGGTTTTTTTTTAAATTATTTACGTAATTCAATAATTGCAAATAAATAATATCAAAAAAAAAATATTATATTGATAGATTTAGTGTTGCAAATAAATTAGATTAGTTATTTAGATTTTTTTAGTGTATTAAATACGTAGGTATTTACCTACATTTATTATTATTTTTCATCAAAATGACTAAAATTTCACGACTGAAACAAATACAAATGCAAAAGATTCAACACATGAATATCCTGTAAGTAGGTATATACCTACCTTCATATTTTTAGTAAAATACCTTCTTTGAGATACTGACCTAGGATATCCTTTAATTATGTTTAGTTCCACGTAAACTAGGTAACAGGTGGTGAGCCTATTGTCGCTCGTGATAAGATCAAGGCAACACCAGGCCTCAAGAATCAGTAAATTCCTGCTGTTATATACCCTAGGGGTATGAATATGAGCTTGCTACAATATTGTCTATGTCTACTATCATTTCGAACTAGGTGTGTGGTAGGTGGGCACATGAGTAAAATATCTAACTTGGATATTTACTCATGTGGCAAGGGCGCTTTCCGATTCCGACCGAGGCGACGCGACGACGGCGACGCCGGCGTAGGTACGAGGTGCTTCGGTCGGAACACGAACGTCGGCGTCGGTCGTACAACTAGCATAGAACTCAAATTACAATGATTATACGTGACATGCGTCGGTTTGCGACCTAGTTAGGTACCTACACAAAACAACCATACACGCTGCTGTTAGCTACCTAACTATCTACGTTATCTTGCACGAGCATAAATACCTATACATTCTATATATACATACGGTGTGTACTTGAATATTCTATCGGTAAGTAATACCGATAAAATATTCAAGTATTTACCTCGTTAGATTTTTTTTCATGAGCTGATAAAATCAGTGATAACGATAAGATACTAGGCTAAAGTAAATACCTACCCTTCTACTTTCAATGCATCTTATTTTGATTTATTTATTTGATTGCAAGAAAGGAAGAAAAAAGGCTTTACAAAACGTCTTAGTCTCTAACCAAACTAAAATATTTGAAGACTGTGAAATTATCACAATTAGGTAAATTAAAAATCCTACTCTCTGTTCCTTTATTATCGTACTATATGAATTTTTAATCCTAAAATTAAATAATATATTGTTGAGTGTCTACTGGACATAACAAAACTAATACCGTATTTTTCGAGTAATAGGTGTATGTAGAAAGTAATAGACCCGGCACGGTGGCACAGTATAAAGAATTCTACTCTTTTTTGTACAGTCTTTACCTAACTAGGTAAAGGCAAAAGAATTATGGTTTAGCACTCTATGTATGTATGTATGTATGTATGTATCTTTATTATATTATATTATAAGTGTATGTACTGTAAAACTACCCCGTGACGTCGTCCGCATGGATCCGTTACTTAGCGATAATATTACATTAGTTCTACTTTACCGATTTTGCATTATATTATACATTTACAATACTACAATATGTACGTACATACAAATATATGTATGTACACATATATTTGTATGTACATATTGAAGTAATCTATACTTATAATGAATCTCTAGCGAGGTAATTTTCACGGTACATCCAAATCACTCAAACAGTGGGTACAATGCGTCTACTTTGGCAATTGTTCGTGTTACTTATTTTGCTAAGGGTACATGATATTGTGTACCTTACGTACGGGCACTTACTAGAAGATAATCAACATTTATTTATTTATTGAAAAAGTATTTACAATATCATTACAGATAAAAACCCAATACGATATCATAAAAAACCTAAAATTAAAAACACTAATTACTAAATAAATATATCTACTTATCCAATACTATACATTTTTGTGCAACATCCTTGAATTTTGATAGGGTACATTGAAAAATATCAATTTCTATAGAAATAATGATATACACATAGGAATGATGACGCTTTGTTTAAAGCATGTGTAACTGAAAATCCTTATCAGCTCCGTCATTTGAATTCAGTTTTGCTGGTGAATGGTGCTGTTTCAAATTCAGTGCAGTGGTGGCCATACAGAGTAAAGATACTGTGGGAGAAAAAGGAAATAAAGAGGACCGAGGAGGTAACTATGCCTTCGGACCACTGACTTTCAGACAAAACTTACACTTTACGTCGTTATGTACATCTCCAGCCAAACCGTCCCGCTTATTCTAAAAGATCTACTTCCGTAAAATTTTTGCTAGCTATACAATATACAGAACGATTTACTGAAGTTATATTTGTGATATCCAGTTGAACCGAAAATAAATAAGGAAAATGAAAATATGTTAATTCATATAGGTTAATTAAATTAACACTTATGAACGTCAAAGTTTACAAAATGTCAGCAAATTAATCTACAACCAGTTCGCTGACAAAGTAGAGCCATGAGAAGAACTGGCAAGAAACTCAAGCCACTCATTTTAATCGCCAGGTTATTACAATTTTTGTAAGTTACAGTTTCAAGTAGCATGCAAAGTGACACAGGCAATACACTTAACTCTATAGGTAATTAAATACTTACAGCTTTCTATGTTGCAAAGAAAAAATAAAAAGTAAAATGCGTGCTTTACAACAAACATTGCTGCCTCAATTTGCATATTGCTACAAAAGTACGAAAAGTCAGGGAGAAGTCAAGAGGAGTCAAGGGAAAGCCAGGGAGAAGCAAGGGAGAAGTGAAGAGAAAGTGAGGGGAATGTGAGAGGAAAGTGAGAGGAAAGTGAGAGGAAAGTGAGGAAAGTGACGGGGAAGTTAGGGGAAGTGAGGGAGAAGTGAGGTGGAAGTGCGGGAGAAGTGAGGGGGAAGTTAGGGGAAGTTAGAAGTGAGGGGAAGTGAGTGGAAGTGAGGGGAAGTGAGTGGAAGTGAGGGGAAAGTGAGGGGGAAGTGAGGAGGAAGTGAGGAGTGAGGGAAAAGTGAGGAGTAAATGAGGAGGAAGTGAGAGGAAAGTGAAGGGGAAGTAAGGGAGATGGGAGAGGAAGGGAGGGGGAAGGGACAAGGCAGGAGCTCTCGAATGCAGGGAAAGGGATAAGAAGTGATAAGAAGGGAGAAGAAAATGAGGGGAACGAAGGAGAAGAAATGGGGAAGTGCTAGAGAAGAGAGGAGAAAGCGAGGAGGCAAGGTAGAGAGAAGTGGAGGAAAGGGCAAGAGATGCTCGAGGAGAGGCAAGGGATGCTGAAGGAGGTGAAGAGGAGAAGAGGGAGGTGAGGAGAGAAGCGGAAACTGTGGAGAGTGGAGAAAAAGGGCGATAGGGAATGAGGGGAAGGGAAAAGTTATTGTAGTGAATATTTGCCTTTGTGTATTGTATTTTTTTTTTACGAGGGATATCTTTAGGTAGGTGAAAGAGGGTCTGTATGAATGGGAGATTAAAAATACTATGGAAAACAGTATTTAAACAATATAAAAATGTCTATTGGAAAAATCAATATTCACGCGAGCGAAGCCGCGGGCAAAAGCTATCTATATACATAAAAGCAAAAGGTCACTCACTCACTCATCACGAAATCTCAGAAACAACAAGTGCTAGGAATCTCAGACTTTGCATGATCGTTCCTATTAGGATATAGGTGCTCACTTAGACGGGATTTTGCAAAATCCATCCTCTATGGGTGTATAAAGGGGTGACAAAGTTTGTATGAAACTTCTATAGTTTTTATAGTAGGATTACCAAATTACTAGAAAATACTCTTTTTTTAATATTCAGAAACTACCCTTATTAAGTGAGCAAATAAGAGTCGAAGTTTGTGTGAAAGTGGTTCGTCAGTTTTAGCGGTAGCGGGTTTAAATGAGATTCGCCATAGAGATGGATAATACTGATATTTATTACTGATACAATGTACGGTTGCCGTAAAATCTGGCACCCATCTGAATTTTCACGCGAACGAAGTCGCGGGCAACAGCTAGTCTATAATATGTATGTATTTACAAAAAAAAAAAGTATATAAGTAGTATATCAGTTGTTTAGTACCCATAACACAAGCAAATATAATTGCTTAATTTGGGGCTAAGATGGCTCTTTGTGAATGTGGTAGAATATTATTATTATATTATAGTTATAAGGTGCATTTTATGCTTTTTGTTTAATTATCTCAATTTTGGCATATGTGTGGATTGGTTCCTTTTTGCATAAGTAGGTCCAATTGTTTTTTTATGCTTATTAGTTTAAAGTGTAAGTTAAACTTACTTGTGATTTTTATTATTAGTATCTACATTTGTTTTTATTATAAAGTGGTTTGTAAGTTAATTTAAATTTTATAAAAACCATGTTTTAAATTTATAATAATTGATGCGATACCTATAATCTTGTTTTAAGGAAAGTTTTGTGTTAGTTGTAAGTTTAAAAAATGAGTGTATTTTAATAACTTTTAACTTCAGTTTGATCGATAATGATCTAATACTTTATAATTCTGTTGCGTTAAAATGCCGTTAAACTATAAGGTTTTAAGTTTAACCGCGTTTAAGCGTAACAATGAATCAAGTTTTGTACTCTTATTTAAACACATTTATAGACTACCAGACTTAAAAGCAGTGAACGGACGTTAACCACGTTTAACATGAGGTAGTTCCACAAGTATTAATGATAAGCTAAATTGACATTATGTGCTATACCGACATTTTAGTTACAATTAAGTTCTTTTGTTTTTTAGGTTTTTAACAAACAATATTTTTTATGAAATAGAGACACTAAAATGCCGTTACGCTAAGCGTAGTGGCATTTTAGCCGCTGATCTATTAGATTTTTGTAACACCAATGGTATACTAAAACGCAAAAAAACGTTTTATTATAAAATTTAATTATATTTACAAACTGACAGGAGAATAAATTGAAAGTATTTCATTTGATCTATATCTTGGTACCTTTAAATCTCAAATAATTGTTGTCATTTGTAAGTGACAACGGTTTCAATTTTTGCCGCGTTTTTTGAGTGTTTACTCAAAACTCGACTTTGGCAGTTAACGGCATTTTAGTTATACCACGGTAGAGCTGGATTTTGAGTTTATTGGTTTAACCCACAGTAGTTATTTTTATTTCTACTACATATTTAACAAACGTCATGAACACCTAAACACTCATCTTTGCTTTCGCTACTATATAAATAATAAATATATAAATAATATATACTAAAAAATATACATACTTACTAAACGAAATAATAAAAGATACTAAAAAAATAATTCATTATTTTCGCGTCTATCAGATTTTAGCTCTGCGGTTTCGGACAAGTAAGGTCATTGTCTTATAGTTGTGCTACTGCTACTTGACGCTAGAGGGCGGACTCGCACGCAATGTTTTTTTCGGGTGAGGCGCGGGGTGGTGAGGAAGCGAAACGCTCAAGGTCATATGTGACGGAACGCCCTTAAAGACTTGACTGTTTATCGCTTACGACACCTTGTATTTAGGCAAATAAAACAAATCAGCTCCATCAGTTATGACTGTAACTCTTGTATTAAATCAGTATTAACAGAGTAGAAGCCGTGCGAACACGGAACTTTGGCACTCAGAAGTCCCGGGGATTAAACGGAATTTAATCAGAAGTAGGTAATTGTCATTAAGTCTTCGAGACGTACAAGCACAGAAGTGGGATAACCACATTATAAGGTTGTAACAAGTCTTGGCTAAGTTTATTTAGTGCTGCCACAACAATGCACAAGACCTCCGATAATGTTTTTTTTTTAATTTGATCTCGTTATCTAGTAAATAAACTAGTTTACGCAGTGTTGACAGAGCCTTACCTAGGCTAGGTTTCTTTTATCAAGATTAACTGTACGTATGCGTCATTAAGAAAACTTATATTTGCGTTAACCTTGTAGTATGCATGACAAACAACGCACAATATTTCAAAATGTGGGACTTAAGGGCGTTCCGTCACATATGACCTTGAGCGTTTCGCTTCCTCACCACCCCGCGCCTCACCCGAAAAAAACATTGCGTGCGAGTTCGCCCTCTAGCGGCAAGTAGCAGTAGCACAACTATAAGACAATGACCTTACTTGTCCGAAACCGCAGAGCTAAAATCTGATAGACGCGCCAATAATGAATTCTTTTTTTAGTATCTTTTATTATTTCGTTTAGTAAGTATGTATATTTTTTAGTATATATTATTTATATATTTATTATTTATATAGTAGCGAAAGCAAAGATAAGTGTTTAGAATCATGACGTTTGTTAAATATGTAGTAGAAATAAAAATAACTACTGTGGGTTAAAACAATAAACTTAAAACCCAGCTGCTGTGAAATGTATTACCTGATCAAAAAAGCCGTTTAAAACGATTTTTATGAATTATTGAATACAAAAAAATATTTAATAATATATATAATATTAATATTTTTTGAAGTCGCTTAAAAATTAAGTCCCAATGACAATACACCATTGTGATAAATTCCTATAATTGACATGATATGTATTCTTCAACTAATACTAGTGCACTTTAGTTTAGTAACCCTGCCGAGTTTATACTTATTAGTTATAGTTATATATATATATATATATAGGTTTTTTGTACATGAACAAACTAAAACATTTTGGCTTAAAAAATGTATTAACATCCAATTAATATTATAAATGCGAAAGTTTGTGTGTGTGCACGTATAAAACGTTTGCGTACCTCATTTTCATTTATATTTTTACTATTTGCAATAGTGTCGCTAGTATCATGAAGCCGCTGTGCTAGCAGTTTGAGACAATTTCTATTAAAATAGCAGAGGAGTGCGTTACCCCAGCAAAATGTTGATAAAAATGTGCTTATAAGAGGTGAGAGTATAACAGATAATTAGTGCGTCGTAAGGAGTAATTTGTTTGCCTATAGCAAAATTTGTTTGCATTATAGTTTTAAAGTTTATACTTATATCGAATATTAACAGTTTATATAATACTTACATAGAAACATTTATTACAGTTCACATGTTGCCTTTACCTTTTGTAGCAATATGCAAATTGAGGCAGCCTGTAAAGCACACATTTTACTTTTTATTTTTTCTTTGCAACATAGAAAGCTGTAAGTATTTAATTACCTATAGAGTTAAGTGTATTGCCTGTGTCACTTTGCATGCTACTTGAAACTGTAACTTACAAAAATTGTAATAACCTGGCGATTAAAAAGAGTGGCCTGAGTTTCTTGCCAGTTCTTCAATTCTTCTTCTTAAAATTCTTCAAATAATTCTTTTAAAATTGTTCTTCAGTTTGTCAGCGAACTGGTTGTAGGTTAATTTGCTGACATTTTGTAAATTTTGACGTTCATAAGTGTTAATTTAATTAACCTATATGAATTAACATATTTTCATTTTCCTTATTTATTTTCGGTTCATCTGGATATAACTTCAGTAAATCGTTCTGTATATTGTATAGCCAGCAAACATTTTACGGAAGTAGATCTTTTAGAATAAGCGAGACGGTTTTTTTTTTTTTTTTTTTTTTTGGCTGGAGATGTGCATTTAACATGTACACAACGACGTAAAATGTAAGTTTTGTCTGAAAATCAGTGGTCCGAAGGCATAGTTACCTCCTCGGTCCTCTTTATTTCCTTTTTTCTCCCAGAGTATCTTTACTCTGTATGGCCACCACTGCACTGAATTTGAAACAGCACCATACACCAGCAAAACTGAATTCAAATGATGGAGCTGATAAGGATTTTCAGTTACACATGCTTTAAACAAAGCGTCATCATTCCTATGTTGATTATCTTCTAGTAAGTGCCCGTACGTAAGGTACACAATATCATGTACCCTTAGCAAAATAAGTAACACGAACAATTTCCAAAGTAGACGCATTGTACCCACAGTTTGAGTGATTTGGATGTACCGTGAAAATTACCTCGCTAGAGATTCATTATAAGTATAGATTACTGCAATATGTACATACAAATATATGTGTACATACATATATATGTATGTACGTACATATTGCAGTATTGTAAATGTATAATATAATGCAAAATCGGTAAAGTAGAACTAATGTAATGTTATCGCTAAGTAACGGATCCATGTGGACGACGTCACGGGGTAGTTTTACAGTACATACACTTAAAATCAGAAATCAGAAATCAGAAATTTTATTTGTTAACATAGGTACATAACAAAGGTCTTGAGATCATAAAAATAGTGCGCTATGTTTTGCCTACATACAAGGCATACAAACATTTTACAATAAGTTTATATATATAATATAATAAAGATACATACATACATACATAGAGTGCTTAAACATAATTCTTTTGCCTTTACCTAGTTAGGTAAAGACTGTACAAAAAAGAGTAGAATTATTTATACTGTGCCACCGTGCCGGGTCTATTACTTTCTACATACACCTATCACTCGAAAAATACGGTATAAGTTTTGTTATGTCCAGTAGGCACTCAACAATATACTATTTAATTTTAGGATTAAAAATTCATATAGTACGATAATAAAGGAACAGAGAGTAGGATTTTTAATTTACCTAATTGTGATAATTTCACAGTCTTCAAATATTTTAGTTTGGTTAGAGACTAAGAGGTTTTGTAAAGCCTTTTTGTTCTTCCTTTCTTGCAATCAAATAAATAAATCAAAATAAGATGCATTGAAAGTAGAAGGGTAGGTATTTACTTTAGCCTAGTATCTTATCACTGATTTTATCAGCTCATGAAAAAAAATCTAACTAGGTAAATACTTGAATATTTTATCGGCATTACTTACCGGTAGAATATTCAAGTACACACCGTATGTATATATAGAATGTATAGGTATTTATGCTCGTGCAAGATAACGTAGATAGTTAGGTACCTAACAGCAGCGTGTATGGTTGTTTTGTGTAGGTACCTAACTAGGTCGCAAACCGACGCATGTCACGTATAATCATTGTAATTTGAGTTCTATGCTAGTTGTACGACCGACGCCGACGTTCGTGTTCCGACCGAAGCACCTCGTACCTACGCCGGCGCCGGCGTTGCGGTCGTCGCGTCGCGTCGGTCGGAATCGGAAAGCGCCCTTGCCACATGAGTAAATATCCAAGTTAGATATTTTACTCATTTGCCCACCTACCACACACCTAGTTCGAAATGATAGTAGACATAGACAATATTGTAGCAAGCTCATATTCATATCCCTAGGGTATATATAACAGCAGAAATTTACTGATTCTTGAGACCTGGTGTTGCCTTGATCTTATCACGAGCGACAATAGGCTCACCGCCTGCTACCTAGTTTACGTGGAACTAAACATAATTAAAGGATATCCTAGGTAAGTATCTCAAAGAAGGTATTTTACTAAAAATATGAAGGTAGGTATACACCTACTTACAGGATATTCATGTGTTGAATCTTTTGCATTTGTATTTGTTTCAGTCGTGAAATTTTAGTCATTTTGATGAAAAATAATAATAAATGTAGGTAAATACCTATGTATTTAATACACTAAAAAAATCTTAATAGCTAATCTAATTTATTTGCAACACTAAATCTATCCACACAATATTCTTTTTTTGATATTATTTGTTTGCAATTATTGAATTACGTAAATAATTTTTAAAAAAACCGCATACGTCCGTCCGTCAGAAGGGCTTGCGCCGCTCTGCCGCTCTGCCTCCCGTCGCCCGCGCAGAGCCCCTGCGACGCTGATTCAGCCAAATTATCAATAACTATTGAAACATTATCCTAATAAATGAAATAAATCTATAGAGTTGACATTTGGTTTATTCCGGTTGATTCAATATAACTTTTATATTTATAACTATAGTAATTACAAAGTAATATTTTGATATAAGTGAAATCACGTTGTTTTAATATCGTTAGTATAAGTTATATAATCAATTATTGTAAATAATTCTTCTACTATTCTAAAGTTCATGAATCAAAGTATATTGTAGGCAAAAAACAAAATGAATAAATAGCATTAAAATCTACTAAATAACGAGATGAAAGTCGCGGATTTCGGCGAAATTTCGTCGGAACCACCTTAAGACCTATAATGTCCAAGACACGTCTCTGTAGAATTCTGCTTTAATAATGGTCCGCCTTTTTGCACTTAGTTGTCAGTAGTGTTGTTGGCAGATACACACATGAGAGTTTTGT
This sequence comes from Parascotia fuliginaria, assembly GCA_963082885.1. NCBI lineage: Eukaryota > Metazoa > Arthropoda > Insecta > Lepidoptera > Erebidae > Parascotia > Parascotia fuliginaria. The sequence goes on from OY720188.1 coordinate 10,958,305, forward strand.
TAAATAAGTCTAGCTTCGAGAAAGAGGTCTCTGGTTCAAGAAGTTACATTAAGTTCTTGTGTTGCAAGACTATGGTCTTTTAGCAATGACCATATTATAGTTAAGACGTGGTTGTTAAGGTAGGTATAGATCTTAATCCTCAGCAGAGCGACTATATTAGGCATCTCCTAGCAGATAGTATTATTAAAATATGATCTATGAACGGAACCACAGAAAAGTTAAAGTGACTGTCTTAACTCTCACTCACTTAGCATAAGTACTGAAAAATGGCACATAGCTGTTATAGAACTCAATCGGTATTAAGTTTCAAGAACATTATAAGAAAACCGCTAGACTACTAAAATACTGGCTATATATCGAATTTGAACGAACTGTAACAAATCGACAAATAATTATATCTTTAAAATATCTAAGAATACATGTTGACATACTATTGAAATACAAGTTGTAGAATTTATATTAATAATTTTTAGTATGTAAGTGCTAAACATTAACTTCTTTGTTTTGTTTGTAGCAATGTATCATATAACGTAGATAGTTTAGGGGAGTGTGGGGGTGTCAGACCGCGTTTTACAAAGGCTTCAGTCCTCCCTTAGCGACTCGTAGCCGCGACCGCGTCGCCCTATGTCAGCCGTGTGTCAACCGGACGATGTACCTTTCGTTTAAATCGTGAATAAAATTATTTTTAGGGATATAATAATAGGTAAGTAGTTTCGTGTTACTCAATATTTTCAGAATTGCTATGCTTGATTATATTATCTTATACTAATTCAGCAAAAACTTCATTATGAAGTTTTTGCTGAATTAGTATAAGATAATTTTATTAAATAGATGTAGTTTCGTATCTGAGTGTGCTATGTGTACGTGTAAATGTATGGTTGTAAACCCTCCTAGGATGCAGGACATCTGTCCTGTTCGGCAAAAATATATATGTATTTTTAACGGCTGTTAATCTTATATATAAGTTTTTATTGATTAATACACATATTTTATTGCTAGATTTAAAAAAAAACAAAGTACCTTTATAGTAACTAGTATTAGGTTTTTATTCTAATAAAACAACCGAGTTGTTATATTGCGGCAGTTTCGTGTCTTAGACTAACCCATAACTGTCGCTATCGTTCTGCTACCTACATGACGCCTTCAATTTATGAATGCTTTTTATTTTTGCTAACACTGTATTAATATTTTTAGAAAATAAAGATTCTAAATAAAAAGATAAGTAACTAGCTAGCTTTATTTTTAGAATCTAGCTTTCTAGCTAGCTAGTTAGAAAGCTTTGTGTATTATTTTTTGTCAGAAATATTTAAATTCATATATATCTTATTACAAGAAAATTAATAGCTCTACCATGAGGAAAGCGGATTTGTCTTTCCGATGAGAGCGTACAATATTTGTATGTATGAAAAATTTACAATGCCCCAAAATGTTCAGACAGCGGGCTCAGTAAGACAAACACATGTAACTTATGATAGGGCTCTACAGATCTGTGATTCATGAGCAATATTTGATTGCAAATAAGCCTTGGTGTTTATAGAACGCACAACGAAAACAAGATCCACACTGAATTATCCCAAACAAATATAATTGTGATAGACAAATATTATTTTTAAACCTAAAAACATTCTAAATAAAACTTAGCCATTAAACAAAGATTAGAACTGAAAAGCGCGTTGGTATCTGATGATAACTGTTCGCATTTAACGCTAATTACGAACTACCAATATTACATAGTTAAACAAAGTTTGGAACATAGTTTACCACTTTGGGAATCGCACGATGATTTATTAAAACATAATTAGTAGGATCGTGACTAAAATGTTCTAACAGTTTACTTCAATTGTGAACTTATGACTGAATAACAACATGATTTGATTTAAATTGGTAGTGACTACATAATTATGGGTTTTTGAGCTAGGCAGTTACTACTGAAAGTTAGAAGAAATTATTTAAATATTTTTAGAATAATAGTAAGTAATACTAAAAAAATAAATAATAATAATAGAACTATACAAAATTAAGCAAGAACGTTCAATGTAGCTATAGTATAATTAACCACATACCTTTATACGATGTTAGTTTTTGAACAGTACTTGCTTTTAATTTCGAAGCAATTATTAAATAATTTATTGTGTAGATTGTACAAAGTTCATTTTAAAGTTTACGAACCTGGCAGAAAACATTTCTTCTTGTCTTGAATGGTTTCTACGTTGTACAATAATATTATGTTTCAGCTTACATGATCCATTAATAAATTAAGAAAACACAAATAGTATCTAGTACCTAATAATTAATAATATAAATCAGTTAAATAAAATAATAGGCATTGAATAATTAATTAACACATTAAGCACCAATATTACAAAAAAAATGTATTTATTTTATTGTGATTGTATAGTAAGTATCGTATTGTTATCGTTATTATATCATAGTACATATATATATATATATTTATATTAGCCTACCAAAGTGACTCCACTCTGCCTGATGGTAAGCAGTACGTGAAAACCAGAAGTGGCGGACACCATTCCAAAAGCCAAACTACCTATACGTATATATTTTAAACAAAATAAAAACATCACTCGGAACCAGGTTTCTATGTGGTCTTCGGTAGTTTAATTCTTCTTTAGTCAAGCCCTCATAGGATAACATACATACTTACATAAATTCACGCTTGTCTCTCCGTAATGGGGTAAGTAAAGGTTACAACGACTCATCTCCTTTGCCACCCCAACATACTTATTTGTCCTTTTAGTGTTTTATACCTAGGTTTACAATCTATGCATAAAAATATTCATCGCACGTTTGTGGTGTCACCAGACACGTGCGGATACATCGTAGCGAATGAAATAAATAGAATGGTTACGCTTCTGTGGCATGGAAAACCATATATTAGACTAACTTTTAAACTTTCGAGGGCATGATAAATAACATTTCATATGCAACGAGTCCTAGCACTAGAAGCTGAAGGAAGTTTTTGATTTACAGATACTATTTTTCTCACGGCACGGTTGGTTTGAGCATGAATGAGCCGGGTCGACCGCGGAAGTACTACTCTCTCACGGAATGTTGTTGTTTTGTTTCGTGAGTTGAAAATTTCGAAGGCTTAATTAGCTTCATAGTTCTCTACCTTTTCCTTCTCTTCTTTATTTCCCTTCTTCCTCATACTTGGTAAAGACTTAGTTGTGTTTCATCGTTCATTCTAGAATCCATACCACAAGCTATGCTTACTTTGGGTCTAAATGGCGTTGTGTGGTTGTTATGTTATTATTATTATTAATACTTGAAAATACACTCAAATTTATAGATTACTGTCACCACTTGGATAAGTGACTCGTATGGTTGTTTCTCGACAGAAAACCTAATATATCTACTATTGTAAGTAAAGAAATTCTTCAAATATAAAGTAAATTATAATATTTTATGTTAGCTTACAATGCTCGGAAGTTAATGTGAGAAAGTTCAAAGTGATTAAAATAAAATAGTTTTAAGTTACGTTCTTACGCTGTCTTTGTGGTTCAGTGTTACGGAGAGTTCAGACAGAGAGGTCTCGGCGGATCTTTTTGCCGAGAAGCAGCGTAAGCTCGGAGTAGCGTATCGTGTACCCTGTTACACGGGCACACTTTTATTTATTGCCTATAGGATACAAATACCGCTATGTAGTCTCAAAGACTCAAACGTCGAAAACGTTTATCGAGCGCAAAAACAACTCACTTATAGAAGTGAGTTACGACCTATGTTTTCGATCTTTGAACGTAACATCATTGGTCCGAGTTTTCAATCTTTTTCTGTACTTTGCCCGGCTTTAAATTTTGCTGATCTTTTGAGCAGCATGTAAATATTAAATGGAGTGAGTTTTTAGTTTGCTCTAAAACTCCCAAACTGTTATAACTAGGTTCCCAGTTAATCCTGAAGTCCTGATATTAAAGACACAGGATGTTTGGTTTGGGTAGCACAAATTAATGTTTCTAAGGCTAAAATTTTTATTAAATTTCCGATCACCGTTATGGCGGTAAAAAGTGGAAACTTCTCCAATTAAATATTTGGATTTATATTTATATCACAAACAATTGACACTATACTGGTAAGACATAACAATGGATTTATGTGTTCTATTCTAACCCTTATCACAACAGAGGTGTTTATCAAGTATGTTTTGTCCACAGTTTCTTGGAGATATACAACGAGCGTGTACACGACCTATTGTGTGAGGCGGCGCCGGTGCTACCAACTTGTCATTCGCTGCCCAGACGCAGGGGCAACGCGCGCAAGGATCTGCGCGTGCGTGAACATCCACAGAAAGGCACTTATGTGCAGAGTGAGTACTACGTTTCTAAGTACTATCTAACTACGGTCTGTGTGCACTACTGACATATGGTGAGAAGGTCGTAGGAAAGCTACACCAGGTTCTTAAGGGTCACATCACCTATAATAATTACCTTTCCATCGTCATAATAGATCTGCGGCGGGTACAAGTAGAAAACGTAGAAGCGCTTCTATCTCTGGTGGCAGAAGGAGTTAAGCGCCGTCGCACAGCTGCGACCAGGCGGAACTGCACTTCGTCACGATCACACGCCCTTTTGGAAATAGCCACTCCACATGCTACACTTCATCTCGCAGATCTCGCTGGAAGGTAAACTATACAAGATATTATTTAATGTTTCTGTGTTTCCATTTCGTCCTATGTGTGGGTGAAATAATTTCAGAAATACCAATTTAGACGGCTCTTTTTTTATCTTATCCGCTTATAGTAGCCGTAAATGAATAATACAAAGTTTGTGTCTTCTTGTGTACCTACATACATAAATTTTATCTTAATAAATACAGATACGCTTTGTATTCATTTAGCTTAGCCGCTGGTTCATCTATCTCATGCGTGACCCAATAAATATTTTAAATAAGACATGTCATTATACTTGCACAAGAACATAAGAAGCCGTAAAAGTAAGACACAAAGTAATCAATATGCAACATCTAAAATTATTTTGATGGTTATACTGGGTGGCGCAAAAGTAAAGACCCTATTTGGTTCAGCTATAACATTTTTTCTAAATTAGAAAACTAGATTTAGATTTTTTTAAATGTATATTTGTGCCATTAAATTTCGTACCATTAGGATTTAAAGATGATGTCTTTTAAATGGTGACCTCCAGAGTTGATACACATTTGAGCCCTATTTATGACATTTTGCATAACTTGCCGTAACACTTCCTGCGATATGTTCGTTATTTCTTGACGAATGTTTTCTTTTAGAGCTGCGAGAGTCTGTGGCTTGTTCACATACACCCGAGATTTCAAAAAACCCCAAAGAAAGAAGTCTGGACTGGTCAGATCGGGTGATCTTGCAGGCCAAGGCAAATCGCCAAAACGAGAGAGAGATCTTAATTTTTAATAGAGTTAAAGATGTCTTATCGTCAATAGGCAGAGGAACCATTCAAACTAAAGAAAATTACAATAAATATATACATATGTAAATTATTATTCATGAAGTACACACAATATTAGTATTTGAAAGGAATTTTGTAGGTCAAAGATTTGGCGACGATATGTTTGTGGTTTTTTGCAACACATTATTCATACTGTATAGTTACAATTACACAATTTTATCTCTACGACACGTGTAACTGTTAGTATTGTATGATGTTCTTTACCACATTTGAAATAGACATCTAACAAAAGATTCATAGATCGTAATCGTTGAATTTATTTTTGAGCGCTTCGAGATGTATACGTATGATTAGTTTGTGCTTTTATTGTAAGTAGGCATTATTTTGCAAAATCATTGTGGATGATTGAACAAGATACATTATCTAAATACTTATCTTTCTTATGTAGATTACAGGAGTCCTTTAATCTATACATAATATAATTATAATAAAAATGTAACCGATAGCTGTCTGTACATGGAAGATATATGAGAAAAAAAATTATCGGGGCCTTTATCAACGCAAATAGAATCCAAAACAATGATTGTTACAATTTTTGTCTGTTTGTCTGTTTGTCTATGCGTTTGTTCACGCTAATCTCAGAAACGGCTTATCCGATTTAGATATGGTTTTCACTAATACATTGTGGTAAGCTTCACTTAACATTTAGTGTTTGTTTCATGTCAATCGGTTCATAAATAAAAAAGTTATGCCAATTTAAAGAATCACGTCGAACATTTGTTAATTTACTACGAAATCTGATAGAAACAGAGACTTTAACAGGTTACGGAATTAGCTGATAGCGTTTTTATTTTAAGGATTCAGCTCATTCTAAACAATCTTCCGTTTAGTTTTAAATGAGTCCAGTTCCCAGTGAGCCTATGTTTCGCGATGACAATTAATAAAGCCCAAGGTCAGACACAACTAAAAGTTGTGGGCGTGGATCTAAGTATTAGCTGTTTTTCGCACGGTCAGCTTTATGTGGCTCATCACGTGTTAGCATTCCTAGCAGCCTGTATGCTTTGATCCCCGTTGGCTATACGTCTAATCCATACATCCATACACCCATACATATTATATAAAGCTTTGTCCTGACTGACTGACTGACTGACTAACAGACAACGCACAGCCTAAACTGCTGGTCGTAGCGACTTGAAATTTGGAGGGTGTGTTTGTCTAAATGTCTAGAGGTTGTACTAAAAAAGGGTTTTTTAAAATTTAATTCCTAAGTGTGTGAAAAGGGATGAAATCGATTATATGAATCTTCTTCATTTTTTAACTAACAGTTTTGAAATTTTATTTTGGAATACTTCTATTTAAATAATAAAATATCCTTATAATTTTATTTTAACAGGGGTGGATTTAGAGGGGTGAAATTAGGGATGAAATATTCTATACAAAGATCTTTAGCTTCTGAAGCTAGCGACTCGAAATTTCCAGGGAGGGGGAGGGAGGGAAAGGAGGGAGGAAAAGGAGAAACTGAGGAGAAGGAGGAAGGGAGGGGAAAGTGAGAGGGAAGTGATGGGGAAGTGAGAGGAAAGTGATGGGGAAGTGAGGGGGAAGTGAAGAGGAAGTGTGGGGGAAATGCGGGAGAAGTGAAGGGAAAGTCAGGGAGAAGTCAGAGGGAAGTAAGGGAAAAGCCAGGGAGAAGTGAGGGAGAAGTGAGGGGAAAGTGAGGGGAAGTGAGAGGAAAATGACGGAGAAGTAACGGGGAAGTGAGGGGAAGTGAGGGGGAAGTGAGAGGGAAGTGAGGGGGAAGTGAGCGGGAGTGAGAGGGAGATAAAAAATAGTATGAAAAACAGTATTTAAACAATATAAAAATGTCTATTGAAAAAAACGACATTCATGCGAGCGAAGCCCAAAAGGTCACTCACTCACTTATCACGAAATCTCAGAAACAACAAGTGCTAGGAATCTCAAACTTTGCATTGTCATTCCTATTAGAATATAGGTGCTCACTTAGACGGAATTTTGCGAAATCCATCCCCTAAGGAGGTATAAAGGGGTGGCAAAGTTTGTATGAAACTTCTATAGTTTTTATAGTAGGATTACCAAATTACTAGAAAATACTCTTTTTTTAATATTTAGAAACCACCCTTATTAAATGGGCAAATAAGAGTCGCAAGTTTGTGTGAAAGCGTTTTGTCAGTTTTAGCGGTAGCGGGTTTAAACTGGATTCGCCATAGAGACGGATAATACTGATACAATGTACGATTGCCATTAAATCAGGCACGCAATATTCTCATAGAGGCACCCATCGGAATTTTCACGCAAACGAAGTCGCGGGCAACAGCTATTATACATATAAACACCCAGACCAATGCAAATAGGCATGTTCATGCTACAAATATTTGCACTGAGCGGGAATCGAACTCGCGACCTCACAGTCCATACACAGTACCACCGAAATACAGAGGCAGTCGATTTCCCCCTGACTTTCCCCTCCCTTTCCCCTGACTTCTCCCTCACTACCCCCGCACTTTCCCATCACTTCTCCCTTCCTTTCCTCTTCCTCCCCCTCCCTTCCCCCTCCCTCCAAATTTCAAGTCGCCAACTTCAAAAGCAAAGATCTTTCCATACAATATTTCATCCCTTATTTCACTCCTATAAATCCACCCCAGTAAAAAAAAAATTATTAGCGTATTTTTTATCTATACATATAATAAAAATGTAACCGATCGCTGTCTGTACATGGAAGATATATGAGAAAAAATACTATTGGGACCTATATCAACGCAAATAGAACCCAAAACAATGATTTTTAAAATTTTTGTCTGTTTGTCTGTTTGTCTGTGCGTTTGTGCACGCTAATCTCAGAAACGGCTTATCCGATTTAAATATGGTTTTCACTAATATATTGTGGTAAGCTTAACTTAACATTTAGTGTTTGTTTCATGTCAATCGGTTCATAAATAAAAAAGTTATGCCAATTTAAAGAATCACATCGAACATTCGTTAATTTACTACGAAATCTTATAGAAGCAGATATTTTAACAGGTTGCGGAATAGCTGATAGTGTTTTTATTCCTCGGATTCCTGTCATGCTAAACAGTCTTTCATTTAGTTTTAAACGAGTCCAGTTTCCAGTGAGCCTATGTTTTGCGATGACTAATTAAAGTAATTAATTAATTAAGTAATTAAAGTAAAGGTAAGACACTAAAAGTTGTGGGTGTGGATCTAAGTATTAGCTGTTTTTCGGTCAGCTTTATGTCGCTCTACGTGACGTGTTAGCATTACTAGCAGCCTGTATGCTTTGATCCCTGATGGCTATACGTATAATCCATACATCCATACATATTATAAAAGGCTTTCTCCTGACTGACTGACTGACTGACAGACAACGTAAAGCCTAAACCGCTGGTCGTACCGACTTGAAATTTGGAGGGTGTGTTTGTCTTAATGTCTAGAAGTGTACAAAGAAAGGGTTATTAAAAATTCAACCCTTAAGTGTATGAAAAGGGATGAAATCGATTGTATGAAACGTCTTCATTTTTTAAGTTACAGCTTTGAAATTTTGTTTTCGAATACTTTTATTTAAATAAAAAATACGCTCATAATTTTTTTTTTACTGGGTTGGATTTATAGGAGTGAAATGAGGGATGAAATATTGTATGGAAAGATCTTTGCTTTTGAAGTTGGCGACTTGAAATTTGGAGAGAGGGGGAAGGGAGGGGGAGGAAGAGGAAAGGAAGGGAGAAGTGAGAAGAAAGTGCGTGGGTAGTGAGGGAGAAGTCAGGGGAAAGGGAGGGGAAAGTCAGGGGGAAATCGACTGCCTCTGTATTTCGGTGGTACTGTGTATGGACTGTGAGGTCGCGGGTTCGATTCCCGCTCAGTGCAAATATTTGTAGCATGAACATGTCTATTTGCATTGGTCTGGGTGTATAATATGTATCTATTTACAAAAATAAAAGTATTTAAGTATGTTTATCCGTATTCTAGAACCCATAATACAAGCATATAATATGCTTACTTTGGGTCTAGATGGCGTTGACCTCGCAGCATGTGTGGGACCAGCTGAGTATCCGCGGAGTCATTGTGTGGGTGGTGTGGGTCAACCCGCCGGCCAGGGAGACCCGTATAAACGGTGGTGCCGCTGGCCGCCCGCGGCATTGTATAAGGGCCCAATTAGACCTAACCAAAAAAAAAGAGACTGCCCCACCAGGTTGCGCATAATCTCGGAGTGGTTCGTCGTGCAGGTTGGTGACCGGATAGTGGGACCCGGCGACCATTTTCGAGACGGTACGGCGGCCTTTTGCGAGCAGTCCGTATCATGGAAGCCCGGAGGCCTAAGACCTTTGAGCCTTTACAGCTGCGAAGAGACATCGCCTCCTCAACGGCCGTCTTCTATCGCCTTTACCACGGAGAGTCTTCTCAACAGCTCTTTAAATTAATTCTACCCTCTCCCTTTTTATTCAGAACGACGCGTGCGGGACTGAAGTGCTACCCTTTCACAGTGCAATCTAAAGGGTCTCAAACCAAACGGTTCAGCACTTTATACTTTTGTCGCTCAATTAAAGCCTGGAACTCTTTACCAGCGCATGTGTTGCCACCTAACTTTCATCCTGGGTCTTTTAAGCGAGGCGTGAAGAAGCATCTCACTAAGCCGCCATAGTGGAGGCCACCATACCAGTAGTTTGGCTTTTGGAATGGTGTCCACTACTTCTGAATTCCACTGACTGCTTACCATCAGCCAGAGTAGAGGCACTTTGGCAGGCTAATATAAAAAAAAAACTTATAGCGTTTTTATTCCTCGGATTCCTTTCATTCCAAACAATTTCCCGTTTAGTTTTAAACGAGTTCAGTTTCCAGTGAGCCTATGTTTCGCGATGACAATTAATGAGTGTGGATCTAAATATTAACTGTTTTTCGCATGGTCAGCTTTATGTGGATTTGCCACGTGTAAGTAATCCTAGCAGCCTGTATGGCTTTGATCCGCGATGGCTATACGTCTAATATCGTAGATAGAGAAGCATTTACTGTAAAGATTTTTCTTATTCACCTAAACGAAGATGTTTATAATTCAAAACAAACCAAAAGATATATCCAAAAAATGCTGCCCAAAATCACTATTCCACGCGGACGAAGTCGCGGGCACAGCTAGTGTGTAATAAGTTCAGTTCAAGAGCAGTACTCTACTATGAGTTAAGGTGCGTTTACTTTATCAGAAAATTTCGATCTGTATTGATAGTTCTTTTTGGCTTGTAAGTGATAATAGCTTATATATTAAATTCGTCTTTAGAGGAGGAACTAGTATACGATCTGTCTGAGACCTTGTGGCTCTTCATCCTGAGGTTATCCACTATAAGTAATAAGCATATTTATTTTAAGAAACTGTTGTGTAAACATTGATTTTAATTAATTCAAACACGCGATCAAACTCGTTTCTATCAGAATAAAGTATGCATACGAGAGGAATATTGCTTATAGATAAACGAGCGATTCGCCCCTGCTTCGCACGTAGATCCTTTTACGCTTTTTACGATATGTTTAAAATATTTAAAATTTTAGGTTTTTCCTTTTATACTTATAAATGTGTCAGAAGAAATGTTCTAAACGATTGTGAAAATTGAATAAAAATTCGTTGCGTGGTTTCCAAAAAGTTAGCAGAGAAACAGACAAGAAAAACAGCGACTTTATACAATTTAGAGATTTATTGCGGTTGTAAAGACGCAAGGCATTCCAGCAAGCTTGCATAAGGGCCTCAGACTGTGTTTTATTTAAGGTCCACTGACACGACCTGACTTTATGTTTTATATTCATAATAAGGTTCTGAGTCAGTTTTAATAAGACATAACTCGATCCGTGCGTTATTTGAGTTGTGTTTGCAAGTCCAGGGTTCTTCACAATGTTTACCTTCACAGTGATGTCGAAAAAAATTGAAATGTAAATGATGTAAACGCCTTTTGAAAAGTCACTTTGGTACTTTCCGTCAGTTTTGAACTTAACCTTGTACAGTTATGCGAAAATGTAAGGTCACTGTTTTTTAGTGTTACTGATTAAAAACTACCATTCTTAGAAATTATATTTTCCTGTGATATGATAATGTCCATGAATCCATGTCGCTAGCAACATGGATTGTGATAGTCATGTCCAATTGTTGACGTAATTTGTCTTACGAAAATAGTTGATAAGAATATTGTTATTATCAAACTTCGTTCGACGCTTACCTATTTATGCTAGTTTTAATGTTCCATTGAATCGTATATGTATTGTCTTTTGCAGTGAAAAAGCAAGTTGGGAAGGTTGTGGTGGCGGAAGACAAAAGGAAGGAGCCAATATCAATAAGTCATTGGTAGCGCTTAGTAACGTCATATCCGCTCTAGGTCGGTAAACATATTTTGTGTTGAATGTAATACTGCGGGTACATTAGTACATGATACTTCACATATACAACAAGCAATATATATTATTAAAAAACAAAAGCCCGCCTAAAGCAAAGTGAAAAGAAGGAAAGCCATTATTTTCTTGTGCTGTTATATGTTAAAATCCATTAAGACATCAAGGCTCGTAGAGCGTGTCATAAATACATGTATACAAACATACATACTTACATAGATACGCTCAAAAAACATTACCCTCCTTGACTGCAATAGTCGGGCAATAAAAATTATATATTTAACCTGCTAAAACAACTCTACTCAATTCGACATAGCGATCTGAGTAACAATTGGTACCGTAGGGACATACAATGTGTCTCGAACTGCCAGATCTATCTATTTATCTATATTAATGAAGTTTTCGTATACATTTTGGCATGTTACGACATGATTTTCAGTGAAATAATTGACTAAAGACTACAAATTAAAAATTAAGCTATTTCGCGTTAAATATAAATTTGCATGTCACTAAATACGATCGCAAACTATCCACACTAATGTCGTTTTAATTTTCAAACATATATCATTAGGACTAAGTTTGTTTTGTGTCTGAATTTAAACATAAATATTAATAATTTTCCCCAATTATTTTCTTTTAACACATTTTGTTGGATTTTTAAACACATACTACGGTCGATACTTCATTATCGATGGCTACATAATAAAACTTTGGTCACCTACTCCTTCTCCAAAGTAGCTTTATGCAGTTGATAAATGTTATCAGTCTAAAAACAGGATAAAGGCCTTGGCGGTACGGGAATGACCACAATAAGATAATCTATGGTAGGTGCACAGCTACCGCTATCACCCATTATCTGATATTTCATATTCTAGGAACGAAGACTCGTAGACCAAACGTATCTACGCTTATTATTTATTTTTTTCAGAGCCTGGGTGTAACTGTACATGCCCGTCATTACAAGGTTTATTTTTAGCAGTATACAATTATTTTTCTTTGTTACAATCATTTTAAAAGGGTTAAGGCAAGGCATGCCCAAAAGTGATAGATGTTTGCGAAATACTTGTTACGCTATATGAAGACGAATAAATTACATGAAAGGTTATTTAAGGTTTAAGTAGCCTTGTTACTAACTATGTACCTACTGTTAAAGAATAATGTTTAATGTTAATATTGTAAATTAAATAAAAAGGTTTTGGTTGCAATCGTAAAGAACCTACTTGTGCTATTAACGTTTACTACTTTTTCAGCAGGCATTTAAGAAAATACTACCTCGGTGTGGCAGTTAATTATATACCTCTAAAGTTTTACAGCTTGTTCCCTAGAGTAGGTTTTTTGATATAATTGAGAATTATTTTAAGTCTTCTGATATGTTTTTGAATCGTACCATGTACTAATGTTACTTTATTAAGCAAGGCAGTATAACATTTTATATCAAAAAAAAAAATTAGAAGATTTAAAAATTACTTTTTCTTTTATAGTGAGTGGAGGGCCAGGGCGTGGAAGGTTCGTCCCATACCGTGATTCAGCTCTCACTTGGCTACTGAAAGATTGTTTCACAGGTGGTGCCAATACCTTTATAATAGCTAGTGAGTATTCATCTTTGTACTATGGTTAGGGCTGGGGTAAAGCATTAAGAGCCTTAGGAATTTCTGGATTGTTTTTTGGTATAAAATAGGTTTTGATGATCGTGTTTTGATTAAATGCCGAGATGAACATTGAAACTAGATAAATAATATGAGTTTAAAGCAGTAATATTGATTTCAAACCCATTTCAACATGCTTAAGACCTACGTGAAGTGAACTATAATTCTAAAAACATTGTTTTATATACACGCTTGGTGTCATATTTTTCAACCAAAATATTTTCGATAGATAGAATCAGATAATTCAATTCTGGTATTTGACTTAAAATGTGATGAATGAAAGTTTTATCATTACATTTTTTAGCTGTATCACCAAGCTCCGCATGCTACGGTGAGTCAGCATCAACACTTCGTTGGGCTGCCAGAGCTCGACAGTTACCGACACCACCTGCGACCAATACCAACTTGAACGTTGGTTCAAAAGCTGCTCTACAAGCACAATTTAACCAACTTATTGTTGAACTCACGAAGAATCATATACAATACGTAATATATCAAAGATTTTTCTTTTTTTATGTACTTTTATTATGACATTTGTAATTAATCTTATCTCTGTTACAGCTTCCAGAGACAGGTAAAATAATATTTGACGAACAACACTGGCAACTAAATAAAAATGATTTTGAAGACAATGATCTAAATAAAGCAGCAACAATAGGCAACATTATGAATATACAGCGTCCAACTGCTGACGCTAATAATTCAGAATCAACTGCATCGTCAGTTGCTAGCGGCAGTTCGGATGTAATTAACACTATAGATAAGAATATTAATATTACTAATGAAATAAATAAGGAAATGGATAATATATTCGGCTCTGCCTTGGAAAGAACTAGCAGCGGCGATAACTTAAAAATGATCGCTCCAGTTAGGCTTAAAAGAAGACAGTATAGATCTCAAGAGGTATTACCTATTGAAGAAAGTATAGATGCCAGCCAACGTCTTAACATTACAAATAATTCGCCAAGTCAAAGTGAAATACAAATAAATTCTTTAGAAAATCCAGAAACACAAAAAGTTGCTCCTATTACTATACTACACGATAGTCAAAGAGCTGAAATTGTAGCATCAGTTACTGCAAGATTGTATTCCAAGCTTAAAAAGAAGGAAGAAAACGCTGTATCTAAAGTAGAATCGATCGTAGATAAAAAAATTGTCGAGCCATTGAGTGAATTAAAAATTTGTACTAACGCACGTCAAAGACTAATGGAGTTAAGTCAGAAAGCCGCCAGGAATAGAAGAAAGATTGGTATACCAGCATATACGCAAACGAGAAGATTCGTAACTCGCATGAAGGATCAAGCTATCGACATTCAAACAGATTTGTTTTCGGTTATTGTAGGAACAAAAAGTTCTTATAAAATTCAACGAGATGCTTCTACTGAAACAGTTTCAATGACATCACGATGTAAAGAAATATCAGTTGGACCTACTGGATCACTCAATTTTATCGATAAGACTACAGGAACCAACAAGATATCATACAAAAACTCTTTCACGATGACCGATGTTGTTACTAAAACTGAAAGATGTACGCAAACACCAGTCGTACGGCCACCGAGAAGGAAAAAACGTCTTAATAGTCCAGTAAATCAAGTTTGCAATCGTAAACCCCCGCTCTACACAGACGAATGTTCTGATGCTCCAGTTATAAGTATAAACATATCGCAAACGTATTTAGTAGATACCGAATCTCACAGTTCTGATGACAGTTTAGAGAATTTATTAACCAAAAGTGAAAAAACAAATAAGACATCAACGCCAGATTTATTAACTAATCACAGCACAACAGATACTTCAAATATTATACAGATTGAGGCAGATGATGTAAGAGCTTCAGTAGATGTAAAAGAAGATAATATTACAAGGAATCTGTCCTTTGCTACAATCGAACAAATAGAGGATTTTCCGGATACTGATGATATTGTTCTACCAAAAGTGAGTCCCAGTTGTTTGAGAAAGAAAAACCCAGTTGAGATTAAGAACATGATACTAGGGCGAAACGAAAACGTCTATCCTTATAATATAGTACTGTCTCCGACGAAAGATAGGGCTACAAAACGAACTATTACTTTCAAAGATATTGACATAGCTGATTCGGCTGTTATCCCTCCAGAATCAATAAAAAAAGATGTCAGTAACAGCAATAATAAAAACGATAGTGAATTGAATGGAACAGTGCTTGAGAAAAAATATTTTGTAATAAACAATGACAGCGCTCATTCAGATTCAACGGATTCAAGTAAAGTAGACTCAGATTCATTCATATGGAAGAAAGGCGAAGAAATTGGCCCTCTAGGAAGCTTAAGGAGAAACAACGTATCTGTTTATCGAGCTAACAAATTCAAGACAACTAAACCGAGAGTTTTCAAAGGCTTTTCAGTGTTTGATAAAATTGAAAAACAAGACAAAGACTTATCAAGTTACATGTCGACTGAAAACATAAATGATACTACAAGTTCTAGCGATGGCTTAGAAATTCATAACATTTTAGAACATAAGTTTAGACGTCACAAACCTAATGCAAATAAGTTATATTATAGTAATGATAAAAGTAGTTATCCGAGTATTGAAAGAAAACTGTTTGATTCATGTAAATCTTTAGAGGATTCTATCAAGAAGTACGAAAATTATGTAACTGATTCGAAAGAGCAGATGAAAGAAGAATTTAAGCCTGTGCGAAAGCCCAAAGAGTACTTACAGCATTTAGTCAACTTAAGAAGAGAAGTAGTCAAAGCTGAAAGTGATAGCACTGACTGTTCTTAAACACATTAAGACAATGAAATGATTTTCTTTTTTATACTATTAAGATCTTAATTAAATTTAAGGCACTCAGTTGATAAACCTTTCTTTCTATCCTATGTATGTAGGTAACAACAGTATTGTATTTTTTCGTAATAAATAATTATGGAAAGCTATTATCACCAAAGTCTTACTTTTTACTTATATTTTCATATTATTATACACAGTAACAAGAGGCTGCTAGCCTGTCGTCATTTACCAGGCAGAACTTCAGGCTCCAGGCATATAGTAAGGTTTACTCAAAAAAAGGTACAGTGATGGTAACCATTTATTCGAACACATGTTATATAATATAATAAATATTTACATAATACAAAGGGGGCTATCATATTACATGCAAGTAACATGAATGGGCTTTCAAAAGTACCATTCGTAAAATTGAGATCAATAATTATTACGATTACGTCGTTCCATAACACGAGTTACGAATATCTGCGTCTTTTTAAACAAGTTGCGAAATACTGAGGCAGCTGCTGGATACTGGATTCAAGTTCAATGAAATTAGAATATGTTTTGTACTATTAGTGGGCTTTTGAAATGTTTAAGTCTAGTGTTGAGTGTACTGCGTCGGTTATCGGTGCCGCATGGCGCGCTGACGTGTGAGGCGTTGTTGCGCGGACGCAAGTAAATAATACCCTTCAATTAAAATAGTACTCTACATTTTAAACGCTATTTAAATTTTCATTACCTTATAGTGTTACATACTTAAATGACTGTGTAGTTGAATTTTATGTGCTTTCCAAAATGTCGTTTTTCTTAAACCAAATCTTTAACCCTCAGACATTAATATTTGTCGTTGTCACTTCTGTGTACATTATCCTATGGTTTCGTTATAAATTTACATACTGGAGTAAACGAGGTGTTACTGGTCCAAAGCCAGAATTTATTTTCGGGAATATAAGACATGTGATTACAAGGAAAACACAATTTTTCCAGCCTTACAGCGATAATTATTTTAAATATAAGCATTTACCTTACATTGGAATGTACAGTTTCCATCAACCTGTGTTGTCGATACATGATGCAGAGATAGCTAAACATGTGTTAATCAAAGACTTTGATTATTTTCAATCGCGTGGGACGTATGCCGGTGGTGTTGGAGACCCTTTAGCTGAGAATTTATTCAATATATTTGGAAAACGCTGGAAGAGTTTGCGGTTAAAAATGACTCCAACATTTACGCCAGGCAAATTAAAAACTATGTATCCAATAGTTGAGGATATCGCTAAGCAAGCTCTAAATTACGTAGATACATTACATTCGAATAAAGAAATAGTAAATTTCTCCGATTTTTACTCTAAATATACGATGGAAATCATCGGCAACGTCGGCTTTGGTGTTGAATGCAATGGATTTACAAATCAAAATTCGGAGTTTCACATACGAGGACATGAATATTTTGATCAAAAATCTATTTACTGGTGAGTAAAATCAGGTTGATGACTTCGTAATGTATGGCTAAATTGTAAAGTACTTGGAATAGGGGCATTGACATACATAATAATATAGGTAATGGTAGTTAAAATCACCGCTTGTGGACATTGATGGCGCCTGCATGCTTGGCTATACTTTTGTTGCATCTACCTCTTGTAATCTAAGTGTTTGTAAATCGCATAATTATAGAACATTATTATGATACGGCCTCTTCCACTGAGATGTCATCCTAACTTTTTCTGTAGAGTTGTTTTATTTTGAACAGTTAATCTTCATGGTAAAATGTTATTTCTTTAGTGAAGAATTTTAGTAAGTATTACGAACACTGATTATTGCAGACGCGCGACGCGCCTATATTATTAAGTTTGCCGCGCCTATAATGCCTCCTTGCACTGCAGTATTGTGCAAGAACCCTATGTATATAGGATTCAAGGTGACTGTTATTTAATACTATCCAAGATTTCTTTAAATTTTTTCATGTAAATCATTGGAATTATCATAATCAGCCAAAAGACAGACAGACAATTCCTATCTCCAGACAGCTGGAGATAGGAATTGCTCAATTTTCAACAGTCGTGAGCCACCCCATCAATGGTTGCCTGCCACCCTTATCCGCTCGTCAGTCCACCTTTGAGTTAAGTATTTAATCTTGTTTTGATAGCCACAAAATTTAAAATTTGTTGATCGCTTTTCTTATTGAAAAAAATAGGTGTCGTAAACTATGACTTTTTGTAACTTAAACTGTGACTACAGAATTCATAGTACTATAGACTTCATCCGTGGCGCAGTGGGAGCGTAAGCGACTGTTGTGCACGAGGTTGTAGGTTCGATCCCCACACGGGACAAAACTTTGTGTGATCCATAAATATATATTCCGAGTCTGGGTGGACTTTCTGTCCGTTTATTGCATGTTTATAGAGTCTCCCGCGACACAAAGCTTGTTCCCTAGTGCGGGAATTGTATTTTTTTTTAAAGTAGGCTCGTATCAAGGATTCTAACTTTGAAGCAAAATATTATTCGTAACTTTTAGACGTTGTAAGTGGTCAATATTAAACCTGCATATGTAGTACTTACGTACTTCTTAAAATAGCATAAATTTGCATCATACCAATTTTGACCGACAACTATCATTATTAGGATTATAAGCATAGGATGGTAAATGCTTGAGAATTACCTTGAAAATTATATACCTACTTAAATTTAAGGCGGGTAAATGTCCTAACTTGTCTTAAATTCGAGTAAGAGTATAATTTTCATGCACAACACAGTAACAGTCTGATTTAAGAAGTATGTACTTGAGTAGGTACGTACGCGCACATTCATCTTACAGAAAACCACAAAAACAGAAAGATAAACCATAAAAGGGTCGCATTGTTACTATTTGCTAGGAATACTTAAGAGTTAGTGATCTGATAACAAGTATGCATGCATTATCTTTTCATGGCGTCAAGCATTGCCAGATGTGACATTGGCATTGCTGATCTATGAGCATATTACATGTTTAGATTATCACATAACAATAATTCTCGTGTTTAATTATTACTATAAAATATTGTTGTTTTCAACTGCTCTGCTTTTGCACAGCAATTAGTATTTGAAAAAGGACACTTCAATGCAAACATTTTGTGTAACTTGTATTATAAAAGCAAGTGGAGCCCAGTATCGGTGTTTACGGTTACCATCAGTTGCTTTCATAGTTAATTAGTAAGCAGATACTGTACCTACTGTGACTTCACTTTGCCAGAGGGTAAGTTGATTGTGTCCATATGGTGGTTGTTGCAACTCACAACAAATTGATATGGTGGCTTTCAATATGACAACCTGGATCAAAATTAAAAGGAAATATATGCGCTGCCAAGAAGTGGCAGGTTTTGATATTTAACAATTTTTATAAACATATCACGTGGCATAAAACCCACAACGTAAGTACCATACATAGATGTGTTAATATCATTTGTTTGTTTGCTGTGTATCGAACGGGGAATAAATTTAATTTCTAATTACATTTTATTTTTGATTGCGGAGTAGGTTAGAGATAGTAGGTTTACAAGGATTATTTAATATTCAAATCGGTATGTAGATAAAAAAAAAAGTAAATGAAATATTGAATGTTTTCAGGAGAACCATTCGGGCTTTTGCATTCTTCGCTCCACAGACTTTTGATAAATTAAAGATCAAAAGAATTAGCTCACAAATAGAAGACTTCTTTTATGGATTAGTGAAAACTACGGTCCAATATCGTCAGCAGCATTCTATTAAAAGAAATGATTTCCTACAAACGCTCATTGAATTAAAAAATGGACGTGTCGTTGACGAGAAAGGTATGTATGAGTATGTACCTATATTAATTATCTAACTTGTATAACAAAATTTTTAATATGAAATCTTATCCAAATAATCTGAATGGTAAGTCTTAAATTCACATTATAAGCTTAAAACCATCCACTGAGGAACTTAGGTCTTTCTCAAAGGCTAAATTTCTATTGTCACGCGGGTTAGCCACCTTAAGTTAATGTTCCCCGTTACCTCTTATGACACCCAGGAGAGATATTTTGTACTATGAACCGGGTACCTTCATAGTTATTATGAAGTAGGCATATTTTTATCCTCATTTCTCAATCACGCACCAAAATTACGCAATTAAACTGGTTTTTATTAGAATTTTGCGAGGAGAAAGGTTGTTTATGTTGGTCAAGTGCAAATTAGGCCACATTACCAATTAATATCAAATAAAAAATAATATAACGACGTATTTTCTGCGTTAACACTTTCCGAGACAGAAAACGTATATGGCTGTGATGACAATAAAACATCTATTGTGTCTACAATAATGTCCATTGGAGGGTTAAGCACTAGTCAAACCTAATGGCGCAGTCGCCAGGCGCGCAATAGTAGTAGGTAGGTACTGTTTTAGAATTATCTGCTACTTATGTTGTTTTACCTTGTGCAAATTTGTGAAGGTATCGTTAGTTTGTACTGAATAAATGTATTTTCTATTGGGTATTAGGACCAATGAAAGACGTGAGTTCATGAACTAATTTGTATATTATTAGTTATTATTTAATAGGAGAGGTGTGTGTTCACTCTCGCTCAATACAGGCGGGGATACTTAGGGATACTGACTAGTAACCGAGCTCTTATTTGAGTAAAAAGGCTCTTGTGAAGGACTCTAAACCACTTACGTGGGACGGATATATTTTTGTGTATTCCAACATTTTCTTTCTATACGATTATAATACATATATTTACAAAATTAGTATAGATTTTCTTTTTTGAGTGGAAATGCCAAAATATTTTTCTGCTTTTTTTTTTTTATATATTAGCCTACCAAAGTGACTCCAATCCACCTGATGGTAAGCAGTCAGTGGAATACACAAGTGGTGGCCACCATACCAAAAGCTTCCTTATAATAATTAGGCACTTAATCGATATAGCGATCTTAGCAAGTAGTAATTCATTCAACTCAATGCGTATACGGCTGGCTGCCAGCCGATATACAGAACAGCAATAAATAAACCGAATTAAAATTTCAGGTAACATAAAAGCCGAGACGGACTTTCCTTTCACCATGACGGACGTAGCTGCCAACACCATGGTTTACATGATAGCCGGGTATGAGACGTCGTCTACCACGGGCCAGTTCGCTGCGTACCAACTCGCTCTGAATCCTGACATCCAGGCTAAAGCTAGGGCAGAAGTAGACAGAGTGCTTGCCAAGTATGGAGGCGAGTGTACCTATGAAGCACAGAACGAGATGGTGTATTTGAATATGGTGTTAGATGGTGGGTATTAAAGCTGATAATAATAGATGAAATACCTGTTGATTACGGTGCTTAATGTTATCAATGCACTGTGTGGAGGAAAATACGAATATGTCATATATCTAAGTTTGGTGAACTGTGTACAGAATGGAGACAAAAGCAGGACAGAAAGAAACGGTGACAGCTAAATGAAAAAAGATGACGCTGAGAGGCACCAAAATAATCAATCAATTAATGAATTTTCATTCTCCCTATACCACTAAGCAATCCTAAATTTGTATAGTATAAGTACACGTAATATAATAAACTAAAACTGCTCTTTTTTTCAGAAACGATGAGAATACATCCATCAATGCGGGCATTATTCCGACGCTGCAATCGAGATTACAAACTACCAAATAGTGACTTGGTTATAGAAAAAGGAACAATGATCTTCATACCAATACAAGCGATACATATGGACCCGGATATATTTCCCGAGCCAGAGAAGTTTGACCCCGAAAGGTTCACATCGGAAAATAAAGCTAGATTGCATCCGTGTCACTGGATGCCTTTTGGAGAGGGACCGAAGAAATGTTTAGGTAAGACAGATTTTATCATTTAATGTCGGCCAAAACTTTACTACCTACTGTTAAATATGTAGGTAGGTACGCTCGTAGGTAAACAATGTCACATTACCTGCAGGCGTCACTTCATAATTCGCATAAATATTTTTATTTTTGCTTCATTGCTTTTTATTAGTACCTACTAGTACCTAACCTAAAAATACTGCAAGAAATAAACCTAACTACCTATCACTTAAATTCCAAGTTAGCTTCTAAATAGATTAAGCTCTAGTATTTAAACGTCCGAACATTTTCAGCTAATAACTTTTATGTTTAAAAGATCAACAGTAATTTGCTTACATTTAAACTTCTTTGGGATAAAGTTCAAACTAATACTAAAATAGCAGCTACCAAATCAAAACGAAAAGAAATTCTACGATCACGATTAAATAGTTAGCAATTGATTAAACTTGTTATGTAATTTGTGGAAGACACGAGCCTCATACAAAGACACAACAGCCATGAACACAAATAGCCGTTAATATAACATTAACGATATCCTTGCAAAGCAAATGAACACTATTAAATAATTGATTGCGATTCTATATACATTTCTGTACAACAAATTACCTGCCTATTATTATTGCTTAGAGGTCAAAGATCTGAGGACAACGATATACCAAATTAAGGCTATTCAATTATATCTATAGTTAATAGTATATGACTGTATTGAAAGTAAATTAATCGTTTTTGCTTAGTTATTATAAAACAACGTCGCGCCTGTTATGAAGCTATCTGTGTGACAGAAGAATGTTCTATTTTCTGCTGATGACTAAAAATTACGTGATTTGGATAAAAGATTGCAAAGAGTCGAAGTGTTTTGGCATATATAGATAGCCTACAATAAAAAACAAGAAGAGAAATACATAATATACATAATTATTATATAATATATACTATAATAAATATATACAAAACATAAAAACATCTACCCTTTTTTATGAGAATTGCGCGTACGGAGAAGTGTGAAATTTCAACTTTAGAAAGGAGGTGCAGATATTATATAAAATGATTATAAATAGAATAAAATAGCTAAACACATCTATACATATAATAAAAATGTAACCGATCGCTGTCTGTACATGGAAGATATATGAGAATAAATACTATAAGGACCTATAACAACGCAAATAGAACCCAAAACAATGATTGTTAAAATTTTTGTCTGTTTGTCTGTTTGTCTGTTTGTCTGTTTGTCTGTGCGTTTGTTCACGCTAATCTCAAAAACGGCTTATCCGTTTTAAATATGGTTTTCACCGATACATTGTGGTAAGCTTCACTTAACATTTAGTGTTTGTTTCATGTCAATCGGTTCATAAATAAAAAAGTTATGCCAATTTAAAGAATCACATCGAACATTCGTTAATTTACTACGAAATCTTATAGAAGCAGAGATTTTAACAGGTTGCGGAATAGTGATTGTTGATAGTGAGTGCTGATAGTGTTTTTATTCCTCTCTAAACAATATTTTGTGTAGTTTTAAACGAGTCCAGTTTCCAGTGAGTGAGTGAGTTTTGCGATGACTAATTAATAAAGCCCAAGGTAAGACACTAAAAGTTGTGGGTGTGGATCTAAATATTAGCTGTTTTTCGCACGGTCAGCTTTATGTGGCTCTATCACGTGTTAGCATTCCTAGCAGCCTGTATGCTTTGATCCTTGATGGCTATACGTCTAATCCATACATCCATACATATTATAAAAGGCTTTGTCCTGACTGACTGACTGACAGACAAAGTACAGCCTAAACCGCTGGTCGTAGCGACTTGAAATTTGGAGAGTGTGTTTGTATTAAAGTCTAGAAGTGGACTAAGAAAGGGATTTTAAAAATTCAACCCTACAGTGTATAAAAAGGGAAGAAAACGATTGTATGAAACGTATTCATTTTTTAACTTACAGCTTTGAAATTTTGTTTTGGAATAATTTTACTTAAGTAAAAAATACTCTCATTTTTTTTTTTTAACTGGGGTGGATTTATATGGGTGAAATAAGAGATGAAATATTGTATGGAAAGATCTTTGCTTTTGAAGTTGGTGACTTGAATATTGGAGGGTGGGGGAGGAAGAGAAAAGGAAGGGAGAAGTGAGGAGAAAGTGCGGGGGTAGTGAGGGGGAAGTCAGGGCAAAAGGAGGGGAGAGTCAGGGTGAAATCGACTGCCTCTGTATTTCGGTGGTGCTGTGTACGGACTGCCACGCAGAGGTTGCGGGTTCGATTCCCGCTCAGTGCAAATGTTTGTAGCATGAACATGTCTATTTGCTTATGGGTGTTTCTATGTATAATATGTATGTATTTACAAAAATAAAAGTGTTTAAGTATGTTTATCCGTATTCTAGAACCCATAATACAAGCATATAATATGCTTACTTTGGAACTAGATAGCGTTGTGTAAAAAAGAAAAAGAAAAAGAGAACTCAAGGGGATGTGAGGAGGTAGTGTGAAGGGCAAGTGAGAGGTAAGTGAGAAGAAAGTGAGGGGGACGTAAGGGAAAGTGAGGAGTCAGTGAGTGGTAAGTGAGGGGTGAGTGAGTGGGAAGTGAGGGAAAGTGAGGGGAAGTGTGCGGAAAGTGAGGGAGATGGGAGGGAGACGGGAGGGGACGGGAAGGGGAGGGGAAAAGAGAGAAAAGGGGGAGAGGAAATGAGGGAAAGGGGAAAGTTATCGTAGTGAAAATTTGCCTTTGTGTATTGTATATTGTTTTACGCGGGATGTCTTTAGGTTAGAGAGTGAGATTAGAAATAGTATGCAAAACAGTATTTAAACAATATAAAAATGTCCATTGGAGAAACTATATTCATGCGAGCGAAGGTCACTCACTCACTCACTCATCACGAAATCTCAGAAACTACAAGTGCTAGGAGTTTCAAACTTTGGAAATAGGTGCTCTCAAAGACGGGATTTTGCGAAATTCATTTCCCTGGATTATAAAGGGGAACAAAATTTGTATAAAGCTTCTATAGTTTTTAAACGGGAGTTTTGATAATACGATTCCCAAACTAGGAGAAAATAGGAGTGGCAAGTTTCGTTAAATATCGCAAAATTTCGTCTGTTTTAGTGGTAGCGGGTGAATAGATTTAAATCGGATTCGCCTTAGAGACGGATTATACTGATATTTATTACTAATACAATGTACGATTGCCGTAAGATTAGGTAAGAAATATTCTCATACAGGCCACATCTGAATTTTCACGCGAACGAAGTCGCGGGCAACAGCTAGTTATTAATAAATATTATAAAAATTGAACAGCGCCACTGGTATTTGCTCTGAGAACTAAATATTTTTCTTACTTTATTTTCTGCGGTACAAGTGAGTTTAACGCGCGTTAATTCGCGTAACTTGTAATAGGTAGTTAAAAAATAAGGATAGGTATTATGGTGTTTGAAACTAATTGTGATTTTTTTAAACTATCTATTTTTAATCTATCTATCTATATGTATCTATAACTTCATGAATTACTTACTGTCGAAATTCAACCTAGTATTGATAAATTAATACCAAAAACGAACTTTACATCTACTAAAATTAAATAAGGAACAAATTATTTCTGATAGGTGTGTAAGTTACCTCTAACAGCAACAATAGCCTTACGCCGGTAACTAAAAGGTTAAAAAGAAATGGTAACGCTTACTGTACCTAGTTTAGATTACCATGCTCTATTGTCAGTTTCTTTTTATTTCCATCTACTACTTGATCAAAAGATATGAATTAATTGTGTGAAAAACGGCGTGTGTTCAATTGACGATGTAGGAGAAAAAAACTTGATTGGGCTCCAAAATTATTTGGGTCCTGGTCCAGGGTCCGCAAGACAAGCGTTGCCAAAGACCAACAACAGCTATGTTTTTTTAACGTTGTTACAAATGCATCTTGGCTGCTTTGATAAATCTTCGGTAGAAATAAACTTATTTTCATTATTTCTTTTGCATTTACTTTGAGCCAGTTGGGTCACTAGATAACATTGTCGGCTCAACATACATCCATATGAAAAGCCGACATTCATTTGCATGTGTTGTGTTGAGTTATGAAAAATTTTGTTCTTTTTCGATCCTAACAAGTATAGTTGATTGTTAGGCTTAAGGTAACCTGAGGCCATTTTGGTATCATATTAACTGGTGCATAGATGTGTCGAGTTGTTTATTTATGAATGTTGTTATTGTACGTTAATAAGTTAGTGTAATAGACCGTTAATTCATTGGATCTATTGTTGTTGTTCTTGACCTGTGAGTACAACACTAGAGTACAGGCTGTACAGATTACCTATTCACGATTCAGTGCGTACGTGTAGTAATGTCGCAAATAGTGGCTTTTCTTTTTCCCGTTCTCAAATAACAGCGTATCGACGATTTGTAAAAGAGCCGTAACCACTTGCGTAATGAAAATTGCGTAATCATTTTATTTGAACTGGAATAACTTGTTTAATTATAAATCATATTTTTTTTGAATGCTCAAATATGTGATAATTATCTTAAATACCATAATAGTATATCATAATATCGTTGTGTCGTAAACAATGACCTACAAACATGGTGTGTTGTTTATAAACATAAAATTTGTGGCCCTGATATAACTTTGGTAAAGTACCTGTACTGGATTATTTTTGTTAGATAATAAAATAAATTTATTTTTTCGTTTTTATGATAATATATATCCAATGCAGAATGTACGATTTTAGTAGCTAGTTTAATAAAGGATGTATGGTGGATGGGTAAGAATTTTCTTCCCACCTTTTCTCTTTGTGAATGTTGTACCTACCGAAGACGATTAAGAGTTTTTCATTTTCATTCCTAAACATATTTTCTCCCTCTGTAACCTATGTAGTACAGCTAAAAACCTTAAATATGTAATGCACTTTTGTGCCCAAAAATAGTGTATAATTGTCAAATAGATTTTTTTCCAAGTCGATAGCGTCGGGTAGCTGATGCTTGTACAAGTGTTTTTGAATGTCACAATCGGTTCTGTCAGCAATCATTTAATATGCTAAGAAATGCGTTTGCTCATACCGCTCGGTCAGGGAAGCGGGACGGCATCGGCAATGTGTAAAGTGCGTGTGCACCACAGAATAAGTAATAGTACATTATAGGGTAACACACTACTCGTAGTTTTTGCGTTGGGATTCTAAATTGCATGTGTTTAGGTCGCTTGAAAGTAATCGAAACATGTCTCGGTATTTTTTAGTTGACAATAGAATCCCTTGTTGTACATAATATTATTCTAAATAAAGACAATGTTTGTGTTTCACAAACATTGTCCTTATTTTCTTGTCGGTACATAATTTTTTTCTAAATATAGACAATGTTTGTGTTACACAGACATTGTCCCTATTTTCCTGTCCTTTCAGAAAGTCATATATTTTTATTGTTTCTTCAATAAGACAACCGCAGGTCATTGCTAATTTCGTTCGCTCAAGGCGGATTGTCAATAGAACAATATAAGACTACTGTTACTTGGGAGGTCTTTCATAGGTGCCATAGGTCTACAAATCATGGATCCAACGAACGACCAGATGCGAAACTCACTAACCTTAAATCTATACTTTTAAAATAAAACCAAACATCTTCGTTATTTTTCGCCCCGATTTTATCAATTATCATCTGATAATACGCTTATAATTTCAAACCTTTATTCTTACAGGAGTACGTCAAGGATATATTCAGTCAAAAATAGCACTGATCAAGATACTATCTAAGTACGAATTACTATTGGACCAACGGACTGCAGTGCCGATGAAGATCCGAAACTCGTCGCTAGTGTACGCAGCAGAGGGGGGAGTGTGGCTCAAAACAAGAAGACGCGTTGACCGTGAAGCTTGAAGTTTAGAAGAAAACCTTGAATTAAGTGCTCATTGATACACTTGTTTTGTAATATTTTGAACGTCAATGCATAACCTGCTCTCTGTCAAATGTAAATTATTGTTGCGTGTGTGCAGTGGTCTTGAAATGTTGTCAATGTCATCGACGTGATTGTTATGTTGCTAATATTATTGCGGTAGACCAGCAATTACATTGACCATAATGCATTTGATTCGTTTGTTACGTGTACAAAAATTGGACAATACTTTTGTGTGTCCGGTTAGCTCATAATTAACCTATATGTTACAGCTCGACTCATTAACTATAATATAATAATAAAATAATAAAACTATAATTAGATTTATGGGTAATTCTGTTTACCCGTAGAGAAATGGTCAAACAAAAAATACTCTTGACTGACGTGTTTTTTAAATGGTTTTAAGAAATCAAAGGCCGTGATATCTACGTCGTAGTGCCATAAATCTTATGGTTTGGTTCGTATCAACTTTAGGCCTCTCCGACTCGGGCAAATTTGAAGGGTAGGTATACAAAAGTCTCTCAGAGACCTCGATTATTATTCTCCGTATTTGGTTACTTGCACTTTGGCAGACAGAAAAAGTAGTTGTACTTTGTATGTCAATCTCTCTCGTGTAAAATTTAAATGGGGATAACCATTCGTGACGTAAGTATATTAGGGATATCTCATTGTGAAATTTTCATACTGGAAAAATAAATTTCCAATCCAATGAACTCAGTCACAGAATGTAGGTTGCCACATAGCATTGCACGTATTTTGCTCAGCTGACGCGCAGCTTTGTCACTCGCGTTCGTAAGCAGCAGTTTTTTTCAGTGGCTTTGCCCGTTAATCCTGTACGCTCCATGCTTAAGCATTTTCTTTAAGAAAATCACATCAGGATTATGATACGGGTGTTCTTCTGGTTACTGTTTGTGATATATTAGTTTTAGCTTGGCAAAAGGTTTGTAGAAGTATTAAAATCGCCCTACTGTAAGTGCTCAACCGATAGCATCAATCTATATAGTGTTGGTCGTTATTATAGTTTTACTCATGATAATACAATTATAAGTAATTATATAATTTAATCTTTGTTGTTTTATTTATAAAATGAGCTTTAGTTACTTATTTTGAGTTAACTTTACTCGGGCACGGTAATACTATCTATACAGTATTGTGACTCGGCCGTATTTTATAAATAAATGCCTACAGCCGCGCGGTACGTAAACATGCGATAGGGCTTCCCGCCTCCAGCACTTTAATTACATTTGCCTACTTTGTGTTTTCATTTAGTTTTGTGATTGTAAATATACTTTTTTTATATAAGCAAATAAAATACTTTGTGAATTTAATAATAATAATAATAATAATAATAATATTCTACCACATGCACACAGCGCCGTTTAGCCCCAAATTAAGCAATTATATTTGCTTGTATTATGGGTACTAAACAACTGATATACTACTTATATACTTTTTTTTTTTGTAAATACATACATATTATAGATAAATTACACCCAGACACAGAACAAACAATCATGCTCATCACACAAAGGTTTGTCCTGGGTGGGAATCGAACCCACGACCTCCGGCTTAGCAGTCAGGGTCACTAACCACTAGACCAACAGGCCAGTCAATAGGAAGTGTTTAATAAAAATGCGTGTTGTTTTTTATTGGAAATTTATTTTTTCTTGTATTATTCATACACACAGTACAATAAACAACTAGGTATTATTAATAATAAAATACCACGTCTTTGCTTTGAATTATACAAACTAACAAAAAAAAACATGCCCCGAGGATTTAACACAAGCGTACATACCGTATCATGATTCATGAACCGCCTATAACTACCTATTTCACTCGTGTGAATCACTTTCCTTTACTCTATTCACTTTATTTATTAATCCAGACATCTTTTTTTTCGGGAGATAAAAGGAAATATTTATCCATTAAAAAGACACACATTATATAGGTACCTACCTATTAGTAAGTAAAATTATTTTATAGTCTTACCTTTCAGGGTTTCCAGGTAATCTAAAAAAAGTTATCTCTGGATGCGTTATTGACGAATTCATGCAACCAAAAACAGCACATTATATCCTACTCTTCATATTAAATATGTACTTAAAACTTATTTTTAGTAAAAAGATCGCGCGCTTATTGTTAAAAAAACAACACACCGTCCGTTCGTCACTGCAGCACAGTCGCGACTGTCTGCATGCCGAGCGCATGTCGAGTTCGAGGCGCGTTGGCATGGCTCGCGCTTCGTCCGTTTGTATGAAGATGGATTACTGTATAGATAGTATTACCGTGACTCGGGTTTCACGCTGGTGTACTTTTATAGGAAAAAATCTTCTGTTCCTCATTGGTGTAACAAAATGGTGTGACAGTGAGTCTGCCCTAATCGCGAGAAACAATCTTGACAATGACAATCTTGTTTCTTTATATTACCATACTAGTATGGAAAATAATAAAATCAATATTTTCTTGTTAGTCTATGCTGCTGTACTGCTGAAAAAAGCCCATCACACCTCCTTTTTTGCGCCACCTAATTTCAGGTAATAAAAATAGTTTGTGTATGTTTGTACCTCTTTCAAATAAAATCAAATCAAATCAATTATTTATTCACAAGAATGTAGTGACAAAAAGTGGTGGTAGAAATTAACATAATAGGTACTTATTACATTCTGCCATAACAATGGCTTGTGAATCTTAAACTTATTAATTACTAATATTAAATACAATAACTTTAGATAATACAATAGTTTTTTTTTTTTTTAATAATGTCAAAATATATTTTTTATGTTAGGATGTCAATTTTTATAGTCAAGTTATAATATTATTTAAAAGTATCTGATTAAAAAGTAGAACAATATAAAATAGTCAATTTTAATATTAATTATTATCATTTTCTTTGTATGTCATCTTAATTATTATTAATAAGTAAAATTTAATACGAATTGCGAATTTATTTAAATGTTACTAAGCTTCCTTTTGTGCAAGATATCGTTACGTCACGTCACCGTCGCCGCGGACTTGGAAGTATAGGGTGGCGCAAAAGTAAAGACCCTATTTGGTTCAGCTATAACATTTTTTCTAAATTAGAAAACTAGATTTAGATTTTTTTAAATGTATATTTGTGCCATTAAATTTCGTACCATTAGGATTTAAAGATGATGTCTTTTAAATGGTGACCTCCAGAGTTGATACACATTTGAGCCCTATTTATGACATTTTGCATAACTTGCCGTAACACTTCCTGCGATATGTTCGTTATTTCTTGACGAATGTTTTCTTTTAGAGCTGCGAGAGTCTGTGGCTTGTTCACATACACCCGAGATTTCAAAAAACCCCAAAGAAAGAAGTCTGGACTGGTCAGATCGGGTGATCTTGCAGGCCAAGGCAAATCGCCAAAACGAGAGATAACTCGGCCTGGAAAAGCGTCCCTCACTAAGTCCATAGTGTCGCGCGCTGTGTGTGCCGTAGCGCCGTCTTGTTGAAACCAGATGTGCTCCAGCCCCAATTCGTCCAAACTGGGTATCAAAAACTCACGTAACATGGTTCTGTAGCGTTCTCCAGTGACAGTAATCGCATTGCCTCCAGCGTCTTCGAAAAAATAGGGTCCGATCACTCTGTCAACACAGATGCCACACCATACAGTAACTTTTAGTGGGTGTAGAGGTGTTTCTTGAATAATGCGCGGATTATCAGTGCCCCAGAACCGAGTATTCTGCTTATTGACATGCCCTGAGAGATGGAAATGCGCTTCGTCACTCATAACCAATTTTGAAGGAAAATCATCCTCTTCAAGGTTGAGGTTTATGACGCGCTGGCAGTAATCTAGACGAGCTCGGTGGTCAGCAGGCAGCAGCTGATGAGTCATTTGAGTTTTATACGGGAACATCTTTAAGTCTTTCACCAAAATACGCTGCAGGGTCCGTCTGGAAATGCCCAATTGCGTGGCACGTCGCCTCGTTGATGTTTCTGGACACTCTTCCACATCTTCGCGCACAGCATCGATATTTTCAGCTGAACGCCCTGTTCTTGGTCTCCCAGACTTAGGTCTATCCAATGTTGAGCCAGTTGCTTCAAGGCGTGTGGCAAAGCGTCGAATTGTGCGACCAATCGGTGCCGGACGGTGGGGAAATCGTCGACGAAATTCACGTTGTGTTCTTATCACTGATGAATTATTCCGTAAGAACATTGACACAATTATTCCACGTTCTTGGGGAGTAAAACGGTCCATGTTTATTTTCAGTGTATTTTACATTTGTTCTCTACACAATTTTCAACAACAGAATGACAGAAAATGTCATATATAAAAAAAAAAGTATTTTCTTTAGTGCCAGTACTTTTGCGCCACCCAGTACTTACCTACTCGTACAGTTTACACGAGGTGATTTTTAGGTGACGTACCCATTACACATGTATTACCTATTTATACGTAATCTTACGACGTGATGACGAATTAACGACGAAATTTATATTACAAAACTTCAATAGACTCTGCATAAATAGTTACGAAAACCATGTGTGTGTGGTGCGAGGGCCACTTTGTTAAAACTCTTTAAAAATGTCCTTATGATTTAGTGAACATTCCCAAAGAATTGTGAAAGTTGATAATATATATCTATATATATATATTAATACTTAAGTAATTTTTCTTATTGCCACTAGTGGCAGACGATTCAGCAGCCCGCCTGAAGGTAAGTGGTAACTAACTTTTAAGACATCTGCAATTTAAGACACTTTTTTTTAATATTAGCCTACCAAAGTGACTCCACTCTGCCTGATGGTAAGCAGTCAGTCAAACCCAAAAGTGTAGTCACCATTCCAAATCACCGTCTGAAACTGCTAGTATGATGTAAAACTACTGTTTACCACAAAATTGATGTTTTCTATAACTTAATTTCAAGAAGGACCTAATTATGATGATGTGTCCTCAAAATTGATAGCTTGATTTCGATTTAAAGATTTTCTACTAGACGATATTCTAAAAAAAGGTTAAAGGTTTTAATCTCGCAATCCTTTACCTTTTTTACCAGCATCCCCTTCTACCAACACGGTCGGAAGGATTCGGTTATATATAAAGGTATATAACCAAATCCATCTAGTATCTAAAGGTTTAATTTATTTTCTTATGTTTCTGCAATGTTGGCGCAAAATGTTTGGCGTTACATAGATTGCTGATTCGGCAGGTTCTGGGCTCGGCAGAATAACTTAGGTAATGGCAGAAATTTAATTGGCAAATACTCAAATGCAATCGTAACCAATTATCTACAATCAGATTTGTATAAAAATATAATAATAATAATAATATGTGGACACTATTACACACCGTCATCTAGTCCCAACCTAAGCAGAGCTTGTGTTATGGGTACTAGATAACTGAAATATAATAAATATACATACTTTTTTTTTGTAAATACGTAATTATAATACATAGAAAACACCCAAACTGAAGACAAATACAAATGTTCATCACACAAACATTTACCTTCCGCGGGAATCGAACCCACGACACCCGGCGTCGCAGTCAGTTACACTAACCACTAGACCAACGGTGCAGTCAATAAATAAATAAAATATATAAGTAGATACATATTATTTGTACCTACTTTGAATTAATTATATGCACATTAAAACGTTACATTATTTAGAAATGCATACTATACTTTACACACAACAATATGATGTAATTGTATACACAGTGCATTGACTGACCATAAGGTATTTGACCCTGAGAGATTACATATTCTAAAATGATTTGTAACAGTGACTTCATAACTCAAGGTCAAAGCTGAGAGAGAACTCACGTTGTCATGCCCGCTACTTACTAGTAGAGGCTGAGAGATAAAGTCGGCGCATTGTCAATATAATAAACATAGGCATGTTTTAATATTTTTAAAGTTGTAACACCCACTCTAGGAAACGAGCCCTCTGTTGCACAAAACTTTGCTCACTATCGATGAGAGATGGACGTAAGCGTCAAATTCTTAACTGCAACGTGTTTTTTTTAATTCGCCTATCAAAGCGATTTCACTCTGCCTGGTGGTAAGCAATCGGTGGAATCCAGAAGTCATGGTGGACCTTCTTTTAGTCGCTGAGTACCTAAAACGCAGTCCGAACATTTCGCGTTATGTCTAGACCTAACGAGAAATAGGAATATTCATATTTAGACCTATTGCGTATTAGTTCATGAGCCAAGAAGGAAAATTGAGATTCAGTTTTTAAGCGAGATAAGTGAATTGACCTTTAGATACAGGTGTGCAATAATATTAGGCATCTGTATTTTGCTTACAGAACATTCTTTTTTCATTGAGGTTAATTAAGTTAACACTCCATGAATAAAATTATTTTGTTATTATTCAGTCAATGAATCAATAACGCAATAGTGCATTATTAGAACTAGAACTACAATGATAATGGCAGCTGTCACTCTATATGTTCAAAACATCCAGCGTACCGGTGAATCTCCTACTACAATATTGCAAATATAAAAAACAGTGGTTTAATAATTTAAACTAGATAATAGTTTAAAACATTTATTATTAATATTCTACCACATTCACACAGCGCCATCTAGCCCCAAATTAAGCAATTATATTTGCTTGTGTTATGGGTACTAAACAACTGATATACTACTTAAATACATTTTTTTTTTGTAAATACATACATATTATAGATAAATTACACCCAGACACAGAACAAACAATCATGCTCATCGCACAAAGGTTTGTCCTGGGTGGGAATCGAACCCACGACCTCCGGCTTAGCAGTCAGGGTCACTAACCACTAGACCAACAGGCCAGTCAAATGACTACATATTATAAATTAATGAAATAAAATAATATTAATCGGTAGATACCTACACCACTTTGGGATAAAATTGTTTATTAGTGATTTATTCTTTGTTTCTGTTAGTTCATTCTCTAATAGCTAAAGAATTACGATTAGGGTCTAGTTCATTGTCTTAACTTAGGGTGCATACTTTCTGCTATCATTGTGCTCCCACTTTAGTTTCTAATCTATTTTCTCTTTCTTGTCGGTTTGCGTGTCACCGTCTACACGCCTTCTATCACTGAGTTGTGATTCAGCATCATCTATAACCATCGTCGTTGTCGTAACTGTCGATGCAGTATTCTGTTTAGGTGTTGGTAGTTCCAGTGTCATGGTCTCAAGAGATGCAAAGGTTTGAGTACTCAGCTCAAGCGAGCTGGAATTACTTGTGCTATCTTTTGTATTTGCCGTTATTCTAGACCCAGATTTATCCTTCTCACTTGATAAAATGATTTCTGAACTATAGTTTTGAACGCGAAAATCTCTACCAGTTTCGGATAGTGTGAACAGTTGGACGACATCGTCTATTTTTTCATATAATTCTTTAGTTAACTGTTTACTACTAGACCTGTCCATGCTTTTTTCAAAGTTAATATTATCTACAAGATTATAAACCAAATCAACAATAAACCGTGCATCTATTGGTACCATTGCATATGCTCTCCTTCTATCATTTTTGATCTTTTCTTGAAGAAAAAGTGATATTTTAGATTGATACGGGGACTCAGAATATGAGCCGCTGGTTTTTCTTAAAAGTTCAGTCATTTGATCTGGACCACTTTGGGCGCTCCTTGCTTCGCGGCGAGAACTTCTTCCGTTGCTCGGTGAGTAATCCGGCATGACAGATCGTATTTGAGTTTCATGTTGCTCCTGTACGCGAACAAAACATATTGCAGGTTAACAATAGCAATTTTTGTAATACTTATTAGATTACAGCCCATTCAGTAGATATATACGGATTGATTTATTTATACGGATATGGATAGCTTATCCACTTATTTTCAAAGGAACAGTCAAACCGAGTTGAGTTATTGCTTATTGCTGTCATTAGGATATTGTTACCGCTAATAAAAAAATTCAGTCCCTGCAAGAAGTATATTTAGGCGTATTATATTTATTTATAAATATTTTTCTCTCTTTACGATAGCTACGCCCGTTAGGTTAGGAGGCAATAGGCTTTCGATAAATTACTTATTTAAAAATATAAACTCGGCAAACAAAAGTACTAAATGTTTGCTCACTTTATTGGTTTAAAACCACTTACCATCAAATAAGCCTTTAGGCTCGTCTATTACAGTCGGCTATTGAAAGACGGAGAACTAAGTAGGACCTAATTTAACGATTTTGCCGCTCTGAACAAAAATTATGATCACCGCCGTTTGTTAAGTATTTAAAACCGATACTTTTGTGGAAAAGAACCGAGTTAAAGCCGTCTGTAATTTTTACTGCTGTAAGCTTTTGTTCGGTTTGTATCCTCTTAGACCGGGCGTTGAAACGAAGTTTTTAATTTTTAAAGTCCAGAAGTACCATTATTTTATCGATGTCGCCGCGTAGGCTGATATTGATCCGGACTAATTGGAAGTCGACGACGAGGATCACTCGCACGATAATGAGCAGCGCTGAGCAGAGCCAGCAAGCAGTGTGTAGCCATGCTGTCACGATGGTAAGCCGAGTGGCCTGGTACACACCGCGGATTCGACGCTCGTAGGTCAGAGTAGCCACGTTTACTGTGTACGTACACCTTAATAAGATAAAAAGATTATAATAATAACTGATGAACCGCCAAGATAAGTGTGAATAAACCAGGTATTTTCTCGGGTGGTAGTCGATCTGGCGACTAAGGGTCAAGGAACACATCAATTTCTTAAAACAGAGCTAACTAAATTGACAAATATCGTAAACGAGTAAATACCTACACTAGATAAGAAACATAACAACAAAATAAATCATAATAGCTATAATAAAAAGTAAACTAAGTATACACATCCTTATGAGTGAAGCCTTCAATCGTAAAGCTTGAAATGCCATAGTCATAGTGATATTAAGGTCTGAATGCATCTTAAAGAAAGTATAGGTATAAAGTTACTTACGTGGAACTGCCGGTAATTTCACCAAGTTTGATGCATAGTTCTTGTAAGCCATTGTGTGTGATGATTGAGGAGTATACACAAAGTGTGGCCATCAGCACCGAGAACACAAACACAGGCGGCAGCACTCGCCAAGGTCGCTGTAATCTGTTAAACAAAAAGATAACTATCCCCTTCGGAATAATTACTGCTAGTTGTCCTGCAATGATCTTGCAGAAGCGGAGTCATACGAATGTTTTACGTACCTAAATTAAATATGAAGTGATTTACATTGGTACGTAATATTCCTAAACGCCAATTAAAATTCAAGCTATGCGAAATAACTATTTGCTCTGTGTATTTAGGTACTTATAGGTATTATATAAACAGACCAAAGTGATGTGTTAGAATGAGCAATGTGCAAAAGGCAAAATTACAAGCACCCTTATCCAATGTAATCCGTTTGTCTATGAAAAGATCCTAGTAATTATTCCTAATGAATGTTGTAGAACCAAAGAATGAAGTTTAGACCGTAGTAAGTAAATAGTGTTCTATGGTCTCAGCCTACCCCGTTATTCGTGATGGGATGAATACCCCGTTATGAAGTGGAAGTGATTTTTTATTTTTTATTTTATTGCACACCTAAAGATACATAACAAGGAAAATATATAAATGAAAATAATGTACAAAGGCGAGCTTAACTCAGAACTGAGTTCTCTAATAACATACCTTAAGAGTGGAAGAGGAAGTAACATTAGTGAGAGTATATGAAGTGTAAAATTAAGAAAGAAAAATAGCAGAGAAAAGTAAAGAAGAAACCAATTTAACCTAGATTATACAGAAGTACTTATAGTATAACACAATGTATACCTATTAATATAAACATACATACTAAGAATACATAAATAATATAATGAATGATATATAAAGTTAAATATACTTACATACAGAAAATATACAATTTTATATATACATAAATACATACAATAAATATATATTAGTTACTTATAAACGATAGACAAGAAATGCTCTTTAGTTCTTTTCTTGAAAACTTCAACAGAAGGGCTGTCACGAATGCCATGAGGAAGAGAATTCCATAGCCTTACAGCCCGTACTGTGAAGGAACCGTCATAGCGGCTAGAAGTGTGAGGAGGAATTTTTAGTAAGAGTGAAGAAGTAGAGCGACAGGGTTTACCCCTAGGAACAAGATACTCAAAGCGTTCATGTAAATAGGACGGAGAATGAGGATTATGAAGGATAGAAAAAGAAGAGTAAGAAATTAGTAAGAATATGAGTGTCTCGACGCTGCCGAATCGGTAACCACTTCAATGTCTGACGAAATTGTGAGACGTGATCATATTTACGTAAACCGAAAATAAAGCAGATTTCCAGGTTCTGCAGTCGCTCGAGCTTATTAAATTCTTAAAACAATTTAATTGTATTATTTTTAAAGTTTTTCAAAGATATGTCATGTACCAGTGCTGTTACCATAAAAATACTTGGTGGACAATACCGCAAATTGGAATTGGTGGTAATTATAACAAATATGTATTTTACATAATTATGCACAAACAAAAATGCATAGTAATTATAATATTTCACACTACAATAATGTAATACGTACCCAGTTAGTGTCCTGCTGCCAGTAGAACACATAAGGAACATGGTCGTCCACACAAGGCCAAAGATACCAGAGACTAGCGGTACATACGTCGGCAACTCACAAGTGCTCTTATCCACCCACTGAGTGCTCACGAAGTCCACAGGCACTGATAGGAAAACCAACGGTTTTTAATTTACTGGAGTGTAGGTGAGTAGTGAGATGTAAGTACTTGTACTAAATATTATCTAAATGTGCTGACCAATTTTGTGCTCCAGGCTATAACGACGATTCTGTTCTTAACTTACATACTTCATCTAAAGTGACTGCACTGATGCAGTCACGTCACGTCTGCATGCGATCCATCTGAATGGATGGTATGTTTGTTTGGACTGGAGGAGACATAAGCAAAAATCCTCATAGCAGATTTTATTTTCACTGTAGAAAATCACAGCCTTGGTAGCTTTGGCAGTTTTGTTTTTGCTGGTGAGGTGCAGAATTCAATGTTCTTAAGTGAAGCAGAACCACAATATAATACAAATTTTGTCTTACGCTACACAGCGTTTCCTCTTTCTTTTATCATAGCAACGATAGGTACTTACGCCAGGGCTATAGCTAGCTGTGCTTCTGTTGCTTTTGAGGCCCACGAGTGAGCGATGATTAACCCCAAAAAATTGTAACATAAAACACTTTAAGCATACTAACGGTTAGATAAATCGCTGTTGGTCGGTATAAACTCGTAGATGACATTATGTCGCTGCGATGTGAGGGAGAGAAGCTTTGGAAACAGCACACACTTTTCATCGAACAGGTACATCAGCATGTGGAAGCAGAAGGTGCAGAACGAACCAAACACAAACGCCAGGAAGAAGAGCAGTAGATGAGCACCTACGGTTACTTGGTACATTAGAATAAAAAAAGTCTGTCTATAACTTTATGTTGCAACAAATATTAATGCAATTTTTTGCGCCGCTTTTGAGCGTGCGGAGACTGTAAAAAACATGAAAAAGTTGCGATAATATGCAAAAGAATTTGTACAATTGTATCAATGTTAGTGCGATGTAAATATACTATTTTTATCGGCGATTTATTTTAGGAGCCTCTCGAGTCTTGAATCTCGAGTCTCCAGATCTCTAACCTAACGATACGCAAAAGTACCTTCGTATAGTACTTATGAGAGGATTACCTACTTCTACGGGTAATCCGGGTCATTCATGCTGAAACTAGTGAGCATCTAGTACGGAACTGCCGGGGAAACTGTTCTATGTGTCAGTACGGGAGATAAATATATTATAAATTTAATAATATTTATTTTTACCTTTCCAGGCTCTGTTTATATCATTTTCAGTTCGTTCTATCAAACGAAATTCTTCGTATATGGTATAACTCATTTTAAGAACTGTATCTGTTTATTGTGTACAATTAAAACATTATTTGCTTTAACATTGAAATTATTAAATTGATTCTCTAAAAATAATGAAATAAGACTTTCTCAAAGAAAATCAGAATGACTGATTTAGATTTATTTTTTAACACATTGTTTATTGACTTATTTGATTCTATAGACTGTTGAATGTAATTCTAGAGTTTATTGCAGTTTTGTTTTCTAAATTAAAATATTCCTTATTTTTGACCTTAGTTTTTTTTAGAATAAGTAACACAGATCAAAATGCATAAATCTAATGAACAATGGAATTAAATTCTTTCATTTAAAATTATTCAAATAAAATGTCTGTGACTGGCTCACATAACTTAAATGTTTTACTAGTGTATGTACTAACACATAGGTACTTGGGTGATAACCTTCCAAAATTTTCTGCTGCCCTAGAAAAAAGCAGTTATCCGCGGCTTTGTCTTGTTAGCTATTTTGAATAACTTATGCCCGTCTCCAGAATACAGTCTCTCTGTAGGCTAAATTTAGTTCAAGATTCGCTCGGCCGTTTAGTCGTAAAAAAGTGATAAACGGCAAATTTACATTCGCATTGATTGCATTTATAATGTAAGTATATATTATAATATACCTAATTCAGTAGTTGCTAGGAATAAATATGTTACAAAAACCTGTTGATTGAATTGAAGCAAAATGCTTCATTGAATTCCATTTTGTAGAACTAGAATATCGCTTTAGTATTTATAACTGTCAAAGGGTTAGATAGTTGGTCGGATTAGAAGATTATACTCGTATAAAAGGTTCATTACATCAAACTTTGCAATAATAATGCTTTAAATATAATATAGACTGTTAAGCCTCAAGGTCATGTAAGTGTGTGTGACCGTAGTAATTGGCGTAAAGCCAATAGAAATTCTGATTGCTCAATGAATAGTTGCAAGCGT
This sequence comes from Parascotia fuliginaria, assembly GCA_963082885.1. Classification (NCBI taxonomy): domain Eukaryota; kingdom Metazoa; phylum Arthropoda; class Insecta; order Lepidoptera; family Erebidae; genus Parascotia; species Parascotia fuliginaria. The sequence goes on from OY720188.1 coordinate 10,998,949, forward strand.
TCCATAAGTTAATACATATTATTATGCTTCATCGTTGGCGTTGGCTTTATGACTGCTGGTATTACTCTTCTCTTAAAAATATCAACTTCAGGATGAAATGAGCTGTCTATGGTAGGTCAACAAATCCAGCCGACCATAGTCTAGTCATTCGCACGTTTTTTTAAGGTTACTCTGGTTAATTCTGCTAATAGGTAAGTGACATGGTGCGTAATTACCTCAGAACAAGGTCTAAAGCAGTAATTACTACTATCGTTAACCCATAAAAATTACATACCATAAAATTATTGGTGTTAACAAATCCTGATGTTGTCAAAATAAAAGCAAGTTTGACTTACAATAAAAATGAATTGATCAAATCGGCCTTTTGAATGCAGTAACCAATTGATTAATTTAAACCAATGTATTCCGATCCGCTGTCATGTACAAGTCTTTAGGAGATAACAAAGAGTATTGCATTATATAGACAACTGTGTGGACGTGGAATAATCTCTTAGAGACTTTTAATACGTTGAACAAAGCATTACAACCATTACAAGCTATTTGCATCTGTTGCATCACGTGTTATGTCAGGCGATTTCATTAGAGTTAGTTATTAAAGTTCAAGTTTAAAAATGTGTTCAAAATATAATATACAAACTCTGCCTTGAGCAAGTGTAGTAGTCAAGGCTCGTGTTTTATCTGTGTGAAAAACCCTGCCGCAGGATAATAATGGACCGGTACCTACGTAGTGTGTTCAGGGACCTCGGGACATTTGCCTAAGGTTTAAATAAATTCCAGAATTTTTCACGAAAGTTATAAACATTTTGGACACTATTTTATCAGTGTATGTTAGCGCAGGGAAAACATAAGACAAGACGTTCCTCAGCAAGATGGTCAGATGACCTGATAAAGACAGCCTGAAGACGCTGGATGACGCGGCAGGCAGAAGACAATGACAGGGAGCGGTGGACACTATTCGCAATAACTGGACACGAAAATGAGGCCTATACCTACCATGTAATGGAAAAATAAAGATTGAGATAAATAATTGTATTTTAACATTGTGGCCTAAATTGCTGAGTTACATAATAATAAATAATAATACCTAATACCCAGCTTGTTTACTGTACCACTGCAGGTCAGCGAAGTCAGATTTAGCGACAGCATCCACGTAGGCGATGCCATAGGGCAACTCGCTAATTCAAATATTTTATACATAGTCGGTATCAAACAAGAATACAGCCCCTCAAAGTCAAAGTCAAAGTCAAAGTCAAAGCATTTATTTCATTTAGATCATAAAGTATGATGCTTATGAAAAGTCAACATTACATTTTGTCAGCCAATTGACCTACAGCCAGTTCGCTGACCAGGTAGAGCTGTGAGAAGAACTGGCAAGAAACTCACGCCACTCTTTTCAATCGCCAGATAATTACAGTTATTTGAATGAGTTACAATTTAAACACTCAACGCAACCAAAGAACCATACAAAGTAATTATTACAAATTAACTAATTAATATAATACTAAGATTAAAGAAAGAAAACGAGGATTTCAATTATTTAGTTTCAACTAGTATGGTAATTTGACTACGTATTTGAATTAAACTGGTAAATGCACCCCCTGGTCACATTGAACGACAAGGTAATACTGGATTGAATATTAAATGTAAGCCATGCCAAGATTGACCAGTCATCCCAAGTAGCACCCGTTCACGAGCATGACGCACGGGCCAGCCATCATCGCCCTCGCCATATTAGAGGGAAGGTGATGACCCGGCCAATACGACACCACAAGCAATGACATTTTAGTGAGCATGACAATGCAGGGCATGGGTGGTAAAAGAACCCTAATAAAATGTATTATGCCTTACAAACTCGTAATGATCATGATATGCATCCACTTCACATTAAACTTTTACTACAATAGTCAACATAATTACAATAATAGTCAATATAATTACTATAATAATAATCAATATACTGAATGATAATAATAGTCAATATAAGTACAATAATAAAAATATCAATATACTTAATGATAATAATAGTCAATATAGCTACAACAATAATAATCAATATAACATTAATCTTGCATTAAACGAGCAACTATACCCATGCTGCTTTATCATTTAAATAATCATTAATAGTATAATAACCCTTTAGAATAAGGCGGTTTTTAACAGCTTGTTTGAATTTTTTAGGGGTAGATTCATAATGTCAATGGGTAATTTGTTATAGAAACGTACACCTAGACGCGCAAATGAGTTGTTTACTTTATGTAGGCGATAATATGTACCAACTAATTTATGTTTACCTCGAGTATTCACAGAGTGCATGTCACAGTTTCTGGAATACAAGTCTATATTTTTCTTGATAAACATAATATTGGCGAAGATATACTGAGACGCCTCTGATCCTAAATGGTAAATAACGTGTGAACGTGGCTGTGTTGACTTTCACCTGGTGTTAGTTCTATTAACAGTAGTATTTTGTTTTATGTTGGTCAATAAATGTTTACTATTATTAAATAATCAATACAGTTGGTAACTAGTTCAGATAATTAGAAATGTAGGTATTAGCGATAACCCAGACGATCTCGAAACATGAGATGAGCTAAAACAAACAACAAGAAAACGTATTATGAGTATGATAATGTCTCTTTTTGTCAATTATTGTCCAATTGTAGATAATCAATGGATTGTTAGCGGCTGACATCACTGTTACAGTTATAGTTTTGTTTACTCCAGATAATAATAACAAAATTAATGTAAATTTGCAAATATTTTTTGGTAATGGGTTTTAATTATATGTATAAGTAGGTTTACACATCTACATTAAAATTTTATTTATTTACCTTATCCTTGAATGGGATAAACGCTGTTTTTTTTATTAACCTTATCTTTTATTGAATGGGATAAACGCTGTTTTTTTTCTATACGTACCTAAGTATGTGTCAACCAAAGTGACTCCACACTGCTTGATGGTAAGCAGTCAGTGGGGTTCAAAAGTAGGTAATGAATACTATTCAAAGTCACTTCGAACTGCTGGCATGGTTATCTTCACTAAGGCGTCTTTTTGTAATCCTTATTCCGAGATCAAAAGTATCTACAAATCTTAATACTTAATCGAAGATATTAAATTAGTAGCACCTCATTCATAACACATTTTTAGGATGCCGAATATTAAAAGATATAACGCATTAAGTAATATAATTCATTGTCCGATTGTTTCTTTGAAACAATCAATCATGTCTTTGCGTTTCTGAAGAATAATTCAGAAACGCAAAGACATGAAAGCAGAAACTAACATATGCCTCTCCTGGAAACTCTTCGTAGACTTTCTAGAAGAAGGTTCTGTTTTTTTGAGTCGGTTGTGTAGTGTGTTAACGATTGTTGTTACGAAGAAAGTGTGTAGGTACTCAAGAAATAAATGACTGAATAGCACCGGCATAGATCCATTATTTATTCATCAAAAGTTTGTTTGAAACAAATTTGCGTTGACACGCTTTAGTTGCGTTCTATGTCCAACCAATAAAGTAAACCATGTCATTAGAATCTATTTCTCACCACAAATCAAAATGCGATTCAGAATCTCCTATTAAGTAAATAAGGTAAGGCAAACTTACAACACGATTGCCTTGCTGTTGTTCGGTGAGTTCCTTGAGTGTGCATTACCCTAGCAGGAAACTGTCTCCTAGAGTGATATGAGTAGCACGAATACTTAGTGCCTAAATTGCTGTAAATGTGCGTCGCATTAAAAAGTTTGTGCGTGTTGTTGTTTTGATATAATACGCAAAAAACGATTCCTGCTAGGGTAATGTTTTTCTAGCAGGAAAATTCTAAACGAATGGTCGGAGATAGAAAAGTTTTACTTCGCCAGAGAGCTTACATTTGTGCTTAAATGTGCGCCGAAAATATAATTTGTGCGTCTTTAGGTTTTCGAGATATTCCACTTCCTGCTGGAGTAATGTTTTGCAGAATCGCGTATCTCGAAAACCATTATATGTGCGACTGTAAAATAAACGCACATCGAGTAGCCCTTCGTTTGTGCCTATTTGTGCAAAATTAGATTTAAGAAAATATCTATAGTTTTTAAGAAATCGCGCTTTCTTAAAAAATCGAAAAATAATCGTAGCAAATAAATTATGAAACTTACAAGCTCACTGAAAATTGTATTCGTTCCTGCTTGACTCATAGAATAACCACAAAAAGTTTCAGAAGTGTAAGTACATGATCTATTGAATAATAATACTAAAAGTCAAAATGACGGAGGCAGAACTTTGACGTCAATATACAAGAAACTGGCTCAACCCAGAAGGTGTGGATTTATACCAAAAGCTGGTGCATTTATTCAATTAATATATTGCAAAGTTTCAGCTTGGAATGCTTTATATTTAAAAAGATATAAACAAAAATCAAAACTTGTAAACAACGGCAGGTTAACCGACCGAATTCGAATGAATACAAAAAAGCAACGGTTTCATACATATTGCTGACCTTCTTAATTTAACTTATTGCACCTGAATTGTAGCCCGTACAGTCGCGATCAAACGCTTGTTTGCAATTTATGCTTATCTATATGATGACTTAATTTTAGGGGCTAATTGTGACCATATCAAATGAAAGAGGTTATTGATGTGCAAATTATTATCTTTATTCTTAAAGTAATTATAGTATCATATCACAAATCAAATTACCTACCTTTAAATCTTAGAACACTAATAGTGTAATCAAAATTAAATTATTTGTAATTATTGTGTAGTCATTATTACCTACATACGTTTTTTTTAATGTACATTTATTTAGGGGTTTTTATCCGAGCGGACATGTCAACCCCAATCACAGATTAATAATTTTCTTGATTTAACTGTAAACATCGAAGGTTCACAAACTATTACAATGCGGTATTTGGCTGGTATATAAATAATAATATAGGTAGTTACTTAACAATATAATCATGAATACGTAACAACATTATCATAATTCATCAGACTGTTGAATGACACATAAACATCCAAAAAGCCGCCAAATTAAAATAATGTCAATATGCTACATGACATAACATTTAATATTTAGGTAGCTAATGTACTAGGATGTAGGGTAAATAATATATAAATATCAACTGTAAATAACAAACATAGCACGACGTAACGGTAACATTAATAATAATAATAATAATAATATTCTACTACATACACACAGCGCCATCTACCCCCAAATTAAGTAATTATATTTGCTTGTGTTATGGGTACTAAAGAACTGATATACTACTTATATACATTTTTTTTGTAAATACGTACATAATATCAGTGGCGTGTACAGACATTTTTAATGGGGTAGCCATAACATAATTTTGCTGAAATGTGTTAAATGATTATGATAATTTTGAGTGACCACCTCCAATTGACTTTTAATAATTTAATTTAATATTTCAATAACCACACACAATGCCATCTAAATTCAAAGTAAACATAAATGCTTGTATTGTGGGTTTTAGAATGCGGATATATACATACCTACTTTTTTGTAAATACATATTATACATAGAAACACCCAGACCAATGTATAAAGACATGTTCATGCACACAAATATTTGCACCGAGCGGGAATCGAACCCACGACCTCTGTGTGGTAGTCCATACACAGTACCACCGAACCATAGATGCAGTCACATAATAATATGATGATGCTTATTTGCGAATTTAAAATTTATTTTTATTTAGATTGGTTTTACGAACGTTTTGTAACTTATGAAATAGCTATCACGGAAAACACAAAGAGAAAGTAAGTAAAACAAAAATAAATTGATCACTGATTCACATCAAACATACTAACACAATCACATCACAAGAAAAAAAAAACATTACCTATTAATATAAGTCATAAACACCATAATTTAATTTAATTGCCTGCTCTCAAACAAAACAAAACAAAAACAATATTGGCGACTAGCTATTTTTTGACTCGAATAAAATATAAATATATTACGCAACTAAATTAGATCGTTTACCAAAACTCTTAAAATGTCATCCATAGATGCATATTTAATTTAACAGGTTTTTACTCAAACTACAAATCAACCAATGAGAAGTCATGAAATGCGTCGTCATTGGTTAATTCAATTTAATTCAAAATTGACGCTTTCTATTGGCGTGTCGTTCAACTCTCATTAGAATGTCCTTAAAATTAAGCAGTGCTTTAGTAGCGAAGAAAATGAACCGCGTGCGTCTGTGTGCGTGCGTGTACATAAAGAGCAGTAGAAGCTTGCATGTGTGTTTTTTAGGCATTGCTGTTTTCTGATTATTCCATGACCGTGGCGCTGTTGTAATAGATAGATGTAAAGTAATATTGTGTTGATTAAATCATTACGCGTGAAAATATACATATTGCTGAGTATAAAATAATGGTAATCTATCTCTTTTAATATAATGTATTATGCATATTGCTAGTTAGGTAAAATTATGAGGAATTTATTAGGGTAGGCAGTGCCTTTATGCCTCTAGGGAATGCACGCCACTGCAATAGATAAATTACACCCAGACACAGAACAAACAATCATGCTCATCACACAAAGATTTGTCTTGGGTGGGAATCGAACCCACGACCTCCGGCTTAGCAGTCAGGGTCACTAACCACTAGGCCAACATTTAGGTATCTTCTTACGGTTTTGATTGTCAGATTTATTCACAATAGGATACGATAATGCGATATTTTTTACAGGATTATGATTATATTAAGCATATTGTATGGCCCGAATATTGCATTAAATATCAATATTACCATATATCGTATCGTACTGGCATCCCTAGCACTAGCCGGCGGCAGCGGAAACGCGGCGGCGCGCGCCGTGGCGGCAATTGGAAATTTTCTATTATCCTACATGGCTATAGCATAAAACAATAAGTTATGTATGTAGGTATTTTGTCTTTTTTACCCTAAATCAATTTATTGGTATTTGTAAATAGGTATATTGATATTTTTAAATAGGTTGATATTGATATTTTTATTATTGTACTTATATTGACTATTATTATCATTCAGTATATTGATTATTATTATAGTAATTATATTGACTATTATTGTAATTATGTTGACTATTGTAGTAAAAGTTTAATGTGAAGTGGATGCATATCATGATCATTACGAGTTCGTAAGGCATAATACATTTTATTAGGGTTCTTTTACCACCCATGCCCTGCATTGTCATGCTCACTAAAATGTCATTGCTTGTGGTGTCGTATTGGCCGGGTCATCACCTTCCCTCTAATATGGCGAGGGTGATGATGGCTGGCCCGTGCGTCATGCTCGTGAACGGGTGCTACTTGGGATGACTGGTCAATCTTGGCATGGCTTACATTTAATATTCAATCCAGTATTACCTTGTCGTTCAATGTGACCAGGGGGTGCATTTACCAGTTTAATTAAAATACGTAGTCAAATTACCATACTAGTTGAAACTAAATAATTGAATTCCTTGTTTTCTTTCTTTAATCTTAGTATTATATTAATTAGTTAATTTGTAATAATTACTTTGTATGGTTCTTTGGTTGCGTTGAGTGTTTAAATTGTAACTCATTCAAATAACTGTAATTATCTGGCGATTGAAAAGAGTGGCGTGAGTTTCTTGCCAGTTCTTCTCACAGCTCTACCTCGTCAGCGAACTGGCTGTAGGTCAATTGGCTGACAAAATGTAATGTTGACTTTTCATAAGCATCATACTTTATGATCTAAATGAAATAAATGCTTTGACTTTGACTTTGACTTTGGTACTTTATTCTACTGATATTATAGATACGTATGTCTGGATATTTGTTCTTCGTTCACACACAAAATAGGTACCTACTAGGTAAATTTACTTCAATTAAATATGGCAATGAAGATACCTTATTAGTTATTTATTACCTTGGAATAGCACTTACGATAAGCACATAATATTATAGTGATTAATAATGTGCAAATTCATGAAAACAGCTACTATAATATTTCAATGCATAAAGTTAATTTTTCACTTGTCATTTTCTACGTCAGTGTACTAAAGGCCCAGCATGTGTCAACCGGTTTGTGAGTAAAGTTAGGAAGGTTATCGATATGTATGAAACCGTCGCTTTTTTGTATTACCGTTGTTTACAAGTTTTGATTTTTGTTTATATCTTTTTAAATATAAAGCATTCCAAGCTGAAACTTTGCAATATATTAATTGAATAAATGCACCAGCTTTTGGTATAAATCCACATCTTCTGGGTTGAGCCAGTTTCTTGTATATTGACGTCAAAGTTCTGCCTCCGTCATTTTGACTTTTAGTATTATTATTCAATAGATCATGTACTTACACTTCTGAAACTTTTTGTGGTTATTCTATGAGTCAAGCAGGAACGAATACAATTTTCAGTGAGCTTGTAAGTTTCATAATTTATTTGCTACGATTATTTTTCGATTTTTTAAGAAAGCGCGATTTTTAAAAACTATAGATATTTTCTTAAATCTAATTTTGCACAAATAGGCACAAACGAAGGGCTACTCGATGTGGGTTTATTTTACAGTCGCACATATAATGGTTTTCGAGATACGCGATTCTGCAAAACATTACTCCAGCAGGAAGTGGAATATCTCGAAAACCTAAAGACGCACAAATTATATTTTCGGCGCACATTTAAGCACAAATGTAAGCTCTCTGGCGAAGTAAAACTTTTCTCTCTCCGATCATTCGTTTAGAATTTTCCTGCTAGAAAAACATTACCCTAGCAGGAATCGTTTTTTGCGTATTATATCAAAACAACAACACGCACAAACTTTTTAATGCGACGCACATTTACAGCAATTTAGTCACTAAGTATTCGTGCTACTCATATCACTCTAGGAGACACTTTCCTGCTAGGGTAACGCACACGTTCCTTGATTCTTAACGAGTTTTTTAATCTTTCTAGTTTATAAATATTTAATTAAAATTTTCACCGTGGGAACAGTAAAATCAAAAACGGCCCTCTGCCTTTTCTTACAGTGCCTGGTCCATACACTTTAATGTTATTTCATGCTGTCTATATTGTGTTGGTGCCATGATGTTATTCGTTTTCGAAAATCCTCTAAAATATGGAACCATTCTTCTCATATCTTGTCGTAGGTGCCTAAGAAACGACTAACGTATGTCTCATCTTACGACATAAGTTGACAGGGGTACTTCCTAAAACCTGGTAGCTGCCACTTAATCCACCTGCTAAGCGTGGTGACTAGGGCAAACTCACTGCATTGGAGAGGCCTATGTCCAGATGCGAGGCTAATGACGATGAAAAATCAATTTTATAAATGGTCAGTGGCATAGTAGGGACCTTGTTGTGTAAATTCCCAGCCAGAAAATTGATACCAACGTACCTACCTACTTGAATGTCGACGTATTGTAGTAAAACTTTTGTCAAGCCCAAAGTTATAATCTACAATTTCGTAAGGTGTATGAGCCTACGTGTACCTGAAAAAATGCGGGCGTTAATATTCGAGTATTGAATTCGATAAGGATCGACACATTTCCACACAAGTTTGTACGGCAACCTCGTTGCAAGAGCCTGATTTGCGTTTACTCATTTTTTTCACACGCAAGGTATTATCTATACATATAATAAAAATGTAACCGATCGCTGTCTGTACATGGAAAATATATGAGAAAAAATACTATTGGGACCTATATCAACGCAAATAGAACCCAAAACAATGATTTTTAAAATTTTTGTCTGTTTGTCTGTTTGTCTGTGCGTTTGTGCACGCTAATCTCAGAAACGGCTTATCCGATTTAAATATGGTTTTCACTAATATATTGTGGTAAGCTTCACTTAACATTTAGTGTTTGTTTCATGTCAATCGGTTCATAAATAAAAAAGTTATGCCAATTTAAAGAATCACATCGAACATTCGTTAATTTACTACGAAATCTTAAAGAAGCAGATATTTTAACAGGTTGCGGAATAGCTGATAGTGTTTTTATTCGTCGGATTCCTGTCATTCTAAACAGTCTTTCATTTAGTTTTAAACGAGTCCAGTTTCCAGTGAGCCTATGTTTTGCGATGACTAATTAAAGTAATTAATTAATTAAGTAATTAAAGTAAAGGTAAGACACTAAAAGTTGTGGGTGCGGATCTAAGTATTAGCTGTTTTTCGGTCAGCTTTATGTGGCTCTATCACGTGTTAGCATTACTAGCAGCCTGTATGCTTTGATCCCTGATGGCTATACGTCTAATCCATACATCCATACATATTATAAAAGGCTTTGTCCTGACTGACTGACTGACTGACAGACAACGTAAAGCCTAAACCGCTGGTCGTAGCGACTTGAAATTTGGAGGGTGTGTTTGTCTTAATGTCTAGAAGTGTACAAAGAAAGGGTTATTAAAAATTCAACCCTTAAGTGTATGAAAAGGGATGAAATCGATTGTATGAAACGTCTTCATTTTTTAAGTTACAGCTTTGAAATTTTGTTTTGGAATACTTTTATTTAAATAAAAAATACGCTCATAATTTTTTTTATACTGGGGTGGATTTATAGGAGTGAAATAAGGGATGAAATATTGTATGATCTTTGCTTTTGAAGTTGGTGACTTTAAATTTGGAGGGAGGGGGAAGGGAGGGGGAGGAAGAGGAAAGGAAGGGAGAAGTGAGAAGTGAGGGGAAAGTGCGGGGGTAGTTAGGGAGAAGTCAGGGGAAAGGGAGGGGAAAGTCAGGGAGAAATCGACTGCCTCTGTATTTCGGTGGTACTGTGTATGGACTGTGAGGTCGCGGGTTCGATTCCCGCTCAGTGCAAATATTTGTAGCATGAACATGTCTATTTGCATTGTTCTGGGTGTTTATTGTATAATATGTGTCTATTTACAAAAATAAAAGTATTTAAGTATGTTTATCCGTATTCTAGAACCCATAATACAAGCATATAATATGCTTACTTTGGGTCTAGATGGCGTTGACCTCGCAGCATGTGTGGGACCAGCTGAGTATCCGCGGAGTCATTGTGTGGGTGGTGTGGGTCAACCCGCCGGCCAGGGAGACCCGTATAAACGGTGGTGCCGCTGGCCGCCCGCGGCTTTGTACAAGGGCCCAATTAGACCTAACCAAAAAAAAAGAGACTGCCCCACCAGGTTGCGCATAATCTCGGAGTGGTTCGTTGCGCAGGTTGGTGACCGGATAGTGGGACCCGGCGACCATTTTCGAGACGGTACGGCGGCCTTTTGCGAGCAGTCCGTATCATGGAAGCCCGGAGGCCTAAAACCCTTGAGCCTTTACAGCTGCGAAGAGACATCGCCTCCTCAACGGCCGTCTTCTATCGCCTTTACCACGGAGAGTCTTCTCAACAGCTCTTTAAATTAATTATACCCTCTCCCTTTTTATCCAGAACGACACGTGCGGGACTGAAGTGCTACCCTTTCACAGTGCAATCTAAAGGGTCTCGAACCAAACGGTTCAGCACTTTATACTTTTGTCGCTCAATTAAAGCCTGGAACTCTTTACCAGCGCATGTGTTCCCACCTAACTTTCATCCTGGGACTTTTAAGCGAGGCGTGAAGAAGCATCTCACTAAGCCGCCATAGTGGAGGCCACCATACCAGTAGTTTGGCTTTTGGAATGGTGTCCACTACTTCTGAATTCCACTGACTGCTTACCATCAGCCAGAGTAGAGGCACTTTGGCAGGCTAATATAAAAAAAAACTTATAGCGTGTTTATTCCTCGGATTCCTTTCATTCCAAACAATTTCCCGTTTAGTTTTAAACGAGTTCAGTTTCCAGTGAGCCTATGTTTCGCGATGACAATTAATGAGTGTGGATCTAAATATGAACTGTTTTTCGCATGGTCAGCTTTATGTGGATTTGCCACGTGTAAGTAATCCTAGCAGCCTGTATGGCTTTGATCCGCGATGGCTATACGTCTAATATCGTAGATAGAGAAGCATTTACTGTAAAGATTTTTCTTATTCACCTAAACGAAGATGTTTATAATTCAAAACAAACCAAAAGATATATCCAACAAATGCTGCCCAAAATCACTATTCCACGCGGACGAAGTCGCGGGCACAGCTAGTAGTTGATAAAATTGTAAAGTAGGTATGTTCTTTGACCAGCCAATAATCAGCAAAAATAATATATTTCGTTCCGCCACCATATTAAACATGCTTACAAATACGAGAAAAGAAGTATAGCGAGTATGTATCGAATTTCGGTAAACGGTTGCTTATGATTAGATGTAATTTCCTCGACCACAACGGAGCACATCATTACTATGGAGTAAGGGACAAGCTCTCAGTAGTGATTAACGTTTCGAACAAACCATTATCTAAATATTGTCGATACTCGTCGGTAAACGGCGAAACAGTACAAATATAGATGCAAACGATGAAGGCGCTCGTATTGTTGTGTGTCGCGATATCAATTATTAACGCTTCTCGTATTCAATTATCATCAAGTAATAGTGTTTTGTGGACGTTTGCTAATGAAAATGGAAGTAAGTTTAAATTCCTTATTTGTTTCCAGTTTTAAAATATTTTTTATGTAAATATATTTACTTTAGTAGGTATACCTACTACCTAATAGTTTTCAATCAGTAGGGTAGAGATCATTGTCCCCTATTAGATAATTTTTTGTAAACAAAATCTATTTACGCAGGTATTCCATTTGGATTTTTAACTTTAAAACAAACTATAATTAACATTGTATTATATTGTCTATTTTTGCAGTTGTTAATGTAAGTATTTTTAAACTATAATTACCTATGGTATTTGATTATATTTTTGTAATATAATACGAAATATTGTACCTATCATCGCTGAATTAAGGATATGTGGCGTACTTTCCTACATTATACCTATTTGAAAATGGTATTTGAACATAATATGAGATGATTACTGTAGAACTTTTTAAACATTTAATATAAAATTAGGGCAGTGCTTTACAATGTATTATTTTTTGCATATACACATTTATGATACATTTAGGTACTAGATGTTCGAAGTTTGCGATATAGGTAGCAATTTGTAAGTGACCCAAATGAAAGTCTTTAATACATATAGGTACCTAGTTGTTTGTTTTATATCTAGTACCTACCTAATTAGGTTAAAAACTCTGCTGCGTACCTATATTATGACAATAAATGATTCATAGATTCTACACATAGCGATTTTTAAGCACTATTTTACACGTGCATTGGGATTGCGATAATTGTAATACTGTATCCAGTGAGCAGCTCATGTAGCATATTAGACACCCAGTCTAATCGACTATCGTGTTCGTAGCAAGGAATTCAAGCAAGGTATAAGCGACCATTGAGATTGTTTAATGTAACCTGAAACTACTCTTGGTATTTTAAAAAGCCGTCTTCCAATGAATCGTAAGTTTATATATCGTGTCTCAAGTTTTCTCAATAAGGTATTAGTACATTAACGGATTTTATTCTTTTAAACCAATATTATCATTTATTTTTTTCGTTTCATTTGTCTATTGACCTTCTATAATAATTTTACTGTATATTTTGACAGCGGTTACGGGTAATGCGACTGTGCCGGGCGGTGTGTACTCGGACCTACAAAATGCCAGAATTATTGGAGACATCCTGTGGGGCAACAATGACGTCCTTACGCGTTGGGTGACCTATGATACGTGGACGTATACCGCAAGTTTTAAAGGTATCAGACATTTATTCTCAAGTTCTAATGTACAGTTGTAGACAGAGCATTTAGCGTACTTACTTATTTATTACTTACTACCTGCCTCTGCAAATTTTATTGTGTACAATTTTAAGTGACCTTTAAGTCGCTTGCTGGTTAGTCACTTTATTGCGAATTTTAAAGACGTTGTTACTTTTAAGATTAAGTTAACTACCGTATATGTATTGGATTTCATCACATTAAATAATAATAATTTGCAGATTATCGTTAGTTAACTAACGATAATCTGCAAACTTGATTCCACCTGTTATAGCTTATTTATTAACGTTTGCAACTGAAAAAATACCTACGGGTAAACTGCGCAAAGCCGTTTAAATTTAAATGCAATTCTTGCTGAATTTTCTGTGGCAGGAATTTACAGTTGCATTGTTTTTCATCCAAGACTGTAAGGCATTGGAATGACTATTGCAGATAAGCGTATCGATTTTCTGAGGATGATCTTTATAAGTAGGATATCCGACAACGATGATCAGGGCTAATTGGTCAGTAGGTAGTATAACCAAGTATAACGAGGAAGCAATAATGGTAAAACAGCGAACGTATCTAAAAAATGCACTAGGGATTCATAAACCGGCGGAATTAGTTAGAGTCTGGGTGCGAAGTGTAAGAATACAGCTAGTATTTTTTGATCGTAACTTAACCTGCAACGTTGGCTAAGAAATATTGTAATTCATTTAGTTAAACCTAAGCTGTTACTGTAGTCTATATATTGCTTGTAATGCAATAAGGAATAAAAATATTGATAAGAGGTCGTCAACGGGATTGTTTTTTTTGTGTATCTGTTTTGTATCTGTATATGTTTTCCAAAATATATTGTTTTAGACGCTTCGTGCATAGATATAATACACAACGGTTCTATTATTAAATATTGTATTGTGATCCGTCCTGGGTACGGGATTGCTAAAGGTGTTATGCTTTTATTAAAAATATGGCAAACAAACGTTCTGATAAACCAAAACAAAATAAAATATATGTTTTTATTCAACTTAAACTTTTTTTTGCATAAAATTTGCAATCTTTAGATTAATAATAAATACAGATCACTTTATACACTACTTGTAGACTGATCAACGAAAAATTTACTAATCACCTGTTAAATCTCATGTGAAGTACCAATTGGGTTGCTAAAAGCAGGAATAGTTAGTTTAATTAGATCTAGTTAGTAACTAATTAGATACTTTACATGCTTAGGTACTTTACATGAGATTTCACAGGTGATTAGTTAATTTTTCATTGATCGGCTTTTCAGAAACTGGGGGTTAGTAAAATGAATAAGAATAAGAAAATCAAATACGAAGAAAAAGAATACCTAAGTAATAAAATTAAAATAAAAAGATCGTGAAGAAAACTAAATATAACTAAATATAATGTAAAAATACCTAAGAGTCAAAGTGCATTGGCATATTAAGAGCCACCCTATAAAAAAAAAGATGAAAGACAAAGTAGGTAGGACCTAGTACAGAATAGTAAAATTCCTAGGCATTTGAGAGTTGTAAACAATCAACCAATGAACATTGAACATTAAGAAGGTCGACAATGCGGGCATGATACCTCTTGTATTACAAGAATTCAAAGCCCCGTGTAAATGGGAACCCATCTTCCTATGTTTCTCTGAAGTTATTATATCGTAAATAATGGTAATTATGTTCAATGGAACATGCCTATATGTTAGGTATATGCCTACCTACTGATGGTCAATGGCAACCACCACTCATTGAGCAGTCAGAAGTATGCTCTTGATGGCTGAGCGCGTAATGAAAAATACTGGCTGCCGAAGCCAGTATTTTTCAAAGCCTAATGTACTGCTTTTATTGTACAGTTTACTACTGTTCTTTTATTGAAGGTAATGGTGACCAAGAGTTGTATAAGAAGATAAATTAGAAAATATTTAATTTGATTAAAAAAAGAAAAACTGCAATGAGGTAACCAGATGCAGTCGGAAATTCATTTATGTAATAGAAAATTATTATAGTATTTTGCAAGTATATTTCTTTATGCAATCAAAAGTAAATGAATACAGCTAATCAAATATAATGTAACAATTATGTTAATTTTTAGTGACAGAGAATCAGCTGAATACACAAGTAGTTCAAATAGTGTTTGAAGGCTTGGACACAATAGCGTTTGTGGAACTGAACGACTCCCCCATTGGGACCAGCAATAACATGTTTGTGCGATACGTTTATGATATCCAAAACTCCATTAAGGTACCTACCATGAATATTATTTATACAGTAATTAAGTAAGTAAAATTATTCTTAAAATTATTCTTAGTACCGACTACTAAGTACTCTAAATGATGACAATAAAACAATAATAATTATTTAAGTAAAAGTACCTCAGTAATAAGTTAATTAGCTATGAAGAAATTAATTAGGTCGGTCTTGACACACTACTTGACTAAGTACAAACTTAAGATACTATTCGATGGAGAGAGGAATCGGTATAGCCGGCCAGAGAATAAAGTGTGGGTAGGATCTTGCGTATTTACGCAGAGCCTTTAATACCGCTTACACTATCTTTTATTAATGCAGGTCGGGACGAACATATTGAAAGTATCTTTCATATCGCCGACAAAAGCAGCTAGCGCTCGTTCTTCGAAGTATTACACAGAACCGAACTGTGTGCCACCAGAATATAATGGAGAATGCCATGCCAACCAGCTTCGAAAGATGCAAGCGTCATTCAGTTGGGACTGGGGACCTGCTTTTCCTTCTGTTGGAATCTGGTAAAATTAATTTTATTTTAACCATGATTACGAGAATCATTAGAACCATATATTAGAAGATCCGTTATGTAAATTCCTATGTGCAGACATTTATACTAAAAGGCTAACTATGGAGCAAAGTATTACGAGGATCGAGACACAATTTTCCGTTAATGTTTGTTTACAATTGCAATAAGTGAATTTCAAAGAACTTGTCTCATAAAAAAATCCATTTCATTGTCGCAGGAAACCAGTATACATAGAAGCGTACAATGGGGCGATTATTAGATCACTCACAACACATACGAAGAAGACAGGATCTACGTACTTCTTAACAGTAAGAGCACATTTGGAGACTGGGCTAAAATCAGCAAATATATTAGGAGTACTGTCTGCATCATTGAAAATGGAAGCCAGGCAGGTTATGAAGAAGTGGTTGGCGTTTAATGTGACCAGCAAAATTGATGGCACTGCCTATCTTGATATGCTTCTGCCTGTTAGTGAGGTAGGCAATAATTATTTTTTAATTCTGTAAGTACCTAATGATAATATTAGTTCAAACTGAAAGATTATCAATATTCATCTGACATTAAAAAGCAAAAAGCATCTCATAGACTTTAAAGGAAATTAATACCTTAGTTTATTTTTATTTTATGTGTGTACACCATATGGACACCATCCCAATTCGTGATGTAAAAACTATAACTGTCGCGTAATCTTGTTTTTACAATATGTTGATTTTATATTTATTTCGTGTAATTATTACTGTATTATTATTGTATTCGTGTAAATATTTTTCGAATACGTAAGCCCACGAAACATAAAAACCAAGAGTGTTTTTTTTGTCCCGTAAATAAGACAAAGCTGTGTCAGCATGTTGTTCAAAATATTATGATGGAAGACGTCTATGTTCCGCAGTGGACGTCTTTGGACAGGTGTGGTACGTAGGATAGTTAAAATATGGACATGTGCAAGCAGAAATATAAAGAATAAGAAATTCAATTTACGGGTTGGATTATAATAATTTTCACAAATTATAGAACATGATACGACTCTGGTGGCCAAACGGTTATGGAGAGCAACCATTGTATGACTTGGTCGTGCAACTGAATCTGGGTGACAAGATAGTCTCCCATAAGAAAGTGCAGGTGGGCTTCAGGACAATCAAGCTTATAGAAAACCCCGCATCGACGGTATTACGTGAGTGAATATTGATTTTGATTATCGTATTCTTTTATACTACCTCAACAACCGCTTATACCTACAGCATAGCAGCTGTTTGCCACAATAACTACTATGATGCAAACTTAAAGTTTGGATTAAAATCTCTACAAAACTTCTCTTAGGGCCTTTAAATTTGCCGCAAAGCGTCGCAAAACTCATATTTATCAAAAACCTGCGCTTCGGCCACGCATCAGTTCATTGATTTGATTTATATGAATTTTGGAAACCGCGCGGCCGCAACGCTGTAGCCGCGCTGACGCGGTGCGAAACTTTGCTGCAAAACTAATGGCGCCATTACGTTTATCTTCCTAAAATTCAGCATAATAATAATGAAAAACTACAAATAGCTTTCTAATCAAGCTTTTATAAATTGCAGATAATGACAGCGTCGCTGGCAGAGGTCTTACATTTTACTTCTTAGTCAACGACTACCCTATATTTATGAAGGGTTCCAATTGGATCCCTGCGAATATTCTGCCGGAATTAGGAGAGCAGCAAAAAGACGTTGGTATGCAACGCTGTTTACCTCTTCTGTTGTTATAAAGCAATATTGTTTACTTTGTCGCACTTAACAAATTTGCTTGTCATTTAAAAGGGATAGTAACCGTTGCTTTATCAACAAACGACAATCTTGTCTTTGACATGCTGGGTAGTAAACAATGCTCTTGGAAAACTATAGTAGTGCTACAATAGTAGCAACCTACTCAAAAAATACCATAAAACAATCTAGGTATGTGTGGATTATCGTTATCAAATAATGAATCAAACGAGTATCTTATTATTATGTAAACCATCTTTATTTTCATCATCATCATCATATCAGCCAAAAGAGGTCCACTGCTGAACATAGGCCTCCCCCAATTTTCGCCACCGTGGCCCGCCGTTCGCCGCCCTCATCCATCGGTTGCCCGCAACCTTTATAAGGTCGACGGTCCACCTTGTGAGGGGTCTGCTCAGGCTGCGTCTACCGGTTCGTGGTCACCACTCTAGAACCTTCCTGCCCCAGCGGCCGTCAGTTCTGCGAGCTATGTGTCCTGCCCATTGCCACTTCATGGAAGCAACTCTGCGAGCTACGTCAGTTACTTTGGTCCGCCTGCGAATTTCTTCGTTTCTCAAACGATCTTCATTTTAGTATATAATAATTAAAAACACTGAAAATAGATGTATGTCATATAAGAGAATGTAAAACAACATACGACTGCCTCTGTGCACATTGTAAGTGCATGCGATGCATCGGCACAAAGGTTCAATCTAAATGTTTCTTCTGAGTTTCCTTTGTGTATAATAGAAATAAAAAAAGCCGTCCCTTCGCGGACGTTATTTTGTAACTTTAGTACCGTCTGTGTTCTGTTCTGTCTCGTCACTAAGATAATGATTTTTGTTTAGTGGACAATTTATTGTATGCTGCTCGCGATGCCCACATGAACATGCTTCGAGTATGGGGCGGAGGAGTTTACGAATCGGATTATTTCTACGAAAAATGCGACCAGCTCGGTATATTGATATGGCAAGATTTAATGTTTGCTTGCTCTATGTATCCCGTGGACAATGAATTTCTTCAGTAAGTAATATATGACGTTTTTTTTTCCCAGAAGATTATAAAATCCACGATTCTTCAGTTATGTTAAGTCTTATGTAACAAGGGTCCGGAGGTCGAATGCAAGACCTCAGTATGGTAGTCCATACCTAGATTGAACTACCGAGGCAGTAAGTTCCTTAGTATATTATTTTGATTGATTTAAAGTATGACTGAGTGTTTATGCCGTCAAGCGGTTAATGTGACCTCATGCCTGGGCCCTAAGTCTGCTATCACAATAGTGTCAGAATGGTCGATCTTTGATCTCATAATGGTTGATTTTAACAAGTTTAAACCAATAATAGTGTCAGAATGCTCGATCAGATTGATCTTTTATTGGTTGATTTCGACAAGTTTCAACCAATAAGCGATCAATGATCGACCATTCTGACACTATTGTGATAGCAGACTTAGGCCCCTGATTTGCTACTACAACCAAGACAAATGGTAAGTATAAGTATGTGTGTGTGTGTGTGATTCATTGATATTTGTTAGCGAGTTTAGGCGTATTTTATGCATGTCTCCAATGTCTAACTAGGTAATTGTAGGTAGGTAATGCCGTAGTGCAAAAGTTGCCTACAAAATATAGAGTCGTGACTGTGACTATGACTAATGCCAGAGCCATATCGCAAATGTTAGCAAGACAAAATTTTCTCGCAAATTTTTATTACCCAAAATATTTTTATTCTAGAACCGTAACCGAAGAAATAGAACAAAATGTTATACGTCTTCAGCACCACCCATCGATTGCCCTTTGGGCTGGCAACAACGAGAATGAAGTAGCACTCAGAGGCAACTGGTACAACACCGCTGGTTCTTTTAACAAATATAAAAAAGAATATATCGAATTGTATGTCAAAACTATTAAACCGATTGTTGAAGATTTGGACCCGTGGAGGCGGTACTTAGTATCAAGCCCTTCCAATGGCATAGAATCAGAAAAAGAAGGTTATATAGCAGTGAACCCGTACGATACACATTATGGAGACACACATTATTATAATTACATAGCTGATAGTTGGAATATCAATATATATCCGAATACAAGGTTTGCATCCGAGTATGGGTTCCAATCATTGCCATCACTAGCCACCATGAGAACAGCGACTAATAAAACGGAAGATTTTCACTTGAGCAGCTCATATTCTGAACACAGACAACACAGCCCTAACGGCTACCATTATATTACAAGTCAAATAGATGAACATTTAAATCTAAAAGATGATGATCCCGAATATTTTGAGAAATATATTTTTTACAGCCAGGTATACATACATTTATATTATGATGTTTCTGCGTCTCAACGACGTGAAAATTTTTGTGGATTCAATGAATAAAGGTTGACTATGATTTTTGAATAATAAAAAAAAAACACTTTATAATGCATAAGTATGTTGCAGATATCCCAAGCAATGTCAATAAAAACCGAGACTGAGTTTTATAGACTTAGTCAGGCGGAGTGGTACACGATGGGAGCGCTGTATTGGCAACTTAACGACGTTTGGCAGGCACCCTCTTGGTCAGGCATTGGTAAGGCATATTTCGAATGTGAATGGGTCGAGTATAACTGACATAGGCGTCTTGAAATCAGTAGGTACTTAAATCAATTTGGCGTTTAGGCGCAGAATGTCCACTTCGCAGACTGTCCAGTTCGCATAATGTCCAATTCGCAGAATGTCCAGTTCGCATAATGTCAATTCCCAGAATGTCCAATATTCATCATAACGTTGTCACCACTAATTGGTGGGGGATTTAAGTATGAATAAATCAATAAGTAGCAAAGTTACTAGGAAATCACATGTATTTTTGCACATTTATTTTAATTTAACATAAATTGACTCCTATTTATAATACTTATATATAATACTTTGTTCAGTGACATAATTACTTGTTTAAAAGACTTCATAATAACTGCATTCGATTCATTTTTGGTCTTCGTAAATATGATCATATCTCTTCCTCTCGTTCTGACCTAAAATGGTTACCCATTCGGCAGCGCCGAAATCAGCGCGCTCTTACTACCATATTTTCTTTTTTACACTCTCCCACACTACCCAGTTATTTATCTCCACACTTCCAACCTTTGTGCTCATTTCATGACAGAAATCTTCGCTCTTCTAATAATCTTCTTCTAGCATGCCCCTCTCATACTTCTGATTTCGTACATTCTTCCTTCTTTATTCAATCTATCTTACTCTGGAATGCGCTCCCTCTTGAAGTCAGGACGGTTACGGACCGCTATAAATTCAAACTAAAGGTACGGGATATACTCTTCGACAGATTGGCAGAATCATCACATTAATAGTATAAGTATATATGTATATTTATATATCAGTATTTGTGTATGTATTGTAAATGTATATATATATATATATATATATATATATATATATATATATATATATATATATATATATATATATATATATATATATATATGTATGTGTGTGTATATAATATATATAATCTATATATATTGTAAGTATAATTATGTGTATTGAGTATATATTTATTTACGTATATTACCTATTTCAAGCAATAATCTTTTGTTGTTAACTTGCACCTACTTCGTTTATCTCTGCATCACTGCATCACGCAAAGGTTGGCTGGTAGAAAATGCCTTTGGCATTAAGCCCACCCATGTACGATTTGTGCATAAAATTTATAAATAAATAAATAAATAAATAAAAGAGGTCTCTAAATTTTATATCTATTTTCAGAATATGGAGGTAAATGGAAGATGCTACATTATTTTGCCAAAAACTTTTTTGCTCCAGTTCTCATTGCACCACGGTTACACCTAGATGGCAAAGTGTCAGTGTACCTTATAAACGACAGATTTGTACCTATTGACAATGGAGAAATCGTCGTGCACCTCTTCCATTGGAATAGCCTAGTTCCGATAAGTAACAAGACTTTCAAAGCAAATGTTGATAAGTTGTCCGCTAAGGCACAAGATATCGATATTGACTTTTGGAATAGTCACCACAAGGATGAAGTATTCTTGAGGTTCTCTTTGAATGCCGCCGGAGTGACGTCGTCTCCCTATAATTTTGTTTTTCCAGTGCCTCTGAAATTCATAAAGGGTTTGACACGACCAAATATTGATGTAAGTAAATATTGTGTTGTTATACTTTTTGTCTCATTATACTTTTTAAGGTTCCGTACTTCAAGTGGCAAAACGTAAACTTTATAGGATCACTTTGTTGTCCGTCTGTCTGTTATGATATGATCCTTTTATCAGCAACGCGTAAAGGTATCAAGCTAAAATTGCAATCTCTTGAATCTGTGATAATATTAAGTTCTATGTCAACGCAATCAAAAGATATAATGGTTTTAGGTTGCGGAACTTTGCTTCGTGAGTCCGGCTCGCAGTTGTGGTATTTAATCTCGGAAGAGCAATTTAGGTGGTACACATCTGACTTATTATAATGAGTCGCATCGTTGGTTAACGCCAGAACAAACAAAAATCTAAAAATTTACAAGCTAATATCTGTACCTACTTAATCGATGATGAGTGTGTCGAGAGTAGGTACTTGCTATAAGATAAGAATTTGCAAGATTGTTCAGCGAGTGTTGTCTGTCAAACTGAAGTGTTTATAATCATTTTAATCTTTTCAGATAGCCGTATCAAGTCTCGTATTGAGGACACCGGATAATAAACTACAGTACACAATAGAGGTCAATGCAAGTTCAATAGTATTGTTTCTATGGTTCGACACAGACATTGAAGGGGTCTTCGATAGCAACGGCATCATCGTGACTGAACCGAAATTTGAAGTAACATTTATGTGTAAAACATACGTAGCACCAAAGAAATTAGAGAGCTCTATTAAATATAAATACTATATGCATTGAATGAGATTGTTAACAACTTCCACATTGGAAATAAATATGATAATTTTATGTAATGTTTTTATTTTGTTTTTTGCACATAGCCCACACTATTGTCCACGTGGTAAGTAGGTACACATAAAAATATAAAAAGAAAGCGAACAGACTACTCCTGCATCGTTAACGATACTCATAATATATTTATTTAAATAGTGTTAAAAGTTTTAGAGTTTTAAGATTAGTTTTTCAGGTATATATCTGCCCTTTTTTCATTTCATTAGTGGCGGCGGTGAAGTGGTTATTATTGCCAAATGAAAGACCATTTTATTTTCTTTAGAAATAGACATGACATGAGTTACACATCCAACAATGACTAGACCACAGAGTAGACTGGACCGTTCGATGAGTTGTCCGGACGTCTGTTGCGCGGAGCGCACCGCACCATTACTTTGGTGCGGCCGTACCAAATCCGGTCGTCTATTAGCACTTTAACATCCGTATTTATCATGCCACAAAAAAATTGACTAGCTGAATGTCATCACATATCAGCTAATACGCCATGACTTTACATGCCTACTATATACCAAAATACATCCTTATCTAAAATCTCAAGGTTTTTAAATTTTGATCCCAAATAAAACAAAATACCTATTTTCATTTCTTTTCGTTTTGTGTTAAGCTAACTTAACAGCCAAAAAAAATGTGCACATCGGCTTCACAAACAGGTTGTTGGGTAAATTAAAACACAGAATATAAAATCAAATTAATTAATAATATATTTGAGTTAACATTGCGACTATGCGTGTTGTAATTACAAACTAATTATAATACCTGCAATACAATATAGTACAATGATGAGCTTCTAAATTAATCTTTGGACGATTTTTTACGAACTGGTAAGGGCTTGTTTTTTATTTATATACCAATATTTTACAGCTATTTTATTATGTTAATTATATGTATTTCAAGTTTATAGATTAAGTTGAATGGGTAGCTAGAAATTCAGTTGGAGGAAGATAGTACACTGATTGCCAGATTGTAAAAAGAAAGGTTTATTTCATATATTTTTACACATGGCTGCATTTAAGAATACAATCGATATCCAATATATTATGAATTTCATAGAGAAACTATTCGACATTTATAGCTACCTTTATATACATTTTGGTTATCTTTATCGTCCTTGCGTACAATAGCATTAGTAAAAACGTCAAGAAAGTAATAACAACAGTAATAAATAACATTTTAATAGAAAACGATACAAAAATATACAAACAATTTGTCCCATTGGGTGGTGTATAGAAAAACGTTAAGCTAATAGACCCTTACCTATAGGCCTCAACAAAAGTTATTGCAAAGAGAATTTCTTTTACAAATTATATTAAAAAGCACCATTTTACATTTAAGGCCTGTTTCACCACATAACTAGGCCTGTACTGGTAATGTTGATAATAAAAATTTACTATCTTTGCCAGTATGTCGGATAAAATATCATTTTTTGAACATTAAACTACTAGTTTACCGACTAGGTACGTGGATGACAAAGGTGTGCATTACTTTGAGATGAATGTATGCACAATCAATATTGGACTGATAATACCTAGCACTGAATTTAAACATAGTCCCAAAGACTATAGTTATGACATAAATCATTTAGATGTCTTGTAGTTAATTCTACTCATATGATTCATGATTCAATTCTCATTTTTACGTTAAGTACGTTTACGTTTACAGCTGGACCATATTTTCTACGCGAATAAACTCGTTTTTAACGTTTTTTTTCACACTTGTGTCAACCATAAGCGCAGTTTTACCCGTATATAATGTTGATGAATTTATAAGCTCATATAAAAATTAATAAGCGTTAAAAATACTGTCAACCTGAAACATCTTTTTAAATACTAGTAATGAGTTTCACTTCAGTCACTATTTGATAGCAGTTAATAATATTTATTTTAAAATACGTGTACGGCTATAAACGCTATTTGTAAAAGTCATTCACACGTATATTTTGGTTGCACTGGCCGTACACACCTGTGTAAGTATTTTATTTTAAAGATTTAAAATATACACAATACATTACTGCAATAAAAGCTAATAATTTCTTTACTTTTTATATCGAACATAAAAATATAGTCACTTGATTTTCAAAAAATAATATCAAGTTTATATTTAATAATTCTTTTGTTGTTTGCATTAAACTGGTTAAATGCCTTCCCACTCATCTTATTATCGTCAAGGCAGATGACAATTTTGGTCATGAGAATGACTGTGTTCTTTGTTAGTGTGAGTGATTTTAGGTCAGCGAGATAGTTTTGGCTAAGTGAGCGTGTGACGGAACACGACATTTTATGTTTTAGTGTATGCGTTACTATCGTGTGCTGTACGTACGTAAGACGTGCCCACTAAAAGCGACAGACGAAATTCCTCGCGTCAAATATTAAAATGTCTAGTTTACTGCTCCATGATTAAAGTTTAAAAATATAATCATTTTATGGCTAATGTTACATACACAAATAAATAACATTTAAATATATATTAAAAATCTGATAAAAACTTAGGTACAAGCTATTAAAATTCCAATACAAAATTGAAAATTTGTTTTCATTGGGCATATCACAATACTTTAGTTAACAATAAATCAAATTAAGTCGAAAGTGTATAAGATTAAAACGCCTAAGTTCTATCGCATCATCGTATCATTTATAGGCCATATACCTACTTAAACACTAGAACAGTGCCATCCTCTACCTTATACTTTATAAGACAATAGCATTTTACTAATTTTGATTTCTATTACAAGGATATTAGAGTTCTTCATAAGATGGGCAGTATAATCACCACTGTCTTATGAAAGGTACGACGGAGCTATCGCTATTCATATCTGCTTAATTCATCATCAGATCAGAGTAGATTTACTAATTCATTTATTGAGTTAGTAAAAAATTACAACATGCTTTTGGAGGCTGTTTGCTATAAATTTTGTCTATGATAAAGGAGTTTTTATTAGGCACAATATACATGATTTAAAATCAGATACCATATTAAATTTCTTCCAGTTTCCGAACGACCATCATGTTGTTGAACTAACAAGTATTGTCTAATAGATTCTAATTCTAAAATATTGAATGAGACATTTGCTATTGTAGTATTAAAAAAAAACAACAACAACGTACATTATCAGTACCATAACTGTCAGTAAAGTAGTTGACATTGCTTTGAGCAAAACGCAAAACAAATGGCATTTATATTTGAGAGCTGTCAATTTTTAATCAGCCGTTCAGAAACGGAATGAAGGTTAATATAATAATAAAATATCGATAAACAGTATAAATGTTTAAATATTTTAAACTGGTATCATTTACTGAATATAATGGATAAGCCAATATTTACTAAGGATAGACGACTTGACAATAATTTTTCTACTTCATTACTTTCTACAAAATAATGTTATCCGACGTGCAGTGAGTCTTTAAAGTTCTTGTTACAGCCTATCAATAAGCAATTCGCCGTCACCACTTCAGACTTATGACAAGCCTTTTACACTACACTACCTTACAAACAAAAACAAACTAACTGCGCGACTGTTAGATGGCTTACATTATCCCATAGGCTAAAGTTAAGGCAATCATTTTTTTTGAGTACTCGACACAGTTCATTATCAAGGTTTTGAAATAAAAGATGCCTCTCTTATACATTTTGATAGGTAGTATAGCGCATAGTATAAAAGGCTTGTAGGTATCTAACCTACCCATATTAAAAATACGACCACAAAATACACATAAATATAAATATTTTGGCATTCTTAAGTCTTGCTTGATTTGATAAATATTCAGTAGCAATAATGGTTTACATTTAATGTTAATATTTAGTCCGTAACTGTAATTTTGATTATTAAAATATCTGTTCAAAAATATACAGAAAAGGTACCAGAAAAGTCTTCAAAGACTAGTGATTTTTAGAACTTTGGTTGCAGTATTGCAAATAACAAGAGAAAATTGTAGTTCCTGTATTATATACCTTCGTAATTTAAAGAAGTATTTTGCAAATATGTGCATTACATGACATACAAATAGCATGCGTATGAAGTCGATTAATGTTTAAAATGATGTTGCATGCGACGGCATATATGGGAAATATTATTGCCTATATTAGTTTATCTTAGACATCTTCAGCGTGTAATAAAATTGTCCCATTGATTGCTTCTATAAATTGACAAATGATCTCATGTTAGTCCATGCAAGCCCATCAGAGATAAGCACCGAGCCTGTAAAGAAACATTATAATGATATTAGTATAAATAATAAATAGTAATAGAAGCTGACACCAACTACATAAATGCTAAATGTGTTTATAATAATGGATTCGGATAGCTTTGTACCACGCCTGCAACATTTACACACAACTCGGGCATTCTTGCTTTTATTTACATACTATTTAATGATATCAATAAAGATGTTATACAACTAACTTAAAAGTAAGAGATGTCTACACCTAAAGATACTACCATCGGAGAACTAACTATATTATCCTAAACAAGATGCTACTTGATTAGTGCTGTTTCTACTAGACTTTAGTTTCGTTTAGGTTTCAACATTGGTGTAAGAAATGTATAGTATTATAATTAGGCAGCATAATTTGTGTAGTGGATGTTTCCTTTATTGTAATAGGTGCCAGCGGCAGACGAAGGTACAGTCTACCGCTTCTTAAGTCTACGAGCGGCCGCAGCTTCGCTATCATGTGCGCCGCTGTCTTGGTTGGTATACTATCAAAAAATTAAAACTGTCACCATATCTCTCTTTATACACTTATTATCATTTCCCGCGTCTAATATGACACGTCGCAGACATGGTACTGATCCTATTAGGGTGTTACTTACACCAATCGATCGACCGTTGATCGAAGTTGATCGACTGGTCTGGTAGCTTTAATTGATCGATGGATACCAGTCGACTAACCAATCGATCGATTGCCGGTCGACATCGGGCAGCGGGTGACGGCGTCGACGCGACTAATCTATTCTACTATCGATCGATGCCGTCGATCGATTGATGTTGTAACACACGTAGTACTCGTAATTGCTATATTGTATAGTTTGGATGGCTGAATAGAAATAAGGTGTAGCTTAGAAATAAAGAAAGAAAAATAAATGAATCGTGCTCTGTGATTGCTTATGCAGTTACTAAATTATACTTTGATTTACCATCAAAGTCAGAAACCTGAAGCTTCATGTAAAATATTAATATTTAATCAGTACTAATTAGACTGAAACCCAAATATAATTCGTCGAAAAGTACAGAGAGTATGACGTATTTGATTTTATTATTATTTATCGCATTATATGGTATACATAAATTTCCGTCTATGCCCCAAATCTAAACAAATCCATGTTGATGTTTTAACTGTGGGTCAATGAGAGGATTAATAATATTAAGCATTCTACTCTTCGATTACCCATATTTGGACAAGCAAATAACATGCAAGTATGGCAGTGTGTTAAATTATAAATGCAATCAAAACATAAAAACACAAAACTAGAACTTTTAGCATGCAAATGAGGTAACAAATACTTACCAAAGCAAACACTTAAACTATTTAAACTTATTTTCTTATTTTAAATGGTGCTTTAAGGTTTCGAAATTCAGTGCAGAACGTAAAAAATATGTACATAATTGCTTAAAATATTCAAATACACACCTTATTTTAAAACAATCCCAATAACGACCTAAGTTAGGAAAACGTCAGAAAAGGTAATAAGTAAACAGTACTAACAAACAATTAGAAGATTCTAGAATATATTGACACACAAGAGAAAAGGATAATAACATTCACAATATACAAATAGACGTAGTCAGAGTAGCGACGGAACTAATATAACTAACTATTCAGTGTTTTACCCTTTTCGATTAGTATGACAAAGTTTTATAAGCGTGTACTTTACGAGCTTATTCGCATCGACAGTACTTCCAATTAATAAATGCAGAGTAATTTACTTTGTCACTCTAAACACGTGCAGGACTAGGTGTGAAATATTAAAAGAAAGGTGTAAAGTTTAATTGAACATAATAATTATTATGTGGCAGTGTAAAAATAACTGTAATTTATTTATTACTTTTGTAAAAAAAGTAGACGGGATCATATATAAGTTAATACATTTTACTTAATTTAAGGTATCGCCAGCTAACCGACTAATTAGTCCCATAAAAGAAAACCTCTTTATAAGGTAGTCTCTTGTTAGAAAGATAAACTTATACACAGAATCGATACATTTATATTAATATGGTCTGTATTTAAAATACTCATCATTTACGTTTTATTGTTTCGAAATTGCTGTTTACGAATACACTGTAGATCGACTGAAGGCGATAGACATTATTTACAATAAATTATATTACAATAATTAACGGGTCGAATAAGAAATGAAAAGGTGAATAAGTCATTATCAATCAGTATTTAACAATTACTAGTCAATTTGTAGCTATTTATAACAATAAAAATCTCATAACAAACAAAATATTTCACACAAAAACTAAAATTGGTATAGTTTGTAAAGGGACATATCAACGATAGCACAAATTAATACTGATTTTTTATAGTAAATCAGTATGACGGCCCCGTGAGTTGCCTTTTTACGCCTTACTTAAAAAACCGACGATTTTTTATCAGAATATTAGGTACATTAAACTTGAGTAACACATAAAACGCATTTTGATAGCGAATACGTAATTATAAATTGGTATTATAGAAGAGTTTGTGCTATCATTGATCCACAAACCGTATTTTACCTGACACGCGAATGCAGAGCAGCCCTTTCTTCTGAAGGTGTATCTCTTAGGAAGGTCGACGACAAGTTTAACACCAACATCAAACAGCATAGTAACAGTGGACCGAGTATCGCGCCTTCTGGACCGAGGTAGAATATGCCTCCTGCTATAGCTAACCCAGTGAGATAGGGATGGCCACCACTGAAAAATGAATTATATTGATACATTAATACACTGTTAGGTTGTAGGTAATAATAACAGCGTCGATTGATTGATTTGCAAGGTTAAGAATAGCGATTGCGGTCAGGACATGAATAGGTAATTATTTTATAATATGAAATTAAGAACTTGCCGGAAATATTTTATTTTATAGGCAAGTTCAGTAGGTAGGTATGCAACTGCTATGTAGTTGAAGGTTCGAAATCGGGCAATTCATATATGTACTTTTTAAGTTTATTTTGGACATTGTTGACTAGGAGGAGGAAAATATCGTAAATAAACCTCAGACATAAAAAGTCTGAAATTGTCAATCCGCCGAAAGCAAGTGTGGTAAATGTTCCTGCCTTCTTTGTATGAAAAAGGGCCTTTAAGTTTCATTAGGAAATAACAGCGAATTCGCAAAATCAACCTTATTTTCAATAGCTGGTGTAGTGTATGCGGGCGGAGAGGGGATATTCACCCTCCTTCCGGTGCGCTCATAGAACAGTTAGTCTATCCCTGACCGTTGACCGAGTAACACGTATTACTACGCGGACGAACCAATATCTAATACGTAGCTAGCTATATATCGTGTAGTTTCAAGCCAGTGAACAGTAAAGTGTTATATACTGAACACCACACGTAGCACAAATACTACAGCTGGCATTTTTTTAATTAACCGAATGTATATTTACGAGGATAGTTTAAACTTACTCTTTAATCTCGGCATACACAGCTGCATCTAAGAACGCTATAGGCGCGGCCTGTACTAGAGGCAGTAGCAGAGCAGCCATAGGTCGTCCTTGTAGCCACACGTCTAACGCCGCAGGTATTCCGGCGACGTATGGACCTATTAATGGCGCTGCTCCTAATACTGCAGCCAGTACTGCAATAGAAAATATATACATAACTTTACTTACTTATTTGGAATATGGAACCAACCCATCTCTTTCCGTCGTAAGAGGCGACTAAAAGAAATTCAGGGACTGGGCAACAGCGGCTTAAATATCATCCTGTGATCGCTAATCCGCCCTGTGAGCGTGTTGACTATGGCAAACAAACACCTGTTTGTTGTGCTGTGGACGACTGTAAGCTGAAGATGAATTAAGTAAGACCACTAACTAATTATTGCCTACCTCAATTAAAGGTCAGAGCCATCTGTGTAATATGAATAAAGCAACTCGTTGTATAAAATTACATAAACTGATAACCGATATAGGGAACTAATAATTTGGTTTTATTCCATTACAATGACAATTATATTACATTTACAAAAAAGAGAAGATGAGAGAAGTATTTACCCTATCATAGAGTATCGATGTCCTTTTACTTATAGTGTTCTGATCAGTGGAAGAATGTTGACAGCGAGGCACATTTAAAACAATTTTTGTTAAAATACTCAATCGCCAGTTTACTTAAAATTATACCTGAAAGTCTTTGTTATTCTCATTTAACCAGCAGGGATTAGACGATTATGTAATTGGAGGTAATACTATAACTAACCTTGCGTCATCCCATTTCTAGGGAAAAGAAAATTTCTATACTATTTACATTTTAATTCTATTATTAATGTGGTAGCGTGCCTTTGTAAATAAACTTAATGTGCGAAAACGAATGATTGTAAGTCTTTATTTAGAAACTGGCGTAAAATCAGTAGTAGGTATGTTAAATATTTGTTAACCATATAATAAACAAATATAATCATATAATTGAGGGAATACGGCGAGTATTTTATTCTTAACAGTCTTATCGAAGTTTTGCGTAACTGGTTCGTAGTAAGCATGTCATTATCTAATTGTGATAATTCAATTCAATTCAAATTCAAATTCAAATTCAATTCAAAGCATTTATTTCAATTTGATCATAAAGAATGATACTTATGAAAAGTTAAATTACATGAAGTCAGCTAATTAACCTACAGCCAGTTCGCTGACGAGGTAGAGCTGTGAGAAGAACTGGCAAGAAACTCACGCCACTCTTTTCAATCGCCAGATAATTACATTTTTTTGTATGAATTAACAATTTTAACACATCAACGCAACCAAAGAACCATACAAAGTAATTATTACAAAACAACTAATTATTTTATAACATTTAAAAAAAAAGAAAAGGAACGAAAAAAGAGGATTTCAATTATTTAGTTTCATGGTATTTTGGTAATTTGACTACGTATTTTAATTAAAATTAAAAAAAAGTAAATGCATTTCCCAGTCATATTGAACTACAAGGTAATACTGAATTAACTATAAAATGTATGCCATGCCAAGATTGACCAGTCATCCCAGGTAGCACCCGTTCACGAGCATGACGCACAGACCAGCCATCATCACGCTATATCATCATTTTATTAAATTAAAATATTTAAGTTCGGTCGCGACTTCATTAATATTAAATGTTCGCGAACCACATGATAAATAATTTGATTTACGGTTTTATCAGAAGAAGAAAAGGCAGATTTTGTTCATAAATATCTAAAGTAAACCGAGAGGTGATCGGTAGTCGGTTTTGCCAATTTAGTACATTATTACTAATACTGTCTCGTTAATATCGCGTATGGATTGCTACGCAGAAATCTCGGTATCCAGTAAAGTGATATTGAGTTTTTCTTTCGACAAATTGTCAGTATTAGCCCAGAGTCTAAAATTGTGAACGTTAAATGGCTCGGTAAAAGGTGCCTGTCTATGATGATGATGACGAAATGGCTCGTCCAATATTATATAAGTCTCAAAATAGTTGACCAAACGTAAATGCTATATACTTCTGCCTGACCCATCAAATAGCGTGATATTACGATACTAATAAAATTCCAGACGAGTCAATAAACTTTTCGATAAAATTCGATAATGCAAATAAAGGTTACAACGTCATACATTTAGGAATTATCACGGGATGATGTTCAGTCACAGCGATATTTTTATTGCGAACGCGTTTGTGCACAGATAACTTATAAATAGTGTATTAAATAAATAAATATCATGCATTTGTGATGGCCTCTGGGATACTGTTGTTCGCTGTGTTCGTGCAGTCCGTTGTGAGTGTGAGGATTAATTTTACGAGCTGCCAAGACCCGGAGTGGTCTTGTACAAACAATTTACCGAATGAAATAGTATATAGCTGTACCAGTGTAAGAAGTAATGTAAGTAATTTTTATTTATTTACATTGTCTTACCCCCCGTTTCTGAAAGGCTGATCAACGAAAAATTAACTAATCGCCTGTGGAATACCTAAAAGCATTAGATCAAATTAAACTAATTATTCATCCTTTTAGCAACCCGATTGGTACTTTACATGAGATCTTTGTAAGTCCTTTCAAAAACCGGGAGTTATAATGTAAGTGTAGCTTGAAATTATCATTTTAATTTTATAATGCTATAGCCTAGTTTTATTCCTTTGAGTATTACTACTAAAGTACCTACACAAAAAGTGAGCGGTAATAGTATTTAATTTAAATATTTTAACAAAGTTTTTGTAAGAGATGTGTCACAGAAAAACCAATCTTACGGTTGATGCAGTTATTGTCTTTTGCGGGATGACAACCACTGCTCGAGCTCAATCTTATGTTATTCACGCAATAATAATTGTTTCCAATTTGTTTTAGGACTTTATCATACATTTAAAGGACTATTATACTGATCATATAACAAGATTGACTGTACAGAACTGTAGAGACTTGCGAGTTGTACTCGACTGTCCAATACTTCAGAGATCCTCTCAACTACAACGATTCAAAGTAAAGGATTGTGATAGGCTTGAATTCATCTCTCTATCAACAAGCTCCCTATTACAGACACCGCCTGAAGTAACGATAGAAAATGTAAAAGAAGTAGTCTCTCTACCCCGACGTATGTTCAAGTCGCCTACAACGACAACTGAACTTAAGTGCCTAGGAGCTTCGACATTAAAAAAGATACGTATAAGTAACAGTAAAATAAACACTATAAATACAAGAGCAATATATAATGTGACTGGTGTAAAAAATATTGTATTTGATAACGTTACAATAACAGATGTTCGTAATCAAGCCATTGAGGCTATTATGGGCGCGGATACTGTATTTACTTTCACTAGCAGCAATATTGGCAACTTGGAATCTAAAGGAATTGTAGTACAGAGTACTACAGCCACTATAGCAGAGAATTCTTTTAACGATATACGCACAGGCAGTGTAAATATTACTGCAGACAATCTGTACATAATTGGAAATACATTTAAAGAAATACGTGCAAACGGCCTCGTACTCAAATCAGTCAACACTGATATATCACAAAACGATATATACAAACTCAAAACTAACGCACTTAATAACATCAAATGTCTTAGAAAACGGACAAATAAAAAACGATTCAGTTTTTCAAGAAATCGAATCGAAAATATCGAATCTCACTCGATTACATTTGACTATGCTAGTTGCAAATTTGCTTGCACAACGGTAAGCTTCACTCATAACAAAATGGACTGTAAATGTCGAAACATAGCGTTTCTACACACAACCAATAGTGAATTGAATAATATAATATTGGACAACTCTAATAACAACACGTGTATCACAGCTCCTTGCACATTACCGATAGATGTAGTAAAGTTATTATTAGAGAGTGATATGTGTCAGTTAACTCTCGATCCACAAGTGATGTGTTTGCTATACAGCGATAAACATAATAATGAAGCTACCACTGACGAAGATGTCACAGAGCCGGCACCACTGTTCTATCTCATACGTCAAGCGAATTCCCAAAACGGTGACGCAAGTGCTATGACAGTTGTTGATAAAGACGATCTTCTAAAAGATAGCCATTTAAACATGACGAATAGAACAGCTATAAAAGTAGTTTTCGACTCATCTAAAGATTTTGTCGAGACTTTAAGAAGTACGAGCACATCTCATAAAAAAACCGCTGAGGAACCAAAGTCGACTGAAGAATACGTAAATCGCTGTGTAGGTGCTCAGTGCAGAAACAATGTTGCATATGACAGACAAAAAGCTCTTGACTTCTATAAATACGTGTACGCGCAATTAAGACCGCCCAGACTGGACGATAACAAGAAAAAGAAAACCTGACTGTTTTGAATCGATTATAAATAAATATTACTTCACTACTTATCGTTTAATTTGACCTGTACAAGTTTATACGATTGTGTCATTGTAAAGCATACGTTCATGTGTACATTTATACAGAGTAAATGATATTATGGGACGATTAACCCTTTCATGGACAGTTATGTACTACTAGTACTGCTACACAATATGTTTTATTGTCATTGTGGCCATCCTGGAAGTCGTAAGTGAACAACATTGCTGTTGTGATATTTCCTGATTCCAAGTTTATTAGATCACTATAATCGGGTGTTTGCTTTTATTGGTTTTAGTTATTTATTTCATAAAGATATATTAATCTGTATGTATGTATATTATCGGCGGCTTTTGACCGGCCAAGATGGCGAAAATTGGGAAGGCCTATGACTAGCAGTGGACTTCTTACGTCTGATATGATGATGTATATTATTTTCCATATTATTATTTCAAACTCACCCGATGGTAAGTACACAACTTTGGCACCGAATAAATTGTGTACCAACCACGTCCATAGTCCATAGAACAGCGCCATTTTGAACGAGGCCCTGAATACCTGAAATATAAACAAATACATAAAAACAAGGTGGTGCATGGGGAGTTCGTGTTACTACTGTGCAGGAAGCTGTGGGTTCAATTCTCACAAAAGACAAAGCTTTTGTCAGATTTGTAAGTAGATATTTTTTCGTTAATTGTATGTGGTAAAGTGCTCGACACGGGTTGTTTTAAAGTACGGTGGTCGCTTAAAACATCATATTAAATTAAATTTAAGCGACACATTGAGAGATTTACTGTGACAGACGAGCTTTTGACCGAAGATAGGTCGTAAAAAATTGCTTTTAATGGCCCATCAAATAAAATCTCTCTGACTTATGATAAGCAGTCTGTGAGGTAGCTTTAACTCGGCTAAATAATCAATGTACGATGATGTAATAATCCAAACATAAATACTATGTTTTAGTTATCTGTTCATTACTAATTTAAAAGTTATTAAGCTTTTCTATGATAACCTTTGTTTGTAATAAATTGAGACAATCAGTACAATTTTACTGTTTATTAAAAATAATGAGATATGTTGATGACGCGATGTCGTGTTAAATGCTCGTTGCAAAACATGAGTTTTGGATTTTTCTATAGATAAAAGCAATAGTGCTTTTATCTATAGAACTGAAAACTAAACTAAAGACTGGATTGAAAAAAAATGTAGCCGAACTATTGTCTAAGAGACTTTCAAAGATTATTTTTCACTTTATTTCTGTATTTTACCTGATTAATAGCAACAGATAAAGCTATGCCGAGTCTCGGTCCGAAGTTGGGCTGCACCTTAGTGATCACTTCAACTGGCTTGTACAAAGCGTTACTCGACGCTAGCAAATAAAATAGTGTTGTGAAGAACACCACCTGTGGACCAAAGTAAGAGTTATAAAATTGATTCATTTTGTCCTACGCAGGGAAAGATAACTTGGGATATTTTGATACTGGGGTCCTACCATCAACTCTTATAGCAGTATTATTTTAATGTTACTTTGTGTTTTGTCTTTTTCTTTTGTACCATTAAAAACAAGGACAAAGACAAAGTAAGGTTATAATAAGAAGCCCCAGATTATACAATTAAGACTGAAATACATCGGGATCGTAAACGTAGACCTGTAGGTCTAGACACTATAACGCTGTTGTAGATACGTGCACGTGCACGTCTACGTGTACAAAACCGGCGTTTCTGCCTCTAGATAGCCTTCTTTATGATTTTAATGCTTATAAAATTTATAGTTAAAGAAATACACAAAAGGTATAAGTTGATCTTTATTACGGTGTCTGGAATCCATGATGT
Organism: Parascotia fuliginaria; assembly: GCA_963082885.1. Lineage (NCBI taxonomy): Eukaryota > Metazoa > Arthropoda > Insecta > Lepidoptera > Erebidae > Parascotia > Parascotia fuliginaria. Next base: position 11,035,821 of record OY720188.1, read on the forward strand.
CACTTAATCAGTAGTCAAAATTTGTAATAGGCGGTTAGAATAGGTTAGATTATTAATGATAATGCACTATTTCTATATGAATATTTCACCCATGCAAAAACCAATCGTTAAACTTAATGCAACGCCATAATGCAAGTAAACGAAATAATTATTCATTATTTGGATTTACTAGTGAATATATCGCGTCCAAAGCATAAATCAAAATTTTAGTAAGTACTTACCAAGTTAATAAACATATTAATAAGTGCGCTGCCTCCACAAAGCAATAGCGAAGTAAGAGCGCCTACGGAACCCGCTAACAGTGACACGTTACTTGCCAACGGTGCCCATATACTTGTAGCTATTGCACTCAACGTTCCCAAGTTAGCTTGCACCCAGTTTACTATGCCGGAGTAGTCGAAAAAACCTGTTGAAAGAAGTAGCTTATTGTTACGATTACCTACGCTAGAACATTCGCAAGTACCTACCTAAACGTATACGAGGAATACCTACGCTAGAACGTTCGCAAGTACCTACCTACACGTATAACAATAGATCATCGGCGGTAGGCATACCTACGCGTCGCAGCTAAGTACTTACACTCATTTGTTATCGAGAATTGTCGGCTAACTTTGTAGTAATAACAGGAAGGTTCTAGAAATCTATTGAATGACTATAAAAAGAATTCGAAAGTCGGCAATTCGTTCAGTTGTGAATACAGCGATTTAGAGCGAACATCTAAGTGATACGGAAGTTTACGAAGAGCGATATACGAAGCGTTATAGTGCAGTATAAGTGTTTATTGCTTTATTTTGTTACTGTTAGTGACTATTGTGTGAGTCTTGAATAAACTTATCATCGCATAACTGTCATTTTATATCGAACCCCATCCTTACACGTAACATTATAAATATTAGCAGAAAAGTTAGTAAAGTTTACAGCATAACGAATATAGTAGTATACAAACGTTTCGCCAGTTATATTGGAGCATGTAACAAGGCCCCTGTGGTCATTTAGCGAGCACAATTTTCAGACTCTGGGCTAATTCTAAAAGAAAAACCTAATACCACTTTACCCGACTTGGGAAACGAATTCAATACCTCTGTATGGTTAGACAGTATTGCTGAACTATCAAAACATCTAGTACTATTCAGCGGACCATGGGAGTGTCACCAACGATTTTACCAAGCTATATGTATACTATAGCTATATTACGGGACAATCCCACCCACATGCCCATCACTGTGACTCCTGTAAGCCAGGATTAACAGTGATATCCAAGAAAAAACACCGAGCTTTGACACTCGGGAGTCCCGGGGACTGCTAAACCTACTGTCTTGGACCCCGCAACGAATTTAATCAGAAGTAAGAGGAGGAGTTGGAAATAAAATGTCCACTTCCCTCCATTGCAAAGCGGGCGACAAATTTAATCTGTATAGGATTATGACCTATTAAAAGAGAGCACCACGGACACGTAATATTAAGGGACCTATGTGAGCTATATCTGATTCCAGTAATATGTATGGCAGAAACGCTTAAACGCACGGAAATTCACCCTAGATGACACAAGATCCTCATAATAAACTGGTCCTGATGTAACTTGTAAACTATTTAACATTATTTCGCGGTCTTTACGCCAAAGACTACACTCCCAAAGAATGTGATGAGCAGACTGTTCTTGATTGGAACACTGACAACTCGGCGAATCAACTAACTTAAATGAAAATAGTTTGCTCTTAAAGTTACCATGACCCGTAAGAAATTGGGCGACACAGTGATCTACCTCTATCCATGTTCCTTCCAACCGCTTTACAACTGATGGAAAAAACTGGTACAGGTGGCGCCCCTTAGTTGAAGTATCCCAGCGCTGCTGCCATTCGCCTATAAGACTCCTATAAACTTCATTTTCTTCTTTAAATAATCTAATGATTTTCTGGCGATCGCGCGATTGTAAGAAGTCACTATTCATGCCTTCGTGAGTTGTATAATACATAGCCGCTCGTCTCTGAACCTCAAGATCAACCGGAAGAACACCTGCCAGTACTGGCAAAGCCTCAGTGCTAACTGTCCTATATGCCTTACACAGAAATATTAACGCAAGACGTTGACTTTGAAGCAATTTGCGCCTTACAGCACCTATAGTTGCCCTATCAGCCCATACAGGCGCCCCATAACACATACTTCCTAAATAAGTAGCACTATAAATTGTTTTAAGAGTATTAAAAGAAAGACCCCATGTTGTTGTTGATATTCTAGTTAAAGCGTAAAAACTATTTTTAGATTTTTCCCCAATTGTAGTGATGTGATTAACAAATGAAAAGTTTCTTTCTAATATGAATCCTAAGTAACAAACTGAATCCCTACTTTTAATGCTAATATTATTAAATTTTATTCGAGGTGGTGTTTTCAGATTTCCTTTTAAAAGAAGCTGAAAAGTTTTGTGAGGAGCGAACAATAATCGGTTACGTTTTCCCCAGTCAGAGACTAGACGTAAACATTTATTCGCTAAATCCTCTAATCCAGCCCTGGTATTAGATTGTATAAGTAACAGGCCATCGTCAGCATATCCAGTTAATGTACAGCCAGTTGGTAATGGCAATGAAAGGAAATCATCAAACCCTAAGTTCCAAAGATACGGCCCTAGCACTGATCCCTGAGGACATCCCATAGTCAGTGGCTTCGACACAGCATGGTGACCAAGTTTTAGCTTAGCTGTGCCATGCATAAAATATGTATAAATTAGCGAATATATGTTACTAAAACAACCTCGTGATTTTAATTTCATAAGTAATATTGGCCACCATGCGTTATCGAAGGCACCAGAAATATCTAAGAAAATACCTATCACGTATTGACAAACAGATTTAGTAACAGTTTCCCTAACAGATATAACTGCATCGACTGTTGATCTACCTATTGTAAAGCCAAATTGGTTATCACTAAATTTTACCCCTCCCGGTATAAGCCTAGGAACTACGAGACGTTCTAACAATTTTCCTAATGATGGTAGTAACGTAATTGGTCTATATGACTTAGGGTCGTCTGGTGGCTTGTTGCCACTCTTTGGTATTATTCTAATATACCCACTACGCCAAATACTAGGAAATACACCCTCCCCAATACACCGCCTAAACACACACAGAATTGCATCCCCAGAGATCCTACACGCCTCCTTAATCATTTTATTTGAAATCTTATCATCACCTGAAGCTTTGTTAAGTGGCAGAGATCTAACAATATTAATAAACTCGTCAGTTGATGGTAGGTCTGACATAGGCGACACAGGCGGTACAGCAGCCCATTGTCTGATCTCTTGGTGATACTCAGTGTCGTCCTCCGGCCGATCGTCAGGTATAAGAGTATGCAAAAGATATTTAGTTGTTTCATCTATACCTATAGAATGAGCATTATTGATTTTTATGTTTCCTATGTAAGCAAGTTCAATAGATCTATTAGCTTTGAATTCATGATATATAGGTGACCATGGACCCTCCCTATCAAGCCTATCAACTATTTTACGCAACAAGTTACCTTTAGACTTTTCAACAGCAGCTCTATAGCGTGACCTGGCAACCCTAAGAGCAATAAGCGCGTTGTTATAAGTATCGCCCGATATGTTACGTTTCTTAATGGTATTAACCTTTCTACGCGCCCTACGGTAACATCTACGAAGTTCAGCTAAATAATCATTCCACCAATCACATCTACGAGTGCTTGTGACAGATTTTCGGCCAAAAGCAACATCAGCGCAATAGGTAAAAGTATCTGATAAGATCTCAGCACTTTCTTGTGCAGACAGCTCGTTACGAGTGAAGTCTTTAGCATGCATACCAAAAAGAGTACCAAAAAGCTCCCAGTTTCCCCCTCTAGTTTTATATCTAAAGCTAGCAGCATTATCTTGAGGATCCCGCGCCATTCTAGTAGTGAATTCATACACGATTAAACGATGATCACTACACGACGCGTCCGGCAGAACGCGCCACCTATCAATACGAACGCCTCCACAAGAAAGTGTGACGTCAATAGAAGATTCGCCCATTGGGCTCCAGAAAGTAGGTGGTGCATCAGGGGTATTGTGTATGAATAGATTCATTTCTGCAATGAAATCTTCGACAGCACTGCGTCGATCCCTATCAGTTGCCCTATATTTGCCATACCATAGCGTAGATGACGCATTGACGTCGGCGCCAATGATAATTTTGTGGCCTGCAAGAGACCGCAAAACGTAGCGAAGATGATGTAGGTGAGGAGCGACAGGATGGGAGTATTGGAAGTAGCAGCTCACGACATAAACCCTGCAGGACGAGGATGTAACCTCCGCAACTGCACAGTGTGGCGTCATAAGATTAGACAATGACGTTACAGTAAAATTAGAACTCGATACGTATATCCCAGCTCGTGATCTGCCATTTAGCTGCACAATTTTCCTACGCAAATGAAAAAGTTGATATTGCTCCTGTACTAAAACAATGTCCAGCTTATGTTCCAAAACTAATCGATCTAACTCTGATGTTGCCACCCTATCGTTATGTAGATTCAACTGTCCTATAACAAGATTTGCCATTTCTAACTATTAGTTGTGAGTGTTGTGACTAACTGGTTTATTAGTAAGTAGTGCTTAAAATAAGTTGTTCTAGCTTAAGCTTATAAGTAAGACACTGTTGAGAGCCGCAACGATGATCGCTAGGTTTTTTAAATCTCTTACAGGCTATGCAACTAAATTTAAAATCTGGGGTGTTCTTGTTGGGACAAGCTCGAGTATCATGTTCCCCAGCACAATTTGCACAAGCAGGTGTTTTGCTTGTACAAAATTTAGATATATGGCCAAACTGCTGGCATTTCAAACAACGCACTATGTCAACGTCATCAATAAACCTACAAGTTGCCCAATCTATAAAAAGCTTATCTTTAGTAGTGGCCAGATGGTTCCTAACCGCAGGTTCTACTTCTAAGCCTATCCATTTACGACCATTATCTAATTTACGCCTACGAGTGATTCTAGTGCTCTTAACAAAATCCTCTTCCATAAGTGCCATTTCGTCTTTGATGTTTTGACGATATAAGGCAGTTATAAATGCCGAGTCCTCCATAGTAATTGGGACATCTTTAACAAGTATACGAGGCCTACGTCCTTTCGGTTTCTCCAAACGTAACCCTACAGATTTAATAGCATCTACGGACTGCAGTTTCTGTAGCTGCTTTTCATTAGCGACACGTAACACGACACCTGACTTTGCGGTCTTCTTAACGCCGACAATTTGAAAACCGTCGTCACTAGGTTTAATCGCTTTCATGAGCGCTTGTTTGGTTGCTGAAGATGACGCAAAGTCAGCTGATCGCTCTGTGGTCGGATAGGCGACAACACACGGCAGAGGTGGTCGTGACTGAACCGTGGCTGCCGACTTAGGTGGTACACGCAGTTTTAACTTGTCCGCATACGTTTGTTTATGCTCGAGGTTCGGTTTCGATAATGTTTGTTGAGTGTTTTTTACATTATCTAATTCACGCTCGATATTTGCTAACTTAGTTTCATTACATGACGACTTTATCGCTAACAAAGAAACTATACCAGTAATGCGCTGAGTGAAATCCATTATTGCCGTTTTATTTGCTACATTCATACGAGATCCCTGATCGTTAACTAATTCATTAATTTTCGCCAAATAATCAGTCGCCTGAGCTACTAACGAACAATAGTCCCTATCTGAACTGCTATCGCTTAGGTTTAAAATTGAGCTATCCTTGCCTAAGTTCATTGTTTGCACTCGCTTGGCTCCTTCTAAGGGAGAAACAAATGTAGGTGAAATGTCACTGAACAAGCGTTTCGCCGTAGGTGTTACAAACTCCCTCCCCCCACTGTCAGGGGGCTCGCCCATGTATTTTGACATATTTGTTTAACAAAACTAACTAACCTATGAACGACCTGTTACTAATAAATACGCAAAATATATAAAAACTACAACAAAAACAGACTAAAATATGAACAAAGTCGAAACGATACCTACCTACTTTCGAAAGAAAAATATGCAGTAATCTCGTTTAAATAAAAACTATTAATACAATTTATAAGTTCAAATAACAAACCTATCAGCGTCCTATACTACTACAAACGCAAAATATATAAACTATACGAAAACAAAGCAAATATAAATTTAATGTTTGAATGTTACCTATCTACCCACTTTGTGATAAAATAACAAAGAATGACTTACCGATTTACGTTGAATTTAAAACTATAATACACTTATATGTAGTTAAAAACTTACGAAAATACACCTAAACACTTAATTAATCACCCAAAACAGTACACGAGCCGGGAAAACGTATTTTAACCGGGTCTTAATATTTTTTATTCGCAGTAAACAACGTCCCACTGCTCAAGCACGGAAGCGTGGAGGGGAAGTTAAACTATAGCTATATTGTATACAATACTAGCTTTTTAGTAGTTTCAACCGCGTTTTTGCTTACTACTCTGCTCCCGTCGCCAGTAGCATAATGTTACATAGCCTATAACCACCCTCGAAAACTGGGCTATCATACGCAAAAATATTTTTTGAAATCCGATTGGTAGTTCCAGAGATTAGCACATTCAAACAGACAAACTCTTTCGCTTTATATGATAGTATAAATATAAATAATTGTCTATCACATATTATGAAAAGAAATATACAACGATTACTTACCAGGAGTATTCGACATGTCATGTACAAAATTATCCCAGCTATGTTGTACGGCTGAGCTATCAACTTGCGGCCCGACTGCGCTTGCGAAGTGGCCCGATACCCAACTTTGGTACACCCGGTCCCACAGTTCTAGTATTTGTTGTTCTACGCGATTTACCTTCTCAGGATCGCCTTCTTTTAATATGCTTTTTACCTAAGAGAATTAGTTAATATTAATAGTTTGATTAATTACGTGGAAAGTCAGTTATTTGTTAGAAAATGTGAAAAATCGTTCTCAGAGCGAAGAATCTATAGGGGTCATAGATTACCCCCTAATAGATACCGCATTAACTTTTATTTGTTCTGAATCGATCTTAAAAATAAGGGGCAGGAGCGAGATGCACAGAACGTAAAAGCTGCGCTGTGATTAGTTATTTCAAGGTCAAGATCTGAATGCACTAAAAAGCACCAATCGCTGTGTTCGTAGTGAGATCTTATGCTAGCGAATGCCAGTATGAATTGTGCGTGTTAGTTGCCCTGTAGGCGAATCTATTAAGGGGTTGTATATGCTCGGTATAATAAATAAATATTACCACAACCACCACCAAACGCCATCTAGACCCAAAGTAAGCATATATTAATAGCTTGAGATATGGGTTCTAGAATGCGGATAAATACATACATATTATACATAGAAACACCTAGACCAATGCAAATAGCCATATTCATGCACACAAATATTTGCACTGAGCGGGCATCGAACCCGTGACCTCTGCGTGGCAGTCCATACACATTACAACCGAACCACAGAGGTAATCAAAAGTTTTGCTTATTGGACTTCACTGTGGATGGGATTGTCCCGTTTTTAGTAGCCGACAGCAGTCGATGTAACTTGAATCTAAATCTATTCAAAAAGAGCTTGATCTGAATTGTAATAAAAGCACTTACTAGTCTTTCAATCTAATATCCAAATGTAAGCAGAAAAGAATAGAAATAGTAAATTATAAAGTGAAAAATATTAATATATTGGCTATAGCGTTTTTTAGCATTAAGAAGTCGCACGATTAACAGCACAGCGCTGGATCAGCTTTTTTGTTATACGAGTTGTATAGCAAACACGCATATAGTCTACTTGATTTTGAATAGAAACCTGTAGCCTAGGGCTAAGACTGTTTTCCCAAAATACTACTCCAAGCAATTTATAGTTAGAATGTCTTCGGATCATCTAATAGCATTGGCAATAAAACAGCCAGTGGAAATGGCTTAATATCGCACATTAAAAAGATACACAAACCTAAATAGGTACGTTCTTTCTATTATATGTCTCATTTGACTTTATTTTTAGCTGAGGGTGCGATTTGAATGACGTCACTACGACTGTCACTCTAATATCGTAGATTCGTTTTATAACAAGTTATCTTTTAGCTAATTCGTGTCAGCATTTTGTATTATTTTAAAATACCCTGCGTTCTTTAAAGGATATTGCACACATCTATTATTGCACCACCGTTATTTAATAAATCAACACAATCTTAAAAACAAAACAGATCGCTTTACTGATCTAGTAGCGTATTGACAATCATGAAGAAAGCTTTAGACATATTACTCACAGCCGTAGAGATTCCTTCCCTGCCATAAGTATACGCGTTGTCGATAAGTGAATCCAGTTTCTCCTCCCAACCCTGAGGCAGGTACGCGTGTAACTCACTGTTCTGCACGTAAGTACTGTTTAGCAAGCTGCCGCTTAATTGTACTACTACTATCGCTTCTGAGTATATCTGCAATTAAAGAAATGTATAGAATGTTCATTATATTTATAACTTACTAGCTTGTCGCGGCGCGCTTTCACCCGCGTCTTTGGTTACTGTTATGCTCCCGTCGCCAGCAGCGTGATTACATAGCCTATAACCTTCCTCGAGAACTGGGCTATTATACGCAAAAAAATATTTCAAATCCGAATGGTAGTTTCAGAGATTAGCGCGTTCAAACATATAAACAAACTTTTCCGCTTTATATATAGGTAGGATATAGTATATATAGGTAGGTAACGCTGCAACATTAATCTTCAAACTTAACCAAGATGTCAAAAATATATCAACCGCACCAGACCTGACCAGGTAATTGCTAAAAGCATTTTTACAGGTAACTTTTTTTCATGATCACCAATAAGCACCAGGTATAAAAACATACGAACATTACCTGTATACAGATGAACACGATGGCGACAGAGAGAAACAGAATGAGTCCCACAATAACTATACAAGTGGACACAGTGTCAACAGAACTGTAGGCCACTTCGCGGCTACTGGCGTTGCATATGTTTAATATCCTGCCGATGCCTCTCACGTGTGCGGGAAGGAGAGCTGATTGCCTGAAACAACGTAATGTATGTTTCTCTAGGCATTATTACACGCTTTAGGTGCGAATTTCTTGTTATTAGGTGTCTCAATATATAGTAATACAGATGCGTAGACGTATCGTAACAAAGATAATAGACTTTGGATCCTATATGTAATATGTAATAAAGTCTAAATTTCTTTGCAATATCAAATATCATTCAATATATTGAGTCTACCATGGGATGATGAAGTGGGAGTATAATGTAATAACAGTAAGTGGACGTCCTTATTTCCAGAGGAAGAGCGTTCCAGAGAAGTTTAGATTGTATAGCAAAAGAAGAGTGAATAAAATTGATGAATGATTTAATATTTGTGTTGGTAACATCACTACGCCGCCGCGCTAAGGCGACTGCAGGGCGCGGCTGCGGTGGCGGAGGCACCGGCGACACACGGCTATCACTGCGTCATCGATCCTTACACGAAGCACGCTCATTCATATATTATTGTTTTATCTTTCCTACCAACACCCGTAGGATATCACAGTTCCTGTCTAATTTGTATATTTTAAAATAATGTAATTAGTAATAATTACCTGAGCATCCACCAATTATGTAATCTTCCCATGATTCGATTATAATGATTATCAAAGAACACCCATACACCGAAATAGTTCAACAATCTCTTCAACACATGTATGGCCAAAAAGAACAATGTAACTGGTAATAACCAGATATGTTTCCATACAAGCATGCAAAGACAGCCGAAAAACAGCAGTTTGAAATATAAGGCAGTTTCTTCATCATTATCAAAATTATGTTTTATGTAGTTTTCGTCAAGAGATCTTTGTTTGAAAGCGGCTAATAAACGTGATTCCGCTTTACATTTGTTTGATAAAGGTAACGCGGATAATGTTCTGTTTTTGTATAACATTTTAGGATGCCTTGAGGCCGCTGGTGATGATTCATTCGCAGCCCAACTTCCCCTTTTGATTAAACAATCGGGAGTAACAGGCGATGGGCTATCCTTGTCTGGCGTGGATTCTTGTTTACATTCTTCACTAGGTTCTGTATTGGCTGTTTCTGGAATCTTTTCTTCAATAGGCTTTTTAACTTCTAAATCATTGATAAATGCTTTATGTATTGCCAGGATTATTGATGCTTCTGGATCTAAAAGATTTTAAATTATTAATCACCTTTTTTGTTTATACAACTTAGGTGGTCCTGGGTCCTACAGTTTTTATCAACTGGGCCCAAAACCCTCCGTACAGTGGTGCCATCTATGCACTCAATACACTACGTAAAATAAAATAATAATATTATTTTACCTATTTCCAATAACTTCTTATGTACATCCAAGACTACCAGTGCAAAACCAGTTATACAAACAGCTTGAAGAAATACAAAGGTGTATACTTGGAAGGATCCTGTTAAACTTGCCAAGAAGCTTGATATCACAAGCCACATTAATTGTGACGTCATACGAAAGATCGCAGCACGCTCCGGCGTCCATAGTATATATATACTTATGATGTACGCTAGGAATATTGTTAGAGTCTGAAAAGTAAAAATGTGTTCCGTTATTTTTTATTTGATGCTATTTCTTAGTTTGTAGTTTGAGTTCTTGCAATTTATGTTTTGTAAAAAAAGCGTAAGGTTCATAATTGAAATTGTTAACCTGAGCAATAAATACATGAAATCTTTACTAACAATATAGCTGCTGCAAACACTTATCAGCAGTGTAGTGGAGAAACTGATGAAACTGTTGAACTGCCAGAACAAGCAACCAATACTCCTTGGTACCGAGTTGTACAGCCATGGCAACACAAATATAGCTGATAACAATCCTATCACAGTCTGAAAAGAAAAATTTAGGATTATAAATTACCACCCTGCTTCGTACGCAAGTAATTATTTTCTTTACGACATATACACAACTATAATACAATGTGTTATAGTTATAAACGTTTCGGAATATTTGTACTAAACTATAACGAAAATGGTATCAAAATCCGTTGTGCGATTTAGAAGACGTTAACAGAGACACCAGTAAAAAAAGAGATTTCATACTATTTATAGATTAAAGAAAAGAAACTGCACTGTAATAGTGATTTTTTCTATTCCTTGTCATAGCTAATGATACAAATGAACTGGTCTAAATTACTTTTCTAAGGAGTTGTAAATACTTTTTATTGTGTGAAGGCAAGTAATCGATTTAAAGTTTCAAAATACACTGAAAACTAGTTCAACTCATTTTTATATGGACTTTTGTTTCCTTTGTTTGAAGATACTACCTTTACTTTAAATACATGCAATTGACGGTACATGATGATGATTATAGTACACACATACATACATACATACACTCAATTAATAACGGTGACTCAATGTTTGGTTCATACTCAAAAGATTCTAATTCCTGTTTTTTTTTAAATTCCTGTATTAATTGCACTAATTACTTATGCAAGCAAGTTATAATATTATCACTGTTGATAAGTTTGGGCAGGAAATTTTTCTATGTAATTATGTGTATGACCAGCTTTTATATTTTAAGCAAGTGTCTTAAATAGACAATTAAATGTTTAATTTTAAATTTATTTTTTATACTATACACCATAACAATTTTTTTCATGGCAAATTAGTAGGCCAAATGTGAGTTAATATTGTTTCACTCACACAAGTAAGCACTTTAATAACTAAGGGTATACTTTCAGACTTCCTGTTTTAATTTGAACGACAAACTCTGTGGTTCGGTAATACTGTGTATGGACTGCCATGCAGAGGTCACAGGTTCAATTCCCGAGTGCAAATATTTGTGTGCATGAACATGGCTATTTGCATTGGTCTGGGTGTTTTATATGTATGTAAAAAAACATATAAGTATGTTTATCGACATTATAGAATCCATATTATTATCACAAGTTATTAATATCCTTACTTTAGGTCTAGATGGCCGTGTGGTTGAAAAAAATTGAAAATTAATTTGTGGTATGCTGTTGATGTGGCCATTTACCTTCTTGGTCCCTTTCTTTTCCCTTTTCTTACCTCATCACCCTACATGGTTGGTATGTTTTCTAAACATTATTTCTGCAATACTTAGAAAACATAGCCAGGCCCATAGGTTACGGTTATCAGTTATTTTTATATGTATTAGCCTCCCAAAGTGACTCCACTCTGCCTGATGGTAAGCAGTCACTGGAATCCAGAAGTGGTGGCCATTATTCCAAGAGCCAAACTACTGTACGGTACTTACCATCAGGTGTGCTGTATGACTCCATATCACAGTTGTTGCTTGCTTGTTTGCCACCAAAGTTGTAGCAAAAAACAGTACATGAATTGTTGATAGTGAATATTATGTACAGATGATTCAATAGAAATTACTAGGTAGACCACTAACCACTCAATAAGAAGAATAGAAATTAATGTGCAATGAATGACTTGGTGAATGAAAGTGCAATTACTTATGTAATTGAAATAGCTTCATCATATCAGCCAAAAGACGTCCACTGCTGGACATAGGCCTCCCCCAAGTTTCGCCACCGTGGCCGGTCGTTCGCCGCCCTCATCCAACGGTTGCCCGCCACCGTTATAAGGTCGTCGATCCACCTTGTGAGGGGTCTGCCCACGCAGCGTCTTCCGGTTCGTGGTCGCCACTCTAGAACCTTTTTGCTCCAGCGGCCGTCAGTTCTGCGAGCAATGTGTCCTGCCCATTGCTACTTCAGAGAAGCAACTCTTCGAGCTACGTCATTTACTTTGGTTCGCCTGCGGATTTCTTCGTTTCTGAAACGATCGCGCAGGGAGACGCCTAACATAGTCCGCTCCATCGCCCTCTGAGCAACTTTGAGCGTTCGGATAAGGCCCCATAGTTAGCGACCACGTCTCTGCTCCGTATGTCATCACTGGCAACACACACTGTTCAAAGACCTTGGTCTTGAGACACTGCGGTAGTGCGGACGAGAAGATATGTTGTAGCTTCCCCGAACGCTCCAGCCGAGTTGGATTCGACGAGTGACCTTTTTCTCGAAATCGGACTTACCTAATAGGACTGTTTGTCCCAGGTATAAGTACTCGTCAACGAATTCGAGCATCGAGCCCCCGACCGTAAATAGGAGTGGGTGTAACATGGACATTGATCATGACTTTAGTCTTGTCCATGTTAATTTTTAGGCCCACTTGTCGAGAGACTCTACTGAGGTCCTCCATCGCCATGACCACGATATCGTCCGCGAATCGAATGTGAGTGATGAACAAGCCGTTTATATTGATGCCAAGTCCATTCCAGGTCAGAAACTTGAACACATCCTCCAGTGCAGCGGTGAACAGTTTCGGAGATATGACATCTCCCTGTCGTACCCCTGTTGCAACTGAATAGGCCTTGAGTTCTGATTATTCCATTAATTCGTACTGACATGGTGGCGTTTTCATACAAACATTTCAGCACTTTGATATATCGATAGTCAATATGACACCGTTGGAGAGACTGCAGACCGGCCCAGGTATCGATCGAATCAAATGCTTTCTCATAGTCCACAAACACTAAGCATAGGGGCCGGTTATACTCTGTGGACTTATGTATAACCTGGCGCAGCGTGTGTATGTGGTCTATGGTACTAAAACCTTTTCGGAAACTGGCTTGTTCGGGAGGCTGGAAGTCATTAAACCTGTTTGTGAGACGGTTAGTGAATTGAAATAGCTTATGCCACACTTATCACCTAAGCTTCCACCAAACAGAATACAATATCATTAGCTATGATACAAGTATTATATTAACACAGACACTGTTGATTTATTATTGTTTATGAAATTAAAATAAAGGTATAATTGGTAGAGATTGCCTCAGAGGGACATACACAAAACAAATAGGGGATGGGTTGACAAAATTATGAGCATTCATAACTGATATGTGTATATAAAAAGATTAATGAATTATGAAGAGGCAACAGAGGTATGTTTAGATCGAAGCAAATGGTGTTTTATAGTAGCTGCTTACCCCATTATTGAGCGACAGGCGTGAAGTTATATGTGTATGTAATAAGATGATCTTATATATAAATTACTGGCACATTGTTTAAATGCAGGGTGAATGTATATTACAAAAGTTATGGAAAGCCATCATATCAACATTACTCATGAGGGTATTCTTAGTTCAGTACATAATCTTTGTCAGTATTATTCAGTTAATTTTATTTGTTCTTTAATCTTCTATGAGTTTTTTTTTATGGCTCATAGTGCTAGCACTGCACAATTATATTTTGGTTGTTTGGGTATACAGTAGCTAGTGCAATTCATCCACAAAAAAGGAATAACTTATTGGATGGCAGTGATATCTCCGGTTCCATGTCGCCGACAAATAATAATAAATAAGCGCCTACGTAAGTACTTACTTTATAATGTTCTATGAATTGTTGTCCAACTGTGTCTGAAGCGAAATTGACGACGTTTACGGGTATAACCATTAGGCCAAATACTACAGATGTGTTGCTCTTCTCCAAGTCTTCGAACCATGACTTCAGCTTCTGAGATATTTTATATTTAAACGGGTGTAATAAAGACCCCACGAGTAATGCCCAAAACAATGGTTTGAAAAATGGCTCTAGGATTAAAAATAACACGTACACGGCGACGCAACATATTGCTAAAATAAATAGAGCAAAGGCGTTGTAAAACCCATGTTTCATAGGCTTTTCATTCCCTTCCGAAAGTCCGCCTATAATATTAAATATATTTTCAAAAGGCGATTGTTGCATGATGAATGCTCTAAAGGTGTTAAATGATTACACACAAAGATTGTTCGTAACATTAAAATATTAGAGTTGAATTAGTAGCAACCACAATAAAATTATGAGATCATAGTTTTTATTTAATTTTTGGGAACTTTTCAATTATTTTGACACATGCGCGTTCCAGATCCCGACACAATTAAAACAACTGACACTTGACTGACACTGACATTGACAGTGCCTAGGTCAACGTTTTTCTGGAGAAATCCATTCTACGCACAGTATTTATATTAGCTATTTTTTTTTTAAATTAGCATATCAAAGTGACTTGTAATTTACATGATGGTGAGCAGTCAGTGAAATCCAGATTTATGTACATACGATAACTTTTTATTATTTAACTGCAGGCTGCAGGTTCATAATGTGTAGCATTTCTTCACGTGTCAATATTTGAAAACGTTAACATAATAAACAGTGTAAGTACCTTCTTAAAAATCTTATAAATAAAAATCTGTACATACTTTTTTATGGTGTAAAAAAGTATGTATATATATATATTTAATTACGTACTTCGTAATTAAATTATACTAAGGATCTCCACCTTTCTGAATGTTACGTAAAGAAGTATTAAAATCTTATCATAACAATTATGTAGGTACTTAAGTAAGTAAGTATATTTGTGAGACAGATAACAAAAATAACAGTCCTTTAAAGGTATATTCTTATATTTAAAATTATTTATTTTGACGACATGGCTACATAATTTAAAATCATGATAGAAGATGAAGAATACATAGAAGTCTTATCTAAGTGAGGGCCAAGTATGGAACCTTGAAGTACACCGTACACGAAAGCGTGCAGATTTGTATTTAATAATGTCAATAAAGCGACAGTTATTGACGGTATACATTAGAAAGTGGTTGGACGTCCTGGAAGGTTATTTACGTAGTAGGTACGTTGCAAAGTCGCTGTTCGTTCTTCTGTGTATTTCACCGCTAAGTTCTAAGTAAACCACGCAATCAATTTTGATACAGTTGTCATGTTTTATGTTTAATACATACCTACCTTACCTACATCTTCTTTAAATACCTATGTATACTTGTAATAGAGAAATGCTGAGAACTTTAAAGAAATGTAGGTATTTATTTATTTAAGGTTACCTAAAGACTCTATTACATTTTAAAATATATGTATCAGTTATTCCATTCATGAGCGTAGTAACCTCTTAAAGGATAACACCATATGTACAATTTTTGTTAACGACATTAATTATAATTAATATTATAAAATAGATGAGTTTAGTTAGAATTAAATTAAATTACAATGTAATAATGAACTTAAATTAAAATTAAATCAATTTAATTAGAATAAATTAATAAACTTAAATTAAAATGTAATAAATAATATATAATAATTGCACAGTTAAAATACTCCTTAAAATTAGAGTAATATCTATAAATTGGATGTAATTATTTTATTAAAATTTGATAACCATATTATACGAATTAATTAGGTTAATTTAATCACATACACGTAAATGCAGCTCGTGTAACTTTCAGTGATTTTTTTTTTATTTATTTATTTATTAGGATTACCAACAAGAGAAACACATACATAAAAAAGTAACAAAAAACAAAGGTAATGCATGCCTGGTGCTCTCTCAATTATAGGCAATCAAATCTAACTTAAAAAATTTATACTGCTAAACTTATCATATCACAATATAATGAGTAAAGGTAAAAACACAATAATAAAGTTGTTATGAATAATAAAATGAAATGAAATTATGACAAAAAAATAGAATATAAATATAAATATTTTACGATACGTACCTTATCTATCATGATGTATGTTTTGCCTCTTACTCTCAAACTAGGTAGGTACCTGTGTCTTGAGTCGACAGTGGTTCATCTATGACTTAAAAGGTTAATATTTAAACAGATAGGGACATGTTATTATATATTTTATTTTGCTCAAATAATACAAGGTAAAGGTAAATACTAATAACAAAAGATAGACTTAATCAATAAGATAAATATGTAAACAAAGTAAGAATAGATATCTTATATATTGTACATTGTTTTTATTATACTAACTATTTGGCCTGGTATAATATATAGTTGTAGAACTATATTAGCGAAGGGTAGACATCAGTTGATTTGCCTCTGACTCTCAAACTAGGTAGGTATCTGTGTCTTGAGTCGACAGTGGTTCATCAATGACTTAAAAGGTTAATATTTAAACAGTTAAGGACGTGTAACAATTGTTATCCTATTAATAATTTTAAAGTTAAAAGTTATTATAAAGTTATATTAGATAATTTAGATGGTGCTATTGTGTACTAATATTTGTAATATGGTTACTAGTATGTATGTGGAATTGTGTGATGTGTGCGTGGGTGCGTGCTTGTGTGTTAAAAGTTTATGTGTGAGAAAGATTGTTTGTTTATTCATGATAGCTGTTGCCCGCGACTTCGCGTGAAAATTCAGATGGGTGCCTCTATGAGAATATTGCTTGCCTGATTTTATGGCAATCGTACATTGTATCAGTATTATCCGTCTCTATGGCGAATCCAGTTTAAGCCCGCTACCGCATACCGCTAAAACTGACAAACCACTTTCACACAAACTTGCGACTCTTATTTGCCCATTAAATAAGGGTGGTTTCTGAATATTAAAAAAAGAGTATTTTCTAGTAATTTGGTAATCCTACTATAAAAACTATAGAAATTTCATACAAACTTTGCCACCCCTTTATACCCCCTTAAGGGATGGATTTCGCAAAATTCCGTCTAAGTGAGCACCTATATTCTAATAGGAATGACAATGCAAAGTTTGAGATTCCTAGCACTTGTTGTTTCTGAGATTTCGTGATAAGTGAGTGAGTGATCTTTTGGGCTTCGCTCGCGTGAATGTCGTTTTTTCCAATAGACATTTTTATATTTTTTAAATACTGTTTTTCATACTATTTTTAATCTCCTATTCATACAAATCCTCTTTCACCTAACTAAAGATATCCCTCGAAAATCAATATACAATACACAAAGGCAAATTTTCACTACAATAACTTTCCCTATTGCACTTTTTCGCCACTCTCCACAGTTTCCTCCTTCCTCTCCTTCCCTCTCCCTTCTCCTCTTCCCCTCCTTCAGCATCCCTTGCCCCTCCTCCAGCATCTCTTGCCCTTTCCTCCACTTCCCTCTACCTTGCCTCCTCGCTTTCCCCTCTTTTCCGCCTTTCTTCTCCTTTCTTTTCCTCCTTTCCTCTTCCTTCCTACCGCTTCCTATCCCTTTCCCTCCCTTTTTCCACCATTCGAGAACTCCTTACTTTCCGCGTTCCTTCCTTCTCCTATCCTCTACCGTCTCCCTCACTTCCTCCTCACTTTCCTCTCATTTTCCCCTCATTCACCCCTAACTTCCCCCTCACCCCCCCTCACTTCCCCTCACTCCCTCCCTCGCTTTCGCCTCACTCCCTTTCACTTTCCCTCACTCCCCCCTCACTTCCCTCTCACTTCCCCCTCACTCCCCCTCACTTCCCCCTCAATTTCTCCTCACTTCCCCCTCACTTCCCCTCACTTCTCCGTTACTTCTCCGTCACTTTCCCTCCACTTCCACTTTCTTTCCCCTCACTTCTTCCTCACTTCTCCCTGTCTTTCCGCTTACTTCCCTCTGACTTCGCCCTGACTTTCCTTTTACTTCTCCCGCATTTCCCCCACACTTCCTCTTCACTTCCCCCTCACTTCCCCATCATTTTCCTCTCTTTTCCTCATCACTTCCCTCTCACTTTCCCCTCCCTTCCTCCTTCTCCTCAATTCCTCCTTTTCCTCCCTCCTTTCCCTCCCTCCCCCTCTCTGTAAATTTCAAGTCGCTAGCTTCAAAAGCTAAAGATCTTTGTATAGAATATTTCATCCCTAATTTCACCTCTCTAAATCCACCCCTGTTAAAATAAAATTATAAGGATATTTTTTATTTAAATAGAAGTATTCCAAAATAAAATTTCAAAACTGTAAGTTAAAAAATGAAGAAGATTCATACAATCGATTTCACTCATTTTCACACACTTAGGAATTAAATTTTAAAAACCCTTTTTTAGTACAACCCTTAGACATTTAGACAAACACACCCTCCAAATTTCAAGTCACTACGACCAGCAGTTTAGGCTGTGCGTTGTCTGTTAGTCAGTCAGTCAGTCAGGACAAAGCCTTATATAATATGTATGGGTGTATGGATGTATGGATTAGACGTATAGCCATCGGGAATCAAAGCATACAGGCTGCTAGGAATGCTAACACGTGATAGAGCCACATAAAGCTGACCGTGCGAAATAACAGCTAATACTTAGATCCACGCGCACAACTTTTAGTTGTGTCTGACCTTGGGCTTTATTAATTGTCATCGCGAAACATAGGCTCACTGGAAACTGGACTCATTTAAGACTAAACGGAAGATTGTTTAGAATGAGAGAAATCCGAAAAATAAAAACGCTGTCATCGCTACGTAACCTGTTAAAGTCTCTGTTTCTATCAGATTTCGTAGTAAATTAACAAATGTTCGACGTGATTCTTTAATTGGCATAACTTTTTTATTTATGAACCGATTGACATGAAACAAACACTAAATGTTAAGTGAAGCCACAATGTATTAGTGAAAACCATATCTAAATCGGATAAGCTGTTTCTGAGATTAGCGTGAACAAACGCACAAACAGACAAACAGACAAAAATTGTAACAATCATTGTTTTGGGTTCTATTTGCGTTGATAAAGGCTCCAATAATTTTTTTTCTCATATATCTTCCATGTACTTACAGACAGCGATCGGTTAGATTTTTATTATATGTATAGATTCTTTGTGCTCGGGAGTGACAGGAGTTAGTGTTTGGGTTACAAGTGACGGTATGGAGCGATGAAACTTTAATGTAGCTTTATATATTTATCATTGTTAATTTGTTATATATTATTTAAGAAGGTTCTCCGTTTCTTCATAGTCCTGCGGTTGTAGCCAATTGCGTATCTTCATTTTTGCTGTAGTCTTAGTCATCGGGTATATTTTTAGTGTTCTATTTACTTTATTATGTCTAAAACTGTTTATCAATTTACACATTCTAGATAAGTATAGGGGAATTAGCACCAAGGTCAGTCCGTCAAATGGTGGGCATAGTGGTGTAAGATGTAATCTGATGTCGAGGGTATCTAGAAGAGGTGTGGACTCTTAGAAGACTCAATAGACCAGGACAATCTACATTACCTCTTATTAGTTTGAACATAAATACGGCATCAGTAATCTGCAGCCGGGTAGAAAAGACAGGTATCTTGAAGTACTTGCAGGCGAGTATTTATTTGTACGAGGGCAATAACTTAGCTTACCCAGCAGAAAAGGCAAGACGCCAGAGGAAGCGTTTCTGTATTCGTTCTAGACGGAGAGCATGTACAGCATAGTGTGGCCTCCAGACGACACTGCAGTACTCCAAGATGTAACTATTTGTGAAACGGGTCTAGCCGAAACGTCGGCTAAAGAGGTATGGCACCTTATAATAATTTTCTAACACGAGTAACCGTTTCACAAATATAGTTATGTGTACAAATCGTGTGTTTTTTTTTTTTATACGATTAAGGTGACAAACAAGCATACGGCCCGCCTGATGGTAAGCAGTTACCGTAGCCTATGGACGCTTGCAACACCAGGAGCATCACTAGCGCGTTGTCGACCCTGTTGAAAACCTTTTAACTCCTTTCTTGAAGAACTCCATGTTGTAGTCTCTCGGGAAAACCTCGACGGGGAGCTCATTCCACAACCTTATCGTACGAGGGAGAAAGTTTCTCTGAAACCTCACTGTACGGGACCTAAGAGGTTCTAAGGTGTGAGGATGAACTCCCAGCCGATGGCGGGAGGTGCGATGATAAAAAGTGGCCGTTGGCACCATCCTAAACGATTCCTCAGAACACAGCCCATTATACAGGCGATAGAATACACATAAGGAGGCAACGTCTCTCCTTAAGCCTAGTGATTCAATACCGCCTGTTAGCTTGGGATTGTCGACAACTCTTACAGCACGCCTTTGGACCGCGTCAAGCGGCCCAAGCTGGTATCCGGGTGCTCCCGCCCAAAGATGGCAGCAGTACTCCATGTGGGGACGAACTTGAGCTTTGTAAAGCAATAGTCTTTGCCCCGCACTGAAGTACCGCTTCGCCCTGTTGAGCACACCGAGCTTTTTGGAGGCCAACTTGGCTTTAGCCTCCAGATGACTGCGGAACTGGACGCTGCTGGAGATGTTGATTCCAAGGATCTCAAGGCTTTCAGATGTTGTAAGGGCTGTGTCTTGGAATTGCGGAGTATCTACAAATGGAGCTTTTTTAGCGGTGAACGCGCAGACTTGTGTCTTGGTGGGGTTAAATTGGACTAGATTTAGTCGTCCCCAATCAGAGACTCTGTTAAGAGTGCTCTCGATTTCAGACACAAGTCTTTTTCGACTTTCCTTCACAATGGAACGAGAGGTGTTCGCCCGGCCCGTGTAATACGTATCCCCAGTGCTGTCGTCTGCATAGCAATGAACATTGTCGATGGACAACATATCATTGATATTTAGCAAAAACAGCGTCGGGGATAGCACGGAGCCTTGCGGGACGCCAGCATTTATATGACCAGGCTACCCGAGCAACAACCGTCGACGACAGCTCTTATGCTTCTGCCGGTCAAAAAGCTGGCCCACTCGATTTATGGACGTCTAGAGAAAGCAATGCCCGCCGGACCTCTTTCTGTGTAAAACAGATTTCCGGCATTGTAACGCCACACCAGGGGATGGTAGGCGGTGTGGCCTCTCCGTCGTCCATAGTCGAGTTAGAGGCAAATAGAGCGCCCAAGAGATCGGCTTTCTCTTTTGCACTTTGGGCCAAGTTATTATCCGGCTTACGAAGTGGTGGCAAAGACGACTGACAAAAATTTCCCTCGGCAGCTTTAGCAAGCGACCAGAAGGCGCGAGTCCCAGAGGGAAGGCTCGCAAGTCGCTCGCCAATTCTGCCGACTAATTCGGATTTAGCCCTGGCAATTTCCTTTTTACTGGACCTCGAAGCAGCATTTAATTTGCGCTTCAAATCAGGCGCACAGAGATCCTCGCAATTTCGAGCCGTAGTCCAAGCCCTGTAAGTAGCCTGCTTGAGAAGCCTAGCTTCCTTACAGGGCCGATTAAACCACGGTCGTTTCTTTACCCCTGCAACAGGCACCAGCGGGTTTGGAATGTAGCATTCCATGCCCGCTAGGATCGTGTCTGTCACAGCGGCCGTGCAAGTTTCAATGTCGCCTGACTTGAAACACAGCTGCTTCCATGGGTATGACGCGTAGAACTCACGCAGTCCATCCCAGTTTGCTGACTTATAAAGCCACATGCGTCGCCATGCGGTTGCCCGAGGTGTGTTAGGCAACACGCAGGGTATGTGGGCCCGGATAAGACAGTGGTCCGATGAGCCCAGAGGTGCTTCCACTGTGATGGTATATCCATCCGGGCGTGAAGTCAGCAGAAGGTCCAGTAAAGAGCTTGTATGATCCTCAACATCAGGTATTCTCATTGGAGAATGTACCAGTTGTGAGAGACCATACGCCAGGGAGAATTCGTGAGCAGCCCTACCCGCGTAGTCGGTGGACCGAGAACTGAGCCACTCGACGTGGTGAGCGTTAAAGTCTCCTAAAATCACCAACTCTGCGGAAGGGTACTGCTCGATGACTTTGTCAGTCGTCACTTGCAGGTGTTCAAACAACCTGGCCGTGTCATGATCACCGCTATGAGACCTGTACAGGCACGCATAGATGTAGGTGTGGCCACTATAATCCATGCGTACCCAAATAATAGACAGGTCTCTGTCTTCAAGGCCTTGGAGACGACGATAACAAATATCCTCCCGGACGTTCATGCATACCCCGGCACGACGCACAAATACGTGCTCGAGTTTGTACCCGGGGTAAAGAAGATAAGATGTATCGGCCGGGCAAGATATTTGCGTCTCCGTGAGAAATAGCAAGGTCGGCTGTGCAGTTTCAAGGTGTTGGTGAACTGCATTGATGTTGGAGTGATATGCGGTCTTCTATAAGGTGGAGGTACTTCCCCAGTCGGGCTGCTCTATTCGGTCGAGATCAGTTTAGATCACGGTATGCCCTACCTCTAATAAAAAATATTTACTCCAAAATGCTAATTTTAAATCCTTTACTGTTTCTAATTACAAAACACAGCATTTTGGACATGCATAATATGAGGAATGAATGTAATTTTTTTGTCAAAAACTACACCCAAATCCTTTACTGTGTTCACTTCTTGTAACTTTATTTGTTCCACAAAGTACCCCGCTCAGGTTTGCGTTTTCCTAGTGAATGTCGAATAGTAGCACTTTTTAGTATTTAAGGTCATATTATCATTAACTTTGCACCATTCTATGAGTCGGTTCAAATCACTTTGTAGATGTTCAGTGTCGCTAGGTTATTCTATTTTTTTTTTAGCTATCTTAAGGTTATCAGCATAAAAAAGCAATCTGAGTAATGGAAGCGACTTGAAAGATAATTTATGTAAATCTATATCTATACTAATATTATAAAGAGGAAAGATTTGTATTTTTGAATTTATGTATGCAACGAATAAACTCAAAAACTGCTGGACTGATTTCAAAAAATATTTTATCATTAGAAAGCTACATTATCCTTGAGTAACATAAGCTACTATATATATTACTCGAAAAAATTAGATATCCTTAGAAACCCAGCTTAAATCAACCCAAGGTGTATAAAAAAATTCCAAAAAATTCTTTCATCGCATGCGCTGCGGTAAGTATTGATGATAAAACAAAAAAAAAATGTTCTAGTTACAATACTAGAACAAATCAATATCTACAAAAAACTTCGCGAGACCATATGTCTAACTATTGTAACTACGTTTTTACATTTTAAAAGTTGATAGAAACGCCGATCAAAATTAGACGAATTCCTACCATTTTAATAATTCTTAGCCAAATAAATTATTTTTTATTCAAGACTGTCTTAATTACTTTTTGAATTATTGAAATTGAACTCTCCATCTGAGAAACTCCGACTTGGAAGTCTCTAAGTAGACTTCGGACTCAGGTTGGACGAAGCAAGGATAATCTTGTCAGGTGAGGAATCATCGATGATATGAACCTAATCTGTGTATGCGGTGTTGTTCCACAAACGATGGAACACTTTGTCATGTTCTGCGTGTCTAAGCACCTGCACTCTGCAGGAATTGTTCGACGCTAAAGATAACGCAATATCTGTAGCTGAGTTTTGGTCTGACAAAATCGCCATCGACACGCTAAGAAGAAGAAGCATCGCGACGAGAGAGATTATCTTTATTTATCCCAAAATTTTTAAAAAATGTCCACCCGTGCGAAGCCGGGGCGGGCCGTTAGTATTGAATAAAATAGGAGCCAAATGAGAGCCTTATAGGGATTCAGATGTTGTTACAGCCCTAAGCAGGTACTTAATTTTGCTTGAAACGTACTACCTACTCTATACCATTATTATTTGCAATTACATCCGACTTATATGATTTGTACGTGGATAAAAAAAGTTCACAAACAAATGCGAAGACAGACAAAATGTTTCCTACGAGCAGCAATAAAAACGGACCATAAAAATCAACCATGCTTAATGGTGTGTTATTAGATTGGTTTTTGAAGTCACACTTTATTAACTGTATAAAATTCAAATAATTCACATGTTTTAGATGTAATCCCGCTGACATAATACGAAATAGAAATTTCTCATATCGCTCTAGCAAAATCGAGCCACGTCGGAAAAATGTAGTTCGTAATAGTGTTTGGTACGACGACTTCAAATGATAGACACCTAAACTGATCTGCTGGTCGACTAATTGCAATTTGTACGTTTCGTAATAAATATTTGCGAGTATTGTATATAATGATTTGTTGTCGCTGTTTTCAACTTGTAATAAACAATTCAATCTCGAACTACAATCCGCATCATAGGCAATAGAGCCTCTGTGTCGAAATTCTGGATGAAGTATAAGCTTATAAGAATTAAGTTCATCAACGGTTTTCGGCTCGTATCCTCGCACAGGTCTAGTAGTCACACTATACAAGTATGCTTCAAATGTATATGGCATTATCAGCGCGAAGAACAAAATATTTAATACTACCAATCTCTGCGTAAATCCAGACTTAATTTTTCTAACGTATGCTCTATTTAAAATATATCCCAAGACTATAAAAACATTACGCGCAGTATCTTTCCGTTGCATAGGAAAAACAGATAGTAATATAGTTAACGTACAAAAACATACAAATATAACCGAAACTATAACAGAAGAATGTACGCACTTTTGAATAACAACTGCCAATGGACTTAATGTATTAGCATGTGGTAATACGTAAACAATTTTATCTACCACCAAGGGATATGAATACGTGTATGATCGACCTTCTAAAATGTTGTTAATATGTAGGATAGTATATCCTCCAATGGCACCTTCAAACTCGTTAGCTGCTACTCTACGGAGCATCACTGTGGTGTAATCCGCTAACTCATTACCATATTTATCAAGGATTGGTTGCTCACACAGCAATATTTCAACTCCTGTATGGTTTTCAAATAAACTTATCACATGTTGTTCAGTTCCTTCGACGTGCATGTCATCATCGAAATTTATGAATGGCCATATATTGTGTGTTATAAATTTGAAACTGCATCCATGTAAATCTACTTCTTTTGTCAGTTGTGGTAAATTGTCGTGATATTCAGTACATTGCGATACAAAAATGAGATGGTCACTTATTGCACAAAAATTTTCTTTAAGATTAGAGCGATAAACAGCATATTCGGTATTTTCATTAACAATAAATGTGATGTTAAACATGTTATAATTATGCAATAATGCACCAATGCGACTTGTTTCATGTTCTCCATTTTGTACGACAATAATAAAGTATGCTGCAGGGTTCCAATAAATGTCTTCGGTAAAGTCATCTAGCGCTTTTGTCAATTCTTCATAATCTTCAGTCATCATCAAGTAAGCGGCATTGGGCATATTGTTGGCATTCCATAGAAATTTTCTTGAAACAAATTGTATGCTATTCAATTTATGAAGTGCAGTCAGGTCTACATCGTTGTCAATATTCACTAGCGTAAGATATGCAAGGGATCTGTTGTGAAGTTTGGATGTCCATTCTTCTACAATTTTTGTGACACATTTGTTGAGTATTCCATGCCTATTGCTATTAGGATGATCAATATAGGCACTGACAGAAGATAGTGCTATTACTAAAAATAGAAAAATCTTCATTCTAGTAGGTAACGGGTAAAGGCTGTGTAACTGATGAATTATCGCGTTTAGTAATGACGAAACATCAAATTTGACTATTTTTGTTGTGCTCGCAAGAAGGCATATTGTAGGTACTATTTACTTTTCTTTCTGCTTTTAGTTAAAACATTTATCATAGTTTAATTGATTTCTATCAATGGGTTAGACAAACACATATGAAAGCCTGGAAATATTACTCTATGCTTTTATTCATTTAATACTCATTAAAAAAATATTTAGATAATAACTACCATTAATCAATACCTATTTAATGTTTTATGAAGCGATTTAAATAAAAACCTTTTTGGTACAGCATTATATATAATATAAACAATTTATCATTGAATGTATGACGAAACAATAGGTATAGCCGATTGATTGATTGATTTATTGAATACTTATTAGTTATAATATAATAGTAAAATCTACACGCAACATAACACGTTCCAGTGGATGAAATTTCCATGGATGAAATACATAAATAAAGCTGTAAAGTAGAGGAGTTGTTCATAGACTACGGATTACTATCGTTTGACAAAAAAGTTTACAATGAAAGTATATATCATCATTTACATTTTGAACATTCCACTTACAAGCGCCGCTGTACTAGCAGTTTCTAAAGATCACGACGAAGTTAAAGATTTGACCAATTGTGTGATAAGAATTGTTAACGAATGGAGTGATATTAGTTTTAACGGCATCAGGGATATCACCTTTCTGCTTGTTAATGATAAAATAGATTTAGCTGCTATTCACAAAATGGAACGCATCAGATTTCTTTCTCAAACCTTCGCGTCATATACTATGAATACTAACCACGATGCTTATATTGTTATGTGTGAAGATTATGAAGAGCTTCACTCCGGCTTAAATCAAGTAACTTCTGATGTGTTTTGGAATCCTGCCGCAAAGTTCATCATAATTATACGCAATTTAGAAGACCATGGTTTAAACAAAATACATAATTTATTTCGTGACTACAATATATACAGTGTTACACTAGTTTTGTATAAAAAATATGACTCAGCGGTATATATGTATAATTTAACAACAAACGCATGTGTTCATAGTGCGCGACTAGAGTTTATGTCTTGGTGTTCCAAGTACAGTGACGAACAAAAAATACCATCTCTGACAAAACCAATAAATATTCGTAATTGTCAATTTAATTTTTTGGCAGTTAATTTATGGCCATATGCTAATTTCGACAATACCGGTGAAGACGGATTAGAACAGTACACATTAAAAATATTTGAAAAATATGCTGAAATACACATTAATTATAAAATATATGAGAAAATGACTAGATTTGGAAATATTCCCGATGATTATATGGACGCTATGATGAATGAAGTAGAACAAAATAAAGTGGAGGGACTTATAGGAGGACTTTCTGTCGCGATAGTGCGTGGTGGTAATTATTCGTATACGTATCCAATTGAGATAGATAATATGGTATTTGTGTTTGCCCATGCTAATATTTTAGGACAATGGGAAGCAATTATAAATTGGTCTTTACCTGCTTGTATAATAACAGGTATTTTATTCGTAATATTTTCTGTGGCATCTGTACAATTATCAATATTTCCTAAACGACAAAAGAGTGCAGTTTATGATATTTTGATAGTGTTTGGGTATATACTTGGCAAAACTTTTACTAAGAATATTCATACAGGAGTACCACAGAGATTTGTGTTCGTAAGTCTAATAATTTTAGCTTTCATCATTCCTTACATATTACAAGCGTATTTGTACAGTGTTACTTACAACCCAGTCAGAGGTTTTGAACCAACGGATATAAGAGATGCCAAGGGTTACAAACCTATATACTTTTCGGAAATGCATCATTATTTTCGACATATGGGGCGGGATTGTGGAAGTAGACTAAATTGTTTAGTTGAGGTAAAAAATAGTCCAAATAAGTCTCTGTATACTATTCTTTCACAAACTTTGTTTAACATCTATGCTTGGATGATGACTGACGATCAGTGTGAGCTACAAGTATACTTTTTAAAACAATCCTTGGGAACAGTGTTTCGAACGATATACGTACGTCGAGGTTCCATTTTGCTTGAATACTTTAATGATTTTTCATTTTGGTTAGACGCAGCTGGTTTAACAGATAAATATTTGTTGGATATTTATCACAGCGAATGGGTGAAATGTAAAGCTGTACATCAACCTGATGTTAAACCTATTACTTTAGACGATATTTACGGCACTTTCAGTATCCTTCTTATTGGTTATGCATTATCCACTACAGCTTTCATTTGTGAATTATTTTTTGAAGCACGTAGAGTTATGCAAACTGAGTAATTGACATACACTGTTCTCTGTCGATGGGATGCTGTAGCTAATAGATGTTGTACTATTTTATGTGATACAATTACATTTTGTGATTTTGCTTCAACTGCTCCTCAAATGCATATTAGAACGTACATACATAACTTCACGCCTGTCTCCCATTTATGGGGTAAGCAGAGACTATAGAAGACCACTTGCTTTGATTTAAACATACCTTCTTTGCCTCTTCAACTTTCATTAATCTTTTCATACACACACGTCGGTTACGGGTGCTTGTATTAGTGCCCTTTGTCAACACATCACCTATTGGGTCCGCATAAGTTCTTCCAGGGCGACCCTTACCAACTTTTCCAGTCATTTCCGCTCTATAAATTTCATTCGTTATCCTAGTTTCATCCATCCTTTACACATTCTTCTCTTATCACGCAATTTGTTACTCTATCTAACATTATTTCCACACATGCTTCTCGGGGCTCCACTGCATTCACTGCATATTAGAATGTTGCTAATAAAATAGTTGTACTTACGTATCTTCCAAAGAACTCTTTTAACTCTTTTAATGGATTATTTCACTACTTGGTATTCATATTTCACTACATTAGTAGAAAGTAACTCTTATTTAAAATAATGAAGATGAAGAAATTTTAATTTACAAATAAATTTTCTAAGTATTTTAAACTCACACGATTTTTACACAAAATTATTATAAGGTGTCATACCTCTTAAGTAAAGAGGTATGACACCTTATAATAATTTTCTAACACGAGTAGACCCGTTTTATAAATATAGTTAAATTTTCTAAGGTTCTATAGTCTTTGCTTACACCAATAATGGCAGCCAGGCATGAAGTTACGTATGTACTTTGTACAAAAAGTAAATTTGTTTTTATATTATCTATTTTTGTAATCTTTGAGGACCGATTCATATGATGAACTGTCGTAGCAAGTTTGTGTAAGTGCCTTGGTGCGTGAGTCAATCCCGTAAATTTTTTAAACATTCTTTTTAAAATATCATAAGTAGTCATGCACTTGCGTTTACGCCTTTCATAGTTATATTGATTTTCTATGCAGAGATAGGTTTAAATTTACTTATTTAATGTTTTATAGCTGCAAGTATTCCTTACAGACAATGTACCAGATGACACATTAGTAGTCAGCTTAACATGTTAATTTCCAATTAATTTATTGTAATTATAGGTAATATAAGTAGTAATTAGTCCCAATTCTTGTATAATAAATAAGGAAACGTCTATGATGTTCGTCACATTAATTTAGGTCTGTATCGCGCTCGTGCATCATTGCGGTTTGTGGTTGTGCAATCTACTGTAGAATGTGTAGACTAGTACGAGCGGGGATTCTAATATGTGTAGGTAAATACCAGACTATGACACAGGGCTTTTCTATAACTGTAATGAAAGGTTGATTTTTCATGTATGTTTTGCTAGTGGGAGCTAATTTACCTGCAAACAACCGCTTGATGCCAGTAGCTAGAATATCGAGGTCTTACTATAATTAATAATCAATACATCCATGTGTTCTTTAAAGTGACGCAAATCACAAGACCACCCTTTGCTTTGCAAGCATCTACAGGCTATGGTAACTTAACATCAAACTGCCCATGTCGCATAGTTAAGTGTACAATAACCTAAAGCATCTTTGGTCGAGTAACGCAATAAATCGCAGCATATTTTCACCAATATTTATTGCTATAATCTGAGTAAGCCGCCATATTTTATCTTTATCGAGACCACTGCGAGCCCGATCGTACCCACGTGGCTATATTGCTCGCTGTATTACATACTAAATGCTGGATTTTATTTTTTGATATTAATAATACCTACATACTTACCTACATCGATAATATTATAATATGTAGATAGTTTTGTTAAACAGCCGTGTAGCTTATACCATAGGAACACTGTGTGATTAAAGTCTCTTCCGTTTCTTTACTTGTGAAAAAATTTTTTTGTTACCTTGTTTTACTTCACTTTTAACACAGCTCCTTATAGCTAAAGTACTCGTTGCCTGATCGCTAAAAAAATTTGTAAAATCGTTCTAGGCAATAAGCCATTGTACTCATTGTGTGCATAGACGACTTGTAAAAATATTCTATTCTATCTTATTCGAATATGCAATTGCTACCTATCTATTGGCAGACATATAATGGAACAGAAGAACCGTTTTGCGTAAGGAGCGAATTTATAAAATGCAAAATATGCTACACATGGTCATAATTCAGTATATATTTAAAAATATAAAAGACATAAAACTCCTGGACTAATTCACTCATTATTCAAACTTGAAGAAGATACTATAATCATATATAATCAAGTTTCATCAAATTAATCTGAAATATGTATACAATAATTTGTTTGACCATTACTTTGTATTTGGAGCTAGCAGCCGGCATCGATGTTCCTGTGGTGACACAATTGACTAAGGAGAATACAGAAAAAACGGTGCTTTTGTTACCCGCGAATGGACTTACCATTGACCTCTTATTGAAGAATCGTGTTGATCATCAACCATTCGCCAAAGTAAGTATCATTGTCGATGAAAGAAGTAAGAAAATGGAACTAACAATGATGTCTACTCCTCAACCCGATAAAGCTCTCACTGCCCTCAATTATACAGACAATACCAAGAATACCATGTGTGGTGGCAACGGTAGTCTCTGTGTGGGAGCTATTCAGAAGGTCTTACACAATTCTGTAAAATCTGTTTCAAAATCGAAAACATAATCAACAATATTACCAAATCGAATTTTTATTTAACCAAATCGAACGTAGGTATTTTCTTTTCTTGTAAGTTATAAGAGTGAATTTTTTTTTTAAAGTTGCTCCGACGATTGATGCCTGATAGAAATTTATTTAAGTAGTAGCTTTTCGCGGCGCCGTTTCACCCGCGTATTTGCTTACTGCTCTGCGCCCGTTGTCAGTAGAGTGATGTAACATAGCCTTTATCCTTCCTCGAGAACTGGGCTAACATACGCAAAAAGATTTTTTTAAATTCGACTTTCAGAGATTAGTCTTTCGCTTTATTTATATTAGTATAAATAATAAAAAAATAACAATTATAAATCTTTTATTTCTTTAACAGCAATTTCATAAATTTTTCCTATTATAGAGATTTCCATTTAAGCTCCTAGCATGCTTGTATTTGGAAATCTCGCTCCTCCAGCAGTTTATCTGTTTTGTAACTAAGTACTTTATACCAATAACAACTTTATATTAAGTAGGTACCTAATACTAATAGTTAACATACAAAGTAAATTTGCTAGTCATTTTAAAAACAATACTAATTATAACGAAAACGTAATTCGCTTGTGAAAAATTTCAAAGTACCTAATTTTTACTTGTAGGTACTTAAGCTGTTTTGAGGAATCGTGGGCTTATAATTTTTTAGTATTGTTTAGTTGGGAACAGCTAGTAGATACAATAATTTAAATCCAAGTGAAATTATTTATTTCACATTAATAAAATTAATAATTCAATTATTTATTATGTTAAAAAAATTATCTGTTTATTTGACCGTTTTCATTCACCTACGTGGCGTCTTCTTCATTTCTGTCGGCCGTTGAGATGAAATATGAAAGAGTGGCAACGACGAACCAGTAAAGGAATGAAATAAAACGATTTCTAACGAAATAAAAATTAATACAATGTTACTTTTTAATCTTTATCCGGCAGTAAAGATTAAAAAGTGTTCTAGGAAACAGAAAGATAAAAAGTACATAATTCTTCACATGACATATAATATTGCTAACAAATACAAATTAACTCCCTGACTAAGTACTAAATCTCGAAACACCTTCAACCAATAAATAATACATTTAGCGACAGGGTCATGGAACTCACCTGGGTGAAATCATCATCCTAATTGCACTTTACAGGTTCGATACTTGATTGTTACAGAATTAGAGGCAGACAAAGCCTTAAGTATAAAATTATTAAATTGATTGATTTATTAACTTGAGACTAAGGGTCGGTGAATGAAAGCAGTGATGTTTAAAATCAGCGGAAAACGTCTTTTGGCTTGGATACTTTGGATAATATTCCATCCATTGTAATTAGGTACATAGGTAATATTTTACGAACTTAGTGTTATTGTTAACAAAACATACCTATTACATATTCCTGTTGCTTGTATACGTCGCAGGCAAATTGAATAAATCCGCCGTTTACATACTGCCTGGGCATTTTGTAAACGCTTGCTGTCATCGGTGTTATGTAATATGCCGAAAGCAGATTATGTTAGGTTAGATTAAAACTGTGACCCCCTGCGCACGAGCCGAGTTTATACATTCTAAATTAGGTACTTATTACATTGCTGGTAACATATCCGGCGTTATGTAATATATGCCGAGGCAGATTCTAAACGGCCGATTTGCCTACGACATATACATTGCTACTACTGTGTTTTTAAGTAATATTTATATTTTTTAAATTTTGTGAATTACCATGCAACAGCTACCTACATATTTCTTTTGTAGTGGGTGACATAACAAAAATAATAAATGTGTACCTAATCTCTTATAATTAAATATACAAAATTCAAGAATTTGGGATATAAAAGTCTGTCATCGATGCCGCTTGCTCACTTGGAATTCAAATTTGAAGAAAGTCAGTCTGGTGAAGTAATACCGAATATGTATACAAAACCCTTTGTGGTGACTACTTTGTGCCTAGCGCTGGTTGTGTTCGTAGATGGGATTCCATTCAAGCCTATTGGTAAACCAAATACTGAAAAGATGGAAGTTGCCCTGCCCCCTGAGGGGTTAACCATAAATCTAGTTGTGAGGAACAGTGACACTCGTCTACCAATTGCGAAAGCGAAAATCGTGATTAATCCAGATATCCTACCTTCTCCGAAGGAGGACCATAATGAAGTTCGTGTTAATTCCTGTTCTGAAGGCTATAAGAGATTCCGCGGATATTGTTTAAAGAAAGCTATAAATAGAGAAGATGATGCCTAAATCATATTTGGATGTGTTGTATATTGAATCTAAAGAGGACCTACAAGAAATAGATATAGCTGCTTTTTTACTAGTGAAGTGTTCCATGTTTTCTTAAGAAGCTGCTTACAAAGCCACACATATCCATTGCCGCCACCTTAGAAAAAGCATAATGGTTTGTTTTATTGATAAACGAACTAACTATAGAGTGTTCGATTTTTGTGTTTGTTTTGTGTGTTTTATTTGTATGTGCTAGTATGTGTAAGATATTGGTGTAGTGAACTGTAGTATTTAATCAATTTAAATTCCAGATTATAAACGAAATACTATAACGAATTCTATAGATTTAGTAAAATGTTCTGGGTAGAATTAATGCACTGTCTATTATACAGGTAGGTACTATGTTATTACTCTTTTGTCATTGTTGAATCTCTATATGACACGAGAACTGCTACTGTACTGTTTCTAAGACTTTGCTTACACTTAACATAGATCTCAGATTGTATTATTTGTCTAATCATGTAGTACCTAAACTTACGCAAATCTAGGATATACTCGCGAAAGCCTTTGATATCGCGTTTATCTCCACTTTTCTACTCAAGTGTAGGAGTATGGACGTTAGAAATGCGCAATTATATTATCCGAGGGGTATCCGAGGTAGCATATTAGGACCTACTTTTTTTAAAGTGTTGTGCATACTGAGTATTTGTATCGGTAATTAGTAGACTTCATTGATAAATTGATAATACAGTAAGAAGGTTATTTACTTCAAACAGAGACTTCAACAGTCGGGCCAGCTTTTAAAGGGTTCTTTGGCTTGACCTCTAACGCTCTTATACCGAATACGAATTACTTATTCGTCCCATGCTGCCTTTATTATAAAGATTTTCTTGCTGAGTTTTTTATTTCTCAAAGTCGCTCATAGTGTCATTTTCCAGGTTACATCTTTTTGACTTAATAAGCTCTTGCCAATAAGTAGAACAAAGATTGAAATCAATTGTAAGATGTGTTTTTTTTACAATTGCAAAAATCTAAACTCTAGTGAATTCGTACATATTTTATTAAAAAAACTTCTTTTAAGGCAAACACTGTACAGATTAGATGTGTATAGGCTATTGCTGTTTTCTTAAACAACTGTTCTTACGTAAAAAAAAATTCTTTAAGTACTTATGAGTACTTACTAGTAAAGTTTAGAAAAGAAAATTAAAAATTATTTTACACATAAGTACAGTACATACTCATAAGTACCTACACAACACATACACTCGAAAACATACACATAGTAGAGTCACAGCCATACACACCAATATTTTCACATTTTTTTACTTTTATTATTAGTTAAACAAATTAGTAACTCTTTCTTTCAGAATAAATGTATTAATATTAGTATTTTAATATTAGTGATTAAGGTCATATTGATTTGTTATTTTTTTATTATTTATTAATAGCCATTTCTGTCCCACTCCTGAGTAAAGGCGTCCCTCCATCCCTTCCACTTATCACTGTCTTGCGCTTCCTCTTGATTTGTTAATTATGATAAAAATATCAAATGGTAATCGCA
Organism: Parascotia fuliginaria; assembly: GCA_963082885.1. NCBI lineage: Eukaryota > Metazoa > Arthropoda > Insecta > Lepidoptera > Erebidae > Parascotia > Parascotia fuliginaria. The sequence continues at coordinate 11,070,649 of OY720188.1, forward strand.
ATTTATTACAGTGAGTACTGTATAAGTTATATATATATTAATCTAGAAATAAACCTCATCATTTAATTTTAATTATTAAGTTTGTACTCTACACTTCAATTGTGTAACATAATTTAATAAATGTATTACATACTCATCATTCTGTATTATTATTTCACTCATTTTTTTTAAATATATTGGATTCGCTGAGTTGTCTGATGTTGTTGTTGTTGATTTCAATATTAGAGTATTAGAATATTGCAATGAATAATCAAATAACTATATATTATTCTTTCTTCTGTTTTTTATTATTTTTTGTTTTATTTTCAGACATGTTGGCGTACAAAGAATGCATACCTAAGAAAATTGCAAATATCTACATTTTCTATTGTGTTATTTAAGTTCATTGTATTAGAAACCTTTTAGTCTTAGCAATTGTCATTTAGGAGAGTTTACTTCAGATATTGTGCATTGTGCAGCATGAGTTATTGTAAGCGATTGCGTTATGCAAATTGTATCTGGTATTATCTGATAAAATTATTTATACTCTTAATCAAAGGCAAATATTATTACCAACATCATATCGGCCCATTATTATCCAACTGCAGGGAAAGGCCTCTTCTCATAAGTACAGAGAAGGTATGAGTATTGATCGCCACGCTTGCTCAAATACAGGCACTGTCACGCTTTCGTGTTTATCAAGTGCTTCACTTTTTATTATAATGTTGTGTTTATTAGTAGTAGATCTATGCTGGTTTCAGCATGAATGGGTCAGATCGACCGGGGAAGTACTACCCTCTCATAGAAGGTCGACGTAAGAGTAATGGTATTGGTACTATTGCGTTTCGCTCGGTGAGTGAGAGTGCCGGCGGCCCAATTGATGCAAAGATGGCAATCCTCGCAGCATGTGTGGGACCAGCTGAGTATCCGCGGAGTCATTGTGTGGGTGGTGTGGGTCGACCCGCCGGCCAGAGAGACCCGGAGAAACGGTGGTGCCGCTGGCTGCCCGCGGCATAGTACAGGGGTCCAACTAGGCCTAACCACCCTAGGAGACTGCCTCACCAGGTCGCGCATCATCCTCGAGTGGTTCGTTGTGCCAGTTGGTGACCGGATGGTGGGACCTGGTGTTCATTTCCGAGAGGGTACGGGGGCCCTTCCGTCCGGCGGATCGGCTACCACCTTGCCACACAGTTAAATGACGAAGCAATACTCGGCACCTTGTCTAGCCTTGTTGCGAAGGCAGTCATCTTTACCACATGGCAGCACGCAAATTTTCCTCCCCTACCAACCCACTATTTGAGGTGCAGTTCACTAACATCCGTGGACTCCATTCAAACCTCAACGCCGTCCACCAACACCTCGAGACGGCACGGCCGGCTTTACTTTTCCTAACGGAGACACAAATACGCCGCCCTGACGATACGACATACCTGCACTATCCCGGCTACGTGCTCGAGGAGCGCTTTCGCGCTAAGGCCGGAGTATGCGCATTCGTCAGGGCGGATGTTTGCGTTCGCCGTCTGCGCTGCCTAGAGAACCCATCCTACGCCATCCTTTGGCTATACGTTGATCTTGGTTCTCTGAGCCGGGTCTACGCGTGCCTTTATCGTTCCCACTCCGGAGATTTGACACACCTGAGTCAGGCGGCAGACTTAGCGCAGGAGCGGTTTTCGAACGCGGAACTGGTGTTTCTGGGTGACTTTAACGCCCACCACGAGACCTGGTTGGGTTCTCTCAGAACAGACCTTGCGGGACGAGTCGCCCATGCATTCGCTCTCACGCATGACCTGACGTAACTGGTAATACATCCCACCAGGATACCAGATATTCCAGGTCAAGCGCCCTCTTGGCTAGACCTACTGCTGACGAGTCACCCAGACCAATACAGTGTTTCGGTCCACGCCCCACTAGGTAATTTCGACCACTGTTTGGTCTGCGTCTCATTTTGCTCCCCCACGACGTGCGGAGGTAAAGCGACGAATCCAACTTCTGCAAGCCTTCGCTGCACTCCTTGAAATGTCCTGATGGATCGCTGGCTCACGAGCCGCAAGAGAAAGCAAACTTGCTAGTAGAACTCTTTACGGCTTACTCCCGAATCGACGACCGTGGCTTGCACCCGCCGACTATATCTGGCTGCGACTCCGTTATGCCTAATATCGGTATTAGGCATCGTGATGTCAATGCGGAACTATGGTCACTCGATGTTCGGAAAGCCAGCGGACCAGATGGTATTCCAGCGGTGGTTCTCAAGACATGCGCAGCGGAGTTGTCTCTTGCGTTGACGTGCCTATACCGCCTATCTTATTCCTCGGGAATTGTGCCGGAGGCTTGGAGGGAGGCGAATGTTCAACCGATTCCCAAAAAAGGGGATAGGTCCGAGCCAGGCAACTATCGACCCATAGCTGTAACCTCAGTTCTCTGCAAGGTGCTTGAGTGGATAATATACTCCGAACTAGTCCGCTACCTAGAGGGTCACTCGTTAGTTAGGCTACTAAGACCCTTGAGCCTTTACAGCTGCGAAAAGACATCGCCTCAATGGCCGTCTTTTATCGCCTTTACCATGGAGAGTGTTCTGAAGAGCTCTTTGAATAAATCCCATCCTTTCCCTTTTTATCCAGAACGACACGTGCCGGACTAAAGTGCCACCCTTTCACAGTGGAATCTAAAGGGTCTCGAACCAAACGGTTCTGCACTTTATACTTTTACTTTTACACTGGCCTTTTGGTCTAGTGGTTAGTGACCCTGACTGCTAAGCCAGAGGTCGTGGGTTCGATTCCCACCCAGGACAAATCTTTGTGTGATAAGCATGATTGTTTGTTCTGTGTCTGGGTGTAATTTATCTATAATATGTATGTATTTACAAAAAAAATGTATATATGTAGTATATCAGTGGTTTAGTACCCATAACACAAGCAAATATAATTGCTTAATTTGGGGCTAGGTGGCGCTGTGTAAATGTGGTAGAATATTATTATTATTATACTTTTGTCGCTCAATTAAAGCCTGGAACTCTTTGCAAGCGCATGTGTTCCCATCTAATTTTGATCCTGGGTCTTTTAAGCGGGGCGTGAAATAGCATCTCACTAAGCCTCCATAGTGGAGGCCACCATACCATAGTTTGGCTTTTGGAATGGTGTCCGCCACTTCTGGATTCCACTTACTGCTTACCATCAGGCAGAGAAAAAACTGTGAGACTGTTTCAGAAGATTGATCCGACAACAGTTACCCGCTTAGAAAAGTCATCATAGTAACCACGCGAGGCAGGCTCTTAGATGTTTGATACGACACGCAACACGAGAAGGTTGCTCGCATATCTGGACAGACGAGAACACGTCCAATTATAAATTTCAATGATTGACACGAATAAGAAATAAGAAGAATGAACCATATTTGGGATGTTTCATAACCAGCTGTTTGAATCTAACCTAAAGTTTTAAAATTTTTATTGAATATTTCTATAGCCACGCAACTGCAATTTCTTTTGTGTTATGACATAATAGAATATCTCAGAAATCTCTCTCTAAAATCATATTTTCAAAATCGAAGAATTTCGAGCCAGAGTAGTCAATGTGGAATCTTTATGTGATATATAAAGCAAAGCAATCTTGCTCTGGTTCACTCGTTATCAGAACTTAAAGGAAATAATACTTAGCTTTGTGTTAAATTAATCTCAAATATGAATCCAAAAATGTGTGTGGCTATTGGTCTGTGTATAGCGGGGTTAGCGTACGGCTATGATCCTGTGGTTATACCATATGATAACTTGAACACTGGAAAGTTGGAAGTAGATCTACCTCCTGAGGGATTGACCATTGATCTAGTAGTGAGGCATCTTGTTACTCGCGTACCAATTGCAAAAGTGAAAATTGTGATCAGTGAACAAAAGAAGAAGATAGTACTAGCATTGCTTGACAATCCGATGCCGGAAGTCTATCATCATATAACTGCTATAAAAGACGCTTCTACTAATATTTATACCCCTGAAAACTCAAAACAGTTGGAGGATGTAATATCAAGACTGAGGTTATAAGAAAAGCAGAGGAGTAACTAAATTTAATTTTATTGGCATGATAAGGATTATAGTTTATATTATTATACACTTTTATGTAGGTACCTAATCTCTGATTTTTGTTTGGTAAATTTCGATCTTAAGAGAAAAAAAAATATTTTTCGAATCTAGTATTATTGTAAAACTCTACGTGTCCTAGAAGGAAAATATATAAAGAGTTTTTGAATGTGCTAGTACATCTTATTCAAAAACTATCTGTCAACTTACAGATTTGGACGTTGGTATTAGTAGCTTTTAAAACAAAATAAATAACTTTCGTTTTTGTATAAAACGTTTTATCTGACATCATTTAGCTGCCAGGGTATGTAATTACGCTATTGATATCTAGCTGCTGTGTTTTACTACAATTTTAATCTTAATAATATTTAACTCATGCGTTGCTGCACAACATATAAAAATAATAATGGCCATAGGTTTCACTCGAATTAATATTCGATCTAAATTTTATCACTGTTTTTAAAAGGGGTTTATTATACTTACTTTCATTTTATTAGTTCTTGTATGTAATTTATTGTGAGTATAAAATAATGTGCTTTTTGTCTAGTTTTTTATTATGATTGGGGATATGCACAAAAGAGCGAAAGTACTTTGCCGTGTTTTAGCGTCTTTTTATTTCTGGTACCTGATGTAAAATATGTTATATGGCAATTAAACTTTTTGTTCCAGAATTGTGTTGTATTTTAATTATGATTGTCTGGGATTTAATAAAAACAGCAAACTATTTTTTTGTAACTGCTTACCAGCTGTATGCTTATAAATATGTCAACTTAGCTGTCACTTCATTTACATGAAGTGATAGTGTTTTGTATAATAAAGGAAAGGCACCAGTAATGGACACTTTGTGCGCTAATTTGTAATATTTTTGCATATATAACAATGTTTCAAAACAATAGTTAATGTAAACTGAAGTTCCTGTGTGTTTTCTGCATTTATGCTGTATTTAATTTGATTTTGACTGGCCTGTTAGTGACCCTGACTGCTAAGCTGGAGGTTGTGGGTTCGATTCCCACCCAGGACAAACCTTTGTGTGATGAGCATGATTGTTTGTTCTGTGTCTGGGTGTAATTTATCTATAATATGTATGTATTTACAAAAAAAAATGTATATAAGTAGTTTATCTGTTGTTTAGTACCCATAACACAAGCAAATATGATTGCTTAATTTGGGGCTAGATGGCGCTGTGTGAATGTGGTAGAATATTATTATTATTATTATTATTATTTAATTAGGATACTGCAAATGTTCTAATGTTATTAACAAATCACAATTGAATTTTTTGCTCAAGTGATGGACAGGGACCAGTCATGAACACCCAATAATGGGCAGACCCATTATTGGATAATATCCTAGTCATGGCTCACGTAGAAATCGTCAAGCCATTGACGAATCCCTAGCTGTTGACATATTAAATTAGGAGTTTTAAATGATACGGAGTCGTATGGAGTTTGTATGGAGGCATACAGAAGGAAATCGTGAACCTACGAGCACCGATGTAAAATAGTTCGTCTATTAAGAATATTGTTGTGGAGTAGGGCTGCTTACATTGAAACCGTTTTTATTATTCAAAAACGAGCTATACGTTCTATCTACAACCTAGGTTCACGAGTCTCCCTGAGAGAGCGATTCAAAGAGATAGGTCTCTGGTATATTGACAGTTGCATCCCAATATATATATGCTAATGTTGTTTATGTTAAGAGTAACATTGGTCTATATACTAGGAATTACGATGTGCATGAGATTAACACCAGGGGTAAGCATAAACTGGTTGGCTCACACTATCGCTTACATAAAGTCCATAACTCGTTTACAGGACTTGGTGTACGTTTATATAATAAATTACCTATCGACATAAAATGGATAAACTCTTAGACAAATTTAAAACAAATTGTCAAAAAACATTTAATTTTTAACATTTAAATTAAATGTTTTTAATTAACATTGTAATGTTAATGAGTATCTGAACGATAAAAAGCCATGGGATGCTCGCTTGACGAAGGAGTAAATTAATTTTTCATTTCTCATACTCGGAAAGTAGTGTTGTTTTGATTTGATTATTGGGAGGAAGATGCTGCTTTCCTTTCATAGGGAGGGAAAAACTTATACAAATTCATCCCGACCCTCGGGCCGGAATGCACTTTAGAAATAGAACTGCTGTCAGCTGTGAAGAGTTTTATGTAAAAAAAACTAATTTGAAAAATGTCATGCATGACTTTCAGACAACAGATTTTAGTATCCCGCCAATTTGTGTTGACTAAATTACTTAAATTTTAAATATGTAATTCGCCGCTTGCCGCGTAATTGTCGAGGCACTCGCGGCGTATTCCGCTCAAAGAAGTTTGCGCTAAATTCACGCTGTTTAGAAAGTCATGCATGACATTTTTTTAATTAGTTTTTTTTTCCTGAGAAATAAATTTTATGGTAGGGGGAGTGGGAGGTGTTAGGTTTTATTTTCGTTACGGAATTTCTTGGTTCGGTCGCCGCGCTCAAAGCCCGCGATAAAAGCTATGCAATAGCTTAAAACTCTGCCGTGTTTGTTGAATGAAGTAGCCGTATTTGTGAAAATAATTTCAGTCTATTCGAAATCAGACGCGAGACGTCATAAAGATAAAATACGAATAGGTACAACAACATCAAACTGCTCTTTTTTCTATAAGTTTTCTTGGCATGACGCATAGAATAATTAATAAACTCCACAAAGACATAAGACCCTTAGATTCCAACCAATTTTAGAAATATCTTCGTATGTTTTTATTTTTTGACGTTTTTGACGACAAGTCAGATCAATCAATCCAAATTCATAATAGTAGTTCAAAGGGATTCGGTCATTTATTAGTAGATTATTAATGTAAGTACATTAAACATCCTATTCTTAACCATTTTTGACTTTTACGAGGACAAAGTCGCGGGCAAAAGCTAGATGTAAAATATGTTACCGTGTTATCGAAATATCCGTGTAATTATAATTGCCCTAATGATATTAAAATTACATGGATTTATGGCATTCGTGTTAATTAAGAAATTGAGACGAATGACATAAATCCGTGTAAATTGTATTGTATTGAACAATAACACGATCATAATTACGTTTGCTATAATTTACCAAAGAGCCGACGACACTGATATGAATTTGATAAAAAGAGACTTTCGATTTGAATGTTTAGTACCTATATGTTTATTTGAACAATAAGGTTCCGTAACCAATAAGGAATCCAGTTTATATATATTTATATATGTATGGAAATGAGGAAAGAGGCAAAGGTGGAAATTGGGCTTCCGGCACTCTCACTCACCGAACGACACGCAATATATAATATACTACTATTTTGACATCGATCTTCTATAAGAGGATAGTAGTTCTTCGTTCAATCGCTTGATCCACAAAGGCCGTCCCGTACTTCTGTCCTAAGAATGTCTGTCCGTTTAGCGTCAATATTGTGTAACTAAAAAGCTCACATTCAAATAGAGGATAATAAATAGGTAAAGGTAGTCAGACCTGTGAAGTCTGAATACTGATCTAATCATAGAAATTTGTATTTTATTACTTCGGCTTCGCCTGCGCCTAAATTGCGTATTGTCACTTTCGGGAACCAGACCGATTTTCGGGAAAAAGTAGCCTATGTCCGTCTCCGGCACCGAATCTATCTACATACTAATTAACTAATTAACGTTATGTGACTAGTTTATCTAAATGAGATCAAAGATCTTGGAGTTTGGTTCGACTCCAAACTTACATTTACCCAGCACTACGGATACCTAGTGTCAAAAGCCAATAGGGTTATGGGATTCATATGGCGCATTATAAAACCTTTTCGGAATCCAGAGAGCATATTACTACTATACACCACACTGGTTAGAAGTATATTGGAGTATGCCTCTATCATTTGGTCGCCCTTCTACCATATGCATATAGATAGAATAGAAGCCATTCAAAGACGTTTTCTCCGCTACTTGAGTTCAAAATTTGGTCTAAGACGTAAATTGTCATCATACGAATCCAGACTGCAACACTTTAAGCTGGATGCACTTGAACTTAGGCGCAGGACAAATGAGTACTCCATCCTCTATAAAATTGTCAATGGAAATTGGGACGTAAGCGAACTGAGGCCCTAGACAAGTGTCAAAGATTTCTATTCTATTCATAGAATAGATACAAAAATGTATGAGATTGACATAAGCGTTGGCGTTAGCTTATGTCAATCCAATACATTTTTTAATCTATTCTATGAATAGAATAGAAATCTTTGCCACTTGTCTCGGGCCTCTGTTGTACCATATTACTATAAAAGTAGACGGTAGTAAACGCACCCAAAAACTGTTTTCCCTGCCATCAAGCAATAATAATGTGACGTATTACGATCCAATTGCTAGAATGTGTAAAGCCTATATTGATCATGCTAAAGAGCTTGACATATTCCACGAGACCCATAGTACGTTCCTAAGAATATGTAAACAGATAGGATAGAAAAATGACGCTATTTAAATTTTAAATTTACGGTAATACTTTTTAACACTATTTATATTCATTTATTTTAGTTTGATTATTTAAGTTTTTTGTATAATGGATTAATTATTATGTTCAAATTTATTTAGATTAAGTGTATTTGATTTATTGTTTAGACTTATTGCATTGTATTTATATTTTATTATTTTTTAATTGACATTATTGAATTGTTAATCTAATTTAATTTTCTATCATATTTAAATTCATATTATGTTTCTTTCCTAACTACCCTGTAACTTGTACTATTCTCTTTTTCAAATTCTGTGCTCAACCGTAATCGGATATCAAATTTACATGTTTCTTCTGTATCTGATCTTGTCTCTGTTAAATTTGTAATTTGTTATCTGTAGTTGTGCCTTATAAATAAATAAATAAATAAATAAATAAAGTTTTAGTTTGGTAGTAAATTGTAAAAAATTGTAAATAATAAATAATAATAAAATTAACATCTACATAACGTTTTCTATAATAAATTACTTATGTAAAAACCTAATTGCAGTTGCAATGATCGCAAAGTACAAAAGTGAAATACTTAGCTTAATATCAGCTTTTCAACAGATAAGTCCTTTTGATTCAAATAATTGACAGTGTCACAATGAGCAAACCAAAAACTATGTTATTTCATTTTATTATCTTCTATAAATACAACCACGTTCAATATTGTCTATTTATTGCTTTTTTTCCTTTTTTTTTCTATATTAGCGTACCAAAGTAACTCCACTCTGCGTGATAGTAAGGAGTCAGTGGAATCCAGCAGTTGTGGTCACCATTTTAAAAGCTAAACTACTGGTCTGGTTGCCTCCACTATGGCGGCTTAGTGAGATTTTTTTCATGATACATACCTAGGTACATACTTCTTTCTATTTATTTATGTATAGATACATTCGAAGAGAGCGGCTCAGGTCAGGCTTGGCTGGCGAAAACTAGGGAGAGGTCTACGTTCAGCAGTGGACGTCTTTTGGCAGATATGATGACGATGATGATGATGAGATATACATTTGCCCTGACTGATTTATCAACGCAGAGCACAAACCACTGAGGCTACAAACTTTAAATTTTCGGTGTTACGTTTTACTCGTATGTTGTAGAAGTCCACTAAGAAAGAATTTTTCGAAATTGGTCTCCTTGTACAGGAGACCACATAATAACGCTTTGGTTAAAATAGAGATTGCTAGTTTGTACAAAACTACGTCAGTTTAAATTTAGATTTATGCAATTTTGTATTTAGCTTTTTGGTGTTAAAATAAACACATTCTGAAAAATCAACCCTTACTTACGAGGGAAAAAAAAATAAAGGCTGTATGAAAATTCATCAGTTTTGAAGTTAGATCTGTAAAATTGTTTTTATGGTTTAAAATAAAAAATGTACGTGTTTCGGACTAATATTAACGTCACTAATCAAGGGAATATCAAGTACAGGTAGCAATGTTACTTGTATTCTAAATATAAACTGTGCTCACTAAGCCGCAACTTAGTCAAATATTTTTCTTTGGGAGTGGCCTATTTCCAGCAATAAATATTTCCCAACGATCTATAATGTAAAATTAATTTAAATGAACGTACATAATACTTTACACGTACGTAATAACGGTTATATCAACATATATTATGTACTATGTATAATCCTGAGTAAACGTTCTGTAATCACACCGTGGCTATTTGAATACGACGATATAAAAGCCACAAAGCGCTAGTCCGTTTCATTATTTATCTGAAGTTCTAAATAGTAATACGTTACATCTAATCTCGTCAAATATGAATACAAAATTGTGTGTGGGGTTTGCTTTGTTTCTGGCGGTAATTAGTATCATAGACGGTGCAGTACTCCAATCAGAGACTAATAGATTGGAAGTTGCCCTGCCACCACAGGGAGTCACCGTGGATTTTCTCGTAATAAATCGTGCCACTCAGCTTCCGATAGAAGTGGTGAATGTTGATATTAATGAAGAAAAAAGGAAAGTGGTACTAACATTTATATCTAAACTACTTGATGATGTTAGCCGTAGTGTAATTAATGTGCATAACTGTCCAAAAGATCATTTAAGAGTCGGACCAATGTGTATAATATCAGATTACTTTAATGACGCGGATTAAATACATTTTAACAAATGAATTGCGCGATTCATGTTATTTGATTTGTTTGTTAAAAGTAAGAAAATGCAAATATATTTTTATTGGTTACCTGTGTATAAGATAGACACCATTTCTTGTATTCGTAGGTTAACTGATATGCAACAGAACAGTTCATTGTGATTGTGATACCTATACCTGAAAATACCACCATGCAACAATACACTAACACTGTTCATAGGGGTTCACTGTTCGTTCAAGGTCATAAGTGAAACTTGTTTCAATCTTTAATTTTGTTGAAATGCACCTGAATTTCTGACCGCTTTAGTACAATGACATAAATATATGACATATTAGGTACTCTGCTCTAATAGCTACAGAACAAAGGTACTACGTCTATTGTCTTCAGCAAGGATTATCGATTGGCTGCCAGAGAAACAACATTTTCAGAATATTATTATGATGTCAGTAGTAGACTAGCGCAAGATGCAAAATTTATTTGCTGTTTATTACTTTCCTTTTAAGTATATAATAGTTCTTGTAGTAACGAAAAAACCAAGCCATATATTTTGACTAATGTATAGAGTTAAAGTCAGGGCTTGTAGAGTTCAGGCGCTTAGCGTTTTTTATTAAATTTTAGATTATTAAATTTTTCTATTGATAGGTACATAAAAATGTATTTTAATGTATTGAATTTTATTATATTTATTGTAGAGCAATTGAAAATAAGGTCATCACTTTGAACTATCAGAATCAGAAGTAAAACCAACAAAAGAAACCACATAACACCGTTTATTGTTTAAACTTCTAATTAATTTACACACGTCCGAATCGCACCGAGTCCCTAAAGCGTAGTGATCTCTGGGCTCTGTGGGAAGCCACTGTAGCTGGAACAATTTCGCTGCCTTAGCTATTCTCTCCTTACACAAATAAAGTTAAGCTAAAATATTTTTAAGGAATAAAGTTTATTTTCAGAACATGTTATTTCATTAATTCTTATCATAGGTTTTGAATTTCTCATACCCTTTTCTTTGCATGTTTGGCTACAGTTTAGCTGTTGTATTTCATAAGCAGTATTTTTACAATGCTTAGAAAACATGGCCATGTCCATAGGCTATGGTTACCACTTACCATCACGTTTCAGTATTGTATCTTTGCAAAGTTGGGCGCGACACATAACATAATGGATTCTGCGGTAGATTGTCCCGAAAGGGTAGCCAGAGATGTATTCACTAAAACACATAATTCACATTTCAGCAACTACAAGTACGTTAGGTTCCATGATGATTCCATTTAACAAGCGACATAAAATAGAAAAAAAAACGCTATTCATTATCTTGAACTACGTTTATGTTGAGTTTGAATATCCGAAAAAAAAACTGTTAATAAATTAGATAATAGGAAATATAATAATAATAATATTTCAACAACGATATTTCCAAAATTTTCCGTCCCGTCCCGTCCGTATAAAAAGTAATAAAAACCCGTCACATATACAGCGGCCTTTTTATTGCAAAGTGTAATTAAGCTAAGAGTTTTATTAGTGTTAATTCATTCATTCTTTTAGACAATTCAATTGAATGTAAAGCGTAGTTATTGGTTTGTCTCTGCTTGCAAACATTTTTATGTCAGCAATCTGTAAGTATAATATATATTAGAGACTAGCTGTTGCCCGCGACTTCGTTCGCGAGAAAATTCAGATGTGTGCCTTTATGAGAATATTTCTTACCTAATCTTACGGCAATAGTACACTATTAGTAATAAATATCAGTATAATCCGTCTCTAAGGCAAATCCGATTTAAATCTATTCACCCGCTACCCCTAAAACAGACGAAATTTTGCGATGTTTAACGAAACTTGCCACTGCTATTTTCCCACTTAATAAGAATAGTTCCTAGTTTCGTATTATCAAAACTCCCGTTTAAAAACTATAGAAGCTTCATACAAATTTTGTTCCCCTTTATACTCCAGGGAAATGAATTTCGCAAAATCCCGTCTTAGAGAGCACCTATTTCCAAAATTTGAAACTCCTAGCACTTGTAGTTTCTGAGATTTCGTGATGAGTGAGTGAGTGAGTGACCTTTCGTTTTTATCTACACTCACCCCTCACTTACCACTCACTGACTCCTCACTTTCCCTCACTTCCCTCACTTTCCCTTACGTCCCCCTCACTTACCTTCTCACTTGCCCTTCACTTGCCCCTCACTTGCCCTTCACTGGCTCCTCACATCCTCCTGAGTTCCCTTTTTCTTTTTTCCTTTTTTTTACACAATGGCGTTGTGTAAAAAAGTCTAGACCCAAAGTAAGCATATTATAATATGCTTGTATTATGGGTTCTAGAATATTGATAAACATACTTAAATACTTTTATTTTTGTAAATACACACATATTATACATCGAAACACCCAGACCAATGCTTAAAGACATGTTCATGCTACAAATATTTGCACTGACCGGGAATCGAACCCGCGACCTCTGCGTGGCAGTCCATACACAGTCCCACCGAAATACAAAGGCAGTCGATTACCCCCTGACTTTCCCCTGACTTTCCGCTCACTACACCCACACTTTCCTCTGACTTTTCCCTTCCTTTCCTCTTCCTCCCCCTCCCTTCCCCCTCCCTCCAAATTTCAAGTAGCCAACTTTAAAAGCAAAGATCTTTCCATACAATATTTCATCCCTTATTTCACCCCTATAAATCTACCCGTTTAAAAAAAAAAAAAAATTATGAGCGTATTTTTTATTTAAACAAAAGTATTCCAAAACGAAATTTTCGAAGCTGTAAGTTAAAAAATGAAGACGTTTCATACAATCGTTTTCATCTCTTTTCATACACTTAAGGGTTGAATTTTTAAAAACCCTTTCTTAGTACACTTCTAGACATCACGACAAACAAACCCTCCAAATTTCAAGTCGCTACGACCAGCGGTTTAGGCTGTACGTTGTCTGTCAGTCAGTCAGTCAGGACAAAGCCTTTTATAATATGTATGGATGGATGGATTAGACGTATAGCCATCAGGGATCAAAGCATACAGGCTGCTAGGAATGCTAACATGCGATAGAGCCACATAAAGCTGACCGTGCGAAAAACAGCTAATACTTAGATCCACACCCACAACTTTTAGTGTCTTACTTTGGGCTTTATTAATTAGTCATGGCAAAACATAGGCTCACTGGAAACTGGACTCGTTTCAAACTAAACGAAAGATTGTTTAGAATGACAGAAATCCAAGGAATAAAAACACTATCAGCTATTCCGCAACCTGTTAAAATCTCTGCTTCTATAAGATTTCGTAGTAAATTAACGAATGTTCGATGTGATTCTTTAAATTGGCATAACTTTTTTATTTATGAACCGATTGACATGAAACAAACACTAAATGTTAAGTGAAGCTTACCACAATATATTAGTGAAAACCATATTTAAATCGGATAAGCCGTTTCTGAGATTAGCGTGAACAAACGCACAGACAAACAGACAAACAGACAAACAGACAAACAGACTAACAGACAAACAGACAAACAGACAAACAGACAAACAGACAAAAATTGTAACAATCATTGTTTTGGGTTCTATTTGCTTTGATATAGGTCCTAATAGTATTTTTTCTCATATATCTTCCATGTACAGACAGCGATCGGTTACATTTTTATTATATGTATAGATTATTTAGTCTTGAACAATCAATAAGTTAAAAGCGTTAACAAATCATTGCATTTACAGTTCTATTTATATGCAAATAATACATTAGAAACTTAAGTTGCGTTATTTTTATAGTAAAATAACTGTAAGCATTTATTTATTTATTTAATAAGGCACATCAACAATATATATTATATTAGTTCTTTATATAGCATTTTCTGTATAACATTCTAATATGCATACCAATTAGAATGTACACAACATTCATTGTAAATAAGCGTGAAACATGGTAACTGAGAAAAACTGTTTAATATTTATAAAAAACACAAAGTATTAAAAAAAGAAAAAAAAAATTAATTACCCCTAATATCAATTATCCAATTATTTATAGTAGGTAAGTATCATAATAATATAATAATAATAAAAAAATTAAGTTAAGAAAATCAAATTATAAATATAAATTCTATGAACCAATCATCATAATTACGTAGTTGCTTGAGTTAGCTTACTCTTAAATTTATTTAGAGAGTCGTGGAAGATGTCAAGATCATCCGAGCACCCGCATATAGTATTATATTCAGAGCAGATTCCTATAAGTGGCGAGTGAGTGAGAGCGCCGGAGACCTAATTTTCCAAATCAAATTAAATCATTTATTTGCTTGAAATGTGGTACAGAAGTTATTACAATATTAGTTTGTGCAGAGACACATTTCGCCAAACAAGGTTGGCATGCAAATATAATTTCCCCCTCTCTCCTCTTTCCTGAACTCCATCATTCTCTCTAGCTACCCCATTTCCAGCCGTCATAGTAGAGGCCACCTTACCAGGAGCAGATTGAAACGATGGCTTTTGGTATGGTGGTCACCAGTTTTGGATTCCACTGACTACTTATCATCTGACAGAGTGGAGTTACTTTGGTAGGCAATTTTCCCCCTTTCCGTTTTCCTCACCTCCCACAATCCCTTCAACTACCCCACTCCCTTCACGGTAGGTAGCGGCTTCGCAGTCTCTGGCATAGCGGGCGCAATGCCAGGGGCTTTGAGTCGTTCATGAGCGACAGTTACAACTTACAATCACCTGAGCTGTTTGCTCGTCTGCCACTGTCGGAAATAAAAAAAGGTTTTGGATTTTACTATACTCGGTATTTAGGCCAATGAAATTATGCTCACTTTAAACAAAACAATGAAAGATAAAAAAGCTCATCTCCTAACACAGCATCCCTTGATAGTCATAATTGTTAATACAGTCCGACATCTACCTACATCTTCGGAAAAATAGGCATTATACAACAAACATATTTTATTGAATACTTGAATAGTCACGTAACTGCTATTGATTTTGTAGAAGTTGTTGTAATAGATTACAATAAAGTGTGTACTGTGCCTACACAATGACAAATAAAGGCATTCAATAATGCTAGGATATAAAAAACAGTTCTCGACTTCTTGACTCACTTGCTACCTGAAGTTGAAGAAAACATATTCTCGACAAATTAACCTGAATTATGGATAGAAATGCATGTCACGTTATTGCTTTATATCTGGCGTTGGTTGGTTGTGTCGACGGAGGTATTTTTCGTCCTAATTCCTACCAAAAAACGGATATGATGGTAGTCGATCTACCTCCTAAAGGTCTGACAATAGATCTTGTTGTAAGGAATCGCGGAAATCGTCAACCAATTGCTAAAGTAAAAATTCTTATCAACAAACATGTCAAAAAAGAGGTGTTATCGCCATCGTCATATATAGCAAAAGAAGATGTCTTACCTAATTTCAAACCATCGGGTATCGGTATTCGTGTGGACACCTGTGCAGAAGGCCATAGGAGAAATGGCGAAAAGTGTATAAAGGAAGATAATATCACAACCAAAGAAGATGAAGATGAGTAAGTCGAGTTTGAATACGTTTTGTATATATTAAATGATACAGAAGAAGAACATGTGATAAGTGATGCGAAGAAGACTGACCCAGACTGATCATAACT
Source organism: Parascotia fuliginaria (assembly GCA_963082885.1). Classification (NCBI taxonomy): domain Eukaryota; kingdom Metazoa; phylum Arthropoda; class Insecta; order Lepidoptera; family Erebidae; genus Parascotia; species Parascotia fuliginaria. The sequence continues at coordinate 11,086,897 of OY720188.1, forward strand.
GCACATTTATTTGAATGTTTACGTATAAAAGTATACTGAAGGAAGTAAAGTATAGCGTAGTAAAAATGTGTTTAAAATTTCGTTTTGGCACTAGTGTAGTTACAATACTAATTTTTCAAAAAATCAAAAGTAGTTGAGCAACAGACCAGTCTGACTGGAATATTAAGAGGAATACTTTTGGTGCTCAAATTAGTGTTCTAAAATGGCTGTTCAAAACCGTTCAAAATATAATGCTGGTGGATAATTTAGTGGCTTAGATAGATGATATTGCTGATAACATATTTATATTAATTTCATCTTCTTTGCTATACGACAAATGAGGCAAACAACTATTTCACTATTCTGATGGTCAGTGATATTATCACTACGATTTTTCATTGTTAAAGTAATAATACCAAGAAATGATTAACCATTATATGATCTACGGTGGAGCAAGTTTACCTAGAATGTATCTATTCATTTTATAATCAACGTCATATCAGTCGACAGAAGTCCACTACTGGGCATAGGCCTCCCCCAGGATTCACCTTGGCCGGTCGTCATCTATACATTTACAACTTGAAGGAACGGATGTTATGCCTGTACTTCGCTATGCGTATCATTAATGAGCTTCTTGCGAATGAAGAGAGTGTTTGAGGCTTTGATTGAGGAAAGAAAAAAAAAGAGGATCCAGGAAGTTATTTGTTCGCAAAACGAAATTGTTTCAGAAGTAATTTTTGAATAATTTCGGTATTTTATGTTATATGTGATAAGTTTGCACAAGAAAGCAGGCATCAGTCAAAATCCTCCACTCTCACTTTAGGCGCGTTTCCATTAAGCAAGTGCTTGCATGCATGTATGACGTCACTTGTGTGCAAATGATTTGAATCCGAAACACGATTTTGTTCAACTTGCAGCTTGCATACAAGATTTTAGTGGCACACACGTTAGTGGCGGATTCGCGTGCGTCTCGATTTTGTAAAGACAGTTTTTTTTGTTTACAAAGACAATCATGTCTATGATATTCTTCAATAAATATTATTGTTTTCTCCGTATCGTACTTAACAGTAATTTTCACAAGGTAACCTTTTACCCTGTACACTTCCTACTCTACCCGAGTGCTTGCGCTTTCAACTTGCATACAAATGAGCTGACTTGAGTGTTGTGCATATAAGTTCAAACCTATTGCATACAACTTGCAACTTGTTTGTTTCCACTATACAATTTGCATGCAACTTACTTGCACAGTGGAAACGCGGCTTTACACCACACTCACACACTCACGTTCCAATCACTATTATATGAGATTACGGAAGAGTTTGTTTGTTTGTTTGGTTGAACGCGCTAATCTCTGGAACTACCAGTCGGATTTCAAAAAATATTTTTGCGTATATATATAAGCGATACCCCAGTTCTCGGGTAAAGTTATGTAACATCACGCTACTGGTGACAGGAGCAAAATAGTAAGCAAACACGCAAGTGAAATCGCGCCGCGGAAAGCTAGTTCCTAATAAACAGTGGAACGTTCATAAAGCCGATTTTCTTAAATTATATCTATAAAATGATTTCTAAGATAAATTTTACTGAAATGTATTCTTTAACTTGTCTCCAACGACATGTAAAATTTATTTAATGAAAAAATTTACCCTATCTGTTACATCTGAAATGATTACAGATTTAAAACTAAAACGTGTCTTACATTTAAATATACTTCGTGCTAAATATTATGGCTCAAACTTTTTTGAAGTGGTCTCGATATGTTAGAAATATATGTTGAGTAAGTCGCAGTACCTACTTCACGCGCGCTTAACAAATACCGGGATCACATGCAAAGACACCTGAAAACGGATCCACAGGCAGTGTGGAGCTCAGAACAGTGAAGTAAGTAGAAGTGCCATGTGGGCGGGGCACGCGCGCCACTGATATGAGCAAATGCTCATAAGTTGATAGAAACTTACTTTAACGTCAAATAGTCGCTCTTGTAGTGTGCCTTCGTGCAAAGTTCCGAAAAAAAAAACAAATTATGCCGTCTAGCGCTGTCCTAACTTGTAGCAAAAGAAGTGAGGGGTGTAATGTGAGCCGAGGAGGGATTTCTTTTCATCGATAAGTCCGAAAACCTTTAAATACTAGAAATATTTAATAGTATTATGTAATTTACAAACGAAAACGATACAATCGCAACATAATGTAACATCATACATTGCTGACAATGCCGTAAATAGAACCTCATTTTATATGAGAGACTGCGTAATGTATTGCGTTCACAGCGTTAGGCAGTCAGATAAAATTTTACGACAATTTGTCACTCATGCCATCTTTGACATTGAAATTATTGCCAGTAATATAATATTTTGCTCATCTTGGTAGTACGAAGCCATAATTTTTGTGTGCAAAAAGTGTGCAAACATCATTGTTTGGTCTTAATAATAAATAATGTTACTAGGTGTGGAATATCGCTTGAAATATAGAAATACACTAGTTTTTGTTTCATTTAAAAATACCAAGTGGTTAAGATTTTACAGGCATTTGAGTTTGTCGTTAATATCAAGTGCCGCGAGTAGGCGCACGACAGCAGCGTGACGTCACAGGGCAACTCGCTATCGCGCTCTGTGGCCGGTAGTACGCAACTTACGCATACAGAGGCTTGATTTTGCTGTTGTGTTCACGCATTATTCTGCTATTCCTTTCATAACTTTCATTAATGGTGTCAGTGTGTATTAAATAATGAAATACCTGCCACGTAAAAAGGATTTAAAAAAAGTCAATCGGATACTTTACTAAAAATAGATGGACATTATGGCTGCTGAGTATTTTTCCAAGAATATTCAAATGCGAGGAAAAAAAGTACAAAAATTTATCTACATAGATACCTGTTTACCGCATAACGTACCTACCTAACTGCTTTTAAAATCAATTATTAAGTTACCTACTGGTACCTACAATATTTAGGTACTTACATACAATACCTAACTATATATCGTTGCCTTATTTTATTTAAGTTGTAAATATTTTCTATTATGATGGTAGATATACTATGATCCACATTTTTTCTATTTGTATCATCCTATTAATATTATAAATGCGAAAGTTTGTGTGTGTGTGCGTGTGAACCGATTTTGATAAAAATTTATAAGTAGATAAATTCGATGTCGCAGACGGACTTAGAATACTTTCATCCCAAAAATTGGTCTGGTTCCCGAGGGAGACAAGACACATTTTTGGATATATTTAAGCGAGGGGGGAGGAGTTAAGGGCTCAAGTCCACTCTAAATGCATCAGCATGTTCAAAAAATGTATGTGCTTATCTGCGACGGGGCTCTCGTAAACTCTTTTAATACGCCAATGATCAAGCCCGCACCTCTTCGCTCCTTCCTCGAAACTCAAATTTTTTATCCGCTAGTCCTCTACTACTGTAGGTATGTCTAAACATTGACAAAAACGATAGGTATCATCTTTGAAATAAAGTAGATAGATATACTAACTAGGTACCTATACATTATATTATATTTACTCGTTTTATGGAAGATCAGAGTATAGATTTATCATAATATTCTGTCTGTATCGAAGAATGACTAAATACTTAAATAAATGGATTGCGAATACATTGAGTAAAACTGTACAAATAGAAGATAGATATAAAGAGTTACAAAGAACTTGTGTTTATATAGGCGAATGAAAATTAAAAACCAATTTTTCTGGTGCATTGATGATGATCATGTTTGTGACATGATTTTCTTGTGTTTGGATTAGAAATAGTTTATCACGAACTCCTAAATCAGTACTAAACTACAAACGTTAACGAGAGCATGCGGGCGATGTTGACCTATGACGTCACAGCAGCGAGGGCTGGCCGGCGGAATCTCGCCGAGCATACATGTTTTTAAAATTCAATATCTCGAAAAATATTGAATGTATCGAAATATTTTTTTACACATATTTTTTATTTTCAATAGAGAATATGGAGGAGAGCTAAAATTAAAAATAGGTAACATTCTTCGTTATGACATATTATTTATATATTTCGTTACCTATGATTTGTTGTTTATAATATACAGCTTTCTTCAGGCTACTTTTATTCAACATATCATATTCTTACCTCATGTAAAGTTGGTCATGCGTGATATTGGCATGATATCTAGCTACTAGCTAGATTACCAGTTATATAATATTTAGGTAAGTACATAATTATGCAATTTATATCTGTACTAACGACCCGCTCTGGCTTCGCACGGGTGCAAGGCTGATACTATATTCACTTTATACTGTGAACGTTTTATTAAACATTACGAAAGTAGTATATTTACTACAGAATGCTGGTACCACCGCAAACCCTGTGTTCCTGCATTTATAATCTGTATATCTTCGAAAATATTCATTTAAATTACATCTAAATTACATGCTGTAAAGAGCCATTTTGATCTACATTAAATGCACAGTGTATTTAAGGTACTTAATTAAATAAAAATGAATGCTGTATTGCTTAAAATCGTTTCGTAAATAAGGCATTATTTCTCGTAAAAAGTAAAGGATAAAAATGGTTATTGTGAGTTATTTCTAAGAAGTGGATATATATACCATCGCGGACTTTATGTAGAATTTTTTAAGGTGTACAATACCGTAGTACATTATTTTGATCTATCTTATAGGGTTCAGCCAGCGTTTGCAATGTAAACAAAAAAAATGTGTTTATTTACCACATCACATTAAAAACCTCTAAAATTATCAGTGATTCTCTACTATACTTACTATACTTAATTATTATGCATGTTATATACATATAAACCTTCCTTTTGAATCACTCTATCTGTTTAAAAAAAAACCCGCATCAAAATCCGTTGCGTAGTTTTAAAGATCAAAGCATACATATGGACAGACAGACAGACAGACAGAGGGAAGCGACTTTGTTTTATACTATGTAGTGATATATTCCATTATTTTTAAATTATCCATTAGTATTTGCCACATTTAAATCTTACTGAGCGTAACACAGTTTCCGACCCCATAGAGGTCGTAGTCTCGATTCCGTCTAGGTGCAAATATTTATGTGCAAGAACATGACGATTTGCATTGATCTGGCTGTTTTTATGTATAACAAGAAGGTATGTATTTACAAAAAACTAAAATTATATATTTTGCACACAACTTTAAGTTATTAAATTAAAGTTTCATAAACAATGTCTTTTATTTTACTGATCTTAGCAGTTTACGAACCGATGATGTTTGCACAATGAGTAATAACTGGCAATAATTACTAAGAGTCAAGTCAAAGATTGCGCGTTTAAAAAACAACTCTAAGACTATGACGATAAGCTTATTTTTAAATGTTGGAATTATCGTACAAACTTGACCAATGTCCGATAAGTATCATCCAAACCTGACCAATTACCGTTAAGTCATGTATGTATTGTAAATACGACGTATCATTTATGTGTGTGCAACTGGCGACAGTGGTTACGGTACAAATGTTGTTCGATATCACTTCTAACCTCCTTATAGTGTTCTGTGGTGTGGAGCTACATGAGGTAGAAGAAGACTGACTTGGGCAAACCAGCGCTAATAAAGGACGGTCGAGTTTTATCAAATGATGAAAGCGCTAATGAGTTTGCTCGATTCTTTCGCTCAGTTTACAGTGCAGTAACGGCTACGTTGAATGTGGTGCCGGCAAGCGCGGCCGCGATACCGGGCACTTGGGCACACTTAGTATTCTTGCGCCCTGTCGACGCTCGGAATTGTGCATTTTTAATGTTTTCCTTGAGATAGCTTCGTTTCCAGATTGCAGGAAGCTTACGTGAGTTGTATCAGTGCCATCCATAGCTGCATCTTTATACAAGTAAGTGCTCAGTTGCATGACGTGCAGTATGGGTCTCATCCTGGGTGGCACCACTAGGAACTTGCTGCATCTGATGACGCAACTGGAGCTAGAGTTGGATGCAAGTGGATGTGGCCTACCTTTATTTTCGGAAGGGTTCGGCACGGTCGATAACGACACACTGTTGTTAAAGCTGGCCTACGTTAACGTTCTTCACGAGCTATCTGCGGGGTAGATGTCAGTATATGGGCTGTAGGGAACGCCTCTCAGAACCTTACTTTACCTGTTCTGGTGTGAGTCAAGGCAGCAATATACGTCCTCTGCCGCATATTTTAATGGTCAATGACCTACCGGGCATCGTCAGCGAGTCAGCGACCTTATTATTTGCTGACAATTTGAAACTTATCCGGAAGGTTAAGCAGGACACGAAGCACGACGTACTGCAACGGAATATGGACAGATTTGTAAAATGGAGTCATGAAAATAAACTTTATTTAAATGTAGCCATGTGCTCTGTACTTACTTTCAGCCGCGCACGTAACTTACATCAACACCAGTACAATCTGGGGTATACCCTGGTTATCCGTTGCTGGATCGTAAGTTATTTGTTCTGGGTATGGTTGATTAGTGCTCTTGAAGTAAGAAGAGATGTGGCTCGGGCAACATATGTGTATAAAGTAGGACGATACACAACCAAGCCGTCTTACAAATGGTTTGTCTGTGTGTCCCTAATGAGTACAATGTACGACAGAGGCAACCGCTGCCACTGGAGGTGCCGTCCGTCTCGGTCATTTATGAACAAATTAAAATTTTTTTTTTTGTTTGAGAGGGTTTACTATGAAATTGGTCCCATATTTTTATCATAAAAAATGGTTCAGTGGTTGTATGTTTGTTACAACAGAACTCGGTCAATTATAAACCAATTTGGAAAATTCTTTTTTTATTTCAAAGAGAATACTCTGAAATCGGATCCCATATTTTTTTATAAAAAATGGGTCAGTAGTTTGGCTTTAATTTTATATTTTTTATTTTCGTATGCTATACTCAATACTCAATACTCAATACGTTTATTGCACACTATATAGTAATACAGGTGTTATTATAAGTACAGTTCAATATGGACCCTGTCGAGCACGGCAAACGTAGGAGATGAAGACATTATCAGAATAATAATATTAACTGTTAATTTGAAATTATAAATGGTTTTTAAGATAGCATACATAAATTATAATTGTTTATAGGTGTTCTAATTAAATTATTGTTTGAAATTAAGTATATATTTGTATGTTTATTTTTACAATACAGTTTTATCTTTTAGATATTCGTCGATTTTGTAATAGGCTTTATTAATTAATATTTGTCTTAGTCGGTTTGTAAATTTTGTGTCACTTGTTTAATTTTTTAAGATGTCTGGAAGATTATTATATATTTTAATTGACATTACTAAAGGTCTAGATGAGTGCATACTTAGTTTGGAGGGTGGTAGGTTTAATCTGTTCTTGTGTCTTAGAGAATACTTAGTTTGTTTGTCTTCACGTTTACTGTAAAAAATTGGGTATTTTCTGACAAATTTACATATTTCTAGGATGTAGATAGAAGTGAGCGTTAAGATATTATGTTTTTGAAAAAAGGGCTTACAACTAACTGTATCGTCTACGTTTTCTAAAATTCTAATCAGTGCTAGGAGTGAAGACGTGTAAAGCAACGCATCGATGTCTTTTACGACGAATTTTCTGAATTGATCATGTCCATGCTAAAATTGTGAACTGATTGACAAAATTCTTTTTTTGTTAGAAACAACGTGACCGTGGATGGGTGACAATTTATGTCATTTTATTTTGAGCGTCTTCATGCTTTAGAAGCAGTGGACTCTGGTTATCACTATAATTTGGTACTCGTTGAGCCAAGTTGGAGCCTCGGAGCCAAGTTGGTCGTGGAAAATTCCAACAGCAGCGGGCGGCCATAAACCTTTACAGCACCACTGTTTATTTTTTGTATATCTGTTACGCGATTGCTCCGTCAGTTAAATTATGATTTTTGATGATTCTTTATTGTTGGTAGGTCATCACTTTTGGTTTCGGTTTGTGGTTTCTAGGATTCAGGGTTCAGCGATCAGCAAAAGTGTTGATAAGAACTTTATATCTCTATATTTACAATCTGCCCTCTCGTCACTACTTCACTACTTTCTTCCAGACGGCGCGGCGCTAGCTCATTTGAGCATCACGTTTAGTAGGCCTACCTATATCAAATATATTAACAATACACAATTATTTAACACTAAAAGTTTTAAAATAATATTATATTTTAGAAAAAAAAACGAAAATCGACTTCAAAGCAATACCTACGTGTTCAATCCTTAATAAAAGTAGAAAATAATATTTTAATTACTTCACAGCTAAGAACATTAAAGGGGCATCAACGCAATCATTGATACCTATAATACTTTACTATTTACAATTTATAATCAGTTATTTTGGAGTCAGTTTTTGTTTTTTTTTTCCTAAAATATAATTTTATTTCTAAAATTTTTCTTGGCATGAATGACGCCTAGAATATTTAACAAACTCTACAAAGATATACGACAATTAAATTCCAAACAATTTGAGAAATCTCTTCGTTAGATTTTATTTTATGCCTTTTTTTACGAAAAGTCAGATGCTTATCGTCGTTGCGCCTGCAAAAGTTGCTATGTGATTTTTTACGTATTTTGGTTTTACACTATTTCTGTTGTATATCTACAATCCTACAAATTAAATAACAAAACTAAATACAAATTAATAAATTAAATAATATAATAATAATATCACAACAACTACACACAACGCCATCTAGACCCTAAATAAGCGTATATTAATAGCTTGTATTATGGGTTCTAGAATGCGGATAATATAGATACTTAAATACTTTTTTTTGTAAATACATAAAATAATATGCAGGTAACTAATAAAAAAATATCATAATTTTACGTTTAACTAACACATCAAATAACATGAATAGGTAATCGTGCAATTCATTTATTAAATTTCGTCATTAATGCAGTACTTGTCGAATTTTTTATAGCATTCTGGACACTGATCAGCTTCAAAAACACGACGGCTAACATCATCAAGTAGTTTAAAGTTAGTTAGAAATAAATGTTAGTATCACTTTCTTTTTTTCTTCATTAATATCAATATTCGCTATTACAATCGGAAGATCAGTTTCACGATTTCTTACAAGAAAATCCAAGGTGACTCCATCTGATGGCAGGGCAATTTCCATTCTATTAGTCTCTGACTGGAGTACTGCACCGTCTATGATACTAACTACGGCCAGAATCAAAGCAAGCCCCAAACACATTTTTGTATTCATATTCGTATTACTATTTAGAACTTCAGATAAATAATGAATCGGAGTAGCGCTTTGTGGCTTTTATATCGTCGTATTCAAATAGCCACGGTGTGATTACACAACGTTTATTACAAGATTATACCTAGTATATTTTTTGATATAACCGTTATTACGTTCGCGTAAGTACGTTCATTTAAATTAATTTTATGTTTGTATGTGAGCTTTTTACTTACGCAATATTTACGCTAAACGGACAGACATTTTTAGGACAGAAGTACGGGACGGCCTGCCAGATTGAACGAAGAACTATTCTTATAGAAGATCGACGTAAAAATAGTAGTATATTATTTATTGCGTTTCGTTCGGTGAGTGAGAGCGTCGGAGGCCCAATTTCCCCCTTTGCCTCTTTCCTCATTTCCCTTATTCTCTTCTCCTAACCCCATTCCCAGCTGCCATACTGGAGGCCATCATACCAGCAGTTTGAGACGATGGCTTTTGGTATGATGGCCACCACTTCTGGATTCCACTGACTGCTTACCATCACGCGGGGTGGAGTCATAAACTCGTTTCCTTATCGGTTACGGAACCTTATTGTTCAAATAAACATATAGAGTAAATATTATAAATTGAAAGTCTCTTTTTATCAAATTCATATCAATGTCGTCGGCATCTTGATAATATATACCTAACGTAATTAAGATAGTTCGTGCTATTGTTCAATACAATACAAATTAAATTTACACGGATTTATGTCATTCGTCTCAATTTCTTAATTAACAGGAATGCCATAAATCCATGTGATTATAATATCGCTAGGGCAATTATAATTACACGGATTTTTCGATAACATGGTAACATATTTTACATCTAGCTTTTGCCCGTGACTTTGTCCGCGTAGAAGTCAAAAATGATTAAGAATAGGATGTTTAATGTACTTAAATTAATAATCTACTAATAAATATTTTGAACTACCTATCTACCTATCGGTCTAGATGGCGTTGTGTGTAGTTGTTGTGATATTATTATTATATAAGACACCCTTTGTTATTTAATTTGTAGGATTGTAGATATACAACAGGAATAGTGTATGTGACTGACTGACCTACCTATACCTGTACAATTGTACATACCATGTAACAACACACTAACACTTTATAGGGTTCACTGTTCATTCAAGGTCATAAGTAAAACTGGTTTCAATCTATAATTTTGTTGAAATGCACGTAGATTTCTAACAGCTATAGTACATAACTAGGTACTCTTTCATAGCTACGGAGAGGTACTACGTCTACCGTCTTCTGCAGGAAGTGTTAATAGGCTACCCGAGAAACAACATTTGCCGAATATGATGCCAGTAGTGGACTACAGTAAAATGAAAAATTAATTTGCTGTTTATTACTTTTCTTTTAAGTATAAAATAGTTCATAAAGTAACGAAAAGTCCAAATCATATATTTTGACTTAAGTGTACAGTTAAAGTCAGGGCTTGTAGAGAGAGCGCTTAGCGTTAGAAGCTTGATTCTACATGAGATCTGATAAATTTTTGACAGTGAGAGCCACATGGCCTCGTCTTGTCAACATTTAACATGAAAAAAAAAATGTTTTGGTAGTATACACTAACTTAACGGTATATAAAGGTATACACTAACCTATTCTACCAAAAATATTTTCATGTTTGTATTGAACAATAACACAAGACTATCTTAATTACGTTACAATTTATCAAGGTGCCAGCACTGATTTGAATTTGATATACTTAATGTAGAGTTAACAATACCTTTGTGTTCTTGTGTGTAAAGACACCTTTATTTATTTATTTATTGAAAAAGAAAACAAACAGTGTTACAATAAATTAACAACTTGTAAGTATAACTAAAAAGTAACTTTAATTACAGATTTTCCTTAATATAGGTGTTACATTATAATGTAAATCGGTTGAACGGTTAAGTAACAAAGAAAGAAAAATAAAAAATAAAATTAAGTTTCAATCCAAGTAAATAACTTAACTTACTTAAAATAGCTTTATATATATACTAAGAATTTTTTTAAAACAAATATATATTTAATTTATACATATTTTATGTATATATTTAAAAATATACATACAATACATACGATTTCACCATTTTCCAGTCAAAGTACACAATATTTGGGATTTAAAAGTTTGTTTAGAGCATGAAAAGATATCTATGTCCCTAGAAGTGGTGTTATGTGTTCGAGCCACAGAACACTATAAGGAGGTTAGAAGTGCTATCGAACAACATTTGTACCGAAACCACTGTCGCCAGTTGCACACACTTAGATGATACGTCGTATTTACAATACATACATGACATAACGGTAATTGGTCAGGTTTGGGTGACACTTAACGGACATTGGTCAAGTTTGCACGATAATTCCAACATTTAAAAAATAAACTTAGCGTCATAATCTTGAGGTTGTTTTTTAAACGCGCAATCTTTGACATCTTAGTAATTATTGCCAGTTAATACTAATTGTGCAAACATTATCGGTTCGTGAACTGCTAAGATCAGTAAAATAGAAGACGAAACTCTAATATAATAACTTAAAGTTGTGTGCAAAATATATAATTTTAGTTTTTTATAAATACATACCTACTTGTTATACATAAAAACACCCAGATCAATGCAAATCGTCATGTTCTTGCACATAAATATTTACACCTAGACGGAATCGAGACCACGACCTCTGTGGGGTCGGAACCTGTGTTACGCTCGGTATGACTTAAATGTAACAAATACTAATGGATACTTTTTACTTACTTTGCTACAAGGTTAGGACAGCGCAAAACAGCATTATTTGTTTTTTTTTTCGGAACTTTGCACGAAAGCACACTACAAGAGTGACTATTTGACGTTAAAGTGAGTTTCTACCAACTTATGAGCGTTTGCTCATATCAGTAGCGCGCGTGCCCCGCCCACAAGGCACTTCTACTTACTTCACTGTTCTGAGGTTCGAGCAATGCGTGTAAGAACTTTATTTTTAACCTTTTCTAAATTCTTAAATTCAGCAGCATCATCATTTTAGCTAAAGTTTCCGCTGCTGGACAACGAACACTTCAAGTAATACGGAGATTTTGCTATAATCGAGTAAAACCTTACAGCTGTCTCCATGACACTGTGCGTGCGCAAAACTTCTGTGCAAGAGATTATAGGTATATTGAAATATACCTATAATCTCTTGCACATATAAATACAAAACAAAATTGTGATTTATAAATATTAGTACCAAGTGGGTGTACTTGATCCTTGATTGTGTGATTGCAAAGTCCCCTACGATGCAGGTCCTCATTGACATAGTAACACAATATCAATGCCGCTCTTGCTCTTTATTTCTTTTTTGGGAGTAATTAGTCTTTTGAGTCATACCAAAAAGGTTTTTATTTATTTTTAAAAGAAGTTACCCAGTTTTTTTCTTAGAGTAAAATTCCAAGTTATATCATTTTATTATCTTATGTAAATACAACCACATTCGATATAGTCTATTTATTGATATAGGTATAGGTACATACTTCTATCAATTAATTTATACATAGGTACAGATTAGATAAGGGCGGCTCACGACAGGCTTGGCTGGACAAAAATTAGGAGAAGCCTACGCTGGACGTAGGCACGTAGGGACGTAGCAGTGGACGTCTTTTGGCAGATATGATGATGATGATGATGAGATATACATTTCTCCTGACTGATTGCAGAGCACAAACCACTGAGGCTACAAACTTAAAATTTTTAGTCGTAGGTTGTTGGAACCCACTAGGAAAGGATTTTTCGAAATTGATCTCTTTGTACAGGAGATCAATCAATAAAGCTTTGCTTAAAATAGAGATTGCCAGTTTGTATAAAACTCCGTCAGTTTAAAAGTTAGATGTGTGAAATTTTGTATTTAGCTTTCTAGTGTTAACATAAACACATTCTAAGAATCAACCCTTACGAGGGTCTCTCTGATCTAACTATCTTATTAACTCTCTAATAGAGAGGGATAGGTCATTAGTCAATAAAAAAATATTCTCAAATCACACATTTTATTAAAATTATTAGACGTGTCCAATTCCAAATGGCACTTAGATCCGTATATAAAGACAGGTATTGGTAGTCATCTTTAGACATTTCCGCGTATGCAGTAGCCAAGGATAAATTTGTTTCTGTAAAAAACATTAGTTTCTTAATTAGGTAGGTTACTTAGCTAATTATATTTCTTAGATACCAACAAACTATTTACTTATTTATTTAGATTTAAGTTTTTCATTTCAATTATTCATTGTAAGTCCAACTGTTTTTTTTAAAACAGCTATCAGGGAAGTGTTAAGTACACAGATAATCAGGGGTATTCGGTGTCCAATTGACAATCTTCATATTTCTATACCAAAGTTTCAGAGAGTATTCAGAAGGAAACCTAAAATTAAAAGCAACAATATAGTATGGATAAATATCATCATAATCATCATCATATCAGTCAAAAGACGTCCACTGCTGGACATAGGCCATTTTGGAATAAATATAAAATTGGGGATATATTTAGGTACTTATATAAAATTAATGTAGAACATTTTAATGGATGTTATCTAGTCTTATCTTTTATTATTCTTAGAGATCACTATGTACCTTTAATAATAAAATAAAATTATTATCGTCTAAGAAATGACATAATATCGATATAAATTGAGACATCCCTAACGAATGTTATTGCTTTGAAAATTTACATAAATCCCGTTAACTCGAACAGTTTACGTTTAATAATGTAATAATCTACGTGCTGTATAGGTTCAAGGATTTGTATACGTGGATTATGATAATTATTTAAGTTTTTCACTTACTTGTGAAAAGTGACTGCATTGCCTTTTTGTTATCGTGTTTTACAATAAACACATGCTCTTATGTTGGAATAATTATCAACCACCACTGTCACTATTGAATCACTTAATTACATTACACACATTACAATTACAGAGAAAACATTAGATTTCGCAGAGACACTTCGCTGCAAATCAACAAACGACGACCATTTGCAATCTTGTTAATTCCCAGTACACTCACGGTGGCGCTTCAAATTGGCACACAAAATATATCTGTCATTTCAATGGTAAGCCAGTCCAGTGTACTTGTATAATGCAGGTCAGTGATTGCTAAGGACGGCTGGTGTACACTGTAGAAACATCAAATTGGTTACATTTGGGTGCCGAAATATGAAGCGAATGTTTCAACTTGTCAAGGCGCCTAGACAATTTAGTCGGATTATACTGCCGCTCGTAATTTTCATTGTTGTCTGCCTGTTTTATGTTTTTTTTTTGTTATATTAATAATAACATAGTGCTATTGTAAAGTAAAATTAAGCCCAGGGAATAAGCAATGTCCTGCGTTATTGTAGGTTGTAAATTACGTACTCCTCGCAAAGAAAATCAAGCTAAGATCGTCAACTTCCATCGGTGAGTAGATAACAAACCAATAATATATACCTACCTACTAAAAACCTATGCATAGGTGCATAAACGTAAATGATTTATAATTTACTATACTGTAATCATATTATAATCGTCTGTTTGCCATTCGATTTGAAATTTTTAAGTATTTTACATTTTTACCAATTTGCGTAGTGCAATAGTGTTGTGACTTGTGCTGCATATTTTATCAATGACAAAAATATAACTATAATTTGCAGTTAACGATTTGGCATACAATTTATACAAAATCGGTAACTACCTTTGAAGCTTTCATAGTGTTTCATACATTGTGTTTTTTGCAGGTTTCCGACAGATAATGTCATGAGACAAATTAAGAGAGAATTATTTTCTAGATGACTACAGAAATATATTGATAAAATTGATCAAAAAAGAATTGCTAAAAGTACGAATTCATAACATAACAAAAATTACGAGTATTTCTGCTTCTGCACAAAAAAGCAGGACATTCTTAAACAAAATTGTAATTTTAAAGGACAATAATTAATGTGTTTTATATTATTGGAAATATATAATCATACTTTGTGACATGAATGATACAGCTATGTTTTATTTTTACCTTGGGGTATCTGTTTTAATGCTAAACTAAGAAAGTCAGAAAAAAACAGAGGGCCGATACTGGTATTTTGGCGATCCACACACTGCCCCGCACTACGCTGCGGGAGCGTGGCGACGCGGCAACGGAGCCACGCGTGCGTATGCGAGAGTGCCGGTTTCGGTTTGCATCATCAATCACGCACGTACTGCAGAACTCGGTGTGCCATACCGTCTGGCTCGGCACCCACGCGCGTGAGTACGTGTTTTTTGCGTGTGATCTGCAACATAGCGTTTGAAAGCGTTTTCAGTGTGTTGCACCACGTGTGATTTTTACACAAAGAGAGATACTTACAAATAATGCAAGAACACGCACGCTAGCACTACGCTCCGTGAAGCGAAGCAGTGTGTGGCTCGATCATGTATATTTCATTTTTCAATTTAATTTATTCATAAACAATTTACATTGTATTTGAACTTACAGCATGAAACATGAATATATATATAAACTTTAAAATTATTTCACATTAAAAGTGCTCCTGGCGCCGCTCCGGTGAGGTGTGGAACGGCCCTTTGTTTCTTGTAGTTCGTTTACGAGAGCATTTGTGCAACCAGACCTCATTTGAGTTTAGCATATCTGTTAATTTACTATAGCCCATAGACAAATTTCATCTATTGATATCGATAAAATGTCAGAAGGGATCGCAGCACTATTAAATTTATATTGGTCTATGTATGGTATGTTATTGGTATGTACGCTCTATTAACATAGTAATACTTAAATGCTTTAGTCCTTGTTATGAGACGTAAGTAGTGTCTTTTTGAATATTTATTTTTTGTTAAGTACTTATATTAAATTCATTAAAAACAATTTTTCTGGTGCCAAAATGATTTTATTTTGTTTGGATTAGACATAGTATTACTATAGCTCGTAAATCAGTACTAAACTACAAACGTCAACGGGAGCGTTCGGCGGTGTTGGGCTAGACGTCACAGCAGCAAGCGCCGGCCGGCGCAATCTCGCCGAGCACGTGCTTTCAAAATTCAATATCTCCAAAACTATTGAATGTATCGAAATATTTTTTTACACATATTTTTTATTTTCAATAGAGAATATGGAGAGCTAAAAATTTAAAATAGGTAACATTCTTTAATCACCTCTTAGTGGAGTGTGTCAGGAATAAGTCTGTAAGAAGTTATTTTTTAGATAAATATAATTACGTCGTACGGTATCGACGATGGTTTTTCGGTATGGTGGCCACCACTTCTGGATTCCACTGACCTTACCATCAGCCGGGGTGGAGTCACTTTGGAAGGTTCTATGAAATAAATGAAGATGAAAAAATTAAAGGTTTTATGGAATTGCAAGCATGAACCTTCGTCAGCATATCAGTTATATACAATACCAAAATTACAAATTTTGTTATTTTCAGTAATTGGGTTTAAATAAATAAACCAATTCATAAATTATTAAAGTCTGTATGAAAATCCGTTTGTTTTGAAGTTAGTTCTATAAAATTATAGCTTGTATTAAACAAAACAAACACGTCTTTCGATCAAGTACAGGTACCTGCATTCTAAATGTAAACTTTGTTCACTAGCCGCAACTTAGTCAAATAATTCCTTTTGGAAGTAGCCTATTTCCAGCTATAAATATACATATAGGCATATATATAACTGACTAGCTGTTGCCCGCGACTTCGTTCGCGTGAAAATTCAGATGGGTGCCTCTATGAGAATCTTGCGTGTCTGATTTTATGGCAATCGTACATTGTATCAGTATTAGTATCCGTCTCTATGGCGAATCCAGTTTAAACCCGCTACCGCTAAAACTGACAAACCACTTTCACACAAACTTGCGACTCATATTTCCCATTTAATAAGGGTGGTTTCTGAATATTAAAAAAAGAGTATTTTCTAGTAATTTGGTAATCCTACTATAAAAACTATTGAAGTTTCATACAAACTTTGCCACCCCTTTACACCCCTTAAGGGGATGGATTTCGCAAAATTCCGTCTAAGTGAGCACCTATATCCTAATAGGAATGACAATGCAAAGTTTGAGATTCCTAGCACTTGTTGTTGCTGAGATTTCGTGATAAGTGAGTGAGTGACCTTTTGCTTTTATGTATGTAGATAGCTTTTGCCCGCGGCTTCGCTCGCGTGAATGTCGTTTTTTCCCAATAGACATTTTTATATTGTTTAAATACTGTTTTTCATACAATTTTAATCTCCCATTCATACAAATCCTCTTTCACCTACCTAAAGATATCCCTCGTAAAAACAATATACATTACACAAAGGCAAATTTTCACTACAATAACTTTTCCCTTCCCCTTCTTCCCTATTGCACTTTTTCTCCACTCTCCACAGTTTCCTCCTTCCTCTCCTCCCCTCCCCCTTCTCCTCTTCACCTTCTTCAGCATCCCTTGCCCCTCCTCCAGCATCTCTTGCCCTTTTCTCCACTTCCCTCTACCTTGCCTCCTCGCTTTCCCCTCCCTTTCCCCTTCCTTCTCCTTCCATTTCCTCCTTTTCTCTCCAACCCCATCGCTTCCTATCCCTTCCCCTCCCTTTTTCCACCATTCGAGAACTCCTTTCTTGCCGCGTTCCTTCCCCCTCCCTTCCTCTACCGTCTCCCTCACTTTCCGCTCATTCACCCCTCACTCCCCCTCACTTCCCCCTCACTGCTCCCTCACTCTCCCTCACTTCCCCTGAATTTCCCCTCACTTCCCACTCACTTCCCCGTTACTTCTCCGTCACTTTGCCCTCACTTCCCATCACTTTCCTCTTACTTTCCTTTAACATTCCCCTCACTTTCCCCTTACTTCTCCCTCACTTCTCCCTGGCTTTCCCCTGACTTCCCTCTGACTTCTCTCTGACTTTCCCTTCACTTCTACCGCATTTCCCCCACACTTTCTCTTCACTTGCCCATCACTTTCCTCTCACTTCCCCATCACTTCCCTCCCCTTTTTCCCTCCCTTCCTCCTTCTCCTCAATTCCACCTTTTCCTCCCTCCTTGCCCTCCCTCCCCCTCCCTGTAAATTTCAAGTCGCTAGCTTCAAAAGCTAAAGATCTTTGTATAGAATATTTCATCCCTAATTTCACCCCTCTAAATCCACCCCATGTTAAAATAAAATTATAAGGATATTTTTTATTTAAATAGAAGTATTCCAAAACAAAATTATAAAACTGTAAATTAAAAATGAATTCATACATTCATACAATCGATTTCATCCCTTTTTTAGGACATCACACACTTAGGAATTAAATTTTAAAAAACCCTTTTTTAGTACAACCTCTAGACATTTAGACAAACACACCCTCAAAATTTCAAGTCACTACGACCAGCAGTTTAGGCTGTGCGTTGTCTGTTAGTCAGTCAGTCAGTCAGTCAGGACAAAGCCTTACATAATATGTATGGGTGTATGGGTGTAGGGATTAGACGTATGGCCATCGGGGATCAAAGCATACAGGCTGCTAGGAATGCTAACTCGTGATAGAGCCACATAAAGCTGACCGTGCGAAAAACAGCTAATACTTAGATCCACGCCCACAACTTTTAGTTGTGTCTGACCTTGGGATTTATTAATTATCATCGCAAAACATAGGCTCACTGGAAACTGGACTCATTTAAAACTAAAAGGAATATTGTTTAGAATGAGAGGAATCCGAAAAATAAAAACGCTATCAGCTATTCCGAAAATATTGTTAAAGTCTCTGTTTCTATCAGATTTTGTAGTAAATTAACATATTTAATGTTCGTCGTGATTCTTTAAATTGGCATAACTTTTTTATTTATGAACCGATTGACATGAAACAAACACTAAATGTTAAGTGAAGCTTACCACAATGTATTAGTGAAAACCATATCTAAATTAGCGTGAACAAACGCACAGACAAACAGACAAACAGACAAACAGACAAAAATTGTAACAATCATTGTTTTGGGTTCTATTTGCGTTGATAAAGGCCCCAATAATTTTTTTTTTTCATACATCTTCCATGTACAGACAGCGACCGGTTACATTTTTATTATATGTATAGATGATGATACCTATACATGTAAAATTAATTTAATGACGATACGTACGACGAACGTAATGACGATGACGTGTAAATAGACAATGTACTAAGTACCTACAATATTTTATTAAACGTTGTGTAATCACAGGAGAATACCTGCACAACTTCTAAAACCGTGGCTCTTTGAATAAGATATAAAAGCCACAAAGCACTGGGCTGAGTCATTATTTAACTGAAGCTCAACAAAAGTAGTACATCACTAGTCTACTAGTCTCTTCAAATATGAATACAAAAATGTGTGTGGCATTTGCTTTCGTTTTAATGTAGGTTGGTAGCATTGACGGTAGAGTGATCAAACCAACGGCTAAAAGAATGGAAGTGGCATTACCACCAGAGGGACTCACTATGGATTTTCTTGTGAAGAATCGTAACACTCAACTACCGATTGGAAAAGTGAAAATTGATATTAATAAACAAAATAAAAAAGTGGTACTGAATGATTTCTGATCCTCTACCTGATTTTGTACCGTTTGTTGGAAGCTGTAATGGTATTGTTGTTGTCTACGTGTCCAGAAGGCTACAAAAAAACACCGGTGGATTCTGTTTCATGAAGATTATAATTATTAAATGGAGTTTGAATAAGAAAGTACAATATGTGATGTGTACAAGACTGACTTTAGTATAGTATAGTATAAGTTAGCCAAAGGTGTATTGATATTTTTAAGCGACTTCAAAAAAGGAGGAGGTTTCTCAATTCGACCGTATATTTTGTTTTTTTATGTGTGTTCGCGGATAACTCCGTCGTTTATAACCCGATTTTGATGATTTTTTTTTGTTGGCAAGTAGATTTCCCAAGGGTGGTACCATGATAAGGAAACCAGGATCTGATGATGGAATCCCAGAGAAATCGAGAGGAACTTTCGAAAATCGTACTGGCGACTAGTGCATTTGTTATGTTTTTCATAAAGTAATTTAAGCCACTACTGTTTAGTGAAGGTTTGGAGTCGATTTGATGATGGAGCACAAAGACAGTCAAGAGAACTCCTCAACGATTTACAGCAATTTCTTGGTGTTTGGACTTAATTCGTTTCTAATGATAAGAACTTTGCTCCCATATGGGTTATAAGTGCCATTACAGGTGACCATAGACAGTCGACGGAATTCCTCAACAGCAGTCATGTCGGGCTTACTTCATACGGTTCAATATGCCAAAATGTTTAGTGTGTACAAAAATAATAGGTACCTAAGTAAGATTTTGGTCTACCGATCACTAAAAATTTAAAAATAAAATAATTTTTAACAAAAAGAAAACTGACTTCAAACAGGAAGGAAACTAAAAAGTAAAAAAAAATTTACATAGCACAAAGTAATTCGTATTTTGATTTAGTTAATCAGAAATAATTAAATAAGTATTTTATAATTTTGCAATTTAAACTAATTAAGAAGGTAGCACAAAAGTAGTCAGTGGATCAATTCAAGGGTTCAACAAATTAGAAGTTATCGAAGAATTACCATTATACCTTATTTCTTTAACTATCAAAGAGATAAAAAAAAAGATTACTTGAAGTATACGTCACAACCAGACGACTGAATACATCACCACACATATGTACCAATAAAATCATCGACAAAATAAATTAATGAATAGAAAAAAAATATTATGTGATTTTTTTTTTATATTTTTTTAACCTAATTACCCTCCTTGACTGTGTCAGTCGGGAAAAAAGTAGACCGATAAATATTTTACTAAATGCTCTAACAATTTAGAGCAAAATGCACAATTCACTTCATTTTTATTTGAACAAACAATACAAAAAAACCTTAACATTCATTTCACTTTTGCTTCGATATATTATGTATATACACATAACAGCTATTTGTATGATAATTATTAATTAATTTATAAGTTACGCATTCACGTTTCGTCTCGTATAATTATATCTGAATTTGAATTCAATAATCATCGTTGTCATTATTGTTATTATTCTTGAAACATAAACCACCAGTTAGCAAGTAGTCCACTGGATATGTGCCCACTGTCAAAGGATATCGATTTTCAATACTAGATAATACATCTGAAAACAATCAGGAATCATTGATTAAAACACTTTCTTATTCTGTTCATTGATGTCGATATTCACTTTTGCAATCGGTTGTTTAGTTCCACTATTTTTAACGAAGAAATCCATAATGATTCCTTCAGGAGGTAATTCAGCTTCCATTTGTTCAATCTTTGAAGCAGTTAGTTTGAGTGCACCCACATCAATACTGGCCATTAGCATCAGACTCAACGCAATCATCACACACATTAACTTTATTGATTTGATGATACTAGACAGATATTGAACTGCGCTTAACGAGTGAGTCAGATCAAACACTTTGTTGTTTTTATGTATATTGAGTCAAAGATTTCTGTATAATTTTAGCGTTTTCCATATATAGCAGAACAATATAGATCCAGTATGACGCCACTATAGAGTCCCGAATGTATAAGTACTTTATAGTAAAATATTGTAGTTTATACAATTTTAAGACGAGATTACCATTTTAAGCCATTTCTTTAATGGAGTGTCAGTGGTTGACCATCGGAAAGTCATAATGACTCCATTTCGTTAATAGATTCCCAAACTTGTCAATCTTAACCATTATGAGGTCAACGATCGAGCATGCTGACACCATAGCAGACTCGGACCCCTGGTACTAAGTATGATTGCGTTTCTTGATTTTCATCATACTGTACATAAAATATTTAATATTGATTGAAATTAAAATTTCAGTATTAAATATTTTGTTTATTGGAAGAACATATTATTTCTTACATGAAATCTATTAATCATATTGTATCTTTACAGAGGGTTTTTTTTACTGTAAACCACCCCAGCGTCATTTATTGAACAATAGTTTTAGTTATAAACATTGTATCTACAAGTTTATTTCGATTACAGTTTTACCCTACCTAGAATACAAAGTATTCTTAAAGTTATCTGTACTTTTCTTCTACATTTGATCACGCTATGGAATTTATTTAAGTCGCTCTGACCTGGAACTGCCAACTCCAAAAAGTTGTTTCACTACCTACTTTACTATACGCATTTAATAAAAACTTGGAGAATATTATATTAATCGGTGTCATGTGTCACAGTTCAATACACTAGCATCGTTACAAAATGAATCATTTACATCCTTCGAGGATAATTCTCTGTGACTATTCATCATTACCTACTCATTCATGACGTCAGCATTGCAATTAGTATAAAGTACTTGCTGTACCAATAATTTGTTAAAGTCCTTCTAGGACCGGCGATCATTCCATACTACAATTATTGTGCCGGACGGGCGGCAATCGAACCCAACACGAATGTGTTGTGCAAATCTGTGAACGACCCGTTGACGTCCTACAACTATAGGTTTCGGATACAGCGCTGTTCTTCGAAGACGTCGTGTAGGGCTTCACTATAGGGCCATACTGAAGTAAAACAAACGGTCTTGGTTATTGAACCAAGACCGTTTGTTTGCATTGGCTTGAGGTGTTCTGCTTAGGCCATTAGGTGTTGAGGCTTGAAGAGTCTTCTATGGGTTACCGATTATCAGTGAACATTTGTGCCTGCGCGCGCGCGTTTATATACCTCTAAACTTTACCATAACGAGAGCCGTTTGCAAAACACCTCGTACAAGTTTTATTTTCATTACCCAAACATTACATTTTTGGCTATAACTACATCATTTTTAGCAATACAGTAATTATCTAGGTACCGTTAGGTAGGTGTCGATGATACCTAACATGAAATATCTATACTATAAATCTAAACTTTACGATTACCTAGATATCGTAGCATAAACCTAAAATTCTAGTGCCTCCTAGACGTACTATGAAATTTATCTGTTTATACTATCTAAACTACTAAACCTATTTTGATACGTTTTCATGTACATCTAGGGGACACTATTCTCTAAAATAAAACACCAAAGTAACTATTCTTTATTGAATAAAACCTAATTTAAGTTATAGACCAAACTGTGACCTAAACAAAAAAATATAATTTTGTTTCTACTATAACTTATGAACTAATTGTTTTATCAAAAAAGTAAATACATATTCGTGATTAGAACACTAAGGAGCACAATAAAAAGATTGATTCTAAACATTATAAATCTAGATTTTAAATTAGCACTAAATAATTTCACTATTTATAGGGTAAAAAAAAAATAGTTCGCTACGTACGACACTAACTTTTAGTAATGGCGGTAGATGAACGATGTTTTCGTTCTCGCTCACATATAAAAACGAGTGGCACTTAAAATCACTGTCATTAAATGTTATGCTGGCACACGCGCACAATGTTTTTTAGTTTTTTAATTTATCTAGGTACTGTCTATCACTGTATGCACTATTTTAAACACTATTTAATACTATTTTCACAGCTGTCGCCAACAATTATGTATGTGAACATTACTCTGTGCCTGGCGTTGTTCGTCTGTATTGACGCTCACGTAATTAGACCTAATCAAAGAACACTCACGAAGTACAACATCAACCTAATACCATGAAGAAAGAAGCTATTGATCTGTACAATGTTGTGGACACTTCTGAAGAGCTACAAAACGTATCAGAAAAAACTCTTGAAGCCGTGACGGATAATGAATCTTTGTTTGAAGATCGTGCTGGCGTTATTCTTAGCAACTGTCCTCTGGGCTTAACAAGACACGGTAGTTTTTGTATACCTGATGACTACTAAAACACTATAATTGCAAAGATGATATCTTTTGTTTCATCTCTTTTATTACTGACTGCTGACTACTAAAGAGATTTTTAATTGAACTTCACTTCTAACAATTTTCTTCAAACGACCTCAAAATCGTTATAATATTATTATCTCTTTAGTAGTCAGCAGTCAGTAATAAAAGAGGTGAAACAAAAGATATCATCTTTGCATCAAAGGAAGAGAAATTCATAAAGAACATTTTCATCTAATCAGTGTGTCTCTCAATTCAGTTGTATTGTATTTATTAATAAATTAATAATAAATCATTAAATATGTAGTCTGTTTTTTTTAATATCCTAATTTTGAAGTCCAATAGAGAGCTGTGCAGCAATAAGGAGAAGACCTTTGCCCAGCTTTGCTTTTACGGTAGTAGATCTCATTTTAGTAGATTTCTGCATAATTGGGCCTGATCGACCGGGGAAGTACTACCCTCTTATAGAAGATCGACGTAAGAGTAGTAGTATCCGTACGCGTTTCGCTCGGTGAGTGAAAGCGCCGAAGGCCCAAAAAAAAAAAAATAGAGACTAAGTCTGGAATAAATAATGAAATGTTCTGCTTCAACAGCTACGTATCATCAGTTCTGTGCGCAAAAAGCCATAAACAAGTTCCAATTACAAATAGGTACGTAATAAATGACGACGACGATGTCAATTTACGGTAGTTGTAAAAGAATATTCCGTCTTCGTACTCACATATTGCTATACTTAACATGAATAATTTGGCGAGTAGATTGACAATAATGACGTTTCAGTCATTCAAGGCAATATCTAATCCTTGTCTAATTGGTATACAAGGAAAAAAAATGTAATTTATTGATCCAATAATATAGTTTATTCGACTAAAATATGTAAGTAATTAGTATATTGTAACTAGACAGGGTCCTCCGAGACTGATTTAAGCAATCAAGATCGATTTAATTACTGCAATTCTCACAGTAAAAGGGTAAATACATATCCCTCCGTTTGGCTTTGCCGTAGTCGGGTAAAAATACTGTTTTACCAACATTAGGTACAACCATGCAATTCTTAAGTCTTTAGGCCTTTAACTTTATTAAAGTAAATGAATCATTTTCATTTTAGTTTGTGTTACATTAAAATTTTATTCCACTCGTAAATTTTACTTCTGGGTAACGCAGCTACGTTCATAGATTACGCGTAGAAGGAATTTTATGCAAACCACGACGTTAGCTGTTCAAAAGTAATGACAGTGACAATGACAGCACTGACATGGCTTATTTCCCCCCTCTAAGATGTTCTCGTTTATAGCACTTCATTAATAGTTTTGCTGAATCTCGATGGATCGTACTTAACCATACTTACCTAGTTTTTGTTAGCAAAACCACGCACAAATATTACGAATATAGAACCGTTAAAAACGTTATTTGTGAAATGCCTCGTACTTAATGATCCTTGTTCTTAAGTTCTCAAAAATAATAACGCGTTTTTTGTAGTGCGGATCACTACAAAAAACCCAGTTTATTGGAATTTGCGTAGAGACAAAATATGACAGAAATGGTAACCTGGTTCAGCTTGCATTCGTGTTATTTATACAAATGCCTGATAATTTTACTTTTATAGAATGAATAGTAAAGTTAAAAATGTTTAGATTATTTCAGTGAATTTGTCTAAGTATCCTATAATAAATGTACTTAATAATAACATACAATATTTTAATAGTAAGTACATGAGTGCCTTCCATAGTTATTTATGATTTACTTATTATCCAGCATATTATTGCTACAAATAAACAGGAAAATAATCAAAAGGATAATGTCTTTTCTCGCGAACTAGGTATAAAATTTATATTGTTTCATTTATTATTATGACTAACCATTTCAATTTACGTCATAATACCAGTATAAAAGGTTCAGATGTATCTAGCATGTTTCATTCGAACTCATCACTGAGCTTGCACTCATTACTGCTTCCACACATTAATATTACAATTATGTATTCAAATATGTGTGCGAAGATAGTTTTGATCCTGGCATACTTCGCATGTATCAACGCTCACCTAATCAGATACAAACAAGTACCACTGAAAGAGGACAAGACTTTGGACAACGCCGTATTTACCACGCCTGAAGAGACAGATAAATCAGTCGAAAGTGCTCGTGTATCTCTTCTAGACGTCGAACATCAAGTTCTGGAATCTTTTGGGCAAACAACAAAGACAGTGATAAAAGGAGAAGATCAACCAATTTCAACTCTGGAAAACGATATCAATGAACAGGACGCAATCACTTTGAACGAAGAAACAAATGAAACTTCTGTTATGGAACATGATTTTGAAGACCGCATTAGTATTACTGGTGGTGGCAAATGCGCGATTGGCTTCGAGCTACATAGTGGAATATGTATTCCTACTGACTACTGATCTGATAAATTTAAAACATGAACAACGTTTGTGTGGTCGTTTGAATTTGTCCAGTGCATAGTCAAATGAAGTTAATAATCAACTTATTTGAGCTAACAATATCTGCTTGAATCTAAATAAGCCTTAATATCAGCTAGTCAGAGCTCTCTAACACTATCGTCTTGCCATCTATTGGTATAACAACTTTGTTGAGTGATGTAAAATGGTATTTCAATATTGTCCAACATAATAAAGTGATATACTGTTTAAATTTCATGTTTTATTTTCGCATAATTTCTTGTATTAATTATCTAGGCGAATTTTACAACTTTCACTTTCAAGACTAACCTCTTATGTCTTTTAAACTAACTCTTGATTAAAATTTTATTAACAAATGGAAATAGTCTGTTATGTCTGCATTACAGGTTTATTGCGTAATTCTCTTTCTAACAAAAATACTCGACAAAGAAACAATTAAGTATTTTAGTCCCTGTATAACATTTTATAAATTCACACATTAAATAATACAATACGGTCGTTGATCCACACTGCTTTTAGCATGAATGAATGAAATGATAAATTGTTGTTTTCCTCGGGAATCATACCGATTTTCGGGATAAAAAGTATCGTCCTTGGCACCGAATCTATGTACATACAAGTTTTAATCGTAATCAGTTCCACCATTTAGGCGCTGAGTGGTAACAAACACTTACACACACACACATACACATATACAGACTTTTGCATTTATAATATTAATATATATAATATACAAAATAGTTTCGCTATTAATAGATGCACTGAACTGCACTTAGCACACTCTTTTATGCTCGTGTTAAATGTTTTAAATACGGCGTCATAATTAGTATGTACCTACACGAGGAAACTGCATGTTAACCACTGGTTATTGGTATGTATGAAGACTGTATAGCGGGCATTTGCTTAATAATGGTGATATTACGCATTGCGATGATATTATTGTCCTCAAAGCAAAATCGTAACTTATGCGTTATTTACTATTCTAACCATTACAACCCGTATTGGATGGCAATTTTTATTCTCAGAAACGGAAAAGCTTGCCTATTTAACGTGAAGCATCTGATTCTATCAATCATTTTGTTTTTTTTTAATACGTATACAGAAGCCAAAATAATATTATTTGTACCACATGGAGTCTCAGTAAGTCAACTTCGAAATAGACAAATTCAAAACTTTGCGGCTGAAACACCTGTGGTCAAAAGAGTTTTAGAGAGATATCGATGTTTTCGTGGTAGGCCACACAACACCGCGCAGCGAAATATGACGGCGAAATAATTCATGTTAATTAGTTTTAGTTTATATAAAATAGCTGTTGCCCGCGACTTCGTTCGCGTGAAAATTCAGATGTGTGCCTGTATAAGAATATTTCTTACCTAATCTTACGGCAATCGTACATTGTATAGGTAATAAATATCAGTATAATCTGTCTCTAAGGCGAATCCGATTTAAATCTATTCACCCGCTACCTAAGCAGACGAAATTTTGCGATATTTAACGAAACTTGCCACTCCTATTTTCCCACTTAATAAGAATAGTTCCTAGTTTGAAAATCGTATTATCAAAACTCCCGTTTAAATACTATAGAAGCTTTATACAAATTTTGTTCCCCTTTATACTCCAGGGAAATGAATTTCGCAAAATCCCGTCTTTGAGAGCACCTATTTCCAAAGTTTGAAACTCCTAGCACTTGTAGTTTCTGAGATTTCGTGATGAGTGAGTGAGTGAGTGACCTTTCGTTTTTATATTATATGTATAGCTTCTGCCCGCGGCTTCGCTCGCATGAATATAGTTTCTCCAATGGACATTTTAATATTGTTTAAATACTGTTTTGCATACTATTTCTAATCTCACTCTCTAACCTAAAGATATCCCCCGTAAAACAATATACAATACACAAAGGCAAATTTTCACTACAATAACTTTCCCCTTTCCCTCATTTCCTCTCTCCCTTTTCCCCCTTCCCCTCCCTTCCCCTCCCGTCCCCTCCCGTCTCCCTCCCATCTCCCTCACTTTCCCCACACTTCCCCTCACTTTCCCTCACTTCCCACTCACTCACCCCTCACTTACCACTCACTGACTCCTCACTTCCCTCACTTTCCCTTACGTCCCCCTCACATTCCCCTCACTTACCTCTCACTTGCCCTTCACTTGCCCCTCACTTACTGCCTCCGCACATCCCCTGAGTTCCCTTTTTCTTTTCTTTTTTTTACACAACGCTATCTAGTCCCAAAGTAAGCATATTATATGCTTGTATTATGGGTTCTAGAATACGGATAAACATACTTATATACTTTTATTTTTGTAAATACATACACATTAGACATAGAAACACCCAGCCCAATGCAAATAGACATTCATTCTACAAATATTTGCACTGAATACACAGTACCACCGAAAAACAGAGGCAGTCGATTTCGCCCTGACTTACCCCCGCACTTTCCCGACACTTCTCCCTTCCTTTCCTCTTCCTCCCCCTCCCTTCCCCCTCCCTCCAAATTTCAAGTCGCCAACTTCAAAAGCAAAGATCTTTCCATACAATATTTCATCCTTTATTTCACCCCTATGAATCCACCCCAGTTAAAAAAAAGTATGAGGGTATTTTTTATTTAAATAAAAGTATTCCAAAACAAAATTTCAAAGCTGTAAGTTAAAAAATGAAGACGTTTCATACAATCGTTTTCATCCCTTTTCATACACTTAAGGGTTGAATTTTTAAAAACCCTTTCTTAGTATACTTCTAGACATTAAGACAAACACACCCTCCAAATTTCAAGTCACTACGACCAGCGGTTTAGGCTGTACGTTGTCTGTCAGTCAGTCAGTCAGTCAGGACAAAGTCTTTTATAATATGTATGGATGTATGGGTTAGACGTATAGCCATCAGGGATCAAAGCATACAGGCTGCTAGGAATGCTAACACGTGATAGAGCCACATAAAGCTGACCGTGCGAAAAACAGCTAATACTTAGATCCACATCCACAACTTTTAGTGTCTTACCTTGGGCTTTATTAATTAGTCATTGCAAAACATAGGCTCACTGCAAACTGGACTCGTTTAAAACTAAACATAAGATTGTTTAGAATGAGCGGAATCCGAAAAATAAAAACGCTATCAGCTATTCCGTAACCTGTTAAAGTCTCTGTTTCTATCAGATTTCGTAGTAAATTAACAAATGTTCGACGTGATTCTTTAAATTGGCATAACTTTTTTATTTATAAACCGATTGACATGAAACAAACACTAAATGATAAGTGAAGCTTACCACAATGTATCAGTGAAAACCATATTTAAATCGGTTAAGCCGTTTTTGAGATTAGCGTGAACAAACAGACAAACAGACAAAAATTTTAACAATCATTGTTTTGGGTTCTATTTGCGTTTATAAAGGTCCCAATAATATTTTTTCTCATATATCTTCCATGTACAGACAGCGACCGGTTACATTTTTATTAGGTATATGTATAGATATGTATTAGTTTATAATTTTTCTTATGTATGTATTGGCATGTTATGGGCCTTAGATGCCTGAAATAAATGATTTATTATTATTATTATTATTATTATTAATAAAGTATTTTATTAAATGTAAATTTAAGAATATTTTATTCGTACAGTTTATAGAAATTACAGTTAACAGCAATTGAATATGCGAATATAAGAATAAAATACGGTTACAAAATAAACACAAGAGAGATATAGAAAATTTTAAAAACAAAGAGCAAGTTATGACAATAAAGACATCGCGCAGGTCTGCACGATTTTCATGACTAATGAAATGACTATGATTATTATTTTAGTTGAACCAAATCTGAACCAGATCACAACCAGAGAGCAATGAAAGAATAAAGTGAAGCAGCACTCTACTTAATGTCAATTATAGTAAGATGCCAAAATTAGGATAACAAGATCCATCATATTTGGTAAAACCTATTGGACAAGGACCATCATTGTTATTTACGATAGGTGCACTACTATACTTCTTCTTTCTACTTTCAATTTCTTTCTTATGCGGGGTAGGATTGGATTCTTCTTCCATTGACATTATCACTTCTTTAGTTTCTTTATCCACCTCAAAGAGCAATTTGGAAAAGAGAATCTTGTTGTTGTTCTTATTCTTCACTAGCATTTCTACGCTTATGCCTGGGGATATCGATCGCAGTTTTGTTCGCCATGGCTGATCTATGGAACTGTTTACACTAAAAAGCAGAAACAGCAACAAAGCAATCTTTATATACATATCTGCTACTGATATTATTATATCTTGATCTCTTGAACGTTGAATGGCGATTGTGGGTCAAGACTAGCTTCAGACAGTTTTTATACTGTGCTTGTCTGACATATGCAACAATTTGTAAACAGCAACTCTACATTCAATTGAGTTATAATACATATCTTAGATAAGTAAGTATTATGGATATATTTATTGAATGTTCCAAATGTAGAGTTAAATAGATAAATGTATTTTTGCTATGATTTAATCTTCTGTTTATATTTTTATCTGCCATAAATGCATATCTGTTTTGTATCATAAGGCGGCATCCTTAAATAAATGTTTAAGTTGCTTTCTTAACGTAAGGCACTAACGGTGTTTTAGGAAACTTATTTGTCAAATAGCATGTAATTATTGTTGCCATACACAAAAATAAACACTCTAAGAGAGAGGACCACCGAATAATATGACGGCGAGTGAGTAGGTATGCAATACAAGGAATCTGAAAATATTTGTATTGCATTGTTAGTGATCTGGTATTCTTAAAAACTGCCCGAAATATACCACAAAAAATTAAAGTTGTAGGTTTGGAGATTCAGATTTCTACTGCCCCATACCAAAATCTAACAGGCGGTGTATGTACCTACCTACATTACATTGTTTAAGTAACGAATACTAAACAAATGCTATGTCTAGGAATTTTATTATACCTACTATTTTATAAATACTTATTCAATATATTCACATTTGTGATTATTCTATGAAATATTTGCATTGCATAAGAATGTTTAAGTTTTAGAAAAATATATAAGTAGGTTCTTTGCCTTGTGGTATTTACACAAGTCATGAATCTTATATTAGAGTTGTCGTTTGTAGTGTTTCTCCATCGTTTCATAGCACACCATTTTCCAGATAAAATGTAAAAATCTGTTATTAATTTAGTTTTTTGGACCACGTGTTTTGGCTTTTAAGTCGAGTTCGAGTTGTTATCAGTTTTTTGTATATGTTAATATCGACTGAATGTACTTGATGAGTGTGATTGCAAACAAACTATAAAGTAAGATTTTGTAATATTTATCATAAAAAAACAGTTAAGTTTGAAATATAACATTACACAAAAAGGTGTGCCAATGTATAGACGCAGACATTATCAAATTTTAGGAACAATATGGGTCATTTTGTTATGTATTATTAATGATACTAATGATAATCTATTATTATAATAATAATGTATGTCGAATATCCTTTTTTTTATTTATTGCCTACAGTGGCAGACGAGCCAACAGCCCACCTGATGGTAAGTGGTAACTGTCGCTCATAGACTTCTGCAATGCCAGGGGCTCCACGAAGCCGCTGCCTACCGTGATATTAATGCTCTCTTTAAACCTCGTTTGAATAAGGACATGTCATAGCGCTCGGGAAACACCGCAGCTGGTAGTTCGTTCCAGAGCCTGCGCGTACGTGAGAGAAATGAACGCTGAAAACGAACCGTGCTAGACGAGATCGTCTCCAGGTAGTATGGATGAACTTTGCTGCGATGTCGAGTGGTGCGAGGATAGAAAGGAGGATGGCACCAAGTCAAACAGTTCCTAAGAGCACTCCCCGTTAAACATACGATAGAGCACGCATAGAGAGCCAAAGTCCTTCCGCTGCTCCAGTGACTCCAATTTGTCTGTGAGATTGGGATCGTCGACGATTCGAATAGCTCGCCATTGGAGGGAGTCAAGTGTGTCGAGCTGGTATTTGGGGGCTCCTGCCCACAGGTGAGAACAGTACTTCACAATGAAACAACTGGATTTTAATTAAAAAATCTGCTTCACACCAATATACTAAGCTTATCTTATTTAAAGGCTGAGGTTGTTCCTTTTGAACCGGATCACTTTGACTCTTTAGGATATTTTATCCCAGACTTCTCTGTTTTACTCTTATTTCTTTATATCCTGACATTAGCATCACGTCTGCGAAAGTTATTATAACCTTCTTAGGGAACAACTTGAAGTGCTTTGGTTCTGGATATGAGACTCACAATATGATATTTATTTTGCAGCTGACGCTTTATATTCTCCTAGTAGATGGAGCATTGTCTTGTCTTCCTCTCCACAGACTCTGCATGCTTGACAGGGCTAGTTATAGAGGTACTACTGCGCTTTCGTAATTTGTCCATTCTACTTTTTTCTATACTGTGTAAATGAGTATCGTGACCTATATATCATTTATTTCTGTTACTATCCTCATACTTGTTACACCTATATTTTTAGAGTTAGTTGGCCACACAAATTTGTATTTATTATTATTATTACTTGAACTTAACTCTAAACGCAATATAGGTCAGAACACTTCATCCAGTCGCATTTCAAATTACGTTTTATTGTAACAAGGGTCTTTCGAAAGTCTGCTTAATTGCAGATCCTAGTAGTAATCACCAGATCTTCTTCAGATGCTGAACTTGTTACTTAAGCACTGTAGCCGTAGACACAAAATATTTTTTTTATTTTTAGTCGTATATTAAAAATTTAAAATCAAGTAAATTTCAAATCTTTTGTTTGCCTGTTCATTGTTACCTCTGTAACCTTCATGTATATAATGTGTAACTTAATTTTGCCTTTTTCCTTATCTGTATTAGGTATGTAACTAAGTTTCAGTACACAAAATGCTTATAAATTATTATTTCATTGATTTTTGCTTGTTTGTATTAATTATTATTTTAACTTCTTCTTGCTGCAGTGTTAATTTTTTATAGCTTTATTTGTTCTTTCTTTCTGTTGTAATATATCAAAATTGGTTAAATTGTCGCCTTACCTTCATAATATTTTATACTGTTAAATATGTAGGCATACAGTAGCCATCACGCCTGGCGAAGCCAAATGGACAGTCACTTTTTGAAGTAGGAGAGTCTTGTGATGCGATTACCTTCGCAGGCACTGTCAACGATAATCAATTTTGATTCTTATCAACGGTAAGTACTACCTTTGACATTGGGTTAGCAGGATCATTTTTATTTTTGATGATAATCTCCAAGGTTATATAGTTGCCTGTTAATGGTAGTTGTTGTTCTTGTATTAATTCACTTTGAATGCTGTTGAGCAGTAAGAGGCACAAAGCGATCTTCAAATACATTATTAATCGAACTATGAATTGATACCGTTTTAAATTATAACTTGTGAGTGCCTAACTGCTCATTGTCTTAAAGATTATATAGCCTAGCTCTGTTTATTTTTCAGGTTCCCACAGATGAATCATTAGGATAACAATAATAAAACAATTTGGACGAGAATTTTATGCACTGACTCGAATGTTTGTTTCAAATTTTTTCATGTTTTGAGGTATATTTTTTGAAACATAACGATATAGTTTATAATTAGCGATTATAATATGTCAATCTTAACCTAATTTCGAAAAAAGTTTTTACTGATATTCAAACCCTATTACGCTGGATCATTCTCGACTGATGAAGTCTGCGCTCCGACCTGCACCGATTCAGATCCAAAGCTCAGAGAGATTCGGACTCGAACTACTGAACCATTTTGAAAGCCTCGACGATTGTGCAATCAAAGCACTATACAAGAATATTATTATCAAACAAACAACAAATATAATTTTACCAAGATTAAAAAAAGAAAAGAAGAAAAAAGCAGAGACGTGGTTGTTTATTATTGGCCTTGTCAGAAGGCTCACAATCACTCAGAGGGCCATGGAGCGGGCTATAGTAGGATTGGATGTTGAAGTGTTTCTGCAAATTTAACAGGTCGCTTAGTTGTCAACATTATTGAGAAGGTGCATACGATTGTTGAATTTGTAACGGTGAAAAAGTGACATTGTTTTAAGTGTATTGGTTTTCACAATGAAGATTAAATGTTTGGGAACTGAAAATAATCGCGTATTTGAGAACCATAAATTTGCTACTGCTTGTTGATTTACCCAATTAATTTTTAATATCTTTATCATTATAGGTCATATAAGTCTTCACATCTCTTTTCCATTAACGCCGATGCGATAGTACGAAATATATAACGATATATATCAAATAAAAATACTCCTTTCGAGAGTACGATAATTCCTTAGTATTAGAAGAACAGTATTTTGTATGTAGTGGAAAATATATTCAAAAACATAATACTACCAAGAATTTAAATAAAAATTAACTACGTCACAACTAGTATATCAAATCAGAAGGAATATCCAATGTTCTAGTTGACCTCACGACCGCAAGTAACAAAATAGGTATGTCCCGTTGATGACTCATCAAAGTGTTCACCTTTAAAGAACAGATATATAAGCTAAAACAACTGCTTGTCACCTTCATTATCCAACCATCCTCTAAACACGATACGTTTGTGCAAATCAGAAAAATGAATAACAATTGCGCAGTTATAGCTTTATGTCTAGCGTTGCTCGTGTGTGTTAATGCTAAGACATATCCCGTGTCAACGCTGAAGAAAAACAATGGACAAGCGACAAAAATGGAGAAAGTCCGTGAATCTACGACCATCCTGCCGATCATCGAAGACCGTGTGGCCATCCGAGTGGGCTCCTGTCCACTAGGCTATATCAGACAAGGTGGTTTCTGTTTTCCTAGTGATTATTAACTCAATTTAATGTTAGATAAGTAGTTAAAAGTGTTTTAAAATTAATGTTCTATGTGCCATTTCATGTAGTTTTATCAGACTTGCTATTGCCTCGTTGAATGTCACTTCAGGAAAAACAAGTGTGGTTATGTTATCTTTAGGTAGTAATATATATATATATATATAGTATAGTTTTCTTAATAATAACGTTTTTTAACTACTAGTGCGTTCTAAAATTTTTTACAAGTTATTAGTTGAGGGAACCAAATTAGTTGTTTAGAGGGTGCTGTTCTGTGAGTGTTGAGTATTTACTTTGTGTTTCCTGAGAAATGAAGGTCATTGAAATAAATATTGGGATAATAATAAATTTTGTTCGACATAACATATTGTTTAAGTAATTTCGTTGTCATTGGTGTGTGCCTGCCTAAAGCCTGTGTATAAGGTAAAGATGCTGCCTGGTTAGGCTGCTTCAATATAAATCAGAAAGTACCTTTAAAGAAAACGTTAGTGTTTTGTTTCTTTAGGCAGAAGAAGTAGTCCCTAACAAAAATAAAATAGACACCTATTTACACATGCTATTGCTTTGTAATGCTAAATAGAGTAATAACGACCTAAATTAAGATATCACACAATCGGAGAATACCACTAAATAATTGAAAGTTTGAATGCGCTAGAATTATAATTAATAGTCTAATATTGACTTGTTAATTCGGTAATGAATAATCAAAGACTAGTTTAGAGTCTTTTAATAGAACGTCGGAAATAAATAATGTTACGGTCATATATCATATAGGAACTTGTTTGTATATTGATTAGAGGTATTGTGACGTACATCATGTTCTTGTGTCTTATTGTTCTATGGAAAATAAATTATGTTCTATTCTATGAAAGTAAATGTATTTACGTATAAAAACCTTCTTTAATTTTTCTCAAACCGGTAACATAACATATCATAAAAATAACAGAGGTCGAGACCAGACGATCATTGACTAACCAACCATCCGAAAATTTATTGCCTTTTGTCAATAGTTCTGTACGCTGTCACCCAACTATAGGTAATTACATTATTATAAAAATAGCCACGAACTATCACTATTACAAATACTATTTAAAATAATGATAAGACGAAGTTATACAACAAGGGTTTCACTCTTGAACCATTTCTCAGTGGAATTCGATAATAAAAAGCATTGTTTAACCGTTTCAATACACAGTCTTCATCCGATCACATCATAAACACCTCTTAGTTGATATACCATATTCGTTTAAGTGTTATAATGTATGCATATACGTGCACGAGGATAACTTTGAGCACGCGCATAAGTCGTAGCCTGAAAGATTGGTTTTTGTTGAAGTAAACGCACAAAAGGCTAAGAAACCTCAGTCGACTCTTAAAACCAACGAGAAATGTTACCCATTGTATTTTAAGACGAGATGAGCCTGTTCCAGCGCGAGGCTCGATAGTTAAAAAATGTATTATTACCGAAAAGGGGAACTGTCCAACAGGGTATACTAGAATAGGAGGATACTGTTTCTCCGATGATACTACTCAACCAACGTGACTCAAGTGATGCAGTACTAAGTTATATGGAAACTAAATGAGTCAATTTATTGTGATAAAGGTAATTGGAAATATGCATATGCTTTTGAGAGGACGCTTGTTTGAATTTTACCCACAATATTTTGTACTTGATCTTGTGATTTTATGAAATGAAAGAAGAGGTGCTACAAGATTTATTTAATGGTGTTGATCGACTTAAGCATTTACTTGAAACAGAATATCGAGCATTCGCCATTGTTCAATTCTCTTCTCTGTTCGTTTCTCAGAACAACAAGCGACAGCATAGAGCCAAACGTCAATACGAACATTTTCGCGATCATTCTAGCCAATAACGCTCTAGTACTCGTAAATGCACGTTATAAAAAAATCACAATAGATGATAGCGGAACGATGTCAAAGTTGCTTAATTTGGTAAAAAACTCCAAGCATTGTCCTTTCACTCAAATGCTCGCTAAAATACTCTCGTTTGTTATGCTCAAGATTGGCAAAATTTAAAAGCGCTTAACAACATAATATGAGCAAGCTAAAAGTCTAACTCTTTTGGTCGTATTCGTAAATGGTACTTGTGAACGTCATATAACTAAAATAAGATTTCAGCTAACAAGTAACTAGTAATATTTACAGCGCATATATTTTTAATCACCAGATATTTATAATCTTGTAAATGAGTAAGTAATCGCAATTTGTCAAAATAAGGCAAAAAACTATCGAATAAAAAATCCCATAAGTAGCGACTAAGTGTGCATGTAACGCCAGCAAGAAGAGATGGGGTATTTCCATAGTTCTAAGCCAGTGACTACCTACACGTACACACACATACGCACGTACACACACAAGGCAATGCCAAACGCGATATAAAGTGCATATTTAATGATTTCGTAATAGCCTTGATGTAGTGACGTAGCAATGCATTGAAAGGTTATGTTCGAATGTTAAAAGTATATTTCATGAAACATATAATGATATTTTATAAGTTTTGAGAATGCTAAATAGGGGCATGATAAAATTATTTATTTATAAATTATACTATGACTCTGCAAAGTGACTCAAAGGGTGATGAAGTGACGAATGTTAGATGTCTCCCTGCAAGATCGTATACAAACGATACCTAAATTTGCATGAGGACAAAAATCGCTCTACTGAAGTGACAATAGGCAGGACAGCATTCATGGTTATTGAGGCTGATAAGACCTGGAGTGGTGGCTACAAACTGGCAGACGCAACGTAGACAGACCGGTGACAAGGTGGACCGAGCGACGCTCTGATAAAGGTGACGTGCTACCAGACTCCATAAGTAAAGACTATATTATAAGGAAGTTTACCATAAAAGTTTAAGTTCCGTGAATTAGTTGTAGCTATAAAATACCTGTTTGTTGGGTAAATTATGCAAATGTTGCATCATATTGATAGCTGGGATCTCCCGCCTTAGCTTACATCAACACTGAGTCAATGTTGTAAAATAGCTTAAGTATGACAGAAACAGTAGCAACCTTAAAATTTAATTACAAGTTGATCGATAAATGGCAGACTCTTTTTGGTTTTCATACTAGCTTATTAAAACGGTTTTACTCTGGGTAAACTGGTAAGCAGTCAGTGTTCAAATATTAACAATTTTCTCAATACTTGACAGATGAACTACCTTGTACAAAGTAACTGAAGTGATCCTACAAGGGTGCAATTTTTCGTTTGAAGGTATACGGAAACCTATTAAGAAATACATTCTGCTTGCATTCTACTTACATTGAGTTTATTGTCAAATTTATATTAATATTAAAAATAAATATTGCCGACGGCGCAGAAAGTTTCTCCATTAGCAACCACAAGTAGAAATTAGAATAATATATAGATTATTACTTGATATTACTATTGACGTGTCAGTGACTGTGTCACATATTAAACTTTTTTATTACAATTGTGTCACAGTGTTTGCCATGTCATAAAGAATGTTGATTAGGTACACTCTAAATATAATTGTATCATTGTTTACGTACATAGGTACAGGTACGTACCAGTTAACCTATGTACCTAGGTATTACGTTAAAAGAGAGCTGAAAGGTTGAGAAGAACGGAATCTACTTGGATATTTCTTCAAAAAATGTTAAACTTATTATTAATTATTTTAGTTGTACCTACTTGTAGGTATTTCCCACATGGTCGCAAGCAAGGAAATTTCGCAATTCATCGTCACTATCATTATCGATAGCTGATCTTTTTTTTTGTTAACATTACCAGTATCGGAGAAAACTGTTCAATTTGCTTTTGGAAATATCGATATATTTTGAACATTACGCCAACATAGATATTGCACAATACCGAAGTATAAAACAGCACTACCTACATTTTATCCACATCTTTATTCTTTTTAGCAATTTTTAAGTATTATGACAAATTTATGTTGATTAATAATAATAAATTGACGTTAGGTAGGTATATAGATATTGATATTGCTCAACGTTACAATAATGAACAATGTGTACATTGCATACAACAAGACGAGCTGTACGGCTATGCAATTATTTTAATGTATTTGAAAATAGCATAGTTTATTTTATTACTGTGCTAATTAGATGTATAATTCAATAAGGACAATAATAATAATATGAATTTAAGTATAGCTTACCGATAGTAAACCGCAATTAACTGTATGTAATTTAAATACGAAATAATAAACAGATAGAATTGAACAACTAATTAGCCTCATACATAGACAAGCGTGTAAACTAATTATACATAGATTTAAACTAATACAAAACTAAGAATAGTTAGAAGCAGTTTATAGAATTCACATAAATGATACTTAAGTATAATATATGTCAGTAATATAATAATAATAATAATAATATATAATAATAATATTCTACCACTTGCACACAGCGCCATTTAGCCCCAAATTAAGCAATTATATTTGCTTGTATTATGGGTACTAAACAACTGATATACTACTTATATACTTTTTTTTTTTTGTAAATACATACATATTATAGATAAATTACACCCAGACACAGAACAAACAATCATGCTCATCACACAAAGGTTTGTCCTGGGTGCCTCCGGCTTAGCAGTCAGGGTCACTAACCACTAGACCAACAGGCCAGTCAATATAATATAATATAGATTTACATGATTATACAATACATAAAAATATACATAATTATATAAATAACACATATTTATTATATGTTTATGGATAATGTTAAGAGATAGTGTTCTCTCTCACGTTTTTTAGAGATAGTTTTGGAATCTCCTATGTTATACGGCAGAAAATTCCACAACTGAACTGCATAAACAGAAAGGAGTAGGAATAGAAATCAGTTCTAAGGTGGGATCTACACGGAGCATCGGAAGGGGAAGCAAAAGAAAAACGCTGTCGTAGATAGCCAGGATAAGTAGGATTAAAAAGTATATTAAAAATAGGCAAAATATTTGAGTGTTTATGCAAAGGCGAATAGGGAGCCACTTGAGTTCCATAAGGCAGTGGGAAACATGGTCGTACTTTCGCAGACCGAAAACAAGATGGATACATAAGTTTTGCAGGCGCTCAAGCTTAATTAAGAGCTCCTCAGTGGCATCCAGATAATAGGCATCGGCGTAATCTATTTATCGGCTGAATAATAGTGTGAGCTAAAGAAATTTTAGTTTTGAAAGGCAAGAAACTTTGGAGGCATTTTAAGAAGTGAAATCAAAAGTGCACCTTACGATTAATCTCGTTTACTTGTGCTCGCCACGAAAGATTACTGTCAATCAAGACACCAAGATTCGTAGCAGTATCAGTATAAGTGATGGTGCCTAAGGAGCACTACATATTGTTTTGACGCAACAGTATCATGCGTTAAATAATAAACAGATAGAATTGAACAACTAATTAGCTTGTAATCAGTCAGAGTAATTAATAGATTTATAAGTTTCTCTCTTTCTCTTTTGTTTCTTTATCTCTTTAATCGTCAGGTAAGAAGGGGATTTTTATGTCTAAAAAGTCTTATATTTATTTACAAACAATCTGAAATCTGAAACCAAACATTTCCCCTTACTCTGATATTGCTATTCAGAAAATATTTTAATCCCATGTACCTACCTACGTAATTACAGTGTACCAAAACATTTTTGAATCTACATTTTATTACACCAACGCAATAGTACCTATCCTTTATATTAGGCTCCTCGTCAAAGGTATTAAATAATTTCAATAGCAGTATTGCGAACAGTACCTACCTATAGTACTGCGTAGCTGTTTCTCTCTGAATAGCTTTCCTCGTGGACGATTTTACCAAATAAATTTGAGCTTCACATTGAATGTGTTTGTGGAATTGTACGCTATGTTATTATTAATAATATTTTTTTTTTGGTTTTTATACATTTTGTAATGAATTTAAAAATAATATTATGGACATTATCTATTAAAATGAAGTTGAGTACCTAAAAAAACAAAAAAAAAATAGTAATAATAAGATTTTGGGTTGAATGTATTGATGTTAATGTTTTTGATTATATATTAGCGTACCATAGTGACTCCACGCAGCCTGATGGTAAGCAGTCAGTGGAATCCAGAAGTGAATTACATAAACTTTCAGGTTTCGGTGACATATTGACTGCACCGTTGGTCTAGTGGTTAGTATAACTGACTGCGACGCCGGGTGTCGTGGGTTCGATTCCCGCGGAAGGCAAATATTTGTGTGATGAACATTTGTATTTGTCTTT
Source organism: Parascotia fuliginaria (assembly GCA_963082885.1). Taxonomy (NCBI): domain Eukaryota; kingdom Metazoa; phylum Arthropoda; class Insecta; order Lepidoptera; family Erebidae; genus Parascotia; species Parascotia fuliginaria. The sequence continues at coordinate 11,128,236 of OY720188.1, forward strand.
AGTCTGGGTGTTTCCTATGTATTATAAGTATGTATTTACAAAAAAAAAGTATGTATATGTATTATATTTCAGTTATCTAGTACCCATAACACAAGCTCCGCTTAGCTTGGGACTAGATGACGGTGTGTGATAGTGTCCACATATTATTATTATTATTATTATTATTATTGAAAGGACGGCAAGTAAAAGTTTTTTATAAGACTTCGTCTTAATTTAAAAAGAGGCCGATGAATAGCAGCCTGCATCTAGTGTCTTTCAGTTGTCTTTATCAGGTTGTGGGAACGTCATAGATTCCGCTTTGAAGTTTGGGCTTTTGAAGACTTCTTTACATTAAAGTTTTTGAATTCAACAGTTTTATTTGCGTTCATTAATTAGTTTTATCCAATTATTTTCATTAAATATCCCAAGTACATATGAAAAATATTTAGTAATTTTAATAGGTACGTGTTATTACAAGCTTCTGTCATAATATTAAGTATTTACGCCATAATTAATGACTTTGAGTTCGTTTCAATGATTCACGGGATAATATTGCGTTCGTATTTTGAGAGTATAATTTAAATCTTTGGCAATCTTTTAGAGATTAAAACTATTCTTATGTAGGTACTACTTAATGCCTATAAAATTGCGAATAAAAGTTGTCTTTATTAAAATTTAGTCAGATGATTGGCATATTATATGGTGATATTATTCTTGCTAATTTATAGCATGAATGCGCGTGGTCGACTAGGAAATTATACCTACTATTTCACAGAATATTGGTGTAATGTATTAGTACCCATGCCATAGCGTTTTGTTCGGTAACTACGAGTGCTAAAGACTCTTTTTTCTTCTCAGTCTTTCTTTTCTACTCTTGCTTCATTCTCTTTAAAGTCGGTAGAGTAACGCAGTGGAATTTAAAGAATTCACCATTAAGTGACTACCTATAAAAGTCAGTGTTCGAATAGCAATTACATAATTATCTATTTATACTTGCAATTGATATTTCATAAGGAGTGTACCTAATGAGTTCAGTTTAAAATTGGCACACCTGGCACGCGAGCGTTGCATTGCAGACACCGCCGTCATAACAAGTGATTTGTCAATATAATTTTATCTGACACTTATTTAATGAGTTACATGTCATGGAAATGTATTTTTTTACACAGCTAGTGAGGTCGATCGATTTGCTACACGTAGCAACACACACTGGTCAAAGAACTTGGTCTTGAGATACTGCGGTACCTACGAAACTCTTGTTGTATTTTTTAAATTTTTAGGTATACAATGAAAGTAAACAAGCTTATAGCCCGTTTCATAATAGGCAGTTACTGTAGCCTATGAATGCTTGTAACAGAATTTAGAAGAAGTATATCACTCGTTACTATATTGCCGATCCTCCATTTTATCCATTTTAAAACCTTTCTTTGGGTTCTCCACGTCATGCTGTGCTTACGATACCACTGCAACGTTAGGTAAGGAAACTAGCTATAGTAAGTGCAAATAATCTGAACAAATGACAACATCGTAAGTATTAGCTCAGGTAGGTATGTCCTCTAACGTCCTTACAGATTTTGCTAGAATTGATCTTAGCCAATGCTGAAATAGAGTAGGTAGTTATATGGTAAAGTTGGTGTAGGTATGTGTCTTGTAGATAACTAACGTAACATGTGGTATTGTAAATAAGTATATTCCAATTCCAATAGTTTGATATTTGATTATTGCAAAAGCTTTTTTCTTTTCAAATTTCTTTATTTGCTAAATACAGGTTATAAGTGATGGTACATAAACAAAATAGTCTACTGTATTTGAGCCTAGTGGCATGCAAATGTTAAAAGTAAGTACACTATCATGAAACTGAATAGACTTCAACATCAAACGATTTGTGAAAGCGGTATTTAATTAGAGTCCGTTGATGTCAGGTTTCAGTGTTCCAGTTAATTCTATTAAATTTCAATTCTATGAAACGTTCGTATGAAAATTATTTAGTGTTCATTCTAGTTTATGATTGAATCCGTCTTTTCATACGATATACCTACCTAGGTACACGCTCTTATCTAGTGTTCCAATGATTACAATTTTGCTGCAATTTATATAAACAAATAATAACTCTACGCAATCTTTTTCTATATTGTACTAATAGAAACAATAGACAACATTCACACTACTGAAAACCACACTCAGTCACACTTTCATTAAAGAAAACTACTAATTATTTACTGCTAAACATAGACTATAGATACTTTTCTCCGCTTCTCTTTGAGTATTTTATATAAGACCCTAATACCCAATAAAATATAAATAATGTAGTAAATAAATAGTGTAAAACTCAATCATACGTTGCCACCACTCTGACATTTTTAGAACTTACTTTTATTTAGAGACGGCGTGTGTGCACTGTCTTATTAGTATCAACGTGGTCTACTAGATGACGCTGCCTGTAACATTCATCTTATCATTGTCAATATTCACATTGTTGGGAGTTCAGTATCAAAATCTGTTCATAAACAACGAAGTTATTCGCGAAAACACATAAAAAAAACTTTTATACGGTCGAATTGAGAAACCTGGAGGAGGTTTCTTTTTTTGAAGTTGGTTAAAAAATGTATATCTAAAAAAGCTTTTTAGATGTACGTGCAGGTATGTATCACTCGATTCATTTAGAAATAGTAGATAAGGAAATCTTTTTACAGCGATTGTTACAATCATTGTTTTCTATAATGAAATTAGTGTATTAGGTAGGTACTTACCTATCCTACTTAATTTTTTTTTAAATTCTATAAGTATATTGTTTAAAAATAATATTGATTATCAAAGTTCATGCACAGTGAATTTCTTACGTAGGTAGGTAGATACTTATTTTATCAGAAAAAGGGTTAAAACGTTTTCTTTATGAAATATAAACATACCTACAATACTTACGTATTTCTAGTACAGATAAAATAGGGTTGAAATCACTAAGCGTACGTGCAAACGCGCTCCATTGACTGCTTGCTTTCAAACAGGGATTATAGAAATGTAATAGTCGTAAAAAATATAAATTTAATATTACTAGCTGTGAGCCTCACGGCTTCGCCCGAGCCTAAACTGTGTTGTTGCTCTCTCGGGAACCAGACCGATTTTCAGGATAAAAAGTACCCTGTGTCCGTTTCCGGCATCGAATCTACAAAATATTATACAATTACAATACATATATACGATTTTCATCGAAATTAATTCAGCCATTTAAGCGCTGAGTGGCAATAAACACACACACACACACATACACGCACACGCACACGCACACGTACACGCACACGCACACTCACACGCACACGCCCACGCACACGCACACGCACACGCACACGCACACGCCCACGCCCACGCACACATACACACACATTTTAATATGATTAATATTATACAAGTATAGATATGGTTTTGTTTTTTAAAATCTACTGATTGTGTACTCTAATTAGTCAATAGTCTAACTAATTTTATCATCATCATAATATTATCACTTGAAAGACATTCTCTGCTGGATATAGGCCTCTCCCAATTATCGTAACATTTGCCGGTCGTTTGCCGCCCTCAACCATCGGTTGCCCGCCACCCTTATTAGGTCGTCGGTCCACCTTGTGAGGGGTCTGCCTACGCTACGCCTTCTTAATATTGTAAGTATATTTAGTTAATTGTTGACTAACTTTGAGTTATATTTTAAAGTCTTTATATTGCTAAAATTAGTACCTAGGTATTGAAGTGACAATTAAAAATTTAAATAGGTGTCAAAATAGAAACAAAATGGTTGGGTCATAAAGATGTATAAAGTTTCGGGAATAGATGGTGTACAGGACCCCTTCTCTTTCAACAAACTTCATTACGGTAAACTGTCAGCTACAAAGACACTACCGGACTGTAAAGGACACATTAAAGTATATCTTTGTCTTATTTCATGTACCCACTATTAATTGTCTTTAGAACTTTTTAGTGTTTCTCATCATACTTTTAACCCTTTCATGGACACTACTGTAGACACAATAGATGTTTTGTTGTTATTACGGCCATATTCGTTTACTGTCGTGGAAAGTGTTAAGTAAGTACTAAACACGAGGTCGTGGGTTTAAAACCGGGCAAGTAAATGTGACTTTTTTACTTTACTTTCTAAGTTTACCTAAAATATTACTGTCTACGGTGAAAGAAAAAATTGTGTGGAAACCTGGACTTATAAAACAAGGTAGAAGTAAAAGTCTGAAATCTCCAATCTGCATTGAGCAAGCGTGGCGAAAACATTTCCATGATTCGCATAAGTATGTGGTCTCAGGAGGTGGACCGTGGGAAAGAACCGAAACTGAATATCACTACAGTCACTAATACGTTAATCTTGTCATTTTGAAGAATATACTGTCAAACTGCTTCATAAGTAATCCATTTTCGATCTTTTTCACTAGATAATAAGATTAAGATTTATGTTATATCTCTGTTATTGCAAACTGTAGGTAAGTATTAAGTACATTATTATTGTCTCACTAAAGATCGTAATAAACATGCCGAACTATAACCATACCAACCCCAGACATACTTATTTCTAGATGTCTGGGGTACCGAAAAACATGTTTACTATTCTGCTTTATTTACGACCGTTACAGTTAAATTATGTAAGGTTATTACGATATTTTTCACAATATTTGTGAATCACCATTTCAGACGAAGGACGTCCACAGCTGGACTTAGCTCCTCTCTCTGAGATCTAAACTTAGAGTCCTGTCAGTCTGTGACTTGAGTCGTCATCCATCGGTTACCTGCCACCTATAACAGATGGTCGGTCGGTCCACCTTGTGAGGAGCCTGCTAACGCAGCATACCAGTTCGTGGATGCCACTCTAGAATTTGTACCTTAACGGCCATTAGTTCTGCAAGCTATAATAACCAATATAATTTATTCTACCAATTTTTACTTCAGTAATAAAATTTCTCGAGTAATATCAGTATCAGCTACTTAAGTTCTTCTACGGATATTCTTGTTTTCTATACGATTTGCCAGAATAGCACGTAACATAATAAGGTACATCATTCATTTTGTGCTTTAAACTAAAGAAAATTTGATGGAATGTCTTAAAAAAGCTAACAAGACGTATACGACCAAACTGATGTGTTAACCATAACCTGTGTACGTGATTTTTTTTTAAGATTACAGTAACAATGGTAAGAACAAATTAAACAGCTCTTAGCTATCGAGGAGATAGAGATATAGAGAAAAATGAATGAGAAGGGTAACTAGATGGTAATAAGTTTCCGATAGAGACGAGTAACCTTAAAACTAAAAAAAGAATTTTTATTTACAGTTATAAAAATAAGTTCAAATTTTCATTCATAATTTCTGATAATTTTATTTTCAAATATTATTTTTGTTATAATTTGTCACGCCAGTATTTTCCTAGTATTATTATATTAAAGATATGAATGTCATAACAAAATTTTAAAAATAATATGATCTTGACAGAAATAAAATATAATTTGCCGGAAAATAAAATACTTGGTATCATAGAATAATGGATATTTTACAAAGTGAATTTTTGTTGGCTTTAGCATGAATAGGTTGGATTAGCCGATAAAGTACCTACCAATTCACAAAATATTGACCTGAATTATTAGTGTTCGTAGTTCAATGCAGGCGTTGAACGCTTCGCTAACACATTGCTCTCCTTTTTTCCCTCTTCCGTTTTATTGTTGACAATGAGTTAGGTAACCAACTTTCCCAGTTTCCTTACCAATTACATAACTTTTCTTGAATCATCAATATGTATGGTATCAACCATACATAATGCATGGTACATTATAAATGGATATGTTTTTATCTGTAAGATACGTCTTTGTTGTATGGCCGGTCGTGAGCTGTGTGACGTCTCAGTTCTGTACAGCTGAAATGAAAAGGGTAAGCTTTAGTGTCCAACACAAACTTGATTTCAGCGAAACCGATTATTCGGTTTCGTTCATACCTAAAATGGAGCCGAAAAGAAAGTTCAAAAGTAAGTTAAAATTTTATCTATCAAAAATAGCAACAATGAACTGTTGTTTTTTCTTAAATAATGTAATGCCTTTTGTTTCATGCCCTAATGTAATAAAGTCAAATAATGCAATTTTCTACGACAATTAATAAGTTTTTGAGAGCCGAAATGGCCCTGTGGATAAGGCACCCGATTCGTAAACACGAGGTAGCGGGTTCGAATCCGGGCAAGTACCAATGTGATTTTTTAAATCATATGTCCTTTCTAACTTTATCTTGGACATTTCTGAATGACGGTGAAGGAAAACATCGTGAGGAAACCTGGACTTAAAAGTCTGAAATTGCCAATCCGCCTTGAGCAAGCGTGGTGATTAATGCACATTTTCTTCATTTTTCTTCTTTATGTGATATATTTATTAAATAATTGAAAGTTTGTGATAAAAAAAAACAATAACTACTAACTACTTGTTTGCTCATTGTAAACTGTAATGCATGCCGTGGCAACTTGTAATTGAAACAGCACTATTGCTTGAGCCACAAAACAAAATTTGTAATACTTAATCATTTCCTAAGTGTATGTTTTGTAAGTTGTCCTATTAATAAATAAATAAATAAATAAATGTGACTTTATGAGGCCTTTGTCCTGCAGTGGAACAGTAAATAGGCTGGTATTATTATTATTATATTATTAATAATTTATACTTACTTATATTGCAATGTAATAATTTAATTACTTTACAATAATATATCAAATATTAAAGCATTATTATGGCAATAAAATATAAAAGTTGTTATTAATATGTAAGCGTATACACAAAACTTTTAATTAAAATAGATTGTTTACGACTGTAGTTTTGGCTGGTACCAAATATTGAGTTTCGGCGAAATAATGTTGTGGTCGGACACTAGTTACGTTCAATATAGACGCAGTAGGGGATATTTCTATTTCTTTCACGACACTGACCTCTTTTCCTACTCGTTTAGAAACGGCGCGCTTCCAAACTATTGTCTTAAATGTTTCGTACATTATTGTTTTTTTATTTTACTTTTAATGGAGATTTTGTGGCTTACGAAGCGGCTATGAAATTTTTAAATAGCTGGTATCGGATTAATGTATTTACGTTTATTAACGTGTATACTGCTGATCTAAAATTGTTAATAATATAACGATTTTAGTTATTGTGTTAGGTAGATAATAATTTGCCAGTAAATTATTGTTTTTGTTCAATATAAATGGGTATAATCGATTGATGACAAAACAGCTGCTAAGGATCATCCCTAAAATTTACCGGAATCTTCAAATTTATAACAATGGTTTCAAAAACATAAATAATATTTTTTTTAAGTTTAAAATATATAATTAGTGAAACCACATCAAATGTAGGTAGGTACTCGGTGAAATGGCCTAACTTGGTGTACAATAACTACACGTACTATCGTAAAGGAATTCATAAAGGGTGTAAGCTCGCAAGTTGCGGGCGGAGCACGCCGTTGGGAGTTATTGGATTAGTAACGATGTAAAATTTAGCCTACATATGCCTATCAGCTAACCTTTTAGTAACTGGAGTTTTCGACAGCAGGCAATTTTCGCTTCTTACATGTGAAATAAAGCTGTATTGTATTTTTTTATGAAAGTTAAAAAGTAATATTTTCTTCAACCGTCACTGCTTTGTGTATGGGTATGTTTATAAAATTATATTTAAAATTCTAGACTTTTCTCTACTATGTTTGCACAAACCTTCCTAAAAAATGCTAATAAACTATAGTGAAACAGTATTCCTATCCCTTGAATGGTATAATAGAAGTTACCGGAAAAGCATGGCTTTTAATTTTTTTAAGAATTTAGTCATTTGAAAAACGCAACACAAAGCGTAAAGCTAAAAAGCGTAAACCTTTATTGGAGTACATTTCTCAAAGTGGCTAGAACTTATAAGGCGCGTAGCAAGGCGCATAGCAAGCATGTCGTACCTGTTTTTATGTCGGTTTCAGTAGAAAAGAGAAAGAGATTTGTAACAATAAGTACAAGATTAAAATATATTTAATCTTCTCACCTTTTTCTTTTTTTGTTGCCTACTAAGAGACTAATAAGAGACGAGCTAACAGCCCACCTGATGGTAAGTGGTAACTGACGCTTATGGTTTACTGCAATGTCAGGGACTACGCAAAGCCACTGCCTATCGGAAATTAATGCTCTCTTTAAATCTCAGTTGTTCATTCCTAAGCCTGCACATTGATACGTGGGAGAAATAATTGCTTTCTACTGATATAATAATAGATCATAAAGATACAATGTATTAGGAAAAACTCAATAGATTAAAACAAAGTGTTTTTAAACTATTTTTTACGAGTTTAATGAAACGTGCTAAGCCAAAGGCGTGCGCCACGTAAAATAAAAACAGTTTTCAAGGACACAATACTAGGCTAAAGTACTCGTAGTATTTTTGTGTACTTGACGAATGCTGTTTTATAATAATATGTTCTAATTGGTGTAAATTCTTGATAGAAGATACAACAAAGTCGTATTTAAACTCATGGTTTACTTATTCATTTAGACTAAAATCTGTGGATGTTATGTTATCTTCACTTGTATAAATAATTAATTTTAATGACAATATTATCTTTGTGAGACATTATGTCTTTCTACCCTCAAAATAGTTTTGTATTTCGTTGCTACGTTCTTTGTTTTTTTAGACTATAAATATGCAAAAGACTGTTATTTTTGTGTACATACCAAGTGATCTTGCTGCAATACACTGCAGAAAGACTTATATCAGAATAATGTGTTTAAGGTGTTTTTTTGTCCAGCTAATATCGTGAACCAACATGCGGTCAGTAAGGTAAGACACATAATTTTCTTGAAATCGTTTCCATCCGTTATTGCTAAAGCTTCAATATTATAATATTTTCATTGCATGTATATATGTTAATAATGAAAATATGTTAGGAACAACGCATTCAAGACGTCCTTCGTTTATTATGGTTTGGTGCAGAACAATGTATTGACCGTAGCATGCAGGCATACCATTTTTTTATTTCATGCTTATGTTTCTATTTTTATCAATCAATTACACACGTGTAAACTGGGGCACAACCAGTATTTTGTTTTTTTATTATAGCCTACCAAAGTTTTTACTTTCTCTTAGTATACCGTTTTAGATTAATATTATTTTATTAATTATCTTCAAACTTATCGTTTAAGTTAGTCAGCAGAAACTAGATCCACGTGTGAGCAAAGTATGACAAAATCTATTGTCATTAGTTATTAAACAGTAATATGTTTCGTCGTTGAAAGTTTATTTTTAAAGTTTGTTTACCTAAACAGTTTTTTAGATCTAGAAAGTTGAGAAGCATTTTGTAATTTCGGATGGAATTAGTTACCATTATGTAAAAACGTCTGCAATCTGATATTTTCTGCAAGGCTGGGCAATGTTTGAGGTACGCAAATTAATAATAAACCATTCAAAACTCTATGTAAATATTGAAGAACAGTTCGTCTATGTTAACTGACAGATTGATGAAGAATTTTTTATTATAAAACAATTAAAAGTATGAAATAAATTCTGCCACATAAATCTAATACAGTGAAAGGGTAGCACAAAGTTACTTTAAGAAATTTAAGTTGTACAATTTTAATTAAAGGATGCATTTGCTCAGGTCGCCGAATTATAGACAATGTTGTTGTATTTGTGAAAAAGTGAACCAGAATAGGTACATTAATAGTTTTTATCACAATTCGTGTGTATTCTCTTGAAAAGCGGAACACGACGGCGACAGGCGCCTATCAAATTCGTATCCAGTTTTAACTCAAAGGCAACTAAACATAGCGACCACCAACGTATAAGATAGTTTATAGAGCGCATTCCACGATAGTTCTGCACTTTGTTTCATCTCGATACATATATCAAGTGTTTCCAGAGATTTGTTGGAAAAAATTGCACCGAGAAACACTGGAGCATCTGACGTTATTGTTTGCGTCATTAAAGCCAAGCTATTTGAGAAGTGTATTAAGTTTTTGTTTAACGGTGCGAAGAAACGTAATGTAATGTACAATATCTTTAGGTCATTTTTGTTGCGCCATTTAGTGCTCTGAGTCTTGTCTAATTGTTGAGTTACCTTACGCCAAGTACTTCTTCTTACAGAGTGAGTGAGTCAGGATTTGTTCAGGTCGCCTATAAGAAGTAGGTACTGAGGTTGTGTAATGGATATGTACTGGAGTCAAGTCATTATCTGTTTCCTTGTGAATGGAATATCATTCTATTTTGAGTTATCATAATTATTGATGCTTCTATCCTCTTTTGTTACTTAGTATCATCGTTTACTAGAGTATAGAAACGTGCGATTCCGTATTGCCAAATGTAGTACAATCCTAAAGCTGTGTAATTTGTGCTTCTCATTAGTGACAGATATTTTTTTAGTTCTCTGAGTAAACACTAGGAGCACTGTTTGTTTATTTTTGATATAACAAACTAGCTTCTCGCAGCGTGGTTACACCCGCGTTCTGTTACATGTTTGGTTACTGCTCTGCTTACGTTGCCAGTAGCGTGATGTTACATTATAAACTGTAACCTTCCTCAAGAACTGGGCTTTCAAACGCAAAAAGAATTACCTATTCAAATCCTACTGGTACTTAGTTCCTGAGATTAGCGCATTTAAACAAACGAACAAACTATTCCGCTTTATATATTAGTACATATGTGCGACAAATGCAACTAATGACGATGCTACCCGTCTTGTCTATATTATTTTGATCAGAAAAAACCTTTATCAATTTAATTTTGTGTTTACAGTTCTCGAAAAATTCACAAAATATTTACTAGAGAATATTGCCATTGGATTTCAGCTGCAGTATAAAAAAAAACCACTAGGAATGTGAAATGTATCTCATTGAAGCGTATTCACCTCACAAAATATTTGTACGATAAGTTAATTTCACAATAAACGCATTATTTTGAAATGAAACGCTTATTATCGTAACGTTCCCATAATGTTGTGTTAATAGCTTTTTAATTAGGAATGTTAGACGTATCAAATCTGTGTTTAATCCTGGCCCTTGTATCGGAGAGTGAAGTAATTGGAGGATTAACATAAATACAACATACAATTAAGAAATAATACGATACTAACAATAGCAATAGGAATGCGACATAGTAATTATTTTCGTGGATCCGAACCAACTGAGATACTGTCCACGTTGGCAGGGTGACAACTTTTTAAGAGGTTATTTTATTCACATATACGATTAATCGTTCTCATTAGCCATATTTTATGGACGCAGTCTGCGTTCCCATACATTAATTAGGTAATCCACGACCACCTTTTTGCCGATGCTTTGTAAAACAATTTTGCTATTATATTTTTTTACTTAGGCGTTTTTATAGATTAGGGTTATTCCCTACAGAGATGTGGTAAAAAAAGTATAAAAGTATATGATCTTGGAACGTAAACATCGATCAGGCGGCTAGACCGTCGTAAGCTGAATGTAGATCGACTGATTTGCGAAGTACCTATTTCAAGTTTCAGCCCTAGTGATTGCATGACCTACTTTTGAAAAAAACTTCCAACAAGCTGATAATAAATCAATACTTCTTATTTTATTGCTTTGTATTCAGAATTCAATGATGTCGATATATATATAGTCCTTAAAGCTGACAGCATATAGTTTTAATATTGATAACTAAGGCTTATTGGTACTTACTGGTCAAAGCAATAACATCACAGTGAGTACTTTCTAGTCACACAATTAATTAGTGGAGCAAACAAGCAATACTTTAGTCTCAATCGCTTATTTGATAGCATGTACCTAAATTGATATAATATCAAATATGAAATATTGTAGATACGTCACTAAGCTAAGGCAGGCATATATTTCATAATTAAGTTTACGTAGTGCAATAGAAAACTCCAACAATATTTAACAATGTGCTTTATTTTAAGTATTGTTTTCTTTTTTAGTAGATTTCATTTTATTACATTCTATTTATTTTATACAAAGATTATAGGTTAAAGTGGCGATAATGAGAATGAATATTTAATTAAGTTGCATTTAACGCTTTATTTGTACAGACCTAGAGTGAACGTTTTGTATCCTGTTAAAATTGGCGCCTCATCAGGAGTATTGCAATTTTTTATTTCATTCCAGACAAATATTATTGTAATTTAAAAATATTTGTTTTCATAAGCCTAAATCAGTCCGAGAGGTTGCTTTTTTATGATAATTTTAGTCAACAAGTTGTATTTACACCCCTACAAAATAAAAGTACTCCTGAAATTTTAATACTATGACCTAATGAACTTAATAAAATTGGCCAAACATTTCACTCTCCTCAATACAAATCTATATTTATTTTATTGAGATTTTATTTATTTTTAGGGAGGCTTACAGACTAATAACAGTTTTAAGGATGGCATAAATATATAACAACTAACTAATATACAGCCTTTAGAAATTATTTCTAATAGTACTTAAACATAAATATAACGTAAGTACAACGTAGTTGATCGATTTGTTTTGTAGATAGATAAATAGATACCAAAAAAAACAAGTTATCTTATTTTTTTCTATCGTGAATCATTCACTCTTTAAGATTTAACAAAGGTTCTTTATAGTTAACTAGATAAATAAAATAAATTATTTATAACAAAGTTAATGGAATTGCGCAGAATATCAAAATACTAGTTGGAATGGAATAAGATTTGCCATTAATAAAGAGGATTTATGCGTACAAAATTGTATTAAACTGACAGATTGCGGACACAGGACCAGTTCCGATATTATTGATATTTGAGAGGCTACATTACTGAATTATTTAAATTATTCTAAGCCTGGAGAGGCGGTTAATATTTAATAATTTTAATATAAAAATAATACCTGACAAATGCTTAAATTATCGACTTTTATTTTTGCATGTATCGTACAATAAAACTTTCGAGTGAAATTTTTGAACGATAGTAAAGACCGTATCAGAGTTCGTTGCGTGGTTGAGAAGTTATTGGAGAAACAGAAGAAAGCTGCGGCTATTGTTCAGTGAAATGTCGAGGAAGTTACGTTCGTGTTTCTTCCTTTCTTGAAAATCTAAACATGTTAAAATGCCGTAGTGACTTTTACAAAATATACTGATCTATTAATATAAATTATTCCGGTCCCCCAAATCAGATCCGATAGAGCATACCTATTATCCTAATTTATCTTAGACATTACTGACATGTGAATGAAAACATTGTAGTAAAACCGAGACTATAACAATAATGTAGCACGAAATAGCCATAAGGTCTAAGTAGTCTAACAATAAGAACAGCACAACAATAGTTCTTATTAGTATGAACAAATAAAACTCTTAGAAATTCTATAGATACTGAAAGGGTTTTTATCATCATATATCAGCCTGATATTATTCTATTGCTGGGAAAGACTCTTTCTCAAAAGAAAGCTTGAGCCTTGATCGCCACGCTTGGTCAAGGCAGATTGGCAATTGTTTTTTTTATTAGTCCAAGTTTCCTCACGATGTTTTCCTTCACTACGCGTCAGTAATGTCCAAAATAAGTTTAGAAAGTACATCATATATATTTAAAAAAATCACATTTGTACTTGCACAGTTTCCGATTTTCAGGACAAAAAGTAGCCTATGTTCGTCTTCGGCACTGAATCTATCTACATACCAATTTTCATCGAAATCGGTTTAGCCGTTTAGGCGCTGAGTGGTAACAAACACACACACATACACACACACTTTTGCATTTTTAATATTAATAGGATCACTACAGTGATGTGACCGTGAAAAGTGATACTTTTATTTCAAGTTTACGGTAGTAGATTCACACTGGTTCCATGATTTTCAGTACTTCCAACAGCCGCGATTTTACAAACAAACAACGCCGATATCTCTATTTATTATCATAGTTCTTGAACGTAATGAACAAGTGACACTATAAATGTTAATTTACAAACTCTCTTGACATTTATAAACACAAGCGTTGAGATATCTTAGAGGTCGAATGTAATAACTGCGAAAGGTTTTTCTCCTCGTGCCGAAATCACTCGCGCGCCCTTCAAGCCCGTCTTCAGACCGTAATACGAATCTGTGCTGCCTTTATGCTCCTAATTGCTTATGATTGGGCATGACTGTGAGATCTCCGAAAACAATAAAAGATTGTATAAATTATTTTGTAGTCGTAATTGATTTCTGAACGTTGTTAGAGTGAAATAAGAATAGAACGACTACTATTTCAAAAACAGTCTTGGAAATAATTAAATAACAAGCGCAATATTATTTAGAACAAATGCTCCTCTTTTAAAGAATAGGTATGAGCATTAGTTATTATCAATGCTCATTCCTCTTTTTGACATTTAGTCACTACGTAATGGTAATTTTAGACTTTATTCATATTATCTCGATATCTCGATAAATGTTTTCCTTGAATTACTTTGACTTAAGTTAGTAATGTCTAAAGTATTTTAAAACTATTTATAAATTTGCAAAGTCATTTCGACACTAGTCAGTTATCGAAAAATTAAAGCTTAGACATCAATTTTATACTTTCTTATGTCAAATAAATCAGTTTTGCTACAAACAACTTGTTTGAGGATTAAGCACTATCGGTCATCAATTCATCATGATACTCATATTCGGTCTTAACGTTATGCTTGTCAAGCTTCTAATCACTTAGGCCTGCTTAGCTTTTTCAAAAAATGCTCGCTAATATGAAACAAATAAGACAATAATAAAAATATATACACTTGGAAAAGTAAATCCTGTTTTTAAGTTTCATTGTAACATCAAGAATGTACAAAAGGTAAGACATTCAATTAATTTGTGACGAAACATTCTTAGATACGGTCGTCAAAGCGACCGTCCTTTAGGATTGTCGGGCACGAGGTCTCTCCATTAGAAGGCTTTTAAAAAAGATAAACAAAGGGCTGGTGGCGTAGCCGTGCAGATAGTTGCAGAGGGCGAGAGTGGCAGTGTGGTAGTACGCGACCACAAGCCCACGGTGCCCATTTGTCAATTGATTCCCGATATAATGAAGGGTACATCGCTACATTGGAGCGAGCTGTCAGAGGCGGTCGCTGAGTTCGGTATAGATTTGATCGGAGTGTGAGTATGGGGGTGCTGGGGTGTATCGAGCGCTGCGTGCGCAGCCACGTTGCGTATTGTTATCTCGCCCGCTCCGAGGCGGCCGCCGCTCTCGTATCTCGCCTCCCGACCTACACAGCCTACTAAAGTTGCGTGCTATTTGATTACGCTACGCATCTGTGTGGCCCCTTGTTTATATTGGACTTGATGCCACTTTAAATTGATTAATTCTTACAACGACACCTCCGATTCTTAGAAACGATTTCGATTAATGTGTTCTTACAATTGTTGAATATATCAAATTCAATTTTATATCGGTTTTTTATAAGTAGGTCAATAGTTATAAATTTAAGAATTAATGCAATGCGGCTTTCTTATTAATAAAGGCAACGGTCTATATATAAATAACATTAAAATGTAAAATTTTTGTATTCGCGATTATAAAAAGTTTGTTCAATCAATTAAAAGTTATCACTCAGCAATTTTCTCTCAAATAATCTCTGCGTACATTCTGGTAAAAACCGGTAAAAACTTCAAACTTCTTAATAACATAAATATGTTATTTATAACGACGATAAATACTGTACGATATTCGATAGAATATAGGAACGAGATATTGGAATCACGAAAATCCTTGTGCTTGTGAAAGCGTCCTAAAGAGAGTTTTCCACAACTCACTAACACCGATTCGTCGCTTGTAAGCACGCGAGTTTTCACTCACACACGTGCACGGAGCAAAATAAGCGCCTGAAACTCGGCACGACACTGAGAGAAGTTACACCGTCTCACTCGCTCACAGTCGCCTGTCCTATTTCAACAGGTTTCACCTTTCAGCAGTTGCAGTAGAACGCGTGCCTCTAGTAACGGAGCACAAACAGTACGAGGAACACACGTCGCATTGGAAAACCGAAAACACAGTTTCACTGACAGCTTCGACATCACCTGACATTTACCGTCGTCCACCGGAATACAGCGGCATCGCGTATTAGTGATACACTTCTAAATGGATTTATACAACTATTTATAAATGTATAATTGGTAGCGGCGTGTGTTCAGTGGACGGTTTGAAGTTCTTGTGGCGAGCGCGCGTCCCGCGTAACAGTGTCAAACTTCACGTGCGAAACATGAAGTCCGTCAAACTGGACTGTGCCAAATACTATCAAATAAACCAAATGTAGATATATATATGCTCATACTCCACAAGCGGGCTCTACTTGATATGTAACAGTGAACAGAAATGGAATTTCCAAGTTTTTCGAGACTATTAAAAAGTTAACATCATGTAAATCCTTGGATGTAATCAATGTTTACCTCTTCAGTGTTGTGAATAACGTATAAATAAGTTTAGTGTATTAAACTTGGATGCAGAAGCGATGTAGGCGAGACTTGTAGTGAACTTTTGGACTATCCGCGGGCGAAAATGGTTGTGATAAAATAAAGAAAACGGATCGCGTTCAAATCAGTCCTGGATAGACTTACAAAAATGTGGTTGTAATGCTCCCGTAAGTTGTGATTAATTGCTAGGGAAGTAATTTAGTTATGTATGTACATAAATATAGTGAATATTAAGTATTTTATGTACATATTTTATTTAGTTATACGTTTGTAGTGTTCCTTTCTATTTCCATTACAAACGTTGAGAGATTGTGTGTTGGTAACTTGCTCTGGATAATTTCCCATGAGGTTGTGACTACTGCAATAAATAAACTGGGGCAAAACTCGTAAGTTTCATTCTCATTTAAATGTGATTGTCCTGGAACAGTGTTGTTCTGTGGTGATACTTACTGTGACACGGTCCAGACAAACTGCTTATCAAGGTAAGATTGATGTTTATTTTATTTATTATTTACATGATTTTATGTTGCTGTGAAAAATACAAGACCAAAACATTAGCACCGTATAAACAATATTTTTTTATTGAAAAATTGGAGATTTTTTTTTTTCAATTTTTAACATTACACATGTAATTTGTTAATTTATGAGGGCCATAATGTAACACTACTTAATAAGGATTGATGTTATAATAACTGAAAATATGACGTACATTGCAAATACTAGTTTTTAGAGAGAATACTAGGAGCGCTTTTAATACAAATATTTCACGCTGAAAGTGAAACTAACGCGAACTTTTAATAGACCTACCATAACTTAGTTTTGACAGAATTACAAAACCATATTTAATTTATCATTAAGGTTTTTTATAGACAATTTGTCTTTTAATTTAGGGTCATTAAGGGGCAATTTCTTAAAACATGTTAATTGTTGTATTACCGTTTAATGGCGGTACTCCTTTATTTATAGCTGGACCAGCTACGGACTTTTAAATTACAGGATTTACATACTTACTAAAACATACACATTTATTACCATAATGCTTTAATTATAATAAGTATAATTAACATTTACAACGTTAAAATACATAACATAAAATATATTGTAATGTATATATTTTTATAATTATGTAATATAATTACTACTACCTTTATATTCATTACAGCGGCTTCAGTATATACAGTTCATAGTCTAACTATAGATAGGCTAGAACAGCAAAATCTACCAATTATGTATTATAATACGTGTAGACTGATATCGCAAAAGACATTAAGCGATGGTTAGGTATTTTACCAGCAGGTGGACCGCGGACTATTCTACCACTTATATTATTTTTGTTATTCATGTATTGAAATTTTATGGGCTTTGGTTATTATTATTATTATTAATAAAAACAGTATTTATAAAAACAATGAAAGTATGTTTTTACATCATTAAAAATAAATAAACACCAAAGTATTTTGCGAGTCTTAAACCTTTTTAGCTGAAAAGCAGATATTAATGTTATCTGAATACAATTTATAATTTGTAGATATGAGATACTAGCTATTTTTTGTATCATAAGGATATGTATAGGTTCCATTTTCAATACCTTATTTTAACATAGTTAAACGTATTGCAACGTAGTGAGTCTACACAACCACGGGGCCATTAGCGCAATCAGTCAACAAAAACTTAAAAAGGTTAGTGGTATTGTATTGAAATTATAAAATTCACGTATTTTGTATAATATGTACCTACGAAATACCATTCGTGAAAATCACAAAATAGAATAATATACAGTACAGTACGCAATACAAAAATACAGTTCTATCTATCACTTGCATGGTAAATTCGAGATTATAGCTTCTTTAAAGTAGTATGTAATAAAGTTAAGGCACTTTAAACGCACACGAATCTTCTAATATGACATTTTTAAATTCATAATATATTATGTAACTTCTAACTTAAAAGTCTAAAACGAACTACATAAGTACTACTTTTGAAACCAAATTCTAGTTTACAATTACTACTCACAAAAAAGACATCCACACTACTTTTGCTTGCTTTTTTAATACACTACTCCGACACGAAGTCCGCCAATGTGCATGAAGGTTTGTAAATAAAGAAGGAACAAGCTCTGTGTTGTAGACTTAGGAAAAATTTAAATAGGCAATGAACACAAATAACCCGCAGACTCAGATAGTATTTGAACTCGTATACTTGGTTTAACAAACGACTCGCCACGAGTAGGTGAGGTGATCAACTTAACTTCTAGAACTCTGCTCTGTTAATTATAATAGTCTAATAAAATACATTCTCATTAATTATTCACTGCTGCTAATATTTGAATGATATAATAATATACAATTTTAACTAGCTACATATTTTAATTAGCAGGTGATGGCTATTGATTAAGATTAATCAGTATTTCGCGCTTTCTAATCAAAATAGTCGTAAAATGAAGTTTGATTCAACAGTTTTATCTCATTCCTTATAATGAACGTTGAATATTTTATGTGATTTTGCACTTTCTTTCCACTAAGAAACAATTTTTGAAGACGTCTACTGGAGCACAAATAAAATCAATCAATATATAAGAATCATTTCATTATGCTTACAATGTCTGGCAAAAATAGCTGCCTATATATTATTGTACAGCTAGCAGTTTCTTTTGGCATCGTTGAGATTGTCCTTGTTTAATAGATAATTAGACAATGTACAGACAATAGCACTATTAATTTATAGCTGCTATTGTATAATAACATATAGATATCACTGCATTTCTTCGTAAAGTAACTAACCTTTATACGTCTTCTGAGATTTGTCTCAAATACATATAACATATTAACGACCAGACCATTGTCTGGTTTGAACTATACGTACTTTGAATAGCCTATGTGAATCTGGAATAATGTATCTTTCAAACATTGATTTCAAATAAGTAGATGCAGTGGTCCGGAAGATTATTCTCGACATACATAGTATAAAATTACAAAATACGCACGCTCTCTTTACAATATTAATAGATACGAGTTAAATATTATTAGATACGATTATTGCAACATAACACCAGTTTTCTCCACAACTCTATTGAAAAAACACAGTTGCTTGCACATGTTCTTCCTAAGCCGATATCACTATTAGGAATATAAAAATTGTTCTTGCTAAAAGCATAATCACGCATACTGATTGTATTGCATCGTATCGCATTGTATAGCATTGAAAACCACTGTTTACCAGCAGGAGTACAACATATTCACGAAAATACTATTGTTATAATATTCGACTTACGACAGAAAAAAATGTCTCACCAATCCGCACTGAACAAGCGTGGCGATTAATGCTCACGCATTCTCTAAGATGAGAGGCCTTTTCCTGCAGTGAGTTAGGAACGGGCTGTTATAATGATGATGATGATGAATCTAACTTTGTTTTTATGCTAACAGCCCTCTTTAATAAATTGATGCTTTGGTTGCGTTCCGTATTACTATATTTCCTTGGTTGATCTTTTCACAGATCTAGTTTTGTGTACGATTTGGCCGTAGGCAAATTACAGGACATAAAAATAACTTATTTTACATGATCTTATTTGATTAAATTTACTGTGTACTACATAAAACTAATATTCAGTGGTCTTTCATCTGACAACTCTTACTGAAAAATTAAAATATTTTTCTTAATTTAAATAATGTTTGGAAGAGATCTTTGTTTACCTTTCGTCTAAAATGAAATGAAAATCATTAGTGGTTAATGTGCCTTGTGTGTATGCGATATATCATTATAGTAAGCTTTTCTTTTTTTTCTTCTATATCGTGCAAGTTCGTCTCATATCAAAGCTGCCTCAATTTGTCCTAAAAATATCTCTGCCATAATCTCTCAGTGTCTCTAAATGAGTCCGAATAGTATATTGTATCGATTGCGACCCTTCGCGATAGGGGATGTCCTTATAGGCAGAGCATTCAACCCTTTCGGATCTCTGTTTGAGATAGTGACAACAGCATTTTTGATATACATTTTGTATAAAGGAATATTGATTTCATATGTAAATAAAGCTTACTTGTATTGAATTTAGATAAAACTTATGAATATGTATTGTTTCCTGAGGGAAATCATTTACATGTTTTATGCCTTACGTTTGTTCGGTGCGCGGCGTGGAATTAGATAATAATATGATATATTACTATACAGCTTTGTCCCTGTCAAGAGTGCTAGTTAATATTAAGTTGTGTACTGCTACTATAACTTAAAGTACGTTTTTGTCACCGGTGACAGCATAAAATATTTATAGGTATGTGATAATGAAATACGCCCCAGGTATTTATTCTAAGAACAATTTTTTCCTACAAATGCATATTTTACAACACTTCAACTTACGAAAGGAATTGTTGTTTATTACTATTAGGAACTAAAGCATAAAGTTATAAAATTATCCAGCAGGAACACATTACGAGTACAAAATGTGGCACTTGGTACCTGGTCTATCTGTTTAACTAACTTAATATTTTTTTCAAGTTCACGCGTAGTGTATTAAAAGTCATCTTAAATTCTTCTATAATTTAATAAATATTAAATTAAGTATTTCTAGCAATTTAATAAGTAGATGCCATTAACACACATTCGTGATAAGAAGTCGGACCAAGCAGAGAGTAATGTGCAAAGAGATATTCAGAGTCAAATTAGTACAACCTCTAACTAACTAGGCTATCAGGGCTATCTTCAGTGTGCCAGACGACCGTGGCTTCACATACAATTCACAAATACAATATATTATATTGGCGCGAATTTGGCTAGACTAGCAGACAACACTAAGGCTAGTAAAGGATCTTTAAATATTGAACAAGGTATGTAAAATATTAGCATACCCAAATAGTATGACCTGTTAAAATAGGTGTTAATAATGTTAAATCATTTATTTATGAAGTCGAGGTAGCGGTGGACGTAATGGTAAGTGGTAACCGCAGCTCTAGATATTTATCTGTTGGTGTTGTGCTACTAACTTGAAGTTAGTGCTCTCTTTAATCTACGTTTGAAGGGTACCTAATATGTCGCATATTTTTTTTTTTTTTTTTATTTATTTATTTAATCTTCTTGCACAAAATACAATGTAAATGTACAAAGGCGGACTTAATGCCATCGGCATTCTCTACCAGTCAACCTTTGGGTGATGCAGAGACAAACTAGGTAGGTGCATTCCAATAAAAGAAAAAAAAAAGAAAGAAAAATAAAAGATAACTATTTATGTTATTTATGTAAGATATTTAGTATTTATGTTAGATTTATATATTTTAGTTTTAGCGGTAGACAGTTGAAAGGTGAGACGGTCCTTGCTGAATTTACCATGAATGCAATGGATTGACAAAGGATGTGCTACTCCTCTTATATAAGATTAGGTATTAGTTATCATAGGTGAGAATTGAATTCTCTATTATCTAAATTCTATATTGAATCACCTATAAGTTACGCAAACCGGTAACGCGAGCGTCAATATCGATTTAGAATAAAACCTATATATTTAAAACTAAAAATGAACTGTATCACATTTGGATATGTGCCATACGCAAAGAGATCTAGATTTTTACCGATTTTAGGTTATACTTTATCAAACGTGACAGGTTTATGAGTGTAGATATGGATAGCAACCGAATAGTTGCATGGGAACCGTGGTTGCCATGGTTACTTCCTGCATTATCACTAGGTGAAAGGCGTTCATTGTTGGACAAATCATCATTGTCTTCATTATGATTTCAGCCGAAAGACATTCATTGGCTGTGCTTATGCCTCTCTCAATTTTTATTATCTTATTCCTGTGGGAATATCCACTCGATCTGACAATTAATTTTACCTTTGAACTTCTTATTATTTTGGTACCACAAGTGTATTTATAGTATAGATCTCCGTCTATCCAATGCATAGATAGTTTCTTAGACTCATTAGAAAATATTCTGCGCCCAATTATTTCTAACAAAAATGTACTACTTATCGGAGATATCAATATAGATATCAAAATTAATAACACAGACAGACACAGCGCATCGTATTTAAATCTAATGGCTGAATTTGGTTTGCTACCTGCTCATACCTATCCCACTAGATTGCTTAACTGCCTCGACCATATCATAATGAATACCACAAACCCTGCAATCGTATGTGTCATTGATTCCTCTATTACAGACCACTTTCCAGTAATCGTTTCATTAAGCATGTCCAAACGTAGATTGATGACCAACAATTTTAGTGTTAACAAATTGGATATGTTGTCTTGTATTAAACAAATAGAGACGCTAGATTTTTCCTTTATCACGTCTATTTCAGATGCAAACGAATTAGCTTCGATTTTTGTAGATAAATTATCAGACATCATTAAAGCAAATACTAAAGTCTGCGTAGTACCTAATAAAAAAAGGATCTTAAAACCTTGGATCACGAAAGGGCTCCTGCGTTGTATTAGGCATAGGGACCGGCTCCATAAACAAAACAAAAAGTACCCCACTAATAGCATTTTAGAAGTCACATATAAGCGATACCGGAATTATTGTAACTCTCTGTTAAGAAAACTAAAAATAACTTATGAAAAGTCTTTACTCCAAAATGCCAAATCTCCAAAAGAATCATGGAAAGCAATAAAATCTATAATTAACTATACCGAAGAGAAAATAGTTGCCAATGACCTATTGAAATCAAATTCAAATAATATTGATAAAATTAATAAATATTTTGCAGAAATAGGTAAGCAGCTTGCCGATGCCATTACTGTCACGCATACCCCTGGTTACAATTTTGAAGTTCCACGCAACCTTAATTCTATTGTTCTCTTACCGCCGGATGAAGCTGAAATTGAAGCATTAATATTGAACCTTAAAAATAATTCTGCCACTGGCTGGGACTCTATTCCGGTTCAGCTACTAAAACTATGTAAAAATATAATAGTTCCCCCTTTCACTCACCTTCTTGGACTTTGCTATGCTCAGGGTATCTTTCCCGATGTGTTTAAGAGAGCCCTCATTACGCCAGTGCATAAGAGTGGGAGTCGGGACGATGTGTCGAATTATAGGCCAATCTCTGTACTGTCGTCGCTTTCAAAGATTCTAGAAAAAACACTTAATAGTAGGCTCATTAAGTTCCTTGAACCCAACAATATTTTGGCAGCGACACAATTTGGTTTCCGAGCGTCTAAAAGCACCGATGATGCAGTTAGTCAGCTTATTGATTTTGTAACTTCTAAAGTTGACGAAAATCAAAAGTGTATAGGTGTTTTTCTTGACTTAACCAAGGCTTTCGACACAGTCCCGATTCCTGCACTTGTGAACAAGCTTGATATCATTGGCGTAAGAGGAACAGCTTTAAAAATGTTTCAGGATTTCTTGTGTGACCGTAAACAACAGGTAAAGATTGGGAATCATGTTAGCTCCGATGCAAATGTTGTCTACGGCGTGCCCCAGGGAAGTATTCTCGGACCAAGTCTCTTCCTGGTGTACATCAACGACTTATGCCTTCAAACACTCTCAAACGGCAGAATATTTACGTATGCAGACGATACTGCCGTTGTATTCCATGGAGATACTTGGAATGAGGTGCGCTGCGGTGCGGAAATTGGTCTCCATCGACTCAGCCAATGGCTCGGCGCCAACCTCCTTACTCTCAATATTATTAAAACATCCTTCATACAATTTTCATTCTCCAAAACAAACCTTAAAAGCATTAACATTAAAGTTCATTCCTGTAATTATCCCAACAGTACTAGTTGCTCGTGTCTTTCTATTAATAAAGTCTCAAATGTCAAATACCTGGGTGTTACTTTAGATGAGAGATTAAGTTGGGAACCCCATATAAGTGTAATTACTGGTCGTACTAGGAAGCTAATTTGGGTTTTTAAAAAACTCAGACATGCCGCAGAATTTCCACTTCTCCGTAATGTATACTATGCCTTAGCTCAATCCATACTTTCATACTGTATAGGGGTTTGGGGTGGTGCCTGTAAAACCCATATAATACAATTAGAAAGGGCACAGAGATCTCTACTAAAGGTAATGACTTTTAAACCCTTTAGGTATTCGACTGAACAATTATATGCGAATTGCGAACTATTAACAATAAGACAATTATACATATTCCAAATTTTAACAAAAAAGCATAGGTTTACTCCCTTTAATGCCATCGAGTATAAAAGGAAACGTGTAATTAAGAATGTTTGCTTACCTGTCAAATGTCGGACAGCTACGGCCAGACGACAGCAATCATATAGGTCATCCTACTTATACAACAAAATAAATAAAAAAATAAACATACATCCTTTTATTACGCGAGAAATAAAAAAAAAATTAAGAACTGGTTACTTCAATTAAACTACGACCAAACAGAAATGCTATTGGTTAATAATTAATATTCCCTGTGTCCCAAATTCCACTCACACACACACACACACACACGCACACGCACACGCACACGCACACGCATACGCACACGCACACGCACACGCACACGCACACGCACACACACACACACACACACACACACACACACACACATACATACACACATACACACATACACACATACACACACACACACACACACACACACACACACACACACACACACACATACACACACTGTGTACGTAAATTGTACCCGTGTTAATTTAAATTAGTTTTTATTCACAATTTGTATGTACAAATATTGGGAGAGGGCACTGACTTCTGTAACACAGGTTTTTATTAGCCTAGCTCAGAAGTCAGGGACTTCATATGAATAATGTAAAAAAGTTTTGTGAATAAACAATTATTATTATTATTATTATTATTATTTTAGCCATTCAATCTTAGTCAGCATTTTAGTGTTCCACACAGTTCTATGTCCCTTCTTTATTTATTTATTATATAATAATGAGTACATAATAAACTTATGAGTTAACACAAAGTGTCACTTAAAATGTTAGTCCGATCATTAGCAGTTTAAAATTAAAATTTATAGATACTCTGATCTAATAATAAAATAATTAGAGAGAAATTACCGATTTTGATTTATAAAATGAGGTCACTCGAGCATTATCAAGGTTATAAAAAACGTATACCTTACTTATATACCAGTTTAACAGCGGTCATCACAGAGGAAAATGTCAAAAGTAAATTTAAAACTAAACTAAGGAATAACTCATAAGCACGCATAAAAAACCTTTATTTGTTACCTACTTACATAATTTGATCCTGCAGTCAAACTGTTTATACAGTTTTGTGACAATAAACTGAATAATTTATTAAAAATTAAACAACATCTAAATTAAAGAAACTTATTATTCAAAACATTCGACAATTTTGGAGTTCAAATTAATAGTTTAAATTTAATATAACAGGCCTTCCGGGTCATGGCTTTTCACATGACTGAAGGTCCATCTACATAAACTGTCATTAATCCAAAACATGCCTGTGATTCTAAAATAATTAAATTTTAACAGCTCTAAATAACAGTGACAATATAAATAATAATACGAATAACAAATACAATGCACGAGTACAATAATATCTGTTTCCTGCTCGTATTAAATAAGTAATAATATATTTGTAAAAAGCGTACGTACCCGCTAATTTGTTGTTCTCTCGGGATATTCGTATAAAATGACGAAGCTGATGTCAGAGCACCGAATCGCTGTTGATTGCTCCTGAGTATTTTAATTCCCACACCGATAAAATGCTGTACAAAAAAAGCACAAAGGCAAATTTATGTTGCTATGTTGAATTGACTTTAAATTGTCACAAGCAAATGGGATCTTTGTAGATTATAAACATGAATTGACTAAGTATGTATGTATGTATTTACTAGCATGTTTATAACTTAATTTTAGCTCTTATTTAAATTTTCAAAGATGATATCTGCATAAAACCCATCTGCAATTACCAACTAGGTAACCCTCTATTTCTTCGTATATGGCTTCAATTACATAAAATACTGTACATACAATTGAGGTTACAGTCTTTTCTAATGCCAATACAGAATTTTCAGAAGTACTTTATACGACTTCTATACAGGAAATAAGACCAAAGTTTTGCAGTGATCATAAGATTGCACTCGGTCTAGGTCAAATGTACTTTCAAAGCTGAATTCTTTTAATTCGCATAAATATGATATTGTACTCTAATTCACTATTATTGTTGTTTATTATGCAAGCAAAACTTAATGCCGAAGTCATAGACATTTATGCATATAGATCATCATATGCATGATACAAAACATAAACGTTGATAGTAACTGTACATTAAATCAAGGTGCTATGTATACTTTAGTGCAGTAGCGCGATTTTTAAAAAATCACTGGTATTTAGAACAATTAATTAGGTGCCGACTGATATGTTGTTAGTACATTGTTATGAATAAATAACCTACGTTACTTTTTAAATGACATTCGCATTTTAGCTTACAGATAAGTGATTGAAAACACTTGTGCAGTCATGAATAAATGGGATTCGATCTCATTTGTTATTCTGAAGTGTATTTAACAGGATACTGAGTAGGTACTGGCGTGTGGTTCAGGCTTACAAATTTTACAGAGATAATTATAATAATTAAATTGTGTTCTGTGAGTTTATATAAAACTTAAAAGGGTCTAAATAGACTTATATATATTAGGAATTGTAAATACTATATATGTACAAATAACTTTTGTTTCACAAAGGCCAGTCATGAAGCTCGCGTTGGTAAGTTGCAAGATAAAAATTTACCTACTCGTAAGCTACAGCACTGTCTATAACATAAAAGTATACACATTTCTACATCCATTTGTTTGATAAATAAGATCTTAGAACTAATAAATGCCTAAGTGTTCTAAAGTAAAACAATAAAAGATCAAAATGTTCTACACCTAAAATAGAAAATCACTAAACATTTCATTTGTATCCCAGAAATAGCCATGCTATTTCTGCGCTTGAGTTAACCCAATTTTCACTTCATGTTTTTAAAAGAAATTTTGAACAAGTTAAATATTCTAAACCTATTATTAAATACATCTTAGATACTAAGTTTTAAACAGGAAATATTTTTATTAAAATTTTTTAATTAATAAAATTTTGATATTTTTCATAAAGTATTGGTATAATTACTTTTTAAATATTTAACACAAAACTGAGGTCATTATGGGTAATAAACATTGTACCTAGGACATAAATAGCTGAGTTACGACTGTGGTTACTTTAACTTACTTCCTCCTTCCGAATCCTTTTTCTAAAGGTTAGACGTGTATCAAATTTATATTCCGTCAAGTTTATTAAGGTAAGTGATTATAGACACTAAAATATAAATAGAACTTAATACCACTCGGATATTAAGGCCTTAATTCATTAAAAATAGTTCTTGAATATAACTCTATAAAAATATAAAAACAATTGCGGAGAATATTTATTCGCCAATAATTAAGAATTATGTGTGCAAAATAATTAATTAATTTAAATGTCGAATGTTAATTTTCTACTAACCATTATTTTGTAAGATTCTACTAACAATTTATGGATTTTATTATCTGAAATAAATAATTTGAATTTGAATTGAATTGAATAACTCAAAAACGTCCTATTATTATGGTATCGTAGAACCTGTTAAATTAATCTTTCTTCTCTGCAGTTTGGTAAAAATATAATTCGCGTAGAAATAAATATATTAAAAGCCCTAATATTAGATCAGTGAATGACCGCATCAATAATATTTTTCGCCATCATCTCACCTTGAGTTTCTCGTATTTATATTTAATTTGACCACGAAAACATCAATAAATATCGCTAAACCGTAAATAAGTGTAGGTATGCTATTTTTATCTTTATATCTTTGCTTATAAAGTCGAAAGCACTTAAAACAGTACTGCAAAACTAGGCAGATAGGCTGTTTAACTTATCACCTATTATTATATCGGTGACAGGTTTATACAAAACATTACCATATTTTGTCAGAGTTTGACATAAAAATAGGTTATTAGCATAGCTATACGTTGTTGTGAAAATAAATGTGGAACGAGGTGTGAAAATTTCATGCCATTTTTATATAAATGGCAAGGAAAGAATAAAAAAAATACTTATTACCAGTATGTTTGTGTATAAATGGTGTTGTGTACGAATTATTGTTGACAATTTTATTATTAATAAGATGCATTATTATTTTGTTTACACTTTAAGCTTGCGGAAGAGAAGTATCTTTGGGCACCTTAGATAATGAAATAAATTTAAAATATTAAACCTCTTCGACCGAAAAGTAAAATTCTATATTTTATATTCCATATTTTTTTTTTTTACTAAATTAAATATTATTTTAGAACAAAAAGGAACTAAACGTAATAACAGTTATTTTTATCTGTTACTGATAGATAAATAATACTCTATATACATTTACGCTTCAGTACCGTGTAGTTTGGTGTCGTCGGGAACTAGTTTATTTGAGTTATAGCACGCGCTAGTGGTGGCGAGTGATTGAAGTTGAACGTACGTTCCTCATTATATACGATTTTACTGGTTACGCCATTACAGCTGTGTTTAACTAAATTGGTTTGTGAATTATTTACAATCAATGCTAAATCATTCAGTAGCTTGTTGCCTGTCACAATAGGTATAAAACTATCTTACTAAAAAAAAATTGATCTTTTATTTGATGCCTTACATTTAGTAAACTTAGCGAACCTATTATTATATAATATTATGACGATATTTGAAGATCAGCCATCTTCGGATATCGTAATAATATGCAGCGCAAAAGTTCAAAATAGCCATTATCTGTAAGTAAAAACTCCTACGCTTATTTCATCAAATTAATAAATTTCGAACGTGACCTTGAATAAATAGAATATAAGATCAGCAAAAAAGTGCCCTTATCGACAATCCAGAAAGTTCACGACTGTTTATTTTCGCACAGAAAAAATAAATGGCCAAAATTCGAATAATGATGGCAAAGTACGCCTGAGACGGGCGGTTGTTATTGCCGGCCGTTCCTTGCTTTAACGGTGTGAGCGAGCCAAATCGCGCCTCAGTAATGTATTACTACTGCCAAGGCGAATTCTATTGCTATGATACACCACTGACCTTCTATTGTCTCCGACACTGGGACATTTCTTTTGTACAGTCGTGTGGTAAATATTTTGTGGATTTTCTTTATATTGATTTGGGTATAGTCTTCGATCAGATTAATTAAAATTGTGTTTATTGTATTTTTTCTGTTTTGTTGAAGAAATTCTCTTAACCAAAGTGAAAATCGATCAAAGTTCATTGCGTAGTTTAGAAGAAGTTAGCGAAGAAACACAGCAGGAAACAAGGACTTAGCTTTATACCAACTATGAATAGTATTCAAAGATTCTTTCAGAAGTTATTAAAGAGTTCAATTTAATTCAATAATTCGTAATTGAAACGCCTTTAGACTATTTATAAAAATATGAGCTCGTATAAAAATTACGAAATATAAAAAGAAGGACGACATACAACCGATTTGAATCAATTTGACGTGTACATCAAATATGAAAAATGTTTATGAACAAAATGTCAGAGGCGTGACATCATGTTCTCTATTTAAAATGCTAAAATATGTTTATTTAGTACAGTGACAGTAAATAAAGCGCACGCGTTTATAGCTTTTAATTCGTATTAAATTATATTATTCGCCACATTTCCACATCGTCAACCTGAAAACGTTCATTGCAAGACCTTTTAAAAAGGTTATTTCCCATAGAACACCACGCTTAGCAGTCGTGTGGTGATCGTAGTAGTGATGTTTGGTACGTAGATAACGCTGCCAAACCTGAGGCCCTAGACAAGTGTCAAACATTTCTATTCTATTCATAGAATAGATATAAAATGTATGAGATTGACATAAGCATTGGCGTTAGCTTATGTCAATCCAATACATTTTTTAATCTATTCTATGAATAGAATAGAAATGTTTGACACTTGTCTAGGGCCTCTGGCATTCCTTTAGTCAGTTTACAACACCCACGGGAGAAGATGGGGTGGCTTAATATTCTAGGCCAGAGACCGCACGGCTCTTGCATTTTAGTCAGCCTTTAATCAATGATTCACTAAAATTGTGTAAGATACTATATGTTATAGATTTCAAGCGTTGTAATAGACATAAATAAACACAAATAATTCGTCAATATATTTAATATTTGATTAGCAGAAGAAATGTTGCTATAGCTTACAGTTCCATTAATCTAAACTGTGTAAATTTCAATTGGATTATTTCTGTCAAAAATATTCTGTTATAAAATATTTTAAACTTATTATAGATAATAATATTGTTATAATATAAATACAGAATTTTCTATAGAGGTTTTTCGATCAAACTGCACCACACGTAGAAGAACTCTATGTAATGGTTTCCAACGATTTTAAGAAAAGCACTGTTTTAGTAATTTTAGATTATAATATGTCCTAATGTGACAATCTAAACAGCGTTATATTTGTTTCTTGCCTTTCAACAGTCGGAGACGAAGGCGTTTTCTAGGTTCATGATACTATAGTTGCTAGGTACTCACTATCGCAATAATAAAAATGTTTTTCATTTTCAGCAAAGCAAAGAAAATTCTCATACTATTCATTGTCATTCAGTAGTCAAGGCTACCTACTCCAGTGGAAAAAAGGAAAATAAAAATAGACAGGCTTTGTGAAGATTCGTCACTGTTTCTAAAGTTTGTCACATTGTTTCTACATTACGTTTTGTTTAGTAACAACACTTATGTGTTAAAACTATTGTACAATGTATTCGTAAGGTAAATTTAGTAAAATTAGTAAATCAATAAACAATTTGTCTTAAACTAGACTATATTTAGGCAGTCAGTTATGATGTTCTTACAATAATCTGACTGACAAGACTGGCCGACTGACAAGCGCGAATTACCTACTACTAGTATATTACCATGCTTAAATTGTGTTGTTACGAATAAATCAGATTTGAAACATTTTACCATGCTTAAATTGTGTTGTTACGAATAAATCAGATTTGAAACATTAATTCACTGATAGCTACTAGCGGACCTTATCTTATCTTTAAGCTGCAGAATATTCCTTCCAGGTCAGGGCACTTCGAGTCTTTAGAATCTTTTGAGTTATACGTTTCCATTTTACCTATCCTTGGCTCTTTCTTTAGTCTGCTCTAGTACGACAATGAGTCTAAAGTCTTCTGGCTCCAGATATAGGCATCCCAGCAGATAATTATTCTTGCAGTTACATAGTAAATTAATTAATGTATTCCTTCTTGAAGAAAGTGTAATTGTGGGTCTGCATGTCATGCATGACTAAGCAAGTGATATTGGCAATCGTACAGAAACATTAAAGCATATTTTTAATGACAGATATTTGCTATTTATTTCTAAAGCTGTCTTATTAAATTATATAATTTTCAAACACCGTATACTAAGTTGTATAAACAAATATTGGCCCATCATATTTCAGTTTCAGAAACATATTTTAGGGTATGACAATAGAACTAAATAGTTTAATACAGATTTTGTTAAGATACATGATGTTTTTTGGCACTTACATCCATGTTCTTTATTTGAACTTGTCAATCTTGTCATTTGTTATAATGCCATTGTGAGTGTCACTGCCGTACCATATGTATCTAATAAAGTACGTTTTCTTTTGCTTTACGGCAGATTACTGTTAATTTTGTTATAGTCATAGTTTTTTTAGTCCATTGTTTTTACTTTTACCGTTGCACATAACTTTAAAATGTTATTTTGTAAGTGTATAAATTACTTCATAGTGAATGGTCACCTTAGATGATGGCAGTCTAAAATAATGGCATGCCATCAATAGTTCTACGATGTCCACAGACAGACAAGGGTTGTGAACGAAAAGACTGAATTGTCTCTTTGAGAAACTAATATTTTACGGATACCATTAAAAAAACGTTAACAATACGAGTAAATGCAAGTATTTGTTTGCCAACTCTGCATACACGATGTCCACAGACAGACAAGGGTTGTAAACGAAAAGACTGAATTGTCTCTTTGAGAAACTAATATTTTCAAAGTCAAAGTCAAAGTCAAAGTATTTATTTCATTTTGATCACAGAATGGAACAAAACTAGGGACAAATGTGCGGTGGGAAATGACAATATATCTACCAAAATAGTTAGGAGGTATTCCTTTTTCTTAGTAGCTCCAATTACGCATATTTGTAACCTTTCTTTAACAAATGGTGTCTTTCCCTCAGCGTTCAAGACTGCGTTAGTTATTCCGATACATAAGGGTGGGGATCGGGACAATGTTACCAACTTTAGGCCCATTTCAATCTTACCGTCACTGTCTAAGATCCTGGAGCGTCTTATCAACACACGGCTAGTAAGTTACTTGGAGCGGAGTGGGTTGCTTTCACCCGCACAGTACGGTTTTAGAAGAGGAAAATCCACCTCAGAAGCTGTTCTCGATCTTGTCAATGACTTAACTACGGCCTTAGACTCCAAGAAGAAGTGTCTTGCGATCTTCCTGGACATCGCGAAGGCGTTTGACACGGTCTCAATACCACTCTTACTTACCAAATTGGAGAGGATGGGAGTGCGAGGCCTTCCCTCAAGACTACTAGAGGATTACCTTACAAACAGGATTCAAAGGGTGAAAATAGATTGTTGGACGAGTGTTGAAGAAAATATCACATACGGTGTGCCCCAGGGCAGCGTCATCGGCCCTACCCTGTTCCTCGTCTATATTAATGACCTTTGTCAGGTGCAAATAGATGGGGGTAAGGCATTCACTTTCGCCGACGACACTGCTCTTCTTTTCCAAGGCGATACCTGGACTGAAGTGTACAGTCGCGCGCAGATAGGCTTCGATTTGGTAAAACAGTGGTTGACAACCAATCTGCTGACGCTGAATGTCTCCAAAACTAGGATTGTACCTTTTGCAATTAGATGCTCCCAACTGCCTCCACAAGAGCATGTCATCAAAGCCCACGAGTGCGGGCTGTCTCTTGCAATGTTTCCGTGCAACTGTCCCATACTGGATAGAACAGAAAGCGTCAAATACCTTGGAGTCATAATTGACCAAACACTTACGTTCAAGCACCATTTAATCACTCTGGCGTCTCGACTGCGAAAGTTAATTTACCTTTTTAAATCCCTTAAACATATAGCTGATCGTTCCATTATCCGTATGGTTTACAATGCCCTCTGTCACTCTCTCATAGAATATTGTATCGTAGCATGGGGTGGCTCTGCAAAAGTACATATGTTACTTGTTGAGAGAGCGCAACGAGCGATTTTAAAGGTAGCAGCTGGACTCCCTTTTCGCTATCCCACCGAAGAACTATATAGGGACTGGAACATGCTCACCGTGAGGCAAACATTTATAATGAGAGTTGTTTTAACCAAGCATGCCCACACTCATTATGATCTTGAGAAAACTAAAGGTAAGCGCCGTGTGGGTACGGTGTGCACCCCTATAACACTTAAAACGTCATTCTCTCACCACTTCTTCTGTTTTCTCGGCACTTACCTGTATAATAAGACTAATAACCTTCTTCATATGTATCCTCTCTCTTCCTTCAAATGCAAACAAGTTGTTGTTCAACACTTGAAAACCCTAAACTATGAGGCTACAGAAAAATTTCTTCACCCCCAACAGTAACTGTTTTCACTTTCGTATTGTCCAACATACAAAAGTCCATCCACATCAACTTTTTACCCACATGTACACTTACTTCACAAGTGCACACACACACACACACACACACACACACCACACTCAAACATTCACTACCCTCGCAACTTATCACTACCTGCATATAAGTATACAAGTTATTTTACATTTACATTTTACTAGTTATTTAAGTTTTTATTTTATTTAGTTTTAGTTTCTTTTAAATGCCTGATAATATAATACTGTTGTAACTGAAACTAGAGATCAACCATCCTACCACTTTCGCATTAGCAATTGTGTCGTCACTTCGGGGGCCTGGTGATCTGTAGCACAGGTTTAACAAACCCATTTCAGGCACCAGTCCTTCGCAAATTATCCTAGTTCTACTACCTGTATTTTAGCATAAGCCAGACAATTTGTAAAGGAAAATAAAAAAAAAATTATTATTATTAAAATAAATTTATTATTATTAATGATACTTATGAAAAGTCAAATTACATGAAGTCATCTAATTAACCTACAGCCAGTTCGCTGACGAGGTAGAGCTGTGAGAAGAACTGGCAAGAAACTCACGCCACTCTTTTCAATCGCCAGATAATTACAATTTTTTGTATGAGTTAACAATTTTAACACATTAACGCAACCAAAGAACCATACAAAGTAATTATTACAAAATAACTAATTATTTAATAACATTTTTGAAAAAAGAAAAGATAAGAAACGAAAATAGAGGATTACAATTATTTAGTTTCATCTAGTATGGTAATTTGACTACGTAATTTAATTAAAATTAAAAAATAGTAAATGCATTTCTCAGTCATATTGAACTACGGATACCATTAAAAAAACGTTAACAATACGAGTAAATGCAAGTATTTGTTTGCCAACTCTGCATACACGAGTATACTGAAAATACCAAGTCCTATTTCGTTCGATATAACAGTTGTCCATTCAACAAAAAAATCTATTCTCAAAAATATTTCTAGAAAAGTCCAGCAAAGTATTGTTGCCAAGTATATCCATTATTTTCTAGAAGAAACAACAAAACTATTCGATGATTTTAATGTCAGCGACATGGATTATTAAAAGCTATGGTATATACGTTTTTCTTTTACGAGGATTGCTAGTCTCGGTCAGTCCATGAATTATTTGTCACTAGATATTAATCGGTCAGTCCATTCAACAAAAAAATCAATTCTCAAAAATATTTCTAGAAAAGTCCAGCAAAGTATTGTTGCCAAGTATATCCATTATTTTCTAGAAGAAACAACAAAACTATTCGATGATTTTAATGTCAGCGACATGGATTATTAAAAGCTATGGTATATACGTTTTTCTTTTACGAGGATTGCTAGTCTCGGTCAGTCCATGAATTATTTGTCACTAGATATTAATTTACGATAAATAATCGGTATGTTTTTTTTTTTTTTTTTTTTTTTTATATATTAGGCTACCAAAGTGACTCCACTCTGCCTGATGGTAAGCAGTAAGTGGAATCCAGAAGTGGCGGACACCATTCCAAAAGCCAAACTACTGGTATGGTGGCCTCCACTATGGCGGCTTAGTGAGATGCTTTTTCACGCCCCGCTTAAAAGACCCAGGATCAAAATTAGATGGGAACACATGCGCTGGCAAAGAGTTCCAGGCTTTAATTGAGCGACAAAAGTATAAAGTGCTGAACCGTTTGGTTCGAGACCCTTTAGATTCCACTGTGAAAGGGTGGCACTTTAGTCCCGCACGTGTTGTTCTGGACAAAAAGGGAGAGGGTGGGATTAATTCAAAGAGCTCTTCAGAACACTCTCCATGGTAAAGGCGATAGAAGACGGCCATTGAGGCGATGTCTCTTCGCAGCTGTAAAGGCTCAAGGGTCTTAGTAGCCTCCGGGCTTCCGATGATACGGACTGCTCGCCGCTGCAACCTATCGAGTGCATCCAGTAAGTACTGTGCGGAGCCATCCCAAAGATGAGAGCAGTACTCCACGCAGGAACGAACCTGTGTCTTATAAAGAAGACAGAGCTGCTCGGGCGTGAAGTACCGCCTCACCCTGTTCAGGACACCGAGTTTACAGGAGGCGGTTTTAATGACGCACTCGATGTAGTTCTTGGGGTTGAGATCTCGGCTGATGTCCATACCCAGGATACTTAGGCTATCCTGTAGTGGTAACGCTGTGTTCTGAAGAGAGGGAAGGGGAAGGAACGGAAATTTTTTTGCAGAGAACGCGCACACCTGTGTTTTCTTGGCATTGAACTCGACCAAATTCTCACAACTCCATTTAGAAATGCGGTATAATACTTGGTCGAGCTCAGCGTCAAGTTCTAGGCGTTTTGCCTCGATGTCAGTCTGTTTAGCCGCAGGATGTCCGAGATATCGCCCATGCACTGTACTATCATCTGCATAGCAATGAATGTTGC
The DNA here is from genome assembly GCA_963082885.1 of Parascotia fuliginaria. Lineage (NCBI taxonomy): Eukaryota > Metazoa > Arthropoda > Insecta > Lepidoptera > Erebidae > Parascotia > Parascotia fuliginaria. Next base: position 11,164,588 of record OY720188.1, read on the forward strand.
CAAGGGACAACATGTCATTGGCATGCAGAAGATACAGAGTGGGCGACAGGACGGAACCCTGAGGCACCCCAGCGTTGACCTGCAAATAATTGGAGGCCGATCCGTCACAAAGGACTCTAATGCGGCGCTCACGCAGGAATGCGGCAATCCAGTTGCACAGCTGGGGTGGCAGACCATATGCTGGAAGCTTGGACAGAAGCGAACGGTGCCAGACTCTATCGAAGGCTTTGGTTATGTCAAGGCCGATGGCCAAGGACTCGCCATGTATACGGCATACGCAACCATCGGTATGTATATTATATTGTTCTGGTTCAGAAACCGGGCAACTACTTTTCTAAGTTCCGTTGGACATTACTGACAGATAAAGATAAAGATAAAGATAATTTATTTGTCTCAACATGTGTACAATTAGGTATTACAGCAAGTTTAGTGCCAACATGTTCTGTCTCGTTAGACATGCAAATATTTAAGGATTAAAAAAAAAAAAACATAAGTAGGCATTCTAATGTAGGTACATAAGTTAGTGCTGTCGAGGATCTAATATAATGTCGATCTTAATTTGATATATTATATAGAGTTAATGAATTTAAATTTTACAATAAATAAGTCAGTATATTAATGTAAATAAAATAGAATGTCAATAATTAGGATGTCAATAATGTACATCCGTTCCGTATCTGACATAGAGTAAAGTAAAATCGGGCCTAGATATAAGAGATAGATAGTGGTTTTGTGTTTGCACTGAGACAGTTATTACTCATGTAAACTGACAAAATAATAATCTAATTATTGTAGTTGATATTGTTATCGGCTGTACAATAGCAAACAATGTCCACGAGTCATAAACATATTATAAAAAACTCGTTAAAGCTAGCCAAAACACTCGGCGTTACTCGTTTATTTTTAACACTAATGTGTTAATGGCTTCTTTTATTTATCTACATCTTTCATTAGATTTAACAAAATGTTTTTATGTTTATTTAGTTCACATTGTTAAGGAAATTATGATTATATAAAGCGGAATAGTTTGTTTGAAGGCGCTAATCTCTAGAACTACCAGTCAAACTTAAATAATTCTTTTTACGTATGATAGCCAAGTGTTCGAGGAAGGTCTTGGGCTATGTAACATCACGATACTGGCGACGGGAGCAGAGCAGTAAGCAAAGACGCGGGTGAAACAGCGCCTCAGAAAACTAGTATAAGATATCTAAAGGACAGTGGCCCAAACAGAGGTGTTGCTATAGTCATCACGCTTGGCTGGCAGGTTGTGACTATAGTTTACGTAGTTATGGTGATATTTTGTTGTTAAATTGCTGGCTAAACTGCCCTAACAACACCCACGAAGAGATGGGGTTAAGACATGTTTTACTTAGATCGGAGGCCACACAGCCACTGAGTATAATTTCCTTCGGTCTAGATCCTTGCTCATTTTGCCATGAATGGGCTAGATTGGCCGTCGTACTACTACGTACTCTCTCATTAGCATAAATTACTAGTTTCCATAAGCTCAGTGAGTGCGAGCGCTGAAGGCCTAACTCCGTCGGTCCTCTTCATTTTCTCCCTCATTCAGTTCAGGCTACACGGTTGAAAACGGCTTCGTTGTGTTTTTCTTAACATTTTTTTACGATTGTTAGAGGACAAAACGATCTGGATAGGTTACAATTATCACTTACAATAAGATAGACCGTATACTAAAAAATACTTTCGAATAATAATAATACTGTTAAATATAACATAAGATGTTTTTCTTTGTCTAGACAATAATCTTGATAATTGTTGGACGCTTCAAGAACGATTTTTATCATCTCCCCATGATATAATGTCCTACACAATAAGCAGTAATCTCTTCTCTCTAAGCTCTAGTATAAAACAATGTTGCTGTTTTCTTTTGTCTGTTTCTCATCTAATTTCATATTATATAACGTGCATATCATAGTAGTGAAAGGCCGTGAATGTAAAATATTTGTAACGATGTCGTAAAAAACATCTTAGTATACTTGAGCGAAGCCGGATGGATTGCTAGTATAATATTTGAAGCTAAGCCAACGTAGTCAGCAGTTCTATTATTCGGCCAAACTTATTACAAATTAGTTTCTACATATGGCGCCGCTCGCGTGAATTTTCATAAACGTAATGAGATTTTTCTGAGCTAAAATATTCACGTTAGAGCGCTGCATACGGTCCTAATGTGGAATACTTTTTATACTGAGAACGTGGACAAGTCCGGCTACTTGTTTAAGGGTGAGGGAGGTTTAGGATTGGTCGCAGTAGAGCTGTTGGTTGATAAGTTCTGTCAATAGACGTCTTTAGTTTTCAGGATGATAATGCAGAGTACGTTTCACGGTAGTAGATCCACGCTGATTTCAGCACGAATGGGCCGCATCAACCGGGGAAGTACTACACTCTCATAGAAGATCGACTTAAGAGTAGTAGTATCCATACTACTGCGTTTCGTTCGGTGAGTGAGAGCGCCGGAGGCCCAATTTCCCCCCATTCCTCTTTCCTCACTTCCCTCATTCCCTTCACCCTCACCCCATTCCCAGCCGCCATAGTGGAGGCCACCATACCAGCAGTTTAAAAAGATGGATTCTGGATTCCACTGACTGCTTACCATCAGGCGGGGCGGAGTCACTTTGGTAGGCTATTATAAAAATAAAAAAAAAGTACAATACAGGGGTAGGCAGATGTACCTCTAAAACTCATACTTCTCTAAACATTAGTGTTGTACACGCCACTCACGTTTCGTCAGCTGAAGTTGGTTCCATGTAATAGGAAACGAGCCTGTTCATATATACCTGCCCCGATTCTAGACTTTAAGCCGAAACCTTCTCGGCAGAAAGAAAACCATGGCTATTTTTTTTACTTTGGATGTTACGAATAAAGGCATCTTTCCCGTTGTATAAAATATGATAAGCAAAAACACTTTCTGAAGAAGAGTAAATTGTTCAAAATACGACATGCTCATTTATCAATCACTATCAATAAGCTACGACGTAGCAGGTGTAGGTGCTACGTACACAAGTAATTGCTACGAACACATGTACTTACTTGTATTTTTTACCTTTACCATATTTGTTTTGCAAAATACATTCTCTATGTGCTATGTAAATGGATTTCTGACACCATTAGAATGTACGAGTAAAGGTTTATTAATTTTACTTAACTTTATAGAAAAATCATTCATTACAAACTTCGAAAAATACCTAATATTCCCAATCACAATTTTGACCCAATTCACCAAAAGGTGATTTTCACGCTTTTGTGTTGAATCCATGGGTTTCATTCATTTATTCTATTCACATTAATTGACAGTACCAATACACCGTTTATCCATTTACGTAAATAACAGAATGATATAAAAATAGCATAACAAAATTTATTAAGCATTCAGGAGAAAAAATAAATAAGTTGAAACATTTCTCACTGGCATCTGAGGGTCTCAAAATAAACGTTTTTAGTTCTAGTTTAGTTGCTTTTCTTAGTTTTCTCATCTTTAATTTTAATTCCGGATCATTTTAGCGTGACGTGAAAAAGCATTCTCTAAGCCGACCTCAGTGGAGTTCACCGTGCCAACTTTACGATCAACGTGTCATCTTTTGCAATGGTCCGTCACTCCCGGATGCCAGTGCCTGTTAGTCATTTCATAACATGTATGGGATTGACATAAACTAACGCCAACATTGTCGTTAGCATGTGAATCACATGCATTTTTTAATCTATTGTATGAATAGAATAAAAAATTTAATAGAATAATAGAATCTCCTTAGTCCTTTCCAATCAGGATTTCGTCCTGGTCATAGCACAGTTACGGCATTAGTTAAAATAACCGATGACATCCGACTGGCTATGGAGAAAGGACGTGTAGACTATACTAGTTCTGCTTGACTTCAGCAGTGCTTTCAACTCTGTTGATTTCGACATTCTCCTAGGAATCCTATCCTCTCTTAATGTCTCATCTTCTGCAATTGGCTGGTTTAAATCATATCTTCAAGGTCGCTCGCAGCGGGTTCGCTCTGAAGAGACTTACTCTGAGTAGTGTGATCGGACTGCGGGTGTACCTGAAGGTGGCGTTCTTTCTCCTCTTCTCTTCTCCGTGTTCATTGACGGCATCACTAAAATCATTGATTCTCATTATCATCTCTATGCAGACGACTTGCAGTTATATCGTCATTCCACTGTTGCAGAGTTGACGGATGCTGTTACTGCCATCAATAAGGATCTTGACAATATTAACAAATGGGCTCGATCTTTTGGATTATTGGTTAACCCTGCAAAGTCGCAAGCTATTCTTATTGGTGGCAGATACATGATTGGCTGTACAAAACACCAGTCTCTTCCTTCGATTGTATACAACTCGACTCCTATACTACTTAAGAATAGTGCCAAAAACCTTGGCGTTCATATGGACACATATCTTTCTTGGGATAACAACATTACAGAGGTAAGCAAAATGGTATACTGCTCGTTTCAGGCTCTTAAGCGACTTCAGAAATTCCTACCACTTCAAACTAAAGTTACTCTTGCGCAATCTCTTCTATTACCTCTTCTGGACTATGCTGATGTCTGTTTCCTTGACGCTAAGGAGGAACACCTCAATAAACTAGAACGGCTGCAGAATCTGGGTATCCGCTTTATTTACGGACTACGTAAGTATGACCACGTTACAGAATTCCGTAACACCCTGAAGTGGCTACCCATTCGGCAGCGTAGGAATATTCACATAGTCTGTCTTCTTTACTCTGTTCTAAACAATTCTAACTCTCCTTCATACTTATGTGAACGCTTTGAGTATCTTGTTCCCCGTGGTAAACCCTGTCGTTCTTCCTCTTCGCTATTACTTCGAACTCATATTCACTGTTCCAGTCGTTACAGCAATTCTTTTACCGTACAAGCGGTAAGACTATGGAACTCTCTTCCTCATGGTGTACGTGACAGTCCTACTATGGATGTCTTCAGGAGAAGAACAAAAGAACACTATCTATCTTTGATCAATAAATAATTTATGTATATTATATATATAAATATATTATTATATATTATGTATTATGTATATATTTAGGATTATGTATATATTTTTCTTTTTATATTATGTATGCAAATATTTAGTCTAAGTTTAGATTATAGGTATATTTTAAGGTACTTAATAATATTATTATTCAGTTGTACACTTCATTTACTCTTACACAATCACTATTTCCTCTACCACTCTGAGGTTTGCTGGGAGAAAACTCATTTATGAGTTAAGCTCGCCTTTGTACTTGCTCTATTTTCTGTCATTGTTAATATGTCTATTATGTGTACAATAAAGTATTAAATTAAATTAAATTAAATAGAATAAAAATCTATGCCACTTGTCTAGGCCCTCAGGTAGGCTAATATAAAAAAAAAACATCTTTCAATGAGACTATTACATTAATGCAGTTTACCAAAAATTACCAAGCGCTGTATAAACCATTAACAAAATGGCCTTTGTGTATTATTTCTTAAGTAGATCATGTTCTCTCAAAGTTATAATTATGTAAATATAAACTTAGTAAAAGTAATGCCCATTTACCCATTTTCTCTTCACATTAAAGAAAGAAAGTTGGAACATTTCAGTAAAAACATAATGTAGCCATACTCAACTATTACAGCAATATTATTATCTCAGGTTTTCTTTAAAAATTGATTATAATTGTCTTATTATTGGAACATAACAATTAATAGTTTGTATCTTCAGCCAGTGAGGTACTGATATTATTAATAGGGTAACAATATCAGTACCTACATAACTGACTAAAGCAAATTATTCGATCTATGGTTGATATGGATTAGTTAGTTTTCTCCCGCAATGCCTATTCCCACACTATAAGTGCGTTTTGTTTTAGTTTTGGTCCAGCCAGTAAAATCAAAATTCAAAAACGGATTCAGGGTGAATCCGTTTCAAATTTAGAAAGAGAGTAACATTTTATTCCGAAGTTTGAGGTATAGAGGTTTATTTTCTTAGCCACCATTAATAGTTGCGTTAAAATAATAACTGGCTAATTAATATCATAAACTGAGGCATTAGGAAACTGTGAATTAGTGGTTTGCGTTTTAAAAATAAAACGAGTCGGTAAAAATGAACTGTGGGCGGCATAGAGACAAAAATATGCGGAGACTAATTTTGACGGCTCATATACTGTGTATGCATTATATGTGTGTCGTAACGACCTTAAGAAATACTTTCAACAAAAATAAATTCTATTATTACAATTTTTGAGTCAAAGGATTTCGTAGTCTGGAAGCTTCATTGCTTGAATTTTATTGTTATGGCATTAAAAACAAAGTGTATGGTGGTTTAGCACCACCATGACCCTGACTACTAAGCCAGAGGTCGTGAGTTCGATTCCTACCTAGGACAAACCTTTGTGTGATGACCATGATTGTTTGTTCTGTGTCGGTGTAATTTATCTATAATATTATGTATGTATTTAAAAAAAAAATGTATATACGTAGTTTATCAGTTGTTTAGTACCCATAACACAAGCAAATATAATTGCTTAATTTGGGGCTAGATGGCTGCTGAATGTCATCATCATCATCATATCAGCCAAAAGACGTCCACTGCTGGACATAGGCCTCCCCCAATTTTCGCCACCGTGGCTGGTCGTTCGCCGTCCTCATCCATCGGTTGCCCGCCACCCTTATAAGGTCGTCGGTCCACCTTGTGAGGGGTCTGCCCACGCTGCGTCTTCCGGTTCGTGGTCGCCACTCTAGAACCTTTCTGCCCCAGCGGCTGTCAGTTCTGCGAGCTATGTGTCCTGCCTATTGCCACTTCAGAGAAGCAACTCTGCGAGCTACGTCAATTACTTTGGTTCGCCTGCGGATTTCTTCGTTTCTCAAATGATCGCGCAGGGAGACGCCTAACATAGCCCGCTCCATGTGGTAGAATATTATTATTATTATTATAAAGAATAAAAAAGATAAACTAAGACTAAAACCTTCTTGAAATCATTACCATAAAATCAGCCAAAAGAGTTTTAATACTAAAATATAGTTATTGTCAAGAATCTTCAAGTTGACCAAGCCGTCCCGAGCCAGTTACAAAAATGACTTCAATTGATTATCACAAACATCGTACGACGATCATATTAATTACTTCTGTTTCTAAAACTCGACCCACAAGAAAGTGTTTAGTCATCTGTGTAAAGTCAGCAAGTTTTAAGCATCAGCGATCTAGTACAGTATAGTTCACAACAGCGATATATCTGGCCAGTCGGCGCTGTTTGACAACTCACTGATTTATGAACGGAACGGAACTCATCGAGCTTGAAGGGAAAAGTTTGCAAGTGTGAGTTTGTATGTGTGCTGTAAATACATCGGAAAGTAGGGAAACTCTTTCAAGTATTTGTGAATATTAAATGTAGCGTAGGGTGTATGTGATTTTATTTACTTTTAGAGGGTATGTAAATGTATGTTTTTAGTAAGAATACGTTATATTAAAATTGTATGTTTGAATGAAAGTACAATGTATTGGTCACTCATACATGATTTATTGCTGAATGAGATATTTAAATACATTTATGAATTTTTATTATTTTTGTTGCTTTCAATTAACAGCGTATAGTGGCACCAAGTGCTGCAAAAAATTGGATACCAGAAATAGAGTAAAGACTTACAGGTTTGCTCTAATGAGACTTAAAAGTAACACATATTTAAAGAGTTAGTTAGCTATATTTGAACCTCAGTATAATTTATAACATATCTGAGGCGTTCCCTATATTGTAGGATGAAAAACCACCACCGGTAAGTATATTAAAATAATAAATATAGAAATAATTTGAATAAAATTATAATGAAAGTCAGCTTGAAGAATGAATTAGAACTTTCGAAACTCCAAGTGACACGTCAGAAAACACAATACAGATGTTACGTAAAAATGATTCATCTTTCTCCAGTATTTATAACGTAGAAAAAAATAGCCAAACGTCATAGTAAATGTATTTTAGTGACGATCGTACTGGCTAAATAAAGCTTTTAGTGTAACATCGTTTTTTTGTCCAGTGACGGTTGTTATTTTTATGTTTCAAGGAATGTTCTACGTCTATGTATTTTTTTGAGTATCGCGTCATTTTCTATAGAAAAGGGTCGCTAAACATAATATTTGGATTTTATTTTGAGATCATTTATTTTTTCAAAAGTCGTACTTTATAAAGTAAGGTAATCTTTTTAATTTTTAGCCTGTAGATGTTCATTTCAAAACATTATGTTTTTCGAAAGGAAATTGTTTGCTAGTTACCAAGTACCAAAGGCGGATTGCAGATCATAGTAAGGTGATGAATTTAGAACTCAAATAGTTAAGCTGAGTGTTATCTGGAATTCCCTCAGTCGCTTTTTACGACACGTACGAGAAGACTTGGTTTAGTATTGATGTCAAATTCTTTTGCACAAAAAAAGCCAATTGCAGAGATTATCAGCTATTTGTCTAATTATCTATAACAAGCTTTTTAGAGATTGCTATAAATGTACGCTTATAAGAGTTTCTAAAAATCAATACTGTTCCAGTGAAATAAAAAAAGATAAACATTACCATCACTAGGTTCTTAAAACAGGCGGCATAAAAAAAATACAACAATGAACCGAGAGGTTTTAAAAGAACCTGGCTCACTTTCGCTCGCGGCACTTTTTTCGCTTAATGACGCCACGCTCAAGAAAACTTGGGAATATTAAAATGAGCAAGCACTTGTTTCGTTGGTAAAACGGCTATCGCTCAAGGCTTTGCGCCTCTTCCCGGCATACCATATTTTAAATGTGATGAGGATTCGTGTTTGCTCTCGATGTTTGAAATGAAAAAAGTTGGACTCCTTGTAACGTTTTGTTAAATCCGCTGCTACTAAAGGTTTCTACTCCTTGAGTAAAGTAATTGATTTCTTATGTATGTTAATTTTATACTATCTAGTAACTGATGTAAAAAATCATTTTTTTGGTTGTATGGTCATAATTAATAGCTTTTAAAATGAATGTCTGATCAAGTAGTTGCTTGTTGATCAATCTTTTTAAAAGCCATTGACTTTTATTTAATTTGATATTTACAGCGATATAGAAGATGGATTGTTCAGTGGCTATGCTCTACTAAAAAAATCATCTTCACATAGCATCACGCGACATTTCTATCAAAAGTGAACCGAAAGTAGCGTAGTAGAAGCTAAAAAGATACAGTTTAGATCAAAACTGCACGTATTTAGCTTCACGACTTTACAAAACTTCTATTTCGTAGATAACACTTCCAATGTCAGTAGTCGTCTATATAATGAAGAAAAGAAAAACAAACTCATCTTAAATTAATACACGATGTAAAAAGCCCCATAGCAATTTGGACCCTAAACAAATAAGCATAATGATGGAAATTCAAGATCGTTGTACTACGTTAGGCTTTTTTTCTGTTAAAGTTCTAAAATATTATACAAAATAATGAAATGGACCAACCTGTCCAGTATCACGTAGTTCTAAAGTGTAACATTATCTCCAACTGTCTACGTCTTGCTTACTTCTGACAACGCATAAAAATCAGCGTTCAACCTTCTCGGAGGCGCGAAGTGGAATGTCGTTAAGGGAAAAAAAGAAAAAAATACTGGGATTTATTCGTGCCGTGTCCCCGATGAGTAATGCCTCCTGCGATTTAGGTGTCAGCCCCGATAGAAGGCGTTCGACACCAATGATTTATGCTCTGACTGGTCCTTATGCCCTCTGCACTCTGATATACAGCGCTTTATAAAGATTTGTATGCTCTTAACATATTTGAGACAGCTTTTTACTTTAGATCTAAAATTAATGTATCTTGTTAAATATCAGTTGACAGTCTGACTATCGTCAGTCTTCATCATTTAGGTAAAATTGGTCGCTTAATTTTATCTTTTATTCCAAAATAATTTAATCTTAGCTATTGAGAAATTCCACCAGTGGTCTATTTACATTAATAAAGGTCACATTATATAATGAAGCTATTGCTAAACTTACGTCAATTTATTATAATGTAAGTACCTAAAGAGTTGTTTCCCAAGAAGGTTTAGCATGGAAGAAGAAGAACAATCTTCAGTGACCTATGAATTGCTAGACAAATGCAAACGATGATTGCGTACCAGGGAAGTACCATTTCTAGTTACAGTTAAGCATCCTGACTGGGTACCTATATTATCTAGGTAGCATTTTGTGCCCAGTGGTGAGAGCGAAATTGAGAGCTTTTAAAACAAAGTTGTTTTGGTAGAAAGATTATAAAATTACAACGCGTAAACAAACCTTCTGGCACAAAAAACCATCGTCAATGCTGCTTTAGTCTTTTCAAAATATAGTAAACATCAAAACCATTGTGTACAGAACACGTTTTATGTCATTGGGTACCAATAGCAAAAACACCACATTTATTCTTAAAATTATATTATATCTAGGTACTCGATCTTCGGCGCCATCTTGTCTTATAATTTTAATATGTAAACATGAATTAATTAAACCTATTATTATAACTAACGGACATAATGTAATGATATATTTACTTTCTTTTAAATACCAACTAATATAGAGCAATTAGTAACAAAAGGAAAATAAATATACCTAGGTCTTAATATCTATACTATAGAAAAAACTATCAACGCACGATTTCACACTCGCGTCTTAATATGTTTTTACATAAAGTAAATGTTTTTTTTAATTCGTTGAAGTTCTCGGCTTTTCTATATTATAATCATGCATTATACTTAAATAAAAATCTACTAAATAATTTTGTGAACGACATTGGAAACCGTATCAGAGTCCGTTGCGTGGTTTAGAAGAAATTAGCGGAGAAACATACAAAAGAAAACAGCGACATTGTTTGACTGCACCGATGGTGTAGTGGTTAGTGTAACTGACTGTGAAGCTGGGTGTCGTGCCTTCGATTCTCGCGGAAGACAAACATTTGTGTGATGTACATTTGTATTTGTATTTAGTCTGGGTGTTTCCTATGTATTCTAAGTATGTATTTAGAAGAAAAAGTATGTATATGTATTATATTTCAATTATCTAGTACCCATAACACAAGCTCTGCTTAGCTTGGGACTCGATGACGGTGTGTGATAGTGTCCACTTATTATTATTATTATATTATAGATCAGAGACAAGAGATTACTGCTTAATGTGTAGAAAATTTTATCATAGGAAGTTGATAAAAATCGTTCTTGAAGCGTCCACCACTTATCAAGATTATTGTCTAGACAAAGAAAAACATCTCTTGTTATATTTAGCGACTTATGTAGCTTTATTCTTAATTTTAAATTTATTTTAAATTAAGAAGATATAGTGTGTCGAACTAGTTTACAGTTAAACGACAACTTGGTTTTTTTAATCTAAGCAATATTTTGATAAAACACAATACAAAACAAGTACAACATTTGTTTTATTAAAATTTCTATGTTGATACAAAATTGTAAATATTTGTGCCGTTTCAAGAGTTTCGAGATTAGAAACGGTATATTTACTTTTTATAAACTCCATAACTATTCTGCTCAAGTATGCTACGCTGCGGAAAGATATTTGTTCATAATTCTAGTTTAAGAAAACAAATATGTAACTTCTTTTTAATAACTGTATGTGACGAAAAAATCCAGTTCTGAGTGAATTTTGATCGATGAAAACTTTACTATTAAGTTAATTAGAAGTGTTTAGTTTAAAAATTAATATTGGATACCTTTTAGTTTTTAAATTGCATTAGAAAGAAAAACAATTGTACGAAATGTAAGCGTAGAACAGTAGAATGGCGAATAAGATAACACGATTTCTTCGAAACAGTAGTCGTAGATTCGTCATAGAATTGACACTAATGCCTGGCATGCGTTATGTGAGTGACTTAGAAAGACGAGACATAACACGAGGAGTTAGGTGATCAAGAGTTACAGGCAAGCAAGCGTGTCTTCACATGCTTCTGCCTGTAACGCTTGTTATAAATATTTTTCTCAAAACCGGTACATTAGTAGGTAGTCATAATGTGTCATGGTACGGAGGGGCTTAATGTTTATTAGTGACGTCGCGTTTAATAAACGTGTGTACGGCGAATATGCCTTACTATGCTTTATTATTTTAAAATGTCTACCTACGTATATTTTTCCACTTTCATAAATCGATCGTGACTAAAATATTGCAAGGTCTAACTATTAAACATGATCTAATAATCCCTGATCAAATTTTTCGGTTACAACAATGTATTTAAAAATAGTTTAGGGCACCACAACGACGTAAATTCCACCGTGATCCAACAATTTCACTTTATAGCACCTCACCGTACCCATGTAAACGCCATTATGGCACTGAAATTCGAATACCGTATCTTTTATCGTTGGGTAATCGCTTATTCAAATTTCCTATAATAAAATGACAGGTGACGGGCCCATGATAAAATGTACAGACGATGGTCGTTTGTAAGGTACGATTCACACTAAATAACTGGCGTCTAACTGTGAACAAACTCGTAGGTGATATAAAATATTACACAGTTCATTATATTGAAACATGTTTAAGGCGGCGGTTCTACTGTTCTACTGCCAGTGAATTTTATTTATTATTTTATTACTTAACAAAATGGCAGGTGTATTAATCTTAAAATACGAGTAGGACGATCCGTTACAAATGACGTAGAAAATATGAATCTTGACCAATGTCTCCATAACCATTTTTCTGTCATGTTATGCTAATATTAGTCCTCCAATAATAGCAATAATTCGAAAGTTGGTATTATAGCTAATTCCGTTTGTTCTTAAAATAGAAGATATCTAAGTAATGGGTACACAATAGAACACTAACTCACATACGGCAATTGAATTATTCGAACGTTTTGTATAGTGTGAGCCGTCCCTAAAGACATTACTAAATCCTGCATCGATCTGGGTATCCGAACCCTCATCATCTGAAATACGGGATCTCGAATGTACCTACTATACTGATTATGCATAGGTTCCAGACTATTTTAATGTTCTATGGTCGTAAATGTGTTGAGAATTACCTTCGTAGTATTCACTCTTTTGAGTGCGATGAACATTTGTGAAACTGCTTATGGTTGAACGCGCGTGTGAAAATTTTCTCGGCTTTTATTACTCAGTAACATAAATGTAACTGGAATTGTAACTTCACACTTCTTGTTATGTTATGGTATGAATGGGCTGTTTTTTACAACGCCACGACTGCGCGCGTGTTTTGCGTGTGGGTGGGCGACGATCACTCGATCCAGCTTCTCGAGAAAGGCCAGCAGACCTTTGATGTCTCTGGCGAGCTCGTGGAGTGAATCAGTGTCATCAAAGTATTTTGTCCTGTACATCGTCATATCTGTGACTAGCGTCATCTTATATAAATTATCTTTAATAAATTTATTTTGATCTGGTTACTTAACCTAAATCCAAAAAGAGATAAATATTATTTGGGATGAAACTCATCAAGAATCATATTTCATTATTCATCAGCGAATATTAACGTGATAATTATGTCTGCATGTTGCAACATTAATACAGGTTGTTAAATCTTTGTGTCTAAATCCATCCTGACGATGGCCTGATGAATCAGTACAGAGGGAGGTGCGGTATGCGACGCCGCGGGGAGGGAGCCAGGCTAATGATTTATGTTGTTTCTCCGAGACGCTCAACTCATGATAAATGTCCGTTACGTAATGCTTCTAGCTCGTACACCGAGATTTGTCTCCCATAAATTGTTTGATCACTCAATAATTATATTACAAGGGACGGGAAATTTAGAACTTCCTCATCCAAGTGTACTTTTAGAGTGGTATTTTTCACGTAACCTTTTAAGTAGATTTGTTTAAGACCCCGAGTCATTCTGTTAAAAAGGGGACGGTGTTTTTAAATGTGAAATACTTTTTACTTTATTTAATTGTTTCATCATTATCATGATATTATCCGCCACAAAACGCTTACTGCTAAACAATTTTTTGACTGCAAGTTAGTGTTAGCATTCAGCGTTTGCCGGGCGCCATTATTAGATCGCCTGTTCATCTTACTTACAGATATACTAGTCTGCACTTTTTAGGCCGTGGTCTGCATCTGAGATCCTTTCGACCCCATCATGTTTATATTGTTGCTTCACCTATTATTACCATAAGAATTTGCTGATCATTTGTGCCATTTGATAACTCTAATTTTTCCACAGATCTCCTCCTTTCTAATTCGATCTAATAGAGAGATTCCCTTGCCCATTGCTAATTTATTTAATGTTTACTTCAGTTGAATTTTGTAAATTTATTGTTGTAATTAGCCAAATATCGTTACAGTTATAGTAATTATGTGATACTCTTTGTATTGAGCCCGACCATGCAATTTAGTATAATAGGGGTCTAAACAGAGCTTAATTGTTCAACTATCGTAAAGAGGGTGGAATGAGTTCTAATTAGTAACTTAGCACTACTTAGAGCTACGTTTAACATAAATAATGTATGTACAAAGTTGACGAAGTTGCGCCTTGAGATTGCGAACCCATCTTAAGTGTTGTGTAGTCGGAACTTAAACACTATATAACTACCTACCTTTTGCTTTCATGAGTGCTTTAAAATTTATTATTATTTATATTATTATATTTTGTATTTTTCCATGTACGTAATTCTTGACGACATCAGTGTAAAGTACGGTTAGGCCTTTGGATACCGCATCAGTCAACTGGTGATACGAGTACGTTTTCTATTGCGCTCACTAGCATAGTGTTTAATATATGATAAAGGGAGTAGGCGTTTTCTTCTAATTTGGATCCTAGATCTAAAAAGCTTGCAATAGTGAATACTATTTCAATTTAGCATAACTGCAACTGAGTACGTAACCATAAAAAAATACTCAACTGACTTCTAACAATTATGCAAACTAGGTAGATTTCAGTAGGTAAATATCAGAGTATGTAAAAATATTGTATGGATCAAAAATGGTTTCTGTGTTTATTAAAATCTTGCTGCACTCACGAGACAAGTATACACCATACACATTTATATGTATCCGGCGCGCTAGATTCCTAGAAATATTTCTATGATCCACGAATAGTTAATTCAGGTCTAGGTACACTGTGTTTCTGTTTTGCAAGCATTTCAGTACAGGAATTAGTTTTATTATCTTTGCATAGCAACTTCTTATAAGGTCGTTTGTTGATAAAAATAGTACAGCTTATTTTGCCGAACAGCCTATATACGAACATCCGTCTACATATAGTATACGTATTCAATTTTATTACACGATTATGTCGATTGATATCTGTAAGCTTAAGTGTATAGTAGTGTGCACTTCATATAATAATATACAGAAAGACATTGCCTATCTTAATAATTTCATAAAATCACAATTTTAGCCACATAATTAAATAATTCTTACCCTGTTAAAAATCTCTGTGCACGCCATGGGTTTATAGCACCCATTATGTTAATCTATATGAAGTATACTTTTGTAACTAGCTACTGATGGTAGACTTGGAAATACCTTGGGACATTCTACAGCAACATTGTGCTCTTCAATCCAATGTAGTTATTCGCCTACCGGTTTTCTACCTTAGATTAGTTTAACTGATAACTTTACTTCTTTAGTTTAAATCCAAAATGTTATCATATCTTAATGAGTTCGAATTCTTAGATTTTTTTTTATTTTTCTTATAGTTTTCTCACGATATTTTCCTGCACCGTATGTCAGTAATGTCCAAGTTAAGACACATTAGTACTCAGAGGGTTTTGTACCATTAATCTCGTGCTTATGAGGTGTCCCCTTGTCTAAATTGCAGTACCGCAGTCGTACACACTTCCTACGCCATCGAGGTAGTCACTAAAATCACTTACAATATAGTTATCGTTACCAACTATTTATTGTCTAAATAGCCGTTTGAAACATAAAAGCCCACGTCCAGTTTACGATCGCATATAAAAATACGTTTGTTACGTTCGTACCATATTGCGTTGCCGTGAGCCCTGTTAAGCTGAGCGTGCCATTGCCATCGACGTGAATGATTTATAAACAGGGATAACAGGGCATTAGCCAAACCACAACACGCACGCTTGCTGGATTTACTAAAAAGAGATCTACCTATTGTGTGATTTATTGGTAAGTGTGTATGACAACACAGTGAAAAGTGACGTCCAATGACATGTCCTTTTTAAATTAGATTAACAAAATGACTCTATGTCCACTAATGGTCAGTTGGGTCTAGAAGTGATGGAGACCATTCGAATACTTAAAAATAAACTTAAACAAACAACGACAGCCGCCAAAAAAATAGCTGTCTTATAACTACCTACCTCTGCTTCTTTTGTATAATGTTAGGTTAGGTAATCGTATTCCATTAGTTTCTATGTCGGTTTTGAGAATTCTTTTTGTGTATGACAGCTTAGTTATCGACTTAGTTATTAAGGGTATAGGCTATGTAACATCACGCTACTGGCGACGGGAGCAGAGCAGTAAGCAAAAACGCGGGTGAAACCGCGCCGCGGAAAGCTAGGTATCAATATAATATAATTATATTATATAGATAAACAGGGCTCTCAAATATTATCATAGTTTCAAACCATTGATATAAAACGAGAAAAAAATAGTTAGAGAGATATTACCGGACGCGTGTATGCATGGTTTGAATTAGATATCAGATGGTTCTAAGAAACACTAATAAGATCTAACAAATTTATTGACGTACCCAATATGTGAATGTTGACGTCATTAAATGTAAATACAATAGATAAACTTAGATCTACTTATGTCTGCCCTTTAAAGTTTTTTACTAATACGTTATATTTTACTGATATGTACCAATTGAGTTCGCCATGCACATACCCGTACAAACACACCAATGTAAGACATAGTTGTGTAGTTTAGTTGTAAGAACAACTGAAATTGGAATAACGACTGATTACGACTTCAAAATACATTTCTATAAAAGTCTACACTTAAAGTCAAAATATGTATTAATTATGATTGTTACCAGTTGCTAGGTATTACTAGGTATGACTGGCCTGTTGGCCTAGTGGTTAGTGATCCTGACTGCTAAGCCGGAGGTCGTGGGTTCGATTCCCACCCAGGACAAATCTTTGTGTGATGAGCATGATTGTTTGTTCTGTGTCTGGGTGTAATTTATCTATAATACCTATGTATGTATTTACAAAAATAAAATGTATATAAGTAGTTTAACAGTTGTTTAGTACCCATAACACATGCAAATATAATTGCTTAATTTGGGGCTAGATGGCGCTGTGTGAATGTGGTAGAATATTATTATTATTATATTACCATTTGCAATATTGGTGTGTAATAATTTGGTTGGTTGCTTGGTTTCCCTCACAGAGTCACTCATGCGTACTGTCACTCGCCCCGCTGCCTTCCTCAAAGATGTCAGTTACCTTTTATTACGTATATTATGTAAATATAATAATAACCCAATGGCATGGCCTTGGCATGACTCGAATTTTATTTGAAATGTAACGTTATATTGCCTGCATAACCGCCGAGGCTTTGATGTTTGTACGATTATACGTTTTTTGCTTTTCTCGTTGTATTGAAAAAAGATATTGAAGCAACTTAGTGTTCATAAACGATGTACTTGACTGAATTTTATTATAGTATTTCTAAATAATGTACCTATATGCGTTGTCAAAGTGCCCTTTGTGCTACTGAAAAGATCGTAAAAATTTAAGACTCAGGATTCATAGTTTTTACAGATTGTATGTTTTGACGTAGTTGCATTAGACAATGCCTGCTATTTTACATCTAGGTATAGTATTCTTTGTTTACTCTATTTACTTCAGAAAATTATTAATACTTACTACTAATATTAATACTTATTTATAGGTTTAGTTAGGTTGGACTTATACGTTGTATGATGCTTTACATTCTCTTTGAAAATGTCGTTATACTTTTTTGTGTTTATATGAAATGTAAAAAAATACTGCTATAAAATGTGTATGGGCAATAGTATGTACAATTTAAAGTATTTCTTTTTATTACAGGTACATATATATAACTTTGCTTATTAAAAAGGATAATGGTAAGCTAACTTCGACAAGAAACCCATTCAAAAACCGAATATAAACAGAACATTCTATTGATAGATCTGTGAATGTGTTACCAACTTGTTTTCTATTGTTTATCTCTCATATACAATACGAAACGTTGATGAAACCAAGTCGTTAGTCGAAAGTAATACATGACTTTGTAGTCTTTGACTTTGACGTTGTCTCAGTATACTTTGTGTTCGTTAATTGCATGTTTATTAAATCCGTCTCGATACAGGGTTTGGAACATGGGTACATGGAACACAAGACTTGTAAAATGAAATGAAAAACACTTCATTTAATATTAACCGGTGCAAACCTTGCAAACTGCTGCCTTAATATTAACTTGACAAAATATTTTATTTGTTTTCCCCACTTTTTCAGAAAAGACGTCTTAAAGAACAAACTTTTTACTTTAAAAGTCACCGTCAATTCACAATATTTGTTTTCTTATGTTTGAGTTTGACTCCCCTGAGTATCAACTAGGCCACTACAAAACAAATACAAGTACAACATTCACTCAACCATTACTTATATTGTAAATAAAGGTAATAATATACATGAAATTAAACGTAGTATTACATATATAAATGAATGTAGATACGCTTTTATCTGAAGTACAGCCGATATTAAGAGGCCAAGTTCTGTCATTGCGAAATATAAGCGGCAACTAATTTCAGATTAAACAAACAACAGTGATTACGGTTAGTGTGATATACGAACGGTTGTATGAAAACGTGGTATTTGTACGATCTCGGCGGTCTGCGTACGCAATAAAACCTGTTACTGGCGAGTTTGTATCCAATCTTCGTAAACAGCGACTCGTATTGTTATTGGCCATAACGATTACAAAGCTAAGGCCAAATTGAAAGTATAACTCGGTCGATGCGATCCTAAGAATGTGCAAGCCGGCGAAATCTATAACTAAAGCTACGTAGACCGCCCTTCGTGAAATTATTGCACGCCCGCCCGAAAATAGGTCAATTGCCTCCTGCGAGGGAACGAGAGGATCCGGGATCATCGCGCGCGACAAGGACGGAAGTTTTAATTCGTTCAGGTGACGTCACGAGGGTTTTAACAGGATCGTTCGTTTTCTTTTTGCCAGCTATTGTTTTGGTTCAGTTCGGAAGCTCATAGGAGCTCTCGTCTCCATTCAGTGGGGTTTATTTGTTCGACGTCGTATGGAATCAGTAATGTGTCTCTTCTATTACGTTTATTGGAGCAGACGTTTTGTTTTTCATTGGTGTTTTTTTGATGAAACTCGATAAGGTTGTCGATATAAGTTCGGAAAGAAAATGAGTTGATACGAACTCGCGCTATGATCAAGATATTCCTTATTATTTTGGCATAGCCAGCGCGTTGTTCTATTTGTTTGATCATAAGTCATTTGTAGGTACAGTACGTGTTCATTTTGGTAACAATATAACGCAATAAACATCGTAAATGTTGTAAATTACAGACTAACTTTGTTCAATTTCTTTGGATCCAATTTGGGCAACTTCCAAATAACCTCTATCCGCTTTCTCAACCTTAAAAAGATTATGTTTATAAGGCTTTATACTGACTAAGTTTGCATAAAATGCATAGGCAATACGTTCTTACCTATAAGTAGGTTACCGATACCGATTTCAGTAGTAGATATTTCACCTTCTTGTTATTATATTTTCTTAAAATAATGCGCTGAAACATACCTTACCTATAAAATAAGGGTAGTTGTAGAAATGACTTACCGTACCTACATATTACTAACGTTTCATATACCAGAATTGAGTTTGACTTCTCCTTGTCCAGCTATAAAAAGAATTCCTTTATTTTTTTTTGTTATTACATAAATTAGGCTACACAAAATAGGCATACATGTGAAAAGTGCAGTAGATATTCTCTATCTTAATAATTGTGCTCTCAACTTACACTAGCCAAATACGCAGGACCTTAAAATAGGCACATTATGTGCTACTCACAGAGGTTCAATACGACTAGATAGTGATTCAACTGATTGTCAGTTTCAAGTAAACTTGTTACTAGCAATTTATTTGTTGATTGATATAGAAAGAAAGAAAGAAAGAAAAAACATTTATTTGTTCTCAACAAGTTAGTTACAGAACATATCAACAATACATTATAATAAATAAAAAATAAAAGTAACAAACTTAGTGAGATACAAAATGGCCCTAACTCAGCTTTGTGCCACCTTGCGAACAAAGCAGCGCTGCTATTCTGTTAGAGCCAAGATGGATGGTATTCTGGTATGACAAATTGACAATATCACGGATTAATCAAAGAATACCCTGACATTAATAACAAACGTAGATACAATTTATGTAGATTGAAACAAAATACTTAAAATAAACAAGTAAATATAATAATGATCTTATAAAATGTTTAAATATATAAATCTGTAATATAATTAATAGTTATTATTTAAATAGTAATATATAACATTGTAATCTAACAATAATAAAATATATCACAACCGGTCCAGTAGATAATGGGACACAATAAAAGCGATGATGAAACATAATAAACCTTCTTTGTGAAGATAACGTGGCTAATCTTTAACTAGCAGCTTTTAGTATTAATAAAATAATTTAATGACCTATTGTCTCAAGTTTTAAGTGTTTTATTAAAAACTATAATTTTTATTAATTTATTTAAAGAGATTGTAAGCACACTTATTATACATTTTTATATCAATATTTACGTTTTTGATTGCGTTTTCGGTCTTGTAGGTCATATCGCGATGTTTGTTTAACAACCTTACCTACTCCATAAATGAGCTAGGTATAAAAAAAAATCATATTCGACTGATAGTTTCAGAGTTAGCTTTTTCAAACAAACAAACACATCAGCATTATTATATTATTATAGCTAATATAATATTATGAGTACAAATTTTCATATTTGGTTATATTTAGTTACTTTGTATTTTTTAGTATAGATATAAACTAACGGAAAAAGTCTAAAGGACTTTCTAGAGACCGACTTACTAAACTTAGAAAATTATATTTAAGTACATAAAATACCTGCACTACCAAAAAAACTGCAGAGAAAAAGACAAATCAGTAAAACTTTAAATAATGTTGCAATTTACCTTAGATGAAACGATTAAGAGATAATTAGAGTTAAATGACACACGGGCCCTTATAAAAGTAATTATTTGAAAATTAACACATAATAAGGCACATCGTAACCAAGAACGAGCAGCTTGAGGAGCACTGATCGTAAATTGACTTAACGAGAAATTCGTACAGAATAATTAGGAAAATTCGATGGAAAATATGGAGTAGCAAGATATGCAGTAGCAATATATACTTAGTGAAAACTAAACAATAGGAACGTAGTGGATAAAAAGGCATTATTACACGCTTGGTGCAAAAGTGATGAAACTTTACAAATACGATGTTGCAATTTTGAACTTTGTGTTAATTAGAACAGAACAAGTTTTATTTATCGGCAGACTTTATTTTTCTTTTGTGTATTTTCCATTTACTGCAATATGTCTGTCTCTGTACACGGTTATCGTAGCTCTCGACGATTTGCAGTCACCAGGTTGTATTAAAGCGAATTTCAATGTTGCCCAAAAAATTAAACAAATGAATATTAAGTGAACTAACTACCCACGTTTCTGCGGTAATTGTGATGGATAATTAACTGGAAAATGTGGTTATAATTATTTACTACAACACTGTTAATCACATCTATATTAAATTACTCATTGTATTTTGCTTTAAATGTAATTTTACTAACAGAAGCTTATTTTACAATCATGTTTAAAACAAAAATTGCGCTCTTTCAATTCTGGGTGTTGTACAAGACTCAGGATTATATTGAACAATACATCTAAAGGTTTATAAAAAAAATGGCGAAACGCCTACCATATGGGACCTAATCTTTATAGCTGGCGAAACCTAGATGTCAAAAACTATTATCTACCGCTTTCGGGAAAACGAAGTGATCCTTCGTATACATGTATTATTTACATTAAAATGTAGTCTAAACGTCAAATCATACACATAATATAAACAATTTTAGAATGCGTACATATTAAAAACAATATTGAGAGGGTGCGATCACGTTTCATATTCTATGATTTCATTGTCACACGACTACATATTATGCAAAGCTTTCCAAGGCAGCTGTACTGTTAGCAACGGAATGAAATTATTGTCACTTTAGTTGAGAATGTAGTTTTTTCTTTAACTCGTCTAAAACTGCAAAATATTATTAGTTCAGAGTTATCATCCTTAAATCAGCTGAAAGACGTCAACTGCTGGAGATAGGTCTTTAGTACAGAGTGTTTAACAGCAATACTACTACTTATTTGACAGTTGCGGGGAAAATATAGGTAACAACATAATAACAAAACTCTGTTTGTTGTCTGTGAAGTCACGGACGATAATTTTACGTGATAATGTTGTAAAAAAACATTGATGGAAAATTGCATACGATTTTATGAATAGAATTGAATTATTACTACTGAAATAGTATTATAGTATAATTCAAAGAAGGATTTTGCGTCACGAGCTCAACGCTTAGACCGATCATGCCTCTCTATCGCTTGTGCCGCGCTCTCGCTTGCACGCGAAACGTGACATTTTTTCGTGCGTGCAGCCAGCGTTCTTTGACTTATAAGATGTTATCACATTAAAAATCTTTATAAATATAGAATAATAGTGAAAAGATTACATTTCTTTTCAATAAATAGAAAGAAAAGTAGACTCAATTCTTAGTAAGCTTACTTTTGAATACAACGGTATTCTGTTACCAAAAAAATAGAGCATGTGTGACTGCTTATTTATAATAAATGAAAGAAAAATATTTTACGTTTGATATTAATGTACTTGCAATAGTCGTTTAAACAACCGTTTAATTTGGATTTAGAGCAAATAAATCCGCTGACCGTACATAGCGACCGTTTGCCAAATGCTAGTAGAAATTTATGTCACTTAGCTCACACACATCGTACTAAGTCTTGGCTTTTCTCTAAGAGTTTTAGTTGAACAAAAGACAGTGCAAACAAAGTGTTGCAAAGCTATTTGACGCAGTAACATCCAGAATTTCAAGTCTGGCAACATTAGAGCAACTCAAAGACGATTGTTACAAGAATATGTCGTGTTAATAATCCTGCATTCACTGTGTAGCACTATTTCCTATGTTAATTTCAATTCACCTGTTTCATTTTCTGATCCATAAAATATTCGTTACGTCCAGGCTTCGCTCATGTACAAACTATCTTTAAATATAAATTGCATGTATTTAACATAGTATAAACTCTAAGAAAAAAAATCCTCTGAATGATTGTGAAAACCCTATCAAAATCCGTTATGTAGTTTGACTTTTTATATTAAAGTAAAGATATAGAACACGCTACAATAATATTACCAGACTAATAACTACAGTAATATCTACTTCCTTCTAACATTAATTGCAGTGATTGCGGCTATTTCAGATAAACGGAAACAATAAATTGCAGAATGTGAACTATTTTTATTATTGTTACTCGTACTATAATCGTACAAAGATTCCCTTGCTCTCAGGATACAACCTAAGTAATAGTATTTTAACAATAGCTTGCAGCAAATAATTATGTACTCTAATTAAATATTCGCGAAGTCGACTTTCTGGCCTACTTCCCTCTTTTGAGACGCAGTCAAGTATGTGATTGGGGGCGACGAAGGCTCGTACACGTCTGTTTGCCCATTCGCATTGCGAATAATTTATACTAGAGAGAACAATGTTAATGTTGTTTTCTTGTTTCTACAATACTTCCTTAAAACGTTTTATTTAAGTTATAACAATAATATCATGTCAACTACACAAACTACACATCTAGACTCAAAATAAGCTTAAACTTGTAGCTTGTAATGTCATACATCAATTTGGGTAGTACTTTGCTTTATTGCTCTTAAGCACTTTTGTCTGTATTTAATAAGAACACTTGCTATTACCTATTACAGGTCTGCAGACATTCACTGTTGTATATATGCCTCTCTATAAAAGAAGAGTTTTCTGTTTCGTTCGTTCCGAAGAGTTATCTTGCTTTGTTCCGCAGGCGGGTTACCAACTCAATCAGTAACAAACTAGATGACTTATGAGATTAAGTGAGGTGATTTTAGTTCATGTAATGTTGCAGCACATTTCGGCTACTGGACAACATCTCGTTTTGTAACCTAAAGATTACTAAAGTAAAAAAACGCAACTTTAAATAAGTATTTTATTTTAGTCACGAAACGAGATGTTTCCATACGGGATGTAGCCCACATTGCATAGTATTTCCTTAGTCGCCCTTTACTATACCCAAGAAAAAAGGTGGATGTTTTTTATTCTATAAAAGAAGACTTTACTGTTGATAGATCTATTTCAACTATTATATAAAGCGGAAGAGTTTATTTGTTTTTTGTTTATTTGTTTGTTTGTACGCGCTAATCTCTGGAACTACCAGTCGAATTTGAATAATACTTTTTGCATAAGATAGCCCAGTTTTTGGGAAAGGTTGCCCGTTTCACATAGATAAAAAATGTCCTTTACAATATTTATAACTATATCTATTCCATTTTCCTTTTGATCTATATGATAGTATAGATCTAAAGGAAAATAGAATTATCCGCAGAGATCAGACCTCACTGAAGTGTTGATGGGCAGGGTACTTAAAAAAATACTAAGTTTCGAAAGCTTACATTTGGATCATAGGCTAATTTCATCGTAAGCGTGCTTTCAGATAGGACCTGTAAAAAATTCATCTTATGATACCAAAGCGAAGCGAGGGCGGGCAGCTAGTATTATTATAATAAGCTAAATTATAATTCTAGAATATTTTAGCGCATATTTAGGTGCAGTATATTGTTTGAAGAAAGAAAAGCAGTATAATTTATTAGTACTTACTCGTGAAGCTTCTGGAAACGTGTCATAAAATTTAATGAACATTCGCCCGACATTTTTAAAGTCTAATGACGAAAGATTAAAATTTCCGTATAACAGTTTGAGTTTAAAGTGATCAGCGTTTTTATTGAGCCGATTGTTCGTCGCAGAACGATGGAGTCATAAAATTGTTATTGGTATGGCTATAAAATCGCTCATAACATATACGGGACATCAATTAACTTGAGCAATCTGCTGATATACTAAGCTTAATAACTCACATTATGAGACTTTATAGGTACTTGCATGAATATTTATCAGGCAATCGAGGTAGTTCTGATAGTACTCTTTAATTTTATTTGATTCTATACGTAAAATATGAAAGCACTTTTTGATATCCATACGTATTTGATTATTCATGAATGTCAATAAAGATTCTATTGATCTATGAGATGAAAGAATATAATTTTGAATTTTGCACCAATTTTTTTATTTGACCGTGAAAATTTAATCGGAAATCGTTGTTGCCTTTCACAAAATCATCTATTTTCTATAGTTAAATCATTATTGTAATATTATTTCAGAAACACTAAGAAAATATCAGTGAGATATTTCCTAAATGAAATCTCGTAATTTTGTTCCAATAAAAATTTTCAATGAGATTCTTCGCTTTGTGTTACACAGCACCTAGATACTTTATAATTTTACCTTTTAAACATTTCTTTTCTTATATAGTTACATCACTAATTAGACTCTGAAATTCAATTTCATACATTGAATACTAAAGAAATAGTCATACATAATTAAAAACACACAATGTGATTTCCGATTAATTTAATTTTCACCTGTCAGCGGGTACTTTGGCAGATCCCCTCGCGTGCCGGATTCCCACGGTACTTGGAAAGGAAATGGAACTTTTAGCTTTGATAAAGTTTTAATATATTCTTCGGCAAGTTTCCAAGTTGTCTCTCTGGGCGTTATGACGAATTCTGTGTGTGCCACTCGCCTTCTTTCCGTTACGCTTTTCCCAGTTTCACTTATTCTATGGAAGGATTTAATTTATGTAATATGGCCGCGGGCGCGACATCCCGTTATGGAAAGTACACACTTTATAAGTTAGTTTATAAAAGTTGGTTCGTGCTGGAACTAGTTCGTAGCGGTTGGTCGGTTTTAACGTGGCTCTACAGATATTATGAAAGTATTTACTAGGTGATTTTTTTTATTATAATTGACTTGCTATGTTAAAGTGTATAAACTAAAATAAACGAGTGTAGCAAACGCTTAGTTGAATATGAGGTCAAGTTAAATCAAGAAACCTAAAAAGAAAGACGAATGTTTGTATAAAAACTACTTACTTATTATATTTTTATACGATACTTAAAATACTTTTTTTGCGACTTAAAAATACTCCGGATTTTCCATCTCAGAAATTACCACTTAATATCTGCCGAACAACTCGCACAATTAAAAATTTTGAGCGCTTAAAGTTTCGTACTTAATGGGTTATTCGAAAGTGTTTAATCGCAAATATACAAAAAAAGTAACTTGTTTGCGAGTTGTACAACAATGGCTGTCTGATTGCGCCATTTGTGTTTAATTTTTATATTTAAAATTTCTCTGAAGTTGTTCGCAGCTGTTGAATCTATTCAAGAAAATAATTAACCTTTATCCGCCGCTGTCAAACACAATGGGCCGCGATTTCTGCTTCGATTTTTGAGCATCTCGGATTTTGCTTTATTTATTTTGCTGCATTTCTGTGCAATTTTTCAATTCATCTAAAGTAATATTAATTTCTAAAGAGAAAAGATTAAATTTTTTGTATGTTTGTTTTTTTTATATTAGCCTACCTAAATAACTCCACCTCGCCTGATGGTAAGCAGTCAGTGGAATCCAGAAGTGGTGGCCACCATACTAAAAGCCATTGTTTTAAACTGCTGGTATGGTGACCTCCACTATGGAGGCTGGAAATGGGGTTAAGGGAAGGGAATGAGCTCCCTCATTCTCTTCCGAGGAAACGGGGGAGATTGGGCCTCCGGTGCTCTCACTCACCGAACGAAATGCAGTAGTACGGATACTACTACTTTTACGACTTTCTTCTATGAGAGTAATGATGTTTTATATATTTTTCAGTAATTTTCAAAACTTTAATATTTTAAGGGCTTTTGTAAATCTGAATAATGCAATACGTCACCACTACTATGATATTTTCCATAGACGTTTGTTGTGAGACTGAATTAAACTTTTGATACCGAAGCGAAGTGAGGGCGGACGTCTAGTTTAAAATAAGTTCAAGATATTTTTGTATTCACATAAACACTTCAATCTTAATTTATGATCGATATTGAAACTTTACCCAAAGAGAATATTTTTTTGAGGAAAGTTATTAAAAAGCCCGCGATTAAATTGCTTTAAATAATTAAGTTAGTTGCAAAGATACTTTTACAACAATCAGTTCGCTCAATTACATTGTTTAAATTATTAAATTTTGTCATCTATCACATTCCAGTCACGATACTGATACAAATCGTGACGATCGCAATTTTTATTCATAGCGTGTTATTAATATAACAAAATTACAATCCTCTATCAAGTGCTACAAAATTATGTCAATTTAGTAGACCTACGTCTCACATCTGAAATGTCACCTACAATCAGATTATCTGAAAGGGCGAAACTAGTTAATTTCAGTCTCCAGACCGTCTGACAAGCTATCTTCGTTGACCTGCTTGACATTACATCTGAGGCCGCTATGTAGTTCGACGCGACAAACAATGCTTTGATAGCTTCTAAACTAGGGCAATCCCAGCATCCATCCTTGTCACTCGTACGCGGTAGGGCTGCTAAGCTATGGATTAATGAGTAAAGATTAATCATTTTTAAACTTAAGTCTAACTATACTTGTAAAGATGGATTAGGTTTTGTTATTGCTTTAGAAGATAAAATATATTTATATTTTTAATAAACAAATTTATCATACATTGTAATTATAAGTAGATTATTTTTTTAGTCAAATAATTCGATTGATCACAGATTCAAGAGTTGTAATTTTTTCGAATTAAAATATAATAGTAAAATGATAATAACACAAATCTTGAGTAACCCTAATACTTTATTGTAATAACATCTATCTCATTCGCACACGGGCCTGCAATCATTCCCTCGACGCTGCCCCAATGATATTTGTGTTCGATTATAATTAAACCTATGTCCTCCTTCTTTGAAATGTCAAGCTGTCTTTAATTAAAGCCGGCCTATAATTATAGATCTGTCCATTTTTGTTTTCTCAATAAACAAAAAGAGTCTGAAGTATAATCGACAAACGATTACAGAAGCTTGTTTTTAGGATTAATATTTGACTAAAGAAATTATTATTTCATGTTCATTTAAAATTTAGGTATTACGTAACTTTCAAATTTAATATACTTTTATAGAAAAAGACGCTTAAAAATAAAAGACGGCTGGATTTAACAAAAAGATGAGAGGGTGTTAACGTAGACGTGACGTTTATTTAAAAAATATGATATTAAGTTTTATCTATTATATTATAATATATAGTACTATAAAGCAGTGCCTCACGGCTTCGTCCGCGCGTAAAATATGTTTTGTTATATCTCTCGGAAACCTGACCGATTTTCGGGATAAAAGTAGCCTATGTCCGTCTTCATCGAAATGCCAAATCTCATTGAAATTTTAAAAAAGTAAAAATATCATATCAATGCGTACATTGCGTTTTTCTCTAGTACATATAGTATATAAAATAATTGCATACTAGACTAAGACTTTATGTACTCGTATATAGAGTTTTAGACGTAATCTAGCTGAGATGTTGCAGGGAAATGAGTTGTTACTGAAGTCGATGTCCAAGTCAATTTAGTGAACCAATAAACACGAATTAGATTTTACTCTAGCTAATGAAACTTAGTCTTTTACTAACAGAATTTATAATCTAGATTTAGCTTTAAGCTAAGTTAACAGACAGGTATTAAACTAATACAAGTACTTAATGAACACTTCAAAGGGTTTTTCAAAGAAACACATTTTGCCAGTATCTACAAAAAATAATGATTAAGTATAATAAATGTTAGATTTTTTGCTTTTTCAAATAATTTAGTTTGAATCATCAGATCATGCATTAGGTAATTACATACGGTACTAAATTTCGCTTTTAAATAATAAGAAATCTTTCTAACATTTTTTACTTCGATATAAAAAAAGGAATAATATCACTTCTAGTTATTATCTAAAAAATTAACTCTCAACCAACTTTGTTGTAGTTATACTTGGCTTTCGAAACACGAAACCACGTATCTGCACAACTTCTAACCAATTTGCTTCAAACCACGTACCAAGCCGTCAAAATCTCCAATAAGTCTCATAAAGTAAAAGAAGCAAGATTAATTGAAATAATGTTCGTGTGTCGACCCACACTGTGCAGCGAAATTTACGAGATTCATTACACCACCCGGCGACACCCATTGTTACCACATACAAAATATTACTTATATACTCATCAAAGTGATTGTTATCTTTTCTTAGTATGTAGACTATTATAAATAAAAATTAGATCCTTGCTGGTTTCAGCTTGTACGTGCCAGATCGACTAAAGAAGTACTACCCTCGCATTGCATAAGGACGTAAAGTATTAGTTTATTAGTTTTAAAATTCTTTTTACTCGGCGAGTGAGAGCGTTGGAGATCCCATTATCGCCTTGGTCCTCTTTCTTTCTTCATCATCTCCTTCTCCCTATAAGGTCGACAACGACTCGGTTATTAAATTACCTGCGTCACTTTGTATGCTACTTGAAACTGTAAATATACAAAAAATTGTAACAGCTTGGCGATTAAAAAGAGTGGCCTGCGTTTATTGCCACTACTTTTCATGGTTTTACCTCATCAGTGAACTGGCTGTAAGTTAAATGCCTGACACTTTTTTTTTGTAATTTTGCTGTTGATTTATATGTTAAATCATTTAATCAAAGAAATTAATGATTTTGAGTTTGAGTTCTGTTTTCTTAACATCGTTTCTGCAATGCTTCGAGACCTCTATGTTTATAGGTTACGGTTTCCACTTGCCATCAGGGTCGTACGCTAGTTTGTTATTAGAGTTTTATAAAAGAAAGGTCTTAACTGTTCGATGGTTAGACATCACTGTAATTATTAAGACTAATAGCTCCTCTTGTCTTAGAAAAGTAAGACTAATGAACAGCGGACTGGTTAGTCAGTATTTATCGATAACATCTAGATTAGAGTTTCAGGGACGTCATTAACAAAAATTCTTCCATTGTTGTCTTAGATCTTTCCATCGTAATTAAGGTTATAAAAATAAAATTGTGTTTATTTTTGCCTTAATAGACCTATTAAGGCGATCCACACATTGCCACGCATCACGCAGCATAGCACGGGCGTGCCTGTTCTTTGTTTGTAAGTAAGTATCTCTCTTTGTGTTGAAATCACGCGTGGTGTAACACACTGAAAACGCATTTACGCGCGGTGTAGATGTTCTTTCGCCACGCACCACGCAACGTAGTGCGAGGCACTGGCACTTTGTGAATTGCCTTAGTCTAATAGCAGCAGAGGTAGTTAGTGAAGCAGCGAAATGAAGAAGAGAAAAGCTATTTTGCACATTGATTTGACATGCAAAAGTTGTGAGCTAAACTTGAGTTTTCTATAGGAAATAAAAAAATATTTTATGGCAATACTTTGGACAATCAATAAATATTTGAGTATAGTATAATTGCTTTTGTTGCCTGTTAGACGTGTTTATGTGATTAGTCATCCGCTTTTATTTAGTTTTGTTTAATTAAATTATCATTACACTTAGATATATTTATTTTGTTTATAGAAATATATGTTATCAAATATATAGTATAAAAGCTCAAATTTGTAAATTAATTTATGTTATTTAAAAATTACAAATCATATTTATATTGCAAAATATAAAAAAGATCGGGTTTAACAAAACAATAATTAATAATTGTCTAAAGTATAATAAAAAATCATTTTGTAAAGAGATCACATGGGGTAAAGAGTCAACTTGAACTTGACAAAGAAATACATAAAAAAATATTTCGTTATAAAATTTTATTGCTATTACAACAACAAATTAAAAAAACATGTCAGTGTCAAGTATAATTGTTGACTTATTTTTACGTTATTACATAGTGAGACAAACACCGTTTATGATCTTAGACGTAACCATAAACCCTAAGAACAGCCTATTTGCGTCACAATAATATTTTTTTGTTTGCTGTCTTTTTTTTTATTGAAATCAACTAAGCTATAAACCAATCGAGGCTTTCAGACATAAACAAAGATGTTGGCGCCGACGATGTTTTCTTGTTAACTGCGGCGTTCCGTAATAGGTGGATACGCTCGAAGCCAACCGCGGGAACAAACACGACCAGCTTTGGCGAAAACAACACTATTTATCAAGAGGGTAGATATCGGCAACTCTTTTCAGGAAAAGTCGGGCAATAAAAGCCACAACCGCGTAGCGAGGGGATTTCATATTCCAATATGGAGGATAGTCGCGGCAACGGCCAATTCACTTATACCCCTGACTCATGGCTCGAGAGATCCTACAACGAATGGCATATTAGCACAAATTTGTATTCCTGAGCTTTATGTGGCGTGCTTAGACAAGTGTGCTTTAAGTGCTGCGTGTTGGTAAAACGATTGGGCGTAAGAATTTCGATAAGGCGGAGGAATATATATACGATGTCTACGTCTTTTTTATGACGCCGACGTTGATTGTTTTTGCAAGAATCAAAATGGTTTCTGACATACAGTACCTACGGTTTGAAGTTTAGATAAGGCGTCTTAAATAAGAGGATTGGATAGAAATCATATAAGTAATGTTAATTTATTATCTTTTTGAGGGTACCTATCTGACATAAGATGAATCTATAAGGAAAAATGGACATATAAATAAAACAGTCTAAATTCACTATTTCTTCTTGAACGAGCGTAGGGATCAATGCTCACCTTTGTAATTACACGTACCTACTAATTTTAAGATAGGATAAAATTGTTACCATCGATAATTCAATTATTAAAACAGTAAGTACAGATGATAGTGTGAACTTATTCATTAAAACTTTTTAATACTTACGTCTTACGTCCAAATTTAATCAATTTGGACTATAGCTAAGTGTTCGGAAAACTATTTTAATGTATTATGTTAAAACGTAATCTATCATCTCATGTATGCAGTATGTTGTTGGTAGATGTTAATTTGGCTATACAGTAGTAATAAACATAAAGCCACTAATTAAATACATTTGGTAATTTTAACATAATTCAACTAGTACTGTAAATAAATGTTACGTAAAGTTAAACAAATATTGACGTTTTTAGTAAACCACAATTCAATATAAGCTAATTACATAATGCCAGTCAAACCTTAAGTAAAATAATTTAGACGTGTATTTTAATTTCACATGTATGTTTATGTATTTATCAAAACTGTGATCGACGAGCTGCAATATGAATTTTGTAATCACTACAAAATATATACCTAACCGTATCCATGCAGAAGAATCAACCAAAAAAATTAAGATCTTATTTGTTTGGATGTTAATTAAGTGGTAATTTACCATCATAGCAGATAAACATGGCAGTGCGTTCTAAGTATTGCTGAAACTACTAAAACCTCAACCAAACTATTGACGACCGTGAGGGAGAAGAAAGTTACCTTGAAAACTTTTGTCTGAAAATAAGGGCCAAAACAGAATTAATATTCAGTTAAGCGTAACAAATAGATCACAATGTTCGCCAAAAAACATCGGAACAAAATATACGAACCTTGAGACAAGAATCGAGGCAAACGATGAATAGAATGTTTGTGAGTCTTCAATGCCGTGTGTCACAAGGGTGTCAACAAAGTCGTTCAATTTCCCAACTCTATTATTTTAGTATAAGAGATTTAAGTTCATTTATACAGCCTGTCTGCGTCCATTACAGTGATTTAAAAAACTAGCAGCATTGCATATAGGTACTACATAATGTTTTTTATAGATTTAATTTGAAATCTTTGAAATTTTTGGCTTTTTCCTATGTAATGCCTGTAATTGTTATGTAATTATTATTTTTTCTAAAGAAATTTTTTGAACACTAGTAAAACTGTATCTAAAACTGCTGCCTCATTTGAAGAAGTTATCGCTGAGGCAAACAGATAAAAAACTGACTTTGTATTATACTACGAATAATATGTCTTTGCGTAGTAACTAGTACGGCTAGTTTCCGTTGAAATTCGACCAGTAGTAATAATTTTTGTTACAAATAAATATCACTTATTTCATTTTAAATTTAGGTTAAAGCCTATTAGCGTAGACAATGAAATATATTTTTAAACATTGAATCATAAAACAAATATTCGGTTTTGTATTAACATTTTTGAAATGCTTATCTGTATTAAGCATATGAGAGTTCTATCTTTTTGGGTTAGATATGGAAATTTACGTCATTTTATTTTAAATCGTTTAGCACACCCAGTACAAAAGGTTCTATTATCATAATTCTAACAAGAGAAAAGACCAAAACGCGTGCAATGCTTGCTTATAATAAAACAATAGGGGCCGTCCCGCGCGTGCCTGAATGTTTAGCGGTCTGAACCCTTGCTTTTGCACACTCTAAACATTTTTACTTTACTTTTTCACAAGGTAGTTCTCTTTAAAAAAACGATAGAACGCAAAACAAGTTCAAAGAGAAATTTTATCAACGCTGCGCGCTGGTGCTCTCGGCAACGTTACTCGTCTATGAGATATTTAAAGTTCGCAAAAGGGCATAAAGATGCTTAAATATTCAGAAACATATTTGATCTCAACCCTCTTAAAACAAATACAAATAGACGGCTACTGTATTTCATGATACATTTATGATAAAAGCTAGTTGTTCAAATTGTCGTCTAATTACGTAACGCTACTGGTGAGTAGCATTTCCGAGTATAGTGCTTGCAGGTAAAGTTATTATATAATTTCTCATTTTTACAAGATGAAAGCAGTAGGTGGTAGTACTAGAGTCATATTAAATAATTAGATAAGTTAGATATGTTCGTCGAGTATTGTAATACTAATACTTTTATTAGTATTACAATACTCGACATCATATGTAGGCAAGTGCGATACTCGTAAACGAAATTGCCTTTCTACCAAAAAAAGTCGAAAATGACACTCAGATTGTTCCGTACAGGTTGGTGGCGCATTTTGCCATATTTTCACACTGCACAAGCTTTTAAAATGCAACCTAATCTTCATACATTCCGGTCTGAGTTTTACTTTTCCGAAACTTGATGAGTTATGATTTAAATAAACGGATCGAATTAAGTAAATGTTTCTGTTGAATATTCCGCCAATCTAAAATTAGAAAATTTCGTTGAGTCGGTCAAGTCATTACAGGT
Source organism: Parascotia fuliginaria (assembly GCA_963082885.1). Taxonomy (NCBI): domain Eukaryota; kingdom Metazoa; phylum Arthropoda; class Insecta; order Lepidoptera; family Erebidae; genus Parascotia; species Parascotia fuliginaria. The sequence goes on from OY720188.1 coordinate 11,198,837, forward strand.
GGCTTAGAAAGTTATGATCCCTCACTGAACAAGAGACGTCGATTTATCTGCTTTGGCTTCGATTTGTTTATTTTGCGTGGCGCATTTAAAATTTAATACATTAATTTCGAAAAGTTTCTCTTGGACTAAATTTGAAACGACGAGTGGAGGACGAATCTGTTGCAAAGTAATTTGAATTGTCTCGTTTCTCGTTTACGGTTGTAATTTCACTGCGATATTATTAATCAAGTTGATGCTACATCAGTTGCTTCATTTATAAGTCAGCTTTTATAAATATAGTAGTAATAGTTTCAAAGCTTCTTATATATCTAGATTCTTTTTATTTTCAAAAGTACTAATGTACACTTGCGGTCGGATATTATTTATCCATAATAATTTTGAACATACTATCAGAAACATTAAAAACTTTGAAAATTTAACGAATATTTTTTAGTAGCTATATACTATGTACTTTTTTATATATTGTTTAAATCTGCTTATTTTTTCTAATCATAATATAAATTAATAAAATTTATCAAAATATTTGTACGCTTGTCATTCATCTCAATCTCTGAATACATTCAAATAAAAGTTGACTCATAATACTATTTATTAAAATGATTACTGGTTGGTGATTGTCTCGATAACCAAGCTGCTGAAGTTAGTTATACATCTCTCTCTCTCTAATCGGTCCCGCATGTCTGAGGACGTGGTCAGCATCGGGGTAACATCTGGACCGGACGATCTTCCTCCACCGGTCTCGATCCAGCGCGTCTTTTACGACCGCGTGGAATTTGGAGGACGATGAGTCTTTCACTTGATCGGTCCATCTGGTTGGTGAACGACCACGCGACCGTTTGCCTTCGGTGTTCCCAACGACAATCAGTTTTTCCAGACTTTCATCGCTTCTGCGCACTGTGTGGCCGAAATAGGAACGCATGCGTTGTTGGCATATGGTCGACAAACGGGTTTTTATTTTGAGCTGATTCAAGATAGACACGTTGGTGCGTTTTGCAGTCCAAGGTATTCGAAGTAATCACCTCCAGTACCACATCTCGAATGCATCGATCCTTTGTCGTTCTCGGCTACATATACATACTCAAATGTTAATGCAGTTTATGTTAGAATCAAAAGTAATGTTGTCGCTACAACTAATAGCCTTAGTATGTGACTTAATAGCCTTCTAAAATTAAGAGACATTTCAGTATATAAAGGTTAATAGATGACGACGTGAAATATATCAAGCAGTGAGGCAACCAAGCGTACGACCCACCTACTGATTTGTAATCAGTGGCCGTAACTGAAATGTTACACAGCTCTGAATTACTAGAAAATCTATTAATATGTCAAGACTTAAAATAACCAAAACAGATATTAATTTGATAGACAACATTAAACGTTAACTAATGTCTCACTGACATGGCCAATTCGTCTGCCAAGCTTGATGACTCAGTGGCGATTAAGGATGCACAAAATAATCATGTTAGGTTAGGTTAGTTTTTTGACAAATTCCCATTTATAAAAGAAAAACTGCGATAGAGATTGAGTGCAAGCTATACGGAATGGGATTAAATTTGGATAAGTTTTCAGGATACTTTTTGGGTCAATGTCATCCACATGTATATGTATGTCACCCACTGTTGCTTATAGTAAAACATAAGTAAGTCAGTCTTGTATGGCTCGTCATTTATTTCCATGAAATGTCTTTACATTTATCTATAGAGTTAGCTATTTTTTTTTTATACGACTAAGGTAACAAACAAGCATACGGCCCGCCTGATGGTAAACAGTTACCGTAGCCTATGGACGCTTGCAACGCCAGGAGCATCACAAGCGCGTTGCCGACCCTGTAAAAAAAAATAAAGAATACAAACAAGCAACCTTTATCAAAAAACAATGATATTATACTATAAATAATGGTAACTTATTATTTAGTATATTCCACAGAGAGAAATGTAAAAATCGTTCGTTTTTCGTCCGATATTTAGTATGCACGTAAGTACTTAGAGCGCCAGTGAGCGTGATTGGTAGAGTATCCCAAAGGTTTTGTGGAAAATTTGCAGTATAATCACGTGTGTTCTCTTGCCTACGTGACGCCATTGGGTACCTGGCCTGCGGTGCTAACATTCCTCTTATCAGTACAATTGTTAACTAAATTCGAGAATGCTATTATTTGTTCTGAATCTCGGAATTCAAATTAACACTGAAGATTTTGGGACTTATCCAAAGTACTTATTGTAATCACTATATTTGTTCTAATAAAATATGTTATTGCAGTTCTTTGCTTCTTAGTTTGGTTGGATCCGCTAAATACTGCCGTGATGGATAGCGGAAAGTTTGCCTTCAGCGAACATAACGAGGTCAGATTAAATGTTCCAGTGTCGGTAACTGCGTAGGTATGAGGCTGAACGATGTAATGTCTTTGCTTGATAAAATATGCCGTTTTTAATGAGAAGTAATGTATATTTGCACTTTATCTTTTATTTTTCGAGTGTTTTGTAGAAAGTAGTGAAAATTTATAGTTTTGTGCGATTGGTAAAGTTCACTTTCGTAGGGATGTGCTCAGTGTTCATGCTCACGTGGCCTAAACATAAATTTCTGAATCTGACATATCGTAATGACGAGCGATAAACTTGCAAGTAATAAAGTGATTATGAGGAGTAAATGGTAATTACCTACTTTCTTATTTCTACATGTTACACGTTAATGTTTAAGTAAATAAACAAAATGGACAATTTTAAAGCAAGATACAAACCATAATCTACAATTCTGAATAAAATTTCAATACCTGCTTACTTTATCTAGATATTTGTGTGCGTAAACATGTCTATTTGTATTGGTCTGCGTGTTCCTATGTATAATATGTATTTATTTACAAAAAAAGTATTTAAGTATGTATAACCGCATTATAAAACCCATATCACAAGCTGTAATATATTATGCTTACTTTGGGTAGATATTTGACTAGATGCGTGGCGTTGTGTCTAGTTGTTGTGATTATTATTAAAAAAAAATAATGCACTTTAAAGGCGATTGAAAATAAATCAATCTCTACTTTATCTAATACAGCTTCCTAAAACGATTTATATAAACTAGCAAATTAGTCTATAGCGCCCACAATTAAGTTGTCAATGTAGGGAATTAACGAGTCTTGCACACAAGGCGACGTGCGACGGGACTGTCGGATCTAATTGCACAACGGTGGTATCGGGTTGATTAACCGATACAGGTTATTAAGAGGATTGCTCATAGCTCCGTATTCGTTCTGGCGGGAGGCCAGCGGCGACACTACGACTGAGTGGCGGTCGTAGGGCTGCCTTCATTACTTTTCGCAATAAAAACAAACTACTTTTATGTGTTTTGATCGCTTAACGGCTTACCCTTATAAGAGATTCGAAGATTCGAAAGTTAACAAGTTTATCTTGAACATTACTGTTACTTTGAAAAAAATGTAACAAAACAGTATAAGAGGTACTTTTTAGTACCTATTATAATTAGTACTCTGACTACATAGATTGTATAAAAATTATAAACGAATAATAGAAGGATATAATATAAATACCTTACCGGTAACCTTTACGTACATAATTTGGTAGTTGTAATTTAATATACCAGCCTACTTAAATAAAAAATAAACATTTATGTATAAACATTTAATTAAAATAGTTAAAAAAGTCTCTAAAATTCATTAGACAAAGCGCGTTTTGAAATATCCTCTTCGTATTAGACACAAAAATAAAATCTCGAACACATAAGTGTCAACCTTGAATAAAACACAATAGGTGCCGCCCACCAACCTGACGTACAAATATATGATCGCGGCTGTCACTGCGATGTAAGCAAACATGTCAGTGTGACCAATGCTTTATAGTTCATATTGAAGCGCCTATCATATTGATACTTTTAACTATTGCAGCGTAACCGTATGCCTATGTAATCACAAAGTACCTAGCTGGATAGAGTAGGAATACAATATAATATTACAATAACTACACACAACGCCATCTAGACACAAAGTAAGCATAATAATATATTATATGTGTTATGGGTTCTATAATACGGATGTACATATTGAAATACCTTTTTTCTAAATACATACATAAAAATAGAAACACCCAGCCTAATGCAAATAAAATTGTTAATGCACACAAATATTTGGACTGAGTGGGAACCGAACCCGTGACCTCTGCGTGGCAGACCGTACACAGTATCTCTGAACGAGGAAGTCAAATTTTTAGTATTTATTGGAACGAGACCGAAGTAGACATTTACTTTATGAATCCATAAGTGTTTTATTATACATAGGCGTCTTCCAAAAGCAGAAATATGTCATAGACAATGCGATTGACAGATTCATAGATTGGTGACCCAATATCGAACTCTCAACTACGTATGTAACTAGGTATCGCATGTAGCAATATCACTAGCATTATTCTTAACGGACTAATTTTGAGTTACGTACTTTACTAACAAAACGTAAAATGTGTATTTAAAAACATTTGTTTTCTATTTTTATCTTATTGAGCCTTAATAAAATAAATTAAGAAAACAGCATAAAAATAATGAATTATCATTAGACAACTAATCACAAATACTGGATACATTTCGTTACAAAATTAAATTCCAATAACAACTTCATTCACAAACATTTGAATAAAAAAGTTATTTTGAGGTTAAGTGTATCAACAAAGAGACTTTGTATTGACTTTATAGTTTACTTTTCTAATTAAAAGCTAACCAATCCCTCAGATGAAATAAACCGAGTCGCAGTGAGGTCGGACTATAATTGGACCACTGTTATTGGTTGAGTACGGCTCTGCTACACTTTCTGTTATCACTATTAGCACTTAGGTCTCGTGATGTCGGCACAAGTCCTGAATAGAAATGCCATGAAAGGGGTTCGCCTAAGGCCTTTTTCGGAAATGCTTCATGCATGTCACGAACGCTCTTGCTCCAAATAACTCGCTTTTTGGTCTACTACCTGAGTAATCGTTTGTTTTATTATTTTCTTACGGCTGCCACGGCCCCTGTATACATATTTCGCTCGGTGAACATCACCCTAATTACCCAATGTTCGCAAGAATGAATGACGCCCCTTCCGCTCGCATTTTATTATTTCCCCGTAAATATATAGGTTGGGTATATGAAAAGGCAGCTGCTTATGAAATCAATTTCCTCCACAATTCTATGTTTGAATATAATTCTGTACCTACACGATCTTCGCTCGAAAATACGCCGTTTGGAAAGATTAAAGCGCGACTGTTTTGATAGACATTCGTAAATAGATCCTTTTCGGTGGAAAATTTCTTTCATATTACTTACACAGATGTACTTATAGTCGACCACAAATTTGCTTTACTTAAATTCAAAAAAGACTCTATGTCAATGATAACTGTCACTGTATTGCGGTAACTTGCAAGCAAAAATAGACATTATGGCTTTGTGATATGCAAACTAAATTTACTCTAAGGGTGGTAAAGCAATTCTAGGGTCGACCATACATGGTAAATAAATATCATCTTGGAACGTTTTATTATTGGTCGCATGGAGATAAACATTAGATACATTTATATTTCGTAGACTCTTCATAATGTATTTAGTTTTTTAACTGTTGTTCTATTTTCAAGGTTTGTACTGAAAATATGTCTAATGTAGATAAAGTGCAAAATAACAAGTAATTTGTTCTAATGTGTATCTTTGCCAGAATAATATCGTGACTAACGGATGTATTAATAAATATAATACATGTGACAACCGGCGTGTCCTCTTCTTTTTACTAACTATTAAAAACTATAGCAAAATTTAGACATTTTAGCAATACTACTATGAAGCAATGCAGAGTGACGTTGTGGACCAAAATAATACGATATGGTTAGTCGAATTTCCTATGTTTTTACGTATGCCTGCATTTTTTATTAATCAAAATGTTTATTTAATAAATAAGTGATGTACGCATAGTTGTGACTACATTATTGTGGATACAATCTGTGTTTGAAGAGTAAAATTTTGATGCTCATGTCAGGCTAGCAGACATGACAATAGAATGAAAAATCTTTTGCTACCGTGACCGACAACGCCTATGAGTAATTTGGCTTAGTATGACTTTATTAGATGCCCATTGAAATCCAATTTTAGATTAATTAAAGTCTGTTGTTATATTGGCTTACGAACAAAATAATTACCTAAGTGAATTTATAAAATTTACTTAGTGGTATTCTCTTTAGCTTAGCTTTCTGAAAGCTTTCGTAGGACACGCATAATTAACGAACGTATATAACGTACATACTTTGTATTTCAATAACACTGTTAACAAGAGATTATGAACTCGTTGTTAGACTTGGGTGTTACATAAAGCTAATTTATTTTAATTTTAAGTGAAAAGGCAAATACACACTAGAAATACATACTTTGATTTCAATCTTATAGACTCGTATTTGTATTAACATATACAAATCTAATAGATTAATAAGTATCTTTATAATATCGTATGCTTTCTAAAAGCATACGCATTTGAGATGGTTAATAGATAAACTTCATAGATGAATATGTGCAGAAAGATAAATAAAACTATATATTTTAACGTTTTTAAATATACACTAAAATAGATACTTTCATTTCAATCTTATAGGCTCGTATTTGTATTAACATATTCGAGTCTAATAGATTAATCAGTCTCTTTATAATGTCGTATGAATATGTGCAGAAAGATAAATAAAATTAATTATTTATTAAACATTTTAAATATACACTAAAAATAGATACTTTGATTTCAATTTTATAGACTCGTATTTGTATTAACATATTCGAGTCTAATAGATTAATCAGTCTCTATAGAATGTCGTATGCTTAAAATATGCAAACGCATTTGAGATGGTTAATAAATAAACTTCATAGATGTATATGTGCAGAAAGATAAATAAGATTATATACATAAACATTTTAAAAAGATAAATATGCAAAGCATATAGAATGTTATAACCGAATTTAAAACACAACACGAAGTTTATTTTACCCATTTAAAGCGTACAATAACACTAATGGCTCGTGTTTTTATTATTTTTATTATAGCTTATTTTTTCCTCAATTAACTTTTACTTTACTATAAAAAGACCACTAATGATGATCATTAATAAGTTAAAAAATTATGATAACCCACTTAATAGATACCCGCTTTCTATACACTTATAATTATCTAAGTTTGAAATTGGGCGAATAACAATATGTTTTTTTAAGATCCTATAATACCTACTTTTCGATTTATTCCTCGCAGCGTATCAATTTTAAAACGCATCAAATGAAGTTCTAAGTTTGCCTTGGAAGTTACTAATTTAAGAGGAAGAAAATTCCCATAGGAAATCCTGGACTTATAAAATAAATGACAAACTACAAATCCACCTGGAGTAAGTATGGAGATCTATGCTGCCCTCTCTGTATAAGAAGAGGCCTTTAGCCTACAATAGCTTAACAATGAGCTGGCATTATTACGCTTTTAAAATTGTGTGCTTATAGTCATTTATAAAGTGTGTCCGGCGAGCTAAGAAAATGGCGATAATCCATACGAGGCTTAAAGTTAAGGTAGAAAATTAATAGGGTTGTCAAATAAAGTAGATGGACGGGCATTTTATCTTTAAATTATATTAATGGAGAAAATTCAAGAAAGTAACGATTTGAAACTTTAACGCCTTGAGTTTATGTGGCTTTTAGGGCACTATATTGAGTCATGTTTTTAAACTAGTCTCATTAGATAGACTACCCTCATAAAGTATGTTACTGGTGTACAAATTAGCTGAAATACTAAAATAAAAATTGCTATTTGACTTGATGATTTATATTGACTTTGACATAAAACAACACTACATAGGTTTAATACAACAACATTACATAGGTTTTAATCTCAGGTTTTAAACAAGTGGTTAACGAATCTGTCACAATATGCAATAAAAAACCTCATGACCTTTGCGTTTACTGTATTTAAATTTGGAACCTTTATATCTCAAGGAGCTACGAGTAGCTTACAAAATTAAATACACAATTCATAAGGTAGCGATGTAATTTCAAAGTTGGGCTGTTGGTCCGTTTGCCACTGAAGGTTAGGTTACTCATATAACCTAGATAATATTAGTCATTAAAGGTATAATCGTTGAATTTAAAACTTAGCTATAAATAGACATTAATATCGACGGAATTGGAGAAGTTGTTTCAATAATTTGATACAATAATAAATTGTTTCAGAGTTACATTTGTTTATATCGGTTAGCAATAAATCATTTGACTCAATCTTATTTTAGGTCACGAATACATTGTAGGCATCATACAGTCTGTGTCATTGTGACATCTGCTACAATGTAACGTACTATTAGTAGTGCAAGAGTAACAAATGAGAGTAATGGTTTGTGTACTATCAAAATAGTTTAACACATGTCTGGCTTTAGAAATTCTAGTCTTAGCTTTACAATGATTGGCATTCTCGTACAAACAAATGTGATGTGGTGAACAACTTTGGATATTTTACCCGCGCGGAAATTGGTATGTGTTTAATTACTGTAACTCGGGTAACCAGACCGATTTTCGGGATAAAAAGTTCTATGTCCGTCTCCGCCATCGAACCTATCATAGTATTTTTTGTCGAAATCGGTTCAGCCGTTTTGCGCAGATTCTACATGCATGCTTAACATACTCTCACTTATTAACGTAATGATGAAAGCTCTTTGGTACCTCGTGTTTTTTACCTAACTTAAAATAGCCTATCATAGACTATGTCAAAAAAAATTGGGTCACTACGCTTAAGTTTACAACAACTTGTTCCTCGTTCTTTATTTTTTTGGCATACTTAATTTGGAGGTATTACTCATGGTTCAGCTATGTTAATTTACATTAAATAGACGCGATTTTATTAACGCTGGCTTAATACGAATCGTCACATAAAAATGCTGGTAGATTCATCGGTATAACAATCGCACACCTATTAATGTTTCACCGAAGCAAACATACAGAATCAAAGAGACGGAAATAAAATATAGTTATGTATATTTTTAATAAGAAGTTGCTTTCGGTACACGTGTAGCGTGTAGCCCACTCCTGCAGTGACACTGTTCTGCCTTGCTAACCAAAATCACAGGAACTGTGCTTAATAGTTTTAGGTAAAGTAAACCTAAAATCAAAAGCAGTAAAAGTGTTATTCTGTAGCTTATTTAGTGCACTTATGATGTTTTACCTTAGTAAGACAGTGTTACGTTTCGCAGTTTAGTCATCCATCATCATGTCAAACAAAAATAATTTTGACAGAACAGTATTTGGTGGTGCCACAGTTTTCTCGAGAGCACATCAACTATGTATAAGTGTCGCTTATGTCAAAACAAAATATTGTAGTATCATACATTTTCACGGTTTTGCTTCCCCAAGATGCAGTACTCTGTTTAGTTTTACTCAATTTATTACAGCTTAAAGTTACTTCTTCTTACTGGTCTTCTACTTCTTAACGAGTGGTTACTGGTCAACCTAGTTACGTTTTAGGTTGCTCATAGTTTATCAGAGACATCCGACTTGACCTCACGACTGTTATCCACGTGGTAACAGCCAGGAATGATTTTCGAAGTGCCCATCGAAACATGAAGACGCTCGGATTAAATACCACTATGCGGTCACCCATCCATGGGCCAACCGCACTCTTGTCGCTTAACTCACTGAACGTTTACCGATCAGTAAGCGCAACGAGCTATAAGCGCCTCTTTCGCGAAAAGGTGAGTACCTCTTAAGATCGTGATTGTAGTAACTAAATCTATAAAAAAATATAAGTTTGAAGTTATCAATCAGCCTTAATATGCAAAGTGATCAATGCCCATTTCTTATCTCTTTGTGAAAAGATCTTAGATTTGTAGATTGACAAGCTGATTCTTTTTACCTCTCCAAGGACGTTATTTCTGTTCAACTCAGTTATGAATAAAACAGGAATAACGTGTCTTCAAACTGAAAACGGAACATGTCAAACACGCCTCATTACCAGGAAGTTCTTGGACGTCATCTCGTGTTCTGCCATACTAGGCCGCTAGCTATGGCATAGTGGTGACACACGGTGTTATTTCGGTCCGTGCGTTACAAATGCGATCGCATAATATTTTATTTTCAGTGCGTACTCATGTTTATTCGTAGATGACGCGAGCCACGACTATGCGCCCGTCAAATATTTAGAACAATTTGTACTCTACGAGACAGTAATGTTATCGCCGGCCTACTTGTTTAAGAATATTGAATGTCAATGCTTAGAAAAATATAGTTATGGCTTTCAGGTTTCATTGTTTCGATATTTATTTGATGCAACAATTGTAAATAACTAATGAACACAAATATTTAGAGAATAATAATTTTCTCCTACGGCGACAACTACCTAACATTTCTATTACCTACGATTGTTTTTGTGTTAAACATTTTATTGAGTAAATAATAGATTGGCGATTTAACTTACTATCTATACGCAGTGCGGTTTTACCCGCGTTAAGTTACATCATTGGTTGCTGCTCTGCTCCCATCATTAATAGCGTGATGTTATATAGCCTAACTTTCCTCAAGAACTGGGCTATCAAACGCAAAAAGAATTATTTAAATCCGACTGGAAATCCCAAAGATTAGTGCGTACAAACAAACAAACTCTTTCGCTTTATATATTAGTATAGATTAATTGCCACAAGTTCAGCCTGACGTAATAGCTAAACCTACCTTTAAAGAAGAAAATGTTAAAATGTATTGCTTGTACCTCATCAATATTAAGATCTAGTTTTGTTTGAATTTAATTGATGTTAAGGCACATTCAAACTTGATCTTAAAACCGACCGATTGAGATAAGTTTCTAAGATATGGTTTACTGATCTCCCTAACATTTGCCTCGTTCGCTTTTATACTATATAAATATAGCAGAGCTATAGCACAGTAAATATAGCAGTAAGTAAATATAGCATAGTTTTGAGCATCAGTGGTCCAAGTCAAAAATAATAAGGCATCATTTGTTTCTGTTGTGACCGATTCTTAGCACAATGACGCTAAAGATGAACACGGATAAAATACAGACAACAGTTTTTGATAATGGGTTACATTGTTTCTTTTTTTTATACAATTTTAATGGCAACTAAGGCAAATAGGGCCTATCTGATGGTAAGTGATAAAGATATGGCTATGTTTTCTAAGCATTGCAAAGATAATGATCAGAAAACACGACCAAGCCGTTGCTGACCGTGGAGAAGGGAATGAGGAAGGAAAAGGAAAAAGGAAGAGGACCGAGAGGGTAATTGGGCCAGTGTTTATAGTGTGCTAGTAAAATGTTTAAAAGTCTCTCAGCAGCTCATAAATAATGCCCAATTTGTCAACGATTCATGGCCTACATTAACCGCTTACCATCAGAATTAGAATCAGACAGACAGTATACTTCCTTTAAACAATATTTACAGATACACTTACTAAACACACTGTCACGTACTTGTAATAATAACAACACTTTATTTTTTATGTCCACAGTGGAAGCATAAATTAAAATGTAATGTGATTTTCAATGTCGTTATCTTCACGTACAACACGATTTCATTTGTTTTGTACGAGTATATAAATGATATTAAGCTGTATACGCATGTAGGAATACCAACAGGTAACTTAAGCATTTAGAACATAGCAAATAGTTTGAAGAAGTTACACACACGAACTTAATGTTCACACAAATTCAGAAGCTGATTTTGGAGAATCAATGTAGGTATTGTATGACCAATACTATAAAGATTTTCATAGTATACATACACATCTATAAACCAAAATTAACCAGGACAATACTCGGGAGACCGGAGGGATGAATGGGGCATAAATCTTATTTTCCTTCGGTTGCAAAGTAGGAGACTAACTAATCTTTATAGGATTATGATTATAAAATTGCATCAACAAACAAAAAAGACAATAAGTATTTGTTTTTTAAAAATGTTCGCCGAACATCATTTTCACAGAATCTCTACGAATATGTTTGATAAATGAGTTCGGTGTTACGCACGCACTTTGTTACATAACAAACAACGCAACAACCGTGTTCTATGTGTGTACGACTTTACGTTTTACTCGGTATTTCCTTGAGAGTTATGTTTAGACATTGGCTTCTATTTGAACGTATACCTATAACGCAGACACATTCACTTTCAAAACATTGTCTCATAGATTTATGAACCCATCTAAATATTTTGTAGGGAGATATATGTGTGCTTTGGTCATGCAAATGTGCTACAACGCTTTTTTATTTGTAGGCATTTAGTCGATTTCTGCGGCTTTATTCTTGTTACTTGTAATAAATGAGAAAAGTTATTTTGTTTTAAATAGTTTGACATTTAATTATTGTTAACGTTTAACAGATTTTTAAACTGTTTTATATATTTTTAAAACTATTACTTCTATTATTTTTTAGGGCTGGACAGTTTATTATGTTTTTATTATTGAAAAGAGATTATTATTACTGAAAATAAATGAATCTACATGTAGTACAAAAATCACTATTAATTTAGACTCAAAATAATTAATATACTTTAATTTTTCAGGTAATATTATCATTACTACCTCAATCGGGTATTTCCAAATCAGCAACCTAAGTGCTTGGTAAGTTATAAAACAAACACTAACTCAGCTTATGTAGGTCGAAACAAATAAAAAAGCGGGACCGAGTTCAAAGTTTGTAGTAATTTCAAGTCGGGACAAAACGAAACTACTGGGGTGTAGGAATTGTGAATCGACTTGCGCTCGACGGAGCAAGAAAACAAGAATGTAGCTATTTAAATTAATTTGGATACCGTATCACCAGGAAGAAAGGACAAGATTTTGAATGTGAATCGTTGAACACTCAAAACACAATACAATATTGATTGTGCCACCGATAATGTCGGGTAAAAGCTGATGTGTACCTATAAATCGGTGAATAGGAACGCTGATAACTGTATTTCGGGACAATTGATGTTGCTATCAATAAGTACTGGCAAGAAGCAATACGTGTTTATCTGTAAGGAGTTAGCAGTACCGTTAAACTAGTCTACTAATTTTATAACAGAGTTAGCTAAGTATGGACATAATTTATCATAGATGTAAATTTGAACTGTCAATAAATTTCTATACCGACGACGTATACAGACGTATATGTCCATACTTAGCTAACTCTGTTATAAAATTAGTAGACTAGTTTAGAAAGAGTTGAGACCCGATTCTTCTTTTATGTTTCTTTTTGTATGCAATAAATTCACTTCAACGATTTGCACGAGTGGTATAACAAATATTATTGAAGTACCTCGTCACTACAGGTACGTTATCTTGTACAAGAGACCAGTCTATACGGGTAAAGTTAGTAATGACTAAAGAGGTCGATCATCAATAACCAACATGAACACAATGGGTACTATCCAGACAGGAATCATGTGCAAAATAAAAAAAATCAAAAAATGTTTATTTCATTTAGGTTAATTAAATTAACACTTAAAAATTACAAAATGTAAGCGAATTAACCTACAGCCAGTTAGCTAACGTGACGTAGGGCCATGATAAGAACTGGCAAAAAACTCATGCCACTCTTTTTAATCGCCAGCTTATTACAGTTTTTGTGAGTTACAATTTCAAGTAGCATGCAAAGTGACGCAGGCAATACACTTAACTCTATAGGTAAGTAATTATAGTTTACTGTGTTGTGAAGTAAAAATGAATTAAAATTAAAATTTGTGCTTTACTGGCTGTCTCAAGTTGCATATTGCTACAAAAAGGTAAAGGTAACACGTGAACTGTGGTAAAGGTTTCTATTGTATAAACTTTTAATATTTGCGGCATTACTGCGAGCTTTTATTAGGCGAGAACAAAATCAAATCAATGATCTTATTTAAACAAATATTTTTTAATAAGTTTCAACCATTCTACTCACGTGAGGACATAATACAATTTAGCATTGAATATATTTTAACTTATTTTACTTATTTAGTCAGCGTCGCAATTTGTGAAAAATTATGCTACTTAGCTCAGATTCAGGTCAGGAGTCAACTTAGTTTTATATCGGGTACCCCCCCACCGTTTGCGTTTGTGCCATCCGAACTTATTCTTTTAATCTGAAATCAATAAAAACTCGGTGGCAATTATTTAAACTAGCGATCTGCCTTTTCTTTGCAGTACGAGTATCTTTATATTTCTTACGAAATAATTCTAAATCGTTGTAATTCTTGAGTTTTTCCTACTATAAATGTATGTATTATACTTACTTATAAACCTTTCATAAGACATGCATTAAACGATAGTGAAAACTGTATATGTTAAGTTTTAAATGGTTTCTTGATTGGGAAAAATTCTTGTTAGTCCTTTGTTTGAATTAATATTCAGCTAATTAAACCTAGTTAGACAACCCGTCAATATGTTAATTGATTACTAATGTAGGTCACATACAGTAATCACGGACATATGTTACTGACTTTAACATTACATTATCGGAACTAGTTACAAACGTGCGGTTTCGTACATAGATACCGCGATATTACATAAGAGATTATATTGACATTCCCTCTCATACTACTACAGTGTAACACAACATTACCTTCATTTTGTTTTGTGTCTCGGTATTGTATAACGATGTTACATCAGTTATTTTCCATCTTCCATGAAGGAGGAGGCAGGTATGACTGAGCTATAAAAACCTTTCATGAAAAAGGGGTTGTACGGCACAACAGATATCACATTGGAATGCACTTATTGCAATTATTTATTGTCAAAGATTACATGAAAAATACATAGCTTTGTGATAAACCAACCGTTGACACCGTTGTTGCTACATTATTATGTTGCTTCGTCGAACTCAGATAGGAAGAACACAAAATTGCCTTAAAATTGTAACTGACTAGAAAATACACTTTCACGCCTAAAAACTCCGAACCGATTTTGATGATTTTTTTTATAGATATTGATTTGATACCTTGGGGAACGACATAGACATATGTTATACATAGGCTAGCTGTTCTATCGCGAAAAATGGTTTGAAGTGGTTAAAATAGACCATGAAAATGTGTATGAAAAATGAGTTAACTGACATTGACGCAGGCGGAGCTGCGGGCAACATCTAGTAATAAATAAATAATCATTAGGATACCTACTCAAATGTCTGAAAATCAAACATGACATTATAATCGAAACAACTATTATTATAGAATATTTCCTAAAGCATCAGACCCCGATTTATCTAGCATCACAAATAAAAGTAGTGAATTACACTCTTCGATATGTCATCTAGGGTTCGTCAACCAAGTGACAGGAGTTGCGTTACATATTGTCAAACTATTTGTAAAAAGGCTTATGAAAATTTGCGTCCTATGAAGTCAGTACATATTGAAAGACAATATAACAATGCGCTTGTAATAAATGAGTTGAACTATGAACTTTATGTACTTGAAAATAATGGACTAAAATTTTTATTTTGTATTGTTTTCAAAATAAAACCTTTGATAGTGATTGCGCGTGGTGTAGCAGACATGTTGCGAATAGCTCGTATTTCTTTGGTCACTATTTTGCGCAAAGATGGGAGAAAATAACTCAATATTTCTTTATTTTTATATATGTCCATATTCATTACATTACGTAATTGGCAATAACTAATATGTAAACGCATCAGCTGTAATAATTTTATCATTCAATCCCTCAACATATTCCGTGCTAAACGTAAGACTCTCACATTACACTTTATTTCACATATCTACCTACTTTTAACTGACAAAATAAAGTAATGACACAGTCTTTTTATACTATAAGGTACCTTATATCTTCTGTATAAGTACAACTCTTCCAAGAGATGGTCTTGATTTTCAATAGATGCCGGCAAGTACGATATTCCTTCGTACTGTGGCAATGTAATAAGTTACACGGAATATCCACGAGTTCCGAATACACTAAAAATATCAAAAACACGATACCCACAGCATTCGATTCCCCATAAGCCTTCTAGCATGTTCTAAGTTTTAGAAATTGGGTCGGTAGGAAATTGAATAGAACGCAAAATATCCACTTGTGATAAACAACGACATCGCAGAAACTACATTAGAACATAACAGACAAACTCACGTTATTTTTATCACAATGTGTAAAAAAATAACATTGCATAGTTAAAATGTGTAAACGTCTTTCTTTGATTGAATAAAGCTGGAATTCTTCAACAAATACCATAATGGTAATCTAGGACAATCATTAATGAATGCAGACGAAATAACTCCCGTTGATACTGAACTAAAGTGGTTTTCGGACAACAAATCAGAAAACTGACATCATTTGTATTGCTTATTTCCTCATTTGACTTGACTGCACCGTTGGTCTAGTGGTTAGCGTAACTGACTGCGACGCCGGGTGTCGTGGGTTCGATTCCCGCGGAAGGCAAATATTTGTGTGATAAACATTTGTATTTGTCTTTAGTCTAGGTGTTTTCTATGTATTATAAGTATGTATTTACAAAAAAAAAGTATGTATATGTATTATATTTCAGTTATCTAGTACCCATAACACAAGCTCTGCTTAGCTTGGGTCTAGATGACGGTGTGTGATAGTGAAAAAAAAAAAAAAAAAAAAATTTGTATTGCGTTCTAAATTATAGATATTTTTTTTGTCTGAGTTGATATAAAATGTATTAATAACTAGCTGACCGGGCGAACTTCCTACCACCTAACAGTCGATTCTATAATTTTTTTTCAGGCAGATTTTTAAATTTTTCTCTCCGTAAGAGCCATCCTCGTACTTCAAGGAATATTATAAAAAAAGAATTAGCGAAATCGGTACAGCTGCTCTCAAGATTTGCGCTTAGCAACACATTCAGCGATTCATTTTTGTATTGTAGATTAGTTGTCAAAGAATCACTCTCGTTAGTGTTCGCACATGTTAGTTACTAGATGATTTAAAAATTATTTCATTACCTAGCTGTTCTTAGGCTTTTAGACGTATGAATAGGACGTCATTGTATTAAATATGAATGATTTTTGTTACGGTCTTCGCTAGGAGATCCTTTAAGGCTTTCTTATAATATTTTTTTGTCCTAAAATAAACAAACGTATTATTTTGTCAGGCATATTAAAATTTGTAGATTGTTGATGGTCATAAAGGTGGGTTACTATCGAAAAATAACTCTGTCCAGTTGACTGACAGAAATTATTATTAGATTCGTTTATTTGAGATGCGAGTCACTCCGGTCACGTGACTAAAGGATAACCTCGTACATAATAAATAACGCCTTCTAGAACAAAGTGATTATTTTTTAACAACAGAAACGTAGAACAATCATCTTTGGTTTGATTAACATTGGGTCCTTTGCCGAAGTTGTTTAGGAAATTAGCTACTAATGGACATCAATCTTGCTCGAGGCACTTTATAAAACAACTTTTTGTTAGAAAAAGTGTGTAATTTGTTACGGGACGCAAATTAAGACGGCGAGTTTGAGTTCTTGAACGGGAAAATGATAAATAATATAAAATAACCCACCGTGGGCTTTTAGCGTCCCTTTTACAAAAACGTTTGTTCCATTTAGTTTATTTTTGTTTTTGTAGGTGCTGTCTGAGTAAATAGGTATTGGTTATTATTGTTTGATAGAAATTTTGAGATAAAAACAATATTCGTACAGTTATTTAACTGTATTTTGTTCGTATAGTCTCTACTAGGTTCTATTAACAGTTTAGATATCAGTCTAGCACTCACAATAATTATAAGTTGGACTCTGATAACTGTTTTAAATTACATCTACATTGGTAGTAGATCCACGCTGATTTCAGCATGAATGGGCCGGATCGTCCGGGGAAGTACTACCCTCTCATAGAAGATCGACTTAAGAGTAGTAGTATCCGTACTACTGCGTTTCGTTCGGTGAGTGAGAGCGCCGGAGGCCCAATTTCCCCCCTTTCCTCTTTCCTCACCTCTCTCATTCCCTTCCCCTAACCCCATTCCCAGCCGCCATAGTGGAGACCACCATACCAGCAGTTTAAGACGATGGCTTTTAGTATAGTGGCCGCCACTTCTGGATTCTACTGACTGCTTACCATCAGGCGGGGTGGAGTCACTTTGGTGGGCTCCAAAAAAAAAAATCTGCATTTCGTATACAAGAACGATTTCGACATTTTGATCTTAACGTAGTAGGTATGTAGCATTCATCACTGACTACTTATCAGCAGCAAATATTATGCCTAAAATTATTTCCAAAACAAGGTAAAGGTTTTAAAAGAGGCTTTCTTATGATAACATTTTTAACATTTTAAGTTGTTAATTACATTTTAAACGTTATTAAACATCTTATTAATATTTTTTAACATTATCTATTAAAAATGTAAAGACGACAATCGCACTGTGACCAGTATTAAACTCGTAATTGAAAGTTCGCTAGCTTAAATCCCAAGGCGTTCAAATTGAATTGAACTGTAATTATTGAGAACTCACTCGAAGAAATTTCGCTCCTTCGGGAGAAGAAAATAGTATTCTTAGTTAATGCACAGCTGCTATTATTACCATACATATTTAATCTTGCTCTTTATCATTTTAGCCATTCACAGATGTCCACTACCTCTCCTAACGTTTAGGCATATTTGCCCATATTAGCGGCAGTCTGATTATAATGTATTATCACACGATGCTGATGCCCGAATTGTATTTATGGGTCTGCCTGCCGCTTTCTTATGTATTGGTTTGACTACCATAATTCGATTGACTGATTGTGTTAATGAAATAGATAAATACGACTATTAGATGACAGCACTTTTACAGGCACGTGACAAGTTATTTAGTTTATATACCTATATTACATTACGACGTATAAAAAATAAACAAAAAGCAGAATAAAGTATAGGTACCTATATTTATACACTATACTTTTATACGTTATTTAAAAATATGTATATATTTTACAAATCTTGTAGCGGGCAAGCTCTGGAAAGAAACCTTGAAACCTATTTCTCAAATTTTAGAAGGGTTTGCAAAGTTTCTTGCCAGCGCTTGTCCGTTACACGATTTCCTAAATAAACCTAATATTTATTTATAACGTATTAGAGATCCGCCCTCGCATCACTTCGGTATCAAAAGTTTAATTTGAAACTCCTACGGAAAATATCATAGTAATAGTGTCGTATTGCATCATTTAGATTTACAAAAGCGCTTGAAATATTGAAATTCTGAAAATGACAAAAAATATATGATAAACATAATAAAATATAGCCTTTGTTCGGTACTCGCTCAATTTGATGATTTCTAAAGGTAAAAGATTTTTAAAATCTTTTAGTTATGTCGTCTCAAACAAGCAAACATACAAAAATCTAATCTTTTCTTTTTATAATATTGTTATAATTGTTTTATTATATTAGATAAAAGTACATAGCAGAGATATAAGTAGGTACTTAACAATTCTAAGGGCACAGATTCAAGGAAAAGCAACAAACGTAGGTATTTCCACGAGCATGACAAAATAAAGTGTTTTGTGAGGAAACTTTTTAGAAAACGTACGTAAAAAATTTAGCTTTTTTAAATTCTATTTACTTCGTTAATTTAGCGTGTATCTAAATAAATACTTATTTTTAGTTAATTTACATTAATATACTACTGTTTTATTCGTCTTCGTTTGTTTTGTTCATTTTCATTCCAACATAGATACAGCGATAAAGTCTGTCTCTTTAACGTCTTAGTTTTAATGCACAGTTATTAGGGTTTTTCTACCTGCATATTTTAAATCAAAGATCTACACCTATACCTATTGATATTAATAAAGCAAATAAACAGTATTATTCTATCTTTATGATTTTATCTGCTATATCCACTGCTTTATAATAAAAACAAATGGCATTAATAACGGCGAAGATTGTTTATCAATAGATACTTATTATTAAATACAGGAGATAAGACTTTTTTTTAGTTATTGTACTCGTATATTGTAAAGTTGCAGTAGGTTTCTGTGGCGTGGGGGCTCAGATTGTAAAAGGTAATTATCACTCAATTAAAACCTAGCACTCTTTACCAGCGCATGTTTCATTCCAATTGTGTTCTCAGATCAAAGCAGACTTGAAAAAGCACCTCAAGGTATTATAGTAGGGACCATCATATAGTGGAGCTTTTGCGGGAATGTCCGCCAATCCTAGACATCGACTGCTTACCATCAGGCAGAGTAGATTTGTTTAGTAGGCCAATAAATCCTTTGGGTAAAGGTATAGCCGATAATTATAAATACTGCAGAATAATCACTGTTTTCTATCCGAATATCATTTATTATCCAAAATAGCCAAATAATAAACAATTATGCAAATCATTATTTATTCTTGCAACAATAAAATGAACGGCAATATTGTCTAACGGCTCGTGTACACAATTGTAAACCTTATAACGAAGAAATAAACAACTCTTATGTTTTATTGAAACGCAGCTTTTAATATCTATACATATAATAAAAATGTAACCGATCGCTGTCTGTACATGGAAGATATATGAGAAAAAATACTATTAGGACCTATATCAACGCAAATAGAACCCAAAACAATGATTGTTACAATTTTTGTCTGTTTGTCTGTTTGTCTGTTTGTCTGTTTGTCTGTTAGTCTGTTTGTCTGTTTGTCTGTTTGTCTGTGCGTTTGTTCACGCTAATCTCAGAAACGGCTTATCCGATTTAGATATGGTTTTCACTAATATATTGTGGTAAGCTTCACTTAACATTTAGTGTTTGTTTCATGTCAATCGGTTCATAAATAAAAAAGTTATGCTAATTTAAAGAATCACATCGAACATTCGTTAATTTACTACGAAATCTTATAGAAGCAGAGATTTTAACAGGTTGCGGAATAGCTGATAGTGTTTTTATTCCTCGGATTCCTGTCACTCTAAACAATCTTTGGTTTAGTTTTAAACGAGTCCAGTTTCCAGTGAGCCTATGTTTTGCGAAGACTAATTAATAAAGCCCAAGGTAAGACACTAAAAGTTGTGGGTGTGGATCTAAGTATTAGCTGTTTTTCGGTCAGCTTTATGTGGCTCTATTACGTGTTAGCATTCCTAGCAGCCTGTATGCTTTGTTCCCTGATGGCTATACCTACGTCTAATCCATACATCCATACATATTATAAAAGGCTTTGTCCTGACTGGCTGACTGACTGACAGACAACGTAAAGCCTAAACCGCTGGTCGTAGCGACTTGAAATTTGGAGGGTGTGTTTGTCTTAATGTCTAGAAGTGTACTAAGAAAGGGTTATTAAAAATTCAACCCTTAAGTGTATGAAAAGGGATGAAAACGATTGTATGAAACGTCTTCATTTTTTAACTTACAGCTTTGAAATTTTGTTTTGGAATACTTTTATTTAAATAAAAAATACGCCCATAATTTTTATTAACTGGGGTGGATTTATAGGGGTGAAATAAGGGATGAAATATTGTATGGAAAGATCTTTGCTTTTGAAGTTGGCGACTTGAAATTTGGAGGGAGAGGAAAGGGAGGGGGAGGAAGAGGAAAGGAAGGGAGAAGTGAGGGGAAAGTGCGGGGGTAGTGAGGGGGAAGTCAGGGGAAAGGGAGGGGAAAGTCAGGGGGAAATCGACTGCCTCTGTATTTCGGTGGTACTGTGTATGGACTGTGAGGTCGCGGGTTCGATTCCCGCTCAGTGCAAATATTTGTAGCATGAACATGTCTATTTGCATTGGTCTGGGTGTTTCTATGTATAATATGTATCTATTTACAAAAATAAAAGTATTTAAGTATGTTTATCCGTTTTCTAGAACCCATAATAGAAGCATATAATATGTTTACTTTGGGTCTAGATGGCGTTGTGTAAAAAAAAAGGAAGAGGGAACTTAGGGGTTGTGAGGAGGCAGTGAAGGGCAAGTGAGGGGCAAGTGAGGGGGACGTAAGGGAAAGTGAGGGAAAGTGAGGAGTCAGTGAGTGGTGGTGAGTGAGTGGGAAGTGAGGGAAAGTGAGGGAAAGTGTGGGGAAAGTGAGGGAGGTGGGAGGGAGACGGGAGGGGAAGGGGAAAAAGGGGAAGAGGAAATGAGGGAAAGGGGAAAGTTATTGTAGTGAAAATTTGCCTTTGTGTATTGTATGTTGTTTTACGGGGGATATCTTTAGGTAGGTGAAAGAGGGTTTGTACGAATGGTGATGATGATGAGATTAGAAATAGTATGCAAAACAGTATTTAAACAATATAAAAATGTCTATTGAAAAACGATATTCATGCGAGCGAAGCCACGGGCAGAAGCTATACGTATATAAAAACGAAAGGTCACTCACTCACTCACTCATCACGAAATCTCAAAAACTACAAGTGCTAGGAGTTTCAAATTTCGGAAATAGGTGCTCTCTAAGACGAGATTTCGCGAAATTCATTTCCCTGGAGTATAAAGGGGAACAAAATTTGTATGAAGCTTCTATAGTTTTTGAAAATAGGAGTGCCAAGTTTCGTTAAATATCGCAAAATTTCGTCTGTTTTAGGGGTAGCGGGTGAATAGATTTAAATCGGATTCGCCTTAGAGACGGATTATACTGATATTTATTACTAATACAATGTACGATTGCCGTAAGATTAGGTAAGAAATATTCTCATATAGGCACACATCTGAATTTTCACGAGAACGAAGTCGCGGGCAACAGCTAGTATATAATATATAATACAATGTAGTATATCCTCTAATAATAAAATAAAGTATACTTTAAGGGCACAATAGTTGTCCAAACAAAATTAGTAAACTAATGTCTTAATACAGTGAATACTAGTTGTATACCATGTGTAAGTTAAAGATACGGTTCCGTAAAAAAATAACATTAAATATCTATATCTGCGTTTTATGTTTATTTGCCTATTAAACTTGTTAAAATAATAACTGAGTTGCAAATTTACTACACGTGTAAGATCATTGTCACTAGGTTAATATTAAAAAAAATTAAAAGACCTTGGATTGATTCCAACTGTATGAAATACTGGAGTAATATGTAGATTTTTTAAGTCCTCTGTTATAAAAAGCGAAGTAAGTATTTTTGGCGCCACTTATTAAAGTTATGGTATCTATAGGTTGGAAATAAACATATTATATTAAAGATATTAAAATTGAATATTGTTATAAGTGCATCTATATGTACCTACATAGTGTATTACTATGTACATTTGATATGCACCAATAACATTTTGCGTGTTCTAGATCCCAGAAGCTGAAAAATTAGGTAAATACTTCATCAAAATTTAATTTTAAAGTCTTCGTTCATCTCACAAGCCCTTATTAGAAATTTATACTTAGTATTTTAATATCATATTAATAATATTTTATTGCAATCAGCGTTACACGACTAAACTTATTAAATAAATGTGGAAAAATTTCAGCCTCAAAACACCTGAAAAGAATTTTGTATTACTATTTTTTGCGAATAGAGCAAAATCACGCTACCTTTCAACTATCGTTGATCGTTGTAATGATAGAAGTGTGAAAAAAAGAAAATTAGATATACTTTTGATCCTACTCCGCAAACATTATAACTTTTGTTTTAATATTATTATATCTTAGGTATAATAGCCGATAGATATATTCTGTGAAAACTAAGTCCGAAATCTATTACGGTTCAATAGATAAACTTATTTAATGCCACGACAGACATATTGATTGACAGTCTGGTACCCAAAAATTATACCTAATCATGGCTACTAATCTTATTTTAGTCTTTTAGCAAATTGTGACTCAGTTTTTGTCTTTGATAAATCAACAAATTATGAACACCAAACTTCAAAGAAACACAAGTAACCTCTAAATAATGTCAAAAACAATTTCATGGTGCGTATAGATGCACTAAAGTTGGCTCATTTTCAAACAAAAAGTCATTACTAGGCATTACGTGAGTTATAACTCGCGTTGGTACATTTTCCATTAAATAAAAGTGAATGAACGGGTATGCGAACTCTTTTATGAGCTAAATTTATGCATCGATTCAAACGCTACTTTGTATAATCTGTGTAACGTGACGTCACAATATACATCTATCTATCTAGTATTTGACAGCGCTTAGTAAATATATTAACTGATGAGTAAAAATCGAATACAAGAATTTAGTAAATAATACTGATATTGTAGAGTATGATATTTAACCAGCAAATTAACGCATATAGTAAAACTAAATATACGGTAATTCACGCGATCATGCATTAGGTATTTACATACCTTATTTTGCTTGACGTCAGTCTGCTTGTGACCACGGCCGGTGTAACCTGGTCGAAACGTTAAGCAAAATAAGGTATGTAAATACGTAATGCATGATCGCGTGAATTCCCATATATTTAGTTTTACTATATCATGCAAGGCGAAAGTTAAAAAGTAAATTAACGCATTTTCTTTAACACTTTCCGGGATAATAAACGGTTATAGCCGTGATGACAATAAAACATTGATTGTATCTACAGTAGTGTCTATGAAAGGGTTAATTAATTTAATAAATGTGATGTGAGCGATATTTTCTAAGGCTGGCAATTA
Organism: Parascotia fuliginaria; assembly: GCA_963082885.1. NCBI lineage: Eukaryota > Metazoa > Arthropoda > Insecta > Lepidoptera > Erebidae > Parascotia > Parascotia fuliginaria. The sequence goes on from OY720188.1 coordinate 11,223,281, forward strand.
ATGCTCATGCTTTATTGAGATGAAACGTATTTACGCTACCAGGGTTTAAAACCAGTGTTTCGCTTCGAAGTACGGCGCCCTGGTACGAGCAGACAATACTTGCAAGTATAAAGGTATGTGCTAAAAGGCGAACGCATAGAAAAACGATTCATATTTCAATGTTGATAAAAAGCACACTCGTATTTAGTGAATAATAAAAAAATTTATCTTCGAAGTATTTTTTTATTCATACGAATTTGCTCCTTACCTTACTAAGAATACAGGTTGAATTTCTATGCAAGTATTTTAGGTAAGGTGCTCGCGTCCAGCGTGAAGCGGGTTGTCATACTCGAACCCGACTTTTAGCGGGTGGGACGACAAATACTTTCAAGTATTTTAAAATCTGGTTTTCGACCCTCGTATTTTTACGTACTTGTACTTAGAAGCCCTGGTATTGAATTTTGCAAGTATAACTCATCTCTAATGCTTTACTTATTGAAAATAAAGGCTGGTATTATGATTATTTATTATTATTTTATAAAATATCTACCAGTAAACGTAGTGTGAAGTTTAGTCTAAGCGTTTAGCACTAATGACAATGTAGGGAGCTGATTACCAAAGTTAAACGCAGGCAGCATTCTCTTAACGACAAAACTTGTTTCGAATATTAGATATAAGTACATCTTTCTATATAGGTACTAGAAACGTTACCCTACGTTATTTTTTTATCAATTACCCATACCACCTGTATCACATATTTCGTTTTATTCATTTTAGAAAGGCCAAAATACGGTGTTTGCATCATTTTCAAGTAGGTAGCTTTATATTAATTTGCAGTACTTTTGACAAAGAAACAAAGTGAAAAATCACGTTAAACTTCGTTGTTTGACGAAGTATGCACATTTGATAAGACTTGTACATCGTCGTCAAGAATTCATCCAACTTTTTATTTTGTGATTGTGAATTTATGATTTATTTTATAATCTTGGTTTCTTTCAAAATTTTATTTCAAGATAATACATAATAGAACACAATAAAATTGAAAAGCATACTATATTCACATCTGTATGTAACCAATTTCGGACACCTCCGCCCTATGTAAAAAACTGGTCATATATTTACTTGGCTATAACGAGGCATTATAACTGCAATCTACATAAAATAAATCGCAGGTATTAGTATCCTATTTATATTTTATACAAATCCGACCTAATTAATAACCAGTTTGTCTCATTTACCTTCATGCAATTTATTCGTATAAACAATGTAAACAAAAACGGAACAACGGCCATAGAGGCCATCAAACTTTAATGGCTGCATCAATAAAGTTATTTCAAGTACCGAGTGCAGACCTTTACGACGCCACTGAATGTTTGTTTGTTTAAACAATGTTATTCTTGACATCGGTTGATCGATTAGTTGATATGCATTTGCTTTGATGTTACAATCTGTTAGCATTTAGATCTTTGCTGATTTGACCTATCATCTATCTACCAAAGCCATAATACCAGCATGGTATAGTATTTTACTTGATTTAAAGATAGAACACACGCAAGCAAAATCTATAAAACATAACAATTTGAAATCATGCATTTCAATTTATTAATTTTTCTAAAGCCCGTATAGTTGTCGTCCAAGAACTTACCTTACCTTTACGGAATGCTGGTGTCAAAGAACGACACTAAAGAGTACTATGCTCAGAAAAATATACATAATATCTATAACTATACTATTATATAAAGCGAAAGATTTTGTTTGTTTGTTTAAACGCGCTAAACTTTGCAACTACCAATCGGATTTCTTAAATTCTAATAGCTTAGTTCTTGTGGAAAGTTATACACTATGTAATATCACGCTACTGCCGACGGGAGCAGAGCAGTAAGCAAAGACGCGAGTGAAAGCGCGCAGCGGAATCCTAGTATCAATATAAAATTGTGTTCGAACAATAGTAAAACGTGGATGCAACACGTTCCTGCATTGAAGAACAAGATGACGTTATTTCTGTGTGTTATACATCAAGAATCTATTTATAAGTCAGTCTGTGATTGAATCATAAATTAAAATTTATCAATAAACTCATCGACAGTTTTATTGCGCGTAGCCTAGTATTTTTAAACAGCCATTTATTAGTAATCATCGTCAGTCATTAAATCATTCTAAAAGTCATTATCATCGTTGTTTATAACATAACTTTGTGCCAACATATCGTTATTTTAAAAGCACTATTCCAACTACCTAATTATAAATAATGATTAATCATTTGATATCATATTTTTTGAGAAAAATTACAAATTTTGCGTCAGTAGTCAAATCAAATCAATTTATACTAATATAGAAGACAATAATATATAGTTCGTGCGATACATTCTACCAAAAGATATGTAAAAGAAATTCAATGCAACTACTTCCTTTGCAAACCTAATTAATACTATTATTGCTTAGATTTTATTATATTAGTAATACTAATAAGGCTCTAAGCTAAGAATATTTTTTCTAAAATGCATCCCTTTCAAAACAGAGTAGAAATAAGTATCTGCTTCAAAAATAACCAGTAAAACATTATCTTCTTTGGCAGTCGGGCAATGAGAATCAATCAACAAGAAAGTTGAACGAATATTATATGCATTATATAAATGTGCGTCATTACCGCAAATGTACTAAAAGGTTTGTTCTATAATACTTTACATTATTTAGTCTGTCCGTAATGCATTTCTACGCTATCGAAACGGGATAAGTGGTGAATTAAAAGCGTCTATGTTTACACGAAACGAATTTTTAAATAAAACTATTGTGGCTGGACTTTTAAGCTTGCACCACACTTGGACTTATCGACCAAAATATTCGCATGACCTAAATATTTTTTCTTTAGTATAAGAGTATATTTTAGTTGAAAGACGTTCTTGCCCCTTTTGGAAAATTTGGTCATAATTGCTACGCTTGAAAGGTAGATTGGCGATAACAAAACGAAATAGGAGACCTTATGTTTTGGACTGCAAGTATATGAAAGAAAGAATGAAAAACATTTAATGAGCACAAAATAAAACGGCGTAGTGATATCCTACTAATATTATAAATGCGAAAGTTTGTGTGTGTGTGTGTGTGTTTGATATCACTCAGTGAAAAAGAAAGAAAATTGGTATGTACATAGATTCGGTGCCGGAGATGGACATAGGATACTTTTAACCCCGAAAATCGGTGTGGTTCCCGAGTTACATTAATTATACATACCTATACTATTTTCCTCTCGAGAGAAGCTGCAAGGCGCAGCTATTATATATAAATTACCCATTCTTACTGTCGTCATTATTAGGTACTAATAAAATTCCAAAATCGGGTAAACCAATCTGTCTGGCAAACAAAGTGATGATGGCAAACTCTTTCATTCGCAAGAGATTGGTGCCGAACAGTGGACGTATTCAAAGCAAATATATAGATCTCAATGGATTGCAAACATAAAAGAAAATTTGCTTTATATGGAGTGGTAAATAAGGTACCTTTTTACAATAAACAACAACTTCCCAATTGTACAAGAAAATATTTTGCACAAAGTTCTTATCATAAGTTACTATAGAAAGTACACATACGTTACGTTTATGAACACAAAAGAAGCAAAAGACCAGTTATCAACTACTTAAAATTCTTCCCGTGTTGGGAGAATCGTCCAGGGAAACGGAACGTACGAGCGCCTGTTCAAATTTATCGCTAGTGGTCATATCTGTTTCCATTACGTGTAACTGTCTGCTTTTTACATCAAGCTCTTTAGTTTTTCATATTATTATTTATAAGGAAACTGTAAGTTGTTTAAGAATTTTGAGTCTCACGATCAGAAATCAAACTTACTTTCAGCGGTATTTGACTTTTTAGTGAATACAAAGTACATCTAGACTCGAAACAATTGTTAATTGTGGACTTCACAATAATTATAATCATCCATTTATGTAGGTACGTGTCCGGAATGTGGTGTTAGTTTGTCTCACCTCACAGCACCAGTAACAGCGTATCCCAATATTAGATTTGTATTTATTTATTTTATTTTATTTATTTATTGCACACAAAAAGATACATAACAAGGAAAATTTTTTGGCACTAATGGGACACACACTCACACATTACAAACTTTATTTAAATTATTTTTTTATTTTTATTTTTATTTTTTCATCATTTAAAATTTAAATTAAAATCTGCTCGCTGACAAACTGACCTTTTGTTTCGTAAACATACACATACTGGGAGATGTGGTGTTGCCAGTGAGCATATTTATTTTTTACTTTATTTTCTTTTTTAGTTTTATTTTTTTTCTTTGTAATAATTTAAGTGTGTTTCTTTGGTGAACAAAAAAAAAAAAAATCTTTTTCTTTCTTTCTTTCTTTCAAAATATATAAATAAAAATTATGTACAAAGGCGAGCTTAACTTAGAACTGAGTTCTCTAATAGCATACCTTAAGAGTGGAAGAGGAAGTAACATTAGTGAGAGTATATGAAGTGTACAATTAAGAAAGAAAAATAGCAGAGAAAAGTAAAGAAGAAACCAATTTAACCTAGATTACACAGAAGTACTTATAGTATATCACAATGTATACCTTTTAATATAAACATACATACTAAGAATACTTAAATAATATAATGAATGATATATAAAGTTAAATATACCTACATATAGAAATTATATACAATTTTATATTTTTGTAGTTCTCAAAGTAAATACTAGTGGTGCTATAATATATATATATAATATTTTATGTTGTTTTCTTGACTTGTATTTCATATAAGATGTATACAATAAAAATATTATTATAGCTAAGTACCTATTAATATTGTCAAGATCATTTAAAATCTTTGGTTTAGTAATATCACATTTCAAATAAACGTTAGGCTTTGAATTATTATGTTGTGTAAATACACTTCAAAAAATATATTTATTTTGTCATTCATCAGCATCACTGAAAAAAGTTTAATATTAATTACGTTATATAAGGCGACATGTAAATTTGGAAGCTTCATCATTCATTTTACACGCAGTTACTTAGCACTTTTTTACATAACAGATTAATTGGTTTTATTTTTATAGTAATCTGATAGCATTAAACATCAATGCTATTTAATTTAGAATGCTTTTGTTAAAACGTTTCTCAATTGTTTGTAGTATAAGTTCCGCACATGTCTACACGTGAGTTAAAGCCTGACAGATGTTACGGACGCATTCCGCCGCGGCCCGGAATAGTCCGGTCAAATGACACAGACTTCATTTTTCCTACTGTTTTGTCATATATTTAAAACTTAACCTTTATTCTGAACTATTTCAATACAAAACAAAATACATAAACCCATAGTACCTATATAACTTCAGAGTTTAATTTCGTTTATTTAATGCCTTTCCTTGGTGAAGGTATAGTGATATACTTTTATATTACATAATTTTTTTGCTATTTTAAATTTTAAATGAAATTGAATGAAATGAAAACTTTAAAAACTTTAAAATTTATATTAAGAACAGATAACAAATGCATGAGTAATCCCTGTTAAATTAAAAATTAAATTCAGTTAGCATTCGAATTATAAATAACTAAAATATAAATATACGAATTTATTTTAATCTGTCCTCTAAATTCTTCTTCGTTTTAGCGATTACTATATCTTGCCTAATGAGTATAATAATATACGGTTTTCAGAGCACTATTAGTCCACATGACAACAATATATTAACGTACACCTTGGCAAAAAGCCCACAGTTTGACGGAAGGAAAGACAAGAAACTAAATCGTCGTATTTAATTGGAACAATGCGTTTCGTCACATTTATTTATTGATTTTAACAATTATTTTATTAGTTGGTTCATTAACGTGACAAGTTTTTATTTTGTCGAGATATAGTAATCGTAAACATTTAAAATTAAGACTGCTGTGTACTTCAAATTAACAATTCAAAATTACTCTCAAATCACAGGTTGTCGTTTGGATACTTAAAAATTAATAATCGAAATATTAATTTCTCTTAAAAGTGATAAAGTCTGTAGATAAACTAATTTAATCCAAAAAATCCTTTTATCATTACATTACATTTTAGTATGAATGATAGTAATTTATCTTAAGATATAAGCAGGTGGCTGAAAATATACATATAAAAATATAAGTATATTTTAACTCATAATATATTATCATTATAAAATCCAAAACCTTTCAAACAATATCTAAAACCCATCACATGTCAAAAGAAAATAAATAATTCCCTTTACATTCGATCTTATGTTACGTATATGGGATCCCGTAATGTATCATAAATAATTCTGCGGCAAAGACCAACAGTCCTGCACTCTCGCTCTTAACGAATTCTGCAGAACCCTTTATCCAATCACAAGTGTTACGGATCAGTGAGCAAGCCGTCGAGCTAAAATCAACTCGAGAGAGCTTTACCATATTACCGCTGTATCGAATTTGTTACAGGCACTCTTCGAATGGGCTCAGTTTATAAGTACCTCTCATTGCTTATTGAATTGTAAACATAGGTACGTAATTGCGAATTGTTTGCCAAGTTTCTTTGTTTGACTGCAAAAGGTGAATTTTTTGTAGGTATGCGAATAGAATTAAGTCACCGCAATGGTAGGCCTAAAGTCTTTGGTTTCAAGTGCCAACTAAGCAGTTTTAGTGCTCTATTATGAGTTAGGTCGTCGATTTCGATCAAAATATTGAGATATTAAAACTATAGCATTTTTTTAAAAAACCTCACGATGGCGTCTAGGCTAAAAGTCCATTAATTATATTATTAGCTAGACCCATTTAAACTACCTGTTCATGGGTTCTAGAATGCGGACATACATACTTATATACATTTTTTTAATAAATACCTACATACATAATTAACATAGAAACACCCAGATCGATGCAAATAGCAAAGTTTGTGCACACAAATATTTGCACTGAGCGGGAATCGAACCGTGACTTTTGCGTGGCAATGGTTCTATTATTTCAATAATAAGATAGTAGTAAGAGTCTTCTTATTTTAATAATTTGTCAAGCTAAGGCAAACGCGCATTTTAACGCGAATAGTTACACAAACTATGGTACATATTTTATGAAAACTTTATCAAGGCAATACTGACGGGATGTACTATTTGTAACAAATTTCTGCGTGTGTGGTACTACCATTATCACGAAGAAATGCCTTTGTTCAAGGTCAATAGGCACCGTGTGTTTCGTCTTTTTCACCGGTAACAGTGTAAAATATTTTTATTGCTTAAAAATAATCCTTAGAATAAATACCTTTTTCGTACACAAATATCTAATAAAAAAAATTTTCTGCGGTAGGTACATAATTATCAAAAATAAGAATAAAATAATTTTAAATTATACGCATTTTAACACATAGTAATGCTACTGATTATTTGTGGTAATAAATAATGTTTTGACATAAAATGAAAATAAGAATTAATAAATTGTGCTGCAAACAGCTCTTTTTTGCAATGTACTTCTATCGTCAATTTTAGACAACACCTAAAGCTTAAAACTCACGCGATAGTAGATCATTTAGTTGGCATTTCACTGCCACCGCTTGCTTTACCTTTTCTGTAGGTATTATACATGTTAAAATGCCAAAAAATAAGTACGCTCGTCTATTTAAAATATTTACTAAATTCCTTTTTCCTATTTGTTGGCAGCTCATCCTAGTTAGGAAGACAAAATAAAATTGGTATTGCCATATATGTTTCTATTTTCTGTATACATTGGTATAATACTACAGCTATCTAGACAACAGAGATGGTATCGAGGCAGTTAGTGCTATTGGAAACAGTCAAGTGTAATATGCTACCGATTTCTTTTATATTAATATTCAAAGAGGTTTACTAGCGTAAACCTCTTTGAATAAAAAAACAATTGGAATTTTTTTTTACGAAGTGGTGTTCTACAATTCTCATTTACATATAGGTTAAGGATTGCATATCACCCACTTATTACTACTATTTAAGAAATGAGCTGGAATATGAAGTTATTTACTGGAATAAGGATAGTTTTAGGAGGGTATTACACACATAAATTTTACTTCGGCTTATTAAAAAGAGTTATTATATTTATCTTCCGTTTTCCAAAAAAGTCGATCATTTATGTTTTCCACGGCCAGTTTCTCGACTTTTTTAGACAAAAAAAAATTAGGTTGCTTATTTGCCATTTTAAAATTGTAATATGTTCATTTTGTTCTTTATTAACGCCAACAATGTTTTCTACTAATATTTAAATTATATTATTAACTTCATAATATATTAAAGCTTCTACCAAATCGTCCAACACAAACTTTATGGACTTCACGTTCTACAAGTCAAACACTGAAATATTAAATCGTTGTAATTACAAAATCACAAGCTATTAACATTTTAATGTTTGTTTAACAATACGCGTAATTATCTAATTTCAATATTATTACCCCAATTTCACATTGATGTTACTTACTTTTAAAATAATTAGGACATTCAACTGCCATGGGGTCCGAGAGCACGAGCTGTTTACCAGGAAATTGCCAAGCGCCTTGTCGAGGCTTCACGTGACCAGAGGGCTGGCTTATTCTTTGGCCAAAGAATCAGCATTGCCATTCAGCGTGGCAATGCTGCCAGTCTTCTGGGCACGTTGCCAGATGACAGCGATGCGGAGGAGTACTTCGACGCGATTTAATCCTTGTTTTAGTTTTCATTCTTTGTTACTTTTAAACTTGTACATAATTAAACTGCCAAGTATCCGACATAATATCTTACGTCTCTTAGGTGCTTACTTAATATATTATATATTTGGTGCCTGATACTGTCGCATAAATACCTTGCATATAGCACGTAGTATTTATGCGGCGGTGACTAAGAATCGTTGAGTTGGGTCCTCAATTATACGAGCTTTATACCTATATAGTATTGTGTATAATAAATAAATTTCTGTTTAATAAATATGTACACATTTACTTTCTAACTTATTGTATCGTGTATGTACTTATTGTTATATATTTGCCTGGCCTGTTGGCCTAGTGGTTAGTGACCCTGACTGCTAAGCCGGAGATCGTGGGTTTGATTCCCACCCAGGACAAATCTTTGTGTGATGAGCATGATTGTTTGTTCTATGTCTGGGTGTAATTTATATATAATATGTGTATTTACAAAAAAAAAAGTATATATCAATTGTTTAGCACCCATAACACAAGCAAATATAATTGTTTAATTTGGGGCTAGATGGCGCTGTGTGAATGTGGTAGAATATTATTATTGTATCGCTAGCTTATTTCAAAACGTCAAGTTTTGGGAAAGTTTAAATTTTTGTCTGTGATAGAATTTAGCAGACGGACTCGTAGCTAAACCTAGTAGCACCTATATTTCACAACGATTCTATAAAAATTACAAAATAATTAAAATACAAAAATGAAAATAAAACGTCACGATTTTGAGCAATGAGCTCTATTGACTAATGATGAGGTAACATTCATTCTAGTGCAACGTGTTTTTTTTTTTTTTTTTTAATATTATAACCTACCAAAGTGACTCCACCCCGCCTGATGGTAAGCAGTCAGTGGAATCCAGAAGTGGTGGCCACCATACCAAAAGCCATCGTCTTAAACTGCTAGTATGGTGGCCACTATGGCGGCTGGGAATGGGGTTAGGGGAAGGGAATGAGGGTGTCCTAGTATTTAGTTTTTAAAATGAACACTAGTGAGACTATTAATTTATCATACATTTATTTTTATATCACACCGACGATTACTTCCGAGGGCAGCTACATAATTACACCATTACGACGGCGTTAATGTATCATAGAAAGTTGAAATTTGAAATATGATTGATTCTGTTTGTCAACTTTATAGGTCTTCATAAAAGTTTGATTTTAATTACCGTTTCATTTTGTTTGCTTTTTGTTCTTGAAATTCGACACTAAGTCACTTTATCATTTCCATCGTTGCGTTGATGTTGATCTTAGCTAAGCAAAGTAGATGGTAAATTTAATTTATAGAACGCAGAGAAATATTTCTAAGAATATTTTTGACTTAGATTGATACCAATGGTTCTAAAGTCTATGAGTTGCTGTTACTACTTAATATCAGTTATGCATTATAGATGACTTGATATTTCTCCATTTGATATATTCCATATTTGATAGAGACTTAATTTGGTTCTACAACTATTAAAATTTAGATCATAGTAATTTTGTGACTATGCTTTGTACATAAAGGTTAAAAAACTGTTCAAATGCATAAAATAAACACAGTTTATAATTTTATTTGATTTTAAGAAATATTAAATTAGCAAAAATACACTGTATCTAATAAATTATAACATGAACTTTTAAATTTATAGTATATAAACGTGAATAGAACAAGCAAATAGCGGTAATAAATGGTTATTCGAGAAAAACACTTTTAGGTTGTTGACCTCGCTATTATTAAAGTAATCAAAAATATTGGCAGTGTTGAACATTGAGATTTATCTTACTACAAGAGATTATGTGATGACATTTTTATTTTATAGTAGGTAGCTGTTTGTCAGCTTCGTTTTGCTGAATACTTTTCATTGCAATAAATCGCAAAATTCTTGTCCTTAAGGTGTAAAGTGACGTGTACAGTAAGTGCTGCATGTGGTGCCATCGGACCAAATGCGTTCGTCTACTAATACTTTTAACTATCTACTGCACAACGTACGGTCGCATAATATACGATGGTGTGGTTAGTTGGTACCGTGCGATAATATGCGGTCATCTATCTATAATTTTAACTACAACTGTATTTGGTGTAGACGTATACCTAGTACCTGCTATTACCAGTCATGTGTCTATTCCTTTAGTTGAGGTTATAAGTTACCTAGCTGCCAAATTTAGCATGGTAGTAAATTTTATGTTTATTCAGGTGACCAATCACTTTTATAGATAAATTTTTCTAGACTTTCTAGGTACGAACTATGTCAAGAAAACATTAGATACAAGCTTTTATATATACATAAATAAATAACTTTGTTAGCGTTTCACAATAAGCTGTATTGATAAGATAGCAAACAAACATACGTCCTTCTCTGAATGTAAGCAATCATATTAATCAAATTCCAGAAGCAAATCCGTTAAATCAAATAGTGTTATTATGACTGAGGTCTTATGTAGGATCTATTTTGATAGTTTCAATAGTTTAATTAGAAATCTAAGTTCGTAAAGTCACTCAGTTTATATACAATTTTATTTACGCAATGGTTTAGGCCATAACCTTAGGATATCTGTATACAGCTCTATCCTAGTACCTATTCATAAGTAACATAAAGTGAAAGCAGAAAATTAGGTCAGTAAGAAATAAATAAACAAAATTCTCGACATCTTCTTACCTCTCATTAAACGGGAATTAAAAGCGGTTGAATGGGCTCTGAAATATTTGTTCTGATATCGAATGAAATACATAATATACATTTTCGTACGAATAAATAATATGTTTGTTGCCTTGTAAATCTGTTGGTATTGTGCCAACAGATCGACCTACGGCATTGTTCTATCAAATACTTATATAATGTTGTTTTGTTTTTGTATTGATAGTGCTTATACATAAAAGAGAATATTTATTGCTATCGGTCACATGAACCGATCTGGTAAGTGGTAATGTTGAAGGCCTCGGTAGAGACAGAAAATAGGCCACAAAGAAAATGCCATACTTGACAGTAAGTACACAGCGTTGTGTAGTACGTACTAATCAGCAAGAATAGATGGCTAACTACATAATGTCTTTATGTGTCGGAGATAATTCACCAGTCATCATTTATGATAAAAAATGTCCACTGCTGGAGTAGGTTTTCACAAATAGCGTCATTTTCACTGGTATCCAGTACTGCTCTTTATCAGTGGCCGCAATCGCAAACTTTAAAACAAAAGAATACAAAATCACTTAACATCAACTTTAGAAAATACATTTTTGTATTTTGTATTGTACTTACTGTATTGTATACCTCTTAATAATGTAATTCATGCCCAAAGCCTAAAAACAAACAAATATCGTCTTCCTTTTTGCCCGACTGCCGAAGTCAAGGAAGGTCATGTTTTTCCAGCGTTTGTATGTTTATTTTTTTGACACGCTCTACAGCCCAAATGGCATAATGGATAATAACATAATGAGCTGTTATTAGATTCGTATTAATTGTGGGAGTGATATAGGGTACATAAATATTTCAATGTAGCGTCAGCCCAAGAAAAAAATGGATTTCTTTCTTTTGACTTTGTTTTATGCAGGCGAGCTTTTTGTTTTTTAATAATATATATTGCTTGTTATGATAATAAGCAATATACCTACTTTCGCCTGAAAAATAACAATATTCTAGTTTGCAACTAAAACACACGATTTTTTTTATCTTGGCATTTGCTACAACAGATTGATAGTAAAACCAAATTCAAAACTTTTCAGGAGCATTGTTTTGTTTGTAAACACACAGACAAGCTAACAAAAATGAAAACTAAGTTAATGTTTCCACGGTGGCAGTGTAAAGAAAATGAAATCTTAAAAATCTATAGTAAATATCTTTAGTGTAAGTAGAATTGCTGCTGTTGTTTCCTATCAGCTTCTCCGCTAACTTTTTTAAGTCACGCCGCAGCTTTTCCTATCGTTTAGACTATTTCTTTCAAAAGATTTATAGGATCCTGGGTCCTATAAGCGGCTTGTGAAAACATCTCATTAATTATTATTATATATTAATTAAGCCGCCATAGTGGAGGTCACCATACCAGTAGTTTGCTTTTGGAATGTTGTTTTCCACTTCTGTATTCCACTGACTGTTTACCATCAGGCAGAGCAGATTCATTTTGGTAGACTAATATAATATAATAAAATAATTTTTAACAAAAAGAAAACCGACTTCAAACAGGAAGGAAACTAAAAAGTAAAAAATAAATTTACATAGCACAAAGTAATTCGTATTTTGATTTAGTTAATCAGAAATAATTAAATAAGTATTTTATCATTTTGAAGTTGTTGCCAAGTAAAACAATAACTAGGTACTTATAGGTTTTATCAATCTTAATTTGCTATTGTAGTAAGGTTCATATACTTGGTGTGACTACCCATTATATTTATAAACTGTCGGCTAACAGAATGAAATATAACATGATTTATATTAACATACAAGTTCGTAACTCGAGAATTCACGAAATTTAATATATACGTTTTAAATTAAACTGCATAAGTAGGTTGTACAAAATAGAACTAACATGTAAAAAAATCTAGAATTATATTTCTGTGAGATTAATTTCCTGCAAAAGCTATCGATGGTACATGCTTTAGTGATGCAATCAGTCATTCAAAATGATGCTCATCAAGTCGTCAAACATAGATAAACGTGTAGCAGCGTCATTAAGATAAATATGTCACTGCGAACGCCAAAAAAAATTTACAGACAGCCTGCAATTACTTTTCTTATAGAATTAAAATTATCCATAATCTTATCTAAAAGCTTTTTATACGACTAAATTGACAAACAAGCATACGCCCTACCTGATGGTAAGCAGTAGAGAAAATAAAGAAGGAGAATAATATCCTAAGACACGTATATACCTTGATTGATACACATAGAAGCAGCAAAATAACACAAAATATCTGTACGTAACTTTATCGCTTCGGCCGTCTATAGAACCGGAGTTTCGGAATAGTAGTACCTATGTATGTACAATACAATTCCAAAATGTTTTTGCAACACGATATTCAACACACAGGGGTTACTAACTAAAACTCTTTTCAAACTTTTAAACACTAGTAGGTATTCGTCTACGTCTAACACGAGTTAGAAACCCACCGCGTGTCCGGCACTATTAATGAAAACCAGAAGTTTCACAACGGATTAATTCGTTTAGAATTCTCTATACCTTCGTGTGATCCCCGCAAGTCACAGTTACAGCTAGTTACTAAACTTTCCTTAAATAAACGTTCGTGCCCTTACATTAAAATCCTTTTGACTCCAGCTTAAAATTAATAGCCCATTCATAAACGCGGTCCAATTATATTATGTTTTAATTACGAGCCTAACTTAATTTTAAAACAAAAGAGTTTCCTTATTTTTAAAAATTAAATTACGGGCATAGACGGCGCGGCGCTACTTTTTTACGGTGTTAGGGCCGTAAAATCAAGGTTATTCGAGATACTTTTAGAAATTTTCTACCAATTTAATTATAAATCCATAATTATTTAATATTATATTACGTTTTATTGTAAATTACTTCAAAATGCAGATTGATAAAACATCAACATATCAAAATTAAAAATGTCTGTTACTTAATATAATAATTATACTATTGATTAATAATCTGGTAGCTGTGCCTACTACCACAATGAAGAATGTGCAAAACAATGAATTTGTACGCGAAGGTAAACTCCCTTTTGTTAAAAACAAAATAGTTTTTTTTTGAACTGTAAACTAACTGAAATAGCTTTTCCAATTTGAGCGAGAAGGTTGTATATACTACTCGTAGTACTTAGTGGATGCTCGGCTAGAAAATACTAAATTTAAAATAAAAAAGTAATAGAGTTCCTTACTCTAAATTTAAAAACCAATATCGTATTTTCAGAACTTTACGGCATCTCTGACGTGTTAATTTGCAATTACTGTTTTCAATACGGCCAGTATTGTAGAGAACGTATAATGGGGAAAAAGTGTTTTATCGGCTAGGCCCTCTTGTTAGACGCCATTTGTCTTTTTTATTGTCAGGTATCTATTAGGTAAATTTATCTAAAGTGTAAAAGTAGATAGAAGTAAATTATAGTAGGTAAAATCTAAAGAAATATTTAGTTTCTTTGGAGTTTTGATTGCAGTTATGGCAGCTTTATCACATAGCCACCAGTCTAGAATATGACATCATTCCATCTCATCCCGACGGTGTCATAAGAACTTACAAGGAGCAATGTTACTGGTGTACTATAAGATTACATTATTAGGTATTATTACTTACGGTGGTCACTCACCGGTCTCTTGCAAATTCGCGACTGTGGCAAATTCCTCCCTTTGGAAGGGACGTCTTCAGATTGATAATAATGTACGTGTATATGATCTTTAAGGAACCCTTTACTAACTGAAATGTATACAAAAAATAACAACAATACAGCATTTGAAACTCGTTGAAAATTCTCCACTAATCGTATTTTGTATTCGTATAATCGTATTTGTTTGGCACACATTAAGGCAGATAATGTTTTATAAAAATATAATATTGCGCTTAGTGTTTATATCGTATCCTGATGTTGAAAACTATATTTATTGTTTATAGTGGCGGAGCAGGCAGCTGATATAAAGCGGTATCTGCTGATTATAGACCTCTAAAGTGGCAGAAACATAATTGTCAACTGATGAAAATGCTTCTCACAATGTCGCTTTTGTGAGAAACACAATTAGTTCAGCAATTTAGGCTCCACCGACTGCTTATCATGAGGCCCAACAATATAGACTAAATATAAAATGTTTTTTGTTTTAACGGTCTGAATTTTACTCCATTAAATTTGTATGTAACTGATTTTTATTTTTCAATTTTTCTACTTAGCCGACTGCCGAAGTCAAGGAGGGTCATGTTTTGGAGCGTATGTATGTATATTTCTTTGGCACGCTCTACAGCCTAAAAGGCTTAATGGATTTTAAATCATGAGATGTCATTAGATTCGTATTGATTGTGGGAGTGACATAGGATATATAATATTGCAATGTAGGCACGAAAAATGGGTTTTTCTTTTTAGTTTGTTTTAGGTAGGCTGGCTTTTTGTTTCTTAATAATATATTTTGCTTGTTTTGCTAATATGCTACTAGCTACTTAACATAAAACATAACTATATACTCGTTGCCTAATTGATTAATAAAAAAGCTCTTAGTACCCTTGCAATAAATTTAATGTTAAAACAACATGACCGAACAGTGAACAGTAAGCTTATATCTTATGAAATTCAGTTTGTTATGTTCAGTCAGCACACAGGTTAAATAGCCATGTATGTAATTGCTGATATTGTACCGTTTTAGTTATACGAATCGCTGAACTGTTAACACTTACCTTTGCACTAATACTGAAAACTGCTTTGCTATTGAGTTTGCGTATGTAGTTTGTATAGCGAATTGTTTATTTTACAGTTACCTTGGGAATAAACGGTATCAAAGTATATATTAAATAACTCTGAAATACATTTAAAGTTGAAATAGCAGTGAATCACTTAGAGGTTTGTTTTATATAGAGGTTGAATGACTTCAATCAGCCAGTTAGTATCTTTTTTCTATTAAGGCCCTGTTTCACCACTAGCTGCTAAAGTGTCTGATATATATTTACCAGATAAAAATTCTTCTATTTAAATCTGATGTTGTAGTACAATAGTATATGACAGATAAAATGTGATAATATAAATGTGTTACACAGACGGTACTGATACTACCCAAACTAAACAATGCTTGTATTTTGTGTGTGTGTGTGTGTATGTGCGTGCGTGCGTGCTTGCGTGCGTGCGTGCGTGCGTGCGTGCGTGCGTGCGTGCGTGCGTGCGTGCGTGTGTGTGTGTGATCTTTATTTGAAAATCCAACTTTATGCAATGCATCGTACAGCTCTTAATCGTTTTTACAATATGTCAAGTCTATTATTGACAGCGCTTCAGCGCGGAATGGAAAATCGGGATTTTCAAGAATCTTGGAATTAAGTTTGTTTATAGAAAGCCACTGTTAGGTTGAGTAAGACCAACAATTTTTACGAATATCTTTTTTGGCAGCGCTGCCAAAAAAGAAAACAATGAAAAAAGAAACTGCCGGTATCTACAACAAAAGTATTTACTAAAAAAAACATTGTATTTGACGAAGGTGATTTGAGGTGGTGATAAACACGCTAACACTATAATTTCACTAATTGAATCTATGCTATGCTATTTCATATCGGCTCGTTACTATTCCACTGCAGGGATGGGCCTCTTCTCTTTCTGTCCTGATAAACTTAGAAAGTACCTACATATTAAGATTTCAAAAATCACTTTGGTACTTTCCTAGATTCGAACCCTGACCTCCTGTTTACGTAGCGGGTGCCTTCACACGGCCAATACGACTTATGCTATCTGTGTCACGTCACGTTAATTTTAATTTTGTGTGATTTGCGATAAACTTGTCCAATTAAAAGTTAACTGGTACCTACTTGAGCATTTGGGTACAAGATCGTTAGTATTAAAGTTTGTACCAAAACACACAAACACGAGTACATATCATGAAATATGATAACAACCAGTTACCATAGTAACAACACGATTTCAATCGACACCGTCGTTGCTCTGCGCGTTCCTTCATGTAACGCAGAAAGGAACGAGATGCGATGCCATGTCGGTTATAATCAGTCCGTAAAATGGAAAGGCATCAGAATAAACTGTACTTACAATTGTTTGTAATGCAACATTAGATTCTTAGTTTAAGAATTCATTAATTATGCTAATTAGAGAGCAACAGAAAAAAGTAAATATATGAAATAAGCTCTGTTATCAAAGCAAATTCACTTTACTCTCCGATTAATTATAATAAGTCAGACTTTATAATTTATTTTCTTATCCTTTGAAATCTATAGTTAATTAAGGTTGATACAGATCCTGATATAATTACACAAGTACCCGATATATTTATAATAATGATTCCGAAATTAACCGATACAAAAGTTGTATTTTATCATGCAAAATGACGCTAACGAGCATCGCCGGTATCATTTAAAAAATAATTAAACGGCTACATAATTATCTGATCAAGCGATATAATTGCTCGTCTGGTGTAAAATTAATGATCATTTTAATGTGTTATTAAAATTTTGCTAACAATCCGTACAAATATTGTGATAATTTATTTTATACCTGAGTAAGTTAATGAACATGCTTTTATTTGTTCACATATGTTTGTTCAATAATTATGTTAAACGACACTCGATGGTTGTTCAGATAACAAGATTACGACCTTTCGATATTCAGTTACATTACCTCTAAAATATCATTAGCTACAAAGTTAGCAAACACACGACCTCTTGAATGACAAAACATCAGTCGTACGTATACTACGGCAGAAAATACACTGGTACACGTGAATATGTCGAATAGAAACAATACATGCTCTCTTATTTTTTGCGTTATTTGAAAATACACGTGGTGTATATGTCGCAGACAAATTGTATTAATCGGCCGTATAAAATCTACGTCGGTATATTACATAACGCCGAATATGTTACCCGCAATGTAATAAGTATCTTATTCAGGATGTTTAAACTAATTTGACAAAAAACATCATTCTTGAGGAAGGTAGGCTATGTAACATCGCGCTACTGGCGACGGGAGCAGAGCAGTAACCAAAGTTGCGGGTGAAATCACGCTGCGGGAAGCCAGTGCCATAATAAAACATCATGCCTATTTTCTTTAAGTTTTAAGCTTTGGAGTTAGATGATAACACATCTTTTTTTATTTACATCTTCTGCACTTGTAAACTTGTAAACTAACTAACTAGTAAAATTGTTCTGTATCGAGAAACATTAAATAAAACACAAATACACAATTAAGAGATACAATGAACACTTAGGCTAGAAATAAAAATTTATGCGTCACAATGTTTCCTTTCGTATGAAAATTTTACTTACAATCTAATGCATATATAGCCGCAAACATTCCTGTAAGCAGTGAATATCGCAATATCCAGCAATCCAGAACTAAAAACAATATTAAATCAAAATCAAGATAAACCAAACATTTTGGACAAGGCACACTCATGTGTAAAAATCATGATAAACATTGATGCATTGCTACATAAACATTTGTACATTAACATAGCAAATTATTGCCTGTACCGCCAATTTTCAAATGGACACTGCAAAACGAATTCAGTTAAAACCGCATGTTCAACTGAATCTCTATTAAATCGGTAGTTTTAATTAAAATTATTACAAATCACATTTCATGTTACTAGATGATTTGGTAGCCGATTTTGGTTTTGCTTTGGTAAATCAATTGATTAGTATTTTGTTGTGTAACGATTTTTAATTATTGCATGATCGGAAAATAATAAACATTTGCCGCTAAGGTCGTTTAATTATAGATGCTTGTGGCTACGTCCATCAGTAGACGTCTGTTGGTCAATGATGATAGCAACAATGTTCCCTTGCATAAATTCGGAATTGCCACAAATAATTATTGTAACTATTGCCATATTATGAATATTTCCTACAATTCACAATCACAATCAGCCTACTGCAGTGTACTGCTGGTGACAGGTCTCTCCCAATTTACTACGCCTTTACACTTGGTCCTTCGCCTTTCGCATCCAGTCTACAACCACAACCTTTTTCAGGTCGTCTGTCCACCTGGCTGGAGAGCGGCCTACCTACCTTACATTTGCCTGGTCGCGCCTTTTTTTAGTGGAGCGACTATCGAACCTCTCTCAGTTACCTACAACTGGAGCTGTTAAAAGAAAATTAAAGTACTTTTAACTTAATATCCTCAATCTACAACTTCCGATTGTTATTAAATTCTGATGGAGATTAAACTATCACTACCATGATTTGTAAATCAAAATGTAATATAGAACAAATTTAGAATAATTTAGGTTCCAACTAAATCTTCCCACGGTATATACGTTGAAAGATGGCTATTGTGATTCAACAATAAGATCATTGTGTCTGAAAATTCGATGTATCGAAATTATTTTATTTCACTAATCGAGTAGACGAAAGTATTTTTAAAATTTTAATCATTTTGTAACTAAGTTTGAATGAAATACATTGGTTAATCTCAAACAAACAATAATTGTTAAACAATTTCAATACTGATTCAGCATTCTCTGATACATTGTTCAGTGATCCATTAAACGGATTACATTCTTGGCTCACCTCGGCCTCGGTCGAAAACATAGTAGCCGACAATACTGACGCTCTAAAAATAAAATACGTACCATATGTAGATGTTGATCAAGATTTTGAAAATTTATTGATTATGAAATTTTATGTATTTCTTTGAGGGTCACAACTTTGTCTTAAGCCCGTTTATAGTTTTCATATTGATTTAGTTGTCAAAAAAACTATTTGTGCATTTTTGATTATTCGTCTGATGACTGTTTTGCACGAAAGATTACATTTTTATAGAGCGTAAAATAGTAAGCATGATAATAATTTAAGAGTAGAATAGTAATCAGTTCTCTTTAAAAATTACACGCGATATCGTACTTTATTGCATTCAAATAATGAAAGCCAAAAATTAAAGAGAAAATTGAACATCTTAAATCTAAACTATTTAGCGAGAGCTTGACAAAAGAACACCCTTTGAATATTTGATAATAAAAGTCTTTCAAGTGAAATTTCGAGGAAAATTAATATTAATCTCAAAAGAAACTAAATATTAAAAAAATATAACAGATAATTGAAATTAAAAGTTCAGAATAATAAAATCACGGACAAACCTATTTACAAGAATAACACATAGCACGTGTAAACCTACATCTTAACACAGTGACGACTCATCCTGTAGACGAAAACAACCAATTATTCGTCACAATGACAAAACACGATTAAAATAAGTCTGGATTATTTAACAATGTTTAGTGTAGTTGCTATGACGGACCATGGAATGTAAATTGCTACGGAATGGCCCGTCACGTGTCCTGACGAAAATAATTGTCACTCTAAACACTACCGTCATTTGTTTTAACATTTTTTTCTGCTTTGTTTTTCTTTAGCTGTTTTATAGTTTTAATATTTGTTGAGAGTGGATTAAAATTTAAGACAGTTGTTGCGGTTTCTGCAATGCCATCTTAGTAAGCACGTAACTACTCATTTTCTGTAATTTGAGAAGATTGTTAATAATTTGTCCCACATAACATTAACTTGCTACTACATAAGACAAGCGTTACTGATAATTACAATTTTGGAAAAGCTGATTACATGTCCATTGAATATTGACGTTACCTAGCAATACTAGGCAACATTGGTAATTCATGTGACCGCGGCTATTTAGCTTATTTAAGGCGATAGTGGCAGCCATAAAATAAAGAGCACATGAATAATTTCGCATTCATTTAAAAACAAATTTATTTATTTCTGATAACCTATTCTTGCTGTCTCATACTAATTTTAGTCTGTAGCTAAAAATCTAAAATTAAGAAGTTTACTAATCACACTTCACATCAAGATAAACAAAGAGCTCACAAGTATAATACAGCAAACAAACAAAAATAACCTAATAAGAACAGGCAACGCGTTCGAACTTCAAGCTGAAAAGGTTAGCCTCGTTTTTAACAAAGAGACCAGTAAGCCTTCACCTTTAGGGCGGTTTCAAACCAGCGTTTTATACGCGCGTACAAGCTCGTTTTTGTAAGTGCTAGTAGGCACGTATAGGCGCATCTTTTGCATCACGCGCATCTCGTATGAGCGTTGACGCGCGTATAAGCGCGAGTCGATACTGACTCACCACTATCGGTTTAAGTGTCCGGTTTTTTTGAAGTACGAAATGTAGTGCTTCTGTAAGCACGCATGCCGAAACAACCTATACGCGCTGCAAACAACGCTAGTCCGAAACCGCTCTTATTCATTATGAGGGTGGTCCTCCTCGCCACCCTCCATAGAAAAACCTTCTATTGTCCGTGAAATCTCTATAGACAAGCCTCCAAATTAGGAGTCTGTGGGAATCTGCGAAATGTTGAAAATTATTCAAATGACACAATTTGCTGAACATAAAAATATTGACTCTTTTACTGCATTTAACAATAAAGTTTGTACTTAGATCGCTGTAAGAAGGTTTTGATTATTGTTGTTCAGAAGTTCTATGCGGTAGATATAAAAGTATAGTAGTATATTATGTATATTAGTATATTCATAAATCTAGTGGTTTTTCCTTTGACTTAATCTACTATATATTAATATAATTTATGACTCTTTAACCCGTTCATGGACAGTAATGTAGACGCAATAGATGTTTTCTGCCATCACAGCCATATACGTTTACTGTCCCGAAAAGTGTTATAGCTTCTTAAATAATGTTCAGTTATACATTTTTAATATGTCACGAAACCATACAAATTTTCAAATAATAAATCTAAAAGGAAAGACATTTTAGAAGTGTTTATACTGTAGCTTCTTGTTCTTTGTATTCTTACGTTATTTTTTTTTATAATGTATCGTTCTATTAGTTCCTAGCAACCTGGGCCTTGATGAAACGTAAACTTACCGTGCATCATCAATAACAACAGTACAATGTTGTTTACAAGGTACATTAATTAGGTAAATGTGTGGCTGCGTACCTACCTACTTTCTAACGTAAAAGATAGGTAGGTAATAAAATGTTGGTTATAAGAAGGCTGAAAAACACGTAGCAATAAAAATTGGTTAGTTTAGAACTAAGAAATACCACACATGATTCATTTATTGAGCTCTAATATACTGACAATAAAATGGTTTTTATAGTCACTACGGATAATGTATTTTATGTAACGTAACTTACGCTTACTGTCGTTTGCCATCCTGTCTTTTCCTGATTGCATATGACTTCAAACAAACTTTGTTCTAAACTAACTGGTTGTGATCTTCTTTCTTGATTTACAAAAAGTACTGAATTCTAAAGAATAAGTAGCAATTATATTATCATCTGCTAGCTTATTAACTCATCTATGATAGTAGAAAATAATATAATATATATTTGCCTTTAGAAAACGCTCATAAGCCTGATGTATTTTTGCATAACTTCAAATTCTACTGCCATTATAGTTAAGTACAAAATATATTTGTAAGAACAGCTTTACAGTGTGATACTATAATTCTATATGTCCTATATTCAGCCGCAACAGAACTATGGTTTACTAAACTACAATAACTACTGTATGTGAAACTAGTTTATAGCACAACCAAGCGTTGAATTTTGCTGACAACAATTTGTTCTACATATAAACTTTGGCAAATTCGTGTACATGTTATAATAATAATTATGTAACTCTCTCGTAATCCAAATCACTGAGCTGCTTATTATTGTGTGAATAGTAGGTTGCTTATATATCTACCAAATTTCTCGCTCGTGTAGAGCGGAGCGGCTGAGTCTACCTAACAAAAGATGAGCTAAATATAACTAGAATACTTTCTTTGGAATGTAGTTTTGTGTGTGAGAGAGTGTGTGTATGAGATGGCAAGATTCGCAAGGTTTAGGGAACACCAGAAAATGAGCAGCACTATTGTAAGTGTGTATTAATTATATCACCTTGCTGCGGTTACCAATCATCTCCCAAGCTATAGCAAACGAGGAGACAGTCTTTAGGAGACTTCATTATTGTGACGATATGATAGGATATTTTACCTCATAAAAAGTACGGCAAATAAAGAAAAATATAGGTTTATACTTATACTACATAAAGAAACTTCTAAAGGGTTTTATACAATTAGCGTTTAGAGTAATTTTTGTCATAGTTGTCAAAGTATACTATAATATCATACAATTTACTGCCATCTGAACGTTGCAAGATGTATTACTATGTACGTCGCTTGTACACTTGCGAAGCACATTCATCATGACCAAACTGATATATTTATCGACGTTTACAATGTAGCATAACGTATGGAAGTAATTGATGGTGTAATTCAATAAATTCTGATTAATTTTACTTACTTTAAACGGCGAATAAGTACCAACGTGACCTATGCAAATTCATATGTCCCTTCTTAGTTTATTAAGAACATTACTGACTTACGGAAAACATTGTGAGAAAACCTGGACTAAGACTTTAGAAGACCTTCGAAGTCTTATCATGCTTATGAAGACTACGCCGATAGTCTATATATATAGCCACTTGTTTTCAAGTTGACCAAAAAAAGTGCAAAGCAAAAAAGCACAGTATTATAATCTTTTGTGACTTTAAATTTGTAGTATGACCCAAGAAGGTATCTAGTACTACGAGTATACATAAATTAGAGGTAAATGAGGATATAAAGAAAAAGATAAACAAATAATGCTTTTTAATAAAGCCATCCCAATTTACACCTTTCATACATAAAAGGTGGACGATAAAATATAAATTGAGTATTTTTGTGACAATTAAAACATTAATTTGTTGTGTAGAATTTACATATAAATATATAAAATAAATATATAAGGATAAAAGTGTATTCAACGTTTCATTTGATATATACTGCATTTTGTTTTTTATTTTCTATACGGGTGGTCACCCTTCAAAGTGAATAAATAAATGGCATTCTTACACATTGCAAATATTTTACAACGTAGAAAGATATAGGAAAGGATATCTTCAGCGCTTTAATTCTCGTAACATTTCAAGTAGTCATCAACACAACAATAATTACGGCTTTCATCTATACTATTATATAAAGCAGAAGAGTTTTTTGTGTGTTTGAACGGGCTAATCTCTGGAAGTACCAGTCGGATTTGAATTATTCTTTTGGCGTACGATAGCCCAGTTCACGAGGAAGGTTAAAGGCTATAAAACATCACGCTATTGGCGACAGGAGCAGAGCAGTAAGCAAAGACACGGGTGAAACTGCGCCGCGAGAAGCTAATATTTATTAGGACTACTTGTAATCATTTATCAGATTTAGAACAGATAATTTTAACCCTTCTATTTCTGCTTGCAACCAATTTACTTTACGGTTTTTGTTTCAAAATGCCTCAGACATTACTAAAATAAAGGATAAAATAATAATGTGATAACTGTATCTATCAATGCAGTTACTTCATATAAACTGACAAAACGTTATATTTATTTGTGGCTTCTGTGAAAATCGTTAAAATGCCTTAATTTTTAGAATTATCTTGTTCGCAATAAATCGATGACGGTGACTTTGTAGACTAACAGTGAATTTTATATACCGATCTTTATTTGAAAAACTGGATTTTATTCAATTGGATTTTATTGCGTTTGATCGTTTAGAGTTGAATCGCTTTTACAATAATATGTCAATATGTCTAATAGTGACAGCGCTTGTCACCGAAACAGAATCAGGATTTTCAAGAATCTTGGATTACAGTCACTGTAAGACTGATATTGTTAATTGAATATAATTTCTTATTAAATTTTAAAACTTATTATCGTCTCTATTCATCTCGTACTTCGGAGATATTCGGATGTATTCGGCAACGCTCAGCTTATGTCATAAACTTGGTTTATTGCTGAGTAAACACGGTCCCGTTGGCTGCGTTATGCAATAATGAGCACTTTATGTTCGTATGAAACAACCCTTGAAATTGGTGAACGTTTGTGCACGCTAATGTGCATAGTGTACGGTTCCATCTGCATGGAGATTCTCTTCACTTCATGTTGCTAATAAGGTATTCGAGGCAGAATGTTTCGTTTAGAATTTCTGAAGCATACAATAATGCTGCCATTTTTTTTAGTTATTATGTAAGAACTTTATTAATATTTGGTTTTTTTATCATCAACGGTATTAACGGTAACTTTACTGTTGAACATAGGCTACCCCCAAGCATTTCCCCTTTGACAGGTGATAAGCTACCCTTATCAATCTCTTGTCTTGTATTTATCATGTCCTTCGTTCACCTTGTGTATCTACCCACGTTTCATCTTACAATTCTAGAAGTTTTACAAATTTGATTTAAAAAACATTAGCATTGAGCAGTTGTGCATAGGTGTATAATGTTAATTAATATCGCTTAAATGCCCTTACTCTAAATAAAACTATTCTTTATTTAAAGTTCAAGAGGCCTACACATCCCTTTACTATTATTAAGACTCTCTAATGTACAATGAATGTCCAACTATTTATATAAAAGAGATCAAATAGGTAGCAACCAATTTTACCAAAATGTCCATTGGCTAAGAGATAAAGTAAAATGGCAGAAGCCATTAGTAAAATTGAATTAGTGGGCGCTATTGGATGACAATAGCACTTCACTGGCGTACACAAAGCACTGTAATCCGTAAAGAACCAAATTCAGCCCCTGCCTTTCAATGTATGGACCAGTTTCTGTTTGACAAAGACTAACATACGGGGATTAAAAAAGGTTGTATATCTAGATTAATAAACGTAGTCCTGTCTGTGTTTTATTCTTTTTCATTGTGTTTCTTCTTTTATATCTGTAAAAGCAAAGGTATATTGAATTTTGGGATTCGTTTCAATTTATTTAAAAGCGAATTTAATACTCGTACATTGATCAAACCCGCTGCTGCAGTGTAAATAATCATTCAAATAAACTGAAATCCATATAAAAACATACTAATATTATAAATGCGAAAGTAACTATGTCTGCCAGTCTGTCACGATTTCACGCCTAAACTTCTGAACTAATTTTAATGAAATTTAGAGAATAGAGATACGCAAGACCTTGGGGAACAACATAGGCTATAATTTATCTATAAAAATTGCTTGCAGGGGTTGAAATAGGAAATGCAAGTTTATATAAAAAATCGTCAATGTATAAACAGTTCATGATTAGTAATTATATAATCAATGTTATTGTATTTAGTGAAAAACTTAATCTGACTTGTTTTTTTTCTTAGGTCCCATGAACAAGCAACTCCAAGATTTTATCATTGCACCATTAGTGTCATTCGTCGACTGCTGGTCATAAGCCTTTACACATCTCTAGTTTGATGACGTCATTCATGAGTTGCCCCCTCCCCCACCTCTATCAAACCGATCCACCTTATGAGAGATCTGCCGTGCATCGTCAAGTACACAATGCTATCCATCAATGTAAATTAATCATTTAATTGACGCTTACCTTCATAGCAATAAACTGATTAGTGCATATTAGCAATTAATTAATTAGTCCAGTCATGTAAATCCATGTGCTTGCATAACTGTTCGTGTGTGTGGACATTGTATCAGCAGTAGTAATTACCTATTAAGAAGGCATCAATTCTGCGAACTGACGTCTAGATTTCATCACGTTGTTTTTCTTCACCGTAAGTCAGTATTCAACGTAAACTTAGAAAACACACACAGACATACAGTAAGTATGTCTTTGAAAAGTCACATTGGTTAAGCCTTTAACTCTGTGACCTCGTGTCTAGCCTTAACCACTAAGCCAGCACGACAT
This sequence comes from Parascotia fuliginaria, assembly GCA_963082885.1. NCBI lineage: Eukaryota > Metazoa > Arthropoda > Insecta > Lepidoptera > Erebidae > Parascotia > Parascotia fuliginaria. Next base: position 11,250,245 of record OY720188.1, read on the forward strand.
AAGAGTAAAATCAGTGCATCCTTACTAAGAAATCTGACTATAAACGGTCCAATTTTCTTTGTTTTCATAACACCACTTCATAAATCCTATGTGATTTATTCGCCTCGAGCACACCTCACCACCGAGGTGCTACGTGACAAAATTAAAAACACTTTTTGTGCATAAAAATGTAATAATTTATCTGCAAGGTTACCTTGTGTCTCTACTTTATTAAAGTTTCCTAGCAAAGTGATAAAAATGACAGGCCTTCATAGCGTGGCCGCTTTGTCTTTATTTAGTAATAATTTTTAATGAATTTTCATCGTTTTTATTCAAATTAAAAAGGACGAAAGTTTGGTACTGTTGACCTGTACTTAATTTCAGTTTTACACTGATTTATGCAAGTAATAAATTGTAGACTATGGTATTACTCGTGTTTCTTTCGTAGACGATTTAATAGAGAATAGAAATAGACGGCGAGTAAGTTTGAAAGTGAGAGAGATATTCTTCGTGAGCAAGGAATTTCGGCAGCATGACTGGAAAAACACGTCTACCGTCTAAAAGACCACAGATAAAGCAGTGCAACATGCAGTGGTATCAGATGTCGTTGTCCCATATCAAGGTATCAACACTTTGATTAGTCAGTGTTTTTTAAGAAGCAGGGGTGTACTGTGGTAAGTTTACAAAACTAAATTTAACAAAGTTGGTATATAATTCAATAAGAGATATATTCTGTCGAATAATTACTATAGATCAAACTACATAGTCATAAAACTTATCGTTCATCCCATAAAACATGGAGACAAAATAATATTATAACAATATATCACACGATCCATTGCAGGCAATCAATCATTCTCGTCCACCACTTGGCAACGGCTGACAACTTATAATAAATGAATTTTTAAGCCCAGTAGGCTTACAACGACGAACCTAATAATATCTATGTAATAAAGATGCTTTTTATTATTTGACCTCGAAACTGTAATGTTTAACCTTTTGGTAATGAAAACACAGGGTTACTGGTTGAAGACCTTTTTCGTTATAGTAAACTGTCATGTTAAGAAATAGTTGTATTACAATAATGTCTAGTAAAGAGAATTACTATGAAGTAATATCTCAGCATAATATAATTTACTAAGTTTATTAAAACTAAATAAAACGCTTTTGGTAGATATCCACGCGATCAACCTTTATGCTTATATAAAAAAAAAGTAATTGCAAATAAACAGTTGAAGTTGAAGTGCAAGCATATCTCACTCCACGTCTGCACTCTAAAACCGTTATAGGACATGACCATGATGTAGGCCCTATTAATCCATAGTTATCACATGATTCCCACGGATTTACAGTTTATCCGAAACTCATTAGAAACACGATCCAAAATAACAGAATCATTTAAACATGAAGAAAACTGATTTTAAAAATTATGAAGATTATAGCACTAATTTGAAAGTTCCACGTCGCTTTCTAATAGAAGAAAATAGTTTAAAATACTGACACATAGATGCTTTACCACAGTTTGCCTTAAAACACTGACATAATAACAATTTACCGCACAACCTCGGCGATATTTCACAAATAAAATCCATTCTATTTCAAATAAAGTCTGGTTTAGTTTAGTTTTTAGTAATCGTGCGCCGAATGTATCACATAACATTTTGTAGATTTGAAAGCGGTGAAATTCACAAGTTTTAGTTGTTACGTGCAATACTTACTTGTACAAGTTTTGTATGAGGATATGACAAGTCTTGGTATAAAAGAAAGGAACAAGAATTTTATTGTACGACTCCACATGACTAAGTTTTCATTTTATTGACTCAAAATTGTTCTTACACGGTAGGCCATGCTCTGAGTTGTTTTGTGTAAAGGTCCAAACTGTTTCAAATATTACGGTAGAATTTACATATTGTTGGGACTACCTTCTTTTATGTGGTAAGATTTTTATTTATTAATTTTAGTACAGCGCTAACGTAGGTACAAGAGGAAAATGAAAGAAAAATCATTTTTGTAACACGTAACGTTAGATTATAAAGCAAACTTTTTACTACCGAATGGCAACAATGATTTGGTTGCCATACTTTTATACAAACTAACAAACGAGAAGACGCGAGAACTGCCAACAGTATTGACACACTAAATGGAACGTGTAATGCAAGTGGCGTTCGAGCGCAACAAACTACAACGTACTGAGAAAATACTTGAAGCTGTCATTAACAGACAAGCTTTCGAACGGTTAACGGTACTGTCACTATTTCAAAGATATATAAAAAAAACTACTTATTAATTTTTAAGCAGAACGCCTTCTCTTTATGAGAAGAGGCCTTTCCCTGCAGTGGGATAATAACGGGCTGGCATGATGAAGCAGAACGCAAAATGTATATTTTTCTTCTAATTTTTAATTTCTAAATTCTAATTTTTTGACGGTAGTAGATCCACGCTGGTTTCAGCATGAATGGGCTGGCTCGTCCGGGGAAGTACTACCTCCTCATAGAAGATCGACTTAAGAGTAGTAGTATCCTTACTACTGCGTTTCATTCGGTGAGTGAGAGTGCCGGAGGCCCAATTTCCCCCTTTCCTCTTTCCTCACCTCCCTCATTCCCTTCCCCTAACTCCATTCCCAGCCGCCATAGTGAAGGCCACCATACCAGCCGTTTAAGACGATAGCTTTTAATATGGTGGCCACCACTTCTGGATTCCACTGACTGCTTACCATCAGGCGGGGTGGAGTCACTTTGGTAGGCTAATAAATATAAAAAAAAATAATAATAATTTCTATTCTGTCTTTATTCGATAATTAAAATACATAACATTTAAACTGGTTTTTAATAGTAGTATGCTTTAAACGTCACTAAAGTATTTTTAGTTAGATTTAATCATCAACTTTAATACGTATAACCAAATACTTAATCGCACTCAGTTTTAAGTGGCTGTAAGTCCGCTGTCACTACATAATATAATATGAATTTTTTTAGCAAGCTTAAGTATTGAAACGTCAATAAAAATATTTTAAATTATTTTTTAACAAAATAAATGTTTTAGTTAAATTTTAACTTTTTCTGACATTGGCAACACTAGAGGGTAAAAAAGTGAATTTGGGTCAGTCTGTTTGTGACTACAATCACCAAATTCACTTTTTTACCATATCATATCGATAACAATCAAAGGATACTTTTTAGAAATATAAAAATAAATTCAAATTATGCCGCATTTATAATTATCACCATTGAAAATAAAAATATTCACTTCGTAATATTTCAGGTTTCCACAAACAGAATAGCCATAATGATTATTATTTTATACAAAAGTAATCATCATTTATCATAAATATTACACACTACAAAATCATCGAAATATTATTGATAATAATATATTTTAAACTAAATGTTAACACCAGTAAAACCGTGATTATCCAGTCATTATTGTTTGAATGGCTGCTTACATTTAACCTCTTTTGACTGCTTTAATCCTTCTAAATGAAATGAAATGTTCAAATTATTAGAAACACTCATTCTTAATAAAAAAATTCAAACCTATTAACTACAGTTATACATTGATTTTATCAAAATAATTATGATTACGTACTTTGTAAAAAGAAACTCTATATCCAAAAATATTATCGAAAACTTAGCTCAATGGCAAAATTTTGATTTATAATTTCAAATTTAGAATGTTATGATTTTAAAATAAACCAAAAAGAAAAAGTCTGACAGATCACCAGCATTACTTTGCTTTTGCTTTTTTTTAAATTCTATTTCTGTATTTTTTTAAATACATACTACCTACTATGACTAATTTCACGGTCCACGTAATGTCTTCAAAACGTCTACATCCACACTAATATAATATTATCTAGCTTTATTTATCCCCACACGTGCACATTGTGCTTCGGAATGTCCGTCTGATTCAATTTTATTAATGGACTTGGAAGCTTGCCCTACTGACTGTGGACGCGACTATTCTATTTGTCGCGAGACATCTTTAACTACAAACAATTCATTTCATAACTTATGTTCTCGTATTTAGAGTACATTTTTATCTAACAATATTCGCCTGTTTTGTAGGGCTGATAGAACCGCAGATTAAGAATCGTTTCCAAAATCGCCCACACAACACAATTATATGATAACAATAAGAGTGAAATAACTAAAGACGATTTCAGACGAATGTAATTTTTGCAATGTTTTTCTATTGTCTTTATGTGTTTGTACTATTTCTGTACTTTCCTGTATCTTATTTATATAGGTAGGTTTTGGCCATTTTGAAATGAATTTTAATCTGCTAATGCCTTAGATTTAAAGCGTAGAAGCATATTATGGCCACGAATTTTAACGTATAAAAACCACCGTTAAACGCCATACTTTCTCATACAGCGTCGATGGCTAAAACATTACCATCTATCTTTTTACATATTATCTAAAAAAAGTGATTACATATTATCTATGAGAACACACTAGTGTCTATTAGTGCTTGCTAATTTCTGCTGATTTCTGCATGACCTAATTACGATCCCTTTATACTTACGATCTCTTTATTTTTGTACTTCTGAAGGTAACAGTGGTGGATCCAGGATTTGTGTTTAGGAGGGCTTGACCATTTGGGGGTGGGCCCCGCCGAGGTTGAGATTTACGAAGATAAATTTAGCATACCTATACTCTTTTTTGAGCATGCAGATTTGTTTGGGAAAGGACTTGAGTCCCTAGCCCACCCCTTTCCTCCTAGATCTGAACTGGAAGGTAACTTAAGGATGTCAATAGCTTACTTATCATTGTTTCTGCAAACAAACCATGTCCATAAGCTACGGTAACAATCCACTATACCTGTTTGCCACGTAAGTATAAAGAAACACGTAAGTTATTGTGCAGGTTACTTAATGATAAAAACTAATGGATCTTACAAATTAATGAAAAAGAACCTTGAGTATAAATAAGAAGTATCATCAGCCCTACTGACATCGAGACAGCATTGAGTCATGTAAGATGTCAACAAGGCCAACGTTTACGATATCACTTTGAGTTTAATTTACATTACGATCTTTGGAGTTTAATATGTCTTATTCTATTAAATTTTTGAAAACCTGCAGATTTAATATAATTACATATATTATAAATCTATTTCTTTCCCTAAATGCCTTAAAGTAACCCTAAGTAAATACTAGAAAATAAGCAGTAACGTTACCCATTGTAGAAAAATTTTAACCTTCTTTGAGGTGATGGCCGGTACTCCTGGACTCCACTGGCTGCTTCAGATAGAGTGAAGTAATTTTGAGACGAGACTTTAATCTGCGTCTTTTGGGATATCGTCCCAGCGCAGTTACCTTCTAACGCACTGATATCATTTGCTGTAACTGTCGGCTAAGAGTAGTGACTATGTAAACCTGTCTCTTTGGGCCCAACGCCTTTTTAAAAGTACAATTTAAACTTGTTACTGTGTCATGTATGAATATTTAGTTATGACAAGCCCATTGTTGTTTAAAAAAAAATATGTTAATCAAATATAAATAATTTGTTTCAGAATGAACTGGTAGCGGTACGGGACCTCCATGTAGCGATGGCGGCCGTAAACTCGGTAAGCCTTTTTCCTAAACTAACTTTAGAACGTTTACCGACTCCAGTCTGGTGAATGACACTTAGGATTGACTGCCTTGGTTGTATAGTGAAACTACTTACAACTGCTTTGTATATTTCTCTATACCACTATCCAAAAATCCACATTACGCTCTGATTCATAACCTACACATGCTTACCCATTTTCCAATTATTTACACACGAACAAATTTGGGTCAGTCATCTTCACGTAACATATAAAATTATTTTCTTAGCATTAACCACACATATTTTAGTTTGCCATAAGTCTAGTACCAACTTTTATTGCCTAAATAACACTTTTTACTTAGGTACTTTAAGCGTAAGTGCTTTTTCTTAACTCAGTTTTGGTACGCTTCCCGTAAAATTTTAAACTAGACAAAACGACCAACATTCATACCTTTTTTTTATGAAACGATGAAGTAATATTATATAGGTATTAGATATATTATGCACTGCTATCTATAAATTTTATCTAAGTGCCAAAGACCTCAAAGTTTTCCTTACAAGACACAAATAAAATACTTAGTAATTTTGTTCTGAATGTAATGTTGAAATGTGGGGAGGAATTATTATTATATATTCTATACTATTTACCTTGTACTTGTAGAAAAATAATTATTTGAACTTTTTCATTTTACTCCCTTCGGCTACATGTTAAAATCGCTAAATATTTACTAAGTACATAGAATAAAACAGAAAACTCTTTATTACAGTTACATCATTTATTTTTTAAATTATTTGTACACAAGCAATAAGTCTGCCCTACACTACAATAGTATAGGGCAGCCTTATTGCTGAAAGCGATTTCTTCTTGGTACTTATTCGATAGTTTAGGTAAGTATTTTATTGTTTTACTGGTCAAATATTACCTCCTGGTCTTTGTAATTAGTTTGATATTTTTTATCTTCCAATAGAATTTGACCACGTTAGTTTAATTTAATAGACAGATTTGTTTTACTAATATTAGTAAATTAAAATCATTTGACCGTCAATTTCTTTTATTTCACTTAGACAACTCCTGCACTAGAGAATAAAGCGTGTGTTGCGGCAAATTTTGACTTGGAACAAATATTTATGTATCCCACAAAGATCCAATGGTCTCGTAATAGATAAACATCAGTCTCATGCACAACAATCGCACGCGCTCCCACATTACACGGTTAGTAGATCCACGCTGGTTTCAGTATGCCGGATCGACCGAGGAAGTACTACTCTCTCATAGAAGATCGACGTAAGAGTTGGAGTATCCGTACTACTGCGTTTCGATCGGTGAGTGAGAGCGCCGGAGGCTCAATTTACCCCTTTCCTCTTACTCTTTACTCACTTCCCTCATTCCCTTCCCCTACCCCATTCCCAGCCGCCATAATGGAGGCCATCATACCAGCAGCTTAAGACGATGACTTTTGGTATAGTAACCACCACTTCTGGATTCCACTGACTGCTTACCATCAGGCGGGGTAGAGTCACTTTGGTAGGTAATAGATTCCACTGACTGCTTACCATCAGGCGGGGTAGAGTCACTTTGGTAGGTAATAGGAAAAAAAGAAGATGAAGATTTTTTTTAATACATTACATCAAAATTGATCTGACCTAATTAAATTTAAAATGAAAGCAATATTTAGTTATTTTATTAAGTAGGTACATAATTACCGAAAAATATATATTACATCAACCTATTAACAAGATTGAATACGTCGTGAAAACCTGGCTCATTATCCAGTTCGTTAATTGACGTCGTTTCTACTCCAGGACTCTTTCGCGGTGTTATAAATTTGCACCGACGAGAACTTTATTACGGGAAACACACTTGTCAAAATTGTGACGTACTCCATATTTATGTCGTCGATTTGTGTACCGTGAAACACATTTATTTTAATACAATTTCATGTATCTTATTTTGAACAAGCTTTCTCTCCAATAAATTATATTTCGAAGTATTTTAGAAATTTCATTTAATGTTAAGAAGAGTCTTTATCTCGCCATTTGCCTCTGAGCGACATGTCGTGATTTTTATTCTTAGGGATGAAAATAATTTCATGTAATAAATAGTTCCAAGTCTGGTAATAGATATTTAGCCAACTTCATTTCATTTATCGTATATTTAATTTATTTTATTTAACAAGTAAGTACACTTTATACATTCTTTACATAACTACTGAGAATAAATTAAGTCTTGTACTTCTTTTAGTGTCGGTTAAGTAACTCTTCAAATTTTGTCCGACCAGTACATGACCACATGGACCGCTATGTCGTTAGCCACGTTTAGGTCTTGAAAGGTGCAGGTGGTAGGAGATAAGGGGCAAACAAGTAGATGGGGAAAAGTTACGTATTAAAATAAAATAAAGCATTTATTTTTATTTCGAATGCTTAGACATTTTAAATGTAACGTTTTAAAAATTGGAACGTAGGTATTATGTCATCTAAACTCTGGAGACGTCCACAGCTGGCTGGATGTTCAAAGTGAGTGATTTCCTAGGCAATATACTTGGCGAGTGGATTGATGACCGCAATAAAATAATGTCACGTACGTAACTAACGCTACTACATATTTTCTAATTAACAATACCTACAGAAAGAGGAGATAGTTCTATAAATAACAAGAAAGATTTATTAACTCGGAAAAACTCTCGTTCTTTTTTTTTAACGGTTTAAAAAGTAGGTAAATAAACGCGCTAATAACAGCGACGTCTTATGTACGATGCCATGATTCAACTAACTTAAATACAGCATTATAAAGTAACTAAGACCTTGACAAAGTTTTTTAATACCTAAGTACATAAAACTATATCAAATAAAGTGGCAAAGATTGAAAATCTCTAAATAGTCAGCATTAAAGAGAGCTGTAAATAGACCATGTTAAAAACTCACTATGATTTATCAGTTCCTTGCACAAAATTATGATCTAAATCTATGATGTTTACCGAGAAATATAATATATTTTAACACGAACATGGTGTCTATTGGTTGACGTCCTAATTAAGCTGACATTGGTCGCGCTTTTCTTTTTTTTTTTTTATTGTAGCCTACCAAAGTGACTCCACCCCGCCTGATGGTAAGCAGTCAGTGGAATCCAGAAGTGGTGGCCACCATACCAAAAGCCATCGTCTTAAACTGCTGGTATGGTGGCCGCAAGGGGAAAGGGGGGAGTTCGGCCTCCGGCGCTCTCACTCACCGAGCGAAACGCAGTAGTACGGATACTACTACTCTTACGTCGATCTTCTATGAGAGGGTAGTACTTCCCCGCACGATACGGCCCATTCATGCTAAAACCAGCGTGGATCTACTACCGTAAAAATTAAAGTCGCTTCATTAAAGTCCATTACAAACACTTCATAAATAAACTATTTTAGATTTATAATATTGTAAATTGTGGATTGATTCGTTTTATATGTGTAATTTGATGATATTGTAACTGTGATTGTTATAGATAGTATAAAATAGACTGTAATCTTGTATCGTCATTTTGTCGTTGACAATTGACTATTTAATATTTATTTTTTCTAAATTCTGATTGCCACTTACTCCGGACCAACAAACAAACCAAACAGTAACATAAATACTTTGGTACATAATGTTACACTTTACCGACGAAGCTTATGTCAAGAAAATATCGCTAACTCCACGAAAGTCAAGACACATAATACTAGTAATAGGTATCCAGTCCGCCCTTATCAACTCAGCTAAACAGAATCGCTCTAAAGTACCACTTACTGTTTTATCTGTTATATTTTTTCTCGACCATAAGGCCTCGTTTAGAGCTTAACAGCCAGCGATTGAGGTACATAACTGTGAGTTGGCTCATCACTGCTCTCTTCCAGGTATAAACCGCCCAGAATTACTAGATCCGCCCTGTTTTCAAGTTAAAGCTAATTTTTTGAAGAGCGGTATAGTTCATTTTACATTGGTCCGTGTATAATGGTGCTCGCGTCGGCCGCTTCGTCATGGACGCCTTCCAAATCACATCGCATTTGAATAGTAAGTGCAGTTTAGTGATAGTCTTAAATGACTTTTATCGATCTGTATTTTGAATATAAATAACTGCGGAACTGTTGCCACTGTTTAAAAATATTAATACGTGCATGTATTGAAAACTCAACTTATTAAAAGCATAAAAAAGAAAATTTTTTAAAACAACATATATTTTATAATTAGTCTACATGCATTTAAGCGTGATATGTACCTGACTATACTGACGTATAATTGTGTATACGCGCATACCGATTGCAGTAGCAGATGACAATAAAATTAGAAAAATCAAAAGATGTGTGAACACATACTGTCAGCATATTTAATAAATTATTAGTCGTAAAATAAAATTAAAATTGCGTAACGCAATTTTAATTATATTTAATTTATTTGACCTGGTTCAAATCTTATCTGGGCCAGTTTTTTTTTATTTTGCTTATGTTAACAAAATTAAAAAAAAACACATACAGTGTAGATTTTTTCGCCCAATAAAGCAATGCTCATGTGACTACAATATTCCATCTCATTCTATCATTATATTACCAAACATTAAAAAGTGAAACAATGCTTTGGCTAGGAATCGCTGATTTTGAGGCAATTGCGGCACCACATCGGATGAATTTGCCGCCTATTCTAATTTGTGCCTATGTACAATTAGACAGATATTACACTGGAACGCAAAGCGGAACGTGATGCGTAACTGTGGTTCTATCATCGCTTGTAAATGCCGAAGTTTCTGTGATAACACGCATTATATATTACACTGATGACGCGTATTCATACGACGCTGTTTGCTAAGCGTGAATACAGATCAGAGTGGGATGAATTCCTATGTGATATCTGCCTTACCTTCAAAACTACGATACTATGTCAATTATCCGCAGCTAGTTGGTAAGAACATTTAGATTATGATTACTCAGAAGAAGGAAAATTGCGGCATAACAATTTTTTTTAGGACATACATTCTTCAACTTCACACCTGTGTCTTTAAACTAGTATCCCAAGTGAATGCAAATGAGGCTCAGCAAAAATGGGGTTAATTTCTTACATGAAACAAATACTTGCGTCTGGTTTTTTTTGCAAATTGTATGTTTTCCAATTCTTTGAAATAAAAAACTCGTACCTTAGTACCCATGTCGTCTTTTAACCAAAACAGACAGAACATAAAAGCTACCAAAATCAGCAGTCTCTTTTGTCTCCGAAAACATGCTTACTCTAATAAATCTGGGAGATTGAATTGTCAATCTTAGGTATTACTTGTGGCGATAAAACAATTGTCCCGTACACATGAGTAAAGTTCTAACAGTTCTAAGACTTTAATACTGGATTACCGCAGTCGTATAAATTCGTATTTCGTCATTAACCTCAAGACAAGGTCAAAAGTTACGTTAGTTTCTTTAGTATAAGCCTAGTAGCCTACATAGTAAGTTTTTCACAGCTTCAATGTGTGCTAGCTAAACTAAATGCCTGTCTGAAGATCTCACAATTAAGGATATCAGACGAAATAGATTAAAATTATGTTTTTATGTAGAAAACTTAAGGACTTGCACTTCAATCTTTGTTTAATTTAATATAAAATTGTATAATTTCAATTATAAAGATTTTAATGTTTATTAGTTCTTATTGAGTCGAAATGGCCCAGTGGAAAGACGACGTAGTGGGTTCAAATCCAGGTAAGTACCAATGTGATTTTTCAAATCATATGTATTTTCTAAGTTTATCTTGGACATTTCTGACTGACGGTGAAGGAAAACATCGTGAGTAAACGTGGACTTAAAAGTCTGAAATTGCCACTCCGCCTTAAGCAAGCGTGGCGATTAATGCTCATACTTTATCTATATGAGAAGAGGCCTTTGCCCTGCAGTGGGACAGTAAACAGGCTAGTATTATTATAGTTCTTATTGCAAACATTGTTATGTTTTATAGAGGAGGTATGTTTGGATCGTAGCAAATGCAATGACATTCTTTAGTCTCTGCTTACCCCATTAATGGAAGACAGGTGTGAAGTTCTGCAATTTTTTTTTTTTATATTCTATCACATTCACACAGCGCCATCTAGCCCCAAATTAAGCAATTATATTTGCTTGTGTTACGGGTACTAAACAACTGATAGACTACTTATATACATTTTTTTTTGTAAATACATACATATTATAAATAAATTACACCCAGGCACAGAACAAACAATCATGCTCATCACACAAAGGTTTGTCCTGGGTGGGAATCGAACCCACGACCTCCGGCTTAGCAGTCAGGGTCACTAACCACTAGAACAACAGGCCAGTCATACTTTGTTACTAACTGCAATTTTCTTGAAGAAGACCGTTATGTTATGATCGGTCTTTGTATAAGTGCATGGCATATAAACAACTTAGATGCAACGTATGAAAACGGCATATTTGGCAAGCGTCGCATTGTTACTATCGTTGCACCGAGTTTATTGGGTTCGTTCCTCGCTCGATTAATTTTAGTGTAATAAACAAATTTGTTGGGAGAATGTGAATGTATGTTTTGTTTGATAATTGTATGTTTATAAAACTCTAGTGTAGAAACAATCTTCATAAACAAATGATCGTTGAACTAAAAAAAAAAAAACATTCACTATTTTGTTCAGATCAGGCAACATACAGCAAGCTCTAAACCTTAACATAGCAGTTGTACGTATAGACTACAACTATAGCATTAGTAAATTTTTATTACCACAACAATACATCAGACTATTTTCATAAATTAAATTGATTTAAACAGTTTCGCAATGTTGATTTCCATTGAATTTGTTTATCCCACTGACTGATATGCTCAACGTTTTACAAACCATTTAATTTTATCGAATGCAACGCAATACTGAACGCTATGAATCAGCTGTGAGTCAATACAAGCTCCAGATGGAACATATAAGACACATGTCATGGAAATTTATATTTCGGAACATACGTTTTACGTTTGCCACAAAAAATGGTTGAAGATTCGGGTTTCTTTCCTGTTTATATTTCATTGAATGTTTTTTTTTCAACATGTTGTAGGTAGTGTCGATGATACACGTCGATGAATAATTAGCTGTAAAGTTATATTTTGTTTACGTCATTATCATCATCAGCAGACAAAACTTTGAAGTCTTTTCCTTGAAACGACACGTGATCTCCGAAGTGGGATTCAAATGGGTAAGTGGGTAAAATATGTCAAAAAGATGTAATTTTAATCTAAAAACAATTTTACTAAACTCTAAAATAAATCACACAGTAATTTTACTTCTAAATCTTCACAAAGCCTTACAAAACAAAAACAGGAACGAGTGAAATAGGAACAAGAAGAAAAATATCACGCTGACTGTATCTTAAAGCAAGGAACTTTGTTTATCCTCGCCCGAGACAAAAAGAAATATAAAACATTTGTACAAAGCAACATTTCACAAGTTATCAGAGAAATCACGAAGCTTTGCCATTTAAAGGACATAAAAAAGAAAAAAGAGGGGCGAGTTAAGTTGCCTACTTGTTCCACGCTTGTACCGATCGAACTGGATTAGGCTAATGAGCTAAGGATTTTATGCTCATAAAATATACAGTCACTTACTTACTCTGGTGCTGTCGTTAATAATTTTATTAGGGATTCTATAAATAGTTTAGAAATCGAAATTTTATTACTTTTGAGGCCTTTAACACTGTTTCTTTAAAGTGGTTTTGAAGCTAACGCATATTACATACGTCAAGCTATGGGTCACGTCCAGAAACACGTTGCTGCAACGCCGTTTGAGAATCGCTTACCATGATTGTTGCTTAATATACCGAAAAGTTTGTCGACTTAATGTGGTATACTTAAAAAGAAACGGGCCCAAGTTAAAAATATCATCAAGCAATAATAAACTTTACTGTAACTGTTACATGAACAAATTTGTCTTACGACTTTTTTACTAAGCCGATTTATATTGTTGATCTGTCTGAAATTACGCTTGATCCTCGACAATTACAATAGAAACATGCCTATAAGTTCCCATTTAACTACATCACTGGCCTATATTATTAATGTATACACTGAAACACTTTATTGTAACCTAATAAAGTGTTTAGTGGCAGTTTGCGAGACGTTACAGCGTCCCAAAATAACATTGTCCTGTATAACATCCCCATTCAAACGAGGATATTGCTCAACTCACGCAGTAAAATGAACGTGAAAGATAACTGAAGGCTTCCCTACACAGTTCTACAAATAACATATATTTTTATTGAATTCTCTGAGTCCATTGAGATATTAAATTTGATGTTTGTTTGAGAAAATATTGGAGCTGGAAAATATCTGTAATAAAGAGCTAAGTGATTGAATTGTATTGCTGTACTAGATGAATCTCCGAGTCGTCAAATTAGAAATCAAAACAGAAAATTATTAAATTTTTGCTCCATTTCGAGCAGTCTAAAGTATTGTTCTTTGTTACCAGTTCTAAAGTTATCGAGAATACTAAGGTGCTAGGTCTTTTTTGAAATACTTATCGCTAAACCAATATACTAAATATGATCTTACAGTCAGTGGATTCACCAACCCGCCAGCCAAGCAAAATGTTACTAAAGAACAAACCTTATAAAATTAAAAAGATTAATTACAATTTTATAATAGCATTCAAGTTCCAACTCTAAGTAAGTATTTACTAGACGACTCAAGGAAATGAATAAGTGAGATTCTTATATTCTAGTACTAACAGTAAAGCCTTTTGTAACGAGTAATAAAGGGCATACTAGGGCTCGAGTGGACCCGCCGGAAATTTAATCTGACTGAGGACCCTTTGGAACAAGGAATTTTGTCCTTAGATAAATGTTTGTAAGCAGGAATGAATGAATATTTCAATTTAATTAAAAATACGGGTAGAAATGTTGTTGCCTTCCGATTGCCTATTTAAGCGACCATCTTATCAAATCTTAATGATCGTCGTCGTTTTGTTTTTATTTGAGTAATGACTCCGTTTGTTCGAACTGTATTTATAAGGTTATTTGCGTAGTTGATATTTGTTGTTTATTTGGTTCACCAATAACTAGATGTGTTTCGAAAATACCTAGATTAGAGAGCAATAATAAGGTTTAGCTACAATTATAGTAGCTCTACCATGAGTAAAGGTGTTTAATCCTCAGAGAGGTGCGGAAGTAAAGTGTTTGTATTTAAAAGATTATTTTCTAGAGCGAGATATAGATACCAGCAGTTTCAGATAATGACTTCTGGAATGGTGGCCATCACTTCTGGATTCCACTGACTGCTTACCATCAGGCAGAGTCACTTTGGCAAACTAATATAAAAAAAAACTCTTCTTGCTTCTTACTTCTCTATTTCTGACAGTCTCTTCTCAAAGTAAAGTCATTTTCATTTTCATTTTAATTTTTCTACATTTTGATTTTGGTAACGTGTGGACTGAGGCTCTAGACAAGTGTCAAACATTTATATTCTATTCATAGAATAGATATAAAAATGTATGAGATTGACATAAGCGTTGGCGTTAGCTTATGTCAATCCAATACATTTTTTAATCTATTCTATGAATAGAATAGAAATCTTTGCCACTTGTCTAGGGCCTCTGGTAATCTCTTATCATCAGGTGATGCTTTTTCGGCACCTAAGTTGAAATATGGCCTAGCGCCTAATATTATACACTATTTATTAATAACATACTATTACGATATTTACGTCAATTTTAATTGCCAATAACTAATTTGTAATCTCCTTTTCGCATGAATAAACTATGGAATATTTAAGTCTATATATAGGTAGTCTAGACTAAGTAATTGAAAACCAAATTTAATATCTTACATAAATAATAACAAATTTCGTTTAATTTCGGAATGGTATAATTTACATTGCTTGCCGGCTCGAGCTACTAATGACAGCTGGGATTTACGTCTCAGCCCTTTGAATAACGAAGAGGCTTAAGACCTTGATTCTACCTAAATCAATAGAACGATGTTGATGGTTTTATTAAAATAAACATAATTAAGTATATAAAAAAATATAGAGTTGTTTTATTCATCTTAGTTAATATTCCGACTACGGTTTTCGATAATGGTAAGCAATGGCGTAACATCCACGCTTGTTGTGTATTAAGTTTCATGTAATAGAGACGACATCATTAAATATTCAACGGTAACTATTTTTGGCACAATGATAACAATGAATAATGTACTTTATAGATCAAACTTAAATTCAAAGCGTTTATTTCATTTTGATCATAAAGTATGATACTTATTAACGTCAAAATTACATAAAGTCAGCCAATTAACCTACAACCAGTTTGCTGACGAGGTAGAGTTTTGCGAATAACTGGCAAGAAACTCAGTCAACTCTTTTCAATCACCACATAATTACAGTTTTTTGTATGAGTTACAATGTTAACACTAAACGCAACCAAAGAACCATACAAAGTAATTAATACAAATCAACCAACTAATATAATTACCTAAATTAAAAGAAAGAAAAGAAGAGAGGATTTCATAGATAAAACTAAATAAGTAATTTATTTAGTTTTATCTAGTATGGTAATTTGACTACGTATTTTAATTAAGATGGTAAATGCCTCTCAACAAGGTAATATTGGATTTAGTATTAGATGTATGCCATGCCAAGATTGACCAATCAAATGCTTGGTTAATCTTGGCATGGCAAGTAGCACTAAACATCTAGAATTAAGCTGAGAAAAAAAAAACCAGTAAACAATAAATATATTAAAGATAAACTTAGATATTATTTAAGTTCCTCTTTATAATATTACTAGCTTCCCGCAGCGCGGTTTACCCCGCGACTTTGCTTACTGCTCTGTTCCCGTCGCCAGTAGCGTGATGTTACAAAGCCTATTACACCCTTCCTCAAGAACTGGAATATATTCAAATCCGACTGGTAACTCCAGAAATTAGCGCTTTCAAACAAACAAACAAACTCTTCCGTATTATATAATAGTATAGATTTGTACTTTGTTTTGAATCTATAAAAATAGTAGCTAATAAGGCTTGTGTAATTACAACGTAAGGAATACTGCAAATTTGATCAATGACTAATCTGTTTCTGTGTAAGAGATCTTAACTTATTGTAGGTCAATAAAATAATAACTAATTTATTAAAAAAACTAAGTATCTATTTAATTTAACTTCCAATAGTGAATAATTCTGCAAATGGTCACACTTAGTTAGTTTCACATCACTGCACTCATTTTGTGTCATTAAATTACAACGCCCTAAGCGTCCCTTCATGCCTTTAGCCAAAACATTTACTTGAAAGATAAAATGTAGGGCCTTTATCACGTCTTCACGATGGCGTCCGAACCCTCACTACAGCATATAATGAGCCACGACTACCCCCATGGGTATAAAATTGAGGTATCAAGCGCTTTTCATCGCCTTCTGTACATATCTCTTGGTACAGTGTATTACTTATTTTTATATACGACTATGATCGTACTCGTACTAACTAAATGCTATTTTGGTCACGTAATAGGTCGTAGCGTTCATTTAATCAACGCGACCACGCGACGAATAAATTCTCTATTTTCTGGAATACGAAATATTCATATACTATCTCTAGGCTATAGCTTCAAAAAGCAAATCAGTGTATTATTAAAATAAAACCTTCGCAGGACCATTAAGTAGAAATAGTACCGGCAGGCGGGTCATACTCAGAAAAAGTGTACATTTGGTATCTTTTCTTGTCCCACTACTTCATATTAAAGTAAGTACCTAATAATTATATATGTTTTCGTTTTACCCCCTTGTTGTTATTTATGACTTTCATAAATATTATATATATTTTTTTCAGTTTCAAAACATTGTTATAAATAACATCATGAATGTTTTTAGTGTCCCAATGACCATTAAATATTTTCAGAGATGATGTTACAAATATTTATCGCTTTACTTAAGATTGATTGTGGCTATATTAATTTTGATTAATCAAGAAACTCATTAAAACTAATTTTGTACTTTAATCATTAATAAAGGAATTTATTTTAAATAAGCTAATCTTAGATATTGTTGCGACGAATACCTATGCTAGAACGTTCGCAAGTACTTACCTACTCGTGTACGACGAATACCTAAGCTCTAGAACGTTCGCAAGTACCTACCTACTCGTGTACGACAAATACCTACGCTCTAGAACATTCGCAAGTACCTACCTACACGTATACAACAATAGATCAACGGCGGTAGGCATACCTACGCGTCGCAGCTAAGTACCTACACTCATTGTTCTGTTTTCGAGAATTGTCGGCATCTTTGTGGTAATAGCGGGAAGGTTCTAGAAATCTATTGAATGACTATAAAAAGGATTCGAACGTCGGCACTTCGTTCAGTTGTGAATACAGCGATCTCGAGCGAACATCTAAGCGATACGGAAGTTTAAGAAGAGCGATATACGAAGCGTTATAGTGCAGTATAAGTGTTTATTGCTTTAATGTGTTACTGTTAGTTTACTGTGTGAGTCTTAAATAAACTCATCATCGCGTAACTGGCATTTTACATCGAACCCCCATCCTGACACGTAACAATTGGTGACAGAAGTGAGAATGCCAGTCACACCACGCGACGAGGGAGTACGCACTCGACGACAGGCGGCGGTAGACGAAACTCGTGAACCATCGATTATGGCCGATACTGAAAAGTCTAGCGCAGCAGTAGTTAGTGATCCCGGCACTTCTGCGGCGTCGACGGGTATGGGCTCTGGCTTCGACATGTCGTCCCTTTTAGCCGTTATACAGGAGGGCCAACGCCAAGCTGAAGAACGGCAACGTCAAGTCATGGAGGAGTTGAAGGAAGGTCAACGCCAAGCTGAAGAGCGCCAGCGCCAAGCTGAAGAGCGCCAGCGCCAAGCTGAAGAGCGCCAACGCCAAGCTCTTCTAGACCTTAAGGAAGGTCAACTGCAAGCCACAGACGGACAACGCCAGGCTATCCATGAGCTTCAAGAAATGATGGACACTAAGTGGGAAGGGTTCAGTACCGTCATCAGTACTTTACAAGAAGACGTTGAAGTGGTAAAAAAACGTACCAGCAAATATGATGAAATTCTCGAAGATGTCCAGACCACCATGAACCATCATGAGAAGATGATTAAAGAGCTCCAGAAGACTAAGGTCCTTTATTCAAGTACTTCGCCTGTGGCTGCGGCAGCTACTTCCGGTGCTCCCAAGTTTAAACTTCCCTCCTTTGACGGCTCGTCTTCCTGGACGGCCTTTCGACACCAGTTCGAAGTAGTTGCCAAAGGAAATGGATGGGAAGATGATCACGCACTGACGGCGCTTACTTTGGCACTAAGAGGGGATGCACTGCTGATTCTAGAGAACTTACCTGCTGACCGACGAAACTTAGACGCACTCCTTAAGGCATTGGAAGCTCGATTTGGCGATAAGCACCTGGAGCATGTTTATCGAGCTCAGCTGAAGGATCGAACTCAGAAGTCGAGTGAGGGACTTCAACAATGGGCTGCAGAAATTGAACGCCTGGTACGACGAGCGTATGCCTCCAGTACATCATCTGTGGACCACTCAGTGGTACAAGCATTTGTGGATGGTATAAGAGACCTTGAGGTCAGAGCAACTGTACGGTTGGCACACCATACAACTTTAGAAGCGGCCTTAGCACATGCCCTTGAGGTGGAAGCTGTGCGAAACGACTACAAGTCGCATAAAGTACGGGAAGTTGTTGCAGCTGTTAGACCAAGGGGTGAGCCTGTATGCTACGGATGCGGCAAGCGAGGACATATCCGAGTTAACTGTCCGGCTCAGAGAGGAAGTAGAACGGTGTCAACCACTACTCAGGTTGACGCTAGTCAAGATCCGTTAAACTAATCGGAGCCAGGGCCGCGGGGCGGGCACTGGCTGGGTTACGTCAAGCCCCCACAGTCCAAGTATCACAGGCATGTGACGGTAATAGCCTGGTAACAGCTGGAGAAATAAATGGTAAACCTGTTCGCTTTACAATAGATACGGGCGCGTCAAAGACCATCGTACGACCAGAACTTCTGTGGCGAACAATTCAGTGGGAAGACGCACGACCATCTTGCAAATTGCAAACAGCGACTGGCCAGCCAGTGACCGTCCTCGGAGCTACAGATGTGAGAATCAAACTAGGAGAGAAGATTTATCATCAACCTGTTTTGGTGGCGAGCATAACGGATGACTGCATTATCGGCTTAGACTTTCTACGAATGCAACAGTGCGTTGTCGATATTGCTAAAGGTGTTTTAAGCTTCCCAGACCAAGAAGTCTTTCTGGAAGGCTGTTCTTCGATAGCGGTCTACAGTGCCAAAACGATAACCTTGGCACCGAGGTCAGAAACCTTAGTCGACGTAAGGTTCCCTGAGGGTGTGACTGCTGATCGTTGCGTCATGGTGGAAGATCCTGGGCGCCATACCAGTCGAATTACAGCCAGAACTTTGGTTATGACTAGAAGTGGAGCAAAAGTTAAAATTGCCAACCTCAGCAATTCGGCGATGTTATTACGGAAGAACGCGATCGTTGGACGATGTGAGGCTGTGAGCAGTCTGAGGAAGATCCTAGAGAACGTCCAGACTGCCTCTTCGGAAAATCATATGGGCCCATTGCTAGAGACCACGAAGAAAAGTTTGTCACCCAACGAATATCGGGAAACAGAGAAGCTGCTACTGGACTACAAGGACATTTTCACTAAAGAAGAAAACGACCTTGGAAGAACGGGGTTAGTGAAACACCCGATCGACACAGGTGCTACACAGCCTATTAAACAAAGACCTAGACGAGTGCCACTAGCAAAAGAACAAGAAGTAGCCGAGCTGATTGGGAATATGGCACGAACCAAGATCATAGAGCCATCATCCAGCCCATGGTCTTCACCTGTGGTACTCGTGAAGAAGAAAGATGGCAGTACTAGGTTTTGTGTAGACTACAGGATGCTGAATAACGTGACCAAGAAAGACAGCTATCCTTTGCCCCGTATTGACGACACTTTAGACATGCTTGGAGGCATGAAGTGGTTCTCTACGGTAGATCTGAAAAGTGGCTACTGGCAAGTGGAACTCCGGCCAGAAGATAAGGAGAAGACTGCATTTACCACCGGTACTGGCAAAGGCCTGTGGCAGTTCCGGGTAATGCCATTTGGATTGTGTAATGCACCAGCTACGTTCGAAAGGCTTATGGAACGCGTACTAGTGGGTCTTTTGGGAGATGCCTGTCTGGTGTACTTAGATGACGTAATAGTTATGGGACGCAGTTTCACGGAACATCGCAGGAATCTTGAGAAAGTTTTTAAGAGATTTCGTGTATCAAATTTGAAACTTAACCCGAAGAAGTGCGCCTTTTTCAAGAAAGAAGTTTCGTTCTTAGGCCATATTATTTCGGATAGAGGTGTTCGAACGGACCCAGACAAAATAAAAGCGGTGCAAGAGTGGCCTGTACCAAAAACTAAAACCGAAGTAAGAGCTTTCCTGGGCCTCAGTGCTTACTACCGGCGTTTTGTGAAGAACTTCTCTGAAGTAGCCAAGCCATTACACCACTTGACAGAAGAGAAGAGGAACTTTGTTTGGGACTCGGATTGTCAACGTGCATTTACACGACTCAAAGAGTTGCTGTGTTCAGCTCCAGTCCTGTGCTACCCTAATAGAGAAGGCAGATTTATTGTGGACACAGACGCCAGTAATACTGGAATCGGAGGTGTGTTATCTCAGGAGCAAAATGGACAGCAAGTGGTCATCGCCTACTTCAGCAAGTCTCTATCGAAGCCTGAGAGAAACTACTGTGTAACTCGGCGTGAATTACTAGCAGTTGTGAAGACCTTACAACACTTTAATAAATACTTGCTGGGAAGAGAGTTCACACTACGAACAGACCATGCAGCACTGAAGTGGTTACTCCAGTTCAAGAATCCTGAAGGTCAAGTCGCGAGATGGATCGAACAACTACAGGAGTACAACTTTGTAATAGAACACCGCAGTGGAAGGATTCACTCCAATGCTGATGCCTTATCGCGACGTCCATGCTCCCAGGATTGTAAACACTGTTTGAAGCATGAGTCCAAGGAGGTAGTGAAAATTGTCAGGACTCAGGGGACCGATGAATCCTGGGACAAAGAGGAAATCAGTAAGGTACAGAAAGAAGACAGAGATCTTAAACTAATAATGGATTGGAAGGCTCAGGGTCGGAAACCATTATGGCAGGACGTATCAGCCGCAAGCCCAATTACGAAGGCCTACTGGGCTCAGTGGGACAGTCTGAGTTTGGAACAAGGCGTGCTATATAGAAAGTGGGAATCACCTGACGGGAAGGACCAAGTTCTACAGATGGTGATCCCGAGAAACAAAGTTGCACCTGTTCTGCGCTTAGTGCATGATGGTGCATCAGGTGGTCATCTTGGTGTGAAGAAGACTTTGGTGAAGGTGAGAGAACGGTTCTACTGGGTACGCTGTCGGGAAGACATCGAGGAGTGGTGCAGAAAGTGCTCTACGTGTGCTTCGGTAAAAGGACCTCGTACTAGATCAAGAGGCAAGCTACAGCTGTACAGTGTCGGAACCCCATGGGAGAGAATTGCCATTGACGTAGCTGGACCATTTCCCGTGACAGAAGACGGCAACCGCTTTATAGTAGTAGTTCAAGATTACTTTACCAAATGGCCCGAAGTGTTTGCGACACCAAACCAAGAGGCTCAGACCGTGGCCAAAAAGTTGATCCAGGAAGTAGTGTGTCGATTTGGTGTGCCGTTGGAACTGCATAGTGACCAGGGAAGAAATTTCGAGTCAGCCCTGTTTCAAGAGATGTGTAATCTACTCGGCATACACAAAACACGGACAACACCAGCGCACCCGCAGTCTGACGGCATGGTAGAACGGTTTAACCAGACATTGGAAAACCATCTGGCCAAGGTTGTCGAAGACCATCAACGAGACTGGGACCGTTACATTCCACTCTTCCTGTTATCATATCGGTCCGCGGTTCATGACACTACAGGATTTACGCCGGCCAAAGTCAACTTTGGAAGAGAGATACGCCTAC
This sequence comes from Parascotia fuliginaria, assembly GCA_963082885.1. Lineage (NCBI taxonomy): Eukaryota > Metazoa > Arthropoda > Insecta > Lepidoptera > Erebidae > Parascotia > Parascotia fuliginaria. The sequence goes on from OY720188.1 coordinate 11,272,754, forward strand.
CAGTAGACTTGATTACCGGAACACCTCCTGATACGCCAAAGCCGACAGTAGAGTACGTCGCAAACTTGCAAGCACAGCTGGATAAGACACATGATCTAGTGCGAGATAACAACCTCAAGGCTAATGAGAAGATGAAAACTCGCTATGACAGGAAAGCAAGTAATCATGGCTTCGAGGAAGGTACGCTCGTGTGGTTACATAATCCTCTCAGGAAAATCGGCAAGTCACCGAAGCTACAGGCCCGCTGGGAGGGTCCCTATAAAGTGATCACAAGGATCAATGACGTGACCTATCGCATAAGACAGGGCGATAGAAAGAAGCCGAAGATCGTCCACATCGATCGACTAGCACCCTATCACGGTTCTAACGCTGCTCGGGACGAGCATGATTAAGAGGGGGGCAATGTTGCGACGAATACCTATGCTAGAACGTTCGCAAGTACTTACCTACTCGTGTACGACGAATACCTAAGCTCTAGAACGTTCGCAAGTACCTACCTACTCGTGTACGACAAATACCTACGCTCTAGAACATTCGCAAGTACCTACCTACACGTATACAACAATAGATCAACGGCGGTAGGCATACCTACGCGTCGCAGCTAAGTACCTACACTCATTGTTCTGTTTTCGAGAATTGTCGGCATCTTTGTGGTAATAGCGGGAAGGTTCTAGAAATCTATTGAATGACTATAAAAAGGATTCGAACGTCGGCACTTCGTTCAGTTGTGAATACAGCGATCTCGAGCGAACATCTAAGCCATACGGAAGTTTAAGAAGAGCGATATACGAAGCGTTATAGTGCAGTATAAGTGTTTATTGCTTTAATGTGTTACTGTTAGTTTACTGTGTGAGTCTTAAATAAACTCATCATCGCGTAACTGGCATTTTACATCGAACCCCCATCCTGACACGTAACAATATAAATATTTTTTCCTATTCTGGCAACACTATTACTTGCCTCAAAATCACCGTCGCGGCAGCCATTAGCCATTAAGTTTTTGCCGTAGTCGTAAAGTCAAGACGTGTATCAAGTGAATTTTCAAAAAAATACCTCGGGGTGTTAAACGACTATTATTGTTGTAAGTTTAATATATTTTATGTTTATTTACTGTGTTTTGTTTTTATTTTATGTATTATCTTATCGCTTACGCTCAGCGCTTGTTTGGTGAATATGTGGTTTAAGCAAAAATGTTTTTAGAGGTTATAACTTCTCAGATTTCATTCTCATTTTCGTTATAATGCGTAACGTTACGAAACTGAGAAATTGTTGAGCTTGAGTTTGTCAATTTAGTAACGAAGTAACTAAGTTACCTGTGGTTCTATTCAATAATAAAATGTTGATATTAAGTAAATACTTGTCTAAACTAATATTTTATAAAGAAAATTAGATTTTTTGTTAGTTTATTTTTTTGTATGTTCCGATTTAACTCAAGATCTACATAATTAAACGATTTAAAAATTCTTTTACTTTTAGGAAGCTGCAAATAGATCGAGTAACATTACATTTTTAATGAGATTTTGTTTTGTGAAGAAATAAATATTTGTGACGAGTGTTTTCAACTATAGCATCTAATAAAGCTTCTAAATTAAGTCGTTCTATTTTAGTTTCTAAGTTTTTACATCTGATATTATGTATCTATTTAGCTTACTCACGTAAGTTTAATTAAAATTAGTTCACTAATTCAGATAATTATATTATAGTTTATTATCTAAAATAAAAAGACTGATTTGCCAAATATCACGTGTTTTATTCGCTCAATCTATGTGTACTACACCTTATGTCATCAGTTTCGTGTCAGAGTAGTTCAGTATCGTTACCTATCAGTTTAGTTACAAATTTAAAATGTACACTTTTTCTGAGTATGGCCCAGGCAGGTATGTCATTAACGAATATTGACTGGCTACACGCCTAAGTAAACATAAAGAAAACGTATAATATGTGTATGCGAATCTAAAATAGACATGAAAACTATTTCAAGGGCCTCTAACCCGTCGAGTGGGCGACGGGTCCTTTCTACCCTTTTAGCGAGTGAGTGGATCACAATCGCTGAGTTGACTCGACCCTTCCCGCCGCCGGCCTTTCAACCGCCTTGAAAATACGTCAGAAATCTGTTTGCCCGACTTTAATTGAGATTATCCTATTTCAAAATAATTTTAAATATCCAAACATGGATTACAAAACTAATTCAAAACTTTCTGATTACTTTATCTTGACTTTTGTCTGTATGAATTTGTTTTTAAGACTAATTAAAATATCAGAGATTGTTTTATAGCATTATACCTACTCGTATCTTTTCCATTTCCGTTGACGCAAATACCAAATGCAACAAAACGTAACTCGCCTACAGCTGTCTGTCTCGGATGACACGTATGCGTAATGCCCCACGGCCATCAACATAAATAGCAAGAGTTGAATATTAAATATGTAACTATTCATAAAACATCTTAATTTTTCCTTTTATGTCAACTTTATTAGGCTCTCAAAATATTGAACATAAATAGTAACACTACAGCAAAACGATTGGCGGTAGCAAAACCAGCGCGACGCGCCACTTTATAGCAAGTTGACACCGAGATGGCATACTATTGTCCCATGTGACTGGCTACAACAAGACCCGACGGACAATGTCGAGTCGAGAAGCAACGAGATGAGGCGGGCATAGGACAGGTTGGATTCGAGCCAGCTATGTGTCCCGCCACTCGTGTGCTACGGCATAACAGGATATCTAGCTTATGTAAGGATTATTCAGACAACTGGGTCGCAATTTCGTCTGTCAGGCAAATTTTCAATGGGATTTAGTGTTTTATGGTTTGTATTGATATAAGCGAGTTCAGCGACTGTTCAAAGTCATCTCGTGTAAACGTTGGCAGCATGACATGCGCCGAATTGCGATTGTTCAGCAAACATCCGAGTAAATAGACACTGCATTTCGTAAATGGACGAGAATATCAAGTGAAACTTTTAGGGCTATGACTCAAATATCCTAGCTTTACATTCTGTATATAACGAGTAAGTACGTATACCATTAGTCAGACTGTGAGTTACATAAAATCCGTTTCAACCGAGTGAGTCAGCACCTAAATAGATACGGAAAATCCAACTTTAGAACAAACTTATTTTTGCATTAGTACAAGAGTAAATATAGGCTTACGATCAGCAAAAGGTGGCTAAAATGGGGGCAATGATACGATGATGAGGAAATATATTTAACCGCATAAATTGCAAGTTCTTAGTAGCTATTTTCCAAAAAAAAAAAATGATTTGATAGTTTTATTTGGTTACTTTTAAGCTTATTAAAAGTAACCAAATAAAACTACTTTTAAGTTTACTTTTTGTTGTAGTAGCGTCAGCGGTAAAAAAAATTGACGTTGAACCATTCTACTAATGGCCACGGCTGAGGGCTGAGCTTATTATTGCGTCATTAGAGTTTGGAGTTTTATCTTTTATCGGGTAAATTATGCGTCAAGTACTTACGTCCTAAAAATGAGGTCCAATTATTCATAGTCTAGTTTTTATCATGTTACGAATCTTGAATTTAGCTATTTTAAGTCTTTTTGCGTATAATTATAAATTAATCAATTTTAAAATAGTGCAATAAGCACAATATCAGTAAAATTCTCCATCAATAGTTTTTTGCATAAGTCACAAGCTAAGTATGTGCTGTGAATGATTTATCAAACATACAATAAACAAACAGAAAGTAAGCACAGACTCTCAACATCAATACTTCATGAATAAGAAAATGTTTGTTTAACGTGGGCATTGGACTCAATCTTTATTTACTTCTCTTTATTTACTCTATTCACTTTCGCGTTGCTTGATATAATTTATAAACCTAAGGGTATTTATGCGATCATGAATTAGGTATTTATATACCTTATTTCGTTTTGGCCGCGTACGAAACTGGAGCTTCGTAACCAGTTACGATCTAACACTTTTTCGCCCTTGTACGGAAACCGTTACGATCAACATGAAACTTTGGTTTCGTAACCAATTACGATCTAACACTTTTGTATATAAAATTTAAAAGTGATCAAAGAAGAAAATGACCGAGTCAGAAATAGACCGGCATGTCAAATTAGATTCGTTATCGTATACTAAAAAGTGTTAAGGGGAAAAGTCTTACATACGAATCGGTACTTTTAAATAAAATATATAATTTCATATGAAAGTAATACAAAAAGACTTAAAATGTGAAAGCATAATGACAAATAATTTCGAAACAATGCCCTACATAAATAATAAGAATAATATTTCACAACTACACACAACGCCATCTAGACCTAAAGTAAACATATTTAAATGTTTGTTTCTTTTAGATTTTTTAGTGCCTTATTACTTAATTTCTTTATCAATTTCCAATTATTGTTTGGACTTCTAGCTATTTTCTTTAGAAATATTTTGAAATCTGAATATCAAAATATCTAACAGATCATTGTGGGATACTTCTTCAATGGAGTTACAATGGAGTTCTGCTACCAAAACTCTTAGGTGATTTTACAAATTGCTGACTAGTTTCGTACAAGGATGAAAAAGTATTCGATCGTAACTGGTATCGTTAAAGGACAAAAAAGTGTTAGATCATAACTATGTAGTTACGAAGCCACAGTTTTGTACACGGCTGAAAGTCCTTATTTTGCTTGACGATTCGACCAGATTACAACGGCCATAGGTCATAAGCAGATTGGTGAGGCGTGTCATTGAATCTACTAGATGTCAATTATCAATTTTCACACTTTTTTTCAGTCACTAACTGCACTCGACGTGCGTTGCCATGCTAAGTAATTTATAAAAAAAAAGTTTTTGGGCTAGGAACCATCTCGGGCGTCCCTTCCCTAGAACACCCTTGCAAAGTTTCATTACTATCGGATCATTTAGGCACACATCGCATTATGCAAATTTAATTCATAAAAAATATTTATTAATATTTAATTTATATATAACTTAATTCAAATTGTGACTATTATAATCTAGTCTGGTTTTGTTATTTATTTTATTTTGTTATTAATAATTAATGAGATATATACCTCTGTATTTAGTCAATAATTTATTTAAGTTGTATTTTAATCTAATCGACAAAAACATGCTGTAACAACTTGTAACCCTGTTTCACGTAAATATATTCTATTTTATTTCATATAAAAGAAACAGGATAGACGACAGTAAAAACCCCTGAAGCACACCTATATCAACCGGTAAAAACAACTCTTTATGTACTAATAGTTTTATTAGCATTGTAATATAGAACATTTCAATGTGCAACAATATCAAAAGATTTCATTTTATCTCCTAGTAGGTACTTAGGTTGGGTAGAGTTCCATTTTGTTTCACTGTTACAAAAATTCTAGTCCATATTTGGAACTGTGCCCAAATAATAACAATATCCGACTTTATCTTCGTTATCACATTTGCTTAACTGTAATAGAGAATTTTAATCGCAAGTTATGTTAGTATAATAATTGTTCAATTTATTTATTTAAATGATAATATATTGATTATCTCACAAAGTGGACCGATTACCTTATATGGGTGGCGGGCAACCGACAGATATTTCGGGACCACGGTCAGCATAAGTCAATTGAATAAAACATCGGGTTAAAGATAAAATCTTGGAAAATAAACACGATTTAGACCACACCTCTCCTTGTCTAATATAATAAAAACCAGAGGAATGTGGATTCTAAAATTATGTCAGGGTATCATGTGCAACCTCTAGGTTAACCGTGACGTATGACACACACCAGTAAAGAACGTCATGAATAGCATGCAAGATTTTTTCATACGTATTTGTCACAGTACACGTACTCGTAACTCGGCGTCTAAGAGCGTCACGTTACGATCTGCCAAATAAACATATATTTAAAACGTTTTTATGCGTCACTTTAGTGTCAACATGTCATTTATAAAAACATTTGTTACTTTCAGTGCATATGAGAAATAAGGTCTTGTAGAAATTTAGATAAAATGTTTTTTATTTCGAAGATTGATTGCAAAACAACTTACCACAGGCGAATTTATTCCTAACTTAAATTAATAACATCAAATTTCTTTGACTGTGTAAAATGAAAGTGATTCAACAGACACATTTAATGTCACAAGTTCACATTATCATATAGTATTTTCTTGTCTGTGACATTACATAATAATTAACTTGAAAACGTTTAAAACCCGACATAGACCTTCTCATAAACTTTAAAACAAACTTTAGCTTTAGAACCAATTATGTAAAAAATATGTTTCCAATCTTTCTAACTGCACGATAAATCGTTCTTGTTCAAAAACTTAAATCATGATTTTTAAAATCTACATCTACTTTAAAGAGGCGCCTATTTTGATTAATGTCTTTTAATAAAATGTAAAGTTTTCTTATAACAAAATTAGAGAAAGTCGTGAGTACTACAAGTTGTTGGAGATATAAAGTGAGTCGTTTCGAACGACAGCGGCAACTACATATACCCCGTTGAAAATTCTCAAACGAGACTCTTTACAAGCGTAGCTACTTTGTTTTCTTTATGGACAGACATAGCTAGATAGATTTCTATTTTGTAATTTAAGATTGTCAATAACGGATAGAACCTGTTTTTTTAATTATTTTATATTAATTACATATTATTGACATGATGCCCGAGACTTATTTGAACTGTTACACATTTTGTATCGTTTTGTTCAAAATGTATAGTATCATTAAAATTATAAATTGTGATTTGCAAAATTGCGGTACATTGTGAACTCCTGTGGTAAATTAAGTTCAATCTTACTTTATACTTATAGCAAAAATTAACAGTTTAATAATACATAGAAACATTTACCACAGTTCACATGTTGCCTTTGCCTTTTTGTAGCAATATGCAAATTGAGGCAGCTTGTAAAGCATACATTTACTTTTTATTTTTCTTAAGAACAGAGAAAGCTGTAATTACTTACCTATAGAGTTAAGTGTATTGTCTTCGTAACTTTGCATGCTACTTGAAATTGTAACTTACAAAATTTTTTAATAACGTGGCGATTAAAAAGAGTGGCCTGAGTTTCTTCCCAGAACTAGCAGTAGGTTAGTTGGCTGACATTCTGTAAATTTTAATGTTCATAAGTGTTAATTCAATTAACCTAAATAAATAAATATGTTCGACTTTGAGTTTGACTATAACTATGACCCTTGGGTTGGTGTTGTGACTTATATGGAAGATAAGGAACTTGCGTACGATATACATAAGTGGTAATAACTGTACTGACAAAAGCAATGCGATAAATTACTAACACAACGCCATGTTTTCATTATGATTAATACTGCAAAGCAAAAACATATAGGTATTAAATAAATCTGTTTTTGCTATTGTAGAATTAATTTCCGGTTCCGTCAATTATATTAGATTCGTGATACATAATACGACTAGCTATTATGAATTACTAGCAATGAATTGACCAAAAAATTCTTGCAACGTGACGAAATCTTTATTAATACTATAATATATATAATAGTATTTTAGAAATATCGTCTATTACATTTCAGAAAGACATGTTAATACCAAGAAATGTTTACGAAATATCTTTAATGTAATCTAATGTTTGCTAATTAGTACCAAATTTATGCCGGCCTATTAGCAGTCTTGTTTTATTATGCAAACCTTTTAATTTTAATTAGTTTGCTAAGTCAGATTATGTTATAGAATACAATCTCAGGCAGACTTATCTTTTACTTTTTGCTACATCATAATTGTTTTATGCGCAAACTATTATTTTACGCTGTTACACAACGTGCTTCGAAAAGAAATGATGTAGTGGCAGTGTGTACTGTAAAATAACAAAGTTTTTTCTGTGTTTTAAGATAGTAGGGGTAGTCAAGTTGTCAAAGAATAATCTAGTTCTAATCTAGTAGCCAGTAACATAATGCCTTAACACTAGACAGCTAGTGGCTAGCCAATCAATTATCAAAAGTTAATAAATCAATCAAACTGTCAATTAAAAAGAAAAATATCTTATTGCACGATAAATATAGTGAGATTTTACGCATCACTTTATAAATACTTTTCTAAATACAGACAAAAGTAGCAAAACGAGTATATTTTACGTTATTCAATTATTACAAAAACACACTAACAATGTTTCTTATTTGCGAGTTGTGCGAAGTGTGCAGTTCATATAAGCACGTCATCTACATAAATTGGTGAAACGCGTGACGCCTGCGACATCTACCGTGTCACGTACGGACTACATTATTCTGCTACCACAAATCGCATAATATTCGAAAATATTCCTGAGTTATGGATCAGTGTATTTCTTGGGGAGATTGTGTTTGTAGGCCAAACAGGGACTTGATAGTATGTTATGTCGCGATCATAAAGTTGTGGTGGATTTTTGGTATGATATCATTATACGTGAACATGGAAAATTTAACACAGCTTTTTAGTATTTTTCCACTAGGTATTTTTAAACACTGCTCCAAATATATTGTACATAAATTCATGGGCACTAAGATTATCCCAGACTTGGATAACTATTAGCCAGTTAAAAATAAATTACATTAAAAGAATGTTATGGATGGACACCGAAGGCGTTCCAATGGCGCTTGATGCAGACGACGAGGCCTATTTATTTATTTTAAGCCTTATGTTAAACAATAGGTCTTACTACTGCCATGGTGATGATTATGATGATAAACAACCACTCACATAGAATAGGAGAATAAAATATGTGACATAATTATTTGAGGACACCAAGTATACCTTTGCACATAACAGAATGATGCTGTCTGTTTCAATCTGACCACATCATATATTATGTTAGAAATCAATCACGCTAATATAGGCAATAAATTGCTAATCCGGAACGGTCAGCCGCAAACTAGCTGAACATGAACTAATTGAACAAATTACATATTAAAAAAAAAATACCTTAAACTGCACTGGAATCAATTTTGTACCTACGTCTAATATAAGCTTTGCGTCGAGCGTTCGTTAGTTTTCATTTTTTTTTCATTAATTATGTTTACAATTAATTATCTGAAAGCATTGAAAGAATTATCTCATTCTTATTTGATCTCGATTTTGTAAATTTAAAGGGCTAAATCGTGCAAGTGACATTTTTGGTATTGTAAATATCCACAATCAACGGTAGCAACTTTATATAAATAGGCCGAAATTATTTTCACAATCCGAAACGGTTGTGAGTTCTGGTATTCGGCTGAAGTTCAGGTAACGACCTTTAGTTACAGGTATAAACATTTAGTCTAGTGTAATGTTTCTTCCTACAACCAAAATATTAGGCCTCAATTCGGCATTGAGTTCGAAGTAAAGTAAGATGATGTTAGTCAAACCTACAACACACGGTGTTAATGACGAGGTGATCTTAAAAAATATTAGTCACGTGCGTGAGTCTAATGTGGGAGCAGATTTTAAATAACTTCACGTGTTCCAAGCGTGTTTGTAACAAACATTATTTTTTTACAAATAATTAGTAAATAGGTACAATTTGTCTAGTGAAGATACGAGTAAAACGCCAAAGGGGTTAGCTGAGCCCCTGGCGCCGCTGGCTCCGCCAGCTGTTTGTCACCATGTAGAAATACAAAAACATTTTGTAAAAAAAATTCTTCACTAGGTATCATGCCCTGTGCCGCAGGCAACTTTTCTCAACGTACAATTGATTAACACAATGTACATTTAGACTCATAACAAATATTTATTAATCAAAATTGTGTCCCATGTGTAAATTAAACATAACATAAATATGATAAGCATAACGCCTTGCACGAACATACTCATAGTTGTCGCACGATCTCCTACTGCACTACAAATGAATGTAGTCATTGATGGATATAGTACAAATTGAAAGGTTCAATACAGCTTATTGAAATTATAACAGAGTCTCATTACGTAAGTACATAATTATATTATATAAAGGCGAAGAGGTTGTTTGTTTGTATGCGCTAATCCCAGGAACTACCAGCTGAATTAAATAATTTTGCGTTTGATAGCCCAGTTCTTGAGGAAGGTTATATGCTATGTAGCATCACGCTATTGGTGACGGAAGCAGAGCAGTAACCAAAGGTGTAACTTAACGAGAAGTACATACAACTGAACTTTAGTGACAAAATTGAATTGGTGGGCGAAGATATGATGGCATGTTAAATAATTTTTTTTTTTTTTTTATTATCTACTTATAGTCAAGGCAACTTTATCCATTCCAATCTCAATATTAATCCTATAACAGTTTAAGCTGAAATTGTATCTTTACGTTCCCAAATTCTTTCGACTCTGTCCATAGCGCCTACTGTGATTAAACCAGCCAGTCATTGGTATATTTATATACAAGCGTACTTAGCGTTACTTGTGATTATTACTGTAGGTAATGAGCCATCTCGGTGAGTTCGTCTCGCCCCAATTTGTCTCAGTAAGGTTATTACGAGTCCCGTCGGCTCACAGTACGGCCGGTGTAGGCAATATTCTAGATTACACATTACATGCACAAATGGGCCAATATATCGAGTGGAGCTACATGAAGGTAAGACTTTCTAAGTGTGTAGTAACTTTGTATGAGTTAGGTTGCGATACAAAATATTGTAAGCACATTTTAATGAGGCCTAACATAAACCGTTCTTTTGTAATGAGCCGTTGTCTTGTAACGAGCTACTTTTTTATATTGAAACGATCCTTAATAATTGTGATGTTATTCTTTGGTAAAAAAATAATCTAACAAATTTACGTTACACACAAGCGTTCTTAAGCCTGGTGCCAAAAGTGAAGTTAACTAAATATATCAGATAGCAACAGGTAATTCGGTACACTATGTACAGGCTTTACTGGTAAGTAAAGCCTTCAGGTAAATCGATCCAGGTAGATTACCGAGGTAGAACTAAAAAAAAATTAAGCTAAACTCTTGTTCTATAGGTACTCTGTATTCTTGACGTAGGTCGAGTTTAAAATGCCGCTCTCAAAAGTCAGAAAGGGACAAACGGGGATCGAATATCTAATTAAAATTATACCCATGATTAGTGCACACCGATGTTCGAAACAGCCTCGGACAAATAACTGTAGGTTAGCTCTTTGTGCCTCATGAATGATCTTGAAACTAGAAAACGCTTCAGTAGAAAAAATATGACAAGCATTTGGTGTAGTAAAAGCTGTTTGCTAGATAAAATCTTCGTCCATTCTGGTTCGTTACATACCTACAGCCTAATTTTGGCGTTAAATAAAACTACATTGCCTGCTTATGCAAGCCAGCAATTTAACTTGGTGTTCACTATTCATCACTTTTGGATTTTACTGACCGTCACTACTACTAATACTAATGTCAGGTAGAGTGGATTAATTATGATAGACTAATATAAAAACACATAATATGGAAGACAGCTGACGAGAAGTAAGTATCTCGTCTTCCTATGGTTATGGGAAAAAGGAATTATGTTATGTTATTCCTCATAATAAATTATTTTCATCACTACTCTTAAAGGCTCAACCGTATCATTTATAAACATTGAAACGATTAATATGATCATTATTTGCCAACTTATAAAGAATTTAATTAGAGCTTCAAGTCTCGGGATCATGTGAAATGAGATAGCTACTTATGAAGCGAACTCCGACATAATTAAATTTAGAACAGGTGGAAGCTACAAAATGAATCAAAATTAATCCAGAGCAATTTGACAGCATCGTGTTCACTTCAAGGCTTCAGGTTCAGTTTCAAGTTTAATTAAATAATATTTCGCTCGACGTGTGAACAGATAGAATACCTATAAAAATATATCTCATTAGCTTTGTTGACAAAATAATTAACATTCTGTAAATGGTCCTGTTTAATCTTATAAAGGATCAAAAGTTAAAGAAAAATAAGTTTACTTTTTCTTTTCTCTTTGGGAAGCCTACTAAACGACGCTACATTGCCTGATGATAAGTAGTTAATGGGATCCAGTTGTAGTCTACACCAGCTGATGGCATGGTGGTCCAAATTATTATGGCTTCACAAGATGCTTTTTCACACCTGGCGTAATTGTCCTGGTGAAAATTTGATTCGGTCTGGATTTAATTAAAAGAAAATGAAAGATATTTATTTACTTGTCCAGTTCTGAACTTACAACGTCGTGTATCTCGTGACGGCCTTAACCAGCTATGACGACGATACATGTCATCACAATCATCTTTATAATACCTAAATATAAATATATTTTGACTAAATTCTTCTAAAATAAATACAAATACGCAGTAAAAATATTATCGTAAAAATTCTCATCAGCTTACACCATTACTCATTTCGTACCGAAGACTGCCAACAACGCTACAGTAATTTGAATTAACATAAATATATCGTAATTTTTTACTCCATTCATTAATGGCGGCACATGGCATGAGGTACGCGGAAATTTCTGGCACAAACCCAATGCGGGACAAACATCTAGCACCCGATAGTCTTTATGGCCACCAAAGGACAAAAGTTTGCTTGTTATCCAAGAAATATCACAACATATTTCGAAGCCTTTATAGAGAAAGTTTTGAGGGCTACCCACGACCAAGTATGGAATCATTGACCGGCCCTTCGACTGAAAACTTTTTGCTTGTATATGAAACTAGTGTTATTAGCTATATATTTGGGTACACAATATAATACTCATACTTAACGCCACATTATGAGTCAGCGGGTAAACTTTTTCGGTCCTTGGACTAGTTGAAGTGTTTATGTTTAGAAAACATCGAGCGACATGTTATAATAAATGATGGTGTTTGTATGTATTGGTTTTACTTGATGTTCCAAATTTGGGTCACTGACATTAATTCAACGTAATATTATAAACTCTGATCTTGAGTATTTAAAATTGCAATAATTACTACAAAAAAACCTTTTACATAAAATATGCCACTGTCATGGTTATAAAAATTTGGGTTGTTCCGTACTCATCCTATGATGTCTCATCCTACTCATTATTTTTAGAGTTCCGTACCGAAAGGAAAATCGGGACTCTAATGATACGACTTCGCTGTCTGTCTGTGTATCCGAATCATGAACCGTGAAAGTTTTTGTATTTTTGTTGCCACTATAACAACAAATACAAAAAATAGAATACTTAAAATAAATATGGGGCCTTCCATACATCAAACGTGATTTTTTGTTCGTTTTTGCTCGTTATTGATAACGGCAAAAGATAAACGGTTGAAATATTTACAGAATATTTAGATATATATATACTTTAACATTAATAATTAAATTAAAATATAACTAATATTTAAGGCTCACATACAACAAACATGTTTTTTTTGCCGTTTTTATATATAATGGTACGTAACCCTTCGTGCGCGAGTCCGACTCGCACTTGGTCGGTTTTTCCTTACCCAACCTATTTACATTCTTTATTCAACCCACAACAATAATTTCATAAATTCCTTATATACTATTCCTAGCTCCACCTATTGTAAAACCACCTACAAAATAGAAGATTTGCATATACGGTCTGAACAAAAAACATATTTATAGAAATATTTTTATTATATTGCATTATCGTGGTATGTCGATTTAAGTAAGAGTTTAGACGCTAGAGACTTTGCCTAAAAAGCAATAAATGCTGATTTTCTTTAACTTGAATCAAAACAATAATTGCTTAGATGTAACAATTATAATTTACAAGAAACCTTCGAACCAAATCCACAACAGCAAAACAATTACTACTTTATTCCAAAATCAGCAACGTAAAATTAAGGCGAACTCACTTAAAATAAGATCGAGTTTAATTACAAGATTTGTCAAATAATAAATAAAGAAAGTTCTGTCTACCCTCTCGTTCTCGTGATTTCAAAGCTGCCTTCAGATACCGGCAGGATTTATACCCGTTCCGGGTTTCCGTTTCCTTTTATTTAACTTACCCCTTAGGCTTAGCATTGAATTCTCGGTATTCCTTTTTTTTCAGTAGTGTGATATCAAATATAAACTTTTACTGATTAGATACCTATCAATTAAGAATTGGATAATAATACGACTACTTAATAAGTTACCTCTCGTACAGTTGGATGAATTATTATTTGTATAAAAAAACATATTTTCGAAAGCACTTCTTTTTGTACGTCACTTGTGTTATTTTTTGAGCATGTATTACATCCAGCTGCTAAATTATTTGGCAAGAATGCTACAAAAAATAATTAACAATATTACATAGTTAACCAAGCATTAAGAAAATTCATCAGTCATCAGTTCATCACTGAATGATGATGACATGATCATAAGATAAGCAATTCAAATAATTAATTGTTTATCGTCAGGCTAGTAATATGTTTGTTGACAAATAAATTAATTTAAAAACAATATATAATAATCCTGGACACCGCGAAAAGTTATCATTTTAAAGAATAAGAAAAGTACCATTTTAGCTATTCACGTTTTAAGTTCACGCCTTCACCAATCTTGCACAAATCTTTATAAATTACACCTTACAGTTTGCTCTAAAACTGTATCCGTACAAAGAAACGGCTGACATAATTTATCGCATCCGGATTGGCGAATTCGTCGGGCTACCAACACGGCTCCCTTTTTAATGCTGACGAGATCTATCGCAATTACTGAACAAATTAGTACTGTGCTCCTCCCTACCTACAGTTTAACACTTTTTTACATTAATTTAATGATTCATGCTGCGACTGAATAATTGTTTAGCATTTTAGAACAATTAAAATTATGACATTTATTTTTGACGGAATTGATCTTTGTTATTATTAAATAAATTTCATTCTTTTTATTCTGTTAATGTGAACAGAGATGATAAACTCTATCATACGCTAACTGGTTATAAAATGTTTGTGTAAGAAAATTTAGTTCTCGAAGTAAATAACAGGCACACCGTTCATTTTCCATACATAATAATTCATATGTACATTTTACGTTATCTTCGGTGAAAAAAAGGATTTCATGAAGTATCTGTTCTGGAAATGGTTAGAAAAGAGAAAAACAACACACAAACACATACAAAGTAAATTAAAACTCAGTTATCAGTGACTGTTAGACTATACATTTGTATTGTATTTGCTGACGTTGCATTCAATACGATAAACAATTCTGTTTCCTAAAACTTATTTACATCTTAAATGGAAAATAGACATTAGATTAATTAATTTTGCAATGGCACAAAGCTTAAACATCCAAACGGCAATGGCGGAAAATGCGTGAGATGAAAATTTGCCGAATCTTTTTTCTACAGAGAGAGCTTTGTTTACCCGTGGAAATGATGTAATTGCAAATCTGCTATCTAATTTCAATTAGAATTTTACAGAGATCAAAACCAAAAATAATTTATTCAACTGAATAAATACTATTTTCAAGTATTTCAACGGTTTTTAAGCTGTTATTTTATTTTCAAACTAGCTTTTCGCGGCGCGGTTTCACCCGCGTCTTTCTCCCGTCATCAGTAGCGTGATATTACATAGCCTATAACTTTCCTCGAGGACTGTGACCATACGCAAAAAGAATTTTTCAAATCCGACTAATAGTTTTAGAGATTAGCAATCTAAAAAAAGAGATCGATTTTTAGAATTTTAGATACATACATTTGTTTTCATTTGTGTTTCATGTTGATAATTTAATTGACAATTATGATATATTTGTGAAACTAGACCACGATACAATTAACAAAAAAAAATACAAACCACCAAAAACAGTTGCTTATCAAAAGCAAGAAGGAATATCGACTAGATCACTATCAAGTGGTGTCATCAAAATAGAAGTGTCAGTAATCACTGCAACAGTGTTAGTAATTCGCGGGATAATTACAGTCACGTCACTCGTCCGCCCTCTTCATTAGAGAGCCATCCGTCAGCCATTGCGATTTGCCATAGATTTGTGACACAAGCCGATTTTATGGTAGGCGTTTTAAACGTTAGATTGTATTTTGGTCATGGATTTTTGGTCACTGGCGATATCCGGCTCGGAGGACCATTAAATGTGTAGACCAGTTAGCTCAGCACATTTACTGCTGTTTGTAGATATAGTAGAATACGAATAGGAAGAGTGCCAATAGTAAAAAACCGTATATATTGTAAAGTAAAAGTAAATATAATAGTAATTTACGTACGGTAGTAGATCCACGCTGATTTCAGCATGAATGGGCCGGATCGTCCGGGGAAGTACTACCCTCTCATAGAAGATCGACTTAAGAGTATAGTATCCGTACTATTGCGTTTCGTTCGATGAGTGAGAGCGCCAGAGGCCCAATTTCCCCCCTTTCCTCTTTCCTCATTCCCTTCCCCTAACCCCATTCCCAGCCGCCATAGTGGAGGCCACCATACCAGCAGTTTAGGACGATGCCTTTTGGTATAGTGGCCGCCACTTTTGGATTCCACTGACTGCTTACCATCAGGCGGGGTGGAGTCACTTTGGTAGGCTATAATATAAAAAAAAAATATATATAAATTATGTATAAGTGGCCAATCTTTTCTTGATAATAGTTACAACAAAACTATTTTCGTACTACTAAGTAAATGCTAAATTTATCATTAATAAAATATTTTGTAACAAAAAGAAAACCGACTTCAAACAGGAAAAAAACTAAAAAGTAAAAAATAAATTTACATAGCACAAAGTAATTCATATTTTGATTTAGTTAATCAGAAATAATTAAATAAGTATTTTATAATATTGAAGTTGGTACCACCCTTGGGGTATCTATTTTGCAACAAAAAAAGAATCATCAAAATCGATTCATAAACGACGGAGTTATCCGCGAACACATAAAAAATATATATATATATATACGGTCGAATTGAGAAACTCCTTTTTTTGAAGTCGTTTAATAAAATAGGCATTGCATAGCTTGTGACGCACGTTACGGACGCTGATGTGCTTAATATGTCAGACCGTACAAAGACATTGCATTCAGATTAATAAACTAGAAGGATATAACCATAATTATTGAAAATTTTTATTAATATTTGACGTTGAAGTTTTAGAACTAACACTAGAATATAAGCAGAAGCAAACAGAATCCAAACAAAAACCGCCACATGTTTGTCAGGAAGCAACGTATGTTGTTCTAACAATATCCATTCTATTTTCACATATCAATGACCTAAAACTATGCAAGGTCATTGCATTTAGAAAATACGACGTATACATACAACATGAAAATTTCATAATAATAAATTATAAACGTAATAACATTTGTCGGCACAAAATATGATCTACGAACTTCTAATAAATTAAGACAGCTTGTTGAGATAATCCTGTTTTCAATTTTATGTTTAATTTTATTACAAGTTTATAGCAAAGCTATTTCTTTTATAGAACTATTGAGTTTTGTTTATCATTTGGAAGAATGCGTTTAAATGAAGGAACAAAGGAATATTACCTACGACTTATACATATTGTGCAATGAAAACAGTCAGAACATTATTATGAAGTACACAACGTAACTGTTGACTAAAGTAATGTTTGAGCAATACTTCTGTAACCCTACCAGTTCGTCTCTTCTAGTGACATTACTTCTATGAAAATAAAACTCTTACTGAACATAAACACTAAGGGCGCTGTTTTAGATACAAATATTTTTCTCTATACTCAGTTTGAAGCATCTAACTGAGTGTAGTATCAATATCTTTATTTCCAGCAAGAAATCTTATTTGTGGCATCACATGACATGTGACATCATAACCAAATAAAAAAAAATCCACATTGCCACAGTAAAATAGAAGAACATTCAAGAACATCCGTCGTTATTGGGTCTTGTCACAAAATGATATGAATTTACTTACACACACATGTATGCATAGATGTAATGTTTTAATTATGTATATGTACGTCAAATACGAAACAAAAGCTCACATTTCTACATTATGCGAGTAACATGACGCACGAGGCATACGAAATGAAGTAAAACCAACAAACCAAATTGGTGGTGGCGTATGTTAGGTTAAGTGAAATTTTATGCTGTCTCATAAAAATCAACGTGATAACGGCTGTGGGGACTTCGCCTCGATTAAACTGAAACTTGCTCCCGACGGATCATAGTTGAGATGTAACGAGATGTAAAACAAATGTAGTAAAAACAAATGTTTCAAAAAATTAATACTTCGAACTTAACGTTCGTTTAAACTCACTAACTCATTAACAAATTTTCAACGATACTGAGTTTATTTTTATTGTTTGACGGCAGCAATTGACAATTTCCCTAAGTAGTAGTTATCACTCAAGTGCAATAATGGTTGCGCTATAGGGAATAAAAATGTTAATATTAAAGTCGATGCCTAATCAAGCAAAATTAAGCAATAAGAGTCTCAAAGAATAATTCTTCATTTTGGCTTTTTTTATCTTTTTCTTTTTCTTAAAACGATGACCGAATGATAAAGTAAATAAATTGCTCAAAAAAGGCGTTCTCCTACCGAAACTTTGGACTTTGTTCCAAAGGTACTAGGTGATTTCCGGTCGTACGCAACACGAATAAAACGGTAGTAGTTACGCGCCATTTATCCCACGGCTACGACAAGCCAGGCCTTTTGTTTCTATTCTGTGGTGGTTAGTGTGAATGTGAAGTTTACAAGTCCACAGGATATAGTGTTTGGAACAATTTTCCAATTTTTGCACCTTTAAACCTAGATATTATATTTGAAATGGAATTTAATGTTGCAAAACTACTATATTTATGAATAAAATATCTTAACCATGTTTGTGTCTTACGAATGATTACAGGATTTATTAATTGTATTTCAACACACTGTAGCACAATTTTACAAAATGAAAATGTATAGTAGGGGTGGGAACCTGGTGACCTGAAACACAGGCTCCGAGCCTAGCTTAGGCACCAGTCTCCCACAATATATGAGTATATATTATGTAAATTTGTCTAAATCATATTTCCTGTATATTGTGGTGAAAAATAAATAAACTATCTTATCTTATCTTATCTTATCTTATTATAAAACATCTCATGTAATCTCATCTCATCTCGTGTCTTATATAAACAATTCAAGTCTAATTTCATACTTTGCTTATTTTTCTTGACGCATCGACCAATTAGTCTTAGATAGGTAGTCTTTCGAAATATACACACCTATATTGAGCAGTTACCAGTTCAATCATTTGATAGTAGAATTTATTCATAAGCTTTTCTCGCATCACTAGACCCTAACCATAAAACCTAACAAATAATTGTACGTCCATTGCTCAAAGCATACACAAAACAAGAAAGCTATTGCGCCCCATCTGACATATCGGTCAAAGATACAAACCGATTGTGTTGCCACACTTCCAATTTCCGAGACAAGAAAAATGAGTTGAGATGGGTACATTTAGGAGTGCGAAGTGCGTAGGGTTATCAGACCAAAGAATAGTTACTTTACAATTTTTTCTCGATGACTAAATTATTACCTATACCTTATTATAGAAAGTTTAGAAGTATTTTAAAATGTTAAACACTCATTTTTAATAAGACTCTTCAATATTCTTTCAAATTCAAATTCAAAACCTGTTATTCATTTAGATTACTTTATTAATAGTTATGAATGATAAAATAATCCAAAGAAAATATCAGTTAGTTTGCCTACAGCTAGCAATCTAGAGCTATGAGAAAAAACGCAATTAAAACTCGAATCTCAGGTCAGTCTTTTAATCACCCGACTTCTACAATCTTAGATTGTTGATCTTAGATTTATTTAAATTTGAAGTCTTGTAGTGCAATGTAACTAAAATAGCATATTAAATATTATTTAGTTCAATATATTCAGTTTATTCATAACAAAAAAAATGGCAAAACTTTATTAGTATTTATTAAATTAAATATCATTTCGTACAAAATATTCAGTTTATACCTTACTAAAAAAATATTGGCAAAACTTAAAGTGACAATACAAAATTATTGTCACTTTAAACTTTCACGCATCTATTTATAATCTATACATATAATAAAAATGTAACCGATCGCTGTCTGTACATGGAAAATATATGAGAAAAAATACTATTGGGACCTATATCAACGCAAATAGAACCCAAAACAATGATTGTTACAATTTTTGTCTGTTTGTCTGTTTGTCTGTTTGTCTGTTTGTCTGTGCGTTTGTGCACGCTAATCTCAGAAACGGCTTATCCGATTTAAATATGGTTTTCACTAATATATTGTGGTAAGCTTCACTTAACATTTAGTGTTTGTTTCATGTCAATCGGTTCATAAATAAAAAAGTTATGCCAATTTAAATAATCACGTCATACATGTGGTATGTATTTAGCTTAGGTTAGTGTGTTTTTAAGTTAGGTTAACACGTCTTATTTCTTTATTAAAATGTAAATACTTTATCAGTTAAAATGTAAATAAAAGTTTTTTTTTTTATATCTTTTTCTGGACCTATTTTATTTTTTATGATAAAAACATGTTAACGCGTCTCATTACGGAATAGGTGGAATTAAAGTGAATTACGAAATAGTAGTAGTCGATTTACGCTGATTACAGCATGAATGGGTCGGATCGACCAGGGAAGTACTACCCTCTCATAGAAGATCGTTGTAAGAGTAATAGTATCCATATTATTGCGTTTCGTTCGGTAAGTGCGAGAGCCGGAAGCCCAACTGATGCAGAGATGACAATCCTCGCAGCATGTGTGGGACCAGCTGAGTATCCCGTGGAGTCATTGTGTGGGTGGTGTGGGTCAACCCGCCGGCCAGTAAGACCCGTATAAATGGTGGTGCCGCTGGACGCCCGCGGCATTGTAAAGGGGCCCAATTAGACCTAACCGTAGTATTACGGTAGTAGATCCAAGATGGTTTCAGCATGAATGGGCCGGATCGTCCGGGGAAGTACTACCCTATCATAAAAGATCGACGTAAGAGTAGCAGTATTCGTACTACTGCGTTTCGTTCGGTGAGTGAGAGTGCCAGGAGCCCAATTTCCCCCTTTCCTTTTTCCTCACTTCCCTCACTCCCCTAACCCCATTCCCAGCCACCATAGTGGAGGCCACCATACCAGCAGTTTAAAACGATGGCTTTTTGTATGGTGGCCACCACTTCTGGATTCCACTGACTGCTTACCATCAGGCGGGATGGAGTCACTTTGGCAGGCTAATATATTTTAAAAAACCTTATAGCGTTTTTATTCCTCGGATTCCTCTCATTCCAAACCATTTCCCGTTTAGTTTTAAGCGAGTTCAGTTTCCAGTGAGCCTATGTTTCGCGATGACAATTAATAAAGCCTAAGGTCAGACACTAAATGTTGTGACTGTGGATCTAAATATTAGCTGTTTTTTGCATGGTCAGCTTTATGTGGATTTGTCACGTGTAAGTAATCCTAGCAACCTGTATGGCTTTGATCCCCGATGGCTATACGTCTAAAATCGTATAAAGAGAAGCATTTACTGTAAAGATTTTTCTTATTCACCTAAACGAAGATGTTTATAATTCAAAACAAACCAAAAGATATATCCAAAAAATGCTATCCAAAATCACTATTCCACGCGGACGAAGTCGCGGGCACAGCTAGTACAAAATATATTTGGATAATTTTTTTGGTTCCCAATAAACTCATCAACTACATTTTTATTTTAGCAAGAGAGAATAATAACTAAATGTATCTAAATAATTTTTAATTACTAGTTTTCAAAATATTGTATAAATCAATAATCGCTGTTCTGTAGTCACTAAAACCCAATTTGAGAATAATCCAATTTTCCTTCTTTTGTTAAAAAATACGAAAATCTTGGCATTTTAAAAGCAATTCTTTTACAAACAAACAAAAAGGCTTTTCGACATTCGTGCAGCCCTGTTAGGAAGTGAAAAGGTTTTAGAAAAGCTGCACTCCGGTAGATCTCAGCGCTGTTGGACACAATGATGGATTAATGACCGCCAAGGGGATACCCGGCTACAATTTAAATTGTTCTTGAAGGTGAAAACTTTTAAAATGTACTGTATACCTGGAAATGGAGCTACGCCAGGTGTTAACGTGTGCTTGTTTCAATAGAACGTAAAATGTTTATACTCACAACTGTTTTTACGACATCATTACAATTGAAATTCTCGGATTTTTACTATTATCTGCATAAACTGCTTGATTGAATTCTCAAAACGATAGTCAAAACCGTAATAAAATCCTTAAATTATTTCGCGAACATTGGTGTGGGTTACACTCTTACAAACTTTATGTATATCATTTTGGTTGTCATGTAAATCCTCAGTGTGTAACTGTTTTATGTTCCTTACAATAAAATAAAATAAAATAAATAAGCGAAGAAATAATGAGAAGAAAATAGCGACATTTTTGTTTGAAAATTTTGTTCTAAATGTGACTACTAGGAGCGCTGTGCATTTAACCTTACAGAAATATTTACGCCACGCTGTGACCTCTTATTTACTCGTAACTCATAGCAGGGCCTACTGATTTGGTATTAACTTTACTATACGATATTGCGTATATGTGTATTCGCTTTGTAAAAAGAAATCAAAAGGCACCAGCTGTGGGATCAGGCCGCGTAAGTCGTACAACATAGATTGAATGATTCCGCTACGTGATCAGAGTCGTATCGACTTTTCTTATACTAACCATTTACCATCAGCTGGAGAAAATTCATAGTAAATCAATGATATATACCTATAATATATATTACAAAAGGAAATTGTATGAAAGTAAGAAAACATTGACAATAGTTAGTTTCTTGTAAAATAAGTTAATAAGTCCGGTTTCACCAGCCACATTAGAGCCCACTACGACTACGACGGATAAACTTATAAGAAGTCGCCGTCACCGGACACGATATGGACGACTTGATAATGATGTAAAATAAGGAATCTAATGCATATTGTGAATTATTTAAGGCTAGTGCCTCTAAGGTCACTTGGAATTTAGTTGTTGGAATAATCAAACGGCAAACAAGCAAAGTTTATACTATATGATGATGAATAACTAACTTGTAAAAATGCGTCTTAATCAAACAAAATGATGAAGTGATGTTATTTTACAACATAATTCAAACAAACATTTTATAAAAAATACTTTTGAAATATGTGTTTTGTTCTCTTGATAAAACTATTAAAATAAAAAAATAAAACAGTTTGTACTCATAAACAACTTTACTACAAACAAAAGTTTTGATTAATGGCAATTAAACAAATAATCCCAAGGGATTTAACACTTAAAAAATATTTTGTATAAAAACAATCTTTAAAATATATTTTGAATAGAATTTCTGGATTTTATTTAAATATTTAATCCATTTGAATCCTAATCTACTTGAATTTTTGTCAGACTAATGTATCGAGGTATTTTTTGAGCTCCCGTTTAATTGATTGTTTAATATATTTTTTCATAAATGTCTAACAAAAAAACTATTCAATAAGGCCAAGGTCTAAAACAGTTCCTGCTATGTACCAGTAATACTCGCCTTCAACTTATTTAGCTGGCATAATGGAGTCCATGCATTTCCTCCTATTTATTACTTCAAGGTAAAAGCGTAATATTACGTCATTGTGTTAATTCACCAGTTCAAATACAATTCATATTGCATTGAAAATTTTCATATTGCCTTGTATATTTTCATTTATTGAATAAAGATTGAACCAATATTCTACTAATCTAAGACTCGAGAAAAATGTTTTTCCTCTTTGATAGATATTATTTTTACGTTTTACCTTTTATTAAATAAAATGTTTCTTTCTCAGGTAAGTCTTTGGATACAAGATCGACTGAAGTTTGGAGGTCATTCTAAGGTAACATTATTAACTTGTCATAGGCAAAATTAAATAAAGATTTTTGAAGTTTTACGTAGTTTGACGTACGAAGATCAATGGTATAAGTAAGCAGATAAAAAGAGTTAAAAGAAAACAATTTTATTGGGCTCTCTAGTTCCTCGCAAAGAAAGAATTTGAACCGCTACAGTCGCTATAGTAAATGGAAAACGGCTAGTAAATAAGTATACGTTGGTATACCTACTAACATTTTTAGTTACAAATATTACCTAAATACTAATATTTTATGATAAATGACAAAGTTACTACAAGTACAAAGAAAAGATTTTCTTTGTATTGAAGAATATTTTTCGTTTGCAAGTCAATAAACGAACGACAAAATCTTTTAGCGTTGATTATCATGCATGTTAAATTTTGAAACTAACTAATACCAGAAATAGCTAACAAACGATTAAAAATTTGTGAGCTACATCTAATTCAAATTATCTGGCTAAACGTCGATACATATTCGCGAACACAAACTTAGCTCGGTAGTAGGGTAAAACAAAGGGAGAATATAATACACTTTATTAACATTACATATATTAAATAATAAACTTGTAACTAAAATTATCAATATTTACACTCAACATAGTAAGAAATCTAAGAAATATAAGGTACTGGCGGCAAATAAAGTTGCAGTGTCATTGACAGTATGGAACAAGTTTGAGTACGCTGTTGATCACACTACAAACCATCGGACCTAGAAACATTGGAACACGTTACATGGGAACACGCTACATCGGAACAAAAGACATGACACATTTAAGTAACGCTCGAGTTGTCTGATAAATTTTTCCTCACATGTCGCGTTTGTACAAAGTTTATATTGTCATTGTTTTATTTTAGTAGATAAATTTCTTTTCATTGTTATCTTTCTTTCTGTTGTATATTTCATTTGTTCTCACTTACACTTAATATTCACCTCTACCACTCTGAGGTTCGCTGGTAGAAAACTAAGCTCGCCTTTGTACATCACATTTTCTTTATATTACTATGTAAATGCTCTTATGTGTGTACAATAAAGAATTAAATAAATTAAAGATAAAGATATTAAATGGATTAGAAATAACTTTATAGGAACAAATAGATAATTTTTATTAGTGTACTATAGTGATTTAAAAACTGTAATCACAGCTGTTGCAATTAAGGTTTCAATAAGCACAATATTTTTCTTAAACTTACACTTAGCTTGCTGATGGTAATTAAGAAGAACAATTTTTTTTTTAATATAAATTTTCTCTTAATGTTTTTCATCTCCACGACTCATTATTGCACCCAATTATTACTACATCACTAAAGCAGCCTAAAATGTAAAATAGTGGCTTTAAACACTCTTTGTAATTACTGTAATAGTTCTAAAATAAAAAAATTCTAGTATCCTAAAAAGCCAATAAAAAGTTAATTCCGTGCATTTACTTTCACAATGCTCACTCAATTTAGTACATTATAAGTAACATAGAATGGAATAGAACATTCTTTATTGCACACTGTATATTACAAAAATATACATTAGGTTGATGCAATAGGTGGTCTTATCGGTAAAAGCGATCTCTTCCAGACAACCTTTAGATGGAAGAGATCGCTAAACATTACATACTAAAACATACCTAAAACCAACCGGAGCAGATCGTACAGATGCATTCAGCTTAATCACTGCATTTTGTAAAGACTAGTCAAATGAAAAAGAGAACCATTGTAAAAATTGTTACCATAAAATATCGCGACCTACTTATGTCACTGGCAGAATTTCGCTTTACAAAAATAATTTCCAATAGCTTGCTCCGTGTGAATGGCGAGGAAATTTGTCGTCTTTGTCGCGGATTCGGCTTTCAACCTGCCTCGTCTGACATTGGTTTTTACAGAATAAAAGCCATCGAATTCTCTGCTTTTGCTACATAATTTTCAACTAAAATATAACTTATCACAACATCATGGCTTTTGTCGCCGAAGGTGTAGGCAGACGTACTACACCTCGTTCCGCTAGTTATGTAACAAAGAGCAAGCTAGTTGCCATTTAATATCTCATCACCTAGCAAAATATTTGTTCTAGTTTTGCCATAAGTCGACGATTCAAGAAAAGAGCGCAGATATACTTCTGTATTTTTTTTACTTGAAAAATGCTATATTATCTATACCATACTTTGTATCTGTGACTTTAGACGGCTATTTGATGGCAATATCATGATTTGACCTTCATGTAGTCAAAAGGCTCTGTATTATACAGTCCTCATAAATTTGATCCGCTAAAATCATGCTTGGAATATGCTATAATGTACTCAAGCTCAGGAGCTATAAACGACAGAGATGAAGTCATAAAACCGCATTCTAAATATGACTACGCAATACTTTCTTGACTAGCTTCTTTCTATGTCTTTGCTCATCTGATATATTTCAAAATTTGTTTGACGATAGTATTCGTGTGTAACAAGCAAGTTACGTAAGTTAAACAAATGACTGTTAAGCTTATGTTTGTCCACAAAGCAATGCCAATATCTCTCTCCGCAAGCTTTAAAAGTACTTATTTTTTTCGATTATAATGTTGACTTTCTTTTACTATATTGATTACTAGCTGCCCGCTCTCGCTTCGCTTCGGTATTAAGAGAATTAACACTTTTGTTTAAATCATACGGTCTCACAACTAAACACCTACATAAAATAAGTTTGCAATATTATCTGCGAAATAATATTACTCTACTGCACATTATATTTGCTGTTTAATGTATCGCAACAAATATTAAAATTCTGATAATTGCAAAAATATGTTGAACATAATAAAATAAAGTCTATGTTACCCGTCACATTTGTAGCTTTCTGAAGATGATTTTTTTTTTAAATTCATCACGTACATATTTAGTTAAATCGTTACAAACATACAAACAAACTTCCAAAAAATATAATCTTTTCTCTTTATTTTATAAGTTTAGATTAACTCTTAATAAACTTCGTATTTAAAAACAATGTTATTGTATATTTTCAATATTTATATTTTGTAACATACCTACATATTATGTATATATTATCATTGTATCATAAGAATACACCACGGAATACATCTATGAAAATGAAAACCAACAT
Organism: Parascotia fuliginaria; assembly: GCA_963082885.1. Classification (NCBI taxonomy): domain Eukaryota; kingdom Metazoa; phylum Arthropoda; class Insecta; order Lepidoptera; family Erebidae; genus Parascotia; species Parascotia fuliginaria. Next base: position 11,299,496 of record OY720188.1, read on the forward strand.
TTCCAGAGGTTCAACAAATGAGAGCTTTCATGTTCATAGCCATATTGTGGTGTTCAATGCTTGGTTAAAGCGAACCACATTACTTAAAGTAAATAATGAGCGAGGTTCTCATTCCATCGTGTACCATCTATCTTTCTACGCAGAGACTGTATATTCTTGTTTATGTATACCTTTCTTAAGTAATAATGCGTGAAAATCGGTACTCATGACACATTTTATGTCAGTTTGTGAACCATAAAAAACCGTCCCCTGGTACAAGCACGACATAAAATGTATGCATTCGTGTCACGGTTATAGTAATGTTATAAGAAAATATTACTGCTGACTTGTACTTACTACCCAGAGATACATTCGTCAGTCTGTGAAGAAAATCATTTTTAAGAGCACTGTGCGACTGTTTGGGTGATTGTAAAGTCTCATTTCGTAGTAAGACGTAACAAAAGAAGGTTGTCCCAATGATACAAAATGTATGACAGATAAAAAGTTTACCAAACGCGACTTTTGTGTAGGTATTTTTTTAGGGTTACGAAACTAGATGTTGTCCTAACGGAATGTAGCAATTATTTCTTTGTTAATCATTTATTATCTATTGCCATGTTCAGTCTAAATTCGTTCATAATTTACGCGTGATTATGTCAAAAACATTCAAATATTGCCCACGGATACCATATCACTTCTCCCTGATTACTTAGGTAATGAAAACATTTTATTTATTTATTTCACATTTGGACAAAACTAATCAAACCTCAAAATCGTTTCAAATAAATACAGCTTTCGAAAAGGCAAACGTTACTTTGATATAACATCGACTTTCTAAAACGGAAAGCCTTCAAAGGTCAAAGCGTATACTAAAACTCAACGGCCACCTAACTAACCGTGGCTATTATACCTATAACGCTGCCTCCCCTTTATATTTACTGGCCATGCCTTTAAAGATAGTGCCCGCAACTCCATAAAGGGAATAAAATTGTGATCATGACCGAACGGAAGATTGTTCGGCGTGTATCACATTTTTATTTTATCTGGAAATAAATAAGCGGGGTGATTATACTTTCAGTTTAAATATGTAGTACAAAATATAACCTATTATGTAGTGCATAAGGAAGAGTATTGGAAAACAGTGAACGAGTCTTTTTAGCACAACTACATTTATCTTGCACAAGTTTACGCTTGAATTTGAGCGGCCCGCGGAGGTTATTACTTTTTCTTCGTCTTTATTAAAGAGACTCTTGTCGATAGAGCATACGACACTGTTGTTTGTATTCTGACTTCTTTTTGATCTCGATAACATTTTACCAGCAGGCACATCGTTAGTCTGCCACCATTGGTAATAAAAAAAGTGTTATGTTGATTGCCTCAATAGCACAGCACTGGCTTATGGAAGTACTGTTCGTAGTTCGTAATTCGTTTGTTCACCGAATTTTCAAGCCGAATAGGAATATTCTACCTTAATATGTCTGGGTGTTTCTATGTATAATATGTATGTATTTTCAAAAAAATAAAAAAGTATTTAAGTATGTATATCCGTATTCTAGAACCCATAATACAAGCATATAATATGCTTACTTTGGGTCTAGATGGCGTTGTGTGTAGTTGTTGAAATAATATTATTATTATTATTATTATTATTAATATTGGTATTCACAAGCGTTTGCAACACGTAGCTACATAAAACTACAATGAGTTTAGTACATTTATTGAGTTTTCAATGTTCTTCGAATTTTAATCATTTCATTCAGCCCACAGCATTAGTAAATGGTTCACTGAAATTAACTTTTAATATTTTCCTAATTGCTTTTCAAATGCACAATGCTGAATAATTTTAGAAACATTTTTAATTGAACGTAAATATAAATAAACCCTACCTACTAGCGAAGTATGTTTAGCAATAGTAATACTATAATATCACTGCAAAGATAATACTTATCGTTTTCAAACCCACACTTAATTAATTCTGTGAGATTTTGATAAATAAATAATGCGACCATTTACCTGTCTATACCTTAGTACCAAAAAACTCCAAACAAAACTTCGAGAAAACTTTTAAATTAAACTCGACCAAAATCAGCCGCAGGAATTTTGAAGTTTACGGCAACAATAAACCATAAACTATTAAAATCGTGACCCTCAACACTCGAGGCCGCGGCCTCAACAACTTCTGCCGTAAATTTATCTCGTCCTATTTCTGTCGAAAACAGGCGGCGAATAATTCCCGATAGGTACCATACACAGATATTCCATCATCTACAGTGAATGAGCTGAGCCTTGTCGACCGAACAAGAATCCCTTTTCAACCCACGCAGCCTTAAAACCAGAGCCCGCTTTTCATTTACCTATCTTTGAGGCCGTTGTAATTGAATGGGACATTGATGCTACTTATTCGAGTGGAATTGATACGAGAATGTATTGAATTGTGACGTATTCAATTGGTATGTCGTTGACATTACAGGGTACTTCTACTCTTGTTGTGTAGTTATAATTATATGAAGTAGTGGTATTGTTAAATTTCTAGATATAAATGACATTTTTATTTATTATCGTCAGATTAAGTGCTATCGATATTATTTCTCGTCGCATTTTTAAAATACTTGAAAGAAATGGGATCACAGTTCGTTATTTTCTACAGCGTTAAAGTGCTTTTATAAATTATTTGACAAATAACAAGGCTTGCTATTTTCTGAAAGAATGCTAACGTAGATTATTAGGGATTTCGATATTTTTAATAAAATATAGTGTACTTATGAAATAATTTTTCTAGAGAACTATAGTTTACAAGAAAAGGCACTTTACTAACAAGAATATTTAGTAATATAAAAGGGAATGAAGTGAGTAGAAAATCTGTTAGGTATTATCCGTTTCGGTTCTGCAATGCAGTAACAAGGGCAGTTTACATCCGCACCATTTGGTCGTGTCTATCCGTTTGTCGGACAAAGTGGTCTAGAGGTAGCAAGCGATACTTTGTTGCACAATCTACGAACGGTTTAGAATTATGAATGGCCACAATACCTTTACAGTTTTGAAGAAGAGTAATGTTTATTTTTTTATGATTAAATAGAAAATTCTGAAACTTTCATGCTTTTAAATCTAAAGATTTAAGATTATTGTACATTCAATAACACTATTATGACCATGTCTAAAAAATCAATAGCAATTCTAACTGATTTAGATCTCGCAAGCAATAAAACCTGATTAAATACTATTGAGATCAACAAACTAAAACTAGTCCCGCTATTCGCTGACAAAACAAAATTCTAACCATAAAATACGAAGTCATTGAACCAAAATCTTATCTAAATTTTTCTTGTCAATAACAATAGAACCAGCCAGACGTTTACAAACAAACGCATGAGAGTAAAAACACGATAAATCTAGCAAATCGGGGTGACAGTACGGCAATAGACAGCAACTGAGCAGACGCTAGTACTTACATCAATTCGTCACGTAGCCCGGGAGCGTCAAAACAAACCGCACATGTCGATATCTCGCCAATATTTGGCTAGCTGGTATTTGGAAAACTTATTTCAATGAGCGCACACTCGCCGCGCGACACCACTCCCTCAGTAAACATGCAAATTCTCTTTAGTTCGGCGCATCACTGTTTGAACTGGGGCTTTAGCAAACGGAAACTTTGCCTATACAATGTATAAAGACGTTTCGGAGCTCGTCTAATGCGGTGTAAAGTTAATTGAATGATACTCCCCTATAACAAAATTAGCTGACTTTAGTTCGAATTTATCTTAGTATATCCTCAAAGGAATATAGCTGGAGAATTTGTTAATTTATGAAAGTTCACTCAAGGGGTGGTAGAGTTCTATGTTAAATGAGGTGTCTGCTTTCATATTTTAAATTGTTGTTAATATAGTGCTACCGTATTAGTCCAACTATATTTTGGAAACTGTAAAATGAGATAATCTTCAAAGATGATTGGAGAAACTGTATTCGGTGGGATTATGTTTTTGATTGTTATTTCGTTAAAACGCAAATTATTACTGTTCTAATTTAATCTTCCTCAGTAATCTACTGGAGCTGGCTTGACCTCTAAATAATCAACATCAGCATAACAATACTCTATTGCTTTTGTAATGTTGGGTCATATCTGAATCTTAATCCTCCCACAAGTTTGTACTAGATACTACTTTTCTGTGGTATGTACCGAGATTTCCTAACACGCACTTAGTTAAAATCCTGACTGTATTATTACATTGTTACTAAAAGAAAAATTGAAGATTCTCCGTTAACAATGATTAAACAAAAGCTTTATTTTTAACAAACATTGTCAGCGAGAGGGACCGGCATAAATGTGAGTTACAAAGATTTAAGAACTTCCAGTGCGTGTGGGTAATTGAAAAATAAAACCCAAAGCAAATAAAATTTGCTGAAATCTGAGATTTAAACGTTGCGCGTCGTTCATCGAAAGGACGCCTCTTAACAGAAAAACATGGAAGTAGAACGTTGGAACATATCCCCAGGGAATAAGGACGAATAAAATTTAGGACAGCTCGGGCCGCGTCTGCTTGAAACAAAATTGTTTATTTAGGTCTATTATTTTAACTGAAGGACATCCTCGATAGAGCTTTTGCCATGATCATTATACTTTGCTAGCAAAGTATAATGATCATGGCAAATGTCTTGAGACAAGCTCACTGGGATCGCCAATCTTGCCTACTGCCCATCTTGTATTGTATCATTTTCCAACCCCCTTTCTTGATGTTTGATTGCTATCATTCAGTTCGTTAATTGCTCTAGTGACGTACAAGCGCTGGGTTGTTATTAAGGGATCAATAAAAATCTCTAAAAGAACTACCTAACTTGTTTTCCTTTTTTATTTACTGCGTGGAGTTTTCCACGGGCCAATGGTAAACACTGGTAAACACAGCTATAAAATCAATAGTAGTAGATGTATCCAGAGATAGTATAAACTGCACAGATATTTGTGGAGAGAAGGAAAACTCTGTAGAAAAAGAAAAAGTCAGTTTGAAGCTCAAAGCTGACATTAAAAAGACTAAATTAAATATTGACAACGTAGGTAATGGTAAAACGGCAGTAAGTACGTACAAACAGAGAAACTGACTACCGCTTTGACATACAAGATAACTTCAATGTTTACTAATAAGTTCATGTTACAGCGAACACCGTTTTGAGCTTGTTAAACTCGTACTTTTTATTCATTTCCCGCAAATGCTTCAGTAAATAGTAATATGAAATTGCATACGAACCGTTCTTGAAAATCATAAAAACGTCTTGTTCTTTACACAAAGTAAGTAATTGCTAATAATGTTTTATAGAATCTGTAGATGTGAATTTTAAAATTAGTAGAGAGTAGATACAAATTCATTATTTAATTAGCAGAGTTTAAAATCTTATTTTTAAATTTCTGAAAGTGGGATTACGTTTTGTTGCGTGCAAGAGATTGTATAACTGAGTCCAAGAACTTTGTATGTTTTATTTTTGTTTCAAGTGTAATATTGGGTCCGGTAATTGCATGTTTGTAAAGTCCCGACAAAAGTTTTGTTTTACAGTGCGGGCATTGTCTGATAATAGAAAGAGAATAGATTATTTTGACATAATATATCAGTAAGCTAACCAATAGCCAATTTCGGACTTATAAAGTTTAAGTTTCCACACGATGTTTTACTTTATAGTACGTCTAACCAAGATAAACTGAAAAGTGAAGACTTTTGTAAAGAGTTGAGGGATCGTGACTTTTTTATGATGATAGACTAGCTTTACTAAAGAACGTTCAAAACCTTTTGAACACAAAAACGATACAAATCCAATCATTGTGAAACAAAGCAAGGACATGCTATAAAAATACCTTATCGGCGTTATCAAAATAAGATAAAAATGGGACGGGAGTGGACAAACGACCCTTGTCGACCGTACCAAGATTACCCTGTAATATTTTTACGGATTTAATATTTTAATGCGAATGGCTGCAGAGGAATACCTGAAGGTTGGTAACTGACGATCATTCATAAAACCTAGTAGGTAAATAATAATAATAATAATAATAATATGTGGACACTATCACACACCGTCATCTAGTCCCAAGCTAAGCAGAGCTTGTGTTATGGGTACTAGGTAACTGAAATATAATACATATTCATACTTTTTTTTTGTAAATACATACTTAGAATACATAGGAAACACCCAGACTGAAGACAAATACAAATGTTCATCACACAAATATTTGCCTTCCGCGGGAATTGAACCCACGACACCCGGCGTCGCAGTCAGTTAGACTAACCACTAGACCAACGGTGCAGGTACTTCCAGTATGTATAAATATACTCTATATAGATATATCTATATAGGTATCCATCTATAAACAAATGTATATCCTTTTCTATGGTATAATTAAATAGCTATACAAATAGTTAGGAGACCAATGAATTCTACTTCGTTCCAACCTAGTACTGGCTACGACACAGCATTCGATTTTCAGCTGTTCAGTATATAGGACCTCGACTTGCTTTCGAATAGGTAACATCATCCTGCTTACATAAGCGGTCTTCATACTTATATATAAAGATACATCTCTTTGATCTAACATGACATCCATATAAAATTTTCTGCATTTTTTACTCTGTAAGAAGGCGCTCTAAAAGAAGACAAATCTGTCTAGAATATTCATACTACAGTGATTTGTTTATAACGTAATGTAGGAGTCTTCCTCTACCCTATTATGAACAAAACGACATACTTACTCATATATTGAAAATTATATCGTACGAAACCAACAAAAATAAACTCAGCTCAGCGATCGATCTCTGGGACCTATATAATCACTAAGCAACGAGCCACCGGCAGCAAGATTAAACGATATAGTACCGGGGAACTTTCTTTCTTCTTTTATCGAAGCAACGATACAATTGTGATTCTATGCCTACTTAAAAGCAAACATAAAAGCCTATCTACTGCTTATCTTACCACAGTTGACATGCGTAGATAGAAAAAAGGATTTATTTATTTTTACAACTGTTGTACTTGGCAACGAGTTCCGTTGTGCGGGAAAATTTTACCCTTAAGGGTCTCGTGACATTTATAGACACGGAATCAGCTTAAACCAAGTGCGTATCACTATTAAGCCGATCGGTTGTCATGACAACTATTAACATGTGTTCGAAGTGAGCATGTCGACGTAGGCGTTCGACTACTATTGGTGACGAGGCGCAATCAGGAGTCTTAGACAAATCAAATTTTAATTGGTATCAACGATATTATACCTATCGAAAACTTTTCTGACTTATTTAAACCAATTGCGCGTCTTTAAATGTAAAAGAACTGTTAACTACCAACCTCTTGGAACAAATACTTAGGTTTTAAGCAAATACATTTGTATCTTCTTATACTTGAACAACTTATTGCTTATATCTTCTTAGTATTAGAAAAGGGCCTTTGCCTTGCACTAGTACAGTACAAGTAACATGCTGATATTAAGTACATTTTACTTACCTGGTGGATGACGGCGGCTAACGCGCGGCCAAGGTGGCGAAAATGTAAAAATACCAGCTTAAAATACTTGTATTTATACGTGGTTTTAGTTTAAAGTAATAGCTTTGCAAAATAATCTTTATTAATAATAATAATTAACTTAACTCAAATGTTGCAATAATCTTAAACGCACAACTCGTTTAAATGTCTTTGAGAAGCTTAGCTCCTGGCAATTTAGAATATTCTGTTTCTTTTAAATTCATTTCCATGTAGTTACATTCATAGCAGAACCGACTTTTAGCGTATTTTTATAAATAAAGTAAGAAATAGCGATGTGAAGCTTTTTTTCCGAGATTTGACATATGTTTAGATGCATTCAAAGGTCAAAATGTGAACATCGATAAATTCTATGGACGGCCATGGATATGACTGTAATCTCTAAGTAGTAGATCCTCGCTGGTTTCGTAACGGTTACCACTTACTATCAGGTGGGCCGTATGCTTGTTTGCCATCAAAGTTGTATATCCTGCTAATATTAGTGTGTTTGTTACCACTCAGCGCCTAAACGGCAGAACCGAATGGGATAAAAATTGTTAAGTAGATAAATTCGGTTCCGGAGACAAGATAGACTACTTTTATCCCGAAAATCCATCTGCTACCAGAGAAATATAAAACATATTATACGCGCGGACAAAGCCGTGGGGCGCAGCTATTAAAAATAAACTCTAAACAAAATCCTGACCGTGAGTGATGAGAAGAATACCATGGTATTCTCTAGGTTCTCTTACTAGGTTACATAAAACCTAAATATGAATGTGATATGAAAAATTCGAACGGAAGTTTGACTATAATAAAACAGTAGTTCGTACCGCTGCTCTGTACTTGTACGTTATAAAGTACTTTAAATATGTATACTAAATAAAACGTCAGTTACTCTAGAAAGCTTGGCACTTCAATATATCCACGTCAACCTAGTAGTTTAGTCTAGACGTGAACGTTATGTTTAGTTGATGTTATGTTATAAGTTATGAGCTTATAAAACTTTTGAATCACAGAGAAAAAACAGGATCCAGGTCTTTAGAAGTATAGTATAAGAGTCAAAGGCAAACATTCTTTCGAACTTATATTAGTCTATTTGTAAAATAAAGTTATGGTGCTCTCTCACCGCGAGCATTCACCTGTAATGTAACGTTACAGATCCGAGCATTACTATGATGATGGAGGGGAACGAACAATGCGTAACTTGATGATTTGTATCTTAGAATCTTACATTAGAAACGAATGCTCGACAGTCAGGAAACTAGTATTGTAACGTAATGCTCAAAAACGAATCTTTAACATTACTAGTAAATGTTCGCGGTGAAGGAGCACATTTATAACAACAATTTTATCGATCTTGAGTGGCGATCCCAAGCTAAAATCGCAGTGTAGAAGCACTCAGTCGTGGTCTCTGCTTGGTAGTTTTTCTTTTTACTCTTTCTATTTGTTTACGAAATTGACTCTACTCAGCAGTTAGTTGCCTCCACGGGCACTGACCTTTCACCAGTAGCCTGGTGTTGAAAACAAGGACATAACACATTAGCATATTACTTACTGCATTCATAAAACAAAGTTTAAAATGTTTAATATATTAAGTCCATCATTACATTAAGTCATTATCTCTATGCAGCGTACTAAAATTTATTGTAAAAGTTTTTTACTTAGGTTACTTAGTAGTCATTACTTAAAGTTGGGCCTTTATTTACGAAACTTGAATTAAGATAGAGAAATACATTGCTCTTAATGACTTGGTATTACATAGAATTATTTAAGTCTTATTTTCATGTTAATTAGTTAAGTTTAAATATATTATTGTTTAGAAAAATGTTTGTACTTGTTTCGCTCTCACAAAAAAGTGTAAGATTTTTTAAAACAAGAAATGCTAAAAAATAAAATCCTAATTATTTTTCTTCTTATTTTCAAATTGAAGAATTAAAAAAAATATATAAACATCTATTGGTTCACGTGAATGTTATTAGCTACAACTAAAATCCAAACACGAAAATCTACAGTAACATAAATCGGAATAAGAATATACTTGACATTACTAAACATCTACAGATAGATCATACAATGAAGAGGTATTAACTTCTCCCTTCCTCCTTTCTAATAATAGTTCGTTCCACCCCAATATTAAGACGATAACGTCAAGTACCTTTTCATTATCAGTAATATTCAAATCTTAGTAAATTAATGCGAAATTATCAATTTTGTGTATCTGTCAATAACATACGTATGAAGTCTAATTAAGCGACGAGCTGTGGTTTGTGTATATACTGTGATTGAAGTAAGGTAGGTATGTAAGGTAGCAGTGGTTGCTACAACTGTCCCTCTACTGTGAGTAATCGTGTGTACTTTTTGCTCAGTGCGTTGTGGTAACAGCATAAAATAGCAAAATTAGTCAACCAAGTTGACAAATCGCATCAGCTATCCAAACAAACAATTAGGAACACCACTACTACATATAATGTATGTATGTCAAATTTTACAGCGCCTCTAGAGTTTATACTGAAAACTAATTTTTCAAAAAATATTGTTTTACTAGCTGCGCCCCACGGCTTCGCCCGCGAGTAAAGTATGTTTTTTAACCCTCGGGAACGAAACCTATTTTCGGGCCTATGTCCGTCTCCGGCACCGAATCTATTATACCAATTTTCATCGAAATCGGTTCAGCCGTTTAACCGCTGAGTGGTAACAAACACACACACACACAAACTCTCGCATTTGTAACATTAGTAGAATTACACCAGACAACTTTAACTTTGGCCAGTCATGAGTTACCTACTTCCAATCAGGTGGCGGTCAACCTTCGATCTTTAACAGACTGTCAGAGCACCTTGTGATGGCTACATAGAACTTTTTTACCTCAACGAGATATATGCCCTGCATATTGTCACTGCAGTCAGGCGACTCTATAAATTTTATTATATCAATACCTATGGCTATACAATTAAGTCAAAGTCAAAGTCAAAGTCAAAGCATTTATTTCATTTAGATCATAAAGTATGATGCTTATGAAAAGTCAACATTACATTTTGTCAGCCAATTGACCTACAGCCAGTTCGCTGACGAGGTAGAGCTGTGAGAAGAACTGGCAAGAAACTCACGCCACTCTTTTCAATCGCCAGATAATTACAGTTATTTGAATGAGTTACAATTTAAACACTCAACGCAACCAAAGAACCATACAAAATAATTATTACAAATTAATACAATTCTTAACGAAACACCGAACGAGATCTGAGAATAAAAAATGTCAGGCCTATGTTTATTCTCAAAGTTTAGTCGATAATTGTGCAGACCGTGATGGTACCACACAGAGACGATAATACATTATCTGTGTCAGTGTTTGTCTGTTCTAACCAAATGTTTATAATCTTTTGTTTGTTTAGATATAATACGAGAATTACACCCTGCGGTTTTATAACAATGTAAATTTATCACAAGTGAATCTCATTCTACGTTTGTAAATAAATGTTGTTTTTGTCATTGTTTGTTTTATGATTTTTATAAAAATAATGGCCACTACAAGACAAAGCTTTTTCGTATACAAGTGACATTTTACCGTATTCTAAAATCATGATTTTTATGGTTTTTACAACCTGCTTAAAATAAATTGATGCCGTGTAGCATCAAAATTAAATTTTAATGCAGTTCAGAAAACAATTATAATGTTTTATTATAATATGTTATATTTGAAATACGTCATGTTAACGCTTATAATACAAGTGTAAACATAAATACCAATTAAAAAACAAGTAATATTAAAACAAGTAAGATAAAATAATCGTTGTTTCATTTATTAAACAGTTTGGCTATGATCTCTTAAAGGACAATTATAAAATGTTAGCAAGTTCATAATGCTTAAACGCTTTTCTGGACGCAAATAATGTATAGTTAAGGTCACCTATCATATTTCTTACTGCAAGGATTATTGTAGGTTTAATCCTCCCATTTACTACAACATTTGTTTGAACCTTTATTATTAAACATGGTGGTTGAACCTTTATGCCTGGCTCTAACCCAAAAGCAGTATTTTGTTTTTAACGAAAACGTTTTTCGGCAATTCAATCGTGTTGATTGGTTGCCGGCTGGTTTTGCACAGCAGTCCCATCTGCTCTTATGTTTCTACCGTGGCAGTCGTATGGACTACTTATAGCACAATAAATTGCCGTGTAACATTGCAGAATGATACATTCACGAGCACAAAAACGCCCAGACCTCGAATAGTAGGGATGGAACTCACCGCGAGCAAGGAACCTTAAACGCTACGTGCAATTTTTACTTAATCCTTTGATTACTAGTCATTACCGTTTAAATAACATTTCTATTTGAACAAAATACTTCTTTTATACTACATGATATTCAGAAAGTCAATCACATTTATCGACATATAATTCAAATTATCTGCGTTTGACATGTCCTTAAAAATAAATTACACTTTTGAATAATTTATATGGTACGTTAAAATGTATTTAACGTTATAGAACTGGCTTACTATAGTTTTATAATAGGTTTTATTAATGAAATGTTGTATTTTGTGTATGTAGGTTATTAGGTATTAGTCTCTATTATAAATATTATACTGGACTAAAAAGATATTCGAATTCTGTTAATACGTTTAGTTTAGAAATATCAGTTTATTTATTTGTAGCAAGTAGTAAGGCGTTTGACAACTAAAATATACTAACCTTAATGGTGACTTATGTATTAGCAGTGATATTTGCAATTACCATGTTTTGCAGACTGAGACAGAGCATGCTGTTGCACCACATGAAATTTGAATTTATTAGGTAGGTAAGCGACTCATGAATTTGAAGTACAAATTTACAGTCACTTATCTATGTACCTACTCAAGGTCTCACATGAGTATTATTTAGAAATAACGCAACTTTTTACAATCACACAGAATATATAACCACTAAATCATTAAGGTACAAAAAATATCAAATTTCAATCAAAGCGCACATCTATAAAGTAAAACAAATTCGCATTTTTCGCTGACGAATCGAATGCAAACAGGTAATGGCTTTGAAGTTGTTTTATTATTACTGATATATCGCGCGTCCGTCAGTGAAATCGAGACCAATAGTCGAAATGCAACTTTTATTCGCTTTACAGATGAAAAAATAAATAAAAATCCGCTTGGTAAATACTGAAATATTCGGACATTCGTAATAAACTATATCCGCTATGTTTTGTACCTATATTGAACTCGAAAATATTCATGTATTTGATTCACGATTGGAATGATGGCGACAACTCTAAAAGCCACATAATTATCTCGATCTATGTCTAAATCCCACTAACTGCTTAGCATCAAAAAGATAGCAGTAATTTTAGTAAGTAGTTAATTCTTACATAAATAAAAAATGTTACAGGCTATTTAATATCATTTGACCTAATTTTCTGTAATCTTCGTTTTGACAATGTTTCTCTTCTATACAGTTTATTATTTAATACAATAAAATTATAAAACCATACACATTTATTAATAAAAATGCTTATAAGAAACAAAACTAAATATTATGTTAGTAATATATCAATTCAAGCACGATACGCACTCTTTCAACTGGGTCACAGAGCGGCCTAACAAAACAATAGAAAGGATATTAAAGTTCCTGTACGGTTTACTGTTTGGAGCGATGCATTCAAGACGCGACAAATAGGTCGCATTGTCGTAACGTTAATGCTGTTTTAGTTGTCTATGTTTAGTAGTTTTGTTATGGAGGTTTTATTGTCGAAGGTTTCAGTTTTATGAGTTGCGACTAAATGTTTGTAGTTTTCTTATACAGCTTTGATGGTAGATAGGAGTATGCAAACTATCCAATGAATGAATGTTCAGTTTTTTTTATAATTCTTGGGCATGGCAGTGTTTTATAATAATTGTAGAAACAAAAACGATCACTGCTAGACATGGACGTACACCAAACATCTCTACTTCTTTTTTCTACAGATGCTCGATGGAAGCCTTCAACGGCCTTTGTAAGAAGTAAACAACTTTTGGTTAAAATTATAATTGATTTAATTAACTGTGTAACTATATTATTATTTAAAGTACTTATGTGACCAAGCCTAATAGTTATTACGAGTACATTTAATTCTGTCCAATATCCTTACATAGCCATTAGTCATCTTCTAACTCTTGAAGCGAAAGGACGTTGCCCGTAGCACAACCCATACCGACATTAAAGTAAACCTTGGTTAAGTTTAAGGTCTACGCAACGGTTACGGCGTAGCACAACTTACCACTACGACTACGCGTTCCACTTTGCTTGCTACGACTTCTTGGTCTAGTTTCAAAACAAAGACTTTGTTTTGTCAGAGACCTTTTAAGCAAATTTAGTATGTTATAGAATTTATATAGTAATATATTATCTTATGATTTGGACACTTTATAGGGTCAACAGCTCGACTCTTGAGCTTTTTTAGTATGTTCCATAGAGCACAGTAAATTTGTTCTACAGAACATTATACTATACACATGGTTATAATACAATTTAAAGATATCTGCCTCAAAGAGCTCAGGCATAGGCACTAACTAGGAGGCAGTGTTGTCGTCTTATGTTAAAAATGTCAAACACCAGATGAATTTAAGATCACATTTCATTTTTTTTGTCGCCAAATCTGGTAACATCATTGAAACGCGGCTTTAGAATTCTGAAACATTGCCGCAAAATATGCAACACACGTACAACCCATACGTTACATAAGGACAACCTTTGTGAACCCTTTCGAATAAAATGCAAACTTATTACCACAGAGTATAAGTACGTTTTACTTTGCCTTGCATATGTTACATAGTTCTGTTAATATAGGTTGATTAAATCCGTGATCTTAGCTGAAGTGACGCGTCACAATTGTTTTGTCAGTCGCACATCCTGCCGATAATCTTCTAAACCAATATATTGCTATATTTACATATTATGTTAATATAGTTAAACATGTATTGTATATAGAGTGGATATTAGGTAAGAATATGAGATATTAATATTAGTATCGTATCGGGTTAATTATACGTTAAGCGTAAACCGACACGACTTTTGCATATATATAATAATATTTTATATTGTTGCCATTGCTATTTTAGAAAACTATAAATATGTATTTGTGCTAAAGAAACTGTGCGAGGAAACTTTGTTTATCTCTAAAATAGTATAAAGTAAAATCGCTGTTTTTTCCTGTCTCTTTCTCCACTGATTTCTTTAAACTAGCCGACAGATTTTGATGTAGTTTTCATTACCAGAGCATTTTGCCTCCAAAAGGTTTTAGAAGTATATATAATACAGGCATATTATAAAAAAAAGAGAATTTGTATACATGTCATAAAATCATAATACTACCTACGTGTGAAGCAAGAGTGGGTCGTTAGTAACTTATTTATAACACAATAGATACCAAAGAATTATAGCTAGAAGAGGTAATGTAACATTACAAATCATTATTCTTATGGTGAAAACATAACTACTGCCCGTTACTTGGTTAATTCCATATTCTCTACAAGGTACTAGACAGTTCTAGCAATGGAAACATAATAGGTACAAGTAACAATATATTATATGGACACGGACAATTGACCACGCAGTTTTGACCTTCTCGTAACCTTTACAAACATAATAACCATTTTTTTCCTGAAGATTAAGTAATATCCGTATGAGAAGTCACAAAGCCTCTTGTGTTTTGTAAGCCGTGATGGTCTAGTGGTTAAGGCACTTGTATCTTAAACAAGGTTAGGAGTATTCAACTTTCAACCTTATGTAGACACTCATAAAGATCGAGTCCAGTGCATATTTTCGAAGTCTTATGTATTTTTTTATTTACTATAGACATTATTTATATAGGCAAAAACATCGTGAGGAAAATTGAAGTTTATAAATATGAAATCGTTTTTTTTATTATGTTAACCTACCAAAGTGACTTCACTCTGCCTGATGTTAAGCAGTCAGTGGGATCCAGAAATAGTGGAAACCATTCCAAAAGTGTTTCCAATAGTAAGATGCTTTTTCCCGCCCCGCTTAAAGGACCCAGGATCATAATTAGATGGGAACACATGCGGTGTTAAAGAGTTCTAGGACTTTTTAGCCCAGGTCATCTCTGCACATTTGGTACTCTGGCGCTCTCCAACTCTACTTTTTAAAACCTCTTGATACTTCACGCTTATTCCATTTTTATCACTTCATCTGAAAGACATTCACTACTAAACTTAGTCTAACATTTCTATTATGACCGATTCTGAGCCTTAACACATTAATTACATTTAACTGTTCAATTAACATATGAATATAGATATAATGACCGAACAACGGTCCACATGTGCACCACTACAATGTAATAATAAAGTTACATAACTACGTACCTTATGAAATTTTCATTAAAATACGGGGTTAGGGTGGCCGTCAAAAATATTTCATTGCGGTTTGGACCCTCCTTTAGTCGCATGAGATATAGGTTTTTGTGTACAATGAGAAGGATTCCTGCTTTTGTGTGCGTGTGAATGACATGAATTGAAATGTATTTTTATATGAGTCATGCTATTAAATAGTGTTTTTACAAATTTAAATGGTTGTGAAATGACAATACATGTTAAATCAATCAAAGACTGAGCTGTAATATACACAAGTTGTTCAGATCAGTTGTTTATTCGTTTTAGCGCAAAGAAATCACACATAGGACTTACGAACTTTAGTTCACTGCCGTAGGAATATAATTTAAAGTACGAGATATGTTATCTTCTAGGTTAAGTTTTCTTAATTGTGCACTGAATATGCTCTCACTAATATTACTTCCTTTAACACTCTAAGGTTTGCTGTTAGAAAACTCAGTTAAGCTCGCCTTTGTACATATATTCTATTTGTATCTTTTTCTATAACTTTTCTGTTATAAATAAAAAAAAAAATAAGTTCTCTTGTCGTATATAAAGAAGGCATGAGAATTGACTACCGTGCTAGCTGAAAACAAATCCGAGCGATTTCAATCCTAATTCCAGAGGACCTAGACAAGTGGCATAAATGCTAATAATATAGAATAGATTAATAATGTATGGGATTGACATAAGCTAACGCCAAAAATGTCTTTAACTTATGTCAATCCCATACATTTTTTTACAAGATTCCTAAAAATGTTTTCACCGTAAGTCGGTTTTTAAGTTTAAAGTAAACGACTATATTGCCTCCAAATACTAATAAACACAATATTTTAAATTCTATTTTTCGAATACCTTCAATTGCTACGAACTCTTGGAAACTGGTATCTCTACAAGTCAATACACAACGAAAATAAGAAGAGGAATGGCAGATCTGAAGCATTTCTATACAAAAGTAGTAGCTTGCAGAGAAAATATAATTGAGAACAGCGAGGCAATTAGTATTGTTACAGCCCTAGTATTGTGGAGTCGTATTTGTAAGAATAACCTAACAATTCTTTTGTGTTAAACTCTATTTAAAATACGACTCGGATAATTGTGAAAATATATTGTACTTTGGAGCTTTATGATTACATTTATATGGTCTACTGCTTCAAATGATCGCTTCTTTACTGTCGGTGTACAAAGCGTCGGGACATGTAACATACAAGTATTAATACAATTATAAAATTTACAATACGTGGTTAGATGGCAGAGGCAAGGTGATCTTAACCACCATCGTCAATTATTATTGACGGTACATGTTACCGTCAATATAATATTCGGCTTATTCCACAAATTCTCCTGTATTTCCCGCCTATGGAGGAAAATTGGAATCCAATCGCATAAGTCTAAAAATTCCACTTAGAGATCCCCATAAGATGGAATTAAAAATATATTCTATTCCACTTATCCCCTTGCAAACCACATTTAGGGAGGGAAATGGATTAAATAAAATAAAGAGTCCAGAATTCACTCGAAAAACCTCTTCTAGGTAATAAACAGATAACCTGAAGAGTTTTACTGGCCTTAAATAGTAGCATACTTTCTAACTTTATCTGGACATTACTGACTGACGGTGAAGGCATTAAACTATCTGATGCATTTTATTTTTGTTTTCTTTTTTAATATTTACAAAGCATTAACGAAACCCAAACCACGTCATTCAAACCTCCGACAAAATAATTTTACATACAAAGGACCGTCCCTTTCATGTACCGACTCGTGAAATACCCACAAAATATACCGAAAAAGAATTATGAAACTACAAAAGTAAATATCGCAATGTAACGGACATATTTTAGACAACGTATCTAAAGGTTTGCCTCAGGCTTTCGTCCCAAAATTTTCCATTAAACTTTGTTATCGACGTTAGTGATTTAATTCGATGCGAACATTATATTAAATATTCACTAGTTATTCAGCAAGTTTGCTTACACTTCCAGATTTATTAATTCGAATAGCAGTGATCAATAAACGTATCACGTTCACGATGCAGATACTTTAGTTATTAGCTCACTAAATGCAGTGTTTTCGCATGGGAAATATTGTTTAATCTGTATAATTTGCATTATATAAATTAAAACCATACAGCTTGGCATGTGGGTACTAATGTTTTATATTATTACTAATCATTTAAATGTATTAACGCATAAACCATCCAGGAGTAATTCTAATGATACATCGAAATATTATCAAAATCCATGAAAACGATCTGTGACTTAAACTACTATTTCAGATAGATAGTTCTGATTAATTCTTGTCATTGAAATGAATATAGACATCGACAGCGTCGTACGATGCCATTGGTCTTATAAAATTCTTTAATATTGCTCAGCTTATCACAACGTTCTAAGTTAACAAAGAAATTACTTTATACCAAAGCAGAAGTTCTCGGAACTCAACCGAGTGAAGTTAAATAAAATCTGAGTTGTTTTCATCTCAACTTGGATTACTTACAGCGAAGTAAACAATGTCAGTAACAGAATTACATCATACTAAATAAAGGCTTTGATCTTAAAATAAATATTTATATTGTTTTAAGAAACGATAGTTAGAAATACGATCAATAGTGTAATAGATTTGAGTGAGAGAATGACTAGAAAATATCAAAAGTTTAAATATGGAACCCTACATTTCTTTCCATGGGTGTCTTATGAGACGACTAATGGGAGCAGCGGTACCTGCGTAACTATGGCTTACACATTCAATAGGCGTATGTCCTGTAGTGGACAACTTTAGGCGATGATGTCTAGGCTTATGATAATGATCTGGTGATTGTGAAGACACTCGGCTATCTTATCACAAGACGCTGCTGCCTGCCCTGCATTAATTTTTTTTTTTTGAGAAGTCGTCACTCACAACGTCTAATTTTATTACAATAATACAAGTTCATAGCGATTGATATTGTTACGTGTTAGGATGGGGTTCGAGGTAAAATGCCAGTTACGCGATGATCAGTTTATTTAAGACTCACACAATACTCTGACAGTACCAAAATCAAGCAATAAACACTTATACTGCACTATAACGCTTCGTATATCGCTCTTCTTAAACTTCCGTATCGCTTAGATGTTCGCTCGAGATCGCTGTATTCACAACTGAACGAAGTGCCGACGTTCGAATCCTTTTTATAGTCCTTCAATAGATTTCTAGAACCTTCCAGTTATTACTACAAAGATGCCGACAATTCTCGAAGGTATGCCTACCGCCGATGATCTATTGTTATACGTGTAGGTAGGTACATGCAAACGTTCTAGTGTAGGTATTCATCGTATAAGTGTAGGTAGGTACTTGCGAATGTTCTAGAGAGTAGGTATTCGTCGTACACGAGTAGGTAGGTACTTGCGAACGTTCTAGAATAGGTAAACGTCGTAACATTGCCCCCCTCTTAATCATGCTCGTCCCGAGCAGCGTTAGAACCGTGATAGGGTGCTAGTCGATCGATGTGGACGATCTTCGGCTTCTTTCTATCGCCCTGTCTTATGCGATAGGTCACGTCATTGATCCTTGCGATCACTTTATAGGGACCCTCCCAGCGGGCCTGTAGCTTCGGTGACTTGCCGATTTTCCTGAGAGGATTATGTAACCACACGAGCGTACCTTCCTCGAAGCCATGATTACTTGCTTTCCTGTCATAGCGAGTTTTCATCTTCTCATTAGCCTTGAGGTTGTTATCTCGCACTAGATCATGTGTCTTATCCAGCTGTGCCTGCAAGTTTGCGACGTATTCTACTGTCGGCTTTGGCGTATCAGGAGGTGTTCCGGTAATCAAGTCTACTGGTAGGCGTATCTCTCTTCCGAAGTTGACTTTGGCCGGCGTAAATCCCGTAGTGTCATGAACCGCGGACCGATATGATAACAGGAAGAGTGGAATATAACGGTCCCAGTCTCGTTGATGTTCTTCGACAACCTTGGCCAGATGGTTTTCTAAAGTCTGGTTGAACCGTTCTACCATGCCGTCAGACTGCGGGTGCGCTGGTATTGTCCGTGTTTTATGTATGCCGAGTAAATTACACATCTCTTGAAATAAGGCTGACTCGAAATTTCTTCCCTGGTCACTATGCAGTTCCAACGGCACACCAAATCGACACACTACTTCCTGGATCAACTTTTTAGCCACGGTCTGAGCCTCTTGGTTTGGTGTCGCAAACACTTCAGGCCATTTGGTGAAGTAATCTTGGACTACTACTATATAGCGGTTGCCGTCTTCTGTCACGGGAAATGGTCCAGCTACGTCAATGGCAATCCTCTCCCATGGGGCCCCGACACTGTACAGCTGAAGCTTGCCTCTTGATCTAGTACGAGGTCCTTTTACCGAAGCACACGTAGAACACTTTCTGCACCACTCCTCGATGTCTTCCCGACAGCGTACCCAGTAGAAGCGTTCTCTCACCTTCACCAAAGTTTTCTTCACACCAAGATGCCCGATGCACCATCATGCACGAAGCGCAGAACAGGTGCAACTTTGTCTCTTGGGATCACCATCTGTAGAACTTGCTCCTTGCCGTTAGGTGATTCCCACTTTCTATATAGCACGTCTTGTTCCAAAGTCAGACTGTCCCACTGAGCCCAGTAGGCCTTCGTGATTGGGCTTGCGGCTGATACGTCCTGCCATTTTGGTTTTCGACCCTGAGCCTTCCAGTCCACTATTAATTTAAGATCTCTGTCCTCTTTCTGTGCCTTACTGACTTCGTGTTTGTCCCAGGATTCGTCGGTTCCCTGAGTCCTAACAATTTTCACTACCTCCTTGGACTCTTGCTTCAGACAATGTTTGCAATCCTGGGAGCATGGACGTCGCGATAAGGCATCAGCGTTGGAGTGAATCCTTCCACTGCGGTGTTCTATTACAAAGTTGCACTCTTGTAGTTGTTCAATCCATCTCGCGACTTGGCCTTCAGGATTCTTAAACTGGAGTAACCACTTCAGTGCCGCATGGTCTGTTCGTAGTGTGAACTCTCTTCCCAGCAAGTATTTATTAAAGTGTTGTAAGGTCTTCACAACTGCTAGTAATTCACGCCGAGTTACACAGTAGTTTCTCTCAGGCTTCGATAAAGACTTGCTGAAGTAGGCGATGACCACTTGCTGTCCATTTTGCTCCTGAGATAACACACCTCCGATTCCAGTATTACTGGCGTCTGTGTCCACAATAAATCTGCCTTCTCTATTAGGGTAGCACAGGACTGGAGCTGAACACAGCAACTCTTTGAGTCGTGTAAATGCACGTTGACAATCCGAGTCCCAAACGAAGTTCCTCTTCTCTTCTGTCAAGTGGTGTAATGGCTTGGCTACTTCAGAGAAGTTCTTCACAAAACGCCGGTAGTAAGCACTGAGGCCCAGGAAAGCTCTTACTTCGGTTTTAGTTTTTGGTACAGGCCACTCTTGCACCGCTTTTATTTTGTCTGGGTCCGTTTGAACACCTCTATCCGAAATAATATGGCCTAAGAACGAAACTTCTTTCTTGAAAAAGGCGCACTTCTTCGGGTTAAGTTTCAAATTTGATTCACGAAATCTCTTAAAAACTTTCTCAAGATTCCTGCGATGTTCCGTGAAACTGCGTCCCATAACTATTACGTCATCTAAGTACACCAGACAGGCATCTCCCAAAAGACCTACTAGTACGCGTTCCATAAGCCTTTCAAACGTAGCTGGTGCATTACACAATCCAAATGGCATTACCCGGAACTGCCACAGGCCTTTTCCAGTACCGGTGGTAAATGCAGTCTTCTCCTTATCTTCTGGCCGGAGTTCCACTTGCCAGTAGCCACTTTTCAGATCTACCGTAGAGAACCACTTCATGCCTCCAAGCATGTCCAAAGTGTCGTCAATACGGGGCAAAGGATAGCTGTCTTTCTTGGTCACGTTATTCAGCATCCTGTAGTCTACACAAAACCTGGTACTACCATCTTTCTTCTTCACGAGTACCACCGGTGAAGACCATGGGCTGGATGATGGCTCTATGATCTTGGTTCGTGCCATATTCCCAATCAGCTCAGCTACTTCTTGTTCTTTTGCTAGTGGCACTCGTCTAGGTCTTTGTTTGATAGGCTGTGTAGCACCTGTGTCGATCGGATGTTTCACTAACCCCGTTCTTCCAAGGTCGTTTTCTTCTTTGGTGAAAATGTTCCTTGTAGTCCAATAGCAGCTTCTCTGCTTCCCGATATTCGTTGGGTGACAAACTTTTCTTCGTGGTCTCTAATAACGGGCCCATATGGGTTGCGGAAAAGGCAGTCTGAACGTTCGCTTGGATCTTCCTCAGACTGCTCACAGCCTCACATCGTCCCACGATCACGTTCTTCCGTAACAACATCGCCGAATTGCTAAGGTTGGCAATTTTAACTTTTGCTCCACTTCTAGTCATGACTAAAGTTCTGGCTGTAATTCTACTGGTATGGCGCCCAGGATCTTCCACCATGACGCAACGATCAGCAGTTACACCCTCAGGAAACCTTACGTCGACTAAGGTTTCTGATCTCGGTGCCAATGTTACCGTTTTGAAGAACAGCCTTCTAGAAAGACCTCTTGGTCTGGGAAGCTTAGAACACCTTTAGCAATATCGACAACGCACTGTTGCATTCGCAGGAAGTCTAAGCCGATAATGCAGTCATCCGTTATGCTCGCCACCAAAACAGATTGATGATAAGTCTTCTCTCCTAGTTTCATTCTCACATCCGCAACTCCGAGGACGGTCACTGGCTGGCCAGTCGCTGTTTGCAATTTGCAAGATGGTCGTGCGTCTTCCCACTGAATTGTTCGCCGCAGAAGTTCTGGTCGTACGATGGTCTTCGACGCGCCCGTATCTATTGTAAAGCGAACAGGTTTACTATTTATTTCTCCAGATGTTACCAGGCTATTACCGTCACATGCCTGTGATACTTGTACTGTAGAGGCTTGGCGTAACGGATCTTGACTAGCATCAACCTGAGTAGTAGCTGACACCATTCTACTTCCTCTCTGGTCCGGACAGTTCATTCGGATATGTCCTCGCTTGCCGCATCCGTAGCACATAGGCTCGCCGCGTGGTCTAACAGCTGCAACAACTTCCCGTACATTATGCGACTTATAGTCATTTCGCACAGCCTCCACCTCAAGGGCATGTGCTAAGGCCGCTTCTAAAGTGGTATGGTGTGCCAACCGAACAGTTGCTCTGACCTCAAAGTCTCTTATGCCATCTACGAAAGCTTGCACAACTATGTGGTCCACAGAAGATGTACTGGAGGCAAAGGCTCGTCGTACCAGGCGTTCAATTTCAGCAGCCCATTGTTGAAGTCCCTCACTCGACTTCTGAGTTCGATCCTTCAGCTGAGCTCGATAAACATGCTCCAGGTGCTTATCGCCAAATCGAGCTTCCAATGCCTTCAGGAGTGCGTCTAAGTTTCGTCGGTCAGCAGGTAAGTTCTCTAGGATCAGCAGTGCATCGCCTCTAAGTGCCAAAGTAAGCGCCGTCAGTGCGTGACCATCTTCCTATCCATTTCCTTTGGCGACTACTTCGAACTGGTGTCGAAAGGCCGTCCAGGAAGACGAGCCGTCAAAGGAGGGAAGTTTGAACTTGGGACCTCCGGAAGTGACTGTCGCGGCCATAGGCGTAGTGCTTGAATAGGATAGGACCTTGGTCTTCTGCAGCTCTTTAATCATCTTGTCATGATGGTTCATGGTGGTCTGGACATCTTCGAGAATTTCATCATGTTTGCTGGTACGTTTTTTCACCACTTCAACGTCTTCTTGAAGAGAACTGATGATGGTGCTAAACCCTTCCCACTTAGAGTTCATCATTTCTTGAAGGTCCTCACGGATAGCTCCCTTAAGGTCCAGAAGAGCTTGGCGTTGGCGCTCTTCAGTTTGGCGTTGGCCCTCCTGTATAACGGCCAAAAGGGACGACATGTCAAAGCCAGAGCCCATACCCGTCGACGCCGCAGAAGTGCCCGGATCACTAAATACTGCTGCACTAGACTCTTTACTATCGGCCATAATCGATGGTTCACGAGTTTCGTCTACCGCCGCCTGTCGTCGAGTGCGTACTCCCTCGTCGCGTGGTGTGACTGGCATTCTCACTTCTGTCACCAATTGTTACGTGTTAGGATGGGGTTCGAGGTAAAATGCCAGTTACGCGATGATCAGTTTATTTAAGACTCACACAATACTCTGACAGTACCAAAATCAAGCAATAAACACTTATACTGCACTATAACGCTTCGTATATCGCTCTTCTTAAACTTCCGTATCGCTTAGATGTTCGCTCGAGATCGCTGTATTCACAACTGAACGAAGTGCCGACGTTCGAATCCTTTTTATAGTCCTTCAATAGATTTCTAGAACCTTCCAGTTATTACTACAAAGATGCCGACAATTCTCGAAAACAGAACAATGAGTGTAGGTACTTAGCTGCGACGCGTAGGTATGCCTACCGCCGATGATCTATTGTTATACGTGTAGGTAGGTACATGCGAACGTTCTAGTGTAGGTATTCATCGTATAAGTGTAGGTAGGTACTTGCGAATGTTCTAGAGAGTAGGTATTCGTCGTACACGAGTAGGTAGGTACTTGCGAACGTTCTAGAATAGGTAAACGTCGTAACAATATTGAATTTCAAATTATATAAATACAATTATATTTTTAAATTAAATTTAAGAAATTGTGAGCTAAGGCACACACAGATGTAATTAATACAGATCCCTATTTGATAGAAATCGACTTAGTATCGTTAAGTTGTTCAAGCCCTAGTTCAATATGCTGCGGATAAATTTAATCGAAAACTGTTTCAGTTGTGACAGTTATGTTTGTACTGTGGTATAATATTTTAAATCATGGTTAAAATAATTTAGAGTATATAAAATAATTAACGCCAGCTTAGTACTCTCGTACCAATAGTTTTACGATCACCGATTACCAGTTTTGAAATTATCGGCTTTACGGTGGTAGGCTATCAAAAAAAATTAAATCACATTTAACTTCATTACCCTATTTTTCGTTTATAGCTAGAATATTATAAGTTCTGTCAAAATTTGTAATATCAAAATACAATTAATCTTTATCGAGGCATAATCGACTAACAATACCTCAAACTGGAAGTAGATTTATCTAACTCAAATTTAAATATAGTCAAGTTTGCAAAACATGTTTTAATATTAATAATAAAAAAACAGCTTCAGATAATATTCTCAATAATACTAGATACTTATGAGTTTCTGTTGACGTTACTTGTCTTTTGTAAGCACAAACTCGATTGTTCGAAAACGAGTAAATCGTCAGACTCATATTAATAATAATGACTAGCGATTATGCTAGTTATCTTAAGCTAGTTGTTACGCTGGATGTCGTGGGCTTATTACTACGAGATAGATAGAGACAAAGATGATTTTCTAATACCTATATATTTATTTTGCGCGTAGGTGTGTTTCTATTCGCTAAGTACTAAGTAGTAAGTAACCACTTGATTTGATTTTTAAAGCACTGTATAATAAACATAAAACTTTGTCTATATATACTACAATAATCACTTATCATCTGATAAGCCAAACTGGTTTGCCATCCCAAAATAATAAAAAAAAAGCAAACATGCTTTGCAATTGAAAAAGACATAATAATGAAATACGTCAACAATAACTTATCGTGAAAGCCATTCACGAAACATTGCCGTTTGTTGCCCGGTTAAGTGATTCATATACAACGTTAAACGAGCTCAGCAAATAAAGCTTATAAAATTGATAAATATTAAACGACCACTTGGACGTTTTCCAAAGAAAACTTAAAGGCACTGACTACGTAGAATATTGGACTATTCTAGCAACGTATATGTACGTGCTATTTTATAATAAAATTATGTTAAATGTATACAATGAGAACAATTGATTCACAATTTACGGAGTTACAACTGTTAACATAAGTTTATTTCTTCTGTTTTGGACGCTTACATTATCGTTTTAAATTAAAGAGAAAGGTGTGAAAATACTTAAGTAAGGAAAGTGTTTTGGCTGATATAAT
Organism: Parascotia fuliginaria; assembly: GCA_963082885.1. Classification (NCBI taxonomy): domain Eukaryota; kingdom Metazoa; phylum Arthropoda; class Insecta; order Lepidoptera; family Erebidae; genus Parascotia; species Parascotia fuliginaria. The sequence continues at coordinate 11,325,351 of OY720188.1, forward strand.
GATAATGATGATGAGGGTGCATGACTTTTAATTATTTTAGACAAGCTTTTGTTCAATTTCATTGTTATTAGTCATGTCTATATCTTAGTCTAAAGAATACGCAATCTAACCAAGCGTTTATTTTAATATTTTTTTATTATACTTATTATAAGTCAAAGTCATAGTCATTCATTTGAGTTAATTGAATTAACACTTATGAACGTAAAAATGTTAGCCAATTAACCTACAGCCAGTTCGCTGACGTAGGGTATGGCCATGAAAAGAACTGGAAAAAAACTTAGGCCACCCTTTTTAATCGTCAGTTTATTACAATTTTTGTAAGTCACAATTTCAAGTAGCATGCAAAGTGACATAGGCAATACGCTTAACTCTATAGGTAACTACAAGTTTTTACGTTGTGAAGAAAAAGTAAATAGAAAGATAAATATTGTGTGCTTTACAGGCTGCCTCAATTTATATATTGCTACAAAAGGTAAAGGCATCATGTGACCTGTGATAAATGTTTCTAATAATATGTAAACTGCTTTACTAACCTAACTAAACTAAACTAACTCGAAAAATGTCAGCTGTCAATCTCAGTCGGTAGTCGTGAAAAGAAAAATGAATTAAAACATTTATATTAAAATTTTTACATCTTCACATGTTCCAACAAGGAATATTAAACCAAAGGGATTACGAGAGTTTCGACTAGCATTCAAGCAACGAGCATCACGGTAAAAAAACGTTTAAACTGGCATTCTCGCCCCTGAAATTTCCAGACCGCATTTCAGATTGTCAGACCGACTCAACTTACAAATTTTTTACCAAATTAAGTGTTAATGAAGATTTATTTCTTATATGTGTTTTGGTATTTTAAAAGGACATTAATTTAACTAGCATAAAACTAAAGTCGTGTGCACATCACATATTTAGTCTTACTGTAACATTTCTATAATGTACACAAGTAGTGATGCAAGTTAAGTATTTATATCAAAAGATACGCCTATCATACTTCTCAAAATGTCAAAAAAGGTGACTTAGAAAATATCTGGGAACATTAGCGATATTTTCATACCTTACCTACTACAGATACCAAACCGCTTGTTCGTCAACCATGTTGACTAACTCCTCCTTTTGAAAAAGGCGAGAGGAGAAAAAGCGCAAAGTCGCTTAGCCTAATCGAAGGAAGTGTTCACTGTGGCGTCAGTCTTACGTATGTACCGTGTTGGATGATTTTTAACGAGTTCGCTAATTGCAAGATTGCATAATATAACATATTCATATACTTTTCCAGATATTAGTGGCGAGTCGTAACTGCCAGCCGCCTTGGTAGCACTAATATTCGGTACTAGTGTATCTTAAACCATTTTCAAGTCAGCCTTAAGATGTGCACTACAGTAACTTGCTGTAAGTGACTTTGACGGATATTTAAAGTTGGCAACTAACTTAAAGTTAGCGCCGCTATAACAAACGTTAATTTATAGTACGTTACTGCCATGGACATAAAAAGTTTAAGATGGGGATAAAAGTTTGTTCAACTTTTTGAGCGTGAGGTAATTTTAAAGATTTCGCAATGCGGCAGTGATAAACTACATAATAGATGGTATGTTTAATTACGTGATATGATATGAGTATCTAGAAAAACTGCATATGCATTTATTTTAACAAAGTTTCTTAAGAAAAATTTTACCTTACCAGTTTTGAAAAGATGCCTGCCACACTACCCACTTGTCGCAGGAATCTTAGAAACAGACAACAAACAAGAATACATCCAAACTAGGGACATTTTTTTTATTCAATACACAAAGCTTTTGCCCGTATCGGAATAAAACGTGCGGAGCAGTTGCATGCGCTCCCATTGCATCATTCTCAATTCATCAAGAATGCTAATACTTCATTTGGTTTGTGCAACATTTTGTTGTAAACACAGCTGTTTACACCGTACGAACAAAACTCGTATTCACTTTTAATGCTCCAACAAAACATTCTACGTTACAATGTCCATAGTAGCCATCACTTAAAATGTTATACGAACAGTTTTAAAAGCTGTAAACCTTCATTACTCATGGGGAAGTTTGAACAATGAGTCGCATGTGTTTATCACGGAACTTGGGCAATAACAAACTGGTGTTGGAGCATCTGCGGCACGCTCAAAGCGATGTACACTCGGCTGAAATGCGAACAATGTGCAATTACACTTGTGACGTCAGAATTAAATTCTTCTCTTTAATTCTGACGATTTAAGTTTTGTGTTGACAGTCTCTTTTTTTATAAAATTTTAATGGAAAAGCACGCAGCAGACCTGATTGTGAATGGTACCCTAAGAACATGGCAATTTTTTCTAAGCACAAACAATACTAAGAAACGTTGTGAGCCTTGTAGGGAGAAGGAGATAAAGAAGGAAAAGAAATAGAATCAAGGGGGTAACTTGGGTCTCTGGTTTTACTTACGGCATGAAACATTAGTATAAAACCTAATAGTTTAGCGCGATATTCTATGAGAGTGTAGAACGTATGTGGGTACTTCCTTGGTCGATCGGGCCCATTCATGTTGAAACCAGCAAGCAAGTTGAAACTATCATAAAAATTCTTTTGTTTTCCCGTGTTTGATTATAATTTAATAGGTATAGAGAAGGGCTTGGTTTAGCTTAGAAGGAGTTTAATTTCAGTCGTGTAGGGTTAATCACAAATTTCTTGTAAAACGTGATGTGAGTTCAAACGTGACGTGGTGTGAAAATTATAATATCAAAGATTTAGGCAATAGTGTGACGAGTGAGTGCCTCTTACTGAATAAAAGTGTGTGCCTTCACCAATATTGGTTTTGTAATGATTCGTCTAAAGTTATTTATTGTTAAATGGCATGCCTGAACTTGCGCCCTTTTTCGTCTGAGATTACGGCATGCTTAACAATGTAACTTGGTGTATAAAAAATAAAACAGTAATTATTATTATAGTAAATTTATTATAGATTATAATTTATTATGCATATTTTATCTAGAGATGGTCGGTTTGCCATAACCTCAACGTCGCCGAGTGTCGTGTGATCGATTTCCACATGACAAATATTTTTGTTTTGAACAAATATTGTCTTTAGGAGTCTGACTAACTCAACATGTTTTATGTTGTACCTGGATGTTTTAGTAAGGCAGATTATTTTTCTTACGCAGCATCTACAGTACGGTCAAGGCCTTAAAAAACGAATCACAAACACAAGTCACCAGAAGAAGCGTTAGAATGTTTTACATACTAACTTTATGCTTATCCCTTTTCGTTCAAATAACATGCTATCAGAACTTAAAGCAGATAATGTCATTAAACTGAACTATCGTGCCGTTACCTCTTACTTTGAGCTTACTAGTCTTCATAACTTCGCTTTCCAATATCAATAAAAAGTATTTAACATAAAAATCGATTAGTGGAAACATTAGAAGGATTCATATCGTTTCCATTATAGTAATCGTAAACTTATAGTTTAACTAAGATATCGATAATCCCTCTGCTGTGTACGGAATTATCGTAATGAAATGACATGACCTCCCTCTTTCCCTTCCCCTAACCCCATTCCCAGCCGCCATAGTGGAGACCACCATACCAGCAGTTTAAGACGATGACTTTTAGTATAGTGGCCGCCACTTCTGGATTCCACTGACTGCTTACCATCAGGCGGGGTGGAGTCACTTTGGTAGGCTATAAAATAAATATAAAAAAAAAAAAAAACATCATCATCATCCCCGCTATAGGAAGCCTAATGAAACTAGACCTTTATTCCTAGACAATTTTCAGAGTGAATAAGTTTACAGCATGTCGTGTATACAAAAAAAATACCTTACTGCCACTACTATACTATATCGTCTATGGTGCATGTGTGGTGACTATGGTATACACCTTCCTTTTGTTCATCAACATTGGATGTTTTCGGGCTGATATCCCCAACTTAGATTTTTTGATACTTTACACAACTTAATATATAATTTTACTATAGGATTAAAGTACATATCCCTTTTGAAAATCGAAGTCCTTTTGAAAATCACCATGATTCCATCCATCCAACGCGTGAGAATGGAGCACTCGCAAGTTTTGTTTTTGTACTCACGAAAAAAAATGTACCTAGTTACTGCAACTACAATAAAATTTCTAAAACAACTATATCTATGTCTTTTATATATATTTTACATACTTACGCGTATTTTTCTATTTTTATCTAAAAACTTCATGAATTACTTATTTAAGCATTATTTAAACTTTTCCAAAACACTATCAAAATCGCTTTAAACAACGTTTGTGAATAACGTTCGCTTTCATTGTAATAGTAGCTATACACATCGCGAATTTCCCTTCATCCCTCCTGTGTGATCTGCGGATATCCGCATAAGCCTTCCTTTCGTAGACTATGACGTTCGGATACGAATCTATATTACCCAGCGGATTTTTGGCACAACACTACGTTGTAAAGTTTCGTGGCGTTTACTTGATTTGTGAGGTATATTTTGATGCGGTACTATGCAGAACATCCATTAAGAGATGGCCATCATGACTTAATTATACTTACTTAATATAAATAAACCCAAAATTGTGGTCTAATCGATCTCTGCACTAAATTTCATCCAAATCGGTTCAGTGGTTTAGGCGTGAAAGCGTAACTGACAGACAGACAGAGAAACAGACAGAGCTACTTTCGCATTTTAGTACTATAAGTATGGATTTTTTATAATTATCACGTTTATGACATAATGTGAACATTAATACAGTGGAAACCTGAATTAATTTACCTTTTCTGACGCATTTTCGTAACACAGTTTGCCCGCCGCTCTTGATGGCGCAAGCAAAGTATTTTGTAATAAGTGGTAAACAACAAATCTGTAGACTTCATTAATTAATTCAATATTCTTTGTTTTAAAAGCATGAAACCACAAAAACAAATTGCGATCTGTAACCAGATGTAACAATTTGACTTGGATGCCAAACTACTTTGGCACTCGTCTACAAAATAGTAACCATTAGTACAAATATTACAGATTACACGGCCAACTAACTACCTATGCTCTTAAAAGTTACTGTTTGAGAAAAAGCAGAGAAAAGATCCTATATCCTATTTTTGCATAGGAATACCCAAACTGAAAGTTCAAAACATTTTTTAAGTGAACCAAGTTCCAAGTTACAGCAACTTGTTTGGCTCATGATTAAATTTTATAAGTTATGGTCAGACCACTTGGCAGGTTTTTTTGGCAATCCCTGCTTATATAATATTTATCGGACCGATATGAAATATACATTAATCAATGTAAAAGGCCTTCGTAAACAAGTTTTATAACACAGTTGGTTTTAATGAGATTCTTCAGTCTTTTGTCACTCTCTGTGTATTAAAAATATGATCACGTTTTAAAAGAAGCTGAGTAAATAAAATAAGTACAATATATTCAAACGAATGAGTGAAATGAAGTGTATTGCAGTATATTGCACCCTTCATTCGTTACAGTTTCTTGTGACGTGTTTGCTAAAGAAAATCATAAACTTAAGTAAAAAATAATCTTACTTAGCTTTAAAATATATAATAATTTAATATTATATTTCATCAACTACACACAACGCCACCTAGACCCAAAATAAGCATATAATACTATAGCTTGTGTGATGGGTTATAGAATGCGGATATACATACTTAAATACTTTTTTAGTAAAACATACATATTTTACATAGAAACACCCAGACCAATATAAATAGACATGTTCATGCACACAAATATTTGCACTGAGCGGGAATCGAACCCGCGAACTTTGCGTGCTAGTCCGTACACAGTGCCACCGAACCACAGAGAAACAACAAAGTCAAACTAAACCATTATTATGTTATTTATTCATACACCTATATATGCTGCGTTAAAATAGCTTTTAAATCCTATCACACAACCACATAATATCTTTATGTGATTTAATTATAAAACTAATGATGTTGGCCTGCACTACGGACAAATAAATAGAACTATGTAAAAGCTTTCATTAATCGGCCAATAGGTCCGTAATTAAGTAGGAAGTAAACTTACTAAATTTATAACTGAAAAGTCACATTACTAGCCCGATTGTAAACTCAGTCACGTACATAAAGGCTCAAACATTAGAGCAACACGACTGCTGTAAAAAATATTAGTATCTAGTTTATTATGTTTCTTATGATTTTATTTTATTTTCTACTGTGTTTCTCATCACACTACCTCTCTTCTTTATAAATAAATGAACGCATCATAGGGTAAGTAGTCCCTCTACTCCACAGAACAGAAAGAAAACATTTTTCTACTCAAATTTAACCCAGAAAGTAAGATTTAGAACTGGTTCTAATAAATAGACTATTAATAAAACTACTCGTTTACAATTCCACTCTAGTAAAGACCGGACCATCGATACCGAAAACTCACCAAATAACTTTTACTATAAACTCGTATATATTTTTTCATCCAATAAAATCGGTAACGAATCACTCTATCGGGAGAACTGATTGACAGATGGCCCGTCTTCATAATTGAGATGAATGCGAATCAGCTTGTCTGCACCGATAAATCTCTACTTTAATATTTTTACTACGATATTTCAGAATATGATACTATAATTACATAGATACAGAGTATAAATAGTTAAAATTTAAAAAAGCTTTTGATTGAAATGAAATGTAGATTTATTAATGTTATAATATGAAACATATTAACTTTATATTAACCTACATACAATTATTATGTACCACATTATAATCAGAATAAGGTATATCAGTGCCAATAACTAAAAGTAGGTTTTCATACGACAAGATGCAGCTAGGTTTATCAATATGTGAAACAAAGAAGTAATTGCTACAAATCTAGTAAAGGAATCGAGAATAGGTACGTACATAATGAAAATCGTTACACATACAGCTGCAAAACCACAACTTCTTAAACATTAACCCAAAATATTACAACTAGAATTTGAATATCTATACCGCAACAATTGAGACACAATACAACAAATAACAGCCAAAGTTTTAAATATCAAATGAACACCTCAGAGTGCGAACTCATCGAAACTTAACCTAAGTACTACATCTTATCTGCAAATCGTTGAGAACTAAACTCGTGTTCGTACTCAACATCTATTCACAAGTTTCTACACTAGAAGATTATCAATTGTTATGAACAATAATCAAAAGGCACAGACGCAACTCGTATCGATAATGTTTTAGTGATATTTAATCATTGTTTGCTGAATATGACAGATTTTAGTTCAGATACACATACTTTTTAAATTAAAAGCCTGCTTTAATTTATTGTTTCAATCTTTATCTGTTAGGATTGGTCAAACTGCATCTAATGTATTTTTTTATCATGACTCGATTGTGATCAAGTGGGTGACCGAAAACTGATATCGTCGCCGTGGCAGGCCAAAGAAGCGCTAACGGAATGACCTAGATGGCTGTGTGGAGAACTAAAACTAAATATTAATAAAACATTTAAAAGTTTTACACATAGCTTAGTTTAGCTGGTGAAACGTTAGTCTAATACACTACTGCCAACCTCTTTTTGGATAACAACATACCGGTGCATGTAAGGTATACATAAATATCTGAACAAATAAATATTAAGTTTGTACACAAGTACAATAATATTTATTTACTAACAATATTTCTTTATAAAATACATAACAACTTCAAACTTTTCACAACCATTCAAAGTTTAAAACGTTTTCAAAAACACAATAGAATATAATATATCCAAACATATCACCCGTATCACATAACCCAATTCGCTAAAAGCATCCAATGTTAGAGTTGTTCACAAATATCATTGAGCTACTTCCACTGAATGTTTCTAGTATTTGAACCAACTTTGAATTGCCGTAGTGTAATGACTGTCAAGATATATAGCGGAGAACTTTAGGAGATTGCGAGCAAATCGTTACCTATATTGCCTAGATAGAAGGTATTATTTTAGAGTAGCTACCGTTTGATAACGATTCTTGGAGTGATTTGTGGGAATCACGCTTAATAATGAGTAAGGTGAACTACGATTCGTATAGAATGGAAAATAGATAGACGTTTAAATTTGATTCTTGTATGTGATGTTAAGTGATTAAAAATAGCTTTCTTTGTACTAGTAGGTGATGGATAAGTTTAACAACGATCGATTGTTTCAAAAAATGTTTTTTTAACAACTTGGGTGGCAACCAAGCATACTCTGAAAATAACACTAACTTATTGGAGGAGTGAAGATAATAAGGGAGGATGAGTAAAAATAAGACGACCGTGAGTGTAACTGGCCCTTTGGCGTTCTCATAAATACTAAACTGAAATCTTGCTATTAAATAAAGTTCAAGAACCTACCAGTTAAACAACATTATGCAATAGGTATTCATGCATGCCATTGTATGGCATAGAATGCTGGTAGTAGAAAGTTGGCATCCTCTATCGGCAATAATTCACAGAAATGCAATCTCAAGACAAATCTGCAGTAAATCCTGAGTGTCTAACTGTACCTCACATAAGACTTCACCTATTGTTATACTGCAGGTGTTTGGTATAAGTAAATTTCAGGAACAAGTCGCAAACTTAATGTATCTAACCTAATGTATTGAATTGAATAAGTTTTATTATAATAACTTAGTGGAGAAAGACTTGTACTATATTCAAGACTGAAGGCCGGCACGTAATTTTTACACAAATTAAAATCACAATTTTTCAACATAAAAGTCTGGTAAGACTAATAAAACACTTACTACAATACCAGCCACAGTGACTCCTTTAAAATTAATATTTCATAAAACACTTAATAAAATTAACAACTTCACAAATTTACTGTCGATACACTTCTGGTGGTTTAAAGCCTTCATAATTAAACTTCTAGTTCATAAAAACGTACACAAATTTAAATTAAAATACTGGTGGCCTCGAATCGAGAAAATGAAAACAAAATTGTAGTTACAAAAAATCGACAGACTCGGTTACCCTGATAGCATATGGCTATGAAAATTTAATATATCATGTTCCATGTTGCATTTAAATGGACTCCGCTATTGGAAGTGAAGCGAAAAATAAATAATTTACGGGTTTATTTGGAATATAACAACGTAACTGAAGTAGAGGTACTAATTGCCAACCGATATACGCCATTCATTTAATTTTATGCGCAAATATTATATGAATTCTGTGTCCTTGTTTATGAATAGGAAATGGGATTTAACGAATTTATTGCTTTTATTAATAGACTTGAAACTATACAAAAATTGTAAAAATCTGGACTGAGGCAAACCACTGAAAACTATTTTTAATTATGTTTTTCATTCTTTTGAAGTCCATGAACGACAGCTAAAAGGTAACTTTGGTGTCTTATCCTGTGACAATAAAAAAACAAGAAATCGTTTCCTACATCATAACTTTTTAACTTTTTTAAGATTCAAATAGTCATTTAAAGAACTATTTCGACTGAACGGCTAGATATAGGTAATTATATAGGTCATCGCCAAAGACTTGCACTTTGGGCGGTCCCGCTTTTATTCATCTATTGGGCACTGATTGCTCCATAAAAAAATCATAATATTTTATCAAAATGGTATAATTATGTCAAAAGCACAAGTATAATAGATGATTTAAAACAATTTTGGATTGCTGCAAACTATTTTACTTCTTCGAGTTCATTGTGTACAATATTGTACTAGTAAAAGATATAACATTTTCTTTGTTTAATTCTAAATGAATGGTTTCTGACATGACATTATACGCTGGCCACTCATTAAAAAGTTACCCACATTACACACTCCCATGAAACTGGAAAATTGCCAAATTTGCATTGTAACAGCTTTTTCTTGCACAAACATCGTAAAATTATTCAAATTTTTTTGTATGTAAGGACGATAATAAGCTTTTTTTAATTGCTAGGGTGAAAGGAGTGTAATTGATGTTCATTTAACTTTACATAAGCATAATTTAGTATAGATCTAGTTTCATTTGTTCAACATAGGTTTAATAATGTGATTTGAATTTACCTACATAAATTCTCTACGTTACGTCTCGCTAAGTTAAGCTTTTTTTTTCAAGGCTTCATTGACCATATGAGGTATTTGATGTTAATTATAGCTTCATACAAAAAGAAAACAAGAGTACCCATTGACAGACTGATAGATGGACAACAAAGTGACCATATTGTTCCAATTTTACTCTCTCCAGACCATTATTTTAAACGTTTAGTATGTTAACTAATACATATTTATTTATTCACAGGTACGTTCTAACCACAGGGACAACATGTTTGAGGTATTTGGTATGGTTTCATGATTGCTCGACACTTAATAATAAACCACCAGAAAAGTCTTGAATCGTGGCATACCTACACTAGCTGACCTACACTGGTGTGTCTTGCAGCACAAATGAAGACTTAATCTGGCGTAGTGCTTATAAGTGTGCGGCAATAAGCTAAGTTATAAACAGTAAAACACGGAATTTATGTAGATACAGTTGTGTGCCTTTCATTGCAATGAACCTTTACATAATATAGAGTTAAAAGACGAAATACGTTTCTACGTCAATTTTCATATTTGCACAAATAACTTAATGTTCATTAATGATATTTTTTACTAGTGACCTGTTACCTACGAGGATTCGATACAATTGTTGAATGTACTTTCTTTCATAATTCATCACAACATAACAACTTTTTCTGGAAGGGCCGGGAGCACACGTTTTATTAGCTATGTCTTTATTTATTTATTGTAAAAAGTCTACTCCCCTTGGCTCCACTTATTCTGTCGTCTGTGTTTTTATCAGTCGCAACATCACGTAAGAACAAAATTCAAAAATTTTATTGAATGTATGGAATGTTTCGAAGCCAGCTTTTTAGCATGTTTCAATAGTGGTTGATGACAGTACACATTACCATGAGCCTCGCAGCTCTATTTGTAACATCATACTGAAATTAATTAGGTAATAAAACAACAAATAGGTTTTAAATGAATTAATAAAATTTAATGCTAATTCTTTCATTTTCTAGTAAACATAATGTGTAAACAGGCTTGTAGACACAACTATATTTATACCTATATACCGTTATAAAAGGCTCCGGGATTTGCCTTTAATAAAAATTTTACGTCGACACGAAGCTGTTATGAAGTTACAAATTAATTTAGGACGGTTTTGGAAACTCAATTTTCAGTTTATTTTATCCGCCAATATTTACAGAATATCAATTATCTGGTAAGCCTTCAGCCCGTAAGCTGGACACCATCAATCTCACTGTTGTAGATGTCTTCAATTTATATTTTAGGACAAACATTTAGGCATATATCTGTTTATTTTATAACAATAACATACCAAGTTGTGATGTATACTACAGAGCATAGGCTTCTTGCAAATTTCATCGGTCCTGAGCCTCTCTCGTCCGTTGGTTATCCTCCAAGTTTATCAGATCGTCAGTTAACCTTGTGTGTAGCTTGATTATTGACGATAAATAAATAACGAAATACTAACTTACAATTAACAAACATAAATCATAAGCCAATAAATAATAACTTTCGTTAGCAGGCAGGACACATTGACTTCCATTCTGTATTATGAGTAAACGGTTAATTTTTGTAAAGAAACAAGAAATTTATCTTTCATAATTAAGAACAGCCCCGTATTTTTATATTTTTTTTCTTTAATTAAGAAGGTACATAAGTCCAATTACATCAATTAAAGAACATAATTATAATAATAACAAATACATTACATTTTACAGCGAAAAAGAAAGTATAAGAGTGACACTTTATAACATAAAACAAAATATAAAATAATTCAAAATAACAAATTCATCTTTCTCACAAAACCTCAAACATTCCAACAATATATCAGGCCATCCATCCGCAAATAAATCACAGTCAGGATTGGCGCGCAGAAGAGTGTTGAATCGAGAGAGAGCGTGGAACAGATGCATTAGCGCGTGCCACAGTGCGACACGGTGGCAAGGCAAAGAATACGTGTCTACGGCTGCGAAGTTAGTTGTCTGGGGTAAACAGTCGACCAATCGATACAACACATCATGCGGGTCCGGTGCATCTAATTTCCCCTTGAGGAATTTATATTTTGCAACGAGTTGACAGGCGTCTCGTCTGAACTCTAACGAGTTGTATCGTAGCCAATTGAAAAGAAATTTTGTGGGATACATGTACGGAAAGTATCGTTAGATACGTTTGTACAGGTACCTAAGAAAGGCTTTTGGACCTTTTCGAGCAGCAGAGTATATGTGCTCTCGTGCGGATTCCACACACACATAGCGCTTTCTAATTTTCTGCAAACCTAGGCTCCAAAAATAAGTTTTAACACCTGATATGTTAGTTTATTATATATATTTGTAACTATTTAAATATCTATGATGTTTACAACGTAATTTCTGCAACGAAACAAGCGTGATGCTTCGATAATCATAGAGGCGATCCTTTGAATGCAAATGTGACAGGAACGGCTGAATGACAAACTTGGACATTAATGCGATGCGATCTAGTGTGCGGTGGACAAGCAATTTATCACTGGATACACAAGCCAATATACTGCTAGATACCAATTCCTGTAGTTTAGAGATATGTTTGTTTGTAATAACGATCCATTGTAAGTACATGAATTATTGAATGTAATGAGTGTTATGTCAAAAAATGTTTGCGAAAGGCTTTTGCCTACCAGAAAATATTTTTTGACTAAAATAATAATTTTAAAAAATACAAAACAAAAAACCACTGACCAAATAATTCAGTTTGCTATCAAATTTAATTAAACCTTTACTAGGTAAACACGAACGTAATAACCGTGACGGATAATTTAATTTGACCGAACGTTCATGTCAAAATCAGGTCGTCAACTACATATATTGACATTTACTTAAATCTAGGATTTAGTTTATAGTTCATATGCGTATAGTCATTAGTAGTCATTAATATTTTTCTTTTGGCTTTGGTTGTAACCTCCGGTCTAGAATATGCCAGGGGCATTGCCAACAAAGCTTACGAGTTCATTGAGCGGCGGTCATTTTTTACCATCAAATGGATTAGTTGTTGGTTTACTAGGTACTAGCTGTCTGCAGCGCGGTTTCATCCGCGTCTTTAGTTACTGCTCTACCTCCGTCGCCACTAGCGTGATGTGACATAGCTTATAGCCTTCCTAAGAACAGGACTATCATACAGAAAAAAGTATTATTCACATCCTACTGGTAGTTCCAGAGATTAGCGCATTCAAACAAACAAACTCTTCCGCTTTATATGTAATAGAATATATTTGGCATTATATCCGTTTTGACACACTAGGCATTCTGACACTTGCGTCAACAAACCCCGGAGCCGTTGCTATGACGGATAATAAAAGCTTTCTATCTACCACCTACTCTAAACCTAATCTAGACATTTACCTTTAATTTTGTTTTCATCAAACTACTTGAAACACATCTAGCCGTGGAGCCTTCATCTGTCAGTTCCAACCACCTTGTTCATTTGATACTATAGTCAGAAGTTGTCCTACTTTCCGACTAAGGGAATACTTGGGTGTTACCTAGCCAAGACTTGGCTTACCACTAAGATGTTTACGGTCTCTGTGTTTTGTATTCGAGAAATTAGTTTGGTCTGCGGTTAATGGTACGCGTGTTGGGAAAGTTGATAAATTTGGGTAATTCGAATCTATTTTGTTGTTGTGTATGTAAGCGCGTGACAAAATTTATCTTTTATGTACGAGCAGCTTTAATTTTTAGGCTTCAAGTTGGCATTACGTATATGAAAAGGAATAATATCTAAAAGAAATGTCTGATAGAGATTTGCGTCAACCTATCTGCTACAATGTCCCCAATATCTTACATGGAAGTCTTGAAAGTGTAAAAACAGTAAAGAATGGCCTACAAAGATTACAAACGAATTAACTTTAGACGCGTAGGTATCAATGGCTTTGTTTACACTTACATGGTAGTCGCAGCTTTCTAGCCTATTTTACTTAAAGGTTACTATTACTGTTAGTTTATATTATCTCACTGCTGAGCAGAGGCTATCCCCGTGATCTCTATACTCCTCGATCTATACAGCCTTGGCCAGTGTAGATTATTATACCTATCCGTTTCTTCCAACCCATCCTACCATCTTCTTCTTGGTCCGCTCTGACGTCAATTAGCTGCCTTAGGTCATATAATCACATAAACTAGTTAAAATTTTAATAAGATTATCAACGTAATGGGATACATTACGTTGATATTATATTATATTGATATTATAAACATATCTCCGAAAACACCGTAAATTGCTATAACTCATGAAGTAATCTCATCCTAAAAAAAATCGTCTGAAATTGATACTTCACAAAATTAATTTTTAATTAATGGGACAGTTGAGTGCTCATTAAAATTGAAGATCAATAATTATTAAAAAATAACGATGATGATATCATAATTAAAAAAGTATATAACAGTGGGTTTAATTATTATTTTTAAAGTTCATTAAAGACCGCGGGAGGGCGCCGTTCTGTTTAATTAAATAGAACCGAAGCCACACGGTTTTGGTTTCACTTTTGACTATAATAATCTGATGTAGGTATGTGTGTATTGTGTTACACATACATGTAAGCTTATATTTTATAGGGTATTAAAGCCATAGTACATAGGTATATTCATCTTTTTCTGTAGAGAAACTCTGTGATGTGGGAACCAGACAATATGAAAACTACTATCAGTTTTTATTGTAACAATATGATATTTTTGGAGAAAATTTCAAACATAGTAGGGACTAGGCACATAGGCCTCTTACAAAAAAAAAGTCTTTGCCTTAAACACTACACTTGGCAGATGTGTAGTCCCTTTTTAGTTGCCTCTTACGACTTCGACAATTGCGAAAAGGAATAGGATGGTTCTTTAATTTAGACAAACAAATCGGGTAACGGTAACAAACCGGGGTCTCAGCACGGCTCTTGTGTCCACTGCACATGCGCCACAAAAGCAATAAAACAATTAGACGTCTTCACTTAAAATTACGAATGAGTTCAGCAGAATAAATAAACGCAGAAATGAATTGTTGATATTCGAAAATCAAAATGAATTATTATTTTTATAATAAAAGTAACTGCAGACACATAAGGATATAAAAAAATTGCGCTTTGATATTACATATTACCATGTTAATATTAACTGATACTCGCGATGCCGCCGGCACATGTCCCACAAATGAGACTGGCATATTTTTTACCTTTATTATTTTTTTATTTTTTTTCAACTTTATACATACATAATGTAATGGCGGACTTAATGCCTGAGGCATTCTCTACCAGTCTACCATAGGGTGATGCAGAAATATTTCGAAGCAGGTGCACAAATAAATAAATTTAGAGTTGAGTAAAAAGTACATTATTTACATAATATATAAATATATACTACACATAACTACATAATAATATATATACCTACATATATAAATATATACATTAAATATATAATAATACACACAATTTATATACATATTAATAAAATTAACATACAATTATATAGAGGAGATGTGACAATACCAGAGCTGTGACGAAACTGCCATTTTAGTTGCTCAGAAGCAAGTTCCGAACTTTTATTTTAAATGCATGACGGTTTGTGGACGTCCTGATTTCAAGAGGGAGGGCGTTCCAAAGAAGAATGGATTGAATAGGGAAAGAGGAGTGAATAAAGTTAGACGTGTGTGAAGGACATAAAAGGAGGAGATTATTGGCAGAACGAAGGTTTCGTTCATGAACAGAGTTAAGATACTGAAAGTAAGGCGTTAAGTAGGGAGGAGGAGTAGGCGAAGTCAGGATGGAATAAAGGGTAGTGAGAGCACGCAATCTACGGCGTTGGACAATAGGTAGCCATTTTAGTTGAGGACGATAAGTAGATACATGATCATACTTACGAAGATTAAAAACGAATCGAATGCAGTTATTAAGAAGACGGTCAAATTTGTTGAGAAGATCTGCATTCAGGTCAAAATAACACACATCACCATAGTCGACTTGTGGAAAGATCAAAGACTGCACAAGCATTACCTTAGTTCTATAAGGAAGGAAATTTTTGAGTTCGTATAGAGCGCGCAGGGTACCGGTAACTTTTTGGCTTACATGCGATACTTGAGCTTGCCAACTCAGGGTAGAATGTACAAGCCAAGGTTCTTTACAGTTGAGCACAGGGTAATGACCATCAAAAACAATGGGTGGAAGATTTACAGTGTTCAACCTACTCATGAGCCGTTGGCTACCCAATATGATAGCTTGGCACTTATTCGGGTTAACCGCGAGACCAAACCTTGCGGACCAGCTTTTTATGTATTCAAGGTCTCGGTTGATCATGTCAATTGCTGATGAAACACACTCTACACTGGCCTGGGAATATATCTGCAAGTCATCAGCATAAAGATGATACGCACACTGAAGATTTTTAGTAATAAGATCAATGAAAATTTAAAACAATAAAGGAGAAAGAATGCCGCCTTGAGGAACGCCAGAGTCAACGTGACACCACTTCGACGTTAATTAATCAAGTCGGACAGACTGCTGGCGTTCTCGAAGATGACTTGAGAACCATTCCAGTGCTTCGGATGAGACCATGTGATAAGCTAGGATGGCTAAAAGGATGTCGTGACTGACAGTGTCAAAGGCGTTTGAAAAATCAACCAAAGCCAACACTTTGACTTTGGTGTCTTCCATTCCCTCTCTAACATCGCCAGTCACTTTCAGGAGTGCGGAAACAGTGCTGTGACTCGGCTTGAAGCCAGACTGCAACGGACTCAGTAAGTGGTGAGAATGGACATGGTGAATCAGTTGTTTGTGTACACAGGCTTTGAGCATTTTGGACAGGAATAGGAGAATAGATATGGGTCGGAAATGGATGGGAAAAGAAGGATTCTGTATTTTAGGCAAAGGAGTAATATAGGCTCGGAGCCAAGATGATGGGAAAATACCGGAAACAAGGGAACAGTTAATTATGTGGGTAATTGGTTCGAGGAGGTGATCGAGGATAGTGGTGATCATGCGGCAGCTGATGTTATCACTGCCTACCACATTCGATTTTATGACAAGGATTCTCTTTTTGATCTCATCCTGAGCGACGGGAGAAAAACAAAACTCTTCAATGTTGAGACGGGGTAGACCAGCTATGTCATTAACAGTACGACAATTGGTTTGGCTATTCAAAGCAGGTCGAGTAGAGAAATGTTGGTCGATATCATCCAAACCGATTGTCTTCTTACAGGGGTACTTCTTACGTTCTTCCTTACAGGGGCAGGAGTGTCATACAGTGCTAGAATATTTTTGTTGAGTAAGTTTACTTTTTCGTCCACTGTAGACGCCGCCACTAAGTTCTCCCAATTAATTTCGGAAGCGTCTTTAAGCAACTTCTCAACGTCTATACGACCAAAACATCGCATGTGCAATACTTTAGGAGAAGGTTTAGGAGGTTTAAGGACATAGGACAGGTAGATGAGGTCGTGATGGGAAAATGCAGGAGCAAGTAGTTGACCATGGGATGAAACTAGGTTGGGGATGGAGGTGAGTATCAAGTCAAGCCAGGTATCCTGCCCATTAGTGTTGTGGTGAGTGGCTTGCAGAGTTAGCACGTGAAGGCTGGTTGACCTAATAATTTCAAGGAGTTTAAGGGATCGATGGGCACAGGGAGAAAGGAGATCAGTATTAAAGTCGCCCATGTGATGTGAATATTCCGACCCTAAAGATTCCAGAATCATTTCGACTCTGGAGAAATAATCAACAGAAGGTGGACAATAGACAACCCCGAGAACAGCTTTTACTCGTTTGATATCAACCTCGAGAAAGAGATATTCCGCAGTGGTTGTTGAATCAGACGTAGAAGAAGCAAGGACTTTAAAGGAAAAGTGACTGCGAAGATAAATAGCGACGCTACCCCCTCTCCTACCGACTCGATCATTCCGTATTAGAATGAAGCCGGGGAGAGGGTAAGTGGTAGAAGGAAGATTTGGTTTTAACCAACTCTCCGAAATCTCCTCTTCTTCTTCCTCTTTGCCTCTTCCCACTTTAGGTGGGGTCGGCTCTCCCAATATTTTTGCGCCAAGTCAATCTATATTGGGTTGTCGGATCGGGTAGATTTTCCCTCTTAACGAGTCGGGCCATGCTGTTCCACCATGTCACAGGAGGACGTCCTCTTCCTTTTTTGGTTTTTCTCCGAAATCTCCGAAATTTGAAAAAGTCTCGAAAATGTCACTGTAATGACTTGGTATGCTTTGCGCATTGATATGGCACACATGGAACTCAGTTTGGGAACTGTTACCAAGTCTCTGCTGCAACTCTTCACCCAGCGTACCAGTTAGTGAAGAAAAACTGTCATCATTGGCAGATAAATATATTTCATCATCAGACTCACTCATATAAAAGAACGCTTAGTATAGGTAGGTATAAGTATATATTCATAAATTATGTGCAAATAAATATAAATATTTAAATAAATTACGACAAATATTATATAAATATTAATATAGAGTTTTAAGTATATAAAAAAAACTTACGCAGTGAAAACTTTATTAACATTTGCGTCTGCATCCGGCAGACAGAAGCCAATAGCAGTAAATAAAACGTGTTAGACACGTAAAATTTTGGGGTTGAGATATTTTTTTTAATGTGTATGTAATTACAAAAAAAAGGATATATGTATATTGATCCGCATTCTAGAATCCATATTACAAGCTATTAATATATGCTTACTTTGGGACTAGATGGCGTTGTGTGGTTGTTGTGATATTATTTATTTGCTTAATTATTGCGGTCTATTCGTGGATGGGTAACTATTGGTACGTAATTAACGTCTGCTATTGTTATGGATAGACAAAAGCCTGTTTTGGTATTATACTTTTTCTACAGATCTAATCAAGTATCCGTAATTAGAGACCTGACATATATATCAGGTCCCTAATTACGTTCCACGGTCCGGCATAGTTGTTATTTGACGTTTTAAATGAGACAACTGGAACGGCACGTCGTGACGAGGAAATGATACCGCGACAGTTCAAACGAAACTGAAACGTCGTTATACGTTGAACACAAAAGGCGTAGAGTTGTCCATTGTGTTATTTTTATTTTTTACGTTTACTCATGTTCGTTTGTATCAAATTTTAGAATCGCTAAGCAGAGTTTACGCTATGATCGAACGGGTTGGAATATGAAACCGTCAATCATCATCATCATTTCTGTCTATAAACGTCCACAGCAGATAACGCCTGTTTGACCGGTCGTAAACCTTAAATATTATAACATTCTCAAAGATAACTAGGTAACATTACAATTTTATTTCAGCGTTTATGTAACAACAAGAGTCTTAAAAAAATTACTAACCTAACAGAATAATAATATTAAAAATATAACATTTTCATCTTACAATAAGTAAACAACTGGTACAAATGTGAATAAGAACAAGCCTCAAGTCTTGTATGTAATGTCTGTCCAACAGTGAACTCTGGATCTCGGAAGTCGCTCGGGGCGTCACACACAGCCACGGAAATGAGATACCAGTTTGCTCTACGTTTGAATAAACTTCGCTCATATGATTAATTTACTTCGTACGGCTTTGTAACTGTCTTTACTGAATTTATTTTTAAATGTAGAATAATATTGTTTTAAATAAATTATTTTCAAATAAAACATCATCTGTGTACATTTTATGTTTTTGTTGATGTTTTATTTTTCATAAGCGCTAATCCATTTGCCATAAAAAATTTAAGGGACCTCGTATGAAGCTACCTTGTAAATAAGGAATCATTAAAACCATTCGTAATTGGCGGAGAAATCGCGTAACTAAAATACAAAAACATACTACCCGATTGACAACGTACTCCTTTTTGACGTCCGTTAAAAATTTAGGATCTTTAGCTTAGAATAGATACCTAACTTAGCATTATCCTCCATATCATTATTTTTTCGAATGGTAGACATACAAACCTGTTAATCACACGGATGATTTTTAAACGATATCGAGTCCCGTGTAACAGCATGTTACAAACGCCCGGCCTAATGATAATAAAATCTCGACAGCAAATTTCAGAGCTTAAATCTTCATGGCAATTCTTACACAACAGCCCTGAACCATAAATGTAGTAGTTATAATAAGTGCAATTATAAATTGGTAAGGTAGGTAACTAAGTATGCACAGTAACAGGGCCTATGCAAGTATGAGAGCAATACACGAAGCAACACTACATGTGGGTCGAAAACTCTCGACGAGAGTTAGCTCACACCATTTGCATAGTATTACTTATCCACAATTTTACATGACAAAGATACTTAGGCTTACTAAGATCGCTTTTACGGCTTCAATTTAATCTTGCCGTGAGCTTTCATAGTACTCGTCATTCTGTTTCTAGGATTTTCTTTATCTATTATGGTTACAGGCATATTTAGTAATACGGCTTAATAGCGAAAATCTTTTATATAATCCCACTGATGCTTCTCATACAAAGAATAAGGCATGAGCATTAATTGCTACTTGTTTAGCGGATTAATCATTTCTGACTTTTTTAGTCCAGGTTTCCTCATAATGTTATCCTTCACCATAAGCCACTGAATTTAAAAGGCACACAGGTGGTACTTGCTCAGTTTCAAACCCACGACCTCGTGTATACAAAGCAGGTGTAATACTCACTTGGCCCACACAATGTATGTATGTGTTTCAACGTAATATTCAGTTATGACATATTTATGCAAAGTCTAACAAATTGCTATAATATTAAACTTTTTGTGTCGACATAAAAGTCATATGTATTCGGCTTTTTGTCTGTACGATGAGTAATGAAATTGTTTCAATGCTATTGTTCTATTTCATGTGAAAATGACACTTTAACGTTTGTAAATTGTATTATTTCAAGTCTTTTAATAAGTAATTATTTTAAGTCTTGTTGAAGTGAAACTTCTAATGCGACTTCCAACAAGGTTGCGTTAAACGTTTAACGCTACCATAGAGGAGGTATGAAAGCATTGTTGCGTAGCAACGAGTAGCGTCCAATATTCCAACGCAAGAAGGAGAGACAAATAAAGATACACAAAGGTAGAAAGTAGGAGAGAAAAAGAGAATTGTGAATTGTAAGCAATGTCAATAAAGTTTGTTAAAACAATATAAGTTCACTAAAAATCAATTTCTATCCCTTCTTATTTTCATTTCCACATTATGAAGTCTCACTTCTCTCCACTCTTTTTTAATAATTATTTAATTGCGAGAATTACTAGCTGATTATGTTTATATAAAAATATACCGTATACGTAGTCTAACAACAGATAATGACATGTAAAATTTTACTTTTTCTTTGTTCTAGGCAGAAAAACCTGTTTTCATTTAATTAATTCTAACATAAAGAAGGTTTTCAACCAGTTTTAAGAAATATATCCTCGTGACATAGAACTAGTTTTTCGGAATAAGGGCTAAGGTTTGAAGCGTTGAAATTAATAATGCTTAAAAAAGCACGATATTCTCGTAAATCACAGTTTGCTCTTAATTCAAGTTAAGAAGTTATTAATAATGACCTGTTTGGTTAATAATATTAATCGGCATCCAATAATTTTGTAATGGATGCGTTTGCCTAACTTTGCAACGGTTTTGTTTGAAATAGTTTTACGTTAATACCAAAAGTTTTGTTAAAGCCATTAGCAGACCTTGTCTGGGTTCAGAGGTGCGTAGTTTCAACTATTTTGTTGCTATTTGTGAATGCTATAGCGTTCAAGTTGCTAAAATAATCTGAAAATTTGTTAAGCACAGTTGTTTGTTACTAAAATTGGGGTTGTAAGTGATTTCAGTTAAAAATAAAGATTTCAGTATGTAAACATTTAGCAAATATGTTAAAGGGTTGATAGACTAATTATTTATGTCGATTTTTACAATATAACGATACGACAATATTATAACTTCGTTATTGAGTGAAAGTGCCGGGACTATTCCATACTCGTACCATTTATCTCCTACACAACCATCCTTCTTCTTCATAGTCAACAGTTTGCTTCTTAGTTGGTATTGCTTATTAGCTAGGTGTGAACAAAAAGGAAGCTCTGCATAACAAAATTAAAACTGTAATAATTTAAATTGGAACAGATCAACTGAATCTATAATCATTAAATATGACGTACTCAAACGTTCAGCCACGTTCAGCAGAGCGGGCTGTCATCAATAAGAAAAACAAAAGTTTGAGGAGACGTCAAAACACCATGAATAAATAAGAGAAGGGTAGGACGAAAGACGAACGGCCTACCCGCTGCAAAACTTAGGTAAAATATTAAACGGACCAACTTGCAGAATCTCAACAACTTTCTTTATAACTTAACGTACTTTAAAACGGTATAGAAGTATTTATTTTCAATCAATTACCTTTGCTTTAATGTTACAATAATAAAAAGTATAGGTAGTATTCTTAATCCGCCTGTCATGTTTTATGGAAAAACAACAATGTACAATACGATCATAGATATGATGTAAAATGACGGTACGATAGTTCTATACGTTGCTGCTTCATCATAAAACATGTCTAGTGGTCTACCCGTCTTCCACAACACTAATTTACTACCTATGGTTGCTATTGGATCATGACCACAACTCCTTCACGATCGGTCAAAATCAAGCCATTACCGACCTAGTTAACAATGTTTCAGTAATGCTTACAGAACACAGCCATGTCAAATAGATTAGGCTGCACAAAAGTCTGTCTATATACTGTACTAATCTATATTGTAGAATTAATTTGTAAGTAAATTAACCTATTCATCAACATACAGAAGTGTCTCGTGTAAACGAATTTTATTTCAAGACAAAAACCATTAGGTATAGGAATTCTATAAAATTAAAAATAAATTTTTATAATACATAAACATTTTTATGAATACCATACGGTAATCAAAGGTCACAAATAAACACAAAGAAGTAAAACAGCAACAATTTCCGAAAAGTCTTAAAGAATCGGAAAGTGACTTTCCATGTACATCGTTGTCGCATGAAAAATGACCTATACTTATGGAGGTGGGCCCGAATAAAAAAGTTGTTTCATACACACTTAATTATTCATAATGTTTCTCGTGATCCCCTCGCGAACTTCCTTCGGCCTTGTCATTGCATTAAGTGACAAATTATAGTCGAAAACCGAAGGAATTTTTCATGAATACTACGTTGCCCCAGCTTTTTGTGTGAATTTTTTAACAGCGCGCTTTATTTGTAACTAGCAACCCGCCCCGGTTTCGCACAGGTATTATGCTGATACTAAATATACTACAGAATGTCTTTTTAAACAACGTTCAAAGTTTTTTTGTCATTAGACAAACATGTTTTCTTTAGAGGCCGGCGGCTACCAGCCGGTATATACCGATGCAACCGCTATGTCGCTGCATTACATTAGAAACCTCTAAAATTACCAGTGTTTCTGTAGTATAATTTGCTCGTTGTATAGGTACATATAAGCCTTCCTCTTGAATCACTTTATCTATTAACACAAACCGCATAAAAATCCGTTGCGTAGTTTTAAAGATCTAAGCATACATAGGGACAGACAGCGAGAAGCGTCTTTGTTTTACACTATATAATGATGTTAAACAGTTCTCAACACTCAATGTTAAAAACTATTGAATAGACGCAGAAACGGATATGTTCGCAAGCGAAGCGCCGCGCCGGTCGTACGGAGCCGGCCGGTCGTGGGCATGCGTCGTGATCCTGCCGGACGCGATCGCATGTAGCCGCAAGCGTCCGCATTCGTTCCTGTCCGATGCGATGCTATCCGTTTGATGGAGATGGACTTTTAGAGTATTAGATTTCTTAAAGTTTGTCTTTCTTTATCATTTTTTATTTTCTTATAAGTACTAGAGATTAAGGCCAAACTCGCATGTTACTTTAATAACATATTATCAAAATAAATAACAATTAGGTACTAAATTCTTTAACTCTTTATTAAATTTCTTCTTATTAGGTATTATCCTAGTCACTGGTTTAGAATATGCAACCATTCCATCTCTTTCCGATGTCATAAAAGGCAACAAAGGAAATACCAGATATCAAGTGACAGCTTTACCTGAGAACTAAGTATCACTTTGATTGTGATCACCAAACTGCCTGCTAATAGTGGTGACTATACCAGACTCTGCAGTAAGAGTACACTTCTTTAAGCCAATACAATATAATACTGCAATAGTACACATAAATTTGCAAAAACACGGCCAATTTACCTTTTAACTAAATCTGCAGTTAGAAAACACAAAGCGCCCCCAATATAAATCATTAAACAACAGACATTTCATTGTAAACAAAAGCCATGCATACACCGTGTATTTTTAAATAAAAAAATCTGCACAACAGCTTTTTGTCGGCAAAAAGGATTTAACGTGACATAGCCGCGAGACGGTTTTATTATCATACCTATAAACATAATATAAGTGTATGTATGTTACTCATGTTGTGTTTTTATTTTATAGCTTATCCATGATATGAAAAGCAGAGACAGTATTGGAAAGTAAAAGACAACTGCGTAGGTTGTAACATTTATTTTTTTTGGAGATTATCAGACCCAGGTTGTCTATAGCGTTACTCCGATAGACTGCCTGTAACCCACCGCGTAGGTTTTCTTTTCTCTTCACAAACATGCAGCCTATAATTTTAAGTTTCTTTAGACTGTCGTATCGCAAACTTTAATCAATAGCAAAAACTAAGCTAACCACATAGTTTTTTATTTGTTTATGACAATCTCATAAGTTGGTATCAATCTCACTTCAATTTAAAAACAAATTAAAATACTTCTTATAATAATATACGCGCATAGCTTTCACTTGAATAATATAAACTGTATGTATAATCACCTAAGCAAGGCACACTTTGACACAGTTTCAACTACAATATCCGGCTGTGTGCCGAGGTACCAATACACAATAACTTTGTACTAGGCACAATCTCCGCCGGATATATCTGCCGTTCTCACTCAAAGCAATTGCCTTTAGATAATCTCAGGTATTATGATATAGTGCTTTGGTACATCATCAAGATGGCTTTTAGCCTTTGTAGATGTGACTTGTTACCTGTGTATAGTGTGTAGATATATCGGGTAATATGTAACGTTGGTTTGTACTTGTGCTATTGCATAGAATGTATGTTTCACAAAATCAGTCATTGGCACTATTAAGTAAACTCACGGAATATAGGTGAAAACAATTAGTTTCTATAGTACGAGGGCTGCTATTTATATATCCGGAATGAAATAAAATAACTTTCATTGACTATTAAATATGGTTTCATTGCTTTTCAAAATATTCGTCATAATAATCACGCGCAATTTTAAAATCGTGTCACACAATGAAACAATTGAAAGTCTGATGTAACAAACTGCATTCTACAGCTAAAGACTTCCATTTTCAAATCATTTTTCAATATTTAAGAAACGGCTGTCCATATGTAATAAACCATTAGAAGAGCAGCCTGTTTACGATTTATGTAGATAAAAAAATTATGGGTATTCTTTATCAATTCATTAGAGACATGCCACACCCGCAGTGCAAAGCAGTACTAAAACGATATATGACGTTATAGTAAATTGCATCTTATAATAATGAGCTTAAAGCTAAAGCTTGCGTGATGTACTTACCTTAAGACAGTTTTCCATTGACACTGCGATGATAAGCATCATACGCCCAAACAGCAAAATAATAACTTACCTTTAAAAATTCGTATGAAAATAACTCATGGAATATACATAGTAAATTAGTTATTTATACTTCTTTCACGTCAAAGCGTCCTACTCATTCGACACTTCTCAAATATTTCTTAATAAATATCTTTAGAGTAACATACGTTCTGTCTAGAAACTTATAATGATAAATTTAACAAGGCTCTGTTTATATTACCGTTATATTGTTTCCATAAAATTAAATATTCATTATAGGGCAGAGCGCAGATAGTATAATATATTTATCTATTTATTTAAACTTAATGCACACAGGTGCATAGGCGGACTTAATGCTAAAAGCATTCTCTACCAATCGACCTTACTTAGGTGGTGCAGAGATAAACGAACATATATAGCATCCTATGTTTTACTCCGAAAGCAGGCATCGCGTCACTGTGTCTTCTATAAGCCAGGATGGAGGAGGAGAAAAGTGAAGAAACCTTTCGAAAATCAAACTTTAACACTCGGGTGTCCCGGGGACTGTCTAACTTATTTTCTTATGGGGTAAGCAGCAATTACACTCAGGGCCGCCAGCTATGTTGTGTTCCATGTAAATGAGGGTATTTTAACTTAATTTCCAGACACAACTCCAAATTCCGGGCTAATACTATGATTTTAGGTCGGAAAACCCGATATTACTTTACCCGATTTCGAGACCTCAGCGTGACATTCCGTAGAGCACCACTGATCCTGAAAGATAAAATGTGAAAAATATTATCTTTTAATTGCTTTATTTAAATTTTTATTTATTAATTTCTAAAAGACTGTCGTATTTTACCCTACAATACAATACCATTAGCCCTAATAACTATCGTGAAATGTGCCGCGGGTAGAGCGAGCGTTTTCTTTGCAAACGACACATCGGTACAGTCGTAATAGCTTATAGTGGCGTAGAGCATCCTCCACGGATACATCAGTAATATTAAATGGCTCTCCGTAACAATATTCAGTAAATAACAACGCTTATACGCTTATATTTATATCTAGTAACTAGGGATGTTACTCAGAAGTCGTAGTATAATAAATTACTAAGTACATTGTTTGTCTTTAAGTTAGGACGTGTGATGACAAGTGACGTACATTTTCTTTGCAAAATTAATATCTTTATATAACCTACTATTATTCGTACGTTTTGTCCAGTTATTGATAGTACTAGAGGCCAAACATCCTCCTCATTCCTAACTTTTCTTTTCTTGTTTGCTATTTAAAGCTTGTTATGTATGTTCTTCTAATTATTATAAGCACAACCTGCGTTCCAATTAATAATAATAATAATTTTATTCATAAAAAGTTACAGATCAACTTACAGTACTTAACTAAATCTGTTTAAGTTAACTTAATATAATTTTTTGAACTCTGGTACCCAAGGTAAGATTTAACTTGTGTTTTGGGTACCAGACTCTCACATAATGTTTAAAAACACAACAGATATAATTACAGCAATATTTGTGTGTGTGTGTGTGTGTGTGTGTGTGTGTGTGTGTGTGTGTGTGTGTGTGTGTGTGTGTGTGTGTGTGTGTGTGTGTGCGTGTTGTATGTGTGTATGTGTGTATATGTGTGTGTGTATTTGTGTTGTAAATTTGTGTAATTATATATATAAATCCGTGTGTGATAACTATGTGTTGTAGTTTTTCAGAGTACCGATAATTTAAGCATATCCTCTGTTTGTGCATAACTTTTATTCACAAGCCAATTTGATATCACTTTCTAACATTGAGATCTAAGTAGTGGATAGAAGAAGTTAATAATTTGTTATGATGTTTACAATGACAATTTTACAATAATATTTCTTACTCCCGGCAGAACGTTTGTCCTCACACCGTAAACTCAAATTAATAAAATTAATTCAGCGTGCTTTCATGCAGTATAAGATTTATTAAGATAAAGAGAAAATCAAGAAAAATAACTGTTTGGTTTGATAGAATCAAATAGTTTCTTTACATTTGTTCACTTACAAATTAAACGTTCGAGTTCTTTAAGATAAAGTCATTAAGCTTTTTATCACCTTCCATGTTACTTGAGTATGAAAGACGTGCCGTTGGCAGTTTTGCTTGCGGCAGTAGCAGGAACTACGTAATGAGACATTGCTCTTACTGCGAATTGTGCAATCAGCTCTGTAATTAACAGGCAGTACATATACTAAATTGATCATTTTTTGATTTTCATTTGTAAAAATATACATATTCAACTATTATTTGTATATTAATTGACAACTTGTTTTAATATAAACAATCTTTCCGGTACATTTTCAGTTTCACAAATATACAAAGAAATACAACACAAAGCAGCTTGTTTAACTTTTAAGTTATAAAATCTATAAGTAATATAATCTGACTGGCCTGCTGGTCTAGTGGTTAGTGATCCTGACTGCTAAGCCGGAGGTCGTGGGTTCGATTCCCACCCAGGACAAACCTTTGTGTGATGAGCATGATTGTTTGTTCTGTGTCTGGGTGTAATTTATCTATAATATGTATGTATTTACAAAAAAAAATGTATATAAGTAGTTTATCCGTTGTTTAGTATCCATAACACAAGCAAATATAATCGCTTAATTTAGGGCTAGATGGCGCTGTGTGAATGTGGTAGAATATTATTATAATATTATAAAAATAGTACAAAATAAAACTAGCTCTACTAGTTCAGGTATCTAAAAACTCTTTCTAGAAGTATTTGCAGCAATTTTTCAAATAGTCTAAAACATCTGCCAGTGTAGGCGTTTACCTCCCCGCGGTCCAACTTTAATGTTTTTCATGTCAGTGTTGGTACGTCGTGATCCTTTGTTCTGCCTCAGTTAACTATCTCTTGTAAAGGACGTTGTCATGTTTACGCTCTGAGTTTGTTGGATCCCTTCCAGCCGCGTCAATCTGGATAAAAATCCCCTGGAATCCAGCCACGATAATAAAATATTAAAAATATACCGCTGTACCAAATTATACTAAAGATTTTGTACAAATATTTTGAAATAGATGTATATTATCTGAATAGGTATGCTATTAATTTGTACAAGACGTTTCTGATTATGCTACAATGTTCTTGTGGGCAGTGTTAATGACCTTTCATGTCTCGCTGTTAGTGTACCGACATGGTTTACGATCAAATAGGTACATATACCGTACGACTAAAAAGTGATACACTCATAGCCCATTTATTTGTTAAGCTTAGTAGTTTTATAATTTTATTTTAGTAGTGTAGGAACTCGTAATATATAACTATAAAAGATTTACGCGTGGTTACCACGTGTAACGTTTTTAAAGTTCTGTACCAGTTTTTAAGGTCACGATGGGAGCTTGGTTTAGATTTCCTTTTTTTAGTTTCTGGTAATAAAAGTATCAGTCTAGAGTGATAAGAATCTAGGTATTACGCTAATTTTTTATAATTATATTTTCTCGTTTGCAGAAGCTGTATAAGCTCTTAAAGACCTACCTACTTTTTATCCAATAAGGAATTAATAATACACAATACTTGTTTTCTGTTCTATTGTCAATTTACTCTCTTGTCAAGTTTTACCTCAACGTAGTAATTTTGAGTTATTCCGGTCTTTTCACCTTCTACATATTGTATGACATTATTTGTATTATGTCAGTTTCGGTAAGTACACACTCAAACTAAATAACATTAACATGTTTAAAGAAAAAAAAGGGAAATTATATTTCGAATTCCTATCATTTATTCTTGTTACAATTATCAAGAGAAAATACTTGATATTATTTGCTGACATAAAAACTGCGATAGGTACCTCTTACGAATCATAGTTTATAACATCTTTGACAAGGTTTCAATATTTCACTAGTTACATCAAGAGAAGTAATAAAACTGAGTAATGGCTTCTAGTATTTATATGTAGTGAAACAAATAACCGTTTAGTTCACTCTTTCAATATCAATTTATAATGTCTATTTCTCTTGGATGCCATCACGCATATATCCATAGAAATCGGAATATAAAAGTAAGTATGCATACTCATTGTAAATTGGTTGTGAAATAGATGTTCAAGTAATCAGACATGATATTATTAGTAATTGTATAATAGGAACTTATACTCTATTATGACTGGATAGAAAAGCATGGAAATGCATGGAGGAGACAGCTTATCATCAGCTACAAGACACTCAAAGATAACTAAAACGTCTGATAAAGGGTAAAGTTACCATAATCACCATGCGTCGCGAGTGGGTTGATTACCACAATAAGGTGACAATCACCAAGTAGGTAAGATAAGATAAGATAAGATAAGATAAGATAAGATAATGTTTATTTGTCAGGTAATGCTGCTACCGGTATTCTAATTTTCCTTTCGCGTCTCATCACAGCCGTAAAAAGATAGGAAGTGTCTTTAAATTCTAGAACGGTGATTGCTATCTAATTCATCTAATTTAATCAAATCGGTGCTGATCAAATCAAATCAAATCAAATCAAATCATTTATTTGTTAAAACTAATTCGATCATCAATCAATCGATCAAACTACTTCTACAAGTTTCTTGTTAAAATCTCCATCTAACGATATTATTAATAACAAAAATATATTTAAATAAAACATGTATTTATAATGTAAGTGATTTTTATACCTCCCAATATTTTGGTCGTCACATTATTTATTCTTCGTAACTGCCATTCGTTCTCGTAATACACTTGCCCCAAATCTACTATTAAAACTAACTTGTAAAGCCAATATTAAATTGTTATTCTTTTTATCTATTGTTCATGCGTGTGAGAATGTAAATCCACGGATTAGTATGTTGATAGCTATATCCATAGAAAATATAAAACGGATCATTTAACCTTATAAAATACTTAATTTTAATAATTTATTTTATATAATACACACATTTATGCATTATATGAAATTACACAGTTTTTTTTTTCAGACAACTCCTTCACTGAAACAAGATCCAAGTCTTGCAACATTGTTTATGTTTGGTTTTTTACACAGTTTGCACGTACTTCGACTTGCACAATCACAAGAAGAAAGGACAATTTTCGAATTTTATCCTTTTTTTCGTGGCAAATTTATTATCAGCAGATTTTTTAGATTGTTATAATATTATTTTAACTGTAACATTTTCATGCCAGAATTTATATAAAACCATTTTAAAATGTCCTAAACAGCCGGAGAACTTATTTATCATGAAAAGTGTTTAGTGCGATCTTTGAGCGTCGCTGTAGTTAAATCAGTGCGGCTTATGGCGCTTTTAATCGAGTAATTTAATATAATGAATGTGGTCTATTAGTCGGAGGAAGAAGGGGGTAAGAGGTTGCCTTTAACGCTCTACGTAAGCTTTTTCCTCGGCTACGTTTAGTTTAATGTTTTATGTTGTAGTTAATTTCGTTTCTAATGTTTCTATGTCAGTTTTTGTACTTATTAAACTGCTGAGTTGTTTTCCTTAATTGGAGTGTCTAATTTTAGACATACTCTTACTGTATAATAATGTGGTATTAAGAATCTTTTATGTTCTGGGTATTAAATTTAAGAATGATGGAGTATGTTTAGAGAGGCCTTTGTCTAAAAGTAGATTTATTTGCACCATATGTAAATTTGTGTAATAATGCTGCGAAAATGTGTCCACTTTATCTGACGGTAAAGAGAGGTATATAGATATCATTCCAATTAATTGCCAATAATAAAAAAAAGTTGCATAAAAAAATATTCTTTTCATAGAGTTGAAACGTGGCTCAACCCTCTCCAGCCACGTCGTATGAAATATGGAACCGATCGGATAATGTCGAAGATATATCTTGGCTGTACCTACTTCACTTAATCGCGCTATTTATAATGA
Organism: Parascotia fuliginaria; assembly: GCA_963082885.1. Lineage (NCBI taxonomy): Eukaryota > Metazoa > Arthropoda > Insecta > Lepidoptera > Erebidae > Parascotia > Parascotia fuliginaria. The sequence continues at coordinate 11,356,764 of OY720188.1, forward strand.
AGTATAACCTTTGTAATGGCACAGCCGCCTCTCTGATTTTGCTCGGGAAATTTAAAAAGTAATAGATTTAGTAGATGCGACTATGTTCGTGTTATACTTGTGTATTAATTATGATGTTAATTATTTATGTTATTTTATGGTCTACTAGCTTCCCGTTGCGCGGTTTCACTCGCGTCTTTGGTTACTGCACTGCTCCCGTCGCTAGTAGCGTGATGTTACATAGCCTGTAACCTTCCTCAAGAACTGGGCTATCATTTGCAAAGAGTTATTGAAATCCGCCTGGTAGTTCCTGAAATTAGTGCGTTCGAATAAACAAACAAACAAACTCTTCCGCTTCATATAATAGTATAGATTCTTTCGTCTAGTTGGCTCAGGAATTAGGGTACCTATGGAATATTGAGTTTAAAATTGATCGAGAATTAATGTGACTTTTCAAATCCTTACGTACTTTATGAATTCTATGTAGATACTAGCAGCGCCCCACGTCTTCGCCCGCGCGAAAAATATGATTTGTTAAGACCCTCGGAAACCAGACCAATTTTCGGGATAAAAAGTAGCCTATAGTCCGTCTCCGGCGCACCGAATCTATCAACATACAAATACTTATCGAAATCGGTTCAGCCGTTGAAGTGGTGAGTGGTAACAAATACACACACACACACACACACACACACACACACACACACACACACACACACACACACACACACACACACACACACGCACACACACACACACACACGCACACGCACACGCACACGCACACGCACACGCACACGCACACGCACACGCACACGCACACACACACACACATAATTAAAAACATAATCTCCACTTTAGATTGCATCCGAAAACATTCTAAACATTGAGTACTTGAACCGTTCGTAATGATAATAGCGTCGTCGTGCACTTAGCGTGATGGATACCTTGGTCCCTGACGTCTAATGATAAATGACGCTGTCACTCCTTAATGTGGGTCACAATAATACCCTCACAATGATGCGCTTTAAACTGCGCCACTGTTTTGATTTGAGTTTGATTGTGTCTCTATGTAAATATTGTGGGTCTAACACAGTGTTTATTTATACAGCTCAAAATGTAATTATAAGAGTTATAAATTTAATTGTTTTTTTTATTATTATAAAAAATAGATAAGTACCTAATTAGTGCAGTGACAGTCTGAAGGACAAACTGCACAACAAGAAAATGCAGTTTGTATTATTTAGCCAATTCTGTTACACATTAAGCCCAATACACGACACTTACGACACTTTGACACATGCAAGCTGGGTATAAACCTGTGGTTATCATATCAGTACAGTTATACGACTATTAAGATAATCCAAGTACTGACATTACGTAGATATACGACTGGTAACTGCAAATTGACAGGCCGATTGATCGACGATAATCTGATCAAATTGTACGTGAACTTTTATTGCCTATAACCTGCTTACGAATGATGTGAACTTATTTGTTTGACTGACTAAATCTTGGAAACTTTTGATTGATACATAAGTTTCTGTATTGTCAATTGCATTTGAATGTCGATGGAAAATTGTGTTTGTCAGTTTCAATTGAATGTCGACTAGAAATGGTTGTTTTAATTGTAAAATATATTAAAAATATCAAAATTTATGTGTAACCAAACTAAATAATTTCTAATACTTAAAAAATGTCGTTTTCAACAGAATCTAAAAAAGCCGAGTCGCAAACAATACTTCGTCTTTCACAAACCACTGATCGATTCGCAAAAGGTGGCTAAAAGTTTTTGTACTAGATAATACAGTCTCGAATGGCACATAGTTCAATCTAACGAGATTTTACTGCCCTCCTTCGGCCCGTAAATTTAGACCCACTATTCTTTTCACGAGTATTTCGCAAATTTATTCTTTAGTGTGGCGAATTTGGGCGCATACGGTTTGATGTTATAAAACCGTCCAAATAGCTATTTGTGCATAATGTTTTGTTGTTTTTGTGAAAGCATTGCAAGGACAAATAATGTAAAACTAAGTATTTGTGCTCATCACTCGAATTTTATGTCTGTTTGCTCTTTTCTTTTTATTGAAATAATCGAATAGATATAGCTAATAAGCTATATCTATTCGATTATTTAATAGTATAATATAATTAATAGAATACTATAATGTTAGCCGAAGCTACCACACTGCTGCTGCTACCACAAAGAAAGAAAGCATCAAGTTATCAAACGACACCTGCCCGATTGTGGTGTTTGAAATATGTACCAAAATGCGATACTTCAAACGAATACTGAAAAAGTAAAGAAACACCTGTGAGATAGAGATACTTTCCTAGTTGGACATGTCCAATACGATTTAAAAACCATATATGAAAAAGCTTTCCTTCCTAATTTTCTCTAGACCGTTCAATGAGCCTGTCATTTATACTTTTGTAATATCCCTGACAATGTCCATGTTCTGCAATCCATGCAAATAAAAGGGATCCCTTGAAATCATTCCATTCAAGAATCTTAATAGGACATTTAAACGTTTTGGGATAACTGTTATTGTGGATATCGAGATCCAACAAATCGGACAGAACGGAATCTTTAATTTTTTTGCCATTTTGTGATTTTAATTAACTTGTTACTAGTCTGGAGTTCAATGAACTTGTACGTACGTTAATCAATAAAGGTCATTGTTTAAAACACAATCAACTATTAAATATTTACAAACAAAAAACACCCCACCCCGTCCATGATAAACAGTCAGAGGAATTCAGAAGTCGTAGCAACCATACCAAAAGCCATTTTCTTAAATTGCTGGTATGGTGGCCTCCTCTGTGGCAGCTGGAAATGGGGTAGGGGAAACGAATGAGGAAACTGAGGAAAGAGAAAAGGGATACATTGGGGCTCCGGCGCTCTCACATTTCAAACGTAACGCAGTAGTACAGGAACTACTACTTTTACGTCGAACTTCTCTTCTCTTACTTCCCCGGTCGACCCAGCACATTTATGCTAAAACCACCGTGGATCTATTACCGTGTCAAATGTATATATTTAATTTGTCGCACAAGGCACTTGGCACCTAAGCGCTCAAATGTTACTTTTTTCTATATTTTCAATACATAATTGTAAAGATCAGCCACTAAATAAAACGAGTTCTAATTTGTACATAATATTATTATGTACTTTGTTAGTTAAATACACGCGAATTCAAACAAATGGCTTAACTCAATACCGCTAATTTTAAAATTGAAAACTATAACCAAATATTGCTATTATTATATTTTATTTTTGATTTAAACTTACTTACGCTCAATTTAAACAAAACAAAATATATAACGTTTAGCATAAAAAAAAAATTACAGCCTCATTTATTTAACTGCCCTCTTAGAAATAGACAATGCGACTGTTATATTTTATCGACAACCAACAGTACTAAATATCTCGGGGTTGAAATTGACAAAAATTTGAATTGGAAGCCACATATCAATAATCTTAAAGCAAGAATACGTAAACTTATACCTATATTCAAAAAGATAAGAAATCTAAGAGACAACATAACTAATAAGTTGGTCTATCTAAGTCTCTGCCAATCTATAACTACTTACGGCATCAATGCTTGGGGTGGTGCCAGAAAAAGTACCCTTTTAAAAATTGAACGAGCTCAGCGATATATTATAAAAGTTATTAATTTTAAATATTTCAGGTACCCTACTTCAAAACTATATACTGAATTTGAAGTCCTAAATATTCGTCAACTTTTCATTAAAACCATTGTTCTGAGACAACACTGCAAAATACATAATAAAACATCTGTTAGAAGATCTCATGAAGTGTACGAAGTTCCTTCATGTAAAACTACTTTTACGCAAGGGTTTCATATTTTTTCGGCCCGTTACTGTACAATCGCATAAGTAAAGTTGCGCCTTTAAAAGACATGACAAAGTTTGCTTGCAGAAGGGCACTGGACGAGTTTTTAAGTAAATTGGACTATGAACGGACAGAAAAAATTATACAAATATGTAAAGAAGTAAAATATATGCATAGTAATCTATATATTCGCTCTGATTTAATAAATAGTATTCTTATACAGTCTTATTATATGGGTAGTTTTATTTATACATATACATATTGTGGTACTATATCATATTGATTCAACATTATTATAATGCAATACAAACAAATTAAATCATTAAAATATATTAATATAATATACTTATATACGTATATATGTACCTACGACACTATATCACTATATTATATAAATACTGTAAATAAATGCACAACTAATTTATTTACTTAGTTGCACAATATGATTAATTAACATTTATTCTCGTTGTCTGATATTGTTGAGTATATATACTACTTGTTTACTACAAACCAGACTCGCATTCGAGTTTTTTTTTTTTTGCTGTATTGAATGAATAATATATTTTTAAAGATTCGTCCTTATTTTAATTAACTTTCAGTTTATATTTTTCGAGCGATAATCTTTACCTCGCCGTAACACAGTCTTTGACTAGCACGGAAGGTAAAGTATTTTAGCTGTATACCTTCAAGTATTAAAATATTTAGTTAGTTAGTTAATTTTTAAAAGTGTTTGACGATTGCCTTTATAATACTGATTTTTTTCCAAAAAATGTTGATTTTCACCCCACTGTTGCTAATCACTCCAAATTACCGGTACGCAATGTTGCCATGTAAAGAAAACTGCATCATTTAATGAGGTCCAATTTAAAGATTTATATACGTATTAGGACAGACAGAGTGGTTTAGGATTAGTCAAAATGAGATGGCAGGTCTATATCAGTATTGATCTCAATGATTGGAATATTTCAATATTATGGTTACAGTTGTACTTTTTGTCGTGAGCAATTTCTCCAGTATCCCCTTTCTTTCCCCTCCTTAGTCCCTTAAAGAACACAGTCATGTCAATAGATCCCAGAAAAGTGTAATAGACCATGATCATTATGTAAGAACTTCTTATGTATCACCTAAAATAAAAATACTAGTCCACATGACACAAAATTTAAAATCCCTCAATTAAACGTCCTAAACCAATCTTGAATAAATAACAACTCATGTCTGATTACCGACACCCATAAAAAGCTTGAAACGCGTGAAAACAAACAATAGAATTAAAAATTCAGGTAGATACGATACGTAAAGAGACAATGTGGGACATAAATCGGCCATTATCACAGAGGCCGTCATGAGGCCCGTTTGATTCAATTCCTCGGGATTATTTACTGCTGGCCTTTCCGACACCTTACCTTACTGTATAAAATAATCTCTTGTAGGCACGCATTCTATTGTCTTTGTGAAATGTTGTTGTGCTAGAAACTAAAACTCATTTTGAAGACTGTTGATAGTCTTCTTCCAAATTAAATTGTATGACAGACATTCCATCGTGTGTCTCTCGATTAAAATCTTCACTAGCGCGTATATAACTGTTAAATGTCCCTATGAATAAATAAATAAATAAATAAATATATTTACTTCCAACTTTGATACTGGTCGCTACTGGAGATAAGCCGGGTTGGTGCTTACAAAAGCATGGCATGCAAAAGAACCGAACGGTTACACCTTGCCGTGGCATGGGAGCTTAATAACCGTGGAACGTTTTTCCACGACGGTTTTTGCAATTAACGAGCATCTATTACACCCACACAAAAATACATAGTAAAATATTTTTGGTCTACACATTATATTCATTTCAGGTGGAAATCAAAGCCACAAAACTCACGTATTTTTGTGGCGTGACAACCGCGTTAGCCGCTAGATCACACATGCAGCTAATTTATCAATTAACGATTTACTATGACAAGTTTAAAATACGCGTGCCAATGACAGTCATCACTTTTTCATTCAAGCAGTAATATGTCCATTTCCGGACATAGGCCTACCCCAAGCAGCCATACTTTGATCGGTTGTGAACCGTTTTCATTCATCGCCTCATGAGTAGTTATTCATAATACTCTAAGAAGACCGACAGTAAGCAACCACGTCTTTGCATTATCACGTCTTTGTAGCAATATGCAAATTGAGGCAGCCTGTAAAGCACACATTTTACTTTTTAATTTTTCTTTACAACATAGAAAGCCGTAAGTAATTATGTATCTATAGAGTTAAGTATATTGCTTGCGTCACTTTGCATGCTACTTGAAACTGTAACTTACAAAAATTGTAATAACCTGGCGATTAAAAAGAGTGGCCTGAGTTTCTTGCCAGTTCTTCTCATGGCTCTACTTCGTCAGCGAACTGGCTGTAGGTTAATTTACTGACATTTTGTAAACTTTGACGTTCATAAGTTAAGTTATATTTCATTTCATTTCATTTCATAGTATGTCGTCACTAGCCACACAAGAACAAGAAATATGTATGTATATTTAATCCAACCACAGATTGTCTCCATTCTTTTGTTAACTAAACAAAGTTCAACATCTTTAATACTGAAAACATAATAGGGTCGTTAGTGAACAGAGCACAGTAAAGGCGAATGGTTTGGTATATTACAAGATCGGCAATATCTATAAATAAAGGGGACATATAACGAGTGCGTGCAACGAGTTCTTACCGCGGGAAATCTCGAATGTCTCGGGAATGCGGCGAGACTCGAGAAAAACATCATATTACCGAATGCGTGAATCATCCGAACAATGTTTGGGACAGTTATGGCGGCGTTCTCTTGAGTTATTGTGTTCCAGACTCAAATTTACTGTGATTTAACGTCTACCGGCCGTTATTATTCTTACCGTTTTCCTTTCGGTTCGCCCGATTTTTTTATGGACTCAGAACCCGTAACATGCTTCAAAGAATTGCTGCGCTCGATTGTTTTTGCTTCTGGCTAGTTCTGCGTAAAGTTTTATTTAGGTAGAAACCTACATTGTATTATTATTCTGTATCGCTTTGTAAATAAGGAAAGTAAATATTTTCCATTTCTAACTTCACCTCTAATTAAATTTATTGCGGCGTCCAGGCAGTAGTTTCTACAGTCGTCAGAACTTCCGAATGTTTTAAGCTTGGTGTATGCAAGAGTGTTATCGCTGTTAATCCTCTTACTGTGATGAGTGTGCAGATGAAATTGTACCTTAAGTTAATATATTTTATAGTATTGAAATATAAGCTTCTGTTTCATTTGTAGTCTGATATTGAACTCTAACCACATAACGGTTAAAAAGCAAATACTATATTATGTAGAAAACATTAAACGCGTCATTCATGTAATACTATGACATAACATTGCGATTGCACGAACCTATTAGATATTTACGAACACTAATCGAAAATGGTTTTAACACAAAATTGTCCCTTAATGTTTCCGATGAAATTTAATTCTCGTGCAAAACGTTTTATTAAAATTCAATTTTTCACGGGCAATGTTAGACATTCAGTCGGTGAAATGAACCATCAAATCCACAAAAATTAGACAAGCGAACAATTTAGTCAGAATTTCCGTTCGCACGGACCATTTAACCCAATAAATTTAGACCATTACCCATGTCCGAGCGACTCCGCAATAAACCGTTTTAAAGCGCCCGTGTCGCTTTGAAAACTCGTTACTTTTTTAAAGCGAAGACAGCAATGAAATTAATTTTGTATAATTGGGGAAATTATAAAACGTTAGCATGACATTTTGGGTGGTCGGATACGAAAACGGGGGTCTCATATATCGCCGTGTGTCGTTTATTTATACCTATGAGTACGGCATAATGTTTTGTAAATTGATAGGGGCATTGTTGTTGCGATATTTATTTAGGTCTGTGAAAATTATTCGTACTTTTCAAAGCTTAATTTGTTAGTTTATAGCTTTGTATGTTGAACCTAAAGATTATATAAAATTTTATGGTGACATGGTACATAAAGTATTATTTATTCTGTTATTTTGCTCTTCTTCTTAGGGTGCCTCTTCAACTAGTGAAGGTTGGCAGTCTGCGCTGCATATTTTTCTATGTCCTTTGCAAGGCGAAACAGCCAGGCGCGCTGCTTGAAATTCCCGTCCATTCACGGATGTGTTACAACCAAGACTTACGTCAACGACCCCGTCATCTACCTACTTCCAGCAACTTTTCTTATTATAATGAGTTGCAATACTTCATACAGGTCATGCTTAAGCACGTGACTTAGGTAAGCAACTTTGCGCTGTTTAAAGGTTTACTAAAGCTTGCGTTTTTGACCGACTCGGCGCAGAATAAAGTATTTCTGAGTGACCTATATTTGAATAGGTACAGCACAAGTTTTAAAACACTACAAGTTCTATTTTTTTTTTTCATGGTTGGTAGGGCTAATTTTAAACTCGTATTCAAGTGATAAGTTATTTACCTATTGTTTTTAGTGTACCAACACTAAAAACAATAGTAAAATGTAAATGTACATTACTAAGATAGAACAAACACTGCATAAGTAGTATTGTTATATTTACAGTCTTCTTTAAAAATTTAGGAACGTTTATGTGCTCGTTCTTGTATTGTAGATAATGAAAACCGTACACTACACCCGTAGTATAGGAGATCCTCAGTTGAACTGTACTTTGAACATGAAATTTCACTGTGCTTAGAACACAAACTAGACCACTATCCTTTGAAATCAAAATACCGCTAGCGGCAAACCAACTACGTCAAATGTTACAAATCCCAAATCCATTTCCAAGCATGAAATGGACATTTACATTAACAAGCTATTAGTGTTTTGAGGTATAATTGCGTACAACTTAACTAAAATCAGCATTGTCGATGTACATACCGCAAACATAGTGCAATTAAATTGCACTACATTAGTCGAAGTTCGCTAAGCCGCTGATAGCTTTCGAGCTTCACGGTTGGATCGTCGACGCTACACTTTGATAATAAATTTACTTACGTTTGCTGATGGTAGGATTGAAATATGCTAGAATATCTATATGAAAATCATGCTTTGAAAGAGAATAATCCGGAATTTTGGTATTTCAATCTCTATTATTAAAATGTTACGATTGCAGGAATATATTAATTCAAAGAGAAACAAAACAATGCAGCTGTAAATTCATTAAATTATTGACTTAGTTGCGATGTCCTTATGGTTGCTTTTCTATTTGCATACGTAAATGCTACCTTTTAGGTATGTATATATGTATGTAATTAAAGTCTGGAACTCTTTGCCAGCGCATGTGTTCCCATCTAATTTTGATCCTGGGTATTTTAAGCGGGGCGTGAAAAAGCATCTTACTAAGCCGCCATAGTGGAGGCCACCATACCAGTAGTTTGGCTTTTGGAATGGTGTCCGCCACTTCTGGATTCCACTGACCGCTTACCTTCAGGCAGAGTAGAGTCACTTTGGTAAAAAAAAAATATTACACATTCAAATGGTGTAAATGCTATCATAACGCATTTTGTACTATATCTATGAGTTGAAACAAGTAAAATATAGAAGTACAATATGTTTTTGTCTGTTATATATTTTATAACACTTGAATAAACATTTTGAAAGAAAATTATATTACTATCGATACAATCATACCGTACTCAATAATATCTAAAAATAATAGATCCATAAAACCAGGTCGAAGTAAACTTATCTTCCAAGTTCCTTAATATATTTCGGAGCCGATTTTCAATTTACTTACACATTTCTCGTTCAAACCGAATCGATTGAAGGAAAGTTCAAGTGGTAACTTAAAGGAAGTCGGAACTTTGGGAACACTTGATATAAATACTACTGATACTCGACTATCGTAGGCTTGGGGTCCGTAACTTTTGTATTTAAACCACGATTAGACCAACAGGTTGAACTTCTAAAGGGAATTGGGATCACCTTACGTTACAATGTTTGTAAAATATGTGCTTTCCGATTGAATGATTCTGATAGAATTGCAATAATAATCTTTGTTAAAAAGCAAATCGAAAATACCTTAAATACTTTTAGAATCGGGTTCTAAATTTGAATTTGCAAGTATCTACAATTCAATATCGTAATCTACGAAAAGTTATTGTAACGTTACGTTCTTGATCAGTTAGAACTTATCAATAATGTAACACACAGAAACAATTTGAATAAATAAACAGCATTTGCAGTAATATCGGTAAGTTCGGTCGGCTTACTTTAATACAAAATCAATATTGTGGGCTCCAATTAATCGGCACACAAAGCCGATTCAAAGGGGCTTCCGTACTTCTCTAGTGCTTACAGCCACGACGAAAGCTCTTTTGTTTGATAATGGAAATATACCGGCATTCATAATTCAGGTGGCTTTACCAAAGCGTTGTTTAACACTGTGGCTTTATATAGTAATTAATTCTTACTTTCTCTATATGTTATAATACCCCCTCGGTTCTTTCTTCCCTTACCTTTTTCTCTCTATGTGGTCGACAACTGCTTGATTGTGTTTTCTTAACATTTTTCTGCGATCTTAAAAGATACCCATGTTCATAAATTACGGTTACCACTTACCCGCAGGTTGACTGTTTGCTCGTTTGTCACCGAGGCTGTATGCTGTTAGGTCTTTTCTCACGCAGGAAAGGCGTGAGCATTGATCGCCACGCGTGCTCAAGGCGTATTGGCAATACCAACTTTTTTTTATTAGTCAAGGTTTCCTTATAATTTTACTTTCTTTAACTAGGGAATTTTTGACTCATTATATCTTATACTATCTTCGGGCCGGGATTGTGAACGGTCTATAGCACGTCATCCCTTTAGGTTGTTTTGACTATTATGACAAATAAGCATACGGCCCGCCTGATATTAAGCAGTTACCGTAGCCTATGGACGCTTGCAGCACAAAGAGTATCACTAGCGCATTGCAGACCTGGTTAAAAACCTTCTTACTCCTTTCTTGTAGAGCTCCATGTTGTAGTCTTTCAAAAAATTGATTTGATCTGCAAATGCCAGTATTAATTTCTAGGAGAGCCTGAACTCTTTTGTATCTAGATGACAGTCCAAAAAGACCCATTCTTCTTGCAGCGCACGCTTTGCATTCATTAACTTAGTAGATAGAGCAATGTTTAGTCATTGTTTAGTTACTTGTAGGTCTTGCGAGTCGAACTATTGAATAGTCCTATTTTGCTGAGATGTTTGCTCAGGGCATATTGCCCTGTACCTTAATCGCTGAACATGACATGCCAGAGGGCATACCATTATCTCTTATAGTAGTTTAATATGACTTTGTGTTTTGTCTTTTTCTTTTGTACCATTAAAAACAAGGATAGATATAAAGTAAGGTTTTAATAAGATGACTGTATGAGGTTGTGGTAGGGCCCCCGATATCACTATAGAAATAAAAGACAAACATAATAAAATAATTTTTAACAAAAAAAACCGACTTCAAACAGGAAAGAAAACTAAAAAGTAAAAAATAAATCAACTTAGCACAAAGTAATTCTTATGTTTGAATTAGTTAATCAGAAATGAATAAATAAGTATTTTATAATTTTGAAGTTGGTGCCAAGTAAAACAATAACTAGGTACCTATAGGTATTATCAATCTTAATTTACTATTGTAGTATGGTTCTTATAGTACTTAGTACCTATCATGGTACCACTCTTGGGATATATTCTTTCCAACAAAAAAAGAATCTCTGAAAATCGGTCCATAAACGACGAAGTTATCCGCGAACACACATAAAAAATATATATATACAGTCAACTAATTAGGGACATTCTTTCGAGCCGCTCTTTCTATCAACCCTACTTCTACCAGACGTCGTCAAACGGTCTCCGCTGATAAACCGGCTCTTTCGTCCGCCCCAAACACCTTGTATTTAATTAAAAAAGAGCCTAGAAACGGATCGTTCTTAGCTAACCTGGTTATCATTCTATCTTCTTGCGGAGTTGTTTTTATCGATCTTTTTGTTCTGGGCACATTTAAAGCTGTGTTATTGCGCCTGAAATGTTGCACTGCATTGCATATTATAGTTTTTGAATAATTTAAATGTTCTGCTATTCTTCGGTATGACCAACCACGCTCGACAAACTTCATGATAATTTTTCGTAGTGTTGTATCGCAACTTTTATTTTTACCCATTTTTCATCAAAATAATTCTCAAACTTAAAATTAAAAATCTGGATTGCCACCAAAACTACCACGAAACAATAAGATAATAAATAAAAAAGTATTGGGATTCAAATTTTGAAAATAGAACGCAATATCTCGATGTCCGAGCGCCGGAGGCCCAATTTCCCCCCTTTCCTCTTTCCTCACGTCCCTCATTTCCTTCCCCTAACCCCATTCCCAGCCGCCATAGTGGAGGCCACCATACCAGCAGTTTAAAACGATAGCTTTTGGTATAGTGGCCGCCACTTCTGGATTCCACTGACTGCTTACCATCAGGCGGGGTGGAGTCACTTTGGTAGGCTATACTATAAAAAAAAAAAAAAAAAAAAAATGTCCCTAATTAAATGGCCAGCCAGCATTCTTTGAACAAATAGCACTATGATAATCTATCAGCTATACTGTAAAGAGGTTTAATGTTTAAGAAGTTGTTGTTATTTGTACAATCAGGCACATCAATGACTCAATATACTTACATGTAAAAGATATCGAATATTGTTAAGGCTCGCTAGAAAATAAAAAACAAAGGCTCAATTTGGCTTAACTAGAGATTGTCCTTAATTAGTTGACCACGACTGTATATACGGTCAAATTGAGAAACCTCCTCCTTTTTTTGAAGTCGATTAAAAATAAAAATATTTTAACTCGTTTCCATCTTCCCCTGGATAAATATATACTTTGAATTAATAGTCAAGATAATCACGTACTGACAATATAATCTAAACGACTAAAAATAGTGTAATTTATTTGTCATAAGAAACACATAAAAATAATATTAGTTTTAATTAATGACTATCGGTAAAACTGTGTACCTTTGTTCCTACTTGGTTGAATATTATGTAATAGCTATTATGATATGATATAATAATAGGCTCAAAAACTTTCAGAGGGCGATGGAGGGAGCTATTTTAAACAATGATGATAATAATAATTATGATATACTACCTGTCCCCACGACTTTGTCCGCAAGGGAGTCACTTATGAGTTTTTCATTTGTTCAGTGCAATTCTATGATAAAACTTGTACTTTATTATATTATTGACTACAAAATATGACTACACTCTGCCCAGATAAGCAGTTAGTTGAATGCAAAAGCGATGAACAGCATCTCAATTGCGTTTTAAACACTAGGATCAGAATGAGTAGGAATATGGTTTGCGCTTGTAACAAGTTCTAGATTTTAATTCACCCATATATTACTATATGCAGGTATGTAATACCGAACCTTTTGTTTCTAGGGTCAAGACTGTTTACAATTAAATAAAAGATAAAAAATGTAAATAATCATAAATAATTTATCAATTGTATTATCATAATAAGTACAGCAATCATTGACATACGCACCTAACAAAAACCAAAGTTGACCAAAGTTGTTCAAGTTCAAAATTATTGTGAACAATTTTTTTATCGATTTTATACAAATTGAATATACACCTTTTTTAAACTGTACTATTTTTAATAGTTCATAAACTAAATATTTAATATGAGCTTCAACATCTTTATTTACATAAATTTCAAAATTGTAACCTATATTTTACAGCTGAAAATCTATTAATGTTTGGCCGAACAATACTTAAACTAAAAGAACATAATGGTGATATAGACAAGTTTTTCATATATAATCACATAGTTTTTGTTAAGGCTTGTGTAACCTTACCATCTCTAAATCAAAGAAAAATTATGCTGCGGTTGCAAATCGTATCATAAAACTTTCGTCATTGAAAAATGGGTGCGTTTAAATTCATTTTTGATGCAAATGGTAGCAAGTTAGAGCGGTCCATCTGATGGAAAGTGACTACCGCAGCTCATGTATGGAATACTACATCTAGAGGCACTATAGAAAGAAACTGGAATACTAACTTTTAACGAGATGCAAGCGTAATCTCTAAGGAGGTTTTCCAGAAAGTTCGATGCGTGATATTTACAGAGGTATTTCTGTCTCTCTTATAAAGATTACTACTATTTCATGATAGTAAGAATAAATTATTGTCATGAAGGAATACTTATAATGATTAGGTTTTCTACAAGTTCTTTAGCGGTACATGTTTAGATACCGTAGCCATTGTATCCATTCATCCAGCCATTGCCGTATCCACTGTGGCCCATGCCGTAGTTTCCGTAGCCACCGATGTCGTGACCGCCACCGCCTGCCATTGTCATACCGCCGATGTTGTGGCCTGAAGCTTGATGGGAATGAACTGTCTAAAGACAAAAGGATATATTTATTAAATACGGTTTCAATGGAGACCAAGATAAGACTTATCTGTATAACACAATAATTGTAACCTTTACTTTTCCTAATAAAGGAAAAAGTTCATAAAATAACAGTACCAGATACAGGCCTCTTGTACAGTGTTTCATAGACGCCACGCACATGTGGCTTGATGGCTTATGTAAGGTAATTTTAGTACGCAATCCACTGCTCAGTAAAATAAGTCATGATACAAAATATACAAGTAACTTACTGAGTCGTAATCTGCCACCTGTCCTCCAATATTGTGTCCAGCGGTCAAGAGGCCATTATGATATCCCCGGTTACCATAACCATTACGGCCACCTGCGTATCCAGAGTCACCATAACCACCGCCTGAGCCGTAACCACCGTAACCCAAACCACCATAACCCAATCCACCGAATCCAAGGCGGCCGTACCTCAGGGCACCAGGGAAGAAGTAGGGCTTTGCTTGAGCAACCGCCACAAGCGCAAGGGCTACGATAACCTGTAGATAGAATTTCAGTTTAGAATTGACTTTGAGCTTCGCATTGGTATCAAAATTTATTTCAAAACGAATAAGGAAACAGCAATACTAGGTAGTGACAATGTGCGGTCTTATCGCCAAGAGCGATCTCTTCCAGACAACGTTTATTATGTAGATATATTTGGCAGAAAGATATGGTAACTATTCATCACCAATCAAACAGTATTTTAGCTTACTAAGATAATAGGTATACAAAAGATGTTTACAAGATAATATACAAAATCATACACCTACTACAATGAAAATTAAAGCGTAGATCTAGTCAAAGTAAAGTTAATTATAATCTTAACACGGTGCTGGCTTTAATATTAATTATATTGAACTGGGAAAATCAACTTTACGTTTCTCATCGTAAAGTTGATTATTTAAACATAACAAATATTTAACCGAGTTAATTAAATTGGGATACGAGCAAAAGTGCTCAGTGATTAACTGACTGACTAATTTAAGACTTATGATTTTTATTATTTTATTCTTTAGAAGCCGACTTCCGTAGTAAAGACAAAGCCATGCATCGCAGGTGACTTTAGAAACATTAAATTTTCACAAATAATTTCACACTAGTCACATGCACACACTCCTAGTGCGCTTAAGACAGGTAATAATCACGGCAATTTAAAATACATTAGTGTTTTAAATTGCCATGCTTTAAACAAAATAATATCAGATGTTTTATCAGCTGTGCCACGATGGGTGGGACCCCGAGGAACCCACCAATTTATTAGCCCAATTGCAAACACCGAACCGATACTACACAAAATAATTTCATTTCCTTTTGTTCTATAACCTTTAAAGCAATTTTAATAACACTATTATTTTAAAAATGCTATTTTTATTTCCAGTTGTAGATAAAGAAATGAGATGAAAGAACTCACCATGCACTTCATTGTAGCTATTGAACTATTCAAATTGAACTGAGTATCGAGCTAACATTATCAATATCTTATATAGTATACTAATTGATTTATTTTAAATTAATGATGCCTTAATGACATCACAGTCAAGTTAATTAATTATGTCATCAATGAGATTTTTTGGTAAATCCAAGCAATTTGATTTCCCCTTAGGTATTTTCTCATAATAATGAAGTAGCGGTAAATACGATATGAGGTAATTGGGAACAAGTCGGCCAATGATTCGGTTAATTAACAAGTAACTAGTCCGGTTCCGTTAATACGTATACGAATTTGGGTATTGTTGGACAACTATGTATGAAGCCAAAGTTTGTTTATTAGGTAGGCTAGGTGACCGCCTCTGTAGCGCTATCCAGCATGTTTACAGACTAGAATGTCAGTTTCTTCGGAAGAAGGTGTGACGTTTTACAACGGCGTGCTTGCCGAGCTTACGACGCTGGCTAATATTTAGTCAAGTAGACAGCTACACACTACGCAAGTCTCTCCTAAGCCGCCATAGTGGTAGCTAAAGTGTGAAAATGACTGAGTTGTAGCCAAAAAGTGACCAACATCGTTTAATGACCGGATCCACAGTATCTAGTGCAAAACAGTGTGGTTACCTTCAAGTGCCTATTTGCTATCATAATGCGGCAACGAATGAATAAAGGCGTCTCAGGACAATTCTAAGTGCATATGCTCAAAGTGGAGATCTATAATAAAATTAATTTTAACGGATGTGTTTTGATTAAAACGATCATGATGTGATGACTAATGCAATCGTTTGTAACTGACGTCATTTCAATTGTCAATGTAGGTACACCAGACAACTTTGTAAAATCGTCACAGTGTGGTTATTAGTCTCTTAGGAGTGTATATTATAATAGCCAGCAATGCTAGCTGTTAAAGCAAACGTAACATTTAATTCAGTGGACATTATTATTCCCACGACAACAAAACGATCACCTAAACGACCTAAACAATCAGAAAGAATTTTTTTCTGAATAAAACAGAAAATAGTAAACGAGCTATTTCATCCTATAATTTTTTTAATTCTGCTCGTCACACAGGAATTGGCCCGTCAAACACATGATGGCAACGCCCGAGGGGATAAAGCCTCACACACTATGAAAACCTAACCATTTAACTGTCTATAAAAATATAGCTGTATTTTATACTGTAGGCATTTCTAACAGTTTTTTGTGTCTCTTAACTAGTTCATGCCAAGCTGACGGATCGTACCGACTGGATATTCAGCACTGATGGTAAACTGTAGACGATCGTTTGCTGCGGGCCTTTATTCTAACATGAAAATAGTAAAAAACATGGTTAGTTTAGAGGCAGCAAATCACAATACGTTCTACGGTAGTAGATCCACGCTGGTTTCAGCATGAATGGGCCGGATCGTCCGGGGAAGTACTACCCTCTCATAGAAGATCGACGTAAGAGTAGTAGTATTCTTACTACTGTGTTTCGTTCGGTGAGTGGAGAGTGCCGGAGGCCCAATTTCCCCCCCTTCTTTTTTCCTCACCTCCTCGCTCACTTCCCCTAACCCCATTCCCAGCCGCCATAGTGGAGGCCACCATACCAGCAGTTTATCTAAATAGTGGCGAAAAATAAGTATCTTTTTTGAGCACTAATAAATTACAATTAAGGCATTTTATTTTCAAGTCTACTTATATTGTACTATACACAGTAAAGCAAGATACTAATTAACTAGACTAATAGTAAGAAGAACAGCCCAAAACGTGCAGTCATTACATATAAAAACAGGTCAAGTAAAGAGAACTCACGCATTGTAGGCACGCTGCGGCCATTTACTCTCAATACACATAGCTAATCACTCACGCGATTTCTCCTAATATCATACCTTAACACGTAACGGGAACAAATGAGTCAAGTCGTTCGCAATCATCACACGAATGCGCAAATCTCGTGCGAGATTAGTGCTCGCTCTTGACCTCGTTCGAGGTATGAGGGGATATATTATTTTCTTTGAAGTACGGTCTCGCTCAGTAGCCTTTATGATCAACGAAATATTTCGATCTGCAAACTCTCTAGAATTTCGACAGCCCGTAAATATCATTTTTGAATATTGTGTTTGATTCGAAAATTGAATTATCTGTTTTATTATTCAGTAGATCTGTTTCACAATATACAAATAAATTATTTTGTGAATATTATTGAGCCCAATTAGTAAAGCCAGTAACTGATATTATCAATTAGAACTAAACTCTGCAAAATTTAATTTAAGACGACTTTGGTATGAAGGTACAGATTACAGAAACTATTAGGGATTAATCATTGGGATTATGCTGTAAATTATTGAACTAGTGTGTTTCAAAGCCTGTGGTATTATCTATAATAATACCACAGGCTTTAATAATATTATAATATAGCATAATGTTAAAGTAAGTTAATAACAGCGTTAGTAATACAAATAATTGATAATATTTATGTATTCGATCGTGCGACTGTTTTTATTTGTAAACATTATAGCTAAATATTGAATGCTGTATCTGTAGAACATTCAATTACATAAAAGGTCGTTTTAACATTGAAACGATAGTTGATTTGTCTAAAATAAAACAAATAACGGCGCTAGCAGGACATCAAAGAAATTTTTGCTAACATCAAATGAAATGAACTTTCATATCTGAATGCGTAATAATACGGTCCCAGTCAAATTGCTCATCCGGCCTATTACGTTTATTTACGGGCCAACGGGGCATAATTGTGTCGTAATCAGCGGGCACGGCCGACCCGCGGGACAGAGTTGTGGCAACGTAAATAGTGCTCTCATGGACGACAACTAGCCTTTCCACCCTGATTGTATGGTGATTAGAATTTTATTGTGCGGTTTATTTACTGTATGAGTACATTAGGTAATTTAAAATGTTTTAAATAAAATCATTTAGTCCGTGTTGTATGTCATTCATATTTCAATAATAAAGTTCATAAACAATCTGCTATTATCGCACTTTACCCACCTAGCTAATATAAAAAGTCGAATCAAAACACAAGTAGATAAAATTTAGTTCCATCACCGCTTTGATCAGATTTTCCATTAAAGTTTACTCGTACATACATTTGCAGTGTACTGTATTTCTATTTACAAATTAATACGCCTAAATGTCTACAGTGAGTAATCAATAGAGCTCCCCTTCGTTTCAGCGAAGTCCTTAAAAGCGGTAAACAGTTCATAATTAGCAGCTCATTACCTGCCGCAACGGGATTCCAAATTAGGTTGCGACTTAAGCCATCTCACTATTTATACGAGGGAGGTAATAATAAGATAATGTTGTACAACTTCTTAGTCTTAAATGCTATTTAAACGATGTCAGTTTAAACTAAAATAAACATCGCAAGTATTCATTACAATGAGAATATTTTAGACTATTCTTAAATCTTGATTTACGAAACTTGTATACTTACAATTAAAAAAGTAATGTATGTAGTTTATTAGCCGCCATATTGTAGACCACTATGCTGGCAGTTGGCTTTTGGATTGTGTCCATTTTTGGACACCACCGACTGCTTTCCATCAGGTAGAGGCTAATTATAAAAAAGCCATGTACGAGAAAATGCCTTTTCAATTCTATATTAATCACGATCCTGTTGTAGATACCGACTAGTAGTGTAAAAATCGATAGCAGAAAGGAAGTAGGTATACTAGTAAGTTTGTATTCTTTATTCAAAAGTAGAGTGTTGGTATCCAATATGGTATATTTATGAGATGTTTTTTGACTTGATCAAGATTGAAAAACAGGTTTACTACTAAAGAGTTTTACTGAGTACCTATTATACGTAGGTATATGTATGTTTAAAGAACCAAACATAATTATTTACTTACTTAGTCAAATTCTCAACCCTTACTCTAAAATACTGGCTTTAAATACCACTCTTTTAAAATGTAACAATCATTCCCTTTTATTTATCCTTTACTTCCAAAGCTTTATATTTCAAGTAATTAGGGAGCCAAAAGGAGGACTAATTAACCTACATCGGAAACACGTCAAGAACATTACCGAAATGATAACGAGAGGTATATTGCAACGTACGAATAATTACATTACTTCATAATTAGTGCCCGCTGATCCGAATTTTAGATATTTCGCCTTTTTGCTCGACTGCCGAAGTCAAAGAGAGTTATCGAGCGTATGTATGTATGTGGGTATGTATGCCTATTTCTTTGACACGCTCTACAGTCTAAATGGTATAATAGCTTTTAACACATGAGATGTCATTAGATTCGTATTAATTGTTGGAGTGATATTGGGTATATACTTGTAATATTGCAATGTAATATTGACACAACACGAAAAATAAAATGGATTTACCTACTTTCTTTTTAGTTTATTTTAGGCAGGCGGGCTTTTTTTTTATAATATATTTTGCTTGTGTTCTATCGTAATTAATAGTCACTGGTGTACAAGTTATTCTTGAATGGTTTTCGTATTTCTGATTTTCAGTGTAGTTAGTATAATCAAGTCAATGTCAACCTCATTTAGATCAATATGTGCGCTCAATGAAAAAGCTCAGATTCAATTGTATTAAAATTGTAAATGATTACTTATTATGAAATAGATACAAAAGTATAAAAATGGGTTTCATTGTCTCACAAAAACCAATTCGGGTTTGTTGTTGTCTCCGACAGTGACATTACTCCCTAACGAGAGACGATAGGGCTGTAATCAAGGTGCCGCCGTGCGCCCGAGGGACATACAATATCTTATAATTATGTCGCAGCCTGTTTCCCTCAGATATATGCCGCGTTGTATCAATTTTCGCGACATTTACTGCATTATATCACCGTGAAATATTTCAGAATTAATTATTATAACGTGTCATTGTAGTATAAGGAACATAACACATTATTACTAGTTTTCTTGATTTAGGTTCTTGCGGGTAGACATATAGATACCTTATTAAAGAGAATTTCTTCTTTGTTCATTATGGCCATAAGTTAACTATGTAAACGTCGACTATATAAATATCATATGTAACTTTTCTTAAATTTAATTGATACGTTTCTTCCATCATTAGTGCTTTTAATGGGTAGAAAACTTTTTCACTACATGATTACCAAGTAACGGAAGTATTACCTGCATACCTACAACCACTGTATTACTATGACCAAGCGTGATGAATACGTTAACCTTATTTGGAACAGGCCTTTATTGTACTGTACAGACGTCTTCAGATTGATAATTTAAAGTTGATGAGGATGATGTAAGTAAGTAAGAGTAACCACTCTGGGTTTGAAAAGATAAAACTGCATAAATCGAATCATATAGTTCTCAGAGTCAAATTAACACTGAAATTGAAATCCATGAACAGTTCTCGCTGCAATTAAACTTTACCCGAACTATTTGAATTTGTTTGTTTCCAGTAATGATCATACTCAAAGTTACGATATAATCTTTCTTCAGATGATAATGATTGACCGGAACGTACATTATTACTCTATATCTATATTTACACATCTATATAAATAATATTACATTTCATTCTGTGGTGCTCTTCCTTTTTTTCCTTCTGCTTCCTCATTCCTTTTTCTGATCGGTTCAGTTGGCAACGTGTTTTAGATTTCGCGGTTGAACCCACAACATTTGGCTAAGCGATAGTAGTGAGGCGACCATTTCCTCATTTCCTGCTAGGCGACACAATATAGTCGAAATTACTAAACATTTATTTCAGGGCTCCTTTTAGCATACACTTTTCACAGATTTCAAATTTATTACAAGGCGTACAAAAAGTGAAATAAATAACATTGGTAGTATTTCGTAGCGGTATTCCATTATCGCGTCGGTTCGTGTTTTAATCGTATTATAATCTTGTACGTCGTTACGCGCCAGTAATGAATAATACTCGCCGATAATTACACGCGAGCAACTATTTGTTCGACAACAATACAGACAACAACTAGTAGTTTAAGTTGGAACAACACGTCATACTGCATACTGGAACTTAGGAACATTGTTCGACGTTCTCCGAGGTTCGCTTTTGTATTATATGCTTTTATGAGCATTCCTAAATGAAGAAAAGTTTTGCAATAAAGTAGTATTGGCAATTTTATGTGTTTATAATACACTAGACTCTCAGGTTTTGAAAGTTTAGGTAACTATTAACATTATAATAAATCGATATTACCTAAGTATTAAAACTTAGGTAATAAAATAATATATTTATTACAAGGTTAATAGTTGCCAGAGTAATCAAATCACAAAGAATTTTATTTATTATTATTTTAAAAACGATTAAGCTTCACGACTTTGTTGTTGTGGTAACTTAACTACCATTATTGATGACTGGTCCGTGGAGCAGTGGGAGCGCAAGCGACTGCTGTGCACTAGGTTGTGGGTTCGATTCCCACACGGGACAAAACTTTGTGTGACGCATGAATATTTGTTCAGAGTCTGGGTGTACTATATTTGCTTCAAATAAGAATAGAAACCACGAGGCTTCACGTGACTATTTGTAGAGTCAACCACTTCTTTATCTAGCTTTCACGTGCTGTCATAGTGATCGTCTAGGAAGAACTTTTTGATAAGCATTTTTGCTTTCATTTATCGTAATGCTAGCTTTTTCCAGTGACATCTTACATATTAAAAGTACCTACACCTTCCTATTCAGAAATAAAATGCTATTAAAATAATGATGAATTAACGACTATTGCTGAATATAGGCTTTACCAAATAGTTCATTGTTACGATGCTTGATGGGAGCTTTGGCAACCGCAGTATCCTAAAAAGAGGTATTTCAAATAGTCACCACGGCTGACACTTGATTTGGTGACTGTAAAAAGATGATATTTCATACGTAACGCTGCAACTTGGTTCCTGGTAGTCTTTTAGTCGCCTCTCACAAGTCTTGTAAGAATCTAGTGGTACCTACCATTTTTATTTCCTATTATTTTACCACACACTGATATAACCTAGTTATTACGAGACCTCACTTGAACAATCAAGAAGCTGTTCTAAGTGAGGCAAACTGTCACTCGTTTACCTACTGTTGTTTACCTACAACGCGTACCACCGATTACTTTATGCGTATGACACATTTCCGTGAGGCCTTTCATGATCCACAATTATGTGTTTTGGATTATGATGGATAGGGTTTTGATGTATTCGAGTGACGTGCTAAATTACAAAGCTCCTGTTCATACCTTGTTACAATGTAACAAATGGTTTCTCACTAGTACTCACATTGCTTAATTCAATTGCTTTAAAGTACGTAATTCGATTGAAAGGTTTTGTTACCTTGTTATCAAAGCTGTTGAAGTGAGTCTCTAGAGTAATATTGCTTTTCTTCTTCGTCATATACGTGTCAATGGAATTTAGATTTTGTCAGACAAGAACTCACATATTGCGTTATCTGTAGAGGAAAAAGATTCCTGCAATGTGCAGGTGTTTGGACACGCAGAACACGACTTAAAGTGTTCCATAGTTTGTGAAATGACACCGCATACACAAGTTAGGTTCGAATTATCGATGAATAGATGTTCAACTCAGAA
This sequence comes from Parascotia fuliginaria, assembly GCA_963082885.1. NCBI lineage: Eukaryota > Metazoa > Arthropoda > Insecta > Lepidoptera > Erebidae > Parascotia > Parascotia fuliginaria. The sequence continues at coordinate 11,379,916 of OY720188.1, forward strand.
CGACACCGTATTAGTCACAAATGAGTGATATTGCTTTAATCAACCCTAAGCTAAAGAACCAGGCTATCCAAGGTGATAAATTAGGAAATTCTCGATTCATGTAAATGGTATGTTTAGTAACACCTTGAGTAGCTGTTGTAAACAATATAAGCCAACCATGTAATGATGGTTTCTAGCAAAGAAAAGATACTTCATACCAAAAAATAGTGGTACAATAACATAAAACAATATCTGATCACGCATCTTTTGCCAAAAATAGTAAAATATTTGATATAAGAAAACAGAAATAAAATGAAAAAATTCACTAAACGATCTCAAACTAGAAATTTTAGAAAAACAAAATAAATTTCATCTAAATCCTTTTTTACTGAAGCTGCAATCTCATAAGTGATGGGATTCAAGCTATCATCATCATCATATCAGCCAAAAAGACGTCCACTGCTGGACATAGACCTCCCCAACGGAGCTACTCAAGTTTTATACGAATTTAATTTAAACACTTTTGGTCCTAGGTGCAGACAACCCAGCTGCCGCTGCCGACATTCTCGCCCCGAGCCGTGCTGATGTACAGCGCATCAGTGGGCGGCGAGGGAGCAGTGGCGCTGCAGCTCCGAGAGGCGGCGCCGGGCGAGCTGGACGCAGCCAGACTCCATGACGACAGACTAGCTATAGCCTGCCACGAACCGGAGCTGTTAGCTGATCTGTTACATGCCGCAGCTGATATCGGTAAGTTAAATAATACTGTTCATCTGCAAGAGATAGTCAATCCTGCTATAATGTACCTGTTGCTACTAATTCTCTAGTAAGTATGCATAATGTATATCTGCAAGAACTACTTAACTTTGCATCACTGCATTAAGACATTTAAAACCCGTGAAAATAAGTATTTACAGAAAGGCATATCTAAAATCAAATAAACTTAAAGTTGTATAAAAAATATTTCAGGCGAATTCTCATAAAAAAATATTGACACTGCTGATGGTTGAAGGTACTTATGGCTAATGCAAGGAAGTTTTATATCAAAAATTCTAAATATCAAAATCCAGCCTAGAATGAACAATATTAATAATATTATATGTAACGTGGATTGTAAGATGTAGGTATGGACATGCATGCTATTCTAGTGTAAAGAGCAACAATGTAACCTATCCACTTTAAGTACCTACTACACTATACAACTGTAATATCACAGTACAATTCTTACTTTTATCATCATCATCATTATCGCCATTTTAGAAAAAAAAGACCACCAATGCTGAAAATGATAAGTCTATTCAAACATCTCCACTGTGTCCGCTCCAGCATCAAAATTACAAAACAAAACATCAAAAAAAGAATCAACATCGACCAACAACGCTATTCTTATTTCTGTTATTTTAAGTGTTCTATTTTTCTAAATAAAGCGTAAATATAATATTCACGTGATTTAACTTTAAAAATAAGGATTCAGGGCTTATACTCCCTGTATCACGGGATACGTTATAAACATACAATTAAACACCCAGACTTCGTACAAATTTTAAGAAAATATAAAGTTTGTCCCGTGTAAGTACCTTTAGTACAGCAGTCGCACGCACTCTTACTGTGTACTACGAAAGTAAACGATAGTTCTTTTCCTTTATATAGTTCCTAAATATAATATTAAAGTATAAAAATTCACTGTATTTGCTCACGGCGCTATAATTTAACATTGTATTTAGTATTAAGAGAAAACGGAGAAGACGTCAAATCGAAGAATTGCATTGCTGGTTTGCTTTCAACGCTGATTGGGTCGTTTTACTCTTGCCCACTTAGCATTATGGGCAAAATCCAGAATGTAAAAAACATCTACATCGCCTGGTCTCTGCACAGAATTCGGATAATTGTAGAGAAGATTGAAGAAGATCTCAATACTGCTACGGAAACAGTTGGGGTTCCCAGGAAGCGATGATTTGTGTGAATAAACACCCTGACCATCGCTTCATGAGAATCAGTGCTGTTCCAACTACTATTATATTATTATGTTAAATATTGTAAAAATTTACTCTTGAGGCATACTAGATGATTAATTTGTATTATTAATGATTAAGTCACTCTCAGTGGAAAAAACGCCCTTTTAATTTGATCTGTATTTTAGATAAGAAAAGAAATAAAATTTGATGATATTTAAATAATTATGTTACCTAAGCGTACTAAGCGAATTAAAACGTCAATCATAATTCATAGAAAAACGGAAAAGAATTTGCTTCTTATTGTTAGAGTATAAAAGAGTCATTATGATATATAATTCGATTTTATGTTAGATTATATATAAATATACGTAAATATAGAGACATAACTGTTCCGCCAATCTCAACTTGTTCGTATCAGTCATATTTAAATATCAACAACAAATATTTGTCATCGACGAGTAACAGATCGAAAATATATCGATTGTAGGAACTAAAAGTTGTATTTGTAACAAATACCTAATAATAATATAACCTAGGTATATTTTGCATTACTAAAGTAAAGTAAAGTAAAGTAAAGTAAAGTAAATGTTTATTAAATTAAATTCGCACATGTGTTACAATTTACTAGGTATAGTACATTTAACCATCTATCATGTTGCTGGGTAGACAACGTAGACAACAGACAAAGCCAAACTGAATGACGTACCAAATATAATTACGTAGTAATTTATTAAATTCTTCACATAGGACATGACAAATGTCTATCACTGGCTGACAGTAAAACATCGATGCATAAAAAAAAGAAATCTAATTTATACACAATACTACATAATATGAGTTTACGTACAAACGTTTTTATATGTATATAGAAATTCGTTGTCTGTCCAGCTTTAACTGTTACTTCGTGTATGTGTTTCTATTAGCGTCTCTCACATTCTAGCCTGGAATTAAGTTATTTACTCAAATACTACTGCGGACTGCAGCAGTTGGCCAAACAAGCTCTTGTTTAAACACTCTGTGTGCTAACATTAAAATCATTGCCTATAGTTAGAGTACAGGGTACGATAATGACACACTATGGTTAAGCCAACTGTTGGTCACAAATATTTGTCTCGAGTAGATATAAAAACTATTAAATTGCGCTCAGGAAAATGTTGGTGTGATGCACAAATATATGTATTTATTTTGAGTCTGGGTGTGCTTTTAAACTATGTGTATGTTTGATATGTCTCTCGCGAAACAGAGGTCTTAGACAAGTGGCATAGATTTATTCATAGAATAGATTAAAAAATGTAGAGGATTGACAGAAGCTAACGCTAATATTATCGTTAGCTTATGTCAATTCCATACATTCTATTGCTAGAGTTTTCTATTAAAAGTATGGGTACCTACAAAACAAAATAGTATTTTGTACTTAACAGTTAAGTCAATTGATCTGTAAATGTAAAGCACCATACCTATGTACCATACCTATATTATAAGTATTTTTTATACCTATTCATTTTATATCTTTTCTTACTCCCTGTCTCAAACAAAAGCCTGAACAAAATGTAGTAACAAACGCTGAAAGCTCTATAAAAGAGACGAGAATTCTCGTGTTTCTCTTTATTTCCCTTCTCCTCTCTTATAACTTTCTAAATTGTATAAAAATCTTTATAAGAGTACTTAATGCTAAGCAAAAACAAAGAATAAAGGTAAAGTTCATCATGAGCTCGCTGAGCTGTATAACTCTCCATTAATATTCTTTTAATCATAATTGTGCATCAGTACTTTATCTCACAATAATTACTAAGGCACACCTAACTCTAAAACTTAACCATGCATGACAACCTGATTACCATCAGACGTTAATTGTGAATTTTAAATTGTGTAAAAGCACGTGTGCAGAAATTCATAATTTGAGTTTAGTATGCCTTGCCTATAAGTGAAGAGGCAGTAAGTCGCCCTACAGTGGGATAGTAACAGACTGGTGTTATTTTGTTATGTCTAAGTGTTCATCATCTGTTCTATCATATATCTGTTCTATCATGTATCTAATACTTATATATAAAATCATTTAGATACTACGTAATGTGTATAAATTCACAAATTTCGTCCGTTTCATACTTTGAAATGGCTAGGCTTTCTAGTCCGTCGTCTCTATTCGAGAACTTTTCGATCCTAAGCGTTAATGCCCGTAACTTAAATAATATCTCACATCAAGCGATACTTCAAACAAATAATAATATAATACGCAACATTGTTAGTCCGATTGTTGTGTTCAATTGTTAGCTTAGTTTATAGACACAGATTAACGACTCGGATTAGGCTAACTAACCCGAATCAACATCTCAAACCAATTTACTATACAAATAATTACTGCTTCATTCGCTAGACAAACAATGCTAGAACCCAAATGAATGGGATTAAATAAAAAACTAGCTACAGTTAGAGATTTCGTTGTTGTGAAATGGGCCATCTATATTGTTATATTTTAATAAAGTTATAGTTTAAGCTAAGGCTAACATATTTATACCAATTCTTTTTAAGAGATTCCCCAACTAACTTCTAAACATAACTAATAATTTTATATTAAAACTAGGTACCAAGGTACCAATAATCAGCATGTTTTTTTTCCAATATCAAGTATAAAATAATAAGCCTATTCAGGAAAAGATAGATCTATTATTACTAGGTTGTAATGTCTATAAAAATATTGTGACACCATTTTTAGAAAATAAAAAGCCTTACAATTTTTTTTAAGTCGAATACGAACTTTAGAAGGCGAAAACATGACTTTATTCTTAACCAATGCATTTTTAAATCTTGATCTTTATACATAGACTTACATTTGATTTGAAATAAAGAAATTGAATAAGAATCAACAAAATTGACATTCAGATGTCGGTACAATGTTCACGCCATTTTATTTTACGCAAAGAGCCATGAGCTCGTTCCACAACTCAGAAACCGGAATGCTACGTCGCTTATTTTGAATTTCAAATATCGAATTTTACATTCGAAACTGGCTCAATGTTCGCTTGCGCGGGCATCGCTTCGTCATTTGTTATCTACTCATTTAAATCTTGCGGGTGCAGTACATCACTAGTTTTATGCTAAATCTGTTGCATATTGGTGTGACACTCTATCGAAAGTGCGGAACGTGAGTGGTTTTATATCTTTTTCTTCCATTTATTTACATTAAACAGAGAGTTACAAATCGAGTAAATGTGCGTACGCTATTATCAATGATTATAAGAAATTGGGTTATTAATTCGTAGTATTTAATGTGGTAGTGTTATGACCGTTTAATTAAAGATCATGAAGATATAGATGACACAAACTGTATGTTATACAAATATCTATTTTTGGAATAAGATTTAATAAACGTAAATTAAATATGTCAACTAATTTGTTTCTACATCCACACCACAGAACAAGTACTAAAGCATAGAAGTACTATTAGGAGAATAAAGCGTACACACTCAGAGACAAATACAAGTTTAATAGTGCTACGATACCTTCTGACAGTTTATCGATATCGATAGATGAAATTTGTCTATGGGCTATAGTAAATTAACAGACATGCTAATATCAAATGAGGTCTGGTTGCATTAAAGCTCTCGTAAACGAACTACAAGAAACAAACGGCCGTTTTACACCTCACCTTTCATGCTGTAAGTTCAAACACAATGTAGACTGTATATGAATAAATTAAATAAATTGAAAATTGAATTATACATGATCGATCCACACACTGCCTCGCATCACGGATCTTAGTGCGAGCGCACACTGAAAACGCATTTAAGCGCTGTGTTACTGATCACACGCTTACATGCAGAGAAAAACGTACTCACGCGCGTGGGTTCGGGGCCAGACGGTATGGACACCGAGTTCTGCAGTAACATGCGTGATTGATGATGCAGACCAGTACTCTCGCATCTGCACGCGTGGCACCGTCGCCGCGTCGCCACGCTCCCGCAGCGTAGTGCGGGGCAGTGTATGGATCACCAAAATACCAGTATCGGCCCTCTGTTCTTTTCTGACTTTCTTAGTATAGCATCAAAACAGATACCCCAAGGTAAAAATAAAACACAGCTGTAAGATTCATGTCACAAATGTATGATTATATTTCCAATAATATTGAAACACATTATTACTGCCCATTAAAATTACAGTTTTTTTTAAGAATGTCCTGATTATTTGTGCATAAGTAGAAATATTTTTTGTTATGTTATAAATTGGTACTTTTAGAAAAATTTTCCCATCAATTTTATCAATAAATTTCTGTAGTCATCTAGAACATTTATTTATTTATTTATTATTTATTTATTGAAAAAGTATTTACAATATCATTACAGATAAAAAATCCAATACGATATCATAAAAAAAACCTAAAATTTAAAACAATATAACTAATTACTAAATAAATATACCTATTTATCCAATACTATACATTTTTGTGCAACATCTTTGAATTTTGACAGGGTACATTGAAAATATCAATTTCTATAGAAATAATATTAATAAGTCGTATGGCTCGTGACAATGAAGTAAATTAAGTATATAATATAAGTATGTAAATAAAATTGAGTAGATTCGTCCTCACCGCTGGAACGTTAAACGTGTAACAATATAATATATAACATAATTCTCTCTTAATTTGCTTCATGGATCTTCCGGTCTGATCTTTCGGAAACCTGCAAAAGAACACAATGTATGACAACACTATGAAAGGTACAAAGATAGTTACCACAAAATCGTTAACTACAAAATATAGTAATATTTTTGTCATCGATAAAATATGCAGCACAAGTCACAACACTATTGAACATGACTACACAAATTGGTAAAAATGTAAAATACTTAAAAATTACTGAATGGAATGGCAAACAGACGATTTTAATATGATTGCAGTATAGTAAAGTATAAATCACTTAGGTATTTTGCACTTATGTATAGGTTTTTAGTACATATTATTGGTTTGTTATCTACTCACCGATGGAAGTTGACGATTTAAACTTGCTTTTCTTTGCGAAAAGAATGTAATTTACAACCTACAATAACGCAGGACATTGCATATCCAATGGGCTTAATTTTACTTCACAATAGCATTATGTAATTATTAAATAACATATATTATTTCACTAAACAGATAAACAACAATGAAAATTACGAGCGGCGGTATAATCCGACAAAATTGTCTAAAGGCCTTAACAAGTTGGAACATTTGACATTAGTTCGCTTCGTAATTCGGCATCCAAAGGTAACCAAAGGTAACCAAATTGACGTTTCTACAGTGTACACCAGCCGTCCTTAGCAAAATTATTTGTCTCTTTCTTTTCAATGTATCCGACTTATTTGGAAAAATAGGACAACTATATGAGGGTGATTAACACTCCTTCTATGCTTTAGTACTTGTTCTGTGATCCACACCACCACAACCACATCGTTTTCAACAACTGGAAAAAAACTCAGGTAATTCTTTTAAATCGCTATATAATCATAATTAGACGATGTAGCCTACGTCTACATATACATTTCCAATAGATGTTATAAACAAAACATTCCAGACTACCATTTATAAGACATTAAGTATAAAGATACATTTCCATAGACTTTTTGTGTAGGTATACATTACACTCACAAGGAATTAAGACATACATAATACATATTATATATCAAGGCGATTATGATAAAGGCAATCAAATAATGTCAATACTTATTTACAAGTCCTTTTGTTCGTATCAAAACTATCACTTTGTTTGCCAGTGTCGTGTAATGTACCTAATATAGTGCATACCTTAGGTACATTAGATACACTACATTGGTTAACAGTCAGAAGGATCCACGTATTAAGGACACCATATAAAAATAATTATTACAAACTCCTGCTATGGTGGCTCCCCACAACCTTTGTGAGATGCTTTTTTATGCTTCGCATTAAAAGACCTAAAACTACAAAGGAAGAAAACTTAATTTTGCATATGTAACGAAATTACCACGGTACTTTCCCATAATGGCATACGTTTCAAAGATACTACTACATCAGTAATTAACTTAGTTATAAATACGTCATAGTTAATCACATTACATTGGAAACTAATTATGAGGGATTGCATGCGGCAACAATTACGTCACGTCCATATTTCATTCGAAGATTAACGCCCAATCAGAACGTAGTGATTGTAAATCTGAACACAATAATATATATTTCAAAAGCATACCTATTTCACAATATTACAGTATAACAGTAAGCTTAAATGGTAGTTCTTCTATTATTATTGGTCGATGGTAGTTATTGTAGCCTATATATGAGTAGCTCTGTAAGCATATTGTGAAAACAATGTTCTTCTTCTTCTCCTTTTTTTTGGCCACACAGCCGACGATTGTGTCAGCTATTTCTGCCAGCGTCAAGTGTAGAATAATATTCTTGTTGATGATATTAATGGTATATTACAATGATAAAATAGAAAAATGTGGATGAAATTCAATGACAACCATCTTCAGTGAAAACCTACGTCGTTCCGAAAACAATGTTATCAAACACAATCAAGCAGTTGTCAACCGTGAAAGATAAGCGGAAGAAAGAGAAAGAAAGATACCAAAGACATATTGTAATTGAGCCTCCGTCATCTTCAATACAGATAAAATGTGATTTTTTTAGGTATTAGCTACATAAGGCTCTACATCGGCTGATTACGAATAGTCAAATTCTTTCTGTTAGGATTAGGGATAGAAATGCAAGGAAATTTTTGGCGCAAATTGAGATTTTTAATATAGTGAACTGCAGCTAAACTTAGCATGTATTAGTGTCGTATAACTTTGGCCGAAACTTGACTTTAGACTAAACAGATCTTTTATAATTTCTTTAAATAAATAATTATGCAAAAAAAAACATTACAACTTACAAATTTAGCATAATTATTATATTAGTAAAAAAGCGTTCAAATATTAAAATTTATATAAAACGGTGCTCGTATTTTCGTTGAAGATCAAAGCTAACATAATTTACTAACATTTCAAATTTGAATTATCTAGCTCTCCGCCCGCCATCAAGTCTCGAGAGAGGCCGCCATTGCAGGACATCAACTTGTCAAAATTCACTTGAAAACTGTCCTGGTTTTGCTTAAAAATGCAAACTCATGCAAACGAGCTTCGGAGCCTCTAATCGTATTAGATGTTAAATTGAAAATTTCTCTCTTATTATTGAGCGTACGTACCTATATTTTAAAGATGTAAACCTCGTGCACTTCAATTATGGAGTTATTATTTAATTATACAAGTTATTTCGTTAACTGTTTAGCTTACTGTTCAGTAATTTGGTTCAAATATTAAGATACGATAAGTATTTTCTGTATTTATGAAAACAAAGGCGGTGAACTAAGTGTAGTAATAATATAGACAATCATTTAGATACTTCGTTATTCAGTTATCGGTATTAATTTATTTATTACATTTCGATCCTAAAATATTTATATAAGTTCCATATCAACGCAATCAAAAAATATAAAGCCATTTGTGATAATTATATTGACTACAAGTTTGTACTGAATCCTCGACGCGAGTACGACATTTTGGTTTTTATTCATACAATAAAAATAAGGGATATTTCACTATTTTCACTAATAAGTATACTAATTTTCTATCGTTACCCTGTTCTGTCCCGGTTTGAACAGAAGTCATACTTTCAGCTAGTACAGATTACTAAAAGGTAATAAGTTTACCTACACGTTGTTTCAACACAAGCAACCCTTGTAGGTAAATATTCGGGAATTCCATTAGCCAATCCCTTAGAGACTATTTATTTAACAATATGGTAAACAAGTTCATTATCCCTTTGTGTTCAAATACAAACTTTCCAACATTCTATAATTCCGTCGAATTTTAAATATATTTTATATAGTCAGTGTTTTAACATTGTTAATGGACTTATATTATGATGCCTGACTTTGAATTTTATTTAGTGCTATCCGTATAGGAAAATACGTTTCAGACACAAAATTAAATGTCAAAGTTAACAACATTAATGAGTATTTTAGTCGAGACTCTTTTGTTTTTACGAAAAAAGGTTGTTTTTCTATATATAACATTGTAAAAATATTTTTTACTTGACCTCGGCAATAATAACTGATATATTCGACGGTTTACTTGTCATAATATGATAAGAAAAGAAAAAGATGGTTTGTTTAAACTTATCAAAAGAGATTAATCAATAACGGTATGTTATGTTTAACATAATTAGAAAATAAACAAAATATTTCAAAAACTAAAAAACGAAAATTGCTATATGTTTAATTAATGTAACTCGGGAATCAGAGCGATTTTCGGGATAAAAATAGCCTATGTCCCGAAACCAAATCTATCTACATACCAATTTTCACCGAAATCGGTTTAGCGGTTTAAATTTAATATGGTGGTTAAGTATCTTAAGTTTTCTAAATCACCGCGCAATTTTCTTAGGTTTTCTTTCATAAGAACCTTCTCCTGACAATAACAAACACAACAAAAAAAGAATTAACGAAATTGATCTAGCCGTTCACGCGTGATGCCATGACCAAGGGAAATAGGGATTCATTTTTATATATATAGATAAAATTTCTATGGATAAAATTTTCGTATATTGTAACGTAATCGATAATTCAAAACCACAATAAACAAAGATGCAAAAAGTACGAGACTTAATACAGGGCTTTATTTTTAAAATGTTAATATCAAATAAAGATACTTTATGATCATCTTCATCTACTAGTAAAGCTTTTTTGAATTATCGTTTATTTTTAGTATAATATATTTTGAATTTTATGCTCATTATATAATAATCAAAATTGTAATGTCGTATTAACTGAGTCTTCATCGTCTGGCGATAAATAAGCGACCTGGGTTTCTTGCTAGATCTACTTACGGTTCTATCTCTTTCAACTATATTATCCGTAAGCAAATTGGCTGTTATTTTGTTTATATATATATTTCATGCATATAAGTCAAACTAAGAAATGAGTTAAATTTTACTTTGTACAATGTTTCACTGCATAAGAGATCTTAAGGAAAATAACGCAATAACAAAATAAATACAAGACCAAATCATTTAACACCTACCTATGTAAACAAATAATAAAACAACCGAACCTTCAAAAGAATAACTCATAATTTCATGCAAGAATAGATCACAATAGAAAAAGAAAAAACAAAAAATTTTTTTCTAAAACAACCTCGGTAAACTGGAAATGATAAAAAAGAGGGCAGTAAGCAATTTGCAATATGAATAAATGGTAGTTGTGCATATTTCATTTCAAGTATCGTCGACGAAGGCACTTAGAAAGATGAATTGTCACTTTTGTAAATTGTATCCGTGGAGTCTCACTCATGTCTCTCTCGGCTCGACTCGGCGTCGATGACGAAGGGACCATTCAATTATAGTAATAATGGAAACATCACTCATGTGTTTTCAAGTTCCGTGTGGTATAGTTTCACACACTATTTATTTATGGTTTTATTTTTACTTTTAACGTTTATGACTTTTTGCATCCACGTCTTATGCACATAGCGATTGGTAGTAATACAAATAAAAAGTTTATTTTTACATTAGCCTATCAAAAGAACTCCCCCTTTCTGATAGTATAAATAGTCAATTGGATTCATCGTCGCTAACTATGGGTCTTATCCTAAGGCTCAAAGTCGCTCAGAGGGCAACGAGGATCGTTCGAGAAACAAAGAAATCCGCAGGCGAACCAAAGTAACTGACGTAGCTCGTAGAGTTGCACACACACACATAGCTTGTAGAACTGACGGCAGCTTGGACAGAAGGAGTGGCGACCACGAACCGTAAGACGCAGACACCTAAAAAGGTGGACCGACTTATAAAGGTGGCGGGCAACCGATGGATGAGGGCGGCGGACGACCGACCACGGTTGCGAAAATTGGGGGAGGCCTATGTCCAGCAGTGGACGTCTTTTGGCTGATATAATGATGATGGATCCATTGGTAAACATTTGGACAACATCCTAAATGCAGTTGTGTCAAACGTTACAGTGCCCCAGTCACGCTAAATTTGTTTTACATAACCCAACAATATATAAGTTTTAGATGAGACACTAACATTGACACTAGTTAGCTTGTGCGAGCAAGATTAATGATCATATGCAAATTCTAGTTTATGAACCGTGTATTTCATGGAATAGGTGTAGGTACCTAATGTTTATGTGAAAACATTTTTGATGAAACAAGTTGTCAACAATAATAATGGTTTAGCTTGTAAAGTTACTTTAGTGAAGTGGCGATGGATTTGCCTCGCATAAATGATGGCCTTTAGGGTATTAAGTTCTAAGAGTCGTGACCACAAATTTGAAAGTGCTGCGTGGACAGGTTTTCTACAAGACTACATTATATACGGCGGATAAATAAAGACGGTTTAAGAGCTGTGAAAATGGAGATGTTTGTAGGCGATTTATGTTCACCAGTGATAGATAATGATTACCTAAGACTATTTTTAGAGACTACTTACCTAATTGAAACACCGAAAAGGTCTATACCAAATCAATCTAAAGAAGTGAATTAGGCTTCAAATATTTGTTTAACATATTTTATAAATAAGATTTATTTACTTACTTACATAACGTTATCTTATATTTCTACTGTTTCAATAGACTGCAGCAGTCTGAAACTTGGAATTTTACGCGCTATAATATATCATAGTCCAGGTTACCTTTCGATGTTTGCCTTCATCGCCTAACAATAACATTCAAGACATATAACTTGAAAAAATTGGCACTTGTTAGCTTTTGATCATAACTACTTATATGCCCGCAATATCTGACCTCAAATAAAAGGAATCTTGCGTACAGAAAACATTGTCCAATTGACCTAGTCAATCAATTACTACAATGAATTCAATTGTAAAGGTTTTAAATTAAAAGCAAGCCTATCGTTCTCCACGAAACAATAGCCTTTATATTTCAAAACAATACGAGATAAAATTAAATCATAATTGATTCTATTTTCAAAAACCACCCAGCGAAATGAAATCACAACATAAATATGTATTTTTTGTTCGTACGAAAATTTTCGAGTATCCGACCAGATTAGCGGGTTGGCATCTCGATCGCCCGCATTTTGGTCCTCATAAATTCATATAGGGGTGTTTCTATTAAATTTTACGACAAACACGAACCCTCATATAACTTTGTTAATAAATGTTATAATATATTTGAGCCAGATGTTAGTCGCATCTGACAAAATGGCTATGTGACGTAACTATTTAAGTCTGTTTGGTAAATGCCTTTTACCTACTTTAGTGCCTAACTATTAGGAACTCTTGATTTATGTTTCGATCAAGTTTGTGGAACCGTTGCTTATGTAATATGTAGGTATGATCAGTACAACATATACCTATGCATAACAAACTAGGGAAATGTAACCTATCATTATACCAGACAATAGATGGCCAACGTTAGATACTGTTCTCTGCCATATTGCGTGGTTTTGCTTTAATCACTAGTAGTAACACGACAGCAGCTTAGGATCTCTATATTTGTCTAATATTATTGTTTACTAGTAAGTATCAGAACATATTTTTTATTTCATTAAATCAAATCAAATCAAATTATTTATTTGCATAAATCGTGGTACAATAGACGATGATAGTTATTATGGTAGATCCTCACATTTTGCCTATAATTAGAGACATGCAAATATTTTATTATCAATTAGTATGAAAATAAAATCAATTAAAATAAAGAATACATCAAAAGAAAAATCCTTGATATTAACAAATTACAATTTCACCATACAATGTCAAATTAAAACAATACTATATTCACTAAATTAATATTTTATTCTACTACATACTGCCAGTATTCTTGGTATAAAATATTGTATTTTGACAAGGACTTGTGAGATACTGAATACAACGCGGGTCAAAGCATTATACTTATTTATCAGACATAATTACGGTGCATTTCAACGTATATAAACGCTAACAAAGTTTTTTGTAAATTTATACAATTAATAATAAACTAGTAACAACAAGTGTGATTTAAACAAGCAATATATATTATTAAAAAACAAAGTGAAAATAAATAAACCCATTTTTTGTGTTAACGCTACATTGAAATACTACGTACTCTATGTCACTTAAAAAGTAATACGAATCTAATGACACCTCATATCCATTAAGCCATTGAGGCTGTAGAGCGTGCCAAAGACATAGGCATACATACGCTCAATAAACATTACCCTCCTCGACTTCGGCAGTCGGTCAAAAAGAGTACTAAATGAAACCCATAAGCAGCGGTTACCTGTCACTCGTCACGGTCGATAATATCATCATATCAGCTATAAGACTTATGGGCGTTTTGTGACCACAAGACAGCCTGCACCTTTACGCAAAAAGTCGTGATTAAATGTAATGCACAACCTAATTCTTGAAACAATATAATTTTGTTACGGTTTTCTCACTACGTCTAAAATATCAACGAGCAGAACTATCGATTTCTTTGACGATAGGCCCGTCGACGAAAGTTGTGTATGAGGAAACGTCATCGCAAACTCGCAATACTCACGGGACCATCCAATGAATGATTTACTATCGTTTCTCCATAGAGGAACTTAACTTATTATAAGTAACAGATTTCTTAGAAGGCAGTAAATAATAGTATTTACTTATATGTGTCCTTCTATTGTTATTTGCTCGACTGCCGCAGTCAAGGAGGGTAATGTTTTTCGAACGTATATGTGTATGTATATTATGTATGTATGTGAATATGTATGTCTATTTCTTTGGCACGCTCTACAGCCTAAATGCCTTCAGGTATTTTAACATATGAGGTTTCATTAGATTCGTATGAATAGGGTACATAATATTTCAATGTAGCGTCATCACGAGAATAAAAATAGGTATTTTCCTTTTCACTTTGTTTTAGGCAGATGGGCTTTTTGTTTTGTAATAATATATATATTGCTTGTTTAAAAGACTGTAACGGTGAACCCGCCATGGCTTTGTACAATTCATTTCAAAATCCGTAACGTAAATAGAAAGTTATCAGAGAAACAAATAAAAAGAAAGATTAACTTTGCGTTTTACTGTTTTTAGTGATTCTTATTAAAATAAATGCAACCGGGACGAGCTTAATTCTTACTGCAAAAACTGGAAATTAAAAGCTGTCAAGAAGAATGGAAACTCTGCCCTTAAGTAGGACAAGAATAGCTGTAATAGTAATAAAATTCTCATAGAAAAGTGATTTATAAAAGCAATTGCTTGAACATAATCCCGTTACAATAAATTACTTATAAAATCCTTAGCGCGCCAGTCGCAGCGGTCCAACTATAAAATATGAGCGTTTTATTTTCATTATTTGAATATTCTATGCTAAGTGAACCCGAAGTCTGAGGAACTTAATGATGGGGGCAAAAAATCGAAAGTTAAAAAGTATAAAGCTTAAGAAGAGATGCTTCAACAACAGACCTAATGCAAAGCAGGTCTGAGTTACCGCTGTTCTTTTGTTACTACTATTGATAAGTTGTACGTAAAAGTAAAGCACAATAATCTTATAAGCTTATACGATTCATACCTATTATTTTACTTTTTAGTTACTTAGTTATAGTTGTACTATGATATGAAAAACAAACTGTTTTTTATAGTCAGTATTTTGTAATGCCAAAATGCCACTCAATCGACCCTGAAATATTTGTTCTTAGTATACCTACCTACTTAATTTGATATGACGGGACTATCCTGTAACATCCAATTAAATATAATACAAATAATTTTTACGTTGGGAATCAAATTGATAAACTAACCCCCAGTTTCTGAAAGGCTGATCAACGAAAAATTAATTAATCACCTGTTAAATCTCATTTGAAGTACCTAAAAGCGTGCTAAAAACATGGATATTAAGTTTAATTTGATCTAAATAGTTACTTATTAGATCAAATTAAAGTAATTATTCATGCTTTTAGCAACCCAATTGGTACTTTTACATGAGATTTCACAGGTGATTAGTTAATTTTTCGTTGATCAGCCGTTCAGAAACTGTGGGATAGTAACTGAAACTGACACTACGTTACTACAGTAGAGATCTACAGTAACGCAGTCTGAAAATGCAATATAATCTTTAAGCAACAATGAAATATAATCTATAAGCATTTTTTAAGATAAAAAAGCATTATAATTGTAAAGTGCTTCAATAAACGCTCTTCAAAATAAAATTTAACATCCCGTTAATGAAATAGCAGCTGCCAGCATTTTATTTGACGAAAGCATAACAAGGCTTAGTTATACAATAACGTTCTATTTTACGCTATGTCTGAAACAAAAATGAGAGGCGGTCGCATAATAATTTTAAGAAAACCGCCTCAGACTTTTTTAATAAAACAATTCGAGGAAGAACACTCTCCGTCCGCTCGGAAATGCGGTACCATAAAGTTGCAAATGAACTAATACAGCACTTGGGTTGACTTACTGCCGAAACTTAGCCGGCAACTGCTCAGTAGCACTTGAGGGACAATAGACTGCTACCAATTTGCACTCAGCATTTACTTAATGTCATTTAATTTAACTGATTAAATTTGTCGGCGCGCCACTACCGTCGGGACTGTTGGCTCACTTTGTAATTAATATTGACCATTCGGTACGAAATATTGCTAACTATTCACTAGTATTCTGTGAACTGTTATGTAACGGTCTAGTCTCAGTAAATTTTGAAGTAGAAGAATTTCTGGGTGGACATTATAATAATATGTTGTAGCGGGCTGCAATTGGACTTAAAACAAATATCTTACCGACGTCTTCAAACATTTATTACCAAACACGACTAACATTAGAAATAGTTTTGTTGCAAAATTATTCATGGAGACGACTGCGATGCCAACCAAGCTGAGGTTAAGTCTCGTATAAAGAAGTACAAGATACAAATTTAATAGACACAATATATCAAAAAAAAAACGCACTCACTTGCAATTTAAATTTGCAACATACACGTGCACGACAATATATTCCAGCATGTGATAATTCAAGATTACGTTGCACGAAGAAAAATATTGTTGAAATTGAAGCCACGAGCGTCTTGCGTTTATTGCACCCTACGCGCGTCATGTGGCGTTTTATTATGTCCCACATTTGGCTGCGAATAAACAAGATGATAACTGGAAGTACCAAAACGTGCTTGGCGAACCCTATGACTATTTTTACAGCTTCACAGGTTTTAAGTTTAGGTAAATTTGTGATATTTTCTTATGGCATGGCCAGGTATTATGCAAAACCGGTATATTTGTCTAGCGCTTTTTAGTAGGTACTTATGGGTTGTGCAGGTAATGAAATTAGCTGATATACCTATGTAATACAATAACGATTTATTCGTTAAGGATATTTTTTTAAAATTTTGTTACTACAATACTAACACAAGGTAAATCATATTAGTATAACTGTTACTAGGTACTGTTACTGTTTTTGTTATGACAATGCAAGTAGCTCAAGATGTTATGATGAGTATGCTAAAAATCAGAAAGAAGCAGTATCTCACGACAAAATGGGATGCAGTACTAACGTGTCCCGGCATAAATTAAGAATACACAAGCAAGATAGATTGTTTTATAAAATACATTTGCAAATAAGTGGGTTTATTTGATGTAAAGTTGCACATCCATGTAAATGTAGGTGTAAACAACAGTGTAACACACCCAGCTATTTAAGAACCTATAGATTTTACCTATGACCTGTTTCATTCATATTCTCAGTTAATATATTAGGCATTGTAGTCATTCTTAGGTAAATCAATACATTTTTACACAATTAATACACACATAAATAGAAGATAAAAGAGATTGACAAAAACAATACGGCCGACATTTACCCACACACCCAATAACATTCAAATTCTAAATCAACAGTTAACTAATTAATTTAACCTGATTCTAAACTTGGACTCACCATCTCATTTCTTCCACAGCACTTGAAAATATTAAATTAGAACTGAATTAAGCAGTTAAGTACTTTCGTTAATAGACAATCAAGTATGACATCCAAGAGGTACTCAAAACCTGCGTAATTAGGGAACGCGGTACATCAGGGAATAGGAAATTGCTCAACTGCCATAAATAATTTATAGGGTTTCGAAGCTGCACAAGTTTTGAGAGCTCTTTGGTACGTGAGCGATGCTTTCCCTTAGACAGACGTCTTCAAACATTTATTATAGCAGACACTTTTGATATTACTTACCTATATACTTGCGGTACTTTAATAATTAAGTCTTTAAGGCTGATTTTGTTAAGGAGCTTTGTAACTAATTGGGTACCTTTATTCACAATTGTTCCATACGCTCCTGTAAAGGTGATTAGCGTAGACACTGTGTCTCACATGGCGTCGCTTTAGTAAACAAATATACATCATGTTACACGAAACAACACAGCGGGAGAGAGGGGAATGTAACTGGAAACTAGCAGGATTTCTGGTTGTGCTTGAGGTTAGACACGCGTGACTAGAAAACCAAATGAATTTGTGAGACTAAACTGTGCCGTACTGCATATCTATGAATTGAATTATCTAGAGTAATAAAAATAGTGATATAGTAAAGTATTAGTAATAAAAATGCTGTACTTGATTACACTATTATGCAGTGAATTTGTAGTATACACTTGTATTATTAAACTGACAAATAACCGGTGTGATTTTCTGCACGGCAATAAGTTGTTACAACAGTACATTTTACAGACAGTAAGGAGTCACTGTTGCATAAAAACGATGACGCATGACATTCCAAAATCTTTTCAAAAATTCTGTTTTGCTATTGCTGCCAGAACAATATTTCTTCAAATAAATGTGATCATACTCAGTAGAAGGAACGCCAAGCGGCACTTCTGTACTTCTTTGTCATGTCTCAAGCTATAAATCTCTCTTTGCCCTACTTCTTCTAAGGCTAAAAGTTACCGATACTGTTGTAATGTATAACTAACTTTTCAAAGAGATTATAACTTACTTATACAAATAACAAATGGATTACAACGATGACAACTTTTGTTATTCAAATATTTCATCGCGTTGTTATTTGAGAGAAGTTTTGTTTTAATCATTTCATTTTATGAACCTTTACAATTATTTTCTTTGTCTTTGTTGTTAAAGATCAAGGACACTATTTTTATTACTACTAAAATATTTTGCATGTTGTAGAGAAAGTCTATAACTCTAATTGGGCTTAAAAAACTGCCAATGACAGATGTCGAATCTTAGTACAGGGTAAAATAATTAAATTAATCGTGGTAAATTTAAGGCACACATTTTTCAATATTCAGAGGGTCAAATGTATTACGATGGAGCCTGATTGCTTCCTGACAACAAAATATAAAGACTTCAAATCGGTATAATATCAACTTGTTCAAATTTTCTATTCTGACTGGTCTATTATGGGACTTACCATATTATATTACCGATAGTAGGAAGAGTAGGAAGGGTAGAGTTCATAATCTCTCTCTTTCTTGGCAATGAAAATCATATAATAATTAAAGTATTTTATTTTTTTTAATTCTAAGAAATGTATGAAATAACTATTATAACTTTACTTTGTATAAGAGCAACACACATTGGATAATAACTTTGTATCTCATGCAGTGAACTATGTTATTTTGAGAAATGAAGTATCTTTGGACCTATATTCTTTGTTTATAAGTAATTTTTTAAGGATACTAAAACGCTAGACTACCTACATAAGACTACGAACTTTTTACGGCCATCGCGAGACTGAACTTTTTTTACCTAATAACTTTCGAAAATGGCACTTGTTTTTACTTGGAAGACTTTAGATCGTGTTTTTTTATTCGGCAGCGTATTCCACGACATAGGTAACTAGGTAACATTTGATGGATAATTTTATATAAATATATTTTACTTATACATAGTTAATTGTCCATGTTGTTGACATATAAATTATCCATGTTACTAACCGCAATAAAATACAGTAGAATATTTTTTATTCCTTTACATTCTTGTTCTATGTTATACAAAGTTAGACACATACATTAAATATATACACATATAACTTACATCAGCAGGGACACACAAGAGTTTTGATATATGGGTAAGCAAGGTCTATGGAACGCCACTTATTACAAGCCACTTTTTCACTTATTACAAGTCCTTTTCGCACTGTAAATATTGCAGGAAGATACTAGGACGCACGATAACAAAATCGCAATATTTGGGTTTTCATTGCAATTAAAACTTTACGTGAAGTCCTTGGGACATAACAGATGCATTAGAGGTTAATCTTAAGATAATATTGTCTCTTTCGTTTAAGCATAGGACGAAGACATTAAAACCATTTTCAAAATCTATCCAGCCTACGTGTTGCATTATTGACTCGAGCCACGTAAAATTGATGATGGTCCGATGTAAATGAAAAACCTATTCTCTCAACAGATGGTGAACACGATGGTCTCTCAGTTCTGCTAGGGTCCACGTCACCAGATTTAGCACTAGCATCCGACGCGTCAGATAGTCTACCACTACCTGACCATGATAACGGTAAGCACAACAATAACAATGTGTGCTAAAACAACTATCATTTTAGTTTAAAACTACTAACTCAAAACTAACTAAACCTTTTTCTTCACTTTTAAAACGCGTACCATTTAGAGATATGTAGACGTCTTGATATTTGATAGATTGGTAAATATTGTTGTAAAAATAATTGTGTTCCTAAATAGCAAGGTACGTACGTACTCCACTCAATAAAGAATTATAGAGTATAGAAACGTGGTCAGGAAGATCAAGGAGTAAACATACTAAAAGTCCCCTCTCCTAGGAGGTGAGCTAGAGAGGGACGGGTTTAAAGTAACCAATTTTAGGTTTTTTGCTAATATCTCAAAAACAGTGCGTTCTAGAGAAAAAATTTTGTCTACCGAATGAAAGCTTATAAAATTTTCTACAACTTTGATTTTATGCACATTTTCCAATTTCCAATAGTTTTTGAAGAGAGAAAAATAGAGATGCACCGAAACACCGCTTGCGGCATAAGATGAAACGAGGGTACTTTTAAATTCGCGGAATGGACGGGAAGGAGATAAAATATTTATCTAAATTTGTTTTTTTTTTGTAATATTTACCTAAAACACTAATACATTCATCAGAACGATTAATTAATTTGTGTACACTTTCATAAAAAAATATTTGTCATTGTCTAAAAAATACGCTAAGACGGTGTTCTTCACTTCTTTGTAGGTAAAAAATTTCATCCTCCGAATCTTTTTCTTAAGTTTGGGTAACAGATAAAAGTAGCTTGAAGCTAGATCTGAACTATAGAGTAGAAATAATAAAATATCCAAAACGAATTTATGCAGGGCAGCCAATGAAACAAGACTCTAATAAACTTGAAAATTTACGTGGAAAAGCAGGACATCCTTTGTAATATGGCTTGGTTTACGCATTTTATGTCACTGCATGGTATTTTACTTAGACTAAGATTCGTAATTATGAAACTAAGTTACATATCGAGTAAAATTTGTCTCAATAAACCATGTTTATCTTCATTACAGAAGCTTAAAAACTAACGCGAACATTTCACGAGCTGTTGGTTTGTGCATTCTCGCACCTATTTTGCACTGACTTTTATCATTGCAAAATGATTATAAATGATTCTCTGCCATGCTGGAAGAGGCAGGAAGAGGAATATTTTTCGAAGACAAGAATCCTCGTAAACAAATGACATCTCTACCAGCATGGTTTGAATGGTTTTTTTTACTTAGCAAAGAACTTTTTAACGGCGCGATAATCAATTTTCTCCATGTCACATGACTTCTTCACGATGAAGTTCTTTGTTCGATTATAGTCTTTATATAATTGGTCGTATTACGATCAAACTTGGTGTTTAACTAATAATTAGACACTAAGTTCGATACATTTAAAATTAGTACCCCTCCACCCTCCAACCTTCGCATGCCACCAATGACCAATAAATGTAACGTTTTAATTTTAGAGTAGTAATTTATATAGAGGCATTCTTGCCTTGGAAAAATAAAAGTTTGCATAGGGCATAACCTCTTCGAGCGTGTTGTCGAGAATCACTTAAAGAGCACCTCCGACCAGGGCGATCTGTTAAAGTGACTACTACAATATTCATCGAAGAATTAAAGAAAATAATATTAGACGATGCACGTCTAAAAAAGACACATTACGTAAAGATGTTTGGAGTACCAGATACAACCATTTTTAAGATCAGTTATAATCATTTTGTTATGATAAAAATCAGTGCAAGAGAGGTGCCGAGAATGCACAAACCAACAGCGCGTGGAACTTTCGCGTTAGTTTTTGAGCCTTTTTTTTAATGAAGATAAACATGGTTTATTGTGACGAATTCTTACTTTAATTCTTACTCGATATGTAACTTAGTTTTATAATAACGAATCTGAGTCTAAGTAAACCAAGCTATATTGCAAGGAAGTCCTGCTTTTTCACGTAGATTTTTATGTTTATTAGAGTCTCGTTTCATAGGCTGCCCTGCATAAATTGGTCTTAGATATTTGATTATTTCTACTCTATAGTTTAGATCTAGTATGTAGATAGTATAGTGTATATAGATAGTAATAGTATGTTTACTCCCTAATCACCCTAAACACGTTTCTGAAGAAATTGCTATAAGTTACTCGCTTTATAGCTATTCGTTGACTGGACTAATGTACTATAATACAAACTCCTGCAATGACCGGCACATTGTTTTGTTTTGTACGTCTTATAATTTTTAATGTTTTATTTGCCATTCTTCTTATAATCATGTTAATAAAATTTTATGCGGTGAATCAGAAAATATTGCTTTACAATCGTGATGAAATTGACCAAGTCAACTGATTGTAATTCAAGCACTACGATCTTTATAAAGCACATCAAACAACTCCCAATTTCACATAAATGTTTATTGCACACTCCCGATGTATTGACGCTCAGCACTATATATTCCTCGAAACGACGCAGACGCCCTTTGATTCTAGATAAAGTGCAATTAATTTGCATAGCAGCGTACATACAAATTGTATAGCTGTGTACATTAGTGAATGCAAATTGTGTCAAAGGAAGTGGTATCATTGTGTAAGATTTAGCTATACATTATGTAGTTAATACGTTTATGAGAACGATAACATTGGTTCGACAATCGCTTTGATTAAATAGTCGATATCTTTGCGTTGTGTATTATATTTTGCTCGATAAAAAGTCAGTCTCAACTTTTATATTTTCGTTTTAAAGACATTTGGAACAAATTGCGACGACTGCCTACCGGAACTTTAATAGTATTTACTGTATACGTACTACCACGCAAAGGACTTGGATTCAATCTCCGAGTCGGGTAGTGATATTACTGTTTTCTGTCGGTGAATTTTCAGTGCTATTTTGAAGTCTAAAATTGTGATCAGGTCTAACATAACAAAACATGGTTGTTATACACCTCTGCTATAAAATGAAGTACGCTGATACAGCAATGTTTATATTACATGGATTGTGGAAGGTTTAAAATTGAGAAATCGCGTTTCTCATTCTGGCTGCTTTTGTTTTATTGCCGGCAGTGGCAGACGAGCGAATAGCCCACATAATGGTAAGTGGTAACTGTTGCTCTTGGACGACGAGTCCCTAGCATTGCTTGCAATGCCAGTGATACACAGTGGTCATCGATGGTGCTTGCTCCCCAAAAGTTGAACTGAGTTGATCGATGCACTGCTGTTGAGTTAGACCACGTCGAAAATCATAATAATCCATCGCCCGAAAATTTTCTTAAGTTAAATCCATTGTGATAATCACACGCAATTTTTTAAATTGCGCCACACACTGAAAACAATAATTGACAGTCGGATGAAACAAACTGCATTCTACAGCCAAATATTTCCATTTTCAAATGTAATAATTACTTTTTAAGTTTAAGTACCGGTTTCTTAAATAGCAGCCTATGTATTAGTGAATTTGAGCTTCAAATTTGTACCAAACGCACTATAACTCAAGATTGCCTTGTCAACAGAATGAATGTAACAATATGAATAAACAATATATATAAAATGTTTTACTTATGTATAATTTTTCTTGTCACCAAAATTTAGTAAAATTCATTATTATATAATATTTTATCTTGTTTTATAACAAAATCTTCAAGATACAGCTATTCAACTAAGACTAATTCTGTTCATTGTCGAGACAGACGAAGCCCGAGGCGGCCATGATTGACGCTCAAACACTGAGCATTGTGACAATCCATTACGACTAATGGATCTCTCGGTTACAACTTATTTTGTAGATCTGAATTATACCCTCAAATACCTACTTTGTGTATCGTCGTAGTAGCTATTTAAATGGTTTCTGATCTAAGGCTTACTGCAGTGCTTCAGGGATGTCTGCAAAAAACCATCTAGGCTATTTCTATGCCCTGTTGCGTAAGCGATGTGCATCCCTGGTGCGCAGAGTACGTGGCAGCGGCAACTGTATCCTCGGCATGGTCGCAAGCCGTTTGGATTGTCTGTATATCAATCATTGTTGTGCAATCTCACATGGCATTGCGCAACAATGATTGTTGATTATGTATGTCATCATTGTGTTTTTGTGTGTATAATA
Organism: Parascotia fuliginaria; assembly: GCA_963082885.1. Classification (NCBI taxonomy): domain Eukaryota; kingdom Metazoa; phylum Arthropoda; class Insecta; order Lepidoptera; family Erebidae; genus Parascotia; species Parascotia fuliginaria. Next base: position 11,404,399 of record OY720188.1, read on the forward strand.
ATTATGTTTTTTTTTTCGTGTGTTTTTATTTGTATACTAACACTAGATTAAGAAAAGTTTTTACTAACTAAATAGACTAAATGGTCTGAAACAAACGATTAAACGATTATAATTGGTCATCTCGACCGTAAGAACAGTCGTCCCTAGTGGAGAGAAACGAATTTGCGCGAAAACAATCAATAGAATTGCTTAATATCACAATGACCGGTAGTTTTATGCAATTGTGTTTAATTGAGACAGCTGTAATCCTCTCCACTCTAGTATACAAGCAGCCTAACGCGTCTACTGCCAGACATAAGTGTTCAGTAAAGGTCAGTGGAGAATTTTAAAATAATACGCATGATTTGCGGCCACAGTGGCGACAGTCTTATCAGCTAGCACAGACCGCTTGATGATTTGACCGCCATCATTCGATTAACTGTTAGCAAAAGTAAAATATATACGACCGCTAGGTATGTAAATTTTGCAAGTGGCTAATGCGATCATCATCTACCCATGCCACAGGTGAAGTAAATTTCTATAATTAAACACTAAATTGAAAGCTTGCGTCATCATCAAACGAAACAATAATCAACGTTGATTATTAATTATTATCACTAATGGAATATCTGGCTTTGATATTCGTAACAATCTAAAGGTATGATCTGATTCCTCATTATCTTAACACAAATGCCGATACTGCTATTATTGTTTCTATTGACTGAGAAACCTGTTTATAGATGAGCGACGTTATTGACAAACAATCAAAGTTGTTAAGTTACAAATCCTTTGCACGACTTTATATATAGTTAGTCCAAAGTCAAACCTCTTATTCCATATAGATCACACACATGATTTTTATAAACATCAAAATTACAAAAAAAAATGTCAGCCAACAGTTTAAATACATCACTACACCAACGTACTTTAATGATGCATTTACGTTCAAAATGGTAAGAATATAATATTTGAACTACAAGCTATAGCCGTACAGCGAAAACCCGACTCCTATTATGCACAAATTCGCCTAGAAAAATGAAACCTTGTTACTTTAAATAATTCCCAGTAGAAAATTACGTGACAGTGAAAATTTTCAACATTTTCCTTAACTTTCCATGCTGCCTGTTATTATGGTACATACATACATAGGTTCACGTTTAAATCCCTACAGGGGTAGGCAGAGGTATTCAACCACCCGTGTTTCTCCATTTTATTTTGGGTTCCGTGCAACAGCACAATTCCAGACTCCGGGCTAACACTGAGAATTTCTCGACAAAAAAACCCAATATCACTTTACGCGACCCGGTGATCGAACCCGAGACCTCTGCGTGGTAATTCGTACACGGTATCACCGAACTACAGAGACAGTCACAGAGACACCGAACCACCGAGTGTTATTAGAAGGCATTGATCACCACGCTCGCTCTATATTTTACTCTTTATACAAACTTAATACACAATAATTAATAGCATACTTCATTCCTGTAATCCAAAATACACTTTTAGTAGGTACTTAAACATTTCTCTCTATATATTAAATCACAGTAACAATATCTTCACTCTCTCTAAAGACTAGAATAAACGTCCTTTGTGTTAGCTTGGTACATATTAAGCTGTATGTTGCGTATATGCTAGCAAGTTAACATATGCACTGTAAACTGCATTAGCAAATGAAGGCGCGTCTTATACTTGTGGTTGTGGTGTAATTATTATAGTGATGATTATATATTGTGAAATATTATTTAACGTAATTTTACTAGGAGAAAGTAAAGAACAAAGGTATATAGTGAAAAAGTAAAGGTAATGTTTCGCAGGTACCTAAATAAATTAAAATGTCATTATTACTTATCATCACAGTCGTATAGCGTCCATTACTGGACAAAAGCCACCTTATACCCTTACAAATGATAATTTGTACGTACATTTAGTACACAATAATGCTTATAGTACTTATATTTTTGGTCGTTCTATGAAACAACTATATAGCTGCTCTGTTAAAAGAATTAAAATTGAAGGTGTTATGTCATTTATCGCTCCTTCGCCTTTTCGAAAAAAAGTGCTATGCCTCTGTGGTTCGGTGCTCCTGTGTATGGACTGCCACGCAGAGGTCGCGGGTTCGATTCCCGCTTAGTGCAAATATTTGTGTGCATGAACCTATTTGCATTGATCTGCGTGTTTCTATATGTAAAAAAAAAGTATATAAGTATGTATATCCGCATTCTAGAACCCATAACACAAGCTATATAATATGCTTAATTTGGGTCTAGATGGCGTTGTTTGAAGTTGTTGAAAAAAAGAAAAGTAAAATAATAAAAAAAAAGATAATGAAAGCACTCGCAGGGTCCATTTGTTGACAACTACTGATGAATCGTTGAGCTTCCTGTTTGCACAACAACCTCCGTGGATTCAGACCCTACAGTTACAAACTTGTTTCATCATTCATAATACGGGCTTTTATTCTGATCAAACTTTCTTCCCTATATAAATGATAAGAGTTGTTAAAACCTTAATTATTTATACACAGGGCAATTATTTATTTGGGGGTTTGAGAATGGTAATAAATTCGGATATTAATCATTGGATAGTATAAAACTTTCGATTTATTACATAACTCGCACGTGGGTATTTTAATGCTTTTTATGATACCTATGATTACAAAGTCTTACCACATGCAAAGCAGGAGTGAGTCGCTAGTAACAAATAAAACTCAAAAAAGACTGCCATTAAAAATGTCCAATTAAAAAGTAAGATTGGATGTGCATGCAAAAATACAACTAAAAATGAGATCACATTTCTAAAGAAAGATAATTAAACTTGCTTGCAAGATTTTACCTAATTAATCCACGCTTTAAAAACATAGCATAAACTAGTTTAAAAAGCCGCATTGACCGCACAAGTGTCATCGTCAGCTTGCTAGTCCTTTATATACAGAACTTTATAAGCGAAGCGGGTGCAGTAAATTGTGAACACAGATGGTCTGGATAGGTGACGAATAAACCTACCAAGACCGAGGTCCCACACTAATTTATGCTTACTTTTCACAGACATTGCTCTACGGAGGACACTTTGAAATTAGGACTGTAAATTTGCCTGAGTTGTGTGATATAACAAGTTGTTTGCATCGCTTGTTTTAGAGAATAGAGTTATTTTTTTTATCCCTCGCTTGAGAGCGCCAACAGCCCAGTTCTCTTCGTTTCCCTTTTAATTTCTTACTCTACGAGGTCAGGCTAAAAAACATAGCTATGTCCATAAGTTACGGTTACCCCTTACCATTATGTAGGCGGTATGCTTGCTTGCTACCAAAGTTGTAGAATTTATGTTTACTTCACATTTATGTAAAATTTATTGTAGTTGATATGTAAAGAACTTGCAGTACTTATGACTGCAATTTTTATTAGAATGCAGAGATGCAGAGATTCAAGCAATAAGCTTGATTGTCGCCTAGTTTGCTGTAATATTGATACCAAATTTAAAATGTAGATGAAGGAGTCTCTCTCCTCTTTCACGATTCGATATTTTATTCGTAATTTTCAAATAGTCCTTTCTCAAACAAGGTTCATTAACTTCATGCCAATGTATAAAGTTAATGTTCATTGCTCTCCTGGTATTGTCTTTATCAACGTTGAATTATCTATCTACTATTAGCCCATCTATGATTTCAGTTTCTAAATCAGAATACTTACATAAAACATGTATATTATAGCAGAGAAAAGGCGAGAATTACATCGACTTGTAATCATGTCGTGAAAAACATACTCAAGTGCAAATCCGGGATGGATCGCTAGTTAAAAATAATTTTAAATCTTTCGATTATCCAAAGTACGAGTAGATAAATCTAGATACTCGCTTGTTGTGATCAACTTGTCAATTAATGAAAATATATCAAAGTCTCAAACGAGAGACAGAGAACAAATGTAAATACTTTCCAAACTTTACACAGAATTTTAATACAATTTATTCATGTCAGCCTTCGAAGTTATGAAGGTCATTCTATTTGACGTCGCTATTTCTAGATTTATTACTATTTAAGTAGTTACTTAACTTTATTAATGAATGAAGTTTGATTATATAATGGTGACGGCTTTACTAAAGATTGAGAAAAGATTCTAAGTTATAAGCCTTAGTGCCTAGATTTGTCTTCAACAACTCCCATACAAATGTACCAATTATTGACAACGAATAAATCATTATTTTTTTTTTAATCTTCTGCATATTATTAGCCTCTTTATAAATGTATTCTTAATCAGCTTGTGTAGGGTAGTAAGTTTTCTCTACATGTAGATAATATACATACACGTAGATACCAAAAAAAAACATTTTTTTTTGACATTTAGCGTAAACGTACCGGAGCGACCATATACACTCAAGTTTAGTATTTTCTATTGATACTCAGAGCTTCATTATTATTTACATAGCAAACAAGTGATCAGATTGTAAATTTATATACGAAAAATCAAAACTACTGTTTTAGTTAGTGCAATTATTGTAACTATTGTATTATTGTGTGAAAAAAAAAAAAAAAAAAAAGTTAAGTATAAGTATCACATCTGTGTTATATTATCAGTTTACGTACTCACCAACCTTACCATTTTCTAATACTTACAACAAATTTCGCTTATCTCAACCTTTTACATAAATAGCTGAAATAAAATCAACTTCATGTTTATGACATTAAGTTGATTTTACGGTGCAATAGTATCTTCTTATCTTATGATTAGGCTGTACTTTATGCCAGCATTAAATCCTTCGTAAGTTTTGTGATTTAGTTGTTATAGCCCAGGTTTTCTTAAGATGTTTTTCTCTATGGTATGTCAATACTGTTCAAGATAAACCTGCAAAGTATAAATAATTAAGTCTTCAATAGATAGCTTGCCAATATATTTTTAAACTTCAACAATTGATTGACTAAAACCAATATAATAACAAATGTCTATCATTATTTGAGAAAGCTTTCACATTCGAATATTGTGTGAATATAAGCCTAAAAATATTTGCCATTTATTATTTTACGCGATGCTCTCGCTTTTCAAAACAATACTTCCCTAAGGGTATTAAATGTTAATACAATGTTTGGAAAAACTGTATTCGACACACAAAAACAGGTAAAAAGTTGTTACGCAAAACCTACGAAAAGTATTGAAACCTTTTGTTAGTGACGACTTTCTCTTCTCGAATTTAATAGTAGATTATATTACTAACATTATAATAATAACAGTGAGCCTATTATGTGATACATGAGATAATTTCTCTGTCTTCAATAGTGTCTAAAGCAAAGACTTTGTATTATACCTTACGTACTTCCTGATTTTAAAAAAAATGTAATTTTACCAACACCATTACATTCTTACTATCGATGAAAGCAGTTTGAACACTTACAGAAAAGAAACACTCGTAGACTTCACTATAGAACACAACATTCCTTATTTTTTGTGGCCCGCGCGGATTCAAATCTAGAATTCTTATGCTAGTCGAACTGAAAGATTATAATATAGAATTAACCATACTGTAGACAAGCGTTACAGCCATTTCTGAACAAATTCTTTGGATTCGTCGTTACCTAGAAGCTAACAAAGGTTCCGTCTTCATGATTAGGAGCGCCGTGGGCGGTCTCTCCTGATGTTTACATATAGAAGCTCAAAGGAAACTCATTCATCCCTTCTAGCTAACACGTGGATGCTGTGGCCTAAATTAAATAAGACGTCTGATTTATTTTTAACCGACTTCAAAAAAGGAGGAAGTTTCTTAATTCGGCCGTATAACGTTTTATAATTCTTAAATTGCAGTACAGTATCTAATACATCGTAGAGGAATTGCGAAGAAAATGCGTTATTTAAGAGTGTATTACTGACGCATTATGTAAAAAAAAGGACGCCGGAGGCCTAATTACTATCTATGTATTTCTTTTTCTTTCTGTTCCTCATCTAAACCCTTTTGACGGGCAGCCAACAGCACAGTCTCTCGGTATTGCTTCTGCAAAATTAACGCAACGCAGCTATATCTAGATAGGTAACGGTGATCTCTTACTATTAGAAAATCGGTTTGCCTCCTGTGTATAACAGAAAGAAACCATTTCGACCTTTAGATATCCAACCTTACTGTATTTACCTTAGACACGAAATTTGTCTTGATCTGTGGTGATTCTATTACCACCATCACTTCAGCCAAAAAAATTCACTGGTCCCATCAGTCTCTCTTAAGTAACGCTACTTTCATCGATAATTTTATAAATCTTACAAATTAAACCCTAACACCCAGTTTCTGAAAGGCTGATCAACGAAAAATTAACTAACCACCTGTTAAATCTCATGTAAAGTACCTAAAAGATTTCTTTCTTTCTTTCTAAAAGCATGGATAATTAGTTTAATTTGATCTAGTTCGTTACAAATTAGAACAAATTAAACTAATTATTTATGCTTTTAGCAAACCAATTGGTACTTCACATAAGATTTAACATGAGTTTTTACATAAACTAGGTGTAAGTCAGCAAGCTTCATTTATCACTAATTTACTAATCTAAAAAATCGGACTCACTAGACTGAATTAATTGCGTCATATAAAAAGCCCGTACCTATTTAATTCGCCGTAAGCATAATTCAATAAAATCGCTGTATACGTAATGAAGCTCCACCCACACTTCCCAAAAGCAATATCAAAACTTTGGCTAAAACCTTCGAAAATAAATGTGAGCCTATTTTATCGTTTATAACACAAGTTAATTAAGTAAGGCTATGCACCGATGTTGTGTCACTTCCACAAAGGCTCGAGTTAGGGTTATTTATCTGACTTGTCACGTGTGTTCTCGGATTTATCGCATTTAGCAGCGGTCGGGTTGACACTAACACAACCGTCGAGATTTTACAGCAGCGTACACTGAATAGTAATTTTAAGATTGTTTATTCATTATTCTGTTGATCACGTTTTTATTTTAATGATGTTGTTATTTTGTGGCTGTTTTATATTCAAGATAAGTATCGAGACATCTATGTAGTTACGTAATAATATTTATATTAACACATGGAGAAAAGTTATTGTACTCTTTTGAAATCGCATACTACTTCGCGCAATGGTGTATATCCTTAACACAGGCTATTTCGTAGCCCAGCTAGGATAACACATTAACACCAAAAATAATGTGTAGTAAAAATTGTACTTTTATTGAACTTTATTATGCATGTGAATGGAATGTACTACAATGTATTTTCTGGTAAATAAAGGTTATTATTATTGTTATTATTATTATATAGATTGTAAAAAAACATAATATTAATAACAAAATATAGATAAAAGATGTTTACTATTAAATGCACAAATCAAAGCTGTTCTAGATACTCTAAAAATGTGCTTTAACAAAATATTTTAGTCTCAAAAATTACTGTTGTCGAGAGACATTACTGACATAAACTTTAAAAACACATTAAAACAAAACTCAAAAGGTAACCTTACTCATATTAAAACATAATATATATTTATTTGTGTGTTTAGAAAGTCGAATGCAAGGTTTATAATAATTTTATTCACAGCAATATTCGGTCTACATGGGTATCGAATGTCCAAACATTTTCATTTCGAGTGCGATATAGTAAGTAGACATCGGATTTATCGTAATAACTGTACCGAATCATAGTTGCCTCTGGAGAATCAGACAAAATTGCGAATAGACTCTGTCGCACCTCCCAAGCCTAAGCAAAGGATGCCATCATGAATACAAATCGTTCGTTTTTCCTTCACGGGCTTTACTTAAATCACCAAGAACCGTACTGCGTAAAACTGCCTTTTATTTCGATGTTTTTGTTTTGTTTTCAGTTAACCAACGCATTTTGTACCGTAGTACTATATAAGTTGATAATAAAGGGTTAGTTTTAAGAATTGTCATGAAGCATTCTTATATTAGAAGGGATCTGCCTGCTTGTCTATTACGCTGAACAATTATAGATCCGTGAGAAAACCTAGCAAGAAACCGAAACCACTTTTTTTCATTGCCTTTTTCTTATCTGAATTAAGTAACTAAACTTTATTTTTTTATAGGTATACCGCTGCCATAATTATTACCAGAAAATAACAAATAAATTTCAATAATAAACGCTAATCGACTATAGCAAAGTTTTTGAAAGTATAGAAACAAAATAATTTTGTTAACAAGTTTATAAATTAACATCGACTTGAACGGACTTTAATATGTCTTCCGTTCGGCAAGTTAGTACAAAACATTGTTTTGTTTGTCTCTAGTGTGTTCATTTATGTTCTACTAGGCTTACATTTATTTTTTGTTTTACGTTTACAAACGAAAACTAGTGTGTTCAAAATAGTAAGAAATAAACAATAAATTTAAATAAGAAAATTTCGTTCGATCGTTTTACAATTGTTAAACATAAAAAACGGTGCCTATTTTAATGTAAATTATCATTAGGCAAAATAAAATAAGTTTAGGTATATAATGAGTAATGAGAGACTTTAAAATCAAAAAAGATTTCCCTTTTTTCTTACTCAAATTAGAAAAGCTGTCTGCAGACAAAATACTAGATCCCAGATAAATAATTAATGGACTCAATTTACTCTCATCGTCATCTGCAGTAAATATTATTTATTATACTAAACTGTCTAAGGTAAACAGCTACCAATTATATTTGTAAAGGGGCCGATTAGAAGCAGCTAATTTCTTCCAGCCACCGCCAAGTTAAGTTCATGTTGTTCAGTTAAGTTGTGTGTCCATCTTATTAATTGGCATCTTACCGCACTTGCTAGTTCGTGTTCGCTGTGCCTTTTAACTATGTACGCCCACTGCGACTTCTACTTGCTGACTTCTTTAAATAAATAATTGTACATCGCAGTAACGACCAGGTCAGCAATAATATTTAAAAGTCACATAATCTCAGCAAACTTCTTTTAAACGACACTACGAATTTTATGCAGTTTTCACGAACATTTAGAGCATTTCTTTCGGAAGGTTTATAAGTATAATACTAACATGCATATTATAGCAGCGCAAAGTCGAGTATTTCAACGATTTTGTAAATCATGTCGTAAAAAGTTGTAAAGTACCTGCGTGTGAAGTAGATGCTGGTCACTAGCACCTTTCTGAATTACATTATTTAACACTATTACTATGTCGCACATGTTTCACACTATGTTTGACGCATACTGTAAAATTGCGACCCACTTGATGGATGAGTCTCGCAATTAAGTCTCCTGTCCCTTTCACTCTTAACAACGTAATCATAGTGACGGATGAAACACCGCATCGTATTAATTTGCATTCCGTACGTATGCAGTGTGGCAATTAGCGAATGTTTGTATAACATTTGTTTATCTATTTTGTAGTTAATTTTGATCCACGTAGGTAGTTGTAACTAAATGCGAGCACGATTTTACGATTTTCGACTTAAATAGTATAATTATATTATATTATAGTACTTTTTGGTTGAAGGGTGTTGTATTATTTAATTAAGTTTAGCACCACAACTTTTTCTGCGAAAATAGAAAAGTGTTTCATCAGTAGTTATGATAAACATATATATATAAATTTTTATATAACAAATATATGGTATAGCAAAGGACTTAGTTTTCGTACATGCCGCAAAGCGAGATACAGACAGAGAGATTATTCTCAAGAGAATTCTAGTTCAAATTATAGTAGCCGTACTAGGCAAGGACCCTATACCCTACAGATGACCGCAGTTATAGTGTGACCACTCTCAAGATTCTCCACTCTGACCTGTCCTACCTGATCGTAGGTCCACCTTGAGCTTAAAAGACTTATTATTATAAGCAGCCGTATAACACACTTTCGAGTAGCAAATATTATTTATAACGAGTATCGCCGTAGCATTTCACTTAGCCTACGTTGTACCGTAGCACATCTTTTTATTTCATATACTTATACGTATATCATAGGGTTATTGTAAAATTCTATAATTTCGTTAATGGTATAAAAATTGCAAAAACTTGTCATTCGACTTAATTTTGTACAAAATCACGAATGTTGAATGAATGTGTTTATAGTTATTTATACAATATACATACATATAATACAAAAGAAATGAAAAAAAAAACAGTTTCTATCTATAAATATAGTTATTACAATTTACAGAAGAAGAAACTGAGACGCCCGAAGTTAAGTAAAGCCTTTCTGTCAGCGAAGCAAGTCGATGCAATCTCACAGTCGAGTGACATTGTCTACGAGACTTATACTGAAGCCTCAACAAAACCTTAAAACTTCACGTAAACTTTGCTTTAAATTATTGCTTATCAACTACTTCGATGATTTATATATAGTGCAATTTCTGACTATGTCACCTTAGGTCCGAAATTTTAATAGAAGACTAAAGTTTAAAAGGTGGCTGTTCTTACACACTCAAATGAAGCAGCTGGCAATCGTAACATTAAGCAAGTTACTAACTGTACAAACTAAGTCCTATAGCTCATGTTGCCTGATGATTAGCCACTAACAATATAGTACACGTGTCTGCCCTGCCCATTTATTCTCACTACAGACTGAAGGCGTATTCTCATACAGAGAGGAGGACTGGTATAATCAATATTAATTAACTTGTTTTCTACTCACATACAACCTATACATAAACTAAGTCTAATCTCACAGAAACTCTGAACTAAACTCAAAAAGTAAAGTTTAAAATGTTTAATTTTTGGCCGCAATTGATTTCTTTGGGGACTTGTTATTACCTTAGCTACAATTTACTGCTCTTATTTTTATTATTCCCTAAATAACATTTTGAACCTTAAGTACCGAACTCCTTACCACGAAACTCTATACTGCTTTAAGTAAGCTATATTTTGTATAAACACCAAGTGTATACAGAGATTTTCAGTAAGATAAGTACTTTACCAAATGTTGTGTTTTCAAGTTTAATGGTTTCTGTGCCCTGACCCTGACCGTACGTGTATGCATTGTATGTATCTTACTAGAATTAATATCTTTATGAGAGTACTGGCTCATTATTATCCCACTGCAGGGCAAAGTCCTGTTTTCATTTACATAAGGCTTGAGTATTGATCATCACGATTGCTTAAGACGGAATGGTAATCTCAGACTTATAAGGTCTAGGTTCCCTCATAATTTGTCCCCCATATAGCTTGCTATATTTTATGGCCCAACATGCGTGTTGCGCACAACGTTTATTAGTTTCTCTTGAACGTCCAACTCTTCAACTAGTGCATGAGAACTTTCTAAATTCACTATTGTACAAATGCCTGCAGAATCGTCGCATTGCAAAAGGTCACTACGAACTCGGCGAGCTGCTAATGTAATTAAACACCCCTCCTCCCCTTTTTCAACCCATGACTAATGTCGTACCTCATATTCTCGTAATTAATTAATTAAATATTTTATCTTGTTTTACTTCCAGCTGCAGGCTAATGTGACTCACTTTGTTATTTTAATGTGTGTACTGATTTCTGTTTGTGTTTCCTTTGTTTCTCCCATATGTACTCAACTCTTTGTAATAATATTATCAAACCTACATTCAAAGATACGATTGTGAATGTAGTAGACACAACCTGTAGGTAATTATTGTTTCTTTTACAAAACAAGTTCAAACGACTTATATTATGGTTGTTTGGTAAGGAAGAGGCGGTCTGATCTCTAATCTCATTATTCACGTAAATCATAATTTATTTAGGTATATGGATCGTATGTAAACTGTTTTTTTTTTTGTTTATTATCATTAAACTGAAATATGTTTCAACTATTTCGTGGTCGTATAAACAAAATCTTTATAGATAGTTGTGAAACGAAATAATAAAAAGGTTTGTGTCCCTAATAAATTTCTAAGCATTTGTAGAAATATCCATCAATTCGTCTATAGCTACAAGTAGCGGTCGGCCGGGAGGCTGGCGGCGCGTGTCGCCTAGCCGCGACCGTGTCACCAATATGAATAATTTTCCAATCTCAACGTTTATTCACTTCTTTGTCTGACATTTTTGGCTCACTGACAATTTTATGACAAATCGTAAACGCCTTTTTATGCAGCAATACTATAGGAAATGTAATAAATAATTTTGAAATTCTATTCGATGGGTCATCATTTATTTGTCTGTCCTTTTAACCCGACTTTGAAATGTAGAAGGTTATAGGTCTCATCAGTCTGTGTACTCGTATTTTATTTCAAACGCAAGTTTTCGTCCTAGAGTGGGACAGACGCGTTTTATATACATTTGCACGTAGTCACTAATGACTGTTGTTCTTAACTTTAACTTCTATGTATTATTCTATACATAATATTCACGTTCCGATTTTGTATTTTGGCTGTACGTATGGTTTACACAGTGGAAGCGCTCATAAGGTAAAGATATGGTTGGTTAGAAACAATTAAAGGCCACCGTTGCCTCAACCGTCGTGACTTTTATTCCCTCATAATATATGTTCGAGTTAATAATATTTCTTTTATGAGTCTACATACACTACGTGTGCATAAATAAAAAATAAGTAACCAACGTAACGTCCATATAATTTCATCTTAAAATCCTCTCGTAACCAAACAATTTTCTCTTTAATGTCTGTAACCACTCATCCATAGCAAATGGTGTAAAGAAATTTCGTTAAGTCCATCGCGCCTACTAAACCAAAGACGAAACGGCCCAACACGTAATGTGAGCTTTGAGAGAATTAAGCCAAACAGGGGCCGAAGTGAGGCCGAAGTGAAGCCAAAGCGAGGTCCTAGCGGCTTCTAGTGGGCACGTTCTTATTAACTCATCCAACTTTAACGGCCTCATAAAATAAGTGAAGAGGAAGCTCGCTCGATGTAAACATAGGACAATAAAATACTAAGTGCCCAGTGCTACGGTTTGTGACTAAAACTTGAATCGTGTTATTGAAATACTAAAGGCTGTGACCGTTTTCACTTCGATATGAAGGTATTATAATGTTTTGGTGTGCTGCCTAGTTTTTGAAAAGATGTTTAGCGCCACTTTTTTATTTGTCCTTTTTATTTAATTATTACAATTTATAGACTAGTCTTTTATTTCTTTGGGTGAAGATTTTTTACTTTTGCTTCGAAAACCCGGAATCAAGATCGGAAAGTAAGATGAAGAAGAAGGGCTAGTAAAGAATTTTAGGCTTTAACTGCGCGACATAATTATAAAGTACTGAACCGTTCGGTGATCATAGAAATTAATTTAATTACCTAATATTTTAAACGCCAACGTACAAAACAAAAATAAAACTAGGTAGAAAGCCTGAGTAATACCTACTAGTGATTTTTAATAGAACGAGATGCTGGACTCTGGTACGTGCTTAGTTCTAGATATTCCTGCAAAGCTTACCACCAGTTGACCCTTTTAACTGCGGTTTCCCCTGTCTGTTATGTGCAAGTTTAAACAATATTTCATAAAAAACCAATTTGCAATAAAAGTGTGTAAGACAAACGAAGTTTTGCATATTAAACAGTATGATGCCGCGCTAGATCGAACTAAATTTATATCGTTTTGGTGAATTTAAATTTTAAATTTTTACCAACAACAACATTTTGATCACCTCTCACATCATGGGTATGTTCCATATGGAGAGAAATACTTTTTTCAAACTCGTAATATTATTTACTATTTGAGGGTATTTGTCAATATGTAATAAGTAAGTGTTTTATCGTAATACCTACTTAACTAGACTTATGATTTTGCTTAATGTATCATCAAAGTTAATTGTGTCAAAGTAGTTATTAGTGTATAAAAACTTGTGAAGGCGTTCAGCCTGGTAAAGTTATTTTCTATGTTTAGGTTATCTTAAACTTAACTTAGTTGTAAGTTTAATGTTTGTTAAAAAAATATGAAATAAAGTTATTTGAAATGAAAAAAAATGACTTTTTTCAAATGTTGGGGCGGACATGTCTCCCGGATGAATGATGAAAGATTGACGAAGCGCATCTTCTACCAACCATTGCGGTACAAAGATATGCTTAAGCGTCATATGAAACGCTGTGACCCAGAACCGTCACAATGGAAGGCATTGGCAGCAGCCCGGCCAATGTGGAGCCGTACTGTGAGCAATAAGGTGTTTAATTTTGAAAGAAGCTGTAGAGCAGACCTCGATGCTTAGGGAGATGAGCTCAAGGGCTGATCACCTGTGGCCATTAATTATAATTATGTCGGAGGAGTGCTGACTTGCAGTAAATGTGGTCGTACATTTGCTGCATAAATTGGCTACGTCAGTCACTTAAGAGCACATCAACGAAGCTCTCAATAGTCAGACACCAGTCGCCGTGGCCAGATACGGTCAGGATATTATATTTCGGAATTGTAGTGGTAAGCTTCTTTGTTGCCTACATACAACGCACTTTACTGGTTATCGACGCGCAGACATGATTATGATAATAACCTCAAAACACACCCATTCTTAAACATCACTGTTTCACCAAATTGTATTAGAGCGAACATTAAGCTTGTAGTATAAGTCTGAACTAGCGCTATTTACATAATGTGGGTATTACTGCGCGTACAATAAAGCTTAATACGAGTTTCAAGGGAGACGGCCTATCTCCGAGCTTCGTATCAGCGCAATGTTAACTTGATCTCGTTATTTAAAGAAATAAAAGCCGCATTTTGTTTACAAAAATATCCGACAACAAAGAGAAATACCACTGCCGTAACCAAATAAAATCATAACGACATACTCTTAGAAACAACTTGAACACAAAACATTAAGAAAATATAAAAAATCACTCAAGTATTAAGCGAGCATAAAAGCTAACATAATTAAATGGCCCTAGCAAACTTATCCTTGAGTGGAACGAGCGATGTCTTTTTTCTTCAACGACATTACCTATTCATCACACGGATCGCTGAAAAGCGACCACTTTGTTCCTTATATATCTTTCCGCACAGGTTCCCTCGTGAAAAAGATCGGGAATCATTTTTCTTCGGTTCCATTAGTGGGCATCGGCCGGCTGAGACGGATATACGGTCTGCGCAAACATAAACAAAGTAATGGGGTCTGTCGAGTGACAAAGAACATCCCATCAGATGGCAAAGCGACGGAATCAATACGGATATGTTCTATGCGGCATCCTATTCGAGCCGACTGTTATTGAACCCGATAGCTATCACCTTATGTCGATCTTTCGTATTTGCGTACTGTCCTCAATGGGCGAAGTCATATGAGACACGTGTGAGCACTGAAGGACATTGTTGGACGTTCTAATCTCTCTAATATTATATAACACGTATTCTGAGAGACTATGACTTCAATTATACTGTTAATTCATCTGTAAACACGAATTGTATCTCAGTGGAGTGGAAAGTGAACCGAGGCGGTATTTGTATACAGAGAACTTTCAAATAGATTTGTATGATATATATACACGTATTAGTAATAGTGTCTCAAAGGAGAAACAAATTATTATTTGAGGAGTATTGAAATACGTTGCATATTTTGTAACTTTGAGAGTTAGGAGGGTACTTGCTTTGACGTAAGTATTGTAGGTAGCTATTTATAGGAAAGATTTATAACGCAAGAACAAAGATATTAAACAAGAGCTTCTGTGTTCCAGATACATATTCGTGGTGATGATTGCTGAAGGAACTTTAATTGTCGAGTTGGTGTTGATGGTTATTAATGCTATTAAATGACCTTAATGAAAGTTCTAATTGCCTTTAAACACATAGACAATAGAAAAGGACCAAATGCGCAGAGCAGTATCATATTCTATTTAATATTTATTGAGAGATTTACAGAGTTTTACTCAAACTTACTCAAATAAAATCGTTGCAAAGGCTTTGTGGTTTCGAAAAGAATGAATTTTTAAGCAAAAAGAATAATTATAGATTACTATTCGAAATTCATTAATGATGATAGTGCAATTAAATAAGCAAACTCCTTCAAAACACAATTCACGTTTGAAATAACGATGTTTAACAAATACAAAAAGGCGAAATAACAAATTAGGAATTCATGTTCATATTACATTATACCAGAAGCTAAATGCACACGCTAATAAATGAAAAATCCAAATTAGATTGTTCGTGAACAGCTTAAATTCCGAGCTTCACAAAATTGATCCTTTGCCCAAACAATCTTTACTTTCGCCTAATTCAACAGTTTTTTCCGGGCGTGAAAAAGGAGAAATAACTCTGAATTTTGCCGGCCGTAGATTTTGGGGCAAGCTCTTGTTTGCTTTCGGCTCGTTCTAAATTAATATCGAACGTTGGAAATTAGAAGAAACCCGACGTTATAAATTGAACCGCTGAGACTCGTGGTTTTGGACAAAACCACGAGTCTCACCACCACCTTTCCACGGCCTTTCTCAGGTCACTGCAATATGTATTTTAAGTAATGTTTGCGCATTAAACTGAATAGTTAACTGAGTTCACATGTGTTTTCCAGTTCAAGTTGGAGTCTACACACACACTTACGTATTTAAACTTACTTACTACCTCTAAGTTTAAGCAACAACAATTATTAGTACTCATATGCTAGAACCAGAATATGTCTTGTTCAAATATTTACATTTCTGAATTGATGAACTAATGTACTACATAGATATTGATCTTGACATCGGTTCCATACTTACGTACATTAATTTAAATTACTGTTGCAGTTATTACGCATCGCATTTAGAATAAAATACATTGGTCACCACATTATTACAAAACAAATATTATAATATATTTATGTATTTAAACAAGCAAATAAGTTATTATAACTGTATTCCAGCTTACGACGCTGTTACTCAAAGGCTCATTCACGTTGCATTCAATCTAACTATCCCAAAAGCCATCAGCTGCATTATATTCGTCTCTATTCATGACATCCTCTTAGACGGATTGGAGTAAAGATACAGTACTACCTACTCGTCCCAAATCAAAGATCACCTATCTCCTTTTCAAATTTCGACTGTAAGCTTTAGAGTATACGGCTCAAATTCAATTTTAAGTAAATGATTATTAAATCATTTAGTAATAATATAAAAATATCACGCTGTTACTGTCCTAGCAGGGCTAAAGCATCTTCATACACAGAAAGGATATGTACTAAACGCTTCATCAAGGAGGATTGGCAATTTCAGACTTTTTAATATAAATTCAAGTTTTCTTACGATTGTATCCTTTACCCTATGTGAATAATGTCCAAGGTAAATTTAGACAGTACATAATTATAAATTTCAAATAGTCACATTAGTACTTGACCGATTTCAAGCCTGTGTACGAAGCGGGTGTCTTAATTAGTAGGCAATCGTGACTTTTTATTCAAGGATATGTTTTGTTCCAGAGTGCAGTACTACGTCTTCATCATCGAGCGGCGTGGTGCCTATCACGACAGTGTCCGTTGCAGTGACAGGATTGGACTCCCGACCAACAATATCAGCTAAAAAAGTCCGGCCTAAACCCGCCTCTCCTAACAGACAGGGACCGCAGCAATGTCAAGTAAGTTTTACAATATAATATCATCATCCTGTGTCTAGTATTAGTTATGAGTATCGCGACAATATCGTTAGCCTATATTCACAAATGTAAATCTACTAGTTATTCGTTTACGAGTTGTTTCTTTTTCTCATTACGGTCGGACCCCCAGATCTGATCCTCTCTGGCTATTATATTCTTTAATTCCGTTCTAATCCCCTACAAATTTAGTCATACAGGTCTGATTCCCTTAGACTATAATTGTTCGATTTAAAAACAGAAGTGACCCAAAGCTTGATCAGATGTCATAGTTAAGATGCACCACGTACCTACGTCACACGTTAAATTTTTTTATCATTTTTAGGATAAACCAATATACCATTATACATATCACTGTTTATTTATAATATTTTGATGGATTTTGGTACTGTGGTACCGGCCCTAAAGGCCAACATAAATAGGTATATTATGTCTTAATTAAATTAACTCCATTTACTTGATTTTTAAGTTCGTATAACTCAGAAATATTATTAACATTATACAATTTCACTAAGCGTTACACAAAAAAGGTGTAACAAAAGCGTAGTTTATTCTTCATAAATATAAGACTACATATAAAAACATCATAGACATGTCTGTGCTCCGGCTAGTTTCCGGCTCATAAAGGCCGATGGACCGTGGTGATTGCTTCTATTTGTCTTCCCGTGTTACAAAGGATCATGCCCGCTCATTTGTCTCATACACACCACCCACTGTCTTATGCTGAATGTGTTGTGACGTAATAGCTTCTACTTTCATATACATCTTTAAATCAATAGTCTTTCTTCCAAAATTTGGGTTGATTTTTAGTTAAAAACTAATACTTTTACTATCAGAACGGTCTTGGAAATCAAGCTAAATCAAGCTAGGTATTGAACAATAGACCCCTACATGGAAGCTAATATAGCTCATAAATTGATACACAAAAGCGAGGTTTTATGGGTTACAATATCTAGAAAGGATTTCAAAAACAACAGATACCGGAGTGATGCGGGTAAGGTAGACATGTTCCAGCGATGTACAGTGATGTGTGTCACGCAGTTGAGAGTTGTACTTAGCGGTATATAGTATAGTAAAAGCATTTTTTTTTAATTAGTAGTCGCTGAAATGTGCACTGTTGCCTATTTTGCTGCGCAAATTTAAATTTCTGATTCTTTTTATGACAAGTATAGTATACAGGCTATTTGGTCAACCGTTGAAAGTAAGCTGTGGTATTCAAGCTATGCTGTAAACAACAGACGAGGCTAACTGCCATGTAATTAAAAGAATTCCCTACCAGAAACCGAAGAGCAACACGCTGCTACTGCCAAAACAATGTTTGCGCAGTTGTGTTTTTCCACATGTTTCAAACATAAAATGCCGGACGCCAAACCAATTATGGTATTAAAACTACTACCGAACAATTAAAAGCCTTTTGTGGCGTCCTTTTTTGTTTTATTTCAATCTTGTCAATTATCGATTCAGCTTTAATTTCAGCACAGAGAAAAAGTATGTTCCGCCAGTCGGTTTGTTATTTTTGCCCGACTGCCAAAGTCAAGGAGGGTAATGTTTTTCGAGCGTAGGTTAAAATATAGATAATATAAAGAAATAGACATCCATACATGTATGTATGGATGTCTATTTCTTTTGCACACTCTACAACCTAAATGGATTATGAATTTTAACGTATGAGGTGTCATTAGATTCGTGTTAAATGTCGCAGTGACATGGGGTAACTATGTAATATTGCAATATAGCATCAGCACGAAAAAAAGTTTGTTTCTTTTTTATTAGTTTGGTTTACGCAGGCGAGCTTTTTGTTTTTAAATAATATATTTTGCTTGTTTATTTGTTCGACCTGTATGCTTTTCGTTTGTAATATCAATATCAGCTGTAGCACTTACAATGTTTTAAATAAAAATATATATCACTAGCTTGTCATGGCGCGGTTTCACCCGCGTCTTACTTACTGCTCTGCTCCCGTTGCCAGTAGCGTGATGTTGCATAGCCCATAACCTTTCTCGAAAAGTGGGCACATACGCGAAAAGATTTTTTTTTAATTCAACTGGTAGTTTCAGAGACTAGTGCGTTCAAACAAACAAACAAACTCTGCCGCTTTATATAATAGTTTAGATTATCACTTCAACTATAATAGGCCTTCTTCGACATCTTTACTTTGATCACCACCCTCCTGCATCAGTTGCCTGCCTCCTTTACTAAATTGTCGGTGTACTAATATTAATTTATAACATCTGTAATTCTAATATCAGACAACGACAAAACAAATATTCACTTAATATATTTTACTATACAATAATATCAATTTGTCTCATAATAAGAAGTGCTCAAACAAGAATTTATATATAAACGAATCTGTAATAACTGAAATATTCCATAGATCAGAGGAATCCGTATTTATGAAATATCGCGGAGTTTGTTCAATAAACTAAAATGTTCTTTGGGAAAATTTGTTTTCTATTTTTTTGGTGAGATCGTTTGCACGTAGTTAGGTAACAAGCCCGTAAATATTTACCAATGAAAGGTCTAGTAAACACTCTTAATTGGCACTTACTCCGCTCTCACGAAAACTAATCAGAAAACTACACTTCGTCAGTTAAACGTTTTAAATAACAAAAGCCTCGTGTTACTAAACAAATATTGTTTGGTCTTTAAGATGGAAAAAAACCTTTTAGCTATATACCTGTGTATTACTAATACCTTTGTTAAATATTGCATAAAACCACTTAACATCGTACATATTTAAAACTAAAATAAAAATGAGGCGATATTATAATAAATAATTTTTCAGCCTATCTGTGCTGTGGTAATCGTGTGATGTATATAGTACATTATTTATTAATTTCACATAGTAAATTTGATATATCTACTTGTATTCTAATAATAAAGCCTCCGCCTCTACAATAAAAGAAGAGAAAATTTCAATATACGATACAAACATAATCAAACTTTTCGTAAACAATTTTGTATGTTATTTTTGTAATAATGATTGAAGGAAAGTCTTTCATATATTGGTACAAAACACACGATGAGTTAGTCAACTCATCAAATCGCTATTAGAATTAATCTACGTGGTTGTAAAATGTAATACCCCTTTGTTTATAAAGGTTATCGGGTAGGCGTAACATAGAATAAAATTATTAAAATATATGTCAAGTTACAATGTTTCTCTTTCAGAACGTTGCACTATGGTATAGTTCAAAGTTTTATTTAATTTACTAATTTCATACAATAAATTAACAATAACTTGCTGATTTAATCAAAGGCTATTTTAATTTTAATATGTGAATTTAAAAAAAAATTAAACAAATAAAAACCGACTTCAAACGGGAAGAAAACAAAAAAGTTAAAATAAGTTTACTTACAGAAAGTAATTCGTATTTTGATTTAGTTAATCAGAAATGATTAAATAAGTATTTTATAATTTCGAAGTTGGTGCCAAGTAAATACTATAAGAACCTTACTTACTATAATAGCAAATTAAGATTGATAATTCCTATTGGTAGTTATTGTTTTACTTGGCAACAACTTTTTATTTTTAACTTTTTAGTTTCCTTCCCGTTTGAAGTCGGTTCTTTTTGTTTAAAATTATTTTATTTCACGATTGTCAGTGATTGCTAGACCTAAATCTTGCTTAGGTATTATTTTTGTACGAACTAAACATTTTTGAATAGATATTGAACCGTATGAAGTAAGCCCGACATGACTGCTGTTAAGGAATTCCCTCGACTGTTTATGGTCACGTGTAATGGCGCTTAAAACCCATATGGGTGCAAAGTTCTCATCATTAGAAATGATTTAAGTCCAAACACCAAGTAATTGCTGTAAATCGTTGTCGAATTCCCTCGACTGTCTTTCGGCTCCATCATCAGATGGACTCCAAACTTTTATTAAATAGTAGTGCTTTAAAATACTTAATGAAAAAAATAACAAATGCACTAGTCGCCAGTACGATTTTCAAAAGTTCCCCTCGATATCCCTGGGATGCCATCATCAGATCCTGGTAGGAAACCAAGATCTGATGATTGAGATTGAGAACCAGGATGATTTTCTTTTTTTGTTGGAAAGAAGATATCATTGTACCACACTCGGGATATCTACTTTCCAACAAAAAAAAAACATCAAAAACGGTTCATAAACAACGACGTTATCCGCGTACACACATAAAAATATATTTATATTATATACGGTCGAATTGAGAATCGAGAAAGTCGGTTTAAAATCGTTTCGTTATTCTTAAAAATCGGTGTTGGTGATGTTATGCTTGTTATGTTAAAATATATTGCTTAATATTTTGATCTTGTAGTTAAAATTATTATGATAAATAAGAAGCATTCAACATTTTTAGTTCAAGTTAAGGTGACATTACATAATGTTATAATATTTTAATAATTTGTATCATTGTACCTTTATGTGGATATAATCTTGGCAAGAGGCCGTACATAGACATACATTACACCTGAAAATCATCCCTATACCGGTTAGTTTGTATAATTCTTCTTGTATTTATAATTATTGAATGTCTGAAATATATTACTTCAATACTACATTGACATGATATTTGGCTTATTATGTTTTCCTAGAAACATTTACGGTTATCGAACATGACTATTCTCTTAGGACGGACCGCTACGGAAGGCAAGTAACAAACACTAAAAGGTCTGAGTGTTTCATATCCGGGATCTTATTTCTATTGCATCACGCAACGGGTGAAATACTAGCGAAATAAATTGCGTGCCAACTTTTATTCTCTCTAAAGATTATGTCCAACAAGTTGTAGGGAAACATTTAGCGTGCTTGGATGTTGATTGTATCCTAAATAATTAACGTATATATTTACGTAAGCTGGCTGTAGGTTAATTGGCTGACATTTTGTAATTTTTAACGTTCATAAGTGTTAATTCAATTATTTGGGATAATTGAATTAACACTTATGAACGTTAAAAATTATATAATATAAAAAAGCATAATTGTATTTGACCTAAACATTGACGTTACATTTAACGTAATAGTTTAAGTTCCGTTTCAGTCAAAGATGTCCATTTCCAGGTATTTAGTTTTGCTATGACTAACATGCTATGGCAGGCTAATAACAATGACGGTTGCTTTATCGCAGAACGCAGTTACCCGTCCAGGGCTAGATAAGTTTTCTATAACATTCTTATGTGATGGTTTGACAGCTCTTATTCGGTTGACTGATTGCAGTAGTGAAGTATAAATGACTGGTGGTAAGCAGTGACATTGTCATTTTCCGAAACCTGAAATAAAATTTATTTATGGTGCTTACTCACTGAGAACATTCACCTGTAATGTAACCTTATAAGTTCGTTATTTAGCATTACGTTATATCATCCGCACTGCTGAGCACACTTGTAACGCAACATTCCAAATTCAAAATACATTACACATTGTATCATCAAGTTGCGCACTATAATGCTCGCTTCACCTCCCTTACTGATGTATTGCTCGGATCTGTAACGTTAAATTACAAGTGAATGCTTGCGGTGAGTGAGCATCTTTAGTACCTAATCATATCAGCCGAAAGACATCCACTGCTGGACATTGGCCTTCCCCAATTTTCGCCACCGTGGCCGGTCGTGAGCCGCCTGCATGATCCACCTTGTGAAGGGTCTGGGATACAATTCTGCGGTTTAAGTATCTAACTTCATTATAATCTTATCTTATTCGAAATATGAATACTTACCAATAAATTGTCGTAGATATAAATTTTAAAGCTAGATATTCTAACAACAAACTTTTTAAAATTGAATCGTACGCATTTTTATCCGCCTTGTTTAGGTTGCATACTAACAACCGAAACCCTTTTTCCAATTTTACCCTTTCAAAAAATCTTTTCGATTTAAAATCGCAAGTAAAATACTTTTCGGCAACAGTGTTATATAGATTGAACCGAAAGTATTACATTCAAAATCCTTTCTAATGGATTAAATATAACAATGAATTGTGAAAAATTTCAACTTCCCATTCAAGTTCCGCACGACTACGTCGCAAATGTGCTTCACGCCCTTAAAAAATGATGTTTATTGTTATTTTTATTAGTCCTTATTACTAAAACGGCTACTTAAAATAAACTCATCTACGAATTTAAAAGTACATAAAATATTATTGTCGGGTTGTGCGTGCTCGTGAGATCCAAACTGTGTTTGTAGGTCAGTCGAATCAACAAAGGAGGGATAAAGAACGTCGCCGGTGAGGGGAGCGCTCGTGTTACCACTAACACTTATAGCCTCGGATCGTCCTGATTCTCACCCTTCGATGCAGTTCCTGAAACGAGAGGGCGCGGCGGCCATTTATTTCGTTTTGTTTTCTTATTCAGTTTATAGGTGTTTATCTTCTATTTTCTAATAAGTCGTGAGGTATATCTCATCTTTGGTCTCGCAATAGGTATTGTGTTTATGTAAGTTTGATAATTTGGCTCTGTCATTATTTTGCAAATGTAATGTGAAAGGCCGATTCCAGACTTAAAAAAAAACTACAGTTTATAGATAAAATTTATTTTAAATTTTTATTAACCTCATAACTAAGAACCTTCAGTGTGAGTATCATCTGTATGCCGATGACTTGCAGATATACTATCAGGCTGACGTGGACAAAGTGTCGTCCGCTGTCGTCATGGTCAATAGGGATCTGGATCATATAAAGAATTGGTCTGATAGGTTTGGCTTGACTGTTAACTCCGCGAAGTGTCAGGCCATAGTGGTAGGTAGCCAAAGATTAATAAGCAGGTTAGACATAGCTACGCTTCCACCTCTTATATTTGATGGTGAAGTCATAAAATTGTCACCAACAGTTGAGGACCTCGGCCTAATTATTGACACTACGTTGAATTGGCGAGCTCAAGTGGCTCAAGTTACACAAGTCACTGGTACCCTGCGTGCTCTATACCGACTAAAAAATTTTTTTCCATGGAGGATTAAGGCAATGCTGGTGCAGGCTTTAATTTTCCCTTTAATCGACTATGGTGATGTATGCTACTTTGACCTGAATGCAGAGCTTCTCAATAAACTCGACCGTCTTCTCAATAACTGCATTTGATTTACTTTTAACCTTCGTAAGTATGACCATGTGTCCACCTATCGTTCGAAGTTTGCGTGCGCTAACCACACTATATTCAATTCTAACTTCCCCTAACCCTCCTCCTTACTTGACTCCTTATTTTCAGTACCTTAGTTCTATCCATGATAGAAATCTTCGCTCCGCTAATAATCTTCTCTTAACTTGTTTCTCTCACACAACAGATTTTGTTCACTCTTCTTTCCCTATCCAATCTATCCTTCTTTGGAATGCGCTTCCTCTTCCTTTCGAAATCAGGAAGTCCACTAACCGTTATGTGTTTAAAGTTAAAGTCCGGGAGTTATTATTATCCAAATAATAAGGCAGTTTCATCACACATATAAGTAATTATGTATTATTTTCCATCTACATGTGGATTATTTTATTATATTTATATATATTATTATATAATACTATATATATATGTATATTTATTTATATATATATTATATATATATATATATATACATAATTAATTATAGAATATATCCTTTAACTTAAGTACTTTGCACCTACTTGATTGTCTCTGCATCACCCAATGGTAGACTGGTAGATAATGCCTCAGACATTAAGTCCGCCTTTACATGTATGTGTATAAAGTTTTAAATAATAATAATAATAAACTATACTAATGTTGTAATTATAGCTGATGTCTGTTATATCTTGCTAAAGCCATTACAGTCATAATCACCAATTTGCCATGATAACAAACATGATGATATCTATAACTCTTGAACAACACTATTTTTTACCATCAAGCAAACTGTAGTCAATCTTCAATTGGTGACTAAAAAAAATTGTACAATTGTTTTTTGACCCAAAAATTGTCTAATAACAATAATATTATTTAGTCCCGAAGTTCGTCTCTTTAATTGTGGTATGCCTACAAGGGTCGGCGATGGGCACCCCAATCTGCAAGAAAGTAGCGATTCATCATATTTCGCGACGGCAATGGCGCCCTCGGCTGCGTAATTGCATACTTTGTAAATGAACCGATATCTTTAATTCATGTTTATTTTATTGATAAATGAAAATACCTGTTTTAATGAAAATGAGAGTTTCAAATCTCCAATTGATTTATTGATTTGTTTATCTAAATAATTGTAACTCAGATCAAGCTATTCCTACTAATTTACATTACAGTATTACAAAAACCTAAAGATTTCTTGTAAAAAAACAATATATTAATAGCTTAGTATATTCGTTCATTATTAATCTAAGGATTTTTTAGCTTTAAGCACCCACAATTGTATCTGCTGTGTAGGGCTATTGCCCTGCAATAAAGATATATCTCGACTCTAAACTTATTTGAAAAAAGATGACAGATGTCGTACAAATAGATTTAACTGTAAAAAATATATTTTACACGAACATTTTATTTTTAAATAAAACTGAAATATATTATCTGTCTGCCGCTAGAAAAGCTCTAATAGATATTTATCATAATATTATCTGTATAGGAACATATTTGTATTTATAAAAACTATTTATTTAACAAATCATTCCTCATAAATCTCATGACATGTTCAATTTTTAAACAAGAAAGCTAAACACAGTGTGATACTTATTTTATAATATTATATCGAAGCAATGACAACTAAATAAACCCTGTAACACTTTGCCACGATTATACCAAAAATATTTGCCCCTTTCAAAATTCAAATTCAGAAAAAATAAAACAGAGCAAAAGATCAAAAATTAAGTTAACACGTTTAACATAAAAAAATGCTACAAAGATTTCAAAGGAGGTAACAGGTTGCAATACCATGCCTAACGACCGTCACAATCTTCTTTTACTAGTAAATAATGTATTGTATAGACATTTAACGTTATAGTAATTTATTTAGTCAACCATAAAGGTCACACAAAAAGGAAGAAATGCAATTAGAATAAACAGTTCGGCAAATGCTTCAAACAAATATTAGAAATAAAACGGCGGTGATAATTATAATTATCATATTATATCAGCCGAAAGATGTCTACTGCTGGGATTAAAGGCTAGGTCCATATATAATGATCACTAACGAAACACAATAGTGTTACCTACATATCATTTGTAGTTCACTAGTACAAGACAAGTCAAGCTTTCAGCTGAGAATCATCTAAATTATCCAATACAAAAGGGACAGTAGCGTCATTAGACTACTCGCCGCAATGATCGCCAATCGCATCCCGTCCCATCCCATCCCATCACATGGATCCCAGAGGCATCCAGGATCGTACGTTGATTGTGAATCGTGCAACTATAGTACAAGATGTTATGTTCTGTTACCACACGAGACCATATGATGGTATATCAATATTTGCTACGAGTCTCGGTGTACTATATATCAGATAATTTTCGTTTCTAAAATCCTTTTTAACACAGCTGTCGTCTAGTGGCAGATTGTCTTTTAATAATTATGTATTCAATCGTATTCCAGTTAGTTTAAAAGCAAAAAGACTATAAATGTGTTTCGATTTTTCTAAATCTTAGTAAATTTAATGTAATTTATAACTCAATTTATCGCAATACACCAGACTACAGCGAGATCATTAATCAAATATTGATATTCTCAGCAACTTGTATAAAAAACGAGTCAGTCAACCTTGGTCCTGACCTATACCTTTAAATCAATATAAATTTCCAAAGTTTCTGTGACCCAATCTAACGCTAACTAAACTTGTTAAGGCCACGTCGCAGATTTGAACCGATATCACTAATTGGGCCAGGCTAATAGCTGTGATGGTCGTCGCCAATTAAAGCTTATTGATGTCGCAGGCTGTAGATCTAAGGGACCAAGACCCTCGTCTCGTTTTAACCCCATCTAACTCCCCTGCTAATAATTAATCAAGCAATTAAGTAGATCTGTAGAAACGAGCTGATATTTTCGTTACAAATCCTTATAAACTGTTCGCTAAGTAGGTAAGACAGTATGGCCGTCCGGTATGTTTGTCTGAAATACGTGCGCTTATTTTTGGCGTTTATTTGGTTTAGTTGGCAATATAAACGAATGTGCATGCTAAGTGACAAATACATCCAGTTGTGACGATAAGGCAACCGTCAATGCGCTATTCGATGTTTGTTTACCATGGCCTGGCAACAAATCTTGTCGCCAAATATCTCATATAAACTAGGTCAAGAGGACGACTCCGATGAATAGTCGAAAACGAGAGACGCTTGTTGACAAGCCGAAAGCAACATTCGCCTTTGTATAAAAGTCAGCGAGTGACCCCGTGTAGTTCAGCGAACACTAAACTTAAATTTACTATTACCATAAAATCACAAAAACGGGTAATATGGATTGTATTATCTGTGAATATTTTTATTCCGAAAACTATCTCTAGCTTATATTATATACATTAATTTTAGGTCCCTATGGAATTAGTGATATTTTTTAATACAATACAAATGGATCTTGTGTGTTAGATGGGCAAGAATTTTGGCTATAATGTAAGACCTAATATAGCTATCAAAACGAAAGGCTAACTACGTACTTATTATTTTTAAGTAAAGTAGTACGTAGTGTTATAGCAAAAACGGCGACATGCAATATTGGTGTGTATGTATTTTGTTCGCGAGTGACGCCGTAGACAAAATCTTGTGTATTATATTTTTGTATTCAAACAGCAAAGTTTGAGCTAAACTTAGAGGTATCGTAATGAAGAGTCACTTTCACTTCATTTTGCAGTGATTAATTCGACTTAAGAACTTGGAACATTCCGTAGATATTATAATTTAGATTGAACAGATTTCACGCTCCATTTAACCATATCTTAGGGTAGCTATTTATAGTTATTTTTAACAAAACTAGCTAGGTACTAAACCAACGTTGAATAAAGAAGGTCGCGCTGGTTAGCGTTGATAACAATATATTGACTGCCATATCTTAAATTCATCTCAATCAAACTACATACCAAATTTTATAACACTATTTTGTTTTTTAATATTACTAATACAAGAGCTTACTTGCAAAAAATGGCGGCTTCTTGCAAGTAACGCAAAGTCCTCTCCGTAATATCCTCTAATGGCTTTTTCAACGCAAAAAAAGACCTCTTATATAATCCTCTTCACGCATAAAAATGCGGTCATATAATTTTAGTCGATTAACGACGTTGTTTCGATAATCGAGAATATTAGTATATACGCTGGGGATTACTGTTAGTTGATCACCACATTAGGGATGTCCGCAGAGACAGCAGATTGGAATTAATTAGAAGCCGTCGGGACCACCCCTATTGTACTGTCAATCACTTGAATATTTCGCCCGTAAATATCAGTTTTAATTATGACGAATACTCGTATTTTCCAGCTCTTCCTAGTTGAAAAGTTATGGAATTTTGTAAAGGTGACTGGCATTCTTGACGAGTTGGGAAATTCGTTATGGAAAATAATTGCCCTAATTTTATTGTAAATTAACGTTTTTGCGAGCTATGCTTAATTCTAAATAAAAACAAGATTCTGACGTATTTGCTTCTGTTTTAGTGTAAACTTGAAAGATAATCTTTAGATAACGGGTGGCGCAAAAGTAAAGACCCTATTTGGTTCAGCTATAACATTTTTTCTAAATTAGAAAACTAGATTTAGATTTTTTTAAATGTATATTTGTGCCATTAAATTTCGTACCATTAGGATTTAAAGATGATGTCTTTTAAATGGTGACCTCCAGAGTTGATACACATTTGAGCCCTATTTATGACATTTTGCATAACTTGCCGTAACACTTCCTGCGATATGTTCGTTATTTCTTGACGAATGTTTTCTTTTAGAGCTGCGAGAGTCTGTGGCTTGTTCACATACACCCGAGATTTCAAAAAACCCCAAAGATAGAAGTCTGGACTGGTCAGATCGGGTGATCTTGCAGGCCAAGGTAAATCGCCAAAACGAGAGATAACTCGGCCTGGAAAAGCGTCCCTCACTAAGTCCATAGTGTCGCGCGCTGTGTGTGCCGTAGCGCCGTCTTGTTGAAGCCAGATGTGCTCCAGCCCCAATTCGTCCAAACTGGGTGTCAAAAACTCACGTAACATGGTTCTGTAGCGTTCTCCAGTGACAGTAATCGCATTGCCTCCAGCGTCTTCGAAAAAATAGGGTCCGATCACTCTGTCAACACAGATGCCACACCATACAGTAACTTTTAGTGGGTGTAGAGGTGTTTCTTGAATAATGCGCGGATTATCAGTGCCCCAGAACCGAGTATTCTGCTTATTGACATGCCCTGAGAGATGGAAATGCGCTTCGTCACTCATAACCAATTTTGAAGGAAAATCATCCTCTTCAAGGTTGAGGTTTATGACGCGCTGGCAGTAATCTAGACGAGCTCGGTGGTCAGCAGGCAGCAGCTGATGAGTCATTTGAGTTTTATACGGGAACATCTTTAAGTCTTTCACCAAAATACGCTGCAGGGTCCGTCTGGAAATGCCCAATTGCGTGGCACGTCGCCTCGTTGATGTTTCTGGACACTCTTCCACATCTTCGCGCACAGCATCGATATTTTCAGCTGAACGGCCTGTTCTTGGTCTCCCAGACTTAGGTCTATCCAATGTTGAGCCAGTTGCTTCAAGGCGTGTGGCAAAGCGTCGAATTGTGCGACCAATCGGTGCCGGACGGTGGGGAAATCGTCGACGAAATTCACGTTGTGTTCTTATCACTGATGAATTATTCCGTAAGAACATTGACACAATTATTCCACGTTCTTGGGGAGTAAAACGGTCCATGTTTATTTTCAGTGTATTTTACATTTGTTCTCTACACAATTTTCAACAACAGAATGACAGAAAATGTCATATATAAAAAAAAAAAGTATTTTCTTTAGTGCCAGTACTTTTGCGCCACCCAGTACAAACACATCAAATGGGCATGACAGTTATCTATTTTATTGATATATATTTCTGCATAAATAAAACTTAATTTAACAACACTACCTACCTACTTGTTTTTGTGTGAGTAGTAGTTTCCATTGATTCTAAGCAAAACACTGTATTTGTAGCAGAGAACATTTTCTTTCGGGTGTGAACATAGATATTTTTTGCATAAGGTGACCATACAAGTAACCAGGATCTTAGACAAAATCCTTCACAGTACATGATGGGTGCTTATTAAATCAGCATCTGCCATTATTGACAATAAAAATATTTTATAAATTACATTTTAATTTTATTGTAATTCGCACAACATGTCCTGGCAAACGGAATTCTTCAGTTATAATAATTGTAAAAGAGTACAGCGCTCCCGTCTCGATTATTAACTTAGAAGACGTTTTACATAAATTAAATTTCGACTTTGTATCAAAATTGTTTTACAAGTCAGTGTTCTCAAATTGTTATACGGAATTTGAGGGTGTTTATTAGATGTAATGAACTTCACTCGGATCATTGTTTTGTGTTGATGTTACACAAGTATTACATTCTTAAAGAAATATTAATTTGGCGAACTGTTTATGTTTCATGTTTAGTATAAAATTAATTAAACGGTAATAAGATCCATTGCAAATGGGGAAGGCGACCTGGCAAAAAGTCCTCTATACTTTATTAGTAATTAATACAATAAAAAATGTTAGTAATATATTCAATACTTTACTTGAATATAAAACGTAATTTCATGATAAGATTTAAGACTAAAGTGTTGATAAAATAATAGCTTTTTTATTAGCCCATTTACCAAAATGTGGTTGTAAACTATGGCTGCTTTGTGAACGATATAACTAGGCTTTCTGACTTCAAACACTCAAATTGCTGCCAAATTTTACATTTTTACTATCACGAGTTTTACTTATTTACTACACCAATATTATTGTTATATAGCCTACCCGCCCCAAAAGAATGTAGTAATATGTTGTATATATATTTCGTTAATATTTTTCTGGTAGTTTAACATACATAGAGGTATTAGATAGGCTTGTAGAGAGTTGGGGCCGCAAAGCTCCTGAGTCTAACGTTTGGGTGACTGCCAACCCACGATAAGCCGAGCCACATCACGTTACATATTTCTTATTAAACCCTCTTCACATCTTTGTGACCGTAATTACTAAAGCACTTGTAACAAAATTCTGTTTGCGACAAGAACATATAATAGAATAATAAGATAAAATGAGACAATTGATTGAATATTGAATAAAAATAAAAATAATAGAAATAAAAACATATAGCTAAACAAATTTCACACATTCATTGAAATAGATACTTATGATGAAAAAACCTCTTCGCTATTGTGTTAAAAGTTTGCAACTCAGACCAAAATTATAATGAAAATAACACTTAGAATCAGAATCAATCATGATTTGAACAAAAATTCACCTAAACCCAATTTATACATAAAATATGTTTGAAAATTCTCGAAAGCCGTTCTCGTATATATTTCACTGTTCCACACTACTTATGGAAATATTCATATCTACAAAATTGGAATTCATATCTCACAATTCACCTTACACAAAGAGTTTGAAGAGTTATCAGTATCTATCGTATTACCAATATCACTTCACAAGAACAAGTTACATTGGAACTAGTAAATAGTAGTTGAATCGAAAAGCATAAAAAATTCACAATACGTTTTTTTATAATATTTGGCTATACCTTTGAGTTTTGTGCGTTTTATATTTCAAAGGTTTTAACAAAGTAGATGTTTATATTAAGTACCTACATATATATTTATAAATAGTAATAATATTGTGACGTTTTTTCTGGTAAGGTAGGCAGAGGAATTACACCTACATTCATATGAAATGAAATGAAATGAAATATATGTTTATTCATTTAAGTTAATTAAAATAACACTTATGAACGTCAAAGTTTACAAAATGTCAGCAAATTAACCTACAGCCAGTTCGCTGACGAAGTAGAGCCATGAGAAGAACTGGCAAGAAAATCAGGCCACTCTTTTTAATCGCCAGGTTATTACAATTTTTGTAAGTTACAGTTTCAAGTAGCATGCAAAGTGACGCAGGCAATACACTTAACTCTATAGATACTTAATTACTTACAGCTTTCTATGTTGTAAAGAAAAATTAAAAAGTAAAATGTGTGCTTTACAGGCTGCCTCAATTTGCATATTGCTACAAAAGGTAAAGGCAACATGTGAACTGTGATAAATGTTTCCATGTAGATATTATATAAACTGTTAATTTTTGGTATAAGTATAAAGTAAGATGAACTTAATTTACCACAGGAGTTCACAATGTACCTCTATTGCACAAATCACAATGTAAAAAAAAATAACAAATCTAAGTATACAATTTTAACAAAACAATACAAAATGTGTACTTAACTGTTCAAACATGGCTCGGGCATCATGTCATTTAAAATTAATACAAAAAAAATCATTTTATAAATTATGTCAAATGTATCAATAAATTAATGTCAAAAAATTATTTGATAAAGCATGTCATTCATAATAATCATAAAAAATGTCATTCATACAATAATTAACAAAAATATGTCCTTAAAAGTATAATGTTCGTTCCTGCGTGGAGTACTGCTCTCATCTTTGGGATGGCTCCGCACAGTACTTACTGGATGCACTCGATAGGTTGCAGCGGCGAGCAGTCCGTATCATCGGAAGCCCGGAGGCTACTAAGACCCTTGAGCCTTTACAGCTGCGAAGAGACATCGCCTCAATGGCCGTCTTCTATCGCCTTTACCATGGAGAGTGTTCTGAAGAGCTCTTTGAATTAATCCCACCCTCTCCCTTTTTATCCAGAACGACACGTGCGGGACTAAAGTGCCACCCTTTCACAGTGGAATCTAAAGGGTCTCGAACCAAACGGTTCAGCACTTCATACTTTTGTCGCTCAATTAAAGCCTGGAACTCTTTGCCAGCGCATGTGTTCCCATCTAATTTTGATCCTGGGTCTTTTAAGCGGGGCGTGAAAAAGCATCTCACTAAGCCGCCATAGTGGATATACCAGTAGTTTGGCTTTTGGAATGGTGTCCGCCACTTCTGGATTCCACTTACTGCTTACCATCAGGCAAAGTGGAGTCACTTTGGTAGGCTAATATAAAAAAAAAAAAAAAAAAAAAAATGTCATTAAAATTAAGAGTAAAATTAATTTACTCCTTCGTCAAGCGAGCATCCCATGACTTTTATCGTTCAGATACTCATTAACCGTGTAGTAACCCTTAAGTATTAAATGTTTTTTGACAATTTGTTTAAATTTGTCTAAGGGTTTATCCATTATGTCGATAGGTAATTTATTAAATAAACGTACACTAAGTCCCGTAAACGAATTATGGACTTTATGTAAGCGATAGTGTGAGCCAACCAGTTTATGCTTACTCCTGGTGTTAATCTCATGCACATCGCAATTCCTAGTATATAGACTAATGTTACTCTTAACATAAACAACATTAGCATATATATATTGAGATGCACCTGTCAATACACCTATCTCTTTGAATCGCTCTCTCAGGGAGTCTACATATAGCTTTATTATGAGTATATCTATACTATTATATATAGCGGATGAATTTGTTTGTTTGTTTCTTTGTTTGAACGCGCTAATCTCTGGAACTACCAGTCGGATTTGAATAATTATTTTTGCGTATGATAGCCCAGTTCTATAAAAGGGTTATACGCTATGTAACGTCACGTTACGGCGACTGGAACAGAGTAAGCAAAGAAGCGGGTGAAACCGCGCCGCGGAAAACTAGTGTATAATAATGGACATACTACAATCTAGAAAAAAAGTTCTTATTATACAAGTAACCTTATTATGCTATTTATACACTTGCTTTTCGCTAGCTTCGCTTTGTTCACTGGATTTTTACTATACCGCTAAAATTAATTATGTGCCTACCCAGCATAATTTCTAATATAATTAATTACGATTTCTAAAAATAAACTTGAAATATTGGCGATTGTGTACACTAAAAACAATAAACAGACTTCCACTAAGTAGCTTAGTTAAGATTCTGCAACACAAAATAAAACAAAGTGATATGAAGCCTGACTATATCTAAACTTAGCCTTATTATCGGCTCACTGGCTCACAGCAAAAGTCGTGTAACACTTGGATGGGCGCCAAACCACGCCAGGTAATCCCACAAATACTTGCGGTCGTGTCCTCAGACTTTATAGCCAATATAGATTATGTCACTAGCACAAAACATGGTATAAGCGTAATGTACGCTTATACCATTTGTACCTACTAGTCAGATTTTCGCCGTTTTAGCACACAATACCAACAGACTCACACATACACAACTATTGACTTACACAGTGTAAAGTACACTATAAATTAATTTTGTAAGCGGCGATGGTAAAATACAACGATTTTATTAAAAATAAGGTTGACACAATCGGTATCAATGCTTGGTGTCTAATTACACATTTGACGGCGACAAGATCACTCGTCGATGCCACTTCTTCGTCGATCTTAATAATTAATAATTCTGAGGCCACTTGCTTTTATAGAAATTGTAATAAAAATCAAAATGTACAAAACTATGGTAAAAATACGAGTCGTTACCCGTGGTCCCGGTTGGTCGACCCATTTCGTAGAAGCCATGGGTTGCATATTACAATGATCCTCTATACTTTAACATACGTTCATTTGTTAACATTCGCTACGTCGCGGCATATCATGACAAAATGAATTTGTCTCGAGTTTCTGCAAAGCATGATATTATTAGAATTGACATTACTATAATTGTTTTGCAGTCAAGCTGGTACATAAATGTTATTTATTATTACAGAGGTATTATAAGTATAAAATGTACAATCAACTTGCAATCTAATAAACAACCGCGGTGTTATGAAAACTATACAAATATATATTTTACGGACACAAAAAACACTAACTCTCTCGAGAGAGATGACATAAACGTCCAAAAATCAATGTCAATCAAAAAATATACCTAACTCATTTGTTTCGGTCTGTTTGACATCCACGGACATAATGTAATAGAAGCACACTGGGCCAGTTACTATTACGTGTAATTATGCATTGATTTTCCGTAATCGGATGTTTGTGTGGTTGTAAACAATGCTATTTTGATTCGGTGTTCTGTTTAGATTGGCGTTTGTCATTTGTTGAGATAATAAGTACTTGTAAATGTTTACGGAAAATAGCACTAAAGTGAAACAAAATACACATAACACCACGTATTATCTAGCGACATAGGTGCTCTTATATCTAATGTCGGTTTATTAAAGACTAACAGACTAAAGTCTTTGTTCATGGTATAGTACAGGCTAGCAGTAAACAGTAAATCTGAACATCACATCAAACAAATATCATACATATCTAAAATACTACTATTGCAGTGTACATACAGTCGAGCACTCAACGGATTTATCAAAGGGTTTGTCTGTGTATTGATGGCTTAAGCCCTCGCACACTATTGCGCTTGGTAGCAGGGAAGCATCCACTGTGATTGACATTTATGATACGTGAAGTCTCAATAAAAACAGAAAGAGTTCCATAACGGTGGATTGAATAATCGAGTGACGTGTTCACTGTTCGCCCTTTGAAACGCAATGTTACAGAACTGTAGAGCTGTTCAAAGTTTGATTGTTGTTGACAGCATGATATATAACAATACAGTTATTTTCTATTTATACTACTTTTCAATATTTCGTTCAAAATTATTGTACTATATACTGTATAGTTTTGATATTTGCTTTTACATTATATACATTAAAATATACTACGGTCATGCATTACCGTAATATCGGGATATCCGGGCAAGGTATCCTATATGTTCTCTGCTTAAATACAACTTTTTAATGAAATATTTATACTGTGTTAGTAAAACTAGGCACGAAAAAAGAATACCTTTTTCAGTTTAAAGTATTCTTAAGCCCTTGTCATGTTCTTGTATTCATAGATCTTTCATAAACACGAGCGAGTCCTTCCATTGAGGGTCCATTCAATCCTGGTCTGTCCAATTCTCATTAAGTTGATGCTCAATTAATTTTCTATTCAAATAAATCACCCTCGTCCCATACCCAGAGGCACAGATTTGACATGAAATGCGCATCAATCAATGTAGGGAAAAATTACAAAATGAATGTCGAGTTTTGGGTTCTAATAATTATTTTGATTTAGATTTCTATGTAGGTATATCAGCTTGGTTGCTTTTTTTTTTGTTATATGATGAGTTCGTAGATAAAAAACTTTTAGTATATCAATAACATTATTCCAAGCGAATGATGTCTACTGCTGAACATAGACTCCCTCAAGCATCTTCCCTTTGAACGTTTTAATCCGATCTCGTCCATCGGCACAATAAATATAAATATACAATGAGTGGCCTATATGTAGCCTCATAGATATCAATAAACTAAGAATAGGAATGATTTTTGATATGTTAGCAATATTTGACTATAAACAAAAATAATCGAGCTATCAATGTTTGACGGTTTTTTTAAACTCATTATTTGAATTTAATTTGGCGGGAGGCACAAGGTGCTCGTGGTATTGAAAAATTATATTCGTGGCTGGCTTATATAGTGAGTGATGTAGGTATAAGTTTGCCTTTCCATTTTTTTAATTTTTCAATAAGTTTTCAAACCAGAATGATTTTTTGTGCCTGGGTTAAGCATCGAATTAAAATGAAAACACACTGTGTTAACTACACAGTGTATCTTATCTGTCCATCACTGGTGCAAAAAATTAGTTGGTTTTAATTTTATTTATTAATAACAATAAAACCAAATGCTGTGACACACGTAACACAGGACCTTTAATTATAAATATGTTTTGTATTGAAACAATCACTAATATTAATGAAATGTGTCAAAAAAATTTCTTTTTTAGTTAATTTGACTAAATTATTACCTTGTATAAATCAAATGATTCTTGATTCTGATCATATAAAATTTCCTATAAATATAACATATCCGAAGTTAAGAACAAAAGCGCAATTTGCCATATGTGATGCAAGCACCCCAGAGAAAACCCATCTAAAAGGTAAGTTCGATCAAAATGTTAGGTGTTGGGGTTTCTCGACAAATTCACATTATATCCCCCAACTGTCTACGCGGCCGTAAAAAAAGGTCACTTTTATTACGAACGAGGAAATGTCCGATGGTTAGTTAAACAAAGAAAATTGACGCTTTAGCAATAAAAAATTATGTTTTCGTATATCGCTCTTTAATAAATTCGGTCGGTATAAAGAAATAGCGAAATAAAATAGCCCTGCCTCAATAAAGATATTTCACTCGAATAGTTTGGGTTAGTTGACGTGGCGTGAGCTTGAGATTATTCTTTTTTGTGTGGGGATGTTATAGATTGATATTTCGTTGTTCGTACGAAAAAATGTCGGACGCGATATATGCACGCGAGCGAGCGAGCTTCGATCAGTTTTTAGCAATCGTGTTTTTCAAACGAACAGTTGCCTCGTTATGTTGTTTATTCATCCATAAGCATAGTACTTAAATATTATTACTCGAACATTAGAACTTGGAAAAGTCTTTATTTAGTACATTTTTAATATGAAAGCGGACTTAATGTACGAGGCACTATCTGACAAAGATAAAAGTCATAGATGAAATAGATGAGCGCTATAGAAAAATATTAATTGTCAAGGGAAATTAATAAAATATTACCTCACTACTTAACTGATTATATTCGCAATCGCATATAATAAACGAGAAACAGAAAAGAGTAAGCTAGCTTTCTTTATTAATAAAAAGCAAAGAGCCAAGGTGCCAATCCTTTGCATGTCGTAAATAATGGAACGTAGTGCAGATTTTTCCGCATTCAAGATTGTTCCGTCTCGGGCATGCTTTGAAAACAGTGCTGTACCATTTGTCACTCGCTGCCTGCCTTTGTTTCCTGCAAGTATTTGTCTTACATTAAACTAAAGGAGTGCATTATTCATCTAAAGCTATTGTTCCAATCTGAACAAGCTGCCCGATTGTTGAATTATCGTTCTGTTGTTTTTGGTCGTGTTTAATTTTATATCTACTGTTATTCAATTTATTTGGTACATTACTAGCTACACGTACCGGCTTCATACTCAAATTTATGCATGTATTATATGTACATATAAACAGATATAAATTCTCTAAATAATAGTAAAAATTATTTTAACCAATAATAGTTTTAAGTGGTTTAGAAGAAGTTACCGGATAAACTGACAGAAGAAAAAACTTTGTGCGACTATGCTTTACAGAAAAGATTTTTACACCTAAGTACAAGAAAAGTGCGCTAGATTTCAAAATAAACAGAAATAAAAACTTGACTATAAAATTTTTATGTCAGTATAAAAAGAAGAAACTTGGAATAACAAAGAGTGACAGGCACTCAACAACATTTCGAAACGTAAATAAAACTTGTAACTATATTCAAACTAAAAAAATATTCCGGACAAGCGTGACCCTGGAACAACAAAAACAAGATACAAATCTACGTGGAACACAATAGATCGCTTCGACAGAGATTGTTCCGATAAGAACATAAAAGAAAATTTCGCCATGAGAATTTCCCGGATTATTTGCCAGATTCTTAACTACCTGTTTTTGTTTATAACACGGCTATTTAAACATGTAATCTGGGATTATTCTGACCACATAAAGTATTACGTCATTTTAACGTGTATACATTGATCCGCTTTTTGTTCGACAATAACTAGTTAAAAGATATTAGAAACCATTTTATGTACTAGTAAGATAACCTTAGTTGAATGGGTCGGATCGACCGGGGAAGTACTACCCTCTCATAGAAGATCGACGTAAGAGTAATGGTATTCGTACTATTGCGTTCCGCTCGGTGAGTGAGAGTGCCGGAGGCCCAACTGATGCAAAGATGGCAATCCTCGCAGCATGTGTGGGACCAGCTGAGTATCCGCGGAGTCATTGTGTGGGTGGTGTGGGTCGACCCGCCGGCCAGGGAGACCTGTAGAAACGGTGGTGCCGCTGGCCGCCCGCGGCATAGTACAGGGGCCCAACTAGGCCTAACCACCCTAGGAGGCTGCCCCACCAGGTCGCGCATAATCCCGGAGTGGTTCGTCGTGCCGGTTGGTGACCGGATGGTGGGACCCGGCGACCATTTCCGAGAGGGTACGGGGGCCCTTCCGTCCGGCGGATCGGCTACCACCATGCCACACAGGTAAATGACGAAGCAATACTCGGCACCTTGTCTAGCCTTGCTGCGAGGGCAGTCATCTTTTCCACGCCCCTTCCTTCACCCTCCAACATGGCAGCACGCAAAAAAGCAGCAGGTCAAACAGCGGCATCTTCCTCCCCCACCAACCCGCTATTTGAGGTGGAGTTCACTAACATCCGTGGACTCCATTCAAACCTCAACGCCGTCCACCAACACCTCGAGACGGCACGGCCGGCTTTGCTTTTCCTAACGGAGACACAAATACGCCGCCCTGACGACACGGCATACCTGCACTACCCCGGCTATGTGCTCGAGGAGCGCTTTCGCGCTAAGGCCGGAGTATGCGCATTCGTCAGGGCGGATGTTTGCGTTCGCCGTCTGCGCTGCCTAGAGGACCCATCCTACCCCATCCTTTGGCTTCACGTTGATCTTGGTTCTCTGAGCCGGGTCTACGCGTGCCTTTACCGTTCCCACTCCGGAGATTTGGAGACAACTCGACTCTTTGACCATCTGAGTCAGGCGGCAGACTTAGCGCAGGAGCGGTTTCCGAACGCGGAACTGGTGTTTCTGGGAGACTTTAACGCCCACCACGAGACCTGGTTGGGTTCTCTCAGAACAGACCATGCGGGACGAGCCGCCCATGCATTCGCTCTCACGCATGACCTGACGCAACTGGTAATCCATCCCACCAGGATACCAGATATTCCAGGTCAAGCGCCCTCTTTGCTAGACCTACTGCTGACGAGTCACCCAGACCAATACAGTGTTTCGGTCCACGCCCCACTGGGTAATTCCGACCACTGTTTGGTCTGCGCCTCAGTGCCTCTTGTTGCTCCCCCACGACGTGCGGAGGTAAAGCGACGACTATGGCACTACTCGTCAGCAGACTGGGATGGTATGCGGGAGTACTTTGCTTCCGTCCCATGGGCATTACGCTGCTTTAAAAACAGGGATCCGTCGCAAAGTGCTACTGCTGTCGCTGGTGAAATCTTGTTAGGTATGGAATATTACATTCCATCCTCAGATGTCACCAGTGCCGGCAAAACGCGTCCCTGGTTCAACCGTAAGTGCGCCGATACTGTTAAACAAAAGGAATCGGCGTACCGCGCTTGGATCAGGGCCCGAGCACGGCGCGACCCTAGCTTGGATCGCCTAAAAGCAGCGTACAATAAAGCCACTAGGGAATGCAAGAGGGCTTACATCAGAGCGGATGCCCAGCGCATTGCACGGATTGGGCAAGAACTGATTTCGCATCCTACGGGTAGCCGTAGCTACTGGCGACTAACCAAGGCCGTGCAATCCAACTTCTGCAAGCCTTCGCTGCCCCCCTTGAAATGTCCTGATGGATCGCTGGCCCACGAGCCGCAAGAGAAAGCAAACTTGCTTGTAGAACTCTTTGCGGCTAACTCCCGAATCGACGACCGTGACTTGCACCCGCCGACTATATCTGGCTGCGACTCCGTTATGCCTAATATCCGTATTAGGCATCGTGATGTCCGTGCGGAACTAAGGTCGCTCGATGTTCGGAAAGCCAGCGGACCGGATGGTATTCCAGCGGTGGTTCTCAAGAAATGCGCAGCGGAGTTGTCTCCTGCATTGACGCGCCTATACCGCCTATCTTATTCCTCGGGAATTGTGCCGGAGGCTTGGAGAGAGGCGAATGTTCAACCGATTCCCAAAAAAGGGGATAGGTCCGAGCCAGGCAACTATCGACCCATAGCTGTCACCTCAGTTCTCTGCAAGGTGCTTGAGCGGATAATAAACGCCCAACTAGTCCGCTACCTAGAGGGTCACTCGTTAATTAGTGACCGACAATATGGCTTCAGGTCAAAACGGTCTACGGGTGACCTTCTAGCATATATCACGCACCAATGGGGTGAAGCTATGGACAGGCATGGAGAGTCCTTGGCCATCAGCCTTGACATAACCAAAGCCTTCGATAGAGTCTGGCACCGTTCGCTTCTGTCCAAGCTTCCAGCAACTGGATTGCCGCATTCCTGCGTGAGCGCCGCATTAGAGTCCTTTGTGACGGATCGGCCTCCGATTATTTGCAGGTCAACGCTGGGGTGCCTCAGGGGTCCGTCCTGTCGCCCACCCTGTATCTTCTGCATGTCAATGACATGTTGTCCCTTGGCAACATTCATTGCTATGCAGATGATAGTACAGTGCATGGGCGATATCTTGGACATCCTGCGGCTAAACAGACTGACATCGAGGCAAAACGCCTAGAACTTGTCGCTGAGCTCGACCAAGTATTATACCGCATTTCTAAATGGGGTTGTGAGAATTTGGTCGAGTTCAATGCCAAGAAAACACAGGTGTGCGCGTTCTCTGCAAAAAAATCTCCGTTCCTTCCCCTTCCCTCTCTTCAGAACACAGTGTTACCACTACAGGATAGCCTAAGTATCCTGGGTATGGACATCAGCCGAGATCTCAACCCCAAGAACTACATCGAGTGCGTCATTAAAACCGCCTCCTGTAAACTCGGTGTCCTGAACAGGGTGAGGCGGTACTTCACGCCCGAGCAGCTCTGTCTTCTTTATAAGACACAGGTTCGTTCCTGCGTGGAGTACTGCTCTCATCTTTGGGATGGCTCCGCACAGTACTTACTGGATGCACTCGATAGGTTGCAGCGGCGAGCAGTCCGTATCATCGGAAGCCCGGAGGCTACTAAGACCCTTGAGCCTTTACAGCTGCGAAGAGACATCGCCTCAATGGCCGTCTTCTATCGCCTTTACCATGGAGAGTGTTCTGAAGAGCTCTTTGAATTAATCCCACCCTCTCCCTTTTTATCCAGAACGACACGTGCGGGACTAAAGTGCCACCCTTTCACAGTGGAATCTAAAGGGTCTCGAACCAAACGGTTCAGCACTTCATACTTTTGTCGCTCAATTAAAGCCTGGAACTCTTTGCCAGCGCATGTGTTCCCATCTAATTTTGATCCTGGGTCTTTTAAGCGGGGCGTGAAAAAGCATCTCACTAAGCCGCCATAGTGGAGGCCACCATACCAGTAGTTTGGCTTTTGGAATGGTGTCCGCCACTTCTGGATTCCACTTACTGCTTACCATCAGGCAAAGTGGAGTCACTTTGGTAGGCTAACATAAAAAAAAAAAAAAAAAAAAAAGTTTGTCGATCTCTCAATTAAACCAATAATATATTAAATAATAATTTGATCTGTTCTTTAATACAAAAAATCTGACCTATCTATATAGACCAAGCGGTGGATTCACAAGGTTTTGGGTTTTGAAACCGGCCAAATACCAATTTTTCAAGTTTATATGTACTTTCTAAGTATACCTTGGACATTACTGACTCATGGGTGAAGCACAACGTTCGTGAAGAAACCTTTCTTTTATAATTTTCTCTTCTAAATAATGTTGTCTACCAATGTGACCACTAAAACACTACTACCAGTGAACAGTATATTTATACTTTTTATATCTATATACCACCCTGCCCTGATGAAAAGGTTCACACACGCATTCACCCATCCATGATTACATTCACCGTTTCATACACCCGCCTCCCTAACCCGAACCAAAAACACGTGACTTACATATATTCATTACGAAACAAAGTTGAAAAGATATCAATAGCTATTAATTGTACCGTCGATCTGCGGGTAGGACGTTCAATCAGAGTCTGGTCACGTCAGACGAGATAGCATGACTATATAAAGAAGTAAGGCGTGACTACAACACAAGAAATACGAAAAAACACCTTTACTGTATTATACCGTAAGCTCATTTTTCTGTATCTTCCATAAAATAGTTGTTTACTTCTTTCTTAGCAGGACTGTATAGATCCTGTTGCTAATTGCCGATGTCGCTAGGATGTGCTGTTTATGGATGCTGATTAATTTATTGTTCGATGTCACGTTTGAGTCTGTGGGTTTTAGTTAGGCTATGTAATTATATCCATCAATATAGCGTTTCTTTTATAAAGTTTCTTTTTTTGGCGTGTGTGTAATAAAATAGAGTATTATACAATACGGTGACAGATATAAAATAAGTTCACAGATGTTCATTTTTCAATTTCATTTAACAAATATTTCTCGTTGTACGCTACTCAAGGTATAAGCTTGTATGTAAATACTCTACGAGGCACAATTTCGTTGTAGTCTACGAAACCGGTACAAAAAAACGTGAAATCACTAACAGATACTTGTGGCAAATGCACATTAAAATAGTTTATTTTAAAAACTTTATCATCATTATCATTGCATTTTTTTATTTCAGAAGACAAAATATAATTATCAGAGAACAAAATAAACATATTCGATCT
This sequence comes from Parascotia fuliginaria, assembly GCA_963082885.1. Lineage (NCBI taxonomy): Eukaryota > Metazoa > Arthropoda > Insecta > Lepidoptera > Erebidae > Parascotia > Parascotia fuliginaria. The sequence continues at coordinate 11,448,144 of OY720188.1, forward strand.
TTATAATATAAATTTAGTATCTATTATAATATTAATTCGAAATACCAAGTATAATGACTTGGTATCGATATTTATTTCCCATCTTTTCATTTTAAAAGCTTCATGTGCACCTTATTCCAACAACCGTGAAGTTACCTACAAAATAAAATCCATATTTTTCGTCGAAAGCAGGTTGTATAAACAAGGAGCGTTCATCCCACTTTCAATTCGATTCGCGGTAACGTAAGCCGCGTGATAGGAAGCGGTACATCGCGGGATTATGTTAAGGACTTGCTCAAAGAATATTTATATTGGAAAGTTTTATCTGGGACAAAATAAGATAACTGATAAAATGATAATATCAAGTTTTATTTTTGTGTAAGCAATAGCGATCACAGTACATCAATTAGACGTTCATAGTGATTAAGGGTAGAACTTGGGTCTGGATTAAACATGAACTTTGTATTGAGCTGACAAAGACTACTTATAAAATGTAATGAATTTAGTTCTGCAAAAACCTCATTTCTCATTAAGCCTTCATCATACCAGGTCGTGAGGCCTCATCCATCGGTTGCCCGCTACCCTTATCAGGTAGTCGTTCATTAAGCCTTCTTCAAATAAAATTTAAAAACAGCACTAATTTAACTGAGAAGAAGTATTGTAACTTGTGCAATACTCATTAAACTAAACTCTATAATAACCATTCATGATTAGACTGTCAGAGACAAAAAAGAATTTATCATTAATGTTCACCAAAAAACATACAATATAAGCATCAATCTAAAAAATCCAAAAATAATATTAAAGTGAGTACACAGCACCTGTAACACCCTCGTCGCGACGCAACTCACGCCTCTAGGGGTGAGACAAATCTACAAGATTAAGTCATCGAAAAATTTGATGCGTGCGCGGCGTGCGCCTCGGAGGCTTACGTAGTGGTGCTCTCTATCCACCTCATACTTGCGACGATGTGCCCGGAAAAACCATTTATCGGCTTTACAGGGCTTCAGTTTTTGTAATGACAGATTTGCTGACTAGATATTGAGCTATTGTTTTTGCTGTAATAGAGATAAGGATGTGTGATACTGACAATTGCTGATATTGCCTTATTAATGACGAAAAATGTTTTTGTATATTTGCAGCATAATAAGTTATAGTTATCATTATGCCGATACAAGTAAATAATTTTGTATCAAACTGATTACTTTGTTGGAGCAGTGAAAATGCGTGCAATTTCTGTATTAGTGCTCAACAAATATTTTTTAAGTGTGGGCGTATTTTTTGTTCGTTAATTGTCCTCGACACAGAGTCAAAAGTGCGAGAGAGTTGTCATTCGAAACCGATTTGAATCACAAAAGCCATAAACAATTTCAAACACATTTAGCAACGTCTAAAAGATTCTTAGTAATGCAGGAGCCAACAGAGTACAGGACCTCGTAAGTCATAGCTAAATATACCCGCAAACTTTAGATCTTCGAGATTAAGCGTGTTTGCCATGTTTAGTTTGGATGTTTGACCGTTTATAAAAACATACCGAGAACAAAGTTGTTGAGAAAGAATGTTTGAGAAAAATCATCACATACCACATCTGGTAATAATCAGTTAGGTAGTCAGACAACTAAGTGAATTTTAGCTGCCTTATAGTACACTAAACACCTTCATCACACGTACATTTATCTTGGCAACAGGCCCGCCCCTTTTTACATGAAATTTTACATAGCTGGTGATACGTGGGTGTTAAACACGGCTTCGAAGAAAAAACGCGTGTTGCTGTATTATACGTTGCGTTTTACTGGCATGATCTTTTATTGATGGGGCGTATAATGTACGTAATTGAACATTCAATAAACATCGACTTATAACCGAATTTCAATAAAAAATGGCATTCAAAACACATAATTCATAAAACTGCTCTTTTCTTTACAATTGCCCTTTCATATAAGATCACGATTTGTCGAAACGAGATAAAAATAATTTTCACAAAATTGCCACTTGAAAGCTGTCAGTCAGACCTTTATCTAAGGTCAGACTGAAAATAAATCCTCAGATAAAATGTTGAATCGTAACTAACCTGTACCGAAGTCCTAAATCTTTGGAATAAATTCCAAGATTTACTAAAAAAGTTTTAAAAACAAAAGAAAGGAGACAAGTTAATTTATGAGCCTCAATTTGGTTCAGATATTTGAAATTTGGAGTCTGCCTTGCCTACGAATAATAATACAAGTGCCAGATAAACCTTATGGCAACAAAGCGTGTAAAGTAGGACTTTTAGATGCGTTTTTCCGTGGCACTTTCTAAGTATTTCAATAGTATTCTGTAGTCAGGCAATTTTGGCGCTGTTTATGCTCTGATACCTCATAAAACACGTAAAGCAGTTCCAATAGCGAAGAAATAGGTAAAATTGGTTTGCGCATACTTGACATACATTACATCTCCTGCACGTATAGTAGTTTTCAATAATACTGTTTTTGGGACTGAAATTTTATAACAAATATTTATACATTATTCTGCTTCCTTTGCAAAACTGAGATTTTATTCTAATTTTCGACTACAATTTGTCGTCTTAAAGTATCATTTGAAAGAGATATCAAAGTTTCATGGTACTGTAAATCCTAAACTCACACATGAAGGAGTCTTCTGACTTCATCATCCAACTGACGTTACTTTTCAAATTAAACGCTCTCAAATAACACCTAAGTACTATGACCTGTTTCTTGTCAAGGGCCCAAAAGCAGGTTGTACAATAATACAAGTCTTGACCCCGATGTAACATGTATTACAAACTGGGTCACGGACTCGGCACTGTAAAAAATTGGGTCGACGGAAAAATGTCCGCTGATGACTAATGCAACTCTAGAAACAAATTACACTTTAATTGTGCTTTTAATTTATTTTTAAATTGTTTTCGTTAATTTAATGAAATATGAAAGCTTGACGTAAGCTTGTGTTTACTCTAAATTGTTATTGTACTCAAATGGGATTTTATACTAATATGTTTTTAACAACAAGTCTTACTAATATACCTTTGTTATAATTACAACAAAAAGACGTTTACTGGACATACTGTGCGTATGCTTGAGAAGCAAGCTACAACAATTTGACAGATCTTAAGCCTCTAAAAAACAAAGAATTCAAATAAAAATGTGAAACCGTTTTAAAATGGCTCACATAAAGAAGAAAACTGGCAATAAATAAAATGAAATTGTGCATAAACCGAATAATTTTCCGAAAACTATTTCATATCGTAAATCTGATATTAATGTTTAGTATAGAGGTTCGAATCCGGATCACATCAAAAGAATATTTACATTGACATCGGTCCGGGTCATCGTTGTCAGTTTATATGCCAATAAAGCCATGGATAAACCCATGACAACGTCCTATAACGTAATGGTTGTTCGGCAACTAAACTTTTATATGTTCTTTAAGTTACAAACTTCAAAAGTAAGTCAGTCAGAGTCGTGACATCAGCTGGTTAGTTCAGTTTCATCTTTACTTAAAGGTAATTAGTTTAAACGTTTTGCTTAATATATTTCTAGTTTAAGTGGAAATTCATCAAGCTTTAGTCGACTTAACATCGTGTTTTGATCTTATTTACAAGAGCAGAACTGCAACATTAGAATTAACATACAATTTGCCCCACAAATCATATTACATATGTAACTAATATTCCCGTATTTACTCGACATCAATAAATCATAACTTAACCATGAATTACGCGCATTCGGACTCTGATGACGTAATACTACATTAGTATGAATACTATAGTTCTCATAGTACATACCAGAGGCGCTGTTCAGTTTAAGAAATAACGTTTTTTATTCTATAATTGATTAGTCTGCGATGATTTTATTTCCTTATTCTATAAAAATGTGTTGAAGGTGTGTGAGGTGAAGACAAATTATTCGTTTTATGTAAACTATATAAATATATTTATTTTACGTTTTGGTATAAAATTGCAAATACTACTTTCGCCAGTTTACCTACCAAGCATGGTGATAATGGGCAATGCCCTTCTATTGACTTATATCTAACAATGGATGTTTTAGGACTACGATGTATAAGTTACTACTTTTCTTTAAATCACCTACATACAGTATTATTAACTGACCTTAAGTCACCAATGAGTAGCATACGCAACGTATGCTCTTTCCCTATTCGTGATATTAACACTTCTCTCCTTTCCACTTTGGTGGAAACCGGGCCTAAAGCAAAATATAACTTAACCGAGTAGTAAAACAAATGCAAAAAGAAACAACAATGTATGTAGTACTCGTATCTGACTTTTCACAGACAACAGTAATTCTTAACAGTGGTGCATTAATGATAGTTACACGCCGAGAACGAATTGCTCGAATGAGACAATGCAACCTTTAACATACCGCTAATGATCACTGTAAGACACTGTAGATGCTCTCTTACTCTACCATTTATTTTTATTACTACTACCTACATAGCTCGCACAGTAGTGTACCTTTTAAAACTAGAAAAGGGATGCTAGTATCACAATGTAGGTACATAGTTGTATAAGCTTTTGAAAAGTCAAGACTTTTTAATTCAAATTGAAAAGATAGTTGTTGCAGGTTTAAATTTAAAATGAAATAAAATTAAGATAAATACACACTATGTTTTCAACAGTATGTTTTTTTTTCTTATCTGTCCATCACTGATGAAATAAATTAAAGTTTTTATTTGTTAATAACATTAAAACCAATTGCAGTGTTCTACATTAAATACAGCAGAAATGTAAAAAAACACACAGGATACTAAAAAGGTTACCTGGCAGAAATCTCTATTAAAAAAAGAGAAAAGATTTCATTTAATGTTTGTTTGCAACGATTTAACATTATCCTATAGCACAAAACCTCATGTTCACAAAATTAATTACAATGGACACCAGGCTATAGTGTATAGAACTAGAGGGCGTACCTCTGGGGATAGAACAATAGGAACCCTTCCTGGACCTTTGTACTGTAGTAGACCTTTCAGCTGCAGATAACATCGCTAGCCAATCTTATTTAGTGTTCGGCACACGATATATAAATTAACGATCTACATTGCCTACGAGAGAAAAATGAAATCATTTTCGCCTGCTGTGTTCGACTCATAACAGTAGTCGTTACTGTTTATTAAATAAAAAATATTAAATGGTGAAACGTCATTCGCAAGATGTAAAAAAGGAAACTTAGAACCAATAGCCTGAATGGTACGTAACTTTTATGTTACAACATTTTTAAATTGATGTCAATAATAAAATAATTTAAACAAATACATAATAAAAACCTATCAGTCTATAGGTTTTTATTATGTATTTGTTTAAATCTTCCGTTGATCTTTCCTAATAATGTACAGCGTGCACGGAACATGCCGAAGTCTCGTATGCTTATCATCAAATGCGTGCGTGATCGTAAACATTATGCTCAAACTAAATGATCTGTATTTTCGTACACGTTCATTCCAAAGTACAACAAAATTGTAAGTAACCTACAACCTAAAGCATATGATATACTATACGAGATTTGTAAAGCGATTTTCACGTCCTCACCCTTATTCGCTAAGATAAGTAATGTAAGATAATAGTTTCGCAAAAGAAATGCGTGTTAGAATAATTATATTAACCATATTTTAAAGCTATTAATTACCTGTTTATTTTCGTATTTTCAGTATCAACCACCTATATTATATATAACCTTATGGAGTTTCCAAAACGTTTTAGTACTTCCTTACAATTCAGAAGCTCACATTCTACGTTTTCTGCCCGACTGCCGAGGTCAAGGAGGATAATGTTTTTTAGTCTTTATTCACGTCAAAATCATACGACGATAGTATTATTTATTACCCTTAAACAACTGTAGATATGAGAAGTGAAAAGACATAGCCGTTAATAGAAATTAGTAAAAACACGAATTTATCGTAAATTAAGCTGCCTGGATACTGACGTCTCGAGCGACAAATTCCTGAGAATGTTCAAGATTGAATTATCCCCATTTTATTAAAAATATATACAAAAATAATACACTTAAATGAACGCTGGCTTGTTAATAATTAATGTAATAAACGCTGCTTGCTTTGTTTTGATTTTGTCTTACAAAAATTTACGACAACATAAATCATTTCTACAATCAAAGTTCCATTTATTTATTTGGCTTACAATACGAGTTACAAACATATTATTATTAAGATAGTAAATATCGGTTATACAGAAAAGCTAGGTATACAACATCATTATTCGATAAACCATTTTCGGGATAGCACCGCACAGTACTTACTGAATGCACTCGATAGGTTGCAGCGTCGAGCAGTCCGTATCATCGGAAGCTCGGAGCCACTAAGACCCTTGAGCCTTTACAGTTGCGAAGAGACATCGCCTCAATGGCCGTCTTCTATCGCCTTTACCACGAAGAATGTTCTGAAGAGCTCTTTGAATTAATCCAACCGTCTCCGTTTTTATCCAGAACGACACGTGCGGGACTAAAGTGCCACCCTTCCACAGTGGAATCTAAAGGGTCTTGAACCAAACTGTTCAGCATTTCACACTTTTGTCGCTCAATTAAAGCCTGTAACTCTTTGCCAGCGCATGTGTTGCCATCTAACTTTGATCCTGAGTCTTTTAAGCGGGGCGTGAAAAAGCATCTCACTAAGCTGCCATTCTGGAGGCCAATAAACCAGTAGTTTGGCTTTTGGAATGGTGGCCGCCACTTCTGGATTCCATTGACTGCTGTTAAGCAGTCAGAGTGGAGTCACTTTGGTAGGCTAATAAAAAAAAACAAACCTCAGAAACCTGTCAATTCAGCAACGACTATCATAGATTTTTAAATGGAAACCTTTACTCTCGTGGTATTTTACAAAATGTCGTAGTCGTACCTATATAAGCTGACCGCAGAAACATCATCTCACAGATCTATAGGTTCACACGCAGATATTAATTAATAACATTGCTATAAACAAAAATAAAATACAATCTTCCATCAGCCTTATTATCGTAGCAAATACATACATGCTTATTTTACCTAAGTACATAGTGCTGCCATTTATAATGTATTATATGTCCTTTGTCAGCCAAAGCCATTAGTTAATTAAAAGCTTAAAGCCAGATTTATTATGGCTGGCTAAATAAGTATTAAAATACTTTGAATAAGTCGATGTTTACATCCATATTAATTATAGTCGCATGTAGGTTTGTGTTTTCATTTTGCGGAAGTAGAATTATTATGTTGTATAAAGTAAGCACACATCTTTGTCACTATAACCCACTCATAAGTTGCACTCTAATAATATTAATGTTATTTAATATTCATATTCTTCCTGACCGGGGCTCGTAAAATGTCTTTCTATTCCATTATCTTCTGGCAATCGTCATTTAAACACACTCTCTTTTTTTTATGTCACCCTTCATGTAGTCCATCCATGTTTTTTTTGGTCTCACTCTTCCAAAACAAACTCCAATTGCTTCGCCTAACAGAAGTTGGCGAATTCGTCACCTTAACACTACACACCATAGTCATCATACTTAGTAAGCGTGACTAATGTAAGGTTTGATTTTGACATTTAATTGAGTGACGTCACTTGTCCTGTATCAATACGCAGCTTTAAAACATTGAGAACGTTATTTTTGAACTCTTCATCACGTATTCAAATATACAAATTTTTGACTAACAAAGCAGTATTTGTTATTTCACAGAACATAGCGTTTCAGATTTAATAACAAGTAATTTGATTTCCGATAGCGATATTCTCGTTCGCCACTCAAATGTTCGCTGGACCGAAAACAATTGAGATATTTACTCGTCTACGTTTTGAAACACGAATACAATTTATTTTGTTTCTCGCTATATAAATTAACTATGATTTGTTGTGATAAACTTAATGAAATTATTCGCTTCGAGCAAATAAATTTTACTATCGCGTATTAATTTACAAGACCTTTTCACTTAACGCTGAGAAATTTTAAAATATTAAACGTTTGTTATGGATTGATACTTTATCTTTGTTACACTTACGTTTTGACATTTTTTATCTCTCTCTCTCTCTCTCTCTTTTAGATCTATTAAAGGTACGGCAGTAATGTATCTCGTGACTCGAGGATTGTTACGTTGATCCCGGTGGATACCAGGCAGGTAGTACTCTGGGGCCAAATATTTTAGACCACACATATATTTATTTTCTATAGGAATCGGATCAAATACCACGGTGTGCGACGTATGAGATTACCTACAACTGGCATTTTAAGGATAAATCTCTTTCAAATAATCTGCATGTGCATTAGAAGTATGAATAATTTTAAATAATACAGGATTGACTGCAACAGATCTAAAATCTCATCAAACAAACAATACAATGAATTAACATGCGACGCTATACGCTTGAAGGGGTACTATAGAACATTTTACCAGTTATGTTAGGTCCAATGTAGGGAGCAAGCCTTTTGCCGTTTACCTAGCACAATTCCTGACTCTAGGCTAGTTATGAAATTTCACCTATAGAAAAACCCATCCGCACTCACTACTGGGGTCGAACCCGAGAGTCGAGACCTTTGTGTGGCTCTAATAATAGCTTCTATCGAAATAAACGTTTATATTTTAAAATTTTACTACACATTTATTTTTATTAACCTGTCTATTTATTTACTGATAGAAATAGAATTTATTTTAAACTTTGCAATGGATTTTTAATGGAAGAGCCGGTAAAGTAAGTAAAGCGTTTGATTTTTAATTGATTAAAATATTTATTTTAAAGATTTGTTTTATTTGTATGTTTATAAAGTGTTCGATGAAGTTTGATATTCTATTCTATTATGTTCCTTTGCCATGTTAATTTAAAGATAGTTACCGCAATTATATTGTTATAATTCGACCTGTAAATCTTATATGTAAAGAGATCATTGTAATGTACCACATTTTTAACCTACACTGTCTCAAAGCTAAATTTTCCATACCTGTCTGTTTGTTGGCAACGGTATCTAATTATATGCATAGTTATCTATTTTTGATTATCTGGCTTTCTAGACGTGCATAATGACGACAATATCCTTCATCCTGAGCCAGATTGGGTCTGATAAACTACCATTACCACTTTGAACGACATGCAACAATAGAAAATCTATTGTGTGCGATCACTGGTGACTGACATGGCGCTTAAAAACTTAAATAATAAATAAACAAATTTATACTTATCTAATTTTGTTATAAGTAATCAAATAAGTTTCAATTTCATTATGTTGATATAAATAAATTAATTAATTATGGCCAGCAAATTTTGTCTCTTTGTAAAAGTCGAATTTCATTACAACAAATTCGAACTTATATTATATTGCCTGGCGGGCACTTATTCAGCGGCAATTACCTCTCGTCTATAAGCCGAAATATATTTTATATAATTTTCATCTTAAAAAGACTGGCTGTTTAACATAACACGCGCTATCAATAAGCTTACCCTAGAGCAGGATAAGAGACGAAGAGACCTCCTAATTAGATGAGAAACAAACGCAAGATTAGGGTCAACACTCGCCCCGGGACCTCTTCTATTATAGCTGGGTGTACGCTTCAATTTAATATAATTATTACATTAACTACAGCTTACTGTTTTGCTTGAGGCCGTACCCTATTTGAATGTTAGTTCTATTTATGCGAACAGGCGTCTTTATCTTGATACCGCAGTTGTAGACGTTTCACATGATGAACGGACATACTTGCGTGCCCTTGCGGCTGTTTGTTGTAATTTGCGCGCAAAAACATAATTTGTAATACAATTTTCTGCTATTCAATTTTATATTTTTATGTTTTTTTGGTTGTTTTATATACATAACTAATTAGCTGTAAGAAACATAAACCTTTTTGTTGTATTCTAATAAATACTTAACATAATATTTTAATAATGTGTTTCAACCAGTTTACTTCCTAACCTATAACCTTGTCTCATAATTTCAACATCTGTATGTGGGTACCATAAAATACAGCATACAATTTAGAGAATCTTCGACAAGGGTCTAGAACAAACCGCCGCGCGCGTTATGTGGGTAAGATGAAATACTTACGTTAAATAGCATAATATTATACTGTCACTATTATTGATGTTATACTTATTAATCTATTTAGATTTCTAAAACATTTTAAAGGAAAACCATATAATATGTAATGGTATATTTGCACAACCTGAAGGGTTGCCTGGTATAAAATGCTTTAGGTGTTAATTTCGCCTTGGTACAAGGGTTGTGTAAGAAGTTTTAATAAATAAGTAATAATTATTCGGTACTTTCTCGTATGCCTACGCTTTGGTGTCATGTTTGCTGATAAATGAAACGCAGCGATACTTGTGGGCTTACCTCGCACAAGATGTTGTGCGCATATATTTGTATTAAGAGAAAAGCTGCAATAGAGTCAACCTTCAGACGAGTCGGAGTCTGCCTTATTTTAGAATATTTCTCCTTTTTTTAATAGACGGAGTACATAATAAGGTTTTCTTTGTCGTAGGTTTGCAACAAGATCTTCGGCAACGCATCGGCATTGGCGAAACACAAGCTTACGCACAGCGACGAACGCAAGTACGTGTGCATCACATGTGCCAAGGCGTTCAAGAGACAAGACCACCTGTAAGTAATACAGTATTTTTATTTATTTTTAATCAATATTTTTTTCTCATTAGCATTATTTGAACCGAATGACTTCGTTATTCGGTTTTTGTTTCTCAAAGATTCAATCATCAGGAATGCAAATGCTAAATACCGAATTTACCGGTTAGTTATTTAAAGGGTATCTTCCATAATCCTTAACATAATACAAATTTATAACCAGTTTAAACTTGGTACAGTACACAAATCTGTTCAAGATCTCACAAGTTCGTAAATGAAAGCAGTTAGTCAACTTGGACCCGATATGTTGGTGGAGCAAGGTGTTGGTTTAATCGCCTCGACTTAAACCACATGCATATTAATGAGTACAAGCAATGTATTCAATAAACTTACTATAGGCTTTGTCGCTAAATAGTTTGTAAAATATGTTAGAGCTATTTATGTAATAAGTAGTTTAATATTAACGAAGGTTTTTAAACATATTCATAAACATTATGATTGTTCTTCAGAAGACAACTCCTGATTTAAGAAACCTGTATCGCCTGAGAATCGATAAACTTAAAATATTTCAGAAAGAGAGTACAACCAGATAGATATACATACGAATTATATCCACGAATCTCCGCGTAAATCCAGTGACGATACACCACACCAGAGGTCTTAGACAAGTGGCATAAATGCTAAATGTATGGCATTGACATTAGCTAACGCCAACAATGTCGTTAGCTTATGTCAAACCAATACAATTTTAATCTATTGTATTCTATTCTATTAGCATTTATGCCACTTGTCTAGGACCTCTGTAGTAATTATTTTGTTTCACATTTTGGTACTTTTACCTTTTTCGTTGTCGATTCGAGTATTCAGTTCCTTAAAGGTACTAATTCACTAGAGACTCAATGCTAAAACAATGTTGCCTTAATAATTAGAAAACAGAGCGAAACCGCTCTCAAAATGTTAGGATTGGGTCAGTAAAATTTTCAAAACTTTAAGGCTTAAACCTTTGTGCCTTAAATAGTTTAGTAAATAAAGCGTAATGTAGTAATAAATATAACTTACGGGCGTATTTCTGTTACAGCAATGGTCACATGCTTACCCACCGTAACAAGAAGCCGTACGAGTGCAAGGCGGACGGTTGCGGCAAGTCGTACTGCGACGCTCGGTCCTTGCGGCGACACACTGAGAACCATCATCAACCACCGCCTCCTGACAATGGTGAGTACCAACTAACATGCCTTAATTTTTCCGAAACTGTTTGTTCTATCTGTAGAGAACGTGCGATGAGAGCGTAAATTTTTTTGTGCCCCTCTGTACAGCGCCCCTGGTATTTACATTGAGAACTAAATCTTTTACTGAAGTTGTACGTCAGAAATAACGAGATGTAAGTGTAACGTTTAACTTCAAATTGCACGCTAAACTTTACATCTCTTCGATATAAAAGATAACCTATAGTTAATTGCTGTAAACAGACTGTTCCTGGTCAATAACATGTACTAATACTCGTAAATTAACCATGAAGCTTATGCTTATTAGTTGTCATCTGCTCATAATTTATGCCAGCTATATGTAAATATATTTAGTATTTTTGTGACCCTCTCTTTAAAAAAGATCTAAAGTAATACTTTCAAATTTTCGGCCAGATTCAATTAAGTTTAAATAACGAAACCGTTATATCTCGCGTACAGACCTAAAGTAAGAACCAAAATTAAAACCTACTTTAAACGCTTTCAAATATTTTTCTTTTTATCTAAAACATTTCAATAAAAGTCAAAGTGAAGTATTAATATTATACATCTGCGAATCTATAAGGTAACAGGCAAATCATAAATCTAGGAAGGGTCGGTAATAATCCCATGGAATACCAATTTTTAATCGATCGATACGCGGAGCCACTTCAATTTGCTAAATCCCGTTGCTTGAATACCTGATTTGTTTGAAACCAGGTTATGGGTCAACTTGCTTTAATATTATAAAACAAGTTTATGATTTGTTATTCTATACATTGCACTGTGACATTGATCACTACCCTTATTTTTATTTCTACATCGGGTAAAAAATTATTTTGATACAATTAAAATTTGTAAAATGAGATACTACCCACCTTTTTTCGAGAAAAAAACAATTTTGAAAAAGTTGTAACTCGATATATCAATCTGAGGATGGCGATAATGATATAATTTAAATATAGTTTTATGACCCATATTATCATAAAGAAACTATAATATTTTTAACACCCACGTAATGAATAATTATACTTTAAAACATCTGTTACTAAATGGTACACATACAGGTTTAAATAAGTTAATAAACAAAAGCATAAGTACAATGTGTTGCTTATTGTAAATTACTTCGATACTTTTATACAACAAGGTTTATTGTATATTGTCTCAATTTCAGTATACTATCTTTTCTTGAAAGAAATATGATAACTTGTGTACCTGCCTACTAGTTTTTTATTTTATTTCGGCTCTTTAGACGTAAGATGTTGTGCACTTATGTAATAGATGAATGAATTTGGGTACTTTAGCGTGACAGAGTTCTAATCATCGTACTTTATGATTCTGTTAATTGTGTAATATTATTATTTATTTAATACCAATTTATAGGCTTTTGAGACAGTTTCGATGGTTCAGGTATGGTGTGTATGGACTGACGCACAGGAGTATTAAACATGTGTATTTTATTTTACAATATTTCCTTTATCTCAGGCACGACAACGACAAATAGTAGCGGTACTACCAACGGCACCACCACCGACGCCAACTCTCACCGTGTCTCGTCACCCACCTCACCGGTGCGTACGAATCCTCTGCATTCTGATGTGAGTACCACTAATAGTAGCTATACCACTAAAGCGCGAGGAAAAGCATGCAGCCAATCTGTAATGACTGCTGATGAGTACAGCGGTAAGATAGCTTAATGTGGCACAATGCAGTGTATACCACTGCTGGTCAGCAGTGCACAGACTGCACTGACATATGGATTCCATTCCATTTCCAAAAAAATTGTAATGCATAAACAGATGATCATCCCAAAACAAATGTTTATGGAACACAAGTATACAATGTACACTTTGTGTTTCTTAATTGTTTGTTTCTAAAGTCCACGTAATACTTGTACTTCTTCAAGTAATGATTTCAACAATCAGTCATATGTTCTACGCAGTAAAAATTGATTAAAAAGTATAATATTTTACAGCTATCCTTAAAGCCTTTGACTATAATCTATCTAATAGAAAAACAGAATCTCCTAACACATCCATTTGTTACTAAAGAAACACTGCAACAAGTAACTTCACTTGCAATGTTCTACTGAACCACAATAGTTTATTGTTTATTTGTATTGTGTTACTCTGAACACTCGTTCGTAACTTATTTCACAAGGCAACAAAGCGCTGTAATCCTGATGTTATGTCACAACTAGTGCACAGCTTTATACTAGATACTCTTATTAATCTAGCTTTAGCTTTTTACGGCACGACCGTTACCCGATCTTATTAATTAACCAATTAGCCTGTTATCCTTATTGTATGCTCTTTTAATGTCTCAACGTAAAGCCTTAAGAAATATTTTTTTTATACGCTTGAAAACTACAATTTTATTTCCTGCCTGACATATTAATTATTTTAGTAAATTTTAAACTTCATTGAATGCTTTTTGTATGTTCGAAATTCAAATATTTGTATGTTCATTCACAATCGTATCCTAAATATTGAATCTTCTCGAATCTATCGAAGTCGGATAAATCTAACTTAGATACATATATATTAAAACTATATTATAATAATTCGAACACGTGTTGTACATCCATGAAAACAATAGCACTAAAATACATGTAATCACAACTATCACAATTAAAACTTGTGCCTGTATTGCAGTCGAGCAATTCGGGATCGGAGAAATCGAGCGCTACTTCTAGCACCGAGTCGAGTCCGCCGTGCACTCCCCCCGCGCCTGCCACACCTCCCGCTCGACCTAAGACCAAAGCGAGCACAGCAAAACCTAAGTCCTCCACGGTAAGTAATAGTTCATTGTTAGAATGTTATTTTATGCCGGGATTGCTTTTATACTCGTAGTACACAGTACACTCATAGTACATTTTACTTTTATCGCGCTTTTAATTAATTACTTCGGTAAGGATTAAATAATTGATACTTTTGAAGAATGAAAAAAAATACAAACGAAATAAACGAGAACATTTTCCTTTTTTTATTTTGAAAATATCAAATTAGATATAAAATTCTTTATACTTTACTCATCACGGTGAAAACAAAGAACAACTAGTATTATAATTTTCATATAAGCTTATTAGAGCTGGGATTTGGCAAACAATTACATCTGCGCTAAAACAAAACATGCTACGGCATAGCATGTAACAATACAACTGGTGCTACGTTACGTAGCTAACCGCAAACTCCTACGGAGTTTCGTAGCCAACGCAGCAGTAAATCCTAACATGTTGGACTTTAGAACAATTCAGCTACGTTGTAGATTGTATATCGTTAAGTAAGGACCGCGTAAATTTATCTACACACACACTCGTACACAATATGTAAGAGGTATAACTTAGTTACTTGTAGACACGCATGAAGACCCTAAACTTAAATAATTTGACATGAAATACAAAGGATGATCTTGAAATAATAACTCAGGAATGGTAGAGGCTGTTTTATAGAGCTTGGAAACTAATATTCTATTTCTTTAAGACTCCACATCACTTAAAAGCAGATAGCATGCTAGCTTCTTTGTCCTCATTGACATAAAAAATATCACATAAATAATCACAAGATACATATTCTAACAATTTAAATATTCTTTCGAATAAAAATGATATAAATAGCACAGCTAACTCAAACAGAATCATAACATTTGCAATGTTTTCAGATTTCGTTCATCAACATCAAAAACCCATAGTACTTACGTCGACCAAATTACATTATATTTTATTCAACAAAAACGCCCATCATAATAACGCCTACAAAACATATTTTTCCTTTTACAAAACATGAGAGCAATAAACAAATGCGAAACGTTATTAAAAGTTCACGCAACAAAAGCTATTCGGTTGCAATAATTAAGCTCGGCAACAATACGTAAGCTTCAAGATAATTGACTATTATTACTGGCATATTAATTGTAGTATGTTATTCTAGTAGATAAACAAGGTAAGCAGATCGTGGGAATGAGGGCGCTGCGGATTCTTATGTAAATCGCGATAGGTCGCAGATCGGTCCAGTGCGAATCGTCCTGTGAATTAAATCGGCCATTCATCAACCTTTGTAACGGTTTAATAATTCAGGTGTGGTCGCGGATAGACCCTCTACTATGATTTACTTGCGATAGCTATCGCAAAGTATTGACGCTCTTTGATATATCGCTGTTCAATACTAATTTGATAGACATTGTTTAATATAATTCTAATTCGAATCACTTACTAGAATTGTAACTATTTTTAAATTATTGAGAAGTAAAACACATATACAACTTAATGCAAAAAGTAAACTACTTTTATTAAATGATAATTACTCATTACGATTAGTAACTATCTTTTATTAAGGCAAAAATATACAAATAACATAATTTTAGCTATAATAATATTCAATAAATCTTATATTTTCAAAATCACTGCACACATTATTATCTATGACTACAACATTATTTAGTTAAATTCAGCCAAATATAAAATGTCGTGGTACGAGGTGTGCTTGCGAATCCCGTCCCACGTTGCGTCCACCTGTTCTAGCTTGTTCCCGCCTGTTTTCATCTCGCCCCATAGACGCATTTAAATGTAAAGGACTCTAGTTCGCCTAACCAGTTTTATCACTACTAGATTCTATAGCATTTCGCATTGCATTGCAACCCTATTTTAATACCAGAATTAGTTTGGGAACTTTCCAATGAGAATAAAAGCGGCATTATTAAATAACTTAGAGATTTATTCTTACAAGCCCCTTACAATTTGTGTATTGAATAAAAATCTGTAAAGAATATCTTGTTAATACTATACTATACTATAATGTTTTTAATTACGTTTTAATTTAACTTCTGGCAGTCCCAATGATGTAGTTCGACTGGTTTTGAACTACGAAACCGCGCTGCAGAGAGCTAGTAAAAATATGTGTGTTTAAAACCTGATCAAAATAAATCATACCTAAAAACTAATAAATGTACAAAGCGTAAAGAATTTCCACAATTTCAAACGCAAAAATTTCTCTCCAGAGACAATGAATATCAGATTATTAAATACCAAACACCAAAAATATAACAACACCAAATTAAAACTAAACGGAGTGATCCATCGGTTGACGGCCAGTGTAAAATGAGCTTTCAATGTTGTATCAGTCTTCAAACAAGTGTTGAAATTCGTTTGGCACGGCTGACAGCGAGGGTTCATTACATAGTCAGTGCAGGTATGCGTTCGGCAGGTTTATTAAAAGCATTCACTTTGATCGGACCCCTGATTTGCCGTCACCTGCAGGCATAATAAAAGCGGATACAAACACTGCCAGATAATTAATGCTTGCTATTATGTATACTTTATATAGTACTGCTAACTTGGGTATTTACCACACGACCGCTCTTTAATAGATAAAAAAAGTACATTTAATTACATTCAATAAAGACTACATAACGAATCAAACTGTATCAATTTCGCTGCCGCACAAAACTCTTTTCATTTGATTTTTTTTATCAGCTTAATATGTGACGATGACTAAAGCCTATTCTGGCCGATGTTGAAAATTTCATAAAAAATATTTAACGGTTGTCGCGTGATAAGAGACAAACAAATAAAAAGACTTGATTATAATTATCTGTCTCTTTACGATCTGCACGAACAAAGATCAAGTTCAATATTTAAGACCAGAGACCTCACAGTCACTATAACATAAGGTAACTTATATAAAGTAACTGTATTTATAAAGATATTATATAAACACAGTTTTAAACTCTAAATTTTAAATACTAGTTCGTTTTATTAAAATCCATTTGCAGCGCCACGGACTAATTGAAATAGAAGCCTTGAAAAATGTTTTCTGTACGAGTGCATGTGCGATTAACTTGGCACTCACTGCACTGTGTAAATGTACGAGCGTGTTCAAAGCTGCCAGTTAAGTAATTGATATTACATTATACACATAACATGGTCCAGTTTTAGTTTATTATGACTAAATAAAGATGTAATCATCATCATGATTATTATAGTCAAAAAACCACTACCTACTGCTGGGGATAGATCTCCTACAAATATCAACTCTTTGACTTTGTCCGTCCTTATACATCTTTTGCTCGCCATCTTCAGGTCGTCAGTCTAGGTCGGTCTAGGTCCTTTTAAGAGCCCTACTCACGCTGGAAAGTGTACTACTTACATCTATTTATATTTGGCCAACTTCAAGTAATAATGAGCTAGCCTATAGTCATATATCGGTTACGATTTTCAACAAACGAACCTAAAGGCACTTTTTATCTAACAGCATTTGGCAGTTCTAGCATTCTAAAAATTTAATACTCTCATCGAAACCATTCGACTAAGTCTGTACTTAAAGCAAATATTGCAAAAAATAACAATCAATTTGTCATATGTATTATTTTTAACGACACTAGGCACTTGTTATTAATTAACTCTGCATTTAATAGATACTTTAATTTTCCACCAAATTTTCACTTTATTTTTTGCACAATTCCGTGCCAGCTGCACCCTTTAACTGTAATCCTACCGCAGCGTGCAGTAATTGTGGTTTACCACTCTTTAGGTGTTCGAAGAAACTTTGAAATTTTAATCCACATGCCTTCGGAATAAGGTCTTAATACGCGTAACTTGTTAGCAAGGCTATGAAGGTATTCGCTATACCGTGGTCTCTTAAATTTCACGTCTGGTTTTGATAGTTACTAATAACAATGGGTGGTGTGTCAGGCGCTTGCGTTTGATGTTACCTGCGGCGGGATGTACGGAGAATCGATGCAGTCTGTCAGTTGTAATTATACTATCCATATTCCACCGTAATTGGAACCTTCAGATCAGATAAAGTATATGCTGAGATGTGAGCGACGTATCTATGTATGTCCATTGTATAAAAGCATCTGATATTTTCACTGCACGTTAAAGGCCTCTTTTCGCAGGA
Source organism: Parascotia fuliginaria (assembly GCA_963082885.1). Taxonomy (NCBI): domain Eukaryota; kingdom Metazoa; phylum Arthropoda; class Insecta; order Lepidoptera; family Erebidae; genus Parascotia; species Parascotia fuliginaria. The sequence continues at coordinate 11,466,809 of OY720188.1, forward strand.
AAAAAGGCAAAAAGCACTACGCTTGCTCCAGGCGGATTGGCCTTTTCAGTCTTGTATTTAATACTTCTCTTCAGTTTCCTTTACATCTTACTTTCCATTTTTTATTGTTTCTCTTCACTGTAATTTATGAAACCAGTTTTCTATAACAAATTGTTTTTAATGGTGACTACACTAATTGGCACCCTCCAATTTAAATAATCATTAAAATTTCAGACTGTATCTGTGGTTCGGTGATACTGTGTATGGATTACTACGCAGAGGTCTCGGGTTCGATCCCCGGCTCAAATAGTGATGTTAGCTCACAGTCTGAAATTGTGCCTGATATAAATGGCAACAGGCTCGCTGTTACATGGGACCTAAATTAAAAATGGCAAAAAGTGGGTGGTTAAACATCACTGCTACCGTTCGGGGATAAAAGGCATGAAGCCATGTATGTATGTATGTATTGCAGATATTTAATAATAATCGATTACGAGTAAATTGATTCTACTTAGTATTAACCCAAAATCAGAAACGTTCTCAAAATTTATCCACAGTTTTCCCATTACATTCTTATACAACGTGAAACATTTTATGTTACTTCAAGGATTGCCTTTCTTTGGAATAAACCTTTGTATTTTCACAAACAACACTAGTTTTTATTCTAAAGACATTAAAGTAAGTACCTAACTATTGTAACAGAACTATTAAATAATGCATTACTCTCAGCGTAATTAAAAGATCAGAGCTATTTCATTAAGGCAACGGGTTTAAAATTCTTATAAAAGAGTATTTCTTAGCAGTAGCCTCATTATATAAAATTGCAATCCATTGTAAGGTCACAAAGAGAGCTCTGTTTTATAGTAAACTGAAATAAAGTGCTTCTTTCTTTATAGTCACACCGGTACCACTTAGATTCTACATTGTTTTTCAAGTTTTGTGTTATAATGTCTTTTTATTTCTATTTTAACCTTGCCGACCTTTTGGCGTTTAAAAATCTCTTTATTTTACATCGCTCAACAATTTTATACACTCATTTTCTAGACTCTTTCGTAACCAGAACGCTTAACTAAACCTTATGACTTAGGGAGTATCAAAGACTAGAACCACTTCCTAATTGTGAAGTGCTATTAGACTCTTTCAATGTCAAACCCAATACCAGGTTTTGTCATTGAACATTTCACTCCATATTTAACGATTAGACTTACCACTAGAGCAACAAAGGCAGTAAAGTCAGGTCTACACCTTCGTAAACCGACACTAAGAATAAACCGTATATAGCGTTGGGAAGCTTTACGAGTGTATTAATACGCTAAGCCTTAATAGCTAACATGCATTATTAATTCTAGAATTCTTACCCCCAGTTTCTGAAAGGCTAATCAAGAAAAAATTATCTAATCACCTGTTAAATCTCATGTAAAGTACCAATTGGGTTGCTAAAAGCATAAATAATTAGTTTAATTTGATCTAATTAGTAGCTAATCAGATCAAATTAAACTAAATATCCATGCTTCTAGCATGCTTTTAGGTACTTCACATGAGATTTAACAGGTGATTAGTTAATTTATCGTTGATCAGCCTTTCAGAAACTGGGAGATAGTCTCACGTACCACACTTACACTTTAGAATCAATTAAATGCAATGAAATATCAAGAAATGAAATGAATAAACACCACAGAAGTGATGGTAATAACACTGTAAAAATGGTAATGAAATAAGCGAGAAAAAATTCAACGACGAAAAAAAATTCGAAGCTTTCAAGATACCAAAATACTAAATTTGTCAATTAACGATTTTCTAATCGTAAAGTTCATACGATCGTTCCATGCATCACACAACTGTAGAGACACTACCAGAGGTCAAAACAGCGACGTATATAAGTACTTAATACAGTATGTATACAGTGTTATATTAATATAATTATATAGTGAGATAATGACTTGCGTATTACGACATTTAGCGTAGCAATATTAGCAAAGCGACCAACGTAACCGGTTAAGACTAAAAGCGCATTCATGCCAATTCTACAAACTAAACACGATATCTATACCAAACAGAATATTACGTATCATCTTTCAATAGCTACGTCCATGCAACAAACATGTCATCTCTTTCATGTTTGGAACTCATTTTCCGTCCAAAATGTGTGGGAATTTTCAATAGAAACCAATTTTCATCGTGGTCAATACTAGTATGGAGTCTATATATGTTTAGTGGCCCCGCTGGGCGGCGTTGAATAGTGAAGATTGGGGCGGGCTGAAGTGAAGGTGCCTCGCTGCAATTTTTGACACGGACCACAAATTGCATTTCACGTCTCTATGGAACAGTAACTTTCTCACCTGAATAAGGTGGTGACACACTTGGGCCTATTTCTTTACATTTTTTTTTGGAAGATAGATATTATAATAAGTTTCAAAGGATCGGCAAGAATTTTTTGATTTTTATTTATTTAAAAACATTACAGTAATATGTACAATTTTATATCAACGGTGCGACATAAGCCTGGTTAAATTTTTTCGCACACCGCGCATTCATCACAGTCTTTGACTAGCACGGGAGGTAAAGGACTTTTTCTATGTATACCGTCACTTGACATTTTTTGAATATCTTTGTAAATTAAATATGTTTAATAGATATATTAAATACATACATATATACATATACATATATATATACATATACTAAATACATATACTACATATACATATACTAAATATATACATATATTTAGATTCAAGCTGGTATACTGTACTACTTTTTATACGAAATAAATATTCTATTCATCGAAATTTTCCTATCTGAGGAATTGTAATAAAATATTTAGTTTAAAATAATTAAACAACAAGCAATGAATTATCTAGTGTGGAAACAATTAACTAAGTACCTAACTAACATTTTATTTTAAAACTAGTTATAGTTTTAAAATAAACTACTACTTTCACTACATATATAGTGAAGATTCTAAATCTTCATAAATTTTCTCACATCACACGTCTTGTAACTTTGAATGTAAAAAAAATAATCATACTGCTTCAAAATTAATAAAAACAAAAAGTTCTTTAACGTTTTCTAAACTGGCATCTCTGACACTTATAAGAACAACTTTGTTGTACCATTACAATGTGTCCTCACCTTATACCACGTCCCACAAGAATTTATTGCTGTCTCTTATCAAATTTTACGTCTCTCCATACCCACCTACTGCAGGAACTTCGCTTCAAATTCGATTCTTTTACAACTGTCATCTGTTGGAATATTTTCCCGACTTTTAACTTTTCCCTTATACTGAAAGAAAATACGAGAGTCAGAGTCGAAAATAAAATTCACGATAAACTACTTATAAAAGGCATTAGGAGTTTGAAAAGGTAATCTCATAGTTATACGAAGTAATCCCAGCGGTCGATCAACCACATCACAAACTATCAGCATTAACAAGCCATTACGTATGCCAGTTTTAATCCTCTCAACTTCACGTACCTTGATTAAAAACGGTAGCAACCCTTTAGAAGCTAAATTCAACAATAATTCATAAGTGATTGCTAGAAAAGGGATCGTATATAAAGACAGTGTCATTGTTTTAGGGTGACGTGGCGCGATCTCGCTCCTCGCTCCATTAATAATGTAGTGCGACAAGGACGCAGGTGCGCGGGACGAGCCGCACGATAAACGTCTCGATACATAATTGAAGATGTGTACCTAACGTACCACTTACGTGACTCCCTTACCTTTTAATATCGACTTATATAGCGCGTGCAACGGGTTATTTTGCTAATACATCTCATCTTATAATATCGCTGCCACCCTACTCCGTAAATAAACTAATGCTTTACCAATAAATGCTGAAGATCAAATTTCCCGTATAATATTTTCAACTTGTTGAAATCTACAACCTATTTTCAAGGCGCTATTAATGTTTATTCGTTTCACTGTACCGCATAACACGAACTGAACACGAGTTTTTCATTCGGTTAAATAGAATTACGTTTGCAAACTATTAGCACTGTTGAGGCACTTTAACCAGACAAACAAAGGCGAGCAATTAAACATTTTAATTAAAGTGCAAACCACTTAGAACGGACACCCTATTTTTAAAAAGTGGAGACTGTTAACCTTTCGTGATACGTAGTGACCTGTGACCTCAGCGCCACGTGGCCGACTCTCCCCTCGTCTTTCATGTCAGTTTTAACTTGACCCTTATTTGTTGCCTTCCAAAAATCAGCATTTTTAATTTTTCACATGAGATTAACAATAGTTTTGAGTTATTCTGCCACACTCCGCTTCTTAAAGACTTTTATTGTACAATATTCTATTAAATATGCAAAACAGATAAAGACTAAATATATTACAACATTAGATAAGATATTCGAAAAAATATTCTTAAAATTTCACACATTTTAAGCAAAAAAACTAAACCTTACAAGACTGATTAATCTTTGAAAGATAAATTTTACCTAAATTCCAACTTTGTTCAAGACGAAAGGCACTTGTCTAAAATTACTCCGAACTCATTCTTAAATAAAAACTTTTATCAAAACTACTCAGCCCGTTTTTAAGTTGCGTCCAAGTTATAATTTGAACGAAACAAATTAACGAAGAATTATGAAAATAATAACGCAACTATAAGACTAAAGATTTTATTTTTTTATTTTATAGTCTCTCTAGCATAAAGTATCTCGTATGAAGTCGCTGGGTTTTTTCCTGTCTGTTTAGTCTGTAACTTCTTTTTAACGACGCATTAGATTTTATTACAATGTTAACTATCATTTAGCGTTTCTTCCGTAAGGTTTATATTTATTTTAAATTATTTAATTAAACGATTTGTAGTCGTAAAATATAAAAATACATGCGAAGCAGAGTCGGATTGCTAGTGGAATAATAATTTAGACTCTCACAAGAAATATTACGAGTATGTTCGCAAGATAGTGTTGTATAAACTATATGCAAATTAATGCCTATACAAAATGCGTTTCTTTTGTTGTCCATTGGGCAGTTATCTCGCGATTCGCGAGGTCGAAAACTCATCGAGGGGTCATCTTTTCGATATCTTTTCCCAAGCATTGTATCATCACTTTATGTTCGAAGACCGTGAGATACACATCACACACCGCGAACTTGTTTGTATTTAATTGAGATAATTTTACCCACTGTCGTTGTAGTGTGGTTTATAGATAGTCATAGTTTTCGCGTAGTGAACTGCAATGGACAATTGGATATCGGAGCTTTTTCAAACACATACTTTTAATAAACCTAAGGTAGGTTTTGAGTGTGTACCTACCATACATTTTTATTGTGACAATTTCGACAATGTGTGAGTTGTTTTTGTATGTTTTATATTATTTATCGTCAACATTTATGTAACTATGTCCCATCTTTAGTTCAACTAATCCTACAACTTTTCATTTATTTATTGGTTGTAGATTTGTACCCTAATATTATAAATGGTGACCAAGAAAGAGGCCTCTGTCCAGCTGTGAACGTCTTTTGGGTGATATGATGATGATATGATAGCATTAAATATACCTAAATTTTAAACAAATAGTTATCGATCTCACAAATATTATGTACTAGCTTCTCGCAGCGTGGTTTCACCCGCGGCATTGGTTACTGATCTGCGCCTATCACCAGTAGCGTGATGTTACAACCTAAGCCTGTAACCTTCCACAAAAACCTATCATACGCATAAAGAGTTATTAAAATCGGATTTTTAGTTCCAAAGATTAGCGCGTTCAAACAAACAAACTTTCCCGTTTTATATAATAGTATAGATTTAAACTAGCGGGAATAAAGGTGTGGCATCATCTATCTAGCCAATAGTGATCCACACAATGGCGAGACGACCACATTAACCGCTAAACTACACGTTTCATAATTTCACAACAACAGTTAACAATTATTCAGAATATCCTACGATAATTATGTACAAAATGCGTTTATGTACATTTGTGTCATTTTTATTATCGAACCGATACTACACTATTATTTTTATTCAGAAGTAGAGTAAAATACGTTACAATTTATTAAAAATAATGCAATAAGTATAAAAACTAATTATAGTCTGCTTTCTACCATAACAGCTGAAAATAATAACTAGCAAAACCAGTATATTACACAGTAAATTACAAATAAAACGTCATCCATAAAATGCGAATGTACTGCTAGAAGAAAACATCCAAAAAAACAATAGAATAGTAGAGCCAACTGCAATACGGATGATGTATAGTAAAAACGCTACAACAGCTCAGACGAACATCTGCTCTCACCTAACGCATTAACCTAACGAGCCTGCCCTAATGGCACGTTAGGGCTGTCCCGCGAAAAAAGCTTCAAATCAAACAAATTACACACGGCCCAGTTTTAACATGTGTCCACTGTACCGTTATTAGTCACGTGACAAAAACGTTTATCTGTACAAATGAAGACGTAAACGTTTTGTTTGTTGGCAACCCTAGTAGGATATCATTAGCAAGGACTGTGCTCGCAGAAGCAGGCATTAGTTATAGTTCGGACTTAACTGTTATGGGTTCAAAAATAAAATATAGGTACAAAAATAGGCAACTGAAAATTTTGTATCTACATATTTTAATATTTTAGAAGAGGCAGCCTTCATTAAGGCGAAGTTTCAAGTCTCTAGATAACATAAGTTTGTTATAAACTGAATTTATATTTAAAAAAAGTTACAAGTTACACTCGAGGGCATACATTCCGTGTCGTAGGCGTAGACATCGCCCTTGACAGACGTCAACTGCTTGCTCTTCGCGCCTCGAACGTGCACCTTTACTACGTAGTTGGTACAAACACATAACAACAATTAACGAGCTTAAGAACAAGTAATTATTTAAAATTCTCAAAGATCGAAAAAAACAAATAAAAGGATTCATAGGAATCATCTTACTGTTAAACTACGCGTCTTAAACCACAACAAATAACTAGGGAAATTTCTGCACGTATAATTATGTAGAGCCTTGTAAACAAGTGCCTCTGACAATATGACGTGAGTGAAGTCTTGCTCCGACTACGCAAATGTTAAATGTAGACAATATGACACATTGAATTCTTGGTTTACTCTCTCAATGGGTAAAACACACACCATTGTATACACCATTGAGATTAAGATTGTTTTTTTCTTATTGTCGTATTTATTTGTGTAATGCTCATAGATTTAGTGTAAGATCCAGAGCTCAAGACTACTCATAATAAAATGGTCAATCAAGAAATCAATATACCCACGTACGAGTCTAATGTACCTAGCGAGTTTTATCTTATTAAGTAATCGATTTCTAAAATATATTCTGACCATCCTTGAGTTGGAGAGTACAATAATGGATTTATATCTGAATGAATAAATTATTATTATTATTAATAAGCCTCGGTCGTCATATAATCACATACCTACTTATAACAAATATAACGAATATAACAGAAATGTACTACAACTAGTTTCCAGTACTTAGATTGTGGAGCTCAGATGACAGTCCCTTCATAGTGTTTGGTAGAAACACTACTAGAATATAATAGGGAAAGGCGAGGAAGATATGCTTCATAATGGAAACTGAATGTCGGGTAATTCTACATAATGTTTCCGCAGTCGTATGAAATTTACAACCCGCACTGATTAACCGTAGCGCCGCCCATCAACTCACACTCTGATAGGCCTCTGCAGTAATGGGGAAAATGTATATACCAAATTTATATTTATATTTATGTCTATTAATCACATATAACTGTTAGAATTTAAGTGCACAGGGCTTGTGGTAGAGAAATGCTACACAGCTTCAAGTTCATTTACCTAAATGCATTCACTACTGAATATAAATTTCTCCTAAAAAAAGGCAATTGAAAATGTCAATCAACTAGTAATTGGAGTATTTGCTATGTTCACAAGCTTTTTAGGTTTTGGAAAATATGTTAATCTAATACTATATCAAATTTGAGCGTAAACTTTTTGGATGCAAATTGATGTTAAAATAAATTACATCACCCAGTTTCCTCCAAACTGTTTAGATCGAATTATAAGACTTTGCATCGCAAACAATTAACTATTATAATCTATCTATAAATATAAAGGTCAAGCACTCATTACGAAATCTCAGAAGCTACAAGTGATAGGAGTCTCAAATTTTTTATAGTTCCTTTTAAGACATAAGTGCTCACTAACACGGGATTTCGCGAAATTCATCCCCTAAGTGGGTAAAAAGGGGTGGCAAAAGTTGTATAAAATTTCTATAGTTTGGATAGTAGGATTTCCAAACTACTAAAAATCCTCATTATTTAAAGAAATTGAAATTTAGTTAATTTTTTTTAAGCAATCTTTACAATAGGGTGAATGGGGGGTGTAAGTTTATATGCTAAATCTGTAAGCTATCGTCTCCAAACTCACATAATATGCTCTTTACTAAAATAAGTGAGATATCATCTATACATAGTTTAAAAGGAAATCGCTAGAAAGCGTCTAACACTCTGTTTGAACGCGCTGATCACGAGAACTAACCAATGGATTTGGATGTGGTTTTTTCCACTGTTATATTGTGGATTACTCAGGCTTACACTTTCAATATATGCGCTATACATCAAGAATACATCAACCTATCACCTATAGGAGCCGAGCCAGTAACGATAATATAAACCGAAAAAGTTACCCGCCAGCGCACTATAATGCGTTGTACTAATGTAGGTTAAGTTCAAAGTATTTTTAAACCAATAATAGTCATAATAATAAGGCAATTAGTCGCGAATGACAGAGACCCTAGACAAGTGCTTACGACATTTTTTTATCTACTCTATGAATAGAATAGAAATCTATGCCATTTGTATAGGGCTTCAGTTACACCAATTGCAGTGCAAAGTGCACAAGAGAAAGATGCAACGTAGCATCGGCAGAAACGTTAGCTTAACTTAAATAATACCTTAAAAACAACCATCGTTTAAAGTATCTTTTTGTCACCCTATAACAACAACAAAGTAACGGGAGTATTAGGTACTCATTAAAATAATGGAATAAGATTTTTTGTTTTCTAAAATATTTTCAAGCTTAGCCTTTTCTTCATAAAGGTACTCAGTAATTAAACGCGTCTGAAACACTCATAAACGCTCGATATAATTTCGTCGTTCAGTTTATGAGAACTATAGCCTTATAATAAACGACTTTTAAGGGAATATGTTGTTTAAAAGTCATCGCAGTACACGGGTGCCAGTGCTCAAAACGCGCCAGGGGCACCGTCTTACTATTATACAACAATAGTCCCAAAAGTTTCGGGTGCCAGCATTGCCAGCTCTGACGCACCAGTAATGTCATTAAGCTTATTCATCTTGTGTTCGTTCCAAATTGGGGACTACTTAAACATTTAAGCTATTTTTCAATGGTCATTTAAGTGTTTCTCTCTGTTTTTACTTTCTATAAATAATGGTAGTAATGTAGAATCTCTGTGCGATTTAAGCAAAAATATCACCATAATCACGATGCAAATTGCGAGTATACCGCCAACACGAATACTAATGTACCAACGTAAATAGAATAATTCTGACATTAAAACATTTTATCAGATATAATTTACGAGTTGCCGCGCGACGCGTCGGACACCACCGCGGCGAGGCGGAAATCCGCAACTAATTAAAATTCTACATGAATGAATAACTGCAGTGCACTCTCGTTGCGCTTTGCAGGAAAAAACAAAAATAAATATTACCTAACCGAACTTTTTGCAGTATTTGCATTCGAACAGCAATGAACGCTACACTTTCATTAGATATTATACGGCTTAAGACTGACCTTTAATTACCAATTTTCTTTAAACCTTTAGGGATTACTTAGAATCCATCAAATCCATTAATTAACTTAGAATATTAACGAGCTACCTACTGTAGATCGAAAGTTTATACCTTGAAATTACAAAGTACGTAATAGGTTTGAAAGTCTTTTGAACTTTTGAAAAGTCATCGTGAATTTCACAGACGCAGCAGAGCAGTCAAAAATGTGGAAGTGGTGCAAGCGGGAGCGGAGCCTTGAGCGGAGCGACGAGCGGGACGGGCAGCGTGCGTGCCAGTGACGTCAAGCCAGTTGAATGCAACTTGTGCCACCGCAAGTTTAAAAATATACCTGCTCTAAATGGACACATGCGACTACACGGTGGCTACTTCAAGAAGGTATTTAACTTACTGATACTGGTAAATTGCAAACCAATACTGGTAAATGAAATAATAATAGTCATATTTTGTTATATTGTTTTTATTTAGGATTCGGACAGCAAAAAATTAGACAAGAAAGAGTCTACGGGACCACCATTACAAACCGCTTCAGTTTCTGTTCGTGCTCTTATAGAAGAAAAGATTATTAGCCGCCGATGTGCCACTGTTGCTTCTACGCCATCGATAGGTATGATCACTTAAGGCCCTAGACAAGTGGCAAAGATTTGTATTCCATTCATAGAATATATTAAAAAATGTATTGGATTGACATACGCTAACGCCAACGCTTATGGCAGTTCCATATTTTTTTTATTCTATTCTATGCATAGAAAATCTTTGCCACTTGTCCAGGGCCTCTTAGTTATTTATGTAATATAAGGGAATTCGTTTTATTCAATATGTTTTAATGATATTAAATAAATACTAGATCATCGGCGTCTTCCAGGTACGAGTACAGATACAGTCGTATCTCGTACTGGGTTTGTAGCTCCAGCTCCGCCACCTCTCTCAACTATTCGAAGCTCCGTGACTTCGCCTGTCTCGCCCGCTGCCAGCACAACACAATTTATTTCGCCAAGAGCGCCACCAGTTGTGACTATCGCCACAAACCATCCAACAAATTTTTGCGCAGCCCAACGAGACTCAACGCTTATAGAACTGTTAAAGAAAGGAAATACTAAGGTATTTAAATATTAAAAACTATTTAATTATTGAAATTGGTACATAATAATCTTAATTTTGAATAATGTAAAAATATTTATAATAATGATTTTGCTTTCAGGTTGTAAAGCGGTCTTCATCAGATCCTGGACATTCACCACAACAACACGATTTCACTTTTAGACCAGAGTTATTTGGAGTTTCCTTTAATTCAGACGATGGATACTTTTCTCCAGCCCTTAATGAAGATACTTTTCAATTTACAACTACTCCTGAACAGTTAGAAGAATTAGCCTCGTTAGAAGATTATGCAACAGTAGCTGCGTCCATTAGGGAACGATCTCCAGTTACATTTCCTTCGAATAGACGTCTTGCAGCAGTACTCAACTCACCGCTACCTGAATCATTAGCAGACTTTGGAGCTTGTCACGGAGGCTCACCCGTTCCATCACCTGGAATAGGTTATGCAGCAACTTCACCTGGACTTTCGTACTCTACTGGAGACTCGCCAGGTCTTGCTTACACAGCTGCTTCGCCAGGCGGCAGTTATTCCAATCAACCCGAGCCATCACCAGGATTGGCATATCCTACACCGCCGGCTTCACATGATGCTCACTCACCAGCCCACACGGTACCGCGTGCGTCTTCGCCACTTTCTGCTGCTTTCTTCACAGCAACAATGTCTAGTCAAGAAGAGGTGATTATTATTTGAGTATTTTTATTGTTTACTTCATGTAAATCAATCGTAATATTTTATTTTTCGGTTTAGGTAGAGGAAGCTTTAGAAGAAGTTTTACCGGAAGAATGTAGATCTCTGGACGCGTATGCTTTGGAACCATCACCTACTGCACGCCGGATCATGCTCAATTCTGAAGACCCACTGCTTTCAAGTAGTCCTCGTGACTTTTCACACCAGAGACCGTTTCGCCGACAGAATCGTACAGTAACTTCAACTCTCTCACATCTACAACAATGGCAACATGACTCACTTCAGGTAAATTTACGTATATTTTTTTTAGATATTACAGTTTAAGTTTTTTTAAATTATAATTATTTGTATATATGAAACATTTTCAGGTGTGTGTTGAAGGAAGAGAGACTGTGCCTGCAGTATTTTTAAGTCCAAGTAGTGTTCCTGCGTCGCCGCAAAGACGTAAGCGTCGAGCATCACCAGCTGGGCCTTATCGCTCACGCATGCGTCGTATCAGCCATCATTTTACACCTCAGCCTATACTGCCTCCCGATAGAGAAGGATCAGGACTGTTAATAGAGTTTACTGCAGGTAATATATTACATTCGGATTGCAAATAAGAAGGTTCGCTTTGGTCGATGTTAAATATTTAACTTAATTTCGTAGGATTACCAACAACTGAAACAGATGTGCTGGCTCAACTGGAGGGACCTCGACAGCCTCAGATCAACATCGGTCGTGACTTCCAAGCTGACTTACCAGAGCTTTGCAATGATCGCATAGATTTACATCGCGTGCCTGAACAGCTTCTATGGGACCCCGGCATCAATGATGCTCTAGATGATAATGAAGGTGAACAAGTGAAATTATAATAATTATATTATCAAAAATTATAAGAGACTCAGATACAATTTGTTCATGATTATAACTTTATAATAAAGTAACCTTTTGAATTATCTTGTTTCCACAGTACGAATGTTCATGGAATTAGCCATGTGTGCAGCGATGCCTGTCGGTGGGCACACGAGAGAGTTTGCTCTTCAAACCCTAGGCGAGTGTGGTGGAGACATCAGAGCGGCTACCCTTCGCCTTATGTCACGCCCGGCAGCTCCCACTCAGCACGAATCACGCTGGGCACCTGATGAAGTTGAAGCCTTCTTAGCGGGATTAGGACATTACGATAAGGATTTTTACAGAATTTCGCAGCTGGTAATATATATTGATTTAGCTACCACAAATTTTTTAAACCGATAAAGAGTTACGTGATATTTATATTATTCTTATTGCCCACAGGTCAGAACAAAAGACTCGAAACAATGTGTACAATTCTACTATTTCTGGAAGAAACTTACCAAAGATTACAAAGCGCTGTATTTACGAAGCTGGAGCATGGAGCAACAGATCTCATCACAAGTAAGCACTGCCATCAATTCTGGACTACACCACTTTGTCTTCAGACTGTCAGACGAGTGAGCTTCGACTAGTTGACGGAATGTTAATACACGCGACTTATCTACATTCAGGGTTCTGTAGGGCAGTTTACCGCGCCCATCGCCACGTCGTGCACCTCCTCGCCAACATCATACGATACTGAGGAGTTTCCATGCAAGATATGCGGGAAGTAAGTTCCGATGCGAGGCACGTCAGCATATAGCTTACAAATCTACTTTACAGCGAATTCGTGCAAACGCAATTTACGTGGAACACTCGACTTTCTGAAATACCTGTGCCAAATACTCATTATACTTAACCTTACCTCGATGTTTTAGTTGTCGTAAACTATTAAACGACCACAGTTTCACCTAAATTGCCATTTGTGCATGCATTAATTATTAAGAAAAATATTTACAGCTTACTCGTTACTAACTCAATTGGCGAAATATGTTAAATTAAGTTAAATATAGAGCAAACTCTTGATTGAATTGCACTACTTTTGTAATATCGTAAATTGTCGACGTATAAGTGTTTAGTACATCGCCGCTCATCAGTGTTATTGATATTGATTGCATGTCAAGTTAATGTTTGCTATAACTTCGTATTTAAACTAAATATTTTTGTGTAATATCTATTCATTATAGAATGCCTCGAGTGCATATTATTGCCAAAAATATTTGTGCCAAGCATTTATGGTGCCTAAACTCAACAGCACAATTCTTGAACTAAAATGAAGAAATATATTTTGTTAGATCAAAGGTAGCAAAGAAGCAAGAAAAGTGTTGTGTACTATAATAAATTATTATATTGTATCTTATTTATGTGCCGTCAAATTGCAAATTTTTAAAAGTATACAAAACTCAAATCTTTATGCCAAACTTAGATGTATACTGACGCTACAATGAATAGATTTTATTATTTAACAGCGATTAATGTAAATATGATTATGATAATGTATTTTTATTGGAATATTATGTCAAGTGAATTTATGTCCATTGGATAAGAGGTTGATAGTAATATCTTTATTTATTTATTGTACTTAACGTAGGAATAATATATTTAAAAAGGTTTTGTGTATTAATGTTGTATGTATATAAGTTTTCTCTAACACTAACGCTTAATGCTTTGCTTTGTTTAAAGTTCTGCTTTAATTTTTTTAACTTTATGTTCACATTTTTCCGCTTGATTCTTTTTTGTGTTGCCATTTCTAATAGTGTACCCTGTTATGTTTCAGAGTATTTAACAAAGTAAAAAGTCGTAGCGCACACATGAAGTCGCACCGGCCACTCGACGCCGAGCCGAAAAGGCCAAAACTCGAAAAGCCTTATGAAAAGGTCGAAAGATCCGATGACAGATCCCACGCGACAGCTGAATACCAAAGCAAACCTCCCGCACAGTAACCGACTCCTTGCTCACTCATTCTGCCACCGCGCGTTCTGTGCTCCCTCACTAATGACCGCAGCTCTGTAACTAAACGTACCTTACCGACTGCCGACCGCTCGCGCTCGCCGCGGACACTCGCGCCCCGCCCGACCGGCTATGACACGATGAGTGCTCGCTGGGACTCGGACGAAATGCTGAATCGTTAAAGCATTTATTATGATTACAAAATAGATAATATAGATTAAATTAAAAGTGATCTAGATCGAAGGCGACGTAGTGACTAGTAGCTAGAGGAGAGTTAGCTTGGACGATTACCTATATAAAAATAAACAAATTGTTTCAAAATTTTCGTAATGCTAAGCTTGAAGAGATATTTTGTATAACGATTGATACATAATAAGTAGCTCTTCCTAAAGTTTTTATATGACAGACTTCTAAATGTGACTTGCAAGTGTGATGTTGTACATAATGATAGAACAAGTAGTCCGTAGATATGCTACGACGCACCGGTCGCGAGCTGTATTCGAGATACTATTGATATATATATAAGTATTATTACTATATTATACGTGTGATAATATAAACCGTGTAGTAACTACACTACCTCGTTACTTTCAAATTGAATTGTTGCGTTATTATAGCGAGCGCAGCTCGATACATTTGCTTCCTTGCTCATTGTCTTGTTATTTTTTTACTAATTTGTTTTTATTTATTTTTAGTCGTATTAGAAATTTTTTTGTTAGTGCACTATGGATTTCGATGATTGCTCTGTTGTACGACTCAAGAGAGAATTCAATTAACATCCGTACCTACTAGTCACATATTAAAAATAATTCAGCTACACTTAGACGAAATACTCATCCATGTGTTCTTGTGACTTTGCGCGATCAAGTGGAAACAAAAAACTAACAAATCTTTCGACTAAAACAATGAATTGATATCCGTCATTATATATAAGATATAAATTATTATACTATTATTAATTAAATGCACACTTCCACTTGATGCCAAAACGCTCGCAGAAATAAGCAAAATGGAGATATAATATTTTTTTACACAAATATTATTGAATGCTCAATTGTGCTATATTTTATGTTGGTAATATTATTACTATCTAGTTCCTTGTTGATTGTTCTGATATGACATTTTTTGATATTTGAAAATGTATAAGTAGTTAATTTATTTGAATGTTGTACATTATTTTCTAAAAAGATGTAATGTAATTGTGTCTACGTGTACCTCCGTGTTGTGATATCTGTATGTATGGTTATTGTTTTACATAATCTGTCTATTATTTGAAGGTACAAATGGGGCAATAAACATTTGCTCAAGTTGTACTCGTGTACCTAGCATGTGCGTCGTCGGTAGGATGTGTCCGAGTGACACTTTGCTCCTACAGTTCGCTGCTCCAAAACAAACGGCTCACCTGTCAAGTACTTATTTCGTGGTTGTGATGATTCTTAATGTACTCGTTTGTCTTCCGATATTTCTACGACTAAATTAATTTTGGAGCTGAATTCCTTCTAAAAGACATGTTATAACAACTAATCTTGAACTTTATTTAATCGATGTTAATAACAAATCCTTTTTTAGATTAAATTTAACACTATCTATGAGAATGCGTGCGACGCTCACAGTATTATGACTTTAGATCGAGATAAAGATATTTATTGAAAGAATTAAATTAGGTCTCCGTGTCATTGCTATGTCGCACTGTTGATCAAACTGACACACATTAATAACACACACTATGAGCAATGTTAATTAGATCTGATCTTAAATATATTACGGAAAATATTCAAAACATAGTAAATAATATTAAATTATGAGATGCGTAGGTACTATTGCATACACATATCACAGTGTGACATGGCAACACATCAGAATTTTAAAAATATTAAAAAAATGTATTATTTTTTTATTACCGCCAAAGATACAAAATAATATTCATTTTCCTGCCACGCGAGTACCTGATGTCTTCTACTATTTCTAAAAAGCAAAATACTTAGTTAAATGAGCCGTGTCGCGGCCGCGCACTGTCCGTGTACGTCGCCGCGGTTCTAGATCTTAATATTTACAAAGTAACGCATCTAAATATTAGTACATCACTAACTTGTGTGATTATTTGGTTGTGTTTAACAATTTAGACGAAATTTTCTAATGGTGAAATGTTTATTGATACTTTCTAATTCGATATGCCAACTTTTTGCCAAATTACTATTAATTGTAACTCTAAAGTAGGTACGCCATATTAGAACGAATTATTATTAGTGACAGGCATTTTAGAAAAATAGAAAACGTATTTTAGTGTAAGGTGAGGCTTTGAGAACCCCAAAGTAAAGGTATAAGCGAAATACGAAAATTGTGCAATGTATTATGTTGATAAAGTAAATAAAATTATTTCATTATTCAAGATTAGACTCTATGGAATAGGCCGACGTTAACCATTCTTTCACGACAAGATCGTACAGATTTATTTTCTTAAAAATAAATGTTAAGTCATACAAAAACTATCGTGTAAATACTGAATATTTTTTCAAAATAAACTTTAACGTACCGGAGATAGCTCTTCGTCATAATACGATATAAAGACAGTCCCTCCAGAGATAATTTTTAAACAATACTCTTAGCTATTAAGACTGAAAGGTATTCTCTAAATTCAGTAGATTTTGTTAATTTCGCATAATGTAGATAACTATAATTCCCTTTCGTTATTTATTAACTGTCAGAAACTGTTGAGTAATGACCCATTCCACATGCTCACTCGTACTAGTCAGGGTATACTCGTAGCTCTACGATGCCCACCATTACTTACTGTAACCAAATGTGAAGTAGTCACAGATCTATGTTAGATCAACTAGTAGCGTTCACTAGTAATTAAACCGCTGTATTCTAATAGACATACGCCCCCAGAGGCTAAGTATTAAATTAATAAACTTAAGATCGACGGTTAAACAAACTTATTTCAACTTATATATATAGAAGTGCCTTACAATTTTAATTTATAAACTATTTATTTAGTTTATTTTCTTTTTATTACAAAAAGCACTGGAAATTGCATTTATTGATCTACTGTCCATTCTGCTGAGTCAGAATAGATGTGGGGATCGCACTTTAATTTCTTTTCTTTATATTAAACCTAGTAAATAAAATTAGAAGTTTATCAATAAAAAGAACCGTAAGTAGATAAATTATTATTGTTTGTTTTCCTTAGAGACGTCTATATGTATACCTACTACCTATATAAATATGTTCGATATCCGAAGTAATATTATCATCATTAATTTATACAACAAAAACTATAAGTCAATTGTAAGAAAAGTCTAATCGTAATGTGAAAGTGTAACATTATCCAACTATTGTAACATAAATAATCGACCGTTGAATACAGCGCTAATAAATTAATATACTAAATGTTAAATGTAAAATACCGATGTTATGTTCGCTTATAAATGTTCTTGTAATCCGAATCTTGTTTCTGCTCGTAGTCCTGGTACGGCACATAGTGTAAATGTAAGTACTCCTGTATTCGTGCAACACATGAAATGTTACTATAGTATTAATATTTTGTAAGTCTAAATGGATATTATATTCTTCTAATTTTGTATCGAGTAATGAGTGTGACGGAGTGGCGTGTGCGCGGCCAGCTTTGGCGCGCGCACCCCGCGGCCCCGCCCTCCTTGTACTTATCGTACCCAATACGTACGTAGGTAACTTGTAATATAACTGTAGACGATTAATCGACCCGTGCCAATTGCACGATAATTGATATTACACTCTGTGTTGTGATTTTGAACGTTCTGTAAATTACAAAAGTCTTTAAAAAATACTATGGAAAAAAATGTAGACACCTCTTTAGATTAGCACAATTCTTCGCGTAGACACTTTAGGCCAAAAATTTAATAAGCATTTAGAATAAAAGATGATGTAGGTAATCATTGAAACGATAAGTGTATTGTATGAATAGATTCATTGTTATATTCGATCAATGTGATGATTCGTAAAGAACAACGACTTAACTGAAACCCTGTCCCCTCCTCCCTGGGCGACTATTCACAACTTCGGCATATCCTTGAAACAATAAGTAATAAAATTAATCTTTATTATATATATTGATAAATTTATTAGGGTAACTAATTTTTTAAGACAATGACTATTACGTGATCTTTTAGATTGTCTTTATTAATAAATATATGGTGAAGGTTTTGTCAATTTGTTTTTTTTTACCTATATATTTTATCGATAAACCAGTGAACTAGGTATTTCATATCATTCATATATTCGATCATAATATGTTAGTAGCTGTTGCCTGCAGCTTCGCCCGCGTGAATGTCGGTTTTCGCATTTTTCATACAAAGTTGCATTCCTTATTTCAACCCCTTATCACTTTCCGGGACAGTAAACGTATATAACCGTGATGACAATCAAACATCTATTGTGTCTACAGTAGAGTCCATAAAAGAGTTAAAGCAAATTTTCCGCAATAAAAGAATATTAGCTTACATTGTTTCCTAAGGTCTATTCTATCTCTATACTAAATATCATCAAAATGGTTCAGTGGTTTAGGCGTGAAAGCGTAACTGACAGAGCTACTTGCGAATTTAAAACGGGTAGATCGAGTTTAGCACGCTGCGCAGCTTATCTACCTACCTTCCAGTGAAGGTAGGTAAATAAATTTAAGGTAAATTGGTAAATGACAAAAAAATAAGTAACTGTTTCTTATTATAAATAGTTAAAAACTTTAGGAATTAAGTATGAGGTAAGTAAATTTAATGTAATTATTGTAGATTGTTTAATTTAGGTGTCAGAGCGTCACATCGATTTCACTGTCATTCTGAATGACGTCACCGTATTGAGATTTCTTACTCTTTTGGTAAGAACTTGAAAAACTACATTTAATTATAAAATTATATTATACGTTATGTTGTAATGTTACAATTTCTTAGATTAAATCTTTTCTATGCACATTATGAAAAATTGGTTTTTATTCCATAATACCTGCTAGCGAGCCACAACGACTTCGTCCGGGTTCAACTATACATCGTATCTCCATCAGGAATAATGTGCCTTTCAAATGGTTAAAGATTATTTTGAAATGGGTTCGTTCTGCAGACTACCTTCTCTACGTACAAAGTCATAAAATCCTCATATGTATATGTGATAACTAAAATAGATATTAGTCTAAGATCTAGCTCACTTGGTATTAGTACTTAGCACCCACATATCCACTCCTCATTCCTCATTGAGCGCAAAAGACCGACAAAACGCCTCCTCCTGCCGTTGCTGACAAAGTACAGTTAAATAAAAGGAGCGTTATGCTCCTTTACATATAAGCATTGTATTACTACGCACCGGCAAGACCACAACACTGACAACATAACGTCATTAAAGTGACCTACTATCTGATCTGCCAGTCTTCTGTGTGTAACTTAGACATATGATATGCTCGGTCCTTGAGTTTGGATCTTTTGTGTAAAAGGAACATACTTGTAGGAACATTATAACAGCTTTGATGAGAGATCAGATTAATAAACCCTTATTATTTATTCAGACTTTTTGGCAAGGAGTAGGTGGTACCTACGCCCAATTACTATTTCTGATATCTATTGGTACATCATGATAAAGGGCTATTATGTGTGGACATAATTACGATAACGAATTTGTATTTACTTATATTTTAACAAAAAATATATATGATCGAATTCAGAAACCTCCTCCTTTTTTTTAGTCGGTTAAAAACACAGCTAATGGGTACCAATAAAACTTCACGTTTATCAAAAGGACATCTATCTTATTCAGACATGTGTCCATTGTGGCGACTATGTGTACCTTTCAGTATTCGAAAAAGGGAAATTTAAATTGGATAAACATAGAGGTGTACAACAAGGCCTTGTAATTGGGACTCTGCTAATAGATGCTCTCGGCGATCACAGGTACTGCCTCAATAGAACTATTTGTGTAGAGTACCTATACAGAGCTGTAAAAACTAAAAATAGTGTAGTACCTAATCTTTTGTTGATTGATTTTTTTTTTGTATCTTTAGAATTCTGATAATAGAAACCTGTTGAAGTATGACTTCAATGACTTCTAATACGCGTCTATGTTTTAAGCAATACAGCATTTATCCTTATCAAATTAAGTACGTTAAATACATTGTGCATTTAATATAAATCAATAATGCCCTTTGGAGCATGTATTTTAAATAAATATTTTCAAAGATATTACAGATTAAAAATGCAGGGAGGGATATAGCGGCAGGGGGCCGACATTCTGCAGTAAAATTAAATATACTACAGAATGTGTAAATACAACGTTCACAGCATAATTTTCTTCGCACGGGCAATGCTGTTACTAAATATAGAATCAGCATTGCACCCGTGCAAAGCCGGGGCGGGTCGCTAGTTATATATATTTCCTACGACTTTATGCTGCCTAGTACCTACTTATAGGGTAGCAGAATCTATGAGAAATGACATTATTTTGACCTACCCACATTTAGCTTTTGTATTAATTAACCTCTTACGACTTTCTGTTATCCTAGTACTAGGATACCAAAATGTTAAGAGAGGTTACTTTGAAATAAAATTATTTTTATCTACCCACATTTAATTTACTTTTCAATACGATTTGTGTCAACCTCCTAAGACTTTCTGCGTCCCTGGTACTAGGATATCAAAATTATGTTAGAGGTTGCTTTATAATAAAATTATTCTGATCTACCCACATTTAGTTTACTTTTCAATACGATTTGTGTCAACCTCCTAAGACTTTCTGCGACCCTGGTACTAGGATATCAAAATCATGTTAGAGGTTGCTTTATAATAAAATTATTTTGATTTACCCACATTCGGTTGTTTTTAATAAAATTTTTGTGGTTACCACCTACGACTTTCTGTTATCCTAGTACTAGGGTACTAGAATCTTGTAAGTCAGTAATAAAATTATTTTTATCTATTCCATATTTAGCTTAGTTTTTAGTTATCCCACTAGAGCAGCAGAATCTTGAAAGAGGTTACTTTCAATGAAAATTATTTTGATCTGCTTACACTTTAACTTTGTCTTTATTTTGAAAACATACGACCCGAATTGATAACCTCCTCCTTTTTTAAAGTCGGTTAAAAACTACTTAAATGTAAGTATCACGCTGACAATGGAAGTAAATATGATTTCAAGTGCTGACCTGTTAAGATCATCACTCAATTGCTAAGCGTATTATAAATAAAACAAATCATTCGTCTCCATCCGTTTATTGAGAACATTGTATAGTACAATGAATCTTATCTACAGATCGATAAAACTCTGTTACATACGAAAAACAAATGATGGACAACAATAAAATAAAAATTCGTAACACAATAACACCCACGAAATTACATCAAGACTTGTATTATACATATATTGACAATAGCATTATTTAGCTTACTTTTTCACAACTTTAAGCGCATCCCTTTCAAAATTTCTCGAAATTAATTTGAACTTTTTACAATAGCAATTAAAGTTTATATTTTATTCCCCCAGTGAAATAGATTAACCATTTATGTTGTTGCTGTTTCTTCGGTCTAGGTATGTTATGGATAAGGTCGGCATATTTTGATATAGTTTTTGAATATCAAAAGTTGCAATAATTGTTTTTAATTTCAAATTACAAATTCAAACAGCTTGGCAAACAACAAGACAATGAGACAACCTAAGCAACAGTTTATGCTTATTAGGTGCCTACTCATATACTCACGACTGCGAAATAGTAATCTATAGGTATTTCAATAAAGGGTCTTCGCAATTAGATTACTGAATGCGTGCATTGTCAAAATCATAGAAAGAATCCAAAAACATACGTTTCACACCTAAGTATTTAATAAATTAAAATGAAAGTAACGCGCTTAAAGATTGTTACATTCTAAGCCCAATTTTACAATAACCAGAAACATTTAACTAATGGACTCCTATCAAAATAAGTATTCACTTTGGTAAGATATAAATTACGACATATATATATATATATATATATATATACAAGACACAGAACATTATTGCATACTTTTTGATATCTTTACAACGATGCATGTGTTACAACTAATAAATTGCGATAAGTACTGGATGACAAGTCGAAATAAAATAAATAAATTACTTATAATATGGGTTTTGTCTCGCGCACGGGTTTTTACCTGCATGCGTGCTTTACCCGCATACTTGCACTACCTACATAGGTATGTTAGCATTATATTTATTCACGTACGCGATATATAAGACAGGTGTACGTATGAAATCATTAGATGCACGCTGCGCGCATGCGAATCGTACACGCATGCAAGCACAAATCAGCGTGATAGAAAAATGACCCTAAACAATATATCATAGATCAGGAGAAATAGTGATAAGTAAATATAATTATAAATACAAATGGACGTGGCAATTACAAATATAATTTTCTTCAGTATATTTTATGGACGCGGAGACACGACGTTTACTACTGAGCCGCTACTAAAAGCCAAGTTCAGACTTTATTTTAATCGATTGGCGGATAATGACATTAGTGTTGTAAATAAAATTAATAAGTAACTGCAATTTAAATTTTATAAGTAAAAGCCGTAAATGAGACCATATTGATATCGCGCGTTTTAATAGATAAACAACAAGTGAAAATAAGTATTTAATAAAATTATTCACCATTCGACTAAAAAACCCTTACAAAGTCCAAATATGCTTCATAGTCGCATCATACATACGGGTTTCAGAACTATAAACAAAATTGTTTTCAGTGCTTGTTCACGGAGGCTAATTGCTAGCCATAGATATATTTTATCGAGTTTTAATTTAAAGAAATGCGAAAACTAAACATCAGTTTACTTTTTTCTAAAATGCACATAATGTAGTAATTTAAAAGGTTATACAGATATTGAAAAAAAATTGTTGAGCAAATGTACTTGTGAAAAATATTCCGGCAAAATTCTGTCGAGGCAATTTCCACCTTGTCCACCTACAAGAAAAATGGTTTGTACATGAACAAGCACTTTAAACTTAATTGTAGTGACATCAAATTGTAACTATCTACATTACTATGAATCTACTTTTGAGTTCAAATACCTCGATTACTAAAGAGCTTATATTCTGTATATTATGTTAGTTGCCATGTACCTTTTAAATACAGTTTACCGTACAAACATAAATGGACTAAAATTTTAATATACAACTACAACATGTAGTAGACAATATATATATGTATATATATAGAGAAGAAATAATTTCATATTCAATGTAAAGTTAGAACATTACACTAGGAATATGCCTTCGTGCGTATTTCCCTCTCGCCAAGGTACAATTATTATCTTTTGGTCTTCGCTGTGCGACCAAAAGACAATAATTCTATCCCTCTCGTTATGGTACATGACAATTTTTGTCTTCTATTCTTTCTTAGTGTGAATCATTTGTATTTTACAGATACTTTTGATTTAGTGTGCGTACGGGACGCTACAATTTATTTGTATGTGTGATGGTGTTGTGTGCTGTACAAAAGGGGTAGATAAATATTTTCGCGTCAAATATTAGAACATATCTCCCTAGTTTAATAAGAATGTAAACAAAGCATCTATTTACATAATCCACATTATCCGTGTACAATGTAATATATATTATATGTACTAATAATATTTTCCATGAATTATTGCAGTCGTGTCCGATGAGATGAACAACACTTATTAACAAAGTATTCCGTGCTAGAATCGATAAACTAAATTATTTAGAAACATCTTTATCTAATGGACTAAATACACATATATTGGAGTCAGTCGATCAGTTTATAGCTCATCAGTGGTAGCTCCGCGATTTGTATATGCTATTCTAAATCACATACACGTATTAACCTATTGTTAAATATAATTGTATGACAGATCACTCGTTTGTACACCTACACAAAAATATTTTAGTAATTCAACTGGTTTAGTAGCAGTATTATATATGAACACATCATTAAACAATCGATTTTATAGAAACTCTCAGTAGAAAAGCTGATAACAAATGAAAATGGCACTTCAATCAGGTTGGTATAACACTAGATGAAAATAGTACAATGTATTTCACACTAACGCCTTTTTTCCACTGAGGTTGTGTTATTCAATATCATAAGATGTTAAAATTTCTAACGACAGACAGGAGATTAGGCTGACAGCATAAATATTACGAGTATAAAACATATTTAATACAAATGAAAGATAGAATTAAATAATTATACTAAAAAATATACAGAAGCAGAATATAACAAATATAGTTACGAAAGTTTACATCCAAGAGTGAGAACTCTTATTAAAATACGATACATGTACAAAATATGAAATTCAATTAAATACAATTGTATTGTACCGAAAAATAAAGTGAATAGAAACAGGAGGGTGAATAGAAACTAAATAATGGTCATTCATAAAATTAATAAGTAATATTTGCATTTTTTCTTTTATAGAGTGACGTATGAATTCTTCAAGGCGTATCACTATTTTATTTCTATTCACCCCAAATTTCTATTTACCGCGCTTGACAGTATTAATTACATATAGACTCTTCTTTATTGCTTATTTCGCTGGAGCGCTTCCATACAATTATAACAACTAGGTTTGTGAACAAAGCACAGTACCACTGACGCAACACTAGAAGTGCGCGCGAGAGTCGCGCTGTCACTCGAGTCGCACCGCTTTCTTACCTTTCACGATACTCGGTTTGTTTTTTATCATGCCTTTTCTCCTTTTAGATGTCTGTAAGAAATTTCATATATAAATATTGTAGTCTGTTTTTTGATAAGAATAAGCGTAGCAAACACAGACACTATTGAATTTAACAATTTTAAGACATGCTATGATTGAAAACCGTTTATTTGTTGTATATTGCATAGAAGGGAAATGTTGTTTAAGTAAACGTACTTGTATTGGTAACACGCTATCTTATATTAACCTTGTCAGATTTTCTATACCATTAAAATAGTCGAATTAACTGTTGCAACGCTACTTCTCAAAAAAGTAAAATATTTTGGTAGCGATTTACATAATTAAGGTTGTGACGTCACGTATGTTGATGTTGACTTTTAATTCTGCGAGGATAATTTAGGACTGCCTACTTCGCAAACTTTAACTTATTTAATTTCTTCAATCATCTTTTGGATGCGAAAATTGCACGATCCACTACTACTTTTCATTCTAATAAGCATTTCTCTTCCATGCAATATAACATAACTTGAATAATATCGTAACATATTAGTAACAAAATAAATTGCTAGCTAAATAAAATGAAGTGGATGCATCTACAATAACTAGTGGTCGCCTAGTGGTCGAAATTCGACCATATTTTTTATGCAAAATTTAAAAAAAAAATTAGTTTTCTACACTCCTTCTCTAAAACTATAAGTGTGCGAAATTTCATACTCCTCCGTCCGCGCAAGGGTACAAAGTTTTTGTTTCTCGTATAATATATAGTTAACCAAACATAAATAAAATATAATTCTAACAAAATAGTACTATAAGATCATTTGTATCCGTTTTTTTCCCTAATAAATAAATAAATAAATAAATGTTACTACCACAGTGCACTCGACACTTTGACAAAGAATATCTTGAATCTACCTATCAGAAGGCAAAAACGGGCAGGATATTTAATAAATATTTTTATAGTGATCGCAATAGAGCTCATATTTGCACAAACAAAGACGCGTTCATGCATCTGATAATGACGTTCATGCGTCTGTACTCTAAATACAGAGCAGTGATGGAATAACTTTTCAATGTTTTGTCCCTCCTTTACTACTGGAAATAAACCTCCTTTTCAAGTTCAAAAACAACACAAAGGGAAAGGGATAAAACATGGAGCTATTTTACGTTTATCGTTATGAGGGTATCTATAGGGCTGCTGTTAATCAAATACTATCATCGCTTATATACTCTACAGGTTACTAAACGTACGACTGTAAGAAAATAATGCCTCACGACCATTTTACGATAAAATATAAATGTTTAGGCAAATACTGAACCGTCAAAGTAAAGTGCCCCATACTTTCATGCTATATCTGTGCTTTAACATGCGTTATAGCAACAGAAAACCTTTAAAGTCTAAAGTACATTTAAGGCATTTAAGACCGAACGAAAAAATGTTGGAGCATGATCGAGAAAGACGTTCATACGGTACTATCCGCTCTATTATGAGTTATCTATTTTGAACTCTATAAGTATTGTAATAAGGTCGACATTTAAATGCGTGACTCTAGAGTAGCATCATGAAAACACCAAATGCGGACATGATCACAAGCTATGACATACAAAAGCAGGCTCTATACAACTACTAACATACATCGTCCACAGAATTGAACATGGTTACTATACCGTCGATCCGTCGTTTAACGCTAGCTGCAATAACAAAGGATATATCAATACCTTGCCCTTTATATCATTAGTAGCAGGATGGATTACATTTGTTCTAGAATGTTCCACGCAACATGGGTTAAAACTAAAAATATTTTTAGTAATATAGTAAAAATTAGTAAATTGACGAAAAATTGTTGTTAAAGTTTATTAATTAAAGTTATTCATATAATATTGATTATGCAGAGTTTATAAAAAACCTCAGTAATTATTATTAAACAGATAAATGTTAAATATCTGTTCATAAATGCATTGCGGACATGCATTAATCTAAGTTTATGGAAGATACTGCACAATTCTCAAAGTCCAGTGATTGCAGTCCAGGATCAGGCTTAATATCAACTATAGTGTCATCAATACATTAAATTGTAAATTATCTCATCACTACTCATATAAGAACAATATTTTTATAAACTCTACATAATTCTGAAATTTAGTTAGATAATTTGTAAGTTAATAAACAGTAGTTATTATAACATAATAAAGTTATGTTAAATTATGTTACCTTCTTAGATATGGTGTTACTAGTAGGGACGGTGCGTTTGGCGAGCGGCAAGCGCGGGCGATTGAACTCATCTGGCTTTTTAACCCTGAAAGAAATATACCATTACAGTTTGGTTTTAAATATTTTAATCTGTAACACTTATATGTAAAGGTCCAAAATTCTAACTATTTTTTGTTATGACAGGAATATTCAATATTACTTTTTCAGTTATAGATTTTCACTTTGCTTTCTATCTGCTATTGGAAGTAGTAAATAGTAAGGCTTTGTAATCTATAATATCAAAATGATTCACTGAATGTGCGCAAATCTCTAATTCTAATTCTTGAATCGCTAATTCTTTTTTTATAATATTCCTGAAAGTACGAGGATGGTTCTGACGGAGAGAAAAATTTTATAAATTGCCTGAAAATAGAAAAAAAAGCACTTTTCTATATTCCCATACAAATGTATCTTTATTTATCCCAAAATGTTTAAAAAAATGTCCACCCGGTCGGGGCGGACCGCTAGTAATAAATAAAAAATAATAATAAATAATAACTTCGTTTATTTCAGGTAAATACCTAATAATAACCTTTTACCAACTTACGCGTTTAGACATCAAGCCTAGACGATATATATTTATAGTTTACACAAGGTTTGGTTCCGTTTGCGAATCAAAAGCAATAACCTCTTGCATTTTTTTCTTAAAAAGAAACTAGTCGCGAAAGCATTTACAAACACAGAAAACCTTTTTAAAGGCCACACATACATTCAAAATCCTAATATCTGATTACACAAATATTTTTCAAAAAATATCTTATCATAAATGTAGTAATTTAATAGTACATTTAAGAAGAGAATACTAAATAATTACCTGTATATTCTAACAAGCCAGTGTTCAGTGGTGTAAGCCTCCTCTAAATAGGTAAGTTTAAACCCGCGGTTCCCGGGGAGCGCGCCGCGCGTTCTGTCGTAGCCCGGCGGACTGCCGCCGCTGTCGTATCTATTGACATTAAGATACCACGATGTTACAATAATGATCAAGTGAAGCTTGCTAGCTTATATAAACTAAAAACAAATAGGCTGTCTGTTAATAGTTCTGAGAAACAGAGAAATATTAACCAACTAGCTATCCGCGACTTTGCTCACTGTTCTGCTCCGGTCGCCAGTAGCGTAATGTTACATAGCCTATCACCTTCCTCGAGAACTGGGCTATCATACGCACAAATATTTTTTTAAATACGACTGGTAGTTTCAGAGATTAGCGCTTTCAAACAAACAAACAAACAAACAAACTCTTTCGCTTTATAGTATAGATAACACTGCATGAAATATCCGCTACTAAGTATGTATAAGTTTAATTTTCACTTTGATTATTAATGTCTCCTTCTTTGAGAATGTCTCAGTTTGTTTACACAGATGCCGAGAAATATAACTTAATTTTAATACAAAAAAATATTTACTTACCGATAATATGACAGCTTATACATAAGACAATTCAACATAGTTTTCGACGCTTCGTTATCAACCCTGTATTCACCTCTCTCAGTGAAGTAATCAGCTTCCTGTTCAAGCAAAAATAATGCATTAATAAATTGTACCTATAGTTTTACAACTTTTGGTGTCAATCTTATAAATCATTTAGCTATAACCGAATCATTGTAGAAATGGTTCCTAAGAAAAAAAAATTTTTTTTAAATACAAAGAATTTTTTAGAACCTACAAATAGTTATGCAGACTGTGTTCATGAAACCCTCACGATACAAGAATTAATACCTTTTATGGAAAACATGTTTCAAAAAGACTAGAAACTAATGTATAAGTACTTACCTACATACATACAAATCCATACTAATATTATAAATGTGAAAGTAACTGTCTGTCTGTTACGCTTTCACGCCTAAACCACTGAACCAATTTTGATTAAATTTGATATAGAGACAGATTAAACCTCAGGAAACAATATAGGCTATTTTTTATAACGAAAAAGTTTAAAAGTGTTGAAATAGGGAATGAAAGTTTGTATTGAAAAATCGTCAATGTAAACACGCGGATGGAGCTGCAGGCAACAGCTAGTACAAATATAAACTTACATGAATATCCTTGGGATGTTCTCCTTCAGCTATTCTAACCATCCATATAAACTTGTTGATATCATCGCCTGAGTATCCGATCGCTCCTCCAAATATAACCAACACATAGTCAACATCTAGCATCGTCATTATTTCATACGCCGCACTTTCGTTGCTGGCCATAGCTTTGCCCACTAGTGCTATGTGGGAGTTGTTCCATGTGTTGTTGTCCACTAGTGTTGTACGGTTGCCCATACCGGCGATCTGGAAGGTGATGGAAAGAATTAATTCAGAATATTGTTACGACGAATACCTACGCTAGAACGTTCGCAAGTATCTACCTACACGAGTAACAATAGCTCATCGGCGGTAGGCATACCTAGCGTCGCAGCTAAGTACCTACATTCATTGTTTTGTTATCGAGAATTGTCCACAACTTTGTAGTAATAACAGGAAGGTTCTAGAAATCTATCGAATGACTATAAAAAGGATTCGAACGTCGGCAATTCATTAAGTTGTAAATACAGCGATCTCGAACGAACATCTAAGTAATACGGAAGTTTACGAAGAGCGATGTACGAAGCGTTATTGTGCAGTATATGTGTTTATTGCTTTATTTCGTTACTGTTAGTGTATTGTGTGAGTCTTGAATAAACTCATCATCGCGTAACTGGTATTTTACATCGAATCCCATCCTGACACGTAACAATATTTTATGCTTTATTGGACACCACACAAGTCGCAAGTCGTAATGGCTCAGTGGTGAAGGCATCCGCCTCGTAAACACGAGGTCGGGGGTTCGAATCCGGACAAGTACCAATGTGATTTTTAAAATTATATGTAGTTTCTAAGTTTATCTGGACATTACTGAATGACGGTGAAGGAAAACATAGTGAGTAAACCTGGACTTCTGAGGAAGTCTGAAATCGCCAGTCCGCCTTGAGCAAGCGTGGCGATCAATGCTCATACCTTCTCTGTATGAGGCCTTTCCCTGCAGTGGGATAATAATGGGCCGATATGATGTACACCACACATAAGTTATAAAAGATATCAGTAGCGAAGAGTCACTTTTCCGAGGAGGGAAGCCGGTGGGGCTAAAATACTTTAAGTTTCGAAAGGCCAGTTAGACTTTGAGTAGACACTCAAGCAGTGATAGGTATAAGGAGGTCAGGGCATATTTTAAAATGGAAGCCGGCAGGAATCGTGTTATATGGACGCTTCGCCACTGAAAGATATTATGATAAGTTATTTTAACACTTTCTAGTTCTCTCATTTCAGAAGATGACTGTCGCCATTCCAGAACGTTTTTTGAACGACCGATCAAAATGGAGACGTTTTGAGGGTAGTCTCAGCAGTAAATTTAGCAAGCTTATTTGATATTGAGTAGTTCCTCCACTCAAGGGCCCCAGAAGCACCAGAGGCATAGGTAGCTGACGTAGCTGTACATTTGCCAGTTTCACCTGCTTGGGAGCTCAAGACACAGACTCTACTAGATTGAATACGGGCTATGTTCTATTTACCTGATATCCATAATCCCACCAAGACATGACTCTGGCATCCTCAGCTGTATTCTGTGACAGCCATCCATAAGCTTCTCTGAAGTCGTCTAAGATTTTACGAGAGCTGAAATAAGTTATCATTTAATTCAATAAAAATATAAATAACTTTTTTTTACAAAATAACCGCAATAAATTAACACAATGCCTTTTTCCCCTAAAGAGTAGGCAGAAATATATAACAGTCATGTTTCGGCCAGCAATGTTGGGTTTCATGTAAAGGGAGGAGCGAGTCTTTTGGGAGTGAAAATTCCTTTCTAAGGCTAATTTCTAAGAGAATTTTACAAATTTGCCTTTTTAATTTTTCAGTTGGCTGTAGGTTAATTTGCTGACATTTTGTAAACTTTGACGTTCATAAGTGTTAATTTAATTAACCTATATGAATAAACATATTTTCATTTCATTTCATTTCATATTCTTACGTCGATCTTCTATAGGAGAGTTGTATTTCCTAGGCCGATCCGGCCCATTTATGCTGAAACCAGCGTGGACCTACTACCGTATACTGTATTGCTACAGAAAAGGAAACATTTTAACCAAACGCGAGATGTCTGCGTAACACACACAGTACAACTACAAAAAATATTAAATAATGCTTACCCATCGTTCCCATAACTCGCTAGTACAATACTAGGACTGGAGTACGCATTAGACGTGGCCCATGTACAATGCACAGAGAACAACATGAGTAGTATCATGAACGCTATCAATGTTCCAGAGCGGACATTCATGCCTAGTCCATTGTCTGGCGCTGTTGTTGCTTCTGGCGTGCGTTTCTTTAGTTTACCGGCCTGTCAATAATATAGTTATGAACTTCATGACAGTAAATCAAACTTATAAAAAAAAAAATAAGCAGGGCGTGAAAAAGCATCTCACTAAGCTGCCAATAGTAGAGGCCACCATACCAGCAGTTTCAGACGATGGCTTTTGGAATGGTGACCACCACTTCTGGATTCCACTGACTAGTCTACTTACCTTATCATACAAATTCTTCGAATCATCAGTTTCAGCCGGTGGTGCAGGCGTTTCGTCCTCCCTAAGCACTAGTTCCAATAGTATAGAGAATGCAATACCGGCTAATACGCACACCACGGGCGTTAGTGTTAACATTAGACGAACCATCACACCCGCGAAGTATACTGCGCTCAATGCGTATAGGGCCACTGGAAAGTTATTAATTAACTTTATATAAAATATAAGATGTTTATGTACAGATTTGTGGGTAGATATATTTTATATCTTATATATCTTACTGGCCTGTTGGTCTAGTGGTTAGTGACCCTGACTGCTAAGCCGGAGGTCGTGGGTTCGATTCCCACCCAGGACAAACCTTTGTGTGATGAGCATGATTGTTTGTTCTGTGTCTGGGTGTAATTTATCTATAATATGTATGTATTTACAAAAAAAAATGTATATAAGTAGTATATCAGTTGTTTAGTACCCATAACACAAGCAAATATAATTGCTTAATTTGGGACTAGATGGCGCTGTGTGAATGTGGTAGAATATTATTATTATTATTATCTTAATCGCCTCTTACGACGCCCGCGGCAAGAAATAAGAGGATTTTATACTGTAGAATGGATAACAATATAAATAAATACATACCAAACACTCTCTCATCATTAATATTCTTGATGCAGTACCACAATCCTACAGGGAATGTGCACACTAATACGTGTAAGTCAAAGAAGAAAGACGACCATGTTGTAGGCTGATGTTCCGATACTGAAGCAATGATGGGGATGTGAATCTTGGCGTATGCTGTGTCCCAGAGCGAGTAGAATCTGGAAGTAAAGTAATATATTGGTTTTACGAGTTGCGAGAAAGCCGCCTTTAAACATTATAAAAAAAAAAGTTTAAAAAATTACATAATGTGGCGAGTACACAAATCAAAAGCAAACGAAAGCTGAAAAGTACCTAATTAATTTCAGGGTCAAATGATTAAGCTTTAGCTTTTTCTATTTACAAAATAACGTGGCTTCTCATTTTGTAGATAGAAGTCAGCAGAGAGCAGATTTTGCAACAGCAAATATCTAATATCCAAGCAAATCTCTTTGCGAGCCAGTAGTAAACCTTTTATAAAACATTCACTTTTGTTTACATTAAACTTTGCATTGGATCGTTTTATACTATTATACGAATTAAGTAAACGCTTGATCAAAGTCAAGGTCGCGCATTTGTACGACTTCTCGCGCTTTATATTAGAATCAAAAGCACTACGGCCCGTTTTCATCTTTGAGAACAGCGCTTCTGAACCAACCAGTATAATATATAGGTAACATTAGCATATATTGGTCAGCCTGCACACGTTCCTGCTTTGTTGTAGCCTGCTTTAAATCTTTTGTATAGACCTAAGTTACAACTAGTAAATTGACTGACGAAATAACGTACGTAGGACTATTAAATATCCTGATCATGTTTTAGGTATAGGACTTCATAATCTTAAAGGTCATTGACCACGGAACTAAGAATATCTGAATCCATAACAAATCGCTGGATTAAAACAAAATCTTAAATTACTTCATAACTGGGATTATGGATGGTAGGATTACGCAACGAGTGTAAAGATCAAGTTATATATTTAATATTTTCAAAAGGAGTCATTCATTTTCGTTCTAACATCATATCTGATATAAATTTTTACTCTTTCTGAGAAGATCTACCAGGGTTTTACAATACATAACAAAACGACGTATGTTACGTTTAAACAAAACTATGTCTAAAACAAACACGCCCATCACACAACACTTCTGTTTCTTGTTTACATTACACCATGTGGTATATTTTCGCCGTGTCGCTAACTCGAACAGTTAATTACCCATTTGCCTGGTTTGTAATGCAGGGCATACAAGTTATGATCATATTAGAACAAGCATAGGCTAAGGTACAAGCTGAATATACATAGTACATACATATTGCTAAAATAATCAGATGTAAAATATAAAACATGCGAACCTTCCGCTCCAAGGCGCTACAACTCCCATATACGTGAGTCCCACCACAGCTAGGAACACCAGGCCAGCAGCGGCCAGTCCACCCAAGATCAACAGCTGCTTCCACTGACCCTTAGGGTTGAGGCTGTGCAGGTACTTCAGAGCACCCACTGCCATTATTAACGCGAACACACCTGGTAATCAGATTAAATAAGTTATTCAGAAGTCAGGTTGAAATGCTTTTTAGTAGGAGCGATATTTTTTTTTTATATTATAGCCTACCAAAGTGATTCCACCCCTCTGATGGTAAACAGTCAGTGGAATCCAGAAGTGGCGGCCACTATACCAAAAGCCATCGTCTTAAACGGCTGGTATGGTGGCCTCCACTATGGCGGCTGGGAGTTAGGGGAAGGGAATGAGGGAGGTGAGGAAAGAGGAAAGGGGGGAAATTGGGAAAATTGGGAAATTGGCGGCGCCATTGTGACAAACAATTCATCTATAAGGCTGTTTTCTTTATAATTCACTTTTTTTATTTTTTCTTTTATTACCTACCGAATACAGTTTTGTCACGACATCATCTAAATATTAGCTGGCGGATTATAACTTTCGACTGAGTACTATACTGAGGCAATTGCATTGTATTGCACACCTGTGCGAGACTATTTCTAAATTAACGAATTTCGTTAAACACTGCGTATTACTGTTGTGTTTTGCATGCCTGATGGAAGATGCAAAACACTGTTTTGCATCGTCTACTATACAAATGAACTGTCGGTTGATAGATTTATTATTATACCCTCCCTCCCCCTTCTCTCACAAGGTGGACCGACCACCTTATTACCTTATAGGGTGGTGGGCAACCGGCCGAGGTGGCGAAAATTAGGGGAGGCCTATATGTCCAGCAGTGAACGTCTTTCAGCTGATCTGATGGTGATGATGATGTGATTTAATTATTAGGCTTAAAAAAGCGCAATTCACTGCACCCTGTGGTTACGCCGCCGCGCCCTATTCACTCAATGAAAAAGACGGGAGGTCTTTTTTGGACTGCACGTACTTTGTATGAAAATACGCATGGTACTACCATATACTGAAACAGGCAGACCGGCAGAGTCGTTATTTGTTGGGAATGCATTTAAAATGAACCACAAAGGATTCAAACTCTGTAGGATTGTCTACGATACTCTCCTAAAGAATACATCTAAGAAATACCTGTTAGGTATTAGACCGGCTCGCCGATTGTACTGCCTTCTATTTGCTTTTTATTCATAAGTGTACCGTTTTTGGCGAATAATATAGAATTGTATATTGTAACTAAAAATATTTTATCCTGCAGTTTTTGATCATATTTGTAGAAAATACAACCAACGCTAAAGAGTATAATGTATGGATATATGTATATAAGGTGAGAACGCTACAGAAACGGATGTCAAAGAAATTAACATTTGTTATTTAATTGTCCAGTATGCGGGTACACAATGTATCTATTATGAGAAATTGAAGACCATTCTACACACGTAGTAGATAGTTTTTAAAACTATCCGAACACCTTTGATAATTTCTTAGTGAATTCTGGACTTAATACAACTGCAGCTTGGACTAGTGCCAAACCGCATATTATGTTGGTTTAGCATGTAATGTGCATTTTCACGGATATTTCTCCTAAAGAGGTAGATATCCAATTTCCTTTTTCGTTTATTGTCTGCGATGACAAATGTACAACAACGAGTGAACTCAGCTTTTACTCATACGTATATTTGGTATGGTTACTAGAATGTTAGGCAACCACATCGAAACGTATTGTAGTGGTGTGTAAGCTTTCTGTGTTTTTAAGGAAAGCGCTGTAGCACTAGGTGCAAGTACAGGTAGCGAGAGGCGGATACGACATGGACACAGTCGACTGGCACTCTTGGGCGAGCACATTTCCAGAAACTCTTTAGAAGAAAGTTTTAAGAATTTACCAATGTAATATGAACCACGTCATAACATCAACTATGTGTCTTGAAAATTCAATTGAATTACCGCAATGAGGAATTTATCAATATTCAAAAAATGTTTGTTTGCTACGATTTCACGCTCCAGTACTGAGGTATTGTATGACATCCGATGATTTATATTTAAAATAATGACCGTACAATTGTGTTATGGACTTTTTATATACGTCAATATACATTAACGATAACGATCTGACTCATAATAGCTAGTAAATCTAGATTATTATTGAATAATATACCTTAAAACTATTATGCGAATACTGAAAATATAAAAACATTTTTTTTTTTTAAATACTTTTTACTAACAGGCTCAAAAGTAAGCCAAGACTCAGAACAAATATTTATGGATCACACAGTTTTGTCATAGCTTCGCACAGACTCCCACTATGCCACCGAGGCAACTCGCTCTCTCTTTCTCTCTTTCGCTATTAATTAGTAGCTAAGTTTGATCTATACTATTATATAAAGCGGAAGAGTTTGTTTGTTTGAACGCGCTAATCTCTGGAACTATCAGTCGGATTTGAAAAAATCTTGGCTATCTTTGCGTATGATAGCCTAGTTCTCGAGAAAGGTTACAGGCTAGGTAACATCACGCTACTGGCCACGCGAGCAGAGCAGTAAGCAAAGACGCGGGTGAAACCGCGCCTCGAAAAGATAGTTATAAATAAAGCGTGCAAACTGAAATGTAAATTTTACTATTAAGACTTTTCAAAAGCCTGTTATGTAGGCGAATAGTATTAATTCGTCAGGCTCTTGTAACGATGAATAAGTATTTTGCTAGCATCCTTAACATGTTACATGAAATCTAACTGGTTTAAAATTTTACGCAAACGTTTAAACATTTCTACTTTTTATAGTTTACTAAGCGACCGCAAATCGATTACTCGGTAAATTGCAATTCGTTATGTTAACTGTGTATTAAAATCTTATCGCTTACACTTAATAGTGACAAGGTTTTGAACTTACGCATATTACATTTTATAACAATGTAGTTGGTTAACCTATTATGTACGAACACAACCTCATTTAAAATCGTGCAAGAAACAAACAAACGTATTTTTGTCTCTTTCGGAAGTACCTAGATCCTTTATTTCAGTCAAACCACGTCACTAATAAAATCTGAATAGAATTAAATTGAGCGTAGAGTGCATTAAATTGGTAAAGGAAAAATCAATCATTAAGAACCTAGTGAAATTTACTAAAGTTTGACCGCAACAAATACCTGACCAATAGTTTTAATGTTAATAAAAGCAGTCTGTCTGAATCATGCACTGAGGTATTCGTAGGATGTGTTTGAGTTCATTAAAAGCCTCGTACGGAACCAGTTCCGAAACTCCGGTTATATAGACGTCCGAAGCGGTTATAAATTATACTTTTTTCCAAATTACGCTACTTTGTCAAAAACACATTTAGCATTCGCGCGACTAGGCGATCTAGATAGTAAAGTTACTGTTTTGAACCTAAGAGAATCATCTTGTTTACAATTTAAACGAGATACCACTGCTTCAAGCTTTTAATTTGATTTTGTTGCAAGGTTTTTTTGAAACTTGCAACTTCGTGTAGCTTACTGACGGTAAAAAAAAAGATGAAATATTTCTCGGTCATTTTAATCATCTATAAAGTCAAATAATCAGAATTTTTTAATATTAAATCAAAGGTCAGTCTCACCTGAAGCAGCCATATGTTCACTAGTCCGGATCGGCTGGAACCCGACAAAGGGTATCTGCATCGACATAAGAAGTCCCACGATGTAGAACACAGAGTAGCTGACGAACAGCCTCTGTGAGAAGCGGCCCATAATCAGGAGCACGAACACGTGGAGTGGTATCAGATTGATGATAAAGACGTAGCCACCCCATGCTGATACCTAAAACAAGAACAACTTTAAGAAAATGTCGTTCCCTACACAGAATAGCGACAGAATAACAGATAATCAGTGATTTGTTCCTTTTTTAAAAACGACAGTGAAGAAAGAAAGACAAAACACTGAGTAGCTAATCCATCACTTTTTTACGTTTATTGGTAAGAGGGTAGGTGTTTTACACATCACCATACTCGAAAAATTTATAATTTCAGCTAATCGACTTGCACCGGTCGAAACTGCTAAACTAATCGACACTAATATTATAATACTAGCTGACCCGGCGAACTTCGTTCCGCTTATCAGTCGATTTTTTAATATTTAATTTTTCTAAAATAATAGCTTTTTCTAAAATAAACGTAGTCTAAGTTACTCCTTATTACATCAGCTATCTGCCAATAAAAGTCCCGTCAAAATCGGTCTAGCCATTTCAGAGATTAGCCGGAACAAACAGACAGACAGACAGACAAACAAAAAATGTAAAAAAAATATTTTGGTGTATGTACCGTGTATATATTCTACATGTAGTAAAAAACGGTTATTTCAATATTACAAACAGACACTCCAATTTTATTATATGTATGTATAGATAAAGTGGTAGAGATGGTTTGTTTGAATGCATTAATCTCTGGAACTACTAATTGGATTTGAATAATTATTTTTGCGTTCTATGTAGCATCACCAGAGGTCAGAATTAGGTAGAGTTATTTATGTACTTCCACTGATTTTATACAAAGAAAGAATAAAGTGGATATACCTCAAATTTATTTAAGATTAATTTTAAAGAGCAGAAAAAACTCTGTGATTTATGAAATAAAAAGTTATTTACTTTTACATAATTTAAACCACTGCACGCGCGACATTGTTAAACTTACATCAACGACATCGGATGTCTGAAGTTGCAAAATTCAAATGCGCACACGCGCAATGTTTCCACATTTCTAGTTCGCACAACATAGCTTGTAAGAACTAAAGAAAACAATAGCGGAAATGCGAAGCACTCTCCAAAAGCAATTGCAACATTTCGATGCAAGTATATACATAAATAACTCTACCTAATTCTGACCTCTGATCATCATGCTACTGGCGACGGGGGCAGAGCAGTGACCTAAGATGTAACTTAACGTGGGTAAAACCGTATTATATAGTATTTTATAAAAATATAAAGCAGCCACATAGTTGGTTGCCATTGAGGTCATGGGAATGAGCAGTTGTAGGCACAAAGGCCGGTGCTATAGAAAACATGAACATTGAATACGTACAACGTGTGTCTTGCACATCAGTTTTTTAAGTAGTTATTTAGGGAATGACATGATATGGTACTACATTGTATTTTTATTTATTGTTTATTTTATTTAGCGGCATACCCGAAAATTATAAATGTATTAGAAACCATCGCGCTTTGTATTCTTTTTCCTTTGAAGTAATAATTCATTTTCGAGCTTTCGCTCGTTCGTTTGTTTGTTGAACATTTGTATTTTGGCAGAACCTTTATTCTGACTCATGACTAGCTGTAATCGATGTTTTTACTCATTGTTATTGCGTTTTTATCTTGCATGCAATGTTACTATGAAAGGTCAGATGAATGTATAACGTTAATAAGTTAATAACCTACAAATTTACTATCGCCATTCTAAATGCAGTTTTAATCTGATATACGGGCACTACATGCATCGAACGTAACGAAAGTTATGCAAAATAATATTGAACAGTTGATAGTCGACTATGATTTAGGTCAAATACACACTGAATAACATAGGGCCCAAAAATAGAGCCTTGTGGTACGCCAGAAATTAAACAAATATCGAGATTATTTTGCACATCACAATCTGAAAAATTGTCTGTCTGATAGAGAGATATGTGACCGGAATATGTAGTGACCAGTTTTCCAGACGTCGATATCTTTTTTTGGAAAACCTGGCTTATGACTAACTAGTCATAATTGTATTAGATACAATAATTGAATCAAATGCCCGTATCAGGTCACTGAAAGAGCGGCGCGGTTTTGTTGATATTATTTTTCACAATATTAAATAAGTATAAACAATCATATAATATTTTTATAGGTTTTGTACATTATTGCTAAGATTGAGATGGGGGAATTGTAGCTTTTATGTGTATTCTTCATGAGTCAAAAATTCTCACTTTGGATACTTTGAGGTACACACAATAAGTTATTTTAATTAGTATTAAAATCAACTTGGTAATTTATTTTATAAATCATTGATTAAATGTAAATTTATTTTTTACTTTTAGTTTCCTTCCGGTTTGAAGTCGGTTTTCATTTTGTTAAAAATTATTTTATTCATTTTATAAATAAAAATAAACAAAGAGATGTATATATTATCTGATTTCCAAATAAAAAATATGAGATAAATAAAAAACACATGATTTAATCATCAATAGTATTTACATTAAATTACTCTTTAGTGTGTTTCCCGTAGCTCCGCTTGCTATATGTCGGTCATCGCATTATATATTTTTACTTATCATGAACATGTCTATGTTTAAACATTGACGATTTTTCATGCATACCTTCATGATCTATTTCAATCCCTTCAAATCATCTTTTGCAGTAAAAGATAGCCTATGTTGTTCTTCAAGGTCTAGTCTATTTCTATACCAAATTTTGTTAAAATCGGTTTAGTGGTTTAGGTGTGTTAGCGTAACAGACAATCAGACAGTTACTTTCACATTTATAATATTAGTATGGATTTTGCTAACTTCCTCTTCAGCAGTGGTTTGATAATATAGTTCGCATATGTTACACAAACTGGTTTGAGTGCTTTTATTTTATTACAATCTGTTGCTATTATTAGTTACAAAAATAGACTGTGTTTCAAAAACTATACCCAATTTTACTATTTTAAGCTTTTGAAATAAAGTACATAGTGCCATACTTTATGATTTCAAATTACCATAATTTACTATCAGCTAAAGACATAAAATAGTAATATACTTAATTAGCTTTTCACTTACCATGTAAAAGTAAGACAGGGCTGTACAAACTGACCAGAACACTGATCCACTCTTCACACTTTTCAACCACAGATAGTATGTGAACTGCAGAGAAAATATAGCAATGCCCTCATTGTCATAGCTTCCTGCCACTGATCTACTGCTGTAGCCAGGCACTATAGCTATGAAACATGCAGCAAACAGACCAGCACCTCTCGACCATAGCTCTGATGTCAACAAGTATGTTGCTATGGCAGTCAGACCACTAAAAAAAGAATTATGTTAAAAAGTACTGACAAGTATTTTCACTATCAAACTGATCAGTATGTTTACGAACTGATTTTACTCAAAACAAGTGGTATAAACACCTTATCTGATATAACCACTTAGAGATTCTGATATGGTAACTAAGTATGTCAGAATTGTTATAATCAATATCAGTACATTATAATCAAAACAAAAATTACCTGAACACAGGCGCTAGGAACACACAAATATCTCTGATGTGTATAGGAATGTTGAGTGTGTGGAGGATCCAGTGTATAGTGCCTGATGTGATCATAAGACCAGGGTAAACCGTGCCACCCACGATTCGCCCAAGTGGATACCACGCACGCTCGTCGAACCAGTTTAAGAAGTTGTAGAACCCATGCTGCACCATGTACGCAGTCGAGCGGTAGTTGAACCTAGAACACGTATGCAATAAATGGAGGGAATCAAAACTTTAACAGGTTATTATACATTACACAAATTCTTCAATCTTACCATGGATCAAACTCGTGAATTATACTCTCAAAACGTATAACAGCAAATAGCCGGGATGCGAAACCGGCCAACCAAGCCAATGACAAGACCGTAACAGTAATCAGAGTACTCAAGCCGGCAGTATTATTGAATATTCCTTTACTGCGGTCGTTACCCGACCTTGTAGCTGCGGTCTGCGGCATCTTAGAAGGTAATAACACTATCAACTACCCTAAGAATTTAAAACAATACTATTTTCATACATCAGTCCCAACAATTCGATTTAGAAAGAAAATTGACTTTTTGGATGACTGACGTACGGACACGTCTCTCTTACAAGTAAAGTTGCCAAGAAAAATAAATAAAGTGGTCAAGTCCAGCTAAAGTACAAATAAACCGTAACAACCGGTAAATTAAAGAACCATTTGTGTATTTTGGTAATAGCAACACCGGTATTTTTGTGATTTTTGTTGATGTATATTTTTTACAGCTGTTTCTTGACGTTGACATTGACGTTTTGCCAGCCATACAAGCAGACGTAAATAAATTTAATATAATGATTTAATATTTTAGTTTACTAGTTTTCGAATGAAGTTATATCATTCTGGGTAAACCAAATGTCCAATTATCAAGAAATTGTAAACTTAAACGTTGGGGGTACAAGGTAAGTGTGCGACAGAAATGGAAAGTGTGGAATTCAGTTTTATACTGTATTATTTATAAAACATCTTCGAATTCTAAGACGTAATCAAGTTCATTGCAATGAAGTGTAATCACGATGTATCATGTTAATGTATATCTAGCTAAAACTCTAGCTAGATTTTAAGGTCGGTATGCAGGCTTTACAGTATTTCAACCGTTGTCCTTACAATCTTTAGTATAGCAAAATCTGCATTTGAAAGCCTCATTAAATAAGCAAATCTATCACTACTAACAGCACTTTCTAAATTAACCAGTTCTGCTATTTAATAAAACATTTACTCTTTAGTAATGTTATTTTGATATTTAATAATGTTACCATCCTTTTTAGATTCTCGACATCATGGCAGACATTGACATGGGTACCAGAAACATTCTTTACTGCCCTCCTCAGTGGCAGAATACCTACAGTCCGAGATGAAACTGGGGCAATATTTATAGACAGAGACCCTAATCTTTTTGGCCTAATATTAAACTTCCTAAGGACTCGTGATATAGATCTCAACAATGTAAATATAAGGGCACTAAGACATGAATGTGATTACTTTGGTATAACCCCATTAAGCAGAAGGCTGGCATTATGTGATGAGATGAATCATTCAACTTGTGGAGATGTCCTGTTTTATGGCTATCTGCCACCACCATGTGAGTATTTATCTCTTTTATTATTTGCACAATTGCTAAATAAATTAGAAACTGAAGGAGTCAACAATTCTTTAACTTACAATAATCTAACAGTGTTATAAAGGATTACACAGAGATGTTTCTCATTGTCATTTTACTAGTATATTACATAGGCTATAAAATATTGTTATAGGGAGTGATATTATTTGCATAGATTTAGTAGTTACCGAATATATTGCTTAGTTTCTACAAATATGGACAGACTGAACTGGGTTAATTCTGAACCACCCCATTGTACCTTTTGGACAATACTATGCAATTTTAGTTAGTAGCCATTATGACACCTAGAAACATCTTTTTTTAGAACAAAGTGGTCTGCATATAGACAACAAACCTACCAACAAGTAGTATGTAACCCCTGTAAGAAAAGTTGGGATACTTCTGTATTTCATACTATATACACAGCCATGTTTATGTATCCACAAATTTGCAAAAATATTTACTTTGTTTTGTCATGAATTCAAAGTTTAATCATGAAACCATGAATCACCCATTTATAGTATGGTTTTATGAGTCAAATGTTACTTGTTATTCAGTCAAAACCTAATATTGTATGTAAGTTATAGTTGGTATACAAAAATTGATGTAACAAGGTCTACAGCCAATGGGATAAATGTTTAGAAAGAGAGAATGGAAAAAGTTACAATTTCCCCAGCTGATAGTATAATCGCCACTAAAACTTCTCCTGACCAGAAAAAACACACTTTCTAGATAAAATAAACATTAGAAAGTAGCAGTACTAGCAACAATACTTATGTCACTTATGTATGGT
This sequence comes from Parascotia fuliginaria, assembly GCA_963082885.1. Classification (NCBI taxonomy): domain Eukaryota; kingdom Metazoa; phylum Arthropoda; class Insecta; order Lepidoptera; family Erebidae; genus Parascotia; species Parascotia fuliginaria. The sequence goes on from OY720188.1 coordinate 11,510,290, forward strand.
AGTGAATGTTGGGTATGGCAGAAAAAGCAGAATAAATGCAGTAGAGATGAGAGCACTGAGAATCATGTGTGGAATTAACCTGTCAGATAGAGTAAGGAATAGCATGAATGTGGACTGAATGATGTTATAGTGGCTAAAAGTGAAAGGAGTATTAAGGTGGTTTAGAGATGTGGAAAGGATGGTAGGAAGTAGGATAACGAAAGAAATCTTTATCACGGAAATGACTGGGGAAATTAGTAGGGGTCGTCCTAGATGGACATATGTGGACCAAATAGGTGATGTGTTGACAAAAGGCAGAATTACAAGCACCTGTAACCGATGCGTGTGTATGGATATATTAATGAATGTTGAAGAGGCAAAGGAGTTATGTTTGGACCGCCCATTGATGGAAGACAAGCGTGAAGTTATATCTACCTATACTATTATATAAAGCGGAAGAGTTTGTTTGTTTGTATGCGCTAAACTCTGGAACTAATAGTCAGATTTGAAAAAAAATTTTTGCATATGATAGCCCAGTTCTCGAGGAAAGTCATAGGCTAGGTTATGTAACATCACGCTACTGGTGATAAGAGTAGAGCAGTAAGCAAACACGTGGGTAAAACCGTGCCGCGGCAAGCTAGTATGTATATAAAACAATAATTTGCCTAAAAGAGAAGCATCTGTGGTTCAGTTGTACTGTGTATAGTCTGACATGCAGAGGTCTCGAGTTTGATCCCAAGAATGATATTGGATTTTTCTGTTGAGAAATTCTTAGTATTAACCTGGGGTCTGGAATTGTGCCCGGTAATTGGCAACAGGCTTCTGTTGAATAGGACCTAACATAAAAGGCGAAAGATAGGTGTTTTACACCTCTGCCTATCCCTTTGCGGAAATAAAGGCGTAAAAGGCTCGATCCTAATAAATCGCTGTCGTGACCATGACAATCAGTGTTCATTGAATCTATATTTTCAGTGAACACCTCATTGCCAAATAGCAGCAATGGAAGGAGCGGCAACAGTTGTTCACGGAAGAACTCCACGGCTTCCAGCACAGAGGTAGCAGTAAATAGGACACATTCTAGAAACTCTTCGTTAGATCTACGTACAGTTGGCAGAATACCCTCGCAAGATCAGCTTAGGCAAGTGTATTTTACTTAAACTTAATAACTTTTTTGGAAACAGAATTTTGCTGATTCATCAAAGGTTATATCAACCGGGAAAGTAATATTTTCATCATTTATAAAGACTCCATGACAAAATTATTCCCTAGTGCGGCAAAGTACAAGCAACTCGCAGAATACTAAATGCTATATTATATTTACAGCCGATGCGGCAGGGGTCATTCAAGGGCAGCTTCATTAGGCAACGCGGACAATCACAAAGGACATCGGCCCCCAGACAGTTAGTATCTATTGTTATGTTTTAGCTATTTATAAAGACCAATGATAAACTCAGTTATAGTACTTATTGTACTACAGATGTTGTATTATGAATGATTATTCCCATTACAGTACCGAAGTTAATGTCGCTTTCGTAAGACAAAGAGAAAGATCTCTCTGAGCAATACTTTTGCGAGGTTTTATTTAATAATAAAAATATTTTATTTAAAGTCGGTCCTGGCTGTTACTATTAAATTTATACTAACAGTCGTTAGATCAAGTACTAGGTAAGATGCCTCTATAATAAATTACTGTCGACCTGAACAAATTCTGACACTAGGTTGTGCCACCCCACTAACCACTCGATAACAAGAACGATGTTTCATTTCTTTTCACATTACACATATAGTAGTACATAACGTCATGAAGTTTTGATAAATGTGAAGAGCTGGTGTCCGAGGTATCTTAATCGTTTGGCGTTTGGAATTAGCGACTATAACATGTTTCGATAATATGCCTTGTGAAAGTTTGCATAAAGCCACATATTCTATAGACAATAGGCAAAAATAAAACCAAAGGCAACTTTCACCAATACTTCGATGACCGTCCATATTGAGGAGTTTGCTAAGTCACCGTGCTTGGCAAATGAACTGGTCACCCTCGTAATGTGATGTTTAGTATGTAGGTTAGGTAGGTAATAAAAACATACCAGGTAAAGGGCAGCAGCACTACACTTTGCTTGGTATTTTCTTAATCAGAGACCACACGAACTTATATGGACATGTTCGTTTATTTACAGTGAGCTCATGGGCAGATAGTATGAAAGTTCAAATAATTAAAGCACATCACAATTGGATAGCAGTGGCCTACACACATTTCGTTACAGGATATAGGTATGTTTTTCTTATTGTACTATCGAACAAAGTGAATCATAACCCATCAGCATCATTTTGCCAATCCATCTAAATGCAAGTAAGTCTAAATTCGCCTGAAAACAGACTTCCTTGGCAACGATCTTTATATCATTTTATTAGACACTGACATTTTACTGAATATACTGTTACTATGTTCGTATTTGAAACGTCCTAAGTGCATTTTATTCACGATAGATCTTACAAGTTTGTCAGTTCTAAGGGAAATATTAGCAAAATGAGTCATGATTCAGTTGGTTCGATAGTACAAACTAATATTATAAATCGAAATGATTTGAATGGGAATTTAAAAGTCGCATTGGTATTATTATAATATTTATTTCCAATAATAGGTATATAGCATAGATTGGACCTTCTTACTTCTGAAGTACGATGTAGATGTCTCACGGTTCGTTTTACAATAGGTAGGTACCTAGGTAATATAGGTGAATAAATAACACAACAAAAATTAGCGTATTTACGGCACAATGGTGTATTTAAAATAAATAAAGTTTTAAATAGTGAAATAAAACAATAATTATAGAAAGACACGATTCATCTGCGCGATTATTCAATCACTTACGCAACGCTGCCGCCGCGGTCAATGACCGCGCATATATCACTATTATCTAATCATTATCTACTCCAGTCAATAAAGAATTATATAGTGCGTGAGCGAGTAACTTAGCAATTTCTTCAGAAACTTTTTTATGGTGATCAGTGAGTTAACATACTAAAAGTCCCCTCTCCTAGGAGGTGAGCCAGAGCGGAGTAAGAGGTGTTTAAAGTACCCAGTTTTCAGTTTTTCGCAAATATCTCAAAAACGGGACAACCTAGAGAAAAATGTTTTTCTACCGAATGAAAGCTTATAAAATTCTCCACAACTTTCAACTTATGCACATTATCCTTGCTAGTCTTGGAGAAATAATAGTTTGCAAGTGGCATAGTCTCTTTGAGCATGATCGAGAATCACTTAAAGAGCACCTCCGACTAAGACGATTTCTTGGAGTGACTACTCCAATATTCATCGAAAAAGTAAAGAAAATAATATTAAAGAATGCTCGTTTATAGAAGACACATTACGCAAAGGTGTTTGGAGTACCAGACATAACTCCTAGGAGAGTAGATTTTTAGTATGTTAACTCCTTGATCACCCTAAACACGTTTCTGAAGAAATTGCTAAGTTAGTCACCCCCTTTTAGGCATTCGTTGACTAGACAGTACAGTTCTGGATGTTCTTATTAGACTAGAATGCTTCGACTTGTATGTCATAAACTTATAAACCATGTTTTTCTTCATAAACTAAGAAAGCACATTATGACTTATCAAAAGTTACATTTTACTGCTACAACCCATTTTTTATTAATGTATTTCACCCACCCAATTTTTAAGTAACTGCTGTAATCGATACAACAAAATGTTGCAAAATCATCGGTACGAATTGTTTAGTGATTATGTCTGACTGCTTGCCTGAGGTGGTAAACGGCCAGAATATCAAAATTAGTATTCCACATTAAATCATGCCTTAATGAAAATTGTTTACTCTGATTTAACCACATAATCCTCATGTACTCCTGGCCTTTCTATCCCTGTCATCACCTACCAACAAAATTACAGATTAACAGATTCATGCGGCTGGTACGTAGTATTCCAATCGCCGGTTCAAGAGACGGTGATAGAGCGGATAGCTTTGAACGCTAAGACGAGCGGCGGTGCGACGTCAAGCGGCAATAATTCTTCAGGCACTGATGTTATGCTGGGCATTGCTAGTGGCGCTCATGTGAGACTATGGGCGTTTTCTACACATAGTGAACCTGTTAGAAGGACTCTTATTGGTAAGTTTTTAAATTTTTATAGTATACTAGCTCCACAGCGCCGTTTCACCCACGTTAAATAACATTTTTGGTACTGCACTGCTCCCGTGGCTCCTACTGTGGTACTTATAAATAGCCTATAACCTTCCTTAAGAATTGGACTATCAAATGCAAATTATTTATTAGCCAGCCTCTCTATAGAGCATAAAAGACCTTAAGGATCACAGAGCTATAGTCAGAAAGTTTAATCAGCCGTGTTACGTCATGCTATTTATTTTAAGCATGTTACATAAAGATTTCGTGTAAATATTTAGTAAATAAATATTTATATGTGCACATGGACATTACCTTACCTTGTTATAATTAAATATTTATGTGAACATAAGATCCTACACGCCTCGTTATTTTACTTAAATTGTTACACAATTTTAATTGTTTAATTATCAGTGAAACATACTCATATCCACCCGTCACGCTATATGCACCGACTAGAGGCTCGACGATATGTCTACATACCTTATGTAGTGTTAGGCAACAATAGGCACGGAATGTTTATAAATAAAATCAAAAGTTTGTTTGCTTGTGCTCTTATTACGCGAAAATTGCTGATCTATTAAAAGTCTAGTCACTACTCCAAATCAGTTAGATATAAATAACTTACACATTAAAAAAAAGATTTAACTATGCTTATCCGCATTCTAGAACCCATATAAAAACAAACAAACTTAAGCTTACTTTGGATCTAAATGGCGTTGTCTAGTTGTGGTGTAGTTATTATTATTATTTATTATTCTAGGTACATTTAACTTAGGCGTCAGAGTAGAACACCTTCTATTTGTGGGACCACAGCTAGTAGCTCTAAGCGGCGCTGGCAGTCGAAGCAAGGCTGGCGTCTGGCACACGAGCACTCAGCACTGGCAGACGCAAGATGTGGCACATCTCACTACTTACGATACTGCTGGCTCGTTCCTCTTGTTAGGAACCGCTACTGGCGCTATTAATTATATTGGTAAGATAATTACCTACTCTTTATAAGTCTAGCTTATGCTGGCAGTCGAAGCAAGGCTGGCGTCTGGCACACGAGCACTCAGCACTGGCAGACGCAAGATGTGGCACATCTCACTACTTACGATACTGCTGGCTCGTTCCTCTTGTTAGGAACCGCTACTGGCGCTATTAATTATATTGGTAAGATAATTACCTACTCTTTATAAGTCTAGCTTATGCTGGCAGTCGAAGCAAGGCTGGCGTCTGGCACACGAGCACTCAGCACTGGCAGACGCAAGATGTGGCACATCTCACTACTTACGATACTGCTGGCTCGTTCCTCTTGTTAGGAACCGCTACTGGCGCTATTAATTATATTGGTAAGATAATTACCTACTCTTTATAAGTCTAGCTTATGCTGGCAGTCGAAGCAAGGCTGGCGTCTGGCACACGAGCACTCAGCACTGGCAGACGCAAGATGTGGCACATCTCACTACTTACGATACTGCTGGCTCGTTCCTCTTGTTAGGAACCGCTACTGGCGCTATTAATTATATTGGTGAGATAATTACCTACTCTTTATAAGTCTAGCTTATGCTGGCAGTCGAAGCAAGGCTGGTGTCTGGCACACGAGCACCCAGCACTGGCAGACGCAAGACGTGGCACATCTCACTACTTACGATACTGCTGACTCATTCCTCTTGTCAGGAAACGCTACTGGCGCTATCAATTATATTGGTAAGATGATTCCTTACTCTTTATAAGTGTAGCTAATGTTGGCAGTCGAAGCAAGACTGGCGTCTGGCACACGAGCACTCAGCACTGGCAAACGCAAGAAGTAGCACATCTCAGTACTTGCATTCTTCTGATACATAATACCTTCATAAGTGAATATTTTTTTTGTTTCCAGACATGCAAAAGTTCCCCTTGCGTATGAAAGATAATGATCTTCTAGTAACTCAGCTATATAAGGATCCAAATCAAGAACCAATAACCGCTATATCAGTATATCTTACTCCTAAAACTAGTAAGTAATGCATAATTATATTTCATATTAATAATTAGTTAATTTCTCTCGTCTAGGTATCCTTTCTCTGTCTTACTTTCTTACATTACTATTTACTTTTGTATTTATTATCTACTATACTTACTTTTATTTAAATTAGATTTATAATATCTACCTAATTTTTCTTACAAGTTTCCTTAAGGAAAAACAGGTTATAGGTCTATTTGATCAGACTTACGTTATGGAAAAGAAGACTCTCAGGACTAACAAAAAAAGGAGCTGTTCACTATATTATAGGACTAATACTATTCTTGCTTATTTTACTGTGCAATCACTGGTAATGCTTTTTCTTTAAACGACTCCTCACTATCCAAGTCAGTTGTTCAGCGACCAAAATGTAATGTAATGTATTTCTATTAATATTCCTAACAAGCTTCCCGCGGCTCGGTTTCACCCGCGTCTTTGCATACTGCTCTGCTTCAGTCGCCAGTAGCGTGATGTTACATAGCCAACTTTTCGCAAGAAATGGGCTATCATACGCAAAAAGGATTATTCAAATTCGACTGGTTAGTTCCAGAGATTAGCGTTCAAACAAACAACTCATCCGCTTTATTTTAATAGTTTATTATATTTATATTTTAACCAGATCTTTGCGGCAACTGGATAGAAATAGCATATGGAACTAGATGCGGATCAGTTCGAGTAATCGTACAGCATCCGGAAACTGTTGGACATGGACCTCAACTCTTCCAGACGTTCACTGTACATCAGAGTCCTATCACTAAGGTAAATATTACAATTAAAACATATCCTGCGATTTGTTTTTTATATTTGCCTATCAAAACGTCAGTAGGACTAAAGAGTGTTGGACACTATCCCAAATTGTCCTCGGCGCAAACTGCTGGTATAGTGGCGCCCTCTAGGTCGGCTTCGTGAGAGGCTTTATCACTACTTGGTTAAAAGACACTGCGATGATAGTTCCAGGTATTAATTGAAAAACATAAGTATGAAGTACTGAACCGTTAGTTCAAGACAATTTCAAGACTTAATTATGCAGATATGCCGTTCTGTATAGAAAAAAAAATTTGAAGAATTTTTTTACGACATTGTGCTGTAATAGAGATAAAAGAGTGCTATCCAAGCGACGCCTCTACGCGGCTGCAATAATATATATTCTATAAAAAAATCTCTAGTGCATTAGTTAGGTAGAATGAATCATCAATGTTTTATAAGATGCTGTCTATGTACCTTATAAATAAAATTCTACTTATATTATAAAAGAAAAATTTTGTGTGTGTATGTGTGTGTTTGTTACCACTCAGCTCTGAAACGGCTGAACCGATTTCAATAAAAATTGGTACGTAGTGTAGACACGGTGCCATAGGCTACTTTTATCTCGAAAATCAGGAGGGATACAAAACATATTTTACATGCGGGCAAAGCCGCGAAGCACAGCTAGTATATAAATAAAATAAAGTCGGCGAACACAACACTGCATGTTATACTCAAACTATTTATTCCAGGTATCCCTATCAGAAAACTATCTAATATCTGTATGTAGCGAATATAATCATGTTCGAACGTGGCGGGTCACACGGTTTCGTGGTATGATCTCAACACAACCCGGGACTACGCCCAAGGCTGCGTTCAAAGTACTCGCGCTCGAAGCTCCTACAGCACAACCTCATAATGATTGTGGTAAGTTTATGTCACATACATGACTTTTTAATGCAAGTGGGGCATTTACAGCTTTATTACAACGTATAATGGTTCATATTAGTCAGTAACCTTCCGGTAAATAGATGAACTAGTGATGCCTGAACTTGATTTATAGTAATACCAGCTGAGCACTCATTTTGCTCTTTAAATATTGATCTTTCGAAGATCTTTGGATTATATATCCGAAAAGACTAAAACTTTTTACGTGAAAGCTGTATAAAAAGTAAGTAACCATAATGCTTAATTATTTTTATTTTTTTATATTATAGCCTACCAAAGTGACTCCACCCCGCCTGATGGTAAGCATCAGTGGAATCCAGAAGTGGCGGCCACCATACCAAAAGCCATCGTCCTTAACTGCTGGTATGGTGGCTTCCACTATGGCAGCTGGGAATAGGTTTAGGGAAAGGGAATGAGGGAGGTGAGGAAAGAGGAAAGGGGGGAAATTGGGCCTCCGGCGCTCTCACTCACCGAACGAAACGCAGTAGTACGGATACTACTACTCTTAAGTCGATCTTCTATGAGAGGGTAGTACTTTCCCGGACGATCCGGCCCATTCATGCTGAAATCAGCGTGGATTTACTACCGTAGTATTTTACTATGAAAACAACGCTATGGAAGTTTCCAATGTATTATTATATAAATAGAACTGTACTTACTTTTTATACAGCTTTCACATACCTAATTCTAAAAAGTGTTCTGATAATATTTCTAAAATATAGCCCCGATTAACTCAAAAAAATAAAAATCACGAAAATATGACACTTATTGCGACGTTGGCACTCATAGGTGTGAACTTTAGCCTGTGTCTTGTGTTATAGGTCCTTTTGGTGAACAAGATGAAGAGCAGATATTTATACAGAAAGTTGTACCTGACACAGACACCTTGTATGTACGACTAGCATCGAATGGTAAAAGGTAATGTACTTCGAGATGTATATATTTGTATATGTATTCGTACTACTAATGCGTGAGAAAAAAATAGTTTGTTTAGTTGTAAAGTTCATACTATAATGTAAGCACCATTATTTTTGCCCGACTGCTGAAATCAAGAAGGGTAATGGTTTTCGAGCGTATGTATATTTATGTATGTATGTATGTCTAGTTCTGTGGCACGCTCTACAACCTAAATGGCTTGATGAATTTAATGAGGTGTCATTAGATTCTTATTAATTGTGAGAGTGACATAGAGTATATAAAATTTCAATGTAGCGTCAGCACGAGAGAAAAATTGATTTCTTTATTTACACTTTGTTTTAGGCAGGCAGATTTTTTTTTAATAACATACTTTTCTTGTAAAATAAGCTTCTACATCACTCTAGAAACTATCAGTACTGTACCAACGACCATCGATTCTAGGAGCTGAGTCCAGCCCATTGCCACTTCAATAAAGCAACTCTGTGAACCGATATCAGTGATATCAGTTACTTTGGTTATCCTGTGGATTTCTTCGTTTTATATACAAGGCACAGGGAGACTATAAGTGACTTCGAGCTATCTTCTTCAGCAGGATTTTGTCAACGTTCTTGAAGAACATCTCCAACACACCTTCATACCAAGTCTGTGGCGTTTTGCCATCGATGATGACAGAACTAAAGAGCTTTTGAAACGCGTTCAGCAGGACAGAATTCCCGCCTGCCTTCAGCAGCTCTGTTGTAATTCCGTCTTCATTCAGAGTGTTATTCTTCTTGAGCAGTTTGAGAGCCATATCAATCTCGCACAGTCTGACGGTCCGGGACGCCCAATGTGGGGTCTTACTCATTTAAGAATAATAGTAGTTAAGTGTAGTCTACGTGCAGGGTGTGCACGATCCGCTCGGTGGACGGGTCGGCGGTGTCGTGCTTCGTGGTGGCGGAGTGCGAGGGCGCGCTGCGGCCGCGCCGCCTGCTGCTGTGCGGGCACCGCTCCGGCGCCGCGCAGATGTGGGACCTCACCGTGCCCATCGACCGGGCCGTCAAGCTCGACCAGCTCGCCGCGCAGCCCGCCGCTGCAGGAGGTACGGCTTTATATATGACTACTACTACAACTCCAACTTCTGATATAGGAAGCTGTTATATAATAGGTACTTGTAAGCCTTGTAACAACTAAATACCTATTATAATATTCATTTTAAAGGTGAAGGTGAAGAATCTCCGGCGCCCGACGGGGGGCCGACTCCAGATGAACTGGTCCGACTTCTCTCTGCCTGCGACCTAGACGCGGCTCCCGTACCCGTAGTACCACAATCTCCGAACAGACCTATACAGGCGCCATGAAACAGGGCTTCGTACGTATGCTCGGCTATTCTTAGCTTCTACTCGTTATTTGTCAATGTCTGACAGTGCTACACGTTTTTATTTATAATGTTTCTTTTCAGTTATTTACTTGCGTTTTAAGGCTACGTCCGTCGTGTATAATTTATGAAACACGTTCAGGTTTTGTACTGATTCTGTAGTAAGTAGAAAAGCAAGTAAGCCGGCTTTATGTAGCCCATGTACTGTTAAAAAGCCAAAAAAAATCCAGGGCTTACAATTTTCAAGGGCTACTTACTGGTGTGTATAACCCATAGATTGTATCAGTGTGTTCCGATCTTTAACGCTTCTTCACAAAGAATTATCATGAATATGGAGCCCAGCACTAACAATGCAGTTCAAATTTACTGTTAAAACAAAATGGCGCTATTATTATCAAACTTCAAAAATTTCAACATTCTGACATTCATATACTGTTGGGAATTACGGCGGTCTGTCTTTATTTTGCGAAGTAATTTTTTTATTGTGATAGCAAGGAATTTTTAATTAATTAATTCCAGAATTAATTAATTTGTCTATCTTTTCTCTATTGACACAAACTTCATGGTGGTTTTATTCGTAAATACCTGCTCGTTGTCCAACTCCTTCTATTGCCCAGTAAGCAACCACGACAACGGCCAATCATCAGTGCCATTCTTCAGGTCGTCCTTATTACATATTGGGCAACTTGAACTTGAACACTGGAGTGAATATACCATAGTCTGGTCCAACTATAGCGCACTTTGACATTCCCATTGTTGTTGATTAACTGTTTAAGCAATATTTTCGGCAGGCTTGTCCAAAAGAAAAAAAATCAGCATGTCAGTGAACACACTGATGTTGTTATCTCTCTTGCACTTGTCGTTTTCAAATATTCTTAGAGAGAGAAGTGTAATCATATCGAAATTGCTTAGGGGATAAAACTTCTGGTTAATATACTTATCTCATAGTGCCTATCTCTTGTAGATTGAAATAGAATTGTATTATTAACGTCCTAGCGACAAATATCTAAAGATTTTAAAAGGCTAATCTACTTGTATTAGATTATAGTTGTTTTCTAATTAAATAGAAGTCTTGAATGTGCTTTCGTTGTCGTGTATTGTAAACGATATTATATGAATTAGTGAGAGTTGTGTGTAAATATGGATACATAGGGTTTGGCGGCTATGTTAATAATTATTTTAAAAAGTAAGTTAAATAAAAATATTGCCAATTTTTGCCTTATATGCTGAGAATATGAAATAAGCGCCATTTATACGATGGCAGTTTTATGTCTACCTTGATGTCTATTCTCGCAAGTTACTTTGTAATGTACTGTGTGAAAATAATGAAATTTGTTTTCTTTGCACTTATTTTTTATTTCAACATAATTCGTTGTAAAAATATCGAAATGAGAAAAGAAAGTACTAGTTTGTAAACATTTAGGAAAGGCACCTGTAATTGACACTTTAAGCGCAAATTTGTAGCATTTTAGCAATTTAATAGTGATTGTTTCAATACAATGCATATTGAAAATTAAGATCCTGTGATTTATATACATTTCTGCTGTATTTAATGTAGGACACTGTTTAAAACATTAAATTTCTTGCACTAGTGATCAAACAGATAAGATTAAAATACACTGTATTGTTAACACAGTGGGTTTTTATCTTAATTTCATGCTTAACCCAAGCACAAAAACTCTATCTAGTGTAAATAAAGCTATAGAATAAATTGAAAGACTAACTTCTACCTACCTCACAAATAATTTTCGTATCAACAGCCGCGAAATATTTTTTTCAATACCACGAGCACCTTGTGTCTTCCGCTAAATTAAATTCAAATCCTAAATTTAAAAAAAGTCAAACATTGATAGCTCTATGACTATTGTCTATGGTCAAATATTGCTAACTTAATAAAACTCATTCCTACTCTTATTCCACAATATATGCTGGGTCCGTGTCATTACTGGTGCAATTACCTTATAATTACAAACTTAATGAAATAATCATTAAATACATTAACGATCTGATTTTATTTCTATCTCACAAATCAAGAAGTCATTTCTATTGTATCTATCATAAGTTACTGTCTAGTTCAAAATCTAAGGATGGCGTTAAGACTGATTTGATTCACAGGCTCAATCACAATCAAAATTTTGACTATTATTGATTTTATATTTTTTTTTATATTATTTAAGTAAACTTTTTATTTATAAATAAATTAGATTGATGTGATAAATTTATGCGATTGTTTCAAAAGCTGGCTTACATGATGCAAGTATTGTAAAGCAAGAAGCAGAAGGAGACTTGCTTTGAAAACTTGCATTGCAATGATGCTGTAATGAAACTATTTATATGAAATGCATTTATTATCGTGGCGTTATTCTTATATCTCAACAGATCAATTTCTATTCTACTTCAACATTTTAAACAAAAAGAAAATAAAATTCTTTAACACTTTAAAAAAGAAAAATCTCTTTTCTAATAAATCTGGTTTTGCAAAAATAACCTATCTCAATTTAGTCGTTACTATATGCCTCTAAAATAAATGTCTATTTTTGAAATAATTTTACATAATTGGCTAATAGGTTGTCATATCAATTTGTATATAAGTTAGAAATAATGTTATAGTCTGTGTATTATATTAATAAGAAAGAAAAACAGAGATAGGTTATTTAACATCAGTGTTTACAAAATGCAGAGTACGGTCAATGAAAAATAAAGTCAAAACTAAAATTTATTAGAAAAAGAAATGATGCCCACTATTTATCTTTTGGTGCACAAATTTGTTTCTTGCATTCTATATATCCGCATTCTATCTTGCCTAAACATACCAACATTCTGAACCATGCACCTAAGCATGACCATCCTATCTCGTGTGTACGATGAAAATGGCTAGTTTTAATGTGCTCCATTGTCGTAACACCTGTCATATAGCTTCTGTTTTCCTCTTGCAATATCAATGTTATAGTCCATCACAAGTTAAAGGCTATGATAAATATGGCTTGTTAATAATAAAAATAAAAAAGCAAAGAATTTAAAATATATTTTCTTATTGCATAATACTTAGGAACTGTGGAAGTGAAATAGATTTTTGTCACTACTTAATTTTATAATTGTGCATCTTCGAACGAGTATAATTATGATGTATAATAGATGAAATAGAATTGTTTTAGATATTACAAAAATATGTATATAATATGAGGTAAATAAAATATTATTTACATATTATCTGTGTTTTAATATTTTGCTATTACCACCCAGTAATGATAGGCAAGGCAACGATTCACGTGACTTGTATCTCTGGACCTTCTGCCTACAGATATAACTAACTCAATAGATATATTACAAGTCTATCCAAGATTTTTTTTTTTCACACACCGTCATCTAGTCCCAAGCTAAGCAGAGCTTGTATTATGGGTACTAGATAATTGAAATGTAATACATATACTTACATACTTTTTTTGTGTAAATACATACTTAGAATAAATAGGAAACACCCAGACTAAAGACAAATACAAATGTTCATCACACAAATATTTGCCTTCCGTGGGAATCGAACCCACGATACCAGGCATCAGTTACACTAACCACTAGACCAACGGTGCAGTAATTTTGTTATCGTATGATAACAAAATCGTTTACAGCACTAAATCACTAAATAATTAGTAGCTGCAGCAGAGAGCGCGCATTGCATTAACGCGTTAATGCATAAATCAGTCTATTCATAAAATTTGATTAATTAATCACAATAAAAGCTGAATATAACATGAATAATCATATAAAAAAAAATCCAATGCTAAGCAACATAAACAATTTGTTAAAAAGAAAAGTGCAGCTGGCTAAAAGGGGTTAAACAAGAAGCTGATAAAATTAATAATGCACTTAAATTTATTACAAATTGGATAGATGACAATTCATTAAAAATAAATATAGAAAAAACTAAATTTATTCAGTTTAGGACAGTGAAAACAAATTAAAAACATTTTAACATTAAATTTAATAATGAACCCGTAGAACAAATACAAAATACTAAATTTTCAGGTATTACTATTGACGAACACCTTACATGGAAGGAACATATTGATAGCCTTTTTAAAAAAAATTATAAGTTCGTCTTCGCTTTAAGAAAGGTTAGAGATGTAGCATCTACACAAACTGCATTAATGGTGTACCATTCGTATGTTTGTTCTATAATGCGGTATGGTATTCTAATCTGGGGATACTCCTCTGAAAGTATGCGGGTTTTCTTGGCACAAAAGAAGTGTATTCGTGCTATTTTTGGTATGCACTGGTCTGACTCTTGTCAGCCTGTTTTTAAAGCTCAGAAACTTTTGAGGTTTCCCAGCCTATATATTTACAAAGTTGCTAAAATCATAAAGCGCAATACAGACTTGTTTAATAGAAAGGAAAATACAAATATTTACTAACTATTTAACTATTTTGTTGTTCGCATCACCCGTAATGGGTGACTGGTAGAGAATGCCTCAGGCATTAAGTCCGCCAATATACTGTGGCGTCATCTATCTGGCCAATGATGATACACAGAGAAAAATCTAAGTGAAGACGACTGACTACGAGTTTACAGCATAGAAGTCAAGATGGCGCTATCAACAAATATAGACCTCCCCATAGAAGCCTGAATCGCGATATTAACATTCTCACACCAACTAACTATTTATACAAGTTCCCGACTACCAACTGTCGGGCAGTAGCCCGCCAGGCACGATCACCTAGCCTGGTCGGAGGATCCTCCCTTTGGTTGGAGGTATTTGGTGTGCTACCTCCACAATGGTGACCCCTGTCTGCAAGCAACCTTCACGGAGCAGATCATCAGCATCGTCACTCCACATTGTTGACCCCTGTCTGCAAGCAACCTTCACGGAGCAGATGATCAGCATCGTCACCTCCACAATGGTGACCCCTGTCTGCAAGCAACCTTCACGGAGCAGATCATCAGCATCGTCACCTCCACATTGGTGACCCCTGTCTGCAAGCAACCTTCACGGAGCAGATCATCAGCATCGTCACCTCCACATTGGTGACGTGGCCCCTGTCTACAAGCAACCTTCACGGAGCAGATCAGCATCATCGTTATCGTCAGTTCCTACTTCGCCTTACCCCTCTAGCAGCAGCAGATGAGTACCAGTAATCAAGTCGCAGCCAGCCAGCATCTTCGGCCATCATCAGGGATACTCCATACGCCTGCGGTCGCGCACGCCTGGTCTACCCTACGGCCTATCCTGTTCGTGGCACTATCACTGCACTTCCACGGTTCCCGTAAGCAGAGCAGCTTTCCTCTCACCGTCTACGCAGTCAGCCACTACGCAGCACACCCCGACTTACTGGGGAAGTTCTCACCGCTCTTCGTCCGACTCACTGGACTTACGCGGCATCAACAGTTCCGACTCACTGGAACTCTGGCACTGGCAACGCTCTACAGAAGCACCGACAGCTGACTCATCAACAGGACAAGTCATGAATTCATGATCGACCTCCGGTCTCGAGGGGGAGTACTGTGGCGTCATCTATCTGGCCAATGATGACACACAGAGAAAATCTAAGTGAAGACGACTGACTACGAGTTTACAGCATAGAAGTCAAGATGGCGCTATCAACAAATATAGACCTCCCCATAGAAGCCTGAATCGCGATATTAACATTCTCACACCAACTAACTGTATATACAAGTTCCCGACTATCATCTGTCGGGCAGTAGCCCGCCAGGCACGATCACCTAGCCTGGTCGGAGGATCCTCCCTTTGGTTGGAGGTATTTGGTGTGCTACCTCCACAATACTTTTTTATATGAAGTTTTTAATAAATAAATAAATAGGCGTAAAGTTACTCATCAATATTTGGAGCTACCAGTGGCGAAGCGTCCATATAACACGATTCCTGCCGGCTTCCCTTTTAAAATATGCCCTGACCTCCTTATACCTATCACTGCTTGAGTGTCTATTCAAAGTCTAACTGGCCTTCCGAAACTCAAAGTATTTTAGTCCCACCGGCTTCCCTCCTCGGAAAAGTGACTCTTCGCTATTGGGAGCTACCAGTGCCTCGTTTAGAAATGTTTAGAGTAACTAGTGTGTATATGGCACCGCTTATATTTAACACTTTACTTAAAGATGTAATAAATCTACCCTATCATATTGTTACGTGCCAGGATGGGGTTCGATGTAAAATGCCAGTTACGCGATGATGAGTTTATTTAAGACTCACACAGTAAACTAACAGTAACAAATTAAAGCAATAAACACTTATACTGCACTATAACGCTTCGTATATCGCTCTTCTTAAACTTCCGTATCGCTTAGATGTTCGCTCGAGATCGCTGTATTCACAACTGAACGAAGTGCCGACGTTCGAATCCTTTTTATAGTCCTTCAATAGACTTCTAGAACCTTCCAGTTATTACCACAAAGATGCCGACAATTCTCGAAAACAGAACAATGAGTGTAGGTACTTAGCTGCGACGCGTAGGTATGCCTACCGCCGATGGTCTATTGTTATACGTGTAGGTAGGTACATGCAAACGTTCTAGCGTAGGTATTTGTCGTATACGTGTAGGTAGGTACTTGCGAGTGTTCTAGAGCGTAGGTATTCGTCGTACACGAGTAGGTAGGTACTTGCGAATGTTCTAGAATAAGTAATCGTCGTAACAATATATTCTGTACAAGTTTAAAAAAATGGTTAATTGCAGAAAGTTTTTATACTGTTAATGATTTTTTTTAAATGCTCTACTCAATCTTACAATTTCAGAAATGCACTAAGATAGGTTTAAGTTAACTTGTGTAACCTTTGTCTGTGTACCTACCTACTTAAAATATTTGCATGTCGTTATATGGCGAAATGTGTCATCGCTCGATTATTCCTGTTTTAACATCTTTTGTACCACATTTTTAGCAAATAAATTATTATTATTATTATAATTATTATTATAAAAAAGCCACAACATTTTCAAAAATTTAGTTTTATTTATGACAAGTTGTCTCACAAACATTCTCACACAAAGTTATAATAATTAGTATTAAAAAATAAAAACAATACAATTGACTAGTGAGGCATTTAGTTGCAATTTACCCAAGTTACAACCCTGACTAAATTATTATTATTAATAATTATTATACTTAGTAACACTACGGTGAGTCAAAACGTATGGCACAAACATAACAACAGCAATAATTTGCTTTAATATTAATATTTTGAAGGATAAGTACTTACATTAAAATATATTAAAATTTTAGTTACAATTTACAACTCTCGAAAGATGATAAAAGTACTCTTATTCAGCCATCATCGTCAAATGAAACACAAAATAACTTATAAAGTTTTAGATCAAATTTAAACAATGCGCCAACGTAGACACTTTTTGTTACCAACACGGCACATTATTACAGGAAACCGTCAACGACTATGTGTAGTGGAAGCAACTGGATACAAAAATGTTTCCGTGTCTGCGCAGGGAGTGGCTGATTTCGGACTGGTTCCATAAAAATCAAATACTTATTGATAGCTTGTATCCCACACAAGACACTAAAGTGTCCACGTTTGCGCAGCGCCTAAATATGTTCATAGCTTCATAAGCACTTCATCTGTCTAGAAACAAGACTTCTTGGTCTTGCGCAACCAGCCTATAGTAGGTACTTGGTACAGTCTACAGAAGTCAAAATCAAGTCAAATACATTTATTCATTTGGGTTAATTGAATTAACACTTATGAACATGCATCTCGAGACATAACTTTGGTGGCAAACCCTGATCGTAAGTGGCAACCGTAACGTATGGTCATAGCTGTTGATAAGATTTCCGTTCGGTTCATTTGGTCGCCTCATGAGAGACTGTTGCTATTTGCCTTGACAATAAAAAAAATCTTATTTAGTACAAATCATACAAATGTACTCAATACAAACTTTTTACTTAAGGCCTGTTTTACCATTTGCTGACAAAGTGCCTAATCTGACTATAAGCACACATCTAAAACACACATTATAATTATTATCTTTAGGAATTGAATTTTGAATTTTGAATATTATGTAATTTTAGGCACGCATATAAATAACGGAAATTTGTCAGTGCTAATTAACCCGTAGATATGTTACTGTAATTTATGTATTTATAGGTGTTTAACTACCCCCTATATAGCGAAGTTAAAATTGTTAATTAATTAATACTAAAACACCTGCAACACATGAATTCTAAATATTCTGTTAGAACTTTGTTCTTATTTAAAACCACAGTTTACCACCGTTATTTATAATTTATTCATACCTGTCCACATATGTTTCTCCATATAATCAAACGCCTTTAAGTATATACAAAGCCGGTAATAAATCGTTAAGTATTTAAAATGCTTAAAGAACAGGCAAAATGGATGCTATTATTTTAGCATTAGAACCTTGCAAGAGATGTTAACTCCACTAAAGTAAAAAAATATTCAGGTCTCCCAATATAATCTGTTGTCATAGATTCCTGGGTCAGTCAGAGGTACTAATAACAGACACCACAGTCCAAGTCCTAATACGAAACAGCCCGCAATAACTATCCGTTGTAAGGGAGGAAATTCGCGAATTTCACCGAAGTTCGGGAAGCCCATGTGATTGCAGAACATGTGAACGACTAGAGGGGCGACAAAATGTCCTGGAACAAAAGAATACGTGTTTATTTAGGAGCATTGATTGATGGATCACACTGAAGACATCCATTGTTAAACATAAATCTTTCAGTAAAGGCGAAGTTTGCCGTACAAATACCTATGTGCATGTGTTTGCATTGCGTTTATGTATCTAGGCATTTTGCGTGTGGGCCGCTATGCTTTAGAATTTCAGCCTCTGGGTCGCAAGTTTGCAGCAGCTTTGGTAAGAAATGACCGATATGTCGCTTACAATTGTCAAACTAGTAAGATCTATCGTGAATAATGCACCTGGGACGTTTTTAATACTAACATAAGAACAGTGTAGTGTACTCAATAAAATGTTAGTGTCTAATAAAATGATACCAAGCTCGTTGCCAAGGAAATCTGTTTTCAGGCGAATTTCGACCTACTTGTATTTAGATGCATTACCAAAGTGATCTTCTGGTGGGTCATGATTCACTTGATTCGATAGTACAATAATTAAACCACAAGAGACATCATTAATCTGATTTATTTTGTCAAGTACAAGCCTCTTATTATGACATTGTAGTAATATCTATTTTATGGCAATAAAAACGCCAATGTACTAAGTAGTTATGGAGTGTCTTTCCCGTCGTACCATATGCACCATTGACCTGCACCATCAATGGTGCAGATGATATATTCATATTTAAATTATATTATTTACTCACCTGTCCTGAGAAACAGATACGCTGAATAAGCACCAAACATACTGGTATATGTAAACTGGAATGCTGAAAAGTAACACCTTTGATTAATATTAACACCAGGCCATTATTATTCCACTACAGAGGAGGAGCGCATGCGACTGGTGTGTACGAGGTCGAAAACTTTGTGTAAGTACGTAATTCATAAATATTTTATTCCGAGTCTGGGTGTACTTTGTGTCTGTTATTTTTATGTTTGTCTACTATAGTCCCACGCGACACAGGGCTTTATTGCTTAATGCGGGAGTTGCCTATTTTAAAAATAATATCCTAAGTATGAATGGTTCGATTAGGTCCTAGATCGCTATCAGGGAACTAAATACCTAATGGGTAATTCTTCTTCGTTCTGGGGCCCGCAACCTTATATAGCATTCTTATTATAACCTTACTTTGTCTATTGCCTTGTTTTTAATGGTACAAAAGAAAAAACAAAACACAAAGTAATTTTAAAATAATACTGCTTGAGATGGTCGTAGGTCCCCTGAGTGAGCAGTCGTTTCGAGTGCCATTTAAGCGATACCAAATTTAAATTAAAATATTGTCGTGCTATAGATATTTGTAATGTTCTACTATATTAATTAACTAGCTGCGCCCTACGGTGTCGCCCGCACGTATAATCTGTTTTGTATCCATCGGGAACCAGACCGATTTTCGGGATAAAAGGTAGCCTATGTCCGTCTCCGGAACCGAATCTATCTACATGCCAATTTTCATCGAAATAGTTCAGCCGTTTAGGCGCTGAGTGGTAACAAACAAACACACACACACACACATATACATACACACAAACTTTCGCAATTAAGTATATAATACTAATAGGTTACAGAACACTTTTAGGATCAACTGCGTGTCTTATTTCAAGAACGTATTTTGTATTGACAGTAATTCTTTGCTACCAAGTATTGAGTAATAGATATATTATGATGCTGTAACAATTGGCTAAGAAACCTGAATACTTGCCAAAAATATATTTTATTATCAATACGATTCTAATATTCAAACATAGTACGACCTCTTTTTCTTCATGTATTATTATCCTATTGCAGGGAAAGGCTGTTTATCACATAGAGAAAGCTTGCCTTTGAAAAATATTTGTGTACCTACTAAGTATACAGTTATTTCTAAAGGGTGCAAATTGGTACTTTGCGTAACGGTAGTGACAAGGCATTAATCGATCTTTATCCACCAGACCACAATTTACACATATACATCTACATCATACAATAATACATCTGCATCCGCAACCACTGTCACAAATAATCATATCAGCTGGTCGGTTCACCTTGTGCAATGTATATCTTTACCTACCAACATTTCGAACACAATGATAGACACATAGTATAATATTCATATCACCACATTGTACCTATAAAGCGTCGAGGCGCTAAACATAAATATGCGCTGGCGCAAGTGCAGACATAGAATGATATAATATACAAAACTTACTTGATATTAATAAGGCAGTTTTTAATGTGAATCCTGCTTTCATTTGTTCAAATATATGGTGAAAATGAGCTGCAAACAAAGTATACAAATTAATTATAAATAAGTTGATAAAATAATATAATTTTAGGATTTTGGGTATTACAAGTTATAAGTGCCAAACCTGCCTGAGAGAATCTTGAAATTTAATTTACTTTTAAATTAAATTATTATTAAAACTCAATAAAAACTATGCACATTAAAATTTTAGTAGCTTATTGTAATCTCCCAAATTGCTTCTAATATTCACCTCTAAAACTTTTCCAGTCTATGAGTTTATGTCATCATCGTCGGCGCATCATCATCAAAAGTTTATGTTCTACTAGCTGCGCTCTGCGCCTTCGCCCGCGCGGAAATAGGCGGAATAAAAAGTAGTCTATGTCCGACTCCGGCATTAAATCTATCTACATAGCAATTTTCATCGAAATGGTTCAGCCGTTAAAGCGCTGAGTAATAACAAACACACACACAAATACATACATACATACATAACAAATACACACAAACTTTCGCATTTATAATATTAATAGGATAATGGATGTCTTTACGATGTCGTCAGACAAGCCTCAAAGTCAGAGTAAATAATTTGATACTTAATAAACATTGAACACAGAGAAACTCTAATACAAAAGAATATTAATTTATATACATTATACTATAGTAGTAGGATGTAATGAGGAAAATACACATGTTTTATGTTACAAAGAATGATATTTGTGTTTGACCTTCATCTAAACTAATATTATAAGCAGAAAAGATTAGATTTTTTGTATGTTTGTTATGGATAAAATCTATGTCACAATTTATAAAAATGTTTTACATATAGAAAGCGGGCGAAGCCGCTAGCTACAGCTAGTATTATATACATTGACAATGTTTTCAACAATTTATTTCACTTTGCAATGTAAGCTGTATATTTGCACAATGACTAAGATTTTGTTTGAAAAAGGTTATAATGTAGACTAAATTTAAAAGACATTTTAACTGAGAGGTATTGTCACCACACAGTGGATACTCAATTAATGGTCTGGGTGCAGACAGAAAGCCCACCAGCAAAGTAACGTTATAGAATTAAAAGTATGATTTTTTAGCAAGTCAAATCACACACAAGTTAACAGTAATATTTCTGCAAGCTGAAAATGTCAGAAAAGGAGCACCCATTATAATTTCACAAGACTGTTTGCCTAATGCAGAAACTAAGGCAAATTTCTTCTTAGAAAAAGGCATATAATATAATATAATATAATAATATTCTACCACATTCACACAGCGCTATCTAGCCCCAGATTAAGCAATTATATTTGCTTGTGTTATGGGTTACTAAACAACTGATAAACTACTTATATACATTTTTTTTTTTGTAAATACATACATATTATAGACAAATTACACCCAGACACAGAACAAATAATCATGATCATCACACAAAGGTTTGTCCTGTGTGGGAATCGAACCCACAACCTCCAGCTTAGCAGTCAGGGTCACTAACCACTAGACCAACAGGCCAGTCAAGCTCCAGTCATATGCTCAATAGGGGATATCTTTAAGCTGATGAATGATCCATGCATATACAGGCTACTAGCTGTTGCCTGCAGCTCCGTCCGCGTGAATGTCTGTTATATCTGTTTATAAATTGACGATTTTTCATACAAATTTTATTTCTTATTTCAACCCCTTTAAGTCATATTTTCATGATAAAATATAGCCTATAGATGTTGTTCCCCAAGGTCTAATCTTTCTCTATACAAAATTTTATCAAAATCGGTTCAGTAATTTAGGAATGAAAGCATAACAGACAGACAGAGACAGACAGAGTTACTTTCGCATTAATAATATTAGTATGGATAAATAATAAATTAATTTACCAGTTCCAAAGAGCAGAGGTCCGAAAAACACAGCTGTCATTGGATCAAAACATTGCAGCAATAATGGTGTCATGCAGGATCTAAATACCCATTCTTCACTAAGAGGTGCCATCACATGATTCCTCACCCACACTAGGTCTTGCCAGCTTGACAACCAATAAAGTGGCTCTGTAGGAAAAAGAAAAACCTTAAGATGTTAAAGAAGTTCTCAATATAAGTAAAATTGTCAAGTGTAAATCAACAAAACATATTACAGAAATTAATGTATTTATAACTGAATACGCTGAGCCAAACTTGTGCCTGTGGCCTGTCATACCATAAATAATAGAATATAGATTTATATATTAAAACAAGCATGAACAAAGTAATAGGCAGATTTAAGTTCAACAACCTCTGTGCTGCTAAGTGCAAATATTTGTGTGCATAAACATGACTATTTGCATTGGTGAGGGTGTTTCTATGTATTTACAAACAAAAATAAAAGTATTGTTACGACAATTACGCTAGAACCTTCACACAGAAACAAATGAAACAGAATGATTTACAAAGCGTTGTAGTGCAGCATATGTGTTTATCCCTTTTGATTGAGTAACCTTAAACGCAAGATGCCAAGGAAGGCGTTCTACCTAAACAAAAATTTGCTTAAGAAGCTGTTAGCCATAAATGAGAGACGCCAATGAAGTAGTATGTAAAATTCGCTAAATAGCAGATTGCTTAAAGTCAACGCCTACAAAGCAAAATGCCTAAGTGGTTAAATGCCTACAAATCAAATTGTCTAAGTGGATAAATGTTCACAAAGCAAAATGCCTAAGTGGTAAATTTGTAGAAAATTTCAAATATTTGTGTGTGTACCTAAGTTAGCATTTTGTGCATAGCTACCTACTTATTTAACATTTTGTAGACATTGATACATTGGACCACATACACTACACTTGAGCCTATTTTGAAAATCGAAGATAGAAGTTACCAGTGATTTATTCCTTTCTCTTGATTTAGTCAAGAATAACGGTTGAAAGGGACAGAGCATCTGACGTTTCGGATTTGACGTTCGATTTAGTTACAGATATCTAGCATTATACGTAAACATATAACATTTAAACATAAGGCATAAATATCAAATATATTATTTCTTATGTACTACAGTCAACAACTTGCATTATTTTATGGAATCGTGTCGTAAAAAGACTACTTGTAAAGTAATTTTTTTTCCGAGACTTCACACTGTTATTAAAACGCTGTAACTATGGACATAATAAACGTATAGCTTCTCAGTCAACTTGTATTTCGGGCAAACTGCTTCTAAGTCATCTTGTATTTCAGACAAACTGCTTTTGAGTCATCTTGTATTTGAGGCAAACTGCTTTATAGGTAATTTAAATTTAGGCAATCTGCTTATAAGTCAATTTTACATTTCAGGCATACTGCTTCATCGGCTTGTCTCAATTAGGGCAAACAGCTTTTTAGGTAAATTTCATGTTTAGGTATAACGTCTTCCTTGGCATCTTGCGTTTAAGGTAACTCGATCATAAGGGGTGTTTATTGCTTTATTTTGGTACTGGTAGTAT
Organism: Parascotia fuliginaria; assembly: GCA_963082885.1. Taxonomy (NCBI): domain Eukaryota; kingdom Metazoa; phylum Arthropoda; class Insecta; order Lepidoptera; family Erebidae; genus Parascotia; species Parascotia fuliginaria. The sequence continues at coordinate 11,534,608 of OY720188.1, forward strand.
ATTATGTGAGTTGTGAATAAACTCATCATCGTGTAACTAGTATTTTACATTGAACCCCATCCTGACATGTAACAGTGTGTAAGTAAGTATGTTTATCTGCATTCCAGAACCCAAGTCGCAAGCTATAACCTTTGGGTCTAGATGGCACTGTGTAGTTGTGTGATAAACAAAAAGAACTATATACCTTCATTAATACCTGAATAAAGTTTCCATATTCCAGAATAGAACTGCATTATCAATGGTCCAAAAAATAGTACAGCAGTCAAGAATAGTGGTCCAAAAACAGCTGGTACAATACCAGACCAACGCAACCCCATTAGTGTGAACAAGTCAGCCTTATTTAAAGTTTCTTTGGTAAAGAAAAGTTGAACAAAAAATGGTGCTAATAACATCATAACTGATACACTAAAAAATCTTCTTTTTATTGTAGATGGATGATCTCTGAAAAATTTAAGTAAACAATATTGAATTATATTTGAAAATTTTTTTACTGTGCATAATAAAAAAATAAAATTAAATCATAGCTTACCTACTTAATTTAGATCTCCATACATACAAGCTTGAAACATAGGCAAATGTTAGAAAAACACAAGCAAGTACAGAAAACGTACACTTGTATCCATCCATAAATTCGGCCACATACATTTTTATAAATTAGTTCTCTTAACTTAAAAGCAAAATTACAATGATAATGATAACCACAAATTAATTCAAAATAATTATAATTGCATTTTCAATTTCTACAAACAGTCTTCTTAATGTGGCAACTTAGCTGAAAGCCGACGAATGTGTCACGTATTTTTGTGAGCGTCAATTTTATTGTAGATGAATCTTTCCGATATTGATTTTTTTATTTTACAATGATAAAAATAGAAAAATCTGTTTGAGATCAATCAAATTCTTACTCACAAAATACTCTAATTAATATGACATTGACACAAATGACACATATACAAGACAGACCCACAGAACAAGTACTGACAGACCACTCGCAAAAGAAACGAACAAAAGTTTCAAGAGAGTTGCTAATAGAAAATATAGGCTGTTTATAAAAATAATTTATTATTGCTGTATTTTAATAATTTAAGAGAAAATAATTATAACACACTAAAGTTATCAAAATGATAATAAAATGTAATCCTCAGATTCATTAAAATCTTAAAATCTAATTTGAACTTCCACGTAATTCCAAAAAGTGTTCTGAAAAACAGTTTTAAAATAAAGCTCCAATTTATTAATATAAAAAAACCACGAAAATACGACACTACATTGCGACGTTGCCATTTTTTTTTTGTGTTAACGTTACTTTCATTTTATAATTATATACGTTTTTACGTACGTAGGTAATTTACATAGATGGCGCTGATTAACACATTCAATCATCTTCATACCAACTCTATTTATCAGCGTTGCCAGATTGTTTTAGGCCAGATTTTTGGAACTTTTTGATTGAAAAAAGTGGGATTATTTCGTCGAAAGTCAAAAGCAAACATAGTAAAACAACTTAGGTATTTAATCAGAAGTTTTTAAATATTTATATTTTTATTTAAGTTTACGTGACAATAGATAGCAAAAATAGCTAATAAAAGTTTATTTTAATAAAAACGTGAAGTTTAAATTAGATTGATCCTATCGTTAAATAGCTTTCTTATTCGTCTTTTGAATTAATAAAAACAGAAATTAAATCAAAGTTTTATTTATTAGAAAAATGTGGCGTTTCAAACAATAGTCCGAGAAGTGAGTGTTACAAATTGCAACTTACATTAGGAGAGTAATTATTTATAAGAATCACTTATTCATGATATTTCTGTGAACATTGAACTTATTCAATAGTTTCCATTTTCCCTTTAATAATAAGAAGAACTCTTCCCAGGATAGCTGTAGATTAAACTGGATGAGTAATTCTGCTTTAAATAAATTTACTTTATAACATTTATTGCCCTGAAAAGCGGGACTGAGTCTCGTCCCGCGTGTCACATTTAATTTTGATTTAACAATCGGGACATCTGGCAACGCTGCTATAAATACGAGCCCTGACTATCAACTGTTGGGCAGTGATCTGCCAGGCACGATCATCTAGCCTGGTCAGAAGATCCTCCCTTTGATTGGAGGTATATTTATGCTGTGATACCTCTACATTGGTGACCACGACGGCCAATCGTGATCAGCAACTTTCACGAAGCAGATCAGCAGCAACATCGTAATCGTCAGCTCCTACTTCACCTCACCCTTCTAGCAGCACAGATGAGTACCAGTAACCAAGTCGCAGCCAGAAAGCATCTTCGGCCATCATTAGGTATACTCCACACGCCTGGACGCGCATGCCTAGTCTACCCTAACGCCTCTTTCCTATTCGTGGCACGAATACTGCACTCCAGCGGATCACGTAGGCAGAGTAGCTCTTCTCTCACCGTCTACGCAGTCAGCCACTACGCAGCACAACCCGACTCACTGGGGAAGTTCTCACTATTTATCGTCCGACTCACTGGATCTACGCGGCATGGACACTGGCACTGGCAATGCTCTACAGAAGCACCGACAGTTCACTCATCCACAGGACACGTCATGTCTCGAGAAGGAGTACTGTGGCGTCATCTCTCTGGCCCAATGGTGACCCACACAGAAAATCAACACAAGCGAAGATGACAACTACGAGTTGACAGCATAGAACCAAGAATATTATACATTATAGAACACATAGATTGGGCTGATGAACACATTCAATCAACTTCTATGCGAGCGGTATGCTTAAAGCATTTCCCCTTTACAAGAAATAAGAAAAGAAACAAAGGTGCTTCTTTGTATGCAGTTGACGGCTGCTTATATGCTAACAGTAATAACATCTTTTGTTGCTCTATCAGCATCAATATTTTACCTTAACTAAAGGTGGAAGACAGGTTATTTATGACATTTACATCTACAGAAATGGAAATGCAAACCAGTTCATTGAATGACAACTCTAAAATAAATTGGTTCTACACCTTCCAGGCTATTTTGGATCAATGTAACAATGTAAATCAGCCTTTAAAATATAAAATTCTATCATCTAAAATCTCAGCAACAACTATCACTAATTTTAGTAAGATTTCGATCTTAAATCATGATTTATCAAAATATTAAGTACCAGCCGCCCGCCTTCGCTTCGCTTCGTTAACAAATGTTGTATTAGGCTCACAACAAACACCTACATACAATAAGTATGATTTTAATACAAATACTGTCTGCGAAATATTGATGCAAATTGCTTGAATAAAGGTGAAAGAATTTTTCAAATCTGTAACGTAGATTTTTAGTTAAATCGTTACAAACAAACAAAAATACAAAAAATCAAATTAATCTTTTCTCTTTTTATTTTATGATAGTAGTTTAGTTAAGTTAAAATAATAAAACAGGTACGCTCGACTTGTAATGAAACGGCCATACAAATTTAAATTATGAATGCATTCTATTAAAAAAGAACTTCGTGTTATTTTATAGATGGCGCTGCGATCGCAGTCGCCATGTTAATCCGAAATCCGCCATATTTTTGCTGAGAGTCGCCCGTCGTTCTAAAAGGGTAGTGTGGATTTTCTTCATTATTTATTCAGATAATGGTTAATATCAGTTTAATATCATAATTTTAGTGTCAGTGATTAGTGTGATATTTGTAATAACAATAAAGCTCTCATCTAGCAATAACTAATGTGGTCTAATCTCGGTTTCCCGTTTTGCCTGTCCAATCTAATCTAAACAGAAAATGGCCGACGGTGTTGGTGCGGGTGTCTCCTTTGTTTAAGGCTGAATTCTAGTGAAAATAAGTGTTAAAAGAAATAATGCCTAGTGCCTCGTTTTCCTCTTCGCGTTCTTACGTACGTAGATCGCGGAGAAAAGGCGGACATCGAATACCACTTCCTTCTAGGACACAATCGAGTAAGTAATCCGGGTCGGCTGAAGTCGCCCCAATCTATAAAAATGCTTCGTTAATATTATTCCTTTTTCATGCGTTATTGAAAGTCATACAAACACGTTTCCAAGCTAATGAACAATTTATTTACGTGTAATTTATGCAGTTGAATTAGAGTTGACATTCCCATTTTGTATGAAAATGTTGGAGCTTGCTATTAAATTTTGAATTGGTTGATCATTGTTCCTCGAACGTTGATTGACATGTAAATTCATATTTCGATACATTTAACGATTCATGATGGTATCGGATAGCGCATTTCAGTGACATTTTGCGCATTATGGGTATTGATTTGCCAGATGAAAACTTATTTTACAGAATGACGAAACAGCTGTTCTAAGCCCGAATAGCCGATGTGTGTCTATTCACTATTTGTATGCAGTTACGAAACATTTTTTATTTCTACTCATACACTTTGGGAGTAATCTTGCATACACATTTATTTTGTATCAATTAAATATTTTCAATACACTACATAAGTCAGGGCATTTAGCAAAAAATGGCTTTGACATTATATGGTTCTTTTTTTTTCAAAATGTAGGTAGGTATGTGTTTAAACTGACATTTTGATTTGACTTGGAGTATGATGAATTACAATGTATTTTTGGTTTTTATGTGACACTTACTTCCTACCATTTGGTCTGTCTATATTTACTTATCTTTGATTTTAATATGTAAACATTTTTAAGGATTTTGTGAGAGGTTTTAAGCTAAGCTTACCTTGGTAATTTTCTGTTAATGAAAATATAGAAGTACAGTGAAATGTGAATTTAAATAGATTATATTTTTTTACTTATCATTTTCTGGAACAGTAAATGGATATGACCGTGATGACAATAAAACATCTTTTGTGTCTACAGTAGTAGTTAGTGCCCATGAAAGGGTTAAACTGGATGTAAAGTGTTGTAGACCTATGTAAGAATGCTTACATATCTCACAGGTGATTAAACTCAATAGTATCTAATTAATTTTTAAATGATCTCAAAAGTACAAGGTTAATGCTTTACACTTTGCTACATCAATATGTATGAACTATAGTAGTAAGTGGTTTAGAAATGCAATAATATTGCATTTTGAGTTATAAAGGAGACAATGAAGATTAATAAAAACAAGTTATTTAATTAACCAGAATAAACAATGCAATATCTATACACCAATAAATTATACAATGTCAATGTAGTTTAAAAAAAGATGTTCTAAATTTTATCTATTTATGATTTATAATATGCAAATATTAGTGACTACCAAATTCTGTGTACCTATTCCATGTTTATTGCCACTTCAATAGAAAAAAACATTTACATATACTCATAATAATGAGTCATGTGAACTAAATAGTGCTTTTTCTTTAACTATAATTAAAATACGTCCTTATAATATATAGGATTACAATTCGGAGATAATTTTACATAGCTATATTTACACATTTATGGGTCAAAGTTTTGGCAAGTTATCAAGACTACTTAAACTACTTTCTAACACATGGGCAACAAATTACTAGTAATGTAGAAAGACTTAATTTTAAACAAGTAATTTTATATAAAACTTGTAAAACATGTAATTGTCTTTTTCTATGAGTATTGCTCTTGTTGGTGTAAGAGCACTGTCATACTATAGGTAGGTATATTGCATTTTAAGTATATTTTAGCTACCCTGCTTCTAGCTATTGAATTCTGATTATTTGTAATACAGATATGAGATACAAGTTTCAAACTTTGTAAGATGACAATGTACTAAGTTGTGTAAGAAGTAAATGAATTTTATTTATTTTGTATTACAGTACTGTATGTTCTATGTTAATACTCTATGACAAGATTCCTTCAGACTACCTGCTTACAGTGAACAAAACAGAAGTTTAAAAGTAGATGTATATAAAATCAGGTTCACCCAATATTGTCATTTTAATAAACTACAACTCAGTATACCTAAATGTAAAACAATAACTTTTACTAAGAACAAAAACGTCATAATACAAAATTATGAGTTGGATGGCATTGCATTAGAGAAGGTCAACTTCATCAGAGACTTGGGGGTAACGCTTGATTCTAAATTACATTTTGATCGTCACATTGAAAACATAATTAATAAGGCATATCAAATGTTTGGATTTGTTGCAATCCTCACATGATTTCAAAAGGCCACTTACGTTCCTAACTCTGAATCAAACCCTTATCTGATCTCAATTAAAGTATGCAGTCCAAATCTGGAGCCCTATTTATTATATAAACACAAAAAGGCTCGAAATGGTACAAAAAAATACCTAAGATCATTGCAATTTCGATGTCATCACACGAGACTACCTTACGTTCAGCTGCTGTCCAGATAAAAACTTTTAAGCTTGGAGTCCAGACGGAAACTATTATCTTGTACTATGCTGCATAAGTTCGACTGATCTGCCATCACCAATCAGATATGTTACACTGTACCTAGAACCGCGATGTGGCGCGGGGTGCGCGCCCTCCAGTTGTTCTACACTGCAAAGTGTCGAACTAATGTTCGTGTGCGGGCACCTATTCGTCGCCTCGTCGACACATACAACACACACCTAACGGACTTAGACATTTTCGCATTTCCATATTCAAAATTCCATAGAATGGCTATCGACTTATTAAAAGTAAAACACTAAACTAGAGATTCTTGTTCCCTAAGGCGTGATTTTGGCTTTTAACTAATTTACAAATATTATTATTCCGCGGACATAGGTGTGGGTTACACATTTATCCTTTGTATTAATTTAATGAAAATGTAGATATTTTACTTTGTTAATGTGCAACTGTTTTATGTCCCAATAAACTAAAATTAAATAAAAAATAAAATAAAATCCTTTGTTATTGAGACAAATCATCACAACTTATCAAGATATTTAAAAGGCAAATGTATGGAATTTATTCTTAAATTGTATTATCATTATCAGTAATTAGGTAATCATGTGACAAATATTTACAAATAAAACAGTTTATATAGGTGTCATAAAACCTTTAAATACATATAATACAAGCATTGTGTTAGTAAACACTGCATGATTATTTTACACTCAACCATGATAGTACATGAACATGTAATTATTCCCACATATACTACCATGCTAACAATATTGCAACAATACAATAAACAATACTTGCTTATGTACTACACATAAAATGCTTAATGTTGTTGATGTCTTATGTATGTATCTCTCACTTTCTATTTTGAAATGACTAGAAATATTGTGTAACTTTTTATATTTTACCCCTGCTCTATTTTCACAGTGCAACCTTCTACTGAGAGGGTATTGCAGATCAGTAAGTTCAGTTCACCATCCAAAACTTTTACAAGTTAGTTAAAACATATGACTGTTGATTTTCCAGGTGAGCCATGTGAATCAGTCCCGATACCTAACAACAACGTGACAGGAAGTGCAATGGCGGCGACTGCGGCGTGCGCGGGCGCCAGCGGCAGCGGCGGCGGCGGCGGCTCGCCTCCTGTGCCCGCGGCCGCGCCCGCCACCACGGCCGGCCACCACAGTCCCTACGACCTGCGTCGCAAGTCGCCGCCCGCCTACCATGAGCCCGGCCCGTCCGGCGCCTGCTCTCTACCTGCCAGAAAGAGGCCCAGAACGTAAATAACAACTATTCTATCTATATAATCATTTTGACTTAGTGATGAAACCTTTTTGTCAGTTGTAAATTATACATCATTTGAAAATGGTATCTTTCTGTTTCTTAAAATTATTGAGTTCACTTAGCAAATGATCTGTTGCCTAATAATGAAATCAGGGAGATGGCACATTTAAACATTATTGTATCTTTGTCAAATTTAAACCATGAGTTGAATTGACTACATAAGTTAACATTGACAGGACACATAACATTATAAAAACATAACCTACACAAAACAAACCTTTAAACATTAGTATGCATAATTTAAATTCAAGAGATTAGAGCAGGTTTATGTTGAATGTCAAACCTATAACATGAGTAATATTTTGTCCATACAGATCCTTATCTCAAGGTGTGGATGTGTGTAATGTATCACAGTATCTGCAATATGAGCTGCCTGATGAAGTATTATTGTGTATATTATCACACCTCACAGAACGAGATCTCTGTCGCGTCGCACAAGTCTGCAAGAGGTTTAATACCATTGCTAATGACACAGAACTATGGTAAGATCATTATTTTTAATACCTTTATATATACAAAACCATTGTCATTTCAAAGTTACGATAGTAAGTATTATTTGTAGGTACTTCGTGTATTTGTAATGTGTATGTTTGTATTTTGAGCCATGTTATTCTTTTCATTTCAGGAAAAGCTTATATCAAGCTGTTTTTGAGTATGATATGCCACTGATGCACCCGGCGCCATGTCAATTCGAGTTCGTAGCTCCGGACGAATGCGACGCAGACAATCCGTGGAAAGAAAGTTTTAGGCAACTATATTATGGAATACACGTGCGACCCAACCACCGTCCGAAAAAGGATTCTCGTATTAAACATTTTAACACAATTAGGGTGAGTTTATAAATAATACCTATAGAACAACAATGTTGTCGAGTCCTTTTTTATTTCTTTTTGTTTTATTCTATTTTTAGTTTTCAATTGCTTATGGTGGGGAATGAGCAAATATTCTCTTTTAATGTTAATTGGAAATTATTGTTGACTTTTTGATTTTACCTAACTCGATTTTAGAAAGTATCAGAGGCATAGTTATGTCCCTTAAGCCTTCACATGCTGTTACCATCAATTTTTGTGCTGCTATTGCAGTGTTTTATGTATTAGTACTAGAAACAACTATCCACCAGCAGATGCTACTGTTGCTGTAATTGTAAAACACTATGTTAGAGTAATTGAAATGATTTGATTAGGAGATGTTTTTTTTGTGTGTTGTGTAGGTTGTTATCCTCTAGTGTTATACACAACCTAACGTGGCGTTGAGCCTTCAGCTTGTCGACGTTAAGTAGGTATGTTAGAACAAAGTGATGAGGTATACCGTTGTGTGGGCAGGCGGCTCTCGAATACGTAGAGGAGCGCGGCGGCGTGGGCGGCGCGGGCGGCGCCAGTACGCCGGTGTGCGCGAGCAGCGGCGCGGCGGCGGGCGCGGGGGCGGGGGGCGGCGCGTGCGCGTGCGGCGCGGGCGCGTGCTCGTGCCGCCCGCGCGCGCCGCACGCGCCCGCGCACTCGCCCTCGCACGCGCCCGCGCTCGTGTTCGTGCACGCCGGCCTCTACCAGGAGGAGTGCCTCGCCATCGACACCGACGTGCAGCTCATTGGTGAGACTAGACATGTTTACCTCTCCGTGCTAACACTAACCAGGGACCTACTTACTACACTGTGTGCCTCTATACTTTATGCCAATGGAGTCTACTGCTTTTACACCATAAAACGGCGGTAAGACCGACCTTATTACAGCTAATATTAGATATTTAACGGTTATGTGCTATTAAATAGTAATTGTACTGTAAACTTATTCTATGTGGTCAGACAATATTAGTAAAATCTAATAAATATAATACTTAGGTGTTTGCTTGTATAACTCTAAAGATTTTGAACTTCTCAATTTTTATACTGTACAGAGTTTATATATTTTATTTCCGTTTCAAAACTCCTTCGTTCTGATTTTGTATTTTGATTAAATAACATGAACAATAAATAAATAGATGCAGATTGTAGATAATAGGGTGTAAAATCACGCTACTGGCGACGGGAGCAGAGCAGTACGCAGACACAAATGAAACCGCGCCGCGGGAAGCGCTAGTACGAAATAAAAAGTGTAATTTCACATGTTTTCTTCGACGCACACACAAATTTTTATTACTAACAAACTGATTTCAGTTACCTGATTTTGTCTACATTCGGATAAATTCTTCATAAGACTGCACTATTAATTGGTATTTTAAGTTTCCTTCCCTGCTAACGTACAAACTTTCTTTTTTTATGCTTATCAAATATTTTATTAAATCTACTATTACAACTAGCCTACATTATCTTAGACCTTTCCTCCATAAACGCCATAGTCTTTGCTCCTGTCTCAGATTGTGTGATTTTGACCCACTGTGTAGAAATAGCAGTCGTGGCCAACTCAATTTCACTTTAGCTTCGTGGTCTTATGAGCAACGTTAGCGACCTGTGTTCGGAACGCAGTGTCGTATTTCGGATCCGGTACGTCAATTTGACACTTAATACTGCGGCACTCTGTGGTATAAAATTCCAACTAACTTTTCTACTGATTTTTCAATATTATGTATGTTGTGCAAGTCTCCGTTAGGTACAATATGCACGGAATCGCATTTGTCCCATCTGTGCAGCACAGTGGCGAGAACAGAGATTTTTACAGGGTAGGCATTGTAGATTTTTAACAGGGTAGGCATTATTTAATTATGTTGCTAAAATTGTGATTTTAAACAATTATTAAGGTAGGCAGTGCCTTTCTGCCTATATGAAGTGCACGCCGCTGGTGCAGCATGTGCAGCATGCTGTAGCACGCTAGCAATTGTATGCTGCGGAACGCGGTCGCACACGGTCGCATCACTTACATCAAATTGTCGTTCTATGAAATAAGTTTTAATACCAATATCAGGCTAACCAAAGTACATAATTTGTATATAGCAATAACAATATCAGAATTAAAAGCTGTGTATTCCTTTAGGTTGTGCTACAGGCAACGTTGCGGAGTCCGTAGTACTGGAGCGCGAGGCGGAGTCGACGCTGACGTTCGCGGAGGGCGCGAGCCGCGCGTACGCGGGCCACATGACGCTCAAGTTCTCGCCCGACGCGACCTCCACCATGCAGCACCACAAGCACTACTGCCTCGAGGTGTCCGACAACTGTTCGCCCACCGTCGACCACTGCGTCATACGCAGCGCTAGTGTCGGTAAGTCGAACATATTGTACTAACGCACTTGCATTTACTTCCATTTTCTTGCCGTATGCTTGTTTGTATGACAAACATGAATACTAGATAAAGCTTCGACCTCGCGTTTCATGCGACGGCCTATACATTTGCGTGGTGATGCCTGCGAGCGTTATGTTAGCTGATGCCGTGTCCTTATTCACGTTGTTCTTTGTCTCGGTCTATTTTGACACACTCGCGGGCGGTAACCTAGCTGGCGGTGCGCTCACGAGCTACAACCTCGCTCCGGGTGAGCACGCAAGGCTTTGACGACTAGCAGTTAGATTTATTCGAGGCGGTGTTGTGTCATTGCGGCGCTGATGGCGCGATGAATCCACGCGTGCCTGCGGTCTGTCCGCTAGCAGACACAAGTATATCTTTTGTAAGCCGGCGGCAAAATCGACGACAAAGATGGCGTCATAAGTGGATGTACCATGGGGCGGTGCTGTTATATTGAACGATCTCTTAAATAATTTAGATTGCAGTTATTACACTAAAAGTGATTGTCTAGCTAGCTTATTGAGATCTCCGTGTTCTATATTCGATGAAGAAAATACTATTTTATTAACGTTTGGGTATATTACTTATTTGTTAACGGAAAATTTCTCACAGACAATTGTGTTATTACGGCGTATTAAGTATACCATATCATACAATAGATTATTTACTTATCAATGACATAAACTGCGTTACCGATTATAGGCATAGAAACAGTAAATAATACGATTGCCATGGCACAGTGGTAGAACGTGCGAGTAAAACGTTATGGGTTCGTTATCTACACACAAAACTGCGTACTTCATAAAAAAATCCTTTTTTTATGAACGTTTTGTATCTGTCATAGTATGTTCAGAATCAGAACCATTTATTGTTTGTAAAACATAGGTAAACAAAAAATATAGATTTTTTAAATAGGTTTACAGTGCACTATGTTTTGTCTATGGTACGACATACAAATATGGGTTATAAGGTTACAATCATGGTATGTAGTGGCTTGTAAATGCTAATGTTTGGTGGGATGTGTTAACAGTGGGTGCGGCTGTATGCGTGAGCGGCGCGGGCGCCAACCCTGTGATCAAGCACTGCGACATTAGCGACTGCGAGAACGTGGGGCTGTACGTGACAGATTATGCTCAGGGCGCCTACCAGGACAACGAGATCTCACGCAACGCGCTCGCCGGCATATGGGTCAAGAACTTCGCCAACCCCATCATGCGTCGCAACCACATCCACCATGGCAGGGATGTCGGCATATTCACCTTTGAAAATGGCCTTGTAAGTTCAGTCTACTTTAACTATTTTGCACATATAACTAACTAGAACATTTTTGATAGTGCAATTTCGAAACTACATTAACTGCTAGATATTTTGCAAACCAATAAAATATATAAGTACTTAATGGACACGGAATGTATATTTTAATATACATTTTGGCACAATAATTTAAATGCCTTAATTTTGTAAGAGTGCGTGCTAGTTCTAGATGCTTAACCAACAATAGATTACAAATAAACATATCAACTAAACATTTGTTAACAGGGCTATTTCGAAGCAAACGACATCCACAACAACAGAATTGCTGGCTTCGAAGTAAAAGCCGGCGCCAATCCCACCGTAGTACATTGCGAGATTCACCACGGTCAGACAGGCGGCATTTACGTGCACGAGTCTGGCCTAGGACAGTTCATAGATAACAAGATACACTCAAATAACTTTGCTGGAGTATGGATAACTTCTAATAGTAACCCCACGATTAGGCGTAATGAAATATACAATGGTCATCAAGGAGGCGTGTACATATTCGGCGAGGGCCGAGGACTGATTGAACACAATAATATTTATGGAAATGCTTTAGCCGGTATACAGGTAAGATTTATTCATAATATGTTACACAGTATAGTACCTGAATTATGATTTTCTTAACTGTTATGTAAAGTAAATGCCAACCAATACTACCGTCAGTTACGCATGTGGTCTAGTGTTTAGGGTGATCATTTTATCACTGCTGTTGTGTCTTAATATTTAACCTGTCTGCTAAGTTTAAATATCTGCAGATATCAGTAATTTTCTACAGATGATGACTGCATGTGTAGTTCAGGGGTTAAGCTCATCGTCTTTCCACTGCTATTATTACATTGTGTCGATTCGATTCTCGTCTGAGACAACAAATTTGTGTGACTTTAGTTGAAAATCTAGATGAACTTGTGTATGTAAACACGAAAGCAATAAAAGATATTTATTTTTTTGCCCATTTTGCGGCTGTCTATAAATACAACAATTCACTATCCTTTTAATGCGAAAGTTTGTATGTGTGTTTGTTACCACTCAGCGCCTAAACGGCTCAAACCGATTTCGGAAAAATTGGTATATAGATAGAGTCGGTGTCGGTCACGGACATAGGCTATACATAGGCTTTATCCCAAAAATCGAACTAGTTCCCGAGAAAGACGAAAAAACATTTTAGGCGCAGACGAAACCGTGGGGCGCAGCTAGTGCTTAAATGAATCATTTGCCTATGCAGCAGTTAGCTCTGTGTCCTAATAGAATTGCTTTTAATTATAGCAAAAACAAAATGTTATACTTAAGCTGTCCTGTATCCAGAAGCGTCATTTATAATAGTAACTCTGGCTACGCTCTGGTAGAGCGTGTCGTTCCCAGGCATTGTATTAACTTTTATAATAGTTGTAGCAAAGCCATTATTTAAATAAAAAATTAGGTAATACATATAAAATAAACTTGTAGCGTGATGTTACATAGCCTATAATCTTGCTCGAGAATTGCTTCATCATACGCAAAAAGAATTTTCAAATCCGCCTGGTAGTTCCAGAGATTAGCGCGTTCAAACAAACAAACTCTTCCGCTTTATATAATAGTATAGATAAAAATTGACTATTTAAACTTATAATATAATATATAATAATATAATATGTAATATAATTTATCTATAATATGTATGTATTTACAAAAAAAAAAATGTATATAAGTAGTATATCAGTGGTTTAGTACCCATAACACAAGCAAATATAATTGCTTAATTTGGGACTAGATGGCGCTGTGTGAATGTGGTAGAATATTATTATAATTATTATTATAATATAATATAATCCGTGGACACTATCACACATCGTCATCTAGTCCAAAGCTAAGCAGAGCTTGTGTTATGGATACTAGATAACTGAATATAATACATATACATACTTTTTTTATTTGTAAATACTTACTTAAAATACATAGAAAACACCCAAACTGAAGACAAATACAAATGTTCATCACACAAATATTTGCTTTCCGCGGGAATCGAACCCACGACACCCGGCGTCGCAGTCAGTTACACTAACCACTAGACCAACGGTGCAGTCAACTTAGAAGGCTTTTAGGCTTAATTTTTGTTTCAAAATTAAAATATTTTAATCTATATCTATATATATAAAAATAAATCCCTATTTCCCTTGGTCATGGCATCATGACGTGATAGCGTGAACGGCTAGATCAATTTCGTTAATTATTTTTTTGTTGTGTTTGTTAATGTCAGGAGAAGTTTCTTATGAAAGAAAAACTGAAAAAATTGCGCGGTGGTTTAGAAAGTTTAAGAATACTTATCACCATATTAAATTTAAACCGCTAGACCGATTTAGATGAAAATTGGTATGTAGATTGATTTGATTTTGGGACATAGGCTACTTTTTATCCCGAAAATCGCTCTGTTTCCGGAATTAAATTAATTAAACACATAACAATTTTCGCGCGGGCGAAGCCGCAGGTCGCAGCTAGTTAGTTTATAAAAATTTTCAAGCCTTCTGTACTTAGTAATGTATTAGTATGTAGTCGTAGTCCTTATTTATGGGTCGATGACCTGAGAGCTGTAGCAGGCAACTGAGGATACCATAGACATCCACTACTGAACTTAGGCCTCTGCCAAATACCCTACTTGGCCCGGTCTTGAGTCTACTTCATTCATCCACCTTTATCAGATGGTTGATCGAAAGATAATGTTTTTATTAATGCAATATAGATTATATAGATGGTTGTTTGCAATCATACCTAATAAATTTCAATAATGTAGCCTTTTTTATCTGTTTTAATATTTCTATATTAGTCATTGATATTTACCTATTGAATGATAGAATTTATTATACCAATATAATAGACAATACCAATACCAATAGATTGCAAGGCACCATGGGAATTTTCTTAGTTATTTTTTATCGAACCTTTACATACATTGAAACTATCTATTGTAAAATTAAGTCTTGCATGTTTTTACACCAGCTGTCATTCGCAGCTTTGTTGAAATTGTAGAGTTTCATTAAGCCATTCAGTAGTATTTGGGTGAAAGAATAACAAACAACTATACAAACTTTCGCGTTTAGAATGAAATAGTGAAAGTTAATAGTTAACTAAAGTGCTTTGCACGCACGTGTTTAGGCACTATAGTAAAGTGACATCGCGTCCTAGCTCATTATATTGCCACTGCAAGGCTAGGGGCTAGGCAAAGTATAACGTGACCGAATAACTAGTCCTGCGATGTTGGTGAAAAGCGTGAAAAAACTTTGAAAAACGAACGGTTGAATTTTAATTCGGTTGAGTTAGTATAGGTTTAGAAGAAATCATATTCAAGCATTCATATCACCAACAAATGACCTTATAAGTCATGTCATGACCAATAAAGTCCTATAAGTTTTACATTAAAATCAACAATAATTATTTCCAGATTCGTACAAACAGTGATCCTATAGTGCGGCACAACAAAATCCACCACGGGCAGCACGGCGGTATCTACGTACACGAGAAAGGGCAGGGACTCATAGAAGAGAACGAGGTGTATGCCAACACGCTTGCTGGTGTCTGGATCACTACTGGCTCCACGCCTGTGCTGCGCAGGAACCGTATACATTCGGGGAAACAGGTACATATATTTTATATAGTTTTTTTGTTCACTTTGTATAACAATGTTACAGCATTTTAGGGCAAATAACTTGAGTATAAATTTGGGGATACAAATAATAATTTTAAATAAAGGGTTACTTGTAATTATCTAATATTAAAATTCTCGTGTCACGGTGTACGCTATTGAACTCCTCCGAAACGGCTCGACCGATTTTCGTGAAATATTGTATGCATATCGGCTAGGGTTGAGAATCGGACATCTATTTTTCATCCCCCTAAATGTTAAGGGTGGTCTGAAAAAGGATGAAAGCGATTGTATGAAACTTTTTCATAGTTTTGAAATTTTGTTTTGGAATACTTCTATTAAAATAAAAAAACCTCATATTTTTTTTTTAATTGGGTTGGATTTAGAGGGATGAAATTAGGGATAAAATAATATATGGAAAGATCTTTGCTTTTGAAATTAGCGACTTGAAATTTGAAGAGAGGGGGAAGGGAGGGGGGCGAGAGAGAAGTGAGGGGAAAGGTATGGGAAATGAGAGGGAAGGAAAGGGGAAGGGAGGGGAGAGGAAGGGGGTAGCGAGAGGGAAGTGAGGGAAAAGCCAGGGAAAGGGAGAGTTAAATGACGGAAAAAGGAGAGGGGAGGGAGGGAGGGGAGAAGCGGAATGGGGGGAGTGGGGAATAGGAGAAAGTAGTGAAAAGTTTACGGGGGATATCTGTAGGTAGGTGAAAGAGGGTTTAGAATGGGAGATTAGAAATATCTATTTATATAAAAATAAATCCCTATTTCCTTGGTCACGGCATCACGCGTGAACGACTGGACATATTCCGCTAATTATTTTTTTGTTGTGTTTGTTATTGTCAGGAGAAGGTTCTGCGAAAAATTAGATAATAATTAAGACAGGACAACGTCTGTCGGGTCCGCTAGTTTTTTTATAAATATAAACTTTACACGTTTATTATGACGACTTTACTGATCAGAGGCCCTAGACAAGTGTCAAAGATTTCTATTCTATTCATAGAATAGATAAGAAAATGTATGAGATTGACATAAGCGTTGGCGTTATGTCAATCCAATACATTTTTTGTGTGACACTATTATATTGGGGTGAATTATTTGATGACAATTTCATACAGATTTTGGTTAGCTTATTGATGTTGAGTCATGACACTAGATCTTTATACGCCTGTTTCGCCACTAAACAACTCTTTTAATCATAATTTTTATTCTTCAGGTTGGAGTGTATTTTTACGATAATGGCCATGGAAAATTAGAAGACAACGATATATTCAATCATTTGTACTCCGGCGTACAAATACGGACAGGTAGCAACCCCGTTATCAGGGGAAACAAGATATGGGGTGGGCAGAATGGCGGTGTTCTCGTGTACAACGGAGGCCTAGGGCTTCTAGAACAAAACGAGATATTTGATAATGCCATGGCCGGTGTATGGATTAAGACTGACTCCAACCCAACGCTCAAACGGAATAAAATATTTGATGGGCGTGATGGTGGGATTTGTATTTTTAATGGCGGAAAGGTAAGTTAAGTTACTTCACAATCTTCATTGTTTATTAAAAATAGTCTTAATTGTGCATACACTCTTTGGATAAGAAACTCGCATAATGTACCTATATTAAATAATTGAATCTTACATAAATATGAGTAAAAACACACACAGAGTAAATTAAGTACATTTTAATGTTACAATAATTAGTCTATACTGGGTGCCGAGTGCGAGTTGTTTTTACGTTTACCGCGTTTGGCTCTCTTGCCAATGGGAGGTGCAATGGGAGCACCGAACGTCGTAAACGTGTCGATCGCGTTATCGTAAAACAAACTCGCACTCGGCCCTCTGAATTCTAATATCGCAATGTGTTTGTCCTTAGGGTGTCCTAGAAGAGAATGATATATTTCGCAACGCCCAAGCGGGTGTACTGATCTCTACGCAGAGCCACCCGGTGCTGCGACGCAACAGGATCTTCGACGGACTGGCGGCCGGCGTCGAGATTACTAACAACGCCACCGCCACGCTCGAACACAACCAGATATTCAACAACAGATTTGGCGGTATGTTACTACTATACTATTGTTTGTTATATTATCTCCGTTTACCATCCATATTATTTACACTTGGTAAATAATACTCGTAAATATAAAGATTTCGTTTTCGTTATTATAACATATTTTTATCTTGTCAAATAGATTTACCAAATTGTGTAGATCCGAAAGAATCGAAATGGTACCCACATGAAGAGAGATTTGTTTGTGGACAGGTCTATGTCTAGCTTCCGGTGTCTCGCCGCTCGTGCGGGGCAACAAAATATTCAGCAATCAAGACGCCGTGGAGAAGGCGGTCGGCGGGGGCCAGTGCCTTTATAAAATCTCATCGTACACATCGTTCCCGATGCACGACTTTTATAGGTAAATATAATAATAATAATAATACCAACCTATTTACTGTCCCACTGCAGGGCAAAGGCCTCTTCTCATATAGAGAAGGTATAGGTAAATATACCACATATTATATTGGCGTCGCAGTCGTGAATGTCGATTGTTATAGCGTTGTAAATTTTCAGGTGCCAGACCTGCAATACGACAGACCGCAACGCCATCTGCGTCAATTGCATCAAAACGTGCCATTCCGGACACGACGTAGAATTTATCCGCCATGACAGGTATGTCGACTAGAGTAGTGACGTGTGCGGTGACGGCGCAGTGTAGCAGTGTAACAGTGTGTTGTTGTGTGCAGGTTCTTCTGCGACTGCGGCGCGGGCACGCTGTCGAACCAGTGCCAGCTGCAGGGCGAGCCCACGCAGGACACGGACACGCTGTACGACTCGGCCGCGCCCATGGAGTCGCACACGCTCATGGTCAACTGAGCTAGAGCGTGTCCGCCCACGTGCCCGCACACCCGCCCGCACACCCGCCCGCCACACTCGCACGCGGCGGACGTCAGTATTCGTCGGAAACATTTACTTTTTATTTATTTTTAGTTGTTATTCGCCGCCGACGTTATTTTGTAGAGTGATCGGCCTCTAGTTCAATTATTTTTATTATCTAAAACTTGATATTGTGAATCGTCGTTAGAGTCGCCGCCGAGTGTCGCCTCGCCGTTTGCGCCGTGCGATCGTCCGACGCGACGCGACGTATCTTCATGTTTGTACTTTGTAGTCGACGCGACTGATCATGTTTCGGACGTTGTTGTTACGCTATCTGTATATGTAGGGAGTTTTTTTAATCATCGGTACTTAATAATTATTGTATTTTGTCGAGTAGTATCATGCATTCCCAAATTGTAATCGTAAACCATAATCGAGAGATCACATTGATATTTAGAATAATGTTATTCGTTTTATAAGATGTACTGGTAGTAGCTTATATATTATAGTATCTACTAGTTTCATAATCATCGGGAAGTAAATTAGTTTTTGTTTCTCAAAAAAAAAACTTTAATATTTTAGTTATGTAATAATTGTCGTTCCAGCGACTGTGGCAGTCAGGATAACTTTGTAATATAATGAATCCATATAATTTTAACATTTTGACTATACGATTTCATTTTATTTTGGGGCATTTATTCCTTAGCTCTCCTGACAATAAAGTAAATTGGTCAGACGTTTTAGTTAATAAAGATATTGTACGCGTTGCATACATTTAGTTGTGGCCCGTGGGTGACGTCGGGCCGGCGAGTCCGTCGCTGAGTGTTGGTGGTCGAGGCGCAGCGTAACTATAATCTCTGTTCAGGAGCGAGCCTCGCCTAACTATTTTGGCGCTCCTAACGCGCTTTGTAAATATTTATGTCACACAATAATCGAAATGTAGTAATTAATGTATTTGTATCATTATATTTTTATTATTGATCACAACATGTATGTTTAATTATGGAATTACGTACGTTTATGGTCAGACGGAGGGCCGTCGCCCGTGGAAAGCACGATGCCTGTGAACCAGTAGATAGTTCGGAGATATCATTAGCCGCACGAGCGGCCCGTTAGTGTATATTAAGATGCAAAAAGAACGAATGTGCGTATTTAATTGGAAAAGATCTTAGGTACAATTGATATTTTATTATATTGTTAATTTAAATTTGGTATTGATATCGATCGAGAAGCAATGTTAGGAAGTGGATGAGCCTGAACGGCCAGCGTGCTGATAGTGATAAGTTAGCCAATAAGCTATAATGAAACTCTAAATTACTCAGTAATCACTATTGCAAGTTTCGAATTGTTAAATCGTCTCTCCATAGCACGGTATGTTCTGAATCTGCTTTTTTATAATCCTCAAATCTGTGATCATCGCTAAATATATAAGTGAAATATTTTAGTTGAACCCCACATACAGAATGATATGACTATTATGTTATTATTATCTAAATCAAATTCAAAATTGTTTATTCAATTTTTATCGTCAAATATAATAACAGGTAATTTATCGTGGCGACCATGCTTTATATATTTGAATGTGAAAATTGTTATTTATTGAATTGTAAGTCTTTAATTTATTAAATTGAAATCTGGATATTTTGTTTATACACGAAAATACCACTGTAAAATCCGTGATATACATCATATAATATTATAATTGGAATTTTATTTTACCTACGAAAACAAACTACACCCCTTTTCAATAATTTATCTTATATTTCCCGCTCTTTGGATGTAGTCAAATAAAATAAAAAGTCAGTGTGCGAATAAAGCTGTCCTCCCACTCCGACCAACTGGTTGTGCAGAATGGAACCCAAAAAGGGTTTTATTCCAATCTTATCAACTAGTTGATCATTTATTTTATTTTGAGAAGTATTATTCCAATGGGATCAACTGAACCAACCAATTGAAACGGATCAACTATTTTCTTTCTCAACTATACAACTTTTTAGTTTGTCTGATGGGTATATTTTGTTAATGCAAATTTGTCCCTATCCACACAACTTTGATTTTTTTTTTTTTTAGTGTGGCACTAGTTGGACTTTGTGCCAATTTCAGGTAACTTTGATATTAAACCTTTATTAAATTTAAATTTTATTGTAAACTAATATAATTATATTTATATAATTCGCGAAGATGCCATTAGACAGACCATGATACAATGTTTATCTGATGAGATCTCAATAGGACACGCCCCCTAGAAGAATTGAGATAAAAGAATAGTTAAATGTATCTACCATAGGATTAAAATAAAAATAGACAACTAACACAGTCGTTTTATTCAATCAAGCATACTTCGTTTCTGTCCATAAACCAATAGGTTATTGAGTAGATATGGATTTATTTCCCCTAAGATACGGTAATTTGTTTAGGTTAGATGGGAACAAATTTGAATTGATAAAATATTCCTATCGGACCAACAAGTAAGTTGTACCGATAAGAAAAACAAATATGTGATCCGTTTTAAGTTGTGTGGATGGGGATAAACTTGAAGTTGTCGTTGAGAAAGAATAATAGTTGATCTGTTTCAGTTGGTCAGAGTGGAAAGACCGGAAAAAAATAAATTTCCCCAATATTATTGTCAATAAAGTGCATATCTATACATATAATAAAAATGTAACCGATCGCTGTCTGTACATGGAAGATATATGAGAAAAAATACTATTGGGACCTATATCAACGCAAATAGAACCCAAAACAATGATTTTTAAAATTTTTGTCTGTTTGTCTGTTTGTCTGTTTGTCTGTGCGTTTGTGCACGCTAATCTCAGAAACGGCTTATCCGATTTATATATGGTTTTCACCAATATATTGTGGTAAGCTTCACTTAACATTTAGTGTTTGTTTCATGTCAATCGGTTCATAAATAAAAAAGTTATGCCAATTTAAAGAATCACATCGAACATTCGTTAATTTACTACGAAATCTTATAGAAGCAGATATTTTAACAGGTTGCGGAATAGCTGATAGTGTTTTTATTCCTCGGATTCCTGTCATTCTAAACAGTCTTTCATTTAGTTTTAAACGAGTCTAGTTTCCAGTGAGCCTATGTTTTGCGATGACTAATTAAAGTAATTAATTAATTAAGTAATTAAAGTAAAGGTAAGACACTAAAAGTTGTGGGTGTGGATCTAAGTATTAGCTATTTTTTGGTCAGCTTTATGTGGCTCTATCACGTGTTAGCATTACTAGCAGCCTGTATGCTTTGATCCCTGATGGCTATACGTCTAATCCATACATCCATACATATTATAAAAGGCTTTGTCCTGACTGACTGACTGACTGACAGACAACGTAAAGCCTAAACCGCTGGTCGTAGCAACTTGAAATTTGGAGGGTGTGTTTGTCTTAATGTCTAGAAGTGTACAAAGAAAGGGTTATTAAAAATTCAACCCTTAAGTGTATGAAAAGGGATGAAATCGATTGTATGAAACGTCTTCATTTTTTAAGTTACAGCTTTGAAATTTTGTTTTGGAATACTTTTATTTAAATAAAAAATACGCTCATAATTTTTTTTTTACTGGGGTGGATTTATAGGAGTGAAATAAGGGATGAAATATTGTATGGAAAGATCTTTGCTTTTGAAGTTGGCGACTTGAAATTTGGAGGGAAGGGGAAGGGAGGGGGAGGAAGAGGAAAGGAAGGGAAAAGTGAGGGGAAAGTGCGGGGGTAGTGAGGGAGAAGTCAGGGGAAAGGGAGGGGAAAGTCAGGGGGAAATCGACTGCCTCTGTATTTCGGTGGTACTGTGTATGGACTGTGAGTTCGCGGGTTCGATTCCCGCTCAGTGCAAGTATTTGTAGCATGAACATGTCTGTTTGCATTGGTCTGGGTGTTTATATGTATAATATGTATCTATTTAAGTATGTTTATCCGTATTCTAGAACCCATAATACAAGCATATAATATGCTTACTTTGGGTCTAGATGGCGTTGTGTAAAAATAAAAAAGGATGAGGGAACTTAGGGGGTGTGAGGAGGCAGTGAAGGGCAAGTGAGGGGCAAGTGAAGGGCAAGTGAAGGGGACGTAAGGGAAAGTGAGGGAAGTGAGGGAAAGTGAGGAGTCAGAAGTGGTGGTGAGTGAGTGGAAAGTGAGGGAAAGTGAGGGAGATGGGAGGGAGACGGGAGGGGAAGGAAGGGGAGGGGAAGGGAGGGGAAGGGGAAAGTTATTGTAGTGAAAATTTGCCTTTGTGTATTGTATGTTGTTTTACGGGGGATATCTTTAGGTAGGTGAAAGAGGGTTTGTACGAATGGTGATGATGATGAGATTAGCAATAGTATGCAAAACAGTATTTAAACAATATAAAAATGTCTATTGAAAAACGATATTCATGCGAGCGAAGCCGCGGGCAAAAGCTATACATATATAAAAACGAAAGGTCACTCACTCACTCACTCATCTCATCACGAAATCTCAAAAACTACAAGTGCTAGGAGTTTCAAATTTTGGAAATAGGTGCTCTCTAAGAAGGGATTTTGCGAAATTTATTTCCCTGGAGTATAAAGGGGAACAAAATTTGTATGGAGCTTCTATAGTTTTTTACTGATATTTATTACTAATATACAATGTACGATTGCCGTAAGATTAGGTAAGAAATATTCTCATACAGGCACACATCTGAATTTTCACGCGAACGAAGTCTCGGGCAACAGCTATATATAATAAAACTGTAACCGGTCGCTGTCTGTACATGAAAGATATATGAGAAAAATATTATTGGGACCTTTATCAACGCAAATAGAACCCAAAACAATGATTGTTACAATTTTTGTCTGTTTGTCTGTGCGTTTGTTCACGCTAATCTCAAAAACGGCTTATCAGATTTAAATATGGTTTTCGCTGATACATTGTGGTCAGCATCACTTAACATTAAGTGTTTGTTTCATGTCCATCGGTTTATAAATAAAAAAGTTATGCTAATTTAAATAATCACGTCTTAAATGTGGTATGTATTTAGCTTAGCTTAGTTTGTTTTTAAGTTAGGTTAACACGTCTTATTTCTTTATTAAAATGTAAATTAAAATGTAAATACTTTATTAGTTAAAATGTAAATACACGCGATGGCTATACGTCTAATATCGTAGATAGAGAAGCATTTACTGTAAAGATTTTTCTTATTCACCTAAACGAAGATGTTTATAATTCAAAACAAACCAAAAGATATATCCAAAAAATGCTGCCCAAAATCACTATTCCACGCGGACGAAGTCGCGGGCACAGCTAGTTGACAATAATATTATGTGTTTTCGGGCAGTTTACAGGTTTTTCTATACATGGCAATATTATTGGGTGTGTACGGGTAGCCAAACAATTAAATGTTTTCTTTTTTTTTCTAAATTTAAGATACTAACTGCCCTGCTACATATTTTATTTGTAGATTCATTAAATATTATCCTTATGGTTTCTAGGACATTCTGCGACTACGGCAAAATGCTTTTATTTAGTGAGAAATGTACGTAAGCAGTATTAGTTATTATATTGACTGCGGAAACTAGCGTTCGAGACATCGTATCGCCCGACCCTATCTTCCAAGTCCATGGACGTAATAAACTAAATAGGACCGATAACTCTTAGGGTCGGCGCAGTTGATTTTTAAGTGCCTTAATAAAATCCTCTCCGCTGCGCTCCTCTCTGTCTGCGCTGACCCTTAGGGCTAGTTTTCACTGGGACTCCATGGCGGTGCAACCAGTCGCCGCTACCAACAAAATGTATACAGCTCTCTAAAGAGCTACTCACCTAGTGTCAGTTTGGTTGCGCAACCAGAGCGGACACGTGCACAGAATGTTACTTACTGGTTGCTGGTCGCGCCACTCCTTATTTGCCCGTATTACTACCAATCTTACTACTAGTAGTAACACCGGTAATTGAATTACCCTACTTACTACTAAAGTTGAAAGTTGTTAGAACCAGCAATAAAAAATTGCCATTATTACAACCTTTTATTTTTAATTAATAAAACAAAAAAGAAACAAATGAACATCGCGAAACATAACAAAAAAAAAAATAGGGCTATCATGCCAATACTACATGTATATGAATATATGTGGGATTGTATGGCAAAATAAACGAGGAAAGATAATTAAAATACTTTTTATTTGAAAATATACGTCTCTTGTTAAGCGTTACACCGACCGTTCTCCTTTTCCTCCCCCAGTTACCCCGTACTTCCGTCGTGTATCTCTCCCTCTCACTCGCACACATACTTCCCTTTCTTTCATCCGCTGCGTTCCGTTTGCACATTACTCTCTTATACGCTACGTTCATATTTTAACAATATTTTATCCCACAGTCGGCCATCCTGATCCATGTCTGTCCTCAGACATCCACACATACATTCCTAGCTTTCAACTTAAATTATTTAACTTAACTACTACAACATCACGGTAACAACATATTATCATCACTTAATTTGTAAGTTACATTTCAAAAGAGAAGACACAACATGACAATTACAACATAACATTGTCAAGGTTTCTTTTTAAACATGTTTACACACTTTTATTTAGATATACATCAAATTTATAATAAACTAAGCTAACTTAATAACAGTACAGGGTTTTAATGAAACATTGCACACAACCATTCATACACAAACCTGAAACAACATAAACTTAAATAAATAATCAACTCTCACCTTTTAGGTTTTGGAGTGGACATCTGGCCACGCCTTCATGTAATCTGCTGAACTAGAGGTTACCCCAGGGCCTTCAGTATTATAGTCAAGCTTTTTCACATCATATCTGTTGTTTCTCTTTACTTTTACAACTTGATAGGGCCCTAGATATTTGGCTTTCAGCTTCATTCCTGTGCCAAACTGAGTGCGTTTTATTGCCACTAAATCTCCTTCTTTGTACTTAATACCTTCTTTTCTCTTCTTATTAAAATTTCTAATGTTTTCTTCCTGAACTTGTAGAATTTGTTCTTTAGCTATCTGTCTAAGCTTTTCTCGCTCTTCTGAATAGCTTTCTCTTTCTTCTTCTATAAGCAAATCATAAATCTCGACATCTTCCTTTATTCTCATCTTAGTCCCGATTAATAGTTGGTAAGGTGTAGTATTTATGCTTCGCTGAAAAGTACTATTTAGAGAACGCTGTAATCTACTTACATGCCTGTACCACAGAGCAGGATTTTCTATACACATCTTTGTAAGTATGGAGATTATAGTACGATGAACCCTTTCCACTTGTCCATTTCCTCTAGGCACTCCCGTTGTAATTTTGATGTGTTGTATGTTTTCGTCTTTACAATACTCTTGAAACTCATTGCTTGTATAAGCTGTTCCTCGATCAGTTATAAATCTGGTTGGATTGCCAAAATGTTGTTGGTGAATTTTCAACTTTTCAATAGTTTCTTTACTTGTGGTACCTTTGGTGGGAAATAACCAAGTAAACTACGTAAATGCGTCTACAATCGTGAGGATATGGTTATATTGTTTCTTCGTTTCAGTCATTGGCCCAATGTGATCTAAATGAAGTGTATGCAGTGGTGATTCTTCTTTTTCAATCGGAGTTAGGAATCCTTCTTGTTTTCCCTCTTTACGCGTAGCCAATAAACATGGTATACAACTCGTAATAAACTCTTCAATTTTCTTATCAAGGTTCTTGATAAAATAGTCTTTACTTATTAATTCAATCATTTTTCGTTTTGAAAAATGTCCATTTGTATGAGCCCTTTTTATGATTTCATTTTCCATAGACTTTGGGACCACTAAATGCTTTTCAATTCCTTTATACAGCAATCCATTATCAATATAATAATCACCATAAGTTCTCTCCTGTAAAATCTCTAATATAGCTTTCAGACTGTCATCCAACTGTTGTGCTCGCCTGATCTCATCGTGCAGGGTTACTACTGCTATATATGGGTTTCGGCTTAATGCATCAGTATGCTTCATCCGCGTTCCTGGCCGATGTTCAACCACAAAGTCAAACTCTTGCAGAAGCAATGCCCACCTTGCGACTCTGGTACTCAAATCTTTTTTCTTAAGTGTCATCTGGAATGCTTGGCAATCAGTTACAATTTTGAATCTTATACCATACAAGTAATGTCTAAATTTTTTTATTCCTTCTATAATAGCCAGACTCTCCAGTTCATAACTGGTGTACTTTTTTTCCGCATCATTTGTCTTACGACTCATGTAATATACTGGATGTAGTCCACCATCATCATCAGATCGCTGCATGAGTATAGCAGCATAAGCCAGACATGATGCATCTGTATGCATTTCCGTTGCAAATCTTGAATTAAATATTTGCAAAACTGGTTTAGTGGTTAAACATTCCTTCAAATAATTGAATGCACACCGTTGCTCATCATTAAATTCGAAATTGACGTCTTTCTTAAGTAAATCTGTAAGTGGCCGTGCTATAGATGCAAAATTCTGGATATACTTTCTAAAATATGATGCCAAACCAATGAAACTTTGTAAGTGTTTAACTGTTTTGGGTTCTGGAAACTTTGTAACTGCATCAATCTTTTCACTGGCAGGCCTTACTTGTCCATTCTCAATCGTATGTCCCAAATAAGTTATGCTTCGACATATCAGCTGTGCTTTTTTCCAATTTATTTGTAAGCCATATTCAGATGCCACTCTTAAAACTTCTCTTAATCTATCTACAGCTTCCTGCTCATCTTTTGCTGGAATAAGAATATCGTCAACAAATATTAGAACAATCCCTTTAGATATTAATTCTCTGAAGATTATGGTTACAAACCTCATAAAATAGTTTGGGCAAACAGACAACCCAAACGGAGCTTTCAAAAACTCGAACTGACCGTGGTGTGTAACAAATGCAGTGTACTTTACTGACTCACTGCTGACCTTTAGATGGAAAAATCCGTTTTTTAAGTCTAGTACACTAAATACCTTTGCTTCAGCCAACTTGTCAATGTAATCCTCAATAATCGGCAATGGAAACTCATCTTTTATAATTTTACTATTTAGTTTTCTATAATCAACACACACCCTAATAGCACCATCTTTTTTGCGAACAAGAACTAATGGACTGGCATATTCAGAGTAACTTACACGTACCACTCCTTGCTCAAGCCACTCAGCAACTTGTTCCTCAACTACCACCTGCTCCTTTAGTGATATGCGTCGTGGACGTTGCACCACTGGGACATCATCTTTGACAATTATTTTTAGCTGAATAGGAGCTTCTTTAATTTGACGTGGTTGATAGCTCTCAATTATCTGCACAACCTCTTCTTTAAGGCAGGTATTACTTACATGACCAATCTCGACACTGCAACTGAAACAATTGATTTCATTCACCCATTCCACAGGTTTCATCCACACAGCACTACCATTCATAACCACCACAACATTCCTGAGAAATTCGTGACCTATGATTACATCAAAAGGCATACAGTCTCTAGGTACCACGTAGAATAACACGTCCTCGTATTTCGTATCGTCGATCACAACCTCTGTCGTTATACAACCTGATGATTTTACTTTAGCGAAACCAAGTCCAGTTAACGTCATGTTATTGTCCATCACCTTACCGACATTAGCACAAAACTCAGAAGATACTAAGTTCACATCACTGCCCGAATCAATAAGCGCACTTGTCGTTTTTCCACATAACTCTACGATCTTCAATGGTTTTTCCCGCCGCTCTTGGTTGTTTACCTTGTCATCATGCTCGACTTCGTTTTGAAATACATTATCTTCGTTGACATCTGTCATCTTGTCACTGTCATTCTGTGAGAGTGACGTAACATCTGCGTTGTTGAACGACGATTGACCGAACATCGCTTGCCTGCTCACACGTTCACCGCTCCCGCTTCCACTCGATGTCGATGCGCTGTTGTGATTATTATTTCTATCGCCGGAAGTGCCGGAAGTACGCCATCTTGATAAACTCCTTGAATCTTCCTTACAGCCTACCGCCATGTTTTTTCTATGTGGGCACTTTGGTGAAATATGCCCATGTTCGTTGCAGTTAAAGCACTTTGGTCCTTGTGCCTTCTGCGGACATTCCTTGGACACATGATCGTCGTCACCACAGTTATAGCACCTTCTCAACGTCCTTTCGCGACGTACGATGCTGCCGCGTTTTTCGTTACTATAAGTGTAGGTACTTTTAGAATGTTCCAGCTTCATCTTCTCCTTCACAGTTTCGTAGATTTTCAACTTTTCTTTAAGATCCGAATACGTAGTCACACCGTATAGCATGATTTTATTGGTCTCGTGGTCGACTATGCCATCAACTATGTATTTAATGGCCACGTAATCGGCTATCTTGCCCCTTTTTCCCAATTCCTTCATGACCATCATATAGTCGATGCAAGTCTCGTCGCGTCTTTTCTTCCGCTGGCTCATGAGCTCGTGTATAGTCTTGATGTCAACGGTGTCAGGGAACTCTTTACTCAGTGCCGTCTTTAGGTCTTCCCATGTTTTGTGAGGGCGTTCAGCTTGTATCCACAGCTGTGCGGTGCCGGATAGGGATCTCCGTGCCATCAACAGCTGTTGTAAAGGAGTCCAATCGCATATTTCTCCATTTTCTTCTACGTCTTGTATCCATCGCGTCACTGGATAGGTTTTATCTTGACCGGTGAATTTAGGTATTAGATCCGAAGTTAGGTACAACATTGAGCTTAGCCCCGTACGTGATTCGTCTTTCGTCATTTTCACAATCGTCGTTCTCACCGTTTGCCGATACCGTCGTAAATAGGCCGCCGTTGATTTTCGAATACGATCTGTCGCCGTTCACCACGCCACGTGCCGGACTCCGTCGTTCGTCGTTAAACTTCTTAAAACTCGAACCTGCGTTGTTATTTTGCCAATCCCGGACGAGCCCCCAATTTTGTGGGATTGTATGGCAAAATAAACGAGGAAAGATAATTAAAATACTTTTTATTTGAAAATATACGTCTCTTGTTAAGCGTTACACCGACCGTTCTCCTTTTCCTCCCCCAGTTACCCCGTACTTCCGTCGTGTATCTCTCCCTCTCACTCGCACACATACTTCCCTTTCTTTCATCCGCTGCGTTCCGTTTGCACATTACTCTCTTATACGCTACGTTCATATTTTAACAATATTTTATCCCACATATATATATACGATACATACACCAAAATAATTTTTTTTTTTAATTTTTGTCAGTCTGTTTGTTCCGGCTAATCTCTGAAATGGCTGGACAGATTTTGACGGGACTTTTATTGGCAGATAGCTAATGTAATAAGGAGTAACTTAGGCTACGTATATTTTAGAAAAATAAAGTAATGTTAATCGACGACTGTTAGACGGAACGAAGTTCGCCGGGTCAGCTAGTAATAAATAAAAATATAACAAAACATTATTGCGTCTTCTTAACGCTATTAATGTTGACTGCCTTGTTAAAATTGTAACTCGGCAGTTTAACAAACGAAGACGTGCTATATTGTAAATGACGACAATATCCGACACATTCAGATGCAATTGTTCAATAGTGAAATCTCAGAAGGCCACGCCCTCGACAAATTACGGTGATCTGCCTGTTGATTTTGTTTAATCTCATGTTATTTTTTTTCATAACATAAGCACAGTAGAGTTGCATTTTGTTGAAAATAGAAATTCGCTATGTTTGTTTTTGACTCTCTTTGGCGTTAGCTCTTTAAACATGGGTGCAAGCTATTTTCGACCTTATTGACAAATTAGAAAAGAAATATGACAATTCTTTTGTTTTTCCTTTTTTTGTTTTGTTTATGTTTCGCCATGTTCATTTTTTTTTTTGTTTTTGAAATGAATAATAACAGGTTGTAACACTGGCAATTTTTTATTGCTGTTCTAACAACTTAAAACTTTAGTACTAAGTAGGGTAATTTAATTGCCGGTGTTTACTACTAGTAGTAAGATTGGTAGTAACACGGGCAAAAAAGGGCGCCACCACTAATTACTATATCGCTCTACGGCGTCGTACTCACTCAGCCGCCAGTGACGTTGCATGTTTTTGACATACAGAGGTGGCTGTGCCAACCGTAGCGCTCAGTTTTGGCACAGCCACCAATAGCCCTCTATAACTTTTTCAGTTCGCGATGGTGGCTGTGTCAAGATAAGCCATACGTTTCCTTGTGGCCAAACTATTTCGCCAAACTGATTTAGCTGCGACTTTAATTTACACTGTAGGGGGGAAGGGTATAGTAGAAATAATACAATCTTGTGATCAGTTTAATATATTTATTACTAATAAAATTAGATTTCTATTTACACATGGCCACTTATTGTTTTACCTAATCGAATGTATCAAAATCAAATAACTCATAGGTACATAAATACATATTAATTATAATCAACTGAAATTGATTTTCAGATCACATGCGTTGTTTTTGTCGCGGAGATCGTCTTCTCGGAGATACGTGAACGGCTTTCATTGGCGTGTTAGTCTTTCTGAGATCATGATTTAATGCTGGCAGTCGCGAAGTCTTAGGAGTACACAAAGGTTTCTTCAAAACTGGTATTTGTGGAGATTTCATTACTATACTTTGTGGTGATACTGTTTTCTTCACGGGCGGTGTGATTTTCCTAATATGTCGCCAAGAGTCTACATCTCTATTTGGCGTGTTCAATCGACACAATTTCGAAGGCATATTAGAAGTCATTTCTAAATTTCTGGTAGCTCTGACTGGAATATTGTGAGACACATTATCGTTTATATGAATTTTAGGTCTTATGAGCGCCACATTCTTTTGCGGTTTAATTTGCTGACCACTTATTCTCGGCTTTCTCGCGAAACCAGTGTGAATGGCTTTATCATTTCTTTCCGAAGATTTATCGGAGCTAGATTCAAATAACTTGGCTTTAGCAAGAACAGCGCCAACATTCTGTCGTCGCAGTTTATTCACTGACGGTCGCCCGGTTTGACTAGAATTATCCACTTCTCCTGTCTTATCCATAAAGAAAGCCGCCGCACTTCGCCATTTCTGTTGCGAATGGGAAGGACTTGGCTTTTGGTTACTTGAACTCCTAATAGGAATGTTTTGGTAACATCTAGCTCTACCTGAGTTATTATTAGATTTGCCAGTAGAATTTAATGTGTTGTTCATTGAGTTTTCCGAAGCTGTGTTGTCCCAACTGTTATTAATAGTTATATTCAAAGATCTGCGCGCTGGTATTCTACTAATGGGTTTTTCAGTACTGTAGTCTGGTATTAAGCTCATCCGTTTTCGTACTCGGTACTTTTGACTTGAATTAGACACATTGTTGACAGAGTTCTCAGACATTGAACCATCCCATTCATTTGCTATTGATGTCTGTAGCTTTTGTGCTTCTGAGTCTGGTTTCGCGGTGGTAGTTCTCTCTCGACGATTAATTCCTCCGTACGGATAGAATCTATCCGTGTTGTGACTAGACTGCGACTGAGAGGAGACATTCCAGGATTTGTGTCTCACTATTTTAGTAATATTTTCTTTAGATCGGCGTCGTATGGAACCAATTTTTCTTGCGCTCGGCGAGCGAATTATCTTAGCATCTTCGTTCGGTCGTATCTTTAGTTCTTTACTTAACCGTCGAGCTAGATGATCGGACGTGGGGCAGTTCAACATGGCTACTTCCTCTAATGTTTGTTCATAGACATTTTGTACTTGTTGCAGTGGCTGTACTCGCGGTATGACGTCGGTAAACTCTCTAGACAGTCTATTTTCTATGGCTGATACTCTACTTTTGATCTCCTCATATTCCTGTTTAGAGATTCTGACGTAATCTTTGTCAGATTGTTTCATATCGGGAGACAAGTCAATGGTGTCATGAGCACTGAACAAATGTTCAGAGGAAGTCAACAAGTCCTCACTGCTAATACTGGTTTCAGAATTCTTGTGCGAACTGAAGTCTCTATTGATAATTGGTGTACTTCTTGCATCCATAAGACTTAGCCGTAACCTTTTTCGTTCAAGACCCCTGAAAAATGTAGTAAAGTTTACAAAATGACAATTTATTTAAGTACAACATTTATAATACCATTGCAGTTTACATCAATTCAGTGTTACAAATAATGAACAGACAAATTCGTGAACTTATATTAATACTTACATTTTAATTGGCGTAAATGATAATTCCTTCTGTGGCAGAGCTTTCGTTATTTCTTTCCTGTAATTGCCAAAAAAGAATTAATTAGAATGTTTTAATTTCATAAAGTAAACAGTGTTTAGGTACTTACCTCGTTTTTGCGGAAAATCCTTCATACGTATCAAACTTTCGTTTGGCTGCAGATTTGCTCAGGATTGGAGTTTTGCCATTCTCGTTGACTGTTGCCGGCGTATTTACACTACCTGACACCATTTTGCGTAGCCCACTCAGTACTCCTAAAATATATAATTTATTTTTAAATTTGTAAAAAGTAACAGTAACTCTCGAGACCGAGCCAGAGCAGCGCCGGCGGCGGCGTGAAGATTAGAGCCTTCTCCTTACTAAGATATCCAACTGCAGGCCTATCCTATCAAGCCCATCTGTTATATTTAGCGATTGAATGCTGTTGCTACAAATATACTTGTTATTGGGCTCGTTGTCCACATTTGGACACTCTTGGTCGTTTTTACGTTCGTTACGCTACAGGGGTCCCGACAAAGGTAATGCGGCTATCTAAAGGGCTGCGGATTTTATTTTCTATGAGGTGCAAGTATATAAACTCAGTTGTAAGCTCCATTGCTGTACGCAGGTCTCGTACATCGATTTTCATAGAGATCAATTGGTTGAAAATCGGTTAATATAAACTAAATATTAATGAACAAACAAAAAAGCTGGCCAAGTGCGAGTCGGACTCGCGCACGAAGGGTTCCATACCATTATCTACAAATACGGCAAAATAATCATGTTTGTTGAGGAAGGGTCGGTAGGAAAGTGACTAGAACGCAAAATGTCCACTTGTGATAAACGACGACATCGCAGAATGTCAATATCGACTAAAGTCTTAATTTCAAAATGCCGTAATCGCGAAATGTCTTCACAGGCAAAACGAACAAAATCGTATATTACCATCGTCTCGTATTGTCTACGTCTAAGAACACCTTAGACGCAAAATGACTACATCCATCATTGTAACTAATTACTCTTTTGACCAACATGATAGGTGGTGAGCGCATCGCCGTGGTGAAATGTTGGTGTCCGCTTAGCAAGTTCCTATGTCTACCCAGCTTGGAAATAAAGCTCTGACGCCATTTATTACATATCGAGAGATAAACGGTGTTAGAAGCGATATTTTACAAACTTTACAGAAGACCCATTTAAAGATTTAAAATTTGGAAAAAAAATAGCTTTTCTTACTTTAATAGGAATAACTTATGCTCCAATTTTCTGTTTTTGTGCACAACTTAAATTAAGTTTTAAAAAAATGCGACATATTTGATGTCAGATCATAGTAATACATCATATTTGGGAATTATATACTAAAATTGCATTGTCTTGTCTTCGGCAAAAAAGTGCTGGTTGGTGCTTGGTGGTTTATAACTCCATATCGCCTATAATGTCGCTTCAAACAAATAGTCTTTCATCCTTCGATATATTTAAAACAACTTCTAACTTAAAAAGTAGAGCAGTCGAAGAAAAGATAAAAAATCTGTAAATAATGATGGCATTTTTGCGATGTAGTCATTTTGCGAGTAAGGCTTTTAACGACCTCGGCATTTTACAAATCAAACTGTGTGCATTCTGAGATGTCGTCGTTTATCACAAGTGGACATTTTGCATTCTGGTCACTTTCCTACCGACCCAAATATTCGGTGAAAAATGGACAGACAGACAGCAGAGCCTTCGTAATAGAGTCCTGTTTTACCCTTTGGGTATGGAAATCAAAAACTAATATAGGTACTTAATTATTTCAGAAAAACTTACGGTTCAAGGAGCCACTGCGTCGTTTTTTCCGTCTTACAAGATGAACATCTGAATCATCGTCTAATTTACCCATCAGTTCTTCTGTCAATAAACCAATGTGTTTCGACTTTTCGATGAACATCTGTTTGAAAGAGTATAATAAATTTATTTACCGCCGTATATGCCGTATCATTAATACGGGGGCCCTCTGCTACATTTGGGCTTTAATTGCCCCAATTAATTTTAATACAGGGCCAGTCTGGGTCAATCAATGCCACTGTCATAGTTATACCTAGTCAGGCTCTATTATCTAATACACATTAGTACCCAAATACTCAAGGAGTAAGTAAAAATTTAAAAGCCACCAAATTTCATATCAAAAATTAAGTGATGTTTCAGTATTTGGGGCTTATAATAATCTCATGTGACCTATCTGATGAAAATCTTTAAGAACATTTGCAATAGCATAAAGCTTGAGCAACATAAAAGTTAAAATAAAAAATTATTGTGTATGTATACCTTAACAAGTGCTACATGGTGTTCCAGTCTTTGTGCAGACGCTGCCGCCGGCAATGGCATGATACTTGGTGCCATTACTATAGCTAAGTTAGATGAGTCCATTAAATTGTCCTTGTGTTTGGATGCTATGAAGTTTAATAACTAGAATGGAAATAACATAATTTAAGTACAGTTTACTAATATGTCACATGTATGATGTACATTTAAGGCTATTCAATCAATTTTTTTTTAACTAAAGCTTCTTTATTACATTTATGATCAATGAAATGAATGAGAGTAGCTCACGACCAATGTAGGTGGCGATAACTGGTCCTATGTCCAGCAGTGGTTGTCTTTCGGCTGATATGATGAAGAAAGTTTATTGGCAATGGGCAGGACACATAACTCGCAGAACTGATGGCTGTTGGAGCAGAAAGGTTCTAGAGGGACGACCACAAACCGGAAGACGCAGCGTGGGCAGACCCAACATAAAGTGGACCAACAACTTTATAAGAACGGGCGGGGATGCGAGCAACCAATGGAAGAGGGTGGCGAATGACCTGAGCTATTCCAGCTCAGCAGAAAATAAATAAAGGCATTTAGTGTAACAGTACAACAGCTTAAATCAAGCAGTTTTACTTTCTATAACAAGCAAAGCCAACAATAGTACCTATTTTTAAAACTACCTACCTCCATAATATAATGTAAAAGGTGTACATGTAATACTGGTAACAACAGCAATGTGTGTAATATAGGTTTAAGTGCATCCTCTCCTGCAGTCAGTTTACACCGTAGTAATAAATCCTGTACTTCAGCACTGATCAATGGTTCTGGTAAACACCTCAGGTAAAGTTTCAGTACACTTGCTACATCTATGGGGTGGTGGCCTTCTGATACACAGCCACCAGCATCAAGTAATCTCTAAAAAAACATGTTTTGGTTTTGAGAAACAATACAAAAATTATAAATAATAGTAGCAAATATAACTGTTAGACGAAAATTACTGTTAATAAGCATTAATTCTAATCTTTTATTCATATGATTATCAGGATAAACAATGTTTGTTTATGCACATAAAACATATTATCCAATAAATCTGTTGTTTACCTTGATGTCTTTTTGACGGTTTTGTGAACCAGCTTTACGGAACAATCCTTCCACATGAGCGTTAGACCGAAGCACTGAAGACATTTCAGTAACAATCATAGGAACACTCAATGTACTGCCACAACAAATAACACTGCATGTTGGTACTTTTACCAAAGGAGCCCCAAATACTGTCTTGTGATCCTAGTAACAAATACATAAAGTTAGCAAATGACAAATTAAGTCAATCTTTGTAACAGGAAATAAAGTATCACTTACTTTTACACTTTTCAAAATTATCTTCTTTAACCGGTGCTTTAAACCAGCTTTTTTTAGCTCTCCTACGATTATTGATTGCAGCTTGCCATGATTTATTCCATCTGATATTAACATTTTGTTTATTTTCCTATTTGCTAATTTATGAAACAACTTGAGCGACTTTTTAAATCTGCCATCAGTAACCGTAAATTCGTTAAATTTGTCATTCCGTTCCATGTACAATAATCAGTTCCGTTACACTTGCACTCACACTGTTGGACAGTGCTAATCTAAAAATAAAGCTTTGTATAAATTTATAAAACAATAATAAAACAGGACATAAATATATTCGTAGTGCTCTCTTCTTATGTATTTTAAACCTTTCGACTAATCCATATCCATACTTCCATAATCATACTATTAGATAAATGCGAAAGTAACTCTATTTGCCTGTCATGTCACACTTCCACGCCTAAAACCGCTGAACGAATTTTGACGATTTTTATACACAGATAGATTAGACCTTGGGGAACAACTTAGGCTATCATTAAAACGGTTAAAGAGTTTGAAATAGGGGATGAAAGTTTGTATGAAAAATCGTCAATGTTTAAACAGAGATTAGTAAATTTTATATTTAAAATAGGTATAGATGTCTATTTGTATAGCGTTCATCCAATTTTTTTTTTATATTATAATATAGCCTACCAAAGTGACTCCACCCTGCCTGATGGTAAGCAGTCAGTGGAATCCAGAAGTGGCTGCCACTATACCAAAAGCCATCGTCTTAAACTGCTGGTATGGTGTCCTCCACTATGGCGGCTGGGAATGGGGTTAGGGGAAGGGAATGAGGGAGGTGAGGAAAGGGGAAAGGGGGGAAATTGGGCCTCCGGCGCTCTCACTCACCGAACGAAACGCAGTAGTACTTATACTACTACTCTTAAGTCGATCTTCTATGAGAGGGTAGTACTTACCCGGACGATCCGGCCCATTCATGCTGAAATCAGCGTGGATCTACTACCGTACACGTAAATTTGACTTAGTAGTGTTCTTGTCAAAGTGCATGCTGCCATGGGTCCAGTGGCAGCAATATATTATGTCACTAATTGGACACGCTTGGCAAAAGGAGCACTGGACCTCAGTTTATAGTGTATGATCTATGCGCTGGACCCTTGACCGCAGTAAAAAAATAGATATCAGTTTAGTAAGGGTTTAGTTAGGCAGTATGGTTAAAAGACTATACTGCCTGGTGCCTGCCTACCCTTTGGGCAAATAAAAAAAAATAAAAAAAATCTTATCATCAATAATTAAAAAAGTTTGAGAAACTTACAAACTGACAACAGTGTGACCATATGTGGCAGGATCCCTTAGAGTATTATAGGTCAGTGCAGGATCCTGCCTTTTCGGCAGGCTTAGCCCTTTATTTTACTCTCTGGCATATATGTTTGACGTTTTAGAAATCTGGCAGTATTCGGCAGTTTAAAGCAATACAAGCTGGCAGACTTGGCAGTACAGTTTATAAAAGGAGTTTGGTACAGTATCAACAAAAGAAATTAGTGAAGAATTTTTGAATGCCAATGGCAACATTAGCAACGATAAGACCTTTAGTTCAGGGATTTACCATTTAATATCATCTCTAATTGAATTTGTAGTTAATTCCATTGTAAACCTTAAAGTGCTGAACAAAATATTCATAATAATTGTATCTTTAGTTGTTAGATGTTTTTTTAATTAGTCGGACTAGGACAACTGTCGAAGACACAAAATTTTCGATTTGTCAGTTCTTGCCTAGGCTGGGCAGAATCGCTAATGTAAAGTTGGTCACACTGACTGACAACTGTCAGTCTAGTCTAATGTCAATTATGTCAAATTCATTTCCAGTCCCACTGTTGTGTTGATGTTGTGAATTTAATTGAAAATATATTTTTTTTTTATTCTACGCAGACTTTATTTACAAAATTTTAACTTATACCTATCTTTACATAAATATTGTGAGGCAACCTGTAATTGGGCGCCCATTTAAAAAAATGATTGAACTCTCAGCAAAATTAACGACTGGAACTGTGTATTTGGCTGGCGAGGCATTAGAATGTTGTATTTCGTTTTGTTACACCACGCAACCAGAACATAGAAATTCACAAAGCCACTGGTAAGCATTCCCTAGAGTAGTAGCATATCATTTATCCTATTTAATAATATAAATGCGAAAGTTTGTGTGTTTGTTACCACTGAGCGCCTAAACGGCTTAACCAATTTCTATGAAAATTGGTATGTAGATAGATTCGATGCTGGAGACGGACATGGCTACTTTTTATCCCGAAAATCGGTCTGGTTCCCGTGAGAGACAAAACACAGTTTAGGCGCGGGCGAAGCTGTAGGGCGCAGCTAGATTTTATATTATTGCAACATTTATCTAAGCAGCAGTATTTTATATTTGCTTTACGTGTCTTATTTCAGTGATGCACTAGAGAACCTAGCATGGGCATCAGCCCAAATTCACTGTTTCTACTCAACATCAAAGAACACAGGTGACAAAACACCAACTATTGGCAGAACAACTTCTCTAGAAGTTACATCCAGTGACATTGGAGATGTTATATTCTATACCAAACCCAAGATACTGTTCTGTGACTTAACTATACCATTAGGAGAAACAAAAACCTGTAAGTGATTTTAATTTTACAAATTTTAAACCTGGTTAACTTTAAAATAAAAGTTTCACTAATTTTAAACCATGTTTTATTAACCAGTCTGGTACAGAGAATCTCTACCCATAGAAGCACCACCCTCCTACAGAGGTACTTCAGTGAAGTACTCATACAAGATCTCCATAGCCACCCAGAAGGTTGGTTCCCATATAAAAATGGTGCGGATACCCTTCAGAGTGCTTCCCATCAGTCCTATCATTAACATGCAGGACCTAGCTGCTCTGTGTGGCAATGAAACAACAGAAGAATTACAACCTACTAACCCTTTTTCTGAGGAACGAAAGGTTGAAACACCTCTGACTATGGCTTTACAAGTTTTACAGGTAACTTTATTAGTATTTGAAATTAAGATCCTTTACTAATTAAAAACAATGTTAACCACAACCTTATCAATCTTAGATGCACTAGCAGCATAGTTAGCTTAAAGGCCAGGTACCTTTTTGTGCTGCCACTATCATGTAAATTATAAAGTATTTAGAGCTGCAAAATAAGAGCCCCAGAAATAATTAATTATCACAAAATAAAATAAATCATAATATATATACTGTTCTGCGCAATCTGAATCAAATCTGATTTTTTTTTTGCATATAATAGCACAGTTTTAAGGAAGGTTATAGGCATATCTAACATTATGCTACTGGCAACCAAGCAGTAAGCAAAGACGCGTGTGTAACCTTGCCATAAAAAGCTATTTTAATTTGCTATGGATAAAATCTTCTAATACTTAAGAGTTTACCCACAGATTACAGAATACAAATATATAGACAATCAGTCATGCAGAAATTTAAAACTGACATTATATTTTAAATTGTAGAATCTCACAGCGCGAAGAAGTCCAAACTCATACATGATAACAAACACCAGAGGGAAGGTGGGCAGGTTCTGTTTGTTCAAGTCTGCATACAAGCTTGGAGAAGATATTGTGGGCACCTTTGACTTCTCTGTTGGAACTGTCACATGCATGCAGGTAAAGGATTATAGGTAGTTTTATTATTATCAGGACCAAATAAATTGTAGTTTTTGATTTTAGTACAAACACGTTATATTGAGTGCAATAAATCCAGATTTTTTTTATAAAGTGCATGAAAATAAAAGCTTCTATTTCCTTTTATTCTGCTACAAAAGAAATAGTTATAATATTTTTAAAATTTTATAACTTATTTTTGTGTAACAGTGAATTTACAAATTTCAGGTGTCTGTATCATTACAACCTGAAGAAGTGATAAAGTCAAAGTCGCCTAGTAAGAATATGAACAAGGACACTAGTAGCAGATCTATGACAGTGGCCAGATATCACGAAGTTACATTAGGATTGACACAGTCACAGCTGATACTGCCCATACCTCTGCACATTACACCGGCGTTTGAAGTTGATGATGGTAAATATTTATTTATTTCCAAAAATTTAAAACAATAAAAAATATTAATACCAGCCTGTTTTTATTGTTCCACTGCAGGGCCTGCAAAGGCCTCTTCTCAAGAGAACCATGCTTTCTCAAGGGATTGACAATTTATTTTCATGAACACAACCAGGTCATACTTATTATTTAACAAAATAACCCTTTTTCCAGTATCACTAAGCTGGCGACTTCACTTTGAATTTGTGACTACAAATGAGAAATTACTACCAAGTGCAGAAGACAAAGAGTGGAATGCACCCTTGAATGTGCCGATTGAGACTATGGTGTGGAACCTGCCTGTGAAAATATATTCTACACTACCTAAACAAATAACA
This sequence comes from Parascotia fuliginaria, assembly GCA_963082885.1. Classification (NCBI taxonomy): domain Eukaryota; kingdom Metazoa; phylum Arthropoda; class Insecta; order Lepidoptera; family Erebidae; genus Parascotia; species Parascotia fuliginaria. The sequence goes on from OY720188.1 coordinate 11,575,304, forward strand.
CAACATTCTGTAGGAAATGATGCATATACATTGTTCATAAAATAAACTACTTATAGGTTTTCCATTAAAATTATATAAGTTGTAAAAGATATGTAAAACCTTAAGGGATGAAAATGTGTGGTGTGTTAGTATGATTATCTTTTTTTAATTGTATTGTATGGAACAATTATCTGTGGCTGAGCTACTAACAGAATTTTCTTTCTTTGCATATTCACCTAATGAATGATAAAATTGTATATACTTTACCCTATACTGTTAATGACTATGAGATGGACATTATAGTGCAATCTAGAAGTATGGAACATAATAAGTTATTACTATTAAGATATAATTAATTAAATTTTATAATTATGACTGTAAATATTGATTTTCATGAATATTACTGTCTAAATAAAAAAATAATGTCTGTAAACAAATTTATACTTATAATTTATTAAACAATATTTAATAATATTATAGTTTATTCATCTACTGATTCCTTGTCCCAATCTTTCATTTTAGCAGCCATCATAAAATCATCCCTGCAAAAAAAAAATGTTTAGACAATTCGCACACTGCCCTGCACAAAGTTTAGGGGTGCGTGGCGAAGGAATATCTACACCGCGAGTAATTGCGTTTTCAGTGTGTTGCACCTTGCGTGATTGATATATATACAAAGAGAGATATATACAAATAAAGCAAGAAGCGTTTTCTTGTCTTATTAGTAAGAGAGATATCTACAAATAATAAAAAAAGCGAAAAGAAGAAGTGATGTTGGATTTTCGTTTAAAATTTCTCAGTATTAGCCTGGTATCTGGAATAGTGCCCGATATATGGCAACATGCTCACCCCCTTTTACATGGGGCCTAAAATAAAATTAAAATAGCGAAAAGTGGGTGGTTAAACACCTCTGCATACCCCTTAGACGATAAAAGTCGTAAACTATGTACTAAAGACCAGAAATAGCTTATTGCAGTAAGATTTTAAGTGCAAGTTCTAATGCGCAGAGTCCTTATATTGGAGCAATTATAGGGTTGTCCCTCATGATTCCACTACTATGCCCCATGAATGGAACATTCATACATTTGTTTTCCTACAATAAAAACCAGTTCTCACCGTAGTACACTCCATTTGGGCTTATCTTCATCTTTGACCTCATGCTTGGTGATCTTTGTTGCTTCATCAACAACTATTGACTTGCTTTGACCCATGAGTGTGTCCAAAAAGGCCCTTTTGTCAAACTTTTTTAAGATTTTTTCCTTTTTGCCTTCAGATAGGTCATTTCTGTCCATTTCTTTTTCTAGAGTTTTCTGTTGGTTTCTGACTGCATTAAATAATTGTACTACACCTTTTGTAGCTATTTTTGATAGAATTTTTTCTCTATCCTTCTCTAATATGTTTGGTTTCACTCTTATAGATGGTTTATCATGTTTCTGAAAGAAGTATTTTTATATATTATGAGTAAATAGGTAGGTACATGACAGATTGTAGAAGCAAAATATATAGTGGGTGATGCAGAGAAATTCTTACCACTTTTTTAGCTGGTGGTTCTGAAGATATTGCCTCTGTTTTGATTGTAGGCTTCTCCTCTGCTGACTCTCCTATGACTTCAAATGCTGGCTTTTCTTCAGTCACGACTTTTTTTATTTCTGAGTGCTTCTTGGCTCTTGACAATACTAAAGTTTTTTTGTTCTTAGGTTTGTTTGAGCTTAGGATTTTCGCTATAGAATCTGCCCAGCCTTCATTTGCCATGAGAAAGTTGTTACCATCGTCGGAGTCTGATTCGGCACTTTCTGCATCAGCGTCTTCACCGTCATCCTCTTCAGAACTAGCGACATTCCCATCATGAGCTTTTTCTTGATCTTCAACTTTATTTTCCAATTCTATAGACTCACTTGAAGAATCATCTTCCGACTCCGAGTCCACTGTAACTTGTTTATATACATACGTTATTTTATATCTATTGAGATTATTATTATTGAATTCTAGTTTAAAAATACTACTTACCCGATGCTTTTATTACAGGTTTCTGCATTTTTTTTGCTATTGCCATTATTCTTATTTCTATTATCCCTTTAGAACACTTATAATAATTCACAAACTTATTTTATTACAACCAGCATGTAATTGTATTCACGTGTATATCCTCAAATAAACACTAGAACTCGACACACTTCAACTGTCTTCAACACACGCTGGCGCTGCCTTTGTGGTTTCTTCTTCAGTACAATGATTTTCTTCACTCATACAATGTACATTTTGAGCATAAAAATTAGATGACTTGTGAGAAACGTATGTGTAAGTAAATTTGTATGACGATATCAAACAAAATGTAATGTTAAAGATAAGCGTATTAACTTGTTTGGAACACAACATCATGTCACAACAAATTGTCATTCTTGTCATGTTGCACATGGGCTACATTCCTTTCTACGACGAATTCCTAGAGAATTATCAGCAGAATATATTTAATTTTCATTAATAGAACTACGTTCAAGACATCTTTTTGATAATGTTAAATAGAAGAGCAATTGATTAAACACATGTTTTAATAATTCTCATAACTCCATATCAATTTTTTTTTTTAAAAACAATCAGGGTGTTACCAAGTTAAGAAACAAGTTATGAATACGAAACGGGAATTTGTTTTTAAAAATAAAATACAGCTGATCGACAAGGCGACAAAAGTACCTAATTTTGTTCCATTCGTGAGAAAATGAAAATGGTGGTATGGATCCAAACATGGCGAATATAGCAAGCCCTTTGACTTATTTAAATAAAAGAGAATTCGGACTTCTACCAAATTTAAAATCAGATTTTTTTAAGAAACGGTTCAACGTAGCAAAAAACTTATATCGTCGGGATTTAGTGTGCCATTTTGGATGTGTAAATGCTATAGAGTTTTCCAGTAATGGCGAATTACTTGTATCAGGTAGTATTGTCATAAATTTATTTTGCTTTTTAAGTTACTTGTTGTGTGTATAGAGTTGCGAATATTTGAAAATAGGGGGAGGTAGCTTTATATCCTAGTCTTAGCAGCAACTCTTTGTCATGTAAATACTAGCTGTTTATCTTGTTATGATAAATTACCAGCAATTCCCAACAAAAAAAAAATATCTTAGAAAATAAAGTGAAATAGTGTATGTAATTTTAAAATATTGAATTTTAGAAAGAATTATTACCTATTTTTAAAGTCTAAACTTAGCATGAAAAAGATAAGATTTGATTTGCAACCGATTTAAAAATTTCCAAATTTTGTGTCCTGTTTAAGCTACAAATATGATGGGTAACACTATTGCAATGATATTTTCCATTGACGACTGTTGTAAGACCAAATGAAATTTAATACTGAAGTCAAATGAGGGCAGACGTCTAGTAAAAATTAATCATAACAGTCAAAAATCTTATCTGCTCTACTCTACAAGGATCACAACCGTTGTTGATAATTCAATTATTACTCATAAAGATGATTTTGAGCCAAGTTCTATTTCATTTATCCATTCTTGAGATAAATTCCATATTAATAAGAATGTTATAATACTTACTAATGATATTTGCTACTCACGGCTCTCTTTTTGCTACTAAAATAAGTATTCTAACTATACTAATAATAAGGCTTCTTATAAAAAAACGTCTGCACCGACTGACCTCAGTGGTTCAGATAGAGACACTACCTATGTTAATGACAAAAGACTGAAACGCCGTTACATGAGACCCAACAGAGCTGGCAAAACCTGTGTGTGCTAATGCACATCTGTTTAGGAAAAAAAAGTACATCACACTTTTGCGTTTTTCATTTTGTTTATCTAGTTTGCAGCTGCTTAATCAATAACACTTATTACATTGGTTATATCAATTATCTATACCAGTATTATCTAGATTATAATAGTCACAGAAGATGTGCCAAGTATGTACAGTCATATTTAATGAAAATAATGCGCTATTAATAAAACAAATAAGCTATACTCATGGCCATGTTTTTTGTGTTTTCATTGATTATGTATTAGTTTTTTCATAATATACATGATAAATGGTTTCAACTATTATTTTTATCATCAGCCAATAAAGTATTTGCTTGTAACATTAACCTGACAGAAAAAAAATGTTTCTTGATACTGATTATCTATCAATAAATAGACATGTCCATACTATATACATATTTTTTATGTCTATAGTCTGTCTCCCATTCGTAGGTTTGCAGAAAGGCAATTTGCTATGATCAAAACACCCTTTGTTACCTCTTTAACATTAATTAATCTTCTCATACATGATTATGGGTGCTCGTAATAGTCAAACTGTTTTCTTATTAATAAAAGTAAAGTAAACAAGTGACTTTTAATACACCTGTTTAAATATTTAAACTAAACCAAATATCCAAACTGTGTGAATGAATCTTTATTTTTACTGCATTTCAACTGTTTTTTCTATTTTTATGACATAACTTTCTCAATCAGGAGGAGATGACCGCAGGGTGATGTTATGGCAGTTCGGGCAGGCCATTTTAGACCGTGGCAAGCCAGAGGCTATGAAAGCAGTACATCAGTCCAACATCTTCTGCCTTGGCATCACTACTGACAACCAGAGGATTTATTCAGGCGGGAATGATGATATAGTAAGTCCTTAATCATATAGATAAATGGATCCTTGCAGAAAATACTATACGGTAAAACAATGTGAATAGTAATAAAACATTTGATGAGAATGAAACAGCTTTAAAAGAAAGCAAATACGATTTGTATCTTGTACGTAGTTTGATCAAGAATCAGTATAAGGGATTGTTTTTAGTTCTATTTACAGACAATTTATTTAATTGCAAAACAGCAATCTGTTTTTTCTATACATAACAATAAATACATATTGATATTTAGCATTTGTAAAAGAGTCTGGTCCTGTCAATATGTTTTAGAACGATTAAAACAGCAGTGCTCTAAAACCAGGTGATAGTTCACGACCTGGAGAGCAAGTGTCCGTTGGAAGTGTTGCATCATCAGCGGGCGGTGTGCAGTCTCAGCATCGATCCATTCAACGAGCGTGTTGTTACTACTGCTGGGAATGATGGACGACTACTGCTTTTTGATACTAGGCAGTCTGTACATGGTATGTGCTTGTAGAAAAAATGTTTGTGGTTAAACACTGAATAAATATTTTAATTAGGTTATTTTAAACTTTAAATTCATAAAATTTGCCCAAATACAACAACAATTGTTTTTTATAAAGTTTGATGTCTAAAAATTGTTTAATAAATAAATAATTTTTAACTACAGAATCGTTAGTGATATCACGCAGTAGAAAAGCTTTCCATGGTGTGATGTTTCATCCAACGCAAATGGACGTGCTGGTATCTGCCAACGCACGCGATGGAGTTGCTTTATGGGACTTGCGAAATTCTAAAGTGTAAGTTATAACTATTCCATTTTTATAAAGGAATTTAAAATATTTTATGAATAGCTCACATAAGTGAATATGAATATACAACACAAATTTTATTTAAATTTCTGAAATATTAGATTTTTTTATAATATTAGGTACTTATGTTATAATAGGTAGATACTTACATACTATGTCTAACATCAATTAGTAGTCTAATAATGGCCTTAGGCCTAAGCGCTCTTTCTTACACACGTCGGCAACGGCAGCCGTCGACAAGGGTCGGCCGCAGACGTCAACTATGTACCTTGTAAATAATTAAAAAGTGCATAGTTAGCAACTATCCTAACATTATCAGCTGAAATGTTTTATTATATATCGTTTTATAAATGAAGTACACTGAATTGCATTAAAGGTACACTGCATGTCGTACCATCTTCCTGTAAGAAAGCAGTTCAATTCTGCACCAGCGGTCCTAACGCACACGGCGTCGGCCGCCGACATCTTAACGTTCGTTTGTAAGAGCTCTAAGATATCGTTTCTAAACATACTCGGCTTGGTCAGGAATTTCTCATTGATCATCATAAAAGAAACAAAATGTAAGAGGTTGAAACATCTAGCAGCTCAGAATTGCACTTTCAAAAACTTCTATCCTTATCTGTCACTGTGAAATGTCATTCACTAAAGCAAGAAAGAGCGACGGTCGCTGCTGCCAGATGTGGTCAATCTCTCATAATATTCTTCTTATAATCGTTTTAGTGCTATAATAATATAGTAATACTTCTATATTCACAGTCCAGCACTCCGCTACGCTGCATATAGTGGCTCCTGTCAGAACAGTATGAGTGTTCGTTTCAACTCAGCGGGCACTCACATCCTAGCTTTACGTCGTCGTTTACCGCCCATTCTGTACTCGACTCATTCACCCGATCCGGTAGTAGAGTTCTATCATCAAGATTACTACAATTCCTGCACTATGAAAAGCTGTTCGTTTGCCGGAGTGAGGGACCAATTTGTTCTGTCTGGGTCGGACGATTTCAATTTGTATATGTGGAAGATACCAGATATTGCTGATGGTTGTGGTATGTATATCTAATTTTGTTATTTTTATAATCTTGATGTATATTGAAAGGCGGAACAGTTAATATTATCGTTTCAAAAGTTTATTTACATTAACAAAGAATAAATAAAAAGAAAGCCAAGATGAATACTCACAACTAATTAAAGTGGAGATGCTTGCTTGGAGGTTTGTGTTTAGCAGCGGAAGTCTTTAGACGTCTCGATGATTAATCCTATTAATATTATAAATGTGAAAGTTTGTGCGTGTATGTGAGTGTGTGTGTGTTTGGTATGTACATAGATTAGGTGCCAAAGACGGACATAGGCTAGTTTTATCCCGAAAATCAGTCTGGTTCCCGAGGAATACACCAAAACATATTTTACGCAAGCGAAGCCGTGGATACAGGTAGTAATAGATATAAATTGGTGTATATTTAGCACTTATTTTATTTGAGATACGAGAATCGCTGTTTGTCTCGTGCCCAATTTTTAAGAAGGATGAGAATCTGTGTTAACCTGCATGTAAATTATTGCGTATAAGAATGGAAATTTCAAAGTGAGGAACTGAGTTTGTGTATTACAGATGTATTAATGGAGCCACCACACATTGTACTATACGGGCACAGATCTATTGTGAACCAGGTTCGATACAATCCACATTATTGTCTTATTGCATCATCGGGCGTGGAAAAAATTATTAAGGTATGTTTAATAGTGTAGATTATAAAACATATGTTTTTTGTAGTATAATTTTATTAGCATTCATCGATTAGCTCCAAATGGATATGTGATACAATTTATTTGTTTTAAAGTGTGCTCACAATAATAAGGAGCAAAGGCGTGATGCGCGGAACGTAATAGCTGCGCTGTCATTGACTTTCAAGGTCAAACATTTGAAATGCATGCACAGAAATGCACCAATCGTATTGTCCGTAGTGAGTTGTTATGTTAGCGAATGCCGGTATAAGTTTTACGTGTCTGTTGCTCTGTATTCGGAACCTATTAAGGGTTATATATATTATTTCCATTCAACAAGACGAAAGTACTACATAACTGCTCCATGTTTCAGATATGGTCCGCTGTACAATATCCGCAGATGCGTGGCACGCTGCTAGAAGAGGCCCAGGGCTCCGACAATCCGCGAGAAATATACAGTCATGAGGATTATGTGTCACTTGTGCATCATAGTGGACAAGTAAGTAGCTTTATATGCGATAGTAGAAAGGATATAATCAAATTACATTATTAGTTTTAAATCTATGTATATTTATTAACATTCTGGACTGGTGTCTCCCAAACAATAGATTGTGTATTAAATTAAGGTTTTAAAATAATTTACACGGTAGTAGTTTCAGCTTGAATGGGCTGAATCGACTGGGCAAGCACTACGTTGTCATATAAGATCGACGTAAGAGTAATAGTATCCGTACTATTGCGTTTCGTTCGATGAGTTACCTCCCTCAATTCTTTCACCTTTCCCACTCTCTTTACGGTAGGCAGCGGATTCGCGGAGAATGCTAAGGAATGTGAGTCGTCCATGAGCGACAGTTAACACTTACCATCACTTGGGCTGGTTGCTTGTCTTCAACTGTAGGCAATAAAAAAATATTTTTTGTTTACTGCTTTTAGAGCAATAGTAGTACCTACATAATAAGACGTACCTACAGCACACGACAAAAACATCAAACAAACATAATAAATGACTACCAAAAACAACTTACTAATACAAATCACTCATACTAAGGCTGTCTGTCCGTGGAATCGAAGCGAGACTGCGGATCGGAAACACGGGGAAGTATTTAGAGTGTTCACACAAAAGAGTGGCAACGTCGTCATGTTTTCGTGGTTTTCAGTTTTTATCATTTAATCGGAGCTATATTTTAATATATTTTCAGAACACTTTTTAGAATTACGTGAAAGCTTTATAAAAAGTAAGTAACCATAATGCTTACAGTTCTATTTATATGCAAATAATACATTGGAATTTTCCATTACGTCTTTTCATAGTAAAATAACTGTTAGCATTGTTATTACTTACTTTTTATACAGCTTTCACGTAATTCTAAAAAGTGTTCTGAATACATTTTTAAAATATGGCTCCGCGCCGATTAAATGATAAAAATTGAAAACCACAAAAATATGACACTAAATTGCGACGTTGCCACTCTTTTGTGTGAACGCTCTTAACCAATAGAGTCCTATGTAGAGTTGCATAGGATCTCCGCTCCGCAGACTCGTTCCTTTCTATGGACTGCAACAGAATAAAAGACAAAATTTGTTACGTACTCTTTGAATGCAAAGTTACTGTATTGTTTTAAATGTAGGATCTAATATAATACTTATAAATTGCAGTACATTTCACACAATTACGCGGAACAATCAACAAGCGAGGACCCGCGTATGATGGCGTTCTTTGATTCTTTAGTACAACGTGAACTGGAGTGTTTAGCCGATGAGACAGATTCGCTCAACGGGTCAAGCTCGGGCGAATCTGGCCACAACGATTCGGACTCGCCAGACACTGATCAGATAGTCGTGGATTTTCTACCTTTACCACCTAAACGAGGTAAAAATCTTTTGAAATACTGCATAATATAATATAAATATAGATATAGCGTGGGCAGACTTGATGGATGAGGTGGGCTCACGACTGGCCAAGGTAGCGAATCTTGAGGAAGGCTTTATCGAACAGTAGACTCTTTTCGGCTGAAATGATGATATTGAAATATTGCATAGTAAATAGTTGTAAAACATATTTTATTACTTATTTATTAACATTGTATTCACAGCAAATCCTAACGGAAATCGCAGTCAGCGGTGTCCAAATAGACTGGCTCGGCTGGTTGCATCTCGGTATTCTAAGAATTTACGATCACAGAAACGAGGATCTCTAAGGTATTGCCAATGCGAAAATCTTATTTTTCCAATGAGTAATCGAACTCGAATTATGTACAAGAAAAATTCAAAATAAATGCAAAATGTTGTACAGAGGCAGGTCTTTAGTCTTTTTTTTTTTATACTTTGTTTTTTTTTTCTTTGTAAGCTGAAATATTTTTTGTTTGTTTTTCATTCTTTTTACTCGGGTGCTAAGAGATTAATGTTTCTTTATGCGTTTGCGTCAATTGTGTATAAAAAATAAACTGTTATTATTTTAGAAGGAACAAACAATCGCGCAGTTCCTTAAGCAAGTCGAGCAGTAAGGGTGCGGTTGAGACCCGCGCGGGGGCCCGGCGGCCCCGCGGGCCCCGGCGCCCCGCGCCCCGGGCCCCGCGGGCCTCGCCGCACGCGCCCCGGGCCCCGCGGACCCCGCCGCACGCGCCCCGGGCCTCGCGGGCCCCGCCGCACGCGCGCTCGCGATTGTCTGCGCCCTCTAGTGAGCGCACTGACTCTGATGAACCTGCGCATTGTCACTTCAGGAACTCTGGCAGGGTAAGTACATTTTAATAGAGACAAGAAGACAGGAAGTAATTAGGTTTAAACTTACTAAGTTGACAAACAAACATAGGATCCTAATAGCATGGTCTGCTTGTCATAATATTAATCATGTTTATACTTATTTATTCAGATAATCCGGCCGCTTCGACATCGTATAAACCTCACACGGACCGCTAAAAGAAAAAGTAAAGCAACTAATTATAGGAAACCTATGAATTTGAGAAGTAATGGTGAGTTCTGATTTAAAGTATTTTTTATTATCATTTTTCATAACAATACTGAAGTTTTGTTTTGCGTTTCAGGCGCGGCGATTGCTCAAGATAGTAGTGATAATAATACTTTTTCAAACTTCGATAATTTCGACGATAACTTAGCTCAACCTAGCACAAGTACAGGTAATTAATTTAGTTTTATATCGAACATTCTATATTCTCATTTAACCACTCTGAAATTAATGATAAACACCACCCCTGCCTACTTTCGTGTTTTAAAAGCGTATACTTACCATTTAGTATGATGCCTAATTATGTAATTAATAAATTTCTTTTTATGTAGGTTACCGAGGCCAAAACGCATCTGCACTATTTCGGATAGCAGAAGTGGACTCTGACGACGACCAATCGGTGGGCAGCCGGCCTGTATCGCCACGGAATAACGGCAATAGCATTCCTACAAATCTTATCAGCATCATACCTACGCCTATCAATGGGTCCCGTGACTCGTTAGGAGACTCCTTACGCGTCGAACCACCAGAATCTGAAAGTAATAATTCATCCCCTCCACCAGAAAACAGATTGCGAATGAATTTAAGAAGAGTACGTAGGAATGGAAGGTTCAATATACAACGGTCAGACTCCAGCGAGTCCCCACCACCTAAAGTAGCAGTAGACCGTGCTAGTACGTCTGTAGAACATCATTCACCTAAATACAACAGGACTGTGGCAAGACTCATGAACGAGACGAATGAGAGTGAGTTAGAAAGCAGTTGTAGTACAGAAAGTAGTATGTGGCTGGCGCCTGATGGGACGCCAGATAGCGGCGTAGGAACAGTCGTCGGTAGTAGTACCCGCAACTCACAACCTCGCGCCGACGACGTTTCTGACGACGCAGACTACCAAGCCATCAAATTTCGGCAGAGAGTCAAAAAGGCTCGCCGTAACTACAGGAATCACATGGACTCAGATTCCACCTGAACTGAATAGATAGTCATACAAATTGTGTTCCATATTATTGTAGTTGCTCTACACAAAATAATCAGCGACTGCATCTTGTAATATTTATTATATTGTTAATACTGCTAACATTTATAAGTGTACCTATATTCTGTAAAAGTGTTTAATTCCTGTATTCACGCCACATGTTATAAGAGAGAATATAAATTATGATTATAAAAGGGTTTACGCGTCATGAGTGGCAACGTCGGAATTTAGTGTCATATTTCATGGTTTTCAATCTTTATCATTTAATCGGAGTTATATTTAAAAAATATGTTCTGTTTAAATGCTAGAATTAGGTGAAAGCTGTATAAAAAGTAAGTAACCATAATGTTTACAGTAATTTTACTATGAAAATAATGCAACTTAAGTTTGAAATGTATTAATTTCATATAAAATATAAATAGAACTGTAAACGCGATGATTTCTTACTTTTTATACAGCTTTCACCTAATTCTAGCATTTAAACAACATATTTTTAAAATATAGCTCCGAATATATGATAAAAATTTAAAACCACGAAATATGACACTATATTGCGACGATGCCACTCATGGCGCGTAAACGCTTCGAATTAGTGAAGGAGACTTCGATTTATAAACGTTACAAGTACGAAATATAAGCAAAGGTCGGATCGCTTTATAGTGTGAAATAAGCGCATGGCAACATACTTACGCCTTTCTATGAACTGTATGCACATGTATCCCTAACAGGGCTGCTTACCCTGTTAGGGACTGGTTACTGTCAGTGCCAAAACACAAAGTGCTTAAATAACTCATAAGAAAATTCATATTTTACTTTACCATTACCTGGATGATTAGGCAAAATATTTGCTGGTTTTTTTTCTCAATGTGACCTTTAATTAATAAATATAGGTTTGCAGTTGGTATGTGTTGCATTGCGTACAAATTGGTTTTTGCTTTTGTATAGTTTATAAAGATATATGTGATTTAATTATTATCAATAACTTAATTAGTATATAAGTACTATCAATGTTCCCTGAAAAGGTTGTTAGCATAAATCTATGCGATATAAATACATTGACTTTGCTATTGTTGTTTTAATTTTTTGTGTGGTGTGGAGTGTGCGTTTCCATTGAGGGACCATATCTGAATTTTAAGCTTTTAAATGCGTCAGCCTTTAGTAAAAGTTCTCAAACGATTGTAAATTCAGTCTTTCATTTGTAAAAGTAGGCACTCAAAAGTTACAAGCGGTCAAAGGTGGTCCCTCAATCGAGGCTGACAGGTATCCATATCTCAAAACCTTGTTGAAATTTACAACTGCTGTTAATGACTACTTTTAGTAAAAGATTTGTTACACTACTTTATTAAATATCAGTCTTGTCGGTTCATTATATAAAAAGAAATATCATGCAGAAGGTGGTCCCTCAATCGATCACCATAAGTTCACATAAGTGGAGACCACAGTGGAATTTGGAAATTTTGTATAGCTCTAGCGTTCGTAAAAGTATTTAAACGGTTAACTCAATCTCTAGTTTTTAAAAGAAGCCCTTTAAAAGTTACAACAGGTGAAAGGTGGTCCCTCAGTCGAAACGCTTCCCATAAGAAACGATCAATTTACGTAGCATTCGGAAGTCACATAGCCCATTGCTACTGCTTATCCTTTAGTAAATGTTTTTTACTAACGATTACATTGCTAAACAATATCAAAAAAACCTAAAATTTTGCTTTAAACAACAATCAAATTCCTGCTAAGAAATCTAGTATCGGGGCGACCACACATAAGGGATTATTATTATTAGGATTTTCTTGGGATAAGGTATGATTTTGTATTGTACTTAGGACTAACCTTAAATGGAATAAACAAACAAACAAACTCTTCCCCTAGTAATAGTATAGATTAATCATTTCTGCAGATTAAGCTAAATGTTGTTTAATCTCCAGTTACAGGTATTGCCAAATCAAATCGAAAGTATGGTTACCTACCCTACTCGAACATTGTATGAGATAATATAATTTTTGAGATAACACGCAATGTAAACTATTCTGAGGATAAAGCGATATGTCATTATCCTGAGGTTAATATGCCAAACAATTTGATGTTCACGCCGAAATCCTAGCAATTACAGATAATGAGATATCAGCGTGCAAAGTAGCGTTTCGACTGCGCGGCCACGAACTTTCTGTTTTGGGCTGATTTCGTCAGTTTCACTAAACTGACATAGTATTTATTGCTTTTATTAGTTTCGACAAATTAAGACCTTTCTTCTTGTAATAGTTTGAATGTATAAATCTTAAGTTTTACAGAAATAATCAACAATAAAGAATCAACAACGTTACGATTGCGCGGCCATAACATTCAGTCGTAAATATTTATATATATATATATATATATATATATATATATTAACCAAGGACTTCTAATTCTTTTTTCGACAATTTTCGACAAATTCAGTCTTCAATTGGCAAAAAGAATTAGATCTCTAACCCAAACAGTTGCTGAGATCTCCATGGCCGCGCAATCGTACATGTTACGTTGGCGCGGCCAACTTAAAACCCTTATAACTTCTTTATTTCTACTTCGACAAATTTTTTGTTTGTGCACTTCGATTTCGACAAATTCCGACAAAATTATGGTCAAAGTTTTTTTCTGGCTGGATAACTTGGCGGAGCAATCGTAACGCACACTAAAACAACAGGTTATTGAGTAGATATATGGATTTATTACCCTAAGAAACACTTTCTCGGTAGATACGTTTTTTTAGGTTTGATTATTAAGTTGTATAGATAGGAACAAATTTAAATTAATAAAATATTCTTATCGGATCAACAAAAAGGTTGTACCGATAAGCAGTAGCGGCTTTACCAGAAGGCTGACAAGGCTGGAGCCTAGGGCGGCAGATTTTAAGGGGCGGCAAATGTGTCCTAATTTTGTTTTTGTAGGTTTTAGCAACAGTTTCGAATCATCACTATATAGTATAAAACAGAGTCACTTCTCGTTGTCTGTCTGTCTGTCTGTTCCTTTGTATGCTTAGATCTTTAAAACTACGCAACGGATTTTGATGCGGTTTTTTTTGAATAGATAGAGTGATTCAACAACTTACATTATTCTATGGAACCGTGTCGTAAAGAGTCCGGGGCAGTGGTCCAACTGCTATGTCCAACTAGTTGGACCATGGGTTTACTAGGGGCAGTTGTCCAACTTTCAAAATAGTTATACAACTGCACCTTTTAAGAGTTCCGTGGTCCAGTTTATTTAAAAAACAACTTGCCATCTCTAAAAACCTCAACTGCTTCTTTATGTGTGTATGGTACCAACTGGTTTACAGTTATATTAAACAGAGCAGTTGCACTACTGCCCCGGACTCGTCGTAAAAATACTACTTGTTAAGTAATTTCTTTCCTGAGAATTCACTCTGTTATCAAAACGCTGTAACTATGCACATATATTAAACTTGTAGCTTCTCAGTCATCTTGTATTTCAGGCAAACTGCTTATCAGTCATCTTGTATTTCAGGCAAACTGCTTTATAGGTAATTTAAATGTAGGCAATCTGCTTTTCAGTCAATTTCACATTTCAGGGATACTGCTTCATAGGCTTCTCTCATTTAGGGTAAACAGCTTGTTAGGCAAATTTTATGTTTAGGTACCTATATCGCCATTATTGACATCTTGCGTTTAAGGTAACTCAATCGAAGGGAAAATTAAAAAGTGGAAATTTCCCAGTAGATAAGGCACCCGCTTCGAGAATACGAGGTAGTGCGTTCGAATTCGGGCAAGTACCATTGTGATTTTTCAAATCATATGTACTTTCTAAGTTTATCTTGGACATTTCTGACTGACGGTGAAGGAAAACATCGTGAGGAAACCTGGACTTAAAAGTCTGAAATTGCCAATCCGCCTTGAGCAAGTGTGGTGATTCATGCTCATGCCTTCTCTTTATGAAAAGAGGCCTTTGCCTTCATGTTTTTGCAGATGCATTTTAATGATTTATTTACAAATGTACAGTTTTTAAATTTCTTCCTATACTTGTAGTATAACAAGGTATTACTTGCCAAATTTCATAGTTCTAGGTCAACGGAAATGAATTTTGAATTCTTTGAGAGTATTGAAATATACGTTTTTTGCGGCATAAATCTTTTTTTACGTTAACTAAGGACTTTGATTTTGTTCACAGCTTCAAGTGACTGTAGGTCTGAGTATATCGTTTTAATTTCAACTCGATACCTCCACGCGTACCCGAGTTAAAGGGTCTTGACAGACAGACGGACAGACAATAAAGTGATCTTAGGATTCCGTTTTTACTTTTGAGGTACGGAACCCTAAAAAATGCAAGTAATTAATATAATTGCGTAGGTACGATGGGGTATCGAATTGCAGAGGTCAGTAAGGGCGGCAAAATTTAAATAGCCTACGGGCGGCAAATCTGTAAAGCCGCCACTGCCGATAAGAAAAACAAATAGATGATGCGTTTTAAGTTGTGTGGATGGGGATAAACTTGAATTAATAAAATATTCCTATCAGACCAACTACAAATTGTGTCGTTGAGAAAGAAAAATAGTTGATCTGTTTCAGTTGGTCAGTTTAGTTGGTCAAAGTGGAAAGACAGATTTGCAGTCATAAGAATCCAATAAAACGGTTTACAAAACTACTACAATTTTAATATTATGTAGGTAGATACCTAGTGAGACTTCTTGCTCCTATTGGGCAAACTGACTGGGGATCAAATCGGTGGGACCACAAGAGTGGCAACGTCGCAATTTAGTGTCATATTTAAATCATTTTAATTATGAGCTATATTTTAAAAATATTTTCAGAACACTTTTTAGGATTACGTGAAAGCTGTATAAAAAGTAAGTAACCTTATAGCTTACAGTTATTTTACTATAAAAATAACGACATGGAAGTTTCCAATGTATTATTTGTATATAAATAGAACTGAGAACATTAAGGTTAGGTACTTACTTTTTATACAGCTTGCACGTAATTCTAAAAAGTGTTCTGAAAACATTTTTAAAATATAGCTCATATTTAAAATGATGAAGACTGAAAACTACGAAAATATGACACTAAATTGCGACGTTGCCAATGATAAGTACTTTACTCTGTATTGGTAGGTGTAAACCTGAGGTGTGAACGCCTGAGGCCGTCGCGTGTGTCCCTTTCTTTCCTTTGTTATCAGTGGTACACTCAGTAGTTCCACCAGTGGTACTACGGTTAGTTTTTCATAACCGTGGTACCCAGTAGTTCCACCAGTGGTACTACGGTTAGTTTTTCATAACCTTCGTGCCCCTTGCGGAACCACGGTTATAAAAATATGACTGTAGTACAACCGTAGTAATAACCGTGATACCACTCAGTTCTAAATTTTACTCTTACTATAATAATAACCAACACAGACAAGGTAAAACGTCGCTGTCATTCCAAAAAGTCATTTTTTGTGTTTCAGGAAACACAAAAAATGACTTTTTTACATACTTCTATGTAAAAAGTGTTTTTTTTTTGGAATAGGAATAATTTTTCCATGTCTATTCAACCATAATATCCTTAAAACAGATTGTAAGTAGAACTTGAAAATCTGTAAACATATGACCCTTTTACATTATTTTTTTAATAAAAAAACAATACGACATTTTGACTGATAAGATTTGATAAAATGACCTTTTGATAACATAGGTAAAGAAATAAAAAACTGACATTAGTAATCAAACAACTATATTTCTCAAAAAATAAACTAGAATATCAAACATAAGAACCTCTTTTTTTTTTTTAATTTTTAATTTCGATCCATCTTAACATCTTTTGTTTTCACGGAAGATGGTTGTCATTTAATTTCATCCACATATTTTCTATTTTTATCATTGTATTATACCATTAATATCATCAACAAGAATATAATTCTACACTTGACGCTGGCAGAAATAGCTGACACAAATCGTCGGCTCTGTTGCCAAAAAAAAGGAGAAGAAGAAGAAGAAGAAGAACCTCTTATAAAAAACTAACAATAACTGCTCGTTAAGTACCTATTAAGTAAGTGTAATCAGCCTCATTTTTGAAAAAATGTAAAACTAGCAGACTTAAGGCAATATTAGTATTCCTTATTTTAATTGTAGCTAACAAAATTCGAATTGAAAACTGTTTAAAATAACCTTATTTGGTTTAATTGCTTACTTAATCAGTCTCATTTAATCATAATAATCAGCCTCATAAAAAAAAAACTTATAATTATCAAAACCTGCTAAACACTCAGGATAATCATATTTTTATATATAGGTACTAATTATAGTAACTATAGGTACTTATAAAAATCTAACAAATTCAATATTATTGCCAACAAAATATTAAATAATAATATTTTTAATTAAAAAACACCCTAAACAGGTCATCTACCTAATAATCAGGTTATTATAGTTGGTACAATGTTATTATTGAAATATTTAATTTTAACTGTTTTTGATATGAGGACAAGATGATTGATTTTGGCATGCATGAGGTAGGGTGTCATAATAAGAATGATAATTTTCGTGAAGTGAAGTTTTCAGGTCTTGTAAATTTTGAAACTTGCGAAGATCAATATTTCTTTTTGAATTGTAGAGTGGAGGTAGTATAATGTCAGGATTAACCCCTCGTGTGCTTAGGAGCAGATCTGCACGAGACACAATGTTATTTCTATTGTGTCTGATATTGTAGCATACGAGTGGTTAATTGGCAATCTCGTTCTTCTGGGCAAAAGAGTCCAATCATCAGCGTACAAAATTTTATATTCAATTGTGCCATTAGGATTATATTTTAAGCAACGAATGTCAGTCACGATGTTTTCACCAGCCCTGTAACCAGGTCGTATACTTAAGTAATATTGTAGCTTAGAATGATCCTTGAAAAAATTGTAGTTAAGACTGTGGACTACGTATGGAGCTGGATTCTTTCTGGCTGATTCGATTATGCCGACATATTCAGCAGGAATATAAACACAATCTTTCTTCTGAATTTTTCTCTCTATAACGCTGTGCTCTGAATCTACCTCCATGAACGTATGTCCATGTTCTAAATATTTGTGCTCAATAACTATTCCAAGTTTGACCGCACAGTGTAAAATTGCATTCGCAACTACTTGGTTGCGATTTTGATAGCAACAACCATCAGGCCATAACACAATTTTAGTCAAATTGGTTTCTAATCTTTGAAACTCTGTATTAATAAGGTCACTGTATAAAGACGCAAAAGCTTCTGCTTCTAGCCCACCATTTACTTCATCCCACAAGTAGCATCTACCATGTCGCGTCACAAGATCATATGAAGTAAAATTGTGAAGTTTTAATTTGATCTTGTAATACGCTTTGGAGACATTCAGTTTTGGAGCCAACAATACCGCTTGAACATCCACACAATATACTTTCATCGTATTGTCCATTTCCGCAAGTCTTTTGTCATTAGATTTTTCGTGTCTGCCCATAGTCTTCCTCAAAATGTGTGAATCGTAAGTACTTTGAT
This sequence comes from Parascotia fuliginaria, assembly GCA_963082885.1. Taxonomy (NCBI): domain Eukaryota; kingdom Metazoa; phylum Arthropoda; class Insecta; order Lepidoptera; family Erebidae; genus Parascotia; species Parascotia fuliginaria. Next base: position 11,593,809 of record OY720188.1, read on the forward strand.
CCACTCTGGACTGAGTAAATGCAAAACAAGTATCGCACTGATCTATGCGATTTTGAAACAAAGTCATGTTTTGTTTCTTTAGTTCTTCTAGAAAGTGGGTCCATGAAAATGGTTTAATACTGTCTTCAGCAGCTTGTTTTTGATAAAAGCTGTGAAGTTCTGTTAATGATGACCAATTTGGTTCCAGATAAATCTTTGTTGAGTTTGCACGACAGTAATGCGATACCATTTTTGGCAAGGAATTTAAGAATGATTCTAGATGAATTTGACGTTCAGTATGCGTTTGAGGTGGACGTGGAGCCGCCAGGTTGGGAATTCCATTTTGGCTACTCAAGGACCACATTCTTACACTTTTTTCACCCAAATCAAACGTATTTAGAAACATTTTTTTGCAGACACGAAATTTTGTGTCATCTACCCGCAAATGATATTTAAGAGTAATATTTCTACGAGAGCTGTCATTGTTCGGCCTTCTAGACGTTGGTATTACCTTGGTAACTAAACTGGCTACATAAACTTTTCTTTGTTCTCAATTTAAGTTTTCCCAAAAGTTGGTATGAAGTTTTTTTCTTGCATCTTCTGTCAACTTTCTGCAATCGAATACAGCGGATTTACAGTAACAAGCACTCTTCATTTCTCTACCAGGTCTTGAATTAGTTTGAGTCCATTTACCTGCTTGCTTCTTTATCCCTTTAAACGCTTTGCCTTGCATTCGTCGCATCTTTTGTCGGTTTCTATCCCATAGCGGTTGCCTTCTGATACCACGTCTTTTTTTGCTAATGGAATATTTTCCGATTCAGATTCACAATCTGTAGAAGATTCCTCCTGATCTGGTTCATAATTATAGTCTTGATCGTCATCACTGCAATTTATTTCTGAATCCTGCTCCATAGCTTCTGTTCTGATATTATGTTGGACGTATCGTTTATATCATGGTTTCGGAATTCACCAGTAGTTTCGTCTAAGATAAAAGATGTAGAAATTAAGGGAGAAGATCTAGAACACGCTGCGTTTTGAATATTTCCAGCAGTAATTTCGTTTAAAAACGACTCTTCCATAGGTTCACCATATTCTAAGATTGAATCTTGTGTTATTGTCGGTCCTTTTGAGGTGCATGAGATAGTGATATCCAGAACCATATTAAGCGAACTTTGGTTTGTTTTATCAAAAAAATGTGGACTCAAAGTAGATGGACTAGAACAGGGTGATATTTCAATAACAGTCGTTGTTTCCTGTACTGAAATATTCGTCGCAATTTCGTCTTCATTATTAAAATCTTGTTTGTTGCTGTGGTAATATGGCTATTGAAATAGATGGGTTAGGTGTAGTAGACATGACCAAATCAGATTTAGGGGAACATGCAGCAGTAATAGGATTGGTCATAGCTGAACTAGAAGAAGGTGAATTTTGAATAACATTTGCTTCTTGTATACAATTAAACATTGTTTCATCTTGATCATTCAAATCTGCTTCATCATCAAGACAGTTAGCTTGCATCATATTGTTATCACTGATACCTGATGACTTAAGTGCTCTTTGGAGTAGATCTGCTCCTCTGCTAAACCTCTTCATTCTGACCTATAATTAAATATTAAAATTAAATGCTTTATTACAACGCCAAAAATACTAAATTTTAATACGAAAAAAAATATATCAAGCAGTCTGATTGATTGAAAATTGTGTAAGTATACCTAAATACTAAATTTTATTGATTTAGAGTGACTTCACTTCATTTTTCGAGTTATCCTTAGCAAACCCTTTCATTTGATCCCCATATTGTAGTAGTTAATTAAAAAAAATATTAGTCCGCCATCTTGTATATGCCGCCATATTGGATTTAGAATGACGTCACATAGTTAACCATGCATTGTCATCCAAACAGAATGAGTATACCAAATTTCAGCTCAATCGGTTAACGACATCTGCTTCAAAATTGAGTTGCAAGATTGTGCCCGACTTAACTTACCTACATACATACATACATTTGATTGCAGTTAATTAAAATCTTGTAAAAATTATTGCTCTTTAAACTGCAGAAGTTTGATAACTGTCGCCGTCTGTACAACTACTAATTCTTGACAAAATTGGCTTTAGTAACAAAATGCTTAAGAAACAGGAAAATTAAAAGTGGAAACACCGCTCACCATTTTATTAAAAAAATACACCTTATTAACAATAATTTGTGTAGTATAACAATAGTATTTACTGCTATAAGCAAGTAAAAATAACTTACCTTGTTATTTTGGAGGAAAAAACTTTGTTTTTCTATTGCTACAAGCACTTTAAACATTTCGATTTTCGCGGTTACCGCTGTCAAACGTCAAAATATCATATCTGTCAAAATTTGTTACTCAAAAAGGCGTATGTTTAACATAAGAGATATTGACAAAGTTATTTAAAATAAGACTTTATGACTAGTGCAATAAAGTCCATATTCGTTGAACACAACATCATATGATATTTTGACATATTGAAGATTACGTTTCAAACAACGCATACAGCTTATAAAAAAAAACGAAAAAAAAACATACGACATTTTGATATGACAGCGACGAAAATTGTCTGTGATGATAATCAAGTGTTATGGAATAATACTAGTAATATAATTAAGTCCCTATGTGTTTATTATTAATCTTAACAGAGTATACACCCATTCCTGTTGGTTGCCCCATTCCGTAGAGATTGACGGTCGGAACACATGATGCGTTGCGGTGCCGCACAAAATACTTTCAAAATAAAAGTATTTATTATTTACAAAGTCCGAGTGTGTTTCTTATCTACATTGAAATATGAATCATTTTTCTATGCTATGCTATCGTTCGCCTTAAAGCCCTTACTTCCATACTTGCAAGTATTGGACGCGAGCGTCTTACATAAAATACTTGCATAGAAATTCAACCTGTATTCTTAGTAAGGTAAGGAGCAAATTCGTATGAATAAAAAAATACTTTGAAGATAAAAGTATTTATTATACACTAAATACGAGTGTGTTTTTTATCTACATTGAAATATGAATCGTTTTTCTATGCTATGCTATCGCGCGTTCGCCTTATAGCACATACTTTTATACTTGCAAGTATAGTCTGCTCGTACCAGGGCGCTGTACTTCGAAGCGAAGCCCTGGTTTTAAAACCTGGTAGCGTAAATACGTTTCATCTCTACTGCCACAACGCATCTTGTGCCCCGGACCTTAATCAGTTATATACCTATATTAATATGATTTACAGGAGGTCCAAATAATCAGTGTTTTTATCCTTCAATTGCTTTCCTTCACTTCACTTCACACCATTTTCCAAAACGACTACTTCCTAGATCGCCCTCTTCCCTTAATGATTACTTTCTCAGATTGACTACTTCCCAAATCGTCCACTTTCTAATATGTCAATTTCTCGAAACGCCCCATGCCTAGGATACCTATGTATTTCAACAGGAAAAAAAAGACAATGTAAAAACCAAATGCTTGATTGGTGCCGGCAGCTTACAATGTCATTGCGACAAAAACGATATATTCCCAACTGCCCCATCAATGGGGCAGACGGGAAATTTAATAACAGCTTCCACCAATTTCTTTTTTTCGTGAAACCTCTATTTTGTCAATTTCCATTTCCGTCAAGTTGTAGAACTTAGTTACAAAATCGTATTTTATTTAGAGCCAGTGTGTTATACTTATAATTATTTTATTTTCTCTTTCAATTTTTAAAATGCACTAAGCAATAATTATATTTATTTAGCCTATTTTTATGTATTTTTTATTAGTTACTTTTTAAAGTGTTATGGCAGAAACAAGCTAAAATTACTCAGATTAAATACCACTTCCATCAAAAATATGAAAATACTTCCATCGAAAAACTATGTTGACCATAAATTCTAGTATTGTGTGGATGTTTAAGTATTTTATTTTTATTTTCTCTTATTCTGATGTATATGCTAATATTATTACAGTAAAGTTTCAATTTAACCCATTCAGTTCATACCAGTACAGTTTTTGCGTGAAAGAGTAACAACTTAGAGCATTAAACCAACAGGAGTGGACACGCGCTCTATTTCCCTTGCGCAAAAGTCTGCCACTTTCGGCGGGGGACGGAGTAACGTGAGCAACGCACACTAATTACAATGTTAACTACTAATGCATTTTTAAATCGCGTCGTTATACACGCACACAATAAAATTATTACACACTAGCTTAAACTAAACACACACAATCACATTCACACACAGGGACATCTATCAGTTTACGCTTCCTTAGCGTAAAACAGTGAGCTTGACTCTGTCGATATTTAGTATCGATGTTTAGGATTTCATATAAGTACGCGAAAGATTTAATTATTTTCATGATTATTATGTTTGCTTATTAAAATGAGCATTATCTTATATTATATAGAACAGTTTTAGGTAATAATAATCTATTATAATTTTAAGGTTTTTTTTTATTTAAGCACTTTGAAATAGATGAAAGTAAAGTAAATAGTTCATAAACATGAATTAACTAGAAGTAATTCTGTTAATTCATGTTTATGTCAATATTACAGGAAGAATAAAACAGTGTTTCTAACTAGCACACTTTTTTGTAATTATTATCAAAAAGCCCGTCATACGGTCGGGCTAAATTTATTTGTTAAACATTGTTCAACAAACAAATCTGGTTATGCGGTCGGGCTCTCCTACTATGTTTACTAATGTTTATTCAAAACTTCCGATCCCTGATAGTACGGAACCCTCGGCGCGCGAGTCCTACTGGCATTTAGCCGTTTTTTTTTTGAAGTTATACTTTTTTTGGCGCGATTGGGAAAAATGATGACGACTGAATTTTTACGATGCGCGCGCACACCGACAGAAAAAAGCAACACCCTGAAGTTAGTTGCGAACCTTTTACACACTGAAGTTAGTTGTGGATCTTTGTGTGTCGTATCAGTACAAATAATCTGTGTGAATAAATAAAAAAATATATTGGCGTTTATATCAATTCAAATATTTATGTATGCGTTGTATTATTATTTGGTATTTTTGGATTGTTATGCCAAAGAAGTATAACTTCTTACGTGCGTATATGGGTACCCACTCTTTTTTTTTTATTTTACTACTGCGCACAAGGATGTATGTTCAATAACCACCACCTGTTGAAATTTGTTCTAGTGTGGATTAAAGATTGTAATTAATTATTACGTGTCAATTTTACGTGTATTATTCCTAAGTATGTATGTATATTCAAACCAAATAATACTTTGAATTAATTGTCTGATGCTATTAAATTTCGTTCCAACTAAGCAGAGCTTGTAATTGGAGTATTTTGTTCTGATTACATAGTAACAAGACACTGACATGAGAATGTATGAGTAGATTTTTATTAGAGAGATATTTTATCTGTTCAGATAACAAAAAAACAACAGAATATATTTCAGAAAGTCTTTATTTAAGTAGGTATAATAAAATACTGAAAAACTGTGCAATTTAAATTAACCTTATAAATCTAGTTTAACTAATCCTAGGTAATGCAATAAGAGGAAGTAGCGCACAGCGAGTTTACTTGCTAAAAACTGAGCTCTCCGCCGCTTGGGGGGTAGGGAGAAGGTAGCAGTACTGGCAGCACAGAAGGCTTTGTCTTTTAAGCTGTTAGTCAGATACTTGTACGCTTAGGAACCCACTTATATGGTTCCTACAATATTGGACCCAAGCGACTCGAGGCGCTGCTTCTTTTGAAAATCTAAAAGAAACAAAAAAAAAATTAATTTAATACTGGAAAACCAATATCGATATCGTGATTAAACTGTCTCATCTCTAATTATGTTAAAGAGTGACCAGTTTCTTAAAAATAAATACGCTTATTTTTGTAAGAAATGAGCAATTATCTTTCGGAATAAAGTGCACTAATCTTGTATATTTGGATTTATAATCTCATTTTACTTGTTCATGTAATATTATTTTGTGCATTACTTGGTAAAAAAAACATTGGTTTTAATTAAAAATAAATAATAAACTAGTTTTATATAACGGGTATGACCGGTGGGCTGGTACCTTTGGCAGAGGGGTACGCCTGTCAGTGGCCTCTCCGGTTGGTTTAATGCTCTAAGAGTAACAAACATGATAATAACGCTAACACTACCATTACACAACGCTATTTAGAATTCTAGACTCAAATAAGCATAATAACATTATTAAAGCTTGTGTGATATAGGTGCATAATAAAATACATACATAATATACAAAGAAACACCTAGACCACCACCTTTTAAATTTGTCTCAATGTAAAAATTTATTATCACCCTAATCAAAATGTACCTACACACCCCCTTTGTACTATATCTCTCGCACGGCTCGTTTTTTTTTTTAGCTGCGAGTACATACTTAGTCCTGTTTAGCTTATTACGATACGTCAATGGATTATCTTCTATTGCAAAAAACTATAAATATGTACTGTTTTTGTCTTGTTCAAAAAGCTGTAAAATTTTACATTCATGCGTTTTTTTTAAAGAGCACACTACGTTTAATAAGTGCTATGGCATGGGATAGCTCTGAGGTGAAGTTATATTTAATTTGACAGTGACAGTTGCCAGCTGATGTACAATAAATTTATCTTTCATCTTTCATTAGTTTGATAGTTTCATCCAACTCTCATCTCACGCTTTTAATCTATCTATTAAAGTATCGTTTGTTTTCGGATCCGTCATAAACAGGAAGAATCAGTTAAAGCCATGGATGGCATATCTACTTACAACAAATTCTTAGCATTACACAAACCTCAATTAGTGTTATCGGGAGTACCAGAACATTTTTGGCCATCGCTATGTAAGAAAATCACTGACCAAATGTTTGACGCCGGACTATCGTTTCAACTGGTTCAAATAGACTATGAAGGTGTACATAAAATGCCCTATGAACCTTCGTGGAGTGTAATCGCAATTAGAGATTTCGACTGTAAAGATGCTAGTCATATATATTTAATTGATCATGCCTGGACATTTAAAGCTAATAATATAAGGAATAACCTAAGAAATGTGCCAGAACTTTTAGATAGAATGAGCAATTTAATGCAGATATCTGCCAAAACTGTGGAAGAGCAGATCAATAAAGTTACACAAAATGTTTGGAAGTATGCACACACATATGCAATTGGAGGTGATGATATTCCTGTAGAAGACAGAATGCCATTGTGGTATGTGCTAGATGAACTAGGATCAGGTATTACTCATTCTGATAATCCTAATTTTCGAGCTGTTCCATTTATACATGTGCCTGAGCAAATAACATATACTTTATTGTTCCCCATTAATGATGTTGAAGAAGGAGAGATGGTCACAAGAAATTTTGTAGAAGGTCAATTCCTAGACTCCATCCAAAGAGAAGCTATGCTCATCCCCTGGAAACATTATGAGCACTTTGCAGAAAGTTATTCTCAAGAAGAACCAAACATTAAGTACTTCCTTGAAGGACACATGGTTGAAACACTTCCTAGATTGGAATTGTTAAAAGATAGAGAATTAAATTCTACAAAATTTAAAGTTTTCTCAGAATACCAATATATTAATCAATATTTAACTTTACCTGATTTTGAGATAGTTGACAATGAAGAAGATGCAGATATTCTGTGGTATATAGGTCATTTTAAAGAATTTGAAGACTTAAGCGTCCATTCTCCACATAAGTTCATCAATCAATTCCCATATGAATATGTCACAACGTGCAAGGATCTCTTAGCTATAGTTGCTAGAAGAGCCTCAAAAAATAATTACAATGACAATGACTCTCTAGAGACAAGTCCTGCTTGGCTACCTACTACATTTAATATGACAACTGAGTTACCTAAATTGGTATCATATTATATGCAAAGAAAAAAGGCTGGACTAGATAATCATTGGATTTGTAAACCATACAATCTTGCAAGAGGACTGGATACTTCCATTAGTGATAACTTGGACTACTTGTGCCGACTTCCTCTAACTGGGCCTAAAGTAGCACAGAAATATATTAGCAATCCTGTTCTCTTTGAGAGGCCTGAAGTGGGACAAGTAAAATTTGATATACGCTATGTAATCATGTTAACTTCTGTAAATCCAACGGAGGTGTATGTGTATAACAATTTTTTCCTTAGATTTGCCAATAAGGAATTCTCTTTAGATAATTTTGAAGAATATGAGAAACATTTTACTGTCATGAATTATACTGAAGGAGCTCCTTTATTCAAGATGTTATGTGCAGATTTCAAAGAGGTTTGGTCAAGGCAATTTGCCAACTATGAATGGGATGAGGTTGAGAAATCAATATTTAAGATGATATCTGAGCTGTTTACTGCAGCCACTGCCAAGGATCCTCCTAAAGGCATAGCAAAAAACCCACAGTCTAAGGCATTGTATGCAGCAGATATTATGCTGAGTTGGCATGAGTCCAAAAACGAAAAGGTTATTCAACCTATTTTGCTTGAGATTAATTGGATGCCAGACTGTCGCCGTGCATGCGAGTATTACCCCAATTTCTACAATGATATATTTTCTGTAATGTTTTTAAATAAGCAGGTACAATCATGCACAAAAGTTATGTAAGCTTAATCAATCTAATCAAATTATACACTTTTTTACATATTGTATTTAGAGTTCTAACAATAAAATAATTGAAGCTTCGAGTTTGAAACTTTATTAAACATCTTACTTAAATTAAGAGAATAATTAATTTAACACATTACTCAAAAGAAATAAAAAATATAATACAATGCTAATAAATTTATATATCACTTTTAAATTGCTTGATTTCATTAATTATAAGATTAGTTTTTTTGAAGTATTCTTTTGTCATCATCTTGAATGAAACCGAAGGGGTTTTCGTCATCAACCTCCCTATGGCTAAGTAGTAGCAAGATTACAATGACTGTTATAAAAACAAGCAGCATGATCCAGTAACGCCTGTAGATACCTCCGGCTCTTCGCACTCGAGAAGATGGGAGTGAGTTGCTGTAGAACAAATACAAATGAGTATAATGTTCAGCTGCCATTATGTATACTGTCGCTCTAAGAAAGACTAGAAGTCACGAGACAGTAGCAATGCTGCTTTTGTCTTTTTTTTAAGCTTACAGATGCATTGTTTTGTCTTAGAAACCAGAGACCATGTTCAAAGCACAGATCATGTTTCTGTGATACCAAATGGGATATTGTGACCTACTGCTTCTTGTAAGTAAATGTTTAAAGTCAATATTAAACTATCATTTCTATTATTTGTTAGGTGTAGCAATGAATACTTACTTCCACCATCTGCTGATCCAGGCAAATGTTGACTTTTGTTTGTATTTATTTTCATCATGATCAAAGTTAGTTGATAATTTTGGAGGGTCATTAGATTTGAAGCTTTTTCTTGGAGCTTGACCACCTAGGAATTAAAAAATATTCTATACTCATACATAGAACCAGAAGCACAAATGAAGTTGTACAAAATAGAACCAGAAGCACAAATAAAGTTGTACAAAATATTGTTTATGTTTAAAATGTTTCTATCTCCTAGCTTTCAACACTTTGAACACCAGTGGTGTGCATTCCATAAAGGCAGAAAGGCACTGCCTACCTTAATAACTGCTTGAAAACACAATTTTAGAAACATAATTAAATAATGCCTACCCTGTTAAAAATCTATAATGCCTACCTTGTCTAAAATCTCTGTGCACGCCACTGTTGAACACCAATAAACACTTTATCCTAATTTAGTGCTAATTAATACCAGACTATGCCTAACGCAATATATTGAGAAATAGTTTCTCATCAATCTTCATCAGTGAAGTTTTAAGTATAGTAAAAATTACTTTTTAATTTTTTTTTTTTATTCCTTTTTTTTTTATAGTCGAGCCACCAGCCATCAGCATGCTATCATGTCAATGTCAATAGGCATATATAGATAATAAATAAAACACAACAATATAATTTGTTGTTCTCATTGCATGGCTGGCTGCTGAGTATGAAGCTGATCAAGTATCAGAGTTACTTCTCAAATATTACCTTAGATATATCTGACAAGCAGGGAAGGCAAATATAGTGAGCAAGCCTTGGTATTATTGTATCTGTATGAGAAAACCAGATCCTGCAGTGTGATAGTTAAACATACCTTGTAAACTGTCAGTCCTCTTAATAGAAGTGTTGTCATAGATATTGACAGGTTCATCAGATATTTGTACAATGGAATGTGGTGTGCCGTTAGCAGAGCGGCTAGTTGACTCATCGTCACTTGCACCAACGGGGGTACCTCGCTGACTGTCCACATTGCTTGTGTAGTATGACGAGTGGTCCATTGGCGACTGGCTACGACGCCCAGCAGCACCTTTCATGTCTTGGTCATCTGATAGCTGTAATATTATAATAAATGATTATGCCAACACTATCTTCCGTCACCAGTAGCATGATGTTACATAGCTTATAACCTTCCTCTAGAAGTGGGCTATCATACGCAAAAAGAATTATAGTCTGACTGCTACTTCCAGAGATTACATGTACAGACAATCAAACTCTGTTGCTTTTTATAATAGTATAGATAGTCAGCTTTAAAAAAGAACATAAATAAAAACAGGACTAAAACTAGAAATAAAAATGATTAATTAGCAGTTTTGTGGCAGCACCTGTCACCACAGTATGCAGTATTACCACTACTTGGAAATAGAGTAAATAATGTGACATTCGCCTCCATAATGGTTCTTTAGAAATATTTATTTTTATAGCAGTTAGAATAATTATAGCCTACGGACATGACTGTGTTCTCTGTTTTGTTAAAACAATGTTAGGAGAACACACAACATTCCATTGCAGATTAACAATATGGGAGGAGGCAGATCCTAACTACTACAACTACTGTATGTTAAACAAGGGTAGATATTTTTCACTCAATGTGACCCACTCATGCTGAAACCTGTAAGAATCTTCTCTAAAGGCCATACATAAGCTTTATAATTAAATTTTACAGCTATAATATATATAATATATTTCAACAATAACAATTCAAAATAAACAATACATACCAACGGTAGACCCAAGCCAGCCCTGGCCCAGTTGACTCCAGCCAGTTTTTCTCTAAGTTCCTCAGCTACAGGGGAGACTAGGTTGGGTGGTGGAAACACTGGTGTGGCACAAGACGGGCACTGGTAGCCAGCTGGTGCTGTGGTATGGGGTAAAGCTCTATACCGGGCCTCTGCACATGTCCAGTGGAATACATCTAGAAAAGTTTGATTGTATATATTTCTGATATTATTGCTTCAATGATTAAGAATGAGTCTAATAAAAATAAAATTTGTGACTGTCACAGGTAAATGAGAGCAATAACATAGTTGATTTGATACACGGAACTATTAAGTGCATTTAGGATACATAAGTATACTTAGTTTCTCTTCTATATATCGGCTATAAATATATATAAATAACTTATAAAAAAAAAATGCTGTCTATCATATCATTCTATTATTTACATGTTTTATAAATTAAGTAAATTGTTGTAGTTCATTATCTGAATGATACTCACGATAACAAGTAAGACGGATACATTCGCCTTCGCTCAAACTTTTTGTACAAATCTCACATATGGGGTTGTAATCGCTATCTTGTAACCACTGTAGATATGACTGAATTATACACTGAAATGGGAAAACATTAAACCTTTATTACTAGTACTACTTCTTACAAGTACGTACTTGTACCGCTTAATGAAACACTTATTTTGTTCATTAATTAAACAAACCTTAGGATGATTCGTCACCATACAATATTCACAAACATTAACTCTGTGCTCAAAGCAAAACTGATTTGTAACCCGTCTTTTTGGACATTTACATAAACCCATTGTGATACTTTAAATATATATGAAGATTCGCTATGAATATATATTACACGGTCTAAATTAAAATAAAATTACAGAGAAAATCTGTAATACAATCCAATGAATCCAATAAGATCGTAGACAAATAAAAGTGAGATGTTGAAGTTGAACGCTCAGTATTGCTCAGCCAGCCACGTAAAACAACTGTCAAACAATATATTGAAACGTTCAGAAATATCGATCGGAGTCGTCATTTGATTTTACGACAGATAGTTGATTCTCTTATTTCTATTGTTACTTGCTAAAGAAAATCTATACATATAATAAAAATGTAACCGATCGCTGTCTGTACATGGAAGATATATGAGAAAAAATACTATTGGGACCTATATCAACGCAAATAGAACCCAAAACAATGATTTTTAAAATTTTTGTCTGTTTGTCTGTTTGTCTGTTTGTCTGTTTGTCTGTGCGTTTGTGCACGCTAATCTCAGAAACGGCTTATCCGATTTAAATATGGTTTTCACTAATATATTGTGGTAAGCTTCACTTAACATTTAGTGTTTGTTTCATGTCAATCGGTTCATAAATAAAAAAGTTATGCCAATTTAAAGAATCACATCGAACATTCGTTAATTTACTACGAAATCTTATAGAAGCAGATATTTTAACAGGTTGCGGAATAGCTGATAGTGTTTTTATTCCTCGGATTCCTGTCATTCTAAACAGTCTTTCATTTAGTTTTAAACGAGTCCAGTTTCCAGTGAGCCTATGTTTTGCGATGACTAATTAAAGTAATTAATTAATTAAGTAATTAAAGTAAAGGTAAGACACTAAAAGTTGTGGGTGTGGATCTAAGTATTAGCTGTTTTTCGGTCAGCTTTATGTGGCTCTATCACGTGTTAGCATTACTAGCAGCCTGTATGCTTTGATCCCTGATGGCTATACGTCTAATCCGTACATCCATACATATTATAAAAGGCTTTGTCCTGACTGACTGACTGACTGAAAGACAACGTAAAGCCTAAACCGCTGGTCGTAGCGACTTGAAATTTGGAGGGTGTGTTTGTCTTAATGTCTAGAAGTGTACAAAGAAAGGGTTATTAAAAATTCAACCCTTAAGTGTATGAAAAGTGATGAAATCGATTGTATGAAACGTCTTCATTTTTTAAGTTACATCTTTGAAATTTTGTTTTGGAATACTTTTATTTAAATAAAAAATACACTCATAATTTTTTTTTACTGGGGTGGATATATAGGAGTGAAATAAGGGATGAAATATTGTATGGAAAGATCTTTGCTTTTGAAGTTGGCGACTTTAAATTTGGAGGGAGGGGGAAGGGAGGGGGAGAAAGAGAAAAGGAAAGGAGAAGTGAGAAGTGAGGGGAAAGTGCGGGGGTAGTTAGGGAGAAGTCAGGGGAAAGGGAGGGGAAAGTCAGGGGGAAATCGACTGCCTCTGTATTTCGGTGGTACTGTGTATGGACTGTGAGGTCGCGGGTTCGATTCCCGCTCAGTGCAAATATTTGTAGCATGAACATGTCTATTTGCATTGGTCTGGGTGTTTATATGTATAATATGTATCTATTTACAAAAATAAAAGTATTTAAGTAAGTATGTTTATCCGTATTCTAGATCCCATAATACAAGCATATAATATGCTTACTTTGGGTCTAGATGGCGTTGACCTCGCAGCATGTGTGGGACCAGCTGAGTATCCGCGGAGTCATTGTGTGGGTGGTGTGGGTCAATCCGCCGGCCAGGGAGACCCGTATAAACGGTGGTGCCGCTGGCCACCCGCGGCATTGTAAGGGCCCAATTAGACCTAACCAAAAAAAAGAGACTGCCCCACCAGGTTGCGCATAATCTCGGAGTGGTTCGTCGTGCAGGTTGGTGACCGGATAGTGGGACCCGGCGACCATTTTCGAGACAGTACGGCGGCCTTTTGCGAGCAGTCCGTATCATGGAAGCCCGGAGGCCTAAGACCCTTGAGCCTTTACAGCTGCGAAGAGACATCGCCTCCTCAACGGCCGTCTTCTATCGCCTTTACCACGGAGAGTCTTCTCAACAGCTCTTTTAATTAATTCTACCCTCTCCCTTTTTATCCAGAACGACACGTGCGGGACTGAAGTGCTACCCTTTCACAGTGCAATTTAAAGGGTCTCGAACCAAACGGTTCAGCACTTTATACTTTTGTCGCTCAGTTAATGCCTGGAACTCTTTACCAGCGCATGTGTTTCCACCTAACTTTCATCCTGGGACTTTTAAGTGAGGCGTGAAGAAGCATCTCACTAAGCCGCCATAGTGGAGGCCACCATACCAGTAGTTTGGCTTTTGGAATGGTGTCCACTACTTCTGAATTCCACTGACTGCTTACCATCAGCCAGAGTAGAGGCACTTTGGCAGGCTAATATAAAAAAAAAACTTATAGCGTTTTTCATTCCAAACAATTCCCCGTTTAGTTTTAAACGAGTTCAGTTTCCAGTGAGCTTATGTTTCGCGATGACAATTAATGAGTGTGGATCTAAATATTAACTGTTTTTCGCATGGTCAGCTTTATGCGGATTTGCCACGTGTAAGTAATCCTAGCAGCCTGTATGGCTTTGATCCGCGATGGCTATACGTCTAATATCGTAGATAGAGAAGCATTTACTGTAAAGATTTTTCTTATTCACCTAAACGAAGATGTTTATAATTCAAAACAAACCAAAAATATATCCAAAAAATGCTGCCCAAAATCACTATTCCACGCGGACGAAGTCGCGGGCACAGCTAGTAATAAATATGTAGAATTGACTATGTACATACGACTATCACCCTTCGTATAAGTGACACATTAAGTCCATTTACAGGAAAACTTTGGCAGACAGAATACTCTTTGTATTGTAAACAGGCTTTTAACCTCAGACAGATGGACATCGGAGCAAAGCAAAGTTGTAGGTATATAAAGTAAGAGCGTGAAATTTATCGCGTATACTTGCTAGCCTGTTCTCTCATTTGCATAGAAAGGATGATAATATATTAACAATTCCAATTCAGTAGTGCATCAAAGATTTCATCATCATGATTTTTTTTGCAGTGATTCCAGATTCCAGAATCTAGTAGTACAACGTAGTGATTTTTTAATCTTTGATTGAATCTAAATCTAGTTCTGTTGTCTGTAAAACATGTCAAGTGTCAATCATTTAGAATTCTAGACACGGAAGACTAGGCAGTATGGTCAAATGACTATAGCCTGCCTGCCCTTTGGGCAAATAAAAAAAAAATTAAATTCTAGATGTCAAAGTTAGATTGTTTGACAAACTTCAAACTTGTCAAAGTAAAAAAATAATAATCATGAATTGATTCGAGCGAGTTTTTATTTTAATTATTAAAATAAATTAACGAATTTACAGAGTTCAGTCTCTGTTTTATTATAAAGATGGCCACAAAAATATTAACCCTAGGAAATGTTCTTAGCAGACCTATTAACATATTTCTAAAGAAAACCAGTGTAACGCATAACCTCAAAACAAATTTTAGTACAACATCTGTTGCTTGTGTAAATTTCTTTAATAAGTGTAAGTAAAATTTCTGAAACCCAAAATATTCGGTAAGACAGAAGTACTTCATCGTTTGTCAGAGTGAGTATTAAATTTCTAACCTCTGTTTCAGTGCCCGCTGAGAAGCTATGGAAGTCTGTTACGTCCGTAAGTAATGCTGGTGCTAAAAAGGGTCGTGGCAAAGGAACAGGTCGCATTCGTATTCGCGACTTAAATAGAGGTCAAATGATTGGTGTGGGAAAGATAAATATGCTGTGGCCTGGTCTATCTGCTCCAGTTATCAGGGGTAGAGAACTGTTGAAGCAACATCGATTACCAGACGACCCAGAAAGGTGAACGGAATATGTATTATGACTTGCTTAGTCCCTCCTCCCAAAGACATATAAAACTATATTTTTTAAATAACTATAATGCCACATGGGAAGTCTGTGTGGTCATAAATATGATGTTAGAATGTTCTAAGTCTGAATGATGTGTATTGATGTTTCAAGACCTAAAATATGAGAAAAAGCTTGCTCATTATTGAAGTTGTCTAATAATAGTAATATTTACATTGTAATAATAATTATTGTTGTGTTATATTTCCAGATTAGAGAAGTTAGTAAAAATCAGAGATTCAATGACAAAGTTTAAAAGATTCAGACTGAGTCCCATAGAGAGAGGTTGGTCTGGGTCTAAGATGCCTGGAAGAAGTATTGGGCCTCCTGACCCAATTGGCGAAGGTATTTTGGATATTCACACTACTATGAATGAAATGAAAATCTCATTTAAATCAGCAAAAACAAACACACAACTAAAAAAAAAATTGTATTTAACTGTATAATATTACTATTCCTTCCCAACTGCTTTATTTCATTTTCTCTATTTTGTACTGTCTATCTGTCCACATCTGGGAATTGACACACAAATTTCATGCAAAACTTAACCAGGCAGCCAAATTGAGATGCATATTGTAGGCTCAAAGGGTGTGATAAGTATTATAATTGTCTCACATCTACCACTAGAGTATTGTAAGTTTAGTATCATATCTGGATTCACATTCACATTACACTGGCTCCACATGTTGGTCCCAACGCTGGTTCTATTGACATTTGTTCAACGCGTAGGGTGTCATTGGGGCGTGTGGAGCGAGCCTTTTGCCAGTCATCTAAACATAATTCCACAGATAACAATCTGTTAGTAATAAGAAAACATTGCACCCTATTTGTATTGGTTAAAAACTTAATTCTTTCAGATGAGTTTATTGGCTTTAACACTAAAGTACTGCAGCTTAGATCATTACTCATCATGAAAGGAAGTCTTGGACGCACCAGGAATTATCAGGCTATGGTAAGAAACAATTAGATGTGCAAACTAGAATTATGAGTAGTAATATGCCTCTGCTTTGCATATAGGTACTTTTATGCTTTTTAAGACATTATTACAAATCAATCAAATTAGCGGCTTGTCTCTGTTATAATATGCATACTTATAAAACTTCTAGAAGAAATTTAATGCTTAAAACAATAATAAATACTGTATCGAAATCCTTTGCATTGTTTATAATTATTTTAGTAGCCAAACAGCATTTTTCAATGTGGCATAGACTTTTATTCTTTTGTTTTCTATGTTAGGTGGTCACTGGCAATGGTCAAGGTTTAGCTGGCTTTGGCTTGGGAAAGGCAAAGGAAGCCCCAGCTGCTCTCAGAAAGGCGAGGAATAGAGCTGGACAGAAACTGATGCACTTCGAAATATACAATGGACACACAAGTAAGTTGACAGAACAAACCACTTATGTGTACATATAGGTAATTTCTGAAGCGGCAGACAGATTGTATAATAGTAATAAAGTCTTCAAGCACTAAGTTCTAATACTAATTTATGCCATCCAATATCGGCCCTAGAAATTTGGGTTGGCTGTGTGTGCGTTCGCGCAGCGGAATGTTGTTGAATTTAAAGATTTTAATTATGCAGATATTTAGTGTATGACGTCGTATAATTAATGTATTTAATGTATGGTAAAAAAAAATTGAGCACGCAGCCATTGTGGAGAAATTCACCAAAAACTGATTCCACTGGGCGAACGTTGTCCTGGCGGAACTTTTTTTAATCCATAGACTTTAGAAGAAAAGAGATGTGTCCAAAAATTAGTGTGTATTTGTGTATGTATGAATAAAATTAGTGCATGCAAAAACTTCGGAGAAATTCAAGTTTCCCCTACGCGAACGTTTGGCCATTAGCTAGTTTTCATATAAAGCGCTTACATAGAGCTGTAGATTTTTACATACGTTGTTTTGAATTTGTTTATATTTGTTTAAAAAACAGATTTAGAAAAAATCGTAGGGCTTAAAAGATAAAAATATGAACGTAAAATACGCTTATTAGGTCTTAGTTCTAAAGTATGCACTTTGGGGTCTAGATTTTCACGTTTATACAAACCTTCTCCACAATGGCTGCGTGCACAATTTTTTTTTTACCATACACAATTATACGACGTCATACACTAAATATCTGCATAATTTTGGCTGTCGAATTCTGCACGAATAAGGCAGATATAATTTTTTTTATTACATATACAGAAAAAGTACTATAAATAAAATTGAAAGCACCTCACAAAGTCACTATAGTGGAAGCTATTACCATCACAAGCAGTTTGACACAATGACATGGTGTCCACCACTTCAGGACTTCACTAATTGCTTACCGTCAGCGTCTGTCAGAGTAGCTTCAATTTGTAGGCTAATATAAAAAGTAATGGCTCAGTTTACCGAGGCTTTTCTGGTATGATTTAAAGTAAGTAATGTAATATATTTTACTTTTCAGTTAACCATGATTTCTACACAGCATTTGGTAGAACTAAGCTATTCGTACAGAAGAAGAACGAGGGCTATGGTTTGGTGTGCCACAGAGCTATAAAGGAAATTTGCCAAGCCATTGGCATTAAAGATTTGAGAGCGAAAGTTGAGGGGTCCACTAACCTGCAACATCTTGTTAAAGCTTTCTTCATCGGTCTTTTACAACAAGTAAGTTGTCATCAATTATAATTTTTACTTTGTTAATTAACAATATTCTCAGGGTCAAATAGGCCGTGGCAAGCGCAACTTAACCTAACATGCATGTCGATCAAGGCGGCTATTATTTAGCTCTAAAACCTTGTAACATTAGATAATTAAAGTATATTGCCTTGCAGAGAACACCTAATCAACTAGCCGAGGAAAAGAAACTTCATCTAGTGGAATACAAAGCAGAAAATTCCTATTTTCCCAAAGTGATAGCCAGTCCCAGTGAAGTTAGAACTAAAGAAGAAATACCTAAGGATGAGAACTTGCACTTCACACATTATGTCATGAATGATAGAGTTATATTAAAGAAGAAGAAGTACCCACGTTTTTATCAGACTATGCCGCATTACAAGATCTTTCTCAAGAAGTATGAGAAGTACAGGAACCATGAAAAGATACGCCTCAACTTGAAAGTCGAATACGGCCAAGTTAAGAGTTTCCTCACAGACAAATATCCAGAGAAAGTAGAACAGGAAGCGTAAAACATGTATTTTATAGTCATTAGTATAGTTGTAAAATAAACACAATTAAAACATTTTTGCATTATTTATTTATTGATTTCAAGTTATCAAAAGGATTTTCTTTCTTTGAATAAAAACAATAATGGAATAGTCTTACTAGTCTATTAAATATCATGGAATCACGCATTAAATGAAAATATAAACTGCTTCTAGTTTGAGTAAATCTTCTATATGAGCGTTGAAACTTTTATACAATAGCAATACAAGTATATTTGGCGGTAATACCCCGCGATTCGATGATATTTGTTTCAAACAGAGTTGTTTTTTATGCGGTATCTTTTAAAATAAAATTCAGCCGGTACCATAAGATTCAAATAAATGAGTACCACAACTCTCAATTCGAATAAAAACAATACATTTCAAGATGTAAATATGATCTATACACAGATACAATAATAAAGCAAGAACCTAATATTTTTAACATTCTGTCATGGCACCCGACGTCCGTCCAATTACGTACTTATATACATGAACGTTTAAAGCCCTAAGGAGCCGCTAAATGCTCTAAAATGCAAGACTGATCAACTGAAGCACCACAGTCTTTGTGTTTACGCTGGCGAGTATGTTTGCATTAGCGGGACTATTATCCTTAGCCTCAGTTATATGAAATGAACAAAACAACATTTCTTTAAACTCAGTCAATAATCATACCTTTAATGATTTAAGAGCGTTTACGCATCATGAGTGACAACGTCGCAATTTATTCATATTCATCATATTTCATGGTTTCTAATTTTTATCATTTAATTTTAGCTATATTTTAAAGAATATGTTCTGAAAACATGCTAGAATTAGGTAAAAATTGAATATTTTTAAAATATAGCTAAGATAGATTGATAAAAATATAGTTAACGAAATATGACACTAAATTGCGACGTTGTGCCACTCATGACGCGTAAACCCTCTTGTGTAACAAAATGAGGTTGATGCAAACACTTCACCAATGCAACTATCATCTGTTGCCTGTTATAATTTTGCGTTTTAAAGTCCAGCATGCGATTTTCTTTAAATAGTGATACCAAGTGCAGTTTAAGTTATTACAAATGCTAGATGTTTTACATCTTGATATTAATACTATAAATTATAACTTAAAAACATTGTACGTCCTGCACTTGAAGTTTCATACTAAATTCAAATACACAAAATATTATATTATACTAAATATACAAACTATCATAAAATTACAATGAGTTACGTAACTAACTCTTCTTCATATTGCAACATTGACCTGCCAGATTATTAAAAAAAACAATAATTTAACATCAAAACGAGAGAATTATTTTTGTACCTCGATTATGTATGTAGTTTTTAACTATCTATAAAAATACATCACATTATAAGATCACTGCTCGCGGTTGATCGCATGCCACTTCGCTGCATACATACTACTATGAAACATTTTTGTATAAAAATATCGCGCTCGAATATTAAATTTTAATATAATGGGGGCAAGTATACATTTAATAAAAAGCCGCTTTATAATATGTTACACGTCTTATCCTACATAATTCAAATGAAATGGTTCAAAAATAGCTTATTTTATGAACGAATTGTGAACCTAAATGGCAGTTGACGAACGAGCCTCTTATTTAACTGAGCAAGGTTATAAGAGCGGATTGCACATTATATAGTATTAAGTTTGTGACCAAGCTGGATATGTATTTTATTATTAGGACACTTCAGTAGCAAAAGAGCTTTTTAATCTTATACTACTTTACGTTAAGATCACTTTTCTTTACCACCACCCTCTGTTTAAGATATGTAGAGAAATAAATAATAAAATATATATGGTATGAACACGTAATGAAGATAGCACTAAATACTTACTTCACTTCTATTAATTAATTAGGTTTCTAAACAATACAATCCGCTCAAAAAGAATAAGTCTATGTTGAGGCTGGAGTTACACTTCAGTTGGGGACTTCACGTTGGTGTATACTAATCGAAATAAAACATGGTAGCATAATATTATAGATGATAGATAGGTAACTACTTAATTTTGATTAGTTACACGAACATAGTCGTATGTATTGTGTTCCTTCGACATAGTGTGGAGAGCCTCAGTTTTGAGAGATCATCGCACAAACATTAAAGCACAGCATTCCGCTTAGTCTATAGAATCTGCAATAAAAGTAAGATGTTATTCATTGTTTATTTTCACATTACCGAACAAGGTTATTAAATAAAAATATTTAAAATATCCACAGAAATATATAAAAAAAGATTGAAATTTAGGTATATCTATAGAAATGACAGCGTGTAATCTTAAAACCGGGATAAGTAATTGCAATAACGCGACGTAATGTAGAAGAGGGAAAAGAGGAAGTTTAAGACAAATTTAATGTGATTTAAATTATAATATAGTATATGACAGACATCTTGAACAATGACGTCGGATGCGCAGAACTCAATTTTAGGTCTTTTTGGCGCCACGCGGGAACCGACGCGGGGACGCATCCTATCGATGACGCTATTGGTAGATGACTCATGCTGGTTAATTTTCTCGGAAATGCACTTGTGCGAACTGAAACCGCGATCGTCCAAGAAGTTTGCGTACAGACGCTAATAAATAAAATGTGTACCCGTGGAGACGTTGACGCGGTGCGTGCGCCACTTGCGCGCGTGGTCGCTGACGGCCGTGGGCGCCAGCGAGGCGCGCACGCCGCCCAGCACGTCGGCGGCGCCCGCGGCCGCCAGCGCCAGCGGCGCCACGGCGGCGCCGGGCAGGTGCCGCAGCACGCCCGCGCCGTGCTGCCAGCGCGCCGCCGCCGCCATCGTCGCCGCCTGCTCCGCGAAGCCCTGCGCCACGCACACCCCGTCATGAACACGATGTAAACGATCCGCCATATTGGCATTGTCTATGGTTTCATAAATTTACTAGTGATGGGGACAATGATGATAAGAAAATAAAAGTTAATTACATCAAAAAAAATTAATTATTAAAAATAGTAAAAGAAAGAAAAAAGAAAATTCTTCGTTCTTTTTTCTTACATTTCTAAATAATATTACGTTTACTAAGATTCGATTTGTGTAATCGATTAATTCTATTTAATTTGTTATTTATTACTTCAAATATTTGTATTTATGTTAGATATGGTAAGCATTTTCTTGTAATCGTTGATTTATAAACATTATACAACGCTTAATTTAAATTACAGTTATATATATATATAACTGTAATTTAAATTAAGCGTTGACCTCTAAACGCAACGATTGGACTACGGACTAAAATTGAACACTAAGATACTTTTGAATATTTTCCTGCCAGATAAAAATGTCAATATTTCACAAATATTGACTAAATGGAATTTGTATGTACTATGTTACGATTTTATTATCATAATAAAACAAGTAAACTCAAACCTGCTAGAGCAAATCGAAAACATTGGTAAAACTTATTTCTTCTAATAAATTACAAAATTGGTTTACAAAGAAATTCACGAAATATTACTCAGTATCAGCAGAACTAGGTAGTTAAATTACTATAATGTCAAACGGTTCTAAAATAGAACGCAAGCGATATTATTTTTACGGTAGTAGATCCACGCTGATTTCAGCATGAATGGGCCGGATCGTCCGGGGAAGTACTACCCTCTCATAGAAGATCGACTTAAGAGTAGTAGTATCCGTACTACTGCGTTTCGTTCGGTGAGTGAGAGCACCAGAGCGGAGGCCTAATTTCCCCCCTTTCCACTTTCCTCACGTCCCTAATTTCCTTCCCCTAACTCCATTCCCAGCCGCCATAGTGGAGGCCACCATACCAGCAGTTTAAAACGATAGCTTCTGGTATAGTGGCCGCCACTTTTGGATTCCACTGATTGCTTACCATCAGGCGGGGTGGAGTCACTTTGGTAGGCTATACTATAAAAAAAAAAAGAATCTAAATTAGTTACGATAACTGCTTAACATCCGGAAGGCCGTATGCTTGTATGTCACTTTAGTCAAAGTATAGTTTATTAAATAACCAACCTCCTTGACAGTCTGGTATGCGCTGGCGACCCCCTCCCGTATGTCGGCGGGGTGTCGCGCGGGGTCGTGCCGGCGCCGGCGACGACGCTCCCGCCTCGCGTACGCGTCCTGCAGCTGCAGGGTCGGCCCGGGGGTCAGCATGTCGAACGCTGTCTCTGCTGTCGCCTAAAGAACAAATATCCGAGTTACACGCATAACGACTGATTTATTCCATGCATATTGACATAAACGCATATTCTTTAGATGTCATGTACAAAGAATGGCACCAAATACATTCATTTAAACTGCACTTAGATTGAACTGAGATGATTAAATTGTACCTAATGACAGTAATGACTTAGAGCAATAAAAAAGAGAAGGCTGAAGAAATTTGTCTGCCGCTTTTAGTGTGGGACAAGCTACGTGTCTATATCACACGACAACATCATCACATATATACTAAGACATAAAAAATTTCGCGTCCCGTCACATGTGCATGTGTGCCGTTCGAAAAGCGGCAGACAAATTCTTCACGTCAAACATTAGAAGGCTCTAATATAAAATTAATTATTTACAGTAAAAATGTATAACAAAAATTGTCATGTATCATATTGTTACGTGTCAGGATGGGGTTCGATGTAAAATGCCAGTTACGCGATGATGAGTTTATTAGAGACTCGCACAATACACTAACAGTAACAAAATAAAGCAATAAAGACTTATACTGCACTATAACGCTTCGTATATCGCTCTTCTTAAACTTCCGTATCGCTTAGATGTTCGCTCGAGATCGCTGTATTCACAACTGAACGAAGTGCCGACGTTCGAATCCTTTTTATAGTACTTCAATAGATTTCTAGAACCTTCCAGTTATTACCACAAAGATGCCGACAATTCTCGAAAACAGAACAATGAGTGTAGGTACTTAGCTGCGACGCGTAGGTATGCCTACCGCCGTTGATCTATTGTTATACGTGTGGGTAGGTACATGCAAACGTTCTAGCGTAGGTATTTGTTGTATACGTGTAGGTAGGTACTTGCAAATGTTCTAGAGCGTAGGTATTTGTCGTACACGAGTAGGTAGGTACTTGCGAACGTTCTAGAGCTTAGGTATTCGTCGTACACGAGTAGGTAAGTACTTGCGAACGTTCTAGCATAGGTATTCGTCGCAACATTGCCCCCCTCTTAATCATGCTCGTCCCGAGCAGCGTTAGAACCGTGATAGGGTGCTAGTCGATCGATGTGGACGATCTTCGGCTTCTTTCTATCGCCCTGTCTTATGCGATAGGTCACGTCATTGATCCTTGTGATCACTTTATAGGGACCCTCCCAGCGGGCCTGTAGCTTCGGTGACTTGCCGATTTTCCTGAGAGGATTATGTAACCACACGAGCGTACCTTCCTCGAAGCCATGATTACTTGCTTTCCTGTCATAGCGAGTTTTCATCTTCTCATTAGCCTTGAGGTTGTTATCTCGCACTAGATCATGTGTCTTATCCAGCTGTGCTTGCAAGTTTGCGACGTACTCTACTGTCGGCTTTGGCGTATCAGGAGGTGTTCCGGTAATCAAGTCTACTGGTAGGCGTATCTCTCTTCCGAAGTTGACTTTGGCCGGTGTAAATCCTGTAGTGTCATGAACCGCGGACCGATATGATAACAGGAAGAGTGGAATGTAACGGTCCCAGTCACGTTGATGGTCTTCGACAACCTTGGCCAGATGGTTTTCCAATGTCTGGTTGAACCGTTCTACCATGCCGTCAGACTGCGGGTGCGCTGGTGTTGTCCGTGTTTTGTGTATGCCGAGTAGATTACACATCTCTTGAAACAGGGCTGACTCGAAATTTCTTCCCTGGTCACTATGCAGTTCCAACGGCACACCAAATCGACACACTACTTCCTGGATCAACTTTTTGGCCACGGTCTGAGCCTCTTGGTTTGGTGTCGCAAACACTTCGGGCCATTTGGTAAAGTAATCTTGAACTACTACTATAAAGCGGTTGCCGTCTTCTGTCACGGGAAATGGTCCAGCTACGTCAATGGCAATTCTCTCCCATGGGGCTCCGACACTGTACAGCTGTAGCTTGCCTCTTGATCTAGTACGAGGTCCTTTTACCGAAGCACACGTAGAGCACTTTCTGCACCACTCCTCGATGTCTTCCCGACAGCGTACCCAGTAGAACCGTTCTCTCACCTTCACCAAAGTCTTCTTCACACCAAGATGCCCTCCCGATGCACCATCATGCACCAAGCGCAGAACAGGTGCAACTTTGTCTCTCGGGATCACCATCTGTAGAACTTGCTCCTTGCCGTTAGTTGATTCCCACTTTCTATATAGCACGCCTTGTTCCAAACTCAGACTGTCCCACTGAGCCCAGTAGGCCTTCGTAATTGGGCTTGCGGCTGATACGTCCTGCCATAATGGTTTCCGACCCTGAGCCTTCCAGTCCATTATTAGTTTAAGATCTCTGTCCTCTTTCTGTGCCTTACTGACTTCGTGTTTGTCCCAGGATTCATCGGTCCCCTGAGTCTTGACAATTTTCACTACCTCCTTGGACTCATGCTTCAAACAGTGCTTACAATCCTGGGAGCATGGACGTCGCGATAAGGCATCAGCATTGGAGTGAATCCTTCCACTGCGGTGTTCTATTACAAAGTTGTACTCCTGTAGTTGTTCGATCCATCTCGCGACTTGGCCTTCAGGATTCTTAAACTGGAGTAGCCACTTCAGTGCCGCATGATCTGTTCGTAGTGTGAACTCTCTTCCCAGCAAGTATTTATTAGAATATTGTAAGGTCTTCACAACTGCTAGTAATTCACGCCGAGTTACACAGTAGTTTCTCTCAGGCTTCGATAAAGACTTGCTGAAGTATGCGATGACCACTTGCTGACCATTTTGCTCCTGAGATAACACACCTCCGATTCCAGTATTACTGGCGTCTGTGTCCACAATTAATCTGCCTTCTCTATTAGGGTAGCACAGGACTGGTGCTGAACACAGCAATTCTTTGAGTCGTGTAAACGCACGTTGACAATCCGAGTCCCAAACGAAGTTCCTCTTTTCTTCTGTAAGGTGGTGTAATGGCTTAGCTATTTCAGAGAAGTTCTTCACAAAACGCCGGTAGTAAGCACTAAGTCCCAGAAACGCTCTAACTTCGGTTTTAGTTTTTGGTACAGGCCACTCTTGCACCGCTTTTATTTTGTCTGGGTCCGTTTGAACACCTCTATCCGAAATAATGTGGCCTAAGAATGAAACTTCTTTCTTGAAAAAGGCGCACTTCTTCGGATTAAGTTTCAAGTTTGATTCACGAAATCTCTTGAACACTTTTTCAAGATTCTTGCGATGTTCCGTGAAACTGCGTCCCATAACTATTACGTCATCTAAGTACACCAGACAGGCATCTTCCAAAAGACCCACTAGTACGCGTTCCATAAGCCTTTCGAACGTAGCTGGTGCATTACACAATCCAAATGGCATTACCCGGAACTGCCACAGGCCTATGCCAGTACCGGTAGTAAATGCAGTCTTCTCCTTATCTTCTGGCCGGAGTTCCACTTGCCAGTAGCCACTTTTCAGATCTACCGTAGAGAACCACTTCATGCCTCCAAGCATGTCCAAAGTGTCGTCAATCCGGGGCAAAGGATAGCTGTCTTTCTTGGTCACGTTATTCAGCATCCTGTAGTCTACACAAAACCTGGTACTACCATCTTTCTTTTTCACGAGTACCACCGGTGAAGACCATGGGCTGGATGATGGCTCTATGATCTTGGTTCGTGCCATATTCCCAATCAGCTCGGCTACTTCTTGTTCTTTTGCTAGTGGCACACGTCTAGGTCTTTGTTTAATAGGCTGTGTAGCACCTGTGTCGATCGGGTGTTTCACTAACCCCGTTCTTCCAAGGTCGTTTTCTTCTTTAGTGAAAATGTCCTTGTAGTCCAGTAGCAGCTTCTCTGCTTCCCGATATTCGTTGGGTGACAAACTTTTCTTCGTGGTCTCTAATAACGGGCCCATATGGTTTGCCGAAGAGGCAGTCTGGACGTTCTCTTGGATCTTCCTCAGACTGCTCACAGCCTCACATCGTCCAACGATCGCGTTCTTCCTTAATAACATCGCCGAATTGCTAAGGTTGGCAACTTTAACTTTTGCCCCACTTCTAGTCATAACTAAAGTTCTGGCTGTGATTCGACTGGTATGGTGCCCAGGATCTTCCACTATGACGCAGCGATCAGC
The DNA here is from genome assembly GCA_963082885.1 of Parascotia fuliginaria. Taxonomy (NCBI): domain Eukaryota; kingdom Metazoa; phylum Arthropoda; class Insecta; order Lepidoptera; family Erebidae; genus Parascotia; species Parascotia fuliginaria. The sequence continues at coordinate 11,620,857 of OY720188.1, forward strand.
AGTCACACCCTCAGGGAACCTTACATCGACTAAGGTTTCTGACCTCGGTGCCAAGGTTACCGTTTTGGCACTGTAGACCGCTATTGAAGAACAGCCTTCTAGAAAGATCTCTTGGTCTGGGAAGCTTAAAACACCTTTAGCAATATCGACAACGCACTGCTGCATTCGTAGGAAGTCTAAGCCGATAATGCAGTCATCCGTTATGCTCGCCACCAAAACAGTTTGATGATAAATCTTCTCTCCTAGTTTGATTTTCACATCTGTAGCTCCGAGGACGGTCACTGGCTGGCCAGTCGCTGTTTGCAATTTGCAAGATGGTCGTGCGTCTTCCCACTGAATTGTTCGCCGCAGAAGTTCTGGTCGTACGATGGTCTTCGACGCGCCCGTATCTATCGTAAGGCGAACAGGTTTACCATTTATTTCTCCAGCTGTTACCAGGCTATTACCGTCACATGCCTGTGATACTTGCACTGTGGGGGCTTGACATAACGGATCTTGACTAGCATCAACCTGAGTAGTAGCTGACACCATTCTACTTCTTCTCTGGTCCGGACAATTGATTCGGATATGTCCTCGCTTGCCGCATCCGTAGCATATAGGCTCACCCCTTGGTCTAACAGCTGCAACAACTTCCCGTACTTTATGCGACTTGTAGTCATTTCGCACAGCTTCCACCTCAAGGGCATGTGCTAAGGCCGCATCTAAACTTGTATGGTGTGCCAACCGAACAGTTGCTCTGACCTCAAGGTCTCTTATACCATCCACAAAAGCTTGCACCACTGTCGGGTCCACAGATGATGTACTGGAGGCATAGGCTCGTCGTACCAGGCGTTCAATTTCAGCAGCCCATTGTTGAAGTCCCTCACTCGACTTCTGAGTTCGATCCTTCAGCTGAGCTCGATAAACATGCTCCAGGTGCTTATCGCCAAATCGAGCTTCCAATGCCTTAAGGAGTGCGTCTAAGTTTCGTCGGTCAGCAGGTAAGTTCTCTAGGATCAGCAGTGCATCCCCTCTAAGTGCCAAAGTAAGCGCCGTCAATGCGTGATCATCTTCCCATCCATTTCCTTTGGCAACTACCTCGAACTGGTGTCGAAAGGCTGTCCAGGAAGACGAGCCGTCAAAGGAGGGCAGTTTGAACTTGGGACCTCCGGAAGTGACTGCCGCGGCCATAGGCGTAGTGCTTGAATATAGGACCTTGGTCTTCTGCAGCTCTTTAATCATCTTGTCATGATGGTTCATGGTGGTCTGGACATCTTCGAGAATTTCATCATGTTTGCAGGTACGTTTTTTCACCACTTCAACGTCTTCTTGAAGAGAACTGATGACGGTGCTGAACCCTTCCCACTTAGAGTCCATCATTTCTTGAAGGTCCTCACGGATAGCCTGGCGTTGACGTTCTTCAGCTTGGCGTTGACGCTCTTCAGCTTGGCGTTGACGCTCTTCAGCTTGGCGTTGACGCTCTTCAGCTTGGCGTTGAACTTCCTTCAGCTCCTTCATGGCTTGACGTTGGCCCTCCTGTATAATGGCTAAAAGAGACGACATGTCAAAGCCAGAGCTTACACCCGTAGACGCCGCAGAAGTACCCGGATCACTAAATACTGCTGCGCTAGTCTCTTCAGTATCGGCCATAATCGATGGTTCACGAGTTTCGTCTACCGCCGCCTGTCGTCGAGTGCGTACTCCCTCGTCGCGTGGTGTGACTGGCAATCCCACTTCTGACACCAATTGTTACGTGTCAGGATGGGGTTCGATGTAAAATGCCAGTTACGCGATGATGAGTTTATTAGAGACTCGCACAATACACTAACAGTAACAAAATAAAGCAATAAAGACTTATACTGCACTATAACGCTTCGTATATCGCTCTTCTTAAACTTCCGTATCGCTTAGATGTTCGCTCGAGATCGCTGTATTCACAACTGAACGAAGTGCCGACGTTCGAATCCTTTTTATAGTACTTCAATAGATTTCTAGAACCTTCCAGTTATTACCACAAAGATGCCGACAATTCTCGAAAACAGAACAATGAGTGTAGGTACTTAGCTGCGACGCGTAGGTATGCCTACCGCCGTTGATCTATTGTTATACGTGTGGGTAGGTACATGCAAACGTTCTAGCGTAGGTATTTGTTGTATACGTGTAGGTAGGTACTTGCAAATGTTCTAGAGCGTAGGTATTTGTCGTACACGAGTAGGTAGGTACTTGCGAACGTTCTAGAGCTTAGGTATTCGTCGTACACGAGTAGGTAAGTACTTGCGAACGTTCTAGCATAGGTATTCGTCGCAACAATATCTATCATATATCACGCATCTCCCTCGTTTCTCCAAGTGCCATGATTTTTCATAAAAATATCCTTAATAAATATAATAAACTTGCCTGTATAAGCTGTAATAATCTAGTGGTGATATCTAACGCTGCAACAGCTGTTCTAGCGGTAAACGAAGCAGCTCCTCTTCGGAGACCGTGTACTAGTCTACCGTCACGTCGCCATTGTTCCACTGGTAACCAGACTAAGTCGCGGATGCCCGTTACTGAGAAGTACAATTTCAAGGTTGTAAGCAATTAAAGGTGAAATACGTTTTTTAATGAAATTTTCCAAGTCAATAAAAATACGGTTTTTAATAAAATTTTCAGAACAATAAAATACCATTTTAACTTATTTTTAGAATGAGGACTGTTTACAAGGAGCAATTCATTATTAGGAATTTTTATGCTATATTTTCTATAGTCCAGGTTTCCTTAAAACGCGCACAATTACCTTCATTGCTAGTTTTCAAATAAACTTGGCAAATAAATATGACTTTAAAACCTAATGCATATCACATTTATTTGTCCGATTTCGAACATTCAACCTCGTATTATAAACAATATTAACATATTAAATAAATAAACAAACTATTTAGAAATATATAAAAATAACTTACTTAGTTGCAGCAGTGAGTGCATGGGTCCAATGCCGCTGAGTAACCCTGGCAGCTGGTGACGCTTGATGTCCGACAACCACTCGTGCAACGCCCACTGTATCAGCTTCTCTAAACCTAGTAGGCCTAACCTACACGTGTATACAAAACACAAAAATATTTCATAACTTTAAACACAAGGGAAATATTTAAAAAATCGTAGTGAGAACTAATGCAAGTTTTCTAAAATGGCGCCCACGAGGTGGAAGCACTAAGGCCTCATGTCCAGGCCTCTTAAAGACGCTTTCAATCAACCAATCAATCGTGAACAATTCTATTGATTTCAAACTGTGAATGAATTTTGAATTTTGTTTTTAAATTATGGAACCATTTAATTGTAAAACTAAATATATTGCAAATAACTACGCCAATTGACGCCAAAAACGTGACGTCATAACTATGTACTTTTATACAAAGCACGAAAAAATATAGCTAAAGTTTTGAACAGCTCAAAAAGGTCTATTGACGATGACGAGTACTTTTACATATTTTGTTATAAGTTGCTTTTTTACTAAAACAACAATATACTACAGTGTTTTAAAAACAAGTAATGATATTTAACTTTAAATGAATGTGTTCTTCGATTACTTACTTATAGTCAAGCCTCTTGAGCGTGAGTTCGGAACAGTTTAGTTGTCCGAGACCCATAAGTAGGCCGGCGACTGGCCCCGCCGATAGATCCACGCGCTTGCCTACATAGTCCAGTCGGATTGGCACGTCGGGAGAGAAAACTACGCGTCTGAAATGTACAATAAAAATTAACATCGTCATTTAAATCTACGATAATTAAATGTGGACCGAAATGTCAGTTCGCTAGATGGATCGCAGGCATTCATATTTTTCGCATTAATTTCACTAAATTTGTTTAGTACCTATATCACTGTGTATGTTTGTTTGTCACTTGTTGTAGCATCGTTACCTACAAACATGGCTATGGCAAACAAAATCTGGGAGGACTTTTTCTATTAAATACGTGCGAACATATCAATAGGCCTCGAAAAACAGTATTTACGTAATTTTGCCCATAATACTATTAGAACCAATAATTTGATTTGTATCCAATTGTTAATAGTCTTTAATAAAAAAAAAAAGATTTCTTCCACATTTTTTTCTGTCCACATCTAGTCATAATGGGACAAATAATATTAAAAATTAAATTTCAACTTATTTAAACGTACCTGAAATAAATAGGTGAATCGTCCACCGGTTCTGTATCCACGGGTAGTTTGGCCACGGGTTTCTCTTGAATGCCCAGCTTATTAAAGTCTTCTTCCAGCTGTATAAGGTTCTCGGAAACCAGTCGTTCGGCCTCGTACGTTTCCATCAGCGGTTCATCGTTACGGATCACTGTAACTTCAACTTTATATACTGCGTGGTTATTTGACTAGCGTGCAGCGCGGTTTCACCCGCGTCTTTGCTTACTGCTCTGCTCCCGTCGCCAGGAGCGTGATGTTACATAGCCTATAACTTTCCACAAGAACTGTGCTAACATACGCAAAAATAATTTTTCAAATCCGACTGGTAGTTCCAGACAGCGTTTTTTTTATAGTTCACCTCTATTCAATTCTAGCATATAGACAGAACATATTTTTAAAATATAGCCCCGATTAAATGATAATGATTGAAAACCACGAAATATAACACTAAATTGCGACGTTGCTACTTATGAAGCGTATACCGTCTTAATCTACTTATAGCGCTTTGTATTGTACACAAATTTATGCTGCGTATGTATTGTATACAAATTTAATACCAAAGAGACGAATACATAATGGTTTCTTACAACGAAATGTTATTATCTTCACACTAGTAAGGTACGTAACTTTGTAAGGTCTGACGGTAATTATCAAGAAACACACCCTGATACTGACCCAAATAGCTCCACTTGAAAAAAAATCACTTTCACTTTAATGTGAATTTTAGCAACAGGCAGAAATTTAACTTAAAGTGTTGTTAGAGTTAGAGTATTGGGCTTCTAATAAGTAATGTACTACTTATAAGGCTGACGCCCACTGACGGCACGGCACGGCTTACTTTAGCATGCCGCGACATCGTATATTTAGAGAAGGCATAGATATAACAATTGAACTCTTGCCCCCGCGCCCCGCCTCGGCCGCGCGCCTGAGCCGAAGACACTACGACGTGCCGCGGTATAATTGTATCGAAATAAAGTAATATGAGTTCTAAACACGATGAAATAAGGATAAATATAACTTGATTTAAATAAAATTCTTTGCTGTGCCATACCGTCAGTCGGCGCCGGCCCTTACTGTTAGAAACTCACCAGTTTCATTGAGTGAGAGCGAGTCAGCATCTCCCAGTGACGTAGGCGTGGGTGGCGGGTCTCGTAAATGGCTCGCAATGCTCATGACTGGAGGTCTGTGTGTGGGCGTTGTCTGACGAGACCCGCTTGACTCACTCGATAGTCCGCCCACGCTTTTTGAATCGTCATCTGAGAGAATAATTTATAGGTATATAAAAAACCTGGACTTATAAAAAAAGATGGTTGAAATTGCTAATATGGTAGCCACCACTTCAGGCACAATGGAGTAATTTTGATAGGCATACAAAAAAAAAGTTAACAAAGTCCACTATAAAGTATTATAAAAAATACTAACCATTTGACTCATCGGTACCAAGTTTTGAAAAGTACCCAACTAGGAAGGCGAGCGTGTCTTGATCGAGGTTGAACCATAAAGGTAGCAACGATACTTTTAAACAACACTCTTGTGCGGACAGCGCGGGGTCTGGTCGCAAATGTACCGCTTTTATTATTAACTGAAAATTATAAATATGAGGGTAGTAGATTAATATAGCTTACGTCGCGTCACAATAAAGTACAGTATCTGCGTCACTTTGTATGCAACTTAAAAATTGTGGCTCTACCACGTCAGCGAACTGACTGTAGGATAATGAGGGTTTTCTAAAATGGCGCCCACGAGGTGGCATCACTGAGGCGTCAGTTCCAGGCACCTGTCAAAGCACTTTCAATCAACCAATTAACCGTGAACAATTCAATTGATTTGAAACTGTGAATGAATTTTAAAATTTTTGTGAATGAAAGACCTTTCACCTAGGTGGCGCCAACTGGTGGCGAAAATTGTCTTAAACACCCTCATTGGCTCACATTTTTTTGTTGTTGTTGTTTTGACGTTCATATGTGTCAACTTATATAATCTAGGAACTTAAATACAGCAAGTGGTTTGAGTTTTAGTATATCCTTTTATAACAAGTTTTATTCTACCAAAAAAAAGTAGTAAAACATACCATATGTGCGTTTTTCCTTTCCGGTTCATCTTTCAGTTTATATTGACTCAATAGTTTGTTAATATCGCTGCCCACAAGTTGGTCGAGTACTTCAATTTTGCTGATGGCGAGCGTTTGCCGGGACGCGTGAATGCCGCCAGACGGATATATCTCGTATTGGAATTTTACCTAATGCAAAAATAAAGAAATATACATAACTAGCTGTTGCCCGCAGCTCCGCCCGCGTGAATGTCGGTTATATCGCAAATGAACATAATAATATTGCTGTTTATACGTTGACGATTTTTCATACAAGCTTTCATCCCCCTTTTCAACCCCTTCCAGTCATTTTTCGCGATGAAAGAGCCTATGTTGTTCCCCAAGGTCTAATCTATCTCTATACAAAAATTTAATCAAAATCGGTTTAGTGGTTTAGGCGTGAAAGCGTAACAGACAGACAGACAGATATAAAGACAGAGTTACTTTCACATTTATAATATTAGTAGGGATATGTACGCGGAAGAATCATTAGCGGGTAACCGATACGTTTGTTGAGATGTTACGTAAAGTTTGACGACAATATCAATATGTATAATTATGTACGGCTTGGAGCAACTAGGGAGCATGCATAGCCCTTTTCGCCAAGGTATATGACAGTTTTCATCTTGTGTTCTTTGTTAGTTTGAGTGATGTATTAGTGAGATAGTTTAGGTTAAGAGTGCATGTGGACACGATATTTTGGGTTTTAGGGAGGACCATGGTACATAGAAACATTTAAAGACATTTTCCTAGTTTAATACTGTTAGGCACTTCGCGCATTATGCAGTCATGACCACGACCAGTCATGTCAGGAGCCGCAACCTTGGTTTCAGAAGCAAAGCTAAGGGTTTTAGTCGGCCATTGGTCGTGATCGTGGCCGTCTAGTGTCCGAAGTGTCCAAGATAAAGTCATGAAATGTTGTAAGAATAAAACAAAAATATATTTAAAGCGTACCTTAGAGAGACACAGCTTGACTCTGGTGTGATGGTCGCGGTGCGGCCCCCCGCGCGCGCGCACGTCGCGGTGCGAGGCCGCGCGCGCCGCCCGCACGCGCTCGCTGCCGGCCGCCCAGCGCACACCACCCGCGCGGTACGCTGCGGCCACTGAGCGCCCGCTGTCGTATGGCTCGTATTCTTTGTTACGTCTGTTGATAGCGTGAAGTTTTAGTTACTGCCTACAAAATTAATTATTAGCCAAAGTATCTAGATAAACAAGGATTTTAAATGTACAGATCACAAATATTTAATTCATCATCATTTTAGCTGGAAGACGTTCACTACTAGACCATTGGAGTCGCCTTTATAACTTGTCGGTATAAGGTCGAACACAGTATAAATTATAAGAAGTTTTCCAACGCTGCGCTTTCCGTTTTAATATGTAATTATCGATATTAAAATAATGTTTGGTGTTAATAATGTCTTACTTGGCAGTAGTAGGTGAACCCTGTTTTCGCAGTTCGCCTTCAATAGTGACGGTCTTCTTGGCGGGCACCACTTCGCCCGCCGGCCGGAAGTCGTTGCCGCCATACATGTTCCAAGTCACGCTCATTTCACATAGTGTGTACCTGTGTGCAACGTCAATACTCGTATTATATAAAGCATACCTATAGCCCACAAATAAATCTAATCTTATAAAAAGCAGCCACGGAGCAGAGTATTTTTCAGTGGCAAAGCATTATCGTCTTTAGAAGTATTAAAATAAGATCGAAATTGATTTAACACAACAAAACAATCGTTTAGAATATCGAAATAACTACAGGGAATAAATACAACTGCGCGAGCGTGCGACGCAATTGAATTTTTTGATTTTATGGTATTTTTTAAACAGCGGAGACGACACGAAGCATTTATTCCACAATCGAAATTATTAAAAAATCAACGTAAAAATCGTCTATTGCTTACATACCTTAACATCGGCAAAGGGAAACTCTTAGGCGCTTTCAACACGTCAGTCCTCGCCGCGGGCACCGTAAAGTGGTTATCAATCATATACACGGGGCCAGGTCCTATCCAGTTCACTACGGGTTCATCCAGATCGTTGTCTTGCGTCGATACTTGCGTCTCAACGAAACAGTATTCATCGTCTGTGTTGCCGCCGTCGCTGTTTGATTTTGTCTGCACGATTAATATATTTATGTAACCAATGCCGACAAAAAGCAGGTTCGATTCCTCATATTTTTGTAGATTTAACTGAGGGCCTAGACAAGTGGCATAGATTTCTATTCTATTCATAGAATAAATTAAAAAATGTATGAGATTGACATACGCTAACGCCAACATTGTCGCTAGCTTATGTCAATCCCCTACATTTTTTTACTACTTGTCTAGGTCCTCTGTTGAGTCTTTATTATAAACTCATTATAAAATTATAAATATTACAGTAATGCACTGTATAATTTACAAAGAGAAAAGGCGAATAAATAGAGAGTTGCATGTGGTGCATGTATGGTTTCATTATATTACATTATGAATATACGGAGGTGTTCGGCAGATAAAGTAAATAATCGTACTGAGAACATAGAAGATTTTATACATAATTATACAGCACCTGCACCAGCAACAGCGGCTTTGCGTAAAATTTGTTTTGTCTTTTTGGGAACCAGACCGATTTTCGGTAGCCTATGTGCGTCTCTGACCAATTGTCATCGAAATTGGTTTAGCCGTTTAGGCGCTGAGTGGTAACAAACAAACACACACACACACACACACACACACACACACACACACACAAATACACACAAACCTTCGCATTTATAATATTAATAGGATTACAAAGTAAAGGTATAGAAATTACCATACCGTTTTCCTCTTAGGTTTTCTCGGTGTCGCTTTTGGCGTGGAAGTCGGGTCACCTAATTCCTTCGCTACTTGAATATTAGTAGGTTTGGCCTCTTGTGCTTCTTCAAACATAATAGGCTGCAGATCGTCCGTGTCTAACAACTTGGTCTCATACTCTTCAAATGGTTCCGACGAGAGCCTTTGCTTCATGTTTGACTCGTCGGGGAAGAAGAATATTTCTACACCTTCTTTCTCTGTTGAGCTGTTTAACTCGTCTTCTTCTACTGAAATTAATTGGAATGGTTATTATTTTGTTTAAATTTATTTACAACATTAGACGAAAAATTACGGCAGGTTATTGTTAATCTGATTGTCAATTCCAATATCAATTTTAACTATACTCACGTGTAGTGTTAGGGCTTTCTTTCATAGCTTCGGCCATTAGGTCGTTCACTTGTTGAATTTCGTTTGGCGATAGTTCTCTTATTTCTTCTATAGGTCTATCTTCTAAACCTGTAAAGAATAAGTCATAAGGGATGACATAAAATAAATTTATATTTTCTTATTTTTTAGTAACCTCTTAATTCAAATTGTTCCAGCACGTGTATAGCGTTACTATGTTGTTAGACGCGCTTAGGTCTATTTGTGGCTGGTCGTTTGACAAGTGACATGTAAAAGTTTACTTACCGACCAGCTGCTCTAGAGGTTGATCGGAACATATGCTAGTGTGTCTAGAGGAGGGGTCAAAGGGTGCCTGCGAGTCGCCGTCGCACGCCGCGTACGTGAGCAGGCGACACAGCGCCGATGCTGAGTCCCAGCACGTGTATAGCGTCACCATGTTGTTAGACGCGCTTAGGTCTATTTGTGGCTGGTCGTTTGACTAGAAAAAATGTTAATGGTACTTTAAAATGTTTAAAGACATTAAAGGAGTAATATCACTTTTAGGTGGAGCCTTTATTATTAGGTATTCCTAAAAATTAAACATGAAATTAACTAAACAGTTGACAAAAATCTCTTTCATCGTATAGAATTATGCAAGACTGGATTCATTGCGAGTAAGTGCGCCATTTGACTCTAAGAACTTTGATGTCATAATTTTGTATTTTTAAAAAACCAGGTACCTACAAATAAGATATTTTGATACTTTCGAGTAACTGTATTGATGCAGTTATCATCATTTCTATTATGAGTGATTGTTATTGGAGGAAAAACATAACAAAACATACTTACACAGTTAGTCTTATCTTCCATCCTAAGCGATAGTTCAAACAGTCCGACATCGACAACACAGACATAGTCCTTCATCACATCGGGCACTTTGTCATCGTCTTGCGGTACTGCGACATTCGGCTTAGTACCGTGCAGGTGCAAAAGGAACAACGTGCATTCTTGCGCGAGAAAACGCAAGCAAGACGTGTTCGTGGCCGCTATTAAGTTGCTCGACACGCTAAAGTTGCCCAGTGTGACAACAGTACGGATTGGTAGATAGAGAGGCCTGTAAATAATATATTTAACAATAATATAATGTATTTATAAAATATATCAATAACAGAACATGTTATTTAACAAATAATAAATTTACATTTAATACTATAACACAAACAATTGTGTCGACATACGGACATATACTTAGTAGTTGACGTCTTTATTTAGCTTATGATTTAATTTATTTATATATTTATTTTCAAGGTCGTAGATTTCGTAATCGAAATTTAAGAAATAAGTGTTGTCAGATGCAAAATTTATCTTTAGTAGAATTATTTTTTGGTAGAAACTTGTAGCAATTTATAAAGCTAGATGCCGAGAGCACTATAAAATTAAAGCTGTTATTTGCTGTATGTACACACAAGTTACCTGTAGTCGACAGCGCAGTCTAACACATGTACGTGCAGCTCCGAGAGCACGGTGGAGGGCGTGTAGCCCGGCACGGGGTAGTCGATCACGTCGATCACGTCCATCAGCTGTGTCAGCCACGCGATGCCCTTGTCGCCTCTGTGACGTAGCGTCGCTTGCTCTATGCCTAGGGCTATACATATTGTCTGTGGACAAACATATTTTTCAAGTAAGTATATTGTAGGTTGTTAGCACCATCGCTATCGTAATGATTATGAAAAGAAATTTCCCCAAATATAAAGATGGGGCCAGCAGTGAACATAATTCGATTAGTGTTTATTTGTGTTTTTTTTTCGAAATATAATAAAACTTAACGTATTCATGTACATAAATCATACCTTCAAATTAGGCGTCTCTGAGTCAGGGTCAACTTTAAGTGCTAACGTGAACATGTCTTTCTTTAGCAGTCGTTCCTTTATAATAACCCCCTTGCCAGACGGGTAGATGGTACTTTTAAGATGTGACGGTATAATGCTGCCGTACTGACGGAGCGAGGGCTTTTCTGATGGTATTGTTAGAAGTGCTGAAAATGAGTAAGGCATATTAGTATGGTAAATGCAAGTATCTTTTTTTAACCGTTTATTATCGAAGGCTTTATAATATTCGTTTGAATGATATGTCTCACAGATAGGATAAAAGCATAGGTAAGTGTAGTTCCAAGCTGCCACATAGGGTTCAACCATTACTGGTTAGGTTTACATTGCTATTACCATTGCGGCGCAAATCGCGTATTCAAAACGATTAGTAGTATTTAATTTTGATATAATGTGTGTATTTGTTTTCTTGACTGTGAGTGTATGTGTACTCTTATTTATTTATATAATTAATTTAACACCTTTTTTTAGTTACTTTATGAAGCATGCTAAATACATCAAATTTATTACTTTTCTGACTACCTAAAATACAGGAATATAAACTAGTTTAAGAGTCAGAAACTAAATAATATGTATAAGTTAAGCCATATTTTGTAATTTAAGAGGTGTTTTTCTTTACATTGTCATTAGGCTTGTTAGTGTCAATAAAGATTTTTATTTTTTTTTTATTTATTAATGCATACTGCGTTTTGTTAGCTTTCGTCTATTGGCTACTGTAGTGTTAAAAATATTGTAAAAACAATGCCAACTCACAGTCATGATATAATGTAGTCTTCTCAGCTCGGAGACACAGTTGTGCAGTTTTAGGTTTACCATTAAGTCCGCTAACTTGACACATAGCTAGGTTGTGAGCTTCTAACACTAGCTCTCCCATTTGTCCGGGTACCACTCGCTTGTTGCTATCCTGTAATTTTTAATTTTTTTATTGCTGACTGTGGCCGACGAACAACATCTCTCTTGATGGTAAGTGGTAAGTGTCGTTCATGGACGACTAGTGTCTGGTATTGCTTTTGCTAATTCCAGGGACTCTGCGAAGCCGCTGCCTACCGTGACCCGAAAGCGGTAGGTGAAGGGATAGAGAGAGAAGTTTTTGTATAGGTACGTAATGACAAAATTCTAGCAGATGATTCATTGATTGCATGGATGCGATATATATTTAACGACACTTCAATTTATACCGTATTAAATTTTATTTGTTCTGAATTGACCTAAAAAATAAGGGGCGGGGCTGCGCGGAATGTATGCGCCGCGCTGTGATTGGCTATTTCAAGGTCAAGCATTTGAGTGCACAGAAATGCAGCAATCGTAGTGCTCCTGCCCCTTATTGTAGTAAGCTTGATTCAGAACAAATAAGTGTTAATGCGGTATCTATTCCTATAGGTAATACTTACTCTAACAGGAGTGTAGATTGTAAGTAGTCCTTTCCCAACTTTAAGAGTGAGACAAAAGTTATGTGTATCGCTGGTCTCATTTACTGGTTTGGTATTACCGATGCCCTTACGTAATTTATTGTCGTACGTCGAATAGTATAAGTTGTTCTCTTCTTCTGATGATGTGCTGTCTGAGTCCGAGTCTGTATTAATAAGATAAATTACTTGTATTATTAATTATTAACATTGTAAGGTTCTTTTTTCATTAGCGCTACTTTGATACATAAAATAATAGAATATGTATGTGTCTGTGCAATGGTAAATGAATACTGTTGGAAAAACTGGGACTGGAGGCAGAATATGAGCCTTAATGCAACTGCGTAAGGCTTATACTTGCTTAACTACCGTCAGGTGATTTGTTAACCTATCATTTTGTCTAGATTAATCGTCGTTAATAAAATAATAAATACAAATAAGAACTATAGTAATTGCAACAATTGGCCCTAATAATTCAAACGTCAAATTTATTTAAATTATATCATAAGGACCACTTAAAATTAAGTGATATTTCAGTATATAGTGCCAAAACAAGAATATTGTGACTTACCATAGCCCTTACATATACCAAAAGCAGGGTTGATAGGATCACAGACGAGTGGGCTGATATCGTACTGGTCAGACATCTGAGGCTCCCACAGCAATAGGTCAGAGTTGATCCGGTTGTATATTATCTCGTACAGCTGTTTAGATCTGCCGTGTCAAATGATAAGGATTGTTTTATATAACTTGAGTTGTAAATGACGTATGGGTTACCTACGTGAAATTAAATAAAGCCTGTAATCTTATTCTCAGTTCTATTCTTAAAAAAATGGTAACACTAGATAGGACACTGTAATAATAATTAAAAGATAGTAACTCACTCAAGTTGTAAGCTCAGTATAGGCAATATAAACTCTAGATGTATAGACGAAAGGTCTATGGAACTAGATGTGAATTCCGCCATTTCTTCGTCGTTACCAGGCACTATTAGATCTTCGTCATGACCTAAAATAATAAAATGATACATTACTATTATTATATTACGCTTATTTTGAGTCTATAAAGCGCTGTGTAGTTGTCGTGGCCGAAATATTTGTTAGAAAAAAGTAAGGTAAGGTCGGAATTGAAAAATAACATTTGGTTATGTAATACCAAACAGAGATTTTAAGAAGGTATAAAAAAAGTGTCTTGCTAACAGAGCCTATAAAAATGCACGATTAATTTTGGCATAAACCTAAATACCTTTAAACTCTATAGTTTATAAAAAGCGGAAGAGTTTTTTTGTTTGAACGCGCTAATCTCTAAACATCACGCTACTGGTGACAGGAGCAGAGCAGTAAGCAAAGACGCAAATGAAACCGAGCTGCAGGAAGCTAGTCTAGAATAAATAAAATGTTCACTTACCTTGATGCGGACTACTCTCATGTTTAGTAACACTAGTATGAGCTTGTTTCTTGCCGCTAAACGGACTGGGATGATTCGTCCTCAAGTTGTTCATTATATACATAGAAGTAGTCATAGGGTTGACTATCGCCGGTTCGAAGTTTGATGAGTCGTCGGTTAATGTGTCGAATGGGCCTTTAGGGGTTGCACGCGGTTTAAATGTTATTGATATACTGTGGATGGATATAAGTATTGTTTAATAACTTATTTTAATGTATTTAATTGTCTGTTGCAAGCGATAAGGTTATTAAAATAAGTTCTCTCGTCCACCGAAAGAAAATAAAAATGCGCTGGTAAGCTCAAAGTTGAAAACCTATTTATGTAAAATATTGATATATTCTGAATAAAGTTGGAAGAATAACTTGAAAAGTTATGAGATTCTAAAAAAAAATCGTCGATCTCTCGTACATTGTTTGGTATTACGAGAAATATTACTATAACTTTTTTTAATACACACTCGATTAAAAAGAAAACTTTAGTAAATAGTCTAGTATAAAACTTAAAATTAATGATATGTTTACTTACGTGGGTAAGCAAGTAGTATTAACATTGCCGCTCAAAATGTTCCCTTCAGTAACATTGTCGTCCATCGTTGTGCGAGCTATATGAGTGCCTGGGAATGTCTCGTTTTCCTGTAATTCATTAAATGGAAGACGATACATTTATAATGCTAAATTCAAGATCAAACAGCAGTTTACACCAAATTAAACAATTAAAATAACATTCACATCATCACCATAATTAACCCGAAGACATCCACTACAAAATATAGTTTTTTTCCCAATAAGAGATTTTCCCATAGTCACCACGCTTATTAGGTGAATTGAAACGCCTGGGGCCCTAACACGACCTATTATAGCAATCTTATTATAACCTTACTTTGTCTCTATCCTTGTTTTTAATGATACAAAAGAAAAAGATAAACACAAAGTAATATTAAAATAATACTGCTATAAGAGGTAGTAACAGGCCCCCTGATCGCAGGTCTACGATTGGGAATCTTTCAGTGCAACATTTGTACTCACGTAATAATACAGATCCAATATAGTACAGCGCAGATTGACTGCGGTGGGTTGCGGCCTCACGCTGGGCACCTGCTGCGAGCTGATGGTCGCGTTATGGAACTTGAACACTAAGTAGTCTGGTCGCACGCGCCGGGTCTCTCGACTAACACCTGGTCGCAGGTCGGCGATTGGGAATCTGTTGGTGCATTTAAAGGTAAAAGATAGGTAAATGACAGAACAAAGTAAAATTACAGCATGTCAGTATTTTTAATCACAATATATTATTGCTTTTATAATAAAATTATGTTTATTCTGATCCTGAATTACAAACATAAAATTCTCAGGCTGATTCGGGACATCTACCTATGGATCTCGCAAATATTTCTTCTTAGTCCCTATGACTGAATCTACCTTTAATACCAAAAACGGAATGTCCTAAACAAAACAACAAGTAAACAGGACATAGGAATTCCCCGAATATCTAGTTCAAATATAACGTTAAACACAGTACAGTTATAGTTACAATCTCTAACATACTTACCTAAGCACAGCATTAAGCGTCGGACAGTGCAGTGCTACACTGAGCTGGTTCTGTGACGACACCGGCGTAGTGGGGGAGCTTGCGGGCGTCGGGGCACCGCCGAAGAACGTAGCCGACATACGCTCTATGAGTGTCAGTTCGACGTCTAAGTTGAATGGAGTGCATTTTATGCTGAAATAGAAAATTATTCATATACAAATAAATTTATATTTATGCTTACCGTGGGGCAAGCATAGAAGGGAATGTATGTAAGGCATAGGACGTAGTAAAAAGCAGTATATTTTAAGTAACAGAGATTTTGTGTATTCGCTTACAAGTACATAGGTATCAATCAGTTCTTCATTGTTTATATGGTAGAAACGGCAGGCGAAGTGTTTAGAGAACAGCCTCACTTACCATTTAACATGAGGGCCGAGGCAAGTTCAGCTAACGGGACTCGTGCGTACAAGAGATGTTAGAGTTTTATGAATGCACATAAAAATCATATTTGAGCAACCCAAAAGTAATGTAAAAACGACTGAATTAAGACACAAAATTGCTAAGTAACCTTTTTAAGAATGGCTTGAATTTGAGTTCACCAATAGACATAGAAATTTGTGTTTTATTATTCTATGAATAAGTGATAATATAGAATAACTTACACAACATCTGTAGTGGGGTACACAAGTTTCTTCTCGCCCGACATGCGCACGTATTTGGACGTCTGTTTGAAGTTGACTCGCACGTTCGCCCGCGAATTCATGGAGCCGTGTTGACTAGAAGCGTCATCGTCTTCTGTAACAATATTTATATTTACGTATACATGTAAGTTTTTAGGCATGAAAGTATGGAAAAAGATCATATGAGGCAATATTTCAATTCTAAATGTCAACTACAGTCAATGTCATGTACTCTATAATTGCTAAACTTTACTTCTTTTCTACCGAGCGTGTTAAAAGTCAAAGAAATAAGAGGTATATTTTTAGCTCAAATTAAAGCACCCTGACTGGAGAAGCTTCTCCTCATATGTGACAAAAGGTGATGATAAGAGGCTCTAGGACACGTCCAAATATGGTGCTGGCGTGTCCAAAGTTAATAAGTGGTGATCAGGTCTTTAACCGTTTATCTGTACCTTTAGTATCAAAGCGTATGAGGTCGAAGCCCTGCGGCTCGAAATGGCCAGTATCGTTGCAGTAGTAGATGCACTCGCGCAGCAGCAGCTGTCGCACGGACGCCTCGCACATCGTCTGACTGCCGTGCGACGTTACCTTCTCACTGCCGTCCACCGCTATCTCCGATGTTAACAGTCTAAGAAATGATCAAAATAAATGTTTGATAAAATGGTTGGACGTTAAAAAATAATCCAAAAAAAAAAAAAACAATGGTCGTGGTCTCGACCAGTCATCAGTGTCACAAGTCTAACCACAAATTCTGAAATAAGAAAAATTGTTTTTGCACCAACTATCAAACATAAAATTGGAGAACGTAATAAAATAAAACCAAAAAAAAAAAAAATTAAAATACATTTACCTTATGTGGCTCTTCCCAGTAGCTCTATCCAGAGTTTCATTGGCAGCACTAAAGTCGTCTATGATAGAAAAGGGGTCCAAACTCTGGTAGAATTTGTTCGCCACCTCCTGCATCTTGGTGGCACTTGACGGTGATATACAATCAGAGCCGATTAGGGTAGGAACTAAAATATCCTGCAGAATAAAGAATTATAAATATGTACATAAATAAAATAGTAAATATTATTTTATGGAGTACTGTACGCATTTTACGTATAAGTAGAGATATACGTAGACGTCCTATGCGTGCAGAGCGAGAATCTAATTGTTTCATTAGAATTTGACGTGTGGTTTGTGAAATAAGAATTTTATTACCTTATGCAATAAAATACATGACACAGAAGCGATCCGTAAACTGACGTGAGACACCTCCGCTGTCGGATCACCATCAATATGGGGAACTGAAAATCCAACAGAATCGTAAGAATTCCAGCATTATATAGGGAGGGAACAATGAGTTCAATTATAATAACAATAATAATAATATTAATAATATTCTACCACATGCACACAGCGCCATTTAGCCCCAAATTAAGCAATTATATTTGCTTGTGTTATGGGTACTAAACAACTGATATACTACTTATATACTTTTTTTTTTCTTTTTTGTAAATACATACATCTTATAGATAAATTACACCCAGACACAGAACAAACAATCATGCTCATCACACAAAGGTTTGTCCTGGGTGGGAATCGAACCCACGACCTCCGGCTTAGCAGTCAGGGTCACTAACCACTAGACCAACAGGCCAGTCAAAATTACATGTCAAAGTTACATACATGGTTACATTTTGTAAATTTTGTATGATGGAGGTGACAAACAAACAGAGCGTTTTAACAGTTCATAAAGAGTTCCTTAAACTCGTTATTTATTGATACAGTTGTCAACATTCCAATTCGACACAAAAATAAGACTGATATTTTTACCAGAACCAAGTATTTTTATTTTTTGTGCTTTAGGAATGCATCTTTAGGCTGATCGCAGACTTGCAACAGTAAGCCTAATCGTCATTTGTGTTTAATATAAAAAGGTTTATTCGCTACCTTTCTTGTTCCGTTTGATCCTCGGCGCGGCAGTGGGCACATTGATGCTTGAATTCATACTGGTGTTCATAGAGCTCACTGATGAAGAGAAACTCTCTGACATCTGGTTGCCGAGTGACGTCATAGGTAGGAACCTCTCGTTGTCAGTGTCGGTGTCTTCTGTGATAGATTAAAAAAAAGAAATTAAAAAAATGTGCAGTAGCAACTGCTTATCATCTGAACTCTACCCTGCTAAAGAAAAAAGACGTAACTGTTTTGAAAAAAGAAGTCTTGAAATAATTAAGTTAGAGGTAGGTAGAGTTAGTAAGAGGTGTTTTTTCTATAACTAATATCGTGCTCATATGTCGTTCTGTCCTTGCAAGACATTAATTATACTCTAATATCCAAAGCCTTTCACTATAAATTCATGTTTTAATGTGAATTCTACAACAATAGCTAGTAGTATTCTTCTGTATGCGAGAATAAAAAAATCATACAATCACGCATGCGGACATTCAGCCGGCCTTCAAATAACTTGAAGGTCATCAGAAGGTCGTACTTCCTTAATCAATACAATTAAGATTTTATTTATTTTTAGTAGATATAATTATGATGGTGACTTACCATAACTAGGTCCAGACCATCCGGACATACCACCAGCGGGTTTAGAACTCTGTCTCTCTAAATTGCCGAGTAGTTGAGCCTCTATTAGCTGGAAGTCCGATGGTCGCATTGGTTTGCACTGCATGTTCACGGTTGGTCGCAACGGTATATTACTGTGAATAAAATATATTGACAGTTATACATTTTGTATTGCATTGCTATAATTTAGAAATTTTAGAGTTGAGTGTGTGAAAAGGTAAAAGCCTTTTTCTTAGATATCGTTAACTAGTTGGTAAAAAAATATTCGGTATTTTCTGTATTAACAAAATACTCATATTAGTAGAACTGCTTTTTAAAGTTTCTTCCCAGTTTTTTTGGCTGTACCATTTGAGAGATTTGTCAGAGTTGATTAAATTGGTCACACTGCTGTGTATGTTTTATAAAAATTCAAACACAAAAGGGTAAAGTGTTATATTAGGCGTTTGTTAATTTACGACATTTTATGAAGTTCCAATAGTTTATAAAATCAGTTTCAATTTAAACTTAAATGAAACATTACGAAGTATAACACTAACCTGGTATCCTCTAAATGTGGTTGATTCAGCGCGTCAACTAATTCAATCAAAGTATGAAGCTGCCTCGGCGATATGAACACAATGAAAGAGCCGAGCAACACCTTCACTTCAACTTTAGGTCCGTCTACTTCTTCCGTATGTTTCAACTTGAGTGTAAGTTCTTGATGTCCCGTTAACTTAGCAAATAATATAGGATCGGGTTGATTTAACTTCTCGTCAGGAGTCAATTCTCTAGATTCAGTCGTACTTTTAGCTTCAGCGATTATTTCTTTTATAGGGTCCGGTTCTATAGTGGATATGACACTCCTAGTTTCATAGAATACATCTGACATAGTACTTTGATAGTTCATATCTGGAGTTTCTACTTGACTGTCTGTTTTTTGTGATGATACAGATTTCTCCATGATAAGGCTTCTAGCCATAGTCCGTAGTTTGGATGGGTACTCATCTGTATATAACGTGACTCCTTCGAATTTTATTTTTTTGTTAATGTAAGTAGCTACTATGTATGTTTTTGGTTTTTCAGGGTCAGTTATATCTGGTGCTGGTTCAGAGCCCGCTTCGTCAAAGTATTCGATACTAGAATGGTTATTAAAATTGTGATATTAATAATATTGCTTTGATTTTCTTATAGTAGATATTCAGAAAAGGATGAGAACTAATAAATTATTTGTGCCGATTGAACACTTATATCTGAAGAACATTTAACTGTATCATACATAATTATTATCCACACTAGCGGCCTCGCCTCGCATGGCAATAATTTATCCGATCTGGGGATCGAAACCTAGACCTCGGCGTGGCATTTCATACACAGTACATATCATCTACAACCGAAGCAGTCATATAAAATCAGGATCGACAAATTCGTAAAATAACGTTATTGTTTTAAGACTGTCGCTAATTAAATTAAAACATAGTTAAAACACGTTCTTAAATAAATATCGTCAATGGCAGCACATAACAGACAATACTAATTCTATTAACTCGAGTGATACGATCAAGGCCGTTAATTCATGTTGATATTATTCTAATCAGCTGCTCAAATAGAGGTCAAATGTTAAGGAAGTAGGTAAAATGTTGTCATACAAGGAGGCGCTTTCTTCCTTCTTCATACTCTGGTCGTGGATTTCATGACCAAATTTTTGCATCAGAGATTTAATGGTAAAACTTAGGTATTATTTACAAAGCTTGGTACAGTTGTAATAGAACAATAGTACACAATTTACGCCACTAACATTACGTCGATTGTCGTTTTTGAATAGCGCTGATTCTTTAAGTGTCTTTTAAATAAATAAATATTAATTATTAAATTAAAATTGTATATTGTATTTTTAATATCAATATTTAGAATTTATATTTTGCCTATATAATTGAATGATTGCTAATAATATAACTGACGTAAGTAACTAACTTTAAAATTAATATGTAATAGTGTAAATAACATTTAATTTCAAAGCTAAATTTAGTCAGTGATGATAGACTTATGCAGTCTATTTAAATTAAAAACGGTTATTTTCTAGCATATAAACAATAATTTAATTATTTATGCGTATGTAAAACAACTCCCGCACTAGGGAACAAGCCCTGTGACGCGTGGGACTTTACAAACATACATTAAAATTAAATGGACACAAAGTACACCCATATATATTTTTAATTAAACATTTAAATTATATTTTAATTTCGTGATTTTTCTGTGCCTAGTGGTGGCTTCTACGGATATTTTGTGTAAACTAACTGGACTGCTAATAAATATTAATTTTATTTTATTTTCTAACATGTTATAGTTTATCCGCTAATATGTTTCCTGAGAATATAAAAGCCCTTGAGATTGTAGATACTGCGTACTTACTTCTTTATGTGAACTTCCAGTGCGATTCCTCTATCGCCATTTTTTGGTACATGTTCTATTCTTATTTTAGTGTTTTCAAATTTGACTTTTACCCGGCTTAAAACTGAAATTTAAGGATGACACTATAATCTTAACATATGGATTATTTAAAAAAAAATATCAGTATTTAATTTTGTTTCATTACAAAATGCTAAAACTATTTTGATAAAAAATTATTAAGTAGAAATTAATTAAATTATACATTTCAAATATGTGTGTGTCAAATGTAGAATTGTATCTCACTGATAAATTTGAAATGTAGCCGAATTTTAAATAACATTAGAATTTTTTTGTATACTCTTAATGTTATTGACTAGTAATGGGTTATTGATCTATAGTTTATCAAACTCACTCGAATCTATCGCATGTGCAAACATTTCTATGCCGTCTACAGCTTGAGACTCCTGTGGTCCATCTTCCTTGAGACATTCCGCAGCCAGCTGCATCGATGACGACATAGAAGACCACATTGATTCCAGCATTGAGGAGACTACAAATTAAAATAAATATCATTCATAGGTCACTATATTCAGTAGTGGTTGATATCAACTCAATTATTCTAGAAGTGAAATGTGGTAGAGTCACAAAAGTCTAATGCACTAGATCTATAGGCAAAGTCCACCTGAAACTACGTCATTTATAGATCTTACAGACTTCTAAAGTTTTCATAAAGAACCATTTCATTTGTTATACAAGAATTTTATTTCAAAAGCTTATGAATAATGACTGAATTGATAACATTAGTTTCATTAATAAAAATAATTATAATTACTTATGAGATAAGACATACATTTCTTAACATATTAATTAAAATAAAAAAAAATTATATAAAAAGATATGTGTATCAGATAACCTATAAACAAGAAATAATTAATACTAGCTGTTGCCTGCTGCTCCACCACCGTGAATGTTGGTTCTATCGTTCCATACAAACTTTCATCCCCTATTTCAACCCATATTGAAGCATTTTTCACGATAAAAAATAGCCTATGTTTTTTCCTCAAGGTCTATTCTATCACTACACCCATTAAAATTAGTTAAGTGGTTTAGACAATATTAAACATTATTAGACATCCACTGCTGGACTATATCTTTGCTTGTTAGACAAGTTAGTTAGGTGATATTGATTTATTCATGTTACCCTGCTGTCTGCTATACACATTTTTGCAATAATGTGTATACGTTTTCTTAATGTCTATGTAGAATAGACAATATTTCCCAATAAAAATGGAAAGATTGTTGTATAATAACGAAACAATGTTTTATAAGAGCTATGCAATTTGGCTCTGCACTACAGGCTAGAAATTTTACAAGCATTGTGGGAACCAGTCTTGCCCTTCATAGCAAAAAAAAATAATGTACTTGGAAAAACGATAATACACCTCTTACTGATTTATCTTTTTTTATTGCCGACTGTGGCAGGCGAGCCAAGAGCCCACCTGATGGTAAGAGACAACTGTTGGCATGGACTTCTGAAATGTCAGGGACTATGTGAAGCTGCTGCTTACCGAAAAAAAGACGGGTAGGTGAGGGGCAAAGGGTGGTGAGGAAAGGTAATGAGGGATATTAGGTCATATTACCATATTGATAGGTTTATTAAACAAGTTACCTGGTTCAGCTCGTACTTTGGGCTGTACTGTGAGTGACAACCCATTAACTTTGACAATTGAATCATCTTTCAATAAAGTAGACCAAGGAATTGTGACCGTTATTTCTTTCATGTGCCCATCCACTATCTCCAGTGGCCAGTTCTGTGCATCTCCCAGTTCATTGAGTGCCTAAAATAGTAATTTACATACTTCATAGAAACTGATTTGCATTGTAATAAATTTGTTGGTAGAAATTGGGATTGTTACTTCAAATGTCTGTACGTTGGCTTTGAGAAAATAAAAATACATAAATATTAGGTTTATGTGTTGTACAAGAAAACATTGTTCAACTCTGTTTCTATGCACGTTCATTAAAGTATAGTTCGGCCATCTAGATTTAAAATACAGTTGCTAAAAGAATATACATTGTATATTTATAAAATCTGTTGAAGAAATAGCTACAGTAGGTGGTTACTTGTTACTAATAGATATAAATGTCAAACCTTTAAAAATATATAATATATATATATATATAAATTTATATAAAATTGACATAGTCCCAAGTATTAAAGAATATATTTAGCGTACAGTACTAAAAAAGTGCATCAATTTTAAGTATTCATTGATAAACAAATGACTTTAATGAGAATATCATTACCGTATAGCTAATGAACAATAACTTTATGAGGGATATACTAGCACTCTGAAGTTAGTACAATAATATTTATTTAAATGAGCATGATGCAGTACATTTTAATGAAGTGCATAAATATGGCAAATAAACAGTTAATAGATTATAAGTATGCTAGTTCTTTCATGATTAGCTAATTGAATTGTAATGCTTCGATAAGAGTAAACAACCCTGAAAAACATATCGTAGTGACGAAATGTGCTTACGATTTAGGGAGTTCTTTGTTTGAAATTCATGAATAACACGTGTTGTGCCGTATTGCGCATATTATATTGGCAATAAAGTGCACACGTTTACAAGCTAGTACCTACATAAACACACTCATAATTCACATAATTCTAAACAAAATGGATTAATATAATAAAATAAACTCACATCGCAGTCAAGGCTAACATCGCAAACTGTACCAGTACCATTGTACAAATCCACACTCAGCTGATCCAAAGTCAGTTTCTCTTCCAAGAAATTGCCAAGATAGCGCTGTAGCAGATATCTGCAGGCTCTTTTTTTAATACTTTCAGACCATGGTAGATACCACAACATCTTCAGAAGATTTTAAAGAGCATCACACTGAGAATTTTTATTTTTGTGCGTAATGACTATTGTGATTTGCGTACGATTGACTCTCGAACGTAAATAAACATAACGTTCCTTTACACACAGGTTACTGTCAAAATGTCAAGTAGCCAAATATGCATTGTTCCAAAATCTGACCACGGTATTTTATCTGTATATCGTACTTAATTTACTAACAACTTTACACATTTGGGTAATTATCTTTGGTCAGAACATAAGTTAAGCATTGAGTTAAATGGTATTTGATTTGCATAAAATGTATATTCCAATCGCTAAAAATATAAGGAACCCATTGTCTAAGAATCACGATTACCTGATCAAGTGAACTGATCACCCTGTCTCTTAGAGCATTAAACCAACAGGAGTGGACACGCGCTCTATTTCCTTTGCGCAAAAGTCTGCCACTTTCGGCGGGGGACGGGGCAACGCGAGCAACGCACACTAATTACTATGTTAACTACTAATGCATTTTTAAATCGCGTCGTTATACACGCACACAATAAAATTATTACACACTAGTTTAAACTTAACACAAACAATCACATTCACACACAGGGACATCTATCAGTTTACGCTTCATAGCGTAAAACAGTTAGAGCTTGACTCTGTCGATATTTAGTATCGATGTTTAGGATTTCATATAAGTACGCGAAAGATTTAATCATTTTCATGATTATTATGTTTCCTTATTAAAATGAGCATTATCTTATATTATATAGAATAGTTTTAGTTAATAATAATCTATTATAATTTTTAAGGTTTTTTTTAAGAAACAAGTAATTCTAGTTAAATCATGTTTATTTCAATATTACAGGAAGAATAAAACAGTGTTTCTAACTAGCACACTTTTTTGTAATTATTAAAAAAGCCCGTCATACAGTCGGCCTAAATTTATTTGTTATGTTCTACAAACAAATCTGGTTATGCGGTCGGGCTCTCTTACTATGTTTGAACTTCATTAATGTTTATTCAATACTTCCGATCCCTGATAGTACGGAACCCTCGGCGCGCGAGTCCTACTGGCATTTAGCCGTTTTTTTTTATTTTATTTTACTACTACCTTGTGCGCACAAGGTAAAGTAGGTAAATGTAGGTTCAATAACCACCACCTGTTGAAATTTGTTCTAGTGTGAATTAAAGATAGTGTTACAACGATTACCTATGCTAGAACGTTCGCAAGTACCTACCTACTCGTGTACGTACGACGAATACCTACGCTAGAACATTCGCAAGTACCTACCTACACCACGATAAATACCTACGCTAGAACGTTCGCATGTACCTACCTACACGTATAACAATAGCTCATCGGCGGTAGGCATACCTACGCGTCGCAGTTAAGTACCTACACTCATTGTTTTGTTATCGAAAATTGTCGGCAACTTTGTGGTAATAACAGGAAGGTTCTAGAAATCTATTGAATGACTATAAAAAGGATTCGACCCTCGGCACTTCGTTCAGTTGTGAATACAGCGATCTCGAGCGAACATCTAAGTGATACGGAAGTTTACGATGAGCGATATACGAAGCGTTATAGTGCAGTATAAGTGTTCACTGCGTTATTTTGTTACTGTTAGTGTATTGTGTGAGTCTTGAATAAACTCATTATCGCGTAACTGGCATTTTATCTTGAACCCCATCCTGACACGTAACAATAGTAATTGATTATTACGTGTCAATTTTACGTGTATTATTCCTAAGTATGTATGTATTCAAACCAAATAATACTTTGAATTAATTATCTATTGCTATTAAATTTCATTCCAACTAAGCAGAGCTTGTATTTTGAGGATTTAGTTCTGATTACATAGCAACAAGACGGTAACATGAGAATGTATGAGTAGATTTTTATTAGAGAGATATTTTATCTGTACAGATAAGAAAAAAACAACAGAATATATTTCAGAAAGTCTTTATTTAAGTAGGTATAATAAAATACTGTAAAAGACTGTGCAATTTAAATTAGCTAATAAATCTAGTTTAACTAATCCTAGGTAATGCAATAAGAGGAGGTAGCGCACAGCGAGTTTACTTGCTAAAAATTGAGCAGCCCGCCGCTTGAGGGTAGGGAGGAGTAGCTGTGCTGGCAGCACAGAAGACTGTCTTTTAAGCTGCTAGTCAGATACTTGTACGTTTAGGAACCCACTTATATGGTTCCCACAATATTGGACCCAAGCGACTCGAGTTGCTGCTTCTTTTAGAAACCTAAAGCGAACAAAAAAAAAATTATTTAATACAGGAAAACCAATATCGATATTTGTGATTAAACTGTCTCATCTCTAATTATGTTGAAGTGTGACCAGTTTCTTAATAATAAATACGCTTATTTTTGTGGGAAATGAGCAATTATCTTTCGGAATAAAGTGCACTAATCTTGTATAATTAGATTTATAGTCTCATTTTACTTGTTCGTTTAATATTATTTTGTGCATTACTTGGTAAAAAAACATTGGGTATAATTAAAAATAAATAAATATGGGAACACAACAATGTACATCCAAAACGAAACATAGTAGATATGTCAACAAGGCGAAATAAAAAAAGTATCTATGGTTAGTTTATAAGTTCATTCAACCTAAAATATTACCCCAGATTAGAGTATTGATGATAAACCTGGTAACACTTGTTGGTTAGTATTTTATTTGGTTAAATTGCTAATTTAATGCATTATTTAATAATATTCGAACAAAATAATCCTTATAGATGGAATGTAATGTTATCCTTTTGTAGATTTAATGTTTCTGATCGCTTTAACACCAAAATACACTGCAATTCAGCATTTTTATTGAGACGTTATTACGCACGCAGTGATAGATGACATATGATGCGGAACGCGTGTCAACTAGTTTTAAATAACGTCTATGACCGGTGGGCTGGTACCTTTGGCAGAGGGGTACGCCTGTAAGTGGCCTCTCCGGTTGGTTTAATGCTCTAAGCCCTGTCTACAAAGAAAAACTCTGTCTACGTACAGGACAGTATAAGACTGAGATAACAAAGGATAATTTTTGAAGTTATACTTCTTTTGGCGCGATTGGGAAAAATGATGAAAGTGAATTTTGACGATGCGCGCGCACACCGACAGAAAAAAGCAACACCCTGAAGTGCGAACCTTTTACACCCTGAAGTTAGTTGCGAACCTTTGTGTGTCGTATCAGTACAAATAATCTGTGTGAATAAATAAAAAATATATTAAATATATCAATTCAATTATATTTATGACGGTGATAGATATTTTTTATTGATCATACAACAGTAAAAATATTTATTTTGAATATTAGTGGTAAAAGTGGTTTTAATATACTGTTTTAAGTGCATTTATAGATTTGAGGTTAACTGTCGGTATGTATAATTTATTTACATTGCAAATTATAAATTATTACATTATAATCTAATAAATATATTTTTTTGTTTTCGTTTACTTTAATTATATTTTATGATTTTTCATTATTGTTGCGTGCTATTTATGTATATTTATGTATGTATGCGTTGTGTTATTATTTGGTATTTTTGGATTGTTACGCCAAAGAAGTATAACTTCTTACGTGCGTACATGAGTACACACAATCTTTTTTTATTGTTGTTTTCTGGACCATACTATCAAAACATCTTTAATAAATTAAGATAATATATTGTGTAAGTAACAACTTTATATTGGTGGTCAGTGCTTTCTACCATTTAACCTCATTTAACAGATAGACAAAGGTATTATCCCAAAGCTCTTGTGGCGTAAAGAGACAGCAGCGGAGCCCTAAAAATGCATCGGCGCGTGCGCGCAGCACGCGAGCCAAGTCAATAATGATAGCGGAACGCGGCGCCGGCGACCACTTCTTAAATAGTGGCACTTATTTTATACTGCAGTTATATCTATTGATAGATTGAAGCCAGCCTATATGTATAACGACAACGACGTTCCCGATAAGCCGCAACCTATCATCACGACTACGCGATCATCGGAGCAAGCAGAAAAAGCTTTTGAATATTGCCGCGAAAGCATACTCGAAGCTACTATTCTAGCCCACCCCGTACCTAACGCACCGTTATGTTTACTGACCGACGCATTTGATACTAGTCTCGGCGCCGTACTACAACAAAAGATCGACAACGCATGGAAAAAAGATATTTTCGAAACTAGATATGAAAATGGCCTACTTTAGTATACCTATAGAAAAAGAAGACGCACTGAAAACAGCAATTATCACCCCATTTGGCCTCTTTGAATTTATCTGCATGACGTTCGGCTTACGTAACTCAGGCCAAACGTTCCAACGATTTATGCACGAAGTACTACGCGGACTAGACGACATAGTATTCTGTTACATCGACGATTTACTCATTCATTCTGAAAACGAGATGCTGCATGAGCGCCACCTAAATCAAGTACTTGAACGACTGAACAACTAACGGAGTTACGCTAAATATCAACAAATGCGAATTTAGGAAGAATAAAATACAGTTTCTCGGCTACGAAGTTACACCCGAAGCCCACTACAGTACAAGAGTTGAGAAGATTTTTAGGCATGATTAACTTCTACCTAGCACTATACCCCTAAACTCTGATTACTAAATAGGGATTAATGATTCATTAATAATAATATAAAACAATCATCATCTGTCTGGAGATATATATTGTAGGACATAGTCCTCGCATAAAGGGAAGGGTTTGTAATAGTCACCATGCTTGGCTGAGCGGGGTAACCACAGTAGGTATGTGGATTTTTTTAGGTAGAAGCTATCCGTTACCTGGGCTTACGTTCGTATGATGCAACCAAAGAAATGGTTACTTCTTACGACATCAATGGGAAGAGATGGGTGATTCTTCTAATTGTGGACTGGAGACCATACATTTAGTTATACCTACAAACCATAATTTGTGCGTAAATCTCAAACGAACACAAGTTTATTAGCTTTAGGACAGCTTCGCGTTACGACAGATTAAGTAGGTACACCCAGATTCGGAGCAAATATTTATAAATCACGTAAAGTTTTGTCGCGTGTGAGGGACTGAACCTCGTGCAGAAAACTCACTTGTGGCCCCACTGCGCCACAGAGGCAGGGGTTTGTTTGATAACTATTTATAATGCTAGATTATCTTGTATGTTAGCTTGTCCCAGCAGTGTCCACGCCCCGCATTGTATTTTTCTTACGAGTAGATACTTAAATAAAACTATACAATAGAATTAAGTTTTTATTGCCGTAAACCATATTTCAGATAAAGTTGTATTGGTTACATTTTATACTTAGCTTATTTTTGTCGAATTTCATATACTTATCTTTCGCAGGCAAATTGAATAAATCCGCCGTTTACATATTGCCACGGCAATTTGTAAACCATCGCTGTCATCGGCGTTAGGTAGGTAATATGCCGAAGGCAGATTGGGTTAGGTTAAGTTAGAACTGTGACCTCCTGCTATAAACGAATTATATTTGTTGTCAAACTAGTAAACATCCCAAATTTGGTACTTAAAGGTATATACATACATTGCTGGCAACATCCGGCATTATGTAATAAGCGGAGCCGATCACTGAAACAGTTCCGTTAGGTACATACAAAAATGTAATTTCTTTAAAATTTACTGTGTACTTAGCTGAAAGAAAATAAATAATCACATCATAGTATTTAGTCTGAAGACGCGTAGACGTCCACTGCAGGACAGTGGCGAATTCACGATTTCAGTTTAAAGGGCTTGACCAATGAGCATCAGTTGAGAGACGGATTTGGATTTGGGACGAAGGGAAGGATTTGACGCCACCGGAGTATGGTTTACCAAGATAACCAATATAAGTACATGCATTTTTTAAAGCATACAGATGCGTTGGAGAGAGGGGGAGTGGTTGAGTACCATAACCTAGAGATTAGCATTTTCCAAAGTGAAGAGTTTGACAGGCTTGGCAGGTGAATTGGTTACCGCAGTAAGTTGACATAGGTTGCAAGTAACGCTAGGATCTACTACCCGTTACGTAGTATTCTCTTAGTCACCTGATCATTAGACCGGAGACCATACGGCATTATTTATCAATAATTAATAATTAGGTATTGTAGGTACTTACAATTAAATGTTTCATAATTTTTGTTCATTGTATCAAACGTCGATATAACGTAGTAACCACATTTCTGAAAAAAGAATATTATATTCATGAAAAGAGAATATCGTGTTAATATACAAACAACAATATCAAGCCTATAACAAGCTTCTTTCTCTATGAGGCAGACAGAGGTGAAGCAGTCTTTTGAATACATTTGAGCCTAGCCTACAGGTCAGCCTACCGCTTCAGAGAAAAGCTGTGCATATTATGTCATGTTAATCTAGTTCTACACATACTTCTTTAGAACACAGAAAAACTTAGAGCAGCTATCGAAACAATTCAATTAGGTAATGCAGGGAGTGTTAACAGCTACAATTTCAATAACAAAAAGTAACTTTCGTCCTAATTAACTATCAAGGTTTAAGCGTCGTGATCTCGTGATGGCCTATTGGTGAAGGCACACGCTTTGTAAACACGAGGTCGGGGGCTCGAAATTGGACAAGTACCAATGTGATTTCTTAAATCATATGTACTTTCTAAGTTTATCTGGACATTTCTGACTGAAGGTGAAGAAAAACATCGTGAGTAAATCTGGACTTCTGAGGAAGTCTGAAATCGCCAATGCGCCTTGAGCAAACGTGGCGATCAATGCTCACGCCTTCTCTGTATGAGACGAGGCCTTTCCCTGCAGTGGGATAGTAACGGGCCGATAAGATGATCACGGTTTAAAAGTAGTTTAAAGTCTTTTCAATGTTTCCTCCTGAAGTTTATATATTCCTAATTTTATTATTTTAACTGAAATGACTCAATTATGATGCTACCTATAAAGTGTTCTAATGCCTCAGTGCGTCAATGATTTCAATAATTGTATCTAACTGCTTAGGAAATAGCATGATTACGATTGAGTCTGGAATATCAGCTTCCACTCCTGGACCGTTCAATTTGTCTGTATAATTGAATGATAACGTTACTCCCTTATCTCCAAATACCGAAGCAAAGAGAGCTTGTTGAACTGATACTGGCCATGTATCCTCGTAACAGTTGTTGTGGTCTTCTGCAGTTACTTTGCCGATTATTGTTTTGTTACTATATTTGGAGGAGCCAGTTGTACCGTAAAAATCTGTTGACCGCTCATCCCTTGGACTCTCTTGGCCTGGACAGTGATCGTGTTTAGGATATTCGTCCGTGAGCAACGTTATTCCTTCGAGTGTAACCTTTTTTCTTGGATATGCATATATTATATATTTTTTAGACTCATCTGTTCCAATTGCTACGGGTTCCGAGGTGGTGTCATCAAAGTAGTTGATCCTAAAAATAAAAACAATGGTGCATAAATAGTACCTAACTGTATCACATAATATAGCTCGTGTAATGCAATATGTTACTTAGAACATATTATTATTCATAATAAAAATTTGGACAACAATATCTACGAATTCAGTAATTAACGATAATTAATAATAATTAATAATTGAAGAAATTACGTTTAGGTAAAGGTCTAATTGTTAGTACTTACTTACTTATTAATATTTATAGTTAAGGCGATCCCTCGGTCTATATCTGTAGGCATATGTTCAATTCTTATACTAGTGTCTTCCAAAGTTACTGTTATGCGTTTCAAAACTGAAATGTTATTGCGTAAAGTGGATTTAATTTGTACAACACTAAGGAAGCATTCATTAGTTGTTTGCGTGGAGAGCTTGCCATCATAGGCACCAAGCTTGAATATGCAGGTAACGCTATTAACCTCTTACGACACAAAAGGAGATGGCGTGGACTTTCACTAGAGACCACAATGTCATAGTCAAACAAATAATATCTACCTATACCTAGAGTCAACTGCCTCTCTCTCTTTGTCTGTACCTTGCTACGCACACCTCCATATTTTAATAATCTTGTTACTAGGCAATGTAAATATGAAGAAAATTCCAGGTCGTCAATCTCATTGACGGGCTTGGTGGTAGGCAATAGTTTGCCACTATCACGGTTCTAGTTTACTCTCCATATTCAGGTTAACTCAGCTTTGCGACAAATAATGTATTGGCTTACTTGAGTTGATACTTACTGTCCATAAAAAAATCTGCAGGTTGTGTTCTAATAGAGAGTTCATTTTCTTCGTCCTGTTTATCTGCCACTAAGTAATGATTGTGTTCTGACCAATTTGAGAACACCCACTTTAGAATTGAGGACACTTCAATAAAAAAAAAAGAAAGTTTAAAATCAAACTTCTGTTTCTTTCTCCTGAATTTTATTTGGGAACACTTAATATGATAGAGACTTTGATAATTGCCTGGCATTTTCGGCAAGGCTCTACACCGACCTGGTCACAAGATAATAACCGCCAATCTTGGTTTAAAGCCAACGTTCTGCAACTTAAATGCTGAACACTGGCTCTCTCATCTAGTCCAGGTCTGAACTTCTTGGATTATGGGTCGTGGTCAGTTTTAGAGGACATAGGCTGCTAGGTATATATAGATAACACGCCAACATTAGGTCGTAAGAAATGTCTTTTTTATTTTGTATTGCGCAATTGAGATGTCGCTGTCCAATGGCATCATCATGATTTAACCGAAATAATTAGACAACAGCTATAGTCGTGCACATGATGTTCTCCAAACTTACCTGGTGCATTTCGCACAGTAGGTTGTACGGTGACTGAAAGGCCGGTAATTTTAAAATTCGTATCACATTTAAATATATTAGTCCAGGGAATGCGGATGGTTATATATTTCATGTAACCTCTCACTATTTCTACCGGCCAGTTATTTTTCGTACTTAACTTTTTTAGTGCCTGCAATATTTTAGTAAACATGATGATAAAATATTGCAAAAGAAAAGCAGCAGCATCTACTTAGATCATAAAGAATGTTCAATAATTTAATAAAATAGTTTTTCAGAAGCCGCTACTGAGACAGTACGTAGTTTCGTTGACTAGTTCTATATTGGGCCTACCTACTAGGATATTTTTATCCCACTAATTTCATGAACCTCTAAGAACATATTTTATACTTCAAGCCACGAAAACTTTAAAGTAGGTAGGCTACAATAGGCTAAGAAAACGATCAAATGTAAGAGAAGCTAATTTCAAGAAACAAGTTTCTTTCAGCACCAGATTTTACCCGACTAGCTGAATGTTTCGCTCCCATCTACCAAGAATATGATCTCTCTGCTGTTATGTTGTCTCTGCAGCTAATACAATAAACTAGAAATCAATATCTTGAAAGAGCAATTGGTAATACTATAAAATAGTCTATGTAGCAGATTTGTCTGTTGTTAAGAAACACTCACCGCGCAGTCAAGATCAATGTTGGAAACCGTTCCAGTACCTTTGACGACGTTCACACTTATCTGATCCAAACTTAACTGACGTTCTTTTAGGTAATCACCGAGACAATATTCTATCAAGTTTTTGCATGACATCAGTTTATACATCTCGGATGTTGGAGTGTACCATGGAATACACCAGATGGGAGCATCCATATTTAAAATTTTTACATTTATTGATTCATAGAGCAGCTATTTATTTAGTTTCGTTAAATAATAATGCCTCAAGGTCAAGGCATGTTGGTATGATGTATTGAACGCTAAATTTAAGGTTATCTTTGGAGGCTATATTTGGCTATATTTTATTAAAACCTATCAAAACCAATCGAAATATTTGTTTTCTATAGTCATAATGTACTCTGTATCAAAACAAGAGTATATATATCACGCATAGAGTACGTTTTTATTACTTATTATTGTTTTTTAATTTAATTTGGGATACTTACCTCTGAGTACTTACCACATAGGGCTCCCGCACACGGGCCACCGGCCACAACCACAAAACGCCGCCACTGGCATATTTCCTGTAATTTTCATACATTTTATATGGACTCGCCGCACACGGTTGGCGCCGGTGGCGGCCACATGCTTCAAATCGTCGCAGCTTGCATCTTGTGGCTCGCACCGGCCACTAAACGCCGACACAAAAAGCCGCCACACGCCACTCGCGCGATTCCGCGCCCCTCTCTCCCTTGCCTCAGTTAACCTGTGTAAGTCAACGGTAACGCACGCACGTAGTCTGTAGTTCATATAGGTAGATAAATATGGATATAGAATTATTTATATCAGAGATACAATCCCGTCCTGCGATTTGGGATTCAAAAAGTGATAGTTATAGTAATAGAGGAGAAAAAGTGAAGGCCTGGGAAGAAATCTGCGAATTGTTTGTGGGAGATTTTTCGAATAAAACTGCCAAAGAAAAGAACATTGAAGGTAAGTTTAATAAAATAATATAAAACCATATATTTATATTCTATTTTCTTGCCACGGTATTGCTCCTTCATTCATAAAATAATCTTTTAACGTATCTCTTGCCGTAGACGCTCGTGTTACTGGCCAGCCTGTATTTTGTATATTTTCGAGTCCCACTATTTTCAAAGTATGCCGAAAATTGAAGCCATCCCTTTTGCGAATAAAGTTGTGCAAAATGCAACAAGCTTTCACAATGTCTTCTGAGAAATGAACAGAAGTGTTTAATGGGCGATGTAATATTCTCCATTTGTTTGCTAGTACGCCGAAGGTACACTCAATGCAACGTCTGGCACGGCTTAACCTATAATTGAAAACTTTTTTGTCTAAGTCCAAATATTTTCCAGCATATGGCCTCATCATATTTTCACTGAGGCCAAATGCTTCATCACCAACAAATGTGTAGTTCAATGGTTGTCGATTACCGACCTGTCGTGGTGAGGGGATATTTAATGTCTTTCTGTGTATTTTATTACACAGTTCACTTTCTCTAAATATTGTAGAATCGGATGCTTTACCGTATGCCCCAACATCCACGAACGTAAGAAGTAAATTCGAGTCGCAACTTGCTAGAAGTACTATTGAAAAAAATTTTTTATAGTTAAAGTACAAGGAGCCGGTATCGAATGGATGAATAATTCTTATATGTTTCCCATCTATGGCGCCTAAACAATTAGGAAAATTAGTATTTTGAAGAAATCCGCTGGCAATTTCTTTCCACATGTCTTGGGTCGGTTCTGGAATACAAACGGCTTTTAAATAGTTCCAAATTAGTTGACATGTTTCTTGTACTATTTTCCTTGCTGTAGAGGCCCCACGGTGGTAAGAGAGTTCAAAATCCTCAAACGAGCATCCAGTTCCTAGATACCTGAAACAAATTATATGTTTTTAAAAATAAATTAAAATCATATTTTTTGTTGTTACAGTAACTAAATTACAGAGAAAGTGGAAGAGTCTTCGTGACAGTTTTAATAGAGAAAATGCAAAAAACAAGAACGTTGCGAGTGGTTCGGCAGCAACAAGCAGTAAACAGTACATTTATTTCAATCATCTATCGTTCTTGAATTCCTTAAAAGAAGTGAGACCGCCTACCGATGTTACTAATGCAACTGATGATGCGGAAACATCTCGCCCGAAAATAAACAGAAACATTAATATAAAAAGGGCCGAAAAATCAGAAAATGAAATTCTCAGAACACTTTCGGAAAATTTAAAACGTAAACATGATCAAATAAGCGACCAAAATGACCCCGATAAGCAATTTCTGATGTCGCTGCTTCCACATGTAAAAAAAATTGACGAAAATTGTAAACTTGATTTTCAATCAGAAATATTACAGTTAATTAAAAAGTACACGCATAATCAAAATTATGAAACCTATTCGGCACAATATTATGGTTATTCTTCAGGAAATGCCAACATACACTCGACACAAAAAGCTTCTACATCTGTTCAGCCTTCTCCACTTCATTCACATTATTCCGACAAGTCTATGCTTGACATGTCATACTCTACACAAAACGCTTCTACATCTATCCCGTCTTCACCTATAATTCAGCCTTCTCCAACTCATTCATATTATTCTGACCAGTCTATGGACAACAGTTCTATTATCGAAAACATGTTCCGTGATGATGACGAGTGATACCAAATTATAATAAAGACATAATAACTAAATACAAATACCTACGTGTTTTATTTGTTAACTAGCTATTCTCTAGTAGAAAAAACAATGCACATTGATTATTATAATCAATGTGCATTGTTTTTTCTATTATAAATAAAGTATAGATTATTTTATCATAGTGTTCTGTGGAGTTTTATGCTAGTGATTATTTCCACTTACCTTAATGTGATAGCTAGTCTTTCCGCAGGTGCGATGCTTTTCCGCATGTTGGTATCGTGGTGCTTTAATCCAGCATATAATAGAGCATGTAGTTCCCAAAACGTACCTATGCTTAAACGAAAATGTTTGAAAAACTTTTTAGGATGGTTTAGAAGATTATCGAAATGTTCGTTGCATTTGTTTACATTCGTTAAAATTGGATGTATCCAATAACTACGGTTTCGTCTTCTACGACGACGTCTTTTTATCAAAAGTAGCGCAATTAAACCTTCTTCGTCAGAGTCCATTATGATACTGCACGCAAGGGTTAAAAAAAAGTAGCAGCCACCGACCGCAAGTGTCGACCACCGGCCACAAGTGGCTGTCGCGCGCTTCAGCTACCTTTGTAGCCGCTTCTAGCTTCTAGTGGCGGCGTTTGTGGCTGTGGCGAGTGGCTCGTGTGCGGCGACACATAGATTACATTATTATATACTGAGAAAAATAATGAAATAAGAATAATCACAGAACAAGTACTAAAGCATAGAAGGAGTGTTAATCGCCCTCATATACTTGTCCTATTTTTCCAAATAAGCCGGATACATTGAAAAGAAAGAGACAAATAATTTTGCTAGGGACGGCTGGTGTACACTGTAGAAACGTCAATTTGGTTACCTTTGGATGCCGAAGTATGAAGCGAACTAATGTCAAATGTTCAAACTAGTCAAGGCCTCTAGACAATTTAGTCGGATTATACCGCCGCTCGTAATTTTCATTGTTTTTTATCTGTTTTGTGAAATAATATATGTTATTTAATAATTACATAGTGCTATTGTGAAGTAAAATTAAGCCCATTGGATAAGCAATGTCCTGCGTTATTGTAGGTTGTAAATTACATTCTTTTCGCAAAGAAAATCAAAATTAATCGGCAACTTCCATCGGTGAGTAGATAACAAACAAATAATATATACTAAAAACCTATACATAAGTGGAAAATACCTAAGTGATTTATACTTTACTATACTGCAATCATATTATAATCGTCTGTTTGCCATTCGATTCAGTATTTTTTAAGTATTTTACATTTTTACCAATTTGTGTAGTCATGTTCAATAGTGTTGTGACTTGTGCTGCATATTTTATCGATGAAAAAAATATTACTATAATTTGTAGTTAACGATTTTGTGGTAACTATCTTTGTACCTTTCATAGTGTTTCATACATTGTGTTCTTTTGCAGGTTTCCGAAAGATCAGACCGGAAGATCCATGAAGCAAATTAAGAGAGAATTATGTTATATATTATATTGTTACACGTTTAACGTTCCAGCGGTGAGGACGAATCTACTCAAATTTGCTCCATTGTCACGCGCCATACGACTTATTAATATTATTTCTATAGAAATTGATATTTTTCAATGTACCCTGTCAAAACTCAAAGATGTTGCACAAAAATGTATAGTATTGGATAAATAGGTATCTTTATTTAGTAATTAGTTATATTGTTTTAAATTTTAGGTTTTTTTTATGATATCGTGTTTGATTTTTTATCTGTAATGATATTGTAAATACTTTTCAATAAATAAATAATAAATAAATAAATGTTCTAGATGACTACAAAAATTTGTTGATAAAATTTATCGGAAGAATTTCTAAAAGTACCAATTCATAACATAACAAAAAATATTTCTGCTTATGCACAAATAATCAGGACATTCTTAAACAAAACTGTAATTTTAAGGGGCAGTAATAATGTGTTTCAATATTATTGGAAATATAATCATACATTTGTGACATGAATCTTACAGCTGTGTTTTATTTTTACCTTGGGGTATCTGTTTTGATGCTATACTAAGAAAGTCAGAAAAGAACAGAGGGCCGATACTGGAATTTTGGCGATCCACACACTGCCCCGCACTACGCTGCGGGAGCGTGGCGACGCGGCGACGGTGCCACGCGTGCAGATGCGAGAGTGCTGGCCTGCATCATCAATCACGCACGTTACTGCAGAACTCGGTGTCCCTGCCGTCTGGCCCCGAACCCACGCGCGTGAGTACGTGTTTCTCTGCATGTAAGCGTGTGATCAGTAACACAGCGCTTAAATGCGTTTTCAGTGTGTTGCACCACGCGTGATTTCTATACAAAGAGAGATACTTACAAACAATACAAGAACACGCACGCTTGCACTACGCTCCGTGATGCGAGGCAGTGTGTGGATCGATCATGTATATTTCAATTTATTTAATTTATTCATATACAGTTTACATTGTGTTTGAACTTACAGCATGAAACATGAATATAAACTTCAAAATTATTTCACATTGAAAGTGCGCCGCTGCAGGCCTATGCCATTCCGATGAGGTGTAAAACGGTCCTTTGTTTCTTGTAGTTCGTTTACGAGAGCTTTTATGCAACCAGACCTCTTTTGATATTAGCATTACTGTTAATTTACCATAGGCCATAGACAAATTTCATCTATCGATATCGATAAACTGTCAGAAGGTATCGTAGCACTATTAAACTTCTATTTGTCTCTGAGTGTGTACGCTTTATTCTCCTAATAGTACTTCTATGCTTTAGTACTTGTTCTGTGAGAATAATGCTACAAACGCCATCTACCGTTAATTTGTGATAACATCCCCTCTTTCAAACATTCTAATAATTGTTCGCAGTGAGATGCCCATGACTTACCTATACTACTGTTCTGACTGTCAGTCAGTTTACGACCACAGAAATATTTACAACTGAACCTACTGTGACTGTTTTAAAGTAGGTTATAGAAGGCCTTAAACAGACTACCAGAGATTTGGACTACATAGTTTTTTGGCAATTTTGCCTGCTCCCGCCTCCGTTCTAGTCACCGCGGCCCCTCTTCGCATCGCCGCGCGACAGAGTCGAATAGCTGACTCCCAATTCAAGCTAAGCATTTATGTTGCTCCCCCGGCCAAGCCTATGCCTGAAAAGGCAACGACCCGGGCTGACGAAGATGGTTTCGTGACGGTGCAGAAGAGGAAGCGCCGCCAGCGTAACAACAAGAACTGTTGCGGTACAGCACCAGCGGCAAACAACATGAAGCTGCGTGCCGCCGCACCGAACACTGCTGTGTATATCTCTCGCCTACATTACACCACAAAGACTGAGGATATCGAGGAGTACGTGCGCCAAAAGACGAAGTACAGGCCGAGAGTGCAGCTGTTGGAGTCGCGACGCAACGTTAATTTTAAGGCGTTTGTGGTGCGAGAACCGACCTACTATCTGCACCTCGTCATAGAGGAAACCTTTTGGCCGCAAGGTGTTGTCACAGTAATTCAAAATTCAAAAAAATGTTTTATTTCGTTAACAAGTACATTTTTGTTAGATAGTGATTGGAGTCTCCTTTTAGACAAAATATTGTCTGTGTTAGGAGGCTCCGCTCTTCCATAGCTTCAATAAATATAATCTTGTTAACAACAATACTTAGAGATGTAAACAAATGATACTTTTTATTTGAATAAATGTAGTAATGTGTTTTGTTAAGTGTGTGTGTGTGTGTTTGTGTGTGTGTGTGTAATACTATCTATCAGTATTACATATATCAGTATTGTGAATCGGCCGTAGTTTATAAATAAATGCCTACAGCCGCGCGGTACGTAAACATGCGATAGGGCTGCCCGCCTCCAGCACTTTAATTACATTTGCCTACTTTGTGTTTCCATTTAGTTTTGTGATTGTAAATATACTTTTTTATATAAACAAATAAAATGCTTTGTGAATTTAATAGGAAGTGTTCAATAAAAATGCGTGTTGTTTTTTGATTGGAAATTTATTTTTCTTGTATTATCCATACACACAGTACTTCAAACAACTATTATTAATAATAAAATACCACGTCTTTACTTTAATTATACAAACTAACAAAAAAAATACAAACATGCCCCGAGGTTTTAACACAAGCGTATCTACCGTATCATGATTCATGAACCGCCTATAACTACCTATTTCACTCGTGTCAATCACATTCCTTTACTGTATTCACTTTATTTGTTAACCCAGACATCTTTTTTTGGGAGATAAAAGGAAATACTTATCCATTAAAAAGACACACATGTACCTACCTACTAGTAAATAAAATTATTTTATAGTCTTACCTTTCAAAGTTTCCAGAGGCCTTAGACAAGTGTCAAACATTTCTATTCTTTATAGAATAGATTAAAAAATGTATTGGATTGACATAAGCTAACGCCAATGCTTATGTCAATCTCATAAATTTTTTTATCTATTCTATGAATAGAATAGAAATATTTGACACTTGTCTAGGGCCTCAGGTAATCTAAAAAAAGTTATCTCTGAATGCGTTATTGACGAATTCATGGAATCAAAAACAGCACAATATATCCTACTCTTCATATTAAATTTAACTTATTTTAGTAAAAAAATCGCGCGCTTATTGTTAAAAAAACAACACACTGACAGTCGCGACTGTCTGCACACCGAGCGCATACCGAGACCAAGGCGCGTAGGCATAGCTCGCGCTTTGTCCATTTGTATGAAGATGAATTACTGTATATAGTATTACCGTGGTGTCGTGTTCCGTCGCTTCCGCGGAATAGTGCCACGTGATAGCACAACGACGTAGTGCATAGGAAGTGTAGTCTGTAAGGTAATAATAATAATAATAATAATAATAATAATAATATCGTTCCGATAGTCATATCAGTTAATGGACTGATTCCTAAGAGCCTCCATCAACATCTCGCGAGGCTCGCGTTAGGTGGCTGGATCGTGGGCCTGATGCAAAAGGCTGTGCTCCTTGATACGGCCCGCATTGTGAGGCGGTTCCTATCTCTGGAGCCCTAACCACCGGTAGCTTGGTCCCTGTACCCGATATCGGTGGGTCTCCATATTTTTATATTTTTAAATGTATATTTCTATTATTTTTTATATATATTTAAAAATGTAATTTTGTGTGTATATAGTTAAATAAAGAGAATAATAATAATATTCTACCACATTTACACAGCGCCATCTAGCCCCAAATTAAGCAATTATATTTGCTTGTGTTATGGGTAATAAACAACTGATATACTACATAGATACATTTTTTTTTTGTAAATACATACTTATTATAGATAAATTACACCCAGACACAGAACAAACAATCATGCTCATCACACAAAGATTTGTTCTGGGTGGGAATCGAACCCACGACCTGCGGCTCAGCAGTCAGGGTCACTAACCACTAGACCAACAGGCCCGTCAGGTATTTATAATATGGGTTTATGCGACCTGAAATAAATGATTATTATTATTATTATTAAGTACCTAGCTACCTAGTCAATGTCTAGATTTCATATGATTTACCCTCGCGCCATCGGAATAACGACGCGAGGACTTCGGCTTCCAGGTCCCAGGGCAAACTTTCATTTTCTATTTCAACCTCTTTAAGTAATTTTTTCGCGATAAAAGATAACCTATGTTGTTCTTTATACCATATAGTTATGTCTATATCAAATTTCATCAAAATCGTTTCAGTTGTTTAGGCGTGAAAGCGTAACAGTCAGGCATACCGACAGACAGACAGAGTTACTTTCGCATTATAGTAGTAGTATAGATAATAATAGTTCTACATACCTAAAACAATTGCAGCAAGAATATAAGTTGCAAATATAGGTAACATAGCAAGATGCAATTTTAGTAGTTCTTGAAGGCAGATTGCCGAACTCAAACGTATTTTGTAAAAAAATATACCTAGACCGCCTGGTCCATTGCAGGTGGAGAAGGGTTGAATTATATCATCCAACACTGTTTCACTGCCACCCAGAAATGCAGAAGTTTTCTGGGATCTTCGCAGGCATCACGGTACTACTTCGGGGTGCTTCGGGGTGCGAAGTTGCTGTGATAATACTATTAGGAAAATGCTACAAAAAGTCTTTTTATTCTGATTGTATGCACTATTAGGAGCGTGAGTTTTATAATTCGCTTTAGTGAATACGGTACTTAAACAAAGGTTTCTATTTTATACTTACAGTGTTTAATTCTTTTATTATAGCAACTGATTCAGCATGAATGGGCCGGATCGTCCGGGGAAGTACTACCCTCTCATAGAAGATCGACTTAAGAGTAGTAGTATCCGTACTACTGCGTTTCGTTCGGTGAGTGATAGCGCCGTAGGCCCAATTTCCCCCCTTTCCTCTTTTCTCATCTCCCTCATTCCCTTCCCCAAACCCCATTCCCAGCCGCCATAGTGGAGGCCACCATACCAGCAGTTAAGAAGATGGCTTTTGGTATAGTGGCCGCCACTTCTGGATTCCACTGACTGCTTACCATCAGGCGGGGTGGAGTCACTTTGGTAGGCTATAATATAAAAAAAAAAAAAAAAAAAAATGAGCCGAAAATATACCTATACACTATAGAGTGATTATTATAAAGTATAATCTAGAGAAAGAATGTTGAGAACGTAGACAGAATCTTTATAAAAATACAGCAGTAAGTACCATTTTTATAGGTATTTTATGATTAAAACTACTTA
Source organism: Parascotia fuliginaria (assembly GCA_963082885.1). NCBI lineage: Eukaryota > Metazoa > Arthropoda > Insecta > Lepidoptera > Erebidae > Parascotia > Parascotia fuliginaria. The sequence continues at coordinate 11,663,689 of OY720188.1, forward strand.
AAGCTAACATTAATATTTGAGGCATATTGAATTGATTCTCTGAAGTGCAATGAGAACATTCTGACCTCCGAATTGGTCATCATCGTATCAGCTGACAGACATCTACTGCTGGACATCGACGTATGAATTAGGTAATTGATTTATTCTCTACAAAAGCTTGGAGATAAAATGATAAAGTCTTCGGTCTCTAGCAAGAAGCTTGTAGGTAGAGCTGGCTTACTTTTTATTTATTATTATATTAATTCTAAGTACTCTGATCTGAAGTAGGTATTATGAAATTAATCCCATCGGCATCCTATCTCTCTAGCAAGAACAACACACAAAAGTTGTAGTCTTTCACATTGTAGTCTAAAGAAGTCTCATACATATATGTTGAGCCAATAGTTTCCATTTAAGGACTCAGGTTGAGATTCATCAATGATACGTGCTTGGAGTTGGAGTGTATAATGCGGTGTCGTTTCACAAACAATAGGACACCTTATATCGTTTCCTTAGGGCGCAAACACCTGCACCTTGCAGGAATCGATTAACGTTGCTGAGTTCTCACAGCGATTTTTTTGGAGCTGAGTTCTGAACTGACAAAATCTAATCGGAATTGCCGTCGACACGCTAGGAAGATTACTTACGAAAACTTTACAAAAGCTGTTCTTGACCATAAAAAATAACGGATTCGGTCACCTAGGGCCACTTACTCCAACGACCACCGACTAAATTCCTTGTTCGGCCATTTCCTATTAGGTACTTTTCCTGGTTAGGCCATTCCTCAAATGACCTCTATGTGAATTCCTAATTGGGCCAACTCCCCAAATGACCACACTGTGTATTCCTAGTTTGGCCATTTCTTTGAATGACCACTATAGTGCAGTCGAGGTCAAAATATATTTACACTTCGGGACCTTAACGTCCAACAAGGCCCAAAACTATAAAGATATGTAATTTTGACTGTACCTTAATTCAAGGGTATACCTACTGTACGCGTCAGCCTACTGTAGGGTTATCACTTTATCACCTACCAAGCCACCTCTACTGGGCTAAAGGCATTTCTATAGGATGTCTCTACCCTTGTGACCATCGATCCAGAAATTACTTAAAATAAAAAAAAGTTAAATGGGTTTAATTACAAATTAGGTTTCAAGTATTTTGAATGTATGTTACGTGTAATTAATGTTAATTTGTTTTACTATTTTATTTATTATTGATCTATTCATGTTAATCTTATTAACTGTTTGAGTGAACATATATAATGGTGTAAAATCAGGGCGGTGTTTAGGTTTTTAACATAGCAAAATAATTAATAAAATAAGCATTGTATAGTATGACGTTATAATTAAGTATTACAAAAATAACAACAGTTAACGTAAATTTTTATTATCGTATTTTTATTTTATTTATCCTTGCTTTTCTACGGACTTCTGATCTGTCTTCATGTACAACCCTTGCCTTGTTACCATACCGGATACGGAGAACACCGCTTAAACGTTGAACTTGGACTTGTTATTTTAAACTCTTAAGAACACCTACTGATTGGATATTAATTGGCATCATGAAGGGCCAACTTTCTTATGAAAGTTGGCCCTTCAGGGATTTAGCCGTAGAGAGAAATGTGGCCATTTGAGGTAGTGGCCGTACAAAGAAGTTGCCACTAGGAACGTGGTCATTTGGGGATTGAGCCGTTAGGGGAAATGTGATCGTGGTCCTTTTAGCGAAGTGGACGTTAGGATAATAGGCCATCAAAGGGAAAAGGCCGTTTAAGGAATGTGGCCCTAGGTGACCGAATCCAAAATAACATGTAGTTATCAGATATTTACATGATTATAATTAGTTTTTGCGGTGATAAAATGGTAAGTATTTATCCATATTTTCAACACTTACAGTATAAACATGTCCAGGATTAGGCGTGCAAGTAAATACTATAAGGTTGTAAATAATAAAGCCGATATGTAAGGGTAAATATAATGTTCCATAAAAGTCTTCGTGGCCGACACCACCCTCTGAGAATGCTATCGTGTTTGTACTGTTAATTATTAATATAATTTCCACTCTTGATACCGTAATGCCAGCTGGAAAATATAAAAAAATATATTCTAAGTTTACTATTTTGGAAAGAACACGTTGAATTATCTTGCAATCTTTTTAATTATGGTTCCCCTGCTTTATAGGAGTTGGTTTTACTGACTTTATCAGGTTTACCCATCTAATTGATGCACGCCCTGTTCGGTCCGCTCCATTTGAGAACTTTTTTTTTGGTAATTTAGGTGTGATAATCTCTTGGAGAGGAAAAGATAAATAAAGTTCCCCTATTCCATAAAGCCCTATTGATATATCCCTACTGTATTAAGTTAAGGTTATGTCTTTAAGTTTTACGACAAGGCTGCTTTATGTACTTTATCATGAACCATGCCAAACTTGAACGATTATGCAAATAATTTACTTACGAAAGTCGCTTTTGTAGTAGATATCTAAAACTCTGTTGAGTGGAACTTTGCCCCATATTTTCCGATCAGTAAAAAGTACCGTGTCTGAAATAAATTAATGAGTGATGTAAGAACTGCAAGGTTACAAATGTGTACTAAAACAGTGCAAAATCCAGTACGATCGAAATTTCATTGATGTGGTAGGACCACGTAGACATGGATTATTCCTTGTCCTCCGACAGACATGTGTGCTAGAGCGAAGATTAAAATATTTTAGTTGAATAAGTCAAAACTTGGGCAGCGTTGTAGAAAATTATTTACACAATTTTTATACCAAATTTAAGGTTATTTTTTATTTCGTATCCAAAGTATGGCCAGCGTACCCTATTACTAATGCACCACTGTTTCTTTTTTGTCCCATCACATGTAATACACTCAAAATTTTCAAAGAGGGTGGTTTAGGTATTAATACCTATAGTGTTAAATACCTAACAAGTACTACAAGTAGTAGGTACGGAATTCTTCGCGTGTGAACCCAACTCGACTTAATTAGTTTTATATGTTAATTTCTTAGTTAATATCTTCATATTTAAACACTCGAATTGAGTCTGATATTCATTCGTCAAAAAATTAAGTAAGGAAAATATTTTGAGTTACCTACTAGGTAAGTATTTTATTTCATAATATAACATTTTATTATTATATTTAACCATAATGTCTTAATATTTGAAAACTATCATAAAATGCAGTCGTAAAATAATATACGCCATTTCTATGATTCTAACAAATACTAAAAACTTTACCTTTGCAAGTTCCAAGAAACATCATAATTTTATAATACGGATATCCAACTGCTTGGATTCTTCTCATAAATCTATATTCACCAGTATCTTGAAAAAGAAGTAGTACAATAATACAATTTAATTTAATATTTATTTTCATATTTCGAAATTTATGTCTAGCCTTCTGTAGACTGGGTAAACTTTAGCTCTGGTATCAACATGTTGGTAGAAGTTTGCTATGTAAACAGTCTCCTAGGAGTGCATTGTAAAGTTCTAAGAATCTTAGTAATGACACATTCAAGTATCTTTACAAAATATCTGTGTAGACCTAGGTAGGTAGTGAAGTATTGAGGAACGCCTCTCCAGTGGAAACGAGGCGTACGACGAAACACATTATGTTCGCCAATTTTTATTAGAAGCGATAAACAAGGGTAAATATTGTAAGTACATTGGTTTAGTAATGTTAAATATTACTAGATAATAGGTTTTAAGTAAAACTGTTTTTAGACAAGAAAATAAACATTATATTTACGTGGTTGACAAACTTTTGTACATATAAATATACGGCGGATACGGGGTCGTGAATGGTACCATCGAACCACTCTAAGTCTTCATGATCAATATTGCTTTTAAATGACGAAACTTACTCGTATGAAGACCCATGCCATTGTATTTGAGAGAAAAGATCGAATATGCTTAATATGTTTAATATTTGCCATTGATTTAATTACGTAATGCTCAAGATATAGTCAGCACCAGCGGCAATGCCGGCCCAGGTTTCACCAATGATTTGGACGATGTATTCTGCAGGTACAGTAAAGCCGTAAGTGTAGCCAGGAAGCTCTAAAGTGTAGGTGAATGGAACACCGACAGCCTTAGTCCAGTCTCTAGATGTTCCTGTCGTGTAGTAGAGGACTTGAGCAGCGTTGCCGACAATATACCTGGGTGCATTGGCTAAGGCACGCGCATCGATAGCTTCAGCCATTCTGATACCAGCTAGATGGAGACTCAAACCGTTAGCGGGTAACGTGCCTGAAAGCAAAATGCAGATTATATTAAGATAACGCAAGTTTTTGCTATATCTCTAAAGTGTTTAAAATAAACAATGTACTACATAAATTACAATATAATATGAATAAACTGTGAAGGTAAAGTCTGTTTTCTAAAACGAGTACCTATTTCATTATTTTATTTGGTCCCAAATATCGCGTTATCAAACTAGTTATTTAGATCATACTTACCAACGAGAATGGTAAATAAATTAGGTATACAAACAAAATAATGGATCTACATGTTTACCATTTAATAATATTGTTGCGACGAATACCTATGCTAGAACGTTCGCAAGTACTTACCTACTCGTGTACGACGAATACCCAAGCTCTAGAACGTTCGCAAGTACCTACCTACTCGTGTACGACAAATACCTACGCTCTAGAACATAAGCAAGTACCTACCTACACGTATACGACAAATACCTACGCTAGAACGTTTGCATGTACCTACCTACACGTATAACAATAGACCATCGGCGGTAGGCATACCTACGCGTCGCAGCTAAGTACCTACACTGATTGTTCTGTTTTCGAGAATTGTCGGCATCTTTGTGGTAATAACTGGAAGGTTCTAGAAATCTATTGAAGGACTATAAAAAGGATTCGAACGTCGGCACTTCGTTCAGTTGTGAATACAGCGATCTCGAGCGAACATCTACGTAATACGGAAGTTTACGAAGAGCGATATACGAAGCGTGATAGTGCAGTATAAGTGTTTATTGCTTTATTACTGTCAGAGTATTGTGTGAGTCTTGAATAAACTCATCATCGCGTAACTGGCATTTTACATCGAACCCCATCCTGACACGTAACAATTGGTGACAGAAGTGAGAATGCCAGTCACACCACGCGACGAGGGAGTACGCACTCGACGACAGGCGGCGGTAGACGAAACTCGTGAACCATCGATTATGGCCGATACTGAAGAGACTAGCGCAGCAGTATTTAGTGATCCGGGTACTTCTGCGGCGTCTACGGGTGTAAGCTCTGGCTTTGACATGTCGTCTCTTTTAGCCATTATACAGGAGGGCCAACGTCAAGCCATGAAGGAGCTAAAGGAAGTTCAACGCCAAGCTGAAGAGCGTCAACGCCAAGCTGAAGAGCGTCAACGCCAAGCTGAAGAGCGTCAACGCCAAGCTGAAGAACGTCAACGCCAGGCTATCCGTGAGGACCTTCAAGAAATGATGGACTCTAAGTGGGAAGGGTTCAGCACCGTCATCAGTTCTCTTCAAGAAGACGTTGAAGTGGTGAAAAAACGTACCAGCAAACATGATGAAATTCTCGAAGATGTCCAGACCACCATGAACCATCATGACAAGATGATTAAAGAGCTGCAGAAGACCAAGGTCCTATATTCAAGCACTACGCCTATGGCCGCGGCAGTCACTTCCGGAGGTCCCAAGTTCAAACTGCCCTCCTTTGACGGCTCGTCTTCCTGGACGGCCTTTCGACACCAGTTCGAGGTAGTTGCCAAAGGAAATGGATGGGAAGATGATCACGCATTGACGGCGCTTACTTTGGCACTTAGAGGGGATGCACTGCTGATCCTAGAGAACTTACCTGCTGACCGACGAAACTTAGACGCACTCCTTAAGGCATTGGAAGCTCGATTTGGCGATAAGCACCTGGAGCATGTTTATCGAGTTCAGCTGAAGGATCGAACTCAGAAGTCGAGTGAGGGACTTCAACAATGGGCTGCTGAAATTGAACGCCTGGTACGACGAGCCTATGCCTCCAGTAAATCATCTGTGGACCCGACAGTGGTGCAAGCTTTTGTGGATGGTATAAGAGACCTTGAGGTCAGAGCAACTGTTCGGTTGGCACACCATACAAGTTTAGATGCGGCCTTAGCACATGCCCTTGAGGTGGAAGCTGTGCGAAATGACTACAAGTCGCATAAAGTACGGGAAGTTGTTGCAGCTGTTAGACCAAGGGGTGAGCCTATATGCTACGGATGCGGCAAGCGAGGACATATCCGAATTAACTGTCCGGCCCAGAGAGGAAATCAGTAAGGTACAGAAAGAAGACAGAGATCTTAAACTAATAATGGATTGGAAGGCTCAGGGTCGGAAACCATTATGGCAGGACGTATCAGCCGCAAGCCCAATTACGAAGGCCTACTGGGCTCAGTGGGACAGTCTGAGTTTGGAACAAGGCGTGCTATATAGAAAGTGGGAATCACCTGACGGGAAGGACCAAGTTCTACAGATGGTGATCCCGAGAAACAAAGTTGCACCTGTTCTGCGCTTAGTGCATGATGGTGCATCAGGTGGTCATCTTGGTGTGAAGAAGACTTTGGTGAAGGTGAGAGAACGGTTCTACTGGGTACGCTGTCGGGAAGACATCGAGGAGTGGTGCAGAAAGTGCTCTACGTGTGCTTCGGTAAAAGGACCTCGTACTAGATCAAGAGGCAAGCTACAGCTGTACAGTGTCGGAGCCCCATGGGAGAGAATTGCCATTGACGTAGCTGGACCATTTCCCGTGACAGAAGACGGCAACCGCTTTATAGTAGTAGTTCAAGATTACTTTACCAAATGGCCCGAAGTGTTTGCGACACCAAACCAAGAGGCTCAGACCGTGGCCAAAAAGTTGATCCAGGAAGTAGTGTGTCGATTTGGTGTGCCGTTGGAACTGCATAGTGACCAGGGAAGAAATTTCGAGTCAGCCCTGTTTCAAGAGATGTGTAATCTACTCGGCATACACAAAACACGGACAACACCAGCGCACCCGCAGTCTGACGGCATGGTAGAACGGTTCAACCAGACATTGGAAAACCATCTGGCCAAGGTTGTCGAAGACCATCAACGTGACTGGGACCGTTACATTCCACTCTTCCTGTTATCATATCGGTCCGCGGTTCATGACACTACAGGATTTACACCGGCCAAAGTCAACTTCGGAAGAGAGATACGCCTACCAGTAGACTTGATTACCGGAACACCTCCTGATACGCCAAAGCCGACAGTAGAGTACGTCGCAAACTTGCAAGCACAGCTGGATAAGACACATGATCTAGTGCGAGATAACAACCTCAAGGCTAATGAGAAGATGAAAACTCGCTATGACAGGAAAGCAAGTAATCATGGCTTCGAGGAAGGTACGCTCGTGTGGTTACATAATCCTCTCAGGAAAATCGGCAAGTCACCGAAGCTACAGGCCCGCTGGGAGGGTCCCTATAAAGTGATCACAAGGATCAATGACGTGACCTATCGCATAAGACAGGGCGATAGAAAGAAGCCGAAGATCGTCCACATCGATCGACTAGCACCCTATCACGGTTCTAACGCTGCTCGGGACGAGCATGATTAAGAGGGGGGCAATGTTGCGACGAATACCTATGCTAGAACGTTCGCAAGTACTTACCTACTCGTGTACGACGAATACCCAAGCTCTAGAACGTTCGCAAGTACCTACCTACTCGTGTACGACAAATACCTACGCTCTAGAACATAAGCAAGTACCTACCTACACGTATACGACAAATACCTACGCTAGAACGTTTGCATGTACCTACCTACACGTATAACAATAGACCATCGGCGGTAGGCATACCTACGCGTCGCAGCTAAGTACCTACACTGATTGTTCTGTTTTCGAGAATTGTCGGCATCTTTGTGGTAATAACTGGAAGGTTCTAGAAATCTATTGAAGGACTATAAAAAGGATTCGAACGTCGGCACTTCGTTCAGTTGTGAATACAGCGATCTCGAGCGAACATCTACGTAATACGGAAGTTTACGAAGAGCGATATACGAAGCGTGATAGTGCAGTATAAGTGTTTATTGCTTTATTACTGTCAGCTTTGGTACTGTCAGAGTATTGTGTGAGTCTTGAATAAACTCATCATCGCGTAACTGGCATTTTACATCGAACCCCATCCTGACACGTAACAATATTCTCTTCTTCTAACTACGTACTACTAATTATTACTCTATGTTCTTACCATTGTTTCCCCAAGAATACAAGAACATATTGCCGTGGCTATGGAGCGAGATGTAGAGATAAGTTCTCTGTATGTTGTTGAGCACTGCGCTTCTGATCACTCTAGTCTCTGCTTCTGAGAAGGCAGTAGGCCCCTCGTAGGTAATAGCACAAGGATTTTGAGCGGATGTTGTGGTGCCCCATTCGAATTCAAAGTTGCGATTACCATCAACACCAGGGCAATCTTCAGCACCTGGGTGGCTCTTAGAACGAGTTTTGCGCCACAAGCGGTCCTGTAAGATTATATAATAATAGATTAATTAAAATAAGCTTAAATTCTTACGGTTAACCTTTTATAATCGTTAAAAATATTCTTTACAGATATTGAAAAGATCTTTGGTACAACTTGTTTTATATTGCGTTCACTTAGTATGTCTTCGACGAATAGTAAGATGTAGGTACTGCATGTGGTTCCACTAAATAGTAGTTTGGGTGGTGTGATTTCTACTATATTTAGTATTATTATATTATATTAGTATTTATTATATTTGTCCTATTGGACAACAAGTAACTATATTTACTCGTGGATCCACCCAAAATAATCCAGAAGAATAGCAAAGTTTGGTAAAATACTTATTTAAGATAGATACGCGCTTTTTTCGTAGCTGACTTCTAATTAACATCTGAGAACAATCTTAGATAAAACGAAGAGACGGCTGTTCATTACATTACTGTTTACATTTTTGTGGATAATATTTATGTAATTTAGACCCTAATGTTAAAGCTATTTGGCCACATAAATAGAATAGGCAGTTGTCAACAAAATTTGAAGACTTACCTCGTCATGTGTATATTCGTAACCGTCAGGGTTGGCGATAGGAATGATGACCCAGTCAATGCTGTTAGTCAGGCGTTCATCTACAATATCTACGACGAGTTGATTGATGATGTGTATCGCGACTGGCGTGGTCACCCATTCTCTAGCGTGAACCATAGCATCAATAACGATCACCGGTTTGCGTAGGTCCTCAAAACGAGTGCTGGAGATTCTTGCGTATTTAATCTGACGTCCTTCGTAGCTAAGACCGGCGTTGATGACGGTAATGAGATGGGGATGTTCCTCAGCTAGCTCGTCCAAGTAATCATTGATCTACAAAATATAGTTTTTATTTATCTAGGTGGTTCCTTACTGGCAGTAGACTCAAGACTCGTTTTGAAAGGTGTAACAATACTGAACCTATTTGAGTGGCTGTACAATGTACATTCTGTAGCTTACAAGTTGCGTGTGATTGTGTCCCCTTGTTTACCGTGCACTGTATTTCACTTCTTCTAACCACATAATATAAAGAAGCCTTTGCTGGTTTGTGGCAGATGCGCCAATGCAGCTTAGAAAATAAGTACATAGATATTAAAGCACAGCTACAGCACTAGCTTCACGAATTTTGCCTTGTAGGCAGAGGTGTGTAACATTCATGTTTCACCAGTTATGCTGAATCCTATTTAGCAAGAATAGGTACCTCACTATCACTCTACCCGAGCGGGAAATCGAGCCCGAAACTCGTGGCAATTCCTACTACTTCTCCACCAAGTACTTAGATAAGATACATACTTATTATCTAGAAGTAGATATGTAGATATTATCTTATCTTATAAGATACTAGTTTGCTATTATATATATTTAACCTTCACTGACCTCTTGGTGCCTGTAGTAGGCATCGAATGAGATTGACTTGCCACTTCGTTTGGCGGCTGCTATTGCTGCATTGTTTCGAGCAGTTTCATCGCGCAAAATGCTATAAAAGTTAGTGAAAAAAATATTATTATGTTATTGTTACTATGATTAATAATAAAATAAATGACGAGCAAAAGTTTACCAGAAGCCAAATTTAGAAGCAAAATAAAAAAAAAGAAGCTAGGTACTTACTCAGCCAAATTATCTGCAATTTTCGTGTATTGCATGTTTCTTTCGTCGAAGTATTGCAGCCATTGCGTTTTAACTTCAGGAGACAGTCTTACTAGAGCCTCAATATGCCCAGAGGTGCTTCGTGCTGCCGGAGACACCGTTAAAAGGTCTAATTTGGCATCTAAGGCTGCAATTTCTTCCTGAGCACCGCCGACACGGTACAATTGATGGCTGTAAATTTGCCAAATTGATATCTTTATTATTACTATTTACGACGAATTATCACTTTGGACTTCTGGCAAAAACTACCATACAAATGTAGTGTTATATGCTGGCAACATTTTAACATATGATTAGGGTATTGTAAACTTCGGTGGTGTGCTCTTAGGTGACTGTCGCAGTAAATTTTTGCATCACGTGTACGGTAACATTTGCTGCAAGTTAAATGAATACCCACAGGCAAACGAGCCTTTAGCTCGTTTGTTTAAGCTCTCTACACACCACGATCGCTGGCGCGGCTCAACCCGGCAGGCTGGTGCCAGCAGGATTGTTTGAATAAGTGGCCGCCGGCTTTGGTGTGAAGACAGCCTTAGCATCACGTTCTGATCTATGCACGTCTCCTTTCAAAATTAAACACTTAAACTTAGCACACTCAGCTCAGTTCTTATCAATAAACAATTTCTTCAACATACCCTTCATATTTTTCATGACCACCGAGGACCGAGGCAGCGATGCCTAGAAGCACACAAATCACCAGCCGAGTCATTTTGAGACGGTCCTGCGTCCCGTTACACACAAACTGGGCTGCACAACGTTAAGTCGGTTATCTTATAGACTCAGATTATAGCTAATCCACCTGATAATTATAGACATAATTATCTTAAGTTCGTTTAATAATTTATACCTGTTTATTACTATGAACGAATTTTTTATACCATGATTATTTTTCATATCTTCGATCCTTAATTCGGTACCTCGTAAATGTATTAAATGAAATATATATGTTTGCTTTTCTATATGTATAAACGCCTAAGTAGGTAATCATTAGTGACTCAAGGAGTCAGCAGTAGTACAGCAGTGTTATGGTCAAAACTCAAAATACATTCTTCTGTTTTTTTTGAATACTTATCCCTAATAGATGAGCCAACGGTATACTAAATTGCGAATGATAAGTAAATCGCGGATATTATTATACTGTAAGATCGCGAAGGAAATAGGATCATTATATGAAGTTCATTCTATATGTTAACAATTTATAAAAGTACTTGGGTAGGGCCTGAACCATCGCACTCTAACATGTGTGAGAGAAATGTAGAGAACACCGGTAGGACCACGGGACTTTAACCATCGTTTTCAGGTGGCATAGGTGACTTACATAAGCGTGAATAAGATTCTAGATTCTACAAAGTATTACTTAAGTATCACAAAAGGGAAAGAGGTGCAGGAGAGTGATTCTCGAGCATATCTAGGTTTAATGGTGTGTAAAAAGCCTTCAGACTAGAGAAACTCGTAAGAAGGTAACGGCCATGGACTGACAAAACATGCGGTTGTGAATGTGTGTTCTTCTAGTTGACTTTAGTTGATCAAACAAAGTTCAATGACGCGATCATTAGCGTTTAGGCTAGTTGTTGGTTCCTGGTACAAGTTTAGTTATATTGCAACTTACGTTTGTACTGCCTGACGTGAATACAGATAGGCTTACAGCAAATATTTCTTAAACAAGATGCTAAATTGTCCAATTACTGCAAGGAAAATTGTAAAATGGTCATACTATAATAGATTACGTGCAATCGAAGCATGTAAGCAACTATTTACAAGACATGTCTGAGGACATCAAGATTTACCTCGACCTAAGGGCAGGCGTATATAAGTATTATTATTAACTATTGTTTGACTGTCTAGGTGTGGTTGAATGGCTCCTTCTGTATACTACCACGCACGACTCTGGATTTAGGTTTCCTCACAATGGTCTCCTTCACCATTCATTAGATTTGTTGTCGAAAAATTCTAAGTATTAATCTGCTCGCATTGCCTCTTGTTACGTAGGATCCAACAAATCTAGCTAAACGTTATACTCTACCTACTTGTTGGAGTTGAATAGGAGCTACTAATAAGTTAAGGCCCCGGGTTCAAAACTCGTAAATCCGAGACTGAGCGTGGTGCATTGAAGTGGCGTACCTTTACATGCGTAATTATAGTGCTATGTCTAACTCGTCTTATAATAGATAACCTTACTCAAAGGAAATAACGTTGCAATAAGTTAGAATGTTATTTTTCGAGATTTTATTCCTATTGGGTAGGAGTGTTACATAAACTGAGGCCCTAGACAAGTGTCAAAGATTTCTATTCTATTCATACAATAGATAAAAAAAAGTATAGGATTGACATAAGCTTTGGCGTTAGCATATACATCTTTTAATCTATTCTATGAATAGAAAAGAAATCTTTGACACTTGTCTAGGGCCTCAGGTGTGACTCAACGAGAATAAACGTAATAAATGCTTCTTACTACAAACACCTGGTCTAAACATAGGCTTTTGTACTGTTATTGCTACATGTCTTTAAGAAAATTGCAGGAGAGGAGAGAAAGGATAGATACTTCTTGATATATAGGTACTACACCTATAGTGTGTAAACTTGCTTCCGATGACTCTCCAATGGTCTATGCTACCTAGAAATACGTTGAGGTCATACTTGACATATTTGTATATCAATTTACCAGCATTCTTTTGTTATGCCGGTAACGCGATATGCCGGTATCCTTGAACAATCGGTCAATGCTGCACTGCACTGTTATGAAATAAATTATCTCGAACCGTAGACGGAATAAAAGTTCTCGAACGAATAGTTAGTCTGATATATAAACACAGATAATTAAAATGAGAATTTTGACTATTGATCTAATATTTACCTATCATTGTTTTCACTAATTGAATAATATCGCAGCTGCCAGCTGGTTAGTTTAGCAACCAATAAATAAGAGAAAATGCATACCGATATCTAATAGTTTACTTACCCAGCCTATTATATTTTCCCTACAAGGTGAAAATATCTTTTCATATAAAGAAGGCAAGCATTAGGTATTCATCATCTTTAAATGCGAACTTTTTATGATATGATCTAAGGTTTCCTCAAGAGATGCACCCGACAAAATCCGAAAACGCTCAGATCAAATACCACTATGGGGTCACCCATCCATGAGCCAGCCGCACTCTAGTTGCTTAACTCGCTGATCGTTTACCGACCAGTGAGCTCAACGAGCTATGTACGCCTCCATATATGGAATACATATAAGTAAGTATAGAATAATATAATAAATCTCTATCTTATAAAATAGTTTATGTAATTAATAATTATGTATATCACGCGATGATCATCAATCGTGACAATGTATAGCCTCCATAGCAAGTATTGACCATAAAATGCTTTGGCGTATGTTTTAAATTACAGGTTATGTAAGTACCTACATATGATTGCTGAGAATGATTGTATTTGTATATTGTTATATGTACGGCTAACTTCGATATTCAATAAGGAAATCGTCACTATCACCATCTCAGCTGTAGCATGTTACCCACTGAGTATATTATGCTTCATAGATTTTTAGAAATTCTGTTAGAAGCGCTCTGAAGTCAGCGTTTTCTGTCTTTATCGGATCATCTGTTTGTATTATTTACCGTCCGTCCGTAGTCACCATTCTAAAACTTTTCAGTTCTGTCGATAAATTCAAGTCGCACTTAGCATGTTGCTATAGCATTTATTTTACGACATTTAATTTTAGTAGAAAAATAAAACGAAAGCATTTATTTAACTTTTTATAATATGTTACAAAATTTGTTTGATAATACAAATTTCGCTCACATACATTTCTTACAAGACTAATTATGGGCCTAGTATATACATCTAACCTATCACATCTCAGGTTTACATAAATATTTCTTGTATAGTCTCTTTAAATTAGTTTTGAACCCTGAATGTCTCCACGCGTATATCAGCGGATCACATAGACTGTTACAACAACCTAACAAATACAGAGGACCGATAGTTAACACTTCCAAAGGCACGCATTCGTAGCCATTCTTCATAATATCGCATTTCACATACATTATTACTGATACGAAATATGGAGCCCAAGTGCACAAAAAACATAAGGTAACAAGAAGAACGGTCCTGACCGCCTTTAGTTTACTTGGGTGGTTAGCAGGCCGAACCCAACAACACCCTCCTCCTTGGCCGTTTTTAGTAACATTCGAAACGGTTCCTAGCATTTCTTTATCAATTTTACTCATTTCTATACTGCTAGTATACTCTGATATTGATATAACTGTCGGTGAACTCGACAAATCTTCAACAAATCCCTTATTAGCATAACCATGTTCCTTAAATTCTCTAATTTTATCAACAGTTTTAACAGCACTGCGTAAAATAAGAATATAAAGAAGGCAGACCATGATAATAACTGAAAGGACCACAACGGAGAGTACGAGGAGCATTGCGGAGGGGAACACAGCGATGTACCAACACCTGAAGTCTCTGAAGCTGCGGCCGGTCCATCCCATAGCTGGTAACATCGATACGAATATACCTGTTTGGATATAAACGAAATAGTTAGTCATGGAAAGAGCGTGAGTAGGTAGGGTTTACTGATCTGACTAAATACTGAATGGAAAGTTATGCTCTCGAAAACAAATTACTGGCAATATAATACTGGAGATTCTTATATAAGTACATATTCAAAAGTCTTGAGATTTATTTATTTAAATTAATCGAGTTAAAGTAGACTTTTCATGTGAAGTACCCAAAAGCATGCTAAAATCATGGATAATTAGTTTAATTTGATCTAATTAGTTGCTTATTATTTATGCTTTTAGCAACCCAATTGGTACTTCACATGAGATTTAACAGGTAAGTTAATTTTTCATTGATCAGCCTTTCAGAAAGTGGGGGTTAATCTTTCACTTCTTCTCTTTTTAACTAGCCTGATGAAATCCATTGTCTGACATAAACTTTTCTTGGTAATGTATGGTATGTAATAAACTTGGAATGGTGACCACAGTAAGGTACCTACCTGTTGGTTGCCTCTTACAACACTCACGAGAAAAGATGTGATGGTGCCATATTCTAAACCAATTACCATATTACAGACGGTTTCTAATGACGAATCGAATGAACGCTGCTGACAACGCAGTAGTTGCAGCTGAGTTTTGGGCTGACACCGTATAAAAAGATTTGTTGTCGATACGAAAAGAAGAAGAATATAAAGTATCTTTCACTGCTGTCTATGTTAAACAAGTGGAAACGTTTAGTGCACTTAGCAGTACGCATGTCCCTTAGAAATCGTTAAATCTGTGGCATGTCCCTATGGAAGACATCTATCTCCTGCAGTGGACGTTTTAAGATTGATGATTTGATAAGTAAATATTATAGTAAGTACTTAAGTATCGATAGTCTATAACTTTCCTCAAGAACTGGGCTATCATACGCAAAAATATTTTTTTAATTCCGACTGGTAGTTCTGTAATCATTTTCAGGAGATTAACATTTCCGCCAGTATAATATAACGCGTAACACGGTTACAACAAGTAGCGGTTATTGTTGAAGCTTATGATTAAATTGTTTTTATTGTTTATGCTATCTACAATTTATTAGTGATAAGATAAATAACTGATCAGCGTTACATTATGTGTAATCATTTCTAGAGTCAGGATTAGTGGTAATCGTGGTGTAGGAGGTCGAGGAAATTTCCCCTCTAAAATGAGTTGCTATTGTGCATCTAGTTTTCAAAGTTTACTTACCTAGATATATGAAAATTCTGATGAGCCTTTGGCTCTGATATCACCCCTATATAGGTGCCAGTTATAGAAAAAGAAAGCTTAAAGAATAGAAAGAAATATTTTATTTAACACATACACATCAAGAGCCAAAACATATAATAGATTATTATTTATTGTACACCACATTCAACTTTGGTAAATTATGCAATGAGAAATTATGTAAGTAACAACAAATAGTGATAACAGGCGGTCTTATAACTAAAAGCGATCTATACACAACAATTGGATGTACTTATAGTGATAAATTAATCGGTGTAGAGTTAATGGCACATACATGTATATATATGTATATATAAATATATATATATATATATATATATATATATATATATATATATATATATATATATATATATATATATATATATATATATATATATATATATATATATATATATATATATAAATTTGGGAATATATTTAAATTTAAATGTTTATTTAGGCACAACGTTTTTCATCTTTGCTAAATAATTTGGTGTAAGCAACAAATGCAATTTCATATTGCAGTTACCTGCATTGATAACTAAAAGGTGGCTCTAAACTGGTGACATCCACATTGATAGTACCTACCTAAACAACAATTTATTAATATCGTAAATTATCCATATCGGCTGCACTTCAACTGCGTCAGAATTATCAAGCAATCAAATATATAAAGCTTTCTACCTACTGAGATAACTATAAAACTTGTAGAAATAAAAAACGTGTGCACTTGCCTCGAAACTGCTGCCAAAATAAGACTATTATATATATATAAATAATTTGCCGCTAACTTCTTGTATATTAAATAGGTAGGTAATGTGTTTCGATGCGGTTTTCATTTAGATAATTTACAATTATACAATTGGTTACATGGCGATGTCGTAGCAAGTCGCTTGTTAGTTAATAAATCAAATTCTTCACTCGTGCCATCGATCAATGAAGTTCACTTTTTTGAGTACACTGTTTAATTTATTTACATAAAAAAAACAGAGAAAATATAATAAACACGAGCGGCAATTTTGCGCACGATTGTATTATGTATTTCTTTAAATATTATGATAATAATATATTTTGAATACATGTACCTACATAAATTATAATTATTTAACTAATGCCCACACATAATATCTAGATGTATCCGAAATAAATAATTCTGTAGCTTGAAACTTCATAAGTTTTAGAACACAAAAATTATTTAAAATATATTGGATTTAATACCATGCCATTAATATTGTCTAGGTAACCATTAGGCTTTATAGTGTCAATCAAGATTTTAATTTTTTTTATTATTTTATTATAGTGCCTTTTCAGAGTTTCAAAAAAACAATCTTGTTTTTAATCATCTTTATTTTTTCGCAATATTTGTAACAAAACTTACTATATAATCTATAATATTTTATTTAAAAATAATGTCATGAACTTATTAGGTATTAATTGTCATATAATCAGTCTAAAGACGTCTACTTTTGAATATAGGCCTCTCCTAGGACTTAGACCAACTTAGTCTGATCGGGGGCCTACCACCACTTCTTAAAGCAGTATTATTTTAATGTTACTTTGTGTTTTGTCTTTTTATTTTGTACCTTTATAAACAAGAATAACATTGCTATATGAGGTTGTAGTAGGGCTCCTGATTCCGCGACCTGCACTCAACGGCAAAATCGAACTTGTATTCTAGGTACTAAATGGCGGTTTTCGTAGTCCACCCCGGTAAACTTGTCAGGTGGACTACGGTTAAGGAACCCTAAAACGATTCTTTTCACAATGTCTTACATAATTATGGCAACAAGCCGACGTTTATCAAACGTAACAATAAATAAATTAATATGGCGATAATCTTATCACTATCTTCCTATCCAATCAGAGAAATATTTCCTAAAATATTTCCTATAGTAAGTTTTTACACTCTTTTGAAATCCTTTATGCCACCATGCATAAATTACGGGATTTAAAAAACTGTTTAAGAAAGCTAAAGTAGCAACGGGACCACCAAGCAGGTGTCTATAATACAAACATTTAGGATTTACCATTTTGTCTTCACAAAACGTAAAAATTATCACAACAATAAAGAAAGGTAACCAAGTGACTATAAAGCTTGTTGTTGTTAGCAAGACTATAGTAATAGCTCTCCATTTATTTGGTTCTTTTAGTTTGCGACTCAACTTACAAGTTTTTGATTTGGAAATAGGAACATCACGGTTTGACATAATGGATTGTATAGTGCACACGCTGAATTCAGAACCATACGAAGTCTTGTCTGAACTGGTAATGTTTTTATCGATGCTATTAGATGTAATTACTTTATTATCGACTTCGACAAGGTCGTAAATGCTTTTAGATTTATTGGACTGGGCATCTTGCTCTTCAATTCTGTAATTAATATTAAAAGATGCGCTTCTGGTTAGTTTAGGGGAAGGAGTTTTCCTTGAGATCTTAACAGATTGTGTGCTAATAGCTGAATCTGTTTTGCTACCCCGGTACATTCTCATTTTGGGAGTATTTGGAGATTTTGTACTATCATTTCTCACATTTGTAATGCCAGTATTTATTGTGCTCATGGTTTTCAAAGCTTGGACTAATATTTTCGTGTAAAGAACTGCTACGACTATGATAGGAACGACACTCAGGAGAGAGTTGAGTAGTAGTAAGCCGCCAGGGAATAGAGAGACGTAGTAACAGCGAGTGTGTATCAGTTCTGCATTGGTCCATCCAGTCGCTGGCATGAACCCAAGCGTAATACCTGCAATAATCGTTAACACAAACATGTAGTTAATACTATAATCTACTCGTTTAGTTACAAACATAATAATTGTTCACTGTGGTGTATTACAGTGCGCATGTAAACTGTAATCACAAAGCTTGTGTTGTAATTTTCTAAAATTAAGAAACAGAAAAAAGTTCATGGTCTAACTCCCAGTTTCTTAAAGGCTGATCAACGAACTAAACATACTTCACATGAAATATATCAGATGATTAGTTAATTTTTCGTTGATTAGCCTTTTAGAAACCGGATGTTGGTGACGGCAAAGAAAAAGGGACCCCTAAGTTTATTTTTAATTTGACATTTGACTTTTTTTACAAATCTCGCAAAGCTAGTTACTATCAAATCAAACACTTTATTGATGGTGACTCAATATTTAATTTATACCCAATGCATTTTTTTGATATCTGGCTTATGGCAGGTATCAAAAAATTTATGATTTGTATGGAAAGTCATGAGATTTTCCTTGTCACATGACACGAATAAAAAAAGCATTATTTATGCATTTTTTATTCGTGTCAACAAGGAGTCCAATTTTGAAATTACGTAAGTTACGGTTGAATGAACTACGAGTATATCACAATTATTAGATCTGAGAGAGCGTATTTGCACCGTTATATTTTAAACTATAAAACACCACAGCTAACAATACAATTATTTACAAAACAACAAATTATAAGTTCACATCTCACCGATCATCCATATAATCATAATGCCGATTCGCACTCTCGTCGTGTTAAACCACCTCTGGTAGTACAATCCGTGTATAATATAGATATATCTGTCCACGGCGATTAGGCCCACGCTGAATATGGACACCATTGCTGGACAAACGAGCATACCTGGAAAGTAAAAAAGGAGGTGAAATAAATAGCTAAATAACACACGCGTAGGTACAGCGGGCAGTAAATTTTATACTTATTACATTTATGTAGTAGGTGAGTAGTAAAGTGTAAATAAAGTTTTATTGTGTGTGTAAAGTGACTCCACTCTGCCTTAATCAGTCATGGTTGGTTGCCCAACATGATAGCAAATTTATTAGTACTGTCATGGTGATGCAGATGGTGTATGTATAACTGCTGTGCGATAGGTTATGGGTTCGATTGCCACATGGAACAAAAGCGAAACGTCATGAAATTGATTTAAGTTGGGCAGCCACCTAGTCGCGCGGTGTACGTTTATCAGATTGGAATAAGTCAATTTAGCTAACCTGTTTTTAATAGGTACTGCAAGATTCGTATTGATCAAGGAACAGCAAAATAAATATAGTTGTAAGCATTTATTTCTATTCTGTGGTCAATATTTATAGAATGTCATTGTCTACTAATCAAAGTTAACATCCAGGTACTAATCTAACCATTTTCTAAATAGAAAAACAAAAGACTATATAACCGACTAATATTTCATTATGCCTATCATGTCATATTAAGTGGTATACAGTAACATGATTCAGCAATAATTGCTGGTAAAAAATGCACGTAATAGGTTAAGTATGTATCATTTTTAAGATTTGTAACAACAAATTTGAGATAGGTATTTAATTGACTCGTTTAGTGATGCCTCTAACACAAGTGGAAATATTTGAGCGCTAAATCAATGCTATAATACATCAGTAGTAACATCTTCTGAATGCTGTCAGTTTTTAGCGGGCGAATGATGAATTGATGATCTAAATATTGTCATCTCAGAATAAACTAACCTTTTTATCAAACTAACAAGAATACCTCATGGTAAGTGTAAAGTTCATAACCTTTTAAAGGTGGACTTGATTGCAGTTCTTTATATTATTAAGCACTTGGCAGTGGGTACATTAGGTACTGTATCAAAAGGAAAAATAGTAGCTAATCAAAATCTTTTCATTGCTTTATGATTACTTTGATAGAGGTCAGTTGGATAACCAAACCGGTAAATGGTGCTTTGTTTATATTTAAAATATTAAACAATATAATATATATTTTTAATTCTTTGGTATGTTTATCTAGTTTAGGCACATTACGAGTGGATCTATTTTAAATCTATCAGTGCACAGGATGGTACACAAAACTACTGACGTAGCTACATTGCCACAGCTACAATCAATGTTCCTTAGTTGAGCTCCTATTTGAGTGAAATCTATCCTAAGAAATATTTCGGGACGCTCTATCTTGAAGACATGTGATCACTTCAGATTTATAAACACTTAAATATAATCTACTCTATACTCCACTTTATTCGCCTGTAGCTGTCCAATATTAAAAAAAACTTAAACTAAAGGGAGAAGTTTGCCATAGTCGCTGAGCAAGTGAATTGGGGACCACAGGAATGTGATAATTAGTAGATACGCAAGTAAATCTGTTAGACACCTCTTACGATACAACCACACGAACAAACCACACGGTTATTAGTTTTTATTAAATTAACAATTTGATGTATGTAACCAGTAAGTCAGCATTTTACCGTTTCTGCAATCTTATAGAGAGGCAGAAGTCAAAAGGCCACTTGCTGTCATTTATTTATAGAATGGGTTAAAAAGTATGTAATAACTGTAATTAGTTAAACTTATGAGTTACTGGCTGGGCCCACGGCTTCGCCCGCGCTTTAAATATGGTTTGTTGTATCCTTCGAGAACCAGATCGATTTTAAGGATAAGAAGTAGTCTATGTTCGTTTCCGACACCGAATCTATCTACATACCAATTTTCATCGAAATAGCTTCAGCTGTTTAGGCGCTGAGTGGTAACAAACACACACAAAAACTCTCGCATTTATAATATTAATAGGATTGTATACGTTGTTTTTATAGGTTGGGATGAGAAAAACAAATTAATAACAGTATTAGTTAACATAAACTAAACTATTCGTGAATGTCTTTAGCGCTGTTTACATGATGTATGTTTTATGAGATATATTATCGTTATTTATTGTTTTACGTTGGCAACGTGCTAAGTGCTAACAAGTCACTTGGTAGTAGGAAAACTAGTTTTAAATCTCGTCTCGAAATGATAGTTAAACATTTGTATAAATAAATTTGAGTGAATGGTCCATTTAGAGCCTCAATAGAGGATGATAATGAGAAATGAAAGAATGATGCAGTGTTGTATCAGTATACATCACCGCATCATTCCTCAATTTACACGCTGAGGTTCTCTAAAGCGATATATAGAAGATTGTTAGAAGTGCTCTACTGAGATTGTCTTCGCCCCCTTTTAAAAGGTAATATCAATGACTAGTTTTCCGGGGCGTGGTTTCACCCGCGTCTACTGGTGACGGGAGCAAAGCAGTAAGCAATTACTGCTTTGCTCCCGTCACCAGTAGCGTGATGGTACATAGCCTATAGCCTTCCTCAGGAACTTGGCTATAATATACAAAAAAAAATTTTCAAATCTGACTGGTATTTCCAGAGATTAGCGTATTCAAACAAACTCTTCCGCTTTATATATTAGTACAGATTTAGGTTAATCGTCACCCGCTTTATCCTCTAATAATTGATAGTTAGTTTTAATAAAAGTAACTGGAGCATGTTATACTTACCTATTTGAAATATACATAAGGGATTAGAACTCACAGAGTTGTCCACTGTGACTCCAAATATAAGCCCAAATCCGATAATGGTGTCTGCTAGAGACACATTCCCCAGTAACAGGTACGTGCTCTTTGGTTGTTGGCCTGAAACAGATTTTAGAAACGAATTACTTTATATTTTATTTCAAACTAGAGTATTTGGAAAGGGTAGTTTACCTACTTATAAAAAACAGAGACAAGTCGCTGACTTGACGGGGTAGAGATTTTGTTAGAATGCCACGACGGTCATCGTCATATCGAAGGACGTACGTCATTACGTCATATTGCACAAACATTAGAAAGTAACATTAAAAAAAAAATTACGCCGAAGTTTCTTGCGAAGACAATACTGATGTAGTGCTTAAAGCTTTTTGCCGTAGGTATGCTTAAAAGACAGAACACAAAAGACAATTCTGATATACTAGTTACTAAGTAACAAAGGCGTCAGCAGTGTTGTTCAATTCCTGCAAGGTGAAGAGCACACAAGGCACGATGTAAGGTATTAAATTGACTTCTTAGCCTCTTCATAGAAAGAGCATGGTCGTGATTCAATTAACAAGCGTGCTTACGGTATCGCTACACCAAGTAGGTACCTGTGTTTACTGAAGTTGTTGTTAGGTACGTAGGTATAAAATTGGAATGATTTTTATACTTTTTGTAACCATTGAATATGGCGACAAAAACTTTGCAATTTTGAGCAAGAAACTTGTCAACTAACGAGTTTTAATTAATTTTTTATTATTTTGCCTTGTTATTTGAGTTGTATTAACGGCGCCGATTTAATCAATACGTAACCCTGGCTGTTATTTTGTTTTTTTGCTAAGTTGACTACTACTACTAGTAGTAGTAGTGAAATTATTATTTTGTTGAGACTTAAAACTATAAAAATGTTTAAGGATAAAATCTCTAAGGTTAAGGTTAAGGCTAAGGCTAAGGTATAATAAGCACATTACGACAATAATGTATGTTCACCGAGCCTTGTGGTTGTTTGCAGACTTTATCGTTAAAATAAAATAGAAAGTTACTGATTATTTTGGCAAGTCTACACCTTATGTAGTACGTACTTTTTGTTTATCTTGTTAAGATTGCGGTTTATTCTAGCTCAGATAAAAGCGACATTCGGCTTCAAATTATTTGCTAAGAGCTAAAAATTAATACATAGGTACATAAAAATTAATATATAGGATAGGTATAGGTAGGTTTATTTCATGACTGTAGTCAAAGTTGCCAGTATTTCAAATTTTATTTGTAAATAAAATTTAAAATACTGGCAACTTTCAGCTAAGTACGTAAATACGTTTAACGTATAAACGTATAATAGTTTTATTTGGATTATGCGATAGAAAATTTTATTGTGTAATATTTATGTTGTAGAGGTAGAACCACCGAATTATTAAATATTAGTTCTGTGGGTAAAACCGTTAACATTAAGCAAGATATTAGTCATGAAGTGGCCACATCTCAATTACACCACAATTCGTAGTTATAACATTTAAACACTGTTGCAAAAAGTGCTATGTCATCATACTTATGTTTGCCCGCTTTTGCAAGATAATGGCACCTACTTATATGTATAATTAACTTGACAACTAACAAGTTTCTTTTTTTAACTCTTGTAGTCTTATCCGTCACATAAATCATAACAAACCAATATTACCCATAGCTATAGATGTTATTTAAATATCATTCATCAGCCCGTATCCGTAGACGTCTCCAAATCGATGTTGATGCATTGTGTTGTGCTTTTCTCCTGCTGAAGGAAGTTCACTTGGATAGTAAGTAGGTATACGTTTTTTATCTTTCGAGATTACCTACGTCAAGTTTATAAGATTGTTTATAAGTATAAGTCATCCATTTCCTACAGTAGTCATTGTTTTAATGTTATGTTCATCAGGCCCAGGTGCCTACTCGTATAGTCATTGGATAAGGTAAATTTATCTGTAAAAGTATTGGCACGATTTCAAGCTCTGAATGAAAAGTCGGTTTATCACCGTTGTACTGAAGTAGTAGAAACGGATCTTCGTATTTCATTATTGAGTCCAGTTAAACAGAAAAAGGTCATGGAATTCCATTTTCCAACTTGTAAAAACATATCAAATATTAGGTGGCTCCAGATCCAGCAGAGGAAGTCTTTTGGGTAATATGATGATGATGAAGAATATATCTTTGCTATTGCCTAGAAGTCATGGCACTTGGTCATAAGATCACAGGTGGAAATTGTAGTTTTGTTTCTGTGTAGGTAGCTACCAACAGGTATTTATAAATTGATTTTTAATAAATAATGGGAGAATCTATATTTAGTTTTTACTCAAAATCACATGTGATGGTACGGGCAAGATGTGACTGTTTGTTGTATTTTGTTGTAGCCTTAGCGATCAAGCTATTAAATGCAATATTGATTCTGGTTTGTCTACTCTGTGAACGTATTTTCTGATGTATATCACATTCACCGTACAAATTATTCAAAGTGATATTTATAGGTGATATACAAAGTGATTAGCGTGTCGTATGGTCAATTTGTCACACGACGGCGATGATGCGATGGCACGAATGCTGCTATTTACATTTTCTTTTAGTAGCTATATATGAATACTGATTCATCATTTATTTATTAGTAGATTATATGACGTATTTTTACCATAGTAAATTCCACAAATACAAAGCTAGAATCACGCCTTTTTTATAGAATTTTGGAGGTAAACAAGCACGCGGTCCACCTGCTGGTAAGTGGTAACCTATGAATATGGCTGTGTACTGTTAGCACTGATGTTGTTGTATTAGAATGTTTCTGAAATACAATTAAGTCGAAGCCGACTACGAGGGGAGACAATAAGTAAGGGGAAAAAAAGGCACTCTCAATCACAGATCGAAACCCATTAAAACTAATACGTTCTACCTACTTTATTGACATGCTTAACTATAAGGTGATTTTCTTCAGGTCTTTTTAAGACACCACATCTTAAGACATGATAAAGATAGCTCTAACTTTGTAGAGTATAAGTATACTGTATACAGTCAGAAAAGCGAAAAAATATTCAGAAAAATCATACATTGATTAGCCAGCTGTTGAGGTCTAACTAAAAGGGCATCAAGAGTCATTTACAGATTACAATTAAACAGCATAGAACCTCTACTTATAATCATAATTTATTCCAAACGTTTCACATGTCGCGTCGAACTGACTTTAGATTTTGTTCAGAGCGTGAGTAATGCGGAATGCTTAGATAATATGTATTCTATGGTTTTGTACAGACAGGACTCGACACAAAAATATTCTTTGGTATTATGCATGTGTCGATTAGGAATAGTTTAAGGGACTTTCATTGTACGGTGTTTCTGTCTGCTTAAGATAATCTAAGATAAGTACGTTTTGCATTTAATTTTATGTTTGTTGTAAATATAACAAAAGTGATGATGATAACTCCTTTGAGAATTATGAAGAGCTAAATAAATTATTAAAACATTTTGCTTTTCTGTTTTAGTCCTAACTTTTTGTGACCCTACAGGTGTATATTTAACAGTTAATAGGTACGTCACGATATATCTACCTAATCGTATAAAAACATTTATTATTATTTTTTGGATCATGAACTTGTTTGCCACTTTAGTAATAAAAAAAACTAGCTGTAGCCAGCGACTTCGCCCGCGTGGCTAGAAACACCTCAAAAAAATATAGCCTATGTTACTCGCTGATATTGAAGCTTTCTATATATAAAATATTTTTTTGAATTGGTTAGGTAGATTTTGAGTTTATCCATAACAAACAAACAAACATACAAAAATCAAATATTTTCTCTTTATATTATTAGTTTAGATAACTTAGCGAGTACCACGTAACAGACAAAATGAGAATATTTACACGAGTAACGTGAATTGGTTTACTGTTACCTACCTATGAACTGACATCTCAGTCTAACAACAAAATAAAATAATGACCTACTTAGGCTACATGCCTTCATGAATACTCTTCCCTTCCGACCTACCGTACCACACGCGGTAGAGTGGTAAGGTAGGTCAGAAGGTAGTTGAGCCTCCAGTGCTTTCCCTCATCACCGTAATGCAACAGTAAGGATACCTACTATAAATGAACATTCTATAGTAGGCGTATCAGGCGTCGCGGTTAAGCCAGCGATCGATCGATATAGTAAAATTGCTCGTGAACCTCGGACTTCACATGGTTTTCTATTTACATTACATTTATAAAACACAGGAGAACTCTATTATAAGATTTTACATCCAGTACAGCGTCTACAGGCGCTAGAACTATCTAATTAGGTATTAAAAAATACGGATCCCTTAGACGTTTTGAGTACAAGGTTTGTTTGTTTATTATATAAACACATTATGTTTTGTGTTAACAGCGTCATATTTACTATTACAAGCGTAAATTCCACGGAAGAAGAAAAATAAAACGGATAAACCTTGCGTATTATGAATTTACTAAGCACTTAGTAGGTACATTATTCACGTTTTAAAAAATATGTATCTATTGAATATTTATAGATATATTTATATATGTATCTAATAATCTGTGTTGAATGGGAAACGCTACTGAAGTCCAAAACTGCTTTTACCTACTACTTGTTCTTGTTGGCTGTTGCTTTGTATATTGTCCATTTAAAAAAAATCTTAAGATATAAAAACTTATGGACCTACATAATAAGTCAAAACAAATATGAAACAAAACAAAGTTTACAAAATGTGTTTAAAGGTACGCTCTATTTATTTTAAGGTAGTACGTATCTACTGACTAATGTAGGCATGGGCTTAGTAACTCCGGTAAAAAAATGGATATGTCGTATATCCTTCCAAGTAGGGAGATATATTCGATTAACATATCCATGTCCGCTTAGTATATCCATAATTCCGCGGACTTATTCTCGCTTAATCACTCAGATATCGATTTTGAAAGGAATGGGTTCAAAAACAGCTAAGTTTAAAATGGCGGCTGCTTTAATTAAATTTGACTTAAGATTCGTGTTTCGCTGGGACACTCAGTTAACGATTTTGAAAGCATTCTGTTCAAAAATAGCAAAATTCAAAATGGCGGCTGCTTTAATTAAATTTGACTTAAGATTCGTGTTTGGCCATCGCTGGGACACTCAGATATCGATTTTAAAAGGAATAGGTTCAAAAACAGCAAAGTTCAAAATGGCGGCTGCTTTAATTAAACTTAGCTTAATGTTTGGTCATCGCTGGGACACTTAGATATCGATTTTGAAAGCAATCGGTTCAAAAACAGCAAAGTTCAAAATGGTGACTGCTTTTGTTAAATTTGACTTAAGATTCGTGTTTAGTCATCGCTGGAATACACTGATATCGACATTGAAGGCAAACGGTTTAAAAATAACAAAGTTTAAAATGGCGGCTGCTTTTGTTAAAGAATCGTGTTCGGCAATCGCTATATGTTTCTCAGTCTCAGTCCGGAGTTGCGTGGATACATGGATATGTCGGATATATTAATATTTTGGAAAGGGAAGGAGTCGTGGCATATCCAGTTGCGTGTTCGATCATCGCTCTAAGTTTCACAGTCTCAGTCCGGAGTTGCGTGGATATATGGATATGTCGGATATATTAATATTTTGGAAAGGAAAGGAGTCGTGGCATATCCAGTCCCGGTTATTTAGCCGAAGATATAGATGTGTCCGGAGTTACTCATGCCTACTAATGATTTCTGAACGCTGCATCAAACGCAAAAGGAAAGCGCGAAAAAAATCAATCTCATGTAAATAAGAGCTATTTAATTTTGCAACTAAAATTACGTTATTATTCTGATTCTGATTTTTCCTTAAGATACTCCTTGGTTTAGGTGTGATCATTAAATTAATTATGATAAATAAATAAGCACGTGTTTAGGTGCTAGGTGTCATTCAGCTAAGCATGTAGCTCTTAATAGGCGGGTCTTCTGTTGCGAGCGAACATTACTGCGTGTTTATCCCTTCGGGGTTAGTCCTGAGGCAAAAATACATCATGCCTAACGTGATAAAGTCAAAATACAAATCAATATAAACAATTCACTAACAAGGGTAGGACTTGCGAGAACTCAATAGGTACTTAATCCTTTTTAACACAATAAAAATGAAGTTAAACACATTATGTAGTTAATAGCTAGGTAAGTTATAATTTAGTTTCAGCTTTCACGCAGTACAGCGTTATTTTGTTCTCTAGGGGAAATACCTACAAATAGAACAAGAAAAATATTTTCCCGTTTGTAAGATAGAATTGTGTAACTAATTTATCAGCGACTTACCTCTATCACGAGGTTTACACAACAACCGGTTACTTATTTGCTAAATTTATGACTGGTCATGTGTCAAAACATCACTTATGTAAATTAGGAAAGCACAAGATTGCGATACTAAACTTAATTATTTAGACGCTCAAAATATCTAATTTGTTCGTAGGGCATATTTTATTTGTATTTATAACACTTAAGCACTGAAATTTATGAACAAACCTACCTTAGTAACATAGTAAATTTAAAAAATATTAACGTAGTATAAATATTTTATAGGTAAATTACCTTAGCCTACTTACCTACACAAAAATATAAATTATTATTATTCACTTACCTACTACAATTATTGGTAATTATTGGTGAAAAAAGAACTTAAACCAATATTAATTAAGTACCTAACTATATATCATTAACTTTGATTTTTTATATAGGTAGTTTTTATAAGCAACTATGTTCTAGCTTTAAAACCAGTACAAGCACGGGTTACGGTGCAATTATTGAACAAATGCTTAAAATATAAGGTAAGTATACTCAAAACAAGATATTAATAGGTACCTTTTCTTAATATGAGGCCGCTGGATATGACAACAGTCAGATTACTCAAAATAATGAGTGTCCCGATTATGTACGCGACAGATTTGTATACCATCAATTGTTCTTTCTCTATTGTCCGGTAGGCTTCGTATAAATCGAATAAATGTATTTGGGCCACTTCACTTTGATTCAAATTCGATATGTTTAAATTAAAGTAATCAATCACTTGATCAAGCGTCACGTTTGATGTAAAATCTGTTGTATTGACATCCATATTTTCGTTCACTACGCACCATTTATAATCGTAAATAATTATTTATTTATTTATTATAATAAATAATACATAACACGATAGGCACACGTCATTGCCGTCGATCGTCGGTAAAGAATGATGCCAAATATACACCATCTAAGTATGAGTCTCAGCTGGTTTTGTTTATTTTAATGACATGATTTACATGTTTTAAGGTTCCTCAGGTATTACACATGTTGTCGTAAGTGATTACTATTAACTTGCGATATTCTTTTTTCAAACATTTGTGGGGGCAGAAAACAACTTCACATTCAATCTACTGATTCGTTATTGATTTAATAGGTAGGTAAGTATGTATGTAGTCGTATGATTTATTAGTAGATTAGAAACCATATTTCAAAATCAGGTTAGAGAAGCAAGTTTTTTGTTTCTATGAAACGTGTTGTACCTACCTATATAATTTAAAAGTTCAAACTTTGTACGGCATTCTGTTACGTTTTGATATTTAGTTTCCTTGTTCAATACGACTATGTTCATGAGTGGCCGTTATTGCCAATTAAGCTCATTACAGCGCTCGGTGCTACGTTTTGAATACTGATTACTGATTCTTTCAATGAGGATGTCAAACAAAGGTAAAGTATTTCAGGTAGTTAGTGAGGTTTCTTAAACAATAAAGCACGTTGATACGGGAGGGTTTATTGAATTTGTAAATAACTTCAACTTAGTATTTTTAGAGTAGGGTGAGCTTGTGTTGTAGGGTCCCTTTCGATAGGTACAGCGTTTAGGGAATAGGTAAGTATCTGGGTTCTACATTAAACGTAGTTTTTTTTTTTTTTTTTTTTTTTATATTATAGCCTACCAAAGTGACTCCACCCCGCCTGATGGTAAGCAGTCAGTGGAATCCAGAAGAGGCGGCCACTATACCAAAAGCCATCGTCTTAAACTGCTGGTATGGTGGCCTCCACTATGGCGGCTGGGAATGGGGTTAGAGGAAGGGAATGAGGAAGATGAGGAAAGAGGAAAGGGGGGAAATTTGGCCTCCGGCGCTCTCACTCACCGAACGAAACGCAGTAGTACGGATACTACTACTCTTAAGTCGATCTTCTATGAGAGGGTAGTACTTCCCCGGACGATCCGGCCCATTCATGCTGAAATCAGCGTGGATCTACTACCGTACAAAGTAGTGTTAATAAAAGAACCTATTTGGCGCTTTTTCAGTACCTACCTGCTTAAGTAGGTATTTACATGGCCTGATATTGCTTATTATGTTATGTTACGCTGATACTAGCTGAAAGAAGAATACTATCATAAACGTAAAATGTTGGTAGCATTAGCGATTTCTGGAAAAAGCCACCCATAGCACCCATAGACGTAATACCTATACTAAACTTACACACCACTAAAAGAGATAAAAATTGCATTTTATTAGTGCATGCACATAAATAGATGTTAAGCTAATCAAATATAACGGCAATTGTAAAAAATATACTTTTGAGTTTCTATATTCATCTTTAACATGGTAGAGTTAGAGTTAGGTAGAGTCAAGACTATAAGGTCTTTCACCAGTGTGTGTTGATGACATACGGAGCAGAAACGTGGTCACTAACTATGGGTCTTATCAGAAGACTCAAAGTCACTCAAGAGGGCAATGGAGCGGGCCATGATATGCGTCTACCTGCGCAATCGTTTAAGAAACGAAGAAATCCGCAGGAAAACTAAATAACAGATGTGGCTCGCAGAGTTGCTTCTCTGAAGTAGCAAAGGGCAGAACACATAGCTCGCAGAACTGACGGTCGTTGGGGCAGGTAGTTTCTAGAGTAGCGACCACGAATCGGAAGACGCAGTGTGGGCGGACCCCTCACAAGGTGGACCGACGATCTTATAACACTGGCGGGCAACCGATGGATGAGGGCGGCGAACGACCGGCCACGGTGGCGAAAATTGGGGGAGGCCTATGTCCAGCAGTGGACGTCTTTTGCTGATATGATGATGATGATGATTAGGTAGAGCAATCGTCCGTAGGGCTTAGGTAGTTTCATAGTAGGTATGTACGATTACCTCCACCACGAGGGATTCCCGTCTTGCCGTGGCTTGGGGGCTTAGTAACCGTAGAACGTTTTTCCACGGCGAACCATGAGAAACCCACGGGATTTCTCCGTATTTCTCTTTGAACAGCAGAGGACATAGTAGAGAGTCCGTGTGGGAAGGGGTTGTGTCGGAGTCTGACTTATCTCAGTCCTTCTGACACTACCCTGCCAATTCGTAAGCCTGACTTTCCTAAAAGAGTCGAGAACGAGAGCCGCCACCTCTAAAGGTGGGGCTGAGAGGACGAATGCCTCTAAAAAAAATTACGAGGAGGGAAGGGTCTGGCTTGCTGCTAGACCTTTCAACTCGTAAACTCAACTCACGTCGTGAATAAGGGCCGCCACTTCTAAGGGCGGGGAAGGAAATCTCTATAAAAATTACCCTTGGAGGGTGCCCAGCGTGCTTTTGCTGCTGAATGCTGGCCTGTGAGCGGAGATTGGCGCTCGCCACCCAACTATACAGGCTTGAGACGGCAGTTTGCCATGTTCCACGTGCGCCTCTCGTGAGGAGTGGTGCCCATCATTGTTATGCGATGGCGCTATTAATGATCGCTTCTCTGATCATAGTGCATGGATTTTCGTGACCGACTCAGTTTCATTTAGGTTGCTAATTTTCATAGTTTGAACTGAGCTTTAGACTAAATAAACGAGTAAAACAACCTGCTCGCCTAGAACTTTAATACGAAGGTATTGTAATATTTAGATATCTTTTGAATTTTCTATTAAACTAAGTAGGTATTACAAGATACCTTACCTATTAGAAAAATTTAATGAGAAAAGTAAATGAGGGTATATAATAATATTTTTATATTTGTATTTAATATTATTATCCTTGTACCTTTTTTTATACGACTAAGATGACAAACATACATACGGCCAGACTTATGGTAAGCGGAACAGTTACCGTAGTCTATGGAGGCTTGCAACTCATATTGAGCTGTTTGCTGTTTTTGAATTTTGCGTAGGTATTAATCAGTTTGCAAAAGCAGGACTTTTCACACACATTTCATTGAATAGAGGGGGGAGGGGAGGGACAGTGGGATGGACGTACGGATGGCGTACTTATGTATTTGCCTATACCTAACTCTTATATTTTTATTTCACGCTAACACTGAATAGACTGAATAGGTACCTACCTATTTTTTACTGAAAACCCTATTGTGTTGGTCAAAAAAGAATACTTATCTAATAATGCCTCTGTGGAGGCTCTATCACACCATATTATAGCTCCAACCAAACTAGGTGATCGTGACTGGCTGGCTACTGCCCGACAATTTTGGTCGTCGAAACTTGTATTGAGTTGGTGTGAGAATGTTGATAATTTTTTTTTTTTTTATTGGTTCACTAACAACATAACATCATTCCTTAACATAAAAAGTTTAATATTTGCTTAAATCTAATTGCTAAGTTACTTACATATAGGTAAACACAACATTCGTAACTGTAATGAGCTTTAAGTTTCATAAATATTAAATTTAACTACATATGTGCTTCCTAAGTATTAAAATGAAATTAGAAATCTAATGATTTTTTTTTTATTTGCCCAAAGGGCAGGCTATAGTCTTTCGACCATACTGCCTAGTCTTCCGTGTAGGATTTCTTACGTGGTTGAAATCTAATGAAATCTTAAACTGCTGTTGATGTTTTTTTCGAAATGATTGCAACGAATCGTAGTGGATATCAGCTTTGTCACTGCATTCATTATATAATTTGGTCATTCTACAAAGAGGTGAGTTGGAGCCAAGCACTGTCCTGTCCTACGCAGTGGAGGGGTTAAGGGTGTATATTTGTATAACTTGATATTGCGAGTCAGTATTTCTATACATTTTGTTTTTTTTGTATAGAAGTTAATTGAATATGTTAATCAACACCATCTGTGTTTTCTATGTTGTCAACTTCGTCGTCTTCATCTTAATTAGCTTGTCGTAATTTATCTGTGTGGGTCACTATTTTGGCCAGGTAGATGTAGCTACACCATTTTAACAGGATATGCTACGATGTGCCCTAAAATTCAATAAAGTTAGAGAGCCTAACAAGATAGTTCTTAGGTAGTTTGTCGTCCAAAGTGCAGTAGTCCTGCTGAGAAGGCCGACTGCAGTGAATTATTCCTTAGGTCAAATAAAAGATTTCTGGGTAAAATGGAACGACTTAATGACGATCTTTTTACGAAATAAAATGGTAGCAAACTTGAAAAAAAATTACGTTACTGCTCTCATACTGTATAAGGATAATAAAAAAGATAAAAATATATCCGTGGCTGGCGTGAATATGTTGACATGTCTAAAACTGCAATTTGTCAGGACGGCCATTTTAAAGTTTTGGCGTCTTCTGGTAAATCGGTTAATTAATTTTACATATGTGTTTAAGTTGTTTTAAAGGTTATTTTGTGCCATCTTTTCAATGATGACAATAAATAAACGAAATTTTCCATAGATTGCAAAATAATAGACTTGTCAAGTCGTTCACCAACGAGTTATCAACTTATGCACCGAGTTGTCAACTTGTTCACCAACAGTTATCAACTTATTCACCTTCTGAGTGGGAAGTTATAGTAAGTAAACAATGTAATTTAATGACAACCACATTATTTTAATTGGATAGCAAACAGATGACAAACATAAAAAAAATATTTAATTTGCTGCTACTCACTCAAATCAAGTAATGTTGTTTTAACTGAAGAAATATTTAATTCAAACACCACGAAACTATCAGTTTAGTATTTTCGCAATAAAAAAAATTATAAAAAAATAGAAAATTGCTTTATTGGACCACAAACAACGTCATCAAACAGATACAAGTATGTTACTAACACAAATAACTACGTTGACTCCTCAACCTCGTCGCAGACCATTCGTATTTTATTAGACCTCAGAATCCTCTTCATCTGGGTTGTCTTCGTCCAAATCTGGATCAGTAGATGCAGAGACATCACCGACAGTTTTTATATTAATATAAAACTCTTTGAACGAATCGTCAATCAGGTCAATCATGTCCATCAAATCCTTTTTTTTCTCTGCACTGATTGGCAAAGCTTCCTTGGAGATTTGGCTCAACCTAAAGACATCTATGGTGGTTTTTCCTCTTTTCCGAAAGTTCACTGACTCGAAAGTGGGTTCGCGATCCAGGCTTTTCTTGAAATTTATTTTTCCTACGCTGTTTTTATTATATTGCAGCCATTTAATAGGTTGCCATAGAAATTTGTCCCCAGAATCGTCCAGTTTTTTGATAGTAAAGGGTCCTTTCTTGGCTTTTAGTTCAGCAAAATCCAAGAAATCATTTACCGTCATCACCACGACCTTAAATGGTTTCTGGAACTTTGCAAGTCCTCACCAGCTGCACCCAATCATACAAATGATTTATTCTCATTTGTGTTCTCTTTTTTGTTTTCTCAATAATAGCGTGGTCAGAGTCACACTCCATATGTGTGTGCCCACTGAGGAGAAATTTGTGATTTATCTTTTGCAGCGTCGGATGATTATGTAGCAAAAACATAAACATCATTGCCACGACATTGTTTTTGTTTTGACCACCACAAGTATCCGAATAAAAAATCAGTTCTTTTACTTCGGAGGACAAATTGTTGCAGAAGTGCCACAAACATGAGGCAATTTGGTTTGCACCTCGAGCTCCTATTGTCTCGTCCCACATGTAGCAGGTAGCCTCATTAGTTGCTAAATCATGCACTGTTAAATTAAAAGACCAAAGCTGTCGTTTGTAAAACGAGACAGATGTTTTTAAATATGGAGTCGGCAAGCACTGCTGGAGGTCGAATGCAAATGCCCTAACAGACGAATCTGCTTTGACATTCTCTTTATCCACACGTTTTTCAGCATAAGCTTTATCAGCTTGATGTTGGTGTTCAGCTAATTCAGCAGTTAAATTAATTTTGCGATCTTCATCTGCAACTTTAATTTTAGCGTTCAGCACATCGCACGTGTTGCATGTGTCTTTTGATGGTTTGAATGCTTAAACGACAGATTGAGGTCGTGAAAGCATTTGGCATATAATTTTAACGAGACAGGATTTGAAGAAGTGTTTTTATACTCTCTGTACATTTTGGCGATTGACAGGTCAGCAGCTAAATATTTCTTCCCAGTCGAATTTCTACAGTAGTGACTCTCATAACTTGGAAAACTCAAAATGTGGTGATTGACAAGCGAAATGTCTTCGATAGTCTTCTTATTTTTGGGAGGTTGACGACCTCTCTGATCCTCATCAATGATTCCGTTGGGAGACATTTTTTTTTTTTCTATTATAACATTAACAAATCCCTTGGTCTCTCCTACAATTTTACAAAAACACTCTTTACAAACCGGTTTCATCTCATTAGAAATCTCTAGCATGTATTTACAGTAGCACTCTCTATTTAATGTCCTGCTGCCCGTTTTTTGTGATTTTTTCGGGAAAATCATTACTGACTTAGACACAAATGCTGCCCGTCTATCTCTATCTCCTAGTTGCCAATAATTTTCAAAACAATGCGTCTGTTCAGCCGTTGTAATTCTTTCAGCACATTTTAGTCTACATGAACTCAACTCTTTCGGTTTTCTGTCAGGAACTACTTTACCTTTTTCCGTTATATAACTCTTTCCTGTATTCCGACGTGTTTTGCTTGCATTTCTCTCCACTCTTGATCTTCCTTTTTTTGTATTATTATTAGTCCTTTCTTCACTAGTACTTTCGGTTTCCATAGTTAAAGTTAAAATCTCATTTCTTTCACTCGTCTTTTCTAGGATCACTGTTGGTGTTTCTATCTCATATATAGTAGGAGCTGCATTCTCATATTCATTCATTTCAGGTGAAACACTTCGGTTGGCCGTTTTTTCGTCTGTCACACACGTTGAGCTCCCCGTTTCCTTGTTCTGTGTATTATCCATAGATGAATTTTGTGGTGTTTCTTTCGTATTTAAGGTAGGTGCTATATTTTCGCATTCGTAGTTGACTTCGATATATTTTTCCGGATTTCTTGTTGCTTTCGATATTTTTCCGGAGATTGGTATCAATTCTTTGCTTTCAATTTTGGCATCATCACATGATTCGCAGTCAGTTTCTGAATCATCTACTGTGACTTTTTTTATGTTAAAATCAGGATCACGAACACTGTCGTCACTGTCGCCATTAAACGATTCATTTTCTTCAGACGCTTCACTGTTTTCGACAATGTCTGACGTATTATCTAATTGTAGGCTTGGGTCAGTAATTAATACATTATAAATTTCTTGGGTTGCTGGGGACATTACCGGATAAGGAGATAATGGATCATCGTTACTTATGTTCCTCAATAACGAAGAGTTTGACAGTGGAGTGGCAAGATTAGGGTAACCTGAAGCAATAAAAAATAATAATCAGACAGATAAACACAGTTACTCTCGTATTTATAATATTAGTTTGGGTGAATAACTAGCGGTGTCTAACTGCTGAGTCCTATTCCTATTACAGGGTCTAGATTATCTACACACCAAGGTTCATCCAAATCTGCCCAGCAGTAACAGATGCAAATCGTTTCAAACACACACACACACACACCCACACATAAACTTTCAGATCTAAAATAGTTCAGGTAAAGAAAGAAAATAATCATTATTACGATAGTAGCCAAAGTTAAACCGTTATACTACACACCCTTCATTTCTTTTAAATAGTTATTTTTGTTTTGATTTCAACATTAGAGGAGCAAGTTACTCATAGAACAATTAGGCTGACCCCACATTAGGCGTGCGCGATCCTCGGGCGTGTGAACGCCCGAGGATGAAGCGAGGATGAGCGCCGCGAGCACGTGTGAGTAGCGCGCGCGGCGCCCGCGCTACTCACACGCGCGCGCGGCGCTCGAGTCGCGTTCATACCCCTTCGACTTTCGACTTGACTGAAGGGTTTAAACGCCAACGCGAGCGCCGTGTGCGCGCCGCGCGGTCGCTGCACACACGTTACACGGTGGCAACACGTGACGCTTACGCAGCGCGCTCGCGTCGCGCACGCGGCGGACGCGTCGCTCATACGCCCGAGGAACGCGCGATCCTAATGTGGGGGAGGCCTTACCCACGACGGTGTATATCTACCTACTACAGCTAGATTCCCATCGTCTACATACATCTAAGTTCACAGTTTCAAGTAAACAATCAGCTGACCGCGAAGTTCGCACGGACGTAAACATATCGCAGCGGGATTTTATCGCGCACTGGATTTTCAACTCTCGGTGTTGAGCCGAGCATTGAGAATCCAACAGAGTGCATTCCAACGCGTTGAACAAACACACTGGTTGGATTTTCAACTCTCGGCGCTAAGCAGAGCGTTGAAAATCCAGTGCGCGAAAAAAATCGCCGCGATATTTTTACGTCCATTCCGAACGTCGGCTTACAATATGTTACTTACCTAGATAACTAACTCCCAACCTTCATCAATATCTACCTAAAAAGTGGCAAAAAAATATTTGTGAGTATAAGATCTGTATCTTACCGTTTTCGTCCACTTCATTCATTCGCTGACGAGATGAATTTAACTTAATGTCACGAAGTTCTGTTAACTTGCGTTTCCTAGCCATTAATTCGGCAATCGTCGGATTCTGCAAAAACCAAATATTGAAATACCTAGATATCACGTCACATAATCAGGTAGGTATTCCCTCTGTTACGATAATACACTAAGGTAGACCGTAAGGTTTGGTCGGTAGGTACTCACTTTTTCCTCCATTGCAAATCACAAACTATACACCCAACTTATGAATTGAAACACTGTAGTAATAAATCAATCAATAGATACACTCAAAAACAAACGAAATCAATTTGAAGCACTCACACTCGTTCGCGGTTCGCGCGCGCGTGGCTTCTGAACTCTAAACTGACGTTTGTTTACCAACACACGAGCGAGGGATTTGCCGCGATATTTGAAAAATTATTACTTCTTACGAAAGTTTTTTGATAACTCGATTATTTTTTAATACAACTTGGGTACATAAGTTGTCAACTAAACATATTAATTTAACGTTACAAGTTTTTTATAACGGACATGTAGTGATACCTATACTTATTACTTTTAGTGCTCAGAACTTCGTTGGCCGTAACTGGACATCTCAATATATCGCAATTTCAACAGAAATTCTTCGGTGGGCCATAACTTGATATCTCAATTTGTCACGATTTAATCAAAAAGACCTCAGCTGGCAATAGCTTGACACTTCAATTTGTCAATTTAAAATAAGTACTTAAACAAAACTTTTAAGTGTATTAATTGAGATATCAAATAACGAATATTATTTTGGGTGCTGAGTATAGGTTGATATAACAAAATATCAATGTTCGATCACAAAAACATGTGAATCGTTAATTTGACATGAGGTTTTGTTAAGTTAGACATGTCAAAATGCGAGATGTCAACATATTACCAAAGTCGATTGCTCCAAAAATTATTATCTATAACTGTCAATTTTTTTCATATAAATTCCTAATGCGTAGGATGTAATAAGCCAATAAAAAAAAAGTCATAGAAGTCGACATGTCAATGTGTTCACGCCAGCCACGGATATAAAATGTTTGTTATAATATTTTATTTGATAGGTATGTTTTTGCTATGGTTTCAGATCGTAGAATAGCCTGTCAATAACAAATGTCAAATGTTATGTCATACTGCAACCTGTCAAAAATTCTTGATCTTTTGCAAGATTCTGGATTCATTAGAATAAAGATTGTTTGTATCTTGTAATTTTGTGTGACAACCATGTTTAATTTTTCGATATTAAGGCAATTTACCAGGTATATTCGTAAAACAATAACTATATATTTTGTCAACATAACCTTAAAGGTCTACAAAGCAAGTATTACCTATTTTACAGATTATCAGTAAGTTCTACAGTTAATCCTCTAGTCAGTAGAAACGTATCAACAACAGCTGCTCTGCAGTTCAAAATAACTGATCAACTATGGTAAGTAGAACTTTGATGAGTGTAACTGAAATATTATAAACACTACACTTTGTATAAATACTATTCTGCCTTGCAAATCTAGAACCCCACAACTGAAGGCAAGTTTGGGAAAAGTGGACCTTCAGTTAGACATTCTGAAAGTATTCTTCCTTTAGCTTTTTTTTGAGGCAAGTGTATTTTCTGCGGGCAAATTAAAAATAAAAATAATTTTGTAATATTTTAGGGCGGAACCTCTGAAAAAGAAGAAAAAGATAGATCCAGCAATAGTGAAAGCTCGTGAAGAAAGGCGTCGTAAGAAAATAGAGAAACAAATCAGAAGATTGGAGAAGAATGCCCGTCAGCTGAAGCCTATTGAGGAGTTGGAAGTGCCATTTGATCTTATTGATAGTTTTAAGTAAGTATAAAGCTAAAAGTATAAATTTGTAGTCGTAATAATTTATGATTCAGTACAAATATTCAGTTATAAAAATATATCAGCTTAATTTTATTATACCTAGTATTCTTAAAATTTTACCATATGAATCAAGTACAAAAGTTTCATGATTCTATCTTATGGTACTCCTACTTTTAAATAAAATTATGTATTACAATAACATTGTAATAGCTGAAAAACAGATGTACAAATAACTAGACAAATAATTAATTTCAGTAAAAGAAAAAGGCCTCAGGTGAAATTATCAGCGGAAGTCATAGAGGCTCGTGCACTGCTGCAAAAGGAATGGACGCGGTACAAACGTGAGGAGTACATGGCCAACGTGGCACAGATAGACAGGATAATGGCAGCTCAACGCAGAGCACTTGACAGACTTTATGAAGAATCAGAAGATCTTTATAATGAGGCCATTTCGGTGAGAATTTTATTGGTACAGGGGCCCTACCACAATGTCTTATAATAGTAATCTTATTATAACCTTACTTTGTCTCTATCATTGGTTTTAATGGTACAAACGAAAAAGACAAGACACAAACTAATATTAAAATAATACTGCTCTAGGAGCCAGTTCATTGAAATTACAGAGTATTGTCATACTAACAATACAAACCATTATTTATTTATAAAACCGAATGCACATAATAATATATTATGTACAATGACTCATGCCATAAGCATTCTCTATCAGTCAACCAAGGTAAGCAAGCAAGTGCAATAAAGTTTTAAGGAAAAACAAAATGAGGCTTAGTTAATCATATCATCAACTTTGTTTCTTTACAATTGTGTCTTGTTCTGTAAGTAATATGTATGCAAAAAGTGATTCAAAATAATGGATATTAAGGGCGGTAGAGTTACCTGCATACAAAATTTGTATCAGTTTAATGTGATCAACAAACTGTCAGTCAGGCAGGGCTATGGTAATACCTCTGCTTAGGAGAGGCTTATGCCAGCACAGTGTTCTCACAGCAGTGTTAAGACCGGTTCTCATACAACCTCATAGTCATAGCATACTAGGCTGCTTTTACGTTAGTCTATCATAACTTTTTTAAAGGATTCAACTTAAATTGTTGTTCACAGCCCGACTTAACACTCATACCATACGAGATCAACGGCACAGTGGCCACACCACCAATCAAGAACTACGAATCACCCGACGGCGAATACATCGATGTTTCTAAAAAGTGGGACAACTAATGTGGAATTTTAGATAAATTTAGATGTAAATAAATGATATTTGTTGCAAAAGTTGTTTTGATATGAAAGTTTTGCCAATCGCTATGCAGATGGATTGGGCATTGTAGTAGAGACAGTTATGTCACAGAATTTTGCTACCCGTCCTGTGTTGGGTTATTATCTTGACCTTTTTTGATTGTTACCATTTGGTTTGGTGAACTAGTAATTAGTACGAGTTCAGATTGTACCATGACCATGTGGCCGCATTAAGCTTGGCTTATATATATTATTATATATATACATTGAGGTAATAAATTTGAAGTTATGCCTATTCAAATAGGTTTGATTGCAAAGTTAAAAATATTGTAATAAAAATAAATACTTATATAATATATAATAAAAAACATAATTATGTGGTCTATAAAATCGCTATCATCGTACTTAATCATTAAATTATGTGATTATTTACTAGTATTTACTTATAAAAAGAATAAAATAATGCGAATATGCACGTCATTTGATTTTATTAATTTTATAAATTATGACGTCATAATTTTATATTTTCCTGTATAACACGAACAAGCATTTTCACAGTTCATAATGAGAAGGTAACTGTAATCAATCCCATTTTGTATGACATCTCCTAGAGGTACAGCAATGGTAGCATAATGACTATGAGCCGTCTGACCTTTGTAAAAGTGAGGGAAAGGCGTCATAATTTTTTATGGTTTTACGATATTATTGTGAAAAATTGAAGACAAATGAATACTTCATTTTACAGAGTATTTTGTTTAGTATGCATGCTTATTCATTCTGCATTTTAATAGAGGTGCGTCTTTTATTACTGTACCGGGCTTTACTTCGCGATATACTATCTTGGGGTGGGGCTTGTAAGTCATCTTTAATAAAGCTTGAGCGAGCACAGAGGGCCGTGTTAAAAGTAAGTACTTTTAAACCGTATCGCTTTCCCACAAAAGATTTGTACGAATTCTGCGAAGTTCTGACAGTACGACAGTTGTTCATTCTGCAAATTGTGATAAAACAGCATTCAATGCCTAAAAAAAATGGGTCATCATCATCCTTGCAGCGCAAACTGCGTACATTAAAGCTGCCGCCAGCTGATAGGCATAGGACCACATTCAGCGAACGGTTTTGCTGCTTTCTCGGACGATATATCTACATCAAAATTAGTAAAGTGTTAGACATAGATTCAGATAATAGATATCAATGTAAGAATAAAGTAACAAAATGGCTTCAAAAACTCTCGTATGACGACACTGAAAAACTTATAATTATGTCCAGTCAAATGAGGAACTATATTTATTTGATACATGCTACACAATCCCACACACACACACACAAACACACACACACACACACACACACACACACGCACACGCACACGCACACGCACACGCACACGCACACGCACACGCACACGCACACACACACGCACACGCACACGCACACGCACACACGCACATGCACCCCTAGTAACACAGGAAGCATTTTAACAACCGAATAGATAACTTATGTAGAACTTAGAGCCGTATTAGCACTTTATATAAGTTCACCGAACATCTTGACGCTTTATATTGGCATTTCAAAACCATTATGATGTTTTAGATTGTATATCGGTTGGATATTGGCATATCAAAACGCTTTTGTAAAGCCTGTAGTTTTAGTGTAGCAAACCATAACGCAACTGTACCTACAGCTTTCAGCTGTTTTTAGTGCATTAGGTTCTACAATAGCATTTTTATGTAGTAGGATATAGCCTAATGCTGCTTAATTGCATAAACTTGTACCATTATAATGCACCGTAAATCCGTTATATAGCTTTGAGCTGTTTTTAGTGCCCGTTGTTGTGTACTTATAAGTGCACTTATAAGTGGTAAGTAAAAGCCTAGCGCTGCTGAACAGCATTAACGTGAATCAATGTAATGCTTGCATTTTTAAAGATCAACTGAGTTCTGTTTTACAACTAACAGCTCTTTAATCAAATATACGTGAGTAATAGTAATGCGTAAAGCTGTATATACATTCATTTTAATGTATTTATAAAACCATTTGTCAGCCATATTGGGGAAAGCACATAATAAATGATCAACAAAACAAAATGATTTGTGTAAAGTAAATTGTACCAATATTGAAGAAGGCTCCGTAGGTCACCAAAATCAGGAAGGACCTGTCGACATTGAAAATACACACAATATTGAATTCTCGTGTTTTGAAAAATCCTTTATTGTGAGTTTTTTTCATTATCGATAATTCAGCTTCGGAAAGTAATGTTCGAAAGTTCGAATACTGTTTTTTTTTTTAAAATGCAGTCCATTTATCTGCATTTTTTTTTAGGCGGCCACCACAAGTTACAATTTTCTTCCCACAAATATGGTACAATAACTAGTATCATTTTCCCTCTCTCTATAGTTTGTACTATTTCGTATAGCATTGTGGGTTTGATACAAAATATATTCAAACGGATTCAAGTCATACAAAAATTCTAAAATGGGTTTTATTTTTGGCTCATGGAACCCCATAATTGCGTTCAAGTAATGACATTATTTCAGTTTAGACCAAGTCTATTGATATACTGGTGAACCCTTAAAGAACTTCTTTATAAACAATGGCACTACAGTGGTTCATCAAAAGTCTTCTCTCTGGCCTCTGGCTTAATAATTGTTCACGTGTGATAGATATTTATACTGGTGGCATTAATTAGCCTTTTTAAAGGCTCACCAGGCTGCTATAGACCGACACCATTTTGTAAATATTTTATAACCAAAAAATATTATAATTGGGAACTATTTATAAAAGCGATAGACCTATAAAATAATGATGTAACTTCATCTAATACTGCCCAACCAATACTACTATGTTAATTATGTAAAATTCGTTCTATACTGGGAATACACAATTGTTTTGGTTATTTCACACATATCTTTATTTAACATTTTATATCAAAATTACAAAATATCGAAAGCGCGTGAAAATTTTGAATGAAATATATATAGACATTCACGGTAAACTTCATTGTGCCGTAATATTCGAAGGTAACAACAAATTACAAGAGCCAAAACTTAGGTACCCAGTAATATAAACTTTGTTCTGATGCAAACAAATATGGTGTCACTCGATCAGTTTTTCATCCATTTCTTATTTCGAGACAAAAAAAAATTATAACGATTGTATTATAACATTTGTACCATGGTATTAGAGATGTTTTTGCAATAATGTAGGGTTTGTTTAAGTTCTACCTGTGAACATTTAAATAGCTCCAATAATTCTTTTACTACATTCTAATGCTAGTCTAATGTTTTTGTAATGCATTTAGCATCTTCATTGACCACAATAATGCTTCTCTAGTGCTATTGATGCCTTCTTTGACCACAATAATGTTTCTATAGTGCTATTGATACCTTCTTTGACCACAATAATGCTAATATAATGCTCCTGTAATGCAATTAAACAACTATTTGTGAACCTATTTAGGATCTAAAGCCGTATAATTTGTGCCCAAACAAGCATTAGAGTAGCCTTATAAACGTTTGTAATGCTACTATAGAACTAGAACAAAGTGCCAAAACAATACAAAAATGCTATAATTCGGCCGTTATACTACTTTAAAATGTTACTTGGGACACGCCTTGGACACGCACACACACAATAAAATAAATAAATTTTTAACATGATCTCTAACTAAGTACCTAATAAGTTAATTTAATTTTATTTCACTCACACGTTAAATAATGTAAGTACCTAGGTTTATTGTAACCAATAGATTCTTATATAACTTACAGAGCAACTGGAAGGTTGCT
This sequence comes from Parascotia fuliginaria, assembly GCA_963082885.1. Lineage (NCBI taxonomy): Eukaryota > Metazoa > Arthropoda > Insecta > Lepidoptera > Erebidae > Parascotia > Parascotia fuliginaria. The sequence continues at coordinate 11,708,328 of OY720188.1, forward strand.
GGTACTTATGGCTCAGGTTATCCTATTTTAAGTACCAGCAGTACATTATTAATTGAGACTTCTGTACCTACATTAAGTTTTCCACTACTATGTACGTACTTGTGCTTGTGTCAATAAAGAATTTTTAATATTATTATTATTATTTGTGTTAATAATTGTGTAGGTACATACTTCTGATATTTTGCGTATCTGGTAATTTGCGAATCTAGTGTTTAGAGATTCTGGTCTTATGCGTCTAAGTCAACATTCTTGTACCAACTTACCTACCTAATTTGACTTTCATTGGACTGACTTTAATTGACTGGCCTGTTGGTCTAGTGGTTAGTGACCCTGACTGCTAAGCCGGAGGTCGTGGGTATGATTCCCACCCAGTACAAATCTTTGTGTGATGAGCATGATTGTTTGTTCTGTGTCTGGGTGTAATTTATCTATAATATGTATGTATTTACAAAAAAAAAATGTATTTAAGTAGTGTATCAGTTGTTTAGTACCCATAACACAAGCAAATATAATTGCTTAATTTGGGGCTAGATGGCGCTGTGTGAATGTGGTGGAATATTATTATTATATTATATTATTATTAATTCAATTTGCTACTTACAAACAAGTGACACCTATGAACGTTAAAATAATAAAACAAAATGTCAGCTAGTTAATCTTCAGCCATATGCTGACGCGGTAGAGCCGGTAGGGCCATGAGAAGAACTAACAAGAAACTCGGGCCACTCTGCACTCTTGAATTCCCAGATTGTTACATTTTTTTTGTAGGTAGGTAGTTATAAAGTTATTCTTGTATAGTGTACAGTAGCTGCGTACAATTTACGGGTGCGGTGCCCTATTCTTGTTCACCCCTTCAATATAAAAAAGTAATAAAACCCTTTTAAAAATATGAGCGAGAAATTAATGACTCTGTCGTGAGTAGTAGAATAATTTTATGTAAATAAAAGCCTGCTTTCACGGGAAAATATTAAAGTACATTACAATATGCCGTGGAGGTTGTTGCGTCTCCATCCGCAATTATCGCGCTAAAAATAATTGCGTCACGATCTACTTGAAAAGAGCGACGCTTTTCATCCCATTCTGATTATGATGACGATACATCATAATGACAGAATCCACGACTGTGGTCCATTAGATTTTGTACTTTAAACATTAATACTAAAGTCGAATATTCTACAATTGAATGTAATGAAGTGAAGAGTCGAGTCAACATTGATGTGCTTTTAATATCAGTCCAATGAAAGTCGAAGTAAGCACTTTAATTTTATAGTTTATAAACATGCGATATCCCGATTTAATTTGAGTGATTATTTGTGAATTATCTGGCTATTATAATCTCTGATATACTAGCTGTTGCGCTTAACTCCGCCCGCGTGAATATGAGTTATATACAAACTTTTATCCACTATCTCAATCCCTTCAGGCCATTTTTTGCGATAAAATATAGCTAATGTTGTTCGCCAAGGTTTATTCTAGCCCTATACCAAATTTCATTAAAATCGTTTCAGTAGTTATAAGGCGTAAAAGCGTAACAGACAGACAGACAGATAGAGTTACTATCGAATTAAATATAACCTACCTCCTGAGTACTTTACTTAGTTATTAAATTAGTTCTTCGTTCTCATACATAGGTAGGTAGGCAACTATTAAGAAGAACAATAAAACTTTCGGCAGTCTGATTAAAATATATTTTAAGCTGTAAAAGAAGCAATCTTTTAGTGTGGCATACGATCTTAATATCGTCAGAGCCGGAATAAAATTAAATTCACAAAATGTTAATATGGCCAATTTCGGTTCGGAACACTGAAACTAGACAGGTATCTATCTACGTACGTGTTTCACGTTCCACATCTATAGAGCTTTATTTATACTGGCTCCAGTGTCCCTACATAGCCGTTTTATGAAACTTTTATAGCCTTTGAGGTGAGCCTCCGTTATAAACGAGCGACGATCTGAATGTCGCTAGTTTACTAGGTCAAGTGGTGTCTATTGATGGTGAGGACATGACTGCGAGACCCAGATTTACAAGACGTGTCGTAAGGAACATGTATAAGTCGTCTCAAAGCGTGCCCTCAAATGGCCGGTAGCTTGTGTTTTTTAGTTGCCGGAGAGTAATGGGTTGTTTGTGGATGTTCTAGATACAGAAATTTTGTTTTGTTATATTCGTAGTTGGTACCTATATGTAGATAGTCTACCTATCTGCCTTTACCATCTATGTAGGTAGGTAGATAGTATAGTTACCCATTTCTAACTATTAATATACGATTCTTTTAAAATGAGATGATTGCAGTCGAATTAGGTAGGTAGGTACGTAGGTGTCTCGAACATTTCTTTGAACAACTCCTTAGGAATTACAAAATAACACGCTGGATACGTGAAAGAAAATGTAGAACACAATTTATTTATAATTAAATTCAAATTTAAACCACCACTAAATAAAACCAAGTGTCGACATTAAGCTGCAAATAAATCCATAATTTTCTGCTTGAAGCACTTGCCGAAGTCTTGCAAATTCAATTTTGTTCGCGCTCGAAATAATATAAATCACAGCAAGGAGCGAAGATCCTCAATTCGATTATAGAAATAAGTTTTGGCAACCGTTACGGATCGGTTGGTAAACCGGCCAGATAAAGTTGTTATTGCTTTATCGTTAAACACTCAGGACCTCTGATCGTTGTCAGGTTGCGTTATCCACAGATGTAAGTGGCGATGAAAAGGTTTTCGCGTGTTTTGCAGTAAATTTTTTTGTAGGTATCTCTTATGATTTTGTGCAAGTGTTTTTTTACTTTATAATACATTTGCTCTTATTAATAGGTTCTAACACAATTTTAAAATAGTTTTAAAAGTTCTAGACATCACAGTCGATTAGCTACATATCCTACTCAGTATACTTTTTATTCGATTGTTCAATAAACAAGCTATTCATTGTTTGTCGTCTGCATTTTTAAATAGGTAGGTACCTATTTGTAATGTAGAGATAGCTCTTTTTATGAAATAATAATTTGAGCACTGCAGGGCAAAGGCCACTTCTCTAGAGAAGGCATAAGCAATGATTGCCACGATTGCTCAAGGCGGATTGGCAATTTCAGACTTAAGTCCAGGTTTCCTCACGATGTTTTTCTTTACCGTCAGTCAGAAATGTCCATGATAATAACTTAGAAAGTACATATGATTTGAAAAATCACATTGGTACTTGCCTGAATTCGAACCCACTACCTGGTGTTTACGAAGTGGGTGCCTTATCCATTGGACCATTTCTTCTTTTTTTTTTTCTATTTAATTGAGAGTAATTCTTCTGTATTTAGGTTTGTCTTGATATAACGAAGTGGTCGTGACGAATTGGTTAGTAATTATGTAATGTGGTTGAATTTCGATCATAGAGTAATTTTAATCTTTTCAATTTTGACAAGAGGCATAAATTTTATGTAGAAGTTGGTTCAGTATTGTTAGTCAAAATCATTTCCAAAAGGCTAAAGCTAGAAGGAATAATACTTGAGTTGAAGGACAGTTGAGACTTAGAGCGCGTGATTAGCTCACAACCATAATTATATCCATGAACAGTTCACATGCAAACATTATTAAGGCAAAATTAGCACTTGTGGTATAATGGTAAAGCTTAATATGGTGCATACCTAGTGTTTAAAGTTGAATTTAAATCAATGTCAAGAATACCTATACGTGTTAGTCTATTATTTCCTCTTTAGTTACCTACGAGTATTATTATTGAATACACTTTATAATACCTGAAAGTTTTGTATCATCAGGTATTGGAATAGATCTATAATATATGAATCCACCATCATGTACCGTAGTTGTCGGAAAAAGTGACTAAGGAGGTACCAGTTAACGGGTTGCAGCATTATCAGCCGTTGGCGAAGGTTGTTGCCATAGGCGTGGTGCCTATGGCAAACATCTGCTTTTGGAAGAGGCGTACATTGATGATGAATAACAAGATATTTTTATTACTTACCTACTTTTCTATTGAGCTCCAAGCGTTAGTTTTGTTAAAAAATTGTGTTTTTAATTTTTGTTTTCAGTCTGTTTTCTTTAGTTTTAGTATTACTTTGTACATATAATAAACATGTTTAGTATACAAGGCATAAGATACAGAGTAACTTTTTAATATGATATTGTCAGGGTCGATGTCGACATATTTTTCACGTTTGCTTGACAGGTTTATCTTTACGCCTGAGAATAAACTGAAAATTTTTACACTTTTCTTTCCACGACGTAAGCACTATGGACGTGAAGAGATTGTGTGTGGCGTAATTCCTTTTTTCCTTAAGGGTGAATTATGATCACGAGAAGATCGCATATAATCAGCTTTTTATACAAAAAAATTGTTACAACCAAAATTATTTTCTTATCAGCCGCTGTAAATTATGTTCTCAGTTTGAAGTGCCCACAAGAAATATTTTTTTGTTTTTTTGTACGAAATTTATTATTTTGTTAAGTACTTATTTTCTGTAAAAATACTGTAGTTTTTTATTTAAAACATTTTTTAAATCACGCTAACTTCTTAAGAGCATGAGCATAGCTATAATTAATCTTCCCTTTTGTGCATATAATAGAAATATTAGTGAAGGGGTGATGAGTGATTACCGCTTCTTTACAACTCTATGAAATTATCTTCGCATGATGTAGGATAATCTTTGTTGAGAAAAAATCTTAAATGATGTGCGTTTTTAAATTTATTATTGTTGCCTCGTCTTTTAGAGATACAACAGATCTTTACGTAAGGTTTGTGTTTTTTTTGTAATTGTGAAGAGCATTTTCGGAGGGAGATTCTCGCAAAAAGGTTTTGTGAATTTTGTAACATTAAAAATATTAGTACCTAATTGCTTTTACAACCCTTGTTATTATGCAATTTGGTATTGTGTTTTTTACCCGGTCCAATAAATAGGCGTATTTAAAATAGGTTTAAATATGGCTTGTCACTATGAGGTAATATTTTATAGTATACCTACCTACTACATAATGGTATGCATTGTATTACATAAGTAGGTGTACATTGTATTTACTCGTATACAAGTAGATATAATATGTAAAAAGTAAACGAAAGTTAGTGATAGTCGGTATCAGTAGTTCAGACTTCAAAGAAAGCACACTAATTATGTTGACGTAGGTATATCCTTGTTTAAGAAGTTGTACCACTACTTGCCACCAATCTTCTTTTGAGAGCATTTCCGTAAGTAAAAAACCCTTACGACAATTTGTTTGATGTGTTAACCAATTGATATGTAAAATTCATGACTTATAGTTATAAAACAACTTATTTATAAATATGTCATAGGGGCAACAAAATATTACAAAACAAAATATAATTTATCATGGCATGCAAGTAATTAAAGCGTGAATTAAGTATATACATGCAGGTAATGTGTGTGTGGTGTTGAATGATCCGTATAATGATTCACGGCAAATCACGTCCCTTAACCCCAAACACACGTGATCAGTTTGCGAAATACTTTATACATGCTACATACTACCTAAAGCATGCCTACGAATTCTATACATAATATCGTTGTATAAAAAGCTTAAAATGTAATAGATTTTCCAGTTTGCGCTAAGAAGAAAGCGTAGCTACAAAATGTAATTTTATGAGGCAATTTAGGAGGTAGTAGATCCACGCTGAATTCAGCATGAAATGGGCCGGATCGTCCGGGGAAGTACTACCCTCTCATAGAAGATCGACTTAAGAGTAGTAGTATTCGTACTACTGCGTTTCGTTCGGTGAGTGAGAGCGCCGGAGGGCCAATTTCCCCCCTTTCCTCTTTCCTCACCTCCCTCATTCCCTTCCCCTAACCCCATTCCCAGCCGCCATAGTGGAGACCACCATACCAGCAGTTTAAGACGATGGCATTTAGTATAGTGGCCGCCACTTCTGGATTCCACTGACTGCTTACCATCAGGCGGGGTGGAGTCACTTTGGTAGGCTACAATAAAGAAAAAAAAAAAGGCAACATTAAAGAGCTAATTTGGTCAAGAAACTGTTTTATCTCACATGCATAGGTAAAGTCTGAATACTGCAAAAAGCGCGGCCAATTTCAAAATCAAAAATTAAGGGCCGCTAGAAGAAAGAAACATGGTAACAAAACAAACTTTCAAACCGCATGGGCCATTGAGACACCGTCCCCGTGACGATAAGATTATAAAATCAAAAGATTCAATCGCCCACAATGTAGTGATGGCATTCGTATCTCTGGAAATACGGGATTAATAAATTATGCAAACAAAAAATCACACAAATAAAGGTATCTAGCTAGATAAAACTATTGCGATGACAGGTTTATCTTTGCGATTGAGAATAAAACGCGTTCGAAACCATTTTCATTTGACACATACCTGGTCCATATTTCCATACTAATATTATAAATGCGAAACTAACTCTGTCTGTTTGTCTGTCTGTCTGTCGGTTACGCTTTCACGCCTAAGCCACTGAACAGATTTTGATGGAAATTTGGTATAGAGATAGATTAGACCTCGGGGAACAATACAGGCTATCTTTTATTGCGAAAAAAATGGCCTAAAGGGGCTAAGATAGGGATGAAAGTTTATATGAAAAATCTTCAATGTAAACAGAGATATAACCGACATTCACGCGGGCAGAGATGCGGGCAACAGCTAGTTAACTATATTTTAAAATCTAAAGTCTCAATTTATTTATTTATTTACTTTATGCACAAATGTTACATAGGTGGGCTCAATGCCAATTTAGGTTTGGAAATGTTTTTATTCTTTTAATTGCTACAGAAGCCAGTAAGTTTAAATAGAACTGTTAAAATCGATTAATAATAGTAACAAAAGACGGACAAAATCGTACAGCAAGAGTCTGTTTTGTAGATTTTGTGATATGGAACGACCAGCTTAAAAATGTAAAGAAAAACAGTAAAATTATAGTTGTGCGGGCTCAGAATTCGAAAAACCTTATCAACAAAAACTAATTTCATTAATTAAAAGAGTTATTTTTATACCTACAGAATAAGTTATTCACACCGAACAACTCATTTCATATTATTCATGAGACAAGTTCGCAATTACAGAAGATTTAGTCGACTCACCATAGTAGGGAGGAAGGACGTGACACCGAATTAAGTTATTCCTCATAATGTCGGCTCTGTGTTGTCGACCTTATTTGCCAATTTGCCTCCTTTTTTATGGAATAAAGGGAAAATATTAGCAGTTCATGGTGTCTAAAATTAAGTTTGTTTTAGAAGAGAAATTTAGGTAGTAAATTGTTGAACTCACTGTTGATGATCAAATACCGTCTAATTTTTGATAGCGAATTTGCTCATGTGATTTATTTATAAAAATAACATAACCGACGCTTATGTTATCAAGAAAGACTAAAACATGATACCTTACCATGTTTAGTCGTCTTTTAGTATAGTTCAAAAAAGTAATAGCATTGTAAAGTGGAAAATAATATCGATGTCCTAACTGATAAAGGCATTATGGGTATATAAATGGGTATTTAAATGAGTGCTAGAGAGAGAAAGAACTATGGCAGTCGATACATAATATAGGGGCAGTAAAGTGAAAATTAATGCATGAATAACGACTAACACTAGGTATGTTGTTCACGGTGAATGGCGGCTGCCGAATTTGTTGTCATAAATAATAATAATAATAATAATTCTTTTTTATTATCATAAAAATTCGCACAAATAAATACATTTAGATAATACAACAGTACAATTCACACAAATGTTAAGTTGGGCTCTGGCACCCAAGGTAAGATTTGTCATGTAGCCGTGTCATTGTCCTTAAAGCTATAATAACTATAACACGACTATTAATAAGTAACATATTTGTCTATCATTTCAATTAACTCTCATTTCTATTCATTAACAACACATCAATTGGTTACAAAGGTCAACACGTTAAATTGTGCTCGAGTAATATATATTTGGCCTAAATAAGCAGAATACCTATGGTTTAACGACTATAAGAGAGTCTAAAGTACTGTCTTTGGGATCCGAGCCTAGCCTTAGACTTCAGCTCTTTTAAAGGTTAATGCATATAATTATGCAACATAAGTAGTTATAAATCTTAGGAAATGTCACATAATAATTCACTGACTGTTTAACATTTGGCAGGCTAAGAACATTTATTTATAAAAAACTTAATTTAAAAGTTAATGTTGATGCATTTATACGAATACGCTGACGGATTGAAAAGAGTGGCGTGAATTTATTGCCAGTTCTTCTCATAGCTCTACTTCGTCAGCGAACTTGCTGTAGGTTAATTAACTGCCTTTGTGTAATTTTGACTTTTCATTAGCATCATAATTTATGTTCAAAATGAAATAAATGCTTTGAGTTTCAGTTTTAGATTCTAGTATAGTAGCCGACATTATAAAATAGATCTTTGCCGTTTAAAGAGATTAATAATTAGTTAAAAAACTTTGTTGCCATTCATACTTAAAAGATTTTTGTCTATGCAAGCAATTACTGTAACCATAGTAATACTTGCCAGATATCTATCAAAGAACATATTATTGTGATTTGTTCAAGGTCTTGTTCACACAAATTGGATGACGTCTAGCGATGGCAGTCAATCAGCACGGTTCTCAATTCTTATCAACTCAAGTACACACATACATAATACTATCTGATGGCAACGGCTTCGCCCGCATGGGTACCATATACCTACAACAAAAAATTAGCCTATGTTACTTGCTGATATTGTAGCTGTCTATATGTGAACAAAGACAGAATTTTTCCAATTGTTTGTATAGATCTTGAGTTTTTTTTTTATATTAGCCTACCAAAGTCCACTCTGCCTGATGGTAAGCAGTCAGTGGAATCCAAAAGTGGTGGACACCATTCCAAAAGCCAGGCTATTGGTATGGCGGCTTAGTGAGATGCTTTTTTACGCCCCGCTTAAAAGACCCGGGATCATAATGAGATGGAAACACATGCGCTGGTACAGAGTTCCAGGCTTTATTTGAGCGACAAAAGTATGTAGTGCTGAACCGTTTGGCTTGACATCCTTTAGATTCCACTGTAAAAGGGTGGCACTTAAGTCCCTCATGTGGATATACACGGACGGATCCAAAATGAGAACAGGGACAGGTGCCGGCACGTACTCCGCTGACTTAAATATTAATATATCAACAGCACTGGGTGTGCACAACACAATTTTCCAGGCAGAATGCGTCGGTATAATACAGGCCGCAGACGCGGTGGCTGCAAGAAAAATAGAGAACCAAGGCATTCGTATCCTAACGGACAGCACTGCAGTACTGCACGCTCTATGCAGCAACACAGTAAAATCAGGACTAGTCCTAGAATGCCACAGGAAATTGGAGGGTATATGTGAGTCAAACGCGATTACACTCCAATGGATCAAAGGACACAGCGGATCCCTAGGCAACGACGCGGCCGACGAACTGGCCAGAAGGGGATCCGAATCAGAGACCTACAGGGTGGAACCCGTTATACCAATATCGGCAAATCAGCAAAGGTACTGGCTGCGACATAGAACAAGAAAACTACACGCCGAAATGTGGGCAAAGACGACGGAATGTCGTCAATCGAGAGAGGCAATGCCATCTCTAGACGGACGACTCTCTAAAAAACTGCTGCGCTTAAATAGGGCGGACCTACGGTATGTAGTAGGGACCATAACAGGGCACAGTAATCTTAACAAACATTTGCATGTTATAGGTAAAACGGACAGCCCACTATGCCGAGCGTGCATGAGGGCTGAAGAAACACCGGCCCACGTAGTCATGAACTGCAGCGAGGTCGTGGAACAACGGGCGCAACACCTGGGAACACCAAGCACACTCCGAGAGGCCTGCAGCAGACCCGGCAAACTGGCTGCTTTCTGGAAGGAGCTTGGATGGATGCTGTAGGGCAGTGGGTACTCAAACCACACCATCACGCAAAAAGGCCCAACTACGAAGGGACCACATGCGGAAAACGAGCCCGCGAAAAGAAGAAGAAGAAGAAGAAGAAGAAGTCCCTCATGTGTCGTTCTGGATAAAAAGGAAGAGGGTGGGATTAATTCAAAGAGCTCTTCAAAACATTCGCCGTGGTAAAGGCGATAGAAGACGGCCATTGAAGCGATGTCTCTACGCAGCTGTAAAGGCTCAAGGGTCATAGTAGCCTCTGGGCTGCTGATGATACGAATTGCTGGTCACTGCAACCTATCGAGTGCATCCTGTAAGTACTATGTTGCATCCCAAACATGAGAGCAATACACCACGCAGAAACGAACCTGTGTCTTATAAAGTAGACAGAGCTGCTCGGGCGTAAAGTACCGCCTCACCCTGTTCAGGACACCGAGTTTACAGGAGGCGGTTTTAATGACGCACTCGATGTAATTTTTGGGGTTGAGATCTCGGTTGATGCCCATACCCAGGATACTAAAGCTATCCTGTAGTGGTAACGCTGTGTTCTGAAAAGAGGAGGAAGGAACAGAGATTTTTTGGCAGAGAACGCGCACACTTGTGTTTTCTTGGCATTGAACTCGACCAAGTTCTCACAACCCCATTTAAAAATGCGATATAAGACCTGGTTGAGCTCAGCGACAAGTTCTAAGTAGGCGTTTTGCCTCGATGTCAGTCTGTTTAACCGCAGGGTGTCCGAGATATCGCTCATGCACTGCACTGTCATCTGCATAGGAATGAATGTTGCCAAGGGACAACATGCCATTAAAATGCAGAAGATACCTGTAATAAGTTTATCCATAACAAACATGCAAAAAAATCCAATCCTTTTTCTTTATATTATTAGTTTATATACATAAATGTATATGTGTGTACATGTACTGAACTGATTTCTATTACGATAATGTGACAGAAGCTGGGTATGGCTGAAAGTAAGCTCTGTGTTGTGGGCGACCACGGGCGATTTTACATGAAATTTGGGACATAGATCAACTTTTGAATGATGCATGATATGTATTTTATATATTGTTAAAAGAACTACACTCCATAAATCTGGCAAAGATTATGCTAAAAGCTTGGTAAAGTGTTTGTAAACATATATATATATATATATATATATATATATATATATATATATATATATATATATATATTATATTATTATATTATTATAGATCAACATAATTAAGTATTAAGGAAAGTTTTGTCTCCTTTCTTCTCTTAGTTTTAGAATGATCGATAAGTCTAATTTGTGTCTTTGTTTTATGGTAATTCATCCCTAACCACGACAGGTATGCATAATTTAATAGTTTAGTTACACAACAGAGAGCCTAGACATAAGCTAACGCCAACATTGTCGTTAGCTTATGACAATCCCATAATTTTTTTAATCTTTTCTATTTTATTCTATTAGCATTTATGCCACTTGTCGAAGCCCTCAGCAGTCAAGGCTTTAATGCTACTCGAATGCAAATTTCGTAGCACACAAGTTTTTGTTACTACGCCTTAAGCTATTGACCTAGGTAACCTAAAAAATAGTTTTACTTACCATTAAAATGTATTATCTGGGATGACCAAAAATCATCAATTAACTGTAAGCGTCACAGATTAATGGAGTTGACTTAAGATTACATCAAATGGCATTCGCCAGACTTATCTTAAAACAATAATGACAGAGGTATAATGGCTTTGGCAATACGAAAAAAATTAGATAAATCAATCATAAAAGTGACTTTTCACGTTAGCCAGTGATCTACCTCATTTTTAACCTATTCCGCCTCACTGCTGGGCAAATTCTCCCACATAGTGCTCAACAGCTCTCTGTTGTCGTTGACCTGGTAAAACTTGCGCATACTGGTGTCGATGATGTCTCAAATCTGTTAACTGAAATGGGGATGGGCGGACCACACATACAGAATTAATGCATCCGGATCGATGGGCAAAGATCGCCATGCAGTAGAGCGTCGTCGTCCAGGCAGACCTTGCAAGCGCTCTGGCGCGACGACTCTACCTCATGTAAAATATAAAGGTAGTATTGCTCATAAACCTTACAAGAACCGGTGGCTCAGTTGGCTATGCTCATGGTGTCTCCACCCGTCACTACCATCATGTATGCAAAAGGAAAACGCTGTCCTTGCCTTGACTTATATGAAGAAAAGTAGGTACGGCAAGTTAAATATGTAGGCGAACTGAGAAAGTTGTCAACTTGTTAATAGAACAGTTTAAAACAATCTAGAATCATAGTTAAATAATAGGCTTGCCTCCAAGTCTATGAGACGTAAAACGAAGTATAGGCTAATAGTCCTTAAAAGTCGTTGCTGTAACAAAAAGTTGTTGAATTGTAGACTAAAGTATTTATTTCGTAGCATTATTTTGAATGTGTGATTTTGTTGATCGAAATCTCTGTTCAGCTAGTTTGTAGTTAAAAAAAAACGTATTACCTTTGTTGAATTGTAGCTTTCTAGAAAATAGATCGTTTTTAAGTATGGTTTATCCGTTTGAAAGTTTATTTATTCAGCGGTATTCTTAGGTGTCGTCGTAACTATGCAAGAATTTCTGTTGCAGATTTTCAGTTATAGCTATTAAATTGAGATAATAAACCAAGATTTTCTTCTCAGATATGCTATTTTAGCGAATAACACGGTATCATTATAATTGCAATTAAAAGACGTCTATTGACGGATCGGTTGGTAATAAATATTATAATAATATTTTGCATTATATAATAATTTTTAATCAATAAAATAATAGGCTATTTGTTACTATTTTTTTTTAATAATGTTTTGAACATAATACGTATTTTGCGTCTCATTGTGAAAAAATAAATGTTCGTTTTACTTTTACATGCCAAATTATATTATTTAATTTCTTAAGGAGTTTTAAGAATTAAGATATTGTTAACAAGCTAAAAGTTTGAACAAGATGATGTTAGATTAATTTGCGAGTTGTGAGATTTTATAAAGCCTTGTTAAAAGCCTTGTTTATTTATTATTGAGAACGGTAATAGCGAAAGGTTTTCTATCATTAATTTGTATACCATTTACCTAAATAATATTTTTAACCTGCACTGTCCTACTGCTGAGCAAACGTCTCCTTCATGGTTTACACCTTCAGTTATATAAAAAGATAAAAATAAAAACACACAAATAATATTAAATCGAGACTGTTTGGGCACAATATTGCCACAAACAAAGGCTCTATTCAACCTTTCGATATACGTTGTTTTATTTTACGCCATCGTTCAAAATAAACACTTTGTGTATACAAGTGTAAATGACAATGTAGACTGTCATTCTTTTAAACATTGCTCGTTTACCAAGATATACTTTACATAGCATGAGGTACGCCATTGTTTCTGTAGCGGTAGGTAGGTTTATATTAGTTTATTTTTATTGCCTACAATACTAGACAAGTCAGTTAACCACAAATCTACTACTATTAATAATGGTGTTTTGTTATCGCAAAATGTTTAGTGTTAAACAGTACGAGTATAAGATTGTGTAAACAGTAGGTAATCTCAGGCTAAACTTAGTTCTAGTATAATCTCTGCTTACTCTTTTAGGTTAACAGACTGACACACTGTTATTTTAATTCTTATTATTCTTTCTAATAGAAGAAAGAATCTAATAATCTCTCTAAGTAACTAACCCATAGAGTTCTTCTTTTCGTGTCGAACTTGAGCAGTATCGTTACTGTATAAATAGTTTCTATAACTTCCTAAATGCATGTGATTATAGCGGCAATCAACCCGGTACTCAAATAATTCAAGTAAGTATACATAAGTGTTTATATGTATACCGTTTACCTAGGCGTTGCAAATTAATAAAGGCTCATCTTAAAGAGCGACCCTTGACGTCAAGTAGCGGGCGGTAAGTAAAGATACGCATTGGGGTAGGGAAAACTTACCCTGATAGCTCAACAGCTATAACAGCGAAACGACACCCAGGCTGATGAAAACTTCAGTCAGTCCGGTGGTATCTGCCACGGCGAGCGGACGTGAGCTTTACGCTGGATGTTGTCGAGAACATAAGAATATTACGATGTAAAGTGCAGTGCGTGATACAGTGCTTTTAGTGAGTGTAAAGTGCTGTGTCGATTTTAAAATAGGCTTCCATTCATCAATGAATATTAAAATGTAAGTTTAATTTAAAAAAATATATTTTTAATACATTTTGATCATTTGAGCCTAAGATTATTTTGACTTTAGATACCAACTGTTCTTTGTTTTGCAAATATAATATTGTATCTTTGGTTAACTTAATCATAAATTAATTTTCTATTAAAATTTCTTTGTAGTATAATATGTTTTGTAAGCAGCAGTGCTACATCCATGTGTCTGTCTCACTACCAGTATAAAATATTATTCTATGAATATTTTTTAAACATCCTTGCAACAGCGCTCCTGGTATTTACTCAGAAAACTAATTGATTTATACAATTTTACGCTGTCACCGGTAGGTATGTAAAAAACGTAACTGCAATTCTCTTGTCGAAATAATAAATTATGACAGAAATAATATAAACACACGAACACAAATACTAATTTAAATATAATGAATTAATGACACAGTACTATATAGTTCTTAACTTGTTCGTATTTTTGTGGTCAAGGCACTTGAATATAACAAAAACTCAGTTTATAACAAATAGTATTGAATACATTACATGCATTGGTTTTCCTTTGTACTAATTGTGTATAAATGTGTCGCAAATTATTGCGTTGTAATTGTAATTTATTCTATTTGCCTGACCTTGTTCTTTAAATTATACTGAGGTTGACCGACTACTGTTGAGGGCAACCAGTGCACGAAGGAGTTCAATTTATGTAACGTTATAAGAAATGTTAAGCTTGAATATTTGCGAGCGAAACTTATCTTATGTATTTTAAGATTTATTAATAGTATTGAAAATGTGAATAATTCACTCAGTTGTCGCAACACCTGGGTCTATGTAATTAATGTCATTACATACCACACGTCTCCTTCAAAACGTAGTGACGGTGACCTCACATATAGGCCTAAAATAATTGTCAATTTATAGTAGTGGTAGGAGTTATAATTCTTTTAATGAAGCAACTCAGACGACAGCTGTGTTAACTTTATGCCAGCGTCAAGTGGAAATTAATCTTCTCGTTGATAAAAAGCTATAGAAATGTTGTATAAAGACGATGATTTTAATGTTTTTACCTACAATGTTAAAATAGAAAAAATAAGGATGAAATTAAATGACAACCATCTTTCGTGAAAATAAAAGAACTGTCAAGAAGTCATGATTGTGCGATTGTATTTGTCTAGTGTCAATGTAACGATTTATTCTTCATACACACTAAAATCAAACGTAAACTTCGTCTGCTGTAGTAGGCTAACCATTTATATGACCTTGTTTCTCATGCCTATCTTGAACAGTGCTAGGTAATGACTTTTGTCTATAAATAATATAAGAAATTAAATTGAATAATGTTTGTAGTCCAATTCGAAGCAACATCTTAAGCTACCTGTTTCTAATTAATATCTAATTAACTATGGATATTGTACTAGCAATATAGGCCTCTCAAAAAGGCAATATGAGATGCGTCGATCGATACGAATGTCGCAAATCAACGCATTAACTAAGTAGATAGGCATATGTTTCCTTATATGTCGTCAATTCTCTGACATAACGTTAATATCTCGAGAGATATAGTATGGCAGTACTTACGAGAAATCTACTCTAGTTTGTGATCAGGATATTTAATCAGAACAGTATTAAAAAGAAATAAATAAACGAACGTATTTTGAAAACTAATTTATTCTACTCGAACGCATTCCAGCTTATAAAAATAGGATTGAACTAAAAACAGAACAAGATTGTGATGATAAATGACAAGAACACGATCCTAAATTTTACGTCACCTCAATAAGATCTTAGAAAGATTTTGAATTCTATTACCTATTACATAAATTTAATAGTATACCTCTACCTTAAAAAGGGATGAAATGTTGTTTATTTGTTTAAAAATGTTGATTGTTTTTGGTATCATTAACTAAAAACGTACTATCAACATTATTTATTAAAGTACAAATATCTTAAGACTATATTATTTTGTATCACTCCCCAGTGAAGACGCAAAAATGTAAATATTCTCTGAGATTTGCTTTAGTCGCTAAGTACCTAAAACGCTGTCTGCCAATTTCGCGTTTCGCCAAAATGTCATTTAAAATACGCGTTAGGACTAAATACGTTTTTGTCTATGTCATATTAGACCTACTTCTCATAATGGGCATTTAGCGATATGACTATGTCGCAATAGGTCTACTTCTCTTAGTGATCGTTTAGCGTCCATGCTTATAAACTAAATCTCAGTTCGTTCGCCACGCTCTTGAGCTAATACGCACTAAAACTAAATCACAATTTTCCTTTTTCGCTCATGAACTAATACGCAATAGGTCTAAATATCAATATGCCTATCTCTCGTTAGGTCTAGGCATAACGCGAAATTGGCAGACTGCGTTTTAGGTACTCAGCGAATAAAGCGGCATGCCTTGACCCGCAAACCTTAGTGCATTAGTGAGAGCTACTACCACCTCTACAATGTAGGAGGCAAGTCTTTTTCTTACCATAGGTATATGGAGCATTAAATACCTCTTTGTATGTTTTGATGTATGTATTACATGCTTTAACATTTTGAAAACACAGCAGCTCAAATTACCGAGACAGCAACGCCAAAGCTTTATAAAAGAATAAATCGATTTTACGTTATAAACATTAAAGTGTTATAAGATAAATTAAAAAAATGACTCGTAATTTAAATAAGAACTTGTTTAAAGACTTGCATTTAAAGAAGTGCTAAGGTACCTATGAAGTATGGATGATGGTGAACCGTAGTTTGCCAATACGGAAACAAAACCTAGCTATTAATAGTAGGAACCTTGACAATGCACAAGTAACAATGTATTATGAACGTGCATAACTACAATTTACAATGGCTCACGTTTAATGCTTGATTTGTTAACACTATAATCTTATTATACAAATTATATAAAGAAAACTATTTTATTCTGCCCAGAGGCGACATACAAAAACAAAGAAAAATATTGTACAGATAAGATTATAAGATAAGATTATACAAACAAAACGCGTGTGGGATTAAACCACTGCCTAATTGCTGTGTTTTATTTATTACACATAATGAAGGCTAAATTGATTTACCGTGTCTATAGATCTTATTAATTGTTGTTGTTTCTTTTGTTCTTCGATTAATGTTGGTAAGGTGCAGATTTCGGTATTAGGAAGGTAATCTGTGGCTATTGTGTAGAATATGAGATATTAGGTGTAGATACTTATGTACTACGATCTGATAAAGTAACTGTTGTTAGAATAGAATAAAATATATTCTTGAATGCACACCACATATTACAAATAACAGAAAAACACACAATGTGAAACCGTAATTTTAACAAGTTTATTGATAATAAAAATTTTAGATAGAACTTTGATGTCACTATGATTTAATACATGTTCGAACTTGGTGATGATCATCTATTGCCTTATGTCCAGTCGTGCCTTTATTATTGCGATTATTCTCAGCTTTAGTGGTTTAGTAAAACTGTACACGGAGAGGTCTCGGGTTCGGTCTCCTGGTCGTAGAAAGTGATATTAGATTTTCTGTAGAGAAAAGCTCTAGTGTTAATCTGTAGTTTTGTGCCTGATAAAGGACAGTGGTTGGTGGTTGGTTTCCTATGGAATGTAATTTAACGAACAAAATGTGGGTGCTATATCTACTTCCTCTTCTAAGAGAAAATCGACCGATATAGTCCAGTCCGTTTACGTTCACCTACCGTGTGAAATTCATGTAAGAAATAAAAGCCGTCTTGTGATCTTACTGTTTCTTAAAAGGCATTCTCAAAACAAGTTTGTTATCGAATACTCAATTTCGAAAGCTTGTTAAAGGTTCCTTATATGTAGTATCTTTGGTACAATCACAGACGGTATAGAATTACTCGTTACCGAGTTATCCCAGCTGTACCGAAGCGACTTTCAAAGTCATCTTAGTTTATCAAACCAAGTTTATCTCAGACACTACTTATATCTTGTTTTCGGTTATAGAATCTGAGTGCGAATTTGAAGCTTTTGA
Organism: Parascotia fuliginaria; assembly: GCA_963082885.1. NCBI lineage: Eukaryota > Metazoa > Arthropoda > Insecta > Lepidoptera > Erebidae > Parascotia > Parascotia fuliginaria. Next base: position 11,726,339 of record OY720188.1, read on the forward strand.
CCACTACCTAGTATAACGTTGTAATATCAGATATTGATAGAACAGTTTATCAAAACCTGGTAAAACACAAGTACACATTATGAACATGAAGAACCAAAAGATAATTTAAGTTCTTTAAAATTATGTTCCGAATTATGAAATTTAGTTCCGAAGGACTTAAGAAACACAATTAACTGGTGAAAAGTAATACAAACAAGTAATTGTGGATATTCAAACGTAACAGTACCAAGTAGTGACGAGGCGACAGTTTTACTAATTCCAAAAACATGGTAAAACCACGTCCAAAGTTTTAAGTTATGACATACACGCTTGAAAATCGCCGAATGTAAAGCCTGTGGGACAAACGAACAAACAACCCCTAACATGTCAACACATGGTCCCAAGAGCTTACTCGAGGGTAATGGTTAGTTAGTTAACGATAGCTCTGAGCCTTTTGACGTTTAGTCCCTTCAAAACAATTTTGAGATCACTCAAATTTACCCGAGACAAGGCTTATCCTCAAAGGGGTCCATGTTTGTGTACAAACAATAGAACAATGGATTTGCATGAAATTATTTGTCGAATATATACATACATAAGTAGAAAGGCAATAATGTCAACATACTGCGGTCATTAACTTGCCTGCCAAAGAAAGACTGTGGCAAACTCGTCCTTTTGGAAGTGTCTATATGCAGCGGTGGACGTCTTTAGATCATGATGTAATGTGTGAAAAGGAAACGCGATCAAAAACGAGAATTGGGAGAGTCAGAGAAATTTATAACCTTATTTATGTAAAATGCAATAAAAACATTTTTATTTATTGTCACTTTTAAAGCTAAAATAAACAGTTTTCGTTTCCATGCACTTTTATCTTTGCCTAAAAACATGTAGACGTTTACTCTTATTGCTATAATTGCCACCACCAGACATTGACTGAGTTAGTGAGATATATAAATAAAAAACAAAGTAATAAAAATAGTAAATGGTTTTTTTTTGCGATCAAGTCGGGTTTGTAAGTATTTATTGTGGTATTTAGGCACTAACAGTATTTTAGTTTGATAGATATTTATAAATCGATTCTAGCTAATCGATTCTAGATAGGTAGATAGTTTTAAATTCTTTTGTGCCGTTGTATAAAATTTTCTTTAAAATAGGATCGCCAATGTGGTATCCAGGACTTAGGAGAGTACGCAATGACACAACAGCTTCTTGTTACAGCATTTAATCCGGACTCAGGAGCAGTTCAAAGCTTTGACATAGAACACAAGTACAGATCATATAATAATATAGTTGTACCATAGATTCATAATATTACCTACATTACATCCCTAAATATGTTTTACTGTCCAGAGGCCCTAGACAAGTGGCAAAGATTTCTATTCTATTCATAGAATAGATTAAAAAATGTATGGTATTGACATAAGCTAACGCCAACGCTTATGTCAATCCCATACATTTTTTAATCTATTCTATGAATAGAATAGAAATATTTGACACTTGTCTAGGGCCTCAGTTTGCGTAGCCATCTTCGTCTGGGCCTGCCGTCTTCTAGCGTTCTGAGGGTTCCACTTTATAGCAAAAATTAAATAAATACACAGAATTATTTTTTTTACCGTCCTTTTTAGCATTACCGTTAATCGAGCTTTTACAATTGTTCACTGAATTAAGTAGCAAAATACATTATACCTCGTATGATCTGTATAAAAAACAACATAGTATATACAAATTTTATGAAAATAATCACAGTTGCTTTGGATATGGTATGCATAAAAATGTTCATATTTACTTCACTTGCCGTAAACAAATACTTCAGAATAAGCGGTTTCAAGGAATGCATTTACTACTTAGGAAGTCACTTTAAAATTAAACAAACTAACTTAGGAAGTTAAAATCTTTCTAGTCATCCTTCATCCACTTCTTCCTATTTGATCGGCAACGGCTTGTTTGATTTCCCAGCATTGTTTCTTCTGCTTAGAAAAATAATCATATCCTAAGTATCATAATTATATAGTTATCACAATAAGCTTATTACCCCCGAAAATGTATAAAAAATATTTACTTTTTTTACGCATTCAAATTTATGTAAATTTGATTTAAGTTATGTTATATTAATCATTCTTAAGTATTGGTAACCAGAAGTAGGCAAATTAAATTAAAGATGCACAATATAAAAACTTATCTATACTATTATAATAAAGTGGAAGAGTTTGTTTGTTCGTTTGAACGCGGTAATCTTTGGAACTACTAGTCGGATTTGAATAATTATTTTTGCGTATGATAGCCCAGTTTTTAAGGAAGGTTATAGGCTATGTAACATCACGCTACTGACGACGGGAGCAGAGTAGTAACCAAAGACGCGAGTGAAATCGCGCCGCGGAAAGCTATTATAAATATATTTTGCTAGATATATAGTTATCAGTCATTCTTGTATATATTATCTCGCGAATGTCTGGTCTAATCGTAGTTTATAATGATTTTTTACGGCCATCTGTTAGAATATCCTGTTTCGCATATTATTATCACTTAACCTAATAAAACGGTCAAAAAATATGTTAATATGGTAATATTGATAATATTGTATACTAATAATGGCCCATCGTACGTATTTATTGAATTGGTCTCAGGACTATTAAATATTTTTCTTTTCCGACTTTCTTAAATTTCCGTCTAGAGAAGGCGCAGAAATAAAATTTCTTTATTATTATTAAAAAAATGATCATTCATCAACAATATAATTCACGTAGGTAACGAATAATAAGGAGAGCAAATCTCTTGCAGTGGGCCTTTTCAAAATTACGAAACTCTTTGTGAGTTAGAAGTGTTTTGACCGAAATTCTCTTTACTTTAGTTAATTCTATTTTCGTGTTCGCCTAATTAGACGGAAATGTTAATTAAAAAGGTTTCTTTACTGCAGTAAGTATGCCTGTTTTTAGGTTACAAGTTAATTTAACAACCTCTGTGGTTCGGTGGTACTGTGTATAGACTGCCACGCAGAGGTCGCGGGTTCGATTCCTGCTCAGTGCAAATATTTGTGTGCATGAACATGGCTATTTGCATTGGTCTGGGTGTTTCTATGTATAATATGTATGTATTTACAAAACAAAGTATATAAGTATGTCTATCCGCATTCTAAAACCCATATCACAAGCTATTAATATATGCTTACTTTGGGTCTAGATGGCGTTGTGAAGTTGTTGTTGTATTATTATTATTAATTTATTCTAAAATTGAACACTCTTTTTTTATTCATATAAATTCACATGAGTTCGATAGTAACGTTTTTAGAAATAATTTTAAGCTAAAAGTGATTTAATGTCTTTGGTACATGGTGGCATATTTATGTGCCATTGGACAACGGACCCAAAGCGAATGCTTTTTGTCTGAACTGTATAATATAGTTTTGTACATTTGACTTTATGTGATACATAGCAGTCAATACGACCATTCTGTTATATCAACAAATACTTTTACAATTTTTAACTAAAACATCACTGTCTCGATACGCGTGTTAGTAGAATACAAAGTAACACACTATGCGTCATGATACGTACTGTATTTACATTGTTTTGCTGGTTCTATCACAATATTGCATGTCGTACTCGTCTGGGAAATCGCTACACATTGTAGATATTATTAGCTTTAGAATGATTGTAGTTTCTATTATGCTAGTCTGCAAAAACTATTGACGTGTGACTTTGTCTGAGCTACAATTTGCTCCTCTGAATTTAGCTGGACTTTGTGTTTTGCCAATTATATCGTTTAAGCCATCATATGCATAGATCACCGTCCATTTTATTTATAAGTTTAGGGTCCTATTGATGTTCTTCACAATTCAGGTTACATAACTATAGGCGGTATTTTGCCCAAACTGTTTGGACAGTTTGGGCAAAATACCGCCTATATATATATTTGGATGCTTGGGCATCCAAAAGATAAATCCCATTTCTATCGAACACAACTTTCCCAGCTGACCAACACAACTTTTGTTTAACAACATTATTGCACTATTTAACATGTAAGTACAACGAACTGAATTTACGAACAAAACTATTCATAGTATGTGCATTATTTGTTTCACGTTGTGTTTCGGTAATAAGCAAAGTTTCGTACTGTGTCCGCCCTCGTGTTTCGTACTTCGTTGAGCAGGTACTTACTTTTATTTACCTTTGCATTCATGTAGGTTATATAATCATGTATATCTATATGTATTGAATTGAAAAGAAATGTTCTTGAAAACAATAAAAGTGTCGATCATTGCAGTTCACTGCTGGACATAGGCATAGCAATTTACGCCATAACACACGGAGTGTGACTGTCTTCGTTTTCCGCATCCAGTCTACCCACAACCTTATTCAGGTTGTCTATCATTTAGCTCGTGACCGTCCTACCTTACGTTTGCCGAGTCAAATAAAATTTAATGAATAATTTTAATGAAATAAGTTATTATTTATGAACTCCAGAGGCCTTAGACAAGTGGCATAGATTTCTATTCTATTCATAGAATAGATTAAAAAATGTACGGGATTGACATAGCAAACGCCAACAATGTCGTTAGCTTATGTCAATCCCATACATTTTGTTGTACTATTTACGAGTACCTATAGACTTACTTGGTTAGTATATGAGCTGGAATTTTAACACACGATGGTTCAGTGAGATGAGCAAAACTTGCAGACTATGTCGAGTCTAGTTTCTACATTGAATTTAGTATAAACTAGCTGCCCGCGCTGAAAATGTGTTTAATAACTCGGGAACGAGACCGATTTTCGGGATAAAAAATATCCTATGTCTGTCTTCGGCACTGTGGTTTAGCCTTTTTGACGCTGAGTGGTAAGAAACACACACATACATACATATATCCATACATACACACACAAACTTAATAGGATGTTCCTGTTAAAATGAACCTCCTTCATGATTCTACAAAGTATCCACTCTGAAAACAACCACTGTTAATTAAAACCGATAAACTTTAAGCCTTGGCTCAAACTTTCTTAGTTTTAATTGTGCTAACTATGAACTAGGGGCTTACTTTGTTTCATGCCCTCAATAGTCGCCACTCCGCATTTCCATTTGATTATCCCTTAGGAGTAATTTGTGGATGACGTAATTTAGTTGCTTCTATTTTGGCCACATCAGGTCGTCAACATACAATAATGATAATGGTAGAATAAAATTTATCTACTATTATGTCACATTAGACGATTGTAAAAGGCTTCAGACAACTTTTATTTTTGCTTATTCGATAGATAGAAGCGTTACTTTAAAGCTTGAATTTAGATTATAAATAGACTGCCACTGGATAATAGAAAAGTGCATAAAGACCACAACAATTTTTTCTATATAAATTTTCGAGTGACCGCACACGCAGCTATAATATATATTAAAGCTGCGTGTGTGGTCACTCGCCGATAGTATGGAAAATATACCGTAATATGATTCATATTAATATATATTATAGCGCTGTCTGTGGCCTCAAAACGACGTGCACGTGCACAGCTGCCGACTGCAATGGTGGTAAATAGTTGGAATAAACTTTGGTGGTTTAGTTCGTCTTATTTAATAGCACTTCAGTTTAACAACTTGTCAAGTTTTAGCACTTCAGTTTTAAGATCAACTTAGGTTTAAACTTTAGCTTAACTGACCACTAGATGTTTATCGAGTTTAGGTTCACTTTTGTTATGATGCGTCCCATTTCATTGTATTAAAGTTAAGAATGTGTTTAATTTGACTGTCTCTGGGGTTCGGTGGTACTGTGTACGGACTGCCATGCAGAGGTCGCGGGTTCGATTCCCGCTTAGTGCAAATATTTATGTGCATGAACATGTCCAGACCAATGCAAATAGCATTGGTCTGGGTGTTTCTATGTATAATATGTATGTATTTACAAAAAAGAGAGTATTTAAGTATGTATACCCTTAAAACAAGTTATTAATATATGCTTACTTTGGGACTAGATGGCGTTGTGTGTAGTTGTTGAAATATATTATTATTATTAATTTTATTATCGGTGGTTGGTTTTAATCTTGTACCAGTCGCTATTTGTTCATCATCATCATTAGTATCACCCTGATGTAGTCTATCCTGAATCTACTGGACATAGGTCTCTCCCACAGGAAGGTCCATGCCATACTCATCACGTTTAGCAAGCGAATTGGTGACTAGTAAAGTGATTTTAGTATGCAGGTCACGCTTCTGCATTTCATAGTCACCTTTATGAAGATAAGGAGTGGTTAAATACTCTAGATCAGCCGGCTCTCACACACAGCAGCACATGTTATTTTATTTATTAAATGTAGATTTATCTGTTTTTTATACATCATCAAATCAGACGAAACACGTTCAAAGTAAGGTGTTTCTCTTCTATATTTTATACAAGATTTTAAATAAATATTAAAATAAAATTATCTACGTCATTGGCTTAGTCACGTATGTGACTGCATAATAAAATCAAATATCGAGTGATTAGTGGTCAAACTAGTGTCAGGATTTGTTCAGGTCGCCCATAGAGGCATCCGGCTTGACCTGACGACTGATATCAACTTGGTAACAACTGGGACCGACTTTTGACATGCCCTTCGAAGAACGGATAAGCATTCTTAGACAGGATAACTGAATGCGATACCTACGAGTACTTTACCCGTCACATAAATCAGAATTAAATTATTATGAGTGCAGTCGTAATCGTTGTAGTCTGGATATAACTGCGTTATAATAACATTCATATTAAACATCTGGTCAGCCAGACATCGGCGCAATACACGGATATGCGGAACACATGCATTCAACCTTGTTGTATACAATGTTGTTATTAATGATTGTCACTGTATATCCTTCTAGATAAATATTTACACCTTTTAAATAACAATGCAGTTATAAACTCTATGTCTAATACGAAAGAGTGCAGTTTTCCTTGAATGGTGTTAAATCTGGCTTGAACATTTAATGTATTTTTAAGGTTTATAGTATCGTACCACATATTGACATTACTTAGTCTTATCTTATCTATATAATCATTACAATACTTTGTTGAAAATAATTTGGCGTTCCAGCAAACAGGCTTGTTTTGTTTGTTCAGGGAAGGGCAACCTTACATAAGTAACTTGATGAAAAAATGCAAGATATGATGTGATGATAACATAGAACAAATATAAATAAACTAGCTGCGCCCCACGGCTTCGCCGTTCGCCGCTTTCGTTAATGTTCTATGTCCTTTTCCGGCACCGAATCTATCTACATACAAATTTCCATTGAAATCGGTTCTGCCGTTAGGGCGCTGAGTGAAACACACGCAGTAGTTCTTAGTAATTTAAGAACCTCAAAAGAACATTTAAGAGTACAGATTCGTGAAATTAATTAGACTATCCCTAGTTGCGAAACATGGTTATGACCTTGTTCAAAAAAAGCCTTACTTTCGTTTGTGCTTTAAATACACCTTGGCAACCCTTTGGGGAAAAAGGTGCTACGTTATTTTCCGTAAAATTGCTTTGTACGAGTTTGTGTCTAATTTTCTTGGCACTGTTTGCTGTACAAGAGTGTTATTGTAATTTGTTTTGCAAAGATAAGCTCTTTTAGCAATATGTAGTTGGCCTCTAATACTTGCTTTTATGCTTAATATGTTACTTTCTTTGTTACAAGAGGATTAAGCTTTTCTAAGTGATATTTCGTCCACAAATGCAGCAGCCGGGTTTCTGAAGACTGCATCTATGACCATATGGATATTGATCTGTGCTTACTGATAAGTACCGATTTTGAGCATTATTTTTGCAATCCATATATCTCGGGCTTGACAAGTCGTAAAATACACTATTTGAGCGAAAAGTCTCAATAACTCATCATTCATGTTCACCAACAAAAAGTGAACAAACTGCAAGGGAAAAATATAATATGTGCATGCCGCGGCGTGAAATCGGAGCACTTCACACGTCCCCGTCCTTGAAACGGCACTGATGTGTGGTGATAGACCTTAAATCGGTAAATGTGGCTGTCATTTTATTTCATTAATATTATTTCAATTTATATTGTTGAATGCAAAATTTCATTAACACGAAGAATTCAGCACTTGATGTTGGCAATAATAGCTGATAGTCGGCTTAGTTGATTAAATGAGAAAAAGAGTGTTAAATACTTGTATGTAGGAACCAATGCTCTCACGTTTGCCAAAAAGTAAATTAGTTTTACAAAGGTAAGAATGCTTCTATTTTTTCTAGTCATTGCGAACAAATTTTCTTTGAACACTTTGTAGTGTCACAAAGGTAACATGGGTCTAAACACAAATATTTGCTAATGTACCTGCGGGCCCATATTAAACTTTCTTTACAAAGATACAAAAAGTAATTAAACTGCTGTATAATATAATAATAATAATACCAGCCTGTTTACTGTCCCACTGTAGGGCAAAGGCCTCTTCTCATATAGATAATGTATGAGCATTAATCACCACGCTTGCTCAAGGCGGATTGGCAATTTCAGACTTTTAAGTCCAGGTTTCCTCACGATGTTTTCCTTTACCGTCAGTCAGAAATATCCAAGATAAACTTAGAAAGAACATATGATTTGAAAAATCACATTGGTACTTGCCCGGATTCGAACCCACTACCTCGTGTTTACGAAGCGGGTGCCTTATCCACTGGACCATTTCGACTTTTTTTTTTCTTGAAACTACTGTATAACTAAACTTATTTGCCTAAACCATATGATATGGTAATAGCCAAAACTATTCCAGTTTCCATTATATTCTAGTTTTTAGGTATATTTTGTTACCTTTTGGTATATGTTTAATATTCTGTTAATTAAAATACCAAGCTAAACTGATTAAACATGCGCGAGTGATACCTATAATATTTAAACGTTTACACACTTTGATTACCACTTATTTACCATTAATGCGGGCTTTGCGTTCCTTTTTCAATAGTCTAGATTGACAACGCTTAACATCAGGTAGCCCGGTATTTTGAAAAGTCCATGAATGGCAGTTACCACTTACCAACAGCTGCGAATAGCAGCTGGTTTAGTTTGCGCCAGGAATCTTGAGTTTTATATGCTGAAGTTTGGAAGCTTAAATGTGAGTTCGGTAAAAAAACATATGAAAAGGTTTTAGGCGAAGTAATATGAACCTGTTGGCGTTGGCCTTAAAAACATTTTCTTCGTCAGGCACTATAATTAGGTAATCCCAAGTTATTACAACATGTTTTCTGAGAACGTTGCGAACTAAACCCGTAACAATAACATTTCAGAATATTGTAGTCTTAAAGGATAATCCGAAACAAGCAAGCAAGGAATTAAACGTTCTTATTTTCCTGGAAATAAGCTGAAAACTTCCATAGAGCCTTTGTTACTATGTGTGGTAATTAGTTCTAAATGCGGCATCCTCACAGCGTTTAAGAATATTGCTTGAATATTATTAGTTTTGAAATCGTTTTACTATGTTGCAGTAGAAGTATTAAACATTAAAGTGTAGTAATTGTTGGATATTATAAACATATTTGTACTACTTTTTCTACACTTTTGTTCGGAAGACCACATTTTGTTTGTAACGAATTTCAGTAAAAGCGCTTCTTAAGTATTTAAGCATAAGATACGCTTTCCTAAAATTTGCGTTACCAATGCGATGCAGTCAGTCAGTATTGTTATATTGTATAATAGTACGTAGATAGTGTAAAGATGTTGATGTATTTTTGTCATAATTGTAAAATAATATTTAAGAATAAAATAATGATAAACGCTAGTACTTATAAAAAACACGTTTAACGGGTCACGTTACTCACTGTACAAACACACGCATCACACAAAGTACACGACTTAAAAACAATGTCTGTTTGTCTTTGGCGGGTATCGAACCCGCGACATTCGGCGTCACGGTAGTTGGCAAGGTGATTTCTATAACTGTTAGACCAATAGTCTATTAATAGAAACAAAACAATCACTTTACACTTTGAAATAATTGTATTGCAAAAGCTTGACAAATATTGAAACTATTATAAGTACGTTCAAATCCAATAATCTGACGATTAAACAAATATAGCTAGGTAAAGAATACTACAGAAGTGTCACTTCAGATATTAAAAGATACACATCACAGCTTTTTAGGCAAAGATGAAGACATCAATATTATTGTCTCTAAACATACCTTCTAATGTATTTTTATTAATAAGGGTGGCCAGTAGGTCTACATATAGTTACCTAGCATTAGTCTCACCAGTGACAGCTATAGTCATCACGTTTGGCAGGCGGGTTATGAGGTAATATATTTTTTATACTTTGCATCCCTTTAATTACGAGTACCTACGTTTTACGACATCTAAGATTTATGGAAAAGTCGAGGTGGGCGCATAATCCTCTAGATATAGAGACCACAAGGGCAAAAAAAAGGTTTTCAAACCATTAACCTCGCCTATTCTTAGGAAATTATTCTAGGTAACTGCGAGTTACGTGACGTGAATGTATGATACAATGTTGTGCTATTACACGTGTTTTCAATGGCTTTATGAGGTCTTTGACCTGTTGAAGTACCCGTGATAATTTAAAGTGCATACTATTATCTATTGCTTACAATAATGATAAGATATGTATCAGTACATAGCACGTACGATTTGCAAGAAAAATAAATACAATGCACTGTTTACGTCCCAGTCTATTATATTCTCACTGTGTGAAGTGAAGGCCTCTTCTCATACAGAGAAGGCATGACATTTATCACCATGCTTGTTCAAGATTTTACACTACTTAATTTTGTTTTTTAAGTTCTGAGGGCCTAAACAAGTGGCATAAATGGCTAATAGAATAGAATAGATTTAAAATGTATGGGATTGACATAAGCTAACGCCAACATTGTCCCATAGCATACATATTCAGATTAGAGATATTAGGTATTATTTTTATTAAATATTAGATTTTATTTTTAGATTAGATATTACCGTTTATGCCACTTGTCTAGGCCCTCAGGTTATGTATTGTTTGGCAAAAAAGCCAAAATGTATGGGAGTGACATAAGGTAACACCAACATTGTCGTTAGCTTATGTCAATCCCATATTTTTTTAATCTATGTATTCTATTCTATTCTATTAGCATTTATGCTACTTGTCTAGGCCCTCGGGGTATGCATTGTTTATCTAAGCTTTAAAACGTCATATGATTATGAAATTAATAGCAGTTAGTATTCAGAATATTTGTACAGAGTGTATACGACGGTTTGATATTAAATGAAAAGGTAGCTGTTACTAGTCCGTATAATGATTTGAATGAATGATTAAATAGATTCCATTATTGACGCTGACGACGTTCACCTGGTTTTTTTAGTTTGTTTATACTGGTCATTACCAAAAACTTGCAAAAGATGACTTCGTTGAAGTATTGCTTGCGCAGTCGGCGATTCGCGATCCCTTCTGCTAGCCGACTAAGGGCTCTTATAAGAGTGCCAACAATGCTGAACTTGGTCGATTTCAACTGAAAACTTAGCTGTCAAAGGATTAGTTGTTTACATTCACATCGCACTTACACTAACACTACACCACATCGACGATCAGACGAATATTTTGTACTAAACTGAATTTTGTCGACCTAGTGTAAGTGGAAGTTATTTATTTTCTGAGTTTTACTATTTTGACATTAGTCACGTCCCGTGCCATCGCTGACTGTAGCGTAGTTTAAAATATTTTATCTCCTGTGGCAATTACATCCGCAACACGTCGCATATTGAAAAATGGAGAGGCGAGTGAGTGGCAAAACCGCATAAAAGTGAGTACTGTTAAAATTAACTGAATATTATATTTCAGTTGTATTTCGTAATTAATTTAATTATTTTGGCGTATGTTGTTCATAGCCTGAATTGCTCATTACGAAATGTTGCAGCAGAAATAAACATTATATCTTCCATTACTGGACATAGGTTATAGATTGAAAAAAAAATTGTGTTTTAAGTATAGACTGGATTCGTTTCAGTCCATTTAGTCACACAAAATATGTGCTTGTAATATCGAATAAGCCGCAATTAGTTCCACATAAGTCCAAAGAAGACAATTCTTACAATGTGAACAATAGTACTAATAGTATACGAATGACCTTCAGAGTTGTATGGTGTAAATGTATAGACTTCGCCACATCGTTCAATATCAACAAAACTTAGCAATTACTACAATATTGCATAAGAGTATGTGCAAACACAGATGTACTCGTTACTCTTTTACATAGTTCGATAAAATAGCCAATATAATATACGATCTGGTTTTACACATTTTACAGCTTAGATACATTGGTCAACTAGGTAATAAATCCATTTGAATTGAGCGTTTTAACATTCATGTGAAGGGTCCTTTCCCAGTAGATCGTCACTTATACTATCTTAGAAAATAGATATGATACCAGTAACTGATATTTCTAATACTATTACCCGAGGCTGGTTAACAGCTGCGATTTACGATGACTAGACCTACGAGACATTATGCAATGCATAAATCAAATTCAATAATATCAGTTCATGGTAGGTCGTAATGAATACTTAGATATACCTAAACAGTACGATTTTCAATCTACGTGTAAAAAAAATCTCACTCATAAGATTCCTTGCCCTCCAAACAAGTGGCACAGATTTCTATTCTATTCATAAAATAGAATTCAGAAATGTATGGGATTGACATAAGCTAACGCCAACATTGTTGTTAAAAATGTATGGGATTGACATAAGCTAACGCTAACATTGTCGTTAGCTTATGTCAATCCCATACATTTTTAATGCATTCTATGAATAGAATAGAAATCTGTGCCACTTGTCGACAGGGCCCTAATCGAAAGGATCATCTATCTACTTGTCGACTCAGTAGATAACACGTCGTCTAAAATTAAAATCAAATATTGAGGAAGCAGGTATATGATTTCGTAAGTTGAAGATTTTCATTTGGCGCCTAAATGAAAATATTTCAACTGACACCAATAGTAAAGTGCTGTCTCTGATTTCAGTTTTTTTAATAAAAAGGAATGTAAGATTGATTTAAAAATAACTCCCTGTTTAATGTAGGCGTGTGTTATACTTTCTGATCTATCTAGCGAAGTAACATTTAAGGATTTTACTTCGGTATATATGATTGGTAAATTATGATAGTGTTCGTGCAGAAAAACTGTTGGAGGTAAAACCTATTTGTAAAAGTCAAAAGTTGATATGAGAATCTATACTATTATATGAAGCGGAAGAGTTTGTTTGTTTGTTTGTTAGTTCTAATCTCTGGAACTACAGTCGGATTTAAATTTTTTTTTTTGTTATGATAGACCAGTTCTCGAGGAAGGTTATAATAGGCTCTGTAACATCACGCTATTGGCAACGGGAGCAGAGTAGTAAGCAAAGACGCGGGTGAAACCGTGCCGCGGCAGTCTATTAGGTTTTTATAGGATATTGATTTATTCTGTGTGTGACTAATAATAATTCAAGTACCTACAGATAATCTGCACTAGCAACTAGATAGCATATTATCTACCCTTATGATAAAGTAAGTGCGTTAATATTCACAGTTATATTATTATTAATACAATTTGAACAGCTGAAATCGGGTAAATAAAAAAGTAAAATATTCCGTACGGATAAAAGCGATTACTTTTAGCTATAAATCTTACATATTATGGATTTCATGTATATTAATATTATATTACTATGTAAATGTTATACGTGAAAAAATTCTTGTATAATAAATGTTACCGTAGGAAAGGATTTGCTGAATATTTAAGTTTAAAATGTACCTCGTATTGCACGTAGTGGTTATTAATTTAACAATACTAGGCATTTTGCGAATGGATACGGGTCTCTTGGGTGAAGTGCTTCTCTCAAGAACTTCTTCGTGGAAAAGCGAATTGCAAAAACGTTTTATCAAAGAAAGTAAGGCAAATTCTGCTGAAATATGAAACACGTTTTTAATATTTTAACTTTAAATCTTATATTTTACTATCTTGAATATGTATTTTATCAGCTATCAGCTAAAAATAATTTGAATACTTAGCCTAAAGTGAGTAATTACACTTGCGCCGAAGAGGAACGAGTTTTCAGTTTCTAACTACTATACCTACATATGGATTATTGCACAAAATTAAACACCTGAACGTAACATTTAACTGTTGGTTTGCAAAGTTAACAAAGCCTAATACTGACACCAATCTGTTGAGAACAACTAAATGTCACGTTCAATAAACAGAGCACAGTCTTGGCACTATTTCAATTTCGGGCTATTACATTAATGGTACCATACATTTCGCTTGAATGGTTTTTACCTTTGTAACTATTAGTCTGTCGCATTAATTACAGTGTGTACTCATACATAACGAGTGTAAATAGTCTTGACATTTACAGAAATAACTGACCCTATTTCAAAATATCAAGATTGCATTTCCTGGCGAACGAATTAGTTGCTAATGAATTTAGGCGGCCGACGCTACGTAGGTGTATTTAATAAATTCAATTTATATTTAGATACTACTGATTATTACACTTTATCACTTCTATTTCTCTGCACAATTTCGAAAGTGAAAACAGTTACAATAAGCGCACGCTGTAATTTAATAGTCAAAAAGGCAAGAGTCATACAGCATTATATTTGACTAACTAAATTTATCATCAGATCTTATCGTAGCGGCTTTTATCGTAGTTCAGGAGAAGTTTAATCAAGTATTGGTCAAACACGAACACATGAAGTCTTCTTGTTTTTATTATTAGTTACGAAAAGGTAGCAAACTATTGATTATCTACTGTCATTATCTACTGTCATTATCTACTTAATTCATGTTATTTGTTACCTGAAGATCATCCTATTTCCATTATATTTTTGCTGCTTATATTTTTATCGTCGTGTGTCATCCAGCATATACAGTATAAATAGTAATAAAAGTAAAATTGACAAAATGTTATAACAATACTTAGGAGGAGACACAATTATTCGTATGTGACCGGGATAGTTCTTTATATACTTTATACATCTTTAAATTTTCATCCAAGAAATATTTATACAGTTTTAGGCCGCTGTCCATAAATGCCAATGAGCACACCCTCTACCACATAGAACTTATTATAAGGCCACAATATGTGGGCGTTAGTTAGATTACAGTTTACTCCTTCAGGCGGAAGAGATTGAGACTTTGAAGTCATGTTATGTGGCTTTTAGGTACATTATTTATGTAGACTTTAATACAGTTTTATTAGTAGGTACGTGTATTTATACTCTTCTGAGCTGTAATAACTTTGAGTTATAAAAGCACTAAGCCTGTCACTAAAATTACATTGAACAGTTGTCTGGAATATGAATCAGCAAATTAAAAGAGCTTTTAACAGCGCCTCTAGTGTTTTATTTATCTATGAACTTAATTTTTGACACCGCACTGAAAGTTTGGTTGTTTGTTTGAACGCGCTAATCTCTAAACCACTAGTCGGATTAAAATAATTCTTTGCGTTTGATAGCCCATTTCTTAGGCAAGGTTATAGGCTACCTAACATCATGCTACTGGTGACGGGAGCTAAGCAGTAAGCAAAGACGCGAGTAAAACCGCGCCGCGGAAAGCTAGTATGCTTTTAATAGAACAAATATTAGGAGCAATGGTTTTTTAATGACATGCAATATTATGTGTAATGAGTTGGCCATGTGGCGATTAATATGCGCATTTTAAAGTGATAGTGTTTAAGTGTGTGCGTACGAACTCCTATATAGGTCTACTATGTTTATTTATGTCATAATGACGATGCTTTTCAATGACACTCGCTTTGAACTATAAATAACTAATACTATGTTTTAATATGCATAATAGTAAGAATATTTTGTTATCGTAGGTGGTATCTGAAGGCTGGGGCTGTGTCTGTTCAGAGCAATTCGACCTTTTGGAATATTTGAGTTATACCTATCCCTCTCATACAAGTAGAGCAGGGACCCTACCACAACCTCTTAAAGCCGTCTTATTGTAGCCTTACTTTGTCTCTATCCTTGTTTTTAATGGTACAAAAGAAACAGACAAAACACAAAGTTATTAAAATAATACTGCTTTAAGAAGTGGTGGTAGGCCCCCAGTTCTTGCGACTCTGGTGCGCCGTTCTCATTACTTGGTTTGCACAAACCTTGGTTTCCGGTGTTTGTTCCTGTGATATTTTTCCTCTGTCTTTCAGGTGGAAATCCAATGTAATGATAGGTACTTAGCGTAACGCGAGGTCAAAATACCGAGTTACCGACGCAACGCGACGTCAAGTAGTATATTATAGTACCTATTCATATATCACTTTGTTCAGTGAGTTACAGTTCCTTCTCGTTCGCTTTTTATTTCTTTCTATTTCAGCAGCGTATTAGTTTGTTTACATAGTCTTCGGTAATAGTTAAAAATCAGTCATCTATAAAAAGAGAAAGAAGAAAAGAAAGAAAATCAGTTTATTTTTCACATGTAGGTGACCACACACAAGAATATGTAAAAATAAACATACAGCCACAGTCAAAAAACAAAAACATAAAACTGACAAAAAAAAAAACCAGAGTACCATGGCGTTGGACTTCACACAAGCTCGCGTGCAGATGTGCGCCACGTCCACGCGAAAAATTGGCCGTCACTCAGCTTAATGCTGAGGCGCTTCAAAGCGCAACAGCGCTGGTTTTCAGCGACAGCCCCGTGTGACTAAAGTGACGCCAAGCATTACAGTATGATTAAAAATTAAAATTAAATGAATATAAATAATATAAGTAAATATTACATCAGCTACATATATAAGTTAAATAAATACGATACAAATATGTATATTTTATAGATAAATAAGAATACAATTTAATACTTATTCTATAAAAATATTTTATTTATTTATAATATGGCAACACATTACTGTCTCCGCTCCGGAACTGTCCGGTTTTCAGTCTTCACTCTTTAGTGAAAACCCTGGCAATGGCGTCAGCGCAGCGTCGGTCGTTAATGGCTGCCGTTTTCAAATCTTTCCAAATTTGTAGTAAGTGCAGTTTGAAATTATGTGTCAAAGTGTTGTGTATAGTGTGAGTGTATTGAGTTTAATATAGATTGTATATTGACTATAGACTGCGTCAACCAATTATCCTCAGGTAGGTCTTGTTTTTACATATAGTACATACATAAAGGCATCGGCCTGAGTATTTTCTTTATGAACCGCATTCCTAATGTACGTATGTAGGTACCTACTGCTAATTGTAAAATAAATATTATCTGAAACATTAGTTTTTAATCTTGTATTTCAATTGTACATAGATAGCAGATGTGTGGCACAGATGCAATTGTTCTTAACTTACGTCATAAACAGTGTATAGTGCATACCGGCTGGTTATTCGTCTTCGCTATTGTGCCAAGGCATCATCATCGTAAAACTTTATAGTCTTTATCGTCTTCTAAGCTGTCAATTGTTACACGTTTATGTTTATTGTGTGCTGTGATGGTTTATTGGTTTACTACCTTTAGCCTTAGCTTTGATGAAAATTCTAGGAATAAGAGAGAAGTATTATTTAAGCAAAATTAAATTAGCATTGGGGCACTCGGTTACCAGGTTAAAGTTTGTTTGAATAAGGACACGATCTACATGTGTGACAAATTTAAACCAAATGAGATGATAGTAGTAGTTTGTAATACGTATACTAATATATAAAGCGGTAAATTTTGTTTGTTTTAAATCGCTAATCTTTGAAACTAACTTAGTCGGATTTGAATAATTCGTTTTACGTTTGATAACCCAGTTAGGAAAGTTATAAACTATATAACATCACGCTACTGGCGATGGGAGAAGAGCAGTAACTATAAATGTAATTTAACGTGGGTAAAACTGCGCTGTGGGAAGCTAGTAGATAGAATAAAATGTTCAATACGATTACAGGAACAATTTTATAATGGTATTTATGTCGTTGGCAAGCAAGCAATTGAACGACTCTAGAAGCGGTCACCGTAGGTTGCAAAATCAAAAATGTCATTTAAATGCTCTGCTATTTTATATTACATACTATTATACAAAGCGGAAGAGTTTGTTTGTTTGAACGCGCTAATCTCTGGAACTACCAGTCGGCTTTAAAAAATATTTTTACGTATGATAGCCCAGTTTCCGAGGAAGGTTATATATATAGAAGGTTGTAACATAACGCTACTGGTGACGGGAGCAAAGCATTTAGCAAAGGAGCGGGTGAAACCGCGCCGTGGCAAGCAAGTATAACATAAATATAATATGGACTGAAATTACCCTTTTTGAAATTTCAAAGTTATTTTTCTCCTACCAATAAGCAGAATGTATGGTAAAGTAGTGACTCTCTTACGCTCTCCTTGCAATAAAATACCGTACTACCAGTTAAATATTTTTTATTCATACAACACCAAACAGACTTGTTGGCAAACGTCAGCTGCAGTAGCCGCATACCTACAATATTTATATTTTAGTTTGGCACGATCACGATCCCGCTACGATCTTTAAGCTTAGGGCTGTCAGGCGTCTAGGTATCCCTAAAATTGATCCTACTATGAGAGATGTCGTGAACGTGGTGGTATATAGAACAGTAAGTAGGTCAGTACTAAAGAATGTAGTCTGGAAAGCTGTTATGATGAGTTACTTTCTTGGAGTTGAGCTTGAAATCCCATAGAAGAAATGTCCTTACTGTTCAGAAAAAAACTTGAATAAGCGAATAAAATGATGAATTCGAACATTTAAAAAAAATCCTAATAAATATCCTTATAATTAAGAGCATTCAAAAGTGTTACTTCAGTTATAATTTTTAACAACAAAAAAACTGACTTTAAACAAGCAACTAAAAACTCGATTTCTCTGGGATGCCATCATCAGATCCTGGTTTCCACCCTTGGGATATCTCCTATCCAACAAAAAAGGATAATCAAAATCGGTTCATAAACGACGAAATTGGACACATAATAAAAAAATATAACGGTCTAATTGAGAAAACTTCTCCTTTTTTGAAGTCGGTTATAGATGCTTAAATGCTTTTTGATACTTTATTCAGTGTGGTCAAATTAGTTAATAACAGCCCTACTCACGGTCGATAAATGTGTGCGAATGTAATAGTCCTTGAATAGATTCTATTTGAACAATACTACGTAGTAAACAAGTGTCATCCGACTGGTGTAGTAGTATGAAATGTACAGTGCACGTGCTTAATAAACGTGCCATACATTGTATAGCAGAATTTCAAAAATACATCATTCAAGTTAAGGGGAAATGTACCTAAAGTTAGATGCTTTAAGTATGTTTTTCTGTGGCACGTTTCAGCGTCTATACGACATTGTTTGTAGGATAGAATACTAGCTTACTGTTTGATTTTTCGTGACGACAGAATTGGCTTAATAATGTTATATGCCTAGGTTTGTTAAGAACATTGTAGAATCTGTACTACGTGTGGTGTTAGGTATATAACACTTTACTGTTTACTAGCTTAACGCTATATGATATAGCTAGCTTCGTATACAAAATTGGTACGCCCGCTCCACCACGTTTTACTCGGTCAACGGTCAGGGTACGATTCATAGATACACTTCTACACTTACCTATATACTGTTAGTGAATACCTCCTCTCCGCCCGCATACACTACAAATATAATTAGAGCTTTCCAGTTTAATTAACTTAAACATGTGTTATAAGTTTTTAGGATTAATGTTTCACATTAAGACCAGGTCCGTTATTAGCTTATTGTATTTTAATGCGATAACTTGTGTTATCGGTATGAAGTATTGCAACTTCATAGAAGTAGTTTCTGATCGTTATAATAATGATTTATATTAGATCACCATAGTGTACTAGCTGCGCCCTACGGCTGTGCCCGCGCGAAAAATGGTATGGGTTTAAATAATATAACTCGGGAACTAGATCGATTTTAGAAATAAAAAGTCATGTCCATCCCCGGCAACGAATCTATGTACAAACCAACTTTCATGAAAATCGATTCAGCCGTTTAGACGCTGAGTGGTAACAAACACATACACATACACACACACACACAAAAACACACACACAAACTTTCGCATTTATAATATTAATAGGATAGGTAGTATAAATAATCCAATTCAAGTTATTTATATTGACATCAAAGTATTGAGAATGGATGTAAAGTAAATCCGTGTGCCTGTTCGCCGTGTTTGGCCGAAAATATTGCAACTGTGATGGACGATAAATAAAATAAATCACAAAATCTTCATTAATTTACCAAGGCGTTAATTGATCCTTTTAAAACTAACTGTATCATAATTCGCGGGAATAAAATGCAGGTAAGTAGATGTAAATTCTGTGTCCGAGACGAGATTGGCTGCTTGAGGCGGTAAATGCATTGTTCTCAGGATCTGCAGCGAGAACTTCTCAAACTATTGGATTGCCTTGATCACCAATCTGCATGTTGTTATGCAAATCATTATTTAATTTTAGTTTGTTGAGCGCTTTGTAAGAAATTATTAATTGTAATTAAATCAAATGTATGAAACCTATTGAAAATAGGGATGGGTGAAATGGCAGCGAATCTTCGAGTGTAGCATGTAATAAAGATGGCAACATATATATAAAAATTAGAAACTATAATAAAATTTAGAAAATACTAGAGCTTTTATATGCCAATAGGCATAAAGAGAACAGTTCTAATTTAAGTAAAAGTATTTTTTTATAACGACGTAATTCTTTAGCTGTAGTAGGATTGAAGTCGTTAAAATAGTAACAATGTTATGCACAAATATTATGTACACGGATGCACTCATTGTTTATATTACCTACTCTCATAAATCAATATTAAAATCACGAAGAGATCTGACGCATGAACGATAGTGTAATGAGTTTTTAGAAGTATGAGACTTGTACAGTGCCAACTTTAGATCTCAATTTTCTCAATATAAACAAATTGTCCAAGAAATCTTGAACCTCACGAACGCCTCACAGAAGCACAAGCAATTTAAGGTCATCAAAAAAGAAAACCAGTCAAATTCAAAGTACCTGCTGTTATGACCTACATAGAGTTTGATTTACACCATGCGATAAAAGTTTGTCTATAAAATTAATCTTGAATTTCGGAAGCTTTCCGGAATACAGTTTACGTCGTGTTCTACAAAGACATATAAAAGAGAATGCGTTGAGTTTGCTCATGAAAGTTAAAATGTTCATTCGCAATAATGACACAAGAAAACAGTCAGTGTAGTCACAACATAGTGACAGCTGGCGCAGGGTGTGAACACCCATGTCATTTTTATCTACATACATTAAAATATATACTGGCAAATTTTGCCAGTGAACGAGATATCGCACAACGTGCTTCCTTGAAGTACTCCGTTTATATCCTATCTATGTATTCCAAATTGATTTCTTTCATCCTATACTTAAAATTGATATTTCAATAAACTATGACTCAATTATATAAAGCAATTGACAAATCGTAGTGTTGTCGTATTTTTAAACGATTTATGTTTACTATGTCATATGTTTGTGGGTGTTATAAAAGTTAAATATAATGTTAATGTATTTTTAGATAGTGTTGAGTTCCTGTCATTGAAATACAGTTCCGTAGAAAACCAACCAAAGCCATAAATTACGATCAGGCATTAAAGTGTATTTACTTGCACACATAAAACTTTCTTGAATTGATGCTGTCTCTAGACGGCGAATCACTTAATAAATTCATTGTCAAGTCTATATTTTATCGCAAAAACATGAATTACATAAATAGTTTCAAGAATCAGAATAGCCTCATAAAACTGCGATTAGAGTTTATTTTTATTATTTTTATTTATATGAATGACATGCTTTATCAAATAATTTTTGACATTAATTTATTGATACATTTTGACATAATTTATAAAATGGTTTTTTTTTGTATTAATTTTAAATGACATGATGCCCGAGCCATATTTGAACAGTTAAGTACACATTTTGTATTGTTTTGTTAAAATTGTATACTTAGACACATTTTGTATTGTTAAATTTTTTTACATTGTGATTTGTGAAATAGAGGTACATTGTGATCTCCTGTGGTAAATTAAGTTCATCTTACTAAAGTAAGATGAACTTAATAAGTATAAATACTTATACCAAAAATTAACAGTTTATATAATATCTACATAGAAACATTTATCACAGTTCACATGTTGCCTTTACCTTTTGTAGCAATATGCAAATTGAGGCAGCCTGTAAAGCACACATTTAACTTTTTAATTTTTCTTTACAACATAGAAAGCTGTAAGTAATTAAGTATCTATAGAGTTAAGTGTATTGCCTGCGTCACTTTGCATGCTACTTGAAACTGTAACTTACAAAAATTGTAATAACCTGGCGATTAAAAAGAGTGGCCTGAGTTTCTTGCCAGTTCTTCTCATGGCTCTACTTCGTCAGCGAACTGGCTGTAGGTTAATTTGCTGACATTTTGTAAACTTTGACGTTCATAAGTGTTAATTTAATTAACTTAAATGAATAAACATATATTTCATTTCATTTCATTTCATTTCATTGCTATTTGGTATTTTAATCCCGCCAACTACGTCATGTGTGTCTCATAGGTCATTAACTTCCATAATATTCAACATAATCTTGCCGTGATGCGATCTTACCCGCGTCTTTGCTTACTGCTCTGCTCCCATCACCAGTAGCGTGATGTTACATAGCCTATAATCTTCGTCAAGACTGGGCTACCATAAGCAAAAATAATTATTCAAACCTGATTGGTAGTTCCAGAGATTAGCGCGTTTAAACAAACAAACTCTTCCGCTTTATATAATACGAGTAGTATATTGTCTAGTGCTCTTTCAAATTGGTTCTATTTCTAGGAAGTCGAAGCCTTGCTTCAGTTGGCAATTGGCATAGTGCCACTAGACACGTACATATATAGTCCAAACTTGGCAGTGCAGCCATTGTGGATACTACTCCAAAGCTTTGTCGGAATTTAAAAATACTAAAAGAATACATAGCTGCTAGTTTGTGAACTAAAGCCTTTTAGTTAGGTTCTATACAAACATGAAGAGGGTAAAATAAATTTTCCTCTGTACTTTTAGCAAGTTGTGGTACACTTCAATAGATAAGCGTAATTGTAAGCTTTGAATTCATGGTCAAATATTATTAAATATTCTGTCTATCGGTCGAAACTCGGAAGACGTCCACTACTGAGCCTGAGCATAAGCTTGCCTAAAATTGTGGTTTGCATTAGCTATCATGCTTGGTAGGCGGACATTGCTTAATATATAATGTAATATGGTCTGTAGTCCTTTTGATTCCGATGCGAGGATCGAACTTGGGCTGTGAAGAAAAGTAGAGAATCGTGTGGTCTGCGTAGATTATTTAAATAGGTATTACATTTCTAAGATTTTGCCAGTACCAGAATAGATAGATAGAATATTCATTATTGTACACCATTTAAAAGCTTACACAACATTGGTCGATACAAAAACACAGTAATAACAATAACTATGGTATCTTTTACTTGATGAACGATTTTGAATTTGACTTTCCAAATTGTAGGCAAGTAAGTATAGTTCGCATAATTGACTACTTTTCGTTGAGATACTGCAAAGACATTATATAATAGTTTCATTTATCTATATATATATATATAATAGTTTTCTCAATGAGCAAAGATTCAGCATTGTCTTCATTCACTTGAACTTTTAACAAAGCGTCTTCTCGTTGTTACAATGCAGCTGGGAAACAATACCGCTGAACGTCGTTACTTATAGCCGTGTAGAGCGTTCGCTTAATTAACTGGTGCTCGCGATAGCACTTTTACACTTATATATTTATTTATTTTTGTCTCAGTACTGGGTCACATAAGTGTTAAGAGTAGATACCATCAATGGTACTAGTGCGATAAATCTGTACCAATTGTAACACAAATGGTACTGTTTAATAATGCAAGTGACTCAGCCGAAATAAACAGTGCAAATTGCACCATCAATGGTACAAATGGCCTGCAACAAAAAAATAATAATAGTTTAAAATTTTTTTATTTTCTTTTTTAGTTTTTTTTTTCTAAATAACTAACCTCCCTAAGTATCTGCGCGACCATTTCTCGTTTGCTCGCCTTTGCAATGCTCCTTGTAGATCCCACCTCAGAACTCTTGATATCACTTCCCATAAAACTGATTTCTATTCCCATTCCTTTTCATGAAGTTGTGGAATTTAGTTTCGCCTAACATATTAGATTGCACAATATTTTTTGTCAAAGAACATTACCTTTCAACACTACAGTGATTATTTTCATTTATATCTTTGTATATATGTGTGTTGTATATACTTTGATTCATTTACTTTATTCATTGTATATAATAAT
The DNA here is from genome assembly GCA_963082885.1 of Parascotia fuliginaria. Taxonomy (NCBI): domain Eukaryota; kingdom Metazoa; phylum Arthropoda; class Insecta; order Lepidoptera; family Erebidae; genus Parascotia; species Parascotia fuliginaria. The sequence goes on from OY720188.1 coordinate 11,750,562, forward strand.
ATTATGTGTAATTATACTTTTATTTTATTTTTGTAGTTTTAATTTAGTTTAGTTATCAATATATTTTAATCTACCTACACACTGTGTCTAGGTTTCTCATAAATTTTCCTATCGCAGGTCTGATGGAAAAAAAATCTAATGAAATAAGCAATACCTACCGCTGTGCTCTTGTTACTTTATGTACTATCTTAATTTTTGTGCATATAAATTAATAAATAATATTTTCGTTGACTACTTACCTTTACGTGTAGAATAACTGAATAAATAATTTGTTTTTATTAAAAAAACAGTTAGGCTACGTGAAACGCTTTACATTTAAACTATAAACAATAGATACTTACATAGAACAATTGAAAGGATAATGAATTCGCCTTTTGTACCGTTTGTACAAATATAGACAACGTGTAATGAAAATTCTTTATTGTACCTATAGGTACTAGTAATTTTTGCCCGACTGACGTAGCCAAGGAGAGTAATGTTTTTCAAGCGTATGACATGTATGTATGTATATATTATGTATGTATGTGAGTATGTATGTCTATTACTTTGGCACATCTACAGCCTAGATCCCTAGATAGATTTTAACTATGAGGTGTCATTAGATTTGTATTGATTGTGGGAGTGACAAAGGGTATATAAAATTTCAGTGTAGCAGCGTGTCAGCACGAGAAAAAATGGGTTTCTTTCTTTTCACTTTGTTTTAGGCAAGCGGGCTTTTTGTTTTTTAATAATATATATAGCTTGTTAACATTGTGTGATTTTAGTATCAGTAAATTAAGATCCAAACATGGCTAATGAGTCGATAAATCAGTTATTTTTACCAACATTATGTGTAAAGTAATTTCATAATAGATCAATTTTTTAAAGTTCATTGCAATGATAAAAAGAATGTGGAGACAATAATATCTCATTTATTCCAGCTGACTGTATCCTGTATTCTTAAGCGTTGATGTGGTGTTTAAGAATTCCGATTCATTCAGAGCTTCTTTCGCAGACAAGGACCAGAGAAAAAATAGATGATGGTGGCAAAATACGTTATAGCTGCCATTTTAAAACAGCTGGATCATTGGATAGTTTAAATATATCTGTCAACAATCCAATGAGATCTATCGCTACACTTGAACAAGTTGTTATTCTCACGTTTATAAATATTAAAGACATGTAATGCCATCTAGTAAAATGCAGTGGAACTTCACAATTACATCTAGAAATTTTTATTTATTTTTTTTGAAAAATAAGACTAAAATTACTTAATATTCATTGTATATGCATAGTTAACATTACATTGAACTCTAAATTTATAGGGTATTTGCTTTTCCGTTGAACACCAGTAAATTGTAAATCATCTGATTTAAACTCAATATTTTAAGTTAAGTTTGCATGATTTATCCTCGTTGTTAAATAGTTTGCTTCTGAAGTTTATATTTTGAGTCGGTTAGTATCCACTGACCAACGTATAGTTTATCTAGTGAGAATATAAAATTTTCTTACAAAATATTGGCCTTGTATGTTGCGAAATTCGTGTGTGAATTTTGACAGTTAAATTTTAGGTCTATCTTTTGAAAATTACTGTCAGTTACGGATAAACTGGGAGCCTACCTTTTATAGCAGTATTATTTTAATGTTACTTTGTGTTTTGTCTTTTTATTTTGTACCATCTAAAACAAGGATAGAGACAACGTAAGGTTATAATAAGATTGCTATAAGAGGTTGTGGTATGGCCCCTGATCGAAAGTTTTAATATGCATGAATTTTGTTGATCGTTTATAAAGGCAAAATTAACTATGTATAACCCTAAATACATGGTATTCGAGAACTCCGAGGCAAATTCTAGCCAGTTCCTAAATAAGTAATTAACTAAGTCTAAAAACATAAATAATTTTAGCTGTATAAGAGGTGAATCAGAAGATTTATGAAGCTGCGCTACTCGTAGTCATACTTGCAACAGACTTGAAAATCAAAATTATAAGTATAAATGAAATACATTCACAGTAATTTAATTGAAATTAAATAAACAATGAAAGCGGTAACATAACGCGATTAAATAAATCAAAATAGGAAACTATTATACGAGTACAATCCTCACAAAATAGTGGATTTGGACACAGATTAAATAATAATTAGTGGTGCGATCTACGAACAGGCTGGCACCGCACTGATTGGTTCACCGGACTTTATCGAAATTCGAGTCGTGTGGATTGTATATCGTTACCTATAGCAATACTGTTACGTTACTGCTCGAATAACCGTTATTTTTGTCGCATTTTCACACTCTTTATTTGTTTGTTTACGTTCTAAATTTCAACATAACTGAAGCAAATATTATGATATTAAACCTACATACATTTTGCAAGATTCGTGATCCTATAGCGGGAACGTAATGACAGTGACTTTAAAAGGGTTTATTTACTTAAAGGCATCACAAAGACTTAAATTTAAGAATAGCTAGAACAATAATGTTGTTTATACACAAAACAAACATACTATGGATGATTACTTGTGTGGACTTTATAAATAGCAGTTAGGTGATTATCATATCGTTTAGTCGGTATCAGAGACAAAGTGTTAAAAAAAATATGGAGTAATTTGTTTGTTTGTATATTTTAGTATTTGTATGACCAGAGAGGTTGACATTGTATAAGGTATGAATGCAGGTGAATCACTTGCTACATATATCTAGGTAAATGGTGTCAGTGTATACCAATTAAAATTGTTGAGATAAACCCAAATTTAAGCTGTATCAATTTAACTCAAACAGCAATAAGTAATGGAAATAAGAGCATACAATAAGGTCAACTGACTATGTAATACAGCCTTATACACATTTACAAAGTTTACCGTTTTGAATATATAATTTTAAGGCAACAGTTATATAAAAAAATCTTAATAATATGGCTTACAAATACTTATTCTATTTATTAAATCTAAACAGTTTTCTAAAATTAATTAAAACACAAATGAACTAACAAAATGTATTTATAATATGTATTTATTTAAAAAAAAAGTATTTATGTATGTGTATCCGCATTCTAGAACCCTTAACACGAGCTCGTGTTAAGGGTTCTACAGGGTACATACAACAATGCTTACTTTGGATCTAGATGGAGTTGTGTGCAATTGTTGTGATATTGTGATATTAAATGTAAAGATTTCGTTGATGAGGCTTTTTACCTGAGAGAAAAGCCTGCAGCTCCTACTTGAAAAACTTTAAGTAGATCTAGTTTCTAAAATCGGCAATCCATTCAACTTTAGTTTATTTTATGATTAAAATGAGATACGACATAGCAAAATTTCTAGCTAATTATTACAGCTACTGCAGCAACGATGAGTAGGTTGTGTAGGTACCTGTGTTTATGCTTTTGAGATGGGTTTCCAGAACTTCGTAAAGAGACCTTGTGTTAGCTGCAATTATAACGTTGTCTCTTATGGTTGCAGCATTATGTACCACTGTCATTGCTTTCGTCATGCACCCAAAATTATGAACATCAATGAGCTACGGTAGCTTTATCATCCAGTGTGGCATACGCTTGTTTGTCTTGTTAGAGACGTGTATTTCATTCATTACAATAAAGCTATAAACACATGACACTCTTGGACATTGGTTTGAATCAGACGTGATTGGATATACGCCAAGCTGATTTATTTGTAGATGCACTCGAGTAACACGGGTAATTGTGTGCGTTTCATTTCCGTTCATCTTATTGTCATTCGTCTAAAACGTTTCTAAATTAGTGTCGACTGCTAATCTAATCGGCTATGAATCATTATGTTTTATGTACATGTAAAGTGACTGACTGACATCTGACCATAACCTATTTACTGAGCAGCATTGTCATTCAATTTCTGTAGGTCAACTTTTTAATGATTGTTAAAGATATTCGTATTACAAAAACAGTCGACTTAACTTGCTTTCCATTCAAGACATGGATAGGTGTCAATGACTTTTAGATATAATTAGAATTCAGTCACTCACTGTCTTAATCGTTCTAAATAAAGCCGAGTTTCAGGACTGTGATTAACAAAACGCAAAATGTATAAGCATAATAAGAGGAGAGAGTCTGGACTTAAATGTTTATAATATGTTGTTACAAAATGAATCCGCATACAATTATGTGATATTTTTGGTGCCATACAAAATGATCCCGAGACCGGAAATGTAAATAAATTTCAATGTTTTTAGAACAACCCACTTTTCTTATAATAAGAGTATTATCATTTTAATATAAATACGTTTTGATAAGATTCGTTTAAATTGTAAATTGACTTCACAAAAATTTGTTATCGCAGTACTTAAAACTTTTACAGTAAATTAACGTCAGAAAAATATATTACATTAACATTTATTTGACATTTAAGACTACTTTGTATTCATTAAAAGTTTTCTGATCGTTATGTTAGATATCAGTGTCTTTTATTTGAAATTTATATTTGATCAGAACACATTCATTACTTTAGGAACAGTTAACAGTCTAATGTAAACCAAATTAGACTGCAAATATTATTTCATCAACGAACTGATTGCAGAGTGCGCTGAATAATACCTTCTCTCGGTCTTTTCATAAGTCTTGTAGTCTTGTAGTATGTCTCTTCCTTCTAATTGTCTTTGTGACAGTCGTAATTTTCAAGTTTACACTCGTTTGCTACTTCGGCATCGCTCATCAAGTCAGCAATCAGTCCACTATGTACTAGTTTAGATAGTTTCTAGTGCGAAACATAAATTCTATATTACAAACAAAGTATTAGCTTAAAGCTGTACCGACTTAAAACTTTGGACAGTGCTATCGTTAGTGTCTTTGTCTCTGTTCCATAGGTCATATAACATACTGCGTATACTGAAATAGGCGACACGTGCCTATCTACATCGCAATTTTATTTTGACATGCTGAATATTTTGAACCTTGTACTCTTCACGTTTATAAGTTTTATATTATCGCACGGAACGGTAGATATAATGTTCCAAAACGAAAACTCGTGATAGTGACTTGATAGTAGACTTGATAGACATCACGTCTAGTGATTTGTCTTCAACTCTTTACAGAAAATTTGCTTTTAGAAGAAGTCATGAGCAATAATTATTACCACTTTTAATGTGCTTCTTCCAGAGAAAGATATAAAGACATCTTTCTATCTCTCTCTCTTGGCCCAACATTATTACCACTTGCAACCCAATGTCAAAAGATTTTTGATATTTCCCACAAAAGTTAAAAATAAACTTACAAAAGCTCTGCCATTGTGAGCTAAAATAGCTCTCCAGTGACTCAGGTTGATGACATTTATTTGTTTATTTTATAATGAAGCTTATGTGTATATTGAAAATATATTAACTGTCGATGCGTACTAAACTGTGTGTTTACAGTAATTTCGTGCCTTTCTTTTTTGTTTCCTTATTGTAATACCATGGTAATACCTACTATTATTCAATGTAAAATCAATGTAAGGTAAAGAGAAAATTTGAACATTCTTTATAGCTTAACAGTAATTAAAATTGTTATAATTTGTAAAATAAGACTTGTGATGTAATTAAATATATAAGTTATTCTTAAAATATAAAAGCCCAATAATTAACGTAATAAGCAGTCCAAGCACCAATATATTTTGCAACTAATGGGCTAAAAATATATCTCTAACCTAATAGCATATAATATGCTTACTTTGGGTCTAGATGGCGTTGTGTGTAGTTGTTGAAATATTATTATTATTATTATTAATATTAGAACTAAAATGTTAAGTTTAATTAATATTATAACGTGTTCTGTGATAGATAGTTCATATTGGCTTAATTTACGGAACAACCTAACGCAGTGTTAGATGAGAATAAATGTATGTATATTGATTCGGCGAGATTTATCGGTTCCTTAATCTAGACCCACTCAGGCATTAATCTGGTAGCGAATTAAGTAATCTCTTCCAAGTTATTCCAGTCCCTTAATCCCTTATTGTTAAAATTCTTTGTCTTAAATACCAACGTTAAGAATGAACAAGTAATCCTTCTACAGAATCACAATTTAAAGTACTTTTCCCAATCATTTTATGGAATGGCCAAGGATTATGCGTTCTTCAGTTAAATTGTAAAGTGAGAATTTGATTCATCGTCGGAACGAGCTTAAATTGGTTCAAGTTAAAATTGAGTTTGTTATAATTTATGTGCTGCTGCTTTGCTGTAAGTTAATAGTCACTTGAGTTGATTTCTCCCTAGTGGCGAAAATTAGGGGGAGGGCCTATGTCCAGCAGTGAAAGTCTTTTGGCTAATATGATGAAATGATTTCCGTTGCTTTGTAATCCGGAAATATCATGTAGGTGATTTAAATTCAAACTTGGGGTTATAGAGGGCAGGTGATTCGATAAACATGAGATTATTTAACTACCGCGATCGCTAGAAGATTGTTATGCATGAAAATGACAGCAGAAAAACTTTCGAAGATCTTTATAAATAACATGTTATTGCTCACTATAATCACTAGCCGGCGATGGAGTAGAACTGACTTCATGTTCATCATCAGACAAAGTGGAGTTATTTTGCGAGGCTAATAAATAGGAAAAAATATGGTTATGATAAAATATGAGTGACAATAACTGGTTACAGTGAGCCACAAAATCAGAAAGTACTGGAATGCTGTAGACTGATGATAACAATGAAACTATAAAAGATGCCCGATCCGAAGATGAGAATATTGGTATTACAGGCATTCAGTCGAGGTGATTAATCGGAAACAAAAAAAGTGCCCTGCTTGTTCTTAACCTCTCACACAATAGAGATGACAAAGCCTATTATAATGGTTTGCAAGCGCGAGTTCCTATTGACCTATGTTTGTAAACTTATATCGGACAACATATTTGTTAAAAATAACTTAAATCATTAGTAAGACTGCTCCTCGTAATCTGTTTTAAGTGTATGGTCGGAGTGCTGATGGTTCCGTATTAAATACGTAGTTTAACGAAATTATAACTTATCCTGAGATACTCCAGTCTGTTTGTATAAGAATACAGTTCGTACGTAAGAGTTTTCAAATTTGATTACGACTATTATGCTACATGTACGAGTATTATGTAATTGAACTGCAACAGACTATAAGCAAGTATAGGTGCGGTCCATTTGATGGCAAAATGTAAAGCTAATTAAGGTCTTGCTTGTACTAAAATTTAAATACTTATACAGTACCTATCTCTTAAATAAAAAAAATGCACTTCTAGTTATAAGACGGTCACTGTTGAATCTTTACCTTGTTCGGTCACTTTACTCTACTCAATGACATTTAAACCAAATTTTCAATTTATTGGCATCAATTAAATTGTCTTGATATAAGTATCTACTTATAGTATTTCTTACTGGATAATATATATAGTGTAATATTTCTAAAAAGATTTTTAAAAATATCAATTTGTTTTGCTTGTAAGAAATAATTAAAATTACTGTTAGCAGTCGGTGCCAAGGTAATGATAATTTTCATAGAATACGGTACCCTAAAATAATAATAAATATATGCGACTAGAACAATAGCTATGCAAATATAACTGATTTCAGGGAATGCGTTATTTTAATAATATCTAAGAAAAACAGTGCAGGTTCTTCCGTGAGATTAATAGTTTTAATTCTGATCACATCATTGATGGTTGTGCTTAAATCTGAAATTAGTTAGCCAGTTACTGTGACTCCATATTAAAATATAACTCAGTAAATAGTATTTGGTCAAGAACAAAATTTATCAGTCTTTAGAGCATTCTTTTAAAACGTAAATGTTTAATCTGTGGCATTGCCGAATAGGCTGCACTTAACATATTAATTAAACTGGACTCCTGCTTACCAAGACAAAATCGCGAGGTAAGTTTTAAATTTTCAAATTTTTCACTTTAAATTAAATATTTTAATGCTTGCAGTTATTATCTGAAAATTACTTCTAGTATAAAACCAGTTTCTTTTTATTTTGAAAGAAACAGCCTGCTAAGTTATGACAGTTCATAAAAAAAAACTATATAATTAAATCAATACAGGTTTTTACATTACATATTTTATTTTAGGTTATGAGCGATAATTTTTGTAATAAATGAATATAACTCATTTAAACTAAATTTATACGTGATATTAAAATTAATATAATTAAATTTTCATTCAATAATGTTATTACTTGTTGTTTCAGATCAGACTGCATCAATGAATCGAATAATATTTAATTTTATACTGATGATCGCATGTACACTAAGTACCCATGGTATAGGTAAACGGGAGTTCAAAGATGACGGCCTCTACGAAGTGTATCCATATGTTGTCTGCTTATTGCACAAAGGCATAGTCAGGGAATGCACTGGCACTTTGATCAAATCAGAATGGGTATTAACTGCCGCTCACTGCCTAATTAATAATGACATAACACATATACAATACGGTAATATGTCTATTCCTCCAAAATTGACAAAATCAAGAAGAGCTGTGCTTAATAACTTACCACATCCAAATTATCGTTTTGGCGAAACGTTGACGGATGACATTGGATTGTTGCAGATATACCAAGTAAATCTGAATGAGTATCCCATAGTTCCACGAAGTGATTACAATTTACTAATGGGTAGCCGTGTAGAATACACAGGTTTTAGCGCTGTAGAATACAGTTTAGACGTAGAACCATTCACTCAAAGTCGGCCGCTACACATCTATAAAGGAGTCGTGAGATCGTGTGAAAACGAAAGAGACGTACAAGTGAAAAAGTTTTTTTTGTGCGTAATAAATCTTACACGTGTGCATAATAATAGATCTGCACACTGCGAACGATTTCCTGAGGACTCCGGGGGTCCTCTGCTCTGGAGGGGGACGATAGTTGGCGTCACAAGTTGGGGCAGTCATGACGCAACCATTCCAGATGGAGTGTATACACCTATTAGCCTATATTGGGAATGGATACATAACACTATTAAAGTCGTCAGTCAATCCAAAAAAAAACCTATTGATATGCACTTTTGTTAGATTGAAATATTTTTGAATGAACTCGTAAAGTGGTAGGCCATCAGCTCTTTCGGACTTTGAAATTAAAAACATAAAACACCGGATTGTTCTGTGCGTAAAATAAAATAAGGAAAATAATATCAAAACAAAAACCTCGAGCGCTTAAAAAATAAAATGAGAAGATGAGAACAATATGGTATTATCAGATTTTTAGTATCAAGATAAAGATGGCTGCGAATTTTCACAGCGCATTTCGTGAGTGCTTACGGCCGTTGTTTCTAAATTGAATAAAAAACGGTCATGAAAACTGGCGAATCAAAGTAATAAAACAAACATTCGTTTGTTTAAGATGTTAGTAAAAATGGCAACAAAAATTTGATTTTCTTAATTTTCAAAGGCAAGACCTTCACGGCGTAAAGCAAAGCAAAGCTGTGTGTGTGCAAAGTTGACTGAGTGCCGTCTGACGAGTAATAGCGTATTGAGAGCTAATATCGGAGCCATCACTTGCGTGATTGCATTACAACCCCGCAGTCCTATTTAATAGTGGGAACGTCACTTTCTGACATTAACGCACAAAATCTTTTGAAATAGGATGACCACCAGTAAACTGTCTGTCATTCTTATTTTTAGCTCTTGCCTTTTTCCGTTATGCGGAGTCGCCTTTCCTAATCTTTCGGCGCCATTCATTTCACTGGTAAGCATCGTCTTTTGTTAGGCCAAAGCTTTTGCATGTTCTTTCGGACATTTATTTTGTCATCCAGGTAGTTTGCAGACTCCCTCTCTTTTTTGTAGTCATGGATAACACTTTGTCACGGTATGGTCGTCATGTCTGCGCATAACATGTCCGTACCACCTTAGAACCTCGTAAACTGTCTGTAATTAATAGAAATAAATAAATCAATATCCAATTAAATTTAAATCATCTCGAGGTTAACAATTTTGGTATGCTCCATTTCGAAGATTCTTGACTTATTTTCTTGTAAATTGTGCTTTGGAATTTTTAATGAATTTCGTGCCATCGCGTGAGAAGACATAATTAAATTTTTGTTATTGTTTAACAAAAGTTTTAACTGTTTTTGGTTTTGTTGAGTTTGTTACTGAGTTTTAAAGTGGCAAACAAGGCAGGGCTAACCCGACTGTAAGCATCTACAGTAGCCGTTACATTTAAGACCGATTTATTTAAGTAGACCGAGAGTTTAATTGGGCCACTGGCGCTTCCTTTCACAGAACGAAACGAATAAATCTGTACTATTATAAAGCGGAAGAGTTTGTTTGTTTGTTAGTTTACGCTAGAACTACCAGTCGGATTTGAATAATTCTTTTTGCGTATGATAGCCCAGTTCTTGAGGAAGGCTATAGGCTATGTAACATCACATTATTGGCGACGGGAGCAAGCAAAACCGCGCTGCGGAAAGCTATTCTGTAATAAGTACGACTTACTAATAAAGTCCTTTAATATGCAAACTACAAAGGCCAAATTGGGACTTACTACTACTACTATTGATTATTGAGATTTCAATATTATTACCAGCCTGAATGTCCAGTGCTGGATTTAGGTATCGCCCAAAGGTAGATGTTTGCCTCACTTACTACAGCTGCGAGGTGACATGCTGTCCGTTTCTCTTAGTCGCCATTCACTATACCCACAGGCAGACATAGGTAGTAATATATTATAGATTTCAAACCAGTGCTCCTCATACGGTTGTAATTTAACTAAAATGTGAAAATCTAGTCTAATCACTGTTTCTCGTCAACTTAATATAAATTAACTTGATTTCTAAACTCAACGAGCGTTTCAGTTACATTGATTAAGATTATATTGGCTATTATAAAGGTCTTAATTAGCGAAGAAGGGTTGAGACGGCAGGCTGTCAAAATCTTGTAACGTTAATAAATATTAATGAGCAGGAGGGAGACTTGAGGATGTCAACGGAGATTTATTTCTTGATTGTTATTAATTGGTCGATTATGAAGTTTCCGTGATTTATCCGCCTGTAAATAAACACAAGCTGGTGGAGTGTTGTTTTGATTATACTATAGATATTTTTTTATAGATATAACAGTAAGATGAAACAGCCTGTTACTGTTTCACTGAAGATATAAGTTTTCTTCTCTTAAAGGCACGAACATTGATCATCGCATTTGCTGTGTGGTGTGGTGGTTTAATCGGGACATAACTGTATCTTCTATGTATTATAGTAGACCCATTAGGGTCTAATATAGCTCCGAACTGGCAAATGATATAAATATTTATATCAGTCAGTAATTTTGGCAAAAACGGTATACACATAAATATCTCGATTGTCAAATACATGTCAAAATTTCATACTATTCACCTTTTCGATGTATTTCAACGCTATTTTTAAATAACAGTTTATTCTGTGTGCAATACTGCATATTTTACATAAGCGCAAGTTTTGAAATGCAAATAGAAAAATATTGTCGTCGAGTGACGTTATTTAGGGACTGGTAGCGAGTACTATTTGCATTGTGCGACTCTTGACATTTATTTCATCTGGGAGATGTGAATTCGTTTGCGGCGTTTTCTACATACTTGTGAATATGATTTATATATTGTGTTTACTGACATGGTATATTATTTTTTCTCTTGACAATGGTTGAAGATGAGATTGTGCCCACTATAATTAAATGTGGTAATTATCACTACACTACCTTGGCAGGGGTAAAAAGACTGCTTTATATATCTATCTATACTATTACATTAAGCGGAAGAGATTGTTTGTTTGAACGCGCTAAGCTCTAGAACTACCAGTTGAATTTAAATAATTATTTTTGCGTATAATAGCCCCGTTCTCGAGGATGGTTATAGGCTATGTAAAATCACGCTACTGGCGACGGGAGCAGAGTAGTAAGCAAAGACGCGGGTGAAACCGCGCCGCGGAAAGCTAGTAATATTATAAACTATTCTACTAGTGGTAGACTTGAACTTACCGATTAATAGCAACAGCCTTGATCCCTGTAGGTACATTGAACCTAACAGAGCTGGTGTAACGTAGGTTTTTTTCACCTCTGTCACCCCTTCAAAGAATGATGCTATTATGTTATATTTCAAATAGAAACAAAAGATAGATGTTCTGTAAAATATAATCTTTTAAAAGATAAAGCTGGCACTTTTGTTGTACAATTTTTAAAAAGTCTATTTATTATTGTTCTAATTTTCTCTTATCTTGTAGCTTTTTGTATTTTCGTGTTGATTGTAGATTTTCCTCTCTTAGAGTTTTTGTTATCTGTGTTACTGAATGCTTGGCAATAATAATACAAGGTCACATCAGAATTGCCCACTTACTGCAAAATAGGAATCGCTACTATCTATAAATGAACTAATTATGTTAATTTTGTTTCATTTGACAATTTTTTTTACAAACCTGCGGCATCCACAGCTTGAATTATTAGTTTACATACCTACTGTTGGGCTTCTCTTAAATTAATGATTTTGATTATTTGTTATAAATGTGTGTATATTATACTTTCAGTTAGAGTGTATAATTTATACTGATAAGTACTTGGAAAGATCCTTTTATAAAAGGTACGAACAAACAATATATTTTGTTAGTCTAAATTTACTTGTGTGCTTGCGATATTACCTTTATTTGTGGAGTCGCCTGCTCCACAGGACTGATGCCCTTGTGCAGAATAAAAGCAGGATAGTCATAAAAACTTAATTACTGATCTTAAGACCCACTACAAGGCTATACAAGGCTTAATTTACTGTGATTTTGTAAAAACTAGTTGATCAACATATATTATGGATTGGCATTACATTCCACTAAATTATTACTCTTAAACTTTAAAACAAATTACTCCAAGCATTTGTTAAAGTTGTGCCCAAAACTTCACATCCACATAATGTATACCTACTTGCAACTTAAACTTATGTTGTATAAGTCATTAATTATCATAAGTGGCAACTCAGAAAGCCAACTTAATTACAGTGACAACTAGATCCAAACTTTGGGTTTGTTAAATGTTTAAAGGAACGGCATTCCATTGAGTTTAATTATTTCCTAACTATTACAATTAGTTATAAGAATGAGTATAAACTTTAAATGCCAGCTTAAGTTATCTAATAATAAAAAATAATAAAATCTTTTATTGACACAAAAAAGTACAACAGTATATGACATAGAAAAGTGATAATATAAATGTGTTGCACAGCCGTCTGTGCAACACATTTATATTATTATATATTACTGATACTGCTTCTCAAACTAAGCATTGCTTGTATTTTGGGTAGCAGTGTTCAGTCGTGACAAAAATAGGTACACAAATTATTAGTCGTATTATGCTGTTGCCTTACACTATGCAGAATATAAACAAAAGGGTATTTTTATCATTATTAAAACATGTATTGTTTTATATATATTATGTGTGTATGTATGTATGTATATGTGTGTATGTATGTATGTATGTGTGTGTGTGTGTGTGTGTGTGTGTGTGTGTGTGTGTGTGTGTGTGTGTGTGTGTTTGTGAGTGTGTGTGTGTGTGTGTGTGTGGTGTGTGTGTGTGTGTGTGTGTGGTGTGTGTGTGTGTGTGTGTGTGTGTGTGTGTTTGCGCTTGTCTTATGCTATGTATGTAAGTAAATCTTCAGTCTTATTGTAATCTAATTGTTGTAGCCAATTATAAAGTTTTGTTTTGACTTCGTGTTGGCTTAGTCCTACAATGTGTATAGTTTTATTGATGTAGTTGTACAGTTTACAACTTATAGCGTTATTTTGTCTCCTTGCAAAGGATGTTCCACAAGGGAGCACTCGGCACACGGACTTGCCGCTGCGTCTACTTGGGTCAGGGGGAGGGACAGTTCGGTGCTTCCGTATGGTCGCTTTGTGCACAAAGAGCTGTCTTACAGTTAAGACTTTACATTCCGAGTATAATTTTAATGTAGGATACCTATACGGTTTATTGGTCATCACTTTTAGTACAGCTCTTTGTGCTCTCTCCAATCCAAGAAGCAGCGTTTTGGCATATATCTTGCCTTTCACAGTGGAATTTAAAGGGTCTCGAATCTAACGGTTTAGTACTTTATATTTAGGTTGTCAATTAAAGCTTGGAATTCTTTACCAGTATTTATGTAAAAGCATCTTTCAAAGCCGCCTTTCACAGTAGAATCTAGAGGGTCCCAAACAAACGAAGGCAACCATGCTTGCAGTTTAAAACGATGGCTTTAAGAATGACGGCCACCTCTTCGTTTAATTTGTTAAACAGCCGTGAACCGACCCCAAGTAGTTTGAAAATTAGCAAATAATTGTGCATAATTTCCACTTGTCAACAAAATGAACATGAATTTAAGTGGTAAGTTTAAAGTAATATGTATGATAATGTCATGTCGTTCGAACACGATACGACGAAGGAGCGAAGTGTCTGGTATTAGGTTGAATGTGATGAGTTTCTCCTATATTTATTTATGTATTTGGTTCGCTAACAGTTGATACATTTGATACAGTAGTTGATTATAATTTTACAAACAATGGTATTAAAGATGAATGTTCAACCAATTAAAAGCAAACATTTTATGCACCACTATAAGGCTGTGACAAGTAGTATGAAATATTTCAAGTTTACAGTTAATACGACCAGTCTAAGAACAATGTTAAACACTTATGGTTTCCTAAGTGCTGTACAATTGAATTACAATGCTTTAGTTCAATTATTATTGATTTATTGACAATTTGCTAAATGCGTACATTATATTTCGATGAATTTTCAAATTTATTTTGCAATTTTCGTTTCATTCTATTACTTAATATAATAATATGTAAGTTTTTCGAAGAGTATTAGATCACACAATAGTATGACATCAACGAGAATGTCTAACTAAGTGTAGCGGTAGCAATCAAAAATAGACGACTATTGTAATACAAAATGTTTGTAGGTACTTACATATTTATTATAGGGGTTGAACAAAACACACAAACATAAACCTATGTAATTCAATAAATATTAATACCCACAATGAATGTGTAATAAACACATTACACAGGATCCGCAATAATTATCGCCGGCAATTATTAAACCTTAATGGCCGACATTACAATGGGATGTAGCGTTGTAGCATTGATAAGGCGTAGGGATGCTCTAATATCGATTGTATTGATAGGTACATGTATATCGATACGACTTATTTCAATTTTATATTACTTATTTGTATTGAAATATGTTATTGTATTGTACTCATATATTAATATAAACGAAATGGTGTTGTAATTATCACACATTCATGGAAAGTACCATTGTGACTATGTCCGCTATCGAATATAGGCGAGGACGAGAAAAGCTTGCCATAGTTACTTACTTAGTACGTAAACGATGAAGAAATGTAAATCAAAATATATATTTTTTTGGTGTCCTATGTGTTTTATAACCAATATCTAACGTTATTTTTTATGATTTTCGTGTGGCTAAAAAAAGAAATCGCTAATAATTGGTAACGAAATACAGCTAAACTCACGTCTGATATTTTGTGACAGTGTATCAATTCAAAATATCACAGACTAGTAATATATCGATATCTCGGAACAATACGATATCACACTATTGTATTCATCCTAGCGCGTGATGTAAGTACCTCGTTAGTCAACAGGTGTTAGTGCAGCGAATGCTGATGATAAACAAAATTTACTGCTTTGACACCATACGGGAAATATTACATATATTATGTATTCAACAATATTTAATTATTAACTGAATAACTTCACCTTCATTCCAAACTCATTCGTTTGTTTCTTAAATATGGCCGTTTAATTTGAACCAAGTTTGATTTATGTTCAAAACTTAGAGGAGCGAAGTGTAACATTGAAAGAAATGATTGATGAGGAAGAAACCTCGTTAGTGAATTGTATTAGTACGGTTTAGAGTTGGTCCGGATACCCGTGCACAAGTAGAATAAACTGCATAGGAAAACAAATGGAATAAAGGTTTTGATTATTTCTACAAAACTCTTCAATCCAAATTACTTTTGGAGGGCACGTTAAAAAACGGTCCCGGTTGTTACTAAGTTGATAATAGTCGCTAAGTCTGCCTCTTTAATAAATTATGGGCGACCTGAATAAATCCTGACACTAGGTTGATCAATTGAATTTTATATTTTTTTATTTTACAAATTTACTAAAAGAATATATGAAAATGATCATGCTGTCTACTAACATACCTGCCAAGAAAAACTAAGATGGCACGATCTTGCCAAACTTGCATTGCATAAATGAACTACTGCGAAAAAAGTACACAAGAGAAGGAACGTTTCTTCGAGAATATTCATTTTCTAAAATAAAAAATCGTAAATAAAAATCTTAAGCCTTTTCCTTACCAAAGTATCTACGACATGTCTGTGACAGGCTACACTTGCGATAGCTAGAACTAAAACGTAATCAACACCATGGCATTTTCGCGAATTCTCAAGTAACAAACTTTTTCAATAAGATGTTATCTGGTGATATCAATTGAACGAAATGAATAAAAATGAGCCTGTGCCATATTTCAAGCAGAATATCCCACAGGAATTTATTATTAAAATTGTTTTGTATTATCAATGGTGCGTGATATTCGTGTCAGTAATTTGCATTAGAATTGGCCCATATTTTAACGGAAAGTAATCTCATCAAGATTTTTCAGGTAAAACATTTCTGGATTTTAGCTTAGCATAATCGAAGAGACTACTCTGTTAAATCTTGAGTAGTTAACTTAAGTTATAGTTTCAGTCTAGTAAGATTTGAAAAAATATACTTTATACTATATTTTTATTAGATGTAAAATAATTTTAAAGGTGAATAATAATTAATAAAAATTTAATACAATGATGTGTCTTGTTTACGTCTACTAAATGTATTCACAAGTTAATTTAAATAAAAAAGGACAGTTTGTCCATGCGGATATGTGATTTAAAGTGTTTGTATTCATCTAAATATAAGCAAACGTAGTCAGTACGTCCAGTAGCTGAAAATTATATTCTTCTTCTTTTCTTAGTCGTGCATTCTTGACAGAGTGGTAGTGGTTATGGGTGGGTCTACACGAGTGGCGCTCCTTGCTATGCGTCTCCATTCTACTCTATTTGAAGCGTTATGAGAGCAGTCGGATATGGTGGTGTTAGTGAGGGACTTAATTAGGACAGCTCATCTGGTAGGCGAGCGACCACGAGGTCTCTTGCCCTCTACTCTGCTTTGGACTACAAGTAATAATAATAATAATATTCTACCACATGCACACAGCGCCATTTAGCCCTGTGCCTTTAAATTAAGCAATTATATTTGCTTGTGTTATGGGTACTAAACAACTGATATAGTACTACTTATATACTTTTTTTTTTTTTTTGTAAATACATACATATTATAGATAATATTAATAATATAATAATATTTCAACAACTACACAACAACGCCATCTAGACCCAAAGTAAGCATATTATATGCTTGTGTTATGGGTTCTAGAATGCGGATATACATACTTAAATACTTTTTTTTTTGTAAATACATACATATTATACATAGAAACACCCAGACCAATGCAAATAGACATGTTCATGCACACAAATATTTGCACTGAGCGGGAATCGAACCCGCGACCTCTGCGTGGCAGTCCATACATAGTACCACCGAACCACAGAGGCAGTCCAGATAAATTCACCCAGACACAGAACAAACAATCATGCTCATCACACAAAGGTTTGTCCTGAGTGGGAATCGAACCCACAACCTCCGGCTTACCAGTCAGAGTTACTAACCACTAAACCAACAGGCTAGTCAAGTCGTTCTATCGAGTCTTCATTTCGGGTTATATGGCCAAAAAACTTGAGTATTCGTAACTGCACTGTCGACGATAATTTTTCTGTAATGTGAAGGTCTTTTAAGATCGACACATTAGTACGATGGGCAGTCCATGGAATACGAAGCAAACGTCTCCAGCACTACATCTCGAGAGCATCGATTTTCCTCCTTTCCTTCAGTCTCAAGGTCTACGTCAAATCACGAAAATGATATAAATATTTCAAAATTACACAGCGAATCTCCGTTAAAGTTATATAGATAAACAAAGTATAGAATCAAAACTTTGTTATTCCATTTCATATTTTGCAAAGTTTGTTTCAAAGCTCCATTCAACCTGAAATATTCAAAAGTACAAATGGCTACATTATAAATTATTCCCATTATAAATTATACCGTTAAGTACGGTAATTATTACTTAGATAAATAATCATAAACTTCCATTATCTAGGTTTATATCAAATATAATAAATGGCATACCTAAAATATGTTGATATCTTTACCGATCCTGAACCTCCTAGCACTGCGTCTTCTGGGAATAAAAATATCCTACCTATCGATTATAAAATATACCTATCGATTTGACCTGTACTTTGTATATGTTATTATAAAACAGACGGTGTGTTGATCAAACCTTTTCTCTTGAAGTATGAGATTAATGTGCGTCTAAATTGTTTGCAATTTACATGTGTCAAAAGTGTCAAATATTCGACAGTTACTTATGCTAGTTTTTCGATTTATTAGCCAATTGGCACACAAATATTTGATATTTAATTTAATTTAATGTATATATGGTAAAACACAAAGTTTACACATTTTATATTTTGCGTTAGCCCAGTATTCCATAGATAGGGTCAAGTTTTCCATATTTATTTCAGCATTTCATGAAAAAGATTTGCATAAACATGTTATGCTTATGTTGGTCCTTTTTCGATGTCAACGTTTGGCGCACATAAATAGTTAGCATTGCTCCTTTTTATAGGTGCTTTGACAGATTTGCATATGAATATATTTTCTTACCTCTCTCCTGGATTATTCAAGTTGTGCAAAAGATTAACTTTGGGTCTTTGACCAACGATCTTTATCAAATGTAAACAATCAAATTCTTATACTAGTTGTAACTGTTCAATCATTTTAGAACTGTATCATGCCCCCCGAGGAAGTTCCAAGTTTATTAGTCATTAAGTAAACTTTACTTTAACTTAAGCTTTGGGTCTTTGACCACAAAGTTAATATATAACAAGAGTATTGAAATAGATATTACATTATATTCTGACTAGTTTATGATATACGTATATGAGGTGAAATTGTTACTATCAACAGAGTATATCGACAAAATTACTTTTGTCGTTTGAGGATATTCTTTCTACACATTGACACGTCTATGTAGTGTAAGGTAATGCTAGTTTATGAGAAGACAAATTTATAATTTAAAAAACATTCTTTATGATGAAGAAAGGTAAAATTGTATAATATTATTAGTAGCATAATACATTCTTCCAAATACATCAAGAACATTCAATTTGAATATTAAAAACATTTCAGCGAATTTTTTCCTTATTATTATACAGGTCAGGGACAAACGTCGCCCGTGAAAAAACATACAATGGCATTATGGCGTAAAAGGCACACTTGCCTCTCCTCACGGTAGATTACTCTCGGTATTTACATATTTACCTCTCACGCTTAGTGCGATGATATTGTCACAAATATAGGTACATACGAGTAAGAGAGCGGATAAAAAGAATTTTGCGAAAATATTGAGGTAAATAATGTTTTGTTATTTCTATACTTTCATAGACACGTGATGTGGAGGGATGATGCTGTAACCAAATAACAATAATAATAAACTAACAACTATATAACGCTATCTAGACCGAAAGTAAGCATATTATATTATATTATGGTATGGGTTTTTGAAACGCGAATAAACATACTTAAATACATTATTTTTATCAAAAGTGTAATTACATAAGTGCTGAGGTGCAGTTGGATAGAGAAGGACGAAGAGATCATAAAAAGAGTGTGTGTTATGTGACGGTTGATTGAAGGTAATGGAAGAAACCATTTGCACCGATCTAGTAATATAGGACCAGGGCAGACAGGAGAAGAATTCTTATTGATGATGCTACGATTTATCTTAGTAGAATAAGTTTTAATATTATAAAAATAAGTCGAACTCCACATAACGTATGTTTGAATTGTTAATCAAATGAAGTCACTCACACACATAATTGTAAATCATGACAGTAGGTCATTTTTCTACAGGTAAAAATAATTTTACGTTTTTAGATAACAAAATCTGCCGTCATAGAGATATTTGAAAGGTACCTTTTCGAATTTTTCTACTAAGCCGATTACATGCAATAAATTATGACTGTAGATACAGAATCCGTCGTTTGTCAAGCTTATGGTCAAAAATACTAAAACTTCAGAGGCCGTAGACAAGTGTCAAAGTTTTCTATTCTATTCATAGAATAAATGAAAAAATGTATGAGATTGACATAAGCGCTTATGCGTTTAGCTTATGTCAATCCAATACATTTTTTAGTCTATTCTATGAATAGAATAGAAATCTTTGACACTTGTCTAGGGCCTCAGTCAATTTAAAGCTCTCTGTCACTTTATTTATGAATTCTAGAGACAGAAATAATTTAAGTCAAACTTAAAATTTTAACGTTTGAGTAGGTATTTGGGTAATAAGTTTATTTATTTTATCATCGCAATGCATTTGTCGCAAATTTTCGATTTTGTTGAAATGTTTCAAATCGTACAGCAATGTAATCGATCCGAGGTGCGACTCAGATCGAACATTTACAACAAATCTGTTGAATACGATACTGTCCCTATGGAGCTGTTGATACGAAAATGTTGTTCTACAACAAAAATTTTTTACTTACCAGTGATTTACCAGAAATACCTTCTTGTTGTACTGAAAAGTACCGAAATGTGTATTTGTAAGTTTCGTTCTCATATGTTGGTTTGCATATAGGTATTTTAAATTAATACTAAACAAAACTGTACATAAAAAGCCGCAATATATTATTAAACATTATTTCAGCAAGCGTTTTGTCCAGCCAAAATCAATGTAATATTGTATCATAAAAATCTACGATTCCCGAATATAATAATACCAGCCTGTTTCTGTCTCAATGGAGGGCAAGGACCTCATCTTGAGCATTGGTCACCACACTTGCTCAAAACGGATCGGCAATATCAGACTTTTATGACCATGTTTTCTCACAATGTTTTCCGTTACCGTCAGTCAGTATTGTCCAGATAAACTGAAATAGTACAAGTAAAGTACAATGTAAATAATATAAACTCTCTTGTCAATCTGTTCCAAAAATCTCTTTTATTTGGTTTTAAGGAAATTAGTAAAGTTTTCAAAGGGCAATCGCTAAAGTGGAAAATACTTTTAGTGCCAAAGTTACAAGTTGAGAGACGTTACTTGTCAATTTAAAATCTTATGGTACTGACATAAAAAGCAATTCCAATAGCGACATTGTTGATCCTATGTTTTCTTTGCATTGGATGTCCAAGTACATACGCAATTCAATTTATAAAATGGGAGAAAACCCACGTTATTTTTTTTATTTAGATTTATTGCGTCACGGAGCCGGTGAACATTAAGCAAAAGTTTGTTTTATACAAAATACATTTTAATAATAACCTGATTTAATTCATGATAATATTTACTTTTGAACTTTCGCGTTGACATCATCTCAACAGTCTGCTTGTGACCACGGTCGGTGTAACCTGGTGGAACGTCAAGCAAAATAACGTATGTGAACACATAATGCATGATCGCATAAATACCCGTATGTTTATAAATTATGTCATGATAATGTTTAATTCTATCTTTAGGCCTACATAATTATATAAGTAATAATATTTATCTCAATCAAAACGGTTTTCAAATTTACACTTGGATACTCTATAGTTATTTTATTGGATACTCTATAGGTTGTTCTGTTCATAATAGGGCTGAATCCTGGGTGGTCTTGTCTATATTTCGTTACATATCAATTAACTTGCAACAAATAAGTTATTGGTGACACTCGCGTGCCACACGTGCTGTCAATTAACGTTATGACTTTGATTTAAAAATAACATCGGTCTCTTTTGTTTCAGGTTAACCATCCATAGATTCGTCAGCATTACACTCATCGCCATCACAGCAGACGTGTACGCACAGGATGTTGACAGAGAGCACCAGGGCCCACAGACATGTGGCGGTCGCCTCAGAGGTCCCGTAGGCATCATACAGACCCCAAACTTTCCCAATCCTTTCCCCGTACCTATCAAATGCAAGTGGATAATAGAACATGACATAGTGAATGGTACTATATCTATATATTTTACGCAACAGTTCACTACCAGTGGGTTGACGTTTACCGAATACACGTACTACGATGAGTCTTACAAGCTGGAAGAGAGAAGAGCTCTCACGGTCACCGAGGAGAATATCACCAGAATCAAATGGCTTCAGGTATGTATGACTTAATATGCATAATATATAACGACTAGCTTCCCCGGCGCGGTTTCACCTGTGTCTTTGCTTACTGCTCTGCTCCCGTCGCCAGTAGCGTGATGTTACATAGCCTATAATCTTCCTCGAGACCTGGGCTATCATACGCAAAAAGAATTTTCAAATCTCTCAGTTAGTTTCAGACATTAGCGCATTCAAACAAAATCTTCCGCTTTATATAATAGTATCGATATAAAACTAACATAACACACGATTCCAAGATATATTTTTATAACGGATAACATTCGATAAAATGTAGATGTGAGCAGTGTTTTATTTTTTTGACTTATGAAGCTAATATACCCGTGCATATTAGAATGCGCTTAAAGTACATGACTTTAAGCGCATTCTAATTCGGTCGCTATAGCGTTCGTTTCTGTGACATTCCAAATGTATCCGTGTTCCATTTTGCCCTCAAAACACTGGCACTGTCATTCACCGGACGAAACGCATTAGTATAAATAATAATAAATTTATAAAAATATAAATTTCGCGGGTCGATTTCCAGCTCATTCATGCTGTGATTAGCAAGAATCCACTACCGACTTTTTACTATATAAACACTCGCAAACTTCTCTTGAAATAGACTGCATTGCAAGTTATTGATTATACCGGTAATCAATAATTTGCAATAAAGGTTCTATTATTAACTTAATTAACAACTAATTAACTTGGCATTGTTTCGTGGTACGTGTTATTATTGTTATAAGGCGTAACGTGCCTGCGGGAAGTTGGTCTATTTCATTAAATGCACACTTAGTGGAACAGTGATGTAACATGACGTTAACAATATATAAAATTTACACTTTATAACATGCGCATAAAGTAAACAGTACCAAACAGACGTATTTCGTGTTCTCTTTTTTATTGAAGGTGCAATACTTGTCGTGTAATGAAAATACCATAATTAGAAGATTCTTATTATAAAACAAAGAAATGTTATTGTGGTTTTTTACAACGCAGGTGGCAAATAAGCATACGATCCGCCTGATGTTAACTAGTAAAGTTACCGAAGCCTATAAAAACACAGATTGTATAATACCTTTTACATTTGTAAGTCATCGATCTAACATTATTACTTATTTAAAAGCATTGATATTGTAAAAGCCCAGTTTGAAGCTAGATCAAATATTGGCTGTAGGTATGCAGCGATGCATCGCATACTGGGTAATGTTGACATCGCGATGCGACCTAAAGCTTTCAGCGTATTGGCAAACAACTTTACCAATGGATTTTGAATGACATTCTGTTATATTCAGTTTGATTTTATACTGAGTATTTGACTAATGAAATAAATATAGTTTCATGCTGTTGTAAAAGTGCTGTAATATTCATCATAATATTATTGGCATCATATCAGCCAAAAAAAATCCACCGATGGACATAGGCCTCACCCAATTTTCGCCACCTTAGCTGATCGATCGACGCCCTCATCCATTGGTTGCCCGCCACCCTTATAAGGTCGTCTGTCCACCTTGTGAGGGATCTGCCTACGTGGTATAATATTGTTAGTAAGTTATCAAATTGACTGATGATAGGTAATTATTTAGCCATTCATTACAGTCTGTGAAAGCTTACATGAATGAATCCGTTTTCAATTAGACATAATAATGAACAATGAGACTTCAGCCGACGACGTTTGCTTTGAATACGCTCTTACGCTCTATTCCAAAATTAGATTAATTTTAGGCATTTAGGTAATACAAAGTTCTAAATGTAAATCTGAAAGTATTTCCAATAAAACAGACATAAAAACGAATAATTTAGAGCAAACCGAGATTGACGGGATTTATAAACAAGGCAACATAGGCATTTAATATAGGAGAGGCTAGCAGAGTGCTCCGTAGAATCTAACTGCTGAGCAAAGCGTAGCAATACCGAATACTTTCAAGTCTGTGTCCAGCAGTTGACCTCTATCGTCTGAAATGATGAATGATGTACAGGTTGTGGGATAGTTTGTGGTGTAATTGAGTACCGGCATTACTGTCTGGCTATTGTACGACAGCCTGCTCGTTTGTCAATATTATTTGATATCAAACGTACTCGCTTTGACAAGGGTTCTGCTCTGAAGCGGTATATAATTGTTTAATTACTTGCTATCTGATGAAAGATTATTAGAGGCCTGGAGAACTACGCTTTGTAGAGTATAATGTAAGTTAAATAGACTATCTAGCAATCAAAGACTTAATGATTGTATCTAAGGCTTTTGACAAGCCAGACAACTTGAACTCAAAATTCAATTATTAATTTAGTTTAGTTGTTCATTTAGGAACCGTTTAAATAATAAAGGCTTTTGAAAGGATGTCGTTAGGTAATTCCTGAAACCGATATAATTATTATAAATATTGTAGATAGGTACCAATTTTCTCTCTGCTCTATTAGCTTCAAGATGTCTATATGAGCCTCTTATCACCACGCTTGGTGGTCGGTGATGAATTCAGTATGTAAGGAACGCTCTTGTTTTTACTTGGTTTTTTTTAGTGTACGAATGAGAAGATTTTGCTCTTTTATTGTCATATACAATGCTGGAATTCTAGCCTAATGTGAAATAAATTATACGTAACGTACTGAAATACGCCTATTAACTCTCTACCACAGTAGACTACTACCTATATGTAATGTATATTCATGTACATAATTGCCTTCTTGATTATTATGTAAATGTACGTACATAGTCACACTTAAGTAATGTATCTAAGATAATAAACCGAAGCGTTTATTATAATTAGTAGGAATACTTGTTGAAGTTTGGAGAAATTTTAGATTAAAAAAATACTTAGAAATATTTCATTATTATGGTATTATAATTATGTTTTGAAGGTAAGAGAACTTAAAACTACTAAATACTTTTCATTGATATATGGAGCACCAGCAGGAGTGATGTTGTATTGAAAAAAAGTACTAATCAGGTTATAAATAGAACATTTTTGAGTTATTGGGCTGTAGTAGTAAGTTCTCTTACATAAAATCTGACTATCGAACAGGCCTCCGAATAATAAGTATCGATTTTATATCACAAATATATCAATGAAGCGCGAAATTGTAATGATTTTCGACAGACGCCCTTGTTCGGTTGAGTTAAGGCGTGATCATGCTTTACATCGAGAAAGGTGTTTCATCGCTCGATTAGGCACAAAATAAGTAATACTTTGGAAAAATTGTGGAGTAAAATTACGCTTACAAGAGTGACTCTATGTCAGCTTTTTAAATACCTAGTCAAAAAATTACCAACAAAAGTTCCGGTTGGACGAATATTTGTTTATATTTAGCCTAGATTAAGGCAATGCTAGTTAAATTTGTACATGTTATTATCGTGATATTATATTAATTTTAACAGTGTTCATCTTAATCGTTTTTAATGACATATTTATTATAATTATTCTATGAATGACATTTTTTATGATTAATAAGAATGACATGCTATACCTTTCCTATAAATGTCAATTGCGCACATCTGTGGTGCACAGATGTGGGGAAAACAAATAATTTTTTGACATTAATTTATTGATAGATTTTGACATAATATATTAAATGTTTTTTTTATATACCTATATGACATGATGCCCGAGCCATAATTGAACAGTCAAGTACACATTTTGTATTGTTTTGTTAAAATTGTATACTTAGTATTGTTAAAATTATACATTGTGATTATTCAGTGGGAATTTAACATCTTAAAATAGTTATTTTATTAAAATAACTACTGTTAAATTTGTAGTAATTAAAAAATAATAACAAGGACAGAAAATTTAATAATATGCTACGCGGTTGCCGTAGCGATGCGCTACGTATTTCTACGGTCGTCTTCGTAGTATGATCTACGAAAAATAAAAATGCTACATAAATATGCTATACTCAAAAGAAGAAAGAATAGATTTTTGTTGGTAAAGTACTATGAAATTCAAGTTGAAACTTGCAATATAATCGAGGTGATACCTCAGTTACTGCCTGTCAATATAAAAATCTAGATCAAATCGGTTCATCAGTTTGGAAGCACACACAGCAGATATACAAGATACACACGTCAAACTTATTAACATCCCTCTGTTTTCGTCGGGTGTTTAAAACAAATAAATCAATTTAAAAATAATATAATAAAACAACTCTGAAACAAATAATCCATTTTCATTTGAACTTCAGAGCAATCCATTGTCTGGAAGTGGTTGTCAATAGCTTTGTCTGCAGAATATTATTTTGAAATCAAAGCATAGTTCAGTCAACTATAGCAAAAGTTCATTGAATAACTAATGATTCTCGGTATGATCGACTGATTTTATAATCCTGTCTTCGTATAAATCCATTATTCTAATAAATACTTTTCTTAGATGAGCCGATTAACCAACACGCTGCATAAGTGCCGATTTTGCTTACACACAAAGACATAGTATATTCAGTTTAAAACCACTACTGCCAATATCAGAAACTCTAAATTTTTAAATAAATGCAGAACAGAACAGCGCCACTAGTATGTATTATGAGAACAATTTTTAAATATCAATTACGTTGTCACCGCACTGAAAAAATGTAACTTTGAAGGTGCTATTTGAACCTCGGCTGAAGGCTGCGGATGCAAAAAATGGCTATATAAGAGCTGAAATAGGGGATGAAAGTTTGTATGCAAAATCGTCAATGTATAAACAGAGATATAATCAATATTCACGCAGGTGGAGCTGCGGGCAACAGCTAGTTAACTATAAAGAAGTGTTTGTTTGTTTTGTAGCCATTTATTAGACCGACGCGGCAGCCTGTATTAAGAGCGGTTGTATTAATTTTTGGCTAACTGCCAATATCTAGAAAGACAAGAACAATACCAAGTTAAAATGCGTAGGTGTTGACCTGAATCTTCGGTGCCGCATTATGAAACATTAAAAGAGAGATTCGTCTCTCTTCGGATAGTGAACTAATAAATGAAACATAAAAACAGATATTTTTGCGAAGTCTAGGCCTTGAAGTAAAAAGGCAATGGCAAAATATATAACATAACAGGCTATGCCACGTTTATCTAATGTTCGGTGAAATGTTCACTTTAATTTAGAATGTGATAAAAATTTTTTTGCTCAGCATTTCAATTAAAACTCGTAATATAAAGTTATGTAAGCGTTTAAAACAAGTAATCGTAATACAATTCAACCTTTAGAATCTGATTTCTGAAGCAAGATTAAATGAAATTCTCAAAGTAATAAACAAAACTTGCAGGTATTTTGTGTAGCCATATTTTAGCTAAAACGTCTGATAATAATTAACACCAATAATTATACTTTGCTCGTTACCTAATTATAAATAATTAACATAATTAGACGAATCGGCTCGGCCCGTAATGAAAGTACGGCTGTTTACTTAAAATATTACCAACGTAATTTCATCTAATTATAAGATACATCAAATTTTATTCAGGACTAAATTTGAAAACCGCATGCTTATGACAAATTTATTTTAAATATTAATGTGTAATTTTAATATGTTTAGATAAATCAAGCTGTAATCCATTCAGATTTTAGGCACGTGAATTATGAGCTGCAATTAAGTAACATAAATAAATTAATATTCTTGAAGCCCGAGGTCTTAGGTCGTAATATAAGGCCATCTGTTTCAATAAAGGCTAGGTAGGTAGGCAAGGCATCTACGCTACTATCACTGTTATGTATAGTGCCGTTGCAGAGTACCTCTTACATTTATGATGTCAGGTAGTATGATACATGATGTGCTTTATCTGTAACCAAATAGTAGGTATTTTGAATGAGAGCGCCAGCAGCCCAAATACCCTCCCTCTTCCGATCCCTTTTCCTTTTCCTTCCTCATCCCCTACTCCGTGGTCGGCAACGATTTCTTTGTGTTTTCTTACATTTGCATTATTACTTTCGTAATGCTTGGAAAACACACTTGGTACAGAATGTTAGTTTCCTTTTCTTCAAGTATCAAAGTTCAGTGTTAGCGGCAGTTGGGTTTTGACCCGACTAAATGAACGAGTCACAAAATGTAAGTCACATTTATGTAGTTATAGTTCAAGGAATGGTAACAGTTGTTTAGTATAGTTATGGTTTAGGAAATTCCGATTTGAGAAAATACGATTAATTCATCATTTGATAAATAAAATTATTATGATTGTTGAGAAACTTAGGTATAGTAAGTAATATATGCCCAATAATTTATTAACAAAGTATTTACGTTACTCTAAGTTCTTTACACAACTTTAAATAAAAGATTTTCACCATCGTTAGAGAAAAATTTCCCGAATATAGAATTTTGTACAGCTCACGTTTTTACGCATAAGGTCACACATTTATACACAATACACTACACTTCAAAATACATAAATTAATCACATCCATAAGATAAGAACTTCTGAAGTATAAGTAAATAAAACAATGCACAGAACATTAGTTACTGCTACGGCCAGGCTTCAAGGCGAAGATTCGTCGTGTTTGTGTTGTCACGATAAAAGTTCGTGTTCGATTCATGACTAGAAGTGCTTGGCCACATCAAAAAAACCTTCACTACCTCGCCATAATCTAGAACGTCGCGATAATTCATATCGCGGAAAACGTAGAAAAGGTGGTTGCGCTGTATCACATGGCGGCTAATAATTATTTACTGCATCTTTATTAGTACATGAACAAAAATAAAAAGTCAATAAGTGAATTAAAAGGCGATGGTGGATGTTCACATTCTTAATTTTGTGTGAATTCTAATATCCTCTCATTACTCTAATCCATGATTAACAAGTTCAATCAAACACGTTCAAACCACTCGGCGTCTCGTAGTCAACTAAAGTGCGCGACAAAACCCTTTGATGAGCGGAAGTTTACTGACAGCGCACGAAGAGCATTCGTATTCGCGAAAATGATTCGCGATAGGATTTAATTCTTTGGCCAGACGTGTCGCGAAAACGCAAATCTGTAATCTGAAATCTGTAATAAAAATAAAAATAAAAAAATAATTATGTAAATTGACTAAAATATAACAACGAGTGTCACGTAAGCCGGCAACATGTGTAGACGAAGTCACCGGCAGAAGCTAGTATAAAGCATTATAAGCAAATTATAAGCAAAGTGTTTGAGAAAATAATATTGCAACAATTAGAAAGTCATTTTATCTCAAATAACTTATTACACAATGAGCAATATGGCTTTACGAAAGGTCGTTCTACAATAGATGCAGGTGTTACATTAATTAGGCATATTCATAGTGCCTGGGAAAATTCGATGGATGCTATTGGTGTCTTCTGCGACCTCTCAAAAGCCTTTGACTGCGTCGAACACAATACGCTTCTACGATAACTCAGTCATTATGGTATCAGGGATGCTGCACTCAATCTAGTTGCCTCTTACTTAAGCGATAGAGTACAATATGTTGATATAAACGGAAGTAGGTCTACCGGATTACCTGTAGCTATTGGCGTGCCACAAGGTTCCATTTTAGGCCCTTTTCTTTTTCTGGTTTATATTAATGATTTGCCATTCCATGTTCAGAATTTTTGCGATATTGTACTATTTGCTGATGATACGTCACTTTTATTTAAAGTTGATCGTAAGAATCCGAATATTGACAACGTGAATAATTCACTAGTGAAGGTTCTGGACTGGTTTAGTGCGAATAACCTATTGCTTAATTCCAAAAAAACAAAATGCGTTAAGTTTACTATGCCCAATACTAAAAGTCTAGCTATAAGCATAAGTTTAAATAATGAAACTTTAAGCTTTGTTCAATCTACAGTATTTTTGGGTTTAACTTTAGATAACAAGCTTCAGTGGGGTACCCAAATATCGTGTCTTGCTGGTAAACTTAGTTCAGCAGCCTTTGCAATACGAAAAGTAAGACAGTTTACCGACATTGAAACAGCCAGACTTGTTTATTTTAGCTATTTCCATAGCGTGATGTCATACGGTATACTGCTGTGGGGCAGGGCTGCGGATATTGAGTCAATTTTTATACTTCAAAAACGAGCGGTGCGATCTATTTACAATTTGGGCCCTAGAGTTTCATTAAGAGATAAGTTTAAAGAGATAGGTATTTTGACAGTGGCGTCTCAATATATCTTTGCTAACATTATGTTTATCAAGAAAAATATTCACTTGTATTCAAGAAACTGTGACATGCATTCTGTGAATACTCGAGGTAAACATAAGTTAGTTGGTACATACCATCGCCTACATAAAGTAAACAACACATTTGCGGGTCTTGGTGTACGCTTTTATAATAAAGTACCCATTGACGTTTCGAATCTACCCTTAGAGAAATTCAAACAAACTGTTAAAAACCGTCTTATTCAAAAGGGTTATTATAATATTAATGATTATTTAAATGATAAAAGAGCATGGGTATAGTTGCTCGTTTAATACAAGATTAATGTTATATTGATTAATTATTATTATTGTAGTTATATTGACTTTGATTAACATTATATAATTATAGGAAAATTTAAAAAAAAAAAATTATTGACTATTGCAGTAAAAGTTTGATGTGAAGTGAATGCATATCATGATCATTATGAACTCGTAAGACATAACATTTTATTATGGTTCTTTTTACCACCCATGCCTTGCATTGTCATGCTCACTAAAATGTCATGGCTTGTGGTGTCGTATTGGCCGGGTCATCACCTTCCCTCTAATATGGCGAAGGTGATGATGGCTGGTCTGTGCGTCATGCTCGTGAACGGGTGCTACCTGGAATGACTGGTCAATCTTGGCATGGCATACATTTAATACTTAATTTAATATTACCTTGTAGTTCAATATGACTGAGAAATGCATTTACTATTTTTTAATTTTAATTAAAATACGTAGTCAAATTACCATACTAGATGAAACTAAATAATTGTAATCCTCTATTTTCGTTACTTTTCTTTTTTCAAAAATGTTATTAAATAATTAGTTATTTTGTAATAATTACTTTGTATGGTTCTTTGGTTGCGTT
This sequence comes from Parascotia fuliginaria, assembly GCA_963082885.1. Taxonomy (NCBI): domain Eukaryota; kingdom Metazoa; phylum Arthropoda; class Insecta; order Lepidoptera; family Erebidae; genus Parascotia; species Parascotia fuliginaria. Next base: position 11,781,715 of record OY720188.1, read on the forward strand.
GATGTGTTAAAATTGTTAACTCATACAAAAAATTGTAATTATCTGGCGATTGAAAAGAGTGGCGTGAGTTTCTTGCCAGTTCTTCTCACAGCTCTACCTCGTCAGCGAACTGGCTGTAGCTTAATTAGCTGACTTCATGTAATTTGACTTTTCATAAGTATCATTCTGTGATCAAAATGAAATAAATACTTTGACTTTGACTTTGACTTTGACATTATTGTAACATTAATATAATAAGGTGTGACAGGTGGTGCGTAATTTCATTAAGCATTCGAGTTAACAAAATTTCATTTACATCATTGCAATTTACGAATGAAGTTAAATGTTGTCGTTCACTAAATTAAACGTTCATAATAGTTCATGCAGCATTTACAATTTCATTTTCTAGACTTCAGTTCAATTTCAAAAGTTTGAATGATTGAACACTTCTGTTTTGATTGATTTAATTTTGAATTGATATTCAAATGAGTTACTACTCATGGCAAAGCAATCTGCAAATTGCTCTTCTAAAAGCCCAGAGTTAACATTCAGTTTGCAACATGTGTTGGTAATTGCAAGCTTAGCTCTTTTCTTATTGGTATTAAAATTAGGCTACGGTTACTTTTTATAGTGTGTCTTCACTACGATGTTAAATGTAATTTTTTAATTCTATCAATAATATGCTTTATTATATTACATAAAATTAAAAAAAAACATTCGTAATGTTAGTTAAACGTCATAATGAACTTAAGACTATAATTATTTCTGTGATTCTCTATTTGCCTACCAATTTCCATAAGCTTGATCACGTCTCTTTAAGTTGGTTTTTGTAGAATGCACTTACAGTACTGTTGTTGCATACAGATTAGGTGTCGCAACGCTATCTGCTTATCTGTACAATTCTTGTTTTACTCGTAACAACCATTTATGTAGTTTATGTGACTTAAACGATTTAAGCTCGCAAAATCTCTGTATATCCTTCTGTTTGTCTTGAATTTTGTGAGCACATAGTGTAGGGTATAGAGAGAGATGAAGTACAAAATGTGGTCTCGTTTTGTAATTTAAAACAGAGATAGTTTAAATAAGGAAATGATTTCAGAGCCGAGGATGGCCTAAGCAAACTAAAAACTAACTGGATAAACGGTGTGAAGGATGATATGGTTCAGAAGGACGTTTATGCACAGTTATAGTGTGTGAGGTAACTGATCATATAACCGACTGGACCTCTATTATTCAAAATATCAAAACTATGGTAGATATGTGACACCAGTTAAGTGTTATAGACTGGATATCACCTAGATATAGCACCTAGGTTGATTGGTTAAATGTATGTATAAGTGCTGTAACAGTAATTTAATGTCTAATTAATGAGCTGACAGAAAACATTACCAAGTTAATGAGTATCCCTAGCTGATACGAAAAATAAGAAATTATTACAAATAGTTTGAAGTTTTTTTGTCAGAGCCTAACATTACATAGCCCTAACCAGTAATAGCCTTTATACGAGTTTAATAATATTAAATCAAAACACAATTTCATATTATAAAAGATTATACTCTGATACTTTTTGTTAGATACATGTGGGTTGAAAGCCTCTACCTACTTGTAAGATTGGCTCTTATGAAATCATCATTGGCAATAAAAAAACCTTCGAGCATTCTTCGGAGAATAAACTCGATGTATGTCAGTACTAAGTTCAACGACGTCAATAAGTTAAAATGATTGTCTATGGTTACATAACTATAAGCTAGAAATCTAAATAATATAACAATGAAATGTGAATGGATTTGCTACATGAAAACGACAGCTCTACTCAATACTGACGTATAAAGAACGGATCAGAATTATGCGGAGACAGCTTTGTGGGAATTGTGAAAGGCTTCTGGCGCCTTTTTATGTTTAGACCTTCATAATGCCACGTTTTTATGTGAAGCGAATTGTGTTTCGAACTTGTTTTATTTTTGTTTCTTTTTCCTGTAGATATAAATCAAAATATAAATTGTTGACACTATCGTAATCTGTTCTTACATCATCTGTTGACCACAAGCAACCATAGGTGACAGATTCGCTTGCTTGGTAGTTAGTGTTCGTTGACGTTAGTGCCAAATAATCGACCCATTTGCACGATAAAAGTTTAATTCTTTCTTACTGCATGTTGGCCTAATTCATATTCATATGTCTAAAGGCGGAGTCCCACGGCCCGTGTTATTAAAAACCTGGCTGGATCGTACTACGCCTGTGGATGCTTGTGCGGCTGATTGCGTCTCACGCCGAGCCGTTCTCACGGTGTGTGTCAGCCTGTCGTTACCGCCAGTTTAACATGTTGATCACACCCACGAGTTGATGTATGTGTACTCAACATGAACAGAGAAATGAATGAATCAGAAGTGACACAAACGCGCCTGTAGAGGACGCGTCAGGCGTCGTCGTGCCGCGCCTTTGAACTTACCGACTCCTGATGGATCGGACGGGCGACAACAGGCCACCGCAGGCCTAATCGGATGCGACTGTCCCCATGTTCTGTCAGGCGCCCTGGCCGCGATCTGGCCTGTGAGAAAGCATGCCTTGGGACCCCACCTTAAGCAGTATGTTGTAATGTCCTACAGATTTAGCTAAATCTCCACAATAATTATTTCTTACATTATAATGTAACAATTTATACTAGCGAAACTTTATGCTAGCCCAGATTTATTGGACAACGGTTAATATTAAATTGATTAACAGTAAATACAAAAAGCCTTCGATTTATTCGATTAACCTTTATACAAAGTTGGCTTACTGACAAAGTTTCGGCACTTAAACGCATCTTGAAAGACTTTCTCGTTTGGTTGCTGGAGATGTTAGAAATGGGTCCGTCCAGAGTAGTACTTATACGCTTTTAATTTGTTGACTTTTCTTGCAAGTTTGACGGCACATGTTTCAAATTAATATGTAAACAATAAAGAAGGAGAATAAAATGCGGATTTATTCCTTTAAAATCATTTTGAAATCCACAGAAATTGAGTAGATTGATTGGGTCATTGAAAAGTTTATATCGATACCGTATATTTTGTTATAACGAAAAGGATATTGTATCCTCATCAGATAGTTCAATCCAGAATTTATATGTAGGCGAGGTAAAATAAATCAATAAAGAGAGCTCATTGTGTCTCTATAATTATTCTAGATCATTACTGCATACATAAAAAGTTTATTGGTCTTAAAAGAATATTTTGATTATAGTAATCAAAAATCAACCATTATAACATTTCTTGTTAAGATTGTAAACCATTGTAATTTTTATAAGAACTATAACTGTTAAAACGATTACGTTATTAGTGAAAAAAAAGATTTAAGCTACCTCAGTAACTTTTCTAAACAGCAGGTGTGTTTATTATGAATTGTATCCTGGTTAGCAACTTGATGTGAGTTTACCGGAATATCCGCCGGTGATTAGCCGGTAATTATGCATAATGACTTTCATCCGGACCGGATAAACACACAGTACACGAAAACGTGTATGTGCAGATTTGTTCTTCTAAACAAAACATTCTTTTAAACAAAAAGAAATAGTGAAACAAATTTGTTCGTATTAAAAAAAGCATCCATGTTACCCTGTCTCTTAGCGAATTGGACGAAGACAAATTGATTGATATTTTGGTTATAACTTTCTTATGTATCATGCTTATGATTTGAATTAAGAATTCAGTCACCAGCAGTTTCAGACGATGACTTTTGGAGTTGAAGCTGCCACATCTTTATTTCATTGTCTTCTTACCATCAGGCAGAGTAGAGTCACTTTGGTAGGCTAAGATCAAAAAATGAATTTTACTTTGAAAGTAAAATAACAGTTTTATGTAGATAATAGGGTTGTATAGGATAAACAAGTCTAATTTAGTGAATGTAAGTGAATGCCCAAAGCTATGAAATCGTACGTCATAAAAAGGATATGGGTAATAAAAAACTGTTGTACAAACAATTTATTGAGGTTTACTATAAAACGCGATGTACCTCATAGTTGTTTAGTTTTTATTACAATAAAATTTTGTAAATTAATTGTATGTATAGTGTACTAACTGACGTGTTTATTTTTGAAACTTTTAAGGTTTAAATTTGACTAGTTCATTAGTTAAATACAAAATTTATTAGGGTGGTAGATCCTTGTTGTTTTTAGTATGAATGTGCAGTGCCACTTTCGTGAAGGAATAAGGAAGGAATAGAAAAAAAACCTGGAGATGATCCACGTTTTTTTTCTATTCCTTTCCCCACCGCATTCCGTTTTATTATCACAATTTGTTATATTTTCTTAGTATTACATTACTTCTACAATCCTTCAAATCGTAGGAAAGACTATTGTAGTGATGTAGTATTTCCTATATATGTGAAAATAACTATTAATGATGTTTGCGAGACGTCAATAATGTTACGGATATTAAATAAATTGAACAAAGGAGGCCATAAATAGGTTTTATTACCATTAATTATTTATATTGTTTTATCCTTATGACATTGCTACTTATTTATTTACTCAGAGCTAGTTCAGAGTGCAAAGACAAAAAACATAAAATGGAATAAAAATGTTAGCATGCTACGTTAAAATACTAAATCACTTCTTGGCTGGAGAGATATTCAGACCAACAGTAAAGTTTCTGCTCCACAAACTTGAGATTATTTTGTTGACAACAATGTTGCATATCTTATCATGTAACTTTACTCTGCTAATTTCTTATCTGAAACTAAGAATAGCTTAACCGAAATTAGTTGTAGTAACACAAATACCTTGTCACTACAGTTCGTAGTCGAGTGATAAATTGCTGAACTTTGTTGAGCTAGTGATTCAGTAGTTCTATTTTGAGTACTATAACTAATTCAGAAATGTACCGGTTTGTTGTCTCTTAAATCTTTATCAGGTACCGATTGTCATTATGGATATATATGATAAGTAGAAGCCAAAACAAACACTTTACAATATCCAAAAAATATAATAATTTGTCGCAAGCCAGTCAAGCCAGCTTAGTCAGCCATTAAGTCAAGACGTAATATAAAGTTGATACGAAACTTATACCGAACCAAGCAAGATTTAGACTATTGCAGGTCACACACGATTAGGTATAGAAAATGACTTATATATTATTACGAGTGCTGCTCATGCTGCTCATGCTGCTGTATGTGGACTATAATGATGTCACGTTGCAACCATACATTCCTGTTTTTGATGTTGAATCGAAAAACTCATCTGTTTTCACGTGTGACTTATGAAATAAGTAATATGAAATCGATCAATCCCATGTACATCAATACTAACACCGTATGAATACTTCTTACATTAATTTTATATTGATGAATGTAGACACAAATATTGTGACCATTCAGGTTGTTACAGACTAGAATGAGATAGCAAGATAAATTCTTATGACATTATACATAAAAAAATACGCTAGCTGGTCCTTTTGCTCAACAAAAACAACAATATTATTTTTAATTCCACGCCGCCAACTAAAATGAGTTTGCTTGAGAACCTTTAACTAATTTTGGCACTTTGGCTTGTCAGAAATGGTCCCCAAACAACTTTTTAGAATACAATGTCTTAGTTAACTTTGTTAGAAATCATCTTGTTTAACACAATTAGAAATAATATAACCCAAATAAAGATTAAAAACGGGCGTTGTACATTGTACCAAGTACCTAGTTAGCTTAAGCAAAACTTAGAGCTAGTATTTACAAAAGGCCTTTGACCTTTCTTTTATAACTCACTTTTGTTCTAAGTTAGTGCGTAATAAAAAGAATTGCGAACGGAAATTACAGCAGAGCTAGAAATCAAAAGGAACCTTTTATATATCTGTACATTTAGACTACTTTGGAATTCTGCTCGTTGAGATTTTATGTGAGCAATATAAAGATTTTGATCACATTTAATAGGAGAGAATGATCTCTCTTTAATTAAAATTGTAAAAGTTTAGTAGAGTAACAGTTAAATCCAGTATAAATTAATTAACTTTTTGTTAGCTTGGGGTTGTTAAAATGCACTTTTGCAGGACGTATCCACAATATATTGATGGCTTTTTTTTTTTCGTGGGTAGCGCATTACGCGAACGCACCCGCCTGGGCGAGGCGGGGGTTATGTCGGACTCTCCGGCCACAATGAGACAGCGGCCGGCATACCGACTAAAACCCACGGTGTTCCTCCAGACGGCCAGAGTGTCGGGTTCACGGGAGACGCTCGCGCATTCATCCGCGACCCCGACGGGCCACGGCCTGCTCAACTTGAGCGGGCTCCATCTGATTTCGGGGGCCTAGCCCCCCTTCCTCCATCGAGAGGCGTTCGTGGAACACGTACGCTGCCTTCTCGGGCCTGTGCTGTTCGAGCGGCGATTGCCCAATCGCCGCTCGCAGGCATCCTCCTACGGTGGCTGGAGATCCCGGAGCACCCCACGGCGACGTCCGGGGCGGGCGCGATGGGCGGGGAGCAAGGTGGTCAGCTCCCTCTCCCGCTCGGCCGCTTCCTTGGCGAGCATTACCTGCTCGCAAAAGGAGGCGACCCCCTCCCAAGCCCTCTCGCTGCGGACCATGGACAGAACCACGGTCGGCAGCGAGAGCTGGGCCGTCGCGAGCGCCGCAACTAGGTCGCGGCGCTGGTCCGCCCACGCCGGACACTCCACGAGCGTGTGGAGCGCCGTGTCGCGCGGGCAGACCCCGCAATGGATATTGATGGCTACCAGAAGTTTAATTAAGCCTCAAAAGCTATTGCAAAAACTAAACTTAAAAAGAAACAGAAAAGAAAACAGGTCACTCATTGAGTCAATCAATTCATCTGATTTGATTGATTCAACAACTTTGAGCGTTAAGCATTCAACCCTAAACCAAAATAATTTTATTTTGGTTTTGTTCAATTTAACTTTACTCTGACACTGAGTGCCCAAAATAAAAAAAATATGTGATTGACTAACCAATACGGCATTTATAAATTTTACAAAAAGTAAAACTGACTAACTCTTTCTATCTGGAACAAATGCAAACAATGAAACACTTTTTTCAATGGCACTCTTACTTTATTATAACAATCTGTAATTTTAATAATACATAAAAATATGTATAGTATCAGTTACAGAGCTAAAATTCACTTGTCAATCGTTACTTAAAACATCGTACTATAGTTATTAAAACGTAAAACAAAAATAAAAATACCGTACGTACTTATAGAGAGTACTTTTAAATATGTCGTTTATTTTGTCTACCGTAGGCAAGTCCTAAATTGCTATGGAAATGGCTCGCTCTTGAGCACTTGCGAAATTTCAGTCGTTTATAAAACTCATCCACCGCATTAATTGAACGTATACAGTTCTTAAATAAAATACAAATAGCAAACGCGAGCTTTAGAATAAATTATTTTAACAGTTTTACTTGATGAAATGTTGTAAAATTAATTTTAAATTATTAAGTATGTACTTTTTTAGTGCCTTGACCACGCTTTTAACCAAACAGAGAAAAGGTGGCCTTAGCTCTGATTGATTACAAATATTGCATGGTATCTTATATAACGTGCAATTTAAATAACTTTAAATTAATTATGAAGACTATAAACAATACAAAAGATGAAATAAATCAAATTCAATTTAGACAAGACTACAAAGTATTTAAAATATTTTAATCCGTCAAAATCTATCATAATATGTAACTAACAATCAACTTGCTCATCTCTTCCCGAAAATTAATCACTGTTATGGTTTCATTAAAATGCTTTGATAGATTTTATCTTCTTAAGATTTGTGTCGACATCCTCAAGTAATTTAATTTAATTTTATTAGTAATACTAAACGTGTAAAATAACCTTCGAGAAGATACGATAAGAGGTATAATACGTAACATCAGCAATATTTTCAAGTCTTCAATATTTATTTATTTATTTATTTATTTATTTATTAAGAAATTTATACACTATCATTACAGGTCTATTACACCTAATGCGATAGCTATTACTAACTTATATCTAAAATAATATAACATATTAAAATCTTAAAAGTAATAAGTACTTACTTATCAACTAATTTTGTATAATTATATACACAATATATACATTAAAACTTTTGCGAGTTCACTCTTAGGACTTGAAAATATACAAACACTATTGTGCAGTCTAGTAATGTTATGAAGAGCGCGGGTGAGATGTGCTTTAGCTAGCAGGTTAGTTCTGGCTGTGGGTATCGCCAATAGTGGCGGACGCCTTCGCTTCCACACATAACGGTCCGGTACCGATATACACAGACGCTGCAACACCCCCGGGTTCGTCTCTATACCACGCAATATTGAGATAATATATATAACTACGGAGAATTCCCTTCTCACCCTTAGTTCATTGTACCCAACCATACCAAGTACGAATAAATTGGGATAGATTAATGGGTAAAAAGGGTACACCCCGTACAACCTTAAATATAAATAGCGGGTAAACTTATTCTGTACACGCTCTAGCATCAAGCTGTACTTTGCTTCGTGTGGGGCCCATATCATTGCATTGTGTTCTAGGTGACTCCTGACCAGTGCATCATAAAGAGCCTTGACTGTGCTGATGCTGGTGAATCTTGTTGACTGCCTTAGTACGAAGCCTAAGTTTCTGAATGCTTTCTTGCATATATTAGTTATATGCTCACGAAACGTCAGTTGAGGTGTGAGACAAACTCCTAAATCACGCACCTGTGTGACTCGTTGTATGGGAACCGCGTCCATCCTATACTCGTGGTGTTGCGGTGTGCGAGCTCGGGTGAAACTCATTACCGAGCACTTGGACACGTTGAAGTACAGTTTGTTAGCATGACTCCACGAAACGACCCTGTCTATATCATCCTGCAAGCGTTTACAGTCAGACTCATCTTTGATTTCAAGCAGCAACTTAAGGTCATCTGCAAATAATAAACATGATCCATATCTTACGACTTTCGGCAAACTGTTTATCATTATTATGAAATTGAGAGGCCCTAAATTGCTGCCCTGGCTGACTCCGGATCTGGTAAAATAAGGTGCTGACTCACATCCATTATAGTCCACGTACTGTTGCCGATCGCGCATATAACTTACGAAGAAGTTTAAAAGAGGCAGAGAGCATCCTACTTCAGCTAGCTTACTTAAAAGTACATCATTATCGACAGTGTCGAATGCCTTTTTAAAATCAAAATAAGCTGCATCAACTTGCACACCAGCATCAACAGCAGGTACCACTTGACCCATAAAGTTGAGCAAATTAGTGGTAGTGCTGCGGCCCGGTCGAAACCCATGCTGCGCGTTCGAGAGCTGCGAGCTCACTTGTGCTAGCAACCTGCGCTGTATAGCAGACTCGAACACCTTCGCCGGGGTAGACAACACTGCCACTGGTCGATAGCCACTAACATCTTGCCTCACCCTACCCTTGGGTACCGGGATGACTCGGGTTATCTTCCATTGGGTTGGGAAGGTTGCTTGACGTAAGCAGACGTTATATATGTGATGAAGAGGTGCCACTAAAACTTTATTACAGTCTCTGAAAAGAAATGCTGGTATTCCATCTGGTCCAGCAGAACACTTAGGCTTCAAGCACCCTAGAGCCTCTTTTACATCTTTGACTGTTAAATTGTTTACCAGGACAGGCACACTGTTTGCACTGTGCGTCCCCCTAACAGCCTCCTGGGCATCTAGTTGCGGCGGGTCGGTGTTGTATACCGACTGAAAATAATTCGCAAATTGACTAGCGCATTCGTCATCCGTTAGGGGTTGCCCATCCTTAAGCATGATCTAATGAATATAGTTAAATCATACAAAATTTATTTACTTAAGCTCATCTGCTAAAATTGTTCCTATAAATTCTTTACTCGGATGTCACTGTCCACGAAAGAGATGTATTCTTTCCTGCAACTGTTGTCCGGTTTTGTGTTATCACAATGCTCGCTACTCAACCACTCCCATATCCTGCAAAATGTATGGCAAGTCATTGGCAATATGCCAAAACTTGCAATGTTCATAAATTATAGTGTCTAAGTACGCGCTTTCTTAGAATCCACAAACGAATATGTATATAAATAATTCGTCACTGAGTTATTTTGAGTTTGTCCTGATGTTTGTACTAGTAGTTTATTGTACTGCTTTTGAACTTATGATAAATATGACTTTATAACTAACGAGTTAGGAATATATCATAAATCTGTATATTTCTCTGTCAGGAATTTGGTATAATTATATTGATTTATCTAGGAAAAATATCACTGTTAGTATTTTCAGTGATTCTACATAATGCTTATTTGACCATGTCCAAATTTTGTCCTAGAAAAAGGATGTTTATATTCTAAAATAATGTTGTTATTATGTTACTAGAATATTATGGTTACGATAAAATCGTCACAGAGCTATTGCCAATATCAAATGTTTCTTCAAATAAACGAATGAAATATCAAGGATTTAAAGAGTACCCACTATAACTGCGTAAAAATAGACTAATATATTTTTTATCTTCCAGGTCCAGAGCCCAGTATTAGTCGTAGAACTTACTCTGAACAGATTAGAAGGGACTCAATTAAGGGCTTTAGGTCTCCTGTCCGTGTTCGGGTTCAACATGACATATGCCGTAAGAGGAGCTACGGACTCACAAGGACCTTCGTCGTGTAGTGCTATTGAGTGCAGACTGCTGGGACATTGCTACGCGAGGCACGACTATCAGTAAGTTAAATAAAGTCTAAAATAATAAAGAATTAAAAATGTCTATTATTTTATTACATTTTAATATTTTTTTACACATTTTACACAATATGCAAAAGATTTAAAAGAATAAGCAGAGGTGTATACTAAGCTTCTGCGTACTTTTGAGTTTGTAACATAACAAATTGAAAGCTATAATATAATACCTTTAAATAAAATATTGCGATCCTACCATCATACAGAAATTTAAGACTGCTTAAAGTGTAAAGTTCAGAGTCTTAAAGTTATTGAACTAGGCATAATTAAACTGTATAGCGATAATCACTGCCGCTGACCTTTCCGCCGGTTAGACATGCTAACGCTTTTGCTCATGAGAGTAGGTAGGTACCTACTAATATCTGATTTTATTGTTATCATAGATTTTTTTATTTTCATCACAGAGAGTTTTACTGCTCGTGTTTCGAGGATTACTCGGGTGTAGATTGCGGAGTGGGGCCGCTTTGTCCGAAGACCTCTAACATGTGTAAGAACGGGGGTACTTGTAGGTATGTACAGTTTTTTAATGCAATGATTTAAGTAGATAATTTCTTACATTTTAATCGTTTCCTACGTCTTTAGCCAGATGGGACCTGCCGCTGTGAGTTGTATCTGTGCACCTGGGTACACCGGCGATCTTTGCGAAGCGCAGATTGCACAACATGGTCAGTACTAATACGATTGTTAATTACAAGTTAATTTATTGTATGCTGAGAAATATAAATTGATTATATTTTTTAATTTTGTTTAGAATGTGGCATAGAAGAATGTGCTGAGGGCTGCCAGAAAGGAACACCTTGCGACTGCAGTCCTAAAGATGCTGATGTCGGTAAGTGCCACAGTTTCAAAAGTTCATTAGGACATTCATTAGGTTCATGGGAAACGATAAGGTATGATACCTTATCGTCACAGACAGAGGAGAGTCGTTTGTGGCTGATTAAAAAAAACCTATGTCGTTTACGTGACTTAATTACTAATTATTGTTTTGCAGCATCAGCACGTTTCGATACAAGATTGCAGGTAGTGGACCAACCAAACGTGAACATATCACAAGAAATTTTAAAAGAAGCAAGTATTTTATTAGTGACTACCTACTTACCTATTTATTTTGATATACTTGTTTCGTTGTCGTTTATTAATACTATTGTGTTATTTCCAGCTGACAAACTACTTAATATCTTCAAATATTACGTTAGATAGTGAAATAGAAGTATTAAACATAAGGTGAGTTATTTTCTAGTTATGTTGATTCATATAATTATGTATAAAGGAAGTAATATTTTATAAAAAATAACGGCAATATTTTAAAATTAATCAAAATACATGAAACTAGAAAACATGCGATACTGAATTTTAAGGCATTCATATAATTTGGTAGTTCGATAGGAGATAAAGTGAACCACGACAAAATTACTTGTACTTGTGCTAATCGTAGTTCAATCGTATTTAAGACTATAAAAGGTATTTAACACTATGACAGCCTTATAAGCAATACATCTTTCTAACAGTGCAGTAGAGTCAAGCGGCGCACGTACTGCGCATGTCCGTGTGTGGAGTTCCCGTCGGTCAGCGGGCGCGCTGCGAACTGCACTTGCGCGTCTGGCTGCCACTCGTGTTCGTACCGCCACGTTACGACTATTGCCTGATACGTTATACTTTGAAATGCAGCCTGCACTTAATTTATATGTAAGTTTTTAAATAATTTCTAAAAAGAAAAGGTTATGTCCAGACGTCTTTAGGCTGATATTGATTGAAAAAGGTTTATAATACCATTACTTAGTATTTATAAACCTTTTCTAGCAGTAGAATTAAAGATCTCAATCTTCGACAATTCTGAATAAGTATAGCAATAGCAAACATGCTTAATTTAATGACACAGTGCTCACTTAAAAAACGGAGTGTTCTGTGGAGTTAACCGTGTATGGTATAAAATTTTTTCGAGTACTCACTAAAGTTTGTTCATCGAGAATCAAGTAAAAGCTATCGTCCTCCAAGCAGGTCTATCTTGAAGAACATCAACGAATAATAAACCTATTTTATCCTTCTACATTTATATTAGTTTTTTTAGCGACAAAATTAATTCACACCAAAAAAGCATATGCGAACATATACTAATGTACCTACCTGTACTCGTATTACTAAGACTTATCAAACTGAACAAATATTACCAAATATTCCAACATAGATTTAGTTATTCAACAAATTTTCTTTGTTCATTTACAATATTATATTAAGCTGTTAAAACGTGCTTAATAAAATAAATTATAATTATAATATATTATGCGAATCAAGGAAATTATAAATAAAACAAGCCACTGGTTTTTCGCTTTTACATTATTTTAATCTACAATACCACACTTGATGAAAAAAATGACATGATGCCCGAGCCATAATTGAACAGTTAAGTACACATTTTGTATTCTTTTGTTAAAATTGTATACTTAGTATTGTTAAAATTATACATTGTGATTTGTGAAATAGAGGTACGTTGTGAACTCCCGTCGTAAATTAAGTTCATCTTACTTTATACTAATACCAAATATTAACAGTTGATATAATACCTACATAGAAACATTTATCACAGTTCACATGTTGCCTTTACCTTTTGTAAAAATATGCAAATTGAGGCAGCCTGTAAAGCACACATTTTACTTTTTATTAAGTAATTTATTACTAGAATTAAGTGTATTGCCTGTGTCACTTTACATGCTACTTGAAATTGAAACTTACAAAAATTGTAATAACCTGGCGATTAAAAAAAGTGGCCTGAATTTATTGCCAGTTCTTCTCATAGCTCTACTTCGTCAGCGAACTGGCTGTAGGTTAGTTTGCTGACATTTTGTAAACTTTGACGTTCATAAGTGTTAATTTAATTAACCTATATGAATAAACATATTTTCATTTCATTCCATTTCATTTCAAAGTTAGGAAAAATAAATTAAATAACACGGTTCCCAGTGCGCCTCAATAAATTGTGATAATTGTTATTAAAAAATGCAACATTAATTTGTTGTTTGAAAAAAGTCGCAGTGCGGTCATCTTACTATATCTGAGGTAATAGGTCCCTAATGTCACTAACAAATTCTTAAACAACTGTTGGGCTGGGCAAAAAAGTATTCCATTTTGGACCTGCAATTAACTTCGTGTAAAATGTTACACCATGACTCCATTTAAATATGAATACGGTTAACATTATTATTTAATTAATTGTCGTATTTCAATATTTTTTTAGAATGTATAACAATGTATTTTGGTTAGTGTTCTAATGTTACAACATATATTATAGTATTGATCCAGTACGTGGTGTGACTTATAAGCATTGAATGTGATAAAATGAAACTTTACCAGGCTTTGGCGATAAACCAACGCCCCGAGGTATGGGAAGGGTCAGAGTTTATGCTATCGTGCATCGCGTATGGATCGCCAGAAATTAGATTCACCTGGTACAAAGACGGCGTCAAGATCAATTTTGATGGCACAACGAGGTAAGTTACAGTAAAAAGCGTACAATAAAAGTTTTACGTTTTTTTTTAGTTTTTGTGGTTCAATGAATTTAAAAACTGAATACAGAGCTCAGGTTATTTAACAATATTTGTATACATATTATATTATTTACCTGATATTACTTTATTGAGATAGCTCTTAACTTCACGGAATACTTATTTAATCAATTCTGTGGTTAAATATATATAAATTTTAGAGGAATCTGGACACGGTTGGTAGCAGAAGACGCATTAGGCCGGCGCATGTCAGTGCTCGGCGTATCTGAGGCGCGACAGATAGACGGTGGCTCATGGTCATGTTCTGCTGATGACGCTTCCAGGAGAAGATGTCGAGCACTTACGCTAACTGTGCTTACTGCACCAACGATACGTCTCGTGCCTTCAACGCTCACTGTTACTAAGGTAAGGGAATGCAATATTAAATATTTTTAGTATAAATGCTTTAGTGCTGTACTGACTTGAATAATGACTGAATCCATCTCAACTAGATTGTCAATATTTCATCATACATCAGTATAGCATAACTTTTTAAAATATTCTAATTTTAAATATACTTGAACAATTACATACCTATCTAGTTTCTATCTCATGTTCAGGGTGACAATGTGAGTATAACATGTCTTGCGGGTGCGGGTCGTTCACACGGAGCTTTGGGCTTCAGTTGGGCGCGAGAAAGGAGTTTACTCCCTATGCAGCCAGATAAACAGGTCTGGGAGGACCTGTATCCTGCAGGCAGCGTCCTCAGACTTTACAATGTGCAGGTATGTACTTAAAATAAGCAATTCATTTTACGCATTGATTAAGGCCTCAAAAATTTGTAACATTTTCAGAAATCTAGTGAATATCGATGCCAGGTGTCCTCAGTGGCGGGTACTAATTCTGCAAGTGTAACGGTATGGGCAATCGGTGTTGATGATGAAGCATGCCAGAGTGATGGTTCCCAAGGTACGAGGTGGGCTAGAACTGCTCCTGGTGCGCATGCGTCAAGCTCCTGCCCACCAGGCTATAATGGTGAAACTACCAGGTACCTTGTTAATGCTTGATGAATATGTTTGCTTTAGCTTAAGGTAATTTTATAGCCTTCCACGATTTTGTATAGAAACAGCAAAGAACGAGTATAATGCTATATAAAATATTTCGTTTTGTAGATTCTGTGAGCCAAAGACGGAACAACATGGTGTCAAATGGATATTGCCAGACTTTTCTGACTGTGTTGCTGACTCTCTAAAAATGATTTACGATCAGGTAAAGTTCGTTTAACTACAGGGTATATTGAAAGTGATGACGCTGTGTTTATTTCACTATCTTACGCCATTTCCTTTTCAGTTCATACTTATCTCCAACGGATACTCATGGGTGAATATATCCGACATATCTCACCAGTACTTATCAATACTGCGCTCTCTGCCCATACACCCTGGAGTCGGTGTGACTCCACTGCGTCACGTCACGCACATGATGGAGTACTTGCTCTCTAAAGCAGCACAACGCGCTGACAGACCGAGCAGTGTGACGCATCTGCTTAATATATACGACCACCTACTTACAAAACCTGATTCCTTTTTAGACGAACAGGTAAGTTATTTACTCCTTAGTAACAACAAGGTGTTATTTAATAGTAAACGCAAAATTCTTACAGTGGGATCGGATCGATTCTAGAAGTATTTCACAGTAACATTGACTGCTGCAACTGCAGGGACATGTCTTTGACTAGATAGAATTGCCATGACTGTGGTCTTCTTTAGGGTTGAGGTACTTCCCCGCTTGGGTAGCTTCAATATGACTAAGTAGTCTGTGCCCTAATTATCTATTCTATATTTCTTGCAGAAAATTTACGATCTCCAAAAAGCAATTGCTGAAACAGCGAGCATGAAAAGAATGTTTTCAGCGCGCTGGCAATCATTCACGCTCACATCCGAGTCAGTAGCACCCGATAATACTGTTCACTTTGAGTTACGACATGCCGCAAGTACAGACGAGTATCTGTTGATATCAGTAGGTGTAGAAATAATAGCAAATACCAATGAAAGGTTAAACGCCACTGTTGTCAGCGTTTTATACCATGATCTAAGAGCAAGGGTCCCATCATTGGAGAGAGCCATGGAACTTCAGTAAGTGATGTGTTATGGATGTCAATATTATATTATTTTTCATAGTTGATGGTACTATAGTATAGTATAATGTCTTTGACAGGGCCGGTCGTGAAGTGCAGTATCTGGTGTGCTCTCAACATGTGCAGGTTTCCATTATTGGTGCGAATAACGATAATAGCTTACAACACACGGTTTCCCTGATGTTCGAACATTACAGAAATTATAGCGCTGATGGTAATACTATTTATCCAATAGTGAAGTTATTTGAATACTGAATATTTATTTAAAAATGGTATTTATTTTGTTCCTTTTAGTGTCTAAATTAGGGTGCGGTTTTCGATCAGTGGAGGCACCAGGAGTTTGGAGCATGACTGCATGCGATGTACGTGTTTCGGGTGTGTCACGGGCAACGTGTCGTTGTAAAGGCGCCGGCACTATAGCTTTACTGTCGAGAATCACACATACAAGCGTGAGCACCTGCATTCTTATTTCTTTTAAAACTTTCAAGATATAAAATTTGTATGCACGTTAAAATATTGTTGCTAATAAATTGAGAAGAAAATAACTCAGAGACGTATTTATCCAGACAGATACAGAGAAAGAGCTGCGCGGAGTAGTTTTAATCAGTGTGAGCGTGGGTGGAGCGATGTGCGTATGCGCTTGTGCACTGCAACTGATGAGCCTCGTGCCTATCGCCACGCGCGGTCAGGACTCGTTGACGAAGATGCTTAAGGCTGCAACGGCGGCTGGTCATGCCGCTGCAATGTTTACGTTGTTGCACTGTGATACTCGTGACGCGGCATGTCCGGGCATTCTAGGGTGGGTGATAGCGGTATGCTGGTGCGCTTCATGTGCAGCTTTGTGCGCACAACCATTGCTGCTGCATACAGAAATGGCGGGTAGAGGACAGCGTAAACATTCTGTGGGGCTTTTAGCTGGTTAGTATATTTTTTATAGATTACAGTGCATTAGTACTTATTATGTTATTATTAAGTTTTGTTTGTATTATAGGTGTGTGCATGTTAACATGCCTGTGTGCTCGACTGTGGGGAGGCGCGCCGTTACAAGTGCGCTCTGCGGCGGGTGCGGTATACTTTGGCGGCTCTGCGCTACTGACTACACTTGCGTTAGCCCTTGCACTTTGCGCACGTAAAACATTACGTCACGTCTCACAAAAGTTACCTCCTGATAGGCGACCATATGTAAAGGATAGGTAAGTTCCTACTTGACTTAAACAATGTGTATCTAGTCAATAAAATTGATGTTGACCTCTTTTTGTTTTTGTCTATACCAGAAGCCGAGTGGTGTGTAACATATTGGTGCTGTTGGTGACAACTACACTTGTACAGATAGCAGGAGTGATGTATCTGCAGCCCGGAGGACAGCAGTACGCGCACGTAGTTGCTCTTTCAATCGCAGCACTAGCTAATGTTAGTATAGAATTATTATTATAAGAACTACTTCTTACTAGTCTCAAGCTCGATTACTTAACATGTTTTTGTTAAAGTAAATATTCATACTTTATTTAGATAATTTTTATCCTGCAGGCTCTCGCGATGTTGATATGTTACGTGATACGAGACGAGGAGTGTTTGCGATCAGCACGGCGCGTCTTATCACCGACGGACACCAGACATTGGGAGAACTCGCGCGCTGGCGATATTTCTCTGAGTTGTAAGTAATAAAAACAATTGAATGATGATTATTGTTCGTTACTATCAGATGCATAATATGTAGTGATATATCCACAGTGTATATAAAACAAGCTGGCGAAGTGGAGAGTCGTGGAGGGGCAGTAGATACAATAGAGTCTTGCTCGTCACCTGTGTCACCAGCTGTATCGTATTGGCGGACGCAAAGTTTAGATAGTCCTGCTAGGATGCACAGGTAACAAAACTAGCCTTTATATTTAGAAAATTACTAAAAATATATTATACTTTTTACTAAAAATATATTATACTTTTTACTTAAAATATATTATCATTTTTACTAAAAATATATTATACATTTTACTAAAATAATATATTCTAGAAGGCAATCGAACCCGGACAGTCGAGCAGACATAGTCCGCTGCGTAGAGTACAAAGACTCCATGATGCCTGGTCGCTCGTGTGCCCAAGGTCCAGTGTGTGACTTGATCCCAGCGCGTGCAACACAGTACCAAGCCAGTGCCACAGTGTATGCAGAGCTGCTGCCGCCTGTGCGGTCACACCCTATCAACCCACCACGACCACCAACACACAATGGTTACTTCCAGCCTTACATCGAGAAGAGGGTCGACACGTCCAAGGTAGAATTCAGCATCAAACTTCTCGTACTTTTTCTTCTTTGGAATAAAAATATAGATTCGCTAACTTTTGCATTTAAAAAGCATATTTGATCAGTTACAAGTGTGTAAAATTACAGTAATACATTTAATTATCAAAATCTATCAAATCTTTAGTAACGTAAAACAGGTCATTGTCAATACCTGTATAATATTTTGTTGACGATCACTTCTACCATATGGTATGTTTTGTGTTGCGAAAAAGTTTACAAATATACAATTAACTGAGACAAAGTACCTATACTCAGAATCTAGATAAATGTATATAATAATATAATTTCTTCTACGATGAAATCCAACTTACAAACTTATGCACGCACTTCCACTGCACTACGGAGCCCAAGAAATATTTTTTAATAAAAGTTTTATTTCAGGAAACCTGCACAATCTGCGCTAAGTCAAATCCGGACGTGTCCAAGTTAGTGTCGTACCCCATAAAGAGTTGTCTAAAGAAGAACTCGGGCGGGTTCACGTCGAGCACCTCGCTGCCGTCCATCGACACCATCAAAGACGACTGCGACAAGTCTCGCATAGAGCACGTCAACAGGGAGTGGAGCAAAGCTTACGACAACCCGCAAGCCGAGAAAGTACTTAACAAAATATCACATGATCTGGACTTTCTATTAAATAGGACGAATAGTAACCCACCGAAACATATAGAAGAAGCACCAACTTAGCACATTGTACATAATAGTAATAAGTAAATATTAAGGAAGTAGGTGTGCATGTCGCACTTAGAATGTATAAAACTTGTAAAAGAGATTGTATCCATTAAGCTAGGTTATATTTTTCACAATGCCAATTATTTGCATATAAATATTTGTATTAAGACAAAAATAAATTACTGTGATATTATTCGAACTGAGTATTATTTTGAAACTCCGATACTATGGGTTAGACGTTGCTGACCCTGAGTTCATTTAGTTCAGTGTCAAATAGCAAGATGAGAACATTGTGTCAGAGGTAATAGGATAGAGGAATATTTGAAGACAATCATTTATATAAAAAAAATGGGATCTACTCAATAATAGTACTTCGTAGACGAGATTCATCAGAAAAGATATTTCACAAAAAAATTTATAGAGAAATAATCTTAATAAAAAACTGAGCTGTGAAATGATTATAAAACAGTTATCATTAAAGAAAAGCTTTTCATCTGTGAAAGGTTTTGAAGTAGGTACATTATAATTATAACGCAGCTGCCGCTCCCTCCTTAATTATCTAGCTGAGAATTATTCTGCCATGATTCTCTTAGAAGAGGAAAGCTTTTTCATTCACTCTGTAATGAATGAAAAATGCAATGTTTCAATTTCAACTTTATAGACAGACTGAAAAAGTTTTAGGTTATTACAAAAATATAGTTTAATTTCTTTGTGATAAGCAAAAAAGGTTATCGTTTAAAAACTAGGTAAGTATGCCTGAAGCAATACTTATTCTCATTCGGCGAAAATTAAGCAATCCTGTGATGTCGCTGCCCAATCCCAGCAAGTCGCAATAAATCGAGTAATTTATAATCTCAGTTAATATGTAGTTATTTAATAAACAGTTTTTTTAAATGAATTGAAAAATATTTTTCAACTGCAAAGTTAATTTATTCTTTTGGTAAGAGTTGCATCTTTACTGAAGAAAAAGTTTTGTATGAGAACTTTAGTGAGCACGTCAGACTCGCATTCACTCGGTTTTTTTGTAATAATTTATCCCTAGTAACGTTTCTCAACTTACAGAAATAAACTGTTAAGATGTTTTAATTTAATTACCTACATAAATCATTTGTTTACTTACGTATCATCAGTTATCATATTCTTTTTTTATACTACGTTTCAGTATGGGTAACAAAATTAACTTAAATAAATACATAAATTAAAGTATCTAAACTACTGTCATTAGCAAGCAATTTATTTAGTGGAATGTTGTCATTAAAAACTCTTTTTAACTAATATAGGTATAGTATGCGAGGCGAGACAAAAATGTGTCGTGGAAGTTTTCAGGTACATTACTGAGAACATTGGACTCACGGTCACGTCCTCTAACCCTGGAGGCACGCGTGACCTGCTCATGAAATAACAGATAGTCATTACACCGTGATGTAACAAAGTGTTTAGTTAGTAACATTTGTGCATAATTTTGCTGGTGGCTAAGGTAATAAAAAGTAGTCTTGATGGTGAGAAAAATTGAAATAGTACTAGTTTCTGAAATAAAAGTTAGTTAATACTTTCAAAGTATTAAATTAATTCTTGTTTAGAGTAGTAGTAGGCAAACATAAATATAAACTAGCTGACCTGGCGAACTTCGTACCGCTTAACAGTCGATGAATTTTTCTCTCCGTAAATACCATCCTAAAAAGATAAATTAACTGATTAGAATTAAGATACTTGTTGTTGTATTAAGCTTAGGTTACAATGGGAGTTACATATTGTTATTAACAATAACAGTCCCCACCCAAACCAAAACAGATAAAAAAAAAAGAACCATCCCCGTACTTCAAGGAATATGATAAAAAAAGAATTAGCGAAATCGGTTCAACTGCTCTCGAGATTTGCGCTTGGCAACACATTCAGCGATTCATATATTATATTATAGATAAATTGAGTAATAGGTATTTGCGTTTTACGGCATTATCACTTTAGATTGGAATAGTTACTTAAGTTTTTATTAAGAAAAAGTAAGTGTGCTGTTTTTACGATTGAGTAGCCAAGGTTGTTAGTGAGATAGGAGTTTGATAAGTATTGGTTGCGAGACTTTATTTAATGAAGACATAGTTTTTATAAATTATATATTATAAAAACTGAATTTAACAGTGTTGATTAAATGACAGACATTTTTTTTTATAAATGCAATTATACGGTGTGATTGCGATATAGTTAGCTTTCGAAGTTGATCACTGCGCATTTGACAATTCTACTCTTCGCACATGATTTTATCGTTCTACATTTTATGTTACATAAACATACATTTAAAGTGACTTCCGAAATATATAGCTAGTACTGAGGATAATGTTAACTTGTACTAGAACACTATTTATTTTATTTAACTTTAAATTTAAAATTACTACTTTATTTGATATAAGACACAGATAATACAGAAGAAATGAATGGTAGGTGACAATATTAAAAACTAAAAAAACATAACAAAGAATAAAAACTAAAAAAAGGATTAAATCGCGTCGAAGTACTCCTCCGCATCGCTGTCATCCGGCAACGTGCCCATAAGACTGGCAGCATTGCATTTTATTTACGTATAAGTAGTCGACAAAATGGTTTAAGATAATTTAATTACTGACTAACCGATGGATGAGAGAGGCTCACGACCGGCCAAGATGACGAAAATTGGGGAGGCCTATGTCAGCAGTGGCCGCTGATATACAGTCAAAAATGTACGTTTAAATGTAATAAATGGATGTTTTCTGCTATGAAACAACTACTTTGTACAAATAACAAGAACATATCAAACTTTACTCTATATTTTTAGCGATAAAAAGGGGAAAAATAAGACGAAATAATTCGGCTATCCGTTTCTGCAAATGGGCGACATCGAATATTTCAAAGTGACAATAACATTGAGTTATTTTTCTAATACGAATTCTTTGTAACGTTTTACGAAAGGGCCAGACCCTTTTTCTAATAGTAAGTGACCCAACCGCTACATGTGAATGTGTTACTAAGTAGCCACTTTGCTATTCAGTTCTACCTTTTCTTATTACATAATTGAAAAGCCTGATCTTTGTTTGTTTGTTCGAACGCGCTAATCTCTGGAAATACTAGTCGAATTGAAAAAAATATTTTTGCGTATGATAGCCCAGTTCTCGAGGAAGGTTATAGGCTATGTAACATCACGCTACTGGCAACGGAAGCAGGGCAGTAAGCAAAGACGCGGGTGAAACCGCGCCGCAAAAGGTAGTATTTTATAATTTGGTTACCGCTACAACTATGCCGCCTTAAGGACAACAGACGTAGCTACAAGTAATACAGGATAAACACACATATATATTTAGATTCATTTCAAAATTTCAAATAAACACATACTCTCGAAAACATTAACCTTCTTGACTTCGGCAGTAAAAAATACATACATTTCACTTACTCTAGTGTATTTAAGTAAAGTTTTAAATGAAAAATAGTAATGTTTAAGAATACAAGAAAGCTCATTAATAAGAATAGATTAAATTTGTCTTTTAAAACTAGATTGTAGACTTCATCTTCCTAAGCTTTTACTTGAGTTTGCAGAGTTTGCAAAGTAGCTTGAACTAGACGAAGTTAAATCATTTTTAAATCAATAAAATTTAAAAGTACTTAAATTAAAGTTTTTAAACTATGAATAAAGACTAGCTTCTGTATTTTTAAATAGTACATAATTGTTTAAACTATAACATCACTTATAATACAGCATGATGTATTTTTTGTCGAGCAGAGATATACACAGATTTGATCATATTTGCAATATATTAGAGCAATAAGGTTTACCTGTCGTGTCCGAGCTCACACTGATAATTTATAAAATGTAAAGTACAAACCGAAAACAACTGCAGTTTGTACTAATGCGCAACCATATGAGTTTTTTTTATTGAACATATTGTCAAAACTTTTGACAGCCAACGTAAATTTGCTATTTCGCAAACATCCACATATTAGCGGAGAATCTATGCCAGCTGATCTACGCCGTAGCAAAACTTGCAGTAAATTAAAGATCTACGCCGTAGCGAATACCAAATTGCTACGACGTAGACCGAAGTCTTCGACGTTCACAGCTTCATGTAAAATTTTGACTTGGCAATAAGCCATGAAATATGGAAGCATTGCATCTCAAAGGCCTGTCACAGTTTTATCGAACACATATTTGAATAAAATCAAATTATATTTATGCTTATCGTACACTTATAGAATGTGGTCTACTGGTTACCCAGTGTACCGCGAAAATACGCGACAGTGTTGAACTTTGGCAAGAGCGCAAATGTTCTGATACAAACTTTCGATAAATGATTAATTAAAATATTTAAATGT
Organism: Parascotia fuliginaria; assembly: GCA_963082885.1. NCBI lineage: Eukaryota > Metazoa > Arthropoda > Insecta > Lepidoptera > Erebidae > Parascotia > Parascotia fuliginaria. The sequence continues at coordinate 11,805,287 of OY720188.1, forward strand.
TTTTGATCTCAAAAATAAATCCTCACATTTTCAACGTGATAAATAAATGATGAGGTCACCAATTAAACTATTACGCCATCCGGCTAAATACCTATTTGATACTTTAATTTGCAATTTTAAACATCCTTTTAATTAGTGAATTCTACATTTATATTACTTTCAACTCAGTAATGATGTCGTAAGGTATCGCTTAATTTTAAATACAAATATACGTGTGATACGATAAAGTTCGAGATTTAATTTTTATGGTATATTAATATTAAAGTTATATCAAATCTTAACGGTAATTAATTTTGAAACATGATGTCTAGTATCTGAATTAGATTAGAAAATAATGCAACAGTTATAGCAACAATATTTTTATACTAAGCTGACAGAAGAAACATAAATCTTGCTGGAACCTGGCCGAAATAAAATTGATTTCTGACATTATTATTATACTATTTTTTCTACATTAATTGTCGTAGGTACATACCTATAGAAAAAAAAACAGCTTCACTAAAGGTACACACTAGTTTCGTGCAGTAGTCTTTGGTTACTGCCTATATTATAGTCTACTAGCGGACCCGACAGACGTTGTCCTGTCTTAATTATTATCAAATTTTTCGCAGAACCTTCTCCTGACAATAACAAACACAACAAAAAAAGAATTAACGGAATCGTTCCAGTCGTTCACGCGTGATGCCGTGACCAAGAGAAATAGGGATTTATTTTTATATAAATAGATATTTCTAATCTCCCATTCTACAAGCCCACCTACAGATATCCCCCGTAAACTTTTCACTACTTTCCCCTATTCCCCTCTCCCTTCTTCCCCACTCCTCCCATTCCGCTTCTTCCCTTCTCCTTTCCCCGTCATTTCACTCTCCCTATCTCTGGCTTCTCCCTCATTTTCCCCTTGCTTCGCCCTCACTTACATCTCCCTTCCCCTACCTTGCCCCATACTTCCCACTCACTTCCTTCTCATATTTCTCTCATTTCCCCTCGCTACCCCCTCACTTCTCCCTCGCTTTACTCTCACTTCCCCTCACTTCCTCCACACTTCCCCTCACTTCTTCTTCCCTACCCCTCACTTCTATTTAACCCTCCTCCCTTCTCTCTCTTTTCAATTTTCAAGTCGCTAACTTCAAAAGCAAATATCTTTCCATATAATATTTCATCCCTAATTCCGTCCCTCTAAATCCACCCCAATTAAAAAAAAATTAGAAGTATTCCAAAACAAAATTTCAAAACTATGAAGAAGTTTCAGACAATCGTTTTCATCCCCTTTCAGACCACCCTTAACATTTAGGCGGATGAAAAATAGATGTTGTCCGATTCTCAACCCTAGCCGATATGCATACAAAATTAAAAAAAAACGGAGGAGTTCAATAACGTACACCGTGACACGAGAATTTTATATATTAGATATAACATTACGCTACTGGACGAAACCTTCCTCAAGAACTGGGCTATCATACGCAACAATAATTACTCAAATCCGACTGGTAGTTTCTGAGATTAGCGCGTTCAAACAAACAAACAAACAAACAAACTTTCGCTTTATATAATAGTATATATAGATAACAGCCTTTGTTAAGTTCAAACCTCAGAACAAGGACTAAAGTAGTTCAAACGGAAAACTTGCTCACTCAAATACTACATAAATACAAATCAAATACTTCAAACTACAAACCAAAATTCTATGCAGAGTACCGACACTCAATGTCTCGCAAAATGCAATAAAATGCAAATGCGAGCTCCACTGAACGATCAATCAATTCCTGACGACGTGGCTCTCACAGAACTCGCTGTTTGAAAAAGCTGCTTCACAATCAAGTCAATTTATAGGAAAATTTTGTATGGAGAAATAAAATATTCGCTGTTGATCTATATTTGTATGCATTGTGTGATTTTACAACAACAACTAATGATTTCGACTTTAAATGTTTAATACATTGATTAGAAGTTATAATCCATATCTATAATATTATGTAAAATGGAATAGTTTGTTTGTTTGAACGAGCTAATCTCTGGAATTACCAGTCGTATCATACACAAAAAATCTTTTTTTGTGTATCATAAATACAAAAAATCTTTTTGTGTATGATAGTCCAATTCTCGAGGAAGGTAGGCTATGTAACATCACGCTACTGACGACGGGAACAGAGCAATAAGCAAAGCAAGCAAGCTAGTTCTAAATAAAATAAACAAAAACCTATTGAATACCTACATATTGACCTATTCAATTGCCTATTTACGTAACCAAAATAAAATAGTACACAGAAAACCAGTTACTCATGCGACATAACTTTTTATGTTTATTCGATTCGAGACGATACAGGCTGAAAAGGCTTGTGGTAATCGCTGTTAGGCGTCATCCATACTACGATTACAAGTAGCTATAACATGTTAATGGAACACTGTTAATTTAATTAATTTATTTATTATTCTTTTATTAGGCTGCCAATATGACCCCACTTTTGGTGATAAGCAGTTAGTGTCATCCTGAGGTGGTAAACCATTTCGATTGTTTCTGTGGCGAAATACGGGCGTGATGGCCCACTGACACCATGTACGACCTTAGCACAATATGTCAAATGGACTTAATTACCAGTATCATTGCAAATGTTTCTTGCTCCCACACTTTATAATTGTTGACTAGTACATTATATACCTAGTCTTGTTTTTTTTTTTCTACATTTTTTGTTTAGGGTATTTTAACCTACTGTTGTTGTAAGCGTGTCTGCAATAGACACTTTTCCTAATGACATTTTGTTTAGTTTATTGCTCAGAGTTTATTGTCATTTTAACATTGCAAATACAATCGACTTTCTTGTATTTGTTCAGAAACATTGTTCATCTATTTGTATGTAGGCGATTACAATTGTTTATATGTAACTGTATCTGAGATGAAAACTATATTTGTCTTCAATAAACATTTTTTCATCACTAGGCTATTTCGGCATGCAGTTTCTTATTACTAGTCACCGATCTCGTAGGAAAGAGATGTGAATTAGGAAAAGTTTGAAGTTATAAATCAGGACTCCCCATGTATAGGAATGCACCTGAAGATGTATGCATAAAGTATCTACACTTAATTTAGCACACACTTGAAGACTAATAGTTAATTTGCCTAAATTCTGTTGAAATGTGGTTAATCACTCTTAATAGTGCACATGAAACTGGTTTGATAATGAAGCTAGAAACAAAACTTTCAAATGACATCAAAAGAACTCAGGAAAATAATTATCTAGACTGAAAAGTTTCTATCTTTCTTTGTAGCGTAACAAAGTAACGAACAACTTTGTAACTAACTGTACTACAAAGTTGTTTCATAGAATAAAGTACTACATGTAAAGAACTGCACTTTAATTAAACTAAAACTACGTCTATTATTCACTGGGATGTTAACAACGATACAACAAACCATTGCACTGAAGACATATAACAATGCAGTAACAGTACTTCATATAAATTGTACCTTGAAATAAAAATAAATGGTCTGTGAGAATACTTGTACCAATTTAAAAGGCGGACGTAAAGAAGCTAAGAATTTTGCTTTGATATTCATATGTTTGTGTAGTTTTATATTATTTTAGAACTGAAATGAAGTAAAATAAAGAGTTTGAGGCGTGGAAGAGTTTACATGTTAAAAATGTAAACAAAAGAAGCCCTTAATTAAGAAAATCCTGGAGTAGCGACCAAGAACCGGAAGACGCAGTGTGGATAGATTCATTACGAGGGAGACTGATGAACTAATAGGTGTGGCTGGCAATCGTTCATGACTAGTTAAGGTGGTTGACACTTAGGGAAGGCCTGTGTCCAGCAGTAGACGTATTTCGGCTAAATTATGATGACGAGTAAGCCTTTGTAAGGTTTTTGGCACGAAGTTTTATTTTACTCAAACAGTCTGAATTTCAGAAATAATTCATTTATCTCTGTCTTTTAAAATTTGCCTTTCCATAGTAATAAATACAATAAAATATGCCATTGAAATATTGTAAAAAGTAATATTTTAGTATCAACATTTTGTCACAAAACTATTCAAATTTTGATGAAAATACGACTGTAATTTGATTTTATTCTTAAAATTTTATTTGCTTTGATTTGAAAACTTGACAGTCCCAGAACGAAGTATCAACTCATGTGAAAACTAATAAAATTTATTATTGTTTGGCTCAAAGCGAAAAGTGTACCACTGTGTAGTTATGTTTAAATATCTCAACCATCAATATTTGCACTTGCTTTGAAACGCTAATTAATAATTTAAACATATTGTTAAATAAAAAATTAAACTTATTAAAGGTAAGGCACAGAGAAAAACTTACTCAAATTTGAATATAATGTTTTCCTAATTGGCTACTAAAATTTTACCGAAAAATTCTTATTGAAATTACTAAAATTTTAGTAAGATTTCTCTTATTGCATGAGTGGCGATTGTTTTATACGTGGCAGGTCACTGACGTGTCAGACACCACCAAAGAGCTCATCTTTGCCAGCTACACTACATAAAATGTCTCTTTGTTTTATTTATTGCTGAATTTCTACTTTAAAAGTATTTAGGTTGATAACAATAATAATTATATAATAATCATATTAGTGTTCAGTTATTTGAAATCAGATTATATATATAATTTTGATATGTGTGTAATACGCCATGAAACGTTTATCTAACGATCAGTATTCATTACCAAAATGTGTGTAGTTTGTTAACTTTAAGCTTCACAAATCAGTAAGAAGCAAATAAAAATAAATCTGTTTTTACAATTCAGATCTGTGTGTTACCGAGAATATTCCAGAACTAATGAACACTTAATGTTCCAGTTATATTAGAAGCTAAGCCAAGCCGAATCCTCGCTTGATATAACACATTTAAATAGAAATACGGCACGGTAGCTAACGTTTAGCTTTTAGCTAATATTAAAGAGCTTTACGTCTGTTAGAAACCATTTGCTAAACAGAAGTGATACCATCTTAAACACAGAGTATGCATAAAAATACTTAGTAAATTAGTACTAGTTAAATAAGTACAAGTTTGATCTTACTTTGACAAAAAGTGATGTACTTGTACTAATTTCTTCAAATATAATTAGGTAAGCGCCAATTAGCAACCTTGTAAGAGTTTTAGCATAATAATAATAATAATATAATACAAGCCTGTTTTATTGTCCCACTGCAGGGCAAAGGCCTCGAAAGAATGAGCATTAATCACCACGCTTGCTCAAGGCGGATTGGCAATATTGAATATATTTATATATTCTATTGGTTTTAACATAAATCAAATAATTATATAGAACGCAAGCTGTATCAAAAGCGGACGTTTCAAACATGATCAAGGAACTCAGCAGCATAATATTGAAATTTATATTCCATTACAACAAAAATATCGGTAATGAAAATCTCTGCGCTCGCTTTTGCCCCAGAGCTTTAAAATCCGTTCTATTTCTGAAGACAGCAATAAAAACGTCAGAATATAAACCAGGTAAAAATATGTTATGACTGGTACTGATTTTTAAGCAATTGCATAGTTTTTATCGCGGGCTTTGAGCCCCGCGACCGAATCAAGAAATTCCGTAACAAAAATAAAACCTAACACCTCCCACTCCGCCTACCATAAAATTTAAAGGCGCTACTTTTTACTACACATAAACCAAATATTTTGTCACATTTGCGATAAATTTTATCTGGTAGAACTATAGAAATAAAACTAAGATTTTAATAACGTGTAATAATGCATCAATGTAATGTAATGTCCCAGTTTAATTTCTTTTCCGAGTAAAAATACTTAGTAGGATGAAAAAATTCCTGAATAACCTACATGTATTGTAAGATAATAAAAATATTTTAAAGGATATTAACTTCTCATTTAATCAATAAAAGAAAAAAAATGTTTTCTTATCGGTCACCACGCTCAAAAAGTGAATTAATATCAAAGAAAAACTTGAATTAATATCAAAGAAAAACCTAATTTACAGATGGATATAAAGAAGTGACCTTCTTTCGATTTAAATAATGATTATGATTTGTCACTGATTCACTGACGTTTTAATTAAAATTTAATGAAATTACAAATAAGGTATGTTTTGTTGGTATATGTTTACGAAACTTGCATATATTAAAAATGATTTATAAACTCATACTGTTAGACAAAATGTTCACGTAATTAAAACCTTTACAGATGTAAAGGTGTACTAACCCATATGACCATAATTTCGTTAGTTTAGTTTTCAATAATAATATGTCTTTTAGTTTATTATATTATCAAGAATCACATAATATACAATAGAAAATATAAGGATAAGGCAGTATTTTATTTACGTATGAAATTGAAACGCCTTTATTAACGTTCATACTACTGCCTGTACACATTGTACCGACATATATATTCTAACAGCCGCACTTGTCGACGGCATACGTACGTAATAATATATTCTATAGTACATATCGAATTGTATTTAAATCCATTCCCGAATTTCGGTCGAACTGTTGAAACACGAATGACTATAGCATTTTTAACAGACGGGAGGCATAATGACTGGCCATTCAGCGCTTTATTGGGATTTTGTTACGTTTTAAATAAAAAAAGAAACAGTAAAAGGTTTCCTATTTTGAATTTAAATAATATATAGGTAATGAAAAAATCTAGACACGCTCTCAAAGGACTAAATAAATAAACCGCTTATAGATAAATGAAAAAGAATTGGGAGCATTGTTCAGCAGTAATAAAGATATTTTCATTTACTGATCTGCTGTAATATGTATTTTATTAAATACTAGATTTTCACTTGCGTCTTTGCTTACTGCTCTGCTTCTGTCACTAATAGCGTGATGTTACATAGCCTCCTCATATTCCTCGAGAATTGAGCAATCATACGCAAAAAGAATTTGTCAAATTCGACAGGTCTTTTTAGAGATTAGCACACAAACAACAAACTCTTCTGCTTTATATAATAAATATAGATATCATTAAATGCAGTGTGCACATATAGGAAGTTTTTCTTAAGTGTTGAAAGAAACATCGACCTATTTGTTACTATGTCAATGAACATAACAATCAATTTTCCAAAGTAACTAATACACAAAGTTGCCGCAAGTAGCCACGGAGTTAACAATCAAATCAAAAATTGAATAATTAAATTGCCTACAGGTACCTATAGAGTGTTGACTATGCTCTCCACTTTGTAAATATTAACAATACTTCATCGTTTTCAGAATTTAATATGCACCTACCCGCAAAACGAGGTTGATGACGTCACACAAAAACCCTTCAAACGCCCACATTGTTAGCTCGCAGTAAAATAATTTATTATGAAAGTAGAATGGTTTTATTTCAGTTTCATGTGTGGTGTGTAATATATATCAGGAAATTGAAAAATTGAGTTATTGGAAAAATAAAAAAAAACTAAATTAAATAGTTTTTTATTCTATATCGAATCGTTTATGTTTATTTATGCGTTGTAGTTATTTTTTATTACAAATAATAATTACAAATATGCATTTCTTTCTTACAAATGGTGGCAGGTCTTGACAATAAAGTAGGTTGTATTTTAATTATCTGTAGTGAACTGTCACAAATTATCTAGAATGCATTAAACGATTATTAAAGACGATAAAACATTAATAAATAAATACACATTAACATTGATTTTTTATCTCGTCATTTTACCTGTAGTGCAAATATTTTATTTATCCTTCCAGAAATGAAATAAAATTTGATAAAACCGTCATATATTTCTAAATAAAAGGCTTCTGGTTTTAATTTATGGATTGGATAAAGCAATTTAAATGCCCACATCACTTAGCCAGGACGGTGTGTCCATAATAAAGTAGATGTGGAAGATAAGAGTCCTTAAATGTTCGTAATGTGTGGCATGTGTGTATCCGTGCGTTAACCTTATGGGTAAGAGAGTGAAAAGCTTATTACACATAGTACATAATTATATATTTGTACTTTTAGTTAAACGATTGCTCTGTGGTTCGGTGGTGCTGTTTACAGATTACCACGCAGGGGACTCGGGTTTGTTGCCCGGGTCGGGTAAAGTGATATTGGGTTTTTCTATCGAAATAATCTCAAGTATTAAACCGGCGTCTGGAATTGTGCCTGATAAATGACAACAGGTTCGCCCTATGTTACATAGGACCTAAAATAAAATAAAAAATGGCGAAAGGTGGGTGGTTAAACACCTCTGTCTACCTCTTCGGAGATAAAAAGGAGTGAAGATATGTATGTAATAAAACTATACGACTGGTCTTTTAGTAAATGTTAATAATTATGTAACATCTTGGCAAATTGGCGGAGGCCTATGTCCTTTGAATGTGTTTTGGCTGATATGATAACGATGATGCAATATATTTGTGTGCTAATAAATATACATCTGTGTCATAAGTTGCGGTCCAACGATTCACTATTAATGTTACATCTTGGCTCCATTATATACCAAAATCGTTTTCGCAAAACGCAATAATAACAGTAAAAATTATATGCAAGTTCATTAAAAGGTTCTTGAGGTAAGCAATTTTTTACAGACAGATTATTTCCAGCGACTTCCGTTTACACTATGTATATCTATACATATAATAAAATTGGAGTGTCTGTTTGTATTATTAAAATAACCGTTTTTTAATACATATATATGAATATGGGGAAAACGTAACCGATTATTGTTCGCTCCTCACAAAACTTTTCAGCGTCTTTTAAAAGGAAATCTGAAAACACCACCTCGAATAAAATTTAATAATATTAGCATTAAAAGTAGGGATTCAGTTTGTTACTTAGGATTCATATTAGAAAGAAACTTTTCATTTGTTAATCACATCACTACAATTGGGGAAAAATCTAAAAATAGTTTTTACGCTTTAACTAGAATATCAACAACAACATGGGGTCTTTCTTTTAATACTCTTAAAACGATTTATAGTGCTACTTATTTAGGAAGTATGTGCTGGACCGATTTTGAATTGGATTTTTATTGGCAGGTAGCTGATGTAAGAAGGAGTAATTTAGTCTAGATTTTTTCTAAAATAAACGTATTATTTTAGAAAAAATCTTTTATTTTAGAAAAATAAAGTAATGTTGATCGACTGTTAGGCGGAACGAAGTTCGTCGGGTCAGCTAGTATACAATATATACCTACGAGTATACAGTTAATTGAATCTGTATCATTTCTGCCTCTATTATCAAATTACACGAGCCACGACGTATGTAACTACCCTCGTCACTCACTGCAACCCTTTATTTACGGCGGTATCATAGCCCTGAGCAGAGTAAGAACTTTCTTATATTTGTACGAAACAAATAGAAGAGTGGAAATGAATTACATATTATGCTTTTATGAAATCGAAGGATTTATTAGATTCTATTGTGGCAATTACTTTTACGAAACAAGTTTGTATTATGAGTTATGACGCAATTTTGCTTAAGCCATTTTGTCTGTTACCGATAGCAAGAGATCTACAATCAATGAATTAATCCCACCCTCTCCCTTTTTATCCAGAACGAGACGTGCGGGACTAAAGTACCACCCTTTCACAGTGGAATCTAAAGGGTCTCGAACCAAATGGTTCAACACTTCATACTTTTGTCGCTCAATTAAAGCCTGGAACTCTTTGCCAGCGCATGTGTTCCCATCTAATTTTGATCCTGGGTCTTTTAAGCGGGGCGTGAAAAAGCATCTTACTAAGCCGCAATAGTGGAAGCCACCATACCAGTAGTTTGGCTTTTAAAATGGTGTCCACCACTTTTGGATTCTTCTGACTGCTTACCATCAGGCAGAGTGGAGTCACTTTGGTAGGCTAATTAAAAAAAATTATGTTAGTAATAATTATTTGAAATGTTAATTAATTTCAGACATGGTCATTAACCTCCTCTCTTAAAGAGAACCCTAGGTTTAGCAGTGAATATGTGCTTGAGGATAATAATGATGAATTAATTGATGGCTGATGATGATAAATTAGATTATTGCCCATGGTTACTTACTATGAGATGTCATAGGATAAATACTGAACAACCCAAAAAGTCTTGTTACAGATTCAGTTCATCTAGAATCCCATTATGGATACGTATCAATTTTAGATTATTATTTAATATTTTGGATTCTTATTTAGCGATGTCAGCTCCATAAATTCATAACTCAGTGTTACTGAAGCATGGAATTTGATAAAGGTATTTTGCAAGACATTATTGCAGATCACTAGCCTAGTAATACGAAATAACCTACAACTTATACTATGGGCAACCTAATGCTGAAATATTGTACTGTAGAACTTGTAGAACATAATAATATTCACCCTGGTTGAAGCACTTAGTATCAAGTTAGCAGTATCTAGCTTCGTATTAAATAACTTTTAGATTTATTAGAAGATATTGATATGTAGAGACTTTACCTAGGGCAGAGGCAAAGGGTTGTCAAATGTATTATTACAGCATAAACCATTTGATCTAAAATATGGCATCGTTCCATCTCTTCTTGGTATCATAAGAGGGAATTAAGGAAATGTCAGGTAAAGCCTGGCAGCATTAAGTGCTGCGTGCTTATTGTGCTTAATATTACGTGGTCACCTGGTGAGCGCGGTGACTATGGAACAAACGGAACTTTGGAATTTCTTCCTAGCAGTGGAGTCCATTGAGGGGACTTTTTACGCTGATAGAAAAATATAATAGAGATACCAGTTTAAAGAAACAGACAGAAGAAAACAGTGACTTTGTCTTAGATTACTTGTGTAAATATTGAAATTAAACTTTTTTTGTTTAACAAAAATAGAATGACAGAAACTAATTCTGAATGTCAAAGTATTCATTAAAAAAAAAACGTTTTAATAACATTTATAGTTTCTTGAAAAGTTTTGTGACGAATAAAGTTAGATTTATTGTAAAAAATGTTTGATAATTTATGTGTAAAGAACACAACTGATAGTTTTTATTTTGTTGTATATATTTTTGTAGTGGCGATGTCGTCAAGTGAGTACTTAATGTAACAGATATTGAAGCAGAAGATCGTGTCGATAAATTTGTAGTTTATTTTCGAGATTACGCTGTCAACTATATCAGGGCTATCACAGATAGAGATTAATAATACAATACCGCATGTAAGTACAAGCTTTTGTAAAGTCGTAAACATACAGTGACGACCCGCGACGTATGATTTATAAACTTGAACGGTAATAACGACGATTAGGTATTTACATACTTTATTTTGCTTGACGTTTCGACTAGAGGCCCTAGACAAGTGTCAAACGTTTCTATTCTATTCATAGAATAGATAAAAAGATGTATGGAATTGACATAAGCGTTGGCGTTAGCTTATGTCAATCCAATACATTTTTTAACCTATTCTATGAATAGAATAGAAATTTTTGCCACTTGTCTAGGGCCTCAGGTTACACACGGTTGGTCACAAGCTGTCTGGTGAGGAGATGTCAGGCCAGTTAATTCCCATAGATGTTTATAAATTAAAACATGCAACGCAAAAGCTTATTAAAAGTTAATTACTTATCAATAATGTGCCAATAAAATTAATTGCTATTGACTAAGCATAACTTTAGCATGTGGCTATGTATATTCAAATAATCGCGTATCATTCTAGCTTATTTTAAAAAACTTTTATCAAAAATTAAATGTTGTGTTCTATTTGAACTTTGTTACTATTACGTTACCGTTACTTGTAAGTGACGTCAATAGTAAAAAATAATCATTCTTTCATTTTGTATTATGAAATCAGAAGTCAGCATCGAAGTCAAACGGAAATCCAATATGACATAATTATATTATATCTCTGTATAAACATGACGATTTTTCATACAAACTTTCATCCCTTATTTTCTTCGAAATAGAAGACAATATTCGGCAACGCACAAGTAATACCTAACCCTGGTGATGCAAGCCCACCTTTCGGTCTTCTTCCTTCCTCTTTTTCGTTACAGTAAAGGTATTAGAATTTTAGTCATATGATTATGACTGACGTGCTGAGGGCTAATTTATATTCGGATGCAGATATTTTGTATATTATATCAATCTATCTTATTAAATTGGACGTATACATATTTATCGTCGAATAAATAGGGAGGAATTTAAGTGTATTACTACACCCATGTTTTGATGTTTCATCAGATATGTATATATTACTAGCGACCTGCCCCGGCTTCGCACGGATAAACATTATTTTAAACATTTTGGGATAAATAAAGATACTTTTGTATGGGAATATAGAAAAGAGTTTTTTTTGGCAATTTTTAAAATTTTTCTCTCCGTAAAAACCATCTCTTCTACTTCAAAGAATATTAAAAAAAAGATATAGCAAAATCGGTTCAGCTGCTCTCGAGATTTGCGCTTAACAACACATTCAGCGATTCATTTTTATATTATAGATTATTTATGATATGAGGACTGCGCTGATAGATATTATACACCATTTTACGGACACAAACATCTCTAAAATACAACTAAATATCCGCCCATAAACTTTTGACTCCGAATTGAAATCCGAAATACTAGTACTCCAATGTTAGTTGTAGTACATGTAATTTTGTATTTATCAAGCCTCTTCATGAGTGTTATGGAACATATTTTTATTAGTTTACTAGCTTTTGCCCGCGGCTTCGCTCGCGTGAATATTTTATTTCCAATACAAATTTTTATATTATTTTATTCTGTTTTCTGAACTATTTCTGATCTTCCATTCTACAAACCGTCTTTCACCTACCTACAGATTTCCCCAATTAAAAAAAATATACAGTACACAAAAGCAAATTTTCACTACAATAACTTTCCTCTCCCCCCCCCCCCTTCTTCCCCATCATTTCACTCTCCCTTTCCCTGGCTTCTCCCTCATTTCCCACTTGCTTCCTCCTGACTTACCCTTCACTTCCCACTCACCTTCTTCTCACCTTTCCCTCATTTTCCCCTCACTACCCCTCACCCTCCTTACCTCCCCCCTTACCTTCCTCTCACTTTTTCCGCACTTCCCCTCACTTCTCTCTCCCTACCCCGTACTTTCCCCTCACTTTTCTCTCGCCTTCCCTCCCTTCCTCCTCTTTTCAATTTTCAAGTCGCTAACTTCAAAAGCAAAGATTTTTCCATATATTATTTTATCCCTAATTTCGTCCCTCTAAATACACCCCAATTTAAAAAAATATTAGGTTTTTTTATTTTATTAGAAGAACAAAATTTCAAAACTATGAAGAAGTTTCATATAATCGTTTTCATCCCTTTTCACACACTGGGGTAATAAATAAAAAAATAGGGATTGATCGTAGAGGGGTAAAAATTTAGGATTGTATGTATTTGTGTATGCCGTATCTTAAAAAATAAAAACAAAAAATTTTGTCAACAAAAAAAACTTGTGTGGACCACCCTTAACATTTAGGGGGATGAAAGATAAATGTTGTCCGATTCTCCACCCTAGCCGATATGTACATAAAATTTCACGAAAATCGTTAAAACGTTTAGGAGGAGTTCAATTACAAACTCCGTGATACGAGAATTTTTTATATTAGATTTTTTAAATGATAGTACTGATTTAGAGCACTAAGGATTCGATACTAAAACTCGCTACCGATGTAGAGTATGTCACAAATATGCTGCAGTGGCAATTTCTTTGCCAGTTTCCTAGTTTTACCTGCCAAAAGCAAAAAGCTTTTGCCAAGATTCTGCATAATTTTGTACTTGGCAATTGAACGCATCCCTAACATTGTGTGGTTTTAAAGTTATGGTTAATGCTTACGTGTCGCAGTCTATCTGTAATCTTATTAAAGAGCAAATACGGTTCATTATTGCTTATACGGTGTTAAGAATGAGAATCACTAGACTAAGCTTGGTTACACGGTTGGTTTTATTCTGGCAAGATATTGTATTTAAAACATTTGCTTTGAAACATTGAATTTTAGCCATGACTTTTGTTATTTATTTGTTCTGGGCCGCAAATTATCGGGATAGTAATGGTGACGTAAGAGTAGTAGTATCCGTACTACTGCGTTTCGTTCGGTGAGTGAGAGCGTCAGAGGCCCAATTTTCCTCCTTTCCCCTTTCCTCTCTTCCGCTAACCCCATTCCCAGCCGCCATAGTGGAGGCCACCATACCAGCAGTTTAGGACGATGGCTTTTGGTATAGTGGCCACCACTTCTGGATTCCACTGACTGCTTACCATCAGCCGGGGTGGAGTTAGTGTACCGACAGTATAATAATAATAATACTAATATAATTTATTTCTCTTCCACCAAGGTGTCTTAAAACTAAAAATACATGTAAAAGTGGTTTGGTTACTGATCCTTTGTGGGAGACTGGTATCCGTACTAGGAAAACCTGTCACACGCATTACCAGGCCCCCTCCGTACAAACTGTGTTGACTTAACTTATTTTAAACAATTGTGAGACCCTTATTATTATAACAAAACATTAAACTAAATTAAATGGAAAAGGAAAAAAAAACCGTAAAAAAAAGAAGTAAACAAAAACACAGAATACAATAAAAACACACATTTTCATCGACACATTTATTTTTAAACTTTTAAATCGCATTAAGTTTTTTGTAAAGGTAATTACTTAGGAAACAGAAGCTCGGTTTAAAGATCTTTATTTTTCTCAAAGATCATTACATTGTTCACTTAAAGAGAAACTTAACTAGTTTACATTAGGTTATTTTTAAACAGGCGTTCAGACTAAATATAATGTGTAGTAATTTTGACAATTAATAATTGTTAAAACAGCTTATACAAACATTAATTATTATCTAATAGATGTAGTTTTAATCTTTTCTTTAATATGGGTAACGATGCAGATTCTTTAACACTTTTCGGTAATTTGTTGTATGCCTTACTCCCTCAAATTGGATATTTTTCTTACCGTATAAAGTTCTAACTGATGGCACTTCTAAATCATCTTTGTTTCGTGTGTTATATTTGTGTGATTTTTGTTTAAATCATAATTGTGTATGTGTGTTAGTGGTTAATATTTTCCTTATAGTTAGGCATGTGTGATAAGTATATAATTGTTCCAAGTTAAATAATTTAGTTTTTTTGTATATTTCTACTGTTGGCGTTAGGTATTTATAGTTAAAAAGTACTTTAATTACTTTATTTTATGTTCGTTGGAGATATTGTAAATTGGTTTTTGTTGCTTGGTCCCACACCTGGATTAGGTACTCTAGATGAGGTTTAACTAAAGTATTGTATACAGTATGTCTTATATTATATGGTACACATTTCGCAATTTGACGTAGTGCACCGGTGAGTGGTATTATTTTGGTTTTTATATAGTCAATGTGTGGTTTAAAAGTGAGCCTATTATCCAAAATTAAGCCTATATATTTCTCTAGATTTGATTTTTTTTAATTATGATTGTTTATTATAAGGTTTGGGTAATTCGATATTTTCTTATTTTTTGCTGAAAAAATTATGTATGAGGATTTACTAACATTAATTGTTAAAAGATTTTTTCTAAGCCAGATATATAATAGGTGGAGATCTTTTAGAGTTTCATGTACGATATTACTGATGGAATTACTAAGACACAACAAGACCAATTAAAAAGACACGTATCATCTGCGTACTGCGATATATGTCCAGTCAGTCCAGCAGTGCTTATATCGTTTATATATATAAGAAATAACAGAGAGCCTAGGACTGATCCCTGGGGCACGCCGCACAGTACCTTAGGAGAATATGCTGCTTATTTAGGAGAATAGAATGACTAACTGTATCAAAGGCTTTTTTTAAGTCGATAAATACACCTAATACTATTAATTTTTAATCAATGCTATCTTTTATTTTAGTAACTAAATCAATCGTAGCTGAAAGTGTGTTTGAGTGTGATCTAAATCCATATTGATGTTTGTAAAGAAAATCTATATTTCTTAAATGCTTAAACAATCGAGAATATAACACCTTTTCAAATTTTTTTGAAATGACTGGTAATACAGATATGGGTCGGTAGTTTTCAGGATCAGTCCTATCTGCGACCTTATAATATAAGAGACACTTTTGTTATTTTAAGACTTTCTGGAAATACACCGCTGTCGAGACATTTAATAACACAATTAGTTAGATTAGTAACAATTAAGGTTTTAATACATTTGAGTCTCTTTGTGGTTATTCCATCGATTCCACAGCTGGTATTGTGGTCTAAATTGTCTATTATTTTAGTAATTTCATCATCAGTACAGTGTTCGAAATTTGTGAGTAATGTATGTGTGTGTCCCGTAGTTGTTGACGAAGCTACGGTGTGAAAGACTATTATGATATAATTTAGTATCGCAAACTTTTATTTTAGTACGTTTATCGGTAATCGATGTGGGATTAAAAGTGAGACTGGAATGTTTGTGTAACACTGTGTTTATAATAAAAAGTTGGCGAACTGTAGGAAGCTGGCATTTTAAGTAAAGTTCAGTGGTAGGGTAGTAGAAGGGTAACTAATGGGCCACCTTAAGCACTGCTCTTTGCGCTATTTCTATTTTTAACATTTAAGAGTATCTGATAAATGATGGTTTTTATTACAAGCATTGATTGTTTATATAATACAACATTATTATTTATTTCTCCCATTCCTAGGCAGAAGGCGCCAAACACTTGACTCCCTCCAAACCGAGCTTTTCATCGTCGGTACTCCCAATCTGGCAATCAGCAGCGGTGACACTTTGGCTCTTTATACGTATTTTAAAGTCTATATCATAAGATTACTTATCTCTGAAATATAAAAAAAAAACTCTTCAGTAGCAACAGTTCGTTAAGGTAATTCTAACAATGGTAATGGTATTAACACAAATAGGTTAGGTATTTGCTTTAGCTTTTCTGATAACTAATATGTTCGCGACAGCTGTGAAAATAGTATTAAATAGGGTTTAAAATAGTGCATACAGTGATAGACAGTACCTAGATAACTTAAAAAGCTCAAAAAACATAGTGGGCGTGTGCTAGCATAACATTTAATAACAGTGATTTTAAGTGCAACTCGTTTTTATGTGTGAGCGAGACTGAAAACGTCGTTCGTCTACCGCCATTACAAAAAGTTTGTGTCGTACGTAGCGAACTATTTTTTGTTTACACTACAGTGAAATTATTTTGTGCTAATTTAAAATCTAGATTTATAATGTTTAGAATCACGAATATGTATTTACTGTTTTGGTAAAACAAATAGTTCATAAGTTATAGCGGAAACAAAATTATATTTTTTTGTTTAGGTCACAGTTTGGTCTATAACTTAGGTTTTATTCAATAAAGAATAGTTACTTTGGTGTTTTATTTTAGAGAATAGTGTCCTCTAGATGTACATATGTATGTATGTAGGTTCAGTAGTTTAGATAGTATAAACAGATAAAGTTCATAGTACGTCTAGGAGGCACTAGAATTTTAGGTTTATACTACAATATCTAGGTAACCGTAAAGGTTAGATTTATATTATAGATATTTCATGTTAGGTATCATCGATACCTACCTAACGGTACTTAGATAATTACTGTATTGCTAAAATGACGTAGTTATAGCCAAAAATGTAATGTTTTGATAATGAAAATAAAACATGTACGAGGTATTTTGCAAACGGCATTCGTTATGGTAAAGTTTCCAGGTAGCTAAACGCACGCGCGCAGTCACAGAATGTTCACCGATAATAATTGGTAACCCTAGAAGACTCTTCGAGCCTCCACACCTAATGGCCTAAGTAGAACACCTCAAGCATTGAACCAAGACCGTTTGTTTTACTTCAGTATGCTCCTATAGTCAAGAAGCCCTACACGACGTCTCCGAAGAACAGCGCTGTATCCGGAACCTATAGCTGTAGGACGTCAGCGGGTCGTTCACAGATTTGCACAACACATTCGTGTTGGGTTCGATTGACGTCCGTCTGGCACATAATACTTGCTGTGATATTTCCTAAGCGTTATGCTGTAAATGTTATTCTTTAAACGAGGTTTAATGTGTACACCAACTCTAAGTTATGCAGCATTTGAGCCGTGCGGGTAACACATAATATCAGGTGGACGTTGCTTCGTCCGCGAACGTAAGCAATAAGAAAAGAAAGTTTTCTTTAACTCCCGGTTCGGCTGCAAAGTGCGCTTGCTTTAATATAGAAATGAAGGAGTGAGTACAATAGCATCACATACGTTGCTGTTAATTTGCACCGACTCGTTGTGGTACGCATTTATTCGCGTCGAGTATTTTAATTAGTGCAGCGTTTGTTCGTGAGGAAATGAAAAGTACGGGACCGCATATTTTATATCAATTGTATGAGATGTCTTAATGAGACACTAGAAGGAGATAGCATAATCATAATTTATAAGTGCTTTGTGTTATTAGTTAATACAATATGTTATTGAAGTGTATATTTTATTAAGTTATTCTAACTATTACTAAGAATATTTCATTGCACAGCAATGCATTATAGACAAAGTCTTAACATATTTATCCTGTTACGATATAGCAGGATAAAGTAGAAAGTAAAGAGGTAAAAGTTCCTTTAGCCTGAGCAAATCAAATGTACTTATCACATTTTCGTTCCCTAAAAGTTGTTGCAAGTAATAAGTTCTGAAGGAACAACTTATATCCAAACGAAATAACGGCAAACTAGCAAGTAACCGTTTTCAGTGGTGATATAATAAAGAAAATAGTATTAATAAATAAGCTGGAACCACTTCGGAGTAATGTGCATTTAACTTGTAACCTTTTAGCAAAAATTGGCGGCAATTGCGCCATGGACCGCACTAAATTCCTTATTTTGAGGAAATTGTGCTATATTTAAGAAAACTGGACCTCTACGTTTGCGAATGGAAAATATGGATAATGCTGTGTATATTTCGTTTGTTAACTTGTTTACCATTTTCTTTTTTTGTTCATTTCTGCCGCCAAAAAAAGTAACTTCGTAATTTGTCCTAGTATGATGTCCTTTACTATGTTATTAACGTAAGTAAATCTTAACTTAAAATGATTAGAAATAAGGTTGATGAGTATATGTATAATGCACGGTGTGCGGAAAAATCTAACTAGATTTATGTCGCACCGTTTATTTAAAAAATTACTTATTACTGTATTGTTCTTAAATAAAAAAGAAAAATAAATAAATAGTGATCTTCTTTATTCTACTAATTGGTAATATATGATTGTTAGCTTTTACTAAAAGAAAACATACTGTGCTGTTTCTTAACGCTATGACAAGTCCTTCAGAGCTTTATAATTTAGGCTCAGTAGGCAATGGTTCCGCTGAGATCCTGGCATTGCGGTAGTCTATAAGCGATGGTTAACACTTGCTGGTTTAAAAAAGAAAAAGAAAATATATATTATAGGTAAGTACTACGATTTGCAACGAAGGAATTTGCACGACTAAATATTGTTAAATATTAGTTTCTGTCAAAAATACTATGTCTAAGTAAGTCACGAAAATTGCGTGAATTTTCACTATGCTAAAAAAGCCATTTGATATCATCAGCATCAAAAGAGCTTGGCGCTTAGCCAAGCGTTAGTCGGTCAAGTATTGGTAAACTTCCACTGGGCTTTATAACTTGATATCGAAGCAAACGTTTACAGCTTTACAAACGGTTCAACTTTATTCATACCGCAACGGTTACCACAGTGCTTTATTATAGTATTCGTAGTAGTGTAGTAAAAGTATATCTTGTTGCTTTTTAGTAGTGTCAAAATTATGCAATGTGTTTTAGTTCGAACGCTACTGCTATTTTACTTTAATTTTAATTTATTTATACTTATAATAGAGGTTGTATATTTTGTACTGTGTCACGTTTTATATTCATAATATTCTACCGTGTGATAAAAACCGTCTATACTAAATATTGTTTATCAATATAGCCTAGTGCACTAACATTTTAAAACTTAACAAACTTATTCTCTTTGGTGCTGAAAATAATGTAGTATAGTGTGTCTATAAAAATAAAGTCACTGCGCGGTAATACCCTTTGCGGTATTAAATTTTATGATAGAATGAGTTTTATGTTCATTATTATGTTCGTTCACTGTGTATCGCTTGTTATTAATTTTAAAGCAGTAGAGATTGTTTAAAACGTTACGATTTCTTGTTGAATATTTAATTTCTTTAAGTTGTGCTGGAAATAATACTGCTCACCAGATCAAATAAATAGTTATCAAAAGATTTTTAAGTTTAAAAGCGAACAGGCCCTGTGTCATAAGGCACTTTACAAACGAAACCATACATACACATCTTATGAATACAAGGGTAAATAAAAAGGCACTTATTTGAAACAATATTTGTTATGTGAATGTTACCGACACTATTTCAAACTTTTCTGAGTTGAGAAAGAAGGTTTCGTAATAGTTGATAGTTAAAAAAGGTTCCACGGAGAAGTGAAACTCGTGGACGTATTTCACAAAAATGTTAACCTATTTGTGTTTATAAACGTTATAAACGTCGGGTTGATACTACTATAGAACAGGAGCATGATCGTTTTATAAAAATTACTAGTTACTTGAAGCTAATTACGTCTGTGGTAAACATTGGCTATGTAGTGGTATGTCCCCGCAACTGGCCGAGATATGTGCTCAAAGAGCGGAGAGCGTCGCTCGAGGCGTTCGTCGCACAGATCAAAGGAACTGCACTCCGCTGTTAATAGCTTTTATAACTACATTTTTTGAACTATAAACGTATGCCCGAATATAAAATTATTGATGTTGTATTTTAGTTATTTAAAGACTATTTAGTATTTAATGCGTTAAGTTGATATTTTTATGCCACTTGACACATTCAGCGAGTGTGGCCCAAATATGCTATCCGTCCTTTTCGTTTTTCTTCTCGTCCGTCATAGTTGACCACAACTTGACGTGCACAGCAATGTGCATATTTTTTGAAATTTAAAAGCTGAGAAAACAACTAGAATTGCAATGGGGCGTGGTACTTAGGTACATATTAATAGATTCGCTTCTTATTTAATGGAACATTATAATAATATAAGTGATGTATCATTATTCTCGGTCCTAAAACTAAAACCTGAATTAAAGATTAGAAATGCAAAAATAGTGGAAGAAATCGACATTCGGAAAGTAAATGGTCCTCTTACTGAAAGCATCGGGTGACAGTACGAGTGCGTCAAATTGCCAGGCGGCGCTATCTCGGCTATTGTTACTGTCATGAACCAACCTATTGTGGAATTGTGGACGACTCAATCATGAGGTCACTGCAGATGCGGGTTCCTTCTTATTTCGTTGAATCCATACTAATATTCTAAATGCGCTTTTACGCCTAAACCACTGAACAGATTTTAATGAAATTTGGTATAGAGATGTACAATGTACAAATGTAGATCGGGAAACAACATAGGCTATATTCTGTCGCGAAAAATAACTTTAGGGGATATAAGTTTGCATAAAAAATCGTCAATATAATAGTAGATTATAAAGGCCATTACTAGATCTGCCGTTTTGTGACAATTGAATTGTTATAAACATATGGGTATCAGTATTAGTAACTAGGTCACGAAATCGTTGAAATCCATACTTCAATTTTCTCTTATCTTATGACTACTGAGCTTTTGAATGTCGGCATTTTAAAACAGCGTTGGTACAAAAATTTTGCTCCAGATTTGGCGCTCAGCCAAATATCTGTCCTTATGTAATGGGAGACTTACTTACTCATTACTAAATATTTATATATTAAGAAAAATCCATACTAATTTTATAAATGCAAAAGTAAAAACCACTGAATCGACTTTTTAAATCTGAATCCACAATTACATAAAATTCGGTATAGAGATAGAATAGACCTTGAAAAATAACATACGCTATATTATATAGCTTTTATCGTAAGAATAAATAGCTGGAAAGGATTGAAATAGGGAAGGAAAGTTTGTAGGAAAACTGCGATTACTGAAGTTCACGCTGGCGGAGCTGCGGGAAACAGCTAGTAAGGAATAAAACTTTTTACTGTACAGATTTCAGAGATCTCAAATCATGATGTGGCATCATCCAGAACTGGAACTGTTGTTATAAATAAGTGAAAAATGATGGCTTATGAGAAAGTTATAAAGTAAGGAAAGAGTATTAATATTCCGACAAAGTCGAATGAGAAGCCACTTGAGCATAACCCAATAATGTGAAACGTGATCATATTTGCGTAAAACAAATATGAATTTTATGCAAAAATTGGAAGTCGCTCACACATGACAAGGTCATCCTCAGTGAGATTAAAATAGCTTACGTACCTACTATACATTATAATATTATACCGATTATAATATTATAATTTATAGTACGTAAGTAGTATGGTAGAATGTCTCTGCATGGCAATTTGTTTGTTGCAGACAAATTTAAGCACAACTTGAGATTTTAATAATAAAATACCTTTTTATAACAACAAGTACCTATGTATTTAGTTTACGATTACTGCATTTGTATACTACGAATACAAAGAAGCCTTTAAGAACAGCGTCCTTTGTAGCGCGAGAACCTTTTGATATGTAAATATTATAAAATGTGTGTCTTTTCCATAAGCGTACGACTTATACGAGTTACAGCATAATGTAAAAATTAAAAAGCGAAACAAAATACATTCTGTTTTCACATACAAAACGACACAAAAGAGAATAATTATTACTTTTAGTAAAGTTACTGCATTGTTTTAGATAGTAAAGAGTAAACCATATATAATTATACTTGTAGGGCTGTTTATATGACTTTCATGTTTTTCTTGTTTGTTAAAAGCAGGACATCTCAAAGTGGAGCTTTTTGAAGGCGGAATAAGTGCAGCACTTGCCCTTAGGGTTGAAATAAAGAAAACTCTTTGTGTATATCTACCTGGGGGCCCCACCACCACCTCATATACTCGTAGTAGTATTATTTTAATCTTACTTTGTGTTTTGTCTTTTCTTTTGTACCATTAAAACAAGGATAATAATAATAATAATAATATTCTACCACATTCATACAGCGCCATCTAGCCCCAAATTAAGCAATTATATTTGCTTGTGTTATGGGTACTAAACGACTGATATACTACTTATATATTTTTTTTTTGTAAATACATACATAATATAGATAAATTACACCTACTATGGATAGAAACAAAGTAAGGTTATAATAAGATTGCTTTATAAGGTTGTGGTAAGATCACATCTATTTCTTATGCAGATTACAGACATACCTACATAGAACAATCTGATAATATATCACTTAATTAATTTTACTCAAAATTTCAAATATTTTCAAAACAATAATATTGTGTTGAATTTATGAAACAGCTGCATATTTGATTGTGATCTGTTATTTTGCTCAATTTAAATATTTGATAATATTAATTTTCATAGACATTTCTGGAACTTAAGTCATGCTAATTACAAGTTTAAATTGTAAAGGGTTAAATTATTCATTAATATAATTTTCTCAACGAATCTTAGTATTTGTTATTTAAACTATTTATGAAATACATTGGAGATGCCATGGGTATGAAGTCCAAAATTTAGAACTGAGGGTTTGAGCTCTTACAAGGACAAAATAATATATAACATTAAGACTTTATGTACACTTTATGTAGTATGTTTTTTATCGCATTATGAGATATCTAGCTGTTTAAGTTGAATTATTATTAACGAAAACCTACCTGACGTTTTAGACGTTTAGCTGTTTAATATATTGTTTTCTTATTTTGTACATGCATTGATGGTTCAGTATTCGACAGCCGCGCAAAAGACTCCGAATAAATCTTTGGGTTAAGAACTGACATTGAATTTTCTTGTCTGGAATTGTGGCCAATAAATGCCAACAGACTAGTCCCCTGTTACATGCGATCCAACAAAGCTAGCAAAGCTTGAATGTTTTCTCTAGTTTCGAAGAAAAATACGTCATGATGTTATGTATCTCGATTAATACACAAATATTTGAAAACTTGATATGAAACCCTTTAAATACTCCTCTCAAACTGAATCAGCCTGTCTAGGATAGAACCTTCTTATTCAATATAATCATATATTATCAAGCACTAGCTTTCCTCGGTGCAGTTTCACCTGCGTTTTTTTTGCTTACTGCTCGGCTCCCGTCGCCAGCAGCGTGATGTTACATAGTCTATAACCTTCCTCGAGACCCGGGCTATCATACGTACATAATTTTCAAACCCGATTGTTAGTTTCAGAGATTAGCGCGTTCAAACAAAAAAACGAACATACTCTTCCGCTTTATATAATAGTATAGAATATTTCACCACGTTCGATTTCATTAAACAAAATCCATTTAAGTGGCAAGAAATTTATTCATCCTCACGCTTTGATATCCGTGGATTTCGAACAACTGGTTATTTTTGTGGTTTTATGCAAATATGATCCTGATTTAATGTGCATTGGTTAACAGTTCAATAATATCCAAATAAAAAGGTCAAGCTTTATTGTATGCAATAATCTTAATTCTTATTAGCAGTAACGCGGCAGTAATTTGTACTTTTCGGAATTTGAACGTTTAAGATGAATATTTATCTAGGCCCACGAAGATGTCTATCACCTTACCATACTTCTGATAAAATTGACATTATTGTTACAAGAGTCAGTAACACATACATTTACGGATTCCATTTCTTCTGAGCAATTGAAAAGGACAATGTCGTCATGCATTTGAATTAATCACTACCTGAAACTCTACATAACTTTATCTCCGTACCTTGGTATTTTCAAACGGTGCAAATACTTTTCCACTAATGTTACTAAACTGCATGTGTTACTCGTTGTTCAAGGTTAGTCTCTATGTTGTACATTTTGATTCATTTGTACAGCTTTGTAAACTACAACCAGCATGTTTGTAAAACTAGAACTTTTTATCAGCCATTTCTCAATATGCAATCAGGAATTCGACATTATTTGACGCTATCTAAGATAAGATTTAGTTTCTGTTTTGAGTGCCAAGGCCCCAGCATGTAATTATTAAACCTTATTAAAACTTTGTTACTGGTACCACATAGCAAGGAAACTAAAGCTCTATAAAACGTAGAGCATATTTAGTTAAGTAGTAAAATCTTAATAACGGTTAAGTCGTATATTGGCTGTATGGAATGTACGGCTGGGAGGAATATCAAAGTGAAACTCGTTTACATCATCAAAATGAAGCTCATTAACCTCATAAGCTAAGACGTAATTTGCCTACAGTTAATTTATTAAGAGCTATCAAAAGCATTTGGTTTAGAAAAAAGATGTTGTTACAAAAATTCATTTGGATGCAACGAAAACACCACAATATATTTAAATGCTAGATAAGTTACAATATTTTTTTTACTATTTACAGTATCCATATCAATGTGCGAGTGCCTACGAAATTTGTTTGAAAATAGTATAAACTATTGTTATGGTTGAACATTGCTGTTCAATAGAAACGCACTATCTTTAATTAGTATATTTACATGATTTAATATTTTTCTTAATTTTTATTATAGTTAGATACATTTTTAGATATCAGTTATATTTAAATTTAACCTGCATTCAGCATTATGAGCTCAATCACCTTAGTTTATTTTTTTACCTGGTGAGCATGGAGTGTGCCCTGATTCTCTAAGACGGTACGATAACGACATCATTAAAGAGTTTAATGCCACTCATTCCTTCACGGCTTCACCTTGACTAGGGTGCTAAATATATGTGTCACTTATTTACTTACTTCACATAATTTATGTTGAACCGTGTATTTCTCGGTTCTTCCACTCTAATCAACTAAACCGACAACAACAAAAATGGATATTATCTAATCCATAGCTGTCTTATTGCTAGAAATGTTACAGGTCTCTACGCTGTCGAGACGTACCCAATCTACATACAAAGTTTCATTGTTTGCAAAGTTGCATTTATATAAAAGAAGAAGTAGTAATCATTGCGCTCGAGAGAAGACAATCCTGACTATGATATGATGCCTTTTTAATAATAACAATAACGACATAAGTATATAATATGTCGTAGCTATCTATACTATTATATAAACCTATAATATTTAATCTATTAATTTTTGTTTGTTTATTTAAACGCGCTAATCTCTGGAACTACCCCTCGGATTTGAATAATTATTTTTGCGTTTTGGTAGTCCAGTTCTTGAAGAAGTTTATAGGCTATGGTAACATCACGCTACTGGCGACGAGAGCAGAGCAGTAATCAAAGACGCAGCGGTGAGCTAGTTATTATCTAGACTGAAGTGCTTGTTACATTCATGAATCAATAACATTATGTAGGCGGATCTAAGTGTAGGCGTGTTGCCAAAACCAGTCTGCTTAGAATACTGTTAACCTAATTCCACATCCAATACACTTGAAACCGAGAGCTAGATTAACAAAAAATATTATATTTACTGTTGCTAAATGACATTGTTATTCTGTGTTATGTCATTGTTGCTCTTACTAAAGAAGAAGAGAGAAAAATATTCTGTCTCACTGCTGGGCAAAGTGTTGCCCAGCAGTGCTAGGAGCTTAACCTTCCAAAGCTTCTGATTTCCTGCCATGTGGGTTCAAACACAACAAAAGGTTTTCAGTTCGTCCCTCCACGTCCTCAGTTTTATCACAGGTCGCAGCTTTGGATTATTTTTCTGTCGCCTACTAAAATAATAGTTTACTTGATTGCTCTAGGCAAAATATACCACTTATCTATGTACATGAAAAACTTCAGTTGGCTGTGAGACTGTCACTTCTCGATGGCTGGCAAATATTAAAACTAAACTACAATTAATAGCATATCAAAATAACTAAAGCGCATAAAAAAAAGAAATACTATAGACACTAATCAATATAAAGATGAATTAGACCAGATCTTTAGTTTACAAACAGGCTTGCTTTAGTAATTGCTCGCTTTGTTCTGTTCCCACAGTTAAATTTTAATTACCCGCCGACCCTAATTTGCTACGACAAAACTTACACAATACATTGAAAACAAACTGCAATTAGCGAACTGCAAAACTTTTTGTAAGCCCAACGAATATCTATTTGCTCTAAATACGGCGGCAAAGTTTTAGAATTACTGTGACATTACGCACATTTTAAAACTTTACATAAATTAAGCCTATTTTCTATCCGTTTAAATACAATCGTAAAATGCGAGCCTGCAATTTGTTACCAACCAATATAGCTCACCGACATGGACACACCAGTAATAGTGTCTTCAGCAACTACTCTTTTCCTCAGCACTACTAGTTAATTCGTGCCAGTGATGTTGCGACAATGCTAAGTATCTACCCAAGCGGTTGTTGACCATGAACGGGAATGTAAGGAGAGAGGATAGAGAAAAGGAATAGAATCGAATGGCTATTGAGCCTCCTGTTTTGACACCTATTAAATGCTTGGTAGAGATTGCTCTTAGCGATAAGACCGCCCATTGTGCTTCATTACTGCATATTGTAATAACCATACGTTATAGTTAATTGGTGTACAATAAAACATATAATAAACTAGCTGTTGCCCGCAGTCCCGCCTGCGTGAATGTCGGTTATATCGCCTTTTTCATTCAAACATTCATCCCGTATTTTAACCCCTTAAAGCGATTTATTCGCTATAAAAGATAGCCCATGTTGTTTCCCAAGATCTATTCTATCTTTTTAACGAATTTCATCAAAATCAGTTCAGTGATTTAGGTGTGAAAGCGTAATAGACAGAAAGACAAAGATATTTTCGCATTCATAATATTAGTATAAATAATCGTATGGATACTACTTTTTACATCAATATTCTAAAAAAGAGTAGATAGCTCTTAGGGATCTATTAAAAACCAACAATAAAACTCGCCAAAATCTTCGGAAAAAGAAAAATCAATTAAACATAAGTAGGAGTAGAAAGAGTAAGTTATAAACATTGGCAACATCTAAAAGAGTCCCTTAACACGAACTTTGAAACTAAAACTAATTTTTTTAATAGCATGGCATTAAGAGAAATGGTTATTTAGAACTTTTCCTATATTTTTCAATTACTTCTAATGGATGGATTTGAGGAATACAAAATGATTTCTTTTAACTCGAAAAGGCCGTTGTTACAGTCGACAGATTGAAATAAAAACGATAATTTAATTAAAAATAACACAAAATTTTGGAAACGTATTAAATCTACCCGTTTTTTTAATGGGTTATTCAATATTAGGCTTACCATATTGTGAATCTATTAAGATGTGCCTGAAGATATATTTTATGCCTCTCTTATATTAATGGAAAAGCTAACCATAGTAATATATGAAACGCTTAAACTGTAAAACATTCCGTACAAAAAGATCAGAAATGGTTTGTAAAGCAGTGAAATAAATGAAAATTAAAATACACTTAGTGCACTGTGTAGGCATTTCACGAGGTTCGTTTAAATGTTCCCATTTGGCAGACCAAATGAGTTGTAGCTGTCTGTCTGAAATAATGGCTGTTGTAGTGGGTCTGCACATAGCCCTTGCAGCTATTATTACAGCATATAAAGTTTCAATTCTGGTTATTACTCGCATAACTTACTTTTGCATTGTTTGGTATTTATATGGCCGTGTACTTATTGAGAATTGTAAGCAAATTTGCATACGAAAACTTTACTAGTATACGAATTGTATACTACTGATGCATGAGTTCAGTGAGTGATTTGTGACATATTTTCGTTTCGATTTGGTTCATTATCGGTGCCGTTTACCATACTTTTATTTAAAACATTATTTATTTTCATCCGTCCTGTTTTATCCGTCGATACAAAAATCTGAGAAGGTTTGATAAGAGGAAGGAAGTTAAACCTATAACTGTCTTATCGACATTTACCGAACATTTGCGACGATTTTCAAGCCTTGAGTACTTTGTCATAGAATTGAGGCTTTTCGCAATTCAGGATAATTTATATTCTCAGTGGAACGCAAATTTTGATTTGCATATCTAAAACGATTGTAGGAGTATATTAGGAATCAATTTTCTGTTCAAAGCCAGTTATTGGAAATGTTGTTACATTTATCATCAATAATAATATTTCTCTAACGAAATAAAAACCAATGGGTTCGAGCACAAAAATACTATTTATTATTTGATTAAAAATAACACGTAACTTGAACTCAGATATCAAGAACCCTGATTCAAGTTTTGCTGAGTTGACACGGTAGTGATGTTCTTTATACAGTATTGACACGATGAAGAGGAAGTCGTTTGATGGCATCTTAAGACTGAGAATTTGTAAAATCATAAAAGATGCTATTTTGCGACTTTATTGGAGTCATCTTTCTCACGATGGTGTCAACAGCCGATGGTGTTCGTTTTAGGTAATACTTTCTCATATAAACTTGAAGTAACTGTACTTAGTAAGTACTGTGTATGGACTATTAGGCAATTTTTTTTTGAGTTTGATCCCAGACGCTAATACAATATTTGACTTATCTGCCGATAAAGTTTAAGTATTAGGCTGAAATTTTAAATTGTGTCCGGTAAATGCCATCAGGTTCGCCCCTGTAACATGGTACCATCTGGAGAAAACAATGTTATCTTCTAAACGTGAACTCATTTTAAATTGTATTTCTCAATAACAAGAACTTTCTTGTGTACTTATCTACTAGTGCAAAAAGCTAGTATTCAAACCATTATTTATTCCAGACATACGGAATATTAAATTTGGATTACAAAATGCGTTTAAAAGCTTTTTTTGCATTACAGGCGCAAAACTCTATGACACTTTTAGTGTACCTACTCGGTTTTAAAATTTATTTTTACTTTAAATATTTTAGCAATGCCTTTTTCAATTTCAGAGGGAAATGTACCTATCTCATAGGCGGCTCTTATCACGGCTTTCTCATAAAATTGAATGGCAATTCGAGTTTTGCTTACGAAACTTGGTAATGCAAATATAGCTAAATGATTTAGTAATAGGTTCGCTTTACATGTTTTCATGTTTTTTGTGTTTACTCGTACCTTCTTTATTTATTTTGTGAGTTACGATTGCTTTAGCCTTCATAGTCGAAGAGATCATAGGATCATCCTTCCTTTAACTATAGTTATGTTAGCGTATTTGTTTGAAAGTTATGTTTAACACGTTGTATCTTTTTCTATTGCTCCTTGTGAACTAATATAGTGTTCGATATTTATTCACATTCTCTTTGATTTAACTATAACTTAGAATATTTTTTCTGTTCGAACTTTCTATTATTTTGTCAGTAAACATTCTCAAAAGTGTAATATCTCGACTCGATCAATACTCTTCACGATCTCATCGCCATCAAATTACTCGCGGGTTTTCACACGCTTTCGATCATTTTAGTCAAACGGCAGTAATGTTGTACTGAGTATGCACTTAAGCTTATAAAGTGGATTACTAGTGGGTATATATTAGAGTACAATAATTAATACTGCCATCATATACATATTCACAGGCTGTAAGGAGATAACTCTAAGCTCATACATTATGTAGGTAAAGTCAAAACATGGGTTGAATTTTATACATCAAGTTAATTAATTCAGGTGTTTTAATATAAAAATTATTCATCGAATGTTAAAAAGTACCATTTGGGGAGGACAAGAATGAAGCGGAGCTAGTAGACTTTTAATATTCGCATCGAGTGTTATGACGCTGGGTCTCAGTGCATTTCCTTGTAGATTGGTATCTTCATTATAAATGGTTAAACTGTTACGTCATACATTTTTATTTTTTCGTTCTTGCACGTGTGCTAAAGCAGTTAAGTAGCTTTCCTTGTAACTTTTATTACGCCGAATGTCAGGTTCACTTCATCGATACAAATATAACATTTATATATGAAGGGTAGATACGCTTTCTGTTTATTAATAGCATTTTGCTAAAGCCACAACATTCGGACTTTGTTTACTACTAGAATTTCAAAATTTTGCCAATATGTATTCAACCTAGCTTCTCAATATTTTTTAAAATGTACCTACATTTTTTGTATAAAACATATATGTTTTTATATTAGCCTACCAAAGTGACTCCACCCCGCCTGATGGTAAGCAGTCAGTGGAATCCAGAAATGGTGGCCACCATACCAAAAACCATCGTCTTAAACTGCTGGTATGGTGGCCTCCACTATGGCGGCTGGGAATGGGGTTAGGGAAAGGGAATGAGAGACTGATTCCTAACAAAAATAATAACATTGAAAAATTTACAAGAGTTTAGTGTGAACCGGAAAGAAAGTCGACGTCTACGCTTTTCGAAAAACAACTTATGTACCTGAAGGGAACAACATTATGATGCAAAGCAATGTAGTGATAATGTGACACCTGTAACTTTGTTTATTACAACAACCGTGCGAGAATACCTATATTTATACAGTATCTTGATGTATCGCTGTTATTATTTTAGAACACGCAATTATTTAAATGATTAGCTTTTCGCGCCGCGGTTTTACCCACGTCTTTGCTTACTGCTCTGCTCCCGTCGACAGTAGCGTGATGTTACATAGCCTATAACCTTCCTCGAAAATTAGGCTATCATACGCAAAACGAATTTTATAAATTCGACTGGTACCTAGTTCTAGAAATTAACGCGTTTAAACAAACAAACAAACATACTCTTTCGCTTTATAATATATAATAGTATAGGTATAGATAAATATAGATATGGCTCAGTCTTACTTTGAGGCTGGTATGGTCCCTACCAGGCCAGAGCACTTTAAACCTTTATGCAATTAATAGTTTTCGTCCAT
This sequence comes from Parascotia fuliginaria, assembly GCA_963082885.1. Taxonomy (NCBI): domain Eukaryota; kingdom Metazoa; phylum Arthropoda; class Insecta; order Lepidoptera; family Erebidae; genus Parascotia; species Parascotia fuliginaria. The sequence goes on from OY720188.1 coordinate 11,836,810, forward strand.
TCTACCGTCTCTGTTTGGGCCTTCTCTGTGTAAAAAGTAATGGAGGAACTATATGGAACATAATCATGTCTATCAAATTGTGATACGTCTCTACATACCTCTTGCGACAAAATAGTAGATTGTTAGCCTAGGGTTGAAAAGAATCAATTTGCGAGGGCGGCTATAGTCCGAGTAGGCATTGATTTTTTTCCCCGTGGCAAACACTCTACTTTTCATTTAGAATATGAGGAAAATAAAACTAGTTGTTTATCTAAACTATTTTTTGATAATAATTTAGTAGCAGTACCTATTTAAAATTAATAGTCAAATTTGGACAATTCGTGAAATTAAGAAGATTTTCTATGACACAATTTGCCTCGTCTGTAATGGAATCTGGTGTCAATATTTCGCTTGAACTCATTTTTAATATTCAATTCAAATCTTAGCACATAAGTCCGTCACAGATACATACATAACAGATTTTAGTATCCCGCCAATTTGTATTGACTTTTTAAATTTTAAATATGGAACTCGCCGCTCGCCGCGTAATTGTCGCGGCACTCGCGGCTTATTCCGCTCAGAAAAGTTTTCGCTAAATTCACACTGGCTGTTTAGAAAGTCATGCATGACATTTTTTAAATTAGTTTTTTTTTACATAAAACTCTTCACAGCTGACAGCAGTTCTATTTTTAAAGTTCATTCCGGCCCGAGGGTCGGGATGAATTTAAATGAGTTTTTCCATCCCTATGAAAGGAAAGCAGCATCTTCCACCCAATAATCAAATCAAAACAACACTACTTTCCGAGTATGAGAAATGAAAAATATATTCTTTTAACTTGTGAGTGTAGTTATATCGCTTGTTCCAATTATGAAGAAAACCTGACGTCAATAACTTGCATATCACAAAACTCTTATAATGTTCTTTGAGAAGAATGTCTTATGCGCTTGTAATAGATAGGCTATTGAAACGGAACGGAGGTGCTCATCGTTTCGTCAAATCGTCATCGTCAAAGGACATGCAGTGCTTAATGTAGCTTTTATTAATCTACATGGTTAGCTAATAGTTAAAATTATCCAATCAAAACGCAAATGTTTTATTTTGCGAAGTAAGTAGTAATTAAGAAGAAGTAGAAGAAGATTACTACTAGAGTACTAGTAGTGCTGAGTTTTGGGGATTAGGGTCGGTAATCATTAACAGCATGATCACTTAAACCTTTAAACAAAAACGTTCATAGCTTAGCAAAGGCCTTTATTCTAATTAGCATTAACGCTACGTTTAAGATTGGTAAATTCATAAATACATCCGTAAAATTAAAATATCTGACAAAGTGTAATATGTAAAAATACCTAAATTAAATATGACACATATGACTCAACGTAACCTTTAAAAACTTGAGTAACAACACGTTTGACACTTTTCATGACGACGGGCGGCGGTAATGAACCATGCCGTTTTAATACCACGTATTTTTATACAGTAAGATCTTAAAATCGAATTAATATGTGGCAGCTTTAGGACTAATGCGAGATTTATTTTTAATTTTTATAATTATTAAATACAGACTTATAGCAAATAGGAAGTGCATAATTTAATAAAAAAAGACTTAAATTAGAAACAGTTTTAGTTTTACTTATTAATAACAAAATTTAAAAAAATTTAAAACTACGACATTTAAAAAATATATTTACAAAATACTTCAGCTATAATTAAACGGAGCAGATAGTTATTTTGACAACATACATATATCTACATACATGAATTGATATGTTTAATATGAGCTATAATATTTTGGCTGATCAGTAAGATGCAATTTTATTGAACTCTCTACACAAAAATACTTACAGTAGGTAACAGTGGTAATAGATTTTGATTAAGTAAATTCCTACTTAAATGAATTGAATTAGTAGGTGGGATATTTTGCGTGCATAGCCATCTCAAGTGGGCATTACAGACAAACAAGAATATGAAAAGAGACAATAACTACTGTTTACCTGTATATGTAAATAAGAGAAATAACAACGGTCTCGTTTTCTTTGTATATATTTGGGTATATAAACAGTATGTTTTATCTGTGTTGGTAACACTCAGATGAAATTACTAATTAAAGTGAATCTGTTTAATACGAATTCGGGAAAGCTTTCTTGACAAACAAATATAATAATAGTTGTTACGTAACTACATATCGATCTCACCACCATCATCACAGCCCGAAACTTCTCACTGTTGGACTTTTGTTATCATATCTCATAGTAGTATATCCTAAAGGGATATGCAATTTCTTAGGCCTTGATACCTTGGTGGCTTGTCTCTAGACGATCGACCTGTAATGGAGAGCTGCAGTACTAAATCGCCTATATAATTTGCGACCGTACCATCGTTCTACCGTAAATATTAATGACGGTAAATTTAAAAAAATACAAAATTTTGGTTACTTCTGCTTCACAAAGAATATGAATTTCATTTACAAATAAAAATAAATTTATGTGTATGAAATCATAAACATGTTAAATTCTTCAAAATAAAAGTCTGTCTTTAATGTTAACGTTACCTTATTTTCATTGCGATTATGTCAAATTTATCATCAAGTAGGTAATAATTATTTAGTGTACATAGATACTTATAAGTATACCCACTTTTTATCGTCTAAAACGATGCGGACATCCTCCTTATTTAATCATAGTTATATAACCTATCCCATGTTACACAACCTCAGATATATACTACACATAGGGCCGGGCTAAGGATATTTTAGGAGATGCCATAATAAAGAAGGAACGAGATAAGACTGTGTCCCGGTCATGTAACAAGAACCGTTCTTAGCTCACATCTAATAAAAGAAAAATGCGTTCAGTATTTTGCCTTTAGAATTATCACATAATATTTTTGTACTTTAATAGTAATCTATATATCAGTTTTTGATAGAAATAATTTTTACAGTATTAAATTTTCTGTACATTCTTAATTTATAATAATGAAAGTAAAACAAATATTGCTTTATTTTGACCAGTATTTCAAAGATTATAGACCTTTTATGTGAAACGAATTTTTGTCTTAAAAATATTTCTGTTACTAAAAGGGCTGGGCTTAAATAGCACTTTATTGAGATAATTTAATAAGGTAATATAAATATATAAATACCTACTTAATAATAAGTGGCTTTTAAGTTTCAGTATTATGTCCTTTGTGCCACTAAACTCATGGTTTTTAAAATACTGTTCGAATAAAGTCCAACGACTGCGACTGTAATTTTATAATTTTAACAGTCGCAGTCGTTGGACTAATTAATCGGTATAGTTAAATCCATTTGAGTTCTATCAACATTATTTAAAAAATGAAATGACTGTTGATCTATATAAGAGTCTTAAACTAAAATTTGAAATCTTTGCTGTTTAAATCAAAATAAATAACACAATACCAACTTAATGTTTCATACCTACTTACTTTTCAAAGGAAATTAAAAAAAAAAAAACAATCGTAATTATTTATTTCTTTTATTATTTTCATTATCATCCGAAAGACAAGTTAAAAAAGTTAGTAATAGTTTTTAGTCAGTTATTTATTTTATTAAAACTGCGTGCAAAGAGAAAATTGTCTCAAAGACAATCCCGTTATTTTGGTTCAAGTTATTTATAGCATTGTTATAAGCGCTATCAATTACAATATCTTCAATTTACTCCGATGTGAATTTGCCGACACACATCAGAATGATGTTAAGGCCATCAATTTCCACAGAAACTATTGCACAGTAACACAATTTGCTCTCAATATTATTGGAGACGGACGAGGAATAATTAATATCGACAGACGGACGCTGCCGACAAGACGGAGAGAAGTAATTATCCTTATTGAAGGACCTCCTGACACAGATGAGAGCTCGGCAATATTAAGACGAGATAAGATTTGAGTTTAATTTTGTTATTGTTATTGTTATTAATAAGCCGGTACTGGTATATGGTCGGGTCGATAACTACCTAGGAAAAAAATAAAAAAATCAATATCTTTTTTTTCTTCAAAGTAACAATAACTTTTTAAAAAATGATTGTAACTTGATACCCAACACCATAATGATTAGATTACATAGCCTATAACTTACCTCAAGAACTAGGCTATGAAAGGCAAAAAGAATTATTAAAATTATTTTTAGAAAAAAAAATTAAAACCGACTTCAAACAATACCTACATGTTCAACCCTTAACTAAAAAGTAGAAAATAATATTTTAATTACTTCATAGCAAAGAACATTAAAGAGGAATCAACGCAATCCTTATACCTATAATACTTTACTATTTATAGTTTTTAATCAGTTATTTTGGAGACGGTGCCAGCCAAGAAGGATCATAATGACCTTCATAAAAAGTAACCTACCTCCTCCTTTTGAAGTAGGTTAAAAATCCGACTGGTAGTTCCAGGGATTAGCGCGTTAAAACAAACAAATTATTTCGCTTTATATAATAGTATAGTAAGTACATAAAATCAATAATGAAATAAAAATAAAACGCGCTGTTTTACTCTTTTCATCTTGGCGTAATCTGAATCATACTTTGTCGTGTTTATGTTAAACTGTTGTCTTAACGACAAATTTTTGTTTATCTTACAAATATTTTATTTATTTGTTTGAAACCCTCATCACTTCTGTCCCTTGACGTCGACCTTACAAATGTGCGGAGGAGCTCTGGGACACTCACTAGCATTACAATACGCTATTTGTCTAAATAAAAACATGAAAGCAAAACTGATCTGTTCTTGACAATAAATATATAAATTTACTTTGCGTGGATTTTGAGAAAAAAATCTGTATTTTTTATATACCTACACATTAGATACTTTTATGCAAGTAAGATACACAGATGTCACGATAAGTCTGCAGGTTTCCATGTGAAAGTATACCTCACATATTAGTAGGTCTGATTCCAAAACAGATAAATACTAGGACTTCAGGTTTGTAGGCTGCAGGTGCTATTGTGATAGATAAAATAATATTATTTACATATATCACCGGTAAGGACTTACCTAGGACAAATTTCTCTTCTATTTAGCCAGAGTTTTAGAGTCATTCCTAACGGAGATTAATTTATCTGTCGATAGATATCAAACAAAATAATCAAATGGTACAACCCCGTGGGATAAGTTTATTGAAATAAATCTTGGTATAAGTAGCTGTATAACTACCTTATATGTGCCTCGTATACATTATACATGTTATATTTTAAACATGCGCACATTATTCACAATAACCTATGTATAAAAATATCATTCACAAAATATTTGAGAATCACGTGATATATTATCTTATGAAAGAAACCGTGAAGCCGAATCCTCAGTTCGTTCCTTTAATTCAATTGTATAGTGTACCTACATGATTGCTATTTTGCACTAACACTTCTACAAAGCAGTCAGTTCTTCACTCATTATATTTTCTCCTTTTTTATATCCATATTATGTTCCTCGGATCATTATAAATGTAGTAAAGATGGGTTTAGTAATATAATAGTAATGACGGATAAATGGACAGCGGTAGTCGCTATCCTCAACACATGCAGTAGTAGTGATATAATATGAATAAATACTTAAAAAAGTTAAATAAAAAATGAACATTGCAGTCAATATTCAAACAAAAACAAACCCAGTACAAGCAGTAAATAAACTATATTATTAATGAATATTGATGTAATTTGCTGTCAAGATAAAGTTTCGGTCGGGTCAGTAGTGTGCTGTTAATTAATCACAGCACTCAATGTCGATGAGAGTAGAAAGAACGCAATTGATCGTGAAATATTATACGTTGAGCGAAGTCCATAAGTCCATTGTACGTTATTGATATACCTCGTGGTTGGTATAGCTAATATGTATAAGTGTATATGTAGACACTAATGAAATAAATTGGAGAATAAAACATAAATAATAATAATAATATTACAACAACTACACACAACGCCATCCATAAAATCCATAAATAGCAACAATATGAAAGAAACGAGAGGCTTGTGTAAGTGAAAACAAATTTACATAATAAAAACAGTACTTGTGCCTAGCTAACCGAATTTTATTACACTACATACATACGAGAGAAAGATTGAATTTTATTAGTCTAAAATATCTTGGATATAAAGCATTCATTTTCTGGTTTTACTAAAAGGAATGATTTGTTGCTGTCAAGAGCAAAACAAAATTGTCCCCTGTTCATGTCCTGGCCATTTTGGCGTGTTGCCAGCACTGTTGGTTTCGAAATGTGACAACTTTAGGCTGCAGCATCAAAACTCGCATAGTTTTGTTCTAAAATATTTTAAAAATATAAAGTTCTGTCATCTTATTATTCAAATGGTGGCAAAATCGTCATCACCCTATATGCTTTAGATAAAACAATAAATACTTATTAGGCCTTTGGATACTTGCCAATATGCAATACAGTTGCAAAGTTTTTTTATTGCGGTTAACGATAAATATGAAAATCGCGCGTTTGTGCCTTTTTCATTCAAAAACAAATTCCGATTAGTGGTAGAACTTTATGAATATTACGTAACCAGATAATGGACTTATACAGATAAGTAGTAATTAGACATTGTCAACAAATACGCACTCATACCTTTCGCACCAATTACTTGACATTTTAAAAGTGAAAAAGTCTCTGTTCACTGTTTTAAAAAAAAACCCTATGAAGGCTAATTTATAAAGATGAATTAAAAAATAATATATATACGTAAGTAGGTATTCATGAGATTTTGGTGTTTCTGTTACAGTTACCAAAACACACCTAGCTTTAGGCAGCAATTCTTGTGATATCATTCCCTAACGTGCACTGGAAGTAAAAAACTTATATGAATTAATCTACCAAGTAAATTTTATTCGCAGTAGGTTTAAAATAAATAGTTTTTATTGCTACCCAAAAATACTGGCTTAATCTTTCGTATGCTATAATATCAAACACAAGAAAAATAAAATTGTGTCTCGTGTAGATCTGAAGCAGAAGACAGGTTAAAAACTTGTAAATCTATACTTTATTATAATGCTTTTGCCTTAGCAAAACGCGTTTGGCAACGGTTACGAAAAGTAAGCGGTTTAGGTTTGTTTCGCACCTGAACTCGAATCTTCGTCGTCATGTATCGAATTTATGCTTCAGTCTTGGTAATTTTCAAAAAGGAAAGAAAAATATTTTAATTGTGTTTTAAATTCGAAAATTTAGTAACCATTATCGAAAAATATTTAAAAATTTTGCTAAAATTTGTGTCGGGACTCAAGGAAAGGCCTGTGCCCTTCAGTGCTTTACCTTGACAGTGTTATTTTTAATTAAAAGAGATCGTAATTCACGAGAAAATAATGACCATGCTTACTAAAGAGGATTTACAATTTTAAAATCATGCATGTCAGTAATGTCCAAGGAAAGCTTAGATAACCTATGAATTTAAGACACATTGGTACTTATTAGCTTTACTCATGATTATTACACTCGTTTAATATTTATCAAATTAGTGTGAAACAGTTTTGCATGTAAAAAAGCTGGACGTCAACATTGTGCGGCCCGTATCAATAAAACTCAAACGCGAGAACGGTATGCAAATTGTACTGTATGTCATGTACATTTACAGATTTATTCCTGAGCTAGATACTCTTTCGTGTATATTATGACGAACATAACCAAATTTAATATTCTTCCTATGTTTTGGTATTTTTTATTCTTTTCAATAAAGAACCGTTTAGTACGTACAATAATTTTATATTATGACTTATGTATTCCGTTTTTCTTTAACTAAATATAACATATTGCATTATAAAAGATGATGAATTTAGATAGTACAAAGATAATTTTGAAAGTTTGAGGTAAATAAATCGCTTTCTTCCAAAATAATAGTAGTTTTATTAAATTCTCTGATCTTTTCGACGTAACCATTTTGGGCTGAAAGGCGTCCAATGTTAGACTAGCTTCCCCAATATCCACCCGAATTTATCAGTTACTCGCCTTCGTTATTAGATGTTTATATCAGATGTTTATAATAGTAACAAATTCGGTAGTAGATCCACGCTGGTTTCAGCATGAATGGGCCGGATCGACCGGGGCAGTACTACCCTCTCATAGAAGATCGACGTAAGAGTAGTATTATTTGTACTACTGCAATTCGTTCGGTAAGTGAGAGCACCGGAGGCCCAATTTCCCTCCTTTCCTCTTTCCTCACCTCCCTCATTCCCTTCCCTACCCCGTTCCCAGCCACTATAGTGGAGGCCACCATGCCTGCAGTTTAAGCTTTTGGTATGGTGGCCACCTCTTCTGGATTCCACTGACTGCTTACCATCTGGCAGGGTAGAGTCACTTTGGTAGGCTACTGTAAAAAAAGATATTACTTATCAGAAAAATATAATGGTGGTCACTTCTTCTGGATTCCACTGACTGCTTACCATCAGGCAGGGTGGAGTCACTTTGGTAGACTACTATAAAAAAAATTACTTGTCACAAAAATATAAGCTTTGAGGTATTGCACGTTTTGCCTATAGATGAGTAAAACATTAATCAGAATTGAATTGAGACTATTCATATAATGTATGTATAGTACATTATATGAATAGACTTATTGTGTTTTAAATAAATATCCACTGTTAATCCTGACTTACAGGAGTCATAGTGGTAGGCACGTGGGTGCGATTGTATCAAGAACTTTTTTGTTTTATTTGACAATGTGTCTATTTTTTTGGCTGTGTTTGTCTTAATGTTTGTTACGAATCTAACCACACTAACATTAAGGCACTTGACTTCAACACACTGATTAAATAATTTTCTGCCTATTTGAGTTTGCTACTATTAACACTACTTAATACTATTTCAGATTTTCGGATGTTAATATCATTTATTACGAAATATTAGTCATGTTGTCTCCAATCTTGAAAATGAAACCACTACCTATTTCGAGACTGAGACTGAGGAAATACTAGGCAACTAGCAATCGTACCTTTGCGGTCGCCATCCCACCTACCAAGTGTGTTTATTTTTTGCCCTTTTAAGTGCGGCCTATGACCTGCAGTAGACGTTGCATTAATATCTAATAATAATAATAATAATATCTTTATTGTTTGACATAGGTAATTTTACATAGATTTGGTGGCAAGTCATATTGCTTTAACGTAACATACCCATTAAGTTGTACAGAATTAAAAATGTTTAATGCTATTTTTAAATGTCTAAGGAGTATTTAGCGTTATCGCGCTGATAATGTGATAATGATGATGATACATAAAGTCAAAGTCAAAGCATTTATTTCATTTAGATCATAAAGTATGATGCTTATGAAAAGTCAACATTACATTTTGTCAGCAAATTGACCTACAGCCAGTTCGCTGACGAGGTAGAGCTGTGAGAAGAACTGGCAAGAAACTCACGCCACTCTTTTCAATCGCCAGATAATTACAGTTATTTGAATGAGTTACAATTTAAACACTCAACGCAACCAAAGAACCATACAAAGTAATTATTACAGATTAACTAATTAATATAATACTAAGATTAAAGAAAGAAAACAAGGAATTCAATTATTTAGTTTCAACTAGTATGGTAATTTGACTACGTATTTTAATTAAACTGGTAAATGCACCCCCTGGTCACATTGAACGACAAGGTAATACTGGATTGAATATTAAATGTAAGCCATGCCAAGATTGACCAGTCATCCCAAGTACATTCATACATTCTGAACATACAATCGTACAACAAGTTACATATTTATTCGAACTGGACAATAAAAAAGATATTGTCCCAAGCTTAAAGCCTTTACAATCAGATAAAGTGAGTGGTAGTTAGTTGAAGTATGGAAGAGACGGTCGCTCGGATTGCGCCGCCACGCCTCATCTAAACGTCATAACAACACGAAGTGCACTTGACTATGAACAATGCCGAGCCGTCAACGATCACAAAGCTTTGGAAAATGAAGCGGATTTGTGAATGAAAGGCGCAGCGAGAGATATAACGGTTAACTTGTAAAAAGAAAAGTTTTATTCTCGTATTGAAACGTATTAAGAATTGTTAGCGATTAAAATTGTATTATTTTACGATTAGTTATCAGTTTGTGTGCATGAACATGTTTATTTGCATTGATCTTTCTATGTATAATATGTATGTATTTACAAAAAAAATCGTATTTAAGTATGTATATCCGCATTCAAGCTATAATATATGCCTTCTTTGGGTCTAGATGGCGTTGTGTGTAATTGTTTTGATATCATTATTATTATTCGTTTGAAACTGCCTGTTATAAACTTTTAATCAGCTTTGATATTTTTTCATTTCATTTAGCTTCGATTTGATTATGCGTTTCATCTCTAACAATCTAATTGAATGCCTCACTGAGACTGAGGGAGTGCGCCTCTGACAACTAGGTTATTGATTCAACTTCTACAAGGTTAAGACTTTGTAGCAGTAGCGAAGAGTCACTTTTCCGAGAAGGGAAGCCGGTGGCACTAAGTGAGTTTCTAAAGTCTGTGAGTAGACACGCAAGCAGTGATGTGTATAATAATATAATAGGTCAGGACATATTTTAAAAGAGAAGCCGGCAGGAATCGTGTTATATGGACGCTTCACCACTGCTTTGTAGGATCTCCTCATAATAATTAAGTTTAAGTTGTACTTCTGTTCTCTAATTCTAATTTATCTACATTTAGTGAGCGCAATTTTGTCTACTGCACGCTGTTACTTTAGCACATATTATTATACAACAACAACACACCTTACACATTTACAAATAAATACAATATTAGATAGAAAAGATATATTTACCAATGTCTACATAGTAGTATGTTTGAAAACAAGATATATTATATATTATGGAAGAGAAACTTTCGCTTGTAAACCTAAGATGGTCACTCGAGCCTTTATATATCTACAATGGTACAGATTGATGATATAATAATATCTAATGACATTGACTCAATTCAAACCGCCAAGTCAGTAATATGTTCTCCACAAAACTTAATACACCATATATATGCTCCCCAAACATCACTGACCATACTACATACTAACATCCGCAGTATAAACTGTAACTTTGATGCCTTAATTGTTCTACTGGATAGAATTAGTATACAGTGTCACGTAATTATACTGACAGAGTGTTGGTTGAGTAAAACTACGGTTACACCGGTAATAGATGGTTACACTTCATATTCCTCAAACTATAGCAACCAAAATGATGGGGTCTTAATATATATAAGATCTAATATAAAACACAATGTAACTTCTCCTTCTATAAATGACGCTAACTGCTTAATCCTCCAATCCGATAACGAATACGCCATAGTAGCTATTTATCGGTCCCCCTCACAAAGAAGTATAAACAGTTTCTGTGACAGTCTCGATCAGTGTCTGGCATCTTTAAATTCGTTCAAATCAGTTATCTTAATGGGTGATATTAACATAAATATCTCTCCGGACAACAAGGAAGCCAATTGTTTTAAATATCTCGATCTAATGGCATTTCATGGATTTCTACCCGCTCATCAACTACCGACTCGTAACGATAGTTGTATTGACCATGTAATGCTAAGATCAGAAAGATATGCTTCGACATGTATTCTTGATTCTTTAATAACGGATCATGCCCCAGTGGTACTCAATTTGGATATAAAAACAATGGCCTACCTCCCCCAAACTACTCTTATTAAGATCGACTATCCTTCAATCGTCTTAAAACTAAGTGTTACGGATTTCAGTTCTATAATATACCGTCACTGATTCACTGATGCGAATGTCGCAATTACAGCCCTATCAAACACGATTACAGAAGCTATTACAGCACATTCTATAAAAGTAACGATTCCAAATCGCAAACGTACCCTAAAACCCTGGATAACTCCAGGTTTGCTAAGGTGTATTAGGCATAGAGATAAGTTACATAAACAGCTAAAGAAAGATCCAAATAATGCAATACTCCAGGTTACTTACACAAGATACCGAAATTTTTGCAGTCATTTATTACATAAGGTAAAAGTGGAATATGAGAGAAATGAATTCAACAAAAACAAAAGAAACCCAAAAGGTACTTGGAAAACCATAAATAAAATTACTAATCTAAAGCAATCATCGTCCTCACCTAGTGCCTTATTATGTCAGTCTCAGGACCCGTACGTCACAGTTGATGACGTAAACAATTATTTTGCGAATATTGGCTCTACACTAGCTAACGCTATTATATTAAGATATGAGTCTCCAGAGCGGGCAAACACACCCTCTTTAAGCCCTAATGATTCTCACTCTATCCGAGATTCTATGGCATTATTCGACACGGATTTCGGGGAGATTGATACAATTATCTCCACGTTAAAAACTGACACAGCTACCGGAATAGACAATATCCCCAGTAAAATTTTTAAAAGTGCCAAAAATAGTCTCACACCTCCACTTACATACGTATTTAACCTTTGCCTAGCAACAGGTACATTTCCAGACGTTTTGAAGATTGCTCTTGTGCATCCTGTCTATAAAAACGGTGACAGAAATACTGTAGATAACTACAGACCGATATCGGTTTTAACAATGCTGTCCAAAATACTGGAGAAACTACTAAACTGTAGACTTATAAAATATCTCCATAAAAATAATATTATTGCCCCAAACCAATTTGGTTTTATCAAGGGTAGGTCCACGGAGGATGCAACTCTACTGCTAACTGAAACGGTTGCACAAAACCTTGACAATTCATCAAAGGTTGTAGGTGTATTCCTGGACCTATCCAAAGCATTCGACACTATTTCAATTCCTCTCCTCTTAATTAAAATGGAATCCATTGGTATACGAGGTGTTGCATTAGACATGTTTCGCTGTTATCTTACCAACCGGACCCAGTGTGTTAAAATATGAAGCTATACAAGTGACCAAATATCTCTAACCTTTGGCTTGCCGCAAGGCAGTGTGTTATCGCCTACACTTTTCCTGGTATATGTTAATAGCCTGTGTACTAAACGGCTCTTAAACTGTACTATTGTGTCTTATGCAGATGACACGGCATTAATTGTGCATGGCGATTCTTGGGTGGAGACCCAACGACACACTGAAAACGCGCTCCGCGAGGTAATGACCTGGCTTCAAAATAACCTTCTCACTATTAACCCAAAGAAAACTAGTTATATAACGTTTTCTCATCAAATAAACACCCAACCACCACCTCACTTTTGTATTAAGGCACATACCTGTCTTCATAATAATAACTGTATCTGCCCCAAATTGCTACAAAATGATACAGTAAAATATCTCGGTCTTATCATAGACAAAAATTTAAACTGGTCTGCACACATAAATTCATTAACAGCACGAATAAGAAAGCTTATTCCAATATTTAGGAAACTAAGACGTTCAGCTGACCTAGATACCCTGCTATGTGTTTATTACGCACTAGCCCAGAGTATACTACAGTACTGTATTATAACATGGGGTGGGGCCGGAACATCAATTTTACTTCCGCTGGAGCGAGCTCAAAGAGGTATACTGAAGGTTATTCTTGGCAAGCCAAGAAGATATAGTACTGATCTCCTCTATTGCGAGTGCCCAGTGCTCTCAGTAAGAAAACTCTTCATCAAATGCCTAATTATCCGTAGACACAAATCCACTACTTTCAAACCAATCTCAAAACGAAACAAAAGCAAAATTCACTCTATACCTCGCCATAAAACAGCACTTGCTCGGCGACAATATTATGTCCTTGGTAACGTCCTATACAATGCTGCGAACTCTCAGAACAATATTTATCCATTACCAATAGGCAATCTTAAAACAGTACTTATGCAATGGCTTAAAAATTTAAATTACACTGCAACGGAAGATTTAGTAAACAACAAATGAATATACTACTACCTCACACAGTTAACACACACAGACACACACACACACAGACACACACACACAGACACACACACACAGACACACACAGACACACACACACAGACACACACACACACACGCACACACAATTCAATCGTTAAAATTATGTAATTCCTTTCATAATAAGTATGACTAGCTTAATTTAAGTTAAGATTTCATATAATTGTTCCTAATCAATCAATATTTAATTTTGTAAGTACTTAACTTATTAATTCACTTTATTTTATTATCATTTAAAAATGTATTTAAAATTTAATTGATTTCTTAAATTATTGTTTCAATTTCTTTTGTAACTCTAATTAAATTCATAAGATGAAACCAATAATTGTCCAGAGTGGAAGACGCTGACGACTGTAACACAATTTATATTAGCGCAGTCGTCAACGACAACCTCTTATATCATGCAACGCAACAACTGTTTGGTTAAATTAAATTAAATTATGATTAAGTGAAATAAGAGAAAATTGTAAAATTGATAAATGAATAAATAAATATTATTATTATTATTATTATTATCTATTAAATAATATTTGTACTAATCAAAGGTTATTTTAAGTTAATATAATTGTGTGTTTGTAAAGTCCCGAACCTTATTCGCTAAAGGAGGGAGCAGACATAAAAAAAAAATCTATAACTGTGATATGAATATCTATAATTTTCACTAATGTAAATCTCATTGATTGATGTGTACATCGATATTCGATTCCAATTATCATCTACTGTACTTTAATACGTTGATACTATTGACTGCCAGACACGTACTCGTATTTGTTACAATACCTATAACAAACTGATCGAAAACTCTTAATTGTACAATTGTACAATAATGCACCTACTAATTATGTACGTTAATGATACATTGAAGCTACAAAATCGATAGTATGAAACTTGCTTATCTTTAAAAGCAACTTGCTTTGAGTAACGAGAACACCACATAATTCAAGAGAGTCACAGTTTGTGTAAGACAAATTTTAAGTTACATTTCTTAAAAGTACATTAGTTTTGCACAAATAAAAAAAAAAATTTGTCTCTTAATATTATAATGTCCTATATTTTCTTGACCATAATTTTTGTTTGAAATCTAATGGACATTTCTGAAACGCTACGTACTCGTCGTACTTACGTAAGACTTGTGGAAAATCCGCGACTGGAATGTGAGTAGAAAAGACGAAAGCTCGATTCAACGTGGATGAAAATATACAAAGGACCGACCGGAATTGAATTAAAACAGCTTTGTGGGCAAAATAAAAAGTTGCCGACACCTTTTGTGATAATACCTTCTTGCAAGTTGTTTATGTATTTTTGTGTAATATTTTAAAGCTTGTAGGTAATGCTTTGTCAGCCAAGAATGTGCGTAAGGATTCAAGAAATAAACATTAATTATTTGATAAATTATTAAATACGTGAATGATGATTGTAAATTTATGTCGCTGACGTTTCGGACACAATATGTTCGGACACAGTGGCCGAATTGACACTTTTAAATTTAATTTTATTTTCTATGTCGTTTCGTACACTGCTTATTCATAGTAGCTGCTTAGTACAGCCAGAAAAAAGGTTTAAATAAAATGTGCATAAAAATCTTATTACAATTTTTTTACATTTTTTTACCTGTATAAAATATGTCGCATGCTTTAAAATATATTAGGCGGAAGAAAAGGATTTCAACATTAAGGTATCGCTGGATGTTTTTGTCTAACCGTACAAAACAGGATATTTTATTAGTGTCCGAAACGTCAGTAAAAACATTTAAAAAAAAAAATGTCGATTGGGTCAAAGTGTCCGAACATTTTGTGTCCGAAGCGTCACTCACTCGTAAATTTACATAGCCTAGTTAGATTAAAATACATTTTCATTGACGTAGATAGGTGTATCCAACTTATTTTGATTCAAGTCAAGCATCTATAGGTACTAAATATGAAATGTGTAAGTTTATGTAAGTAATTATTAGGCTATTGATTAAACTAAATGGCTGTTGTCTAAAAATGTAGCTTTTAAGAAACTTTAAAAATAAACCTTTAGTTTCTTTAAATGCCTGAGTTAAAAGGCCATCGATGTTTTGTAAATTAAATTATAATAAGTATTTGTTAGTGATTTCACCTATGAAATATCATTTATAAATAAACAACAACATTAAACATGCACAACAAATTAACTAACTCAAAAGATTACAATAATCACTTACTGAGAAAATACATTAATAGACAAAGTTGTAGTACCTAGTGTAAAAGTAAAATATAAATGTTGGTATCTATGAGATTAGAAGTGTTCACGTTAGAACAATACATGTTTATTAAGGCCTATGACTGAGTGATGTGTAAGAATTAAAAATTAATGTAGAAGTTTATATGAATGTAGATAAATTATATAACATGCATAGGAAGTAGATATAATAAATAGTAATGAATTTTGTTATATAATTTATTGGTAGGTATTTAAGGTAATAATTAAACATTATATTATATATATTTGTTATTTTGTCGTTTGTAGTTAGTAGATACTTATATTATATAATTGTATGAATTTATGCATTTATATTATTTGGCGTGTGTGTAAGTGCGTGTGTGACAGTGAACGTATGTGTGTAGGTGTTGTTGTTATTAATTGATTAAATAATTCCATTTAACGATCGCGAAGATATTTTCGACTTAGTTATTCTTATTACATTTACTTTGTTTACAAAGAAATTTTTTCTTTTAGGTACTTATTTGTGCTTATTAATTTTTCCTTTTTATATTTGCCTACCAAAATGAATCACTCTTTCTGATCAGTCTGTAGGTTCCAGGAGGTGTATCACACAACTGAAATGCAAGACAATTTAGTGGCTTCAACTATAGTTGCCTTTAGAATAAGTATTTCGCGTCAACTCAATTATTCACTTACATTGCAAACTCACATAAGTAGGTACTCATCTGTTCTCTATATAATTTACAGTAAATTACAAACAAATAGGTAACTAAACTTCCTTAGAGATTTAAGAGATCTTTCGCCTATTCTTTGTGGTTTATAGAGGCTATTTAAGATAGAAGATAAGTAAAGTGGACCGATATTTCTTGTTCAAATTGAGTAGCTGAATTGTGACAGTATCTTCCATCTTACCTACTGAAGATAGATTAATAACGTTACCTGGATAATGTTCCGTTCTTGAATAGACTATCCAAAGTTAGGTGCGTTATTATTTAAAAGTAGGTTCCTTCTTACTTTTATTTATTTTACATTTTTAATCAGTTATACTAAGAAGTCAGACTCATATGCTCACGTTGCTTGTTTTGTCCTTGTAAAGATGATGTTGAGAAATAGAGAACAGACTGATATTTTATGCATTGCTAACATACTGATAGATTTGGCAACATAATGTAAAATATGTAATAGCGCCACTTCCTGTTCCAAGTCGTCGAGGAATTTCGTGCTGTGTGAAATTTAATTTTTAAATAAAACTGACGCCGCCCATTATACTCTACAATTTGATTTATTTTGCTCCCATCTGCAATATACCTTAATAGATAAAAAGTAATAGAAACTAATGTCTAACTTAGGCTTACATGATATAAGGTGACTTAAAAATTTGTCGAGTCTGGTCCATTAAACTTTGATCGTATCCTAGCAGGTTGAAGTCGATTGTTCTTCAACGCACAGTCACGTCCTTTACCTCAGAGACACACGTGACCTTCTTCTGAAATATTGACAGTTATGATATCGTCAATGCCAGTTTGAAATCACTTTTTGGAAAATTGGATATAAAATTATGTCAAGTTGACTTTTAAGACATAAAAAACTCATGAAAAAGTGGGTGGGTTAGGTAACATCAAACACCTCCAGATTTTCACATAAAATTCACTTGTATCGGTAATTCGGCTACAGCTAATTCTGTGTGTTCAAAGTGTTGTTTTGCACAACTTTTAAGATGAGAGGGTGGCGAGGCGTGTCCTCCTAATATTGAATACTAACCGCAACAGGACAGCCCGTAAAAAAATCAAGGATACATTTTAAAAATTAAGAATATAGTTGCAAAATTTTTCATACTTACGTTCCTATGTCACAACATTACGTTGCATAAAAAATGCAGAGTAGGTCGGTACTGCTGTGCTTACTGGATTATCATACCAGCGCGCTATGCAGAGAAATATAACCTCTTCTCTTAGAGCTTTCTCTGAGCATGGCCATTACTTACGTCTGCCCAATGCAGATTAGCGATTTAACTTGCTTGCCGAATAAACATGTTTGAAAAATATTGTTTATGCCAAAAATTCTGTTTCTAACTCTCAGTCTCAAAATGTGTCTCCAGATGCATTTTCCTTGTAGATACTTTGCAGATTTATACAGGAAGTTGGTACGGTTTCCAATTTCCAGTCATTGCTTTGGCTATTTACGCGGGTCGATGGGACGTTAGCCTTTGAGAATTGAGTTCCTGAACTCGACTAACGAGAAGCATTTGCGCTACACTATGTATATACGTTGACAGTGCAATTTACTTTGGTCGAATTTGCATTCTATCATTTTGTAATTTCCGATATTCTTTGCATAGCATGCATGATATGTAATACTATCTCAGTGCCTTCTTAAAAGAGCCAATATTTTTAACGTAATGTATGTATTCAGGGTACGCGCTGTGTGTTTGGCTTTAATTCTCAGATAAGGTACATTGTGTAATCCATAAACATTTACGTTTATGGATTACACTCCCGTGCCTTCGTACTGATATTATAGAATGTATCCCTGTATAGGTCAATGTTTGTATAGATAAAAAATAGTGCATAATAACAATAAGAATTGAAGCACATCATATATAATTAATAAATTCGTTAGTCACAAATTAGGTAGTAATACAATAAGTAAATCAGATAAATAATAGATTTACAAAGTCGACACAAGCGTGATTTTTATGTTAGATCTGTTCTATGATAAAAATCTAGGTCTGTTAGTAGAACTCTGTTATATTTGTAATATGAGGGTGGTTGCATCCACTTATTGTCGATATAATGACATGCCGCTTGACTAATAAACTCAGTGCGTTACCAGCTATCTGTCGTTTCACTTGTTCGTAGTTCGCATACCTATCAGTGGCGACGAGTACGTACCTACCCGCGTTGAGTAAAAATAATAATAAGAAAACATGTCGCATTTTGGTATTTTGGCCGGGTTTGACCATACTATCCATACATGGCAAAACTATAAGCAACGTATATCGCAGTGGTTCATCGCGAACGATATAGATGATGTAAAGGACTCGACGGGAGTGAAAAGAAGGGCGATATTGCTGAGTGCACTCAGCGACAGCACGTATCAATTGGCGGCTGATCTAGCACTACCGAAAGAGTTAACTCAAGTGCCATACGAAGAAATCCTCGTGTTGCTTGACATGCACTTCACGCCGAAAAAGTGTGGATTTGGCGAGAGGTTCAGTTTTTATTCGGCTACCCAAGGAACGGATGAAACATATGCACAGTGGGCTGCGCGGCTTCGTGGCCTGACTACACATTGTCGGTTCCTGAACGTGGAAGAGGCGCTTCGTGACCGGTTTGTTATGGGTATGCAACCGGGCCCGGAGAAAGACAAGCTGTTTGCGCGTGACCTGGAAGAGCTAACGTTGGCAAAAGCAGTGGAGCTGGCGGAGAGCATACGCAGTGCGCGAAAAGGAGCAGCGGCATCCTCGTCTCAGGCGTCGGCGATGCAGGGTTCGACACCCAGCGAGCCTGTCTTCAAAATCGGACGGGACAAAAATACGCGTAGTGAAACGGGCAGTGCTAAAAAAGAAATGTGTACAGTGTGCGGCTATAAAAATCATAAAACGGAGCAGTGTCGATTCATTAACTACAAGTGTAAAAAATGTAACGCAACGGGCCATCTACGTCGAATGTGTAAAAAGATTAACTTCGTTGGCGACGGCGAGTTGAGCGGCAGCGACGATGACGGTAGGATAAATAAAATTTGCTCACATATGGGGTAACCAATGACGTTAAATATTTTAATTCAAGACATAATGTTGAAATTTGAAATTGACACCGGGTCGGCGGTCACCGCGATATCCGAATTAACGTACAAAAAATATTTTGGAAATATGCCATTATCGTTAACGAATGATCGACTATTTACATACACGGGGAGGGCAATTCACTGTCTAGGAATTATTAAATTACCTTTATCATATTTAGATAAAACTTGTCACATACATGTACGTGTGATACGCGATGGTGGGCCGCCAATTCTAGGGCGTGATTTTATAAGTTTGTTTAAATTACAAATGTTACCCATTAACTTTATGAATGAATCTGATAACGTCATTGATCAATTGAAGTCATGTTATTCAACCGTGTTTTCAGACGATTTAGGCATGTTTACGAAATACCGAGTTAAATTGCAATTAAAAGATGGTGCGAAACCGATATTTTTTAAAGCTCGTCCTATTGCGTTTGCATTAAGAGATAAGGTAAATAATGAACTTGATCGTTTAGTACGAATAGGAGTATTAGAACCGGTTCCGCACTCCGAATATGCATCGCCTATCGTGCCCATATTAAAGCGCGATGGTTCTGTACGATTGTGCGTTGACTATTCTGTAAGCGTTAATAAACAATTAAATATTGAGCAATACCCGTTACGGACGGTTCGCGAACTGTTCACAAGGCTACACGGAGGGCAGTTGTTTACCAAATTAGATTTGACACAAGCATACTCTCAATTTGTCTTAGATGAGGCGTCTCAAAAAATAACTTGTATAAATACTCACCGAGGATTGTTCAAGTATACAAGGTTAGTGTTTGGTCTCGCTAGTGCGCCGGCTATTTTTCAACGCGCAATGCAATGTTTGTTGTCTGGATTAGACGGAGTTACGTGCATGCTTGATGATATCTGTATTACAGGCGAAACTAAACAACAACAATTAGACAGGCTTAATACAGTTTTACAAAGGCTACAGGATGCAGGATTAACCTTACGTAAGGATAAGTGTGTATTTTTTGCCAAAGAAATTGAATATTTAGGCTACGTTATTGACAAAAACGGATTGAGAAAATCTCAAAATAAAGTCAAAGCAATAATGGAAGCTCCTATTCCGACTAATGTAAGTAAGTTACAATCGTTTCTTGGCTTAGTAAATTATTACAGAAATTTTGTGCCGAATGCATCTTCGGTGTTAAGTCCTCTCTATGCATTATTGCAAAAAGGTAGTCAATGGAAATGGGAGGCTATTCATAATGACGCATATAATGCTATTAAACAATGTTTGGCCTCTGACCAGATTCTGGTCCATTATAATCAAGAGGTGAAAACGATTTTAACAGTAGATGCATCACCAAATGGCTTAGGAGCAATATTATCACAGATAGGGTCTGACGGCGTAGAGCGCCCTGTGTCATTTGCCTCACGGACACTGAATGCTGCAGAAAAGCGGTATTCTCAAATCCAAAAGGAGGCTACAGCAATTATTTTCGGAGTACGACGTTTTCACCAGTATTTATACGGAAGGGCGACACCGTTTATACTCCGTACAGATCACAAGCCTTTATTGTCTATTTTTGGTCCATATCGTGGCATTCCCGAGGTTTCAGCTAATAGATTGCAGCGCTACGCAATGTTTCTAAGTGGATATAATTATAATATAGAATACATACGTAGTGCTGACAACAGCGCAGACTATTTGTCGCGCGCGAGCCTGCCCGACGATGACTCAGAGATGAGTGGGGGCCGCGCGACCGCCGGTAGTAACTGTCTGATCCCCGTGGAAGATCGTGCCTCGTATGTTAACTTTGTTATTGATGGTAGTTTACCAGTAACACTTAGCCAAATTCGCAATGAAACATATAAGGATAAAAAGTTATGTAAAGTAATTTCCTTTATTAATAATGGTTGGCCAAAGCGTTTAACAGACACATCAATTAAACCTTACTTTTATTGTAAAACTCAATTATCCTACGAGAACGGCTGCCTTATGCGAGGACATAAATTAGTTATTCCGGAATCGATTAGGACTAAATTATTATTAGAGCTCCATAAGTCACATTTGGGTGTTGTTAAGACGAAAGCGGAGGCGCGCAGTAGGTTTTGGTTTCCGGGAGTAGACAAAGCTATTGAAAGCATGATCGCTAACTGTGAGACTTGTTTACAACTGAGACAGTCACCAGCGCGCGCGCCGCTTGCGTTATGGCCATACCCACCGCAGGCATTCTATCGAATTCACATTGACTTCTTAGGTCCCATTCATGGTCGTTCATATTTAGTAATAGTAGATGCGTTTTCTAAATGGGTAGAAGCGTATGATATGGGTATAAGCACGTCAACGTTTTCAGTCATTAGTAAATTATATGAATACATGGCGAGATTCGGTTTGCCACATACCATAGTTAGCGACAATGGCACACAATTCACTTCCATAGAATTTAAGACATTTTGTTTATCTAACGATATATCACATGTTACGTCACCCACTTATCATCCTGCTAGTAATGGGCAAGCAGAAAGTTATGTTAAGGTGGTTAAGAAAGGGATAAAATCGTGTATTATATGTAACAGTGACAATAAAAATATACAACAAAAATTATGTAAATACTTATTCGATTATCGAAATTCTGTACATTCAGTTACGGGTTGCTCGCCGGCTCAGCTAGTGTTTGGCCGTAAATTGCGTTCACGATTAGATATAATTAATCCACTAAATATACAACCAGTATCCGTCGCTCTCGCTCAACACGTCAAAAACAAACAGTGTTTACAGTCTAAGGCGCTCAATGCAAGGCGAACTTATTGTTTTAAATCGGGGGACTATGTTTTATATAAGAAATATGATGTTAATAAACATGTGTCATGGGTTAAAGGGACCATTGTAAAACGAGTTGGAACAGTTGTTTATATTGTTAGAGATAGTCTTTCTTCTTGTAATATCAAGAAGCACAAAAATCAGTTGATACCGTTACCGGGTACAGGCAGCAATGTTCGGCAGACGAGTGACTGTCCTATTGAAATTGAAGATATTACACCACAAGAATCTTCGTCTTCGCATTCGGAGGCCACAGCCTTACACAGTAATGCACCGGAGGGGAGTGAGGCAGAGACAGAGGGAATTGTAGTTATAGAAAACCAGCCCGAGAAGTCAACAGAAGATGAAGAATTTTATGAAGCAGAAAATGATGAGCGTCAAGAAGAACCATCCTCACTACAGCCAGAAAGGCAAACAAATTGTGGGAAAATATTGCGACCTGTACCCCGGGTAGATTATAAAAAGTTCTATAACGTATGTATAGATTAATGACATTGTGTTTATGTAGTTGTCAAGCTAGAGGGAGGAATGTTATATTTGTAATATGAGGGTGGTTGCATCCACTTATTGTCGATATAATGACATGCCGCTTGACTAATAAACTCAGTGCGTTACCAGCTATCTGTCGTTTCACTTGTTCGTAGTTCGCATACCTATCAAACTCCTTAGCAGATAGTCAACCTAATAGTTCCTTTTCCGTATGTACAAATAGGTTTGGACTTTTTAAACTATGTTAACACTTGTATTTTTTGAAAAGGCAAGTGTGTAGTCGTATTTAAATGTGATGTAGATTTAGTACTTACACTACTAACTTACATACGAGTTAAAGCGTACTAAATTTATTAGAATAAATACTTATTTGACAAGGAGTCAGTGGATAAATTCGTACCACAACAGTCACAATACTTAATCTTTTACAGTGGATAATTTATTATATTTCGTTTCCTCAATTGTTCGGGATGGAAGCCGAAGAAGTCATCGTATATTTTTATAGGTTGAGGAAAATTATGGTAAGTAATAAATTATTCTTGTCAATCTCGTTGTATTTTGAAAGAGCAATCTGCTCTTTTATTGAATACATACAGAATTATTACTTTCAGATGCAGTAGGTACCAAAATAATAAAAAGAAAGCTTCTATCTGTTTGTTACGGATCCTAAAATACCTTCTCTACTTTGGGCTTGCAATAGAACTAGATAATCTTTCTCAACCTGATCATAAGCAAAATCATACTAATACACTCTTTAGTTTATTACATTACATTATTTACTAGCTTTCTGCGACGCGGTTTCACCCGCGTTTGCTTACTGCTCTGCTCCTGTCGCTAGTAGCGTGATGTTACATAGCCTATAAACTTCCTCAAGAACTGGGCTATCATATGCCAATATGCAATTTTCAAATTCGACTGGTAGTTCTAGAGATTAGAGCGTTCAAACAATTAAACAAACTCTTTCGCTTTCTATAATAGTATAGATTTAGATTTACTATAAGCCCGTTGTATCCCATTGTGGGGCAAACGATTACCCTCCTTTCAGCTCTTTTTATTGGCAGATTAGAATAAAAATATAAAATCGTTAAGTTTAGTTTTGGCCAAGTTAGATTATATTACTATGTAAGTCCTTAACATATCGAGACTATTTAGCAGCAAGCTTTAAGCGCTACAGCAAGAATAAAAGCAATCATAGCTATATTTCATTTGGATAAACTCCCGTCCAGTGAAATGTATATTGTTCTTGTAAACAGCACAAAGTAAGATTAACAGTTATTTGCTTAAGAATAAATCTTAGCAAGAGTAGGTGGTGTTTGTTTTACGTTATTTTATTATGAGTTGGACATTTAGCCAATGACCAAGGACTGGAGTCCAAAATATTATAGATATTTTTTTATAATAATAGTAATATTCGATCGCGATATTTAATAATAATAATAATAATAATAATAATAATTTACATCATTTGTAAATACATTTGTAGAATTCCTACAATATTTTAAATGAAAACTATTCATATTTCTAGCTTTAGTAGCTTAGTTGTGCGCATTGAGTAAAACTTTACTTTTACTCATTTAAGAGGGTAAAGACACATTTGCCTAATAACAGTGATTTAAAATTTAGTAAAAACAAAATAATACACAGTGGCCATGACTATATAAATTTTAAAATCATAAAAATATAACAACAGATTTAAAAGGATCGAACAATTAATTTTAAATATTGTTTTCTTGATATTTTATATGCAGTGTGCTCCTGTTTCGCGCTGTGTCTGCTACGTAACATTCTGCATTTGGAACTGCCGTCTATCATTATTTTGGTAAGTAAATAGTTGAATATTATTTATTGTATTTTATTAAAATAATAATAATACATGCCTGTTTTCTGTCTCACTGCAGGGCAAAGGCCTCTTCTTATATAGATAAGGCATGAGCATTAATCACCGCGCTTGCTCAAGGCGAGTCGGCAATTTCAGACTTTTTCTTCACCGTCAGTCAGAAATGTCCAAGATAAACTTAGAAAGTACATATACGTACTATTACGCGCTCGGGTCGATTTGGAGTTTTAAAAAAAGATTTTAATTGAAATTGAAGGTTAATATATTTGGAATTTTGACAAAATACACGGAAATAGAATACACAAGAAAATAGTACTGAACGTGTGAGAGGTTGGAGGATGACTGAGGCGTGAGAAAGGAAAACGGATTGCAATGATAGACAAACTGCTGACTACTGCGAAATAGGGCTGTGTTGGCTAAAGAGTTAGGGAGAGTGGGGTATAACAGTACGCAAGTATATACGTATTTTATTTACTATAATCAAAATGAGAATGTTATGTTCAGGCTTAATCTGTGTTTTAAATACTTCATATTAAGCTAGCTTTAATATCTCATTATCAATAATCATTTCCGCAAATAAGTATGCTCATACAAAGAGAAAAGACTTTTTTTATATATAGGTATATAATGTAGTAGTAAATAAACCTTCAACCTGGTTACAACCCTTATAACACTAACTTGTTTTTCTTTATAAATGATAAATCAATAAAAGTTCAGTATTGTTTTATTTGTAATAGGTACACTTTTATGTGGTGCTAACGATTTGTTCATATTGTACGTGTTTACGGTGTCTATTAGATCCGTAGTTGAAATAATGATGTGCAAATACATCCATATATAATGCAAATAACATGTTGTGTTAACGGTACTTGTATTAATGGTTATTTATTTAGATTCAATGGCACATTTAATAATTGTTTATTCTAACTCTATATCTTGACCCTTTACTGTGTTAAGCAGTACACATTATTATGTAAATTAGCTTTTTACTATATGTTAGTGAGCAAAAGTATATGACCTGATTTTTGAATTCTGTTCTTAGATGTTTAATTTACCCCTGAGTTAAAATTTACGTTACTTATCATTTGTTAGTATATTTTTGATTTAAAAGTATTTGTTCGTGGCATATTTCAACTTTTTTTTATTCTCCATGGAAGCACCAGCATATTTATGCATTTGAGGGGTCTTAAATATGAAGTGTTTAAATATATAAGTAAAATAGTGGATTAGTTGGACTGTTGCTCTCCACTTTTTCTTCACTGGTGGATCCCACTGAATGCTTACCATCAGGCAGTGGAGTCACTTTGGTAGACTGATATACAAAAAAATTAAGCAGCTTTTTTATTA
Source organism: Parascotia fuliginaria (assembly GCA_963082885.1). NCBI lineage: Eukaryota > Metazoa > Arthropoda > Insecta > Lepidoptera > Erebidae > Parascotia > Parascotia fuliginaria. The sequence goes on from OY720188.1 coordinate 11,863,064, forward strand.
TATTTAACACAAACCTCTACGTGTTTTCCTAAACTGGTTAATTTATGTAGAAGTGTTTTTTATTTTATACGAGTAGGTACGTGCGTATCCTTGTCTTATTGAAATTTCACACATGTTTTACGAAACTGATTTCTATAAGAGTGGAACGTAAACATGTAAGTGGCATTATGTTTTCTCAACAACGGTCACGGTCCGTGCCTCTCGACCCCTGTCACACTCGACACAAAAAATAGAAAGGATCGTTAATAGAAATCGTTCCTTTAAAAACAATGAAAGCAGTCACCTTGTAGGCTTGAATTTATTTTATTTGTTTGGGGTTTGGGAAATAGAGTTTTTGTTAGAAACAACTGAAAACATCCTTGTAGTACCTAGTCGTTTCTGATTGTGTAACTAGCAACAATTTTTCTTGAAAATCACAACAGGAACATTGTATTTTTTATTAAAATAACTAATAAAGGTTTTTATAGTATAACATCGTTTTCGTTTAAATAATTAACCAGCCGTAGGTTTAAGCTCACGTTTCACCAACTACATACATATTAATAGAGGGTATGCCTATTATCATCAACACACTAACACACACACACACACATAATTATATACACATACACGTTCCTACGCACGCAGTCAGTCTCTACTCTTTATTCTTTTTTTTAAATTTCTCTTTGATTTTTATAAATAAAATTTTTGATAAAATGTTTGTTTACGACAGTTCAAATTAATGTGTAGTCATAGAACAACACAGTCTACCATTTGTATTTGTTGTGTAGATATTATTAAGGCTGAACACTGTCTCTCAAGATACAGGTTACCCTAGTTTGAGAGGCAGGGTTAAATTTATTGTACAGTTTTTGAATCATACAACAATATGAAATTGTAAAACTTAGGTTATACTCACATCTGTACTTTATTTTTTTGAAAAATAAATTATTATTATTATATTATTATCATATTCTGTTTTTAATTTCAAAGGATTGTGCATTTGCAAACCTAATTGTTCTTAGTCGCCATATGACAGCTACATAATATTAAAAGTGTTGGGAGTAACTTCTGTCCAGTCTCTAAGAGCAAGAACACTGTTATTTTATGTCCATACAATAAGGGCCTTTTTAAAACTGATTCTGATCTAATAAATTTTATTAATAATGATGTTCAAAACTGATGCCTAAAGCTTGTAGCACAATATCTAAATTCACTAAACCAAACACCGCTCTTTAATAAATGTATCCAAAGGGGCCAGCAACCGCAGCACTCAGACATACATCCTCGTTTGCCTGAGTGCTCGCCCCAGTATTTCACTTTAACTAATCTGCTCATATCTCAGTTTCGATCACCGTATTCTTACCTTACTAGTTACTAGTAATATAATAGCTATTTATACCTAGAAATTCTCGACAGCGAAAATATAAGTCACAATCATATTGAACTTTGTGCTACACTACTGTTAATCCTTTTAAGAATCGGCTTACTGTATTGTACGTGTTATCTCAGTAGTAACAATAAACAAAACGTTCGTATTAAATAAAATATCCAACTGTTACCCGTAAAGAAAAGGTCGAAATAAATGCGGAAGAAGGACTAAAGCCGTGAAGTTGATAGAACAAAAAGAGGGTTAATCTAGCCAATTGTGCGTGGCAATCCTCACTGTTTCGACTTAATGCTTAGTTCTTAGTTTTGTTTGCATTCGATTCTGTTTGTTAATCCGGACCTGAGGTGAAGGCTAAACGGTTTTGTAAATTAGTTTATTCTATCTCATAAAGATTTTGCTTTATAAGGGACTACTCACACTTATTCAGCTGTATTCAGCTTATGCTTATAGAAAACAACGATTTTGTATGGAGACGCTTATGCATCCGTTCAGCACGATCATACTAGTCCCCTATATACATATTTCAGCTATCCAGAGCACGGAAAGGCTGGTTATCTGTAATATAGGACTTCCTAGTACAAAGACCAGTCTCCCACACAGATACACATTCGCTGCTTCTACTATGGACTCGTATTTGAAATAATTGTTATGTGCTGTATGAGAGAACAAATAAAGTATTTTTGTATTTGTATTTTATTACAAACATACAAAAAATCAAATATTTTCTCTTTATCAGTATTATTATTTATCAGTTAGTTTAGATTGTAGTCACAAAAATACTAGCTAAATAGGGTTGTTTCCATTAATTAGTAGTGATGCCCAATGCTGTGTGTGGTTCGTTTGTGTAATGGCTTGACATAAGTAAAAATGCTAGAGTAAACCAAGTGCGCGTTCATACAGAACGTCCGTATTTACAGAATTAGTTTTAACGAATACTTAGCTTCTGGAGGTAATGTTCACACTGTATTTAGAGGATCTTTTTTAATGGGTTGTTTTTGTTGTACCGGTATTTTTATTAAATCTGAAATACAGTCTCGTATGTGAACTTGCTCGTACAATAGAACTACATTCGCCAATAAAAACAATTGCTGAATAAAAATGTATACGATATAACGAGCTTGTAAAACGGACTGACTGTGTGAATGCGCTCTAAAGGTAAAATAATCGCAAAGAAAATGCAGGCGCTATTTTGCTACGCAAACAAAATGGAAGCGCATTTTTGTAAAACAATTAATTATTCTAGAAAAGACAGAGAGGATTGCAGCGGAGGCAAATTTAGATGTAATTATATTTATATAAAAGAATTTTTGTTATACTGAGGTATGACTGAGAATTAAAACAGATTTTCGTTCTAGCATTAATTATTATTCTACAAAAAAAATAATCAAAATATTAATGTCAGCCTATGACTGAGAAAATATCTATCGATAAAGTTTATGACTGAGTGAATATCTAGTACTTATAGAAAGACGCAGATTTAACTATTACTATAAATAAATCCGTTTCATTATCTACAGGTATCCGAACGGAAAAAAAAAAAAAATAATTTGTGATACCCTACACGGTGGATCAGACCGGAATAAAGAATATTATAAAAATAAACAGATCCCCAAGTGTATCAAATACGGGGTATCTGACTGTAATTGCTCATAAAATGTCAATGCAACGGGAGTGACAGTAGCTAACAAACATTGCTCGTGAGTGTTCTATTTATTAATATAATTACTCTGTTAATAAGCGGGTTCCAGTCATTATAAGTTGTTACTTTCATGGGCAGACTTAGGGTAATCAACGAGATGAAGTAGGCGTCGTGAGTAAATTAGGCGCTGTTTTCCTCTTGTGAATTTTCTGAGCCAACCTTACTAGTTATACTATAATTATAATAAATTACCTACTAGGGCTTAACGACATTGTGTCGTTATATTTAGATATGTTTTAACGTTTACTTTATCTTTGACTAGAAATAAAGATTCAGAAAAGATAATGTCATATCTATCTAAATAAATGTGATTAACTTATACATTTTTCGGCGTGTCTATGGTGCCAGTATATGAATCTGTATTGTAGATAAAAGTGAGCTGTGAATGTCATTCTACGGCAAAACATCAAAAACAGACAACTGTCTTAGGTCACGCTTCAATGGCGTGTGGATTCCATCTTTTGTTTTCACGGAAGATGGATGTCATTTAATTTCATCCACATTTTTTTCTATTTTATCATTGTAATATACTATTATTATCATCAACAAGAATATTTTTCTACACTTGACGCTGGCAGAAATAGCTGACACAAATCGTCGGCTCTGTTGCCAAAAAAAAAGGAGAAGAAGAAGAGAATGGCGTGTGCTGGACATTGTATGTGATCGACGGATTGCCAGACGGAAGATGGTTGTCATTTAATTTCATCCACATTTTTTCTATTTTTTATCATTGTATTATACCATTAATATCATCAACAAGAATATAATTCTAAACTTGACGCTGGCAGAAATAGCTGACACAATCGTCGGCCCTGTCACCAAAAATAAAGGAGAAGAAGAAGAAGACGGATTGCCAATACGTTTTAATTGAAATCCATATGAACCTTAATCTAAGTTACATGTAAAATTAGTTGTAATTAGAAATGTAAAAAAATTGTCGAAGAAGTGATCCTGAGTTATATTTCTAAAATATCCTGTCCTCATGCCCACACCAGATATCTTAACCCACTGATATCATGTAATTGTCGATACATTTTTGTAAGTGGACAGCATACCTTATGTAGAATGCAACATCGCGTAATAACAGTGACTTAGTAGTTTTCTGGCAATGGGATGAATTGTTTCCCACACAATAATCTTCTTTAATTACAAAATAAATAAGCACTAGTTATGATCATATGATTGCAAATCTACTAGAAACAGATTGGTTCAGTATTATTTGGGCCGTGTAATAATTTTATTTTCTACAAAAAATTGCAGTTAATATAGTTTAACTGCAATTTTTTGCTGCCCTCAATTTGCGCATGAATATATTTTGTGATTTAGTCATTCATCATTATCCACAGCCTGTAGGTACACGCTACTAGATGGAGGATTCATTAAGTGAATCCCACTTTCGCCTATCTTGTGCTGGGCCAACCAGAAGTTATCCGCGATCTGTTGATTTACTCATTACTTAACATAATTTATGTTTTAATACAAGTAAGTACATTAAAGTAGCGAATGGGTAATAACTTGTTTTACGCAAACTAGATTTTTAATTACACATTGCTATTAGCATTATGTACGAGTTATAATTAGGTAGAAGTCTAAATGATTCCTAGTTTAGCACATGATAGTAGTAATTATTGTTGTTATTATTGTTTAGTATTGGGTTTGTGCGGCAGAAATTGTAGTTACATTATGTGGAAATTAGTCCGGGTTGTTAAATTTTCTATTGGGTAGTAAAACCGGACATGGTGGTAATTTAAATAATTTTAAAGAATTATAGAATAGATGTAGTGGCATTATTAAAAATTTATATATTTTTTTACGTATTTAATTTTTTATTTTATTTTATTTTATGTAATTTTACTTTGGTGTAAGGATTTTTACACTGTTGGACCAAAGTAGGAATACTTTTCTTAAAATTGTTTATAGTTAAACAACAGATAATTTGTAATGTTAAGATAATAATATACACTGCTTGTTTAGCGAGAAAGTATTTTAATGTTAAGACATATTTGCTTAGTTTATAGAATCTAAGTTTACCCAGGAGTCGACGGCATTAACAGAGTCGCAGAAATCCGGACTAAGAAGGGAACCTTACGAAGGGCATGGAATAACCTCTACGCTCTACCCTTAGAGGACCTCAACATTTGAAGCTCTCACTTCAACCCGGGGAGCATGTACAAGCCTACATAATACGAGCGGTGGACCGAGCCCCGAGTCGGCGTCGCCCCCGCCCCCGCCGCCCGCTCGCTGCCCCTGCGACGCGGCCGCTCGATCGTGTCGCGCCGCCTGCGCCTCGCCGCCGCCAATATTCACTTCGCTCTCGCGCCGATCGTGTCGTGACCTCTCTTTTTGTATACGGCGATTAATTGTATTAAACCAAGCATTTTATACAGTCCACTATCTTTTATTAAAGAATACCATACACTTAGATTTAAAATTTAAAATTGAATAATAAAAATAACAGTAATTTTTGCGACGCAGTAATTGACAGATGGGTTGTATAGACCGTCCGTAACACATTCGTTTTGCAGTGTAGCATTGCCCCAGTGTCCGATAAATATATCTATTCGATTCGATTCGATAAATATAATTCGAACTAGCTTCCCGCGGCACGGTTTCACCCGCGTCTTTGCTCTGCTCCCGTCGTCAGTAGCGTGATAATAATAATAATAATAATAATAATAATATTTCAACAACTACACACAACGCCATCTAGACCCAAAGTAAGCATATTATATGCTTGTATTATGGGTTTTAGAATACGGATATACATACTTAAATACTTCATTTTTTTGTAAATACATACATATTATAGATAAATTACACCCAGACACAGAACAAACAATCATGCTCATCACACAAAGGTTTGTCCTGGGTGGGAATCGAACCCACGACCTCCGGCTTAGCAGTCAGGGTCACTAACCACTAGACCAACAGGCCAGTCAATGATGTTACATAGAAATATAGAAAAGTGTTTTTTTTTCAGGCAATTCATAAATTTTTCTCCGTAAGAACCATCCTCGTATTTCAAGGAATGTTTATTATAAAAAAAGAATTAGCGAAATCGGTTCAGCTGCTCTCGAGATTTGCTCTTAGCAACACATTTAGCGATTCATTTTTATATTATAGATAAGAAATGGCCTCGTTTTCTAATAAAGAATATAGGAAAGTAGGTATAAAGACTTTGTAAACTCGTTTTAATGAGGTTATTTTAATAGGAAATTTCATATAAAGAACGTAGCATATTTTGCCTCTAAACACAAGCGTTGAAAATTAATCAAAGCCGTAAAGTTGAGTTTGCAGGTTTCCGTGAAAGTTAATAAAACATTTAATTTTGTTCAAAAAATAATCTCACGGATATCAGTGAAGAAACAAAAATATTCGTAATATTAAAGATCCGTATTTCTGTATTGCGTCTCGTTTTACAGCACTGTGATATTATGTGTGTTTAATAAAAATATCTCTTCTTGAATTAATGAGAATACTGAGTTTGGATTATAACAAATGGCGTTTAATTACTGATTGCTCTGAGAATATAAGTCTATATTTATTTTTAACGACGAAATGAGAATTCATCATTATTATCGACATAATACGTTAACTATGAATGAAGAGAAGTATTAGTCATAGTCACAATGCTTGACAGTTGAATCAGAGACCACAGCAAGATGGCCTCCGCAAACGCAGGCCACGGCTGTCTCTTATCTGGTGTCCCCTGGTCACCTCTTGCGATAGATGAAAGAGAATGTGGTGACCAAAGGCCACACATCCAGTGAGCACCTTTGGTGAATACGAAAATATCCACAAATAGAAATATTATCGGTTTAACGTCATGAAATCTTTTTAAAAATTTGGGTAAACTTTTATACTGCTGTAAATTTCGTTCGCATATTCAGAGATGGTCACGTTACGTAGACCCGGCTCAGAAGCAAGAACGTGTTGGGAATAGTAAACAGTTTTTAGATACTCTCATCATTCATTCATAGAGTGAACAAACAAGTGTTAAGTCTGGTATTGTTTTGTTTGCAATCTACGGTTAGGTGTAATTCAGAATTCCTATTTGAAAATATTAGAGTACAAAGGATATTTTCACAGATCTGGACCGTATCTATCGTATACTGTAAACAAATACAGTATTAAATTATACTTATAATACTTTTAATTTACCATATCGAATAAATTATTCTTCATTGGTTGCTGGTAGGAGAATGTATTTGCATGTATTGTAGGCTATTCGTGTGCTTGCGATGTAACAACGCCCAGAATCTGTGTCAGTTAGAGCCTAGGAATTTATCTTGAACCTGATGCATAGAGGAATGCTTTAAGCGGACTTACAGTGTACTATTGTTACATATCTTCTGAATATTGCCTGTAATGCAGTTTAGTATAGTAGATATATGAGTTTTTAGGGGATTTTAACGCTTTATATTATCTACAATTTGTAGTGGACTTTTTACAGTAAGTAGATATTGTGTGTCTCTCAGGATTGTTTTTTAGCAGGAGTATTTTTTATTAACAAATAACAGCGTCTGATATGATAATGTCAACAAAATGACACACTTGACAAAATTATCTAACTTCTAAGAACGTTTTTTTAAAAGCATTTTACTGTTTCGGAGATATGCTGGGACATAAAATACATACGTGCATAAATAGTGCAATGCAATATGCCACAATGTTTTGTTCGATTTACAAAAAAAATTTTTACTCCATACCGAAAAGTTTTGTAAAACTTTATGTTGCATATACCTACTAAAGTAAATTGGTACCTAGCTGATATGAGAATTTACATAAGTTAACCTATATGAGAATGAAACTTCAGTTTTACAATAAGTAGCTAATTTGTAATCAAAGGGAAAGATGCTTCGAATGATAGTAAAACTCTCAGTACCAATTTAGATCTTGTAGTATTTCGGCTTATGTTGGGAATATAAATACATTGTGTAAGCAAAGAGATCTTTGAATAACATTGGTGTGCAATTATTAAAAGAAAATAATAACACTTTATCGTGATATTTCGTCTAAAGGTAATGATGGTCCTTTAGACCAAACATTATGATAAAGTTATATTATTTTGTATAGCCAAGAGTTGTTCCAGCGAAACCCATTTGTAAATATCCTTATAGATACCTACTGTAACCATTTTGTAAATGATTACTCACAGTTAGATTAATAGATTGTCGTAACCAAGAATTTATCTACCTATTTATTTTAACAAGAAATGTGACATTATCTTTCACCGCAATTCCATACCTAATCTTCTGAGTTCTGAATAAGTTTTTAATCCTATATTGTTCTATCTATAAGTCTGGATACCTAAGTTTGTGACCTTAATAATAATTGAAGATATAGGTACTTACTCGTAAAAAAAAATATTTTATAAAATTGACAGTTTGTACTTCACTTCACTTTGTACTGTACGAATTAAACTACTTTACTATGTTTAATTCGTGCAGTAAGTATTTTTTTACAAAAGGTAGAAGAAGAGGGGTGCATTATACTACGACTGTTATTTATAGATATATGATATGCATATTTGAAAAAGTTTCTAAGCTCAGTTTGAACTAGAAGTGGAATCAAAGAGGTGATTTTATAACTTTATTTGTCTATAAAGTTAAAACTGGGTGGTTCTTGTGATAAGTTACTAACCTCGGAGTTTACCAAATTTAACCATAGATACTTTTATATAACGCAATTTCGTTATTGCATTTGAAATCGCAATAGATTTATCTACAGGTAAGGGACAAGGTGTTGCTACACTCACAACGAACATTTATGTTGCGTGTGGAGAAATTCACAAAAAATCTTGGACAGCGTTGCGCTACTTGTTCAGTCAAATAGGTATGAATAACACCAACATTTACTATTGTATAACAATACAATAAACAGTTTTAATGAACCGAAATATAATAATATTAAAATTCTTCAGATTATTCGATACTAAGAATAGATTAAATGTGAAATTCACTCAGTAATTACCAAAGTTTGGCTCAGATTCAAATCTACATTCCTATTTCAAATATTATCTATTCGTTAAGCTAACTTAGCACGATTGCCTTTTGTACATAATAGTGTGAGACATTAGACGCATTACGAGTGTTTATTTTATATTATTATTAGGTATATCCACTACGGCAAAAGTTATCATCAAACAAACTTACCTCTATCAAAAATTGTCATATAGGCTATTTTAAACAACCCGTATACAGTGTCTTCCGCCTTTACTGGGTCATCTGTCCATATTGCTGCTGTATTAAGACGATACGCTGTCCACTCCGTATTATTATATTTATAACCAATTACCTGATTATTAGTGAAAACAATACCTTACAACGATAACTGCTAACTCCCTTCCCATTGTCCCAAATGCGATAATCATGAAAAATAATGGTACTTGATACTTCAGTACGATTACTTGTTTTCTTATCTTATCTATTCTCATTTCGACAATATCATTAGACTGCTTTATACACAAATAGATGAATATCATAAAAGCAGGGAAAAGACTAAACAAATGTGTCTTTACAGTCCGAAGAAATATTGTATATGGTTAACAAATAAAGTGCCAATTTATTCATTGATAACAGTTATTAGTTTATTTATGTGCGAGATATTAGCTTAGGGTAATTAAAATATTATAGCTTTTAATTAGGTATCTACGCCAGATGATTTCTCATGCCCCAGGCCAAGATTCGATTAGGTATGCTTAATCATTTCAAATAAGTAATGCAATTTAACGATAATTTAAATTAAGTACATACAAAATAGTTTTATTTTATACGTAGGTATTGTATAAAATAATTAAACAAAGACATTGCAGAAAAATAACAAATGTAAAGCAAACAAAATACAATTGTATTTAAAAATATTTAAAATTTGAGCTCAGTTATTTTTATAATAACTTTAGGACCAATATATCGTAACTTTAATTAAAATAATAACCTATTAAGTTAACATTGTAGGGATAAATGCCGGCTAATTGAGTGCAAAGATGTAAACAAAAGTCTATATAAACTTGTAAAATTATTTTATAGTTGTTTTACAGTTGCATTTTAATAATAAACTATGCCGACGCTGCTTTTATACACGATAGGATGTTATAGGAATTATTCGACTTTTCAATTTATGGGCCTATAATAATGAGATGCACTTAAGCAGCGTCATCGAAAAATAAAATGCGACGTGTTATTCAGTGCCAATATTAAATTGAGTTTATTACATCGCAAAGCCAAATTGAGTTAATACTGTTGCGTATTTTTCAATGTTCATAACAATCCGTTAACACCCTTTAATTTACTTTATAAAAAGATTTTTAAGCGGAGCGTGGACGCCACCATACCAGAAGTTTGGCTTTTGGAATGGTGTTCGCCACTTCTGGATTCCACTGACTGCTTACCATCAGGCAGAGTGGAGTCACTTTGGTAGGCTAATATAAAAAAAAGGCTGTAATTAAAACTTCTGTATTTTTTGTATACAACATAGGTAAGAGGGCCACTTTCCCTTATATCAATGGTTAAGCAAAATATCAAATATAATGCCTACTACTTATGTGCAAAGTTTGCGATTTCTCTGATAGGTATAATACGTTTTGATTGGAATGTAAACTGAAACATCAGTTTTGCTGAAGATACACATCTCTGTTTAAAGAGATAACGTTATTTACAGTTGGAATATATGTGCTGTGCTAATATTCGAAAAGTGACCGCTCCTGGCCTATTTAACTTGCTGTATTAAGAGTATACCTCGTGTCTCTCAATTACCTGATGGCTTATACATTCATAAATGGAGAGAAATTTGATGTAGTGTTTTATACAGTGTTATATTGTACTTGTAGATAGTTTTCACTCAATTATGTAGCAAGGATAGAATAGAATATGCTTTATTGTACACAATATTATGTAACCTACATTAGATATTTAAAAATATTTAACAATAAATAGTGACAATGGGCGGTCTTATCGCTAAAAGCGATCTCTTCCAGACAACCTTTGGATGGACATGCAATTAGAAGTTAATCGGTAGTTAATGGCGCACAGGTATTTCTAAAATATATTTAAATAAATATATATATTATATATAATATATACAGAGTGTATACGACGGTATGACATTAAATGCAATTACGTATAGTATGTGACATTATAAAGCGAGACAAAAAAAATCTACTAAATATCTTCAATAGTTTAGACACAGGACAAATTTTTTAATTTCTTTAATTCTAAATTAACACTATGTAAGTACGTCAAACGGTCACTGACTTAAGTCATAGTCCACGTCGAAGGATAAACGTTGCCGTTCATTACAGTTCAGTGAACTTGTCATAATAAAATGGTGTATTACTTCGTTACTATTAAAATATTATTTATTATGTTAGAAAATTTCAAATTTTTGTTTTTCGTCAAATTACTTTTGTGATTAATTAGAAATCATTATATGGGCTAGTAACACCTGCCTTTTCATTTAATGTCAAACCGTTGTATACACTCTGTATATGTGTGTGTATAATAAAATGAATATCTACAATATAATACATACTTATACATACATATACATACCTACTTACCTACTAAATATTTAGTAATGAATAGAAACTTGTTTAAAATATTAATATATAACATATTTATAGTGGTATAGAATAATACAACTCCATGAGAAAAGAAGCTTTGAAATTTAAGTTTCTAATCAACCCTATTACATCAATAATGTTATCGAATAATTTCAGTATTCTACAGTAACAATAGTAACCTCGTATAATTGAATGTTGAATTTAATCAATGCTAATTTGAATAGTAATATTTCTGTCATCATTGATCAATTATGTGGCGGCTTGATTATTCTCCTGCCAATGCTGTTTATGTCACTTAAGTTCATTTAGAAAGAGACTCCCCCACGAGAGGTTCGAGAGTCACAAGAGGTCTTGCCGTGGCGTGGGGCTTAGCAACAGTGGGACGTTTTTTTACATCATACCAAAAGGAACCCAGTCAGGATCTCCCCGCATGTCCCTCTGAACAGCAGAAGCCATAATGAAACAGTCCGTGTGGGGCGGGGCTGTGTCAGAGACTGACTTACGTCAGTCCTCCTGACACTGCCCTGCCAACTCATAAGCTTGACTTTCCTAGGAGATGCAGGCACGAGGGCCGCCGCCTCTAGGGGTAGGGCTGGGGGGTAGAAAACCTCTATAAAAATACCAGGAGGGATGTAATTTAATATGAAAAATATCTTTATAATTCCTAGTTTCTTGTTTCGTATAAGCTGCAGAATGTTTAAATTTGTAGCTTAATTATTTTTTGTGGGATTACGTGCACGTTAATAACTACCACCTATGTCCACCACGTAGTAATAATAATATCACACCAACTACACACAACGCTATCTAGACCCAAAGTTAGCATTAGCTAGTGTTGTCAATTCTAGAATGCGGATAAACGTACTTAAATACTTTTTTTTTGTAAATACACACATATTATACATAAAAATACCCAGACCAATGATAATTATTTATAAAATATTTGTAGTACCTACTTGTTTCCTCCTTTCTGTAATGAACGTATACTTCGCAATGAACACAAAATTTATTTATCGTGAGTCTTGTGGAGTATATATCGCCGGCGATTTATAACTATAGCTGATTTTACAGCTATGTCACAATCGCGATACATCATTTGGTTTTTCCTATGTTTTCTACCTCTGAATCCATCTGTCACTGTCGACTATCTTGATTGAAAATCGATTGAGCATTGAAAGTCAGTAACTATTGCTTTGATGGTCGTTCTGGATGTTAATAATTCTATGGGAACGCTGAAATTAATAAATTTTCAAAAGAAATGCTCTATACGTTAGTAAAAACAGTCTAAAGGTGCGTTTCCACTGAAGCGGAGCTGGGCAGATCGGACTAGAGCAGACTGTGAATTTACCAATCACAATGCTTGAAATCTCCACTCCGCGAAACAGTGTAAGCGGAGCCGAGCAGAGCTGAGCAGACTTCAAATAAAATATGTAAATACGCGGCCCCGAGCTGGACACAGCGGAGTCGAGCTGACTGTGGTGTCCCCACTCCGCTACAATACTTTTCACAGCTTTTCTCCTCTCCACTCCACATAGCTCCGCGTCAATGGCAACACTTGCCACTTTTCAATGCTCTTCTCCCTCCACTCCGCCCAGCTCCGCTTCAGTGGAAACGCACCTTTACTCCATTGCCTGGTTTAAATGTATTCGTTTTATAACAAATAATAAAATGTTTACTTTAAATGATTACAACTGGCTTCGAATAAGCTAACTGAATAAGCGTTTTTGAATACACTAAACTTTATTTTTAACTAACTACCCGCAGCGCGGTTTCTCTCACGTCTTTGGTTACTGCTTTGTTTCCGTCGTCAGTAGCGTGACGTTGACATAGCCAATAACCTTTCCAAGAACTGGAATATCATACGCAAAAATAATTATTCTAATGCGGCTCAATTCAAAAACTCTTCCGCTTTATATAATAGTATAGATGTACATAATATGACCATTACAGAATATAATTATTTAAACTACTAACTATTGAAAACATTTCCTGCGTCAACTGCTAGCTGACTGGACTAGTTCGCAAAAAGTCGATTTAAATTGCTGTTGTTTTATTATAATTTTGAGGTTTGAAACTCTGCCAACTCTGCTAACATTGCCAACTGATGACATGTTAAACCTCAACAATAAGTTTAGTCTTCACGTATAGCAATGGTAATTTCTAAAGAGAAAGAAAAAGAAAAATTAATTAATATAAGCCCAATTAAGTGATTTCTTAAAAAAATGTTTATATAAAATTTTGTATCAGAAATTCGTTTTGGTCACAAGGAAAAAGAAACTATTAACACCTTATCATCTCAAGTCCTGAAAGTCCTGAAACTGAATTGAGGAAAATGGCAGCCACTGCCGAGAAAAGTAAATGTATGAAAAGCCAACGCCCTGTCCCTGATACGCAGTTGAGAACACTGATCAATTTATGATAACGGTCAAGAATATGACAAAATATAGAAGTCATAGTTGTAAAAACTATATACAACACATTTTAAATATGTAAGCTTAAATATGCACCGTCCTTACCCGTGCTCTACAGCATTAGGGATCAAAGATCTCAGGGCGTAACCCTTGAAACACAACCCACAAAATTGCCTACTATGCAAAAAATAACGGAGAGTGAGCTATAAATTTTACACAATAACCCCGAGGAAATACTCTCTGGCGGAGCGAAATTTTTATCAAAATTAGTGTAGAGAATAATGTAGCTTGCTAGCGTATTTTGTCACAACGTTGATTACACTTTTTAATGGTTTCGTTTATTGTTTAACAGCAGTCAACTAAAAAAATTCTTTACTTATTGGGCCAAAAGTAACAAGTCGTAGATGTACAATTTATTCCTCGTATCGAATCATAGTATAGGTCTAAAGAAACTCCATTAATACAGCAATAACATGCATTTGATATTACAGTTTTTCATTTATATTCGTAAGTACCAAATGACAAGTTATTCCGACTAAATTTAAGTGTGGTTTTATCGTATTTTAACATAGATTAAAAAAACATCATAGAACTGACTGTAATTCAAAATTATGGTAACTAAATTAATCAGCTTTCTAGAATTAAGCACCACCCTATCCTCGCCTTTGCGTTCCAAGGGGCAACACATACAATACTTAAAAATTTAAAACTTATATTTTTAGAATGTAAAGCAAGTCAAATCAAACCATCGCTACTTAATCAAAGTTCAGTATAAAAACAAGGTAGAAGTAAAAAAGGTTTCCTTAATCCTCTTCCATAAGTCTTTTTTTCACTTTAACGCGTTTAGACTGATTGGATTGCCGAAGTTCAAACAAAACGAGTCCATCAGGCAGTCCATGTTCGGTGAAACAGCTCGATTAATCAGTGCGGTTTAATAACAGTCAACGGTAATTGGTAGGGTAAGCGTGAGTGCCGGCACCTCACCGAGTCGTTAACTCCTCGCGCCGTCACCAGATTGTTAACTTCCGAACAATTTATTGACGGGGTTACATTTTTTAAATAGTGTTTGGAAAATTTTCATAAAACATTGTTTTGAATATTGAATATCGGTTGTTTCGTTTATGTAAATTGTATCTATTATTTTATAGACTTGAGAACGTGAGTAGTTATGTAATTTCACAAAGTCAACGAGATGATTCAATCAATATTTACAATATTGTTCAGATACCAAGACTACATAATGAAGACAGGAACACACAAATTTATTTATAGCTTGCAAGTAAAGTTATTGCATATATTGGTTGTGGTATTCATAACAAGTTATGTGGGATGTTCAAACAAACTGCTACTACTATCACCTCAATTGTATTAGTGGTAAAGCATTTAGAACTTTGTTGTATGGTGATAGAGCCCTTCATGTATAAGTAATAATGTAAAACATTACCGTATTTATTTGGAAAGAAGTTCTGAACGCAAAATGTCTTAAGATTTGCACGTGAGTATTCGTCTGTCATTGAAAGCTTTCGCAGACTACATCCCTGCGTACTTTGGTTCGTCAAAATTCAATAAAAATTTAAGTAATATTTTTCACATATAGTTTTCAGGTTTTCAATTTATCGACATATTTTTATTATATCAATTACATAATGTTACGAAATCATACCCAGCCTTATGCACACAGCGCACAGCTTTAACTGCATCACTAAGACCTGTGTCAATTTATTATCGATTTACGAGCCAATTAATTATAATTTATATAAAGTTCGGTGATTAAAGTCAACCGGACTTCTGCTACTAAAAAGTTGCAATAGTTCGGTCAACCGAACCCAAACCGAACTACTGCAACTAGAGGTACCTAATTAACAATACTTATATTATATAAACATTAAAACTATTTGAAATAGCCTTTACGTAAAGAGGCATTGTTTATAATACCGTATTTTTTCTGCCCTAAGTTATTCCAATAACCGACAACAAAACAATCTAGAAGCTGCCTTCCTATTGGCAATTGAAAGCCTTACAATACTGTAGGAAACAGACGCACAAGCACCCAAGTATTTATTCAAGCGTGGGAATGGCTTGTAATTAGAGTGCAAAGTTTTCGTTTTAGCGTACTTCGTTCGAAACTGTAACATTCGTTCAAGTTCTACAGTTCGAAACGTGTAGTTGCTTACTTTAAACATAGTGTAAGTTTTGCTATATTGGTACTGGGCTGAATGTTCAAAGTAAAGAATGCTTTGTGACGTAAATGTAGATAAAACTGCCACCAATTTTATTGAACATGCCATGTTTTATAATAGATGTCTCTGCTCGTACGTAATGTAAATAATAACCACTGGATTTAGAGTGTTCATCTTAAATATCAAAATTGTTTAATTGAATTGTTTACAAATTCCTAGTTATTACTTACCTATCTGACTGCGGACTAGTAAAATGTTGAGCGCGGATTTGCCCTCTACATCTGCTTTGAATTGCAAATTGTTAAAATCTTTTTGGCTTAGTTTTGTGTGTATAAATGGTTTGGTCAGTTTAAATATAAATAACAAAAGATTGAAGTAACTCTAACATCAATTTATAATATCAGTTTTGAAAAACACTCTTAAAACTTTTACCAAATTATCATCTATTCTTTATTAGAAATCAAAAGTCAGCAAAATAAATGGCATTGTAGACAATATGCAAGCTGGCAGGGTTAAAAATATAAAAACTAGTCGATGAAAATTTGGCATTATTCCAGCAACCGTGTGCTAAGTTGAAGTTGTTTACTTCAAGTTAACAGACAAATATAAAAAAAATTGTGAATAATTCCGACTTAATAAAACATTTTGTAGGCAAATGTCCACATTAAATGTTAATGAAGAATGACCGTGAATATTCTAGAAAATTTCAAGAGTAGTTACGCCTGCCGTTTTTATATTTGACAAAAAACGTCATAAAGCCGACAGAGTGAAGTAATAAAACTGTCATTCGAAATTTTACGACGTTAGAAGGTTAAAAAGGCAAATGAAAAATCTTTATTTCTTAACTTTCGGGTGCGAAGGACGACAGTATACGGACAGGTCTCGTCTTTGTGCGGTACAGTAAAATAATTGCTTTAGTCGTTCTTCTTTGTTACCTATCCGAATATGGGCAAACCACATAGTCTGTCACGAGTTTCAGTATTCTTGAAACTAAAAGACTAAATAAAAATATTTTCACCCAAGTAATATGTGAAAAGGCTTTTGTGATATTTTATGTAACCTCTTACATAAACTCTATGGTTATATCTGCATGTGGAACTACATTAAAACTGGCTGCGTCCGCGCAGAAAATGATATGTGTTTAATTCATGTAACTCGGGAACCAGACCGATTTTCGGGATAAAGACCTTAAGAACCGCCCAATGGATTTAAAGCAATGTTCCATGTAGGACACTAACTAAGTAAATAATTCAATTAATTAAATGCCGCAAAGAAATTAATTTTGCATTGAACCCAAGAATAGCTAAAGGACTAAAATATTTTTGTTTGTCTTTTTTTACAGAGATTGATTCATAAATTCTGTATGTACGATTTAGATGGTATTTCATTATGAAATTTTGTTCTATTAGGGACCACTTAAAATTAAATATTTATGTATTTGGCGAATCTTTCTTCATCGGCCAAGATAAAATAACCCATCAGACTAATTTTGTATTTAAAAAGAAACTGTAGATTTTATTATGCACAGACTTTTTATTTTGATGGTTACTATTTATTACTAAGTAGGTTTGGTTTAATTTTTATTAAGCTACATTATTATGCTTTCAAGTTGTGATAAACGAGTTTTATTTTTGCCACAGCACTAGTTCTGCAGGTGTCATAGCTTGTCACATAAGTGCTATGAAGTGACTTGTATGTAAAACATGTATTGTAGTATGGTATATTTTAGATAAGATAAGTTAAAACTTTATGCAATTGGTATTTGTAATATTTTACTGATAAAAAAGGCTAAAACTATACTTAATTTTATCAAAACTATTATGAAATGAGAACTTCGTTATTTTCTCAATTGCATGGAAATCAGCGCACACTCGCAAATCGAACCGGCTAAAATCCGATAAAGTATAATTTTACAAGTTTATACCATCAGACGTTAGGGTCATTCATACGGACCAAATCTCTTTAACAAACACGGCTAGTTTAATGAAAGGAAAACCATAAATCTGAAAAATATAAGGTTTATTTTAATTGAAAGAAAATAATCGATGAATAAATTCGACCTTTGATTTTAAAAGTTTAAATTTCATGATTTTCCTCTAATATTACTTAACCATTTTTGTTTGAAAGATTTGTTCATTATGAATATTGACTGATGGCATAAAAGTACAGTATGATCTTCTTTAATGTACTTTCTTTTCATGTGGCATAGCCTTGAAACGCACTGTATATTGCGCTCGCCATGAGCGATGGATTTCTTTTCGGCGACTAGTTAATTTTTATCTAAATAGAAAAAAACTACGATAGGTACTTAGGTACATACATCTTTAATTTATTTAGGTTTTTAAATTAAATAAAATCGCAAAATTCATTGTAAATTCAGACAAATTAACCAAAGTTTTTTAGGAATATTTATTGTGCGATATCCTCCTTTTTTTCCTAGCTATTGTTGCGCTAATGAGGTCCGGCCGCACAAATAGGTCGTGACCTCTGAGTAACGATGATGAATCGTGTGTATTGTTTCGCTTAACGCAAAAACCAAGAGCACACGGTGCGGTCATAGTAGGGCGGTCTACTTAGGGATCTGGTTGGAAGATTTTATTATTCACTATCAAAACGTTATAATGCTTCAGCCCCTACAATTAAATACAGTAATGACCTAACTTAACCAAAGCATTAACATACAATGATATAGACATGAAATACGGTAAGGAACACACACGACAATTATTTATAAAATTATTTAGACGCGATAAAAACTAATAGCGGATTTCCAACTTCATAGCCAGGAAGGATTAACATTAACAGTAAGCTTGTTCTCTACACAACAAAGGTAATTTATTTTCCCTCGTTCATATCTGATTTATGTCACTGCGGTTTGGCGACGCGACGTACACAATATTGTTTGCATCGCAATATGTTTTAGCCCAGAGTTTTTTAAAGTGATACGACAGGATGTCGTGAGGTAATTTTTTTGGTTTATTTCGTCTATAAAATCCATTGTGGACAGGACTAACTGTAAGGATCCTTTACGTACTCCAAGCTTTGACACTCGGGGGTCCCGGTTAGTGCTAGACCACTGTCTTGGAAGTAAAAAGGAGGAGCTGGTGATATTCACCGCAGAGATTACGATATAGTTTCTGTAAAGCTTTGAGTAAACTTTTTTGTGGTTTAAATCTGTTTGCGCTTTGTGTTTTAAAGCTGAGAAAGACTTTGAAAGGTTTTTTTTTCAATTACAGACAGTTTTATCTTTACCTAGAATAACTTATTACTCACAGATTAGTTGTAAGGATATAGTAGTTGTAAAGGAACAAGTTTGAGAAAGCCTGCTTCAAGCATGACTTTAACTTGCAGCATTCGTTTTAAACGAAAAATAGAAAATGTTTCAGTTGAGTGGTATTATTTAGAGACTAAAATAGCAAATACTTTTCGTATTGTGCAATTTTAGACGTTTACTCCAAGTGGAAATGGAAATTTAATTGCAGTGTAACAAAGAATTTCCACTTGCGCAAAAACTTAAATATAAAAAATTAATAATAATATTGAATAATGTTTCTTATAATGAAGCTAGAAGCGTGTAGCTTATAGATATTTTTGATCATTTTTGATCATTTGTATAAAAGTAACTAACAACTTAGCGACGGCGCCGCCGGGAGGATTTTCAGTGGAGGATATCAGATATCAAATATGCTACACAATTTACATTAAAATGGTCTTGATATAATAATTAAGCATACGGTTTTGTGTATTCGACGTAGCCCCAGGAACAAAAATACTATACCTACATGCATAAAGTAAAATAGCATATTAAGTAATTTAATCTTTGAAGCTCGAGCGAGCGATTTAATTTTTTTTAATTAAAGTCAAATTTTCAACGTAATTTATGAAATTCTTAGCTTTTGTCTGCCTTCAAGTGGTTTCTGCAAGCTATGTCTGTATAGTTAGTAAGAGTACGTATTAAATAATTAGTGATCTCATTAATACCAGACCTGTACTTAAGTGAAAAAAGTTTTTCATTTCAAAATATTGTCTGAAATTGCCAAACCGCCTTGGGCAAGCGTAGCAATCAATCCTCATGCCTTTCCAATATGAGCAGAGATTTCCTTTCTGTAGGATAACAACGGACTGCAATTATTTTTATTTAAATGTGAATGTGTGGGCATTTTAGTTATTGAATGTTGTTTAATAATCACGAAGATCCGCTGAGTCGTATGCTTTTTTTCAACCTAAGTTGTATGTAAAAAAAGAGAAACACAAAAAAATCAATACAAAAGATAAACCGAGTCACGGAATTCACGCACTTGGCTGATTTTATTAAAGAAAACTCACTATTATCTAATTTCGAATTGAGGAATACACGGACTACTGACCCGAAACAAAAACGCTGGACAAAGGAAAAAACGTTGAACGACAACAGAGTTTTACCACGTAATATTTTTATTCTTTGCCACCCACACATAGTGTTGAAATCGAGAAAAGTTTTGTGCTTGTGTCTTGCAATGGTTTATATAATAGTGTGGATGGCGTGTCTATCAGTGGTGAGTAAAAGAAGTAAAAATATTGATTTGTTTAAATTTTTTATGTATATTATATTTCTAAATGTTAATAGGCTTTGATTTTACACAGCTTTTTTAATCATTATGAATCCTAACAGAACACGTTTTTGTATAGGTATCTAGTGGTAAAGATAATTTGACATCGAATTTGATGTTATGGGTTTTATCTCTACACTATAGTGCATCTATAAGGTGCAGGGAAAAAATCATTTTGCGCGAGTTTATATAAAACAAAACATTTAACTGAATTCAAACGTGATTGAAAAAATTAATATCATGATCGTAGGTATAATTATTTGCAAAGTTTTATTACTTACTAAAATATCTAATTTAGATTACAATACATGATTAGAATATCTTAAAGTATGTTTTAATTAAAAAATAAATAAGACATTAATGAGCTTACTTTTACAAAATATTTTAAACTTAATAATTTCCAGCAGCTATAATTGAAAATTGTTTTGGAATAATTAAATTATCTGAACAACATTCTATTGCAAAATTAAAGGTCTTTAACGTAACTTATTATTACAAATTTATTGTTAATTTGTAGTTATAAGCATAAGATCACACCGAGAAATACCTATATTGTTATCCGTTACTTATTATTGATGGATCTCTATTGCATTTACAGAAGATAGTCCAGCCAAAGAAGATACAGTTTATGTCAGGTGTATGTTGCTTTCAAATACAATCTTGACTCATTTTCAGTTATTTCTAGAAGTTTTCTTGTATTAATATTTTCCCTTCTACTTGAAAGCACGTCTATGCATTATATTTGCTTGTTTACGCAAACCGATTTATGTCATTTGCAAGCTAAATTTAGTCGATTCAATTTAAAACAGGCAAAGTTTCAATAAATGTAAATAGTTTTGTATATTGTTAAACTAATGTTAAATAATGTTTCTTACTGGTTTACTATAATTGTAATAGTTTTTAGTTCAAAACCAAATCACAGTATAACGAAAAGCTTTGTACAAATTTATAGCTGATTTATTTAACATTTATGTTGTTGTAAGTGTTTAGTATAACATTAACATTAACGTATATTAAACTACTTTATTTATAAAGTTCGGCAATACTGGGTTACTATAAATGTATGAACTTAGCTTACCTTATATTGATATCGTCTTCAGCGTATGAACTCCAAGAATTTCAGAACTTATACACAGTATATAGTAGGTACTATGTGTAAGTTCTAGACATCTAAGTGCCTGACATATCGGTTTTTAACGAGGTCTATTTAAAGAAAGCACTGTCTTCACGGTAACGACTTCAAGTAATTGAAGTCAACAGTTTTAGTGTTGGATACTATTTCAGCTAAATATCTTTACGCATGTCTGAATAAATGGATATGATTAACTTGAAAGAAAGACAGCGCACATTGAGGTAATCCTATTTATGTTATTGAAGTACGGAGTCCTAAAATTGATCTACGTAAATAAGACTTTTTATACGCCAAAGTAGCAAACAATTTATTTACAAAACTTAGATGTTATTCAATAAATTTGTACGTATGATACATGTGACACTGAATCGTACAAATATCACATCAATACATTGCAATACTGACGTCATGATCCGGCTATTGTACACAACGTGAGCCGCTCGTTTGTCAATCAGATTTGACATCCAATAGACTCTGCTTGACAAGGGTCTGGTATTCCGCTTTATAATCCAACACGAACTAACAAAGTTTAATTATTTACATAACGTAACATCAAGGATTTTCACAAATGTTTATTAAACACGCTTAATGCCGCATTTTGCAACGAAATTTCTGTTTGCACATTATATTTTTATTTTTATATTAGCCTACCAAAGTGGCTCCTCCCCGCCTGATGGTAAGCAGTCAGTGGAATCCAGAAGTGGTGGCTACTATACCAAAAGCCATCGTCTTAAACTGCTGGTATGGTGCCGTCCACTATGGAAGCTGGGAATAGGGTTAGGGGAAGGGAATGAGGGACGCGAGGAAAGAGGAAAGGGGGGAAATTGGGCCTCCTGCGCTCTCACTCACCGAACGAAACGCAGTAGTACGGATACTACTACTCTTACGTCGATCTTCTATGAGAGGGTAGTACTTCCCGGGACCAAATATAATTTGTGGGAGTAAAATAATAAGACGCTTTTGTGTAAAATATAAAATAATTTTTGGCGAAGATAGGCACAGTGAATAATGTATACCTAGTACGGCTTCAAATCCAGATTTACAAGTGAATATCGTTACTCGAATTGACAATTTATTACAAGCTTAAAGAAAATTACTTTCAATACTCGTAAATATATTTAGGAACATTTAAAAAACTAATGCAATAGTGGTTAATGAGAATGAAGTCGGAATTAATTTATTCATTTGATAAATATTAAACACAATATATCTAACAAATAATTCGTGCATCACAAAGCAAATAATAATAAGGAGCTATTCATTTCAATTTCAATTTGTGTTTACTAATTGCCGTAATTTAATTTCAGGGTTAATTTTCACTGTATAATTTAACGATTAAGTTTTCGCATCATCCTGGGCAGATGTTACTTAATAATTTAAATAATTAATTATGTACACACGTGTAGTCTCAGTGGGCTCTGTACCGTTATAACTTAGTTGATATGGTGCTATGTTCCGGCCTAAACCTTTTCTCAAATGTATAGAGAGCGAACTCTTGTCTAACGGATTGCCACTGAAACCATACTATAATTTTAAATTAACGCTATCAGCCTGTCTTTTACGCTTTCACGCCTAAACCACTGATCCGATTTTGATGAAATTTGATATAGAGATAGGAAGATGGGAAACAATATAGGCTATATTTATTGCGAAAAATGGCTTAGAATGGTTGAAATAGGGGATCAAAATTTGCATGAAAAATCGTCAATGTAAGAAGAAGATGAGGCATGTTGATGAAGCTAAAATTATGAAACTTTATATTTAGCGCAAAATTAAATTTTATGCGTTAACCGAAATTAGAGGGATAAAGTTACCATATATGTAGGATATTTTCGCAGCCATTTCGATAAGTACTTATAGGTAATTTTTATACCACTTTAATTCTAGAATATTTACATTTCATTTAAAAAAAATGTCTAAGAATTACACTATTTTGACATTCTCAAGTCTTCCTATATTTTGCAGAGTCGCATGATTGTTTGAAGTAGCTAGAATGTTTAGTAGCTTGGCAGCTGAAACTTTACCATGATATTCGGCTATTTCTTCAAGAAAATACCGTCTTCAGTATTTCTAACGTAATTTTAGTTTTATAGTACCTACTTACAAACCTCTATAAATCGTGTTACTAGCTAATAGTTCGGATTGCTGGTCGATAAACTACGACTAATATTGACTTTAATTAAGAGCGTGCATTCGAAGCGCTTGTTTTATTAGTTTCACATAAAGTTTGCTCTCTTGAGAACGTGCACCAAATACACATCGATGTCACTGCACATTTTAACGCTAGGTTAGTTGCTTCTGAATTTAAAACGACTTGCACTACAAGAGTGTTCTAAATCAATATTGTTGCTTACGTTAAAAACAAGAATGGTCAAGCTAAATGAAATCACGTAGTGAAGTATGTTTATAGAGAAAAATCTAACAAATTATTAGGTCTATATTAAACTAATACTAATACATATTTATTAAGACAAGATAAAGATGCAATCATTATCTTGTCCTAATACATTTCGAAAATCAATATTCTACAAAAGTATTGGCCATTGAAAGTATTGATTGATTAAACTTAATAGGTTTATAGTATCGTGATCACATTGATATTTTTCGATCATTCAAACAATTCACTTATTGAGACTACGTTTCAATTTTCAAAAGTCGAAACCGGGAGTTCACTGTTTCACTCAATTAACTCCGAGCACGTTTACAGCGAAGATAACACAGGTCAGATTTTGTAATCTATCGACGACTAATGATTTTGCCATGTTTGTTTGGGTGTACGTGTTGTTAGTTTCCGAGTAGAACATTCAGATAATTAAAATGTGCCCGACCCGCAGTCAAAGATCATCCGCCATCTTATTCTCGACTCCAATTTTCCTCAAAGTTACGGCTACTAATCTAACAAAATAAAAAAAATACATAAGCTTCTATTTTGATAACTATCTAATTGAAATCTATTTTAGTCCTGTATTAAAAATAATGTTGTAAGTAGGTATTTATTGTCTGAATAATTGACCGAAACATTACTAGTCTTGATTTGTTTCTAGGTCTATGGTCTACAGAAATCATTTTATTGCCGATTACGAACAAGATTATCTTATAGGCCGTAGAAATATTTTTTACAAATAATGTCACTTCGATAATATAAATTTATGACTGGAATACTTCCATTGCTGAAAACAACTTGAGAGGTGAAACCACTGTCTAATAATATATGTCTGTTTTAGTATATTTTAATACAACTGTATAAACCGCTTAAAATGTGGTTTGGCACTCAACCGCATAAAGGGAAGATCCCACCCACACGTCCATCACTGTGACTTTTGTAAGCCAGGATTAATAGTGAGAGACCCTTACAGCATGGTTACACGCTCAGTTTGGCTTCAGTCTGGTCAGAATGATCGGAGAATGGTCGTGTAACCCACGGAATGACAGCAAACTGATGAAAATTTAATATTTTAAATAATTTTGTCAGTACGTTTTTATTGATGAATGATTGATGGGAGAATGATCGTGTAAAACGCGCATATCATTCTCGCGTCACTCCACGTCAGCGATTGGTGTAAAACTACCAAACTAACTGCATAACTGGCGTACTTTTCTCAGTCAGCTGTCGGTGTGTAACCGTGAAAATCATCCATCATTCTGACTTCAGTCAAGTCAATCCACACTGTTGGACAACTAACAAAACAAACAAACTCTTCTGCTTTATATAATAATATAAATTAAGTAGTTTTACTTTGAAATAAAATAAAAAAAAAAAACATGGACCAGACTGATGCCAAACTGAGCGTGTAACCTTGCTCTTAGGAATGTCCTTCGGGAGTTCCATAGATTGGTATAGCTATTGTCTCGAACCAAGCAACGAATTTAATCAGAAGTAAATAATTATAATTATTACATACTAGCTGTTGCCCGCAGCTCCGCCCGCGTGAATGCCGGTTAATTATCTTTCTTTACATTGACGATTTTTCATACAAACTTTTATTCACTATTTCAACCCCTTTAAGCCATTTTTTTCAATAAAATATATAGCCTATATTGTTTCCCAGGGTCTAATTTATCTCTATATCAAATTTCATCAAAATCAGTTCAGTGGTTTAGGCGTGAAAGCGTAACAGATTAGTTTCGCATTTATAATATTAAGTATGGATTATGTTCTATAATATACTTGTTATCCAACAACATCGACAGGTATTAAAAATTGCTATACTGTCAGATGTCACGTTCAAAACCGGGACTAGTCCAATTTAACGTACAACAGTACCGGCATCGGTAGTTTGATTTATTACCTGTCAGTGACGGTGCAACGAAGCAGATTGAGTCTACTTCACTAGTCAACTGTATTTTGCAACCTTTTATTTTAACTTGTAACATAATATTATTATTAGTACATGTCATGTAGTAAAAATTGGATTAAAATTAGCTTTAAAAACATCTTACAAATTCTTTGAAAATCTTAAAATAAAATTCTGACTTCCGATCTCCGCGGTGTTAGTTAAGTGTAGCTAGAGAACTCAGAAATAGGTTTGATTTACCGCTTGAAGAGCCCTTAACTTTAGACACAGTCAAAACCTAAGTTGAGGAAATATTTAGGATGATAAAACAAACTTAAGTACACATCAACGAAATCCTAAACATGCAATAAATTAAATACCCACCTATTACCAAACAGAACGGTAAAACATCAAGCGCGGTCCTCACCAAGGCTGAAGTCGCTGAAACAAAAAGAGATTAACCCTGGTCTAACGTACACGGTCCGGTTTTTATTCGGCTTTAAGTTTAAACTAGGTATGATTTTGTGAGATCGACATACATTTTTTATTAAGCGAGTTAGTGATATTTTAATTTGTCATCACCAATATTCGAAGAACTGGTTGGTACTTCGTCTACTGTTGTATTATAACCAAAATTTCTAAGCTTCAAATATGGTCCTTTAAAACTTTCTTCTAAGCGTCACAAAATTAGCATGAAGTACAACTGTCATCATATTTTACGTAGACATACATAACTGCGTTGGGTGACTTCAAGCATTGCACTAAGAGCACTATCAGAATTATCTTGAATTTTTCGTTTTTAAGAGTGTTTCCCTCAACTACGCATATAACTATGTATTTTACACACACACCCACAGAACTTTTTGTCTATTACAGACGATCTATGTCGTATCTGCCTGTGGAGCAATTAACTATTATTCTATATATTCGAAATATTTTATATATTAGGTATTACACTAAGTTTTGTTATATTACAATTAAATGCATGTCAAAGGAAAAGTTATTATAAAAGACTGCAAAACAAGTTACAGTTATACACGACAAATAGCTTCACGCCAAAAGTTCAAGTTCGCAAATAAAACATTGAACATTTTCTCACAACAGCAATACAGTTGTCGATAAGCTCGTTAAATTAAATAATTACAGTAATGTACCACATTAGTAACTTGTATCCACCGCGCCCGTCGGTTTAACACGAGCGGCGTTCATTATTTTTCCTTATCATGCAAGTATTTTTCATCATTAATTTCACAGTTTTTAGCTTAGTACATTAAGTGACGTTGAAGTAAATTTTAAACATTTTCCCTGTAGAATTAGAAACTATTGTAGTTTACAAATAGTTAAAAATGTTAGCTGCGCTTTAATGCGAGATTATATAGAAGAATAACTTATTAAATTTCATTCCACATTTTATCATCAAGTCTATAGCAGTTAATAAATGTAGGTCTCACTCAAAACGAGCTATCATTTTCTATTTTTGGCTGTAGGCATCCAATTTTTGCCTGTTTCATTATAAAAACACCTTAGTGTGTAGGCTACGTTTAGAGACAATTGATTGCCTTTACTTTAATGAAAGATGTGCCAGCACAATATTCACCGAGTTAAAGTAATCGAATTGGTAGTTATTAAGTAAACAGAGCTTAGAAAATAATATGCATATAATTTGTGAATAATAATCAAAGCTATTAGCTCACTGAACGATTTTCTATTGCATACATTTGCATTTACAGGTTCCCACAGGCTACATTGTGAGCATGTGCGCGTGCACGTGCTATTCCAGTAATTACCAGCAGACGAATTCGGCTTCATAGGTAAATCAAGTGTACAAAGACAAAATTCAAACTGTAATATTATTGCTCAGCTTTATCAGCGCTGACATACCTAATGTGCTTCTTCAAACGAGGTTTAAAGAGAGCATTAATATCAGGGTAGGCAGTGGCTTCGTACAGCTCCTGGCATTGCTTCTATCGCTCATAGACAAAAGTCCATGTGCGACTGTTGCCACATACCATCAGGTGGGCTGTAATTGGCCCGTCTGCCTCTGTATGTGTGTACAATAAAGATTATTCTTGTCTCTATTTTTAAATATTGATAAAAATTACTGTCAATACCTTAAAATTACTACGTATTATTAAATACTTATATAAACTACAAAAACCCGCAGTTTACTAGTTCTTGCCAGAATTCAAGGAGCACCCCAACCGCATGCATGTTTTGAAAATGTTTACTAAACCCTTTTTAAAGGCACGCATGCCCAACATACTCTACTGGACCACACAAACTATAAAAAAAATACTCTGGATATAAAATATTTATTATGTTACATTACAGTTAATAATTAGGTAGTGTTGTATAGGTTATTTGAAATAGAAGATTGAATTTGAGTATTTGAATTTGAATGTAAACTCTTTTAAGTACAGCAATAGTGACCAAAGTTAATAAAATAAAATCCAAAAATCTAACTTCTCTAGTTAGATTTCTAAATATGCCGTTCATAAATTTTTCATTCTACTAAAATATACGTTTGAAAATATAAAAACAACAAAATAAATTTTCGCTTTTTACTGAACATGTGAAGATGTCGTCGTTTAAGCGTAAATATACGATGATGGTTCATGTTAAATGTAGCACCCTTCTCTTCGCGTGTCGGATATCTTGAGGTATTTACATATTACCTTACACTTAGATCTCACATCGACCTTTCTATCTATGTGACAGTTTTGTTATTTTGTAGCAGAAAATATCAAAAATTTTAGCATTACTAAGTTTACACGTGTGTTGGAATAAATGTAGAAATTGTAGGTATCAATGAATATTTTGTAAATCGTAATTACATTAGCTAATATTGTTTCATAATCTTATGTGCTAACTTTGAAAAAAATCTAGATTTATGCTCAACAATTATGTTGATAGAACTAAACGTCAGCTTTACTATTACAAGCTTTATTTGTGTGTTGCGTGGTCGATTCTTACACAGACCAAACATTCACCTCAGATCAGAATCAGATGGCACAAAAAAATATTCTTGTTTCACCAAATAATCTAATCTCTATCAAAAGCCCGAAAAGCTAGTTAAGTAGCAAAATTCAGCGAGTTAAGTTAGAGGCACCTTTACTATTGCTATCCAAATAAATCTAGAGGGAGAATAGCAGGCGCTAGATTAGCTTGGGGGATTCGAAATGTTATATTAATTATTCATGTCGTTTACTGGCGACACTGCAACATTCAAGTTTATTTCTTGGGTTCGTGACATACAGTTGTGTTATTATTTTACTATATGGGTAAAGTGCATTAGAAAATAGTATGTACCTGTTTACATGTTTAAATTTAGTGTTGTTTATTTATTAGGTAAATATTTTATTGCAGATCGTGACTATCATGCCATAGTATAGCTACCTCAACGGCCATAGTTTCTTCAAGCTATGTGTCCTCTAGATGGTCAGCAAAGGATGCACGAGGACGGCTCTAAACAAATCAATTTACGAGGCTGCGTTACATAACTACTAAAAATGTAACACCGAATACTACGTCCCCGTAAGTTCACTACGTATACGCCGTGCGTATTGTCAATAAATAAATTTAAGATTTGCCTCTACATAAGACTATAAATACTTTCATTAAACTCCAAAATTATACGTTATACCTGTGTGTCAGGTACGTTAGCTGTGCTAATGAAATTGTCAGCGGCAGAGCGCAATCAGAGCGACTATGAAGATATCGACGCAAGCATTATGCTAAATTAACATTTTTTATTATGTCCCCGAGATGCATGCAAAAGGATATTTTTACACATTATAGACTGTCTGTAGACTATTACCATGTAAGTACTGGACAAAAATATTTATCGATCATAGAAAGTTTTGTACATTGGCAGCCAAGGTAGTGAAAACTATGTTCTTATACAACTAAACCGCACGTGTCCTAACTCGTTTTTCCCTCTGAACCATTGAGACATTTTTGATCTAATTTTATAGTAAAATCTTATGTAGCAACTGCGCAGCTCTTGCTGAAACCAACTTCTGCAATTGTACAGTTTACAGTCACACACCTGTCTGCTACACAGCAGACGCGTCGGCAATATGAGCTACGCGAGTTCTACACGTCTACATCGCTTCTACGAGATCGAACATAAATATATACATGCTCATTACAATTATTGTATAATAAACCAAATGCTGTGATGGAGTGCGTATTAAGTACACGGTTTTTACTGGTTCTGAAACATGAAATATTTAAAAAACTAAGGATTTCAGGCATTTTTACATTTGTTCAAGGCTACGCAAGACTCAGGTGTAGTTTTATACTAAAAAGTCGTTCTATATTCAAGGAACGTCTTACTATAAAATGTTTACGCGGCGTGAAAAGCTGCAGATTGGAGTTTATGCTGCCAATCTTTAACATCAACTTGAATTACACTGAGACACGACACGTTTCTTTTACGTCATTCTAGTCTGTTACAAAATGTATGTACACATAAGTTGTAACTCTACACATGTTTTGTAAATAACAATTTTATAAATATAGAAGACTAGCTTTCCGTAGCGCGGTTTCACTCGCGTCTTTGGTTACTGCGCTGCTCCCGTCGCCTGTAGCGTGATGTAACATAACCTTCCTCGAGAACAGGGCTATCATACGCAAAATAAAATATTTAAATCCGACTAGCAGATCTAGAGATTAGCGCGTATAAACAAACAAACTTTTTCGCTTTACATAATATTATAGATTGTAGATAGTAAATCTTCACATGGATTTACTGAAAATTACTTTGTTTTATTTTCATTTACTTGTATTTTGCATAGTATAATGTATATAATTTCTGCTGCACTTACACGCATAACCCATAACAATTCTCTTTCAGTCCATAAAACAGTCGTAATGGCAATATGTACGATTCACCCACTATCTGTTCAGTGAGTAATAAAACCTCTCAATGTTCTAAAACATCCTGAAATAAATAAATCGGTGTTTTCGTAGTTACCATTTTAGTACTATTGGACATGCGGTATGTATGGACATTAGAGTTAGAAATATATTTGCAATTGGCTAAACAAAGTTTTGCGATAAAAATAATTGGTTTCCATCTGCCAATTGTAAACATACAGTTAGTTATGTTAATAATTATGTGATAAAATATCAGACAGTAGAAAAGTACAACATTTATGATTTTGTCTTTTAAGCTAGAGAATATTTTTTTTTTTTTTTATAGTATAGCCTACCAAAGTGACTCCACCCCGCCTGATGGTAAGCAGTCAGTGGAATCCAGAAGTGGTGGCCACTATACCAAAAGCCATCGTCTTAAACTGCTGGTATAGTGGCCTTCACTATGGCGGCTGGGAATAGGGTTAGGGGAAGGGAATGAGGGAGGTGAGGAAAGAGGATAGGGGGGAAATTAGGCCACCGGCGCTCTCACTTACCGAACGAAACGCAGTAGTACGGATACTACTACTCTTAAGTCGATCTTCTATGAGAGGGTAGTACTTCCCCGGACGATCCGGCCCATTCATGCTGAAATCAGCGTGGATCTACTACCGTACAAAATTTACTTATAGCAAAGAATAAAGAAAATAATAATTATTATGATTCGATTATATTTAATTCCAAAAGAACATAATCTATACTATTATATAAAGCGGAAGAGTTTGTTTGTTTGTTTGTTTGTTTGTTTGAACGCAATCTCTGAAACTACCAGTTGGAATTGAATAATTATTGTTTGATGTATGGATTGGAATCTTTTTGCGTATGATAGCCCAGTTCTCGAAGAAGGTTATAGACTACGTTACATCACGCTATTGGCGTCGAGAGCAGAGCAGTAAGCAAAAACGCGGCAAGCTAGTACTCAAATATACATCGATAAAAAAAATATTGACCATTTTATCGCGTCAAAAACTTTGAAAACGCGGAAAAAACTGGCACGTTAAATACTTTTGACCTACAAAGATTGAAAAAATAAATTCCTAAACCATTGAAACTCATTGTACAGATCAGACAATCTGATAAATTATTCAATAGATCCCATTATTCTTTGTAATGTTAAAGTCACAAAGGAAAACCAATTCGTTTTATCGAAAAAAAATATTTTCAATACAAATTTACTTATTGCCTATTATATTATTGCCGACGATTTAAGCGTTTTAAAGTTGACAGTTACATTTTAAATAAATATTGACAAATAGAATTTAAAAAAATGCCTGTAGGCGTGATTGTATGTAAAACAGAAGAGTTTGTTTGATTGTTTGGCACATATAATTATACCAGTTTATCTCTATGTCAAAGACGTAAGGTACAAAGTGAACGCAAAGAAAACATTGTATCTGAAAATGGAACCAGTAATTATGAAGACAGTAAATCAATAGGTAATACGAGTTTAACGATTATGATGATTATCAGAATTTCAACAGATTGCCGCGGCGTTTAAATTTATGCTGATTTAAAACTTAGATAGTTATGTAGTTATGTAATATAAAAATTATAGTTCAGTGTTTATTATTATATTAGTTTTTATATTAATTTATTTTTAAGTAGATTTAGATAAGTTTATACACTATTGTATTAGGTACGAACCTGTAAAGATAGTTGTATTTTGTGTAATAAATAAATAAATAAAAAGTAATTGTACAATTTAAAAAAAAGTATTCTTGTAGATAAAGTGTATTATAAAATCACAAATTTTCTAAATGATAAATTGTAATTAATAGAATATTATAATTATAAAATTATTTAATATAGTTGGTATGTACTATTTTATTTTATTGTATAATTTTATTTAGTTGATTTAATTTTATTATATTGTTTCATTTTCATTTAAATTTGGACATCCATTAGGTTGACATAATTACTACTTAGTTGTAAGACATAATTACATTAATTCTGTTTATTTTTACATAATAATTTTAATTTTGAATTCTTACTATCTAATAATATTTATTTTTTGTATGCTGTAAAGGCCAAACATGATGAAACTGTTTTAATTTTATCTCTACATCTCGCTTGCTATAATGTAACAGGTACTCATGTTTTACAAATAAAGAGTTCTTATTCAACAAAATTACTGCCGCAATCCTGTGTTGCGAACAACTCCAAATTCTTAAAAAAAAAATGAATGATAGAGACCTGAGACCTGAGAGAGAAATTGTAAATTCTGTAAGTACCTACCATTATTTCATTTACTTATAGTTTTGTATAGAACACTTTATTACAAAGATAAAAAAATATAAATGCTTAAAACCGTAACATTCCTATAATTTCGGCGACATTTTTTCATAATGGTAGTCGAAAGTACGGCTGATAAAATTTTATAACGCTTCTAATAAAACTAATCGGCTTGAAAGGTTCTTTGATATCCAATACAAAGATCCAAGCTACCCTTGTACAAGGATAATTGGAAATACCTTCGTTACACCCTACAATATTTTTTTAGGGAATTATACTCCATCGTACCGATATTCGAGATAACTTTTAAGTTGAAAAGAACTGACATTATTTTTCGATGTTTCTATTAATGATATGACTTTCTGGGTGTTTTCTATATATAATATGTAGGTATGTATTTACAAGATAAAAGTATTTAGTATAGGTATGTATATCCGCATTCTAGACCCCATAACACAAGCTATAATGCTTACTTTGGGTATAGATGACGTTGTGAGTAGTTGTTGTGATATTATATTATTATTATTAGGTATTATATTATATTATTATTATTATATTATATTATTGTTCGATTTAAGAACCTTAGTACCTACAGCAAAGTGAGTCAATTGATAGTTTCGAATATATTTTGAATATTAGGCCAAATAATAGGTACAATAACAGTAACATATGTAATACTTAACTATCAGCCTCAAAACGTTCACTGCTGGTCATCGTCTCTCCTATTGGGAGGAGCTTTCCCTTGTTAATTACTTCTGGCAGGTGGATTCCAGATCACAGTAAGGTGATATTTAAAACATACTAATACTGCTGCTCGTTAAGTACCTGATATTCCACTTAGTTCCTGCCTATTACTTCAGTTCAGATTTTTGCTGTGAGAGGTAACCTCAGTTGTTCCATATTTTATATCCAGATTAACTTTACATTTTTGTCATGTCAATTCAATTTGTCTTGTGTCAAACATTTTTAACATTTTATAAAATTTCATTTCTATATTTATAATGTTATTCTCTAACCCTGTTATATCCTTTTGAGTAAATGTTCATGTTTCATAAACGTAATGCGATACTTCAAAGATCTAATGAGTGTGTGAGGCACTAATTATGTCTCTCGAGTATTTGTGTAAATACTACCTTTAAGTAGAATTTTAAAAGGTATGATAATAAAATAAGAATAAAATACTTAGGTACGTAATTATGTAATTATTTTATGTAAATATGATTATAATAGAGTAGGTACACGGCAAGTATCACTCACTTCTGTTGCATAATTATTATGAACATAATCTTATCTATATTCGAATTAGGTGTAGATATTTAGGACAGTACTTTGAAGCGATTGCCAAAATTTAAAGCAGATTAGTGAGTTTTGAACTTATCGATACGATTAATAAACAAAAGCAAATATATTCCAAAAGTTTATTTAAAAGAATGAAATTTAGTAAAGAGTTACAAATCATTTAAAATAAATTAAACAATTTGGAGATTTGTCAAATAAAATTTGTAGTCATTCTGTTATAAATTTATTTTTCTGGAATGTAATTTTTCTCCATTCTAGAGCTATTCATGATTTATACATTTCCAAGATAGTTAAAGATGCTGCTGTAAATTAAAAACTGTACAGCTTCACTGAACAGTGTTAAAATAAATATTAATCTTTCTTGTACTCACTTCATTTCCTTTAAAATAAAACCATTGCGAAACATTGAATAAGTAATATTTTAATATTTCGTGTCTTTATTTCTGAGACGTCTGTTTGTATGTCGAGTTTCCCTTTGTCTTTCTTTGTTATACTACTGCCCCTGCTGGCGTTTTCGTTAACCTTTCTATTTTGACAATTATTCCTTTTACATTGCCATTAACTATTCTCGGACTAGGAAACAAATCCAGTAGGTTATTTTAACTTGTTTTTGCTTCGTATATTTTTTAAATATTTTAAGGAACAGTTCTTAAATGAGTAGTAGCTAAAAGGGTAACATGTTAAAATTGTTGTAAAAAATATATAGTATTTTCTCCATTAGATACAAATACTCGTTTGTGGTCAAGCTCCGAGCGCCAGACGCAATATCACGAGAACCTCAAACAAGAGCAACCGAAAGGCTTTCCATTTAAAAATTCTTTTGGGTCGTCCATTTGACATGTTGATATAGTGCTCCCAGTTTATTTTTGCCTTCATCGGTGAAATCATATATTAAAAAGGGAATTGCTGTACGATATTGCTACAGTAGGATACTGGCTATGAATGTAGCATATTTTATTTTAATTTGAGACTTTTGGAAGCTACAAAATGATTTAAAAGCCGTCAACCTCAAGCTTTGCTTTTTGCCAAAGCTTTAACTGTTTTGAGATTCATAGAAAGTTTTAAAAAGATAATATTCACAACAAATATTCTAGTTAGCGAAAAGCAGTAGATAGATATTTTGTAGTTAAATGTGCAACTAGGTTTTTAAAAATCTTTTTGTATTATTTGCCCAATTTTATACAAGTTAATCCAAGACAGGTTTAGCCTATAGTTATATAGCCAGTCCGTCTATAGGTAGCACATGGGATGTCATGTTTTTTTAAATAAAAGGCCTGCCTAGTTCAATAGCTTTAAAAGTCGGGAGACCAAACTATTATTGCACTTTTACCACTAAATTTATAAGTATTTCAGTCTGTTTGTAAAGAGTGATGTTTCCAACACGCTTGGACCTGGATATATAAATTCAATTAAATAAAATTAAAAACTGAAGTGATTGAAAGAAAGGAAGAAATATGTACAGTTTTTATTATTTTTGCTATTAAATTCAAATTATTTATTGAATGGCATCAGAGCCCAATTTGATAGTAACAATGTTCTTATATTTAATGTTAATACTTTTGACATCATAAACTGATGCCTCAAAATGAATAGGTATCAAGAGAAATATCAATAACAAGTATTGTATTTATGAAATGCCCTTCTTGAAGCGCCATCTCGCATAATAATAACCTTGTACAATATTCATTGTTTTAATTGCAAAATAAATTTCTTTCAACGAAATGAAGAAAAAGATAGAACTTAAAATAAAAGTCCACATCGAGATTAAACTTTATGAAGTTTAAGAACAATCCTTTAAAACGAAGAATTTATAGACATTGCATTATACTGTAACGTAGAAAAATTTCCTAATAATTTTATTCTTTTTTGCTGTGTACGAGTATACTATCTATTATATTTGCATAAAGTTCATACTTGAATTTAAAAGAAATAGTAGTAGGATAGAGGTAGTAGCAGTAGTAAAAGATATTATTCCGTTTACTAGTATTTTGTAAGGCAAGCTAATGTAAGGATAGCTAATAAAAATAAATAGATCAGCACTATTGTGATCAGTTTGTGCATAGGCGATCTTTCATAAATCCGAGTATATTATGATTTGGATTTATTATACCTACCACGTTATTCACTAAACATATTTGTGAACGTTTAAATTCAGGACTTTTAGTAATTTTTATTTCCTCATTCAGTTTCATTGTTAAATCGTTTGGATAACACGACCAGTACCTCGAGCACGAACATTCAACCATTACGTCAAGTATTCGTATCGAGCTAACTATTCGAATACGGAGTCGATACTATAAATAAAATCATCGGCAGCATGAACATATTTACCTTACTCACGTGTACTCGATACGAACTCGATACTATGGTTAAATAATGCCATGTACACAAGACGAATTGAACGAATGATAAGGAATGATGCGTTCAAAAACTAATATTGTTGTATTTAATAAATCATTTGCAATGATAAAAATGCAACTTAATAAAGGTATAACGTTACGGCCTTACGAAATAAGTAATGTAAAATAATAATCGACCTAAAAATTACAATTTTATAATTAAATTTAGCAGACATAAAAAAATTTAAGCTTCTTAATTTCTGAACGCAGCCATTTTGTAGTGAATTTAGTTGTTTAGTTTACGTAATCTATGGTTTTGACTTATGACAGTTTGAATTTGAAAGACTGACGCGCGATGTTTGTACTGGGTTATTATTAATACATTAAAGTATGAATTATCAAATTATCAAAGTAAGAATGTCTTCAAATACTAGTTTTACGCAGTTCACAATGTTGGTAAACTTTATGGAAAAGTAAGTACTTACATATTTATTGGATAATTGGTAAAAATAATATGATCAAGTGGTTGCAATTACTAATGTTTACTTTATTTTATTTTAGGAATGGAGTTCTACCCAAGCCGCAAAGCTTATTGAGAAGAAATAATGGATAGAGATAATCTAGTTCCTACAGACTGCAAGAAGTTTAAGTTAAAGTTGTACTTCGTGCAATTTCAATTGGTAAGTCTAACATGTGTATGGTGTGCTATTGTTCACGTTGTGTTAGAATAATGATTACTCGTTAATACTCTGTCTAAATTGCACTTACCACTAAAGAAAGTAATTTATAAATAGACTTAGTTGGGTAATAAGTATATTCCCATAAACAGTTACCATAATACACTAACAATAACAGACATACCTATTTAGCGGCATTTACCTTGCCTTTTATTTTAATTTTTTTTTGTACTCTCTATTTAACCAAATATGAACTGAAGAATCTTAATAATATTTTCATCTATAGTGATACTTACTTAAACTGTACATAGTAACAATTAAATTCCTATTGATTGTTATTTACATTAAATATCTTGTTCATACAGGTAATGAGGATTGGAATACCCTAGGCTCCAGTCAAGATGCCGGTGAATTTAGGGCTGTAAAACCATCAAGCCCAAATATTCAAATCTAGCTCCACCGAAGACTCAAAAGACTAGCTAGTTCACAACCCACCACTCAGATACATCATCACAAAAGGAAGCGCAATGTGGCTATATGAGTATTTTTTTAAAGTGAGGAGAATGATATTAAGAGAATAGTTTCAAGAAATAAATAATATAGATTATAATATACGTTGTAAACATATAATTTTATAATAAATATTTTTAAATTTTATACAGTTGCCATTTATTCATACCTCGGTACCATAAAATAAAGTGAAAGTAATGTATAGGCAAACACTTTGAACACTATGCAACCAGACACAATAGAAAACGAAAGACGCTTAAAGACAATGATGATGACAAGAATGTAAGTAAAATATCAGCCAATTTGATTACAGTTTGCTGACCACTCTTTATATTCCCCAGATTATTCCAATATTTTATTAATAAAAATGAACATATTATAGAGATAATTTATTTATTTATTATAAACACAAATACACAACAAAACAGTTTACACCAAAGCATTGCACAGTTAAAAACACATAACTATGTACTTAGTAGAGATATTAACACACAGATTTAAAAAACAAAACTATTATACACTAACAACAACAAAAAGACAATTAAGTAGGTTTCTTATTAGAGTTAAAAACTATTAATTAAAGAAAAATTATAATATTGAGAGATCTATTCAATTAAGTTAAGCC
This sequence comes from Parascotia fuliginaria, assembly GCA_963082885.1. Classification (NCBI taxonomy): domain Eukaryota; kingdom Metazoa; phylum Arthropoda; class Insecta; order Lepidoptera; family Erebidae; genus Parascotia; species Parascotia fuliginaria. Next base: position 11,901,877 of record OY720188.1, read on the forward strand.
TATTTACTAAAAGGTTTCTTAGTGAACAGCTTAATAAGTCTTCTGATTACTGTCATCTATACCACGTTGGCCCATTTGATACTGAATACCGCATACACCTGGTATTCCATAGTTTTGAAAAAATAAGTGTAAAGCAGAAGTTCATTATGTACATAAAATTTAATAAGATATCTATGTAATAATAACAAAACATAAGTAGATACCTAAGTACTTAGGTACTATTTAGTAAATGTACCTAAATGTGAAACGTACCTACTATTTTACCTACGCTTATGGCGTCTCTTCTCTTAAAGTGGAGAATTTGATTTGTGTTGGTTATTGTTAAGTGCCTCCGTGACCTCCGTCGCATATTTCCTGGCTGACACTTGTTTGCCCCATCTCAATATCCTTAAAAAACATGCGTTAATAAGAGCCCGTGGTAGGTTTAAAATGACAAAGCACAAATAACCTGTAACGATAACACAGTTTTAATCTTAGATGATTAAACTAATATATAAGACAATTAATTTTGTATGAATGAGTACCTACCATAATATGATGTAAGCTTATTCTTTTACTGACTCCCAAGTGTGCTTTGGAGCGAAGTTCTTGGCATAAGGTGAACGATTGTTTTCGTTAAATCTGTAAGATTTTCGATTTTCTTAAGAAAGCCCTTTGAACAATACCACTGAAAGAAATATTATCAAGTTAATTATAAAGTATTTAAATTTTCTTTACATTGAATTTTAAAAGAAATGTGATTAACTTCAAGTTAATTTTACAAACCTTATCTCGTCTTTTCCTTCTTGTTTCTTCAGCCAAACGCCACGCAAAATAATAGAATGCCATATAATGATCTATATACAGTCATAATGCAAACATTTTCACTTAAATAAATACAATAAAACAAGAAACAACCCTTCTCGATAACGCTCTCACCTTAAAAATGTCGGTGACAAAGTTTTCGTTTAATTCGATAGCCGTTTGGCGATACTACATGTCAAAAAATGTTCGTGCTGCCGATTTCCATACATTTGCTGCGTTTACTTTATGATTATTTCTCGATAACTATACGATAATTACCGCTAGATGTTCGTGTTACCAAATTTTAGTTCCAAATACGCTCACCAAGCGCTGTACAAGTTTCCATACAAAATTTTTCTATTTCGATGGCTATTCGATATGCATAAAATGTTCGTGCTAGCGGTACGGCACTCGTCTGGATGAAGCGATGAGAGCGGCAAATTAATGAGCCGAAGAGAAACCGGCACTCACGCTCACTCATCCAATTACCAACGACTGTTATCTAACCGCACTGATTAATCACGATATTTCACTAAACATACGGTCTGTCTGATGGCTTCCAGGTTGTTAGCATCTTGACCATTTGATCGATTTGCTAAATGCATAGGTATAATAAAATAACTTCATAAATTTGTCTATCATACAAATTTTCATTGTCCTATGTAGCTTATGCTGCGGCTGGCTAAAATAATTACAAATAACGGCGTGCTTGTGTTTTCTTTTTAATGGTTGAATGCTCATTGAACACAGAAATGATCACAGGCTATGGCTACCACTAACCATCATCAGATGGGCTGTATAACAAATAGTTTGTGTGTTTTTTACACTCCATCTTATTTATTGATTGCTTATACGATGCACAATCTCATTAATGGAGTTACCTTATTGAACACAATAAAAAAAATTCGTGTACTCACTGCAATGCGGCTTCGACATCGAGGATACCAAATATTATGTTGTAGTGTCTCACAAAGATAAAATTCCTTTTCTTAAGACAGAATTGTTTGCTGAGAGAACTGAACAGCTGAATGGTACGACTACATTCATTGAAAGCAGATACATTGTTACGGTATTGTGGAATAAAATATATTTTCACAAGGGTATTCCAGGGACGCAGAAGACGATTCCTAGCTCAATGCATTTTCTTTTAAAGTACGTGGCATTGCAATGCGTGTCGGGTGCAGCTAGTTATAAACAAAATAATAAGTAACCTTGAATGCCATACGAGACGACTAAAAGAGAACAGGAAGGGCGCAGTAGTAACTAAATATATGTCATCCATGCATTCGTACCTTCATGTTTTCTAACGGACGGTAAAGGCGATGGTTGTGGCTTGCAAGACGATATTCATGTTTACTAGTCCGATAATTACAATAGTACTACTAAATATACGGGAATTCACGCGATCATGCATTAGGTATTTACATACCTTATTTTGCTTGACGTTTCGACCAGGTTACACCGGCCGTGGTCACAAGCAGACTGATGTGGCGATGTCACGGCTCCGTATGCGAAGTAGATTCTAGATCTACCCTCACATTTTTGTCTTTCCACGTAGTATCACAAAACACACTGACAGTGTCCTTATTCTGTATGCCGTCCGTATTCCGAGCGTTAACCGACTGCGCAAAGCGAGGTTGTGTAATTTGAATCACTGGATTCCACGTAGCCGAGAGCTTAAAGCCGTCTTCCCTATTGAAGTTTGTATGTTTCTTAATTTCAATAGCTTCTCGTACCACCCGAGAGTAGTAGGTACGATCAGTGGAGAGGACTTGCGTATGATGAAATTCAATCCAATGATTGGTGTCCGTTTGCAGAATATGTTCGGCAATCGCTGATTTGCTGGTCTGTCGATTCTTTACAGCGGCGATATGTTCTTTGACCCTTTCAGCAATAGTCCGCTTAGTCTGGCCTATGTACGAACTACCGCAGCTGCAGCTGATCTTATAAACGCCCGGAGTTTGTAGGGGCAAAACATCCTTTGGCGTGCCTACCATGCTGTTTACTTTGGCCCCAGGTGTAAAGACTGTGCTGATGCTGTATTGTTTAAGCAGGTCTCCTATCTTATCAGTCACACCTTTAATGTAGGGCAAAAAGGCAGGTTGCCGGTTGACCTCTGGACGTTTATCCCTTTTTGTTGGTTGCTTCCGTCGCCTGTTCACTTTATATCCATTTTGACTAAGTACCTCCTGAACATGATCGAGTTCTTGCTCTAAATGCTCAGGGTCACACAGATCGTAGGCTCTGTTCTTCAATGAAGTCGTAACGGACTGCAAGTGACGAGGGTGGTGATGCGACGTAGCATGTAGGTATCTGTCCGTGTGTGTTGGTTTGCGGTAGACACAGTGTGATAAGGACCCATCAGTTCTCACGCTCAATTTGACATCTAAAAATGACAACGATCTTTCCGTTTCCATTTCATAAGTGAACCTTATATTTGGGTGAATGGAATTTAAGTATATTATATATTGATCCACTTCCTGTTTACCGCCCGTTACTACACTAAATACGTCATCAACGTATCTTTTCCAAAATCTGATAATCTTCGGTCCACCACTCAATGCCTTCTCTTCAAAATGTTCCATCCAGAGATTAGCAAGTACCGGGGCCACTGGGCTCCCCATAGCGACGCCATCAATCTGGAGGTAGTATTGACCTTGGAAAAGAAAGTAATTGCCCTCTAGGCAGTGTTTCAGCAAATCAATATAGTTCAACGGCATCTCGTTGTCATTTAATTTGTCCCTCACGACGTCCAGACACTCCTTAATTGGAACGTTGGTGAAAAGCGACTCCACATCAAAACTCACCATGGTGTCCTCAGGTTCCAATATTAGGGTTTTTACAATCTGTACGAAATGGCGAGAATCCTTCACATAAGATAGTGTTTTACCCACTAATGGCTGCAATACTGACGCGACGTGCTTTGCAAGGTCGTAAGTAGGGGATGCAATTTGACTTACGATAGGCCGCAGTGGCACGTCGGACTTGTGTATTTTTGGCAAACCATATAATCTCGGTGGCTGGTGTGGCTTTGGCTGATAAAGCTTATCGTACTCATCTTCAGTGAAAAGGTCCTGATGTTCCTGTATCAAAGCCCGTATTCTTCGTGTTACTCTGGCCGTTGGGTTGTATGATACCGGTTTATATACCTTGTCATCACACAACAGTATACGTATTTTGTTTTGATAGTCAGCCGTGTTTATCACAACAGTGGCGTTTCCCTTGTCGGCCTTAAGCACTAATATATCCCGGTTATCCCGAATGTCCTTCAATGCTTGACGCTCTTCTGTAGTGATATTGCTCATAGGAAGTTTCGATTTACGTAATACAACCGCGACATCTTGTCTCAGCGTTTCGGCGTTGCTAGGTGGTATCTTATTACGTGCAATCGTTTCTTCAACACAGCTGATTATATTTTCGTATGGTATTCGCTTCGGTGTTAAGGCGAAATTCATACCTTTGGCCAAGATGTTCATCGTAGGTTCACTTAAACTCACGTCTGATAAGTTTATAACAGTATCCTTCGGCTGGCTAGGTACTGCGGATGACGCTTTATTCTCTGCATACCGTCGTTTATACTCCTTCGAGAACTTTCGTTCGTGTGATTCATTACATAAATCGAAGGTACGACTAGCTTGCAAAAAGGTTACCCGATCACACACATCGTAGTCTTCACGAGTTAAAACACTACTACACTTCAAATGTAACACAAACAATGCACTTTGTATACTATTGAGCTCACTGTGTTTGTTACGTATTAACTGTCTCAGAAGACGTACACTCGCGTTTGTTAGAATTCTACGAGAAAATGCGATGTCCTTACGTGGTTTAATACGCACACACGTAGGTAATATGTCCCAATCGCGACATTTAATTAAATATGTCAACGATGTTTCCACCCGCGCACGTTTTTTCCGTAGGAATTCTAGATGACATACGTGTTTTGCTATATCCGACCCGTAGCGGTTCGCAATATTTACTTTTAAACTTTCGCGTTGCATGATTTAATAGAACTAAATATACGGGAATTCACGCGATCATGCATTAGGTATTTACATACCTTATTTTGCTTGACGTTTCGACCAGGTTACACCGGCCGTGGTCACAAGCAGACTGATGTGGCGATGTCACGGCTCCGTATGCGAAGTAGATTCTAGATCTACCCTCACATTTTTGTCTTTCCACGTAGTATCACAAAACACACTGACAGTGTCCTTATTCTGTATGCCGTCCGTATTCCGAGCGTTAACCGACTGCGCAAAGCGAGGTTGTGTAATTTGAATCACTGGATTCCACGTAGCCGAGAGCTTAAAGCCGTCTTCCCTATTGAAGTTTGTATGTTTCTTAATTTCAATAGCTTCTCGTACCACCCGAGAGTAGTAGGTACGATCAGTGGAGAGGACTTGCGTATGATGAAATTCAATCCAATGATTGGTGTCCGTTTGCAGAATATGTTCGGCAATCGCTGATTTGCTGGTCTGTCGATTCTTTACAGCGGCGATATGTTCTTTGACCCTTTCAGCAATAGTCCGCTTAGTCTGGCCTATGTACGAACTACCGCAGCTGCAGCTGATCTTATAAACGCCCGGAGTTTGTAGGGGCAAAACATCCTTTGGCGTGCCTACCATGCTGTTTACTTTGGCCCCAGGTGTAAAGACTGTGCTGATGCTGTATTGTTTAAGCAGGTCTCCTATCTTATCAGTCACACCTTTAATGTAGGGCAAAAAGGCAGGTTGCCGGTTGACCTCTGGACGTTTATCCCTTTTTGTTGGTTGCTTCCGTCGCCTGTTCACTTTATATCCATTTTGACTAAGTACCTCCTGAACATGATCGAGTTCTTGCTCTAAATGCTCAGGGTCACACAGATCGTAGGCTCTGTTCTTCAATGAAGTCGTAACGGACTGCAAGTGACGAGGGTGGTGATGCGACGTAGCATGTAGGTATCTGTCCGTGTGTGTTGGTTTGCGGTAGACACAGTGTGATAAGGACCCATCAGTTCTCACGCTCAATTTGACATCTAAAAATGACAACGATCTTTCCGTTTCCATTTCATAAGTGAACCTTATATTTGGGTGAATGGAATTTAAGTATATTATATATTGATCCACTTCCTGTTTACCGCCCGTTACTACACTAAATACGTCATCAACGTATCTTTTCCAAAATCTGATAATCTTCGGTCCACCACTCAATGCCTTCTCTTCAAAATGTTCCATCCAGAGATTAGCAAGTACCGGGGCCACTGGGCTCCCCATAGCGACGCCATCAATCTGGAGGTAGTATTGACCTTGGAAAAGAAAGTAATTGCCCTCTAGGCAGTGTTTCAGCAAATCAATATAGTTCAACGGCATCTCGTTGTCATTTAATTTGTCCCTCACGACGTCCAGACACTCCTTAATTGGAACGTTGGTGAAAAGCGACTCCACATCAAAACTCACCATGGTGTCCTCAGGTTCCAATATTAGGGTTTTTACAATCTGTACGAAATGGCGAGAATCCTTCACATAAGATAGTGTTTTACCCACTAATGGCTGCAATACTGACGCGACGTGCTTTGCAAGGTCGTAAGTAGGGGATGCAATTTGACTTACGATAGGCCGCAGTGGCACGTCGGACTTGTGTATTTTTGGCAAACCATATAATCTCGGTGGCTGGTGTGGCTTTGGCTGATAAAGCTTATCGTACTCATCTTCAGTGAAAAGGTCCTGATGTTCCTGTATCAAAGCCCGTATTCTTCGTGTTACTCTGGCCGTTGGGTTGTATGATACCGGTTTATATACCTTGTCATCACACAACAGTATACGTATTTTGTTTTGATAGTCAGCCGTGTTTATCACAACAGTGGCGTTTCCCTTGTCGGCCTTAAGCACTAATATATCCCGGTTATCCCGAATGTCCTTCAATGCTTGACGCTCTTCTGTAGTGATATTGCTCATAGGAAGTTTCGATTTACGTAATACAACCGCGACATCTTGTCTCAGCGTTTCGGCGTTGCTAGGTGGTATCTTATTACGTGCAATCGTTTCTTCAACACAGCTGATTATATTTTCGTATGGTATTCGCTTCGGTGTTAAGGCGAAATTCATACCTTTGGCCAAGATGTTCATCGTAGGTTCACTTAAACTCACGTCTGATAAGTTTATAACAGTATCCTTCGGCTGGCTAGGTACTGCGGATGACGCTTTATTCTCTGCATACCGTCGTTTATACTCCTTCGAGAACTTTCGTTCGTGTGATTCATTACATAAATCGAAGGTACGACTAGCTTGCAAAAAGGTTACCCGATCACACACATCGTAGTCTTCACGAGTTAAAACACTACTACACTTCAAATGTAACACAAACAATGCACTTTGTATACTATTGAGCTCACTGTGTTTGTTACGTATTAACTGTCTCAGAAGACGTACACTCGCGTTTGTTAGAATTCTACGAGAAAATGCGATGTCCTTACGTGGTTTAATACGCACACACGTAGGTAATATGTCCCAATCGCGACATTTAATTAAATATGTCAACGATGTTTCCACCCGCGCACGTTTTTTCCGTAGGAATTCTAGATGACATACGTGTTTTGCTATATCCGACCCGTAGCGGTTCGCAATATTTACTTTTAAACTTTCGCGTTGCATGATTTAATAGAACTAAATATACGGGAATTCACGCGATCATGCATTAGGTATTTACATACCTTATTTTGCTTGACGTTTCGACCAGGTTACACCGGCCGTGGTCACAAGCAGACTGATGTGGCGATGTCACGGCTCCGTATGCGAAGTAGATTCTAGATCTACCCTCACATTTTTGTCTTTCCACGTAGTATCACAAAACACACTGACAGTGTCCTTATTCTGTATGCCGTCCGTATTCCGAGCGTTAACCGACTGCGCAAAGCGAGGTTGTGTAATTTGAATCACTGGATTCCACGTAGCCGAGAGCTTAAAGCCGTCTTCCCTATTGAAGTTTGTATGTTTCTTAATTTCAATAGCTTCTCGTACCACCCGAGAGTAGTAGGTACGATCAGTGGAGAGGACTTGCGTATGATGAAATTCAATCCAATGATTGGTGTCCGTTTGCAGAATATGTTCGGCAATCGCTGATTTGCTGGTCTGTCGATTCTTTACAGCGGCGATATGTTCTTTGACCCTTTCAGCAATAGTCCGCTTAGTCTGGCCAAATGCCAAATGCTAACCTATTTTTGCCGTCCGTGTCTTCAACATACATATCACAAAGCGGCAGTGGTAAAGTTGTGTAGGATTATGCTGATGGCGAGCAACGCAGACATACAACTAATTTACGACGTCATAACTCACACGCAGACACTCGTGACACTATTTTGCAATTTATCACTGTACTTTTATCACTACCTTGTGATATGAGTATCACGAAGTTATTTTTAAATGTTAGTTAAATTTCTGATTGTTATAATTAATTTGGTTTATTCCACACAAACGAGTAAGCTAACTTTTCTATAAAACTTAACTATAGGTTACAATGGTCACAGTGTATAAAAAATTTATTTATATATGAATAAACTAGTTGGTTTTTAAAATGTTAGAGTTGCTTCCATGATTTATTTTTTTGAACAACCAATAAAGTATACTATATCCTTTACATTTTTACATAGAAACTAGTTTACATAACAATTTGGTGGTGCTACGTCAATTATATGATTTAATATCTTAAGCTTTTAAGAGTTCACCACGTCACACTATTGCACGCAATGTTCGCTTTCACCACAATACATATTATGTTTCATTTACTTCCGTCCGCTGCCCATCATTTGTTTCGTAAATCGGTCTATTTATTTTCCTGCAATGTTTATAAAGTCATGATAAATAATAATAACTGCTTCTAAGGTGCAAAGGCAATAAAATTAAAAAGAATAAAGTAGAAATGAACATTCAACGAAATACCACGCCAATAAATTGACTGTCTGGGTGGTGCAGTGGAAGCGCAAGCGACTGTTGTACACGAGGTTACGGGCTTCATTTCGTAGTGCGAGAGTTTTGTTTTAATACAAAAAAAAATACAAAAAATTAAGAGGAAGTTTAAGCCGAAGAGTTGAGCAATAGGATCCTTTATGAATATTGTTAGTACTTACTTATAATTTGTTTTCCTCGGTCCCTATCAAATGTTATAGCAAATGATATTGAATTTTTATTACCCTTTTTCTGTATTCCTTTAGTAATATAAAGTTCGCCCAGTGGTAAAAAGGTAGTAAAACAGTATTGTTATAGCTTTTTGTTTACATCCACCTATTATCGTATTCAGATTTCGTATCAATGAAACAAGATATTGAGAAAACTGTGCTCAAAGCTTTTATGTGCCACAGAACGCGGGGATATTAGCAGAAGTTTAAAGTAGTCCAGAATAATCGATTTAGCTCAGATAATAAGTTAAAGTAACAATGGCCTGACCACATCGGACGTAGAAAGTGTAGGTGGTCTCCGGTAAAATGAGCTGATGACCTACTCAAGGTTGCACTTCGGATCAGATTTTGTGGACGTTCTTGTAAGAAACCTACGTTCAGTAATTGTTTTCACTTTTCCGTACCTACATTTTTGGACGCGGATATCTTTAAGTAGGTGAAATGGAAGGTCGTATGATATGGGGGAATTGTATCAATGGGTGTACCACGGAGAATATATGGAATGGAAATAGAATGGAAAATAGTGATTTTTAATTTATGGCGTGAAATAAAGATACATAAAGAAACACATTAATATACTTATCGCAAACAGGTATATAATTGTTTTTACTTACATGGACAATATTATGTTGCTTACTATTAAGTACGTAGGTACCTACACCATCTTCCCGAATTATGTTAGCTGCCCGGATAGAAAAACAAAAACTGTCGTTTAGAATAAAGTGCTTTGAACAGATTTGTCCTGCCTATAGAGCGTCTTTTAAATATATAAATAACTTAAAATGTCTATGGGAAAAACGATATACTTACACACGAGCGAAGTCGTGGGCAAAAGATAGTATAATATAAAACTAGCAAACGGTTAGCAAAATCTAGAAATACGCTTTTTATTTTTTGCTAATTTGATCTAACATCGAATGTTTTATATTTGACGCTGTTTATTGTAGTTGTATATTATATTCTAGTTGTTGTCCTTGAACCAATATTTACAAATACCATCTACGTGTCTAAATTTAACGTTTTGTCTCAATGTATTTTTATATCCGAATTTTAAGCGTATTTTCATTTAGTTTTATTTACTTTGTCACCTACTTGTAGTAACTGAGTCTTTTCTAGCGCCTACGTGTAAAGAATTGTAAGTATTGTTTCACAAAAAAACCTAAATGAATGACGATACGTAAAATAATAAAATAATTCTTTTCCTCTGCCTTTTTTTATACGTGAAAGTTAGTTTACACACAAAGTTAGCCATCGAGGCCTCAAATATTTCTCATACAGCTGAGCAAGAACACAAAGAGTCGAATGTTCGTAGGCAAAGTTCTCAGTAGGCAATTTATAGAGGATGGCTTTTAAAACTAAGTCACAATTTTCAACAAAGTATTAGGACGGAGATTCTCCTGTGTTGAACAATCACGTATAATCTACAAGCCTTGCACTGTGATTCTGATATTTACATACATCGTAATGAAAGCTCTTATGGCTTAGCAGAGTCTTTTAACAATACATATGTAATCGCTTCAAGTGACTTTGGCGTGCCGTAGATTCTGATGTAACAGACTGGAGTATCTAAACATAGCAACTGTGATAAACGGATTTTTGATGAAGAGCTACAGATTTTTGTTGTTTATAATAATATAAAAAGCTGTAATATAATTCATTATGTTTCTATTTGTTAGAAGTTCAAATTGTACGTAACTTTGAAAATGTTTTAAAGGCTGTAATAATTCGATAACGTTTATTACATTTATCGATGCTACATATGGTTGGATACGATCTGTCTGCCAAAGCTCTAATATACTATGATAATATCTCTGTTAAAATGTTTTATGTCACTCTTGTGTTGTGAATAGTGCTGAGTCTCTGCGACGTAAAATATGTGAGAGAAGTATTTCACAACGATGTTCACATGTTACGTAGCTGCGGCACATGTTTAAATTATCTGTATTGTTCTTTAGAAATACGCTACGATGCAACTCGTTGGGTTTTTTATTTTCGAATAAAATACACATGTTTTTTCTTAATGATGTACTGACAGAAATTGTAGGTAAGTATACAAACTTTATAACAATTATGCGTTGCACAAAAAGAGTTTGAAGATCAAATAAAAAAAATATGTAAATTTTCTACTGCATTTTTCTGTATTCTAAATACAAGTAAATATAAAATATAAACTTTACAGAACTGTTTTTGTTACTTGGAGGTGAATTTGTCAAAATACAAGCTTATAAGTACAAAACTGTCTACAAAGTGAGACCATTCTAGAGTCCTAAAAGTTAGATAATTTCTTACATGAAATAATATGTATTTTGCTTATTTTGCTCTAAAGTAATATTATTGTATGCTTTAAATTCGAATTTTGAAACAATTGTTTACTGGTAAAATTTATCAGTTAAAGTATAACATAAATAATTTAATCAATTTTAATAAACACATTCAAGGATTTCGAACATTAAATTTGGTTAAAATAAATAATGAGAAATTATAATAATTTTTTTATACGACTTTTGTGATAAACAAGCTTACGGCCCGCCTGATGGTAAGCAATTACTGTAGCCTATGAACGCTCGCAACACCAGGAGCATTACTAGCGCATTGTCGACCCTGTTAAAAACCGTTTAACTCCTTTCTTGAAGAACTGAATGTCTCTCGGAAAAATTCTCGACGGGGAGCTCATTCCACAACCTTATCGTACAAGGGAAAAAGTTTCTCTGAAACCTCACTGTTCCAGACCTAAGGGGCTCTAAGAAAAACGCCATATCAATATTTTATGATAAGACCGTGATATTGTATATTTTAAATCGATGTCTCAACTATATTGCACTAAAACAAAGGCCTCTTTGCTTCGGCACTCAAACTAAACCTCTCCGGCTGCAATATTTCTTCTTTATGGAGACGTTAATATCGACACACGCATGAAAGTGTGACACTTGACAAATAAACCTCACACTTAAGCACACGCACTCTTTTACGACCACCGAACACTATTTATGGAGCCTTGTTATTGAATATTTGAGAGAAAATCGCTTTGAGAGCGGTTTATACTCAAGAAACTGAAGATGACTTGAAGATATATTTAGAAACACTTGAAACCAGGGTTCGAACAACATTGTACGAGTATTCCTCTTTTTCCATCAAAATGTGTTTATTATAGCTGAGAATATAGAAATAATAAAAGAATGTAATTTTTGTTAGTAGTGCCTTCATTATGAATTTCAAAATTAAATTGCGATTAGTGTCAATGGATTTACCTAAACGTTCACATAAAATATTGTTATAAATTGCAAGACTAAATTTCACACAATCATATATATTATTATTGCTGTTACTTTGGCTACTTGCCATTGTAAAACAAGTTACCAATTTTAAAATTAATGTCATACTTAGCTACCCTTGGAAATTATAATGTAACATATTTTAACACTTGCAAGTCAAATAATCTATAAATTAAGCACTTATCAGTAAACTATGAAACGACTAAAATAAAATTGATTGAATGAAACAGTATTTTTAAGAAAACTCAGAAGTTTTTCGAAAACTTTTGAATTCTCTTTTTAACTTTCCAGTTTTAACTTCAACACCTGTTTTCTAGGGCGACAAAGAATGAAATAATAAACGAGTACTAAAAACTTGTAGGTATTAGGCACACATGCGACTGGAGAATGCTATACCTATACAATTTCAGAGACGTGTGATTTTTCTATTTTTCGCTTACATTTGTTTTCTAGATATGCATTACTAAAATCTTTTATACCTATGAATGGTAAAATCGAGTGATGTCTCTGCGAATTTAGTACCTACTCACTCTCTTCACGCTTTTTAAAAATATTTCACATCCACTGACAGGATTGCTCCTTCGGCAACTACATAGATTTTGTTTACCTGGATCTCAGAACAAGGACTCTAGATACTGTATCTTTGGACGGGATCAAGTACGCAAGTGCAAAAATTAAGGTGTCCTTTGTCAGCCTCTAGTCAAAAATTTGGTTGTGACGACATAATGAAACTAAAGGTCTCAGTACTCCGGTACCGATCAAAATAACCGAACTACTAAATACCTATAATAATAATAATAATAATAATAAAGCCATTTATTCCATATTGCCATTGAACTTACATTTTTGTTACATTAGTATTGTTAGTAATGATTTTTCTTAAATTTATGTTAGTTTTTTGTTAGTTTTTTTATTTTGCAATATGGACCCCTTGTTGGGTAAAGGCCTCCTCCAACTTCTTCCATAACTCCCTGTCCTTGCCAGTGTTTATCCAGTTGTTGCCTGTTACTTGTATTATATCATCAGCACATCGTCTTATTGGTCTGCCAACATTTCTCTTCCCTACTGGTCCTTTCCACTGCGTGGTTTCTATCGTCCATCGATTGTCCTGGCATCGCGCAATATGTCCTGCCCATTTCCATTTTTGTGAGAGCGCATAAGTGAGAGCATCCGCTAGGTTTGTTTTGAGTCTAATAGTTTTGTTTTTATTTTATGTATTTTTCTTATCTTCAACATGCTCCTTTCCATAGCTGATTGGGTACTCTTAATTATGTGTTTTACTTTACTAGTGAAAGTCCAAGTTTGGCAACCATATAGCAGGCATGGCAAGAGACATGTATCAAAAACAATCTTTTTTAAGTGTGAACTGTAGTTTCCTTTTAGAATTTCCTTAAGTGACCAGAATTTCTTCCAGTAACATTAATTCTTCTTTTTACTTCTTCTTCATTGCTAGACCTCCTGAATGATATTTGCTAGCCTAGGTACATATAGTGGCTAACATATTCTATTTTCTTTTCTTTTATAAAGATAGGTTTCTGATAATTATTGGTCATGATCCTAGTTTTATTAGCGTTCATTTCTAAACCGACTTTGGTGCTTTCATTATCAAGTGATCTCATCATTTCCTCTAGGTCTTTAGATGTTTCAACTATTAAAACGATATCATCAGCAAACCTTAAATGATTCAGGTTGCGACCACCTACTTGCACTCCTTTGTTTGACCAGTCTAATTTGCAGAATATTTCTTCAAGTACTGCGATAAAAAGCTTTGGCGAGAGCGGGTCACCCTGCCGGACTCCTCTTTGTATGGCTATTTCGTCGCTACGGTTTCTAATTTTACTTTGCTTGTGACAGCACAAGCAAAGTAAAATACTGTAGATGTATTTTAAAATGTTAATATATTTTTGATCTATATTTGAGCGTTGCAGCGCATTCCATATAGCGCAGTGGCTGATGCTGTCGAAAGCTTTACTGTAATCTATAAATGCTAGATACAGAGGTCTATTAAATTCTCGATACTTTTTTATGGTTTGTTCTAGAGCCTGTATATGGTCTATAGTGCTGAAGCTAGCTCGAAAACCTGCTTGCTCTTTGGATTGTTGTTCGTCTATTTTACGTGTTATTCTTTTTAGGAGTATTGAAGAAAACAACTTGTATATACTTGGTAATAAACTAATAGGTCTGTAATTGCCTATTTCCAAGGGGTTTCCTTTTTTAAAAAGTAGAATTATGTCCGATGTACACCACTGTTTTGGTACAGTCTCTGTCTCTAACACCATATTAAAAAGTTGAGATAGGTGATTAATTAAGATAGGTGTGCCTAGTTTGAGGACTTCGTTGCATATTCCGTCCGGGCCAGGGCTCTTCTCACTTTTCAACCTTTTCATGTGTTCGCTAAGTTCCATCTTTTCTATTGGTTTGACGTTATTAGTTTCCTTAGAGTTATCAGTTTCAGCATCAGTATCTTTGTCGTTTCGTCTCCGGTATAAGTCTTTAAAAAAGTTTGATGCATGATGTATTACGTCTTTCCTAGATTTTGTCACCTCTGACTGTTGTTCAAGTTTTTGTATCCATGTTTTATGCATGCTTAGTTCTTTGTAGGCTTTTTTCGTGCTTCTGAAATTCTGAATACTTCTTGTGATAACTTTTTGTCTATGGTGATTATAATCTTTCCTGATAGAGCGATTACTTTCTTTATATATCTTACTAAGTTTCTTTTTCATGTCTTTGGTTTTGTTCCTTGTTTGTATTAACTCAGTACGTCTTTTTATTAGTTGAAGAGGTCTTTGCTAAAAATATTATGTTTCTCTCCTGTATCTGTCTTAATCGATTTCAAACTATTCGTTATGCTTCTTTCTAGGTAGTCATAATAGTTTTGGATATCCATTGTTTTTTCTACTTTGTTTTCTAGGTGTATTTGGAGATTCGTCATGTAGTTTTGAATTTCGCTTTGAGACTTCGGCATAGTCAGTGATGTTACAAAGTTTATCCTGCTCTTTTGTTTTTTGTTTAGAAGTAATGTAGCTCTTACTGGTCTGTGATCCGAAGGAAAATGCGTTCGGTTTATAACTTCTATGTTAGTAATTAGTTTGCGATTGTTTGTCAATATAAAATCAATTTCGTTCCTAATCTTTTGATCTGGTGACATCCAAGTCCACCTGCGATTTTCTTTCTTCTTAAAAAATGTGTTCATGATGGATAATTGATTTTGAAAAGCATAATCTATAAGCAGGTTACCTCTTTCGTTTGCTTTTCCAAATCCATATTGGCCCATGACTGGGTAGTCTTCTGGTCCTGGACTACCTATTTTGGCGTTGAAATCACCCATAACTATGACTTTTTTATCAGCTAATGTATGCGCTGTTTCAATATCTTTGTAAAATTGAGCTATTTCGTCATCTGATGATCTTTCTGTAGGCGCGTAAACTTGAATGATTGATATTGAAAAACATTCAAACTTCAATTGTAGAAATGCTACTCTTTCTGAAATTCCTGTAAAGTTAGTTATGTTATTTTTGTATATTTTTTCTATTAGAAAGCCTACTCCTTGTAGACCTTTCGTTTGGCCGATATAGCAAAAGATATAATCTTGGTATTCTTCAATATTGCATCCCAGTCTAAATACCTATATAGGGTATCAATTTGGCCGTTATGCTAATTTTGTGATTTATAACTCAAAAGTCTAAAGTCTAAGTATAACTAAAAAATAATAAAGCACCTTTTTATTCTATCACAAAAATAGTAAATTTATCTAAAATATTAGTTTAAACAAAACAAAGATACATTATCATTATTTATCATCATAAATGCCCCACTTGGCAGCTTGGCACATAGGCCGTGCGTCATATTGACGTGCGGTACTACCTCTGCACTATTGTTACTGTAATGAGTCGACCTACTGCGGCTTGCGGACGGTTCAACCAGGGCTTCAGCTTGAAATAAATGTCTGTTCTATTTTTGCTGACTATTCGTGTTGCGTGTAACCCTAGTACTTTCTTCGCACCGAGCGTTTAGATACTATTGATAGCTTTAATATAACTAAATGTAAAATATATCAGACGCCAGATTTTGCCGTACCTTTTAAAATAACAAGAAAACAAATCAATAATACATTTTAATACATCACAATAGGAATGACAATAAGTATGCATTCATAATAATATCATAGTTTATCGATATAAAATAACCAATAAGCAGATTGTACTTTAATGTAATGCTCAGAAAAAAAACAAATGTATAATTCTATGGATCTAATATTCTTATCAATCTTTATGATATATTTACGTATTATATTACCTATTTTATTAATATAAATTAGGTAATATAATAATTATATACGAATATATTATATTACCTATTTTTAACCGACTTCAAAAAGGAGGAGGTTATCAATTCGGATCGTATGTTTTTTTTTTTTTTTTTTTTTTTTGTATGTTTGTTACCTCATATCTCGGTCATTTATGAACCGATTTGAAAATTTTTTTTTTTATTTGATAGGGTATACTCTGAAATTGGTCCCATTTTTTTATTATAAGAAATGGTTCAGTGGTTGTATGTTTGTTACAACAGAACTCGGTCATTGATAAACCAATTTTGAAAATTCTTCTTTTATTTGAAAGGGTATACTCTGAAATGGGGTCCCATGTTTTTTTTATAAAGAATGGTTTAGTGGTTTAGCTTCAATTTTATATTTTGTAACAACAAAACGTATGCCAGAAGTGAAGATGTGTAAAGCAACACGTCGATGTCTTTTGCGACGAATTTTCTGACATTGACATGTCCATGCTACAAGTGCGAAGTGATTTTTTTTTCATTTTTTGTTAGAAACGAAGTGGTCCTGGATGAGTAACCATTTGTGTTGTTTCATTTTCAGCGTCTTCATTGTTTAGAAGCAGTAGACTATGGTCATCACTATAATTAGGTAGTCGGTAAGCCAAGTTGGAGGTCTTATGGTCGTGCGAAATTACAACAGCAATGGGCCCCCTTAAACCTGCTTTTACAGCACCACTGTCTATTTTTTGCATATCTATTAAGCGATTGCTCGGTCAGTTAAATTATGATTTTTGATGATTCTTTATTGTTGGTAGATCATCCATTTTTTATTTTGATTTGTGGTTTCTGGGATTCAGAGTTTAGCGATCGAGAAAGTGTTGACAAGGACTTTATATATCTATTTACAATCTTACCTCTCGTCTCTACTTTCTTTCAAACGGCGCGGCGCTGTCTCATTTGCGCAGCACGTTTAGTAGGTCTACCCATATTGAATATATTTATACACAATTAATTCCCACTAAAAGGCTAAAAATAAAATAATTTTTAGAAAAAAAATAAAAACCGACTTCAAACAACACCTACATGTTCAATCCTTAACTAAAAAGTAGAAAATAATATTTTAATATTTTAATTACTTTATAGCAAAGAACATTAAAGGGGACTCAACGCAATCCTTGATACCTATAATACTTTACTATTTATAATTTTTAATTAGTTATTTTGGAGTCGGTGCCAGCCAAGAAGGATCATAATGGCCTTTATAAAAATATCCTACCTACTAGCAAAAAAAACCTTCTTGATTAATCTATTGAATGAATGAATGAATAATATGAATTTAATACAAGAAATCGAACGGAATCAGATAAGTGCGCCTCAAATTTTTTATGTATATCTGAACACAACTATCAATGACGTCTGCCTTCACGAGTATGACCGCGTTCGGGTAGTGCACTCAGGCATATCCCCCACGCGTGCCATTACCGCCCCGTGCATTTTAAAAGTTTGCTGCAAAGGCAGAATTAAAGATCCTTCTTGGCTGGCACCGACTCCAAAATAACTAATTAAAAATTATAAATAGTAAAGTATTATAGGTATCAAGGATTGCGTTGAGTCCCCTTTAATGTTCTTTGCTATAAAGTAATTAAAATATTATTTTCTACTTTTTAGTTAAGGATTGAACATGTAGGTGTTGTTTGAAGTCGGTTTTTATTTTTTTTCTAAAAATTATTTTATATAATATATAATATAACGAATCGTTAGAATAATGTACGGTTCCGTACATAGTTAAATAAAACAAAATATAGCGACAAAATAAATAAAATATTCGACCTAAGCTGTTATTCATAAAAGAGAAATAAATTAAGGCGAGCCTTTCTTACCCTTTTAGAAATTGAATCTGAAAAGCTCTCCATAGAAGTGCCTTCAAAATATAGAAGTAAAAGCAATAAAGATATAAAATATTAAATTTTAAGATTCAAAATTTATTAATTTTATTTTTAGGTTTAGGTAGCGTTTTTACTCTGTACGAAACAATCTTACATTCAGGCTGGAGGCAACATCTTTTTTTTGGCTGTTCTGGTCATTAAGAACTCATATCACTCTACATTTAGTGTGAAGTAATAAAAGTGTGACGGCCATCAAGATTACTAACAAATTTACATCAGCAGCCCATATCAGTCAATTTCCTAGACGGCAAACTTTGTTGCCAAAGACAACGGCAATAAAACTATAAAATATACGTTACGCTGTGAGCACTTAGGACTTGTTAAGTTACAAGTACTTACGAAAATACAAGTAAAGTTCCTTTTGAACTTATAAATTTATCATTCTTATTAATATTAGACGTTAAAACTCAATATCAAACATTGAACCGTTACCGAATATGCGAGTACATTATGGAATAATATTTTATGTCGATATTAAAATTTTATTTTGTCCGTTACTCCAATAAAAAAACTGTGAAGAAGTACCACATAAAAGAATACTATCTATTCTGTTTTACAATAACAGATGGATCTATATTTTATTCCTTTAAAAGTTAAAGTAACTATGTACAGCAGAGTGCAAATTTTGCTGATAACTATAGAGAGTAAAAGCGAGATTTATTGTACGGCCTACATGGAAAATAGATACAATACACCACGTTTCGAATATTGCTAGGAGAGACTCAGTAGGTAAATAAAAATGCATGCATGTATACATAATTGCTTACTGATCTGCTCCCGTCGCCAGTAGCGTGATGTTGTATAGCCTATAACTTTCCTCGAGAACTAGGCTACTAGGCCAAAAATATATTTCAAATCCGACTAGCAGTTAAAGAGATTAGCGCGTTCCAACAAACAAACGAGCAAAAAACTTTTCCGCTTTCACTATACAGACTATAATTGATATAATTCATTTAATACAGGCATTTCAATCTGGTGAATGACAATAATAATGACAATAAAATAATAAGAGGCAATAACAAGGCTTGAGACGGCTGTCGGTTGATAACGGTGTAATGGATTGATATTAATGAGCAACTTAGGGACTCGAAGGTATCAACGCAGGATTTATTCCTTAAGTGTTATTAATTATATAAGTTTTCGAGTTACATTATTCATAGCACTACGGCGTTTCTGGTTATTTCTTCAATAGTTAGTGGTAAGGCGTACTGAGGTTTGGGTTTATTTATCGTGAATCAAGAAATCTATTATTTTTCGAATAAGGTATTATTTAAGATTTCAGACAAATCAAAAGCTTTAATAATTATTCAAGGAAGGTAGCTTTTTATTTGCAAGAATTATAGGAGTGTGTTTGTTTTTAATAGTGGAGAACCATCTGCATAGAAATTATACATTAATAACCGGAATGAGAGAATTGTGTGCAATAACATGTTAGCCTCGTGATAAATTCTGTGTTTTTATACCTAATGGGTTGTGTGTAAACATTTATCAAAATAATGTCTCTAATTTAGTGCCGTTTAATGTGTGCAATTTAAAATTAATATTTCCTTACCTGTTTCAAACCAATAGAAGTGGCAAACAAAAACACACCATTTAATCTAATGCTGTTATTAAATTTTATCGATAATCGCAATGTCAGAAGCATCAATTATAATAACTGAACAGCTCTTGCATTAATTTAAACATAAAAATGTCTCAGCTTTATTTGATGTTTTCATTTTATAATGTAGCAAGTTCTTTTCTCACGATATAATAGACTATAAGAAAGATATTACTGAAATATTAAAATCTTGCTATAATATTCAGTTAACCACTATGCTACCATAAAAGACATTTGGAGTCACATGTTTTACTAAGAAAAATATTTCAAAATGTTCGAAAGTTAAGCACAAGCTTGGCACGGTTGGTATTAAAATTTGTACTTGACAAAATCTAATAAATACAAGCAAATTTATACCATATGCATTTAGATTAAATTGTCTTACTACTCGTTATTTTATGATACTAATTTAAAAAGCGGAATAGTTTGTTTGTATGTTTGAACGCGCAAATCTCTATAACTACCAGTCGGATTTGAATAATTCTTTTTGAGTTTGATAGCCCATTCCTTAAGGTAGGTTTGTTTTCCTAATATGAAGCGGCACACTTACCAAAGATATTAACGCGGGTGGAACCGTGCTGCGGAAAACCTGTATGATTTAATAATATACCATTTAATTAAAGATTTCAGAGGGCTGTTTTTAGAACAATTAATAGGTAGGTATGTAATAACTTTGTGTTTTCGATATTCGCTCTTTTAGTTTAACTATTAAGATATCTTCTCTATCAACAATTAACTATAGCGTCTGCTAAACATAATTATTGTACTTCAAAGCTTAATAACAAAAGTTTTCAAATTACATTATCATCATCTGATTTGATATTTCTTGTAATACACCGACACCAACTCGATCGTATCATATAAATACTATTATTTATAAGTATTTTTTCGCAATTCAACCATTGGATCTAATGAATACCTACAAAGATAAAACACTTGACTATTTTTATTGGTTAAACATTAATTTCTCATTCAATTCGAATGTTGGAGATTACATTAAGGTTATTTCTACTTCATTGAATATCAGTGAGTGTGAAGTGGTAATAGCAGTAAGTGTTCACTCGTACGAGGGTGGCGGTCATGTGGACGCCATTATATGAGATCATGACGCGCGATACGCCTTCAACTCGATGTCTCTTGCGAACTGCAACTAAGATAACATTGTTATTTCTAATACGACTTTATATTTCAGATGAAGCAGGTATATGTTTTCTATAGAGTAATAATACTAAGTATAAAGTTAATATTATGCTACAATTTAATAAGCTTTCTGGCTATTACGAAATAGTGCCCAAATTGTATACAAATGTATATTTCGAATGGTTTTAGTTTAAAGATCAGAAATAATCAGAATACTTACGCTTTGTACGGGGCTCTGGGCTTAAACGGGTCTTAGTCAATTACTGTAATTAAATCTTACGACACTTATTTTGTGCAACTATAATGTGAATATTCAGTATTAATAAAAATGTACATGGCAATCAGTTTATTGACATGTTCGGACTGCAACCTGTAGACGTTTCAACTCAATAAGTAACTTCTAAAAAATATTAATTTCTTCTAACTATTTTTGACTAGACAAGGGTGCAAGTGGACTCCCTTGCAACCCCGCTCCCGGCGCACATGCTTAGACCGCAAGAATGAGCCTGTAAGTAAGGACTATCATTATATTAATATATCATTTGAAACTAGAAGTCTTCAGGAACAAGCTCATTAAAGCCGCACTTAAATTCGTAGACGTGAGCGTCAGTTAACTTTTAAACTTTTTGATTCGACTTTACGTGAATACCTATTTAATATTATTATATTAATTAGCATTGCTATAGAAAGAGAGTACAATAATTGATAATGAAAATAAAAAATTAGGATATATTTATTCATTTAGTTTGTTTGTATGTTTGAACGCGCGAATCTCTAGAACTACCAGTCGGATTTGAATAATTCTTTTTGAGTTTAATAGCCCACTCCTCGAGGTAGGTTTGTTTTCCTAATATGAAGCGGAGCACTTACCAAAGACATTAACGCGGGTGGAACCGTGCTGCGGAAGGCCTGTAGGATTTAATAATATACCATTTAATTAAAGATTTCAGAGGGCTGTTTTTAGAACAATTAATAGGTAGGTATGTAATAACTTTGTGTTTTCGATATTCGCTCTTTTAGTTTAACTATTAAGATATCTTCTCTATCAACAATTAACTATGCTAAACATAATTAGAAAGATAGTGATGTACTTTAGATTGACGTTATTATTGTTTCTTTTTTTATTATATTTATTTTATTTTATTTTCCTATAATATTCTTTTATTTTTTTTTCAATTTCATAACCTATCTTCATATTATAAATTTAATTTGTAATTAAGTAATTACAAATCAAATTTAAAGTATTACTAGTAATAATTTATTTTGTAGTAAGTACTTTAAAATTCTATAAAATTAAAATTTTGACGCATGCTGTGGTAACCTATAACTTGTAAGTGCAGTAAGGCAAAATAATAATTATAAATTTAATATGTTCACTTTGTAATAATTATGCTGTACTTATGTTGGTAACCCTATTATAAATAAATAAATAAATAAATAAATATTTAATTAAATTAACACTTACGATTCGTTAAAAATGACAATTTTTTTTTAACCTAACCTACAGGTTAGGTTAAAAAAAGTGTTAGGAATAGGATGTCATTTCACACAATATGAAAATTTTTGCACAACAAATTATCTTCAAATGCAGATACAGCAGTTTGCCATACAGTTAGATACCGCATATCGTCAAGTCTAGCATATTGCAACTAAATTATATTATCGGTTCATACAGTTGTCTCGTGTCTGGGGAAATGATGAGACGTATTTAAATTAGTTAAACTTGTGACGCAGCACTAATGTTGCACTTTTAGCGTGATACTGATACATATACGTTACGGTAATGAAACTATTTTAAAATTAGACGTTTGAGTACAGATAGCAAAATAATGATAATAATAATATCATTCGGTTGTTAATTAGTGGTCACACAATCACTAATTAACAAGCTAATGATATTATTATGTACACGATACAATAAAATAGAACTTAGCGTAGAAGGTTGCCTGGAAGAGATCCCTTTTAGCGATTAGACCGCCATTATTTTCACTATTTATTGTTATATAATTTTTATATCCAATGTAAGTTACAACGGGGTGTACAATAAAGCATATTTTGTTCTATTCTATAGCTAAGTAATTAATAATAGTACTACTTTCTTCTTTATATAGATGTATTAAACTAGATATTGATTGATTGACTGGCCTGTTGGTCTAGTGGTTAGTGACCCTGACTGCTAAGCCGGAGGTCGTGGGTTCGATTCCCACCCAGGACAAACCTTTGTGTGATGAGCATGATTGTTTGTTCTGTGTCTGGGTGTAATTTATCTATAATATGTATGTATTTACAAAAAAAAATTGTATATAAGTAGTATATCAGTTGTTTAGTACCCATAACACAAGCAAATATAATTGCTTAATTTGGGGCTTCGGTATCAAAAGTTTCATTCAATCTCACAACTTCTACGGAAAATATCATTGCAATAGTGTCGTATTGCATAATTCAGACTTACAAAAGCACTTACTCACAACTTTTACTTAAAATATTGATAATTTGAAAAATATGTTGAACATAATAAAATGTTTGAGTTTTTGTAGGTGAAAAAAATATTGCAAATAGGTAACGTAGATTTTCAGTTAACTCGTTGCAAAGAAACAAGGAAACAAAAAATCTAATCTTTTCTTAGTTTTGATAAAATAGATATATAAATAGAAAAAGTGTAATTCTTAAGAGACTTACAAACTGTATATATACATGTTTAACACGCGGTATTTTTCCTGACTCACTAAATGTGGCAAAAGTAACCCCTATATACAAATCTGGTACCAGGACTGATCCCGGGAACTATAGACCGGTGTCGGTATTGCCTGTTTTATCAAAAATATTTGAACGGGTTATATACAATCGACTAAATGATTATCTACAGAAACATAATATATTAAATGAAAACCAGTACGGATTTCGCGCAAAATCCAATACACTTACGGCGGCAATAGATTTAGTTACAAAAATTAAAACTCATATTGACCAAAAAAACATTGCATTAGAAATTTTTATAGATTTAAAAAAGGCTTTTGACACTGTGAGTCACAAAAAATTATTACAGAAATTTCGCAACATAGGTATCTCTGGCACGGCCCGTAACATGTTTGAATCATATTTGGAAAATATATGCCAAGCTGTGAAAATAGATAATAACTTTAGAAATTCTTCTCAAAAACTGACTTTCGGAATAGCCCAAGGTTCAATAATTGGACCGTTAATGTTTTTAATTTATATAAGTAATATAAATAAAATAGAACTCACGGGTCACCTTACACTATATGCAGACGACACATGTCTATACACTTATATTATTATTATAGGGTGTGTATACACTTATCGAAGTAGAATACTACTCCGATAAGTGTATACACACCCTAATAAATGACGAGCAAAAAGATTTAAATATATTAAATGAATGGTTCAAATATAACTTACTCACTATCAACACATCCAAAACATCAATTATGATCTTTATCGCCAAAAACAAACATTTACCACAATTTGCGCCTCTTACTATAGACAACCAGACAATACATTGCTCTGAACAAAAAAAATACCTCGGACTATGGCCAGATGATAAAATCACCTGGAAACCTCATATTGATCACCTAAAAGAAAAACTTACATGTCTATTAGGAGCTGTACGCAAAATATCATATTGTAGTCCAAACAAAATAAGCATAATTATATATAATTCCCTAGTAAAATCACACCTACAATATTTAGTAGAAATATGGGGCTCAGCCGCATCTACTCATCTAAGTCCCCTACAAAGAACACAGAATAAATTATTAAAAATATTATTTTATTATAATTACTTAACGCCAACAGAGGAACTATACAAAAAAACACAATTATTTAATATTAAACAACTACACGCTTATTGTACTTGCATACTAGTTAAAAAAATTATAACTAAGTCAATTCAAACCAATATACATTTGCATAAAAAAGAAACAGCACACAACTTCGGAACAAAGATAAACTTGAGTTAATTACCCCACGTACCAATTATGGTAAGAAAACGATATTGTTCGAGGGAGCACAGTTGTATAACAGTTTGCCAAAAGAAGTGAAAGAGTACGACACTATCAGTAAATTTAAAAATAAACTGCGAGAATTTGTAAAAAATAAAATATTATCTAAGTTAATTTTAAGTACTTTGTATCTCATTTTAAGTGAACTTTGTATGTTCTTATGAGAAATAAATTTCTTTAAACCTAAACCTAGCTAGATATAATTGCCGATTTAGCGTCTACGAAGCCTTTAATTTTAGAGTACAAATAATTTAAGCGCGTGTAGCAGCAGTGAGTAAAAATGTCACTCCCAAAGATTAAATCTCGGCAAAATTGAATTCATATGACTTACTTGAAGAATGTTTTACTTTCAAAGTGAGTGAATGAATTAACATTTAAATAAATAAATATTTGTTTGGTTATGCTGCTCTGGATTGAGAGGAGCATTCCGTGTGACAATGTCAGTTTAACTCTGTGCAAATTCAAGTTACTAACTATATTTGTGTTGTGTAAACATATAAAGCGCGCGACGCAAATTGCGTTTACTTCAGTTTGCGGTGACAGAACCAACATTGCAAGTCATACTCGTAGTAGCTGAGAGTAAGTTGCTTGCGTTTAGAGACACGTTTTACTTTCAGGAAGAACATTATGTTGTAAGTATTTTAGTATCACTCTGTTTTTATTTACACACTGGTAGGAAAACTCTCATGAAAACTATTGATAATTTTAAGGATTATTGATACATTGATATGGTCAAATTCGCGTAGTCATTCACGTTACTTTTTATCATAGTATTGTGCACTCAAACCATAAAAATTATAAATGACTGAAACACCAACGCTTCACTACATTGCTGCAAAACAAACAGATTTTAAAATAAACAATTTAAAAGACTGAAATATAAAAATTCAGTTGAGTAAACTTTATAGAACATTTACCACTACACCTCGATCTAGGCTAAAGTCCTAGGCGAAATAAAAAAACTCATCGATATTATACGCTGCAGTCTGATGAGAGTCGCCTAATTATAATATACTTAATAATAATAATATTCTACCACATTCACACAGCGCCATCTAGTCCCAAATTAAGCAATTATATTTGCTTGTGTTATGGGTACTAAACAACTGCTATACTACTTATATACATGTTTTTTTGTAAATACATACATATTATAGATAAATGACACCTAGACACAGAACAAACAGTCATACTCATCACACAAAGGTTTGTCCTGGGTGGGAATCGAACCCACGACCTCCGGCTTAGCAGACAGGGTCACTAACCACTAGGCCAACAGGCCACACAGTTTTTAGTAACAACGTTTGCATATTTTTCCAAAACTTATAAAGAATAGTACATTGGAAAAGTTTCAGTGATCAAAGACAATACTAATTCCAGTCTCGCTAATTAAGAAAACAAAATATAAAAGAAGTTTTAAATAAAATAATATAATATTAACAATAATAAAAAATAATAATAATAACACAACAACTACACACAACGCCATCTAGACCCAAAATTAGCATAATAATATATCTTAGCTTGTGTATACATACTTAAATACTTTTTTTTATAATGTACTACCTACTCGTAGAAGTAAATAAATGGTATGTTGTACTTCAATGTCTATTACTCGTACATTATTTTTAAGAGTGAGTCAAACTCTGAGTTTTTTAGGTATATCGAATGGGTTACCTACTAGAGGTTTTACTGCTTATATCAAGTATATAATAATTCTGTTCACAAATTTATTGATTTTTCAACATACGGTTTGCTCTGATTTATTTGGTGCAATTGCATAGAACGATCTTTACTATCGTCGCACAATCAAAAGTTGTTATCTACGAATTTAGCTATCATCAATCACAAGCTCTGAGCTGTCGTGAACTATAAGCCACCTTGATAAAGTACTTTCAATTTATTTGTTCTGAGAAAAATACTAAAAACACTTGGGACTTTTAATCAAATGACGTGTTATTATTGTTAAGGGCCGCTACAAATTGCGGCAACATTATTTTATATTGCGATAAGGCTTTGCAACTGACAAATGATGTCCATTTCTCTAGTCGTGTTCTATTTTAGATCGGGAAAAGCATAAACACGTTTTTATAGAAATTATAGAGGTTTCCAGTTCAAACTAAGTAGTTCGACTAAAGATGTACTGCGCCTAACAAATTAAAAAGTACACTATCGAGATATAATAATATTATTTGGCATGCATTCCTTGTTTAAGTGTTGTTCTAGCAGCATGAAGGACTAATATTTCAGCACTGTTACTTTATAAGTATTATTTATATACGTAAAAGCGATTTACAAAACGAGCAGCAGTTTTACCGGCATGCTGGCATCTTACTGTGTGTACACGGTTATCGTAGCCTAAGAATGCTTGCAGCGTCATGACAGCGAATCTCCCATGCTAAGCAATTTCAAATAGATAGTACCTGCACTGCCAATAGAAAGTAATGATATTCTTGCTACTATTTACTACATCTACTTCCGCGGTGAAACCGACCTCCACAGCACCTACTGTAATAAATTATAATTTCTAAGATTTAAATATTTTAATCACTCATAAAGTATCAAGTCTTTAGAATAAACGAAGAGAAGCATTAGGGTACCGTGTAACGGTTAATTACTTATGATATAAATGCAAATTAACTTAGATGATACAAGGTACAGAGGAGGAAAGGCTTTTAGGCGTTCATTACTAGAATGCGTAAACGTAAAAAGTGATTATACCATCTGTTATTATCTTTCAGGTCAAATTATTTCAGTACTTTAGACCATGAAAGTAGTAGTATTTAGAAAAACGGAGTTGCTAATATTTGAATAAATTTACGAAGATATCCCAATGAGTTTAATCTCAAAGTTTTCCGACGTAATTTAATTTTAATAACATCTCTCGAAAGAGTAGTAGTAATTTGTCAAATGTAGGATATCCAAATAATGCGTCGACTCGTTAAAAGTTCGATTAATTGAATGTAAATATTTGTAGCGTACATTAATTGAGCTTCATGTCTTTACATCAAATGAAAATTATTTAAAACCAAACCTTAAACTTAATACATATTTTGTTTCGAATAGTTTATTTTGAAAATATGAAGTTGAACTACCAATATTATAACCTTAAGCTTCAATTGGAATTTTGTATTTAGTTAACGTCAACACAAGAACACACAAAGAACACACACAGACAAAGAATTCTTACTTCTTGATCAAACTCTCGCAGGTACGTACACAACTTCTTTTGACTGGCCTGTTGGTCTAGTGGTTAGTGACCCTGACTGCTAAGCCGGAGGTCGTGGGTTCGATTCCCACCCAGGACAAATCTTTGTGTGATGAGCATGATTGTTTGTTCTGTGTCTGGGTGTAATTTATCTATAATATGTATGTATTTACAAAAAAAAAAAAAACAAAATGTATATAAGTAGTATATTAGTTGTTTAGTACCCATAACACAAGCAAATATAATTGCTTAATTTGGGGCTAGATGGCGTTGTGTGAATGTGGTAGAATATTATTATTATTATATTATAACTTCTTATATTGCGCTATCTCTAATCTTCATAATACGATGACATCACCATCTTATACCTTGTAATCTCTAATTATTATTTTTTTCATAAACAATGTTAAAGAGTAACGAGGTATAATTTTTTTGCATCTGCTGGACACGTTTGCATTCAAACCCAGGTTTTTGAAAAGCATTCTGACTTTTGTTTGTGGATGTTCAAGAATCCTGTTTACTTTCCGTTTTTATATCATTCTTAAACGTGAATTGCCAGCAGATAATAAATAATGAAACATAAGTAGTATTTTCGAAAATTCATCTGAAATAATAATGGAAAATCAGAATAACGTGAAACACGAAAAATGGGGTTATATTTAATTTACTCTTGTGTGTTTATTCAGCTAAATAAATACGCTATATTTATGTTACGCTGTTGTGTATTTCATTCGTTAAACATCGTCTTTGTATCTGCTAAAAGTAGTTTAAAGGGATACGTTGTCCATATTTTCAGTGTCAATTTAAGCAGTAACTATTATCTTTTAAAGAACTTACTAAAATAAATTAAACTCACTATCCACATGAATATAATGGATAAAGTTACAAACATAAATCTAACGGGCACGAAAGGCGAGGTTTAACACTCATGTAATGGCGGTAGTGTCCCCAACAATTAGCACATACAGGGGCTGCTGACTCAACCTAACGAGTGTTATCTGTTAGAGCTGGACCTGTGCCAAATCTTGCTAATTATCTTGTGGTGTTCGCATTTGAAATAATTAGATTTTACACATTGTTTGGCCTATATGTGTTGGACTCTGTACTTTATTGTTGTTTTAATTTTATGACTATATTTTTTGATGATATTAAGATATAAGAGACTTTAGAATAGAGTAGAAAATAACAATTATGCTGTATATTGTACACTACATGTTACTTACCATTAGATAAAAAATTATAGAATAGACGCCTTTATAGTAATAGATAAAGCTACTGTCTTTATATATATTGTGCTGCCTTTTAAGATAAAATAACCTAAGACATTTTTTTAGATGTAAAGCGGATGGTTCTGAATTTGTTAAAGAAAATCCACTAACTAATTAGACGATGGAGACGTAATTTACTGTTGATATATATATAATATAGTGGGAAACAAATAACTACCATAAAATAGTATAGTCCTCTAAAAACTGAATAAAGTAATAGGAATAACAAAGCGAGCAAAACGACCGTAAATTGGATTAGGTAATCAATTCACTACACTTTATGTCATTATAAATTGAACTTGTTTTTCTTATCTACCTTTGAGTATTTTAAATAAAGTCAACGAACTAATATAATTAACCTTGAAAAATAAATGATGTATTCCCATACTATGTTTGATGAATTTGTATTAAGTTTCTTAAAAGACTGCTCGCAAAATTTGAATAAAATGCTGATTTAACTAATTATGAAAGAAATTAGACTTTCGTTGAGCCTACAAAGGAGACTTAGCATAAAACTAAACAAAATTAAATTTAATATTTTGTTTAAATTTAAATAATTTGCCTTTTAAAGGGTTGTTAAAAGACTTCAGTAAACAGTAAACAAATTTAAATATACTCATCACGAACTAACTACAGTTGCAAATCGTAAGTTATTCATAATTTTATTATATTTTTAAGCTCTTTTGTGTTAACTGAACAATTTTATACGCTATTTTTATGAATAATAAGTTGGTAATGAAAATAATGCGGTCTTAATTTTAATTATTAAGTAACTCGCATCCAGTGTGTAGTGTAACCTTAATATCATCTTTATCCAATTTAATAAACGTAAATTTATTACTTATACCATATTAATATCACTATTAAGATTTACTGATACAAATAGGTGTAGACTAACATCATTTTACACAACAATTGAATTCTGTTTTAGATATCGTGGTATTCGTGAACCCGGACCGGCAATTCGTTCCGGCTGACTGATCGCCCTAGAGATGTTAGACGGCCGAAATACCTATTAAAACCGCTACACGCTGCCTTCAAGGGTTAATCGCCGGAACTTGATATTACATCAGCGGCCCAACCAGGTAGAAGCAGACTGCGCAGACACCTACATAATGACGGCGTCCGGGACACTAAGGGAATGTTGCTAAGATTACACTCTTTTGTTTCTACCTGATAAGAGTAATTGTCTATTTGAATGCGAAATCTCCTAAGAAATTTCTCGCAGTACCTACCCGACTTCTTCATACGATGAAATTAAACATGTCTAGAGATGTAGATAGTATCATAGACCCGTTGATCTGGGCTGTTTGTTCACTGATATTTAAACGATTTACTAGCTTAGGTACAACGTGCTATGCGCCTTAACAAACAAAGCAGTGAATGCGGTCTTGTTCAATGCTTTAACAATGCAGTTTTCTGCCGAAACACTAAGAATAATATATTCAGTTGTTCATGATATAAAGGTTACATCGATTCGACGACACTTTAAGGACTTTTAAGTTTTGTTTGTACTACCTAAATAATTTACTAAACTTTTTGTTTAAATAATTACATGAGATGTAGAACGAAATTTTTTTTTTTATTTGTTAGTTTTCCATCTATTAGCAAATGTACAGTTTTAAAAGGAACTATTTTTATTTATTTTTATTACAGTTGTTCGTATTTGTTAAATTCTACACATTATTAGCATAATAGATTTCCATAGATAGATCTCAGAGCAACAACGTGGTTCCTTAGAGACACACTAGTGAATGTTATGCAGATATTGCTAACTAGCGTGCCTCAAAAAAGTAACAATGGCACAAGGTTCTCAGATTTGTATACAAAACCTGGGAAAATCAGGTTAGTTTTTTGAAAATGTAGCTTTTTTTATTTGCTGATGGATGGAAGTTGATCTTGTCTAAATGTATGAGGTTAGGTATTGCGAAATGTCAGTGATATTATGTTGTTTTATATTTTTTCTGTGTAATCAGTGTGATTGACCGTGTCGTTCTGATTATAGTAACATTAAATAATAAATAAATAAATAAGAAAATACTTTGCTACAAGGCATTTTTTTATTAAATATCGCGTCCAATGAATTTTACATTGTAGGTTTTAGTGAATCACGTAGAACGACAAGAACAAGTTTAATAGCACATTCGAGCTGATTCGTAGACAGAATAAATAGTTAAAATGATATGGGCCACTTCAGCTTACCATGGCTGCCGCTCTTACAAAATCCTATTAATAAAGTTTGTGTGTATGTATGTATGTCTGTTTTTTACCACATAAGGCCTAAACGGCTAAACCGAATTTGATTAAAATTGGTATGTAGATAGATTCGGGGCTGAAGTCGGACGTAGACTATTTTATCACTAAATCGCCCTGGTTCCCGAGGATGACAAAACACATTTTAGGTGCGGGCGAAGCCGTAGGGTGCAGCTAGTATAAAATGTATCTTACTATTAGTGGAAAAAAGTTTTTGCAATAAAAATTGTTGCTTAGAAATTTACTAGTAGTCGTTCATAAGGCCAAATTTGTTTCCGTTTTATTTATAAAACTTGTCCATAATGCCATGTTTGCCGTCCATGCGAGTCGTTTAGAACCGCATACAATCAATGATGCTCGGTGCGATGAACAACAATAATTGCTAGATATAATCGGGAACTTTTCACAAGGTTGAATGATCAACGGTTTGATGAACAATATGCCTCAGATTTTAGTTGCGAGCCATGATGAAGGTCTGCGGTACACAGTATCGGGAGTTGATCTTTTATTACAAGCGGTAATCATTACCTAAATTTGAAAATGTTCAGCGTAGCGCATACCTTGTTATAAACGTAACGCGTGATGCGATGAAATATGAACTGCTTTTGACGACTGACCATGGTTTGTTTACTGCACGAATTACTAAAATTAAAAACAGTTATAAAGTCACGAATACGGCTAAGTACTTAATACATCTAATAAAACCCGATTGCCCTTTATTAGACGTAATATTTACTTTACTTGTACAGCTTATCCGCGCCGGGGTCAGTCGTTTTGCATAATAATCGGTGAATCACCGGCGGATATTTCCGTTAAATAACGTCAAGTTAACTAACCGGATAAAATTGTATTATGCAGCCGACGGGACAGCGACGCGACGTAATCGATAGTAAAGGTATATATACATTCACAGCAGAAGGTGATATTTAGCACATAGATAATGTTACTACCCGTAGTGTTATAAGCCCCTAGTCGCCTCTTATGTCACATACAAAGGAGGAAAAGGATGTCTCCATATTTTAAACCGGACTCCACACGATCCTTATGACGTTGATCAGCGAGCATATTTTGAAGCGCGTGTATATATTTGAGCTTCTACGAACTAACATCTACCTTACAACTTTGTGTATATAGTGCAGCGAACGTTACTATAAGACTGTTAATGTAAACTCTGTGTGAAACTAGTAAAACAGAGGCTTCCTTTGCACACTGTTAATTAAAGTTAATATTAGACGTGGTAAACTTATCAGTTGTGAGTTTGTGCTAAATTGCATAAGCATTTATTAGTTACTAGCCGCATAGCCCGCCCTCGCTTCGCTTTGGTGTGTTCCAAATTCAAGCTTTCGAAACTTAGTATTTTTTATGTGTCCTGTCCATCAAAACTTCAGTGAGGTCAGAACTTTGCGGGCTATTCTATTCTCCTTCAGATCATAATGTATGGTCTCACAGGTAGATACCTAACATAGACCGCCCTGTCGTCTTCTGATTAGAATTAAAATTAAAGGAAGTACCTTTAATTTTATTTAACACGTTTAAAATAGTTTTAACAGCTGTAACTGTGTTTGTGCTTGTGGAAAATACTCCACTGCAGATCTTTTCGGATTTTAAAATCATTTAAGATTCTGTAACGTATGTTCTTTTATTCATTTATCTATGTATTTTAGATACGGACTGCGATAGTGCCTTGTTTTGTCAGATCATTCCACCAGTAGGAAGGGCTATTGATGAAATATGTTCATGTTAGAGGTATGCACTTAAGAAATAATTTATTCTACATAATATGTAGTCCTTTAATGAATTAACCGTACCGCTTTAATATTGCATTTTAAAATTGAAATTGAACAAAACACTGAATTTCAAAGGCTTCGAATTTCAAAGGCTACGTGATTCTCACGTTGATCGCGATGAAGTGCACTTGTACTGTTATAACAATCAGATTGGACACGACCTCGCAATCTGTTCGTCAGCTAAAGTTTTGAGCTAACAACCACTTCGTTTAAATGATTGAATCGTTCTAACCTGATGTTGGAGTTTCTAATATTCTTTAACAGTTGCACCTATCTGATTGAATATACCTTTGATTTGCAAATAAGTCATATATAATCAGTGTACACAAATGTTACAAAAACTATTCGTCCACTTTTAAGCTTTCGCGTTGCATGATATAATTTGAATAATAAAGGAGAAAGGGAATGGCAAAGAGTGAATTTTCGTTTGTAATTTAAATTAAAACCATTCGCAGTGTCCCTGGCATTGCGGGATTAATGCCAGAGACTCTGAGTCGTCCATGAGCGGCAGTTACCACTTACCATCATGTGAGCTCTTTGCTCGTCTGCCACTGTCGGCAATAAAAAAAAAATCGTGTTCGTGTTTTCGCGTCCATATTATAAAATAAAAACATAATTTAAAAAGAAACATACTTTTAATTTGGATATTTCTATTTAGCTGTGTTGTATACCAAAAATGGTACACAAAAATAGAAAAGGACATCGCATGATTTTCTGCTGATGTTATTTATTTGCATAATAGTGCATCCAGACTCTGGATGTCGTGTGAATTGAAAGCTTTCTCGCATCGTGTTAGTCAACACGTAGTGTAGCGACGTATTCCCACGGTAAATGTTGAATTTTGAGCTCGAACTGTGCACGCGCGTCTGTTTTGAATAGCTGGCGGACCCTGTGTAATGTGAGACTGTTTCGTTGCGATACGTTAGTTTTATTTTTATATAGGAAATACCTTTACTTTTTAACTACATACTTTAAAACATCCAGTACCAGCTTGCTTGTGTGAATAACAAAAATGAGACAAAAATATAATTGTTTATTTTAATGGTGTTTGTTTAGCTTATTTTTACCTAGGTGTAACTCACTTTTTTCGAATTTATTTTACCTGTTAAGTTGTTAATTTTTTTATATTTTTAATGAAAAAGTTTATCATCGTCATCACAGTCCTCTCAAGAGAAGGCATGAGCATTGATCATGGCATGGCCATGCTTGCTCAAGGCGGATTAGTGATTTCAGACTATGAAGGAAAAAGTTATCTACCATTAATTTAATACTTATAAAGCTAACAAATTTGAATATGGCCGATTTATTGAGTTAGTCATTAAGTTTAATGATTACGTAAGTACTAAACGTTGTAATAAACATATTATGAACAGAAGGAATCTCACATAATAAACAAAAAAGAAAGAACCGTCCTTTAAACAACATGTGAAGAGAAAAAATAACAAATATACAACACGTTGTTAATCTGTGCTGTTTCGTTCAACATTTT
This sequence comes from Parascotia fuliginaria, assembly GCA_963082885.1. NCBI lineage: Eukaryota > Metazoa > Arthropoda > Insecta > Lepidoptera > Erebidae > Parascotia > Parascotia fuliginaria. Next base: position 11,937,069 of record OY720188.1, read on the forward strand.
TTCCTTTGTTCATCTCTGTGCCTGTTGACATGACCGGTGCTCTGTTCATTTCTTAATTACATTGTTTCCTTCAAATTGTAACTGAACTTGCATTCGAAAGCTTTGAGGTTCTTGTCAGTTCAAAAACGTTATGGATTTTTATTTTATAAACTTGTCAGTTCTAAAACGGCATAAACTATAGGATATTAGAACTAGAAGTAGGTATATTTTAACTAAATACTTTGAGGATAAGCGCGGACCCTTTGTTTTTCGTTCAGTAATAGGTACTTTTAAGAGTATTTCTTCTTTATTTGTTTACGAACATTTTAAGAAAAATCTACTCTAGATTTTATTACGTCGTGTTATGTTAGTATTATCGAAGTTGAGCTTGCAATGTAGATAAATGTAACTTGATATTCAAAAGCTAGCTAACTTTAAGCTAAACTTAAGGTTTGCTGTTGTTAAAATTAGGCCAAGGGTGGGTGGTGGCCAATTAGTGGTTATGCACAAGTGTGACATGAAGTGTCGTTTCGGTGTTAGAGGAATGACTCCGAGCTACTAATTTAGTAATCGTAGACTTCAGTCTAGATTATGAAACGGATGTTTTGGGAACGGGTTTTTTGGTAAACGGACAGGATGTTCCGAAAGGGTTACATTTGAAAATTCTTTCACTTTTAGAAAGTTACAAATTGGACGGGTAAAACAGGCTATATTTTTTTGTGCTTAAAATATTTTTTCGAAAATTTTCGAAATTTCAATATCTAAAGCGTCTTTGTAAATCTAAATGATGCAATACGTCACTATTGCTGTAATATTTTCCGTAGGCGTTTGTTGTGAGACCGAATGAAACTTTTACCGAAGCGAAGCGATGGCGGACGTCTAGTATTAAATAAATAAAAAAAAAAAAATAAGCATATTTTTAAGTAGTATTATAAATGTAATTTTAAAAACGTGTCTTCTAGCTATGTAATGTAAACGCAACACTTTACACATAAAACATAAGACGTGTAAAGTAACTATTAGCAAGTGTTAGTACATAATTTTAATTTGAATATATTGTCATCTATGTAATTTGTAACCAAACCTCTTTTACCTACTTGGAAACAGTGAAAATATTTAGTTAATAAAGATAAAAATAATTTATTTTTATTGTTCGTTTATTACGAAAAATTTTAAGCGTAACAAAACGGAACCCAAGTTTTGAAATTTGATCAGGCGAGTTAAAAAAGTACGAACTTTTAAAGCGAGCTCTACATGTTGTTGAAAATCTTGAAATTTTTAAATTCACTGTAAATGTTGTGTCATTATTAATGCACTTATCTATGAATATCACAGAAAAGCTATCATATGAATGTCTTTAGAATTAAATATACGCTTTTATAGGTACTTACCTGGCATAGGGACACCGTGATCAAATATACCTACGCTTTATTTTCTAACAGATAAAATGATAGATGAGAAAATTATTTCATTCAATTTCACACTTCACCCTACAAACTTAAAGCATTAATCAAACCTGATTGAAATAGAACAGGCTCATTTGGCAAACAAATGAGTCATTGGAAATGCTCTTGAGGCAGATAAATATTTGTTTATGTTATCAACATATATTTGAGAGTAATTCTTTATTAAAGCACTGATTTACTCACCGGGTGACATAAATTGCTTTCTGATATAAAAACGATAGAAATTACTTTCTGTGTTTTCAAAACCAAAAAGCAATGACGTTTTCGTGAATTTCAATATGACTCGGTCAGTAAAACAGTGCTGCAAAAACTATCCGGCCATAAAAATCAGAGGAGTGACGAGTCTTCACAATCCATGACAGAATGTATAAAATTTAGTACTACATAATAATATGTAAATTCAAAACTTATGTCCAAAAACGCTTTAATTTATTCTATTACTCCAAGTTCTACGCTCCCACCCTGATAATTCCAATTGCCTTATCATTATTTGCAGATGATTAATTTTCGTTTTCACGAATCAGTCACTCGTTCTGCTATTGACCGATAGACGTCGCAGATTTTCTTTGTTTCTGATCGTACTAATATTCTACAATAGCGTAAAAAGTGTCTGGTATTGGATTTTTCTGTCGATGACAACAGGCTTGGCCCTTGTTACATAAAAGGTACCGAACATAACTTGTGAAACGTTGGTGTATAAGCGTCTGGAAAAACGTGATGTTATGTTATGAAAGATAACATTATAATAAGTTCTTTATACATTTTCAGTAGAAAACCTGATGAAGTATGAGATTCCAATAACATTAAAGTTGATTTTCGAATGCCTTAATAAAATCCTCTCCGCTGCGCTCCTCTCTGTCTGCGCTGACCCAAAATCAGTCAATTATGTTTAAACCTACCTACTTCATAAAAATAGTCGTTTAGAAGCCAAAATGACATCCGAATGCTCACAGACATTATTGTAAAACTTCGCTCCAAACAAAAAAATTAATGTTCTTATCCAAAGTAAAATCTTAATTCAAATACTCGTAGAAATGAGGATTTATTCATTATGCTGTCTGCGTCAAAGTCTGAGCTTTCATTGCCGCCAACTAGGTTTCTGGTGACAATTTTCTTAACAGAAAGTTCTTTTTCCTACTTAGTTTATCCGTAAAAGAGAATAAACTAAGAGATTTTAGAAGCATGCTCTTTATTCTCTTTGTTTTAATATTTGGTACCTGCAAAGAGTCTTTATGGAATTATGACAGTTATACAACACAGTTAAGTGTTACTTAACGAAGTTTTTATAGCTACGATTTCATTTTAACGTTGTCAGTGGACTATTTAAGACGGAAGATAATGGAAAAACGGTGTACAGATTTGCCTAATAAATAAACGTTTAAGTAAGCGTAGAGAATAGGCAGAATTATAATTGAAACGCAATATCTTTTTATTAAGCTGACTAGGTAGTACAGCTGTTATTTTGAGTATTAAAGACCGTTTGGCAATATTGCTAAGCCCTTAAACTGAAATCTCAAACATTAAATTCGATCAAGGAAAGTCTATGTCCAGCAGTGGACCGCCTTAGTCAGTCTATAATGATGATAAAATTTGATTGAGTTGAGAGAAAGTCTTAATCGAACCTAATAGAGCCCTAAACGTTAGTTAGTCAAGTTTGCCATTGGCAGACAGGTCCACAAGGAAAATAAAACGTGTTTACAATGTGAGAACGCCAGTTTTTATAAGGCCTGTACATAAATAAAATTTAATTATGTTAAGACTTAATAATTATACCAATAAAAATGAAATAAATATTATCAAGGAAAAAGAAGATTCTTTCTTAATTTTCCTTATAAATCTTAGATAAAAAAGTATTACCAGCCATTTTATAATAAAAATGTAATAATATTGTTGGAAATTCCCAGAGCTAACATCAAGAAAAAAACGTGTTTGATGATCCGTTTATTTTGTTCTATAAATACTTCTTAATTTGTTTGGAATTAAGTACAAATCTTTTTTAGATTGCAGTGAAGTCGGCTTGAGTTTTTTGGAAGTTTGAGCAAGTTTTAATAAATCTTACCTATCAAAACTATAATAAAATTCTAATGGTGGAAGAATCTTGCTGATAAAATATAAAATGTCTTGGAATATCAGAGCATAAAATCAACGACGGTGTTCAGAAAGGTTTGGTACTCGTTGCAATTCATGCATATCATATATAGGCATGACATGTGTGAAAGACGCTCGATATTGTGCCGACTCTATCCCTAAGGACGTCATACAGGTGAAACAGTTATATCTGAACTTAAGAATTTTGTAGGAAGGTCCTTCAAAAAGTTTAACTTAAACTTAAGTAACTGATTTAAAGCTGCCCCAATGGCGTGGTAAAATAGGTTGCGATGCTGTGCAAGTAATTGCAGTGTTTAATTCGCATAAGGAACAAAACTTTTTGTGATCCTTAAAGATTGTGGCGAGTATGGCGAATTTTGTGTGTATTAATTGCATGTATATAAAGAACCCCCTAATGTGCTTATGGATCAACGGCTACAATGGCATAATCTCGAATAGCAACTCATATTGCTAATTTCGCGGGCACTGCATAAGTGATAACAAGTAAATTTAACCGTAACATTAAACAGCGGAGATACAGCTGATACGTTTAATCTTGAGTAACTCTGAGATGTTTTCTTGCCAGACAAGTAACATGTTAAGATAACGACTGAACTTTTCACATTAATAACTTGACTAAATACGTGACGTAAACATTAATCTAAACTAGTTATATATTGGTGTTGTAACAATAGAATTAAATGACCTAATATTGTCAAACCATTTATAATTTACTCTTGAACTTTGTTACTTATATGATTCTTAAGGCCGTTGCATATGTGACGGGCTTTTATACTACGGGATGGGATGGATAATTTCGGAAATATCGTGTTCTAAATCTAAAATATTATTTTTAAAATAATATTTGTTTGTTTGTTCCGATTTAAAAAAAGAATTATGTAAGAGATTTAAAAAATTCTTTCACCATTAGAAAGCTACAAATATTTATATTTTAAGCGCTTTTGTAAATCTAAATGATGCAATACATCACTATTGCTATGATATTTTCTGTTGGCGTTTGTTGTGAGACCGAATGAAACTTTTGATACCGAAGCGAACAAGGGCGGACGTCTACCACAAAATGTATATGAAATAGCATATTATGTTCCGTAAGCATGTTGATGTGAATGGCACATCGTTATTTTCACAACAACACTCCCCAGGTAGTATTATCTTCTACTTTCTTCTCCTATTTTTCTTCCATCTACCTGTTGTAGTAACTGCTCACTGTCAGTTGCTAACTTGTGAATTTCTGCTTACTCTTTATCATACGCTAGCTTAAATTTACCTTGCATCGCTAAATTCCCTTATATTCTTTGTTTAGTTTGTCGGATATGTAAATACATATTTGGAAAATAATATAGCGGTAGTATATGCGCGTTTTTTTGGTTTGGTTTTAAATTGTAATTATTATTATCGATATTTCTTAAAATTATATTATTATCATACTTAAGCCAAGTTACTAGTCGTTAATTTTGTAAACAAGCATTTCTGAGAAAACAACTTTTGATAATCAGACAGACAAACCAGCAACGAATCTTAATCAAAGAGCCGAGTTTTTCTATATAAGTTTTTTTAAATTATCTTATCGTATAAGCGGTGTCCAGCTCCCGCTTGCTTTAAAGCTTTTTTGGTTTAAGCAAGTGGCATAAATGTACTCAACTACCATGTAATTTTTTTGGTAAATAAAAAAAACTAACGTTTTTATAGATGACGTTTCTTTACAACAGGTTTATTATACAGAAGTATTGACCTTTTCCTATTATCTATCGTATACCTGTCCACCTATAGTAAACACGAACAATCATGCTTATCTACATTTTATTACGGTCCTTATGCATGATCCTAAAATAAATAAAACTTTCTGTTTATATTTCTTGTTTCTGCCATTCATTGGTAGATATTTTCGTCCAGATGGTTCTGTTCCTAAAACTATAGAAGATATATTGAATCTTATTAATTATGCAAAAGTTCGTGTGTATAAGTGTGTGCTTGTTACCACTCAGCGCCTAAACGGCTAAACAAAAATTGCTATGTAGATAGATTTGGTGCCTGAGGTAGGCTACTTTGTATCCCGAAAATCGGTCTGGTTCCTGAGGGAGACAAAACACATTTTCGGCGCGGGCGAAGCCAAGTGGTTGATAAGTCAACAGCGATCCGCAAAGTTATAGGTTTAAAACCCGGAAAGGGCCAATGTGATTTCCCCATGTTTGTATTTTTACATTTCTGACTTTGGTGAAGAAAACTTAATCACAAAAACATCTTAAATTACGCACTTAACTTAAGCAAGCGTGGTAATCAATTCAAGTGCCTTCTCTGTATGGGAAAAGCCTCACCAGATTACTACTAAGCCATCTTCAACACTATAATACTACTAATGCTACTTTACTAGTATCTGGGATAAACCCGAGAACGTAATTGAGTCACTGACCATTGCGTTAAGTTAGGTACGTAGGTACTATGAGAACAATCTACAGAAATATCCTAAAAAGAAGCGATAAAACAGTAATTTTCCAGTTTATGACGGTTACAAGATTAACTTTCATGATAATATGGTCATTTATCTGTATATATTTATTTATTTAAATATATTTATAGTATATATTATATATTATAGTGTGTGTTGAGTATACAATGTATGGCATATATATGGCATATAATATATGTAATACAAATTTATTTATGTATGTATATTCTATACTCTTTGTAATTGTTTGGTTAAACATGCACCTACCAAAATCATCTCGGCTGGTAGAGTATGCCAGTTGGCATTAAGCTCTCTCATGTATATGTAGTGTATAAAATTTGAAATAAATAAATAAAAAAGCAAATAGCAATCATTATACTATGGCCGACTCTTCGGTAAACTCCGTTACTGCTTAGTTTGCTCTCAAGCAAGCGAACTTGTAAATTGGTCTAATCCATATCATACCTTTACGATAACGTAAATTAAAAGTTACAATAGGAAACTGTACTCACCAGGCTTTGTTTCAATTTATTTCTATTTTTCTAAGTTCGTATAACTTTTTGCAGTGAAAAATCGAATCCGATTAGAGTGTGAAACGTTCAAAAAGTTTGTCGATTCTCGTCCCTATTTTTATAGTACCGGCCCGAATAAAATTTTTCACCGTTATAAAATGCCTTCCATGATTAATTGTTGCACTTTTCCTGCTTGATTCACTACTAGCGTTGTTCCTCAGAAGTACAGGTTTCCTTCTGTTTTCCTTCACCGTTTGTTAGAAATTTCCAAGATAATATTTATAATACGTTAGTAGATCCACGCTGGTTACAGCATGAATGGGTCAGAACGACCGGGGAAGTAGATACTACCCTCTAATAGAAGATCGACGTAAAAGTAATAGTATCCGTACTACTGCGTTTCGTTCAGTGAGTGAGAGCGACGGAGGCCCAATTTCCCCCTTTCTTCTTGCCTCATCTCCCTAATTCTCTTCCTCTACCCCATTAATTCCCAGCCGCCATAGTAGAGGCCACCATATCAGTAGTTTGAAACGATGGCTTATGGTATGATGGCCACCACTTTTGGATTCCACTGACTGCTTACCACCAGGCGGGGTGGAGTCACTTTGGTAGGCTAATATAAAAAAGGTAAACTTAGAAAGTACATACGATCTGAAGAGTCACATTGGTACTCTCCCGGTTTCGATCCCACGACCTTGTGTTTACGCGGGTTGAAGCGGGTGCTTATTCACTGAGCGATTTCTACTTTTCGAATAAAATGAAATCAATTAAAATATTATTGCTGATTTCATTAAACTCAGCATAATCTTTGAAATTAATTGGTTCGGTTGTCGAATGTTGTTACAAACTTAATATCGTGGTCGCAATAATCCTGAGATCATTTGTTTAATCGAAGGCGCTTATCTTGAAGAACACACTTTGAACATTATGGTGGTAGATAAATTAAATGAATTTGCTGATATTTTGTAAATTTTGACGTTCGAAGTGTTAATTTAATTAAGCTACACGAATATTTTCATTTTCGTTTTCGAATATACACTTTTTTTATGTAAAACAGTTTGTATTGTAGTTAAATAAAAAAAATTAAGGGCCAGAGATCAATCTTTAGCAATGTATCAGCAATGCGATAAAAATACTAATACCTATATCAGTTGATTGAACAATCTGCTGACTTTAGAGCGATCACGAGATGCCAAAAATATTTTAGCTGTATCTAAAGTAGTAGATTTAAACAACGTTATTAACTAACTAGTCTTGTACAGTATGAATGCACTTATTAAAATATACTGGGTATAATCGACTGCACCCTAATACCCAACTTTCACAGAGGAATTTCATTATTCAACCATTTCATACGCGACAAAACAAGAACCATAAACTCCCATAGGGTAAGTTCAGTATTGTTCTTTCAAACAATGCTAAAGTCACAAAGAGGGCGGTGCGACGTAGTGGTTATTTTATCAAGAAATATATCAGGGATAGCAATAGAATAACTATTTTTGTTTTGATCCTTTTATATCAAAGTTTGTAGTAAGTTCGGCCCTAGTTGGACGGAGACGTAAATAGCGAGGCCTTGGTCGAACTAAGTCGTACTTTCTTTTGCCTTTTTAACCATCAATTCAATAAGAGAAATATCAAACGAATAAGCTTTAGGACCTTTTTGTATAGGTTTGGGTTAATATTTACGCATTTTTTGTCAGTATGTACTGATTGCCTTTAAAACTTATTTAATTACGATAGTTTTTGCAGGTTTAGACATTATAGTATCATTGCCAATGCTACAGTCATAAACAAGTTTTGTTTCGGGATTTATTAAGATTACGATACCTATCTAGACATTAATAGACATACCTTTCAGTTTCGTTTCAAACATTTCGCATTTTATAAATTGTTATAATTTTATTAATTAACCCTGAAGTTGCTCATTATTTTGTAAAATGTTTTACCTTTGAGTACTTATATGCTGGTGTCAGGTTTGCTTCCATTAGTCTGTCAGCATCAATTCGATACAACATACTGCCATACATAATATACATTCAGTTAACATATCCATTAAAAATAAATTGGTCATTACCATTGCTATTATAAAATTTCAGCCTCGCATGTTGGGGTTTCGTTTACATTTCAATATAAACATACCTAATTGTTTGAAAAGTAAACTTTTTATCGTTTTACATTGAATTTAAAAGGGATAATAAAATTTATTTTATTTTAATGTTATCTACTTAGTTTTAGATCTTGCGTTGTGTAAAATCTACCGTCATTTACCAGCGCGGCTCTATTTTTGTCATCAGCAACTTGTATGTTAGACGATTCACACACTGCCCCGCATCACCGAGCGTAGTGCGGGCGTGCGTGTTCTTGCGTTGGTTGTATCTCTCTTCGTATAGAAATCACGCATGGTGCAACACACTGAAAACGCATTCACGCGCAGTGTGATGTTCCTTCGCCACGCACCTCGCAGCATAGTGCAGGGCAGTTTGTGGATCGCCTTACTTTAATTGGTATTAGTTACAATAGTATTGCAAACATTGATATTATCAACATTAAGGTAGTTGACCAACTCAATACAGAATTCAGAATTGTCACTAACTTGTTTGTAAACCCTTGAATCGGTTATAAATAGGTAGTTACTGGCAAAATGTGCCGGTTTTAGTTACATAAAAATACTCTTTTACAAGAGTACATTACATTAAATTAAATATTTTAATTTATAAAGGTGTATAGCAAATTTGATTCAAAGTCTACAATTATTTCATAAAATCTGCTAACGTCAGTTAAGTGAAAAATACTACGATATTACTTTATTAGCGTAAAATAATGTAATATGAAAATATAACTTAACAATTTGCTACCTAATGGTGCCGACTTATTATAAAAATGTTCATTTAGTATAAAGTTATAAAGATATAGTCAGCAACGTAATTTAACTTATAAAAGTAAGATAAAACTCACGCTAAACTCATGTTATAAAATTTTTGGCAATTTTATATTGCTCGATAGAGCAATGGTGAACCTTGACACGAGCTCGTCTTTATTTCGTACAAAATATAAGTATTTTAATATGCGAAGGTTCCTTTAGACTGTACTTTGATTGTAAAAATTAATATATTTTCTTCATAAAATTTGTTTACACAACTCAAACAACTTCTAATATAATGTAGAATACTTGTATCTCGTGGCTCACAGTGTAGGTACAGCTAATGTTCCACATTACTGTAATTATTCTACGTAACGAGTTTTTCGTCAACTGTACCCAGTAATGAGAATAAATGTTGATGACTTTTATATGTATTAAATTTTAATATCTTAAATAACATAAATGTAAAAGGAGACAAAAGAGCTTTCTAAAACCCCTAACATTTTTGTTATTATTTTTTTTACAAATTTTTTAAGTAAATTTTGTCGAAATTATTAATGACATTTAGTATCTTGACTAGATTTTTGTTGAGATATAAATTACCGAGTTGATGTGAAATCATTTTTCTTTTCTTTTTTGTCCTTCAGGCGACATATAAAGTCTGCCAAAAACCGTCGTCATATTACGTACGGTACTAATTAGTCTTAGGCCGCTATTAGACTGTCATAGAAATATGATCAAAGATGTGTAAGCCATTTTTAAATGAAGAACATATGACGGTATAATAACTACATTATCTATGATCATAGTTTGAGAGTCGTTGCACTATGATCATAGAATTTGACAGACAAGAAATCATATTTATATGATAATGTAATACCGGCCTTATTAACAACGTGCTGAAGTTTTACGTAAATTCAATATTTTAATTAAACTTGTTTAACAAAATTACAAAAGAAAACCTCTTTGATATTAGCTACAAACTCATCTTACTACTTTTATTTTTATTTTATTTAACAACAATTTTTATTTTTATTTGATTAGTCTCATATTACTTTCATTAACCATACACACACAGTATTACTGTAGGTACCTAAATATATTACCTACCTACTTTTATCGTGTTATCAGTTACTGCTTTTATTTACGAATATGAAGTAAGTACCTATACAAAATGGGATCCTGCCGTTTCGTTAAAATTTGTTTGACAAAATTTCATTACCCAAACGAACACACACAGAATTAATATACAGACTTTAACCGATAAGCTACGTTACTGAGCTACAATGTGTAGCTATTTAAAAACATCGGCGCGTGAAACGCTCGGTTTGAAGTTAAATCAAATATTGGCTGTAGGAATTTATTTATTCATTACATTTTGGGTATCATACAGGTTCACATATCACAAATAGGTATCACCAAAATCTGCCCGGTTGGGCGTATGAATATAGTAATTCGTAGTCATAGAAAAACGTAATTAATAATTAATTTATATAATAAAAAATTTAAACAAAAATAAAAATGCCAAATCAAATAGATAGAATTAGAAAAGATAGTAGATGTCAAAAAGTAAAATAAGATAACAAATTAATTAGTCATGAACAAAAATAATACAGACAATTATGATTATGTAGGTAGATAATGTAAATGTCAAAAAAATATATATATATACAAGTGAATATAGTAAAATGTCAAAAGTAATTCATGTCGCAGAGATATTATTATCATTAAAAAAGTCACTAATATTGTAATAACATTTTTTGGATAAGATAGCCTTTAGCTTACGTTTAAACATTACAATATTGAGAAGGTGCATGTCATGAGGTAATTTATTATAAATTTTTGGCGCTAAGCATAACAAACTTTTGCTCATTAAAGTCGTTTTTGCACTGTACACACACAACCTATGATTATTGCGCCTGTTACGTTGCACAACGTCTGATATTCTTTCGAACAAGTGAGGATTCTTGTGTACAAATAATGATACCTCTAATATGTACAGCGACGGAAGTGTCAGGATTTTGTGTTCGGTAAAATATGGCTTACAACTGTCTGTTGACTGCAAACCAAATATTGATCTTATGCAGCGCTTTTGGGCTTTGAAAACCATTTTGGATTTTTTATGCTATTCGTTGAGTTGCCCCAAAAGATAATACCATAGCGTAATAAGGATGCCGTAAGACTGTGGTAAGCAACTAGGACAGAATCTATATTTACAATGAATGAAAGTTTGTAGAGAGCATAAGATGAACTACTTATTTTTCTACATAATTCTTCTATGTGTCGTTTCCAGTTTAGCTGTTTATCAACTGTTATTCCTAAAAATTTTGCAGCGTCTACTTCACGTATGTACTGATTATTATAACCCACTTTAATTTGATTTATCTGGGGTCTTTGGCTAAAATGCATTATTTGAGTTTTAGTTAGATTTATTTTTAGGTTATTATTATCTAACCAGCGAATAATTAATGACAGGCATTTATTAACATCATTTTCATATTGTTCTTTTATTTTACATTGAATGGTCACGGCACTGTCATCAGCAAACAAGGATACTGGATGACTCTTGCATTTAGGCATATCATTAATATAAAGAATAAATAAGAGTGGTCCTAGCACGCTGCCCTGGGGCACACCGTATTTCACAGAACGTATTTTAGATATGTATGTTTCCTCAAATTTTGTAGATTTATTAATTTTGGAAATGCTGGTCACTTGAAATCTGTCTGCGAGATATGATTTTATTAAATTTAATATATTCCCTCTTATACCATAAGTCTCTAGTTTATTTAATAAGATACTATGGTCTACGTAGTCAAACGCTTGCGTCATGTCGCAGTATATAGCGCAAACAGGGGACCTTTTGTCAACACTGGTAATGACTGACTTATAGAAATCGAATATGGAATGCACCAGTACATCGCGTACTGGGCAATGTTGACATCGTGATGCGACCTAAATCTTTCAGCATTATTGCCACAAAACTTTACCAATTGATTTTGAACGTTGTTCTGTTATATTATATTTGTTTATGTAATAATTTACACATTAAAAGTAAAATTATGTTAAATAAACACAAACATAGACTATAGACAATTTTAAATGTACTCTGATTTTATTGTATCTCTACGTAAAAAACATATGTTATTGTTTCTTTTTGATTTATATAAGTACCTATAGATTAGTTCTCAAGAATAATTCCATGTTAAGTAATTTATAAAAGTAATATGTGGTAAATGTCGTTGGTGTCACAATTACTCACAAACCATTATGTAAAATCGTACAAACTATGTATTGTGTCACTGTTTGTTTACCTAAATAAATAAAAAAAAAAAAATAATAATATTATATTTGATTTTATACCAATTGATACAATGTTGTTGTGAAAGTAGGCCAGTAAACTAATGAAAGGAGTGGCGTCTATTTTGTTTGATAACAGATTCTTGATACGTAATATCACTGCTGTTGATATGTAGCCACCATATCAAGTCCACACAGACTGTTTGTAAATTTTGTCCATATTCCAATTAAAACATAACATAACATTAAGCTTTTTCCCCGAATACCTACCTTTTGCCAACTATGTTGGGTACATGTAATAGGGTGCAAGCGGTACAAGCTTGTTGCTATTTATCGAGCACAATACCAGACCAATATCAGTTTATCCGACCCAGGGTTTAAACCTCTACCTCTACGGGGCTGTCCACAATATTAAAAAAACAGAGACAGTCTCGGGATTCAAACAAAGAATCAAGTGATATCATTTTGGCGAGCATTCTTACACGATTTTGCATCAATCAGTGGAAGTGTCAATACATTACGTTGTTCTGTCAAACTAAGTGCTTATTATTATTGCAACATGACTTGCTTGTTAATCAACATTATTTGACATCAAACAGCCTTGATAAGGCTTCAGTTTTGCTTAACAATCTAAAGTGAATTATAATTGATTAATTATTTATTAACGGGGTTGTCTACATTTTGTAGAATATATAGGTATATCATCATATCGGCCCGTTATTATTACTGCAGGGAAAGGCCTCTTCTCATACAGAGAAGGTATGAGCAGTGAACGCCACGTTTGCTCAAGGCGGATTGGCGATTTCAAACTACCTCACAACTCCAGGTTTCCTCACGATGTTTTCCTTCACTGTCAGTCAGTAAGGTCTAGATTAAGTTAGAAAGTGCATATGATTTGAAAAACCACATTGGTACTTATAGGTTTATATGTATATATATTATAGCAATTTTGTACATCCCTGCTAATTAAAATCAACATGGCTTTTTGTTGATCATACAAATTTTTATTGTGTAAATATTTTTCTGTGAACATCTTATGTTGCACTCCTCTTAAGTTGCACAATTTCGACGGAGATAAATCGATTAGACCAAGTAGGTACTAGGTTAGTAGATTGTCTACTATTAGGTACATTTAATGAAACCAGTCGTTTAGCATTCAAATGCGTCATAATCACGGAGTACGTTTGTGTATAGGGACACATATCTATTAGCTCTTTACCACAACTTACATGTATGCATAATTACTTCGTTTAAGCAAACGTATAGCATATATTAGGCCTACTAAATTGTGTACAAAAGCGTTTGATACAATAATAATTATAACCAATTGCTCTACACGAAGTTAGATAGATAAAGTTCATGTAAAGTGTGAGTTCAAGAGAAATGAAAGTACCGAGATATTAGTTTAGAGCTGTGAATATTAGAATACTAATTAGTATCATATGCCTTTTCGGCCAAGTACGAAACTGGGGCTTCGTAACCAGTTGCGATCTAACACTTTTTCGTCCTTGTATACTGTAATATTTCTGAATTTTTGTGTTTCTAAAATACAATTAAAGACATTATATAAATACGAGTACAATGTATTTTTCTCTGTTGTTCCTTATCCACCTCTCTATAAATGGTTGGCAACGACTTGGTTGTATTTTATAAGTATTATTTCTGCAATGACTGCAAAACATAGTCATGTTGACACTTACCATTTCGGGTGGACTGTATCCTTGTTTCCCACCGAAGTTGTAAAAAATACTTATGTTTACAACAAAATGAAACGATCCAGTAGTGTAATTAATTATCATCAGCATCATATTAGCTCAAAAACGTCCACTGCTGGACATAGGCCTCCACTAATTTTCGCCACCGTGGCCGGTCGTTCGCCGCCCTCATCCATCGGTTGCCCTTGTGAAGGGTCTGACCACGCTGCGTCTTCCGGTTTGTGGTCGCCACTCCAGAACCTTTCTGCCCCAACAGCCGTCAGTTCGGCGAGTTATGTATCCTGCCCATTGCCACTTAAGAGAAGCAACTCTGCAAGTCACATCGGTTATTATGGTTCTCTTGCGAATTTATTCATTTCTTAAACGATCGCGCAGGATGATGCCTAACATTGTGTGTAATTAATGCGACACCAAAACCTCATGTTTATTTTAAATTAACCTACTATAAGCAGTCAGTGGAATCCAGAAGTGGTGGTCACCATTCCAAAAGCCAAACTACTGGTATGGTGGCCTCCACTATGGAGGCTTAATGCTTCTTCACACCATAGATATAGATGTCTGTGGTGATTCAGAGTGATATATTTTATTTAGTATTCGCTATGAGTCTATAAAGGCTCAGTATGTACTTGTATTTTAAAAACTATAGTAGCTTTTAAAACAAAGCATATCTACATAATTATTTTGTGTTTCCACTTACCATTAGCTTATTTGTTGCACAGCTAATGCAAAGAAATGGCTGTCAGCTAGGAAACAGATGAGGTTCTGTTTTTTAGTGCACACAGTTTATATTCGCATTTCGCATTTACGTTTTATGAATATCGTCTTCATTTACGGCAGTTTAATTCATTTCTAAGTTTGCGTAATGCTGATTTTAAACCTGCAGCTGACTTATTGTATTGATTACGAATAACGTAATTACAGAAAAAGTCTCCTATTTATGAAGCATTGTATCGTGAAAAATAATTGCTACACTAACTACCCTTTTTAGCTTAGGTAGATACATTTTTTTTCTGTGAATAGTTGATTAATTATTAGTATCTACGGACGATTAGAACATTGCTAGACTAAGCATGAATTGGCTAGATTGGCTGGGAAATACTACCCTAGCATTTTAGTTTATACATTCCGGCGCTCTCGGAAAATGAGAGCGCCGGATGCCCTTTTACGACCCTTTCTAGCCACAATTCTGCAATAAATTTATGATATGATATATGATATGATCGGCATCGGCCTGTTCGTGTTTTCTCAGCATTGTTTTCGGCCATCAAATAGTTCATCTAAATTAGGAAAAAGAACTTAAGTATTTTATTTGATCTTAATTTATGTAACTTAAAATCAAAATCAACATCGCTATCTATTATTTATTAACTTCAACTTATCGTGCCACAACTTTGTTTAGGCACAGCTCCAATTACAAAAGAATAAAGCTAGGCTTTAGTTTCTATCGTTATTATTTTGGTTAAGTTCACTTCGTTTCATGCTGCTAGTTTCAAGTATGTTGTAATGAGATCCTGGAGCTTCTTATACGTATGCATGCGATAACGGTCATCACAGATGTCAAAAATAAATTTAAAACTGAATTAAAGAAATACCTCATAAGCACGTTACCATAAAGATCCTTTACTAGTTACTATATATATAAAACAGCACTTACTTTATATACATTTTGAATAGATTTTAGTACAACCTACATATAATAATAATAATAATAATAATATTTCAACAACTACACACAACGCCATCTAGACCCAAAGTAAGCATATTATATGCTTGTAATTATGGGTTCTAGAATACGTATATACATACTTAAATACTTCTTTTTTTTGTAAATACATACATATTATAGATAAATTACACCCAGACACAGAACAAACAATCATGCTCATCACACAAAGGTTTGTCCTGGGTGGGAATCGAACCCACGACCTCCGGCTTAGCAGTCAGGGTCACTAACCACTAGACCAACAGGCCAGTCAAAGTCTATATACATAGTTACATAAATTGATCCTACAGTCAAACAGTTTATACAGTTTTGTGGGACTTTGTATTATCTTATAAGTTTATTATGTACTCTTTATTATAATAAATAAATAAATAAATAAATAATAATAATGAAAAACACAACTGCGCTGTACCTACACTTGTTAAGCATTGTGTGCCCAACTCTTGATGAAATAGAAGGGCTTTTACCTTCATAATTAGATGTAATTACGTCTGTAATATTTTAAGCAAATAGTCTTATTACTTTTATAAAGTCAGTTAGTCTAATAATCTTAATTATTTATAATTAGGTTATGAGCAAAGTGTAAATTTTGTAATTGCTGTAATTAAGATGGCGTCACATTGTGGTTATTATTTGTTATAAAGATACATATTTATGACGGCTTTTGTCAGTTATAATTATAACCTACTTAGACAATATTAGATTGTTTTGTCTGTAGTCTGTTAAGTCTGAACGCGATGTCTGGTAGTTCAAACGGTTAAAAATAAATCGAAGTTACACAAACAATGAGACTTATCTTCATGTTCTTCACATTGTTATTATATTCGGTTTTGATCAAAACCTTTTTTTTATATTAGCCTACCAAAGTGACTCCACTCTGCCTGATAGTAAGCAGTCAGTGAAATCTAGAAGTGGCGGACACCATTTCAAAAGTTATCGTCTGAAATTACTGGTATGGTGGCCTTCTCTATGGTGGCTTAGTGAGATGCTTTTTTACGACCCGCTTAAATGACCTAGGATCAAAATTAAATATGCATATTACTTCAGCTCAATACCTGAAGTAATATGCTGTCTTCGTTTATTGTTCGTTTTCTCTCAGCTTTTGGCACAGTGCCAGGGATAATTTTCACCTAAACACCTATCGCAAACATGAATGTTGGTCTAATGAATGGCTATAAAATGAACAATAATTTTATTATAAGTTACGCATTTACATACACGATAGTACATAACTTTCTCAAAATTACATTGTAACCCTTTGAATATGTTCAGATCTGGGCTTACAGCTCTGCTCCCGTCGCCAGTAGCGTGGTGTTACATAGCCTATAATCTTCCTCAAGAACTGGGCTATCATACGCAAAAATATGTTTTTAAATCCGAATGGTAGTTCCAGAGATTAGCACGTTCAAACATACAAACTCTCTATGGCTCTAGTACACTTCTACTTCGCGAAAAGGATCGGCACACGAGTGTCATACTGTCTGAATTGCTGTTAGTCTAATTAGACTAAGTTTTAGCAACGTATCTGACTCTTAAGCCTCGTATCCACTAGGCAACAATTGACGCACAATACGTGACGCTGAACATGTATGCAACGTTGCACAAAAGCGCGCAAAAAAAAATACTGTAAATAAAATTGTTAGACAAAAGAGCCGCGCCAAATGTTGCCTAGTGGAAAAGCGGCTTTATTGTTTTAGCCAAGTCGCTACAAATTATGTAAGAACAAATAATTGTTCATGTTAGCCTAGACCCTAGACTAATAAGTCTAGACTCGTGGTAGCTCAGCTGATTACGTTTAAAACTTTGATTAACTAAATACAAGACGCCTCTGTTTTATTAGATTCATACAAAGTTTTAAACTTGAAGAGTTTCGACACCTAAACGTGTCTTGGACGACGCGATATTCTCGTTTGGTCGCTAGAGGAGTTAAAAATAGTTACAAACTAGTCAAGGAAATTGTTCTTAAAGTTATTGTCTACATGTATTTCAAATAAATTTAAAAAAGATTGTTGGATTTGTTAATTGTTATGTAATGATCTATTGTAGTATATCACTTATTTTGATATAGTGATAAGATTTTATAAATAATTGTAATATTTCAAATAACACAAAATACTATACCCTTGTTCTGTTTGCCAAAATAAAAACCATTCACATTGATTAGACGAGTTTTGCGGTCACAGGATTAGTGATTTCAGATTATATTTGCTTATGTTAATCTAGTGTGTGTATTAATAAAAGTTATAGCTGCTTTATTAAGAACGTTGTGCGTAAGATATTGTTTAATTAGTTAAGCTATTCTCTTTGCAGATCTAGGTATTAGGCAACCACATTGTACTGAGTTAGCAGATTTACTTTTTAAACATTAACTTTATCGGCTCGAAACTACTCCACAAAGTTGATATAATTTTGTTGACAACAATGTTGCATATCTTATTATTAAACTTCACTTTACTTCCTTATCTCAAGCTACGAGAAGCGTAACCGAAATTAGTTGTAGTAACACAAACACCTTGCCACTACAGTTCGTAGTCGAGTGATAAATTGCTGAACTTCGTTGAGCTAGTTATTCAGCGGTTCTATTTTATGTAGGTATCAGAGACAATTTAGAAATATAGATCGATTGCCTCTTACTTAAGCTTTTTGCGTCCGAATTAAGAAAATGATAAAGTTAAAAGAAGACACATGCGGAGACATTTATGCAATGGTTGTACACCATTTAATAAAATTAAGAGTGTATTAAACATTTATCTCTTATGGCCAAACGCTAAATATGATCAAATGAACATCTGCCATAAATAAAAGTCATAAGCGTCTTAAAGACTTACTCCAATACACACAATACACTTTCATATTTATTTAGTCACTCGAACTTATTTGGCAACTTTTTGGTATTTACATCCTACTAATATTATAAATGCGAAAGTTTGTATGTGTTTATGTGTGTGGGTGCGTGCGTGCGTGCTTGCTTGCGTGCGTGCGTGCGTGCCTGCGTGCGTGTGTGTGTATGTGTGTTTGTTACCACTCAGCGCCTAAACACCATATTATGCGCCGGTGAAACCGCGCCGCGGAAAGCTAGTAATATATAAATATTAATTATGTTAAGTAATGATAAACTTCTAACTCGTTACTTATGACGACTCGTTACTATAAAACAGAACATACATCATGACAAACTCAAAGAAACTGAAGAATTATTTATATATTCGTTGTGGACTTAAAAGGCGTGTACTTGCATTTGATTTACAAGCTTTGTACAATTTGGCGTACTGCCAAAAGTTAGTTATGCTGTTCTCGTAGGGATATGAGCTTGGTTGAGCTATGTCATGAGACAAACCGAATGTCAACTCTACGGATCTAAATATTTTTAAGACAACTTCCACACTAGAGAACTAAACCAATTATACGATTCCGTCGACAACCGGTCTGCACTGGTATAATTTTAACTTAAAGACGACTTCTTAGAAAGAAACTTTAAACAAAATCTACATTGAGGTGCCAGTGATTGGAAAAGTATGCGAACTTATCCAGTCCAAGTTTTCGTTTGTTAAAACTTTCAATATTATTAGTTGCAGAATTAATACTTTTGCCACCGACCAGCATGGTTTCGAAAAAAAGAAAATGAAACGCTTTTTATATCACTGAATATTTTTTATACCACTAAATTTTTTTATTTTATCATGTTGTAGTTTTTACGCCATAAGAAGTGGATTCTGCCCTGTGTGAAAATTATTTAAAAAAAGATATATAATGTCTATGTTTTATTAAATTTACTAAAAGTAATATGTATTTACAAATATAATGTAAGCAACGCTAGACCATATGACGTGAGTTAGATATTTACCGTCCCTCATTCCACTAGACCTTGATTCAACAAATCTTCCAATTAATTAACTTACTAAACCATCATTTTCTGAAGGTATTTAATCCGATTTCTACCTACTATGTCAATAGTTATTAAACATTAGCCTTATTAAGTAAGTTTGCCAAGTTGACGGATGCTCTTTGTTCAGATTGACTGAGTAAGTTTGGAAACTATGCTTCACCAAGTTAGCAAATTGTGGTTCTAGGATATTCACAGGGAGTAATTTCACTAATCAGTTTGGGAAATACGTCGGCTTGTAAAATAGGCGACATCACATATTACGAAATATAAAATAAATAACCGCACAGTATTATATTAGGTCACAAATTACCGTCCTATTTCTTTACTGTCAACAATAGCTAAAATACTAGAAAAAATTATAAATGTACGTCTACTAAGCTACTTGAAAAAATATAACATCATATCTAATAATCAGTATGGATTTAGAAAAAATATATCAACTACAGATGCAATTGAGAACCTTGTTACTATCGTTGCCAAAAACCTTGACTCTAAAAAAAAATGTATAGGAATTTTTCTAGATTTAGCAAAAGCATTTGATACTGTCTCTGTCCCTCTTCTAATTCGTAAGTTGGAGTTCATTGGTATACGCGGCATCCCTTTAGATCTTTTTAAAGACTACCTGAGTAATAGATCTCAAGCTGTAAAAGTAGGAAACTCTCTAAGTTCCAAGAAAAGAATAAATTTCGGAGTTCCTCAGGGATCCGTGCTCGGGCCTACCCTCTTTTCTATTTATCTAAATAATCTCTGTGACACTCAACTTCCAAATGCAAAAGTGATTACTTTTGCTGATGATACAGTAATTTTGTTTCAAGATGATACATGGAAGAAGGCTAAAATATTGGCTGAAGATGGACTTAAAACTATAACTAAGTGGCTTGACTTTAATTTATTAACATTAAATCTAGTGAAAACCAAATATATAACATTTAGTATAAAAGATAACTTACAGCCTAGTTCTGATTTTGTCATAAAAGCCCATAACAATATTTGTACTAATTCAAAAAAATGCAATTGCTATGTTCTATCGTCGGCCAATAGTGTCATACATTGGTATTGAAATTGATAAAAATCTTAACTGGAAGCAACACATCACCAATCTCAAATCTCGTATACGCAAACTTATTCCAATTTTTAAAAGACTAAGAAAACTAAAAGATAACAAAATCAATAAAACTATTTATTTGGCCTTATGTCAATCCATAACTACGTATGGAATCACAGTCTGGGGTGGAGCAAGAAAAAGTATCCTCATCAAAGTAGAAAGAGCCCAAAGGAGTATTTTAAAAGTAATAAATTTTATACATTTTAGATATCCGACGACTAAATTATATAAAGAATTTGAGGTTTTGAACGTTAGGCAACTATTTATCAAAACAACTGTTCTTCGCCAACATGCCCGCTTAAAACGCAATAGTATTTTAATATCATCTAGAAGAAAACATGAGGTGTTTATAATCCCTAAATGTAATACAGTCTTTGCAAATGGTTTCTCCTTTTTTCTGTCACCATTTCTTTATAATCGCATTAGTAAAACGAATCCAATTAGAGATCTGACTAGGTTTAATTGTGGTAGGGCGCTGGAAGGGTTTTTGAGAAATCTAGACTATGAGGGGACTGAAAAGCTTATAAAATTTATGTAATATAAGTATTTATGTACATACAAATATAATATAAAATTGCTATACTTACATATAAATACATACAGAATAATATATTATTATATTTACAAATCTATAATATCTATAACATATTATATATATATCGAGTTATTATATATATATAGAGTTAGAATTATTACTTACATCTTACTGTCGACGTAAGGAAAAAAAAATATAAATAAAATGTTTAGAAAATAAAGAAATATTCTCTTTGTCTTACATATACTATGGTTGTCTAAGTTAAATACTCGCCAATCCGTATTATATTTCTTTCTTAACTGAATTATAAGCCTACTATTAGGAACCTTATTAACGCTGCGTTAAGATGTATTGGCTATTGTCGTGGTGAGAATCTTACCCCGCCGTAACACAGTTTCGACTAGCACGGGAGGTAAAGAACTTTCTACGATTACCGCCATTATCATAGTTGGGTGTAGCTATAATATTTAATTTACAATGTTAAAATTGGAGCTAGTATTGGTGTCGTGTTATAAACTTACATTGTGATTGTGTGTAGATACGGTTAATCTTAATAATATGCAACAATATTTATTGTGATTAGAATAAAATTGTAAAACACTACCATTATTACACTGCATTGCAACGATATTTTAGAAACAGAACATGAAAGTAGTGATAGTGTCAGTAAAAAATGGTGTTAATATTATGAATTAGTGTTAATTATGAACTGTGTTAAAAGCCAGAAAACTGATGTAAGTCTGATTTATTTACTAAACCTACTTTATATCAAAAATGTATGGATACCTACTTACTCTTTAAAAAGTACATCCAACTATTCTGTTTCTTTTTTTTTTATTTTTTTTTATTGGGTACTAAATATGTAACTAAAACGTAGTCTATAAGATAACCAATGTACCGCAAATTCACAAAATTCTTGGTATGTATGACTATACTACCTTCAAAATGATAAAATTATTGTTATTTTCAACGGTAAATTTTAGTACCTAGTATTACACTTGTTTTGTTACTTTTCTTTTTTGAAAAATAAATTATTATTATTATTATTAAACATTATCCTAATAAATGAAATAAATCTATAGAGTTGAAAAAAAAAAAAAAAAAAAAAAAAAAAAAAGGTGTTAATATTTTAAATATTGTAGACATATTGGATAAAAAAGATATTACTTAACACTAAGATTTTTTATTTTTTATTATTTATTTAGGGCACTCCAACGGCGCATTCACAAATACGTTACTATTTACATTTTATTATTATTATCTTAAGTGAAATTGGCACTTACAGGTGTGCACAGCACTTACAAATAAAATTGGTCATACAATAATAAATTATATTAAATTATAAATAGAATTTCGAAGAAGATGATGCAAAGAACCGTCTTTTCTACAGCCTTCAAAGCGATTTCAAGGTTTACAAAGTTTCTATCGCATAATATAGCGAGTTGGTTTGTTTGATTCTTGAAGTTCCTATAATATTTAAAAAGATTTTCCGTTTTTTTATGTCCTGTCAGTACCTCTAAAATCTTTAATGTTTAAAATGTTAAAAGTAAAATTCAAATAGAACCAATCTTTAGTAAAAACAAACTTGGTAAATAAATTTGCCTTCGAAGTACCGTACAAATTAAAATAGGAAGTTTGTGCAGATTTTCAATTTCCAGTCATTGCATTGGCTATTTACGCGGCGCGGCGGGATTCGCCTCCCGGTGGATTGAATTCTGAAGCTGACTAACGAAAACTTGTTTCATTTGCTCTTCTACTAGAAAATCTGTGCAATAAGTTTGATTGTTTGAATTGAACAGAAGTGGCACACATTAAAATGAAAAGAGAATACTTTATAAGGAAATTTTATTTAATTATAGCAAGGGTTGTTAAATTTTCAGTTATTAAAATCACAAACATCGTGCAACTATATCTAGTTGGCATTAGCTTACACTCGACTAATCTTAGGGTTTTTAATTATAAACTTACCCCAGTTTCTGAAAGGCTGATCAACGAAAAATTAACTAATCACCTGTTAAATTATCTAAGAAGTAAAAACATTTTTTTTTTATATTATAGTCTACCAAAGTGACTCCACCCCGCCTGATAGTAAGCAGTCAGTGGAATCCAGAAGTGGCGGCCACTATACCAAAAGCCATCGTCTTAAACTGCTGGTATGGTGGCTTCCACTATGGCGGCTGGGAATGGAGTTAGGGGAAGGGAATGAGGAAGGTGAGGAAAGAGGAAAGGGGGGAAATCGGGCCTCCGGCGCTCTCACTCACCGAACAAAACGCAGTAGTAGGGATACTACTACTCTTAAGTCGATCTTCTATGAGAGGGTAGTACTTCCCCGGACGATCCGGCCCATTCATGCTGAAATCAGCGTAGATCTACTACCGTATAAACATACATACATAACATGAATAATTAGTTTCATAATTATACTAATTATTGAATAATTAGGTGATTAGTTAATTTTTCAGCCTTTCAGAAACTGGGGTTAGTGAACCTAGTGATCCGTGAATATCGTTAAAATGGAATGTTCGTTGATATACGCTGCCTCGTTGACTTACAGTAATTAACTAATGACGAGCTTTGGCTAACTCTGGTTTATTGATTAACTTAACAGGTAAAGCTTGGTTTAATTATTAGCAAACTAGCTGTGCCTACGGCTGTGCCACACGCGTAAAATATGTTTTGTCGATTTTCGGGATAAAAAGTAACCTATGTCCGTTTTTGGCACCAAATCTATCTACTATTAATTTTCATCGAAATCGGTTCAGTCATTTAGGCGCTGAGTGGTAACAAACACACGCACAGGCACAAACTTACGCATTTATAATATTAGTAAGATTTTTGTTGGTAAGAAGTAAAAAAAAAATTTGTTTTATATTAGCCAAAAGATGTCCACTGTTAGATATAAGTTTCTCGTAAATAAATTGTTGACTGAAGTAAGGTTCTATGTAACACTGCTGCCCGTTACATTCTATAACCGGCCTTTACGACACTTACTGAAAGACGAGGTGATCGCATACCAGGTAATCTTTAAAAAAAAATTATCTATTTTTGTGTAACCTTATTCAATATGGAGTTATATTCTTTGCAGCTTGAGTTATAAAAAGCAAAAATCTAACTCAATTTGTAACATGAAATTGTGCATTTAGTAATATGACTGGTATGTTCGATCAAGCAAGAACTAGTATTTTACTGAGACCAAGTTTTATCTCCTTTGCAAGCGTTCACTTGACTTACAAAGTAGATTGAACTAACATAAGTAAACTTAAGTTAAGTTGTGTCCGTATTTCTAAAATCTAAGACGTAAACAAAAAATTCTCCTCATTAAAGCAAAGACGCTTCTGCAGTTTTAAATAGAGAAGAATTATTTGTACTTTAACAGCATATTATGTTATTTCTTGAAGAGTTAAAATGAGATTATATTAGACTAAAGTTTCTCAAGTTATTTTTATCATAGTTTTACTTAAAGAATAAAATATATTTCTATCATAAACCATAGATCAAATGCTGAATGTCAGGCACCACCTTCTTCAGATGTCTTCATTTTTCACTAGTAACGATAGTTTTCAATGATAGTAATGGAATTATAGTTATTAGTGATTATAAAAAAATATTATGACCTCATTTTTAAACATTCACGTTAATAGTGTCTACATGTCTACGTCAGTTGATCTACGGCATAGCTATGTTGGCTACGGCGTAGCAAGTCATAATAATAATATAGGTTTGTGTTATTAGCTACGGCGTAGATCAAACTATGTTACAGTCTTGGCTTACTGACATATTTAAAAAAATAAAGTTCGAAAAAGTCTTGGCTTTCAATTGCAATTAAATTTATGAAAAATGTATTTGAAGTTGTTTACAGAGTAAAAAATAAACCTATATATTTATTTTACTCTAGACGTCCGTCAAAAAAGTTATTGCTCTACTGCGTAAATTTGCAGTATTTGATTGCGTTGCTCTATTGCGTGATTTCTAAAGGTGAAAAATTTTTCAAATTGGTAACGTTGATTTTAGTTATATCTATGCAAACAAAAAAACATTCATATAATCATATATTTTCTCTTTATAATATTAGTTTAGATTAGCATCTACCCGGCAGCGGCACGTAAATAAATACATTTGAGTCTTCTAACTTTGCCAAGAGGCAAGTGGAGTAATAATATAATCGATGTTACAATATGTATCACACCTTCTTTCTACATGTTATGTCATGTGACAAAGTGTAGGGAAAACGTGAATGTTAGGCTTAAAAGTTGTGTTATGTTAAAGAATTAAAAAAATACTAAAATTAAATAATTTGATGTTAAAGTTGCATTGATTTTGTTTCACGATTTATAAATACTGCAACTACTTTTATGTCTTCGAGAAAGAAATCGATAGAAAAGTTCAATTGGGTTGGGCAGCATTTTTCAAGCTTCTTCGAGTTTTCACTTTACGGCAATGCCTGAATATCAAAGTTTTTAACCAGTGCGTTCTACCTGTTATGACCTGCAGTGCCGCAAGGTGGACACTTGCAGCAGGGCTAGTCCACAAATTTAAAGTCGCACAACGAGCTATGGAGCGAGCTATATACTCGGAGTCTCTTTGAACAATAAACTTAAACGAGGTAATCCGACAATCGAAGTGGCAATGAGCTGGTTATGTCTGCCAAAGGACTGATGGCCGATGGAGCAAACGAGTCCTAGAGTGAAGACCGGGACTTAGTAAACGTAAGGTAGGATGACCCCCAGCCAGAAGGAGCGACGACTTGAAGAAGATGGTTTGGAGGGGCTGGATTTGGACGACAGAGGACCGTTATGGTGCAGAATGGGAGAGGCCTATGCCCAGCAGTGAACTGCGATAGGCTGATTTGATTGACTTTTATGTCTGACCCAATTGCTTAGTTTTCAATCGTTACAAAGAAACAAAAGATATTATGACAAATTTCTTTTGTATTTTATCCACAAAGTAAAATTCATTGTTTATTCATCGTCAGTTCCGGCTTGCAAGTGAGCTAGCGATCATCGCTTTTGGAAATGTATTTTTGTCCGAGGAAAAATCAGAATAACGTTTTTATTTATGCTTGTAGAAACTTTATGTGTGGATATAAAATACAAATATTGTTGAACGTCCAAAATAAATGCACTGATTTCAGTGTTAGTTATGTACAGTATTTATTTATAGTAACCAATGCGATACAGACAGTGGTTAATCGCAATATAGACATTCCACATGTGCTATTAACCTTTATAGTGTAGGGAACATAAAAAATGGTTAAACGAATTGTTAGACATAATTCGTTTAACCTTGTAGTGATATTAAAATCACTTTTAAGTTCATTCTTATTAGCCGGAGTGAGCTTTCACACAACGAAGTTTTCGTGTAAATGTAAATTATATGAAACTAGATTCTAGTTTCTACTTTGTCTGCGTAAGATTAGCTCATCGTGTACTTAGGAACAGATCTACACGAGACACAATGTTATTTGTATCTTGTCTGATATTGTAGTATACGAGAGGTTAGTACTTCGAGTATATTTATATAAAATACTAGTTTTCCGCGGCGCGGTTTTACCCGTGTCTTTGCTAACTGCTCTGCTCTCGTCGCCAGTATACGCAAAAATAATTTTTAAATCAGACTTCCAGAGATCAGAGCGTTCAAACAAACAAACTCTTACGCTTAGATAATCGTATAGATAGCTTATGTATTATTCTGATGTATAAGCTATTTACTAAGAGCCCCTTAACATCACATTACCGCAGCTTAGGGGTGGTTGTCATGCATACTAGAGTATTCACTCAGGCATTATAAACGCCGGACAGTCGTTTGTTAGGATTTCCTAACAAACGACTGTCGTTCTAGTGAACTGTTAGAGTAACATCTGGTGTGCACATTATATTCATTCAGTAGATTATAAGGGTTATGTCTTATGTTATAATGTAAACTGGATAACACAACATATTTTATTTAAGAGTTTAAATTTTAATAACTCTTTTTGCGTTTGATAGGCCAAGTTCTTGAGAAAGTTTATAGGCTATGTAACATCAAGCTACGAGTGACGGGAGCAAAGCATTAACTAAAGATGTAACTTAACTTGGGTAAAAGCTAGTAACGTATATTTCTGTGCAGTTTCAAAATGCGATATAAACATATAAACGATCCTTGCAGTGAAAAATTAATCAGCAATAGTTTACTTTATTTAAATTATTTAAAAGTAAGCACATCGATTTATAATAGTTTCATCATCATTTGAAATTCCAAGATTACAAACAGTTTTTGTGCCACAATCCAGATTTTAAGCAAAAACACACGTAAAGGACAGCTTTATATAAAGATAGCAAGGTAAAGTAAGGTAAACACAATTAACGCCTCACTGCCTAAATTTTGGTAACTTTTTTGTTCCAGTCGGTTTAGCACCTTAGAGGATAAACCTTGTTTAAGAATTGTCTTCTAACTTACTTTCTTTGTAAGCAGGACAAAACTTGACTGCTTATTAACCATTTGGGGTTTTATATTAGTTTATTTGTATGGTTTTGTTTTAACTTATGTTAAAAGTATCCCTGCTTTATCTATGTTTTTCTTTAATGAATTATAAACAAGATTTGAAATCCCAAATGCTATAGACAGTAAAGCAAAGTTTTCAAAAAACTTTAGTATGATTTGTAAAGCTTGAAATCAATGTGAAAAAAAAATTGCTATCTTTGTTTAGTCGGACTTATCATTGACAAAGGTTGACTGATTGGGCGACCTGTCAGTTATCCCCCGAAGACCAAATCCTAAGCTGTTTCGTCTGCTTTGAGATTGCAATAAACAGTACAATAAATAATAAAAATATGTACAAAAATAATCTTCTTATTTCAAACTAAAATGTCAGTCAGTTAAAGTACCTTTCAGTAAGAGTAACGAGAGCCTTCTAGTAAAAAGTTTTAAAGTTTCATAAATTGGCATTAATTATTTTGTTCAGAAACCTCTTTTGGTTTTAACTTTATAATGACAACTTAAACTGACTAAAATGTTTATGTAATTAAAACTATTACACATATTTGTACGGTGGTCAATTCCACTGTTTTTATTTACAAAGACGGCTTATACTTGGATTTGGGAACTTTGTTTTAAAAAACTTTTTAAACATTTAATAGTGTTGCGTTGGCCCTGCAAGTCGGGTAATAAACTATTAATTTAACTATTATTTAACGACATAAATAAATATAATGTATTTTATTAATTCATTACATGAAAACCATTTTTATATACAAAATCACTGTCAATTAAGAGAAAATGGGCATAATTTACTCAAGCTTTAGCGTAGGAACCTTGTGCCCATACACAATAAATTGAGCCATTTGTGGCGACATATATATTCCAGCAACCGTACACGTCAACCGATATGTATACATATTCTATGGTACGAACCCAATAGAGCGTAAATTGCGTATTTGAATCCTTTTCCGAATTTTGGTCGGCTTGTTGAAAAGCTCGAAATGGCGATAACGTTTTTAACAGAAGAGTGGAATAATGGCTCACCATTCAGTGCTATATAGGATTTTATGGCGCAAATTGACAAAAAATGTTGAACAAAAGCGTGCATAAGCGTGTAAGAGCTATCATTTACGATGAACATGATAGATATGGGATTGATGCGTGTGGCTCACGACCACTCAAAGTGGCGAGAGATCTGCCGGCCTTCTTTATCAGGTGGATATATACATCATATCGGCCATTTTAAACATAGATTAAAAAATACAGCGTTCACTTAATTTTAATCTCTATCAGCCTACAGTCCACTGCTGCACAAAGGCTTCACCCAATTTACGCTATAAATATTTCCTTTAGAAAATATTGTTAAAACCCCTATATTTTTGATAACGGGATTCAGGTTTTTTAAGTTAATTTATGCCCCTGCTAAAACCATTTAAATGACCGCATCGCTAAACCAGACCGGTATGTCCATAATAAATTAAATGGGTGAAGATAAGAGCTCGTAATGTGGTGTATGTAGGTCCGCAGTGCGTTAACCATAGCAGTGAGATGAGTGGAAAGAGCAAATTTATGCAACAATTGCCCGAGGGTTTTATGTAGTCTATCATATAGCACAAATAAACAAATTAGTAAGTAGTTACCGTAACTGAAGTACAGAGAGGCCTCTCCCAATTCGTCTAATCTAAGACTACTACAATTTTCACTAGCACGATTTTTCAAACGAAAACCAAAAATAGAAAGCAATTTGTACACTACTAATATTCCTTTAAGCCACCTGAATAATGAGACGGAAATAAAAACAAAGATAAATATTAAAGTAACTCCCCGCTAAACTAAATCTTTTTCACGGTAATACTATATAATAATATATTACCGAGTCTTTTTCGCCTGTGAGGCGATAGAAGTAAAAAATGGTCTTCAACTTAACTTGTTTATCCACAAACTTTAAATGTAACTATCTAATACACTTCGTACATCTAGCACTGTCTCCATGGGATAAGCGTACAATCTGATATATTATCAAATTAGTGTAACCATGTTGCGTGTGTCAGACGTACCTACCCTCATCACTCATGTCTTGAGCAGAGTTAGGTAACTCCTATCTATACGATACAAATAGAAAAATTAATAAATTACACGGTTTATTTGATAAGAAAAGGGTTTATTAGATTCTGGAGGAAAAATTATCACGAAGCATTTATGGTAGTAGATCCACGTTGGTTTCATCCTCTCATAAAAGATCGACGTATAAGTAGTAGTATTCATACTATTTCGTTTCGTTCGGTGAGTGAGAGTGCTGGAGGCATACTTTCCACCTTTCCTCTTTTCTTAACTCCCTAATTCTCTCCACCTACTTCATTCTTAGCTGCCATAGAGGAGGCCACTATACCAGCAGCAGTTTGAGAGGATGGCTTTTGGTATGGTGGCCACCACTTTTGGATTCCACTAACTTTTTACCATCAGGCAGAGTGGGGTCCTTTTGGTAGGCAATTTCTTTTCATTTCTTTTTCACAAAGTCCTCAATCCCTTCACCTACACTACTCCCTTCATGGTAGATAGCGGATTCGCAGAGTCCTTGGCATTGTTGAAGCAATGCCAGAGACTAAGTCATCCATGAGCGACAGTTACCACTTACCATCACGTGGGTCGTTTGTTCGTCTGCCACTGTCGGAAATAAAAAAAGCAATCTTGTCAAAATTTTTCAATCATGTTAGAGGGGATATACTCGTAACGTTAACAAAATTCCATTATTTTTTCTGAAGGAGGTATAAAAATAAAAAAGTATCACTCCTACATAATTAAGAGCATTGATGGATTCTGACACTGCATAAAATAATGTATGCAAAATGTAGTTCCTACTTTAAAGCATTACTTACACAGATACAACCACCATACATAATTAATTTACATAATTTAATGGTAATTGTTTTTGTAACCGTTTTCTGTTCAAGAAAGGCTTAAGCATTAAAAGCCACGATTACTCAAAGAATAAATAAATAAACCGAATAAGATTTTTAAAACTTATGATTAAAATAGCTGTCATATTTAAACTGACTTGAAGCTTGAGATTGAGATTAAATTATTATTGATTATAATTTATTAGTCTTATCTAGACACTGCTTAAATAGATAAATTTGTTTTATTAACGTCAATTACATTTATTAACGTAGAGAATTAATTTCTAATGCTTATAATTTTTAAAGGAGAGATTAAAATAACCTATTTAAAGGTCAATAATTTGCTTAGTTTATCAACCTTTGCTCTGAGTGAACTTTGCCATTGTGCAGTATCTATTTATTAAAGAAGCTATATGTTGACTAAGGGTTCAAATACTAGCACCCATAACCGACGCGTGTGTATGAAAATATTAATGATTGTTAAAGAGGCAATTGTTGTAAACAGCAAATAGCGTTCTATAGTATCTGCCATCCCCATTAATGGAAGACCATTAGGTTATTAACTGACAAAAGTAATAGCGGCTGCCTTGGCTTACAGTTTTTTTTTAGCTCGATAAAATACTACCCTAGGCGTAAGTGTCAACATCTTATTTGTAAGAGACTAACACGTTTCGACATAAGGTACGCACAAATATTTCCAAAGAGTCTGTGGTGTAATCTTTCAGGTCAAACACGTCCCAGCTTGCAATAGCGAAGTGCTCATATAGAGTTAGGTACAAGTACTATTTCGACGAACAACGGCAGTGGATCACACGATCACTGATCACCCAGCCTGATCGAAGTCTTCTACTTCATTTTCGTAAACTGACTGTCTCTGCGAGCGAAGTAGACTTTGCCGAGTTACAAAAACGTATAGGAAAATTTAATCAAAAAATGTGGCGCCAATGTGTCTGATATTAATAACAGCTGAGCGAAGTGGTTGTCACAAGATTTATGATGAAAGAGCCTGCAGCACTACGCGAGACACTATTTATTGCGACCGTATAACTTCGACAAAGCTGCTTATACATAAGACAAATTATGGTGGTACTATTTCCTAAATGATATAAGTCAGTTTGCAAACAGTTGTACCACAATATATCTATTATAAGTACAGACAGCATGACTGATTGAATTCTGATTTAACACACAAAGTGAAACAATGTCGTGGATAGTGATATTTTTAAATAATTTCTAACTCTACCTAACTATCTACATCTGATCCGAACTACGGATTAACCATTAAAACACACTGTCACATTTATCTCTAATAGAAATAGTTAGGAAGTAATAAATCTTATCAGTTTGGTCGGCGTGAGTTATTATAAATATACATTCACCTACCATCTTCCATTAAAAGTTTATAAGTAGACACAAGTTGGAATCCGTAATGGCTCAGTTGTGGCAGTTACGCTTTTTTATTATAAGTGAGTTTTACCAGCACCATAAGGATCTGACAATAATATTTTTCTGAAAATAGACACAATTGTAAAGAAAACTAAGTCACTAAAATTGGTGTCTATGTAACTATTATAATACTGATGCTTGTACAGCTTAAATGCATTTATATACCGATTTATCATACTGTAACATTCTAATGAACGCTTTCCGGGTACAACTTAATCGTTGTCAACTTTACTGTTCATAATGCCTTAACGCCATTATAGAAAATGTTGTATAATAATTTTATGTCAATAGTAACAGAACAGTAACAGAACCACATCTGGTAAAGATAACTTCTTTAAAAGTATTATCTTAGCTTGTCCTCACAGAAAACTCTGTAGGTACCTATCAAAAGATAAATATGGTATCTAGGGGTCGAGCACGTATTAGCATATGTATGTAAGTGTGACAATATTATTAATAATTTAACATTTTCCGGGACAGTAAAAGGATATGGCCGTGATGCCAATAAAACATCTATTGTGTCTACAGTACAGTAGTGTCCATGAAAGGGTGGGTTCCCAGAGGGAAAAAATAAACACATATAACTGTGCCTTTTATTAAATAAGTAATAACAGTAATATTCATCTAAAGTTAGTTGTCTTGTAAAGAGAATTCAAACTACTTAATTCTAAACGCAAAAGGTGTCCGTCACAAAGAAAAAGTTTTGTACCATTTTATATTTCTAAACAGTTCTAAACGTTTTTGTGACGAAGGACGTCAAATTATTGTTAAAGATTGTTTGATATTTTATGTGTAAAAAGTAAAAAATGTTAGTTTCTACTTTATCGTATCTCTTATGTATATTTGTAGCAATATACGAGAAAGAATAAGTGTTTGAAGTTATTAAGTGTAATATCAAACTTTAACATATTATTAGTTTGCAAACAGAAGTCCAGATATAAGGGCCATCACATATTTAGCTGCTTCTTATGTGTATGCGTATGATTTGATTGCGTACGTGCTAATAAAACTGATTGCTTACTAACTGACCGTAAAGGCAAATTACGGCGGGCCGCACCGTATCTCACCACATAACAAAAATCCTCCTACATCACTGTAGAACATTTAATATGAACTATTGCACACTTCGACAACTATACTACATATAAATGATCGAAACCTTTTGTTTAGTAAAATAAATAACAACTACCTATATCTCGACTAGACAAGCAGCTCATAACTTGTATCACACGCGAACACACATACATCTACGCGCGCACTATACATGCAGACCGCGCCGTTGATCGATAGCCACTCACAGACTCATGCGCCATACACCGCAATACACTCGCATAACGCGCGCTGCTCGCACACATTCCTATATTATACTTTTTAATATTTTAAGTTTATATTTTAATTTGTTATGATATAACTTTGTAAGTGTTACACTTCTAAACATTACTTTTTGTAGGGGGCCTGGAGATTTGTAACACTGGTCTCGAACCCAGTACAGACTCCAGCTCTCATCATGGAACTAACTCCTTCGGATTGTATATCTTTTACATAGCTATTACAAATGTACCATTTTGAGCGAAAATAAATAAAATTTTGAGTTTTAATTTCACTACTACATGCTTTGACACAATTTTGCAGCCTTTGGTAGCAGAATTTGGATCTACGCGTGAACATGTTGGCGATAGGTGTAACGTAAGCCCTAAATAACGTGTGTGTATTCTCACTGCGAACACTTAAATTTTATCTCGATAAAAATTATTACAATGCTTGAAGATAAATGTTAGAGGTATATACACTTTAGCGGTAGGTACTTAAGCATAGCAAGGTCACTTTAGCGGTAAAATCGGATGTATTTGGATAAATATTTAAGATAAAAGTTGCTCGACAATAGTATTGACGTCTTAATATAGGCACTGGTCGGGATATGGTAGTTCAATAGTAACGATGTTTGAATTTCTGCAGACGAAGCAATCGGCACTAATCGTATAAAGACGAACATGTTTGTTTTGTAATAGTTGTTTAGACCAGATTTGCTATTGAACAAATACTGCCAATGCGAAAATATTAACACGTACATACTTATATGTTTATCGTCACGACTAAGGTGCCTGATGGTAAGCAGTTACCGTAGCCTATGAACGCTTGCAAGACCGGAGCATCACTAGCTTGTTGCCGACCCTGTTAAAAACCTTTTAACTCGTTTCTTGAAGAACTCCATGTTGTAGTCTCTCGGGAAAACCTCGACGAGGAACTCATTTCACAACCTTATCGTACGAGGAAGAAAGTTTCTCTGAAATCTCACTGTACGGAACCTAAGAGGTTCTAAGGTGTGAGGATTAACTCTCAGTCGTCTGTCAGTCTCAGATGGCAAGAGGTGCGATGATAAAAAGTGGTTATTGGCACCGTCCTAAACAATTCTTCAGAATACAGCCCATTGTACAGGCGGTAGAATACACATAATATCATTATTTTCTTTTGAATAAGTTTGTTGATGCGCTGATTACTTCCTTAATAGGTTTCGTAACTCGTTTATTAAATCTATTATTAGCAAAACTTTAATTAATGTTGAATACATACAATGCATGCTCTACTTTCGCGGCAAATGTATATACGTAGATAAGAATTGCATTTTGCCCGTAACTGTTTGACGAGAAAAGTTTTCCAATTATTGTGTCAAACAGATTTGCTCCAAAGAAGTAACTTTCTTTGAGTGGTGAAAACGAATAGACGTATTAAAGAGCATATTGCAAAGAAAATGAGACCGTTGTTACTTCTGTCATTTACTTATATGGGGGCAAAACTCACATAGAGAGTAATAGTAGTAAGTAATTATCTCTGCATATTTTTGTATGTATGTAAGCAAATTTTATTATAATTCAATTTCATTATTACCCTAAATTCGACCTTAGCCCGCTGTTACTGTGTCTCCTTATGTGTGAAAATTTCACTTAAAAAAGAGAAAGGAGAGTGTATCTTGGGCAATTTTTTTAAAACAAAAGTGTTTATTATAGAAATTACAAAATAGGTCAGATGGAAAGCCTCAAAATACGCAAGATTTTTATTTGATAAAATTCATGTTAAAAAGAAGGTTACCTGCTCACAACCTATTACGAAACCTCGCATTTGACTCACGAACAAGTAAAACATTTTCAATTGAATCCAAATTAAAAAGGCTCTAGAAACTTCGCGTTGAAATTTATTTAAGACTAAAAACGTTCTTTAAACAAGTTACGGCCATTAATTTGTAGGTAACTGCTTTTAGTACTAAAATACGATTGAATCAGTTTAGTTAAAATCAAAATTATATCTTTATAAACGACTATATAAATTGTACGTTTTCTCAATCGAAAGCTACATTATCATCGAGTAACATGGGCTATTTTTATCCCGATATGTTCACGGGACCTCGATCTTCTATTTCATTTCAAAGACGTAGAAATAGGTCTCCCAATTTGTCTAGTCGTAAGGGCGGCTCATCGATTAGTTGTCTGCTTAGGTATATACCTAACTATTTTCTATTATTTCGATCAAATCATTAAGATAAATCTCTCCCAACTCACAAAACTGCCACACAAATATTTATATCATATTCATAACCGTAATGTCATACCTACGTTGTTATACCTCTGCTGGCCGCCATAAAAAGTGTCAAAAGTGTCGTTACGCACGTTTTACAGGTTAACTTGAGGCAATAAGTGTCACTTTTAATATTGTACTTTTTGAACATAAGGCATATTTTTGTTTTATTTGTTTATTTCACAATGTAATTGTTTTATACGAAATTTGCAATCATTGTGTGAATATATCTGACACAGTTTAAAAAGTAAACAAGCACGGTAGTTTCTACGTATTTGGTTATACGGTAAAATGTACAGCTGATACTCGACCTCCACTATCAATCTCAGGAGTTAGATATACTCACTATTGTAACTAGTTTAGTGTAAAAACTATTTATTCTAGTGCGATGTAGTGGTGTTATAATGAGTCGTTTCAGATTCTTTTACTATTAAAGGTTTTTAAAGAAATCGCAGTATTTTTTTTAAAAAGACTATTACTAAGTATTCAATATATTTTCCTAGAGTAGCGTAAAATGTTAGTTATTTGCAGTTTTCATTGATTTAAATGTTCTATACTTGCAAACTGATATAATATGTTTTAACCAGTATGGTTTATAATGGTGTAGGAGTAATATGAACGCGACGACGATTAAAATATACGACACATTTTCAACATTTGCAATTAAGTTTGTACAAAACGTTAACAAAGTTTTGACTGCAGAACAAGACGATTAAGCGAATAAAGCAACCCCTGTTACCAACTTTGTTACTTGCCACGTATAACTTACGACATTACATACATTTACTTAGACGACTTACTTGTTAACTTAATGCATATGCAAACATTTGCCGAGTTTCTGATATAAGTAACACAAAGTATCGAGAAGTGTGTTTGAAACTTTTTCATTAGGTAGGTAGTTTACTATTTTTGAACTATTTTCGTGATAATACTGATGGATTAGAAAACAATGTAATTCTTAGTTTAATTATTTTTGTCCACTGTTTTCAGAACAACATAAATTTTGGGTTGTTTTTACACTGGTGGCAAGTATACAACCTTATGGTAAGTTTTTACGGCGGTAGATCTTTGTTGATTTAAGCCAAATCGACTGAGAAAGCGTTGCCTCTATTATAGAATATCGGTGTAAAGTAATAGTTTTCATGCTATGCGTTAAATGCAGACTGTGCACAAATCCTAGTTTATTTCATTCTTATATATAGCAGTACACGTCTTTAATTCGGTAAGTTAACTCACAAGCATACACGTAATACAATAATCGTGAAATATCTTGAACTTGTGAAGTAAGACACTCGACAACACAATTGAAAGTAGGACACTCAATAGAAACATCTTCCTCGTATATAACTCGTACATACGACAAAGCTTACGGGATGCGATCTGTCAGTGATAAGCATGAAATAAGCACGTAAGCGCTCATCCACGAAAGGCATTCGTGCACGTTTAAGTTCAGAAACACATTTGTTATACAACCTTGGCTTTGATACAGTAGGGTTGTTTGCAAGCTCTATTGTATCGATATAATTCGTAACACGTTGGTATTGGGCAATATAACTGTGTTGTATCTACCTATTGCATCTGATTATGATTATACGATTAAGACTATTGTTCTATACTAAAATATAAAGCGAAGATTAATTGTTTGTTTGAACGCAATTATATCTGGAACTATCAGTTGGAATTAAATAATTCTTTTTGCGTAAGATAGCCCAGTTCTTAGGGAAGGTTATAAGCTATGTAACATTACGCTACTGGCGATGAGAGCAGAGTAGTAACTAAAGAATGGGTGAAACCGCGCTGCGGGCAATTAGTACTAATATATAAAGCGGAAGAATTTGTTTGTTGTTTGAACGCGCTAATCTCTGAAACTACCTTATAACTAACTAAACTACAAGGTTATAGATTATGTAACATCACACTACTGGCGACGGGAGCAGAGCGGGAATTAGAGTAATTTAAAATCAATATAAACGTAAGCTAAGTTTACAACTATACATACCTACATTCACGGTACTTTCCTCAACAGAAGTAAATCATGTAAGCATCAAATATTTTATAATCTAATAAGAGAGAATAATAACAACAGATAAGCAGTTAAAGGAAGAAAATTGCGCGAGCGTAACATCATAAAGTATAACGTAAAGAAAACGGCTGATGTTTTACGGCTTCCCTAAAACAATTTATATACCTGAAGAGACATTATGATGCAAAGCAATGTGGTGATAATGTAACACCTGTGACTTTCAGTTTATCACAACAACATTCACAAAATAATATAAAGTATGTTTATGTTTTTTAATTTACTAGCTTGCCGCGGTACGGTTTCACCTGCGTCTTTGCTTACTGCTCTGCTCCCGTCTCCAGTAGCGTGATGTTACATAGCCTATAACCTTCCTCGAGAACTGGGCTATCATACGCAAAAATAATTTTTCATATCTAACTGGTAGTTCCAGAGATTAGCCAGAGTCTAGATGAAACACAACAACAAAGAGGATAATATTTCATTATTTTTGACCCATGTAAGGTTAACTTGTAAACTATGTGACTGTCTGAAGTTTACATCCGTATCACAGTAGAAAGTTATATCTACCAATATACTGTATGCGATCTTTATCAACATATGAAGAACACACTGTTTTACGACTCTTGCCAAGCCAAATAGAGATCGTAACTCGCGGAATCAATGAAGATACAAAGCGAACTTGTTACTAAATCTTTTAGCTAAATCAGCTCTTTTAGTCGTAATGAAAACACAAGATGACATTCAATTTTACGACGAAGCCGTGATCTGCCTATACCTATGATAGATAACATTTCCCGGTGAAATTTAAAAGACTTGAAGAGATATTTAGTAGATAATAAATCTGAATATTTATACGTATTAAATTGCAAAATAGTAAGGCCGCTATTAGACTATCATAGAAATATGATCAAAGATGTGTAAGTCATTTTTAAATGAAGAACATATGACGGTGTAATAACTACATGTGATTATCTATGATCATAGTTTGGGGGTCGCCGAACTATGATCATAGAATTTGACAGATACGAAAACATATATATATGATAATGTAATACCGGCCTATGAACATCTTTTAGAAGGACCTAGATTTTTAGAATCTATTACAATTTAAACAAATGATACTAGTTAAGTTCCATAAGATTTTATGTTATGTGCGGCGTTGCTTTTTCAAATCATGGAATTATGTCACTGTTTTTACGCACATGCATTAAGATCCTTTAAGAGCCTTAAAACTATATGTTTGCAACGTCTTTAAAGGGGCAATAGCATAGAAGCGTATTAAAAGGTTTCTATTAAAAAAAACCTGTGACACTCGGGGACTGCTGCGGTAAAGCTATTGCA
Organism: Parascotia fuliginaria; assembly: GCA_963082885.1. Taxonomy (NCBI): domain Eukaryota; kingdom Metazoa; phylum Arthropoda; class Insecta; order Lepidoptera; family Erebidae; genus Parascotia; species Parascotia fuliginaria. Next base: position 11,976,438 of record OY720188.1, read on the forward strand.
TAGCATTTTTTATCAACTTATGCAATTATAATTATTTATTGATTTTTATTTATGTAGTATTTTTTTTCTTTGATACTTTCAAGTTACACTTTTTGAGCGTGGTGACCGATACGAAAACATTTTTTTTTATTTTATTGAATAAATGAGAAGTGAATATCGTTTAAAATATTTTTATTATCTTGCAATACATGTAGGTTATTCAGAAATTTTTATCATCCTACTAAGTATTTTTACTCTGAAAAAGAATAAAACTGGGACATTACATTACATTGATGCATTATTACACGTTATTAAAATCTTAGTTTCATTTCTATAGTTGTACCAGATAAAATGTATCGCAAATGTGACAAAATATTTGGTTTATATGTGGTAAAAATTAGCGCCACTAGTGTTTATCTTGAGAAATAAATTTGATGGTAGGCGGAGTAGGAGGTGTTAGGTTTTTTCGTTACGGAATTTCTTGATTCGGTCGCTGCGCTCATAGCCCGCGTTAAAAGCTATGCAATAGCTTAATAATATTTGTATTGAGTTTTCGCACATGCAAAAATCCCGTATGCCATGTTGCGCTCCAATATAAAATTATCTGTGAGACTGAGGTATATTTGTAAAAGGTTTACCGAATTAATGACGAAATTTTTACGCGTTAGTGAGCTAACGCGTAAAAATTTCGTCATTAATTGAAAAAATTAAAATTTTGATGTTTAGAAATACAGTTTTAAATGATATTTCATTTCTCATATACATCTCGTTCAGAAAGTATCTACTCAGACCCCTCTTGGTTGCATTGTACAAACATTACTAAAAAAATAATAATAGCCGTTGCGAACCGTGGAGCGTAAAAGATATCGTGAGGGAAAGAAAAATTACCAAAGAGGTAACAAAAAACATCCAAAGTTCTGTGTATCTTTTGTAAGATTTCATATTTTTTGAGCTAATAGAACAGTTTGGTTCATCATCATCTAATCGGCCCATTAGTATGCCACTGCAGGGAAAGGCCTTCTTCTCGTACAGAGAATGTAATCGCCAATCCACCTTGAGTAATTTGGTTAAACTATATAAATTAATTATCCTAAATTAAGATTAAATACAACAATAGTTTGCTAACTATGTGTATTACGAATTACAGCTTGAATATTGACTATAATTTCACATATTTTGTCCACTTCAATAAAACAGTGCAAATACAATGAAACATAATAACTATCTACCTAATTTTGTTCACCCAATAAGCCGTAAGAGATTGTTCGGGTATTTGTCAGAGGACGCTCACGTTCTCCCAGCCAATTACCGGGGATGGGTATCTAACCGCACTGATTAGTTGGCCCGTTTCACTAAGCATGCTCTCTTCCTGATGAACCCTACTTCATTTGAAGCTTGACGATACAAAACCAGCCTTCAAACTGTGTGAATTTTTATACCAAACACTGGACTACTACTTTACTGTATAACATTTAAATAAAAAAATTACAATACTTTGAATAATTGATAAAATTTAAAGCATTGTCAAGTTTTCATCAGTGAGTATATTACGAGTTTATTCTTAAACTTATTGTATATATTTTTTTTATATATTAGCCTGCCAAAGTTTCCCCACTCTTCCTGATAATAAGCAGTCAGTGGAATCCAGAAGTGGTAGAACCATTTCAAAAGCCAAAGCAATGGTATGATGGCCTCCACTATAGCGGCTTAGTAAGATACTTTTTTCACGCCCTGCTTAAAACACCTAGAATCATAATTAGATGGAAACACATGCGCTGGTAAAAAGTATCAGGCTTTAATTGAGCGACAAAAGTATGAAAGAATGAATAAGAGAACTAGTTTTAGTTGTTATTATTTGGAGAAAATTCTTCAAAAGCCGTGGGTGAGGATATGTATAGAGTGAGATGGCGATGCGGATGTCATAGCTAGGTCAAGACGTCTTACATGATCATGAAATTCTAAGATTAAATTGATGAAGAATGCTGTAGCTCTTACCTGCCTATCTCCAAAGTATAGGTGTACTTGATTGTTACCTATGAGGTTACCCGAGAATGGCACTGAGTATACATCCACTTATTCACTAATAACATTATTCGGCGGTCGCCAATATGCTTTCAAGTTTGATGTTTATTCGATTACTTACTAGAGTAGTAGTGGAATAGAAACATAGAAATTTTAGTAAACAGCTCTATAAAAGTGACAATAATTAATGAAAAGATGTTTTGTGGTACGTACGTTGTTTAATCTGAGAAGGAAAAATATCAAAATATATTTAGTTATTTTAGGTCACAAAAAGTAAAGTACTGAATTTTTCGTTTCTTTCGATCTCAGAAAAAACGCCTACGAAAAATATCATTGCAATTGTGTCGTATTTCATCATTCAGATGTACAAAGGCGCTTAAAATATCGAAATTTTTTAAAAATGACTGAAAAAAAGCATAATTATATTAAACATAATAAAATATAGAGTATGTTACTCGTTTTATTTGCAGCTTTCTAAGTGAAGTTAGTAGATCTTGAGTTACATCGCAACAAACAAACAAACATACATACAAAAATCTAATCTTTTCTCTTTAATATTATTTTTTATTTAATACATATATGTGGCTGACCTATTCCTTTGCTTAGAAAGAATTTGCCATAATCATCACGCAGATTCATCAAGGTCACATTTAGTACGAAAGCAACACTGTCTGTTAACAAGTTGATATTCCTTTAATCTCCTCTTAAAAACGACTACGGGAAGAGATGGCGTTTAGCCATAGTAGCCTATAATCTAGATTAGAGACTACACAGCGCATCACATTCTTGATTTAGTCATAAATCAAGAATGTGATGCGCAGTGTAGTAGTAGTCATAAAAGTAATGAACATTCTATTATATAAAGTAGGAGAATTTGTTTGTTTGAACGCGCTAATCACTGGAACTACCAGTCGGCATTTAAAAATTATTTTTGCGAATGATAGCTAAGTTCTTGAAGGAGGTTAGAGGCTATATAACATTACGCTACTGATGACAGAAGCAGAGCAGTAAGCAAAGACGCGGGTGAAACCGCACCGCGGAAAGCTAGTATGATTATATAAAAAAAAACTTCTACAGCATTTTTGTTACGCATTCTATGTTCAAGACGGGAATAACTTCCATTTGGCAAAGGTATCTAATGGTTACTAACGATGTTTAAGCTCCCTAATATCAGCTAAAAGCTAAATATTAGCAACCTGTGTTGACTTTTATTCAAATCAGTTTATCTAGTCGAGTTTCAAAGGCTTTGGCTTAGCGTCGAACAATAGAAATTATTAATAATTCATTAGGTCTACAACATTCTCGTTTATTCCTGGGGTTGATAACACACAGATTAGTACAAAATAGCCATAAAAATAATTTTGATCAGCAATGTAATTGTATTAGGTATTCCTGTACGTTGGTAGTGTCATAAGGGCCGAAGGGGTTTTCTATACCTTTAATAGGACCATCAAATATCACATACCAAATTTAAATAAATCAAATTTGGAATGAATTTTCGACAAGTTTTATGCCAATAAAATTTAACTATAGAATCGAGTACATTAACTCATAATAAATATACCTCTTGAAATTATTGATTTATACCTTTAGCCGCTGAGTACATATTGTCCTTAGAGAGAACTCCTATCTAATTTTGACCGTTTACAGATAACCATATTGCACAAAGTTATTCCCAAGAGCGTCATGAAAGTAACAGAGCGATTTAGTATGGGACACAGCATCCCCTGATGATGATCCGTCACTTTGTGAAGGCAAGTTTTGGAAAGGCCTGTTAATGAGGCGTTTAACTTTACTGATGTATATATAATATAATATAATAATATAATAATAATATTATATTCTATCACATTCACGCAACGCCATCTAGCCCTAAATTAAGCAATTATATTTGCTTGTGTTATGGGTACTAAACAACTGATATACTACTTAAATATTTTTTTTTGTAATTACATACATATTAAATAAATTACACCCGGACACAGAACAAACAATCATGCTCATCACACAAAGATTTGTCCTGGGTGGGAATCGAACCCACGACCTCCGGCTTAGCAGTCAGGGTCACTAACCACTAGACCAACAGGCCAGTCGAATGAAAGTCAATGTATGGACAAAGATATTGTTGGTTTGCTTATTTACGTGTAATTATGTATACTTCGTTATAGTTATACGAAATTTCTCAACTACATAAACATCTTTTAGTATGGATCAACAGATTATACGTACCTAAATTATTTTAATTGACTATCAACTGGCTTAACTGTAAAGTAAATTCTTTACTCAGTGTCCTGTTAGAGCTATGTCGCAGGAATTGATTGATCGCTCAGTGGAGTTCGCATTTGCATTTAATTGCATTCCGTTGCAATAATTATTGAGTGTCGGTATCTCCGCATAGAATCTTGGTTGGGTGCTAAAAGTACTAAGTTTGTAGACATATGAGCACTTTGAGTATTAATTGCAAATACCTTATAAAGGATAATAATAGTTGCGATACAATAATATGTATAAACAATAAAATTATTGTTTATACATAATTATTGTTAATTGTTAATTGTTATTGTTATTTTAACTTTAAATTAAATTATTTTATTGGGTAATATGTAATGGGAGTGTCTTACCGGTGAAATAGCGTAAATATGTGTATTTGTATGTGTGTATGTATTGTATGTAAAAGTGTATTAAGTAAATATTTATTTATGTATATAAGGTAATATACTTATCAGTTAGTAATCTTTTGTAGTTAACTTGCATCTACTCATGACTGCACCGTTGGTCTAGTGGTTAGTGTAACTGACTGTGACGCCGGGTGTCGTGGGTTCGATTCCCACGGAAGGCAAATATTTGTGTGATGAACATTTGTATTTGTCTTTAGTCTGGGTGTTTCCTACGTATTATAAGTATGTATTTACAAAAAAAAAGTATGTATATGTATTATATTTCAGTTATCTAGTACCCATAACACAAGCTCTGCTTAGCTTGGGACTAGACGACTGTGTGTGATAGTGTCCACATATTATATTATATTATTATTATTATTACTTCGTTTATCACTGCATCACCCAAACGGCTAGTAGAAAATGCCTTTGGCATTAAGCCCGGCATTGTAAAATTTTGTGCATAAAGTTATTAAATAAATAAATAAACAGTAGAGCTCAAGTATCATAACATCGTAAAATAGAGTTCCAGAATCAAAGTTATAATTTAAAATAAAAATGTAACAAAATCATAATTCAAATAATATTCTAGCTCTTAGGTAAAACGGTTTAACATATTATGCAGGAAAACCTCGCCTTTGATATTTAGTATTTTGTTTAAACTGAAAAGTTCAATTAATGCGGTGGATGAGTTTAATAAACGACTGGGCTGAAATGTTTGCGAGTCCTCGTAAGCTATTTCTAGAGCAATTTGAGGTTTGCTTGCGGCAACAAAATAAACGTCATATATTTAAAAAATGGGCAAACTGCAATGTCTTTAAATGAATGTGCTGTTTTTTTATTTAGATTTTGATAGCAGAATCTTTGAACTATTTTGCTTTACCTAAGCTTAAATGATCTAAATCTAAGCTTAGCGCAATTTTTGCAAGTGCAATTAATAAGAATAAATTTCAAAAATGTACATACCTAATCCAAAAATGCTTACTTTTATTTTTAATTTACTCCGAAAAAACTTTAAACATATGCACACACTATTGTAAAATTCACTCTGTTACTTTGTTTCTGAATTTACGATTAAATTTTCATGCTTTGTGACATTTGATCGCGTCTCTCTGTTAATGTCACAGTGAGGGCACTCATCTCGACTCACGACAGCGCTATCTGCAATCTGCATTTATCTGTTTGAGACTTGAACTAACAGTCGTTTAGTTTATGTCATTAGAATATAAGTTCGTAAAACTGTTTTCACTCTCTTCTATATTCAACTTGATGTTAATATTTTTTGCTTGTATTGTCTTTTCAATAAGCGACTTATCATACAAGGAAACTTACAGGTTATAAAAAAATGGGAAACAAATGATAATATTTATTATAATTTTTAGTAACTTTAGCTAAAAACTTTGACTGTATACCTACTAATTGCGGTTTCTGTGTGGAATCTGCGAAAGAAATTGCTGAACCTCTGGTATTATGAATCATCTTTTCACAGAACATGATCTAGTTGCGGGAGATAACTTAAAACGTTGTATTTGAAAATCCAATTTATAAGGTTTAAGAACAATCAATATCAGTAAAGTGTCGTACAAACTAATTAGTTACAAACTTTTAGGGCATTTATTTTAATTAAAGTTGATTAAACGTGGGTGGACTGAGGTTACCTATTTGTGAACCAAAAGTTTACTAATTTACTTAATTGAGCAAAACATTAATATTTATAAATAAAATTTTAAATGCTATAAATAAAGAAATAAATCAATTGGTAAACTTATTGTATCAATATGCTGAAAGCTTTAGGTCGTATCACGATGTCAACATTAGTACGCTGCATCGCTGCGTTCATAAGGCCAACATTCGAGTTCGCTTCAAATTCAAAACGAGCGTTTCACACACTAATTGCGATGTTTTCAATGGCGACACAATGTCAGCTCGGTAACAGCGAGTTTCAGTTTAAATACATACGTACACTCCATGTTATTTAGCTAGATAAGTCATCGATCAAATCAGACATTGCTTATCCGTATATTACCGAACCAATAAGGTCGATGTAGTAAAATATATGACACTGACTCGACGTAAAATGACGCAGCAAAACGCAGAGTTGGCAGACTCTTCACAAGGATCGTCGCCCATTCTGATAAATGGAGGTTGCCCGCCATCTTGAATAGATGCATGAGAGCGGCTCAGAACCGATCCCAGTAGAAATACTTGAGGAGATCGTATATCCAAAACTACTAAGACTAAGACTTTAGGCAGAAATGACGATGATTAATCAAAGCTTTATATAATGCAAAAATTCTTTTAAAAATTGATTACAATTATTACTTATACTAAAAATAAATGAACTAAGCTCGAGAAAACATCAAAGCACAATGCAAAGACGTGATTGTAAGAAGTAGTTAAATACTGCAAAGGAATAAATAAGCGCGGGCGGCAGACGTGTTCCAGTTTCGCAATAAAAATAAACCTACGACAGTGTTGCATGTTCTGTTACTGACTTACTTTATATAATAAAAAAGTAAACTCTTAAAACATAAAAAATATCAAGTTAGCTGACATTGTGATAACTGTAGAAATCGTACTATGAGCGTTAGAAAAATTTGTTATGTTATTTGTCAATAAGTTATGGTGGTTTGGACATGTAGGAAGGATAGATGAAAGTAGGGTAAGTAAACTGGTAACTAACCAAGTCGATAGCGGCCATCTTAAACAGACATACATGGACCAAATAGTTGATGGGTCTGCAAAATTATTTTCTCAGTCCCGTGATGCTAATTCTATAATGTAGGCTATTTTGACGCCTAAAAAATCTAAAGTTTACTCAAAAAGAAAGCACCATTGCTTTCTTTTTAAGTAAATATTAGATTTTTTGTACGTTTGTTTGTTTATTCCGATTTAACTCAAGATCTACATACTTAACTGATTTAAAAAGAAATCATCTTTAGAAGACTGCAAATAGGATGAGTAACACAGGCTATATTTTAGTAAGTATAACAGTTTTTTCTGTCATTTTAAAAATTTCAATATTTTAAGCGTGTTTGTAAATCTGAATGATGCAATACGTCACTATTACTATATCATCTTTTGTAGGTGTTTGTTGTAAGACCAAATGAAACTTTTGATATCGAAGCGAAGCGAAGGTGGCGAAGAACGTTTATATATTATAAAGTCAACAACGTTTATTCTCATTACTGGGTACAGTTGACGACAAGCTCATTATGTGGAATTACAGTACCTAATGTGACACATTAACATACTTTATACACAGTGAGTCGTTTCAGTCACAAGAGTAGGTACCTTTAACGTATTAAGGTAATTTATAATGATAATAATCATATAGAGTGATGTAGATGCTTCCTGACCGCGAGCATTCACCTGTAATGAAATGTTAAAGATCCGAGCATTGCATTCGTAAGGGAGGCGAACCGACCAGTACAGTGAACAAATTAATGATACAATGTGTAATATTTTGAATTTGGAATGTTACAATACAATCGTCTAGGCAATTTGCAACGTAATGCTCAAAATTGAATCTGTAAATGTTACAATACAGGTGAAAGTTTGCGGTTAGGGAGCACCTTTTGCAAGACAATTCGGATACAATCTCGTTTAGTATGAAAAATCGTCGCTTAGTGATATAAATTGGTAACTTAGTAGCCTCACTATGACAGACTTGTAAAATGCTTTTTTGTCTATAAAATCGGTACCAAAAATGCAAAGTTAGTAAAGAGTTTCAGTTTTTATGTCAAATTCACGACATTATTATAAAAAAAAGATCAAAATCAAACAAATCAAACTTCGAACGTAAATTTTTTGAATTATTGAGATTTGTTACTAAGTCCAGTGGTTACACTTTTATACGTTGTGAACATTGTCATACTGTTCATGTGACAACAGTATATAAGTTACTAAGAGATCTATAAAAGAAACGAAAATGGTCACCTTTTGACTAACTAACCTAAATAAGTTCTCATAACTTCGTAATCTTATTCTCACCGATGCTCCACATAGACTCAATTTGAGTACTCAGCCGGAATAAAAAAAAAATACAGCAAAAATTTTTAACATATTCGAAAAATCCTTTTTCTGCGTTCTCATCTGTGACAATATCGCCGGCGTAAGCGTGAGGTAAATATATTAATACCGCGAGTAATCCGCACGAGAAGAGAAATGTGCGCCTTTTACCACATAATACCCGCACATGGATTTTTCACAAGCGACTTTCGCCCATGACCTGAATACTAATAAGGTTTTAGTTTTGAATATTCAAATTAAATGTGTATTAGGTACTTACTATATTTTACATTACGCACATAACATTTGCGTATAGATTGTAGTAAATTCTTGATGATTTCAGCATCATGATAGTAGATCCACGCTGGTTTCAGCATGGGTCGGATCATCCGACGAAGAACTAGAAGAGTACTAAACTCTCTCATAAAAGATCGACGTAAGAGTAGTAGTATCCGTACTACTTTCGTTCGCTGTTTGAGAGGGCCGGAGACCCAATTTCGCCTCTTTCCTCTTTCCTCAACGCCCTCATTCCCTTCCTCTACCCCTTTCCCAGACACCATAACGGTAGTCTAAGACGATGGTTTTTGGTATGGTGGCCACCACTTCTGAATTGCACTGACTGCTTACCATCAGGTGGGTGAAGTCACTTTCGATTGAAGAAATGCAGAATATTGGCATACATTTTTTTTTCCATACTATTGCGTTTTGTTTGATACAAGAGAGTGTCGGACGCCCTATTACTCCCTCGATGATTGCCCTTCACGGTCGGCAACGTTTTAATTGTGTTTATCATTGTTCCTGCAATGTTCAGAGGACACAGCAATGTTCTATAGATTAAGCCGTAAAGTTGTTTACAAAGTTAATGTAACTTTTCATGCTTCTTGAAATTGTAACTTAAGTATGAAAAATTGTGTGTGAGTGACCTGAGTTTCTTGCTAGATCTTCTCATGGCTCTGCTTCGCCAGCGAACTAGCTGTAGGATAATAGGCTGACCTTTTGTTATTATTATTTTGATTGACGTTCGTAATTAAGTATTCTATAATAGTTTAAAAAATGGACTGTTTTTGTGAACCAGCTCTATGTAGGTTTGCAGTGTTTAACTACAAACGCAGGGTATGCCGTTTAACTGACTGGAGCCCGATGGTATTATCTCTTGCCAGTAAAAGAAAATATCTATCTAATCTATTATATAAAGCGAAAAAGTTTGTTTGTTTGACGCGCTTATCTCTGGAATTATCAGACCGATTTAAATAATTCTTTTTGCGTATGATAGCCCAGTTGCGGAGGAAGGTTAAAAGCTATGTAACATTACGCTACTGTCGACGGAAGCAGAGCAGTAATCAAAAACGCGGATGAAAACGCGCTGCGGGGAGCTAGTATAATATAAAGGGCAACGATGTGTGTTATGTAACTACAAATTACCCGTTGCGCCAGTAACTATTCATGACCGATACAAGTTCCACAAACAAGTTGGCAACAGTCCTGAATTCTGTATTGAGTTGGTCAACTAATGACCCTTGACTTCAATTTTACTGCTACATTTTCAATCAACGTTGAATAGCTTTAGTTAGAAACTTTCTTTACAAAATGCTTACATGGCGCTAGTAATGGCTAATTGATACGGTAAAAGTTCTAAAAGCCAATGATAAATTTTACATCAATGCCTTTTTCTATTATCTGTAATTTAATTTCATCTATATTTCTAAACGAATGAAGAGAGATGAATAAAAATTATTAAGAGAAAATATTAAATAAAAATGTACGTATTCGATTCAAAAAAAATTCTATCACATTTAGAAATCTACTAACACTACGGATAATATAGGCTATATTTACTACTACACGTACGATACGATTTACGTACACAAGTACCTACTTGTGCACGAAAATATAACCCTAGCAAACGAGATAAATTATGTATTGTTATTCTTACATTCTAATTTCTTCTAAATATTTAAAAATAAATAGTTTGACATAATAAATACATAGATGCACTAGTTTCCATTCAGCAAAATACTTCTATTCGCGTTCTAAATCGGTAGTTAGTTATAAAACTTTCTTTTATAATAAAGATTGTTTAAATAACTAAGTAAGCACTGTAGATTTAGATAAATCTCTATACAATCAAGAAGTTGAGCGTAAATTAATAGGTTTATTGTGTTTAAACCAAATATTGATAGAAATATTTGGTTTGTCGGGTAAATATTTGAACAAATAAGCTGTTGTAGGCGCGAAACATAATAATTAACCACCGCAACTGTGTGATGAATTTACGTACAATTTTCTCATTAAATAGAATTCCGTTGCGTAAATAAGCCTTTGTAACAGTCAATGTTATCATATTAAATTTGGTGACAGCTCGACAAAATAAACGATAAATGTGTGGTTCAATTTGAAAATGGAATTGTAGTGTAATAAACATTATTAGCCTTGATTAAAAATTAGAAATTTTAACGTGCGTGATTGGTTATAACTAGTCTTTATCATTATTTTAAAATTGTGTTAGATGTGTGTTTTGTGTATACGCGCATTTCACTTTTTTTTTTTGCTTTTATAATAGACCAATTTCAACCCTGTTAAATAATCTAGCTCCTTTATTTAATCTCAGATATAAATTTAGAGTCAGTGCGTAAGTATTAATCAGACGATAATAAAACTCAAACCCTCGTTCACTATAAGGTCCGAACAAAGCCTGGTCTGCGATGAATGGCGGCCACAGATTATTTAGTCATTCGTAACAGTAATGACGTGGACAGTGAACTGAGGATACTTAAAGACAGGCCTAAAACGTTATTATATCATCATATAACTTGTAATTCATACAAATATCACGCATTTTTGCCTCGAAGTGGTAGGCAGTGGTCAGCAAGCATCCCAGCTATGTTAATAATCGTATCTGATAAACCCATGTAGGTAAACCCTGTTCTAGGATCTAGTTAGCGCTGGCAATTATACCGCTTAAGACGTCCACATAACCGTATATTAGTCAATGAAATCTATCAATGAAGAATAAAATGATCTTTGTACGCAACTGGTTTCTATCGAAGAATATTCTTACTTTACGAAACTTATACACTTTTTACTTCTTCAGAAAAAAGTTATGGCATGGCATGGCAAAGGCATAAAAAAATAAACCAAGCCAATGTCAAACTAATATAATATTATACAATTTGCTGTCAGAGTTCCTCCCATCTCATCAATCATTTCTTTCAATCTTACACTTTGTTCTACTAAGTTTTGAACATAAATTAAACTTGGTTCACATGTAACAGGAATATTTGAGAAGTAAATAACTGATTTGGAATAAAGATGAAATAGATCAGCCTTTACATTGATCCAGTAGTTAGCGCCAGCATCAGTGGATTGAAAACATTTTAAATCGATACAATGGTTGCTGGACTGGATTGATACAATGCTGATCCAGTGCCGGAATTCAGTGGTGATGGCTCCAGATACTGTATCAAGGTCAATCAGCCTTAAAATAAATGATTTGACAAAATACGTGTGTATAGAATGATACAATCACACAAGTGATGGTTGCTTTAAAGTTTATTATATTTTCTGTCATTTTTAAACAATTGTATTATTTTATTATTATTTTTATTCGTTAATATAATAATATAGGTGTTCGAGTGTCTCGGTTCACTAACGTAACAAATCTTTATCTCTCGCGTACCAACGTACCTTAGAAGCCGTCCCGAGCTTCGAATATCTTCTCTGTTGATAACGTTATTATTATGTAAGTTATGATACGAGATATCGATAAGGGATACTATAAAATCGAGTATCAATACAAGTGTACGATAAATATCGATAAAGTTGAGTTTTCGGGCACCATCTCTACGCCTTTGCAATGTTATAGCGTTACATCTCATTGTAATGGCAACCATTAAAGTTTAATTATTAATTTATTGATTGCTGCAGATAATTGGAAATTCTGCTTAATGTGTTTAATAAACATTCATTGAATCCATATGTCTTTTTGGTTGCGTTGTTACCATACATTTTAACTGTAACTAATAGAGTTTTTTTTAATTATTCAATGTTCAAAAAGGCCTGAGCTTCTCATTAATTTTACTTATGAGTCCTTCTAGACTTTTATTCTTCGATTGATCGATTTTTTGTTGATCGATTAATCTTAAAATTTTTAATATAAACCTAAGCTGTGGCTCTGTCAGCGAATCCGCTACGGGCAATTTACTGACAGGATAAAAGCTTTCGTTTGTGTTAAAAGATTAAGAATTATTCATATCATAGGTATACACTTCTAAACGAACAAACAAATTTAATATCTTAAACTTTACTCCGTGTTTTTAAGTAGGTATTATATATAATGAGTCAACAAAATGTCAACAACAACGTTAGTCGATTGTTATGAATCACCTTTGTCGTCGATCGATTGAAGATGCCAAGTTCGGATGTATTTTATTCTATTTATTCCTTCCTGCGTGTTAATAAATTTAGCTAGAAGTGCTGCTTATTAAAAAAAATATATATATATAGTATATCAGTTGTTTAGTACCCATAACACAAGCAAATATAATTGCTTAATTTGGGGCTAGATGGCGCTGTGTGAATGTGGTAGAATATTATTATATTATTATTATTATTTTCTTTTTGTTTTTATTTTTCTCGGCTAGCCGGGGAAAACTGATGGCACGGGCCTAAGCCAAGTGTACATCAGTATCATCAATGGTTTGTGTTGGGTTAATGGGTGTATCGTGTGGTGTTGGTGTGTTGTGTATAAGTGTGTTGTCCGCTGTGCAATGTAAACATTTTCTTACTAATCTACACGTGTTATTACTGCTTTTTGTAGAAGGTGGTAGGTTTTAGGTGGAATGTTAAGAGTTTTGAGAGATTGATGTAACTGTTTAGGTATAACTCCTGTTGCAGAGAGAATTATGGGAACGATTACTACTTTTTCTAGGTGCCAAAGTCGACTATTATTATATATATATTATTATTAATATTATTATCCACTTGTTGGCCGAATGCTATCTAGTTTAGTTTATGGAATTTTCAGGTTGCAGCTGAATAATACCGATTTTCGTAGTCATTAATTTAATAACCGAAATCAACATCTCCAATATTGACATGTACCGTTAATATTTTTACAATATGTCATTTTTTTTTTATCTTTATCATGAAACGTTAATTAATCGTAAAATAACGGAGGTATTAACTAATAAAGGTTCTCATAACTCCAATTTGTGACATACTCATAAATTGAAATAATGAAGTACGTTCAAACCTTGTCACTTTATTATCTACGCGCTCTGTGCTTAAGCCGTAGGTTTCGTTTTAATTAAACACAACAATTCATGTTTATGTACTTATTTATTAATAAAGTATATCTAATTTAGATACATCATTACGTTGTGTAGTTTTGCTAATCTGGAGATTCTATCAAGTCGTGTGAATTGACCACTAAACCGGTCTAGAATAACGATAATCCCTTTCTTACCTTGAGAAGCGACAAAAGAAATAACGAGTATTAGGTCTGCCTAAAGAACCACCTTGCTGCCGACACCAATCAACCTGACAAGAAAGATGAATTCGGCATTTTCTTTTGGACGATGGTCATCTGCCAGTGATAGAAGTGTAAGCTAATAGTGTAATCTTGAAAAATATACTTTTAATTAAAATAAAATGCAACTTAATAATCTGTAATTAATTCACTTAAATACCACTATGTAAACAAAATACTAAAGTACATACCATGGTTCCTCGATTTAAGTAACTGTCTAACTGTGACCAAACTTACGTACAAACTTCGAAACAAAAGAAACAAAAACACAAACTTATTCTATTAGTATCCGAGATATATTTCTTGAGAAAATAACTACCATTTAAGTGTTACCGTCACTTTGCTGTATCTCACTGTACGTAAGAACAATACAGAGCTTACTCGACGGCAGTTTATTATCATGAATTATGATTGCAATACAATGTAAGTAGTTGGTAACTGACGTTGTATTGGTTACTAATTACTATTGAAACAAAGTGGTAAATAAATGTATAGAAAGTATGATGAAATATGGAAGGGATTTGGTAGTCCATATCTTACCGTGACGTAAGAGACGACTAAGGGAACATGTACTGCCAGACACTAATCTACTTGTCAAGCTTGGTGAAAGAAATTTTGGGAAAGCTTACATCTATCAATTGATTTGTTAGGCGATATCAGTCGTTCAAACTCCCCTCTCTAACAAATAGTCAGGTATTTTCTAGTAATTCTGATTATTAAATTTGAAATCATATCTGGTATTATAACAGGCTATTAATAGACCTAATAACTCGCAAAATATCATTTCAATACATTTGAGGCTTTTTAGAAGATATGATATTATGCTAAGTAAAATGGTTAAACTGCAAATGTTCAAATGCTTTCAACAAACAACATGAAGATTAAGTTTTTATTGACTCTCTTTGCTTTTATTCATATTTGCTATATGCTGAAACTAGAACAAACAAAAATGTTTAAAATATTTTACTATACATATTTATAGTAGCCATTGGTAACCACCAGAAAATTGAATTTCTCTCTGTTATCGAGAAAATATAGTAAGGAAATATATATTTGAAATATTTTAACTTTGTAACGAAATTTTAGAGTAAATATATATATTTACTCTAAAATTTTTGTTATAAAGTTCACAAATATAAATTTAAGGTAGTAGCTATTAACTGCTACAATACTTCATTTCACTTGAAAACTATACGTATTGTTTATTACTTTTTTAGGAAAACATATTATTTATAAGTTGCGACTTTGGCGGAAAGTAAAACAAAATAAAAAAAACATTTTGTATTTGTATTGATTTGGACATTACGAAAGGAGGTGTTATACTAAAGCACTAAAGCGTGACTAAAGCTTATATTGGAAATGTCTTATTTTTTTTCATCGCCTTTTATAAGTTATATTTTGATTCCTTTATTATTTTTAAGAGCTAAGCTCCCACGTAAAAGCAATCCTTTTGCTGTAGTTATTTTCGATACTTTTTAAGACTATACAAGTCAATATTGCAATCCTAATTCCGCTGTATGCAGAATTATAGATACCTGTAAGTAAGTATTTACATAAGTATCAACAGTAACAAACAAATTAAAAACGGAACATTACTGCACATCTCATTATCCCATGGGCAACACGTGTTCCATTCTTTCTTTCATCAGATCATTTTCAGCCTCTAGGGAACTTGTATCAGCAATTTTTTTTTGCTTCGGCTGTGCAGAGGAAACACATTTCTTTGTTCCTGATATCAATGTTTCGTATTAGTTTTTCCGTTTCAAACAAATTAGAAGCAAGTAGTGTTACTTTGACACAAAGTCACACGTGGTGAAACAAGTTCCAAAGAAAATAGTGAAGTTTCTCTCCATGTTAATTTTCTGCTCTTTGGAGCAACTTTTGTATCGCGGTACTCACCACTTTTATAAGTTCTAGTGCATAATTGTCTAGATAACAGTCATTGAAAAGTACAGTTATTAGTGACGAAGAATGAGGGTTTTTTTACTTTCTTTTCCATAGAAAATCTTGAAAACTACCTAATATGAATAGGTTATGTTGATATGCAATATAAATATGAGTGTATCGTTGGCTTCAGTCGGGCAGCGTGGATAACTGCCTATAAATAAGGTTTATGATACTGACGAGCTGAAATTTCGATAACTTTTACCATGTCTGCATAAAAATATTTACCAGACACTTTTTTACTTCTTCTGTAGAAATTAACTAATAAAGCAATACAGATTTAACTTTGTTTAAATAACTTCAGTCCAGGATGTTGTTATCGTGACTACGCTGTCACTAGCATTCATGTCATAGATGCATTCTCTGAAAAGCATTTAGGATTAGAAATGTAATTGATTTTAGATTACATAACCTTTCGAAACGTACAGATGATGCCTACATTGACAGTTTTAAACGTAATCATGACGACAGACTTTATCTGTTCGCAAATAAACTGAGCTTAAGACTAAAGTACCACTAAATTAGAGCGCTACTTTAAGACCAATTCTAGCTGAGTTTGTTTTTCTTGGCAACTAAGGAACACAACGAAAGCATCAACTTGTACTGAAGGGCTGCCATTATTTAAATAAGGTTTATATACCTTTGTTCGTTATATAATAGAGTTTTATGTTAATCCGTCCATGGTTTACCTATATAGTAAATAGTCATGATTACCTTTGTTCAATTAGTCAACTCTTTACAGCAAGAATTGACATGAATACGATTAAGTATTCGTCTATACTCGAATTAGTTTTATGAATTTTATCTAACTGTATTACCAAAATGTGTATAATTTAATATAAATAGGTACCTACATATATGTGAGCTTTAACGCTTGTGTCGTGGGCGGTGTAGCTGTGTGAAGAGTGAAGTCGTCGAACTGTTCCGTCACCCCGCGCTCTCCTCCTCTTGTCCTCCACCGATGACGATGTCGATGATGCGATGATGACGTAGGTGGTGATGCTGCTTCGATAGTAACTAAAAAAGGTACTAAGATCCAAAAAAGAACTAAACTAAAACGGCTAACAAAAAAGTGTATTTATTCTTGAAATAGTTTATAATTCACGGCACTCAGTAAATTATCCATATTGCTCGAGTTCAACATTAGCAGTTAAGTAGTGTTTAATTAATTGGTTAATAGCTGTTGTTGAGTTTGGCACGTGCTCAACGTACTAATCGTAATTCAAGCATTAATTAGAACAGGATCTATGGTGATTTAGAGGAGATAATAGTTTTCCGGGGTGATGGGTTGGACAACCGTCTCGAGTGCGCGAGTGCAGTGGCTCCTTTTTGGATATAATTATGTATCCTAGGCGTCAAACGATCGTGGAATATAAGAATGTTCTTCAAATGCTACACCTGTGTAAATACTTAAAGTTTTCAGTTTTAGTATAATTATACTTACTACTTAGTAAAAGATAAGGAAGACAAAAATACATTTATTTGACACAGGTAAAAAGAAACACAACCTACTCGTAGCACTTTCTTATCTACTCGTAAGTGCATATTACACGATTTCTTCATATCATTTTGCACACACATATAAACCTGTTATACAATTCCCATTTTTGAAAATGTGCCCATAAAAAGTGATTTTATATATAAATGAAACGAAAATAAGGAAAGAGAAATTTGCCGACGAAAGGTAAATTTGGCAAAAAATAAACGGCCATTTCGCACCCAAGTACCACTCACTTTTTAAATTAGAATCGTTCCAGTTTCAAGCTTTTGGTATACAATAGGTAGTTACTTAATATCAAATCATATTTTCATTGCAGATTTTCTCAAGAAAATAGAAAGCTATTTAAGAAAAGAATAAAAACTATAATATATCATGCCATCATGTCTAAAGATTTTGTCAATCTTCATCTATAGTCACTGTC
Source organism: Parascotia fuliginaria (assembly GCA_963082885.1). NCBI lineage: Eukaryota > Metazoa > Arthropoda > Insecta > Lepidoptera > Erebidae > Parascotia > Parascotia fuliginaria. The sequence continues at coordinate 11,994,500 of OY720188.1, forward strand.
AGAGTGGAGTCACTTTAGTAGACTAATATTAAAAAATAACCCACTGAGATCATTCAATACTATCCTATTGGTTAGAACTAATTTGCAGCATAAGGTCATATCTTTCAAGTAAAGTAACTAAATTAAAATCGGTTCAACCGTTTGCGAGTTATGTTGTCATAAAGATACACACGTTAAATACTGACAAAACTGCTACAGACATCAAATTGTGTTGTGTAATTTTATATATTGTATATTTTATATATAATATATATTTTATATGTAATTTTATATATTTTATATATAATATTTTGCACGGTAGTAGATTCACGCTGATTTCAGCATGAATGGGCCGGATCGTCCGGGGAAGTACTACCCTCTCATAGAAGATCGACTTAAGAGTAGTAGTATCCGTACTACTGCGTTACGTTCGGTGAGTGAGAGCGCCGGAGGCCCAATTTTCCCCCTTTCCTCTTTCCTCACCTCCCTCATTCCCTTCCCCTAACCCCATTCCCAGCCGCCATAGTGGAGGCCACCATACCAGCAGTTTAAGACGACGGCTTTTGGTACAGTGGCCGCCACTTCCATAATTATAAAATACTTATTTAATTATTTCTGATTAACTAAATCAAAATACGAATTACATTCTGCTGTGTAAATTTATTTTTTACTTTTTAGTTTCCTGCCTGCTTGAAGTCGGTTTTCTTTTTGTTTAAAATCATTTAAATTTACAATTTTTAGTGATGGGTAGACCTAAATCTTACTTAGGTATTTATTTTTGGACAAACAAAACGTTTTGGCACATTGAACCGTATGAAGTAAGCTCGACATGACCGCTGTTAAGGAATTGCCTTGACTGTCTATGGTCACCTGTAATGGCACTTATATATTAATTATTAATTATACATGGGTCCAAAGTTATCATCATTACAAATGAATTAAATCCAAACAACAAGTAATTGCTGTAAATCGTTGAGGAGTTCCCTCGACTGTCTTTGTGCTCAATTATCAGATCGACTTCAAACCTTCACTAAATAGTAGTGCCTTAAAATACTTAATGAAAAACATAACAAATGCACTAGTCGCCACTACGATTTTCGAATGTTTCCCTCGATTTTTCTGGGAGGTCATCATCACATCCTGGTTTCCTTATAATGGTACCAAAACAAAAAAAGAATTATTAAAATCGGTTCATAAACGACGAAGATATCCGCGAACACACATAAAAAAAAAACATATACGGTCTAATTCTCCTTTTTTTTTGAAGTCGGTTAAAAATGAGTAGAATGTTTCTAAATAAATTAGGTTTGCCTTTTCACTTTTCGGTGGTAAGTTTCTTACTTAAGAAAAATATATGAATAATATAATTAATAAACAATACTAAAAAGGTGAAACTTGAACTTGGTCGAACTTGACAGTAGGTAAATTAGACTTTAGTAGATATTAGTTTCACTGATAACCTTTATGTTCAAATATTTCAATTTTCAATATGAATTAGAATTAGAATATTGATTTTAAATTAAATTTTGATGAACGCTTGGAAATGACCGACCTAAAGTAAGCGTTTACCACAACCATAAGATCATTTTCACGCATTTCTGGCACTGAGACATTTTGTCTTCAAGTCATGACCTATCTTAATTTGATCGTGTACCTTGCTAAGTAACGATCACGCTTGAACTCTTATCCAAATGCTCTTAGTAAAATGTCGGATAGTAGAGCGCTTAATGCTCAATGCATAATTTATAACAACGCCTCTGGGCTTCGATCGTGTAAGCTCATTGTAAAATCGCCTTGTAGGTACCCAGAATGTAGCTACTTTATATTCTTGAATATGTACAGGAAAATAGCATACTACGAAATATGTATGAAAATTATAATAATTTTATTTATATCTAGTACTAAAGTTAACCCACTCCATCGGATGGTGGAAGTGGTCAGTAGGTGTCTGGAGTGGTGATTAACATTGCAAGAGCCATAGTAAAAAACAGCTGCCATGATGGCTTCTAATATTGACTTTACGAAACGATTTTTCAATCTTCGTTTAAAAGACCCAATATCAAAATTGAAATTAAAATGCGCGTTTCTAAAAATGTGCTATAATAGTAAATAAGAGTTATTTAAATAGTTAAAATAAAAATGTAGTTGCTCACCAATTAAGATGCAATTTAGTCAATCATACTTTAATAACAGTCTCGTTACAGATAATATTTTAAATCCCCGACGCAAAAACGACGGAGCGTAATAAGTTTGACGTGACTGTGTGTGTGTGTCTGTCTGTGGCATCGTAGCTTCCGAACGAATGAAGCGATTTTGATTTTGTTTTATTTATTTATTCGAAAGGTGAATTAGTCTAGAGTGTTCTTAGCTATGTTTAATGAAAATCGGTCCAAGATGGCCGGCGCCACAAAATGATTAATTTCATATTTTTTACACTTCCTATAAATGGATATCAAATGAAAGGACTTGACTAGTTACAATACTATAAAATTTTATAAATTTCAAATCTAAGATGGCCGCTACCACAAAAAAATGGTGAATTATATTTTTTTTGCACAACTTCCTCAATATGGGAACCTATCAATTGAAAGGGCTTGACTAATAGAATGATGTACTATATCTTGAGTTTTTTTAATTTTCAATTTATAGTATTATTATTGAAATTGATTGACTTCAATTTTCTTAACAAAATAATCTTGTCTTGGCCAATCCGATTAAACATGGGTTTATAAGATTATCTTAAAGCGATTTCAGAAAGTAAAAATTAGAAACGTTAAAAATATCGTTTCATTTTGGTGACAGTTTATTCTCAGGCTTACATAAATATTTTTTTACACTTTTCTTGATTCGGCTAAGATTTGTGTAGTCACTTAAAATCACAGACAAATCAATATCAAAATTGTAGGATATATTTTAGATTCCTGTTGCTATCCTTTACTAGCGTATTCGTCATTATAAGCCTACACCAAAATTAAATAAACATTTTATAAGCACTACAATAATATCTAATAGCGTTAGTTCATAAGATCTTTTTTCATTATTAGGTATCTACTTGCTTGTCAAATAAATAAAGTTATTACTTTTGATTACGACTACCATTTAACATAATATATGGTTTTATGTTTAAATGTTAGGAAGTTATTTATTTAAACTAGGCAAATCAAATTTTAAGGGAAAACGTTGTAACAAGCAAATATTTTAGAAATTCAAGTTACTTTTTAAAATATTTTTATTATGTAAAAATAATATATGTTTTTTAAACATAAAATTACACAAACCAAATATTTATTCACAATTACAGCAACAGAAAAAATATTCAATAAAATTAACAACTAGTGTCAGTAAACGAAATGGGATACAATTTTGTTTTCTTTAATAAATCTTAATCTAGATTATATTGAAAATAAACCTAATTTACTATTCTACTTTATACTATTATTTAATACAGTAACAGAAATAAATCAGTCGGCCTCTTAAGATATATCATAATTAAAAACGTAATGTTATTGGAAAGATTGTTGGCATAAAAGAAAATGCCTACTTCGAGTACCAAGATGTATCAGACGCTATATAGCGACTATCTAATTTTCCTCAAACAATTTTGTGGCGCATTGCGACAACGTCAGTGCTTGTCTATGTTGCGTAAATTAAATTAACCCTAACTTTATTATAAACAAGTTTAATTTGAGGTCTACTGGCAAATTAATTAATTAATTTTATAGGTACTAATTTAAGCTTCTAGCCGATATTCAACAAGCTTTTCTCGAAGAATACTGTTCTATCTTATAACATAGAACAATGTGTTTTGTCTCGAGACTCAATTTGAGACAAGTAAATGTAAATCTATGGTCATATTATAATTATTTATTTTTTATTTTTCTTTGTTTGTTTGCAACGATTTAACATAAAATCTACATTACCGATTTAAAAATTCCTTCACCTTTAGAAATCAACAAATTAAGCGGGTAACATAGGCTATATTTAATTAGAATAATTATTATTGCGCTTTTGAAAATCTGAATGAATCAAACTTTTGATTCCGAAGCGATGCGGACGTCTCATATACCATAATTTGAGCTGTGTATTGACGACGACGCGACGCTATCGAAGCTTGCGATACGTAAGGAATAAACTCAGTTGCGGATGTGTAAACATTATTTTTCACCGACTTTAAAAAGGAGAAAGTTTTAAATTCGTTAGAACCTTTTTTTTATGTATAGTCTCCGATTATTCGAAGATGGAGGACCGATTAGAATTATTTGTTTTTGTTTGAAAGGGTATACTTCCCAGGTGGTGCCATGATCATCTAGTCAGGATCTGATGATTGGATCTTGGAACTCTTCAAATTTTATGGGCACACTTAAAGCGATTTAGCTAGTTTTTTGAAAGAGTACTTTTTTAGAGTGGACCTATTTCAATTTGGTAAAGATCTGATGAAGAACTTCGGAGATAGGCAACGGAGCCCTTCAATAAATGATAGCAAATAGACTGGAATCGATAAAATCTTATGTCTGACTATTGTTTACACCAGTTCAAAAACATAACATCACGCCGGTGCGCTGTGAACGGACAAGCACGTGTGAACTAAAAATACTAAAACGTGAATGTTTTTTTTTTATTAAAATAAACCGCCCTCAAACAGGAAGGAAACCAAAACGTAAAAAATAATTTTACTTAGCACAAAACAATTCGTATTTTGATTAAATTAATCAAAAATGATCAAATAAGTGTTTTATAATTTGAAGTTGGTGCCAAGTTAATGCTACAAGAACCTTCCTATAATAGCAAATTAAGATTGATAATACCTATACTTATCTAATTGATGCTTTAAAGAAAAAAAAACAGAAATCCCTTCTTAGAAGTAAAACTTACGACAAAGTCTTTACGATCTCATCAACTTTAAATTGATTTGATGATTTATTTATCTCAATTTCATTTCGAGTTCATTCATTTGTTTTTCCTATGTCTCAGGTCGGTTTAGGCTCAGCTCACCCATCAGGTTTGATTAATGTTCAAAGTTACCGGAGAGAAGTGCAAAAATGAAATAAACAATTTTGTCATCTATCATTTATTTGTGAGGAAATAACTCCTACATTTAATTCTAATATATCCAACTACCTGTCATTATTATTCTGTGACATTCAGATACAAATGCGTTAAACATTCACATTAGAAATGGTATTATGCACTATATAATCGGAAGTCTCACTTTCGCATTTTTTTTGTAATTCGGCTTCTTTACGCTTTACTATGTTAAAAGTTTTTAGGGTGTTTTCCTCCACTCTACTAACCTACTTAAGTAGGCATACTTACTAACATACAATAATATATCTACTTTAGATGCCTAATATTTCACTCTTTCACCCAAGGGAAATTACCCACTATGTAAAATCTGAACCCTCACAGAAACCCGTCTATGGTATAGAAAACGTATAATCAATCAAGCATACCCTAAATATGCTTTGTAAGACTAGTAATGTTGATAAGCTTTACTGCCAATAACGCAGTAATAGAAGTTATTGTTATTAATCTTGAGATGGTACGTTAGTCGCCAGTGACGCTCTAACAATAGAACTTCTGTTGTCCTCTTGTGTGGCGTTCAAAGTGTTATATTGAAAATGAAAACTACATTAGCGACATTGAGAACCGTATATTACAAATGTGAGACTAGTGACGATCCATCCTCTAATGCTTAAATTTGTGTTGGTACTGTTGTCCAAGAAGAGACAGAGTTTGTAGATTAGCAAAATTAAGAACATCTCGTCCATCTTGCTGATACCATATTGAATGAACTGTTGTAAATTAATAGCAATAGCGTGGAGATCAATGCTCACGACTTCTTTAAGATAAGAGGCCTTTCCCTGCAATGTGATAATAACGGTCTGGTTGGCATTCATTCAACATGGCTCTTAGCGTATATTCTAAGCTGCGTTCAGTGATGTCGACATTAGATTCAACACAGCCCACAAAACGTGTGTATAAAAATATTTCGGCCTCTCTTCAGCAAAATGGCGTTATAATACTTTTATTAAATTTCACCGGGCCATAAAAAATATGTAACGTTGAAATCGCCACAAATGAGAACAGTAAAACGCAGTTGTAGGAAATTGTTCGAATCTACTTAACTTAAGTGGCGAAAATCACATCGCGGCGTTTCACCATAGCGACATTAAACGCGTCTCGTGAAACAAGCCTTTGAGTTAGTGACGTCACAGAGCGAAGTCACCATTTCCTTTCGCTGTTTCGCTTTATCCGCAGCACTGCAAAGTGGCTTTGTCATGCTAATCCGCCTCGCAATGCTTTTTAAGAAGGTTTTCTCTTTGAGCGCAGTTATTCACAGTTGGCGCTTCTTGAATTATGATGTGTTATAAATTGTTAGAAGGATAAAGTTATTTTAAATTTAATTCAATTATAATGTGTAAATGTGATAGTACTTAGCGGAGATAATAATATATCGTTATGGAAGTTACTTTTTATTTATATTTTTATTTTACTAGTCTAAAAAAATTAGCCAGGTGCCTTTTGCGTTATTTTTAATCGAAAGGGCGGCTTTTTTCAGCTTCAACATGTTATTTGCAAATGTCACAAATAGAGTGACACATACAAAACTAGAGGCTTCGAGGTTATCAACTCTTTGTAATCGTTTTTATATTTATTTTTACCGCACTGTCCACAATTGCTAACAATCTACTACTTAACTTAAATACTTATATAATGTCCAAGCTCATGTAATATACAAGCAATACACTATTTTTATATAATACGTATATAAGTAGTTATAAATAATACAGTTCATTGATTTTTGTCTTGCCGAATTTTGACCCGCATCCTCGTTTATAAGATGCGAGTGTCTCGATACCGTGTACCTATATCTTTTATAATCTTAGTTAATTTATATTATGTTACTTTTATCACTATGCTTAAAACCATTTCTTTCATTTATTTAGATATAGGCTTACAGGTACTTAGATACTATTTTTTTTTATTGCTTACAGTGGCAGACGAGCCAACAGCCCACCTGATGGTAAGTGGTAACTGTCGCTCATAGACTTCTGCAATGCCAGGGGCTCTGCGAAGCCGCTGCCTACCGTGATATTAATGCTCTCTTTAAACCTCGTTTGAAGAAGGACATGTCGGGAAACACCACAGCTGGTAGTTCGTTCCACTAATACTAATTTGTACATCCTTTTAATATGTTTGTTTCTTTCAAGTAAAAATTACATTCACAGATTTATTTTTTCGTGTACATGTTGATTACCTTACAATCATTTTTAAATATATCCAATATATCATCAAATGAAGAACAATGCAAATGCTACAAAATACAGACTGAGGTTAAACGGGTCTCGTGTAACAATCGAAATCATTCGCGCGTGAAATACACAGGTCGAGGCCAAAATCAAAGATTTACCGTGGGAATACGCCGGTGCACTTTGTATTGAGCAATGTTGAAACCAACGCGATGCGACCTAAAGCATTCAATTTATATTATAGCACACAAGTTTACAAATTCATTTTACATAGCTGTTACTGATGCTTTGTTTTAATTCTGAGTAAACATGCAAATTTCATCAGTAAACCGTACATATGTGATGCATTGTTGTTACAAAATACATACAAAAAAAATTACGCGTGTGCGGTTAAGCTAACTGATAATAGGTTATGTCATGAACATGGTCGTTTTCTTAATATAGTAGAATTGTTGCAAAGACGTTGCTGACTTTAAAAAACAGATGGAAATTGGAGAGAAAAAGAAAAAGACGAAGATTGTTGGGGTAATTCAACCTTCACCGTCGCTCTCACCCGCCAACCGCAACACAATGGTAGGTTTGAGAACTAATATTTTAGACCGGTATTCTGTGAAGAGTAGTTACTACTAAAGCCAGAACTACTAATACCATAATGCTCGGCTATCTAACAATCTACATGCCATCCAATTTTAAAATATATTTAATATTTACTACTAGATGCGCCCCACTGCTTCACCCACGCGGAAAATATGTTTCGTATCCCTTGGGAACCATACCGATATTTGGGCATACAAAATTTCATCGAAATCCGTTCAGTCTTTTAAGCGCTGAGTGGTAACAAACACACACAAATATATACACACAAACTTTCACATTTATAATATTAATAGGATTTATTTTCTTTAAATATTTATAGGGAATCCCTTTCCAGAGTTTGGGACAATCACATCGCTTGAATGTATCTGAAATGAAATGAAAGAATTGTAGTACTCCAGACATTTTCCTATCCTTTCTTGTTAAGGAGATGATTTGTATAAATTTACGTTACAGTTTTTATGTGTTGTCTGTGACAGGGGTTTGTAGACCTTCGTCAGTTGACCGCTGAGAACGCCAAAGCAATTTTTTGCTTCAATGTTTAAGACTTTAACTTTGACTTTTAGTTTTTGGGAATCGTAACTTGATGGCCATTATTGTAAATTAGAATCTAATGTTCTTCATTTTATTTATTATAAAACATCCCGTGTAATAAAATATATTACACGTACCTATGATAAAAAGATGGCTCAAATGAGTAAATCAATTTACCATCGCAAAGACCTTTTAAAAGGGGTCCATTACGCTAATTATATTCGAATAGGTATCTAATTTCCCTCAGGTTATGATGGAAAACCAATTTATGTTTCTTTCAAAACAGTGATTTATTTAGGCTTTCGTACTATGTATCTATCTTTTTATGAATTCCTTCTCTTTTAAACATATCTTTTGCTGAAAGGTCCTAGTCTTAACTAGACACTGTTCTATTTTTACATTTCGACTACCATAGATAGATACTATGGACGCTTGCAACACCGAGAGTATTAGGGTATTGCGGTTTTCGTACAATAATTGACGAATTTTCAATTACCGGTATTAACGACTCTAAACGACGGTTTACTAAGGTCAGTTTATTTCTCTACAGCCAAAATTAGCCTATTACACTTAATTTAGTAAAGCGTTTATTCACTTAAATACAGTTATTTAAGTTTACTTTTTAATTGATGTGATTTTCTTCAATTACAAAGTAGTAATTTTATTAGTTGAGTTCGTCTGAAAACTGAATCACGTTGCTAAGCAATGTGTATCAATTTCGTATTACAAATACCGATGTATTAGGTAAATATTGAAGTAGGCAAGAATTAGATCAGAAGAGTATAAGAATAAACAACACAGAAAACAATTAAGATTGACTCGTCGTCAATGTCAGCAGAGAGCGGGTATCGGAAGGGTCAGAGACTTCACCAATTTTTTCCACCCTTAACAGATCGATGGTCCAACTTTTCCTCACAAGATCTGCCTACGCTGCAAATAGAATAAGTCAGTATAAATAATAATAATAGTAACCTATTACTGTTGTTCCTCATTTATGAACAATGATGGTCAGTCAAATGGGCTCGTAGCTATAACCAGGATTTACAAAACTATCATAGTATGTAATAGTTCGAATGTGGGCTGGACCCAATTTTGATTGTGGCTTACTAATCTGTCTAGACCTACCTACCCCAATAATTAAATATTGAGTTAAGGGTAAAATGACATTGCATAGAGGTTTGATGATTAACCATTTTTGGATTTTCATTGAATTGGAGTTAATATTACTAATTAAATAATATTGATGTTACTAACATTTTATGGATGTACATGTTCATCGCGTAAAGAAAGAATTATATTTGTATTAACTAATCGCTGACCTAATATAATATTAAATCTTACATAGTAGGTACTTCTGTAAAATAAAACTGGTGTATTTAAATAAATACATACTCACGTAATCCGTTGTCTAGCAGTTCTAAATACAAGGATCCTAGCAGTATATTTTAAGATATGCATCTTGGAAGTAATAAAGTAATATCTACATATTAACTAGCGGTGTAAATTAAAACAAATGACATGCGCTGTGAGAGATGGCTGTGAGTTGTGGCCTTGATGAACGGTGCACCATTTTTAACACGCTTCGTTTTTGTTATAATTATATTACGGTTTTAAAATACAATAAATATTCACCTTTTTGCAACTTAATGAGCTTTCAAAATAACTGAAAGCGTCAAATAGGTACTTAGTTAGAAATATTACAAAGTCGATTTGTGTTTATCTGTGCGTTTCTCTATTTGCCCGATTGCCGAAGTCAAGGAGGGTAATGTTTTTCGAGTGAACGTATGTATCTATGTATGTATTTATGTATGTCTATTTCTTATACACGCTCTACAGCCAGAATGGCTAAATGGATTTTAATATATGAATTGTCATTAGATTCGTATTAATTGTGGGAGTGAAAATAGGGTATATTATAACAGTTTTGCAATGTAGGGTCAGTACGGAAATAAAATGGGTTTATTTCTTTTCAGTATCTTTTAGGCAGGCGGGCTTTTAGTTTTTTTTTTATAACATATTTTGCTTAAATCACGCCAGTCTTTGATAAATACGGCCTTACTATCGTTTTAATATTTTTTTATTTTTTATTTTTTATTTATTAATTTCATTAACAATTTTTTACAATTGTTTTGAACATATCAATTCAAAATAACAACTAAAAGTAATTAATAATAATAATACAAATTAATTATGAACATGTCAAACCACTCAACACAATTACATGTCAATATTAATAAAATTCCAAAATCATCGAGTCAATATAAATACAAACATTGAAATTGCCTAAATGTCCCATTCCATAATAAATAATAATTAAATAGAATTATATAATGAAAAGATTTAAATTAAAATAAGTTATTGCGTGTCATAAGTTATTAAAAATACAAAAAAAAAGCACTAAAAGATTAAATTAAATTTAAATTAAGTAGGTATAGTTTGTCTAATTTACATTATTAATCACACGTTATGCCCGTAAATTCATCCACAGTGTAAAAGGATTTCACCAATAAGAAGGCTTTGACGTTTTTTATAAATAAATGTCGCTTTATATAATAATTTATTTATAAAGGTTTGATATAACACATGCATTTATAATAATATAGAAAACCGAGAATTTGTGAGACTAAGAAAGTCATGTCGTAAAAAACATATCACTACGTCGTACGTACGAAACTGAGACGCTGTTTTTTATAGAGCAATCTGAACAATAGTCATCAGAATTCGATTAATAAAACCGATATTCAATGGTTATAGCTCTTACAAGGAACCTACAAAGATTGGATTATATTATTATATTGTAACATATAGGTTAGTTTCAAGAATAAATAAAACTACTTTTGCATACAACTCTTCTGTTTACTACAGTTCGGTGAATAATTCTTTGATTTCATTAACTTTTTAGCAGCCTCAGCTATTTATACCGACACCGAACCGTCAAGTTTTAATGAAATACAATTTCAAGTGCCTACAATTTACTTCAGAATGAATTTATTTTAATTTGATAATACTCCTTAAAAGGTCGAAAGGGAAAAAGTAATCCTTTGTTGGTAATATAAACTAAATTCGATAGATAAAATAAATATAAATTTGATTGTAAAGAATCTTCAGCTTAAATGTATATTACGGTTTTTTGCTGTCCGATTTTATTTTATAAACTCGTAGATGATTTTTATGGTTCCGTACCCAAAGGGTGAAACGGGACCTTATTACTAAGACTCCGCTGTCCGTCTGTCTGTCCGTCTGTTACCAGGCTATATCTCATTAACCGTAATAGACAGTTGATATTTACACAGATAATGTATTTCTGTTGCCGCTATAACAACAAATACATACAATATAACCAAAAAAGTGAGTAAAACAAATATTTAAGTGAGCTTCCATACAACAAACGTGGTTTTTTTTGTTTGATATTGATAACGGCACAGGTAGACGCTTGAAATAGGTTTTCACAGAATATTTTGTTATCTTCTTCTTCTTATCGAGTGGTTAGTGGTCAACCTTGTATCAGGATTTGTTTAGGTCGCCCGTAATTTATTATACAGGCATCCGACTTGACCTAACGACTGTTATCAACTTGGTAACAACCAGGACCGACTTTTAACGTGCCCTCCGAAGCACGGAGACGCTCTGATCAAATTCCACTTATGCGGTCACCCATCCATAGGCCAGCCGCACTCTTAGTTACTTAACCCGCAGATCGATTACCGATCAGTGAGAGCAACGAGCTATGAACGCCTCTATATATATTCACTTTATAGATAATAATACGGAAACCTTTGCGCGCGAGTCCGACTCACACTTGGCCGGTTTTTTTATAGACCGTATTTGCTCGTCTTTATAACCAAGGTAAATTATTACACAAACACACAGATCCATCTGAAGGCTTATTCAAACTTATGCGGTATTCGCTGAAGCTGTGAGTAGAGATACATACATACTAGATTTCGCTCAGGTATTTCGTATAAAGTGCCGCGGCTAGAGCGGAATACCGCATCTTTCACGAAGGTATAAACTTTTCGCCAGTTCGAGTGGGTATTCGAACTGGCGAAAAGTTCATACATTCGTGAGAGAAACTCACGCGATATTCTATCCATAAGGATAGCAAAAGCCGCTTTGTGTGAACAGTAACCCCATACCGCAGGCGATGGTGAAATACCACTCAGATTTGAATAGGCCTTCATTTGCAACATTTTTTAAAACCATCACGTTGCTCAAAATGTTTGAAAATTTTTTGACATTATCGCTATGAAAGTCTCAGACCGAATTCGAATAAGATCGCTTTAGGAATACAGGGTATTTTCTTTTTGCAAACGAGAAAACTTGATACAGTTGTGGCATACACAGAATTACTGCAGTCGTATGGAGACAGCTTTGTAGGGGACTTGAAAGATTCTTGACGTATTTTGCGGACTTTGTGAAATCAATTTTGTGCAAGGTGCCGATTACGTTTAGTTGTGAACTTTTATCATGTAATAATAAGCACCTGATTTATCTCGGGTAGTGTCAGTGTATTCCATTCCATCTTTATTGTGTGCTTACGCACACAATATTCTCAAGCATTATATTATTTTTTTATAGTTTAAGTTTTAATTTATACTACAATCACAAACAAAACGTAGGTAGCGGTACCAGAGGCTCTAGACAAGTGTCAAAGATTTCTATTCTATTCATAGAATAGATAGAAAAATGTATTGGATTGACATAAGCTAACGCCAACGCTTATGTCAATCTCATACATTTTGTTATCTATTCTATGAATAGAATAGATTAAAAAATGTATGGGATTGACATTAGCTAACGCCAAAGCTTATGTCAATCCTATACATTTTTTATCTATTCTATATATAGAATAGAAATATTTGCCACTTGTCTAGGGTCTCTGTATACTTAATTCATATGTCATTTTAAAAGCTAAAGGGGTACACAGAGATGCAAACCATTTCACCAGTAGTAACATAGCGCAACTTCGATTCAGATCGAATGCATATTTGTCGCAAAAATCTTCTTTGATATATAATATAGAGTCTATATAATAGAGTCAGAAAACATTATAAACATTTCTGACAAAAAATACAACCTACATCTTTATTAAAATAATTGTAATACTAGTACAATATCTGTTAACAACATGCTCATGTGAGAACAGGCTTCACTTATGAAAGGATATTAAGTTTTATGTAAGTGCACCGCAGAGTGGCCCGAGTGCCCAAAGCATATTAGTTTAGGATCCTTAACTAATTTTGTGAATATGAACAGCTATACCATACCGACCACGACGTATAAAATGAAATATTGATACTAAAATAATACTACATAGTATTAAAGTTTGTAATAAAATAGAAAGCCACTGTATACATGAAAAGACGATGTCAGTCAACTTGATTCAAATAAAAACGTAGTAGTGCCCATTTGACATGTTATTAATTACGAGTGCAGGTTGACAGTATACATAATGGTATTATATTAATCACTTAAATAGATACCGTTCTCGCATTCAGAGATCTAACACTAATAAAAAACACACATAGACATAGATCCATTGTAAGCCTTTAAAATAACTCTTTATCTTCAGATAATTGAATGTATGGGAAACTACAAAATATCTTCTCGTCCACACCACCGCAGTGTCTCAAGACCAAGGGCTTTGACCAGTGTGTGTACACAGCAGAGACGTGGTCGCTAACTATGGGTCTTATCCGAAGGCTAAAAGTCGCTCAGAGGGCGATGAAGCGGGCTATGTTAGGCGTCTCCCTGCACGATCGTTTGAGAAACGAAGAAATCTGCAGGCGAACCAAAGTAACTGACGTAGCTCGCAGAGTTGCTTCTCTGAAGTGGCAATGGGCAGGACACATAGCTCGCAGAACTGACGGCTGCTGGGGCAGAATGGTTCTAGAGTGGCGACCACGAACCGAAAGACGCAGCGTGGGCAGACCCGTTACAAGGTGAACCAACGACCTTATAAGGGTGGCGGGCAACTGATGGATGAGGGTGGCGAACGACCGGCCACGGTGGCGAAAATTGGGGAAGGCCTATGTCCAGCAGTGGACGTCCTTTGGCTGATATGATGATGATGATGAACTAAATGTGATTACTACTGTAAACACGCCTCAGTTACACACATGTTAATAGTTTCATAAGTTTTTTTATAGCGGTAGCCTTTGACGAGAGCTGCTTTAGAGCATTAAACTAATAAGCGAGCTGCCGACCTAAGTGAGCCTCGGTATTAATGTCGAAGTTATTTCGGTCTGATCCCCTAGATTTGATTCCCTGAGGTTATTATTATTATTTAATTCCGTTCTGATCCCCCGCTAGTTTACTAGCCCAAGTGACGTCCATAGATGAGGAGGACATGATAAATAAGTTCCAGTTTCTGTAATACGTTCTCTAGGCAATGTAAGTATAAATGATAACGTTCAAATTCGAATTACTTACGAGAAAACTTCGATCACACCTTCTGGTTCTTTTCAGTGGGATGTGTAAAGAGTTTCTCACAAAACAGTCTTCATGAGCCAACATGCCAACAGAGTGCCACGATAAAATTTGGAATGGTGTCTACAGATTATTTATCTACGAAATGAAATGAAATGAAATATATGTTTATTCATATAGGTTAATTAAATTAACACTTATGAACGTCAAAGTTTACAAAATGTCAGCAAATTAACCTACAGCCAGTTCGCTGACGAAGTAGAGCCATGAGAAGAACTGGCAAGAAACTCAGGCCACTCTTTTTAATCGCCAGGTTATTACAATTTTTGTAAGTTACAGTTTCAAGTAGCATGCAAAGTGACGCATTTTTACCACTATTAGACGCCACTGGGTAGTTACTACCAGACAGAGTGCGTTTAAAGATGCAATTACATTACATTGGTCGTTAGCGCCCGTATGCGGGGTGCGAGATTTTTCTGAAACGCATGCCATAGGGCTCGCATGCGAGAAACCAGCATTGGTCGTTGGCACCTACTGGTCGTTAGCGCCCGCAGGCCGTTCGCCCGATTTTATTGGCAGTTAGCTTCGAGAGAATGACATAAGCAGACGTCCAGAGTCACCGCATGTTTGATACCGACTGAGTTTACGACTGATAAATTTCATTGGTCGCTAACCCGCATGCGGAAAGCCTCCCATACGGGCTAAAGACTGAATAAACGACTAATGTAAATGCGCCTTAGTAGGCTAATATATAAACCAAAAATATTATAAGCGTTAATTTATACTTTTATTTTATTATACATCCAATATTTCAATACAAAGTGTAATCCAAGGAGTTTATCTTCTTATAGCTTGGGCAACTGAATACATTTTATAAAATAATCCATTTGACTCAAAATGTTTACACTACACCCTTACGAGTTTTGGTTGGTTTGGTTTTAAATAGTTTCCATGTGGTGTACAGGCATGAAACTCAAACATTATCTACTTTATTACAGCCAAATAGTTGATGTTCCCCGCTACAAATATTTACATTCAACTTAATTGAACTTTTAACGAGTTGTCGGACTATTTGGATATACTCTCACGGTACTGTATCTATTTTATTATGGTGGGAGTTCGAGCAAACACGTACCATACTATATTTAGTTCTATTTACGCAGTATGGCATTTACTAATAGTTTTGTACTCATAGGTTTGTTATTGTTTGTATATCTTTATAATAGATCAAACATAGTTCTGTCACGTGAAGTAAACGCACCCATAACCTCTACCACAGAAAACACTCACTTCCAATACGTTACAAGAAGTATTTAGTATATTATAACGACCACCTTATCGCTAAGAGCGCATTCGAACATCTATATTGATATGTAAACTTGAAAATTAAGTTATGAAAAAGACTTTTGGCTTTACCATACCATTTTACGTCGTTATGGCTCTGTAAGCGACCTTAATAAGTCTTCGATTAGGTTGCGATTAATCATCTCCTTAGACTCTTATGGACGTATTAGGGAAGGGGTGTTGAGTGATTACCGTTTCTTCTCATATCTCTGATAATATCTTTCCATGATGCAGGAATATTAGCAAAGAGTTCTAATAACTGACATATTGATTTATGTTGCCTCATCTTCAGGTAATCAGAAAATATTGTCTTATTAAATATTGTAGTGGAGTCCAAAGTATAGTCTAAACTATTTTTAAATAAGTACATCAGTATTTTCGGCATTCACTTATTTATTTTTTAGATCTCTTTTTCAGATTGTGAGGGTAGCTTACGATGGGCAAAAGTGGCGGTACTTGGAATAGGTAGCAATAGTCCGTTGTTATTTTATGGTTTATTTCCATCCCTTAAATTAAGTATCAGGTAAGCGCGGCAGATTTCACATAAAATATTATAATTAAGTACGATCTTAAAAGTGAGAGATTAAAACGATTTAATCATTCTTAACGTTTGGTTATTCGAGTAATGAGATCCTATAAATCTTCCTGCTTATGTACGTTAACATATACGCTAATTTATATTTATACCGTTAGTAATTAACCTTTCCAGACGCATTATCTCTCTGTGTATAAGTAGGCTTTCTGGTTTAGATAGAGTAAAATATTAAAGATATTAAAGATAACGAAAGAGATTTATGAAGCGGAAATGACTAGGAAAGTAGGCAGGAATCGCCCTAGACGGACATATGCGGGCCAAATAGGTGATGTGTTGACAAAGGGCACAATTACAAGCACCCGTAATCAACATGCGTTTATAAAAAAGATTAATGAATGTTGAATAGGCAAAGGAGGTATGTTTGGATCGCAGCAAATGACGATGAAGTTATGTATGTATGTATTAATATTCTCTTTCTCGATGGTTCAGTGTACGAACTGACAAGCATAGTCTTCAATTTCTACTTGTAGTTAAGGTAAGTAAATATTAGTGGAACTTTCCGTCCAAAAGTTTTTAGTATTAGCATGATAGCTTGAAGTTTGGAACTATGCCTCAGAAATAGTAACAGACCTTCCCTCTGTTATGGGCATCCCTTAAAAGAATTAACGTTAATACAATCCTTCTATTTCTACTACAGTAATCATTACAACTAATCATTTATTTAATACTTCCCTTTATTCTTTCATTGGCCATAATTAACGATACTGAATGTAATAGGACATTCAGTTTCGTTAATTATGGCCTCGATCCTCGAACCTCGATCACGTGAACTTTTCAAAGCAACTTTATTTTTAAAAGTGTTGAAAAAGTAAGTAGACGTAGCTACTATCTGTTTAAACTGTTTTAAAAGGACTCGTAAGACGGAATGCTGCAAATCTGCAAAACTATAAACTCTACTTTTAGCGGCTTTTTATTTAAATTTTAAACACTTTATTAGGTCTAGTCAATACCTCCATTGAAAAAAGCTCTATAAAGGTTTTCCAGCAAAATTTTTGCAAAGCAGTGCTTTTGATTATTGCATTTTTGCATCCATATTTTGCTTTAAAAATACATCCTGATTGCTAATTTTCCTGTACAAATTATTATAAATTTCATTATGATCAATTATATCATCAATTAACTTTCCTTCTGATCTGAGATATATAAATCCAATAAACTTAGAAAAAATAGATATAAAAATGATGCACTTTAAACAATAATATGACGCAGGGTTGTCACGTTCAAAAGCATGTTTAATATACGCTTCACGTCAAATCACGTGGGTAGGTTAAAAAGGTGAAATACAACAATGAATCGTGAGGAAAATAAGAATGATAAAAACTCACATTTTGTTGCAGGCCACATTAAAAAAGAATCAATGTTACGTAGATCTAGCAAAAATAAAATTTTTAAAAAATTTACGAATTATATTAAAGAAATAATTGTATAATAATATAAACTGACGGACTCATAAACTGCATCAAAGTTCAGGATTACTTTGAAATGTTTTTTTTTAATAAGTATGCAAACTTTTTAGATTAAATTGTATAAATATGGAGAGACTGGCTCTTAATCTTAAAAAAAAGCAAAATTTAAAAATAGAACTGCAGTAAAACAAATGAATATAGCCGGGAAAAGAAAATTTACTCGTAGTATCAGATTTGCGTGTTATTTAAAGCAAAGTTTTAAATTGATTCGCATTGATTTTTTATTCTTTTGTCAATTGAATTATTGTTACCAGCAGAATTGTTGGGTTAGGTTTTTAACTCATCGAGAGTTTTTGAACCATAATATGGATACTTCGTCCGAACAAGCGGCTCAAATTGTAGCACTGGAGGGCTTGGATCAACGAACGATTGGTAGAAATTTAAATTTAAACCAGTCTACGATTTCTAGAATATACAGAAGGTTTGTGGAGACAGGTTATTACAGAAGGAGACGTGGTACACGCAGGACTCGAGCAACCACCGGTCGTGATGACTGATTTATTGTTACAACTTCCCTGCAAAATCGTTTCCTCACGTCAGTTAACATCAAAACAGAGCTTAATGAAGTGCGTGGAGTAAATGTGAGTGCACGAACAATAAGAAGAAGGTTAAAGGAAGCGGATATCACCCATTTTAGACCAGCAAATGGTCCAAAGTTGTCTGTAGCTCACAGACAAGCTCGCTTAAGATTTGCGTGTGATCATCTAAATTGGACAGAAGAGCAATGGGCCTCCGTATTGTTCACGGACGAATGTAGGACATGTTTATATGGTGCAGATGGTCGCAGAAGAGTCTATCGTCGACGTGGGGAGCGATATGCTCAAAGTTGCATTGAGGAGCGTGTTCCTTTTGGAGGCGGTTTGTGTATGGTCTGGGGTGGCATATCAATGAACGGGCGAACAAAACTTGTGTTCATAGACTTGGTCCGTCAAAACGGTAATAGAGGGGGTTTGACTGCACATCGCTACATAACAGAGATCTTAGAAGATCACGTGGTGCCTTACATGGGATTCATAGGCAAAAATTTTACTTTAATGAAGGATAATGCCCGGCCGCACGCTGCTGCACAAGTTCGACAATATTGCGAAGAGGTTGGGATACGTACAATGAATTGGCCAGCACGCAGCCCGGTTCTTAATCCCATTGAGCATGTTTGGGACAATTTAAAAAGAGCTGTATATGCGAGAAATCCTGTGCCCACGACAGTGGCAGCACTAAGAACAGCACTTTCAGAAGAATGGGACAATATTCCGCAAGATCTTTTAATAACTCTAATAAAATCTATGCGGAACCGATTAGAATCCGTAATAAGGGCACGTGGAGGTAATACACCTTATTGAAACATAAATAAACCCTCGCATAAAGTTTGTGTCTATTGTTAAAACCATTTTTTTTATTAAACCAATTTTCCTTAAATTTCTGTTTTTTCTTCAAAAAAGTCTTAAGGTCCTTTCCAGTACACAAACTTAAACTTAAGGATATGACCCTACGCTGTTTTAAAGTTCACGAACCAATCTAGAGGTTTAAATTTTAATCTGTATAGAAAGTTTGCATACTTGGTTAAAATATTTATTTCAAAGTCGTCTATTACTTTGATGCAGTTTATGAGTCCGTCAGTGTATATTGGTAAAAAGAAAACGCTCGCGACAGTCAAACTAAATAAAATTCAATATAAAAGAAGTGGCAAGTATATTAATTTATTACTTTTACCGCTGACTATGTACACACCTACTTACTGTATTTAATGTTTTTTTTTTTTTTTTTTTATATTGCCTACATTGGCAGACGAGCCAACAGCCCACCTGATGGTAAGTGGAAACTGTTGCACATAGACTTCTGCAATGCCAGGGGCTCTGCGAAGCCGCTGCTTACCGTGATATTAATGCTCTCTTTAAACCTCGTTTGAAGAAGGACATGTCATAGCGCTCGGGAAACACCGCAGCTGGTAGTTCGTTCCAGAGCCTGCACGTACGTGGGAGAAATGAACGCTGAAAACGAACCGTGCTAGACGAGATCGTGTCCAGGTAGTATGGATGAACTTTGCTGCGATGTCGAGTGGTGCGATGATAGAAAGGAGACGATGGCACCAAGTCAAACAGTTCCTCAGAGCACTCCCCGTTGAACATACGATAGAGCACGCATAAAGAGCCAAAGTCCCTCCGTTGCTCCAGTGACTCCAATTTGTCTGTGAGATTGGGATCGTCAACGATTCGAACAGCTCGCCGTTGGAGGGAGTCAAGTGGGTCGAGCTGGTATTTGGGGGCTCCTGCCCACTGGTGAGAACAGTACTCCACGTGCGGTCGGACTTGTGCTTTGTATAGCACAAGCCGTTGAGATGACGTAAAGTACCGTCTGGCTCTGTTCAGGACGCCCAGCTTTTTGCTCGCCAGTTTGGCTTTGTCTTCCAAATGACTCCCAAATTGGACCTTGCTGGATATTTGAACGCCGAGGATCCCAATGTCATCGGAGATACGGAGAGAAACTCCTTGGAACTGAGGCGCCATAACAAAAGGGTCCTTCTTCGCAGTGAACGCGCATACTTGTGTCTTCGTGGGGTTGAAATGAACTAAGTTCTTCTCACCCCATTCGAGAGCCCGCCCGAGAGAGCCCTCAACTTCAGACACAAGTTGTAACCGTCTCTCATGCACGGAGCTCCGAGGGACATTCTGTTGGCTAGTGTACCGCGCGTCACCCGTGCTGTCATCTGCATAGCAATGCATGTTATCAATGGTTAACATGTCATTGATATGCAGAATAAACAGCGTTGGGGAGAGCACTGAGCCTTGTGGTACGCCAGCATTAACCATCATGGTATCGGAGCAAGCACCATCAGCAACGACCTTAATGCTCCGACCATCCAGGAAGCTGGCGATCCATCTGCAGAGTCCCTCGGGGATTCCATAGGATGGTAGCTTCGATAGAAGTGCTTTGTGCCAGACCCTGTCAAACGCCTTGGCAATATCAAGGCTGACAGCCAGAGCTTCACCCTTGCCCTCCAAGGTTTCTGCCCAACGGTGTGTGAGGTATACGAGAAGATCACCAGCTGACCGACCATGACGGAAACCGTACTGGCGGTCGCTTATCAGCTGGTGCTCCTCAAGGTACCTCAGGAGTTGGGAGTTGATAACTCGTTCCAGAACCTTGGACAGCAAGGATGTTATCGCTATCGGTCTGTAGTTTGACGGGTCCGACCGGTCACCCTTTTTAGGGATCGGTCGGACCCGTCAAACTACAGACCGATAGCGATATGTGATTTTGAAACACTTAATATCATTTTAATATTGTGCATTAATACCTGTTTTGATTTAAATAGGTAAACTGTAGGTATATTTATGTTATATAATATATAAGATAATACAAGCAGTATTTCAAAGTCGGTGAGTATTATAAGCCTCCATGACTACTTACGGAATATTTTTTGACTTTGTAGTAAATAATATAGAATTGCAAGTTGCAACGGACAACCCTAACTAGTGTTTATTTACGCTTAAACGAACAGATCTTAACCTGCGCTCGCTTTTTCTTCTCTAGTGATCCGTGAAAAACGTCTAAATAGAATGTTTGCCAATACACACGATGTTCCGATTCGGTGATTATGTGAATAGGTAGCAAATTTGCTAATGTCTGGCTTTTGCTAATGCGTCCTAATTGATTTTCATTACAAATAAGCTTTGACCTTTGCTTAATTAATTAGCTCTGGGATATCAGCACAGTGTATTTTGTTAAATACATTTATAAACTTCTTGTTTGTACAAGAAGGTAGATAATGTATTGATGCTGTAGCTCATTCAGGAAGAAAAAGAATCGTTCTCAAAAGCTACAAGAAAAAAAAACAAAGTTGCCTGATATAGTGTTGAGTGTTTATGTAGCAATGGTATTTGACAAGTATTTGCATTTAGCAGTGTATTTTGAACCTATAATTTGGCTATAATACCTATATTATTATGTTTTTGTATCGTATATACTTACCGACATAGTCCACAGCAACTAAGAGTGCGTCTGGCTCATGGTAGTCACGCATAGTGGTATTTAATCTGAGCGTCTCCGTGCTTCGAAGGGCACGTTAAAAGTCCGCCTCAGCTGTTACAATGTTCATAATCGTTCGGTCATGCATGCCTTTATAATAAATTATGCGCTACCTGAATAAATCCTGACACTAATTCGACTACTAACCATTCGAGAAGAAGAACAAGAAGACAGGCTACACGTCTAAGTTTAAGGTAGTTTCATTATCGTAACATACGTGTTGGTATCACGCTAGAAATTCAACATTAGTGCTGGGTCTCAAGTTTAGTTAATATAAATACGTCTCTCCATTTCCCAAGACACAAGACAACTTTATGAACTGATGATATAGTTTCCTTGTAATATGCAAGACTTGACGATATGCGGTATCTTACTGTATTTCAGAATGCAAGATTTGCATTTGAAGATAATTTGTTGAGGTAAATTGTTCAAATGATGTGATATGAACAATTTATAGATTTCTGCTATCTACCTAGTAATGCTAACTGGCCAAGTCTATAAGATCTAAAGTAACCTGCTGTTTATTTTAGGATGTGGTTATTTTCGCTCATACTTAAGTAAGTCTACATTGCCAATCTGGCATAGCCCACAGAACAGATAGATACTGATCAAAAGCTGGTGGAGCGTGTGGTGAAATTTCAATCATTTTCATTTATTTTTTTGTTTATTTAATAAAACAATTCTTCGTTCTATTAATCATATTAACTATCTTTTATTTTTCATTTGCATAATAAATCAGAACACAATGACTAGTTGATACATTATATTTATATTGATAAGTTATGTTTTAAAGAGGTAAACATAGCCTGATTATTTTTATTGCCAATGTGAGTGTGACTTATCTACAACGTTGTCTGATGGACGATAAAGTAGTCTACGATAAAGTAAGCACGCTTACAAGATTACTAAAGCCTAAAACCGTATCCTTGCCTACATCTGACCAACCATGAATCAGACCCGTATTTTACGGCTACCCGCAACTTGTAGACAATTAACTCGACCGGCAATTAAACAAGCTTGACCACAGTTCGGGACCAACGTTTATTAATACGGGACAGTAACATGAAAGTAATTAATTTGGAATTTATTCGGACCTTTCCTAGAAGAACTGTTTGAGAGATGTACTACGATTTGGATCTTGCTTTTAACGAAAAATTTATTTTTCAAAATGCCGCAGTAGTAGTGCAGGTTACTGACGTATTATGACTGCAGGATCATAGATCAAAAAAATACAAAAAAATAGTTTAGTTTTTCCCCCGAAGTATAATAGCATCAATTCAGAGTTTAAATATTTCAATACATTATTAAAGTTCTGAAATAAAATTTTATTAATTGCATAATTAAGTAAAAAAATAATTAAATTTTATGAGAATAAGAAGAGAGAAGCATAGTACCTTAAAATGTATTTTAAAGTAATTTACAAGCGGATGTTTGTCTTAGTGGCAAATTAATTATCATAATGAATTATTATTATCATAACAAACACAAAATTAAAGCTAAATCTTACGCAAAGCCCGGATGTGGGCGCGACAGTTAAGAGATTAATTATGCCTTATTTTTTGCCTTTGCTCGAGTTGGCTTATTGCCTTAAGAAGGCTAACTTACTTAATGTTCTCACTCAAACCTCGTTTTAATAAGGTAAAGTCATGTTTATTTTTATAACAAACATTTTTAAACAACATTATCGACAAAAAGATTTTAGATCAGAAGCTCTATTAGTTACGTATTTCTGCTAGTATGCATAGGACTGACACTACAAATATTTTGTATAAGAATTGGACAGCGCGCCAAATGGTTAATCTATAAACCTAGTGAAAATATCACGCGAACTCATGTAGAGCTACGGGTCTACTCTAAGTTTTTGTAAGAAGTTAAATATTAGCCATCACAAATCCTTAAAATATTCTTAAAATTGTTTTGTATTGCAATAGAAATCGTAATTGTGATTGTTATTATACAAAAGGAAATGGATATTTTCTAAATGAACTCAGGTAATGATTCCTTTGCGGGGTATAATAAATCAAGTACGCGTGAGAGGGGTGCTGATTTCAATTAAGACATCGTTAGAGAATCATCGACATTTTGATTTATGTATAATTAATTTCCTCGTGTTATGTAGCTCTTTACATAGAAGATATATAAATATATATATATAAAATAAAAGTTCGGAACTTGCTTCTGAGCAACTAAAATGGCAGTTTCACAGCTCTGGTATTGTCACATCTCCTCTATATATTTGTATGTTAATTTTATTAATATGTATATAAATTGTGTGTATTATTATATATTTAATGTATATATTTATATATGTAGGTATATATATTATTATGTAGTTATGTGTAGTATATATTTATATATTATGCAAATAATGTACTTTTTACTCAACTCAAAATTTATTTATTTGTGCACCTGCTTCGAAATATCTCTGCATCACCCTATGGTAGACTGGTAGAGAATGCCTCAGGCATTAAGTCCGCCATTACATATTGTATGTATAAAGTTGATAAATAAAAAAAATAAAAAATAAATAAATATATTATCTTCGCCAGGGAACTATTTTTTTATTATTATAAGGGTGACGCGCACATGTTGCTAAGTATTGGTGCATAATGTACAACGTCTCATTTACATAAGGCTAATACTTTCTGTGTTTAAGAACGCAAAAAGAAGCAAACCTTAAATAGTAGATATAATTTGAGTGAGAATATAGTCAGTCGGATTGCTGCCTGTTAAGTCAAACTTTTTTCAACCGACCGCAAGACAAAAGGAAATGCCTCTTGGCCTATTTGGCACATTTCAGTCAATAAAGGCGTACACATCCTACGTACGTAAGATGGCAGTTTACCCAATTTATACAAGTGTCTTAACACGCAACTAGCGCCATTTCAAGCGTTATAAACTTGATAAATTTGCAAGAGACAATAAAAACATTTTGAAAGAAAAAGAACATAAACCCCAGTTAGTAAACTTTTGTGCCAAATACTAATTTGAAGTGACGAGGACTTAATATTTAAAGGTGATTAATGAGACTCGTAAAAAGAGCAAGAACAGTGTTTCAGAGAATTTTCGGGTTAAAATGAAAGGGTCTTGTGTGGATACAAAAATACACTCACTATTAATGGAACCTTTTCATTCTTGATTATATTACAAACTTTTTGGTAAGCAAAGCATTTGTGAATTATAGTTTAACACTCAAATCCTAATTTACAAAACTTTTAACAAGAAAATTAAAGGTGTATTTAAAACGCATAATATAGACGTCCATAAAAAAATTACAAAAAATTTGCAAAGTTGAATAACAAACAACGAGGACAATCAATGGATGACTTTTATTGTACCTTGCATGTTGCTGATCTTAACACTATTATCAAATTCACTGATTTGAAGACTTGCTGTTTTTAAATTACATATGTATAGGAAATTTATTTACCTTATTACGCAACACCTTTTTGTTTTGATTGTTCGTATTTTTGAGTTTTGTTTTTTTATTTTCTTGTACAGGTAACTCACATACATAAGTGAGAAAATTTATCTATGACAACGTAAGTTTAAGGACCTAGTTTGAAATATGACGTCAGCTACGTCTGACAACCAACTGCCTTGTGCAACTACCACCTCATGTACCTTACCCATATACATAGCAGTGATATACTTGCGAGGCTGAAGGGCGAGGTAATAAGGGCATGCGAAAACCGCTTTCCTCTGACCATTATTAATATGTATTACATATGAATATTTTGCTTGTTGCTTACTTCTAAAAGCACATTCCTTGTCGGAGTTGTGTTTTAGTTATTAAACTATTTTTCTGTGGTAATATTTTTATAGACATAGCGCATTAATAGGCTACTAGAATGGAAAAGATTTGTATCACGAAGTCGTGCTCAGAAAACTTAGTTTATTTTGATATATCACGACCTTGTTCAACTATATTTGTTCCAAGCCATTAGGTACTTGAGAAGTTCGTATTTTTTTGAAATTTCTTTTATTAGTAATTAGCTGTTGCCCGCAGCTATGCCAGCGTAAATGTCGGCTACATCGCATATTATTATTATATATAAAATAATTTTCTAAAATAAACGTAGCCTAAGTTACTCCTTATTACATCAGCTACCTGCCAATAAAAGTCCCGTCAAAATCGGTCCAGTCATTTCAGAGATTAGCCGGAACAAACAGACAGACAGACAGACAAAAATTGTAAAAAATGTTATTTTGGTGTATGTACCGTATATATATTCATATAAATGTAGTATAAAACGGTTATTTCAATATTACAAACAGATACTCCAATTTTATTATATTTACAGACTTGCTTTTCTCAGCGCGGTTTCACTCACGCTAAGTTACATCTTTGGTTACTGCTCCACTCCCGTCGTTCGTAGCGTTATGCTGCACCTACAATACCTCAAGTATCTACCTCAAGACTGGGCACTCAAACGCAAATAGAATTATCGAAATCGGTTCAGTAGATCCAGAGATTACCCCCCTACAATCTCACAAACTCACTCTTTATAATATTAGTATAGATATCTTCCAATTATCAAGTAACTATGGTACACTGCCTTAGCATATGTTTAGTAATTCTTAGGAATATTTACCTGTATAAAAATTAAAATTATTTAATTATTTATACCGCAATTATATGTATGATCTAATTATTCTGCTGGTATGCTAAATAAATAAATAGTAACTCGTGTAGTATAAAAGATATTCAACTAGCGAACTTTTGTGTAACTTAATCTTTGTTAGAATCAAACACGTTTAAGATTAACTATGTATCTGCTATGTATTGTTTTATTCATAGAATTTCATGCTTACCACAAGATTGATGGACACGGGTCAACCTAATAGAAAATCAGACAACTGGTATTCGAGATTATACTAGATATTTATTGTTTGTGGTTGATATAATGCTAATATTTTAGCGAATAGAATAGAATAGTAAGTCGAGGTAACTAAAATCAAATGGTTTTATTTTGTACATGTTAGCCTACGAAAATGTCTATAATCTGTGTGATGCTAAGCAGTCTGTTATGTAAACAGGTAGTTATCACCCCAGTTATCATCATGTAAAATTGTGGTGATGGCCTCCACTTTGCTGGTAGAAACAAGTACACAAATTGTCGCTTGAAGCCAGCAACATAGGCTCAGCATAGACATACAAGAGCGCAGCGGAGAGGATTTTATTAAGACACTCAAAAATCAACTTCAACTTATTAAAATAAAGTGCATAATGATATGCTTGAACCTGACAAAAAATCCTCGCGCGTCGTCGAAGATACACGGGAAGCCCGCGCGTGCATATATGCACTTTATTTAAATAATTTTAAAGTTGATTTAGCAATACAACTATATCTACAATCACACAGTTGCTGTTGTCGGCCGTCAATCGTATTTAATTGTAAAATTACAGTTCGAGATTTGAATATTGGCCAATTCAACATAAGTTATACTACCTATGAATTTAACAAGATGCTGACCGAAATCTTTAGAACGAAAACAGATAAACTAGAGCCAAATATTTTTATCACTCAACTTTATTTTACGACTCGCCGACAAGTCACTAAAAGTTTCTTATTTGTTTTACATACAATCCATTCGTAATCCGCAAATCAATGGTACCTACAAAAATATGAATATCACTTAAGTTGGAAAATTGGTTTAAATTTAACAGATAACACTAAACATGTTTACCGTCGAGACATAATTATACAAAAATATTAATATTCAACGAGTACAATATAAATAACATAGAGTATAATTTTAAATAAACAAAAACCGACTTTAAACGGGAAGGAAACTAAAAAGTTAAGGAAATCCCTCGACTGTCTATGGTCACCTATAATGGCACTTAAAACCCTTATGGGTGCAAAGTTCTCATCATTAGAAATGAACTAAGTCCAAACACCAAGTAATTGCTGTAAATTGTTGTCGAGTTCTCATAACTGTCTTTCGGCTCCATCATCAGATCGACTCCAAACCTTCACTAAATAGTAGTGCCTTGAAATACTTAATGAAAAAAATAACAAATGCACTAGTCGCCGATACGATTTTCGAAAGTTCTCGTTTTCCCTGGGATGCCATCATCAGATCCTGGTTTCCTTATCATGGTACCACACTTGGGATATCTACTTTCCAACAAAAAAAGAACCATCGAAATCAGTTCATAAACAAGGAAGTTATCCGCGTACACACATAAAAAAAATATGCATACGGTCGAATTGAGAAACCTCCTCCTTTTTTTGAAGTCGATTAAAAACAGTGCCTGTTATAAGCCGAAAGAATAGGCTAGTGTATAATCTGTTATATTGGATCTTACCAACAATAATATTCTAACCCAAGGAGAAAATCCGGAAAATCCAGTGCAGCATCGGTTTTTTGTAGCAGATAATGTAATAATGTTAGATTTATGAACAAATACTTCATGGTTCAATCTCTCTTTTCTCTTTAACAAAGTTAAGGCCCGCACTAGGGAACAAGCCCTGTGTCGCGGAGGACTTTACAAACATATATTTAACGGACAAAAAATACACCCAGACTCGGCACAAATATTTATGGATACAGAAAGTTTTGTCACGTGTAGGAATTGAACCTCGTGCAAGCAAAGCAGTCGCCTGTGCTCCTACTGCACCACGGAGGCAGTCAATATTGGTCCAAAACGTCTCTCGTATTACAAACGCCATTACGTTACACCATTTTGAAACATACTTGCATGTTTTATGTATTTTATTTATTTATTTATTTAAAAACTTTATATACTTAACAGTATATTTGGTGGACTTAATGCCTGGGGCATTTTCTACCAGTCAACCAGTACGGGTGATGCAGAGAAGAACAAAGTAGGTGCATTTAAAGTAAAAAAAAGTGAATAATAAAATACAGATTTATATAAACATACATATACGATGCTATACATATATATACATATAATATACAAAATACATATATATATCTATAATATATAAAATAATATATATATTTATACAAACACTATGGATGTTAGGTATGGTATTTATGACGAAATTAAACATTATGATGAAGATTAGTCTGCCTTTTATTTAGAATGAGATTCCGCACTCTTATCTTAAACATACAACGGTTAGTGGACATCCTGATTTCGAGAGGGAGCTCATTCCAAAGACGAACAGATTGGACAGAGAAGGAAGAGCCCACAAAGTTAGAACAGTGAGAAGGACATTGAAAAAGTAGATTGTTAGAGGAACGAAGGTTTCTATTATGGTTACTACTTAAATACTGAAAATACTCCAGTAGATAAGAGGGAGGAGTAGGAGAAGTTAGGAAGGAATAAAGGGTAGTGAGAGTACGCAAACTACGGCGCTGGCGAATAGTTAACCAATTCAGCTGGGAACGATATGTAGACACGTGGTCATACTTTCGAAGATTAAAAATAAATCGAATGCAGTTATTGAGAAGACGGTCGTACTTGTTGAGAAAATCTGCATTCAGGTCTAAGTAGCACACGTCACCATAGTCAATTAAGGGGAAAACTAAAGTTTGTACAAGCGTCACCTTTGTCTTAGATGGGAGGAAGTTTTTGAGGCGATAGAGAGCACGAAGAGTACCAATAACTCGTTGGCTAACGCTTGTTACCTGGGCATGCCAGTTCAGGTTGGAGTCTATGTATATTCCAAGGTCTTTGACATTGTTGCTCAGCGGTATAATCGAACCATTAAAAACAATAGGTGGTAGTTGTTTAGCATTAATTATGCGTAACATATGTTGGCTGCCTAGAATGACGACCTGGCACTTATGTGGATTTACCGACAGGCCAAATTTGTTTGACCAAGTCTTAATGTAGTCCAGGTCACTATTAATTTTGTCAACTGCCTTGGATATATCATCAGCCTTTTCCTGTGAGTAAAGTTGCAAGTCATCAGCATACAAATGATACGCGCACTGAAGACTCTGAGTCATAAGATTGATAAAAATAGAGAACAAAAGAGGAGAGAGAATACCGCCTTGAGGAACACCAGAGTCCAGGTCACGCCAACTGGATGAGGATTCATCCATGCGCACTGACTGCTGTCGTCCCTGAAGATAAGTCGAGAACCATTCCAAAGTTTCAGAAGAGATCATAAAGTAGGAAAGGATGGCTATTAGGATATCATGATGGACGGTGTTGAAGGCATTGGAGAAGTCTACTAGGGCAAGAACTGTGACTTTACCATCCTCCATACCCGCCCTCACATCGCCAATTACTTTAAGGAGTGCTGAGGTAGTACTGTGGCCAGGTCTGAACCCAGATTGCAATGGGCTTAGCAGATTCTGCTGGTGCACAAATCTAGACAGTTGTCTATGTACACAGGCCTCAAGTACTTTAGAAAGGAATGGGAGTATTGATATGGGACGGAAATGGTTAGCAAGAGTAGGATTTGAGATTTTAGGGAGGGGAATAACATAGGCTTTTCGCCACATTAGCGGAAAACTGCCCATGTGGAGGGAAAAACTGATGATGTGGGAAATGGCTGGGAGAAGGTAGTCAAGGATGGGTAATAACATTCTGCGACTGATGTTATCACAGCCTACAGCATTGGATTTGATGGAAAGGATAGTCTTTCTAATCTCTTCCGCACTAACTGGAGAAAAAGAAAAGGGATTGGTGTTGGGGCGGGGTTAACCAGCTAAGTAGTCCAAGGTATGACATTTGGTTTGGTGATCAATCGGAATTGTGGAGGTGAAATGGAGGTTGAGGTCATCCAAACCAACTGTCTTGAACAACTCTACAGGTCGGTGTTTGCCAATACCCAGAGTCCCTAGGAACTTCCAGATATTGGCGGGGGAAGAGGAAGCGATGTTATCGTGAATATGACGGCGTTTTGCGTCGCGTATCATCTTATTACACCGATTTCTTGCAACTTTAAATTGTTTCCAATTGTCATCCGTGCGGCCCTTCCTAAATACACGAAATATACGGTCTCTACGCCTCATCGCCATCCAAACACCCCTCGTCATCCAAGGCGCTGGAGGACGCTTGATTTTTATCCTCTTGACAGGGGCATGCCTGTCATAGAGTTGAGTAAGCGAGTTATTAAAAATATCGACCTTCTCATCCACAGTGGAGGCTGCACTCAGATGATCCCACTTAATTGCAGCGGCATCGCTACTCAATTTCTCATATTTTTTTAATTACTCATTTTCTCATTTCTCTGTATTGCATACCAGACATCTGCTTATCGTGCACGATCTTACCTAGCACCGTTTCATTTCAATATTACATATTTACGCAATAGTAGTACAGATTTAACTTAATCAACTTAAGTATTAAAATCTTGCTCCTACTTAAGTATTAATTTCCAGCTCAGTCAAATACTATCAAGGAAATTTGTAGTTGGAAGAAGTTTCACGAATGTAAACTTGAATGTTTAAAGTTGAGCGCAGGCTGCGTTCTTATGCCAAGTTTTGATTCGCACTCAAATCCTTACTTTAAAAACTTCTTTCATTCTAATTCGTATACTAGAATATTGCTACGAACAAGTGTGGTACTTAAAACCATGTCGCGACATATACTTAAAATTGTAATTTTTATTTTAAGGGGTAGAATAGAATAGAAACGTTTGTTTGCGAAGGATGTAGGTATAACAATGAGGTTTTATAGTAAGTATCTAGAGTATCTTTGAATTTTGGTATTTTAAGAAAATTAAGATTAACTTTTGATGTGTAGAACATGACATATTTCAGTTTTGCACTATAACTGTCGCTGAGTAGTACCTCTCCACTTTTTATATACTGACATGTTTTTAATCACAAGTAGGTAATGAATGATACTCGTTTGTATTTATCAGCTTATGAATTTATTTAGTACTAGCTGCTCCCCTCGGCTTAGCCCGCGCGTAATATATGGTTTGTGGTATCCCTCAGGAACCTGATCGATTTTCGGGATAAAAAGTAGCCTATACCAATTTTCATCGAAATCGGTTCAGCCGTTTAGACGCTGAGTGGTAACAATCACACACAAACTTTTGCGTTATTAATAGAATTCTCAATTATTCTAATCCATTTTAGATACTCTAAAGAAATCATTATTCAGAAACGCATTTGATAACAAACCTTTTTAACTAGGGATAATACTGATAGATTATTATACCGGATACAATTTGTTGAAAACTTTCCTGTCACCATATTTAACTGACAATAGATTTTTATGAAACGTCAATCATGACTCGGATGTGAATAAACGCGAGAATGATTAAATTGTTTTGTTATTGAATATATTTTACGATATTTACTTTTGAATTTTGCTGTCATGATGTCAATTAATATATTTAATAAATTTTGCCAAACTTTCATATGTTGGATAAAAAGGTTAGTAACAGATATAAAACAAGTTACAATATAACATTAGCAAACTACAAAAGAACGTAGTGGCATTTACCAAAAGTCAGAATTTAAATAAATTGTCACACTGTACGCGCGTATAATCACTGCATATTTTACCTTTTTAAAAGTTTAATATTTTGATTTTCCTTTCATTTATATATTTTTATTATATTATTAATTGATTGTAAGTCTTTTTTTCTTCCTTTTTGAATATAAAGGCACAGAACTAGTTTATTTGTATTTTATAAACTGGGTAGGTATTTAATATCGTTTTCTAGCGCCTCGGTTAAGACCATTGTTAAACAAAATTTTGTATATCAATGGTTAGGACAGCAAATATTATCAGAACCTTTAAGCGGGAAATGAATTTGGTTATTTCTTGCACAGAATTTTCCAGCACAACAATGTTTGTGCCGAGGCTTGTTGTACCTACTTTGTATGCATTTATTGTATGTTTCTCCTACTCCACCCCTGTAGCAGTATGTTCAACGGTTGGATCTATGTCCAACATACATCTTTCAATGAGGTGTACTACATAATTTTGATTGAATTCATGTAATAATAGTTACTTTACAATTTATGATATTAACCGCAGACATAATAGATGAGCCGGCATTAGGTATACACCCTATTACTTTTACCTAGACAAAAGTTTAAATTGATTTTTAAATGAGAGAGAATAGAAAAAAAGTTTTTAAGTGAAAAGTATTAGTCGGCATTTCCAATTATTTATAACATTAAAATACTTTTACTCTTCGTTCAACACAAGAATGTTTTTAAGTACCTAGTTTTAAATACTTTACGCTTACTACTTACTTACTTTACTTTTAATAATGCCTATTGATTAATTGTAAATAAATTTTCGCTTTTAAGAGATATTTAAATTAAAGTGTTTTTTATACATAGCTATTTTCTGATTAAAAAGAAAAGTGTCGTTTTGATTCACTTTGCGATTCAAGTAGCAAGTGAAAGCTCGATTTGGGTACTTTAATTTATTATTATAAATAAGTATTACAAGTTGCCGAATTCGGCAAGTCTACATAATCCACTTTGCTTTTATTTGGCACTTGTAACACTTTCGTATTGTTTGTTTTATTCGTTGTGTATACAATATAACCCAGTTTGTGAACAACGTGCTCGTGCAACGTGCTAATGGTCAACTATATAAGAGACACGTATTTGCTATCTGACGTCCTGATTGAACGGTCTACAATCTCGCAGGAGCCGGTTCATTACAGACAAAATAGGGTGGAGATAACGCTTTCCATCAACATGACCACATTTGTTGCCCATCGATTTCAAAGATTTTGAATTATCTGTTTTATTTTGTACTTTTATTTATTGAATATATTTGATTTACCATTATATTATTTCATCGTCGTAGCTGTTGTCACAGTCTGCTATTTCTGTGCATGATAAATTATGCCTCTTGTGACAGAGAGAATGCAGGAGCATTGATCACTACGTGTGCAACTACGAATTGATGATTCCAATCTTTTCTTTTTATTAATTTATTTTGTAGTATGAACGGTATGACAGTAGTAGATGCACGCTGGTTTCAGCATGAATGGGCCGGATCTTCCGGGGAAGTACTACCCTCTCATAGAAGATCGACTTAAGAGTAGTAGGTAGTATCCTTACTACTGCTTTACGTTCGGTGAGTGAGAGTGCCGGTGGCCCAATTTCCCCCTTTCCTCTTTCCTCACCTCCCTCATTCCCTTCCTCTAACCCCATTCCCAGCCGCCATAGTGGAGGTCACCATACCAACAGTTTAAGACCATAGCTTTTGGTATGGTGGCCACCACTTCTGGATTCCACTGACTGCTTACCATCAGGCGGGGTGGAGTCATTTTGGTAGGCTAATATATAAAAAAAAAAAACACGTAACCTGGACCGTTCTGTCGAAATTAACGGATTTTTTTCTCCGTTTAGTCCTACTAGTAGAACTGAACGGTAGAACTATACGGACCAATTGGGAAAAACAGTCTAGTTAAACAAATACAATTAAGAAAAATAAAACACATTCAGGCTGGGTTACTTTGAAAGAAAACTGTAAATAAATACTTATCAAGTTTGATTAGTTTATAATTTTAACGTCAACAGAAAGGCATAACTTTACTTTATTTAATAGCTGTGAGAATTGCGCTGCTGCACATTAATGTCTAAGTCAAACTGAGAACCAAATAAATTGGAAAGTTACGATTGAGTCATTGAGTGTCGACGAACGATGTCGACGGCTTCACTCCAAACTGTAGACTTTACAAATTTAGTTTAGGTCTAATTAACAACTTGCGAGATTGTGGGTTGATCATTTGGCGGTGAATACAGAATAAATTACTTTGGTTTTGGCTGCCTCTGTGGTTCGGCAGTACTGTATACGGACTGCCACGCCGAGGGGTTTGATTCTCGCTCAGTGCAAATATTTGTGTGCATGGACATATTTATTCGATCTGGGTGTTTCTATGTATAGTATGTATGTATTTACAAAACGAAGTATTTAAATATGTTTATTATTAGTCATAGTCATAGTCATAGTCATTTATTCAACAACAATTTACATTGTATTTGAAGATTATATAGAATAGAAACATGAAATTAAGCTATTAAATTAAAATATCAAATTAAATTAATAAAATTAAATTACTTAAACTCATAATACCTAACATAAAAGTAATTATTATTACATAAATCAATAAAATTATAAAACAGTCTAAATAATAATAAAAAAAAAAAAAAATATCTAATTTCGAATAGGTAGATTCATAATTGCAACAAGTTTGTCATTTTAATTATAGTATTTTAAAAAACTCTGTTAACAAGACAATTAGTTCTATATTATGCTTGTTACAGTTCGTCAACAGTGTAAAGGCATCTGTCCAAGAGAAAAGCTTTAATTTGGTCTTAAATAAACTGGTATACAGAACACTCTTTATATCCTCAGGCAACCTATTATATAATTGTACAGCTTGATATTTAGCGCTGTGTTTCACTATATTAAGTTGTGGAATAATTTTTGTCTTAAAATCCTTTCTACGTGTCTCTTCTCTAGTTCTTCTTTCCTCACTATTCTCGAAGCTATTTATATGTTTTGCAAAATTGCACAGTACAACCAGAATATAAAGGCTGGGTACAGTTAGTATACCTAAACTCTTGAAATGTGGTCGACAACTCTCTGTTTGTGGCACTCGAACCATAGTGCGAATAGCTCGTTTTTGCAAAATAAACGCTCTCTGTGTGTTATAATCATAACTATATCCCCAGCATTGTATGCTGTATCTTAATTTCGATTCAACAAGCGCATAGTATACCATTTTTAACCTGTCTACGTCTAGTTCATCTCTAAGGGATCTTATAGCGTAACATGCAGATGATATAGAGTCGAATACTGCATTTAACTCCGACTTCCAATTTAATAATTCGTCTATATTTATACCAAGAAATTTTACTTCTTTAACTAGAGCAATACTTGCTTCATTTAATATAATTGGCATATTATCAGTGTTTCGTGACGTAGTCTTAAACAGCATGATCTGAGTTTTCATGGCATTTATCAGAAGGTTATTTACCGTGAACCATTTAGAGAAAGCTTCTAATAGTTTATTTACTTTTACGGGCAAAACTTCCATATTGTTTCCATCTATGATTGCATTGGTGTCATCCGCAAAAACGACTAATTTACAATCCGGAATAATTGTATTAATATAATTAATCATGTCATTAGTAAATATTATAAATAAAATTGGGCCTAAAATTGATCCCTGTGGTACTCCAGTCTTGACTTGAAACATAGCTGATTTGTGAATTGTAACATGTTCATTATTGTCAGTATTATTAAATTCCACATACATTTTTCTATTATTTAAATACGAAGAAAATAGTTTCAATGATTTCCCCCTCACACCAAGGTCCAATTTTGTAACTAGAAGTTCGTGATCCACTGTATCAAAGGCAGAACTGAGATCTAAGAAAATGCCAGCTACCCTCTTTCTATTATTAATCCTTTCCATTACATCATTTAATAAAGTATAAATTGCATCTGTGGTACCGACACCTAAAACTTTTACGAAAAACTTGTGTAAATTTTTTGAGAAATATATTTATACCCATGCACTCCCAGTTTTCTTGCAATATATTTCTTTGGAAAGTTACATTAGCCAACCTGTTAAAGATACGTTTATCCATTTTAATTTTACCTGAGTTGTTAGTTGAAGTGGTATTATTTAGATAAATTCTACAGAATAGTCCTCCGTGTCCGTCCGCTAAGCCATTGTGGTCTACCATGCAGCTGTGTATACAAGATTCTGGTAAATTGGTTAGGAAATTGTCTAAACAAGAACTACTACTGTTTCGAACAAAAGTTGCTTCATTAATAAGAGGCCTGAAATTATAACACGTCAATAAACTAACAAACTCCTTCCTTTTTTTCGTATCTAATAAGAGATCAACATTGTAATCACCACAAATTATGCCTTTTCTGTTGAACAAATAGCCGAGTAGTTTTTCCAATTGTTCCATAAAATGATCAAAGTTCTTGTCTGTAGGATTGCGATAACAACAGCAAATATATAATCCCGTGTCAATGTCTTTTAAACCACATATTTCAAAACTTTCTACCTTATACAATTTATTTATTTTAATTTTAATTTATTAATAATATCACTATTTTCTGTTTTTTTATTTACATGTCCTAGGATTAAACTACCACGTCTCTTACGTTTTTGTCTCGCATTGTACGATATAAGATTGTAATTATCCATGTTCAGGTAATTTATTGACTCGTTATTTAAAAAATGCTCACATAAACATATATAATCCAATCCTCCATCCAAACTTTGTACATATACCTCTAGATCAGTTTTCTTATTGGTAATTCCGCATACATTTTGGTGAAAAATATTTATCCTAGTTAACAATGTATCTGTAGAACAATAATGCACGAAAAAACTCTTGTTTTGATGATAATTCGTCTGTGTTAGTCATAGAACTACTTTGTGTTAATATTTCGTCACTGTTACATGATAAGACGAAGTCTGTCTGAGTCTCTACACTCTTATATTGAGCTTCATTTCTATTTACATAATAAGACAACTGATTAGTGTACATTTGGTAATTATTTTTATAGTTAATTTGTAAAATTTGCCTTTATAACAATCTAGAAGCATGCAATTTATTTACATATGATAGCTTACTGTGTTATACGTCGAGTGAACAAAAAGTTGAGTTCTCACAGTTAGAACATACTAACTGGATTAGTTCATTTATTTTTTTTACATTAAGATAATTATTTTTATATACTTTACACACTACTACATTTGTATTTTTTAATTGACATAGATTAAAGTATAAACATGATTGTAAATTTAAGGGATTTTTGTTATTTGCACATGCTAAAATTAATATATAATCAGAAATAGTAAGGTTCTTACACATACTGATACAAGAGCTCAAAACTTCTTCCAGTGGAGCATCTGGTTTTATAATAGATGTCACAACGTAGTTTTCCCCTAGGTTGCTCTGTAACAACTTTCCATATCCATATCCAGTTTGATCAGCAAATAACATAACTCTTCTTCGACAGCTCAAATTAGTTTTATAGTTCACCTTAGATTCCATGTATTGAGGCTGTTGTGTCTCATTTTGATGTGATGAAGAAACATCCTTCTCTAGCCGTTTAAACGTACTAGTGTTGTAGTTGTCCTTAGAACTAATACATTTATCTATACATTGAGGCTGTTGTGCCTCTGTCTGAAGAGAAGAAGAAGTATCGTCCTCTAGCCGATTACATGTACTAGTTTTCGCCTGACACTTTTCTAAGCATGTTTCACCAGATTCAGTGTTATTGCTGTTATTTATCTGTAAGGCGCTATTTTCTATTGCCAAGGAAATTCTCCTAGCTCTCATTCTCTTTCTTTCTCCACTTAATGGTGTAACACATTCACTGGAATAACCTATTTTTTTATATATTTCAATTAAGTTTCTATATTTTTCAGTCAGTATTTTGAGATCCCTGTTTTCCAATGTTAAGTTATCAATTTCCATGTTTGCTGAGTCAAGCTTCGATGTAAGATTTTGTATCTGACTGTTAAGCATAGTCACAGTTTCTTCCATTGTTTTATCACATACGCTCATCATAGATGTATCGAACAATAGTTGACTTGATAAGTTATGCATAGAGGTAGATTTTTGTAAGTTACGTTTTGTGATATTATCCGCATATTCCATTTTTTATAATATATATATATATATATATATATTATAATAGTTAATAAAATATATATTAAAAAAAGAAATTGTTCAAAAAGTGGTAATGACTACAAAAAGAATCACTAGGTGCCCGGGATCGAACTCGATACTAGCGACTTGTACTATGTTTCTTCATAAAAATTCATTCGGTCGTTTACCCATTCCGCCACTGCAACTATGATAAAAGGGGTTAAAATAGACCACTTATTTGTTTAGTCCAAAAACATTAAAATTCAAGAGAGACCGAATGCCCCTTTTTATGACCATATAAGGTAATATGTACGACTGTGCGCACGACGATGAGTCACTTTGTTCGAAGCACAAATGTTGAGTCACGCTCACAGTTCATTGAATTATTTTTACTTTGACGAATAGTTTTCTGCTTATTTGGTCTAGTGGTTAGTGACCCTGACTGCTAAGCCGGAGGTCGTGGGTTCGATTCCCACCCAGGACAAACCTTTGTGTGATGAGCATAATTGTTTGTTCTGTGTCTGGGTGTAATTTATCTATAATATGTATGTATTTACAAAAAAAAAAGAAGTATTTAAGTATGTATATCCGTATTCTAGAACCCATAATACAAGCATATAATATGCTTACTTTGGGTCTAGATGGCGTTGTGTGTAGTTGTTGAAATATTATTATTATTATTATTATAATACGCACTGTTAACTACTTTGATACACTGATTCAAAAAAAGTAATGTCTTATTAACAGTTTACTGATTTATTCACCTTCCACATAAAAACTTAAGACCTTTTCTAATAATTTAAATAAAAATGTACGGAGCCAACTTTTTGTATGCATACGTTATGCCGCGCGTGAATGAACCGTTTATCCGCATTCTAGAACCCATAGCACAAGCTATACCTAATTATGCTTACTTTGGGTCTAGATAGCGTTGTGTGTAGTTGTTGTAATATGTTGTAATAGTATTTAGTTCAACGTGATGAGGTAAGTACATAATAATAATATATTTTCATTATAGTAGCTCTTTACTAATTATTATCCCACTATGAATGAGCCAGATCGTGGCCAGTTCAGCCGGAGAAGTACTTTTCACAATATGTTTTATTTAGCATTGTACCTATAATTTTGAATTCAATGTACATTTATTTATGTCTATCTATTAAAAAATGACACTATGCGTTTTTTCTCCTTGCTTGCTCATAAACTTTAAGAAACTTCTTTTTAAGAATGATATACGCAATAATATTTTTTAAATAAAACGTTCCTTATTATTTTAAGCATCGACATTAACCAGCACATAAATCCTTGATTTTCCGCTTGCACTTGGAAAAGCAAATTTAATTTTATACCTTTCATAATAATACTTCTTTGGAAAAAGCGA
Organism: Parascotia fuliginaria; assembly: GCA_963082885.1. NCBI lineage: Eukaryota > Metazoa > Arthropoda > Insecta > Lepidoptera > Erebidae > Parascotia > Parascotia fuliginaria. The sequence continues at coordinate 12,034,646 of OY720188.1, forward strand.
AGATCCTCGGTTCGATTAAAGGGATAAGTTTTAACAACATCGCGAGTCGTTTTATAAATTCGATGATGAAGGGACAGTGCGAATATAAATAAGCGATTTTTTTCTACTCGGCAAATAGAAAACAATAAATTTTATACTGGTATAATATATATAGTACCTACTGGTATAAATAATAAAAATTTTCTATACGTAAAATCTCTTCTCTTAACCGACTTCTTTAGTTTTATACACTTGAAATGAAATGATATGAAATGAAATGAAATGAAATATATGTTTATTCATTTAAGTTAATTAAATTAACACTTATGAACGTCAAAGTTTACAAAATGTCAGCAAATTAACCTACAGCCAGTTCGCTTGACAAGTGTGAGTCGTCACATTCTGTAAGAAAAACGAATAGCAAGATTTTTACGATGTAATCAATAAGTTAACGAAATCTACACCTGCAAGTAAGATTTTACTAAAAAAGAATGCATCTTCAGAATTTTCATACTATTTTTAAAAGAGGTTTTGTGTGTTTCCTTGTCTTATAGGCATTTGTCAATAAATGTGCCGATCAAACACTCGTAAACGTTATGCTTTTGTATGGAAAGTCTATCAAAACTATAATACAAATACTCAATCCATCCAAGTATATAAGTGTTTGGTGGTCTTACGACCACCGTAAAGAGGTATATTTGTCAAATGTCGCACTTTCATTCATGTGACGATATATAACATCTTCATAAAAAGGGAATATGGTGAAAGATGGTTAGTTTGTGTTTATGAACAATTTGTTTTGTGTATGAAGTAATGACGTAAAGATTGATATGTAAAATTGTGTGTAATATTCTATACTAATATATAAAGTGGAAGAATTTGTTTGTTTAAACGCATAGCCTATAACCTTCCTCGGGACCTGGGCTATCATTCGCAAAAATAAATTTTCAAATCCGACTGGTTGTTTCAGAGATTAGCGCGTTCAAACAAAAAACTTTTTTTTTTTTTTAATATATTATTAGCTTACCAAAGTGACTCCACCCCGCCTGATTGTAAGCAGTCACTGGAATCCAGAAGTGGTAGCCACCATACCAAAAGCCATAGTCTTAAACTGCTGGTATGGTGGTCTCCACTATGGTGGCTGGGAATAGGGTTAGGTGAATAAGGGAGGTAAGGAAAGGGGAAAGGGGGGAAGTTGGGCCTCCGGCGCTCTCACTCACCAAGCAAAACGCAGTAGCACGGATACTACTACTCTTACGTCGATTTTCTATGAGAGGGTAGTACTTCCCCGGACGATCCGGCCCATTCATGCTGAAACCAGCGTGGATCTACTGCCATATTCTCTCCGTTTTATATAATATAAAATATCTACATAGGATAAAATTATGTCATTACTTGTAAGGCTAAAGGTTATTATTATGACTTAGATTAAAAGTCAACCTGTCATCTCATCAAATACCTCCTGAAAAATTTATCGTCATCGTATTAGTCAAAAGAAGTCCACTGCTGGACATAGGCCTCCCCCAATTTTCGCCACCGTGGCAGGACGATCGCCGCCCACGAAAAAAAAAATTACCATACGAATAAATATTTCACTTTTCTGTTTACTCATCTGTATCAGAGCGAGATTCAAAAGCGCAATGACTAACATTTGCGTAAAAATATTGCTACGGATCTTCGTGAATACGTCAACCAATTTTATGTACTTTTTAAGGTTTATACAAAATAAGCTCAACTTCTCTGTTGCATTAGGCTTGCTGTAAAAATAGATGTAAGTTTAAGAGTAATAAATAAATAAATAAATAAAACAAAAATGTTCACTTATATCTAGGCGATGAAATAGGCAATCTTTTTTTTATAAGTAAAAGGAATAGCCTTTTATATAACACATGAATGCATGTAAGTATTCTTATGTAATAAGCGAATACGTTTTAATGAAGACATATTATAATTACCTAGATATATTATAGTACACTTACCCGCATAATGAAGACCTACAACACAAAATTTAGTACTGCAGACCCATTTCTTGGATCAAAACTTTCTTTTAAAAAGCAGATTTTAATGGCTCTGACATGTGCTTCTAAAGATGCTACTAGGCCTATTCACACGCACACACATAATTAACATCCTTCGACATACACACACACGTATACACATCATCTGGTGGACATATACTCACGCTAACAGTATGAATGACAGCGCCTATATCGATATCAAATAATGGGTTCTCATTGATGTTGCAAAGGGTTTTATACCTATGGATTAATATCGTTCTTGACCTTGTTGATAATAATATAAGCAAATTTATATGTATTACATACTAATATAGACATAACTAGTTATTGTAGGCATTGTTATGTTACGCGAAAAAATCACATCACGTTTTTTATATAGATTAGTATTCAGTTGTTATTTTGTTACGTTTTATCAATAATGTTTCTCATATTTAAGGTATGTTGTGGATAAGTAGGTATTATAGAAAGACAAAAACAATTTACAAAAATATATAGTTATAAAATTACTTACCTATGAAATGCCTATAATGTGTTTCTTTGTTTTTGTTAAATATAATATTTGTATATTGTACTATCATAGGTTTTAAGATAAATTTTATGTAAGAACTTACATTCTCAAGATAACATTGTAATTCGCGGTTAACTGTAATTGGCCGAAATTGCATGTAAAACTATGTATTAGATTTAGAACTGTGGCTGTTGTTAACCTGAACAATAAATAAATAAATAAATAAATACCTAGTTTCGGTTACTTATAAGAATTATGTACTTTAATAGTTTATGTTATTTAATCAGTATGTATCTATTTCTCCCACGTATAAATTTAATAAGCTCTGGCAAGAATTACGAGTAGGTACTGCGGTATTTCCAGAGCTCTATGATGTGCCCTACATCAAACGGACAGTCAGCGCCTTTGCTGAGCACATAATATTGCAGAATTCCATAAGCCACTGTGGCTTGGTGGGGGACTTGTCTGCCATCGGAGACAATACAAAAAAGGATCAGCCACAACTCATAATTATATAGATTTACTCTCGGTCGAAAAGCTCCTGAATAAAAAAGGTTATAATAAAACCAGCAAAGATCTACAACCGTAATGATTCTTAGAATATAAAAATATATTGTTATATTTCTCATCTTGACTAATTACTCTCTAATTTGAGACACAATATCTAGATATTATAAGCTGTAAACTGATATAAAGTCACTCAGTGTGCAATGCTCAGACATTATATTACTAGTATGTCGACGCTTAGGTGTTATCGCAAATATGTAGTTAACCCGAAGTATGTAACTTTGTGTATATTAGACGACTCTTATACTTAGAGTATCGGATAAATTATGGGCTCCTTAGTTAAGAGATACTTAGTATTAATATGTTCTGCTTTGGTTGATCATTTGATTGTCAACTTTGAGTGGGTAGGTATGATGTGGGTAGTATGACAATAATAAAGCTAGTATCACAATATTCTCATTTCATTTCTATATTCTACAGTTTAAAATAATATAATATTATATTTTAAGCTTTTCTTTACCCGATTAGGTAGTTACTGTAATCTTGGAATGAGAAGAAACATTTATTAGTTTATGCAATCGACAAATATTTGTTTTGTCCCCTGTAGGTGTGTGAGGGAAAGTACAAGCTTAGTGTACATCAGTCGTGCGCAATAATAATATTATAATGAATAATGTTTTGTAAATATGTAGTTAGGAATAATTTAGGTATACAAGCAATGATTAGTGATTCTTGATTACGTAACAGCTTATGTGTTGAGTTAATATCATTTGAGACTGATAATAATATCAAATTATAGTCACAAGTGTACGGGATTCGTCGTTCTTAGATTCGAGAATGAGTGTGTACTTAGTTCACTTCTATACCTACCTTAGAGCCAGCTTTATTGTGGTTGACCGCGAGAAATGAATCTTCTGCAGAGCAACTCGATAGGCTACAAAACGAAAATAACATTGAAAGAATGTTTTGTTACTTTTTTACGACAAAATTGACAATCAATATAATTTGAATTATTGTAAATAATAATATAATAATAATAATATTCTACCACATTCACACAGCGCCATTTAGCCCCAAATTAAGCAATTATATTTGCTTGTTACACCCAGACACAGAACAAACAATCATGCTCATCACACAAAGGTTTGTCCTGGGTGGGAATCGAACCCACGACCTCCGGCTTAGCAATCACGGTCACTAACCACTAGACCAACAGGCCCGTCAAATGGCAAAATGGCAAAATTTATTATCATAACGATGACAATAAACCTTTAATAGGTACTTCTTTTTATTATTGACTCTGTAACTGCATCTGCAAACGTTCGTAACATTCGTGAACACGAGACCAGCCTTTGTCTGCAATGATCGTAACTTACCCACTTCTAAAGTCTGACAGAGCACACTGCGTTTTACCATGTTATATTATGAAGCATAAAAAATCTCTTTTCATGCTGTTTTATAAGACTGATATTTACAATTATGAACATTTGTTACTATTTGTCATAATATAAGTAAAGCTGCTAATATACTCACCAATATGAAAGGAAATATTTAAGTTATATCTAATCTATCTAATGAAAACAAAACCTGCAGTGCAGCGTCTTCTTACTAAATATAAAATGTAAAAGCATAGCATGGTAATTTTGTACTCAGTGAAGAGTAAATAATAATAATTTACTGATTTCTGTTTCTCGAGAATCCGAGAAGTCAAGAAAACCAGTCATGTCGTTAATTTAGGAAACTACTTATATTCTTAAAACAAAGCAGTTATTTAAATCATCTACCTATATATGATTTCATTTAAGATTTATTAAGTAGCTTCTTGTAAAATCCAACAGAAGAAACGAAAAATGAGCTCAATTTACAAGGAAATAAAGACATTCAATAAATTGATTACTTAATCGAATATCGGTCGCTTTGTTCAACTTAGTTATTCTTATTACATATAACTCTTCTAATCTACTTATTTGCTTTGTTACTATGGAATATGAAGGTACGCGTAGTTTCTAATTAAGTCCTCTCTTACGTATATTTGTAAAATCCGCAGCCTTTTCTATTGCGAATGAACTCACGTACACATACGCATCTATTTTTTAGATGTTCACGGTAAATTATGTCTGCATCAAGATAAACTTTCTCTTAAATTTTAAAATATTTGCCGTCAATTCTCTGTTTTTTAGGAACCATGTACCAAGATTATTTCATTATAAAATTGCGAAGCCCGATTAAGGAAGTATTGTCTATATCACAAAAAAAATGTAGCTACTGAATAATATTGAATTTTGCTTGTGAATAGTCCATTTTTATGACCAATTCAATCAGTAAGAGCCGTAAGAAGACATTTTAATAGCCACTGAATCGATAATAACAATTCGTTGGAACAAGTGAATAGTATGCAGAAACTTTAGAATTACTTTCGACAGATTTCATTGTATGCACAAGGGGTTTGAAAAATAAAGTTAGTGCTAGTTTTCCAACTCACCACCTTCGAGTTTAGGATCTAATCGGCCATGACTTGAGCTCAAACTTTACGACTACCTGGACACCTGAGCTAAAAGATACTCCTAATATTATAATGTTACGTTATGGTTTAAGATAAAATGTCTCACTTGTACGCAAAAGTTGTAGAATAGATCTTGTTCACTTTCTTAAAAAAAAATATTCAGACTATTTTCGGAAATTTATTTTGCTTTAGGCGCAAAGGCGACTATATTAGAATACAGAATCACAATTTTAATAGTAGGTAATACAGTTTACAGAGAAATTGAAAGAGAAAGAACAACACCGGACTTTCTTGCAGGACTTGAAAAGTTAAATACTTAAAGCATTTCTTATTAAAGTGGAGAGTAAATATCAGCCAACGAAATAAACTGCCTACAACGCCTACAGCAATCAAGATTCTAAGCCTTCAATTAAAAAACCTTTTGTGTAGGTACCTAATGCCTAGGAAACTAATTTAGACCGAGGAAGAATTACGTAATAAAACAAAATTTATGAGAGACGTGTTTTTCTCAGAATTAAGGAATATGAAATTCTGCAATTACTATTTTTAACTTAAATTGGTTCTGCAATTTAAGTTTTTTATGCCTGGCTGTTTATTAAAAAAAAGAATGATAGTAGTGTGTTGTAATGTTCTTACTTCTTCTTTATTCAATATCTTAATGTTTCGCCTCTTTTTCTTTTAATTTTGATACTTAGTATCTACGAGAAGTAAGAGATATGCCTATTTCATTAAATTACTTTACCTCAAAAACTCAGGTGGTAAAAATGGGCAATAAGTATAAAAGCAAGCCGCAAAATATAACGTGTGGAACCCCACAAGGTTCAGTGATCGGCCCTTTATTGTTTTCTATTTATGTAAACAACTTATGTAACATAAAACTCACTGGTCAAATTACACTGTATGCTGACGACACGTGCCTCTTTTATTTTGGGAGTAATCTACCAGAGCTGATAGATCAAGCGCAGCTAGATCTACTCCAATATACGACCTGGTGTCACTGTAACCTTCTAACAATAAACGCAAAAAAAACAACGTACATGATATTTTCCGCAAAAAATAAAAAAATGCCAAACTACAAACCTTTGACTATCAATAATGAGCCCTTAAAGAGATCGCACCAGGAAAAGTACCTTGGTTTAGTTCTGGATGACAAACTTACGTGGAAACCGCACATAGAAAAAGTAAAAATTAAAATAACACAACTTACCGGTGCACTGCGCAGAATGTCCACCTGCATACCAAGTAAGACACGTTTGATGATTTATAATGCACTAGTGAAATCCAATCTATCCTACCTGATCGAAGTCTGGGGTACTGCTGCAAAAACAAACATCTTGCCGTTACAGCGCGCACAAAACAAGGCTATAAAAGCATTATTTAACTACGACACACTAACACATACACCAACATTGTACAAAAACACCAAAATATTTAATTTAAAACAAATGTATACAGAAAAAATATGCACTTTAATAAAAAAAATAATTTCCGGCCAGATTCATACACAGACTACTTTAACTAAAAAAAAGTAAACATATAACCTAAGAAATAAAAATAAACTGAATCTTTTTACACCTAGAACCGAATATGGTAAAAGAAACATGCTATATGACGGGAGAAAACTTTATGACAAATTACCCAATGAAATAAAACTATGCGATAATATTATTAGTTTTAAAATAAAGCTTAAAAAACACGTAAGTGACAATATATACTAAGCTGATAACACCTACAAAAACAGACAAGCGTACTTACACTCACACATACACTCACACCTACAGACATACATACACATATATACATGCACATACACACGTACACACACATACACAACCACTCAAATACAAAAAAAAAAAGAAAATAAAATTAATATATTAAAATAAAGTAAACACGCACAAAGTACTTTTTGAGTCATTGACGTTAAAGTTATACATACCTACGTTCATTCACTGTATCGACGAACTACTGATACCTATTGTTAAACGTATTCTACAATTTGTTAAAATTCTTATTAAGTGAACTATGTACTTGTTCTTTTGAGATAGTAATAAAGTTCTTTAAACATACTTTAGTAAACTCTACTTATAAAAGTCACTAATTTTTTTTTTAATTATGGGTAAATATGTCGGTAAAATAAAAGTGAAATTTACAACTGTCGAACACTGAGCAGAGTTACACATTTGATAAGCAAAATATAATATGTATTAAGTTCGAAATAAGTATTGTTTTGTCCAGAAAAGTGCCCTATCCCATATTTTCTTTTCACGCAACTTGACATTAACCACAGTAGTTTTATTTAATGAAGCACTCAGACGGCAAACAAAAATTAGAACAATACAATTTTTTTTCAATATTTTTCTTTAAGTTGACAATATAATATGTCATTTAAATATTTAATGTTGCTCAAAATAATGAATGATAAAACAATATTAGTCCGTTAAAGCATTATTTGTTCACGTTGTGTAAGTACTGTTACAGATTTGTCCATGTCGTGCGTCTTCTCGACCTTTCGTTGAAATAATAATGTGCAAATACAAATACGTGCTGTGTCAATTATTGTCTATTTATTTTAAGCCTCTGTGTTTACTAACAATTTGTATAACATGAAGGATGTACTCGTTATTACTTAAAATAAATCAAGATTGCAATGCTATAGACGGATTTATTCACAATCACTTATATCGGTCTACACAGTTCGACACGTGTTTTCACAATGGCATGAAACGGCAGTTATAGTTCATCTTACTAACACAGAAAATAACGTAACATATTATAATCGGTTCTTACAAACAAAGCGAAGTATAACAAATAGCGAATATGACTTGTCAAAGTTTCAATTTTATTACTCAAAATATTGAATCAAAATAGAAACTAAAATAATTATACTTACTTAATTCTTTGTTTTGCATTTAATATTATACTCGTAGTATGTATATCTGGTTGTATTTTGACAACATTGGAAACATTGTGAACAACGGGCACAGTAAATGTCATAAAGTCTAAGATAAAAATTAAATTGACTTGTATGTAAGTTAATTTATTTAAATACTAGCTTGCCGTGGCGCGGTTAAACCCGCGGTTATATCTTTGGTTACTACTCCGCTACATGATTTTACATATATCTTATAATCTTCTTCGAAAACTGGGCTCTCAAACGCAAAAAAGATTTTCAAAATCAGTTCTGTAGATCCAGAGATTACCCCCTACAACCCAACAAACTCACAAACTACCTTTATAATATTTATATAGATGTACATAGTGTAAATTTTTGTATATGTAAGTAATTATTTTGCTCTGTCTTTCAATAATACTTCTATTGGATATAATTTAAATTTTGAAAATAGATTATGGATGCTGTAAAAATATTGATACAAAGATATAATTTAACAAAGACACGAATTGAATGCAGGAGAAATAGACCAATTGCGAAATCCGAAAAATATTTGAGACAATTTCAATTTGGAATTGGTAATTTATTTGGTGTCTATTAATAATAATATAATAATAATATTTCAACAACTACACACAACGCCATCTAGACCAAAGTAAGCATATTATATGCTTGTGTTATGGGTTCTAGAATGCGGATATACCATACTTATATACTTTTTTTTTTTGTAAATACATACATATTATACATAGAAACACCCAGACCATTAAAACCTACCTACTTTAAACTCGGTAGAAGTTAATACTGACTAATGTTTTTATCCAAGAATTCTATTTAATCCGGCATAGACTTTTTATGTTTCCGTTAAACAATCACGTTGAACAAGTGTAATCTTTAAACTAAATTTTAGTTTACTAGGTATAATATTTGTTGGGTATGGTTAATGTGTTGCGGGATTCCATAAATAAATGACTTCATGATAAAACCATACTATAATGTTCTGGTACCAGATTAGTACATTAAATAAATAGTAATACTAGTGCACTACATCACTGTAGGGACAGGGAGCCCTCTGCGGTTGTGTGTACGTTCCCACACAGAATTGCAACGCAAGCACAATGTGTCGCCAAGCCGCTACATCATTCCCCCCCTTTTACAAATTTTTTGTCACAAAATTTTAAAGGAATAAATTCATACATAATTTACAAAAATGTCGCAAAATACAATACAATAACAAAATACAATAGGTAGGCACAATAGAAGTTTCATCACCTTACAATAATTACATACGTACGTTTATCGTTGCTATAGGTCACATATTACCGAGTTACATAGAACAACACAAATGCAGCGTCAACAAGATGCATAAGTATTTCTAAGAAATAATTTGATAGCTTCTATATATAATAAACACTGTGTAGAATTAAACGAACTTTAACAATACCTATTACCATCATGTTATAGTAAAATTTGACCTTTTTTATGATTAAGTATACAAAACATTAAAACCCCGGTGCGGTATTCTGCCTCTCTGCCATGTGTGGTACGCTATACGCGCGAATGCCGCCGCATGTCCCGTACTTTCTTTTCTATGCTCTCAGGTATCCTTCTTGATGTGGAAAACGCTGTTGCACCCAAGAATAATAAAATTATACTTCATGTTACACCTGGACATACCATGTAGCTCGTGCTCTCCGTTAGTCTGTCTTATTCACTAATTTAGTTTCGATTAAAAGACTACTATATATAAGCTGAGAGTCTGCATCTTACTTCGTATTATCCGGAACTCATGTTAGGTCTTCATGTGTAAGCTGTATAAGCCCTGTTGGTCGCAGCAAAAAGGGCGAGTCGTCTCCATTTCATACACGTGTAGCCCCGTGCTTCAGGACCACGATGTCTCCGTTGTGTCCATGTTGTCTCGTAGCTGAAAGCTCCGTGTCCAGTTATCAGGGGTCACCAATGTTGGGTAGAAATGCTTGAATGTTAAGGGATACGATATGTAATTACTTCATCATAAAATATACTATACTTTACTGGTGCCAGTGAATATAAAAAAATACATAACAATACATCTGCACTACATCACTTTAGGGAGACGACTGGCGAGCCCTCGGCGGTTGTGTGTACGTTCCCACACAGAATTGCAACCCAAGCACAATGTGTTGCCAAGCCGCTACAATATTTAATAAATGTACATAAAATACAACTTTCTAATAAAGTTTTGCATTATAATATATATATTAACCGACTTCAAAAAAAGGAGGAGGTTTCTTAATTCGCCCGTATACTTATATTTTTTTTTTTAGTTTATGTTCACTTTTTCAACTCAATTATAAAACTACCATTTTATTAGTATTTCAATAAAGATTACACAGTAGGTATATTTTACAATAGTAAAATTGTTGTAGTGATATACTTTTTTTTTCAAAAGTAGCTTGAAAGATTTTTTATAAAAGGTAAAAATGGAATGTTACTCTTTCCTAAATCAAAGTCCCTAAACATACTTCCACTAGCAATTTCAGCGTTAGCTTTCTATTATACATTAAACGAACAAACGGTAGGTAATACAAAAAATCATCGAAACTTTAGATTGAAACTGGTGTAGATATGAAAATATGGTTTCTTCTGTGCTTCAATGACAGCCTATCTATCGGCAGTGACTTCAACAAAGAAGCTTGAGCATAGCTGTACCATGCGATACTTGTACTTGTACCTATAAACAAGGGAATCGCCTGAACTAAAGTAGGTGAATTAATTTTATATCTAAGTAATAAACATATCTACAATTAGGACAAGGACATGTAAGTAACAATGTGTTTTCCGATAGGTCACAGTTCACATCGTTCGACCTCTCTCACATCCGAAAGACAAAAAATAGAAAGGATCGTTAACAAAGAATTCCCTCAGAAACAATGAAACCGGTCATTTTGTAGAGTTGGATTTATTTTATTTGTTTGACTTTGAAAATCTTTCTTGAAAAGTCTTCTTGTACTATTAGGGATCAGGTTACTCTCGTAGGTATTTTATAGACACAAAATACCCTTGAACCTTCTAGAATATAATTAAAATAAGGTTTTAGGTAATCTATTTGTTTTACGATTAGTAATAACAGGTGAATGCTAACGAATACGTAAACAATTTTTAACAGTAAAAATTTAAGTAAGAATCATTCCAAATGTTATGTGTTTATTTATTACCTATTTTCAGGTCTACCCCATAATGTCCTATCAATCAAAATCCTAAAAATTGTAATCTCAATAAGGCTTAAGATACAAGTACTAGCTTAGTTCGATACTAAAATTGTACTAACTAGCCTTCCGCGCTGCGGTGTCACCCGCATTAAGTTACATCTTTGGTTACTGCTTCGTTTTCGTCGGCAATACCGTGATGTTATATAGCCTATATCCTTTCCCAAGAACTAGGCTATCAAACGTAAAAAGAATTATTAAAATCCAACTAGTAGTTCTGGAGATTAGCGCGTTCAAACAAATTCTTCCGCTTTTTGATTATATTTATATCTATACTATTTTATAAAGCAGAAGAGTTTGTTTGTTTGTACACGTTAATCTCTGGATCCACCAGTCAGATTTGAATAATTCTTTTTGCGCATGAAAGCCCAGTTCTTGAGGAAGGTTATAGGCTACGTAACATCACGTTACTGGCGACAGAAGCAAAGCAGTAAGCAATGATGAGAGTGAAACTGCGCCGCGGGAAGCTAGTTTTTTAATAAATTGATTTGAATTTGATTTGAATCACCGATTATGTTACCAAACCTTCTATCATGAAACTTTCGAATCACAGAATCCACTTTGTTTGTGTGTACAATTGTACATGAAACCTGATTGGCAAAATGTGGGTATGCTGCATCTCTGTTTACCCGTCCAAGAAAATCGCGTACTGGGCGTATCTTTTGTTATGTCAGTAGTAACAATGCCTAACATTTTCATGCTAAATAAACTATCCAACTGTAATCCGTATAGAAAAGGTCGAAATAAATCCAGACGGGGTCTAAAGCCGTGAAGTGGATAGAACAAAAAGAGACTAAATCTGCCCAATTGTGCGTGGCAATCCTCACTGTTTACTTGGTCGTTTGTGTATTTCCTAGTTTTGTTTGCATTTGGTTTTGTTTGTTAATCCGGATCCGAACCAAAGCGAAACAGTTTTGTAAAGTAATTTAATCTATGTTTTAGGCTTTTTCTATCTTTATGCGATGAACCTTTGCAAACATACAATTGAGAGAGGACTCAACCTAACAAATTTTACTATTGATCTAGATAGTGATTTTGAAATTAACTCTTTAAAAAACCGTAAAGTCATGACGTGCATCGAGTCGCGTCGTCTTTGTCGTCAAGCGCAGGATTTTGCTACTACCCTCACTTGGACTTTAATTTTATGTTGTTGAACAAGCGCCTGGCTACACCAGTCAGCCCGTAACGGCGGTCGATGTAATACGACCGAAACGTCAACAAAAGGTAAAGATACCTAGATACCATATATAATAACAATATTAAAACGATTAGACTTGTATAAAAGTACTTTATAAATAATGCTGTGTTTGCATTATTATATATATATATATGTATAATAGTGGTTGTATGTAATGTGAAAGTGGTATTAAAAAAACCAAAAATTAAAAAAATTGTTTCTTTTTTTTAAATACTGGTGAGACTTAATGCACTCTATAATATAACCAGTGATCTGAATAGCTGCGACGTACAGGTAAGAGAAATAAAGCGTTTAATAGATATATACCAAACATTTAAATTAATTATCTTGGAGTTAACCCACATAAACTAACCCCGAAATCTAATAATAATTACTACATATTGTCTGGCCAAACAAATACCTCTATTGTTTACGCGGGCCCGTAATCCCTCTCATAATTATGTCTAGGAACTTGGTAACAGCACACAATGTGTGTATCACAAACTATACGGTCAAAAATGCCTTTCAAAATATGTTGGTAATGGTTGACCGTCCCTTGAAGACTCGTGTTCATAAACTTTAATGTTAATTATAGTTTCATATCGGATTAATAAAGATGGTGGTGTACATGAATAGTTTATAAATAAGCCTTTTTAACGCGGGTAAATACATTTTTGCATAGGTACCGCCCGCTCGGGATAGCATCATCTTACAAAAAACTATTCTTTTATATATTAGCCTACCAAAGTGACTCCAATCTCCTGATAGCAGTCATTTTAAATTCTCGCCATTACCGACCTTAGGAAGAGATAGAAAGGCTAGGATCTGGATAAATCTGTTCATGTGATGTCATTATGGTACGTAGGATGTCTAGTAGTCTGCCTATTACGAAGTGATTGTAATGAATTATCTATCGATATGCTTCTTTCAGATATATCTACATATAGATCCTCAGTAGTTAATATTATAATACAAAATTATCGAGAAAAGCAATATTATCAGCCATTTACATCACCTCAGTGAGTGTGAAAAGTGATAGCCATTCACGGCACGAGCTTGGGTTTAAAACCACAGTGTCGATCAATATGCATTTTATGCACAATTTGCCGTAAAAGGCGGTTTTCTCACACCGTGGTTGGTATCAGTGCGGCAATGAAAACATTTAATAAATTTATTTTATCATCATTATCATCATATCAGCCAAAAGACGTAGGTACACTGCTAGACATAGGCTTTCCTCAATTTTCGCCATCTAGTCCGGTCGTGAGCCGCGTTCAACTATTCGGTGCCCTCAGGTGCAGGTGCAGCTGTTAGAAAAACGCCTAACATATTCTGCACCTGCAGGCAACAAATGTACCATTGTTTAATTTTAATTAAATCTTCCGCCCGGTTTATCTCTTCGAGAATAATTTAATTATTTTACATTTTGTTCAAAACAGTAAAATCTGTTATTTTCCAAGATTAGTATGGCTTTAGGAAAGATATCTTTATGCTATACCAATATAAATTAACATAGACAATCGAGACACTTTATGAATAAGACATATAGACATAATAAGTATGTCTTTTACTGCGTATCCGTTACTGCATGACACAGGCCTCCCCCTAAGAAAGGAGTTTTTACACAGTTTTGTACGGTAGTAGATCCACGCTGGTTTCAGCATGAATGGGCCGGATGGTCCGGGGAAGTACTACCCTCTCATAGAAGATCAACGTAAGAGTAGTAGTACTACTGCGTTTCGTTCAGTGAGTGAGAGCGCCGGATGCCCAATTTTCCCTCTTCCTTTTTCCTCACCTCCCTCATTCTCTTCCCCTAACCCCATTCCCAGCCACCATAGTGGAGGCCACCATACCAGCAGTTTATGACGATGGCTTTTGGTATGGTGGCCACCACTTCTGGATTCCAGTGACTGCTTACCAACAGGCAGATTTTGGTAGGCTAATATAAAAAAATAAAATAAAAATAGTCACCGCGCACCCGCCAAGTTTTGTGACCGAAGTAAAATAATTTTAGTATTTCAGTAGGTATACAATTAATACTAATGTCTGTTACCTAGTATTCAATAAGTAGCCTCTTATTCTTTGATAGAGATAGATTCTATACTCTTACCCGAAGATCACACGTCCAAGACGGCTACATTAAACTTTTTATGCAAGAGAGCTGGTACTACATAAATATTAAAAATACTGAAGTTACAGTACACTTAAGGCTAAATTAATTACATACAATGTCTAATGCAAAATGAGTTCCATTAGTTGACACAGACATTCACCTTAAGTGTGGAGATTAAGCAAATTCTGCTCTCGTTATGAGCTGTTACGCGCATGGGCAGCCTTAGGGTGATCAACGAGATGAGGTAGGCGGTCTGAGTAAATTAGATAATAGATAGAACTGATTTATTTTCCTCGTGACACAATCTAAATAGGTGTATATAGTAAGTATTGACTATTAGGTACTTACACAATGTATTTTGTGAATACCGTGATAATATGTAAGAATTCATTTTAACATTGTCTCGCTTGGTGCAGGAAGTAAAAGATATCAGGGAGACATTTTGTTAAGTTTCTTAAAATTTAAAGAGCATTTTTCGTATCTCTGCACTCTTCTTCTTTACATTTAAGAGTGTTCTTGTTGGTGCAGTATTTTTTTATACAGCTATGTTGACAAGCATACGGACTTCGTAAGCAGTTACCGGAGCCTATAGACGCTTGCGACAACTAACTTCTAAGTTTCTCTATCGTGCATGCCTATATTATAGTGAGTGATTTAACCTCCTTATTCGTCGATAGCCTGTATATAATAGCTATTTTAGGTAGCTGTGTTAAGGAAACCTAATATTACTTTCTAACCGATCTATGCGAGTCTGCGATCCTTACGAATATAATGAATATCATACGACTTGAAATACTTGCCATATGTAGACGCCCTAATGTTGCAGAATACCAAACAGCTGTAGAGATTATTATAACGGCTTAACGTCTGTCACTAATCCAAGATAATATGCTTGAACATAATTACTGTTTAAACTAGCCCGAACACGTAGCATAAACTAAATTATTAAGACTAATAATTAAGTTTAGTTAGTGTTAAGTTTACACGCTTATCATTTGAGACATTCCATAATAGTTAAACAACCTAATATTATTTTCGACGTGAGTGTATGTGTATGTGCGACTGCTGATAAAAGATTGCGCATTAAACCCCCACAAAACTTTATGTGATATAAATTTACAAACTAAAAGTTCTAGATGTCTAAATATGTAGTAAGAAAATAGGTTGGCTGGATTACAAAATATTTCATACCTATTTTAAACCTTATCTTTGTTATATATCTAGTGTTTTATTAAGGTATACATAATAGTTATTTATACATTGAAAAAGAAAGAGGACCGAGGGTGTAATCGGGCTGCCTAGTGCTTAAAAGTCTATCTTTGAATGCACGTAGATGTTAGTACAATATTTGCTTCATTTGATTGATTTACAATAAGAATCCTTATTAACTAAAAGACTAGTAAAACTTTATAGTAGGTTTGTACCGTTGGTATTACAATAAGAAGCCAATTCGTAGTCAGGCTAAAAGAGGCTTCGAATGATAGTAAAACTCTCAGTATCAATTTAGACCTTGTAGTGTTTCGGTTTATGTTGAAAATAAAATTCGTTGTGCGTAGGGTATGTTCATATCTTTGAATCTCACATTGTATAATATAGGAATGTGATTCTCGAGAAAACTTTTAACTTTTTTTTAATTTTTAGTAAACGTTGGAACTTAGGTGGCACATTATTAAACATAGATTATTATTGTTATTAAACAAGAAAGGAAAGGAAAGGAACAAAGAAAGTGAAATATTAGGAATTTGCAACGCTGCCGGTTTAAGTAGATAGATGGCATTATTTTACATTATGTTTAAAATTTTTTTAATATAATTTTTTTTTTAAATTGCTCTTGTAGGCAGAAAATTACAGGTGATTTAGAGAATATTGACAAGCTTCGAATAGACATTTAATAGATAGGTATATAAGTACTTACTTAGTTTTTGATAAAAGACAGCTCTTGCACTGGGAAACGGATCCCACACTAGAGAGTTCTTTATCGTTAATCTTGTCACGAGGATAAGAAAGAGCATCCAAACTTATAATATCTAAGTACTCTGTATTTAAATTTTGGATGCTTCTTGTATTTAGAATTAGAACCACACATTTTATTTTGGTTTTTAATAGTATTATTCATAAAAAAAGTAAATGGCTAATATTTGAATTACTTATAAGGCGTGAAATTTCAAATTGTACTACCTCAGCACATTCTTGTTCACAGTAATGACATACTCAAAGCCTTTGCACCTACGCACCTTGTTAAAATATCTAAGACGTGTGATAATTACATTAAGTAATTAAGCTATACACGGTGCGCTTATTCTCTGCGCCTTCCTCATTATAAACTTTTACGTAGCATCTAATATTTTTAACCCACGTCTTTCAATTGTGAATACCTATTAAAACATTTACACTAAAATACAGATGATTAGAATGCCGAAAAAAGAAGAAATCACACCTACTGTAAAATAACTTACATTTAAAATCTCTACTAAATGAACGTTCAAAGTTCTAAATATTGTTATACTACGTACGAACGAAACATCGCATATCACGGACCAGGCGTTAGGAAGAAAGGTTAGGTCGCATGATCACTTACGACTATTATTTTTCAGTGTTTCTTATTATTACTTTCATCTAAAACTGATAAAAAAGGTAGGTGATAGTTTTGGTTAGTACCTAGTTTCCATTGTTAGTCTACAGATAGATCCCAACGCAAATAATAAAATGAATGATTTCGACTGTAACATTTCTCACTGATACGGTATTCTCCGTTACTAGAATTATTTCAAAGTCCATGGTTACAACGTAACAACGTTGAGAAAATAGGTGAACGATTTTACTGAAAGCTGTTTGCATCAATAATCGCGAGGGAACGGGTGATGGCGGTTTCTGTTGCCAACTGGATCGTGCTTAATCTAGTTAATCTGAATCAGTTTTAAGTTATTGTGATTGCATATTGATAATACATAGTTGATGTGATTAACTGCATTATTGTTCCAAGAAAATCATCACTTCTGATTGGGATTAAAGCGCTACTGCGGGCGTATAATTCCAGATTTTAGTTGACTTTTTTATTTATATTTTCTATGTAAGATTATTGTACCAACTCACTGCGAGGTGCCAGTGACCAGTGATATGTACCTACTACGACTATAAAATAAATTTAAGATAAGAAATTTCATTGTTGCTTTCTGATACTATTTTTATTTATTAAAGATAATCCCAGGCAAAGTCGTTGTTGCGGGAAGACATACAAATTAGTTAATTTGTATGTCTTCCCGCAACAACAACAGCAACAAGTATCAGAAATACTTATGGGACACGCAAAATTATGTCCTGTGTGGAAATTGAACGTAGATTACAAGCAGTTCTCACCACTAAGGTCGTTTCACAACATTTCTCTGACACCACAATTTGTCCCTGTGCATCAATTCTAGTCTTTCCTGGTCTGATTTATACACAATTGCTTAGTATTAATATACCCTGGTGCCGAAGTGCGGTCAAGTCTGCGTTTCATTGCCGGGTCAGCTAATCGTCCACAAGTTGCGGGTTGTCGTAAAATGTGGGTCCATACATAAAACCGATGAGTTGCTCAAGTCTAGTATTTTGTTTATATATCCACTGATCTTAATCTTTGTCAGGTTGTGTGTGTGTGTGTGTGTGTGCATGTGCGTGTGCGTGTCTTTCTCTCTCTGTGTGTGTTTGTTACCACTCAGCGTCTAAACGTCTGAACCGATTTCCATGAAAATTGGTCTGGTTCCCGAGAGATACAAAAACATATTTTACAGCTATTTATTAATAAATTAAAACAAATAGTATTTAGTGTACAATACCAAATCAATGATTTGCTTTCACAGAAAGAGGAAGTGACTGCATCTTGGCATGTTAATGAAAATGAAAACGAAAATATGTTAATTTAAAAAAATTAAATTAACACTCATGAACGTAAAAGTTAACAAAATGCAGCAAATTAACCTACAGCCAATTCGCTGACGAAGTAGAGCCATGAGAAGAACTGGCAAGAAACTCAGGCCACTCTTTTTAATCGCCAGATTATTACAATTTTTGAATGTTACAGTTTCAAGTAGCATGCAAAGTGACACAGGCAATACACTTAACTCTTTAGATAATTCATTACTTACAGCTTTTTATGTTGTGAAGAAAAATAAAAAGTAAAATGTGTGCTTTACAGGCTGCCTCAACTTGCACATTGCTACAAAAGGTAAAGGCAACACGTTAACTGTGATAAATGTTTCTATGTAGGTATTATATAAACTGTTAATATTTGGTATAAGTATAAAGTAAGATGAACTTAATTTATCACAGGAGTTCACAATGTACCTCTATTTCACAAATCACAATGTATAATTTTAACAATAATAAGTATACAATTTTAACAAAACAATACAAAATGTGTACTTAACTGTTCAATTATGGCTCGGGCATCATGTCATTTAAAATTAATACAAAAAAAAAACATTTTATATATTATGTCAAAATGTATCCATAAATTAATGTCAAAAAGTTATTTGTTATAGCATGTTATTAATCATAAATTAAAAAAAAATATTAAAAAACATAAAAGTTAAAATTATTAAGAAATACTACATAAATATGAGGCCATACTACGCCGAGAAGTCTTGAGCCAAGACTTGAATAGGTAGTGTTCAACTAAGAGTAAACAGAAAATATGAAAATTTTTAACAAGAAAACTTTGTATATCACTTCTAACTTTAAGAGTCTCATACAATATTTTTATTACAGTAGTTTTTAATGTCCCATATGGAACCAAACTAATGTACGCGATTATTTATCTGTTTGTCACGACGACGCTAAAAGCAATCGTTTTTTTTTTAAAGGATCTGTTATTTAAAAGGATATTTGTCTGAGTTGCAAACATAGTTTTTTTTTACATAGTGACAGCGATAAGCGGGGTCGGCAGAAGCGCAATTTCACTAGTGTTTCCGTGTACCAATACCGGCGGTCACCATTACTGACAGGTGAGACACTGATACGTCTGTCGATATTGCCAATAGAATTGTTATCGAAAACTTATTTACTAAATAGTAAAAAAAAAATTATAATCGAATACGGGGTATTAGGCATTTACAGTTATTCTACTTTGATTGAATGGCACCCAATCGGACATAACATACAATTTAGGGGCGTCAGTGACCGACGTACGACGTAGCGCTTAAAGTCAATAAACAAAATTTTCAATTTGTTCTTGAAATGAATCCTGACGATATTTACATACGATTTGTTTGAATTATAAACTAAAATATCAATTTGACTAAATTAAAGATAAACTTATCTGCATAGGGCTGCTACCGTAGTGTTCTTTAAAACTTCATAGCTGTTACCTTAATGAACTCATATAATTTTATATTTGTGAATACAAGTAGCCGATATAAAAGCATTTACTTACGAATGTGAAAGCAAAACAGGATACAATATCAAGCGATACAAAGACAATCTCTAGATAGTATAAAATCGCTCTTCCCGTCTGTTACTCCGATAACTTCTAAACCAAGATTTTGATCACGCTTCCACTAACAGCCTTTTTCTCGAAGGTTTTTAAGTAAGTATACTATACAATACATGCATGGTATATTATAGAAAAACGGCGAATTTGTAATCATACCGTCAAAAGCCAAAAATACGTAAATGAAAAGCAAAGGCGGGTCTCTATTATTAACTAATATTATAATGAGAAAACATTTTTTTGTATGTTTGTTTGTTCCAATTTAACTCAAGATCTATGTAAGGAATTAAAAAAAATACACTTACAAAGCTACAAATAGGACGCTTAACATAGGCAACATATTTTTTTTTTATAAATTTCAATATGTTAAGTGCTTTTGTAAATCTGAATGATGCAATACGTCACTATTGCTATGATATTTTCCATAGGCGTTTGATGTGAGACCGAATTAAACTGTTGATACCAAAGCGAAGCGAGAGCAGACGGCTACGGTCTAGTTTATTATAAATTTATAGTTATGGACCACTCTTTTACTTATATCTAAATGATTTCGTTATTCAGTAGTATCTACAGCATTCAATGCAAAATTATGTCATCAATGAATTATTTTGTAGCTTGGTTATGCTCTTGGCTTAACATTCGGCATCGGAATGGCAGCATTTGATAACATTGTTAAAACAGGTTTAAAAACTCACTAGTGAGCAAAAACGTACAAAAGTATCCTTAGTAGGCTACTGTTTACAAGAGTATATTGTTGGTACGTACACCTAAGTTACATAAAAGGCTTAACTATTTCTACAAACCCTAAAATTTCACTTATATTTTTAAATATCTAACAAAATCACATATACATATTAGATATAACCCCTGTTTCTTGGTGGTCATACTGACCACCCTTTTGTTCTTAATTTTTTTTACCTTATTGTCCGAAGATAAATGTAAATAATACTCAAAATGATACAATTGTCAACACGTGGTGGGAAAACATCTAGTAGATCTGCTATCAAATTTTGATATCAAATTTGTTCTTAATAATTTACTAATATAAAGTCTTAGCTTCACTTTTACCATTGTTTATACTGAATAATCGAGAGTAGGAAGCAAAGATAAATCAAATGTATGATATATTTGCATGCCTAATACAGGCAGAATATAGCTTGCACTTTACGCCATTGTTATACCTGGTATCACCTGTATTCTACGCAAATAAATAATTCTTTCTTTTTTTCTTTCTATAAGTTCTAATTTTTCAAACGCAAAAAAACAGGAATCGTTGCACAGAATCAAGTAGTCTTTATAATTCGACGGATACAGAAGCACAGAAATTTCTCGAGAGTTTAAATATAAAAGTTTCTGAAATAAAATATGTTTTTTTTTATTTACAATGCCTTCTCCACAAGCATGTTATTCCTGAATACAGACACCAAAGAAATATAAACTATTAAACTATATGTTATATATGTTTAATTTTGCATATTAGTAAAACTTTAGTACTCGACTAAATAAACTTTTTTACTTTTATAGCTATAACTCATTTGGAAAAACTTCCGTGAAGTAAGTTGTTTTGTTGTTTTTAAGTAGAATACTGCAGTCGCAAAGTGACGGAAATACTTTAATGCGTATTTACTTCAGAATACACCTGGATAACAAAAGATTTCTTTGTTCTTTCTTTTTCTTTTGTCGAAGTTAGTTTAGCCAACGTCGCGTCGCCGGGCAGTTTGGTGAAAGAAAATTGTAATAATGTAATGATATTAGATATTTTACTTTTTCAAATAAAAGTGGTAAGTTTGTTGCTAGGTATATCAAATCAAATCAAATCAAATCATTTATTCATAACTTACTTAGATACAAATTAAAATAAGACAGTTGTGTAACTATACGTATTACAATTTAGATGCCTGTACTAGGATATAGTTCCTGTATCACAGGCGAAAATAGCGCTAGAATTTTATTATATATATAAATATCTATGATTCTCTAGATTTTAAATAAAAGACTTACAATGAAACATGAAATACTTAACCTACTATGTTATAACTAATTTAATAACAAAAATACAAAATATGTGTTAGTTTAGGTAATTTTACGTAAACGTTCGAGGCTAATTTATTGGGGACAAGTAATATGCTTATGTACTAATAAAATGATGACATGACAGATGCTATGAAAAAACATGAACAAGTGTGTTGTATTTAATTCTATCTAAATAATAAATAGCATTAACCCAATTATTGTAAATCGTCATAATCAACAGAGTTGATATATTGTGTCGTAAAATTGGTCATGGAACATCACAAATGGCAGTTTTATATCAGTCGCTGAAGCAGAAAGCCATCGAAGCATCAAACTCTATTGACCTTCTTCAAGAAAAATCGGATCTGACAGCACATATCTCGGAACTGAAAAGCACCATCGAGAAGTCATGTACTCCTAGTAATGCCACTTATTCGGATATGGTCAAGAAGGGCCCGAATAATTTCATTAGACCAAGCAATTTGAGGTCTGTGGTAATTTATCCCAATGACAAATTAAAAACAAGTGACGAGACAAAAAACCTTGTACAAAATTGTATTCGCCCAGAGGAAATGAAACTTCAGGTCCGTGGTGTACGTAAGACGAAAAACGGTGGCGTTATTATTAGCACAGAAACAAAACTTGACGCTGAAAAACTCAAACACGCAGTACAGGCATCTTCTGTTCTCACAGCTGACGAACCTCACAAACGTAGACCTCGTATTGTGGTTGTGGGAGTGCCCGCCGCTATTGCAGAAAGGGAGGTGTTCAAATACATATACGAACAAAATATAACCGAGAAATTTCCAGCAATGACATTAGAATCTTGCTTGACCCAAATAAAATTAAGTCATAAATCTGGTAAGAAAGACGCACCAACCTGCAACTATATAATAGAATTGCCAGCTAATATACGAAAGTTCTAATTACTCAAACTAGGCTTTTTATAAATTGGACATCGTGTCCTGTGCGGGACTTTACATTAGTAACCAGATGTTACAACTGCCACCAGTATGGACACGCGGCGAAATCATGTCGAGAAGCTACGCCTACCTGTGCTCACTGTGGGGAAATAGGACACTCCGTACAAGATTGCACAAACAAAGATAACTCGCCAAAATGCGCAACATGCTCAAGATTTAAGAAGTCCAATAACCATAAGACGGGCGATAATGAGTGCCCAGCTAAGAAATTTGCCGAACTCAAATATAAACCAACATTGCTAAATTGAGAACCTATCTACAAATATGTAATTTGTGTATAAGTGCAAAATGAGTCTTTTCTATGTACTGAGCATATCGCACGAACAACAGCTTACAATGTCATATTCTAATAGAATACCCAGGAACTGTACTCGTCAGTGTCAATAGGGTTACGAGACCCTAAAAATAAAATTGCATGATTTTATAAATTTTTTGGTTTATTCGAAACCTCATTTGTAAGTTAACAGCATAAAAATCAGGTTAAGAATTTAAAACTTTTTAACACACTTGAAAATTTACCAAATTTCTTCCTTATTTTTTTGACAAAGTTTACAAAGACAGTGTGTCAAGAGGATAATTCTTTTAGTGATGCTTAGAGCACAATATTGCCCAAGCAATAACAAAGTTATCGAAGTGAAGTAAAAACTCCCGTAAAACTCTCCTGTAACATTTTTAGGTAATTTAATATAGTCCCGTGAAGCGTTTTACGCCGTGAACGAATTAAATTGACATAAATACATTAGATCTTAAGGATTCAGATAATGGTGCTCTCTCTTACAGCTGGGAAATATTTTTATTTCTACTTATAATATATAATAAAATTATTTTTTGTTAGTAGCAGTTATATTTTGTTGTGTTTAAACTTTGAAGGCAGTTGAATTTGAAAATAAATATATGTCGTCTAACTTAACTTGGACAAAATAAATGCGGTCGTTAGTCTTCACACAGAGCTCAAAATAAATGTTAGCGAAGATTAGAAACAAGGAAAAGTTTGAACCTTTTTGAACTATAGAAACAGCAACTAATTTTCTATTCATCAGGTAATTAGGTACGTTAGCAAGGTAATTCAAAATAGGTTTCAAACATTTAGTTAATTTTGAAATTATCTTCTTCTTATCGATTGGTTAGTGGTCAACCTAGTGCAGGATTTGTTCAGGTCGCCTATAAATTATTATGCAGGCATCCGACTGTTATCAACATAGTAACAACTGGGGCCGACTTTTAACGTGCCCTCCGAAGCACGGAGATGCTCAGATCAAATTCCACTATGCGGTCACCCATCCATGGTTTAACTTTAACCAATTGCGAACCAAAAACTAGCAAATTACGGATATGGTATTGGTTTTTCTATGCAACCTCATACATTGACAATTCTTTATTCGAATAATACTACCGCTAAATTATGAATTTGCACAAAAATTAGACTGACAATCTTTCATTATAGGTATTTGATACCAAGGCCATAGTTCAAAGTTACTTTTCATACACAAACAGTATGCTCTGCTCTGCTGCTTAAAATATTGCAAACTGAGCTATAAATTGTATAAAATAACCGTACTGAAGTACTCTCCATGGCAATATTCAGAGGAAACGAGATTTTTATCAAAATTAGTGTAGACAATGTCGTATATTTTGTCACCATGTTGATTACACTCGTAGGTTTTTGTAGCTGTACAGAAGCCGTTCAATTCTCGTGTGGAAAATTTGTTTTTATTACTTTGTTTAAATATATGTTTATTGATCATACGCGTATGTACTAACTTTGCAGATGCAACATATTTTGTCAATAAAAGTACTTAAAATGTGGCAAGTAAAATTAACATTCATCATTATATCAGCCGAAAAACTTCCACTGCTAGGATAGGCTTCCCCAATTTCCTCACCTTGGCCGGTCATGAGCCACTGTCATCCATCGGCCAGCTGCCACCCTTATCAGATCATCAATCCAAAATAACATTAACTAGCTACTTTATCAGAGAAGTCAAAAACCATAAAGAGATTAAAGAAAAATTTTCCCGTAATCTGTTCCACACGTTATTTTTCACTTTTACTTATTTAGACTAATTGGATTGCAGAAGTTCAAACAAAACGAGTTTATCAGGCAATTCATGGTCGATAAAACAGCTCGATTAATCAGTGTGGTTTAATAACAGTCACCGGTAATTGGATGGGTCAGCGTGGGAGCCGAAGCCGGCTTTTCTCCGGATTCTGAATTCGTCGCCCCTGCCGCTAGATTGTTAACTTTTGAACAATTTATTGATAGAGTTATTAGGTAAGGTAGTAGTTATTGGAAGTATAGTATATCGTAAATGCTCAAAAACTAATTTTGTTCGTTATAGAAATTGAACTCACCTCTCGCTGCGCCCTCGAAACATTCGAATTACTATGTATAATAAACTTCTATTTTATACTATAACAATGCACGAAACATATACCTTTTATTTTACAGGTATGTTTTCATTAATTATCCTTGACGTGTACTTAAAAATTTGACTGATGCTGGAATTATAACATATCAAACACTCAAGGCCAAACTCAAGATTACAATATCAATGAGTCGTAGTATAGTTTATTACTTTTAGCTGGTACATGCAACCGGTTCAATTTACAATGTTTTTTCTTTGCATAAAACCTTCATGATATAGGCCCATTACTATCCCACTGCGGGAAAGGCATCTTCTCATACAGAAAAGGGCATGAGTATTGATTGCCACGATTGCTCAATGCAGATTGGCGATTACAAACTTTTTTTAACTACAGTTTTCCTTACTATGTTTTCCATCACAATCAGAAATGTCCAGATAAACTTAGAATGTACATATGATTTGAAAAATTACATTGATACTTGCCCGGATTCGAACGTGTTTACGAAGCGAAAACCTTATTTCTACATATACTCGTGCAATTTATAATCTGTGAGGAAAACGTCATTAATTTGACAGTAAATAAATACAACCCATTTGAAAAAGCAGGATAATTTGTACAACAATGCGTGATAATAATTATGTAATTTAAGTGAGGTTGCATAATGCATCTTTTAAAACTATATTAATCTGTCGTTAAACACAGATATACATAATTATATTGCGAAGAAAGTACAGTATGTTATTACGATTGGCGTTTTACGGAATGATTGTTCTAACTTTTACGGTTTTATCTGTATGCGTCCTTCTGGAAGTATATGTAAGTACTTACCTAATGTTATGTTGTCAATTTTCAAACTCATTATGCTATTTAAGTAACTATTTCACTTTAGGTAGTTTCTCAGATCTAGTTTCAAAAACTAGGAAATATTTATCTTCACTAAGTAGTTCTGTTAAATAAACTGATATCTAAAACATTAAACACCTATTTTTCGTTAGTTATTGTAATCAACGTTCAACATCTCTCAATTTTAAATGTCTACTAAAGCCGTTAGAAGTTTTAAAGCTTGGTATACAAATGTCTCTGAACAGGTGCATGGCGGCAAAGTTTATTCAGTGTTAAGTCGGGTGTAACACTTATACTCCGCAAGACTTTTATTTCTATGATCACACGAAATAGAATGCAAGATGCTCTGCGGCTCTGCCCTTACTCGAAGATTACTTGTTGTGTAAAAACAAAAACAAAGCAGCCAAGAACTAAATTCTATTATACCAGTCAAAGACACTGCAACATTATCAACATGCTTATCATAAATGAACTGCTTTTCAAAGAAATTCTTCACCGCTAGGTGAAGAATTTACATGCTGATTCGCGAAGTAATCGAAGATTAAAGAATGCCATTCCAAGATAAGACTGTGTTAGATGTAAGAATATAAATGAAAAAGATTTTTTGGATTTCCAGGAGTAAACGCAATGTATTACATAATATGACTATTTACCATTACGAGACCAACACTATTATAACCAGAAAACCAAAGCTTCATCAACCCATTGCCCTACGGTCAGTATAATGATCTTTTTACTCAATAGCATCGACAACAGCATCTGGATCAATGGTAATGGTTATAACCTAGAATTGTTGCTAAATGATAATTCAAACAATATAATGCTCTAATAACTATAACTGCTCGGAATCAATCTCAAGAAAATATTTGGATATAGGTCACTGCTTCAGCGTCGCAACGCGTGAAGCTCTCCTTGCAAGGAACTATCGAGTCGCATGACATAGAAGCTCACGCAGAAGAAAAGACTACAGGCTGTATGCGCAAATTTACTGCAAGACGCCAGAGTACCACTCGACAACATCCTTGATTCTAATGCCTACCGCCATAATTTACATGGCAATGTACCTTTACGCTGTTAGTTGCTAACCAAAAGTTGAGAGAATTTTTTTGCCACGTATATAGCCTAGACAGATTCTTTAGATCTCTTTGGTGCAAGGTGAATACTAGATGTATTACCGCCTACAAAAGGTCAAGTTAGCAAATATGTCCTTATTTGCTATCATTAAGATGTCTTATACTGAACGTAGGCCTTTCCAAGGACTTCCACCACGACTTATTCTGAGCTTACTGGACATCAAAATAAATTTGCATATTATTTGTTACTAAAATGTACCATAATTAAAATTTTAATAAATTATATTTAAAATACTAAATTCGGGTCGTATATTTTCTTTTTTGTATGTTTGTTACGCGATATCTTCGACAATTATGAATGGATTTAAAAGACTTTTTTTTGTAAGGTAGGTCATGTTTCAGACGAGTTTTCATAAAATTTAATGGCAATTGGTTGCGCGCTTTGTGAAAATTTTTACAAAAACAATATACTTAGATGATGTTTTGGTTGTTCAAGTTACGTTGAGGAATTCCACTTTTATTAAAGTTTCTTTTTCTTTTAATTAAATTTTCTTTTAATTATTGGGTTTGTATTTATGTTCGATGTTCACTTTAGTTGCACTTTAGTTATAAATCTATTATAATTAAAATTTTGATGTCAAGTAAAGTAGATTTAGTTTTAGATATCGCTAATTATTATATGTCTTTTTCATCTTAAGATAATTATTTTCTAAATACAACAAGTAGCGCTAGACAAAACAAGTCCCTTGTCGCGGTGGACTTAATAAAAAAACAATTAACCACTATTAACGAATACAAATTACACCCAGACTAGGTACAAATATATTTGTGAATCACACGAAGATTTGTCCCGCGTGGGAATCAAACCCACAGCCAGAGGCAGTATAATAATAATGGTAGGTATACTACATATGTGATGCAATGCAAGAAATATAAAATGACTTAGGCCTCAAACTGCGGTCCGCGCTGTTCTATAAAAAATGCTCCGTCGCGGGTGCCCATGCGGACGTGTTTGTATAGAACTGCGCAGACACCCGCGTAGACTTAGACCTCAGATAACATGTTAAAAATTAAATAAACAGTCTTATAACATTGTCTAACTTTCAGCCATTACCAAAAGCAGTGCTGCGTGAAATAGATGGCAAAAGAAAAGGACTGTTGTATCGAATATGGCGAAGCACACACACGTCATTTCGGGATCATGAATATTTCGTAACGTAACCTAAAATAAATATGAATGTATGTGTGTAGGTACATAGATTTATTAAATAATTACATTTTTCAATTGATTTTTATACAATTTAGGTGTCAGGTAACCTAACTGATGGTAGGTAATAATGGCTGCTATAGTCACTGAAAATAGCTCTCTAAGTACCTATTGTAGACATAATGCTATAAAGCCGTCATTGACATTTTATTTATTATATTCGCAAAAAGTTTTATCTACAATTGTATGTCTAATCATAACCAAAGTTGAAATCAATTTTGCATTGCGAATTATATATAGAGTTTCATTAGCACTTTTTTTTATACGACTATGGTGGTTAACAAGCATACGATCCAACTGATGGTAAGTGGCAACCTTAACCTATAGAGATGGCTTCCAAGCATTACGAAAGTAATAATGCTTAGAAAACACAACCAAATCGTTGCCGACTACGAAAAAGGGAATGAGGAAGGAAAAGGGAAAAGGATCAGGACCGAGGAGGCAATTGGGCTGCCGGCGTTCTCACTCACCGAGCGAAACATATTAGCATGAAAATTTACGTCTTATTTATTATTCTTACGTCGATCTTATATGAGAGGGTATTGCTGCCCCGATCGATCCGGTGCATTTATGCTGAAACCAGCGTGGATCTACTACCGTTAAATAAAACTACCATTATTGCATATCATTTGTTCGTCAAGTGCTCAGTAAACAAATAGTTGCTAGTCTCATTGAAGTCGTTAAAATGTATTTAAACATCAAAATGGCCAGATTTTCAGATTGAGTATTATACTAAAATGAACGCCCAGATTGGTAGGCTGATGTTAATTTTATGCGAGAGTAGGCTGATCACAGATGTTCACTCATAAGTGACATAATTAATGGACGTATATTGTTAGTTGGCAGATTTTGCGGTCATAATGTTCTGTTACACGCACGGACAGGCGGAGAGCTAATTACAAGATCGGCTTTATAATAATAAAGTTTGTTTGTCTACAGTCGCTTTATTACAAACGCGCATCTTTGCTTACTGCTCTGCTCCCGTCGCCAGTAGCGTGATGTTAGATAGCCTCGAGAACCTCGATACCTCTGGGCTATCACACGCAAAAATATTTTTTCAAATCCGACTGGCAGTTATAGAGATTAGCGCATTCAAACAAACAAAGAAACTCTTTCGCTTTATATAATAGTATAAATAGACTGCTATTATGCAAACAGACCGATAGAATAACTATAAGCTAAGAGTGGGCATTGTTGTCGCACAGGATAGCGAGATTAGGTAATCTCGTTATCCTGTGCGACAACAACTTACGCTTAGGTAAGCGTAAGTTACTTTAGGATAGAAATGACATTATGATGCGAACACGACTTAGGCATAAAATTATGTTGCTGCTTCAAAAATGTTTTCCATAAATATAAGAAAGTACCTAAACAACAAATAAAAACAAATGCAACATTTTCGACACTGATACAGGTTGAAAAGCCGCAGAAATAAATACCTACCCAATTTAACAAAATTGTGGTAAAATTATCGTAAAAATATCCATATTTTTCATTTTTCATATTCATTTTACATTATACCTATCTATGCCTGGAGGCTTGTCGCAAAATGTAGGTACCTATACATAATGACTCAAAACTGCTTCAACCATCATTTAGACTGGACATCTATCAATAATATTCAAACGCACGTATTTTTGACGTTATGCAAATTGCATACGTGATCTCGGCACATTTTAGATGACAGCAACAATGCTGAGTTAGCAAAAAAAATTTCATAAAATTTCGGTTTTATGGTTCTGGATATGTGACAAAAAATTTTGTGGTCAGTATGACAAACATACAACCTAAGTTACCATAATCTATACTTTTAGCTTGTAGCACAAAAGAGGGATATTGCTGACTCTAAAACATTAGCATTAGCTATAACATTAGTTTATTTGAACGCGTTAATCTCTGGATACCAGTCGAATTTGAAAAATTCTTTATCGTATGATAGCCCAGTTCTCGAGGAAAGTTATAGGCTATGTAACACCACGCTACTGGCGACGAGAGCAATAGACGGGAGAATAATATATTTACGATATTAACAAAGTTCATTAGACAATTTTACAACCAACTTGCAATATATTTACAATCAACTTATCACGGATTTGTATAGAGATTTGCGGTAAATATTAACCAGTGTAGTGAAAATATTTTTAACTAGCTTTCTGCTGCGCGGTTTCACCCGCATCTTTGCTAACAGCTCGTCTACCGTCGCCAGTAGCATGGTGTTACATAGCCTATAACCTTCCTCGAGATCTGGGCTACCATACGCAAAAATAAGTTTCAAATTCCACTAGTAGTTCCAGAGATTAGCGCATTAAAACAAACAAACAAACTCTTCAGCATGAATTAATAGTATAGATAACGCTAACATGTCAGAGGCCCTAGACAAGTGTCAAAGATTTCTATTCTATTCATAGAATAGATACAAAAATGTATGAGATTAACATAAGCGGCGGCGTTAACTTATGTCAATCCAATACATTTTTTAATCTATTCTATGAATAGAATAGAAATCTTTGCCACTTGTCTCGAGCCTCTGGTTATTCAATTTTTCAATATTAAAAAAACAAACAAAATAAGTAGTAAGGTAAATTAATTTTGAGCAAATTCTTAGACAAACTATTCATATTGTAACAGTTTCGAAAACGGTTGATCTGGCAGTGATCCAAGTACGAGTTGACATCAGAAGGTTTACTTCTAACATCTATAGACTTGTCGTGGTCATTCAAAATTCAAGGTAAGCGGTACTGAGTAGACTATTCACTGTCTCAATGTACCATTCAAAGAACATTTCGAGATTCTAACTGAATTGATTATTGAAAGCTAGAGTGCACCTTTATCGTTAAACTTTGGTGTCTGTATTCAAGACAGAACTAGGTCTATAAATAAAATGAAACGACAAATGTTCACAACAAAATTATACTAGTTTTAAAATCGTGTGTCCTTATTACATTTATGAACAACCGTTTCTTCTTTAAAACTTAAATTCAAAATGATCAGCTATCACGAGGACGACAACTTTTGAGTAAATTAATTAATTATAATAACCTCACTTTTTGTATCACATTAAGGCTTATTCAAACCTGAGCGGTATTCACTACCGCTTGAGATAGAGAAAACCGAGTGGATATGCGGTAATACTACTATTACCTGAGCGAAATCCGTGCGGTATGTACCTATACCCATAGCGGCAGCGAATACCACTTATGTTTGGATAAGCCTTTACAAGATTGCAAATGATTTTTAAAATTAGCGTGCCGCATTGCAAAATTCCGTCAAAGCACATAATCGTAGTGACAGTGCATTGCGATGCGGCCCGCCTTTAGTGTGCGATAGGCCTGTAGTGTACGATAGTTCAATATATAATGTACAAAAGTGATGTAAGAGAATTTTTGTTATGCGATGCGTAGCGCTGCGGCCCGTGGCAATCTAGCACAAATTGCCACAGGCCGCAGCGCTTTTAAACTGTTTAACTGCAATATACCTTCTTTGCCTATCTGCATTACTTTAAAACGTGAAATTGTACTTAGATTTGTAGAGAATGCCGCTGACATAAAGTTTTATTATATATGTTAAGTACAATAGACGAATACATAGTATAACGCAAACATTAAAGCTTAAATTAGTTTAGTAGTTTCTCATTGCCTATTATTTAATCTTTATTATGAGGCTTATAGCTCTCAGTATTGCGATAAACGAGGTTTTACGGTTCTCTTTACCCAACATGAGTCCCAAAGGTGTCATAGCCTGTCACGTAAGTGCCGTGAAGTGACTTGTTTCTAAAATACAAAATATTCTAGCTACGAATAGTTTTCGGTAAAATGTTCGACAATTTTATAGATATTTATATATTTTCAAAATTTTGCTACTTGACAAGGTTGACAGTTCATACTGTGTACCGTTTATTTTTCATCTTTTTTATTCAGCCATTATTAATCCATTACATTTCAAAAACGTTTCTTTTACACCTCTCTCAAGAAATGCAGTCCAGTTGCGTGGCTAATCTATGCATATAAAAGCGAAAGGTCACTCACTGACTCACCTATCACGATATCTCAGAAACTACAAGTACGGGTCTCAATTTTTGCATGGGGATTCCTTTTAGGACGTAGGTGCTCACTAAGACGGGATGTAAAAAGGGGTGGCAGGGTTTGTATGAAACTTCTATAAAGTGCTATATTTTTAAAGTATAAAATAAATGACATCTCAGATTTAATGCCGGATCCACAAGCTTGCCACTTGGCTCTAACTATAAACAAACAAACGCTTGAATATATTAGGTGGTCCAAACAGCGATATCCACACGTTTGAGAGTGTAATGTGTTGTGTGTTTTGAAGAAACAAGCATGTCGGCAGTCCAGCTGTTGTCAGCTATAACATTTAGTTTAGCTTATTTTTATTATAAAAAAAAAACAAAACGAAAAGAGAGAAAATAAAAGGAAACAAAAAATTCGGCAAAGAAGATGGTGGATCATTCAAACTCATAGAACCTTACAAGGTATGTTTTTTTTATGATGGTAGGTACTATTTTTTATTAACTGAAATACTATACGTATACCTAAACTCTGTTAATTGACTTCGATAGGTATAATACTTACACAATATATAGCAATCTACACGCGTCTCTTTTTGGCAAGCGTATGGATCCGGCATAAAACATGAATAAAGATATCGATGGTGGAAAGAAATAACTTCTAAAGTGCCATTTTGGCCAAAATGAATTATCTAGATCTTTAGATAGGGTTTTTTTTCTGCGTCGACTGGTACTACTTTCGAAGCGATCGGAGCATAATTTTGGCGATTAGAAGTTTTTCCTTACCGTCTCCAGTACGAGCAACATCTACAACTTTAAGTATATTTTTCTTAAACGCTAACTTTCTTGCGATAGAGTAAAGTTAGGTACTTGCTTTGTATTTGATAATTTAGATAAAATTTTAAACATATTATTCTCCAAAGACACCAATAACTTCCAATCAATAGTAAAACAGTAAACCTCATCTTTGCCATTTGGCGCTTAAGAAGTTTTTCTTTTCCACCGTCGAATTACTATTTGTTCCAAAAGAATTGAATTTGAAAATTGAAGCTTGGAACGCAAAGGACGCGCTGTTGTCACTAGGTAGGCTACCCGAACGAGCAGTAACACGAAGGCCAGGCGTCGTTGTCGCATGTGTCGAATGTACGGATTTTTTCTGCTTTATACTACTTGATTGAGGTTCAGTTTCTCTGATTATTTTATTTCTGTGCGTTTAAATATTTATTTAATTTTACTTTTAGAAATTCTGACACCAAATAAATATTAAATAAAATACTTATTTATATATGTAGATACTTTTGATTACGTTCAAATTTACTTCAAACTTTCATTTCAATTACTTAGTAATATTTGTTTTATTTTCCTAGTTTACCTAAAAAACAAATTTTATAAGTTACTAGCTGCGCCCCACGGCTTCGCTCGCGCTTAAAATGTGTTTTGTCTCGCTCGGGAACAAGACCGAATTTCTGAATAAAAGTAGCCTTTGTCGGCACCAATTCTCTCTACATACTAATTTCATCGACATCGGTTAAGGCGTTTAGACGCTGAGTGGCAAGAAACACACACACATACATACACACACAAGCTTTCAAATTTATAATATTAGTAGGATTTATATTTACGATTGCTTGAAAAAAAGGCGGCGATATTGTAACAGTCGTCGTCAAAGGATTACAAATTCGATGCAGACTCAAGTCCATGTATAAACAATAGATTGTTTTATCTTTTTTCTTATTGGGAAATAGACATCTAAGGAGTTTAAAGGGGGCAGATTAAAGCTAATAATAATATAATGCTTAGTCCGATTGCTAAACTAAAGCTATAAGTACATAAACGCGAAGGTTTAGACGTATGAATGGATGGATGATGTATGATGGAAGTATGGATTTTTGTTACACAATCCTGTCAAAATGGGTAAACGGATTTAAATGGGATTCGCCATAGAGACATATTATATACTGATTGTTACTGATACAATGTATGATTACACATTCACATTTTCACGCGAACGAAGTCGCGGGCAACAGCTAGTACATAGATGTATGTTTTTAGAGTCTCACGCAACACTAGGCACTTTAGTGTGGCAGTAATTGTTACATTGCAATAGTACGTATCTACCTTTTTAAAGCAGTAATAGGTACGTTGCTGAAACAAAATAAAATTTTGAATTTACTAGGTAAATTTATAAAATGTCCCGAGTCGTATTTTGCGTGTGTTGTATCAAAGTTTACAAAATAAATGTACTTAATATACTTGCGCAAAAGAGTAATTATGAATGTGAAATATAAATTGAAACAGTGTATTTAGTTGCTGGAGTATTTGTGTAAATTGTGGTTAGTACGTACTAAACAGATGCATACTAAAGCTTAACGTGGCTTGCAAACAAATTGCGAGTTTATACAATTAGTCGATGAGCTCGAGACTAGCTACAAAAGTTCATCGCTGTGTCACATTTTAGGAATAAAGTTTTATTGACTTTAGATTGCACAAACAACTTAGATACAGTCACAGTATAATGTTGTTTATATATAACAAGGTATCCGTAGCGCGGTTTCATCCACGTTAATATACATCTTTCAATACTGCTCTGCTCCCGTGTCTACTAACATAATGTTATTAATAGTCTAAAGCCTTCCTTGTATTTGATAGCCTAAATCTTGAATTTAGGCTATCAAATACAAAAAACAACAAATCTGTGTACTTGAGTACTCAGATACTTATTTGATAGTGAGTTTCAAATTCGGTGTCCAAACCATAATCATGACATAAATTTATAAATATACGGGTATTAACGCGATCATGCATTGAGTATTTACATACCTTATTTTCTTAATTTCCGTATATTTATAAATTTATATCATGCAACGCGAAAGTTTAAAAGTAAACACGATCATGATAGTTGATCTGTTACAAAACATCGGTGCGTCAAACGCTCGATTTGAGTCGGAATCAAATATTTACCGTGGGAAAGCAATAGTGTACTGCGTGATAAACCATGTGGGCAACGTGATATAACCCGCAGCGTTTCAATATTTAGTTGAGATATTTACCAATCAATTTTGACATGTATTTATAATACCTTACAAGTTTCACGCAGCGCGGTTTCACTCGCGTCTTTGGTTACTGCACTGTTTCCGTCACCAGTAGTGTACATAGCCTATAACCGACTTCAAGAACTGGGTTATCATACCAAAGATGAATTATTCATATTAGACCGATAGCTACAGAGATTAGCGCGTTTAAGCAAATAAACTTTTACGCTTTGTATAATAGTAAAGATTTATTTATCTCAAATTAGCTGAACCGGCGAATATCGTACCGCTTAACAGCTTCTTTTCTATATTATATTTTCAAGATCAAAATTAATTAAATCGGTTTACCCATTCTCGAGTTTTATCAAGACAAACAAACAGCAATTCGTTTATGTGTATATATAGATTATTTATATAACTATTAGAGATGCAGCTCATTTTGTAAGTTGTCTAAATTAATTGTGGGTATTTATTATGTGGTGTCTACAATAAGGATTATTCTATTCTATTTTAATTATATATAATAATATGCAAATGATATCGTAGTTAGTTTGTTACATAACGCCTGATATTATTATGCAGGATAAAGTATACAAATGACAGTGGTACAAACAAAATGTCACATCAATACATTGTTATTTGCACGTTATTTGGTCGAGCTAAACATTGACGTCATGATCCGGCTATTGTACACAGCGCGAGCCGCCCGTTTGTCAATCAGATTTGACGTCCAATGGACACTGCTTGACGAAGGTTCATGATTAAGCTTTATACCGACCCAAACAACTCATAGCAAAGTACATAACATACCTAATACTTACTTATTAACGATTTTTAACATAGGAATAAACAATATAACCACATTGTATCAGCTGGTAAAAGATTTATATGTGAACCATACCTCTTTGGATATTTAGTGTATTCAGTTTTAGTGTCTCCGTGTGTAGTATAAGTCACATAGTTTTTTTGTTATAGAAACAAATTAAAAGGTATATATAGCAATCGTGATGTCTCCCGCCGTGTTATGAGTTCAAAACCGTACAAATGACTATCTATTTTTTTTAAAGACGCCTGTTACTTTCTGCGTCGTTCTTCGGTGGTTTTCTGATGATATTCTCCTTGCGTGATTGTGCATTACATAATCATTAACAATAAAGGAAACCTGGACTAATAAAATAGTGATAATACTTTTGTCACTATTACTGTCAACCAAAACCATCCCACTGCTGGGCAAAGGCCTCTCCCCATGACTTCTATTCTCCTCGATCTAAAGCAAGTGTGTAGCACGATTTATTTATTTTGTCCATTTCGTCTTGCTATCTTTTTCTTGGTCTGCCGCGACGCATGTGATATTAAGAAAAACTGAAATCTGAAATCTAATAGGCTATTATAGCATGAGTATAGATCGGGTAAGGTTTTAGTTTTTTTTTAGCAGTTATCATAGCAAATTCTAAGTTAACATTATCGATAGGAGATAGTATTGTACTTAAAATATTAAGTACAATAGACGAATACATAGTTTATCGCAAACATTAAAGCTTAAATTAGTTTAGTAGTTTCTCATTGCCTATTATTTAATCTTTATTATGAGGCTTATAGCTCTCAGTATTGCGATAAACGAGGTTTTACGGTTCTCTTTACCCAACATGAATCCCAAAGGTGTCATAGACTGTCACGTAAGTGCCGTGAAGTGACTTGTATCTAAAATACAAAATATTCTAGCTATGAATATTTTTCGGAAAAATGTTCGACAATTTTATAGATATTTATATATTTTGAAAGTTTTGCTACTTGACAAGGTTGACAGTTCATACTGTGTACCATTTATATTTTTACTATTCAGACGTTATCATTCCGTTGCCTTTCAAAAACGTTCCTTTTACTTTAGTGTGGTGGTAATTGTTAAATTGCAATAGTACGTATCTACCTTTTTAAAGCAGTACTAAGTACGTTGCTGAAACGAAATAAAATGTTTAATTTACTAGGTAAGTACATTAATAAAATGTTCCGAGTCGTATTTTGCGTGTGTTGTATCAAAGTTTATGAAATATAATAAACTTGTGCAAAAGAGTAATTATGAATGTGAAATATAAATTGAAACAGTGTATTTAGTTGCTGGAGTATTTGTGTAAATTGTGGTTAGTACGTACTAAACAGATGCATACTAAAGCTTAACGTGGCTTGCAAACAAATTGCGAGTTTATACAATTAGTCGATGAGCTCGAGACTAGCTACAAAAGTTCATCGCTGTGTCACATTTTAGGAACAAAGTTTTATTGACTTTAGATTGCACAAACAACTTAGATACAGTCACAGTATAATGTTGTTTATATATAACAAGGTATCCGTAGCGCGGTTTCATCCACGTTAATATACATCTTTCAATACTGCTCTGCTCCCGTGTCTACTAACATAATGTTATTAATAGTCTAAAGCCTTCCTTGTATTTGATAGCCTAAATCTTGAATTTAGGCTATCAAATACAAAAAACAACAAATCTGTGTACTTGAGTACTCAGATACTTATTTGGTAGTGAGTTTCAAATTCGGTGTCCAAACCATAATCATGACATAAATTTATAAATATACGGGTATTAACGCGATCATGCATTGAGTATTTACATACCTTATTTTCTTAATTTCCTTATATTTATAAATTTATATCATGCAACGCGAAAGTTTAAAAGTAAACACGATCATGATAGTTGATCTGTTACAAAACATCGGTGCGTCAAACGCTCGATTTGAGTCGGAATCAAATATTTACCGTGGGAAAGCAATAGTGTACTGCGTGATAAACCATGTGGGCAACGTGATATAACCCGCAGCGTTTCAATATTTAGTTGAGATATTTACCAATCAATTTTGACATGTATTTATAATACCTTACAAGTTTCACGCAGCGCGGTTTCACTCGCGTCTTTGGTTACTGCACTGTTCCCGTCACCAGTAGTGTACATAGCCTATAACCGACTTCAAGAACTGGGTTATCATACCAAAGATGAATTATTCATATTAGACCGATAGCTACAGAGATTAGCGCGATTAAGCAAATAAACTCTTACGCTTTATATAATAGTAAAGATTTATTTATCTCAAATTAGCTGAACCAGCGAATATCGTACCGCTTAACAGCTTCTTTTCTATATTATATTTTCAAGATCAAAATTAATTAAATCGGTTTACCCATTCTCGAGTTTTATCAAGACAAACAAACAGCAATTCGTTTATGTTATATAGATTATTTATATAACTATTAGAGATGCAGCTCATTTTGTAAGTTGTCTAAATTAATTGTGGGTATTTATTATGTGGTGTCTACAATAAGGATTATTCTATTCTATTTTAATTATATATAATAATATGCAAATGATATCGTAGTTAGTTTGTTACATAACGCCTGATATTATTATGCAGGATAAAGTATACAAATGACAGTGGTACAAACAAAATGTCACATCAATACATTGTTATTTGCACGTTATTTGGTCGAGCTAAACATTGACGTCATGATCCGGCTATTGTACACAGCGCGAGCCGCCCGTTTGTCAATCAGATTTGACGTCCAATGGACACTGCTTGACGAAAGGTTCAGGATTTAGCTTTATACCGACCCAAACAACTCGTAGCAAAGTACATAACATACCTAATACTTACTTATTAACGATTTTTAACATAGGAATAAACAATATAACCACATTGTATCAGCTGGTAAAAGATTTATATGTGAACCATACCTCTTTGGATATTTAGTGTATTCAGTTTTAGTGTCTCCGTGTGTAGTATAAGTCACATAGTTTTTTTGTTATAGAAACAAATTAAAAGGTATATATAGCAATCGTGATGTCTCCCGCCGTGTTATGAGTTCAAAACCGTACAAATGACTATCTATTTTTTTTAAAGACGCCTGTTACTTTCTGCGTCGTTCTTCGGTGGTTTTCTGATGATATTCTCCTTGCGTGATTGTGCATTACATAATCATTAACAGTAAAGGAAACCTGGGGGCCTACCACCATCTCTTAAAGCAGTATTACTTTAATATTACTTCGTCTTTTCGTACCATGACGCCCTTAAAATAAGCCTATTTTAATCATAAAACAATATTACTTTCTTAGCAGTTTTGTGACGTTTTCATAAAATAGTTCATTCAATTCGTACCATGATGTCTCTTTTGACAATTAGCAATATTGTTTTTACGTCAAATTTAGCAATCATAAATAAGTTACTCTGACGCGACGGATTTATTATTGTTTTCTCATTTTATTTACAATAGAATCAATTTTGTGTGTTATAAAACTTATAAAGTAAGTAAAACGTATTTATTTTTATATTATTGTCAAATGGATTGTGCATCTATTGATTTTAATTCATTTTATGATTGTAACCTAGATGGCGAATGCATACGAAATATTTGAGTTTCTCGAAGCAGATAATGCAGCATATAACACGGAGCGCAAGCGTCGTCGAGCGGAATTACGTGAGGAATGTGACCCTTTTAATGTAGATAATGCAGAATTTGTAAAAAGGTACAGACTCGCTAAGAAGCTGGCACATAACTTGTGCGATGAACTAAGGCCACTGATGACGAATTCAAGAAAATCTACAGACTTACCTGTGGAGACGAAGGTAAAGCCAGTGTATATGCCTACATATGTCGAAAATTTTAACCAATTATCCATACAATGTTATGATACTACACTTACCTAAATAATTATTCTTAGTACCTACTCATTCTAAGCTTCCGTTATTCTTTTTAGGTATAGGTAGCATTATCCTTTTATGCTACCGGTTCATACCAACATCCTATAGGTGGCCAAGAAGGTCATTTTGTGGTCACTTTAATATTCCAGAATGCATTATTTACAAATGATAGCATTATACATATTGTATTTTAAATGATTAATATTTATATATACATTACAGGTTCTACAATAAATTTGGTATTCCTGGGGTTCTTGGGTTTTTGCACCCAAGTGGCTATAATACGCCCAGTTGTACATGAGGAACGCTACTTTTGTCGCAAACATTACCATTCCTTAAATGTTCAATTGGTAAGTGCTAATTAAATAACATAGAAATAAAGTTGTATTAGTTTGTAAATATGTATTTAATATAAAAATGTAATGTTTCTTAAGTATCTAATATATAATTAAAAGGACCTTACATCTATAGACACATTTTAATGTATAAATATAATATTACTGTAACTTATTATTAATTATAAAGAGCTTATATAGATACATTTTTAAGGTGCATGGCACTTTAGTCTTATAAATTTTATTATTTTTATAAATCTGTGATGCAGATATGCAAATAATGAATGTAGATGCAACACATGACTCTTTTATATGGGCTACTCATCCACTAAAAGCCAATTTGGAACATCTTAGTAACACAGAATGTATTTGGTTTCTAGGTAGGTTTCCCATTGATCTTTATTAAAACTTGTCTTTAATTTTATATTTTACTTTGCTTAATAATAATTTAAAGTATATTTTATCATCAGGAGACTCTGGATATCCATTAAGAAAGAGCATGAGGACACCAATACTGAACGCACCACCTGTCTCACCAGAAGCACACTACACGAACTTGCATGTCCGCAACAGGAACATCATCGAGCGCACAATCGGGCTACTCAAAGCACGATTTCGTTGTTTGCTTGTTCATAGAGTGTTGCATTACTCACCAGAAGTAGCTGGTTCTATTGTAAATGCATGTGTCATATTGCACAACATTTGCAATAGAGCTAATATACCTGTGCAACAATTGAAGTTTATTAATACACCTATTTTATTACTAATTTATAATTTTGACCTAAGTTACTGTTATGATTTAATATACATATTCTTATAATTCTTACTGTATTATTATTTAGTATCCTTGAATTAAGTAACCTTGTTTTTAATATACAATAATAACATAACAACTACACAGACAGAGCTATAGAGACCTAAAGTAAGCATTTATGTTATTAAATATCTTGTGATAAGGATTCTCTAATGCAGATAAACATACTTTGATATATTTTTTTATAAACACAGAC
Source organism: Parascotia fuliginaria (assembly GCA_963082885.1). Taxonomy (NCBI): domain Eukaryota; kingdom Metazoa; phylum Arthropoda; class Insecta; order Lepidoptera; family Erebidae; genus Parascotia; species Parascotia fuliginaria. Next base: position 12,076,703 of record OY720188.1, read on the forward strand.
ATATTATACTTACACAGGAGCACCCAGACCTATGTAAATGATTACTTGCATCGGGCTGGGTTTTCCTATGTAACATGTCTAAGTTCATGCACACTAATATTTGGCGGGCTATCATACGCAAAAAGGTTTTTTCAAATCCAACTGGTAGTTCTAGAGATTAGCGCGTTCAAATGAACAAACTCTTCCGCTTTGTATAATAGACTAGTTTTCCGCGGCGCGGTTTCACCCGCCTTTTTGCTTACTGCTCTGCTTCCATTGCCATTAGCGTGATGCATTGACATAACACTGAAATATTTACAAATTAAGTATTAAATTTCCATTTTAAATATTGAATTCCCTTACCTTTGTTCCATGTTGACTTAAATATGTTATTAAGTTAAAGTTTAACCATTTATATAAAACCCGCTAAAACACATCAAGTTTCAAATTTCATTCGCGCTTTAGTTGATATAATTTTTTTGTTGTTCCGGTTCATACCCTGGCACTATCACATTTAAAACATTTATTAATTGTTCTTGCAACTTATTAAAGGAAAATAAACAATAATTACACTCATTTTATAAAAACTACTCATTATGATTTATTTATTTGCAAATAATTAAATTTTGAGTTAAATAATGTAAATATTTGCTTCAGAATTATAAATCGCATAATGCACTCCGGACCAAATAAGTGAAAGAGAGAGCGCTATACAATTCATGTAGCGATATTTCTTTTCCACTATCGCAAGCAATAGACAAGTCATTCGGTCTTTCCCAGCACTAAGCAGGAATAAAACAATATTGTACAATGAAGGTCATGGTACGGATTTGAGTAATCACATTGTAATCTTGATATAAAACGTTCCTAAAGTAAGATTGTTTTGTATAAGATGATGGTAAGCCCCCTGGACTAATAAAATAGTGATAATACTTTTGTCACTATTACTGTCAGCCAAAACCATCCCACTGCTGGGCAAAGGCCTCTCCCCATGACTTCTATTCTCCTCGATCTAAAGCAAGTGTGTAGCACGATTTATTTATTTTGTCCATTTCGTCTTGCTATCTTTTTCTTGGTCTGCCGCGACGCATGTGATATTAAAAAAAACTGAAATCTGACCCGATCTATACTCATGCTATTATAGCCTAATAAAGCATTAGTATAGATCGGGTAAGATTTTTGTTTTTTTTTAGCAGTTATCATAGCAAATTCTAAGTTAACATTATCGATAGGAGGCAGTAGATCCACGCTGATTTCAGCATGAGTGGGCCGGATCGTCCGGGGAAGTACTACCCTCTCATAGAAGATCGACTTAAGAGTAGTAGTATCCGTACTACTGCGTTTCGTTCGGTGAGTGAGAGCGCCGGAAGCCCACTTCTGGATTCCACTGACTAGTTACCATCAGGCGGGGTGGAGTCACTTTGGTGGGCTACAATAAAAAAAAAATAAAAAAAAAACGATGTATGAGGCATCATCTCTACATTTTTGATCATGCGAAGATTGGATCATGTAACCGAGTCATATGTATTGGGTTTATATCACGCGCTGTGTCGATAAAATTCGAAATCATAATATTATTCAACACACGTCCGCGGTCCGTGAGTTAGGAAGCAGTCACATTTTAACATTTTTGTAGACGTTATACCTATACATAATTCTTATACTATTTGATAGGTCCATAATTATAATAATATATTTCCTCTATCCCCGAATACAAAGTTATATTTATAAAATCACTTACGTTTCGTCCGATAATACACTATCATGTAATAGGAACTCAGCTTCTTTCTTGGACAAACTCTCCAGACTTAATACTGAAAATTTCTCGACAGATAACCAATTTACCTGAATGCAAATGAATAAATTTTTAATCATTACTTTTTTATTATCGCTCTGTAGTCAAGTCAAGTAACCTTTATGTTTTACGAGATATTTGTGTAAATAACGAAAGATTTTACGTAATATATTTTTAAGGATGCATTATTGCTATTTTTTTTATTGCCTACTGCGGCAGACTAGCCAACAGCCCACCTAATGGTAAGTGGTAACTGTCGCTTATGGACTTCTGCAATGCCAGAGGCTTCGCGAAGCCGCCTCCTACCGTGATATTAATGTTCTCTTTAGCTACCTTTTTATACGACTAAGGTGACAAACAAGCATACAGTCCGACTGATGGTAAGCAGCTACCGTATCCTATGGACGTTTGCAACGCCGAGAGCATCACTAGCGCATTGTCGACCCTATTAAATACCTTTAACTCTTTTCTTGATGAACTCCATGTTCCATGCTCATTTCACAACCTTATTGTACGAGGGAGAAAGTTTCTCTGAAACCTCACTGTAAGGGACCTAAGAGGTACCTTCTTATACTGTTTGTTTCTCTTGATACAAACAGGTAGACACCCTACGTAATACATTATATAAATGGAGCACTAAAAGCGATAAATACAGGTTTCAGCGTCGGCAATAGAATAACCCAGAGAAATATTATAATTTATAAGGAAACTATCAATTTACATTTTTATGCTGTTAAAATACTGAAGTTAAAAATTCAGTTACAAAATTTGAAGTGAACAAATGGGTTCGTTTAGTGAAATTAAATGATATAAAACCCCTTTATGTGTTGTAAGAGGCTCACGTAGTAGATCTTATAAAAACTATTGCACCCCACAGGAGGGCCGCACCAAGCCGCATCGCAACGCAAGTTGTAGCGTTGAATGAACGTTGTACGACTAGAACAAGAATTTCCGGTATTACGATACAAAAGAAGTAAATTTCTTTATATAGGTACTCTAAGTCATTATAATAAAACATAGCAGTCGATTATGTACCCATCTATTTTTACACTTAGAGTCCAAGTGTAAAAATAGATGGGTACATAATATATACTGAGAGCACACACGTGTACATAATTAATCATCTAAATTATTAAGTAACATCTGCCCAGGGTGGAGCGAGAACTTAGCTACTAAATTATACAATAGAATTTAATCCTAAAATTAAATCTTGGCATAAAACAATATAGTAGCTTCCTTGAAAAGTTAAGGTGTCAATTCATCGGCTATGTTTAGGTTTTAGGTATTAAATAGAACCTGTCGCCAGCTTTAAGTATTCGGTCTCTTTTCCTACTTTATTAACATAGCTTTTAGTTTGATTGGTTGCGAAATCAATATTTTACGTTATAGCGATGTCGAGTCGTTGTTATTTCTAAAAAATGAAATGTAATTCAAAGTTCAAGCTCTTACTCACGAATCACAAAATGTCATCAAAACTTTACGCGGAGACAATTATATTCTTGTTACTGCGAATTCGGCAAATTTAATTAAATTATAAAGAAAGATAAATCTCTCGACAAACTATCTCTTTAATTATGAAAGTGTTTTAATACACTTGTGTCTCTAGAGATCATATTAATTGCCAGTAGTTCATCCTCGTGGTGAATACGCTGAGTATAATTAATATTTAATTAAGATCATTTTCACAAGGCCATACTATGAGTTTTTATTTGTTATAAGCGATTCTGGGTTTTTGTTCAATTGAGAATTTGTCAATTAAACATCGACCGACCAGCATGTCTTGAGGTTTATAGAATATTTTTTTAATATTTTTGTAAATCAATAGTTTATCCATCAAAGTGTCGATGCTAAATGATAAATTGTGCTTTAGAAATTGGAAATAGTACTAAGCTAAAAGGTTCACTTCCATAAAATTCATAATTGAACGTAAGTATTGTAAAAATAGGCAACTATCTAAATTTTTTCATAGTAAATAAAACGCGAAAAATACTACTCAAAATCTGTAACAGCTTTCATGGCATCACTCTTTTTCAATAAGGAAATAAAAAAACACATCAGGACGAACTGATATTTTTACTCTTCTTTGATATTTTCTATATTCCCAAAGAATTCTCATAACTTGATATTTACGATGCATCCGGCGAAAGGCACTTACAATAAAAAAACGGAACTGTTCCAACTTGCCCATTACAGGCACTAACTTTCGACTACTTAGGATGGTTCGACGAAGATTATGAAACTGAAGAACAACTCATATTATATGAAATCGGCCAAATCTTACTTTGAGTAACATTGGAACTGATAACCGTCGGTGGGTACACAATCACTCATATATCTAACATCAAAATGACATCAAAAGCCAAAAATCCAAGGCGACTTTTGCAAGCACAGTTACGATATGGAAGTTTTGTACACGGAACAAAAAACGGATTATGACAAAGATGTAAAGTATAATTCAAGCTTAGTTAATGTAGTGTAGTTCATAAAATAGGAAACAACGAAATCCTACAAATATTATAATTGCGAAAGTTTGTGAGTTTTTATATATGTGTTTCGATGAAAATTGGTATGTAAGTAGATTCGGTGCCGGAGACGAACATAGGCTATTTTTATCCCGAAAATCGGTCTGGTTCCCGAGGGATACAACAAAACATATTTTACGCGCGGGTGAAGCCGTAAGGCGTAGCTAGTACTTTAATCATTTTAATATAGGGTTAATTTACAAATATTACTTTTATAGATAATAATTATATTGTTTCACAAACAAAGCAATATCTTTTTGTTTTGCTTCTAAAACGACTGTAACTTTTATTGATATCAGTGACAGTCAGAAAATCTCTTTATAACAGAGTGACAGTTATAAAATCCCTTTGATTAAGCGAACAATATATCACGATCAGCGAATTGAATAATGTTACGTATTATGAGGATTAACATGACATTATGAAACAGGAGTTTGTTTTATATAAGCTGATTGACGTTCTAACAGATTATTTAGCTTATCTGATTTATAAATTTATTTAGCTTATCTAACTTATCAAGTACACTTCGTACTTGATAAGTTAGATAAGCTAAATAGATTTTGTTGAATATATTTTATGAAATCATTATAGTCATATCAGCCGAAAAACGTCCACTGCTGGTCATAGGCCTTCCCCAAACTTCACCACCTTGGCCCTCATCCATCGGTTGCTCGCCACCGTTATTACCCATCGATTTATGAAATTTAAATCATTTATTATAGATATTATTAAGACATGGTGGCACAACGGGTTCGGTTTAAAGTAGCATTGGGTGTTCTTGTCAAAAAACATGTCCATTTTATAAGCACAACAACGCACCTATTTAGAAAATGGGAATATATTCGATTTCTGATTGATTAAGATTACCTCTGTTACCCATTCGTAGGATGCATGACGATATAATAACTATAAAGTAAATAAAAGATATAATATAGTACTGCTAATATACAGCACGAACGAAGATAGTAGTAAAATCTAGTCACAAAGAAACACTAAAACTCAAAAATCCTAGCACTAACAAAACTAGAGCACGATTGTGAATTGAGAAATTGAGAGCACTTTGAAACTAAGCCGCTTTGCGAGTCTGTGCTTGAACCTAAAGACCTAGCGCACACCGCTGGAAGCGCGGCAACGCGCAGCTACTCCGAGCGCGCCCCATGTCATTTAGTGCTAATTTGCTGATCGATACTTTGTACAGGCAACTTGCTATCGTTTGTAATGGATGTGGACAGGGACATGATTATTAGTACTGCGCTTCTAAAAGAAAAAGAAGAAAATTGAAAAGAACAAGAAAAAGTGAGTCAATGAAATCTGGCTAGGCGCGGGCTAGCGCGGCGAGGCGCAGAGCAGCGCAGCGGCAACTGAAGTAGTCGTCGCGCGCATGTTCTTGTATCAATTTTATAAAAAAATATTTTTGATATACAATTATTAACCGTGTGTCAAGGTAGTTAACGTTAATATTAAATTGTAGTCTTAAATTGTTTTCCGCCGCGCTTCCAGCGATGTGCGCTGGGCCATACAGTACCTAGTTGTTTCTAACATTGTGTTTACATTTTTCATCGTGTTTAGAACCACTTGCAGTAGGTACTTGTATCTTGAGTGTGTATGCCAATCTGCGATATTTTATATTTCAAGACTTACTAGATTCGAGAACAATTTTTTTTGGTTGAGTAACACAAAGGTAGCATAAAATTCGACACCACTTGCCTAAAGTTAATATTTGATTCTAATTTTAATAATTCACTATCTACTAAGAAAACAACAAAAATAAAAACAATTTTGTATACTATCGCCATTTTGACATAATACTTCTTCTTCTTCTCCTTTTTTGGCAACAGAGCCGACGATTGTGTCAGCTATTACTACCAGCGTCAAGTGTAGAATAATATTCTTGTTGATGATATTAATGGTATATTACAATGATAAAATAGAAAAAATGTGGATGAAATTAAATGACAACCATCTTCCGTGAAAACAAAAGATGGACCCTCGACATAATACTTGTTTTCCAACAATAATATAATATAAGGCCGTTTGTCAATTTGCTACTTAGAAAATCTGGATACGCAATTCAAACTACTACAAAATCAGTGCGGGCAGTTTGATTTATTACCTGACAGTGTAGTGGCTTAGTAGTCTGTGTTCAGTTCAGTTTAAAATTCTACTTCCGCAATAAGGAATAAGCTCCGTGTCCCTATATATTATAATGTACTCTGTGTCTGTGTCGCGAGGGACTTTATAACTAACGGATACAAAGTATACCAAGACTCGGAATATTTTTATTTATATAAAGAACTAGCGACCCGCCCCGACTTCGCACAGGTATTATGCTGATACTATATACACAACAGAATGTCTTTTTAAACGATGTTCACAGCTGTTTTGTCATTAGACAATACAAACATGTTTTATTTAGAGGCCGGCGGCTCCCAGCCGGTATATACCGCCGCAACCGCTATGTCCCTGCATTACATTAGAAACCTCTAAAATTACCAGTGTTTTTTTACTATATTCTGCACGTATTATACATATAAATTGAATCACTCAATTACTTCCTCTTAAATCACTCTATCTATTAAAAAAAACGCATCAAAATCCGTTCCGTAGTTTTAAAGATCTAAGCATACATAGGGACAGACAGCGAGAAGCGACTTTGTTTTATACTATGTAGTGAAAAGCGTAGTATAAAGCGGAAGTGATTTTTGTTTGTTTAAACTAGATAATCTTTGGAACTACCAGTTAGATTATTTATTATATTATTAGTTAGGTTATATAACATCACGCTACTGGCGACAGGAGCATAGCAGTAAACAAAAACGCGCGTGAAACCGCGCCGCGGAAAGGTAGTGTATGTAGTACAATTAATGTAAAGTAAATGGAAAGTGATAGAAAATAGTAATTTGTATTTTATACACTTTAGCTGATTTCAAAGTTAACTGTAACGTTAAAAGTAAAGATACAATCGATTTAACAATAAGTACGCATTAACAAATCTGCAAAAAGAGACAATAAATAAATGTTTAACTGTTACTGAAGCAAACAAAAGATCAAGCGAGGTCCTCACCCGAGGTGAAGTCACTGGAATAAAACGAGATTAAATCTGGTCAAATGTACACAGACCTATTGACTTGGATTTAACTTTAATCCTGGGTTTGTTTATATACGGTTTAGGTCAAAAATCAATTTATAAAAGTAAAAGTTTCAAAACTCTGGCGATTTAGGGCCAAAATACGCTAAATGCTCATACGGAAAATTTTCAACTCCTTGTGAAAACTTTAGCTGCCTTATCAATAAACGTTAAATGGTGACGGATTATCTACTTTACGTTTTGTGTTTTTCCCTGTTTGTCATATTAAACTTAAAAGTACGGCAATTTCATCATCATCATATCAACCAAAAGACGTCAACTGACATAGGCCTCCCACAATTTTTGCCACCCTTGTAAGGTCGTCGGCCGACGGCAATTTATATAAAGTTAATCAAATTAAAATAGTTAATTCTTTATTTATATTTTATCATTTCTCGCTGAAGTATCATCATGCCAAGGCAGCTTGGTCACTTTGAGCTTATATATTTATACCTATTCCATAATATTTTATGTAGTTCACTAAGCGTTCATGTCACGTTTGCGTCATAAATATTAGTGGATACGGTGGCTTTGTTCCAAGTTTCGTATTTTTATAGCTTACTTGTATTTTATTGATTCGATTTGTGAAGAAATTGGAACATCATTTGAGCCTTATAAATACTATATTAAATTATCTAAACGAAGTTTGATTAGCAAGGAGTTATTATTTACTAGCTTGCCGCGGCGCGGTTTCACCCCGCGTATTTGCTTACTACTCTGCTCCCGTCGCCAGTAGCGTGATATTACATAACCATAGCCAATATTTTTTTCAAACTCGACTGGTAGTTCCAGAGATTAGCGCGAACACAAACAAACTCTTCCGCTTTATTTAATGGTATAAATTTAAAACTTCATACAATTGATTGGCGGACTTGACGCCAAGCATTGATTATTATGAGGTGATGCAGAGATGTGACGATTTGAATTTCTGTTTATGCAATTTTATTACTCTTTAGTAAATTTGATGATATTTTAATCGATGTGAGTAATCCTCTTACTGACTGCAAAAATAACATTATTTTGCGATGGGTTCCCGGATACTCCAACATAGAAGGCTATGAAATTGCCAACCAACTGGCAAGGAAGGGCTCAAAATCTGTCCAATTAGGTCCTGAGCCTTTTTGTGGTGTGCCTCGGCCTGAAAGTCTGTAAACTCAAGCAAATAAGTGCTGAAGAAGCAATTAACGGCTGGAATAAAATTCCAGGGTCAAAACCACAAGAAAGCCTTCATCAACTTAACCCTAGATCACTAACCATTCGTATAATAGACGACGCGCACCTAGTGCTTTCGCCATTTCGCCAACTTCCCGTTGCCCCCCGCCCCGCACTCTTTTAGTACCTTCCTGGATAGTGAAATTAGTCACCCGCAAGGACTCATCGCGGATGCACGATAATTAGGTGGACATATATCGCGTGATCGTCGTCTCACGGACGAAAGGATAGTAATGCTGTATAGTTTTTAGTAAAGTTGTATATATGTTTTATGCTTCTGTTTATATTGTTATTTGTTGGAAAAGTTAATAACTTTTATTATTTACGAATGAATTATTTATATTATGGTTTTATGACGTGAACTCTTTTTACCTATGATGTTTTTTTTATGTTTTATACCGAGTTTTACAATATTTTTGTGTATTTTCTTGCCTTAATTTTATTTACCTATTATTATATTTATAATTTTATTTATTATTTTCTATTTTAGATGGATTTGAGAAGCGTAGAAGGCAAAATTGTGCAATGGTTAGCTGGATCGGACACCGAATCTTTACCCGACAATGAACCTCATTCATCCGATTCTGAGGAAGAGAATAATGTTGAGACGAGACATGACTTTAGTCTCATACAAACCAAAATCAAATAAAGTTGTATACCTTCTATCTACGACCCATGACCAACCTGCTATTAGCAACGGCTCCAAAAAACCGGAAATTATTGAATTTTACAATTCAACTAAAGGAGCAGTCGATACAGTGGACCAGATGTGCTCAATTATGAGCACAAGCCGTAAAACCAACCGATGGCCGTTATGCTTGTTTTACGGTATACTAAACATATCTATAATTAATGCTTATGTCCTGCACGTATCACACGAGATCCGTAATAATAAAAAACCTACAAAAAGAAGGGATTTTGCCTTAGCAATGGCAGAAGAACTTATGGCACCTTGGCTTCGTGAGAGATATAACACTGTGACTTTGCAGCGTAATTTGAAGCAAATTATCGGCGAAATTCTAAAAATAGATGTTTCTGACGAACAGTCAAGTCAAGAGCAACCAAGAAACCGAAAAAACGTCACATGACCAATTACTTTTGCAAGGGCTGCAAGAGGGCCATTTGTGGCGAACATACAGTTTCTATGTGTAATTCCTGTACTGATTAAGATATTTCATTATTTTTTATTATTATATGATACGTTAAAAGCTTAATTACTGTGAACTTTAATTTGATTAAAGAACATTAAACAGATTTTTAAAAGTAATGTTTTTTTTTTTCGTAGTCTCAGAGACGAAAGGTTAGTTACAGCGTTACTCGAAAATAAGGTTAGTGAGCTAGGGTTAAAGACTGGCCTGTTGGTCTAGTGGTTAGTGACCCTGACTGCTAAGCCGGAGGTCGTATGTTCGATTCCCACCCAGGACAAATCTTTGTGTGATGAGCATGATTGTCTGGGTGTAATTTATCTATAATATGTATGTATTTACAAAAAAAAATGTATTTAAGTAGTATATCAGTTGTTTAATACCCATAAGACAAGCAAATATAATTGCTTAATTTGGGGCTAGATGGCGCTGTGTGAATGTGGTAGAATATTATTATAATTATTATTATTATTATTATTATTCACTTTACCTCGTAGAATCAGTGCTACGTAAGCGCCGTAGCTCACGTAGCATGGATCGTAGATGCCTACGAGTTTACCACGTGAGAGCAAGCTACTAGCGAATATTTCGTATATCTGTACTAATATTTAAAGCCGAAGAGCTTGTTTGTCAGATTAAAAAAAAATATCTTTTTGCGTATGATAGACCCGTTCTCGAGGAAGGTTATAGTCTATGCATCATCACGATACTGGCGACGGGAGCAGAGCAGTAAGTATAAAGACGTGGGTGAAACCGCGCCGCGGAAAGCTATGTATAATAACTTCATATAATATAATATAATAGTATTCTTTTTTTTTCTTTTTTTAAGCTACTTTATATTACACTAACTCTCAGTGGCGTGGTTTTACCCGCTTATTGCTTACTGCTCTGCTCCCGTTGCCCGTAGCGTGATGTTACACAGCCTATAACCTTCCTCGAGAACTGGGTAATCATACACAAAAAGAATTTTTCAAATCCGACTGGTAGTTCCACAGATTAGCGCGTTCAAAGAAACAAACAAACTCTTCCGTTTTATGTATTAGTATAGACTAGACGTACACCCTCGCTTCGCTTCGATAACAAAAGTTTCATTCGGTGCTACAACAAACACCTACGGAAAATATCATAGCAATAGTGAAGTATTGCATCATTCAGATTTACAAAGACGGTTGAAATATTGAAATTTTGAAAATGACTGATAATATAAACTGACGGACTCATAAACTGCACCAAAGTTCAGGATTACTTTGAAATGATTTTTTTTAATAAGTATGCAAACTTTTTAGATTAAATTATATAAATATGGAGAGACTGGCTCTTAATCTTAAAAAAAAGCAAAATTTAAAAATAGAACTGCAGTAAAACAAATGAATATAGCCGGGAAAAGAAAATTTACTCGTAGTATCAGATTTGCGTGTTATTTAAAGCAAAGTTTTAAATTGATTCGCATTGATTTTTTATTCTCTTGTCAATTGAATTATTGTTACCAGCAGAATTGTTGGGTTAGGTTTTTAACTCATCGAGAGTGTTTGAACCATAATATGGATACTTCGTCCGAACAAGCGGCTCAAATTGTAGCACTGGAGGGCTTGGATCAACGAACGATTGGTAGAAATTTAAATTTAAACCAGTCTACGGTTTCTAGAATATACAGAAGGTTTGTGGAGACAGGTTCTTACAGAAGGAGACGTGGTACAGGCAGGACTCGAGCAATCACCGGTCCTGATGACCGATTTATTGTTACAACTTTCCTGCGAAATCGTTTCCTCACGTCAGTTAACATCAAAACAGCTTAATGAAGTGCGTGGAGTAAATGTGAGTGCACGAACAATAAGAAGAAGGTTAAAGGAAGCGGATATCACCCCTTTTAGACCAGCAAATGGTCCAAAGTTGTCTGTAGCTCACAGACAAGCTCGCTTAAGATTTGCGCATGATCACCTAAATTGAACAGAAGAGCAATGGGCCTCCGTATTGTTCACGGACGAGTGTTGGACACGTTTATATGGTGCAGATGGTCGCAGAAGAGTCTATCGTCGACGTGGGAAGCGATATGCTCAAAGTTGCATTAAGGAGCATGTTCCTTTTGGAGGCGGTTCGTGTATGGTCTGGGGTGGCATATCGATGAACGGGCGAACAGAACTTGTGTTCATAGACATGGTCCGTCAAAACGGTAATAGAGGGGGTTTGACTGCACATCGCTACATAACAGAGATCTTAGAAGATCACGTGGTGCTTTACATGGGATTCATAGGCGAAAATTTTACTTTAATGTAGGATAATGCCCGGCCGCACGCTACTGCACAAGCTCGACAATATTGCGAAGAGGTTGGGATACGTACAATGAATTGGCCAGCACACAGCCCGGATCTTAATCAAATTGAGCATCTTTGGGACAATTTAAAAAGAGCTGTATAGGCGAGAAATCCTGTGCCCACGACAGTGGCAGCACTAAGAACAGCACTTTCAGAAGAATGGGACAATATTCCGCAAGATCTTTTAATAACTCTAATAAAATCTATGCGGAACCGATTAGAATCCGTAATAAGGGCACGTGGAGGTAATAGGTACACCTTATTAAAACATAAATAAATCCTTGCATAAAGTTTGTGTTTATTGTTAAAACCATTTTTTTTATTAAACCAATTTTCCTTAAATTTCTGTTTTTTCTTCAAAAAAGTCTTAAGGTCCTTTCCAGTACACAAACTTAAACTTAAGCATATGACTCTACGCTGTTTTAAAGTTCACGAACTAATCTAGAGGTTTCAATTTTAATCTGTATAGAAAGTTTGCATACTTGGTTAAAATATTTATTTCAAAGTCGTTTATGAGTCCGTCCATTACTTTGATGTAGTTTATGAGTCCGTCAGTGTATATTAAACATAGAAAAATATAGCCTATGTTATCCGTCCTATTTGTAGATTTTGAGTAAATTGAAACAAACAAACATACAAAAAGTCAAATCTTTTCTCTGTATATATAAGTTTAGATAGAGTTCCTGTTGCCTTAGTACAAATCAACTACAAGTAAGTACTATCGAACCAAGGGAATCATGATCCACCACAAGCTCATTTTGGCAATTCAACTAAACAACTCCATGCTTTATTTGGGCAACTCTGAACTTCCTCTTCTCTGTGGCATTGGAGAACAGGACATAAGCAATACTTTGTTTTATAATGTTATGTTAATAATACTTCTTGCACAGTTCCTTAATCATGCTGTACGACACTTTATTGGTTCTACAATCTGGATCGGAACGTTATTTTTATGTACTTTCTTTTTCAATTTACATGATTGTAAACTGTTGTGTTCGTCTTAAAAAAATAAATAATTAAATTCATCTAAATACAAGACGATCAAAATTAGCCTGAAGACAGATTTTCTTAACAACGAGCTTGTTATAATTTTATTACACACTGACATTTTACGGAGTACACTTTTGATAAATTAGAATTAAAAACTTCCGAAGTGCATTGTACAAGTTTCTTATTTATTCTTTTTATTTATTATCTTACAAGTTTGACAGCTTTATTTCGCTTAAAGCTGTCAAACTAACAGCAAAATGGGTCATGATTCAGTTGGTTTGATAGTAAAAACTATATTTATCATAGTAAGGTAGAAGGCCTGTGTCACTACATGACAGTACTTGTACTGTGGCAAATATAGTTTTAAATAGTGACTGATAATATTGAATTCGACTAGAATAATATTTTTGACTAGCTACGCCCCACGGCGTCGCCCGCGCATAAAATATGTTTTTTTTTATATCCCTCGGGAACCAAACCGATTTTCGGGATAAAAGTTGCCTAAGTTTACACACACCCACACAAACTTTCGTATTTATAATATTAATAGGAATACGAGTGAAGGATGTTTGCGAAACACTAATTGTTGTTAATAATCAGAAACATGTATTTTGTAAGTAAGAGAATTTAAACATAATTGCATATACTGCTACAAACACTAACATCATCATACGTTAGTGGTACGTTATTTGCATAACACATAAACTGTAAGCTTTCTACTTATGACCTAAGTAATGTAGTTACACAAGCAACACTAATTACACTCCACATCTACACATGCAATTAACTAGATAAGCTTGAGTGCCGTTCTTAAGTGCATGCGCTAAGATACTGAAACTGTTCATCATTGAAATGTACACGTTAAGCAAGGTCGCAGTGTTACAAGTGCTTTGTAAACAGACAATGCAAGATGTGTTCTAATATTGTCAGGTGAAAGTATCTATTTTATTATTTTACAGCTGCGTTGTAATAATGATTTGAAGAATAAAAATTTGATTTAAAACTGTTAGAAAAATTTGTTTTTGTGTGGGTTTATTTAATAATGTTTACATTCCATGTTATTTTTCACTTCTAGATTTAAATTATAAAGATCTGTTACTTATTTAAAGATATTTATTGTTCAGTCGCATATACAGGTATTACAAAAACACAAACTTACAAAATTATAAATTGGTCATAACATAACTCACAAAATCGATGTCCTCATACGTACGATTTTTAGCAGTATCATTATCAAAATTTTTCCTTAATAAAAGCTCAAGCTGCAATTCAATTTCACGGGTAAGGCTGTCGTGAAATTTCACGGGAGACTAATATTCAAAAATATGGTAGTTTGGATTACTGGATGGACTAACAACTTGGAATAGGTGCCTGTGGCAGCAAAGTGAGATGCTTGGAGGAGTTCTATGTGCACCAGGCTATCTTTGAAAATATTGCCATCATCATACTAGCCAAAAGACGTCTACTGTTGGACATAGGCCTTCCCCGATTTTCCGCCACGATACAGCGTTTCCTTCGATGTCCCTCTATAAATACTCGTACGTATGTAATAGAGGTTTAGCCTCGAGCGCCCGACGCAATGTCACAAGAACCGTAAGCGAGAATAGTTAACAGCCTTTTCCATTTCAAATTTTTTTTGGCTGTCCGTTTGATAAATTGACATAGTCTATCCTCAGCTCATTACGTGGGGTTTTTGCATAAAAGTACCATTATAGAAGGTTCTCGCCATACGCGTACGGATAATTTATAAAAGTTAGCTAATTAAATTGAAAACCAATAATTGCATAATAAATTGAAAACAAAATGACTGGGGAAGTACTATCCTCTCAGAGAAGATCGGCGTAAGAATAATAGTATTTATACTATTGCGTTTCGTTCGGTGAGTGGAAGTCCCAATTTACCACTTTTACTTCTTGTTACCTTTCCTCATTTCCTTCGCCTACCCCTCTCCAATTCCGGTAGGCAGCGGCTTTACAATAAACAAAATCGGTCGACAATAAAAAAGAAATTTATAATTTTTTTTCTATTTTGTATTATAATATGATTAGTAGGCTATTTTCAAATGACAGTTCTTAATAATATTAGGATTATTACATTTATCTAGAACAAAAACCGCTCACGTATATCAAGGCAATTGGTACCTTTGTAGCAAACGATCACGAAATCGCGCTCATTTTGTGCTGATTTGTATGTACGAGCACGTAACTCTTGAGCTAGAGAATATCTAGGATTGATGTCTTATATTCCTACCATCATTTGTTAGACGATAAAATACGAGACTTACGTTATTATACCTACACGTATTATAATACTTACATGAATAATATTATTAGGAGTGTAATGACAAACGAACTATGTAGGTATATTTCTTATTAGAATTGACAAACGAACCATATAGATATATTTCTTTTTTAAATTCAAATGTACTTTCCAAATTGTAAACACTAGACAATTTAACTGAAATAAAATTTATTATTCTGATTATTTAACGTTATTTCTTAATATCTTTATTTTGAAATACATAATTATAAAAAGTGAAAAAAAACATTTGAAATATAAAAAAAAATTGTTTACCACCGGCATCGAGACATCGGCATTTATTTTTATTATTACGAGTATAAATTTACGTTGGACATATCTAACTAACAGGAAAACATCGTGAGAAAACCTAGACTAAAAAATATAACTTAATAGTTTAACATTTCGCTAAAGAAATCGTTTTGGTTTCATTTTTATTTGGGTGTAAAATAAACCTACCAGCTCTTACAATATCAGTTTTCATTTAAAAATGAAACCTAAAAACTGATACAACAAGTAAATTATTTATCGTTTAGTTAATTTACATATATATTTACTTTTATCTAGAAGATATAATTCTAAATTAACATATAATTTTAAAGATTGCCCCAAATTCGTACAAAAAACTGTAAAAATTGATTAAAAATAATGGTAAGCTGAAAATTTAGGTACAAAATATCCCGGCGGCGTCGTAATAGATTCAAATGTTCTAATGGTAACTATAATGACTGCAATTACAAAGGGCCCGGGTCTGTGCGTTCGAAACTTGAGCAATTATTGGTTTTTGTAATTTGTTTCTACCTTGTAAAACTTTTTTACAATATTTTAAATTCCGTGTTATTGATTTTACGGGTTTCCTTTAGCGTGTCTTGAAATATTAAATATAGAAGATTGTTAATTGTTTCGATTTCTATAAAATTTAAGTTATGGTCTAGGTCAATGAATTTCCGCTATTTTACTACTACCGAGTGTATGTAAATATTTATTCAAGTTTATGACATTTTATGTTAATTATGAGAAAATATTTTTCTCTACCAGCCTGATATTTTAATTTCTTAGAATTTATTACAGGATATACAAACTTGTGTACCTATTTGTCGACCTATATCATTAGTTTCATATGACCGTATATTATTGGCTTAAATGTCATGTTTCACTATAGATATAAGATGAGGAAGATCTTTACCCCGCAGCGGGATAAAAACAGGCTGGTATTACTATCATTTATTATAAACAAGTATCTATGTCCGTAATATCCTCACTGATTTGGTCTTGGAATATTTAATATCAATTGAGGTATTCGATAAGTCGACTAGGCACATAACACTTATGGGATGAGTGTACAAACATTATATATTCTCCAGAGACGATGAATCCCACATCGTTGGACTGTTGTATAGTTTAATATTATTACGAAGGGTTAGTTCGTGCCAGTTTCCAATGGTATCAATTCATCATATTATCCGTCACGGGTTTAAAGTTGTGATTTAGTAATCGCGGCACGTAAATATTACAATAGTACAAACTACCTAATTAAAGCGATCTCACCTCGCCGCTAACACAGCGATAAATATTGTAAGTGCATTATATAATAGCAGCCGAAAAACGTCCACTGCTGGACTTGTGCCGTCTTCGATTTTCGCTACCTACTGCGGCCAGTCGTGAACCGTCTTCATCTATCGGTTATCCGCCACCCTTTTCAGGTCTTCGATCCATCTTGTGAGGGGTCTGCCCACGCTGCGCCTTCGGGTACCACGTGTTTTGTCTCTTTTCCTTTTTTATTTTTAACTTTAAAAAAAGAACAAAGCACTAAATATTTACTCTGCTCCTACTCCGTGTTTATTCGTAAGACCGACATAGATTAAATTGTGGTTAACACTGACTTTGAAAATTATTGTTCCTTTGTAATGTCGACCAATATGTACGACTATATCCTTTAACGAAGTATGCTCTCTCGAGGATACACTACGGTAACCTGTTTTTACTTAAGCCACATTGCACAAGTAAATATGTTTAATCGTAAAGCAGATTACTTATTTTTCTAGAGAAATATTGACGTGTACAGCAAACTATGATCGAGGGCCTAGGACAAGTCGCATAGATTTCTATTCTGTTCATATAATAGATAAAAAAGTGTATGGGATTGACATAAGCTAACGCCAACTTGTCGTCAGCTTAAGTCAATTACATACATTTTTTTATCTATTCTAGAAAAAGAATAGAAATTCATGCCACCTGTCTAGGGGCTCAAGTGATTTTAGATGAATTATCAAGGTTTTAGTCTTACTACTTTTGTATAACACATAGTCTTGTAATGTCTTAGAGGACACTAATCCTTTATGACATTTAGGTTAGCTTCTAGGTCGACTAAGTCGTCACCTCGTGTATAAGGCTGGTACCAAGTCGGGTTCAAAAGCAGGCAAGTACTAATGTGAACTTTTCAAACTTGTCGTAAAGGACAAAACTGTTAGGCAATCCGAGATGTTTACTGTACTCATAGACGTAGTAGAAGAACATTATACTACATCTATGACTATACTATACCCGACTCTCAGATCTCGAGATTAATCCTTACTTGAGACTTCTACTTGACAGTTCTTATCACTGAACCAGGTTTTTAATATAAGAATTAAACGTTAGGTACTTTTCTTTGACCTTATTGAAAAAGTTAATTTTCTTTTAACGCAATGTTTTCGAAAGCGTAAAGTTTGTCAATAAGGCACAAAAGTTCTTTTATCGCAACCAATATCGGTACTATGACTTTGTATAAAAAAGCCTTACGAAGATATCAGTGTTGTTGGTGAGTCAGCTGGGACGTTATCGTTATCACGTCAGCCAATGAAAAATGTTCTAAGGCGGCCGACCGGGCTGTATCTTATCGAATAATAAAAATCTATTGTGGAATCAAATTAAGATTCTGTTCTAAATAGTTTTTATAGGTACTATTAAAGTAAACATATCCATTTATTAGTTTATGCCAAACTTCACGCTCTTGTGCAAAATCTCATATCTCATCCATATTTAATAAATAAATAAATAAATAAATAAATATTTGTCCTGTGACGACGCCCGATTCCCGCTGCTGGACGCTCCGCTCCTATAAGAGGGTAGTATTCTCCCGGTCAATACGGCCCATTCATGCTGAAACCAGCGTGGATCTACTACCGATTTATTTATTCATCCTATAGAGTACTAGCACAATAAAGTTATTGTTTGTAAACACAACGCATACCCGCCTACTATATTGCCCTTTTATGAAGACATTAAACATTCTGGAGCACAATGCATACGACACGCCATTGAACTAGTGACACTTGACAAATATATCCAACACTTAAGCACACGCACTCTTCCGACTACGAAACAATATTTATTGATCTCTGTTATTGAATATCTGGAACAAATAGTTTTGATAGGCTCTTTTTGCAAAGTATAACGTTCACAAGTATTGGATTTGGTTCATCTCTTGACAAACACCTACGATGCCTCTTTCTAAAGCTGCTATTCTACAAAATTTATTTATTATGTGTCTAACATAAGCACTCAAACACTGCGCATTAGGATTTAGTCGCAAATCGAAGACAAAATTTTCAAGGAAAATACAATACTACTTCCACTAGTTCTTTTTTGGTATCTTTTGTTTATTATTTTCGTACACTTTTTTACACTTACTACACTTTTTTTATTACACTGTATTGACGTTTTGTGTCTAGAAATAGAGAAAAATATTATGAGCAGACTCCAAATTAACCTGAAATATGTTAATAAATACGTAACAAGTTCCAAGTATAACATAGACTATACTATTATATAAAGCGGAAGACTTTGTTTGTTTGAACGCACTTATCTCTGGAACTGTCAGCCGGATATGAATATTTCTGTTTGCGTATGATAGCCCAGTTTTTGAAGAAAGTTATAGGCTTTGGAACATCACGCTACTGGCGACGGCAGCAGAGCAGTAAGCAAAAACGTGAATGAAACCGCGTTGCGGAGAGCTAGTAAATAATATATAAGTTAAGGCTATTTTTAAAAACGCTAAAATAGTATAGTATACATTACTAAACTTATTTGCTTAAGAACTTTTAAATCCCTTGTTCATACTCTCCATTTAAAGTTTCAGTTTTAATAAAAGAGTAGGTATACTGAAAAGTTACAAGTACCTACAAGTTCCACCAAAGCACGTGCCATAATTTTAAAATTTGTTTCGTTATTTTGGAAGAAATTCTGTATTGAAATCGTATTCTTCAACAATATTTTTCGTAAGTTGACAAGAATTTAATTTTTAAAGGAAGATAAATCGTAAGCTTAGGTGCTTTAGTCCATGATGGTTTATACATTTTTATTTATCAGTGTATTACGTAAATTTCTATGAAGTTTATGAAGACGATCTAAAAAAGTGGCTCTAACGATGTCCCATATGATATCAGGAGACACTTAAATACACCCATCCGTGTTTTTTAATTCATCTTTTTTGTTTCTTCTTAAATATTTGATGTAAACTGTTGTAAAAATATAATTGAAATGTCAGATATATTAAGGAAATCTAAAGACAACTAGCAACTAAGTAAATAAAAAATAACAGAACATCTGACGCGAGAAAATTATTGATTTTCTATTTCAAGTGGTGAGACATTTGTTTCAAAGAACACTATTTACATAATTTCTATAACTGAGAGTTGTGATAAATGCAACTCCCTTCGAAATGTATGAAAGTTGGAACCTTACTATACCTTTCTGAACAAGACGTACCAATAAAAGGGGACAATAAATTCTCGAACATGCTGCGTTGGCGCCTTGACTTCATATTTATGTAAATGAGCGAAATAATTTCGTTCACGTTTTTCTTTAACCTTATTTTGTAAGACAAAATACTTATATCTATGCATCTTTTGCTTCACGAGAAGTTGAAGCATAACTGAATTAAGTTTTAACGAATTTTTTTATTTGTTTTTTTTTAACTTTATGAAACCATAAGCTGATATTATTGTAATATATAATGGGTAGCGATAGTACCGGCAAGCAATAGTGGTCATGTGCATCTTAATTAGTAGAATAAATTGGTTTAAAAAGTTCCTCGAGATTTACAACACGGAAATAATGACCTTAGATTATTTATAGCCTATGATATCGCGTGTATTTATCTTTTAACATTACATTGGTCGTAGCCTAGTTTTGATACAATTATACAGTAATGACCCTCCTCACACTTTAACTGGGAAACCCATTTGATTTGACTCTTTATCAAAATCCATCAGCTGACGTTTACTATACGTTCCTACCTGCCAAAATTAAGGTTACAATAGTGTAACCTTTCGCTTTATTTGATACAAAAACATAGTTGCCTGGATAAAATTATAAAGATTATAATTATTTTGAAATTTAATAAAAACAAATCATACAAGCTATCTTTCATGGTCCGCAGAGCATAGATACAGTATTACGATTGTTCTATATCGACGGGTCACACTATTTCCCTCTATTGTTTCCGTAATGAACCGGCCCACTGCGAGATTGTAGATGACTCAATCAGGACGTTAGGCTGCAAATGCCTCTTCTATTGTATGTTTGTGAAAACATAGGCACAATTTTCAAACTACGTTTTTCTTTATATTAAAAGGTTTCTAGGCCTCTGACAAGGTGCACCGACGACCTCATAAGGACCAGCGACCGACGGATGACGGCAGCTCACGCCCAGCCAGCCAGGTAGCGAAAAATGTTTAAGGCTAAACCTAAAACATTTTTTGTGGCGAAAAAAATTTTTTTATATATGGAAGTTTCTTGCCAGCGGTCTTACTACAAGTATTATTATTAAAATATGTATTAGTTTGCTAAATAAATGTCCGTAATTTTCCGGTAACTTTGTGAAAGTACGTAATAGTAAAATAGTAAAGACGTTTTTCTACGAAAGGACAACGAAAGTTTTTAGAATTTGTATCAGAAATCACCTACTACCAGTACCTACTCGTTTTGAATATTCGTCACTTTCATTCTGTATAATTTCATTTGTTTTCTATCTTTACAAAATTAAAATACTTAAAGCCCTTGTTTTCAAAGTGCCGCATGGCCTTCGTAATAGAATTTAAAATAGCTGCTGTTAAATGCTAGGTAAGAACCCTTATTACTCACAGTTATGCTTTATTTTTGACTAACGGGCATCCGTAAATTCGTTTCCATAACATTACCATTATATAAACATACGTACATATACAAAAAAAAGTCGAAATAGCCCAGTGGATGGCACCCGACCCGTAAACACTAGGTCATGGGTTCGAATCCGGGAAAGTACCAATTTGTCTATCCAAATCATGTACATACTTTATTTTGGATTATAACTTTATTTTGGACTTTTCTGACTAACTGTGAAGAAAAACTTCGTGAGGAAACCTAAACTACTGTGAAAGTCTGAAATCGTCAATCAATCTTGAGCAAGCGTGGCGATCAATGCTCATACCTTCGCTGTATGAGAAAAAGTCTTTCACTGCAGTGGGATAATAACAGGCCGATATGACCTACATATACACCTATATTATACAAACAAACTCTTTAAATCAAAATAATAGGTGTACAATACAAAATTTCTTATTCTACTCTATGTAATAAGACCTACGAAAGACAAAGTAATCTGTGTGTTGTGACCAAAGCAGCAGCAACACGAGGATTTAACATTTTTTTGAGCAGTAAAATACTTCAGAAAAATGATTTTTAAATTCAAATTTATATTCTATTATTAATTTACAAGCTCAGTGTACAGTAAAGGTCTTATACATAATTAGAACATGACGTAGCACACTTTTCAGGCGTCGCAAAGTGGGATCTTAAATCTAGTTAATATACATAAATACTAATACAAAAATCAATAAAAAGGTACAATAAAAAATATTTTTAGATATCCATCAAAAATATTTTATGGTTTAGTCAGACCAGTTTTGTATAAAAAATAGACCTTTACTAAAATTGGTTTTGAAACTAATTCTTCGTACTCCTAGTGGTAGAATTTTTATTTTTATCTAGAATATATTATATTGTTTAACTGCGCCATCCTGCGTCCCTTTCGTTTATTCATAAAACCCTAAAATAATGAATTGCTATCTAAAAATATCTAAAAATGTCTATCATAAAAGTAAAATTCAACCATTATATAATATTATTCTTTATATTATATCTAAGACTAAAAACCGATGTCTCTAGTCACTTCCAATTGCTTCGTATTTTATAACCTATTACGGTCCAAAATATTAATAAATATCAATTAACATGTTGACAGCAAAATTCAAAGTAAAACAGATTCAGGAGTAAAATATTTTATTAATTTTCACGTTTTATTATTCATATCGCACCCGGGTGGTTGACTGACGTTTCATGTAAAAAACCCTTTGTTAGCAATGTTAGTCAAATATGCTGACATGAATATTTTCCAACTGATTCCAGCACTAAACTTTATTGATCAACAGTAAGTTACAGCTATCACTTTATTCTACGTTTATTGTAATACAAAAGATTTATTATGGAAAAGCGTTGTTCAAAGAGAGTATTACAATAGAGCGATGATATTGTTGGTGTTTGAATTTTATTTTTATCTAGTCAACTAGAGCCATAATAAAAAGAACTGGCAAGAAACAGTGGCCACTCTTTTTAACAATAGATAGCTACAAGTTGAATAATAAAAATGAATGCCATCATTATATTACAACATATTTATGAGAATAGGTTAAATTTTAGTTACATAAATTACTTGTTATAAACGATTCACAAATTTTGTTTGACATTACCATCGAGGTTATATTTAGCTCACGATGCGGCGGCGATTAGGTGAGTGGAATTCCTAAAGCATGCAAAGAACATTGAGCAATAATCATAGTTGACGGAACAAATACAGACATAGCGTTGATAAAAGCTTTTATAAAAGTTTAATAAATGAAAGTAATAATTGTAAATAATACTAGAGCGATGACCTCTGGTAAATTTGTTGTACCTAGAGTGACTAATGTGTACGGAGACAGGACACTAGCAAAACGTATACCTTATTTATATAACAGTTTACCAGCGGTCGTCACAGACGAAAATGTCAAAAACAAATTTAAAACTAAATTAAAGAAATACCTCATAAGCACGTTACCATAAAGAACCTCTATTAGTTACTGTATATAAAAAAGCACTTATTTTATGTAAATTTTGAATAGATTTTAGTACAACCTACATAGACCTACTTACGAAAGTTGATCCTACAGTCAAACTGTTTATACAGTTTTGTGGGACTTTGTGTTATCTTATAAGTTTATTATGTACTCTTTATTATATAATAAATAAATAATAACAATAAAATAATAATAAAAAGCATCATAAAGCTAAAAAGTGAAATCATAAACTATACCCGCAAGTAGAACCAAAAAAGTAAACTGTACCCGTAGAAACACATTTTCACCGCGTTATGGTATTAGGCTACAGGTACTTAACAAGTCGTTAGAGATGACATTAACGCCTATAAAATCAATGTATTAAGGTGTAAAGTAAAATTATAATACACTGCGGTACTGAGAAAAGAAAGCACAGTTGCCAGCTGTGAAAAGAACACTCTTGTATTATAAACTTGCGGCCTGCATAGACACCGTTCTTAATAAGTAAGGCAACACTGCAAGATTTCTAACAAAATTTATTCGACTGGGTACTTACAGAAAATGTAACAATTATGTAAATAGCATCACGAAAATATTGAGTATATTTTTTAAATTAGGTGATTAAGTACAAAAGAAAGATTTTAACAATTTTGTCAGTCTACCCTTTTCAGTAAGTCTCATAATAACCGGTCTGAATAGCGGATTTCACAGAAATCCGACCCTTAACTCAGGATTACAACGTGGTATTCTAGAAAATTAGGAATTACAATATTCCCGGATAAGTTCTTTTATACTACAGTATACGTCACTTATTGTATCTAAAGCGCAACTCGAAGCTAAAACGCATCTATATAGGGGAATATGAAAACGGTTTTAAGGAAAACCAAAAGAATTTCCTTGTACTAAATTTATTACGGTTATAAATAATAGCATTTACATCATATTATGTGTTTATACATTATATAAATATATGGTGCAAATTGTTATTACGCTCTCATAACTAATGATAGAGTATCATTTTACTAAGAAATCCAGATCTTTAAAAGGCTTACACGGGGACACAGAGACCTTGAGTATTTTGATATAAAATGGAATGAATCAGTTACTCACACACATATTATTATATCATCCCTAAAGACCAAGGTGTTTGACCAATGCGTCCTACCTACAATGACCTATGGTGCTGAAACGTGGACACTCCCAAATGGACTGGTCCATAAGTTGAAAGTCGCTCAGAGGACTATGGAAAGAGCTATTTATTTTATTTTATTTATTTATTTAAAAGGCTCATCTACAATATAAACACAATACACACACAATTTACATTTTAGTTGCTTAGGACTAGTGATTATATCAATTACAGATGTGCACAACATTTAAAAATTATGGTGGCCACAGTAACAATCTTAAAGAATATAATAATATAATATAAATAAACTAAATAATAATAAGTAGGTACCTATGCATTTGTGTTACAATACTATTATGAAATAAAGATATTAACATTGGACAAATAATAAATATGTTAAAAATAATACAAAAGAGTTATTTGCCATTTTTTAGGATCTTTGTCTTAAATAGTGCGGGCCGGTCGTGAAAGATATCAAGGTCTAGTATTTTCCACCATTTGTTAAAGGTGGATGTTAGTCTTACTATGGGAGAATGCAGCCCTAAGTTGGTTCTAAATCGTGGAATATTAAAAAAGGTGATAAGTTTTTTTCTGCTATTTAGGTTAGGAACGTTTATTCTCATGCGATCGAGTAAACTTTGACACGCGGAAGATCCATTAATTATTTTCTGCAAAAAAATCAAGTCTAACATGCGTCTTCGTCTTTGCAAGGTACACATTCCAAAGAAAGACAGCCTATCATCATATGAACATCTGGTGCTAATGCCAGTCGCATGAAACGCAAGATGCCTTGTAAATGACCTTTGTATTGATTCCATTCGATCCGAGTGAACTGTATAATGCGGGTTCCATATAACGCTACCGAATTCAAGCGAGTTTCGTACTAGAGCATTAAACAGAAATATTTTAGCTTTAGAATTTTTGAACTCCTTTGTGTTTCGTTTAATGAATCCTAAAATTTTAGCCGCCCTATTAACCATGTTGTCGTAGTGTGGAATGAAGCTTAGTTTTTCATCAAGAATCACACCTAAATCACGGACTTCTGTAACAACATCTATGTTTTCATTATTAATGTGATATCTTGTCTCCAATAACTTTCTTTTTCTGGTAAATCGTATATGCTGACATTTTATGGCATTAAGCCTCATCCCGTTAGCGCAGCACCATTGACAAATTCGATTCAAGTCGTCCTGCAACAAATCCACATCTGACAATGAGTTAATTTGCCTTGAAACTTTCATATCGTCTGCGAAAAGGAAACAACTACAATGATGAATCTGGCAGACAATATCGTTAACAAAAAGTAGAAACATGATTGGGCCTAAATGCGACCCTTGAGGCACTCCGGAAGTGGCAATATATTTTTCCGATTCATATCCACCGAGGACTACAATTTGTTCACGGTTCTCTAAGTATGATGTAAACCAGTTTAACATAGTACCGCATATGCCATATTGTCTATGTAATTTTATAGTAAAAATTTTGTGGTCGACAAGATCGAAAGCACTGGCAAAATCGGTGTAAACAGAGTCGATTTGCAAATTGTTATCAATGCCTTCCATGATGGGAGTTATATATGAGACAAGATTAGTTATAACAGATTTGTTCTTTTGGAAACACACAGCTAGATGGCTAAAACTGGATGCAAAGAGCCGTGAATCGGGCAAGATTGGGAGAGGCCTATGTCCAGCAGTGGACTGCCGTAGGCTGATGATGATGATGATATTATTATATCCAATATTTAGAGTATTAATAAGAAACAGTTTCTAAAATGCATGAAATTATATTATGATTGTTAGACTCGATAGATTACAACTGTCACATTTGTCTTCTTGCTATTGTATAGTACTCAGTTGTGTAAAACATTGTGTGAAAAACTCTTATGTGAAAGGTGAAAGGTGAAAGGAAACGTACTCCTTGGTATTTTTATTTGTTTGACTAAACAGCGTTATGAATAACCAAACAAATAATACTAACGTGCAGAATACAAATTTATTTATTTATTTATATACACAACATACGACTATCTTTACAGGTAACGCTTAACCTAATGCGATAGTGCACCACAACAACTTAAAACTTAACTTAATCTAACTTACTAACTACACTATAAGTGACCTTTGTGAATCCGTTCAATGTACACGAAAACAAATCAATTTGCCCAGCCACGATGTTGAGCGTATACAGCGCTCGCGTCAGTGGAGCGTGAAGCAATAGGTTGGTACGCGCTCGCGGCACCTCCAGCAACGGAGGTCGGCACCGCCGTCCCACGTAGCAGTCTGGTACACACAACCGAAACGCCTCTAGGACAGCTGGGTTTTGTATTATACCGCGTAACACTTTAAATAAATATGTGGCCAGAGCTACTTCCCTTCTCACTTCCAGTTTGTAGTACCCTATCATGCCAAGAATAAATAGTGTAGGATACAGAAGTGGGTATCCTGGGTACACCCCAAACTGTTTTAAATATTTATTATGCTAATATTATATTTATTATGCTAATACAGTGCATAGAACCTTAAGGCAAAAACACGGGAACAGAACGTCCGGATGTTAACATTCCATGCAACTTGTTCAGATTAAATGGAAATACGGATGACAAAACATACTTGAAACTTGAATTGCGAGTCATGCTAGCATTTCGTGTGTTTCACGCTGATTTTCATACAAAATGAAGTATTAGCATACAGGATAGTAAGCCGCTCTATCACACTCCGCTTCATTGTATAGCACATTAGGCTTATGCTACGGTGTGTTACGTTGTGTTGATTTAACTAATGTACAGCTCTATTGATTCATCAAATGCATGTTCGCTCAGTGGTCATGTTAGTGGCATCTTGAACTGGCCGTGTGGCCAGTTTAGAATAGTGGAATGGCATCGTCTCTTTCCATGGATGTCGTAAGATGTGGCTAAGGGAATGTCAGATAACAGGTATGGCCTTACTAAGGATGCTCAACCGCCTGAGAAATGTCGTGGCTGTGATACTGACACGTTTCTTTAGAAGAAACCTGTGGCATGTAACATTTTTTGGCTGCTAATCTAATGACAGTACTATTTACTTGCAGTGAAGAATTTGATTAGTCGACGTCGGTTAAAGTGGCTTTACTTTCTGAATATAAACACAACACAATAGCTTACAAAATACAAGTTTCAGAAGGACATCTTATCTAACAAATATATTTGTAGTCGCCACTGATTTGCGGATAGGTTCGTAAAACAACAATAAAGCTTTCGTGTTATATTCGTAAGTCGTAAAATAAAGTTGTGAGATAAAAGTATTTGTCTTTTATTTATCAGTTTCAGACAGAGACATTTAGGTCGGGTTGAGTCAGTCTAGCCGTTAATCTTTGGACAACGTAGTTATTTAAACATAGATACAATGTTTTAGGTACTGAATCAATATCTATCATATTTTTGCCCGACTGACACAGTCAGGGTAATGTTTTTTGAGCGTATGTATGTATATGTATGTATGTATGTATGTATGTATGTATGTATGTATGTATGTATATATGTATGTATATATGTATTTATGTATCTATGTGAGTATGTATGTCTATTTTTTGGCACGCTGTACAGCTTATATGGCTGTCATTAGATTCGTATTAATTGTGGGAGTGACATAGGGTATATAAATTTTCAATGTAGCATCAGCACGAGAAAAAAAGTAGGTTTCTTTCTTTTCACTTTGTTTCAGGCAGTCTGGCTTTTTGTTTTTCAATAATATATATTGCTTGGACTGTCAAGTGTAGTAATAATGAAAATATACCCTTCGGATATCATACAAAACTCTAGGTTCATATATTGAAGAGAAAAGCTCACTTTTATTAACATGTATTACAAATTATTTCGAACACCGTTCTTACCTTATGCAGATTTTTATTACAGCTCAGATATTTTTATAGCAAGGATCATAGAAAATGAGGTAAATATTGGCTTCAATCTGGAATAAAGACACCGTAATATTCCAAATTGGCATTAAAGTGTCGACGATTGCTCACTAAGTAACATAATAAAATCTGTGCTATTCCTACACTTGATTTATTATCACATGTAATAAATGTATAATATATAAAAAAGTGTATGTATATCTGCATTCTATAACCCATAACACAAGTGCTTACTTTGGATCTAGATGGCGTTGTGTGTAGTTGTGGTGATATTATCTATCTATGCTATTATATAAAGCAAAAGAGTTTGTTTGTATGTTTGAACGCGGTAATATCTGAAACTACCAGTACGATTAAAAATATTCTTTTTGTATTTGATAGCCCAGTTCTCAAGTAAGGATACAGCTATGTAACATCACGCTACTGGCAACGGGAGCAGAGCAGTAAGCAACGACACGGATGAAACCGCACCGAGGAAAGCCAGTATTATATACTAGCTTTTCTCTGCGTGTTTCCTAACCTTCCTCGAAAACGGAGATACGCAAAAAGAATTTTCGATCCGACTGGGTAGTTCCAGAGATTAGCGCGTTCAAATAAACTGCCGCTTTATATAGTAGTATAGATATATAAATATTTATTTTATATCAATCATTCTTAACGTTCATTTAGCGAGATCAGTTTCATTATTGTGGACGAAGAACATTATTCCATCTATGAAATAATAAGAAAAGGATAAATATAAAAATGTCTCGTACCATAGCGCATCGTGCTACCGGACGACATTAGCACAGTGAGAAAATATAGGACTATGGCTTTTGTGTTCCATGCACGGTTACCTAAGTCCAAGCTATTGTATCTGTTATTACGATTTGACGATAAAATTTAATAGTTAGAACTAAATCTATAATTGGTTAACTGAAAATTACTCTGTATCAATTATTTTAGGTATTGGTTTTACTATTCTATTTCACAAACGTAAAATATGAGAAATCAAATCCAATTCAAATTCAATTTATTTAAAAAATATGGTACAAAAGGTGTTACATATTCTAGAGATCATCACACATCGCCAATAATTGGGACATGCAAATATTTCAAAATTACATATCAATTCCAACTGTTATAAGATACAAATATTACTTCTTCTTCTTCTCCTTTTTTTTGGCAACAGAGCCGACGATTGTGTCAGCTATTTCTGCCAGCGACAAGTTTAGAATAATATTCTTGTTGATGATATTAATGGTATATTACATTGATAGAAAATAGAAAAAATGTGGATGAAATTAAATGACAACCATCTTCCGTGAAAACAAAAGATGGACCTCTCTACAAATATTACATTAATATAATATATAATAATTGTCAGCAACCAAACGCCAAATTAAATTATACAAGCTTCATTGACCATTTTAGAAATCATTATATAATTAATTTATAGTAGAGATTGCGTTAAGTTATCAAGACACAGATTATTTCGTGTTTGTCAAGCAGTCCTATATTTTGTTTGTTTTTTTGTCACGTCGATGCTGACCGCTCCGACCTAGCGATCCATTTACCGATCGAAATGATTTATTACACATCGAGGGTTCTAGGTGACATAATTCACTTTTTGTGATATGACACTTGAGTGAAGTCGTGGAGGAAACGAAAAAGAATTTCCTTGTTAAAATAATGTCTGTATTACGGTAGTTTCTCTTATCTCTTAAGGAATATAAAGCACAATTTGCCTTCTCTTAGCTATTTCTCGTATAGAAATTGGCGTAGTTTTCCTGAAAAAGTACCCACCGAAATGTCATAGAAAACTATCCTGGTAGCATCCAAAAATTGTATCTTGAACTGCAACTTTCATGCATATTCGTACTTTGTATAGCGACTACAAATAATCAAATCGTAATAGTAAGAAAATAATAACGAACGTTCAAAAATTGTTTAAAGTATTAAACATTAAAGGCCGAAATAAATTTGAGGCTAATTATTTTCATGTTTTTGACCCGAATTAATAAAGGTTGGTCCCGAACTGTGGTCATGCTTGTTTAATTGCCGGTCGAGTTAATTGTCTACAAGTTGGGTAGCTGTAAAATGCGGGCTCGGATGAGATGTAGGTTAGGAAACAGAATAGGGATAGCGTAAAATACTGCACGTTTTACTAGTCATGGTTAATTTAATAGTTATTTTTCAGCACAAATATGTAAAGATAAAACAGGGGTTAATCTGGTCACCTTGTCATTGGCCGATGTAAGTGGCCCAAATAACCCAACGTAATGATTTTATTTTTCAAGTGTCTTGAATTTGATCTTTAGCGATATAAGGTTTTTTGTTGAAAAATAGATTATTCTATTTACTAAGACCTTGGTGAAGCATGAATGTAATGTAATTTTGCCCTTCCATGAAATGTCATAATATTATGTTTTGTATTAGCAGTTTTACGCATTCAATTTGTCAATATCAACAGTGAATTGGTTTTATGTCATAAAATAAAAAAGACATAAAAATATAAGAGATCTTTTACGACGGCGACAAACATTTACAGGCACTTATAATGAAACACAAGTGTATGTAAAAACCTATAAAAAATACAGAATTTATAAACAGACTAAAAATGAAATTAAACAAAATAAAATTTATGAGAATTATATTGTGTAGTTACAGTATTTTATTATTACCATAAACAGATCTTTTAGTAGGTACCTACTGCACATTGATTGGAGGTCATTAAAGACGCTATTACTCCTTCAGGCGAGATGAAGACTTGCGGCACCGCAGGCGTAATCTGAACTAACACTGACCAAAATGCTAAACCTAATTATCGTATATCGATAAGCGGCAACGGAAAATGTCCAGTATAGAACGTCTTTCGGCTGATGTGATTTTAACTTAACAAATTAGTCCATTTTGTAAAAACTTAACTAGTAGCGAGTAGGTAGTTACTATATAATACCTACCTAATATATTGGATGACACATCATCTTATCAAATGTACTATTTCCCACTGTAGATTAGCTTCAAACGCAATAGTTTGAAACATAGTAAGATGCCGCATATCGTCGAGTTATGAATATTGCAAGGAAATTATATTATATTCATAGTCTTGTGTCTGGGGAAATAAAGAGACGTGTTTAAATTAGTTAAACTTAAGACGCAGCACTAATGTTGCATTTGTAGCGTGATACCGACACGTACGTTACGGTAATGAAACTATTTTGAACTTAGGCATGTAGAGATAATATACAAACAGTAAGTAATGTTAGTATTACTTACTGTTTGTGTATTATTTATTAACTATGACCTCACTGTTCCCGCTACGCGATATGTAGTTCATTTCGTATGGGAAATGTATACTTACTTGTACTACGCGTGTGCGGAGTAGGTACTTTACAAGGTTCGCGTGGTACGGCATAACTGTTTTGCAATGTACAGCTCGTCACGATTTGTAAAAATAGTAATTTATTTTATAGTATATTAGATGCGCTCCACGGCTTAAAATATGTTTTGTTATATCCCTCGGGAACCAGACCGATTTTTGGGATAAAAAGTAGCCTATGTCAGTCTCCGGCACAGAATCTCATACCAATTTTCATCGAAATCGGTTCAGCCGTTTAGGCGCTGAATGGTACCAAACACACACAAACACATACAAACTTCCGTATTTATAATATTAATAGGATAATAGTTTTCTATGTTATTATGATTAACGAAACTGTCTATTTCAAATTTGAATTACTTTATGTAGCTATGAACTCGACCGGAATTATAATATTTTATCGTTATCAAAATGTTTTAGGGCGAAGATACCAATTATATAATAGAACCATTTTTAGTGATTAGTAAATTAGAGTAAACAGAAGATTAAATTTAAGAGATGATAAAAATGTATCTAAGATAAAAATCTATACAAAAATCTAGATGACCAGCGGTATAAGTGACGCTTTCTTATTTCCTTGACAAATGAAATCGCAACAGTAAATTTAAGATAATATAAAGGAGACTTTAAATTCTAGAATACAAACAGTTTATTGAGCGTGTAGCTACAAATGGCAAATAAAAATGTCGCTTTCAGAGCCAAGTAAATCTTGTGAAAAATGCGAGTATTATGTCGTTTAAACAAATAGTCAGGCATTTTAGTCTCGGACTGAATGTATTACAAAAATTTAAATAAAGAAATGTTTGTAACACAGCAACATTAAGGAGAGTATTCCGAGTGACAATGACAGTTTAACTCTCTTTATACAAGTTACTAAGTATACTTGTGTTGTGTAAACATATAAAGCGCGAGACGCAAATTACGTTTGTTTTAGTTTGTGGTGACAGAACTAACATTTGAAGCAATAGAAGCTGTCTAAAAGTTTATTTGAATATACAAGCAAGCTTCACTTGTAGTAATGACGTTTTGTTATGTTTTAATAACAGTTTGTATACCAAGTGGAAGGGAATTGTTGACGAAAACCTAGTGGAAGGGAATTGTTGACGAAAACGAAAATTTGTTAGCACAAGAATTTATAGATTTTTGTCTTCGATGAATACCGTGATGTATAAGTATTTACGAAGATAGACAAATTAGTTGATAACGTGGTAGATAATTACTGTTTCTGTAATATTTCTTATATTCACAATTTCTATATGACACGATGAATAATTGTAATAATACCATGACAGTTATAATAATATTATCGCAAGTTTCGTTTTGTTTCGTCCAATAGCTAATAAAATATAACTGTGATGACATGTTTGCTTACCTATGATATGTAAGTAAATAATATCACTTATTGTCCAATCTTATTGGTTTTCGAAGTATAAATAGTATCGAAATTAAAGTTCTTTTTAAACAATACAAACATAAATATTCAAACTTGTACCATTTAATTATTTGAAATCCAACGGCTCACTGCATAGCTGAAAACAAACACATTTTAAAAATAAACGATAAAAAGTATTTCCAAACAAAAACTTTGTAGGGCAAAGTTTATTGTTTATTTTCCAATAGCCAACACCTCGATCTGGGTTAAAGTCCACAGCAGGGAAGTAAAAAAATGTGATCGAAAAAAGTTTGTGCAGTCGCTGGGCGTTCGATGAGAGTCGCCTAATTGAGTGAACTGTACAAACAGCTTTACTCGTAGTAACAGCGCGTTTACCTAGTTTCTCAATACTGTTATAAAGGCTGCTTTGAAAAATCCAAATGATCGAGGACAAATTGCATTCAGACTCGTTAATTAAGATAGGAAGAAAAACTGGAATGTTTTCTATAAAAGATTTGTTGTAAGGATGCATATACGGATAGAAACTAGCGTCCTTCTACTACCACTACATTTTGTAAGCACTATGAGTTTTTATTACAATATAAAACCAATCTGTTTTTATTCTTCTGTAAGACAAGGCCTCTTCTCAGACAGAGAAGGCATGAGCATTGATCGCCACGAT
Source organism: Parascotia fuliginaria (assembly GCA_963082885.1). Taxonomy (NCBI): domain Eukaryota; kingdom Metazoa; phylum Arthropoda; class Insecta; order Lepidoptera; family Erebidae; genus Parascotia; species Parascotia fuliginaria. Next base: position 12,110,632 of record OY720188.1, read on the forward strand.
TGCTCAAGGCGTATTGACGATTTCAGACATATTTCCTCATAAGTTCAGGTTTCCTCACGATATTTCCCTTCACTGTCAAGCAGTAACGTTCAGATAAACTTAGAAAGTACGTACAATTTGGAAAAGTCACATTGGTACCTACTTGTCTGGCTTGGAACCCAGAACCTCGTGCAGATAAAACCTTAGCAACTAGACCATCGCGACAATTTTTTCTTCTTGGTCGTGCGTGGTTATGGCTGGGTTCTCACGAATGACGCTCCTTGCTATACGTCTCCATTTGGCTCTTTTTGAGGCGTTGTGAGAACAGTCGGACTTGATGGTGTTAGTGAGGGACTTAATTAGGTCAGCCCATCTGGTTGGCGAGTGACCACGAGACCTCTTGCCCTCTACTCTACCTAGGACCACAAGTCGCTCCATCGAGTTTTCATTTCGGGTTATATGGCCAAGGAACTTGAGTATTTAACACGACTAACTAAAAATAAAATAAATGATTTTATTCCATAAAATAAATGTCGAGTTTATCGCTCAATCAAAAGTTCTCGAAAGCTATCTAGTAACGGGTTTTTCTCAACATCAATCATAGGCTTTGAACTGTCGTGGACTAAGCTTAATACGGTAGATAAGTTCTTAAGTAAGACTTTGGATTTACTGATGTATGATTTATTTAGTTGCAGTAGAAAACGTTGCAACTTCATTTCATATTGCACAGGGTCTATAGTGTTTAAAACAAAATAGAGTGACCACTATGTATAAATTACTCATAACATAATAGAACAGATCATCATAATATGTCTTTTTCTCGAAGGGATTGGCTAAAAAGTATAACATCCTAGTTCCTCCAAATATGTGGCGTCTTAAGCCAGTTGCTATTTACGAGAATTTTACGAAAAATATACCATACTTTTTTTTTAAGCGACGCGGGCTTTAAACTCGAGACATACACGTGGCAGTCCGTACCTAGTCGTACTCGTACTACTTACTGAATCACCGAATATGAATTATTCTTTAAAAATAATTTCGCCTAAACCAGGATAATATTCAGTTTATACTGATAGACATTAGCGCACCGTAGAAGGGTTAAGGAGTAAAAAATCATTATATCTTATACTAGCTGTCCGCGGCGCATTTTCTCCCACGTATTTGCTTACTGCTCTGCTTCCGTCGCCAGTAGCGTGATGTTAGATAGCCTATAACCTTTCTCGAGAACGGGTCTATCATACGCAAAAAGAATTTTTCACTACCGGGTGGTAGTTTCAGAGATTAGCGCGTTCAAACAAACAAACAATCTAGCGTAGCTGAATAAATAGTTTATTTGACTTCATCATTTTTAAAACGCCAACAGTACTGTAACAATTTTCGTCTTTGTCCAATCCTTAGCTTTCCTGGATTTTTAGAGCATTGCGAGTAAATAATATAGGTATGTTAAATGAATTTTCTTTTATTCTTCATTGTCATTATTTCAGCCAAAAGACGTGGTTTCAAGGACAACACCCGATACGTCTCATCCTACGTGTTGTCGGCGCGCAACTTTTGCAGACTCGGCATGGCAAGCAACAGTGTGCGTCAGTGGCTCAAACTTAGCCGGTGCGTCCACTGCTTTTCAAAATAAATTTTAAATAATATAATTCAAAACATTTCATTTACACTAAGTAATTAAATACTTATTCAATATTTAAAGAAGTGTGTTATGATACATCACATTATTTATTACAACACATTATTTCATGAGTAATTAGCATTAGAAAGTTTGAGCTTCTTTAGAAAGTACTTTCTTTGAAAGCTTGTCTGGTTTCCACTTCCAAGACTTCAATTTAGGTGAGCTCAGAAACTTTTCCTATTCAACATACTGTTTGACTTCGTCGCTGACCCATCTGACTTTATAAGAGCGTTCCAAGTCTTATATGAAAGTTTAACCTAGCTTTGAGAATATCATTCTGCATTCTTATAGTAGATTTACATTAAGGATTAATTTATGACTCTCAAATATGTTTTAATAGTCATTAGCGAATACCTACTTATTGTAACAAATATATATATTGCATCATTTCAAGAGCTTCCTTTCTAAGAGCAACCTCCACATTTAAGCTACACTCAAAAACAAATTGTAATATTTACTCATTACTATTTATTTAAATTATGTACAATGATAACCAATTAACTCATGGTGTGATTTATGCCTCGTACAATCCATCGGTTTAGTGTAGCAGTGTTCAAATATTGATAATCAGACGCTGCATGAGGCGTATCGTTGTGAATTCACGGCTCTCTATGAATCTTACTGCATAGAATAGAAAACTCTTTTTCGTAATTACACCAATCATTATATTTTACATTGTATAAACACTAAGTTAGACTTAATTTTGACACTATAATTTGAAACTATACTAAGCATGTGGAGGCCTGAGCATAATATTCTCTTTTGGCTCCTAACGTCAATATATTGTTGAGTCGGGGGAACGAGGGAACCCCAACAGAAATATTTTTATAACTTGCTTGGAATGTTTCAATTGTCACAAATAGAGGAAGATGAGGAATATACAATAAAAACATTTCATTTCTTTGATTCATATACGGTTGAGTTAACACGTACTTGGACTGTATTTTATCGCCAGTATTTGGAAATTAGCTAGCCTTTATTTTAATGCTCAAAATGTTTGTAATTAATAGAGTTAAAAATTGTATGCTCCATTATATAGAAAAATCCATTAAACAATAAATAAATGGAATAGGAAAAAAATAGAGCTAAGTAACTGATAAAGTATTCCATTCACTAAATGCCTTATATTGGACTGCTATAAAATCTATTATATAAAGTACTTCAACCAAAAAGCTTTGCTTTCGTCTCACTGACGTCACCTTACACAATATTACACAAATCGTGGTCGGTGTAGTTATAATACCTTTCATATTTCCAAAGTTAGTTTAGGATTCGAAACTGATATATTTTGGGCACTCGCGTCCGATGCTCTGGGGTGCACTTTTATGTAAATATTCTTCCGTATTAATCTACTCGACGCATGAAGACATAGTCACATGTTAATGTTATCTTGATGCTACTGATCTACCTGCGTTAACTTTAATTGGCGCGCGTTAGTAAATTTTAAAAGCGTTGGTAAATTTGGCAAACTACGCGTTAATAAATGTTCAAATAAACCTGCTACGCCATTAAAGTTAGCCAACGTTGCATAGCGCGCGAAAAGACGCGCTATTACTCTTTGATGTGTCAAAAAAACTGCCATCCGAACTATCGCCTAAAGTCTAACATCATTAACAATGCCGCATCCCTTTAACGGTAATAAATTGTTGGCTACATTTGTGTAATGTATATTCAGTATTTAAGTAGTAACCATAATAGAAACCTTCGTTCCTCTAACAATCTACTTCTTCAATGTCCTTCTCACTGTTCTAACTTTGTGGGCTCTTCCTTCTCTGTCCAATCTGTTCGTCTTTGGAATGAGCTCTCTCTCGAAATCAGGATGTCCACTAACCGTTGTATGTTTAAGATAAGAGTCCGGAATCTCATTCTAAGTAAAAGGCAGACTAATCTTCATCATAATGTTTAATTTCGTCATAAATACCATATCTTACATTCATAGTGTTTGTATAAATATATATATTATAGATATATATATATATATATATATATATATATATGTATAGCATCGTATATGTATGTTTATGTAAATCTGTATTTTATTATTCACTTTTTTTTAACTTTAAATGCACCTAATTTGTTCTTTTCTGCATCACCCGTACTGGTTGACTGGTAGAAAATGCCCCAGGCATTAAGTCCACCAAATATACTGTTATGTATATAAAGTTTTTAAATAAATAAATAAAATAAATAATGTCTTAGTTAGCGCCTTAATTAATGCGTTACGATGCAGGTGAAACAGTAGCGTTAGAGGTAGGAATAATGAAGGTGCATATGAAGCTAATTTTTATTACGACTTTTAGTGTACCTAGTGAAAGTGTATGTTGTGATACATTAATAATCGCTTCAATGATGCAATCTATATATAAAATAAATCTAATATAAATTAATCAAATGCTGCTTTTTATCGCAATCTCAGAACTTACAATAGAAGAACGTCTTACGAGTAAACTCTACAACCAGGGTTCACCCCTGTATTCGGTATAACTAATCCTATAGTTTCAAACGTTAAAGGAGTATAAAATTTATGATAGACGACTTTGCCAGTACCTTCAGATGAATTTTATATCGGTTCTCGTATCCAATGAATTTTAAATTGTAGTGTTGTGTGAATAACGTGCAGTGTATATATCTGTTATTTATTTTATTTTATGCTTCACATAATTATATTATTTCACAAGACTAGCTTTTAGCGGCGCAGTTTAACCCACGTCTTTGCTTACTGTTCTGCTCCGGTCGTCAGTAGCATGATGTTACATAACCTATAACTTACCTCAAAAATTAGGCTGGCAACCGGTCGAATTAAAAAAATTAAGCATCTTAAAGTTGTGTCAAAAATATATGTTAAGGTAGCAATCAGGTAGTAAATATTTACATTAACAACGCGGTTAATACATCGCTAAAACTATGAGAACTTGGAAGTGGTTTTACTTTGTTTCTTTGATAAATTTCTTTACGAAAAGGTAGCAAATATTTAACTATAGGTAGTAAATAGTAGCAAATAGGTATTAAATAGTGCACATACATATAAATGTCAATCAAGGACATATCTCGTTTGGCCTAGCCATCCTGACGCTGACGAAAGAATGGTATATAAAAAAAGAAAATATGAACTGGAGGGCGCAACGTGGGCAGACCCTTCACAAGGTAGACCGGCGACCTTTTAGGGGTGGCGAACAACCGACGGATGAGGGTGGGACACGACCAGCCAAGGTTGGGGAAGGCCTATGTCCAACAGTGGACGTTTTCCGGCTATAATGATGATGATGAAGATTTTATCCTTCAAATCTATTTTTGTTACTGCAAGAGGTACCTACTCGCAATACGTATTCAACAATGTACTAATACGACTAAACATTACCTCAAATAAAAACCAAGCATTCATCTGTTATGTAAATCCGCTCCGTGGTCAGTCGTTTTGCATAATTGTAGACTAATCGCCTGAGGATATTTCGCTTAACTTACATCAAATCTAACCGGATAAAATTAGTAACATGTTTGCATAATTGTTGTATGTAAAGTTTATTTGTTACTTTTACTGTAAATTGCAATGATTAGGTAAATCGTAAAACTGTATCAACGCGTACATCTTTGGACAGTAATCAATTTCTTTTTCATTTTTATAATTTTTACTTACTAAATATTTAGTTGTTTTTTTTTCATGCTGGTTGCTAAACGAAACAAGTAAAGACGTATGTCAAATGTACACATCTGTACTAATATAATAAAAAGAAAAGCTTTGATTCTATTTTGTTCCAATATGCTACAAATGTACGATTACCATTCTTATCGTAACAATCGGCCACGTTCTGACTATTCATGAACAAAATGGCCAATAATTGTTTCGGTACGCATCGGAACAGTCTGTAATAAGAACATAAAAACGTGTAATGAGAGCTCTTTAATAATCTATTCTGTGTGTTCTCCGAATACTAATCTACAGAACTAATGGCACGATCGACTTTCATTAATGGACTGACCTTTATCGTTAACCATATTATGGAGTTTATGGGTTGAATCACATCTGGCAGTACGTAACCGCACTTTCCTATGCTTTTATACTTTTCCGTCATTGAGATTTTTCATTGACTAGAGCGAGAACGAGCGACGGAACGACAGCACGCAGCATGCTTCACGACACTTACGATTTCGAGTGACAGAAAAGGATATAAGCAGTTCCGTGCTGCCAGATGTGGTTCAACCATGTGAGTCATTTGAACTGAAACAACAACATTTGAACTGATATCGGGTTGAAGTTCGATTATATAGTCCAGTGAACGTACGTGTGAAACTACTAAAACAGAGGCTGCCTGTACACACTGTTTATTAAGTTAATATTAGGCTCATCGGACGTGAGGTTGTTCTTGTATAAGCAATTATTAGTTACTTGAAATCGGCTTATACTTCACATGTTCTCAAAGTCAACTTTACCAAAACATTTTAAGTTTTTTGTAGAACATGTAATTTTAAAAAACATTATCAATTTAAAATAAAATCAAAAGCGGAGCAAAAGCATCAGGCTTATAAAATAAAATCGGAAAAATAAACCACAGATACAGTTTCACTCTGAAGCAGCAGTTCGGTACAATATAGTTTATGTTTACCAAAGTAGTAACCGCTATAGAATTAATTTTTCCCTTTTGACCGTTCTTAAACAGCATCGTGAAATTAAAATAAATTAATTCCGAAGTAAAATTGTAGGCACTTAAAGTGTATTTCATTAAAACTTTACGGTTGTTCGTTGTCGGTATAAATAGCTGCGGCTGCCTAAATTATTTATGAAATCAAAAAACTGTTCACTGAGCTGTAACGTCGGTATTGTAAATTGCAGAACTTGTTGTATTCATTTCTTTCTTTAAATGTTTAACAATGATTGACGATAAAAAACTTTTTAGCATTTGAACTTAATTGTAAGATTTTTCATCAAAGTTCGTACTAATAAATTGTACATTTAGTAAAATAACTGAATATAAATTAATTTCAGATTTAAGTTCTGTTATTGTTAAATTCTTTAATTTTTATTGAATCGGTTTCGGTGATAGAGAAGTACCTCATGTAATGTCGCGTTACACCATTTCAAGTACGATTAGCGACTCGAATCAAAAACGGTAGTGGTTTTTAATATCAATTTACTATGAGCCCTATTTTGTTTGCTGCCTAGTATAATATATGGTAATGGCATCCCGCTCTATCAAATCTGATTAAATAAATAACAAAATATCGATGAACAAAAAGCGATCATGAAGTTTTTTATACGGAAGTCTTATGTCGTTGCAGTCGTCACAGTTATGGTAACACAGCAGCTATATAACCTTATTAATAAGCAGTTCGAGTACAGCTCGAATTGGAGTAGACCTGAAAGAGCCTCCGATTCTAGTTAATATAATAAACAAACTTTGGAATTTATAGATTATGTGTAATCGAGTTATCACATATATGTATGACAATTTGTAATTCTGTCACGTAAAATAATTCCGACGGTACGCAAACGTCCAATATATCGATACCGTTATAAATTAGATTTTGTCCAATATGACAAAGGTTCACGTCATTTGGCACAGACATACACATCACCACTAAGTCATTAAGTAATAGAATTATAAGTATTAGTTATTAGCGTTCCATTTTTATTGCTTACGAACAACAACACGTCTTTTTGGTTAGCGTTGTACCATAAAAGTTTTATTACTATTACGGCTACACCAGATCGCTGTCCACGTACAAAAGCAATTGCTGGCTATTTGGCACTGATATTTATAGGTCAATCTTTAGCTTTGTTGTGAGATATTTTTATTGACTACGTTAAAGGCAGCAACAAGGTAATAATAATAATAATAATAATAAGGTAACTCTGACTGCAAGTAATAAATCTTTCATTTAGTGATAAAACAACTAGTTACAATTCACATAACACATTTCATAAACAAAATATATGCCCGTAGTCTTCAGTTTAGAATATGGAAACTATTTGAGATTATCCCGTGGGTGTTGTAAGAGTGTCACTAAGGCAATACCAAAAAACGGACAGCATCTGTACCGTATTAAATACTAGCTGTACCCGACAGTTTCGACCGCGCCTTCGATGTGTTTTGTCTCCCTTGGGAACCAGATCGACTTTCGGAATAGCCTATGTCCGGCTCCGGCACCTAATCTATGTACATACCAATTTTCATCAAAATTGGTGCAGCTGTTTAGGCACTAAGTGGTAACAAACGCACAAACTTTATGGATACATGCCATGGTAAGCAATCAGCAATCATCAAAATCAGAGTATCAGCATATTCTTTATTACTCGTATACACAGATAATTATGTCCTCAGAAGTGCTACGTCTAATAATGTTAATTAAATCATTGTAGATGTTCGAGTAAATAATTAATTGTAGACATAGTGTTTGAAATAAATAATTAGAATTATCTATCGATTTGTATTTCATAAAATCCGGTACCAAGCAATTAATGAAATTTAACTTTTAATTTATACATAAGTAATATTTCGTCCAATTTATAAATTCATCAGATAAATTCTTAGATATACAAAATCTCATTCAACCCTCAATGTTTAAATAGGACGCCTCTTGGCAGCAAGCAGTGAACCTCACTCGAATATTTGACCCAACTCGGGTTAGAATAATTACATACCCTAATATTTTGAAAATAAAGTCCAAATTAGAATCGTATCTACAAACCATCAGCCTAAACCATGCTAATGCTTAGCATATTACTAGGCAATCTAAGCATAACCAAAATCATGTAAAACTTGACAGCAGATTTTGAAGTTATTTCTTGGTTGGACACTGATTCCCAGTTTCGGAAAGGCTGATCAACGAAAAATTAAATCTCATGTGAAGTACCTAAATGCATGCTATAAGCAACCTAATTGGTTGAGATTTAACAGGTGATTAGTAATTTTTTCGTTAATCAGACTTTCAGACTAGGGATAAGAATTTTTTGCTACATATTTTGTTATATTGTCTTCATAAATTTTCATCGTAATTAAATTTTGTCAAGGAGACCCTCTGAAACTCAGGGTTTTGTTTAGTAACACTGAAAACCGCTAAATAGTCGTATAGTTACTTGTTTTTAGTACTTATGCTGCGTGACTTTGCATGTTACAATACAAACAAAAACTTAATAACCTCACAATAAAAGTAGCCTTAGTTTCTTAATATTTCTTGCCATAACTGCCCCTTGATCAGTAAACTGGACATAGGAAAATTGACCGACGCTAAAGATAAGTACACTTCCACAATAGCTAAATAAAAAAATAAGTTTTAACTTTAAATTTTAACTATTGACTAGTACAAGTTTATTTTGATCGAATGTGTATATAAAAATATTGTCATACAGATAATATTTTACTTTAGATTACATAAAAAAAAAACATTAGCTAGTGTGTCTTTGACCTTATAGTTTACTAGCCTCCCGCAGCACAATTTCGCCTGCGTTAAGTTATATCTTTGGTAACTACTCTGCTCCCGTTGCCAGTAGCGTGACGTTAGCTTCTAACCTTCCTCAAGAACTAGGCTATCAAACGTAAAAAGAATTATTCAAATTCTACTGGTAGTTCCAGCGATTAGCGCGTTTAAACAAACTCTTTCGCTTTATATAGATATTGTTAGTACAAGAGCTTGGACGACAATTTTCCTAGTAGATACAAAAGAAAGTTTGGCCATAAACCAATTGTATTTAAGCAAATAATAACGTCTTCATGTTCTTGTTATTTTTGATATGACATTTACCGGTTCGAGTTCAGTGACACACAAGGATTGTAGCGTGCTACGGGTTGTAGTAAATTTCGTAGCACATGCTACGAAAGTCAACGTAGTGATTCTACGGGCAAGATTCACAGACCGCACTTTGACTTTACTTTGATGCAAAGATCTACTTTGTACCAAAAATATGTTTCTTAGGCCCAGATTCACAATCGTGACTTTACTTTACAGCAAAGGCACCTTCGCAAAGTAAGCTTTGTATTGCCGAAGATTACTTTCAACTTCATATTCAAACATATTTTTGGTACAAAGTAGATCTTTGCATCAAAGTAAAGTCAAAGTGCGGTCTGTGAATCTTGCCCTACGTCTGCTACGTAGCAGTCATGAAGAATGCGAATTAGAATTGTGTAGATTGCAAAATTGCAATGGTGCATACTAATAAAAGGCTTATAATTTAGACCTTAACGATTTATCCATGACTTAAATTTTATTCAATACAAGCGGCCCGCCCCGGCTTAGCACTGGTAGACTTTTTTTTTAAACATTTTAGGATAAATAAAGATACTTTTGTATGGAAATATAGAAAAGTGTTTTTTTCAGGAAATTTTTTAAATTTTTCTCTCCGTAAGTACCATTCTCGTACTTAAAGGAATATTAAAAAAAAAATTAGCGAAATCGGTTCAGCTGCTCTCGAGATTAGCGCTAAGCATTCGCGCGATTCATTTTTATATTATAGATAACGTATGCTATATATTTCGCTGCCAAATAAATGTAACTTTGTTCTTGATCTCAAACTACAACCTATAATTCAACTTTGTTTCGTGTATATTATCCTCTCAAGTCTATGGCTGTAATAAAATCGTGCCTAAACTCAACCGAATACAGACGCTCGTTTTATAATAGATACTAGTTTCCCGCGGTGCAATTTTATTCGTGTCTTTGCTTACTGCTTTGCTCTGTTCCTGTTGCGTAGCGAGTCCTCGAGAACTGGGATATCACACGCATAAAGAATTTTCAAATCCGACTAGTATTTCCAGAGATTAGCGCGTTCAAACAAACAAACAAATCTTCCGCTTTATATAATAGTATAGATTGGATACAGCAATCTACACACATGACATTTTCTTTGAATTGTTAGATAAAATAACATTTTTTATATAATAATAATAATAATAATAATATATTTATTCATATAAGTGATTGTAGGTTACATTTTGTTTACAGTTTACAATATTTAGTAACATCAATGCGCGTAGTCTACAATAAACGTGGATGGATTGCTGTTTTCCTAGAGAGGCTACAGGGTAGCCTGTGTTTAGGAGTTACAGTGCCGATCCCCTGTTGGTATGCTATAAAATTATTGCGCGTTTTATTATGCTAACAATAATAAGAATAAATAATAACATTATAAATATAAAAAAGAAAATTAATCATATATTGGTTATGTGTTTAGTTAAAAAACTATATGCGTGTTAAATAACTTACAATACTAGTTAGTTAAGTCAGAGAAGGCCTAAAACAATAAAGTAAAATAAACTGCGTTGACGTTCTCATCGCTCAACTGACGAAGGTTCGCCGACCCCTGTCACAAACAAGAGATACTGTAACGCATAACTTATACAAATTGAAATGATTTGTATAAAAAGAAAGGATAAGGCAATGTCTTGGTCGCCGCAATTCTTTCATTTCGGTGGAAACTCATCTGAGTTGGACGATGAGATACAACTTCTTAATTTAAAGTGCCTAACTGCATATTAAATTTATGTGACTTTACCTTGTCTCCTGTTACATGGGATCTCTACCTACCACCTAAAAAGGCGTGAAGCTATGAACGTAACGCAGGCAAATTGTATAATCCCGCCGTTTACAATCTGCCTTCGCATTTTGTAAACGCTCGCTGTCATCGGTGTTATGTAATATGCCAAGGTCAGTATGGGTTAGGTTAGGTAAGAACTGTGACCCCTTGCACACGTACCGAGCTAGCGAAACGAACGATTTTTATTGTACCATATTTATTCATATAGGTTAATTAAATTAACACTTATAACGTCAAACTTTACAAAATGTCAGCAAATTAACCTACAGCTGACGAAGTAGAGCCATGAGAAGAACTGTCAAGAATCTCAGGCCACTCTTTTTAATCGCCAGGTTATAAAAATTTTTGTAAGTTACACTTTCAAGTAGCAAGCAAAGTGACACAGGCGATACACTTAACTTTATAGGTAATTAATTACAGCTTTCTATATTGTAAGGAAAAATAAAAAGTAAAATGTGTGCTTTACAGGCTGCCTCAATTTGCATATTGCTACAAAAGGTAAAGACAACATGTGAACTGTGTAAATTTTTCTATGTAGATATTATATAAACTGTTAATTTGTTGTCAAACTATATAAAACATCTCCAATTAGCTATAAACATTCCTGGTAACATAAACAGCAGATTCATACTAATTGCCTGCTACATAAATTATGTCATGTATGACTTTATGTTCTTGGGAAAGTATTTGTGTTCCTTAAAACAGTTTTTTTGGTGTGTGCCTTTTGATGTCTTACTAAAAGCTTAATAAAGTCTTTTTATCTACACACATCTTTTAGCCAAAAACATGTTAAGTACATGGTACACAGAATTTATGGAACTACGCTTTCATTTACGTATTTGCACTTGTAATTATTATCAGTAGTGTCAGGCTGTTAGCAATTTGATTATTATTCGCTTTCTTTGTCACTGGTAGTTTCTTCAAAAATGTGTAATATTTTGTCAGTGATTGCAATTAAATTTTAAGTCGTATATAATTCTATTAATAAGTAATAATTATTAAAAAGGTAAAATATTGTCAGACAATGATTCTAACATGCATTGTAAGGATGACATTCAAACCAAACTTCGCACCCCTTATTTCAAGAATTTATCACACATCATAATTCAAGACGCCAGCTGTGAATAACTGCGCTCAAAGAGAAAACCTTCTTAAAAATCATTGCGAGGCGGATTAGCATGACAAAGCCACTTCGCTGGGCTGGCGGGGATAAAACGAAAAATGGTGACGTAGTTCTATGACGTCATTTGGCTTGTTTTACAAGACGTCTTTAGTTTTATTATGGTATAATGCCATGATGTCATTTTCGCCTTTTCATCTATGCAAATATATCCGATTACTGCGACTGAAGGTAAAAACCGCGAAAAAACCTTAATTATAATTAATTAGGTAAAAACAAAAGATATCTAGGGGTCAAAGTAAAAAAGTCAAAATTACAAGTACATAAAATAAATAAAATTGATTAAAAGAAAATATATTTTTTTTCTTTAATTAGTATCAAATATTTATTTATTTATAACTTACTATCAGAATAAATACACTTCTACAATTAAAATTAATGATCTCATGTTTATTTTGTTTGATATATTGAACACACTTTTATAGTCAATGATACATTATTTAATTTGTGGTTTAAAGATAAGAAAGATAATTAGCACATTAGCATAGGTATTTAATTTTACTTTAATGAAATGAAAAACATAACAAAAACAAAAATATAAATAAAAACAACAACTTAACATATTTTACGATATGTGAGCGTGAACGTGGTGTACACCTCTGCTGACCGCTTTCGAAAAATAATGCGTGATGCTATTACGTTAGGTTTCAAATTATCCTCGTTAAAATAACTTTAAAAGATACTGAGGCTATTTTTATAAGAACTATTATTTGTGACAGAGAATAGTCTTAAAGAACGGATAAACTTACTTTTATATTTTCAAGAAACTTCTACATTAATGTATTGTTGCTAAATATTACTTTGTATTGACTGTAGAAAAGACTGTGATATGGACAACAGACAACAAGATTTCCCTTTCTTTATTTCATTTTTGAGGAAGAAACCTACACCTACCAGTCCTCCGGCACTTAATACATTAGCGGCAATGTTCCCTACAACCATAACATCTATCCTTACACTCACTTGTTATCAAACAAGGTATATATCACTGTATATTGTACGGAAACTCTTATCAACGTACCACATAATGTTATAACGCCTGCCATAAAGGTTTATTAATTGCTATAGCTGATCGTGATGTGTAACGATTTAATTTACGATATTATTTATCGAAAATGATATCTATTTTGGTACACGTGCATTGCCCTGATTTGTAAAAATAATAGTAATAGGTTTCAACTGTGTTGTGACTCGTGCGCAGAGTATTGTTGCAAACTTTACAGTAAATTTTTAAGAGATTGAAGCTAACTGAAAATAAGCGCCGGGTGTATTATGTCACCCAGTTTTATGCTGAGTTGGCGAATTTTTCGGCATAGGTGTACAAGGACAGCATCTAAACCGCATTGCTTTTATATTGTATTCTTATTCCTTCTCTGTAGGTTTTGTTTTGTTGTTAAGTTGTTGTAATTCTATATATCGTTTTCATTTCTCATACTCGGAAAGTAGTGTTGTTTTGATTTGATTATAGGGTGGAAAATGCTGCTTTCCTTTCATAGGGAGGGAAAAACTCATACAAATTCATTCCGACCCTCGGGCCGGAATGAACTTTAAAAATAGAACTGCTGTCAGCTGTGAAGAGTTTTATGTGGAAAAAACTTATTTAAAAAATGTCATGCATGACTTTCTAAACAGCCAGTGTGAATTTAGCGCAAACTTCTTTGAGCGGAATAAGCCGCGACAATTCGCGGCGAGCGGCGAGTTCCATATTTAAAATTTATAAAGTCAACACAAATTGGCCGGATACTAAAATCTGTTATGTATGTATCTGTGACGGACTTTTGTGCTAAGATTTAAATTGAATATTAAAAATGAGTTCAAGCGAAATATTGACACCTGATTCCATTACAGACGAGGCAAATTGTGTCATAGAAAATCTTTTTAATTTCACGAATTGTCTTTTGACTATTAATTTTAAATAGGTACTACTAATATATTATTATCAATAAATAGTTTAGATAAACAACTAGTTTTATTTTCCTCATATTCTAAATGAAAAGTAGAGTGTTTGCCACGGGTAAAAGAATCAATTCCTACTCGGACTATAGTCTAACTACCTCGGGAATTAATTCTTTTCAACCCTAGGCTAACAATCTACTATTCCTGTGACTGTGGCGAATTAAATAAATTTTCTCTTTCTTTCTAGGTTGGAAACAAGCATACATCCATGACTGAATGATTCTTTAAACATTAAAGAAGCAGTGCTTATAAAAAAATATATAATATATACGGTCGAATTGAGAAACCTTCTCCTTTTTTTAAAGTCGGTCAAAAACAGAATTAAGTTATTTGCCAAGCGTGACAGAAAATTAAACTTAAAAGGGATAGGGTAGTTAGTTCAAATTTTGGCTGTCTTACCAATCAAACGAAGCGGATAAGAACAGGTACTATTTTACTTTCGGATAATATTCCAAAAGCAGTAGATACTTCTTTGGTTGTTATCCAGCAAAGACTGTCAACTATTTAATTGACGTACTTACTCGTACGTCGGTATAAATCATGTCCATTAAAGTTATACGGTGCGGTTTTGTGCAAGGTTTCCCTCCTTCCATACGATATAAAACCCACAAAAAGTATTGTCGTGTCATTTCCAGATGATACATTTTCGGTTTCGCAATTTAGTCACCAGTTTGTTATTGACCGATATATTTCGCCATTTTTTTTTGTTTGTGGCATTCGTATAAGTATGTCGTCCATGACACACGAAGACTTTAGTGTAAAAAATTACATTATTATTTATAGTTCGATTGCAGAGTCCGGATTATGTGATAGCTAATCAGTTTTTCTATAAATAATTAGTTTAAAGTTTAAGCCTAAGGTATAAAATAGTAAATGGCAACGGGCTTGCCTTCTATAACATGGGACTCAACATAGCTGAGGAAACGTTAGAAGTATGTCTGCCCACCCCTTCAGCGAAAAATACACCTGATGCGTGTGTTATATTATTTTCTATAATTATAACTACATTTCCACATGAAAAATGAGCTCTTAATACACAATTTTCTGTTCTTATAGCCCTTAGTTACTACGGTACTCTGTTCTCTCATTATATAAGTAATGGAGTACACCGAACCCTGTGTATCTCCTTAATATATTATCTACGGGCTTTGTGCTTAATCTGTGTGTTTCGTTTTAATTAAATCCAAAATGAACATAATTCTGCCAGGCTATAAGCTTTTGTATTCTGTTAAAATAATAAACATATATCTAACTGCGCCCCACGGCTTCGCCCGCGAGTAAAATGTACTCAATGAAACTAGTAGGATAGACGGTTCATAGGTTACAATAACCACTTACCATCAGGTTGATCGTTTGCTTGTTTGCCGCTAAAATTCTATAAAACAAAATATTAACATATTCTCACGCTTTTCTGGAAGAGCAGTTTAACAACCACATACTCGTATCACTGGTACCACAGGGAGACCATTTTATGACGTACTGACCTTATTATCAAACCGCGGACGCATACTAAACTTCATGATACAAAAACGAAGGTTAAACCCGAAACCATAGCGCCCGTGGTCGCGTGAAGTATTCAAGAAGCGTCAATAAAACATGCTTCTATCAAACGGCTAACGTTTTCCTTAACAAAAATACACATATCTACAATTTTTATGGTTTTCCTACACGTCCTTCGCAGATCTTACGTGACGTGCTATGACGCCTTTGGGACTCGTGTTGGGAAAAAGGAAACTCTAAAAAGTTCGCTTATTGCAGTATTGACGTTTTTATGACTTGTAACATTTGAACAACGTTGTAAACAAACATTACTTGTTTAGAGGGTTTGACAAACTGCCTAATGTAATCTTCTAGTGTTACCAAAGTTATTAGACCTACATAATGTATATACCTACATTATATTTTTCCTGTTACTCGCATCTATTTAATGGATTAAGATAACAAAATACTAGTCTCTTCTTTTCTTCTGACCATAGCTAAATACTATTTACGCTATCAACTAAAATCTGTTTAAAAGTACATATACTAAAGATATCAATAAATATGTAGACAGAATTTTACATTTATCTTACACTAACTTTCTGCCGCGCGATTTCCCCCGCGTCTTTGCTTACTGCTCTGCTCCCGTCGCCAGTAGCGTAGTGTTACATAGCCTATAACCTTCTTCGAGAACTGGGCTAAGAATTTCGAAGAAATCCAACTGGTAGTTCCAGAGATTAGTGCGTTCAAACAAAAAAACAAACAAATAAACTCTTCCGTTTTATATAATAAATAGATAGCATTAATATCTCTGAATAACAAAGTAGGATTTTACAGTAGGCTAGTTGCCTACTGTTCGAAAAGTAAGTAGATTTAAAAACAATACAAATGTGAATAAAACATTACAATTAGTCCCTTAGCGCAGGAGTTAAAAGCGTCCAAAATTTCCATCCATCCATAATTTAAGAGTTAGACTCTTGTCGGTGGAACTGATGCAATTCCTGCCACTTCTCCCTGTCCAGAGCCATCTCTTTAACCTCCTTATACGACATGACACCAGCACTTTTCTTTATTTGACTCATATAGTTTATCCGTGGTCTTCCCCTACCTCGCTTTCCTTCTATGATGTTTCTTATAAAGCTGTCATGTCGTATAATGTGGCCAATCATCTTTCCTCTTCTACTTTCTATTGTCCTGAGCAAGGTCCGCTTTTCTTTCACTCTTCTCAACACATCTTCGTTTGTGTCCAAAATTTATGGAGGGGGTATTCGCTATCCTCTTTCCGCAAAACAAACGTTTGTATGAAGTGATAAGTCTTTTGTTCGAAGTTTGAAGCAATGATGTCATAACTTACTAGTGCCATCTCAATCTATTAAAGAATTTTTAAACCCTAATAACTTCGGCAATTTTCGGAATAATTAAATTATTTTTGTGCTGCTGGTATATTTTTTTTGTGAACACTGAAATAACAATGGAAAAAAATTTAGTCAACATGCCTATTATTACGCATCGTATAACTGCCGGAATTTTTAGTGATTCTTATAAAATTAAAACTACTATGATAGTGCTCAAGACTGACATTTCTACAACCACTTGTATTATCCTCATCGGTTTGGAAGCTCTTCAATTAGAAACTTGCCTCTAATAAAAATGATCGGCCTGAAAGGTTCTTTGAGACCCTATAAAAAGATACACGATGATTAAAGAAGTGTAATGATTGAAGTAAAACATCTATTGGGCTTTTATCGAACCTAATAAATATAGTTAATTTGTACACTTAACCTAGTTCTTATAAGAATTGACGAATGACAAGATAGGCTCTCAAATAATTCAAAATTGTCTAGACTAAACTAAAGTACCTTTAAACTATGGAGCTATTTTAAGACAGGCTCCAACATTGTTTTTCTTGGCAACTACCCGAAAACAACGAAAGCATTATACTTGCGCTTTAGGACTGTCATTATGTAAATAAGCTTTAAGTATGTTATGTTAGTATCTTGGCTGATTATGTAATGAGTTATTTAAGACCTTTTGTACTAGTGGATATAGAGAATCATGGTTATCTACGTTTTTATTACCTACGGTCTTTTTATAAATAGTATATAGGCTAACAATTAACAACGTATTAAATAAAACTTATATATTCTAAGTTAAGGTAACTGCTTCTTATGTAGGTTGAGAATGCGATATCAAGCAAATGCGTCAATTACAAAAATCTTGAACTCCATTAATGTTCAAGATTTTATTTGTACGGGACCATTGTGAGAACTGTTAGATTATTATAAAACGTAAAACATTTAATTTATAAGACTAGAAAAGCTCTAATAATACGTTAAGCTACCAATTTCTGCTTCTGTGGTTCGGTGGTACTGTGTACAGACTGCCACGCAGAGGTTGCGGGTTCGATTCCCGCTCAGTGCAAATATTTGTGTGCATGAACTATTTGCATTGGTCTGGGTGTTTCTATGTATAATATGTATGTATTTAGAAAAAAAAAATAAGGAGCTATATCCGCATTTTAGAACCCATAACACAAGCATATAATAGGTATGCTTACTTTAGGTCTAGATGGCGTTGTGTGTAGTTGTTAAAATATTATTATTATTATTATTAATTAATATTACTAAAGTGAAAGAAAACAAATAAAAACTAGTACACTAAAGTAAATTCCCTAGACACCATCTTTAGCTTACAATAGATCACGTGTTTCCCATGAGATGCCATGACGAGCATAGTTTATTGCTGGAAGGACTGCTTCTGTCGTTTGGTGGTACTGTGTACGGATTACCACGCAGAGGTTTCGGGTTCGATCATCGAGTCATGTAAAGTGATCTTGGTTTTTTCAGTTGAAAAATTCTCAGTATTAGCCCGG
Organism: Parascotia fuliginaria; assembly: GCA_963082885.1. Lineage (NCBI taxonomy): Eukaryota > Metazoa > Arthropoda > Insecta > Lepidoptera > Erebidae > Parascotia > Parascotia fuliginaria. Next base: position 12,129,302 of record OY720188.1, read on the forward strand.
AGTCTGGAATTGAGGCCAATATATGGCTCGCCTCCTGTTACATGGGACCAAAAATAAAAAATGGCGAAAAGTGGATAGTTGAACACCTCTACCTACCCTTTCGGGGATAAAAGGCGTGAAGCTATGTATGTATGCATGTTCTTGGGCATATATTTTTCGGTTTAAAATATTTTTTTTTTATTTATTTCTCAAAGAACATTACATTTCACCTATATGAGAAACTTAAACTAAGTTTACAATTTTATTAGAAACATGCTGTCGATCTACTTTATATAAATAACGTTACAATATTGACGTCATCTTTTACAAAGTTGAAAGATTTGAAATATTTTAATATTTTATTTTCTAGAACACAAAGAGAAATAATATTTACAGTTTGTTGCAACCAATTGTTTCTATAAATGTTGTAAAATACATCAAAAATTTATGTTCGTCCTAGTTTCGGCGTCTAGTAAACATCAATAAAATCAAGGAGGATTGATCTCATTCGTGTTGTTTGTTCAAAGTAGTTCAGCATTTACGATTTACAACATCTTCAATTTTACACTAAGAGACAAGCAATGGTGTATTACATCCATTTATCGCCAGTTACATTTAGTACCATAAGAGCTTTTGTCATACATCAAGAAGGTATGTTGACCAACCTTCGAGTTGATAATTTTCTTTGAATTTTGTTCTAATATTATATCAATTTTAAAGTCACAAATCAAAAACATGTATATCTCACTAAACTATTAAATTAAAATATACAATAGAAATGTAATTTAATAGAAAATAGTGTATTATAATTTGTTTCCTCATTCAATTAATATAAGTTCGAGATGAAAACAGTAAGGAGTCGCAGTAAGTTTTATTGGATGAGGAAAATGAATTGAGGCAATAAATTTCGTTACACAATCTCGATAAAATATGTTTTGTACAGAAATGGCAAGCTGCTATTTCATTAAAAGCTGCAGGGCACTGCAAATGTCTTTCCACCAGGATTGACCAACAGTGATAACCTATAAAATGTAAGTATAACCTCCACTAATAATTCGTATAAATATAATAAAAATTATTTTATTATATATAATAATAATAATATAATAATAATAATATAATAATAATATGTGGACACTATCACACACTGTTGTCTAGTCCCAAGCTAAGCAGAGCTAGTGTTATGGGTACTAGATAACTGAAATATAATACATATACATACTTTTTTTTGTAAATACATACTTATAATACATAGGAAACACCCAGACTAAAGACAAATACAAATGTTCATTACACAAATATTTGCCTTCCGCGGGAATCGAACCCACGACACCCGGCGTCGCAGTCAGTTACACTAACCACTAGACCAACGGTGCAGTATAATATATTTTAAAATTATATATATGTATATATATAATTTTAAAATTCAATACTTTCTAAACATTTCTGTGAAGTAATGACGTTTTTATTTTATATTAATTTATGTTAATAAACTGCCGTCGAGTAAGTTCTGTATTGTTCTTGCGTACAATTGGATACAGTTGCAAAGTGACGGTAACACTTATATGGTAGTTATTTCCTCAAGAAATATAATCTCGGATAACAATAGGAATCGGATAACACCTTTAAGTATAAACGCGTCATCTTACAGGAAAATTTATAACGAACATTATAATTGTTTAAAAATGCTACAAACAAGCGTTGTAACTTAAAAAATTGTCATCAACTCTATATATAAAGTAAATATCGTTACTCAACTGGTATTTGTGTGACGAATGAACTTCACTCGAAAAATATTAATAAATAAAACATCTTTCAATCACTGAATGAATAATCTATTTCGCCGTCATTCTAAATTCACTCAATTGTTTCTCAAGTATGCCAGTTACATGTGAACCAGGTTTGATTTATGTTCAGAACTTAGTGGGGCGAAGTGTGAAATTAAAAGAAATGATTGATGAAATGAGAAGAGCTCCTCTGATAAATTGTATTATTATGATTTGGTTTTACGACTTGTCTCCAAATAAACAGAATGAGCTGCAATGCCGAAATTGTTAAAAACAGGTAATCTTGAATGCGTCAGTAGTGTGCGACAGTTGTGTTGATCTGATGGATCATGTAATTTAGCGATATTAACTTAGATGATGTTTGTGGAATAATCGTATTTTAGTCGATCTAGCTGTCATTTAACTTCGATAACCCAGTTTATAGTAATCCTGGATATTAGAAATGTCCGATTTAGATCTTTGTATGACAATCACCAATGTGTTTAATGTGCTTTCTGGAAGGAAAGCTAAAATTCTCGGCCTTTTTCGACTTCATATTATATAATTAATTATTATTATTAAATTATATAATGAATATAGATTCGGTTTTCACTGTTATATTGTGGATTTTTCAGAGAAGTTTTAGGTATATAATACATCAACCTATCACATATAGGAGCCGAGCAGTAATAATAATAGTAGATCAATCTGTTAACAGGCAACACCTATAGAGTATTGCCTTTGTCACTTTGCTTGCTACTTGAAATTGTAACTTAAAGGCTATGTAACATCACCCTACTGCCTACGGGAGCAGAGCAGTAAGCAAATACGCGAGCGAAACCAAGCCGCGGAAAGCTAGTGTATTTATATTTTAGCTCTCAAATATCTCATGAAATTGATTATATTGTAGTAGTACCTATTATTTTTATCATGTATAAATTAGAATAAAAGTAGAGTAAAAAGATAGCTGAGTTAAAGCTACCGTAAAAAAAAATATTATAAGGTAAAATGTTGGAAATAAAAATAAAATAGTGAGTCACCGAGACAAACCCGCATGAAACACATTCGCGATGAGAGAAATGTTCTTCTAATAAGCCTTGAGGCTTTTAAGAAGATTTTAATGTATGAAAGAATTTTAGTTATACTTGCTTTCAAATACAGGTAAAAGGATGCTGCAGGTATCAGTGTGAACGAATTTTTACTTAACTAAGTCAGGCTGAAAAATCGCTCGGTCGGCTAAAAAAATTGGTGAAACTATGTCACCAATAAGATGTCCTATGCATAAGTAGGTTCATTGGTCATTCTATGTAGGTCTACAATTTGATATTCGTATTTACTTTAGTAGTTCTCAAACTTATCAAACGTTGGGTGGGTTATATATTATTCAATGTTTCACAGAACTTATAATAACTATAACTTCACCACAACAGGGTCTTGTGGCAAAATTAAAATATTCAGAGCGTATCGCAATTGTAGTTTCGACTTAACCGAGAGGCAAATTTTCAAACTATGAATTTTTAAACACGAGTTCAAAATATTGAGTTTATTTAGGCAAGTACCGGTATTCTTTTTAAAATTTTTTGTAAATACTTCACTGTTGTACGAACATATTTAATTAATATGATTAAAATTTAATTAAAAAAAATCGCTGCCGACCTATTCTAGAGTAAAACACAAAACAACATGTATATTTTATTTTTATTTTCAGTAGCGTTACTAAATTTTTTAAACGACAATCTGACTAGCTAGAAATACTTTTAGAGCAATTTAACTTAGTAGAAAAAAGGTAAAATGTTCTTTGGCAATTTTAAACCTTATTGCTTTATCATAAAAACTAAATTCCCAAACGTACGTCAGCCATCTTAAGTCTTTTTTCCACAGGTAGTATTACAGTTACGAACGTAATTTAATTTATAAAAGTGTGAAAACTCACAAACTCTTATTATCAAATTTTAGGCAATTTTATATTACTCCACGGAGGCGGTAAACTTCGACATGAGCTCAAGCTTATTTCATACAAAATATATTTTAATAATAAGAAGTTTGTATGCTTTGATCGCATATTAACCTTAAGAACATTTTTTTAACATCCTATACTATCCTATAAATGCTTAGAAAGCATAGCCATGTGGCTGTCTTTCTATACATCACAGAAACAATATTTTAAAAACACAACTAACCAGTGCCGACTATTTAAGGAGAAGGAAATGAGGAAGGACAAAGGAAAAGCCCCTTTCTCTTTCCTTTTTCCTTTTCCCTCCTCCTGGTAATTGGGTACAGGCTGTATCTATAAAATGATAATTTTAGTTCTATTTTAGTTTTCATTCTAAATTATTTCTTTTAAATTTATATTACAAAAAGGAATCGAAAAGTTTATTCTATACTATTTTGTATCTATCTCCTTTATTTAAAGAAATAATGTATTTTTTTTTGTTATTTTATTTGCATGTAAAGGTACGAATAAACGGCGCGCAAACACGCGAGCCGAGCCTGGCCCCGCTCGTGTTTCAGCGCGCCACACGCTGTTTAAACAACTACGCTCGGCGCGGCTCGTCAAAGTTCGCACGATCCATCACTTGTCGGTTTTTCCGATACGGATCAAAGGCGCGCGCGCCATCTTCGGCTCGCCTTGTGTTAATACGCGCCGTCTAAACAGATGGTACGATGGTAGAGCACGCGAAAGTGAAATTGAAGAACGAACAAGCGGACAGCGCGGTTCAACAGCGCGACGTGTGCTGCATCTCCACGGACGGCTCGTGCTACCCCGCGTCGTTTGAACGAGCAGGCTTGCGTCCGAATTAGGCCGAGCCGCGCCTACACGGATGGTGCAGCGCGGTGCGGCTCGTGTTACAGCAGGCCGTTTAACCGTACCTGAAGGTGTATTGTTTGTTGGAGATCCTAATAAAATAAATTAATATACTCTCGAGTGCTCTCACGGTTGAAAGCCTGACATCGTATAAAATAAGGGTAATGTAGTACATTACTGTAATTATTCAATGTAACGAGCTATCGTCAACTGTAATGATAAAAAATATTGTTGACTTATTATACGTGTTAAGAGGCAGTACTGTAGATAATATAAAAAAATAAACTGCCAAAAGCATAAAATAACCTTTATTTTTTACCTAATAACTAAGTTCTTCAACTAATATAAGTTATTATTAAGTTAAGTATTGACTGCAACGTTGGTCTAGCGGTTAGTGTAACTGACTGCGACGTCGGGTGTAATAAATATGGGAATATTACGGTTGTATATCATATATGTATAATAGTAATATAATTTATTTATCTTCCACAAAGGTGTCTTAAAACTTAAATGTTTTATTAAATAAATGGCCATATGAATTTTTGTTTAAAATTACACACTGCACATAACACATAACCAACGGCTCTACTCGTGATAGAAAATTATACTATGGTGCCATATCTTTAACTTTATCCGACGTTTCGGTCGAATTACACTGACCATGGTCACGGACTGACCGATGTAGCCAGGCATTGTCTTTGCCTTGAAGCTCGGGATTCGGCAACTACCCTCACTTTGCCTTTTATTACACTGTTATGTAAAAAGTCAGTACTATGACACACAACACTCGCAACGTTTTCACTTTGGCCTGCTTTTTCTTATCTGCGATGCTTACACCTGCTGCATCCAGTGGTTGGTTCCTGACTCTAACGTTCAGCAATCGCAGACTTATTTGTTTGACAGTTCTTGACAATAAATTAATACTAATTGAACTGCTGATATGTTAAAAGAGTGGTTATCAAGGTTCATACATTATGTTACAAATTTGGTGTGTAATGATGTCTCTTTATCATAAATCACCATCGGCAATACAAGGGCCAACAACTTCCGCCTTCGTCTCAAATTGCCCCTACCAAAGGAGTGTAGCTTTTATGAGAAACTTCTCACATACGGAGCAGAGACGTCAAATTGCGCAATAGATTACACTTAGTTACAGTTATAACTTGAAGGCGGGAATAATATGATTGTATGTCATTTCTGTAGAAGAATAAATCAATCTATGTTTGATATCGGCTAGCAGTGATGCATATGACACTCTATTAAACAGTGACATGTCAATACATTACGTTGTTCTGTCGAACTGAGTGCTGACAGTATGGTCCGCGCAGTTCGCCTATTGTACGTCGTGTACACCACCCGCTCGTTTGTCAATCTTATTTGACATCAAACAAACTACGAGTAGCTTCGACAAGGGTACATTTTTGCTTTAAAAACGAAATCTGTACATAATTGTTTAAATACTTATTATAATTTATATTATTAAATTTTTAATACAGAATTTAATGAAATTTGCTTTCTTGTAACGGACAATAATTTAATATGATATCGAAGGAGATAGATATCTTTCATTGTTTCCTGTTGAAATTCCTAAAGGCAGCGTATAGAGTAATAAAAAATGTATAGTATAATAAAATTGACCTGAAGTTAATTTTTACGATATGTGTGTATTATACTTGTATCTGTCATTATATATGACATAAACAGAGGGCCTAGACAAGTGGCATACTTATATGCTAATTTTCGTTAGCATAAGTTAATCTCATACATTTTTTATTATTATATTTTATTCTGTTTATGTTATCAGAATTTTGTAACTACTTTTATTACAGCCGAAGAGCATTATTTTGATTGACAAAGTTATATTATGAGAATTACATAACATGCTACGCGGCTGTAGCGATGTTCTACGGCCTCCTCTACGTTTGCTACAATCGTCTGACAGATTATTTACGTAGCATAAGCCAAAGATTTTTCACTGCCTCAACAGTCAGGACTTTGAAGTCAGCTGCGTAAATTCGCGTTCTTCGTGCGCCACTACAGGTGAGTACCTACTAACTTTATATGTAAATAGCTCTGTGATTAAATTAACTAAAACCTACATCACAATTAATAAAATCAAGCTCTTAACAATCAAAACTTGAAATGTATATTTATTCATTTTACAAATGAGACCAAGTATTTCCTTAAATCAGAGTTTAATTTATCCCAAACTTTACTGAACATCTGTCACAGTCCTGTGAACTATAAATATATACATGGGGCTCGCATTTTGTGACCCGTTCATTTCGAGGGTCGGGACCCAAGTGCCGCAAACACCGAACTTTGGTACTTAAAGAAAGGTAAACTACTAGAATTCTTTGACCAAATTCCTTATTGTTTTGATGGCACTATATTATGTTGTTGGGCCTTCAGATAGCAGATTTGTGCCTAATTCTTTAAGAAAAATTGTCATAATCAACTCATATCGTATCACGTCCGTCAATAAGTTTTATTTTCACAGTCATAAAAAATGAAAATTAAAAAAGAAGTGCATTAATTTAACACGGATAAAATATCGAATTATAAAGCGGACATAGATACCTCTTGAAAGATTTTAGCATTCCAATCATGAATATATTATACAGGTCATAATATCCTAACAATAAAAATTCATACCCCTTTACAAGACCCTTTGTACTTAGAAACTTCTAACCTTCAGGTAGTAAAGAACAAAAATTATTGCTCGAAACCTTGAACATTGTATCCATTATTTAACAAACTTATACATTGGCAACAACTGTAGAAAGTACGCACACAATTCTCAGAATATGAAACGAGAACATAATTTACTTAGAATTTACAATTTGTTAAAATTTATACAGTAGTTGAAGTTGTTTAAAAAGAGGGATATACTCGTTCAAAACTAAATTAATTTAGAAGTAAATTTTTTCGAGGTAAAAATATATAATATTTAAGTATCATCTTTAAAGATGGGATACAAAGTGACCAATGCTTACATAACTATCTGTATGCCAAGTTTAATTCATTCTTCGATTTTCTCGTGAGAACAACAGTACAGTATATTAGCTGTACGTCTGGTAGCATGTTTATGGATGTACAGACAGAATATACCAACGCTTGTGGTCGAAAACATTTGCAATTGAAAAATTCATCCAGAATTTATCATGAAGTTTTATTTTATAACATTACTAGCTGCACCTTACGGCTTCGCCCACGTGTTTAATATGTTTTGTATCCCTCGAGAACCACATCGGTTTCTGGAATAAAAAGCAGCCTTTGTCTGTCTCTGGCACCGAACCTATCTAGATACCAATTTTCATCAGTTCAGCCGTTTAGAAGCTGAGTGGGAACAAACACACATATAAAAACAATAGTATTTATAATATTAGTAAGAATATTAGTAGCATTTTGTAGACAGTCTAGCTACTCGTAGTACAGTCATTTAATTATCAGTGGAACTCACGGCATCGTGCCTCAATACTACAATCGCTACTTAACACTCCAATTAGTTTTATTCTGAATAACAAATTTGGAATAATCGGTCCTTAGTATCGGTAGTAATCAATTTATAGCAAAGGCGAAATGAGGCGCTCGTTGCGCTCACTGATCAGATAGCGATCAGCGGCTGAATACAATAGTGTTCGATAATGTGTAAGGTGTGTCAAAAATATGTGTCGTGCGCGGTTCAGGTGCTGGTAATGATATCGTTCACGATCACGTCCTCTGCCCCCCGACGTACACGTGACTTGTGTGGGAAAACTAGAAAGTTGTTACGCCGTGATGTAGCAGGTTCGTAAAAAAATTTAGTAAGACGACTTGTTATATTATATTTTAGTTGTCATCATTTATAGTACGAACTTATCCGATGATGAGCTTACACCTATTTGTGCCAATCTCTACGAAAGAAATGAATTAAACTGACAGAAGCCTGTTTAATTTATATTGTACCCATAATTCCGATATCATCGCCGCTAGACGGCCGACATTTCTTAAACTGTTTGTTCGATGGTTCGATGCTACTCAGTAACAGTTTAGTACACTTGCCGTCATCTCGCCATACCAGGTGCCTCGCCGAACTTCATTTGAGCTTCATTATATTATCGAGACTTTCTTACGTCAAATACAATGTTACGGTGTAATTGTGACCTATATTTCAACACAATTTGAAGCGATGTTTGATCCACGTTAGCTACACAACTTGATTACTGCCCGTGTGACAATTTCTTCAATTCTCATATAATTTTATCGGTTACTTAATGGCACGTAAGAGTAGTCAACAAATCCGTTTGGGGTAATCCATTTGCCGACAGCCCACACAATCGCACTAAGATGGTAGTAGGTGTAGATAACAAAATTAAATAAAGGTCTATTACAATATTATTTATACGGAACTATACTAATATTGCCATTTTGTTCCTGTTCAACTATTTACTTTGGATTTTATTTACCATTATTTTCGCCCTTATTTTATCTAATCATAACACAACTAACTTTACTCGTAGTAAACGTGATAAAGAGGACAGTGAAGCTCAAAAAGACAAAGTAATATAACCATCTGTTTCTGCAATGGCCGACATCGAATATTTCAAAGTGACAATAACATTGAGTTATTTTTCTAATACGAATTCTTTCTAACATTCCACAGAAGGGTCTGAGGATCTAATAGTGATAATATGTTAAATGTAAATATGTTATTAGATAGCAGCATAAAACGTCTTTTTTAACTTACTATATTTTATACTACCTTTTAGTTTCACCCGCGTCTTTGCTTACTGTTCTGCTCCCGTCGCCAGTAGCGTGATTTTACGTAGCCTATAACCTTTCTCGTGAACTGAGCTATCATACGAAAAAAGAATTTTTAAACTCCAACTGATAGTTCCAGAGATTAGCGCGTTTAAACCAACAAACGAACTCGTCCGCTTTATATAATAGTATAAATTATAGAAAGGTAAATATTAGTTATAATTCAGAAGGCATCGTGGACTTCCCAGACTTGCAGGAGCAATGCCAGAAACTAGTCGTCCATGAGCGACTGTTACCATTTACCATCAGATGGACTGTTTGTTTGTTTGGCTATCTGACACTGTCGCAATAAAAAAAAATTGAAATCTTTCTATTCGAAGACAACTCATTCTAATTAACTGACAATGACAATTTATCATTTAGAATTTATGTTTAGGTCACTCTAAGACAAAAAATATGAGAAACTAGCCCAAAATTTAACAAAAACAAACTAATTAATAATTTTGACTGGTCTGTTGGTCTAGTGGTTAGTGACCCTGACTGCTAAGCCGGAGGTCGTGGGTTCGATTCCCACCCAGGACAAACCTTTGTAATTTATCTATAATATGTATGTATTTACAAAAAAAAAGAAGTATTTAAGTATGTATATCCGTATTCTAGAACCCATAATACAAGCATATAATATGCTTACTTTGGGTCTAGATGGCGTTGTGTGTAGTTGTTGAAATATTATATTATTATATTATTATTAATTTGATCGACTCTTATCCTGTAACTGGAATTTATTACACTGGCAATGGTAGTGATCTAACTAAATTTTTATAAAAAATAGCATGTTCAAGAATAAATTGGGTCATTTCTCAGTCGCAGGCCCTTATCGCAATATAAAATAATAGTATAGAAATTTGTGCCAGCCCTTACAAGAATAACTTGTCATTTGATCCAAAGTATACTAAGCATTTCAATGTATGTAATGTATGAAACAAATGAAGAGCTCTTTATTAAGGTGATGCTTGTGTAAGCTTTGGATGGAATACTTGTGATTGATATGAGAAGTTACTTGTAGAACTTCATACATTGGAAAATAGTAGTTGCACTGTGAGTTTTTATTAGTTATAACTTTCGCTAATAAAAGTAAAACAAGAAAAGTAAGTACTAGTTTAGTTTAGTTTTAGCTATCGATAGTTATAAATATTTTCTTTTAAATTGTTACCAAAAAATACTTTATAACATAAAATCTGCTTATATAAATAAGTAGTAAGATGGCGGGCAAGGTTTTACGCTGTCTATTTGATTAGCCTACTAAATCACATAATAACATCTAGATTTTGCTATTTATAGACGCAATCTTCTGTAAAATGGAACACTTAACTTATCGGACATCTGTAATTTGAACAGAAACTCCCTCTGTGTAAAATTAACTCAATACGAATCGAATTCTTCAAATAACAAACCAAGATACTATGCAAGGCACCGGCTCTCAATGATTGCCACTTCAGAATGCAATAAAATGCAAATGCGAGCTCCACTGAACGATCCATCAATTTCTAGGATTTAGTTCTAACAGAACTTTGTTTGAAGACTGTTTTACAATTGGGTCAGTTGATAGGCTAATGTGGTTGTTGTATGAAGAGATAAAAACAATTACGCGTATTAGCTATTGATTTAGTATCTGTGTGTGTTTGTTACCATTTAGCGCCTAAACGGCTGAAACGATTTCGATGAAAATTGGTATATAGATAGATTTGGTGCCGGAGAAGGACATTGGCTGCAGCTGGTATATTTATACTTTTACGAAATAGTAAATATTACCAATGATTTCAACTTAATAAAACAAGATAACAATCCACTGAAATTATATTACAATTTAATTAATTATAATTTACATTCAGATTACAAAGCTATGTGTAATGTGAACCTAAATTGGAATCGTATATAATATATCGATATCAAAGGCATAACATTATTGTAGTTAAGCATAGTTATAACTTATTTATTTCTGTACTAGCTGTTGCCAGCGACTTCGTCCACGTGAAAATTCAGATGTGTCCCTGAATGAGAATATTGCGTGCCTGATCTTACGGCAATCGTACATTGTATCAGTAATAAATATCTCTATAACGAATCCCATTTAAATCTATTCACCCGATACCACTAAACCTAACGAAATTTCACACGAACTTGCGACTCCCATTTTTCCACAAGGGTAGTTTCTAAATATTAAAGAATGAGTATTTTCTAGTAAATTGGCAGTTCTACTATAAAAACTACATATAGAAGTTTCATACAAAGTTTGTTACCCTTTTATAGGGGATGAATTTCAAAAAAAAATAGCTAAACTCTATGGTTTAGATGAGCACCTGCATATTCAGTCATGAGACGGCTTCTGTACTACACAGGTCTTTTTCAAAAGGAGAACTTTGCCGTATTCACGACGGTTGACAAAAAGATCACAGACTGCTGCCCGCTACTCGGTTCCCCTTTTCTTTTTGTATGTGTCAAATAAATGTATTTTCTTTTTTTCTTTCTTTCTTTTTAGGTCTTTCCGGTGACGCCCTACAGCACGATCACATACATATATTTTTTATTTTCTTATCTGTTCTATTAACATTCGCGATGGAAAATATGTTGTTGTTTCATATAATTATTTTAAACCACGACTATTATCTTCAATTTTGGTTAAATCTCACACTGTTATAGGTTGAAATCCAGATTGGTTGTACATGACACCCCATGTGTTTACTTTAAATATTTACCAGTATACGCCACGACATGTTTACAAGTAATAAGTTAACACAGCTGAGAACAAAATTTTGATTTTGCTTGTACACCTCACATTTAACATTTGTCACATGCTTACATGTGTACCTACATATTATAAGTATATTCCACCCTAACCGCAAAACCCCATAGAATTGTGGATTTCCTTTGATTGTTATTGCACCATGTAATTAAAAACTACATTTGAACGTCTTATTTCGTTACATGTGTTAACGTTATTAGACGTAGGTGTACGTTTTGCAGCCAAGTTAAAATCTATACTTTCATTTGAAGGGGAAGAGTTTGTTTATTTGTTAGTTTAAAAGCCCTAATCTCTGGAACTACCAGTTGTATTTGAAAATTATTTTTTCGTATGATAGCCTGTTAAGAGAACTGTCTCGAGGAATGTTTTAGACTATGTAACATCACGCTACTGGCGACGGTTGCAGAGCAGTAAGCAAAGACGCGAGTGAAATCGCGCCGCACGACGCGCAGCGGAAAGCAATTACATAATACATGACGTAATGATTACAACTAAACTGAAATGTAACTCAATTTTGAGTAACTAGTCTTATGCTATATAAACATTATTAGAATTTTTAGAAAACCTTTAGATAGACTGTAATAACAGGAAAATTTACGCTTACATTACGTGTGTATTATATTGTCACGGATAAAAATTAAGTATGTTAACCCATAGAAATAATCAAAAAGGATTATTCATATTTTTTGTATCATTAATATAAATAAAAAATGACAAATTCCTTTCGTATTTTATACACAAAGGATGGAAGTGCCTCATTGTTTATTTATCGTCAGTGTCGGCTTACAAATAAGCTAGCGATCATCGCTCTCCCGGTGAAATATATTTTTTATAAAACTGAGAAAAATCTGATATAACTTTTTATATGCTTGTAAGCCGTACTTAACGACCAGATTTAAAAACCTTAAATAAAAAATATTGTATTGCATAACCTCACTATTTCTTAGAGGGTTAGACAGTAAGTGTATCGCGCGCACTCGCGCTAGAATTGCGACATCTATGGTATTAATAGGTATTACTTATTATGAGCTGGTATGGTATGAGTCTATAATTATCATCATCGCTGGCCTTTACATCTTTATCACCATTTACTTATTAGAAACTGGGATTAGAACATTAATTGTGCGTTTCAAATATTATATTTATAAGTCTACTTATCGAACGGCATTTACGTAATGACAAATTTCGCTTTGAGACTCTCATCAATCATTCCTTTCAATATTATGCATCACTCCGGCAACTTGTGAACATAAATCAGAACTGTTTCATGCCTTTAAGCGCATTTGGAAAATCTGAAGAATAAAATGACAAACATTATGAAGAAAATACTATTGGATTAAGTTAGTACTAGTTAATTTAATTCGCGTAAAACTAGCCAAGACTTGCAGCGACACTATTCATATAACACACAATAAATGGCAAAAAAATTACTCTTTCAATACTTTAAGGTGAAATTTATGTATTAGTCTCTGTGTACCAAAGCAATGAGCTAGAATGTTACCTAACTAATGAATATTTAACGTTCCATTTCTATTACCCAAAGCTAACCCGAAACCTTGAAATTTGGCTTTAGATAAACTTATTTGAATAGAAATAGACTTTGCATTTGCTAATAATTAGCTTTTACTTACTATTAGGTAACTTCACTGCTGTCAGCAACCATTAGCTACATTTGCTAAATATAATTATTAATACATAAACATAGAATGCGCATTAATAACAATGTAGAAGTAGTATGTTCACAAAATTTATCTGTCTGTTTCTGTGGTTCGGTGGTAATGTGTACGGATTACCACGCAGAGGTCTTGGGTTTAATCCCCAAGTCTGGTAAAGTGATATTAAGTTTTTCGGTCAAAAAATTCTTAGTATTAGCTCGCAGTCTAAAATTGTTCCCGATATAAGGCAACAGGTTCGCACCCTGTTTCATAAGATCTAAAATAAAAATGGCGAGAGATGGGTTGTTAAACACCTCTGCCTGTATGTATGTATGTTTGCAAATATCCATGTGCATCATTCACGCCTTAAACTAGCACTGTCAAATCACCCGACACTCGGAACCTATAAAACTACACAAATCTCTGTATTTTATATAAATGCGAGACATAACTGTAAAATTATTACCCGTGAAAGTAATCCTGCTATAGGTCATTTCTATAGAATTGTTAATATGATTTCTATGTTTCCAATCCACTACCGATTTAGTGAGTAATCAAATAATAGTCAAGTTTGAAAGCACATTGGTGGCCGCCACTTGACGTTGTTAATGCACAAGCAAATATAGACTGTATGGTTTCAGTTCTGATATTGCCATATGCACTCCTTTTAGGTACCTAGTAACTAATATAAAAGAGGCCTTTCCCTGCATTATGGTAGTAATCAGGTAATAATATATATTATGATGAATTTCCATACCATACATAATTATTTAGGTCAAACCACATAGGAAAGGTACCAGTAATGGACAGTCTATGTGCAAGTTTGTAGTATTTTTGCAATTTCATTAATAATAGTGATTGCTTCAATGCAATACTTATAGAAAATTGTCGTTAGATTTTTCTATATTTCTGCTGTATTTTACGTAAAACACTTCTATGCTTTAATGCATTATATTTTTTTGCACAATGATGGATAGATAAGATGAAAACACACTGTGTCTACCTACCTTACTAAGATTTTTTGTAAAAACAGCCGCAAATATATTTTTTCAATTTCCACGAGCACCTTGTGCCTTCCGCCAAATTGAATCCAAATACAGAAAAAAAAAACCGTCAAAAACATTGATTGCTCGATGACTTTTATTTATGGCCAAATATTGCTAACATATAAAAACACCTTCCTACTGTTATTCTACAAGATATGTCCATAACTGGTGCATTTACCTTATTCCAGCTCTACTGCATGCACAATACGAACTACAAGATGTTGTAGGACATATTGAGAAGTTTTTATTTAGTGTATTGCAACATTTTGATTAATATAATTTTCTAACTACTAGAAAAAATACCGATGATTTCAACATCCAGTGTGAGAGTGGTGCTCCTGAACAAAATATTCTACATCTTCTGTCATGTCCATTGTGCCCCACTACTTGCACTATGGATGATCTAAACACTGCATCAAACAGCATAAGCTACTCTGTATTTACGTAAAATAACATGCAGGTAAAATAAATTACGTAATTTTCAATTAAGCTTCTTCCCCTCAACAACACAAGAAGCCAACTACAAGCGATACCAGGAAACTTTAGTGAGCTGTTTGGATAATAAACACTTCGTCGGTTAACTAACACCTAACTGTATAATAAACTACGACGCAAGTTCATTGCATAACGCTCTAGATCTACAACCTTTAAAATATGTGAAGAAAGATTTTCTGGAATAGTAGTTCTACTGAGACCAGATGAGAACTCTGTGATAATTAATTTTCTATTATTTTGAGAGCAACATCATATTCAGAATTTTATATAGCTTGAACAGGAACTTGCTTCAACCGCACGATGTTTTTAAATATTTGTGCGAGAATCATCCTCTAATAAATGATATATCCCAGTTCTAATAAAACAAAGCTTTTGCTAAGTTGAACCTTAGGTTTTAATTTTGTGATCAGGTAAAAAAAATTCTTAAAAGTTGATCACACTAAGTAATTATGCCTTTATTCAAATCCGTCTGGTATTTTCAGAGATTAGCGCGTTCAAACAAACAAACTCTTCCGCTTTATATAATTACATATTATATTGTTCATTCAAAAGCGAGCTAACAGCTTTTTCGCTTGCGTTGGTTGGCTTGCGTAATACAGTCAAAGAGACACGACGACGACGTAACTTCTATATTTTATTTTATCACTGTATGTATTAAACATTCATATTTAAGTACATTTTTTTCCCACAGCAAAAAGTTTGCTCGTAGCTCTAAATTATGTAGGATCTTTTGTCAGGCTCTAATTAAATAAATATAGCAGACAATAAAATTATTTTATACAAAACAGCCTAAAGGCCATGTATTCCTTTTTTACGGAGTACTGTAAACATAGTATATACTCGAACTGTTGGTGTTAAATATATAATTAATGTTGGTGATGTATTTTTAGTAAGTACTGTGAGAGCGTTCGTGTTTTACTCATATTAAGTATGAAGAGGCATGTACGAATCGCGGATGTTGCTGCGGGCTGTAAACCAGTCAGTTCTGAAATAGTTGTACGGCAGTTTAACAGTTAGTTGTGAATACAAAGTTTACGATTGCAGCGGTACAGGAAGACTAGTGCATAGTATAAACTAATTTTATGACAGCACATAAAAGTTATGATTTATTTGAATGTAAAAGTTTCAATACAGGTATTAATAGAATAAATTATCTTTAAAATATAAACCAGAGTTTACTGGCAATTCTGTGTCAAGCAAATCCACCTGGAAGAAATCGCTCTTACCGAAAAGGCTGGCCATTGTACTGTCTTATTGTATTGTGAGATTTATAACCAGGTATTTATAAGTTGTACAATAAGTCTAAATAAATAAATTCTGCAAAAGCGCAACTTAAACTTTCAAGCTTGCGTAAACTGACTAGATGTCGGTAACTTTTCTCGGATTCAAGGCCTTATTTTAATTAATGCGAAAACTCTACTGAAATTAATGTAGTTTTGTTTTGTAACGTCCAAGATCGCGGGCGTCTTATCTAAAATAATAGAGCAACGTCTTAAAAAATCTCTTGTATGTTAAAGACTAATAAAATTATTTTCAGAATTTTAATAAATTGTAAATAACTCCTAAATGTATGTAAATGTTTTGTACCTATTTAAACAACATATTATTTTATTTTACCGTAAAAAGCCGGTTTTACACATAAGCTTGAAGCATTTTCCTTATTTTCCGTGTTTGTTTTACAAAGACGGGTAAAACAATGTTGATAAATCTTCTAAATAAAATTGGGGGTGAAATTTATGATGGAATATTCTCCTTTGCTTTTCTACGGAGATAGTTTCTGTTAAATATCTTCGTTTTTGTCTTATATGTCAGTGACAGAGGTCGAGGTAAGATGACCCACATCAGTTGACAGCTGCGGACTAAACACTAACATTTGCTATTTTTTATACGGCATGTAACCAATATTTTCAGAAATTTACTATGTTTATTTGAGCTATTAATAATTACCCTTTATGTAAATGTTTTAGAGGATAAAATTTGATAGCTTTTCTGTCAAAAAATACTAAGTAATTAGATACTTAATAAAACCATTTGCCAAAACCCACACTCCTTCATGCGCAACGTGTAAAAATAATAGAAATCGGCACAAAAATTAAGATACTTAAAAAAACTTTATGCCGAAACCCACACTCTATCATGCGCAACGTTTAATAAAATTATTTTTGAAAAAAAAAACGCAAACCGTCTTCAAAACAGTACCTACATGTTCAATCCTTAACTAAAAAGTAGAAAATAATATTTTAATTACTTCATAGCTAGGAACAATAATAGGGGAATCAACGCAATCATTGATACCTATAATACTTTACTATTTACAATTTATAATCAGTTATTTTGGAGTCGGTGCCAGCCAAAAAGGATCTTTAATTCTGCCTTTGCAACAAACTTTCGAAATGCACGGGGCGGTAATGGTACGCGCGGGGGATATGCCCGAGTGGACTACCCGAACGCGGTCATACGCGTGAAGGCAGACGTCATTGATAATTGTGTTTAGATACATACAAAATTTGACACGCACTTATTAGATTCCGTTCGATTTCTTGTATTAAATCTATATTTTACATTAATATATTAATAGATTAATCAAGTAGGTTATTTTTGATAGTACGTTATATTTATTAAGGTCAATATGATCCTTGGCTGGCACCGACTCCAAAATAACTGATTATAAATTGTAAATAGTAAAGTATTATAGGTATCAATGATTGCGTTGATTCCCCTATTATTGTTCTTAGCTATGAAGTAATTAAAATATTATTTTCTACTTTTAGTTAAGGATTGAACATGTAGGTACTGTTTAGAAGTCGGTTTGCGTTTTTTTTTTCAAAAATAATTTTATTTAAAAACTTTTAATGCGAAGTAATCGTGTATTGTTAATTTATTTGATATGGTTAGGCTTACTAAACGTGCAGTGCAAATGAGACAGCGCCGTTTGGGAAAAAATTGTGACGAGAGGGAAGATTGTAAATATAGAGATATAAAGTCATCATCAACACCTTTGCTGACCGCTGAACTCTGAATCCCGGAAAACACAAACCAAAACAAAAAAGTGATGACCTACGAACAATAAAGAATCATCAAAAATCATAATTTTACTGACGGAGCAATCGCGTAACAGATATATAATAAAAAATAAACAGTGGTGCTGTAAAGGCAGGTTTGTGACCGCCATCTTCTGTTGGAATTTCTCACGACCATAAGGCCTCCAACTTGGCTTAAAGACTACCAAATTATAGTGATAACCAGAGTCCACTGCTTCTAAAGCATGAAGACGCTTAAAATAAAGTTACACAAATGGTCACTCATCCACGGCCACGTTGTTTCTAATAAAACTATATATATATATATATATCGACGCGTTGCTTTACACGTCTTCACTCCTTTCATACGAAAATAAAAAATATAAAATTAAAGCCAAACTACTGCACCATTTTTTATAAAAAATATATGGAACCCGATTTTAGAGTATACTCTTTCAAATAAAAAAAGAATTTTCCAAAATATAATATAATAATAATAATATTCTACCACATTCACACAGCGCTATCTAGCCCCAAATTAAGCAATTATATTTGCTTGTGTTATGGGTACTAAACAACTGATATACTACTTATATACACTTTTTGTTTTTTTAAATACATACATATTATAGATAAATTACACCCAGACACAGAACAAAAAATCATGCTCATCACACAAAGATTTGTCCTGAGTGGGAATCGAACCCACGACCTCCGGCTTAGCAGTCAGGGTCACTAACCACTAGACCAACAGGCCAGTCATTGGTTCATAAATGACCGAATTTTGTTGTAACAAACATACATCTACTGAACCAATTTTTATAATAAAAATATGGGACCAATTTCAGAGTATACCCTTTGAAATAAAAAAAAATATTTTTCAAATCGGTTCATAAATGACCGAGATATGAGGTAACAAACATACAAAAAAAAAAAACATACGACCCGAATTGATAACCTCCTCCTTTTTGAAGTCGGTTAAAAATAATAGAAATTGGTACAAAAATTCTACTATCTTTTTGTAATAATTATAAATTGTAGTTTTTAAAAACAATTTAGGTACCTATAATGTATACATATATAAATAGAGTATAACAGAGTACGAGTACCTTTATTATTCACACATGTGCTTCATACGCTTTTATTCATGTTTGCACTGTCCGTACACAATGAAGTAGGTCATGTGGAAATATAATACACTGACGGACTCATAAACTGCATCAAAGTAATAGACGACTTCGAAATAAATATTTTAACCAAGTATGCAAACTTTCTATACAGATTAAAATTGAAACCTCTAGATTGGTTCGTGAACAAGTTTAAGTTTGTGTACTGGAAACGACCTTAAGACTTTGTTAAAGAAAAAACAGAAATTTAAGGAAAATTGGTTTAATAAAAAAAATGGTTTTAACAATAGACACAAACTTTATGCAAGGGTTTATTTATGTTTTAATAAGGTGTATTTACCTCCACGTGCCCTTATTACGGATTCTAATCAGTTCCGCATAGATTTTATTAGGGTTATTAAAAGATCTTGCGGAATATTGTCCCATTCTTCTGAAAGTGCTGTTCTTAGTGCTGCCACTGTCGTGGGCACAGGATTTCTCGCATATACAGCTCTTTTTAAATTGTCCCAAACATGCTCAATGGGATTAAGAACCGGGCTGCGTGCTGGCCAATTCATTGTACGTATCCCAACCAGCAGTGCAGCAGCGTGCGGCCGGGCATTATCCTGCATTAAAGTAAAATTTTCGCCTATGAATCCCATGTAAGGCACCACGTGATCTTCTAAGATCTCTGTTATGCAGCGATGTGCAGTCGAACCTCCTCTATTACCGTTTTGACGGACCATGTCTATGAACACAAGTTCTGTTCGTCCGTTCATCGATATGCCACCCCAGACCATACACGAACCGCCTCCAAAAGTAACACGCTCCTCAATGCAACTTTGAGCATATCGCTCCCCACGTCGACGATAGACTCTTCTGCGACCATCTGCACCATATAAACATGTCCTACATTCGTCCGTGAACAATACGGAGGCCCATTGCTCTTCTGTCCAATTTAGATGATCACACGCAAATCTTAAGCGAGCTTGTCTGTGAGCTACAGACAACTTTGGACCATTTGCTGGTCTAATAAGGGTGATATCCGCTTCCTTTAACCTTCTTCTTATTGTTCGTGCACTCACATTTACTCCACGCACTTCATTAAGCTCTGTTTTGATGTTAACTGACGTGAGGAAACGATTTCGCAGGGAAGTTTTAACAATAAATCGGTCATCACGACCGGTGGTTGCTCGAGTCCTGCCTGTACCACGTGTCCTTCTGTAAGAACCTGTCTCCACAAACCTTTTGTATATTCTAGAAACCGTAGACTGGTTTAAATTTTAATTTCTACTAATCGTTCGTTGATCCAAGCCCTCCCGCACCAGTGCTACAATTTGAGCCGCTTGTTCGGACAAAGAATCCATATTACGGTTCAAAAACTCTCGATGAGTTAAAAAACTAACCCAACAATTCTGCTGGTAACAATAATTCAATTGACAAAAGAATAAAAAATCAATGCGAATCAATTTAAAACTTTGCTTTAAATAACACGCAAATCTGATACTACGAGTAAATTTTCTTTTTTCGACTATATTCATTTGTTTTACTGCAGTTCTATTTTTAATTATTGCTTTTTTTTAAGATTAAGAGCCAGTCTCTCCATATTTATATAATTTAATCTAAAAAGTTTACATACTTATTAAAAAAAATCATTTCAAAGTAATCCTAAACTTTGATGCAGTTTATGAGTCCGTCAGTTTATATTCGAGCAGTCGCACTTGTCGACGAAATACATACGAATACGTAATAGAATATTATATGATAGATGTCAAATAGAGCATAGAGTCCGTATTTAAATCGATTCAAATTTCGGTGAAACTGTTGAAACGCTCGAATTGATGATAACATTAAACGTTTAACAGATAAACTAAATAATGGTCAGCCTTTCAGCGATATATTGGTTTTATGCCGTTTAATAAAAACTAGAATGATTTTTATTCAAATTTACGATTTAAAACACAAATTATAAACAGATATTATTTTGTTTAGGTCAAAATCGCAAACAATAATTAACAATAAAAATGCAAATTTATATGTAATTGCTACTCCTCATAGTTTGCAGAATTTTATCAAACCGAGCTGATGACGTCACACAATAACCCTTCAAATGCGCACATTGTTAGCTCGCGTTTAAATAATTTATGACGGTACAATGGTTTTATATTTGTGAAACATGTTTGTTGTGTGTTGTGTAACATATACCGAGTACTTAAATATTAATACCACGAGGTGGTTATAGAACAAGACTGATAACCAATTATTTTTTAAACCTATTTATGGTTTTAGCCAAAAATTTAAAAATGAAATATCTTCAAGTTGATCATCGATTGCAACGTGTAAAATTCAGAGATTCCATATTATATTTTTTGCTCTTCTCGGCCACAAAGTGCAAATGCCAGTTGCCAAACAATAAAATTTATTATCATTAAATTATCAGTATGAATACGCGTTACCATATTTCATCTCATAATTTCACTTTCACTTACAAAGCTATAAATATTTATCATCGAGCATAGATAAAAAAACTCATATATTTTTAGATAAAAGGTTTCATTCACGTTATAATTTACGGGTTTTAAACAATTTAAATGACCGTATCGCTTACTGGTACGGTATGTCCATTATAAAGTAGATGGGCTAAGATAAATGCTCGTAATGTGTGGTTGGTGAGGATACTGTGTGATAGCTTTATTAGTGAGTGGTAAGGTGCATATTTCTAACAGAAACATGGCACCCTACTCAGGACAATGTAAATTAAAAAAAATATGTAATTTTTTTTTTGCTAATTCATTCATCTTCTTTAAGACTAAACAAGAACTATTTTTTGTAATTATTAATGGTTTATTATCATCATTTTAGTCTTATTGATGGACAGATACCTTCCTCCAGCATCTCAGCTTTGACCGATCGTGAGCCACCCACTTCGTTAGCAGTAGTTTTATACGGTAGTAGATCCACGCAGGTTTCAGCATGAATGGGCTGGATCGACCGGGAAAGTACAACCCTTTCATATAAGATCGACGTAAGAGTAATAGTATCGACAATATTGCGTTTCGTTCGGTGAGTGAGGGTGCCAGAGGCCCAATTTCTCCCTTTTTCTTTTTCCCATTTCCCTCAATCCTTTCACCTATCCCACTCCCTTCACGGTACGCAGCGGCTTTACAGAGTTTCTGCCATTCCAGGAGCAATGCTAGGGACTCTTGAATCGTCCATGAGCGACAGTTATATAACACTTACCATCACGTGGGCTGTTTGCTCGTACGCTCGCTTACAAATAAGGCATGGCCTAGTAACGTACTCTCATTTTATTAGCCTTAAGGATGTTACCAACTTCAATACCTACAATTTCGATTACTGCATAGTGCGTACCTATTACTATCACGTTTACCGCTAATCAGCGCAAAAATGGTATACAGATATATATAGCAAGAATGCGAGTGAAGTGGTACCTATTTTTGGTAGGTACACAAGTATTTGCGCATTTTATTGTTTCCATTTACGATTTCCACGGGAAGAGATACACCTATGTATATGTAGGTATACGCCGGAACTGAGGCCGCCATATTTCGTAGCAAGTGTCTGTAGTATAAATACCAGGTTACATCGCAACCACTGGACTAGTAATCTGCAATAACGTCTTGCGTAATACCTCCATGAATTCCAAGCCTTAGCAACACCGAGCCTTGAAGTTACGGAGTTGACATCGTAAAATCTACCCTACAATTTTTTTACAGATTGATTTAACGTATACATTAATCCACAATGTAATTATGTTAATTGTTTAACTTGTCAAAACTATAAGCAGTCAAATTTTTATATCAAATTAGTATCCAAAAGTAGGTTAGGATTTTCATTTTAGCAAAAAACCGCAAAGTTATTAAACAATCTAAGCAAGAAAAGTAGATACCTATGTAAGTCTTTTAATTATTAGTTAAATCTACATTATCGTAAGAAATAAATCAAATAGTTTAGTTAATAAGCTTAGCCATACAGCTATAAATAACCAACAACCATTTCACACTTCAGTGAACCAATCAAAGTTTAGTAATCTTCGTGAAAATTTAGTTAAAAATTTTGTAGTCATTTTTATCATAACCTTGTTCGACTTTGACTTTATGTACATGGTACGTCGTTAGCAAAAACAAGAATTATAATTATTATTATATTAGCCACCACCATAAGCACTTTTTGATAATTTTAAAAATTTTGTACTCAGCCTGGGTTTTACTATCGGACTATACATGGACCTACTTCTAAATGAGTAATAAAGTTTAATAATAATAATAATATAATAATAATAATATTCTACCACATTCACACAGCGCCATTTAGCCCCAAATTAAGCAACTATATTTGCTTGTGTTATGGGTACTAAACAACTGATATACTACATATATACATTTTTTTGTTGTAAATACGTACATATTATAGATAAATTACACCCAGACACAGAACAAACAATCATGCTCATCACACAAAGATTTGTCCTGGGTGGGAATCGAACCCACGACCTCCGGCTTAGCAGTCAGGGTCACTAACCACTACACCAACAGGCCAGTCATTGATTATGACTACCTAATATAGCACGGATTGGGTATTTTATACAGGATTTCGTCCCGACAATAACAAATCTACGAGGACTGAAATGGCAGGTGGATTTTTTCATATCCATCTAGGCCACCCCGGAGCCGGGCAGCTAGTAAAAAGTATACCATTTTTTTTATTAACCTCCCAAACCCCTCCAAAAACCACTTAGCCTACTAAAATGATTCCAGTCTGCCTGATAAACATTCCAAATTTTTCTTTATGTTGAATCGTAGATAGCACGTCGGTATTTGCTTTAATGCTTGCTTTGATGGCAAAACGTAGCATTTACTTTGTATCATATCTGTAATCCTCTATGCCTAAATATATGCCATTCACCAAATACAAATAAATTTCTATTCAAAGTATAATATTAATAACAGTAAGCGACATGGTTGTCACAAGATTTATGACGTAAGCGCAGTTCAGCACTACGCGAGACGCTGTTTATTGCGACCCTATGACTTCGGAAAAGCTGCTTATACTTATGACAAATGATGGTGGAACTGTTCCCTAAATGATATGAGACAGGTCCATTTGTATTTAGTCTTTGTAGATAAAGCATTTTGTTTGTTAACTTGTTTATTTACAAGACTCAAACTATGAGAATCTAGTCGTAATATTTCGGATAGATTTTTGTTTTTTATCATAAGAAGGGATTAACAGCCAAAAACATTCTGAAAGAGCTAAATAGTTAGGTTTTTATAACTCTTAACTACTGCGTCGACATGTTATAAGAGTCATTATATCATTTCGCCGCGACTATCTTCCATTAAAAGTTCGTAAGTTGTCACAAGTTGGTACTCGTAATTGCCTAGTTGTGCCAGAAAGTGCCTGCTTTTTTATTGTAAGTGCTTCACCAGCTGCATCGTAACATTAAAGTTATGACAATATACTTTTCTGAGAAGGGAGTTGTGAAGGAAACAGAGTTACTAAGTTTTGTTAGTTGCTAATCTTGTCGTTGATGTAGCGCGCGGTAAGATTTTATTATTTACTGCAAAAATCCTTTATTTTATACTTTTTTCGTTTCTGTCGTTTACGGATTTGTTTATTTTCAAACTAAATAACGACTAAATAAACAGTTTTAGCTCTTGTTTTAGCAAAAAGTGTTATTGTGCCTCTTAAAAGCTGGTGTATGTCAACTTTTATATGTACCAACGATATTAATAAATATAATTTAACTGTTTGTTTACCTGTTTTTGTTATTATTATTATTTCATCACTCTTTTATGCTAAAGCCTTGAGACGAACATTGTACTAAATCTATGATTGTGACAGACAAAAATACCTTTGGACCTGAAAATCAGACGAACAACGACCTGACCTTTCCTAAAACTAAACAGCAGTTTGTGGGCTGTCAAAAATAAAAATGTTACTTAATTTGTTGTACATATTTTAGTAGCGCCGATGTCGTTAAGTGAGTACTTAATGTTATTGAATAGATATTGAAGCAGACAATCTTGTCGATAAAATTGAGGTTTATCTTCGACATTGTGCTGCCAACTATATCAAGGCTAATAAAGATTGAGCTTATTTACTGCGTCTATAAGCTTGTTTTTACATTGTCGACATTATGTATGGCGGTGTGGACTTATGGGTAATAGGTACCGCAACGTGCTAATAAAACTGATTGCTACCGACTGACTGGAACTAGTGCTCACGTCCATGTTATCAAAATGCACAAATTAACCTGTGGTTATGAAAGGCACGTAATTCGTTGTGTTAGTTGCGCATTATTTATCTGCTTTCTAAGATTATAAAACAAGAATTTATTCAGTTAATACATAAAAAAAAAGTAAATGATTGTTAAAAATATAAGCAGTATTAGAGTACTATAATTATGTATATGCATTGCGTGTATATTTTATTAACGGAAGAATAAAATATTTACTAGGATGTATTGACGCGTTTACCAAATATTTAAATTTGTGGCGTCATCTATCTGGCCAATGATGACACACAGAGAAAATCCAAGTGAAGACGACGACTACGAGTTTACAGCATAGAAAACAAAGATGGCGCCTATCCACAAATTTAGACCACTCCCATACAAGATGTATGGAGGCCTGAATCGCGATATTAACATTCTCACACGAACTAACTATATATACAAGTTCCCGACTACCAACTGTCGGACAGTAGCCCGCCAAGCACGATCACCTAGCCTGGTCAGAGGATCCCCCCTTTGGTTGGAGGTATATGGTGTGATACCTCCACAAATTCATTCGATACTGTTCAATGCATTTTACGATTCGATACACAGACAAATCATGTTTGAACGTGTGAATACTCATTAGTACATTTTTAAATTCAATTCTAATTATACGACAAATAATAAGCATTTCCAAACTTTAATAAACTTTTGACTGCTGCACAAGAAGATTACCAAAATCAAGCAAGCTCTGTTACCAACTTTGTTTCTTACCGCCTTACCACGCATAACTTACAAATTTACTTACATTTAAGTTTGTTTGATCCTTGTTAACTGGATGCACATGCAAACACTTTGAGTTTCTGATTGAAGCAATGTAAAATTAATCTCGAGTGCATTTCTGCAAAACTTTTCTTTATATTGCACCACTTAAGACTTGGTCCAACAGTTTAAAAAACTGCGAAATATAACGCTTACATCTCTTCAACTAATAGTTGGAGTATCCTGGGATGTAAAAAGAATTATATAGTTTTCTCTGGATCTATGATTAGAGGCCAAAGAGAAGTAAGTAAAAGAACTGACGGCCTGTCAATTCTTTTTTTCTGTCTCATTATCTTCTCCTTTACTGTCAGTAAGGACTTGGTTCTTATTTCTTAGCATTCTTTATTTAGATATTGCAGCCTTGCCTAAAGCATACTATTACCACTTGACATTAGGTAAACCCTACAGTTCACCTGTTAGTTACCTAATTGGTATAAAAGTGATGCAGATAGCTCAAAATTAGTCCTGATGTTGTCTTTACGTACCTACTTACGCTTATAAATGTTTATAATAAAATCAAGTCAAATTGTTGGAATATAACACTTTACTAAGAATGTTAATATTGAACTCTGAAGGAAGACAAACAATTGGAAGTAGGGTACTAAATAGAAACGTCTTTGTCATCGTATTTTATACATAAACGGAAAAGCTCTTGGGACGCGATCCGATACGTAATAGATAAGCTATCAGGCACTCATTCGTACAACGTTTGTGTTTAGAAACACATTTGTTATACAAGAAACTTTGCTTAGATACCGCATAGGGTATCGATAATTCTCTCTTTTGTATGAGTACACAACTATTTTTATATGTAGGTATTTATCTGTATCTTTAGCGTACATTATATAGGTTGAGTCCACGTTCCACCACTGTAATATTGCTATTTTTTTACTATAGATTATTAAAAATTTCACCATACATATTCGTGTTTTATTTCCTTTTTAATATTTAGGAAGAAAATTCTAGAAAAAATTCATTAATTTTAATATCTCATGAATTGATATGCCTTAATCAAAATTTTGATTAAGTACGAGTATATTCCAAATCTAATCTCGATTTAAACGTTTACTCCTTCAAGCAGTAATCCTACTTTTAATATGAATATTAACGTTTGTAAAGTCAGTGTTTATGAAAATGCTTTAACTTTGTATGTTTACGCACAAGCCGAGGATCTTTGGAATTTGATAGGTAGGTACTTTTAAGCCCGAAATCCCGGTAATACGTTTTTGTAGCAAATTAGTTACTTACTCGTGCAAATTAATGCTACATTATGAAATTTTGAATCTAAACTTAGACGGAATTTTATGCGGCCAAAGTACATATCGCCTCCTGTTTAAATGTACATCGTAGACTATATAGACCGAGACATCCTATAACAATTGTTTTAAATTACTTGAATAATCAATCGAAATTTTGCCTAAATACCTCTTACGATTGTTGTAAGAAAGTCACAGATTATACATTATCACTACCAATCACTACATTGCTTTGCATCATAACGTCTCTTCAGGCAAACAAATTGTTTTGGGGAAGCCGTAAAACAGTGTCCGTTTTCCTCCAGGTTGATTTTATGATGATACCTTTCTGAAATGCTCTTCCTTTAACTGAGTGTCACATACCTATTACTTATTCTCTCTTAGCATGTTATTAAAAAGTTTGTCAGTATTTTTTTGTTGTTGTAAGTATCACGAAAGATGGATACCCTCGGCAATTTACTTATCATAATCACCAAGATATCTAAAATTGCCTTCTGCTTGCCCAGGTTCAATATTTAAACTTTCAAGTAGCGAATTGCATAAAATGTATTTTCTTCCATTCGCCTCTATCACTTGTTATATGAACACACCTTTACTCGAATGTTTAAGCTTGTAAGTGCCTCGTGTAAATGGCTTGAGGTAAAGCGATACAGGTGCCAAGATACAAACTGCTTTTGCATAATCTAGTCCTAAGATCACTCGTCCAGTATTGTTTGTGTACGTATGAACTCGAATATGCTTCGTTTGAACGTTTCTCTAAATCCTAAAAAATGTTAAAAAAAATTGAGACTTATGAATATTTTAAGTAAAGAAATGTTTAAGTTTGATCAAAACTAGGACTCTAAGAAAATGATACTTTTGACGTAAACGTGCTCAGCAGAAATTTTCATAAATTAGGTCAGTACCCGGCGTCGTCACCAGATTTTATAAATTAAGTATTCTTTTTAGAATGGAACAATTTTATTATTTTAAGTTAGTTATTAAAAAATAATTAGTACTAACTATTTATTCTTATCAATTAATACGAAAATTGAGCGATTGATTTTTAAGACTAGATCCTATTAAAACACGAATTGCCATAAAAATACCATTACCCACGTTTAAATTCTTAGGTATTAAAATAAGAACAGCTTTTTAATAAAAACAGGTATCAATAAGATAATATAATTTTATTATATAGGTAATGTCAATATTGATTAATTTCTATAAGGATACCGAATTTCAGTAAAATGTAAAACAAAATGTGAACAGTACACGGTTTTTTTTATTTTAATTCTAAAATATGGGTTGTTAACCTTCTGGATAATGTTAACCCCATCAAGCCTTATCCTATGTTACAAGGTAACTAACATAACAATATAAATACTTAACATAAGTACATAACAGATAGCGAGATACTAACGAGTGAGCTTCAGGTAAGTAGGTACCTAGGTACTATATTTTAGTTTGTATTACAACAGTAAACGTGAAAACAAAGAACTAAATCTCGTGGTCAAAACGACGGACACACGTTATATTGTTCTCAGAGTAATGCATAAAGTCTATATCGCTTGCTTTAGCCTTTACCCTGAGGCTATTGTAGTGTTTCTGTCATAAAGTTTTTCTGTGGCGTAACCAAAGAGTTTCTAAGCACTAAGTTGTAAACGTAACTGTCAAAATTTGATCTAGTTTAGTCTGTTCTCAATTCTGAGTTCTGAAGATTAAAATTTGGAGTTATTTAAGTTATAAATTTACAAAAGGATTTATTTTATCAAAATCTCTGTGTTTATCATTGAAACAAATCAAATGTTTTTTTATAATAATTTTCATTGAAATTGAAATACCTGGCTGACAGCCGGGTCTCTCCTTATGATTTGGTGATATATTAGAATAATATAATGTATTTGTTTGGTATATTACTGTAACAACTAAACACCGTCATGAACAACAAATCTACCTAACTGAAAGTGTAACGCCATTTTCAACCATAAGCGTGAAGAACGTGTAGAGCAATTATGTTGTACCGATACTTTCTTTGGGTGATGTTTACAACATTCATGATTATAACCTTATCCGCGGCTCTTTACTTTTCATGGGAATTTTACGTAAGTATAAATTTCTACAGCCAGCAAGCGGCGTACTCATTCGAAGTGGTACCTGACGCTCATGGACAGTTGCCGCCTTCCTAAATATCACGAGAGGATTTTGAGAAGCGGTTGCTCAAAGTGCATTTTCATGCAGTGTCATCATCACCAAAGTGATTCTTCCACAACATATACGTACTACAGAAGATATTTTAATTTTATTAATGTTAAAAACTTCTTAAATTTAAGATTTCTGACATATTGTTGAATTATTATCGTTTTGGGCAGTATAATCTATTGAATTCTTATCATGTCAGGTTATTGCTGTTAACCGCCTCGATTCCTTTATATTGTAACTTTCAAGTACTTTAGGTATACCTTGCATATTATTTAAGTATAATCTGTCTTAACTTTCAGCCCTTAACACGAACTGTGGTGATAATATACAATAATAAAAGTATGGCATTGCCTTGTAATACACATTAATGCATTTGGAGCAATGTTAGGTGAGGTTATTTTAAATGCTACTACAACTGTTTGAATACAATACAATTCCCATAGTTCATTCCATGATTGACTAACCTTCACACCGCTGTGACACACTGGTGTGACGGTTAGGAAAAATAATTACTAACTGTCACAATTGGTGTTACAGTTAGGATCTCACGTTCTTCGCCTTTGCACCGTTGCTAGTCGATCGTGGCTCATTCCAGATCGTGGTTCATTCCATCTTCAAACAACATAATAGAAAAAGTTATGAGATGTTATTACATTATTTTTTACCATGAGTGCTGGCAGGTTATCAAAAATACTGCATAAGTTTCTTACAAATGCCCTAATACCTTCTACAGAATTTAGTTGGTAGTTACTTTGACATTCGTATTATTGATATCTTGGGTTTGAAGGTTTCTGTCAGCATCATTGCTCCACCAGCGGGGCGGCTTGGTTAGACTTAAGATTTCTGCCAAAAGACGTCTATCGACGGCTCGACATAAGCATATTCTAGACGTACTATCTTTGTTTGTATTCTAAGTCTAATAAAAGATATCCTAGTTCTGTAAAAAAATTGCAGCCTACTAGTACTTTACAGTGTTCTAATACCTCGTTATCTAATATTTTATTTTGTTCGCCAGCATTATCATCGTTAATTTGAAGACGTTCAATTCCGAACATGGCTTATGTTCCTCAACTTTCAGTCAACGATTGTCAGCACAACGGACTTCATCGTATTTGTACATTTACAAAATCAAAATTAAGCACCACACTTGCCAATAAGGAACCGATCACAAGGACGCCTAGATAATCCATTACAGATGCCTATTAATGCAGGATAAATAATGGAAAAAGCAGAATGTGCGGTAGTTATTGGCTACCACGTAATTTACTTTATTTGTTAGGGATCGATTCATCCGCACATAAAACAAAAGAACATGTCAGTCGTATATTATCGTCCAATAAGTGCCTTTTCTGTATAAGTATAATTAAAAATCACCCAGAATCACATTATCGTTTTGTATAAAATAAATAATTGACCATGGTTTACTTGTTTTTTATTTCTTAAAAATAATCCAGAGCGTTTGAATTGTATCTTACCGTACCGTAGTAGTAAGCTGTGAAGCTACGGTTTTACGCGCGTGGCTAGAGAGGAAATACGAGCAGCATTTTAAAAGTATAAAAGTATCTCGTAATATTTTTTTATATCTGTGAGCCCTCAAAATATCAATAACATTACGTTAATAAATCTTTATTAAATTCTTGGTACAAATATACACAACAAGACACCTATATGCAGGCTTACACAGGTTTAAGTAGAGTCTAAAACATAATAAAACAATGCAGTAATTTCACAAAAAGTTTTATTCACTTTGTGCTGTTTTGTATGAAAACAAAATAAAGTTTGTTTCGCTTTTTTGGCTTTACTAACGTTCTATTCAAGCTTGCATAAGTTGTACGCTTACGAAAAGACACACATTATATAATATTTACATATGAAAAGATTCTTCACTACAAAGGACGTTCTCGTAAAAACGCCCTTTTGTATTCTTAGTTTATAAGGATGCAAACGCTGTAATGGTAAACTACATATTGTATAGAAGTAACTTGAAAAATGTTCTTACACGTCCATAATATAATTTGACCTGCCACCGGCTTCATCTACTTTCCTAACTCATCCTTGTTCTATAACTGTTCTCAGCTGCTTAATAAATTACCTACTGCTACTAGGTAAGTTAGAAGTTTTAAAAATTTTGTGTTCAGTTTAACACCTATTCATATTATAAACCTAAGTATTTTTAAATACTTAATGTTTAATAGGTACTCTCCACGCATTCCTGCAATGGTTTGGGATTGGGTACAAGTAATAACAAGGAAGTGATTCTATAGGGATTCAAATTTTCGTTCTCAGTTAGGTATGGAATCCATAAAAGAAATTATTATGTACGGAATACGAGAAATGACGTTGCAAAAAATTCGTTTAAATCTATTAAATGCGTCTTATTTTTGAAATTATTTTAACTTATTTTTAAATGAAGCCGCATCCAACAGCCCAATTTTTCAAAATCCATTTGTCCGATATTGATCTTACTGCTCAGTAAAAGTAGGTACTCGTTAGTGGGTACATCATTGCATTTGCATAACTTGCAGATACCTGGCGTGGAGCCAACTAATACGATGTCTTGACTTAAGGCTATCCTAGTTACATCGCCAACGTCATACAGTTACAGCTTAGCTATCGTCGTGTGCTCGTTTTAAAGAGTAATACTTAAAGTTTTTTTTCAAATTATAACAAGCTAGTTAAATTATAACTCAGGCGCCTTTTACAACACTCACGACAGTAGAGACAGTAAGAATGCATATTTTACACCGGAAAATTTACTGAAATTTACATATTATGTACTATTAATATTATCCAGATATAATGCCAACTTTTGTATGTCTGTCTTACTGTAGATAATATGTAATGGGACTTTTAGAGGATTAATAATATACGAGTTCTTCATCGACGATTCTATATCAGCATCAGTAGCGTATTGTATTAGAAATATCAATATAAACTATGAGTATACAATGGTACGCCCGTACCATCATACCGTATCGATTGAGCCGTCCATAATTCCCGTAGTAAACGGGTTCATTACGGAAACAATAGAGTGGACTCCATCAGTCAGAACCTACACGTCCATTTGGGGTTGTTCCTAGTTACAAAAATATTAGTTCAAAAATTCCGTTATTATTTAGAGTATGCTTAATGTTATTGAATGCAAAAACAAAAAAACATTGCCTTTTAATTTCTCTCAAAAAGTCACGCTTTACCTTCCATCAGCTGGGTCAAAAAAGTTCAAAATTCAAAAACAAGTTAATAATTTGAAAAACCTTGTTATATAAGCTATTACCAGCTGAGCGCAGGTCCTTTGATCTGTGCGACGAACGCCTCGAGCGACGCTCTCCGCTCTTTAAGCATATATCTCGGCCAGTTGGAGAGACATACCACTACATAACAAGTGTTTACCACAGGATGTAATTACGAATAGATTTAAAAACTTGTGTAGGTAAATAACCTTCTATTTTTAACTGATAGACTATAAACGTACATTATAATATATTATGAACTGGCTTTCCGTGTGGTTTCACCCGCGTCATTAGCTACTGCTCTGCTCGCTGTCTGTAGCGTAATGCTGCATAGTCTATAACCTTCCTCAAGAACTGAGCTATCATACGTAAAAATAATTATTCAAATCCAGAGATTAGTGCGTTCAAACAAACAAACGCTTCCGCTTTATATAACAAAAGATATAGATAAATAATTTTTGATTGACTGATCCATTTTTTTTTTATTTTTTTTTTTATATTAGCCTACCAAAGTGACTCCACCCCGCCTGATGGTAAGCAGTCAGTGGAATCCAGAAGTGGTGGCCACCATACTAAAAGCCATCGTCTTAAACTGTTGGTATGGTGGCCTCCACTATGGCGGCTGGGAATGGGGTTAGGGGAAGGGAATGAGGGAGGTGAGGCAAGAGGAAAGGGGGGAAATTGGGCCTCCGGCACTCTCACTCACCGAACGAAACGCAGTAGTAAGGATACTACTACTCTTAAGTCGATCTTCTATGAGAGGGTAGTACTTCCTCGGACGATCCGGCCCATTCATGCTGAAACCAGCGTGGATCTACTACCGACTATCCATGCTCGATTCTCACTCACTGATCTCATACAATTGATATGCAATATGCAAACTCGTATCCTTTATACCCTCGCGAAATGCTGCACTAATTAAAATACTCGACGCGAATAAATACGTTCCACGGCGGTGCAAGTCGGCGCAAATGCAGCCGCGTATGTGACGCTATTGTACTCACTCCAACGGTTCTTTTTAATACAGGCGTATTTTAAATGTCGGGCAGGAGAATAACGCATAGAATACGATGAAATATGATGCAGCCCATTTTGGTATTTGATATACTAATAGTGGCTTTCTATATACGATCTTTATTTGAAAACCCGATTTTATGTCATGAAAAGTTCAGCGCTGAATCGCTTTTACAATATGTCATTATGCTTATTGTTGACAGCGCTGCAGCGTCGAACGAAGAATGGGATTTTCAAGAACCTTGGATTTAAAGTTTGTAGAGAAAGCCACTGTTAGCGAAAAATAAGTACAGTCTGTAATTTAAATAATCGACGAGATAGTTTCGAGATTGATGTATATTAATGAAACTTCTAAAATAATAATACTATTGAAATGCGTATGAAGTTGTGAATTTTTACAATAAATTCAAGCACTACTAATCTTATAAGATTTTTTTTATTTATTATATATTACCCAACTAAAGTGACTCCATTCTGCCCGATGGTAAGCAGTCGGTGGAATTTGGAAGTGGTGGACACCTATCCAAAAACCAAACTACTGGTATGGTCTCCAATATGGCGGCTTAGTCATAGACCTAGGATCATAATTAGATGGGAACACATGCGCTGGTAAAGAGTACTAGGCTTTAATTGAGCGACAAAAGTACGAAGTGCTGAACCGTTTGGTTCGAGACCCTTTGGATTACACCGTGAAAGGGTGGCACTTGATTATTGAAAGTACAAGTATGTCAAGCTACAGAATATTTTGCCCAGGTGTAAGGCATAGAATACACGTGTTCTTATGTGCCCGACCCTTGAAAATTCTAATTTAAAATATTATTCTACAAGTATATTGATTAGGTTTAACACCGGCCTATATAATGTTACATTACGAGTGTATACACAATATAATCATCAGAAAATAAATCATCCTTCAATAGCTTACAGTAATATTGAGTCAAAATCGTA
The DNA here is from genome assembly GCA_963082885.1 of Parascotia fuliginaria. Classification (NCBI taxonomy): domain Eukaryota; kingdom Metazoa; phylum Arthropoda; class Insecta; order Lepidoptera; family Erebidae; genus Parascotia; species Parascotia fuliginaria. Next base: position 12,164,410 of record OY720188.1, read on the forward strand.
TTTCATTGATGTAACGAACCAAGTTTACCGACGGATTGGATTACCGTGTGATTTCGAATCCGGCTTTTTCAAAATATGAGAGATAACTTAATTTTTACTCTTGACGTCGAGAATCACACAGTTGCAGAGTGTTTTTATAAACTCTGTACTCCGTACTCGCAAATACTTTTCGTATTTCGTGTACATGTTGTGAAATAGTTGATATTTAGTTACTTAATTTTTAAAAACCGGTTAAATTGGAGCTGGACTCTCGCACCGAGGGTTCCGTACAAATTAGCAGTTAATATAACGAAATAATACGAACATTATGTCTCTTGATTGCTTGGATATAGAACTTTGATTTTTACAGGTTCAAGAGGTTGTTTACAAGAGTATGTGACTTAAATTTCAGCTTGATATCTCCACGCGTTACTGAAAAAAAGGTTTTGACAGCGAACCTACAACAAAGTGATCCTATAAGGGTTGCGTTTTGTCTCTTGAGATACGGCACCCTAAAAGTGGTAAAATACTTAAAGTTTTGCAAGGCTAAGTTTTTACAGAGTCATGATAGCAAGGGCCTCTGTAGCAACGTTAGTTGTATAAAAAAATGTGTGTGAGTTACTAAAATCTTGCAAATGTTTGCAATGGAAAAGCAATATATTCTGCTGTTAATTTATTATTTACTCAGATGAAATAAACGGCATCGCGGTTAATTAAGTTATACAGTATTATCTATTGTTATTGTCTAAAATTGGTGTTTGTAAAATGGAGCTCTGCATCAATCACGTCGATATAAAATAAAAAATTTAAAATTTTTGATATCGTTGTTATTCTATTTGTCAACAAATCCATGAGCAACGCAGTACATTTTTAACCTTGGCTAAAAAAATGATCAAAGTTAAAAAGAATTAGTCTCATGTGCTGCTGAATAGCTAAATATACTTACTTACTTAAGTTTTTGTCAAGTTATAAGTTGTAAATTTTATTGTCCCTACTTTTAAACTCTTCGCTTTATTATGTAAAACGTAGCGGACGACCTCGGTATTTTATCATAATTATGTAATCCATCCCCCGGGTTATATAAACTCGAGTGTAATAGGTACAACGAGTGCGGCGGTCTGAGATATTTTAGGAACTGCTATAATAAAGATGAAATGAGATAAGCCTGCGTGTCACGGTCAAGTATCGTAGACCCTTCTTAGGTTTTAAAAGATAAAACTAAAATATAAGTCTTTATCACATAACACCTTTAGACTATAAGCTACGCAAAATTTCAGTAAGAAATTGTTACGTTATATTGCCGAGTTTAACATATAAAATAAAGACTTGCAGAAAACAAAAGTATACCTATTAGCAATGGTTTCAATGCGGATATTTATCTAAATGAGAATGTATGATTTTTTTTTTATTGTTTACAGTGGCAGACGAGCCAACAGCCCACCTGATGGTACGTGGTAACTGTCGCTCATAGACTTCTGCAATGCCAGGGGCTCTGCGAAGCCGCTGCCTACCGTAACATTAATGCTCTCTTTAAACCTCGTTTGTAAATGGACATGTCATAGCGCTCGGGAAACACCGCAGCTGGTAGTTCGTTCCAGAACCTGCACGTACGTGGGAGAAATGAACACTGAAAACGAACCGTGCTAGACGAGATCGTGTCCAGGTAGTATGGATGAACTTTGCTGCGATGTCAAGTGGTGCGATGATAGAAAGGAGACGATGGCACCAAGTCAAACAGTTCCTCAGAGCACTCTCCGTTAAACATATGATAGAGCACGCATAGAGAGCATATGATTAAATATACGGGACTCACAATATAATGACAGTAAACAAACAAATGCCTCAATGGCCTCAATGGTAGCCATATCACATTCAACTTAAATTTAAAGTTATTTTTCTTTCTGCTTCCTTTTCCCTTTTTCTTCCTCATACCTCGTATGTTTAACGGAGAGTGCTCTGAGGAACTGTTTGACTTGGTGCCATCGTCTCCTTTCTATCATCGCACCACTCGACATCGCAGCAAAGTTCATTCATACTACCTGGACACGATCTCGTCTAGCACGGTTCGTTTTCAGCGTTCATTTCTCCCACGTACGTGCAGGCTCTGGAACGAACTACCAGCTGCGGTGTTTCCCGAGCGCTATGACATGTCCTTCTTCAAACGAGGTTTAAAGAGTGCATTAATATCACGGTAGGCAGCGGCTTCGCGGAGCCCCTGGCATTGCAGAAGTCTATGAGCGACAGTTACCACTTACCATCAGGTGGGCTAATGGCTCGACTGGCACTGTAGGCAATAAAAAAATAAAAAAAAAAACCTTTCTCTGTGGTCGGTACCAGTTTGTTTGTGTTTTCTAACCATTATTATTTCTGCAATGCTTTACCGACGGGTGAGGTGACTCAATCGCTTGTTTGCCACCAAAGCTGCTTAAAGAAAAATAGACGATATCGACAGCGACGGAAGTATAATTTCAGGATCTTCAACATGAGTTCTCAAAAATCAAAATAAATTATTTAATATTCAAGTATTACACGCTTAGGTCTCACCAACTATACCTATGTCCTTGAGCGACATGGACATATTTTTAAACGTTTATATTTTTTTTTGTATAAATTAAATAGCCTGAGTTTTCGTACGACAAGACACCTACAAACCCTAAGGGCTATTCATACACGGTCTCTACACAGGCTTATTTATTTTTTATTTCATTAAAATGGTTTGGACTTAGTGTATGTGTATCCAGCAACAATTGAGAGTGTTTTAGACAACTTAACACGTTGCCAAATTATTACTTATTTTATATTACATATATCAGGTCTATTTACGAGTACATTTAAATAACATTTCACGATACCTTTTTTATACGACTAAGGGCAAGCATACCTGCCTGGTGGTAAGTGGTTACTGTAGGCTATGGACGCTTGCAACACCAGGAGTGTCGATAGTACTGATTCTGATAAAAACCAATTCCCTTCTTTTTGTATTTACTATGTATTTGTCGAACTTCTTAAGTCCCGTACAGTGAGGTTTCAGAGAAACTTTCTCCCTCGTGCGATAAGGTTGTAGAATGAGCTCCCCGTCGAGGTTATCCCGGGAGACTACCACATGGAGTTCTTCAAGAAAGGAGTTAAAAGGTTTTTAACAGGATCGGGAAGGCGCTAGTGATGCTCCTGGTGTTGCAAGCATCCATAGGCTAAGGTACCTGCTTACCATCAGGTGGGCCGTATGCTTGTTTGTCACCTTAGTCGTATAAAAAAACATTTATGTTATTCAAAACTCAGGTTGTTTTAATTTCTGTATCTGCTTGGTTATAAGTTTCTAGGCTATGTTTAAGAGATGGTCTATGGTCGACTTACTCGTATTCCTTAAGCTGCCATAAGCTTATTTTCTCCTGTGAATGCACAAGTAGATCAAACAGGATTAAGGTAGCTTTACAATTTTAGAGGATATTAGATCTTACTTTTTATTTAGAAACCAAAACAATAACGAATCAATGTTTCGTCCAGTTGTTTTTCAACGGCGCGGCATAAAAAACTAATTCTAATTTCAGAAGACATTTGGATATATGTAATTATTAATAGTTGTCTGACTACATTTAACGTCTTATGAGAGCTATTATATTTTAATTTAAAAAGAGTGACATTTTAATGAATCACTATCGTTCGTGCTCAGTTTTTTTTTATCGAAAACAGCTTTTAAAGAGTACTTATTCCAGTATTTGCAAGCGGTATTACCATTCCCAACAAGTATATACAGTAACTTATATAACAGTCAGGCACATCTGCACGTCGGTCGCATTAGCTGTGCTAATCAAACTGTCGACGGTAGAGTAATCAGAGGCCTATGAAGATAACTTGGCGCGCGACGCAAGCATTACGCCAGATTAAGAGCGCTCATTAACGAAGAGGAACTCGCAATGAATACTGCCAACTTGATTAGATACGACGAAAAGCTTTTGTCTGTAGATGTTATTACTTATTAGTTAGAAACAATGCCTAACAATTTTTGTCACATTTGGTGCTTCAATGATTAGGTATGAAATTGACAAAATGAAAATTGTAATTGATTTTTAATCATCGTAATTGAAAATTATGTTTATTTGTAAATTAAAATATGTAATTACTCTCTTATTAAAATACAATGACAGCCGAGATAGCAGTGGTCGAAATTCTACATTAAGTTTGCATGTTTCGTATTTCGTTTGTAACAGAGCATTTCCAAAGACATTATTTCTGAAGTTCAAATATAGAGTCCTTGAACGTGCCTCGTTTTTAATTGCAAAGAGCATGTCTATTCCATAAAATCATATCATTTTTTTAACAAACATTGTGTTTTTTGCAGGTTTCCGAAAGATAATGCTATGAGACAAATTAAGAGAGAATTATTTTCTAGATGACTACAGAAATTTATTGACAACATTGATCGGAAAACAATTTCTAAAAGTACGAATTCATTACATAACAAAATATTTCTACTTAGGCACAAAAAATCAGGACATTCTTAAACAAAACTGTGATTTTAAGGGGCAGTAATAATGTGTTTGAATGTTATTGGAAATATAATCATACATTTGTGACATGAAAGATACATCTGTGTTTTATTTTTACCTTGGGGTATCTGTTTTAATGCTAAAGTAAGGAAGTCAGAAAAGAACAGAGGGCCGATAGTGGTCGCACTACGCTGCGGGAGCGTGGCGACGCGGCGACGGAGCCACGCGTGCAAATGCGAGAGCGCCGGTCTGCATCATCAATTACGCACGTTACTGCAGAACTCGGTGTCCATACCGTCTGGCCCCGAACCCACGTGGTGCTTTGCATGTAAACGTGTAAACTGCAACAAAGCGCTTGAATGCGTTTTCAGTGTGTTACACCACGCGTGATTTCTATACAAAGAGAGATACTTACAAACAATACAAGAACACGCACGCTCGCACTACGGTCCGTGATGCGAGGCAGTGTTTGGATCTATCATGTATATTTAAATTTTCAATTTAATTTATTCATTACCAATTTACATTGTATTTGAACTTACAGCATGAAACATGAAAATATATTATATAATTTATATAAACTTCAAAATTATTTCACATTGAAAATGCTCCAGGCGCCGCTGCCGGCCTCTGCCATTCTGGTGAGGTGTGAAACGATCCTTTGTTTCTTGTAGTTCGCTTTTATGCAACCAGACCTCATTTGATTTTAGCATGTCTGATAATTTACCATAGTCCATTGACAAAATTCATCTATCGATATCGATAAACTGTCAGAAGGTATCGTAGCACTATTAAACTTCTATTTGTCTCTGAGTGTGTACGCTTTATTGTCATAATAATACTTCTATGCTTTAGTACTTGTTCTGAGGGTAAAACCTTTTTTATTTGTATGAAACAAAGCTTGAGCAAGACGCTTTTTCTTCGACCGCAGTGTTTCCTTGTGATCTTAAATAGTTCAATAGTCTCTTCGCATTTAGGTCACCAATATTTAAGCAGCCTGTTAAAAGGGTCAGACTTCATTTAAATAATTTCTGTGAGACCACGATTTAGCCGACATTTTCAGCTTATTTGTGTTAGATAAAATACTATTATAATATTAATTTGACTCTTATTTTGAGACGTAAATACATTTGAGATCACGAAAAAAAAAGTTTAAGTGTTAGTGTGTTCTGTCGTGAAAATCTTACTAATTGCCTGAAGTCTGGAACAGTTCCCATTAAATGTCTAAACTATACAAAAGCTTCTTACTACAAGGACCGTTTGAATAGGTGGGTACTTTAGTAGTAAAATAATATTAATCTGCCCTTTAGGGTTATGCAATCCGATATTTTTCCATACAAAAAATAAAAATTATAGTTCTAACGTAATTAATTATCCAGAATAACCAGAATATACCAGGTAAGGTGGTGATTTATGTTCTTACAACTAAATGTTAATATTAACGTATTAATTTTGGGTACCTTAATTTATTGACCATAGTATATTTGTTTGACTTGGGGAACACTGCCTTCATTGTTGGAAGGGATTTATCAAAACCGCTGACGCGCAGGCAGTTGGATGGGCGATCATAGTGGCGACAGTCTTATCAAAGGCAATGCTGCTGTTCAATGATTTCCCATGTGGATTGTCATGTCATTAAAGATGAACCTTCTTGTAACCCTTACAGTAAAGTTAAATAAAATGAAAAGTACGCTAAGCAAAAGCAGTAGAAAATAAGACGTTCTTTGCAATTTTAAGTTAGTCTCTTGAAAAATGCAGGCATTGTTACCGTATTATTTTTCTGTAACAAATTGTAGAGCATTTATATATAGAACTTACAAATTGGAAGGACGTGCAATTTAAATGATATATTTTGCTAAGCTGACGTATTTTAAATTCTTGATAAAACAATATTTTCATTGTAAATCAATACAAGTCTATGTATTGTATAGTCAATTTTATAGTTAGTATAAAGTAAATGCGTACGTATACGTTTTATTTTCCCTTTTAATAAATAAGTTCGTGTACGAATATAACCTAACAATTCTAGCAACTACTGTGGGCTACGGCATTAGACCGATTTTCGAGATAAAAAGTAGCCTATGTCCGTGTCGGCCACCGAACCTATCTACATATCAATTTTCATCGAAATTGGTTCAGCCGTTTAGGCGCTGAGTGGTAACAAACACACATACGTGCACACAAACTTTCGCATTTATTATATTATAATAGGATTAGCTGGTTTTTGTTTTCATCGAATCACCATCATCATATCAGCCAGAAGACGTCTACAATTCTGGATATAGGTACTCCAATTTTCGCCACCTCGACCAAATTTTTATTGAATACAATTTATCAATGACAATATACATTATAACTTCAACACCGACTCACGGAGTCCATTTTATAAAATCTTATCTATTTCGAATCCGGGAAGGTACCAATGTGATTTTTCAAATCAAATGTACTTTCTAAGTTTATCTTGGACATTTCTGACTGATGGTGAAGGAAAACATCGTGACAAAACCTGGACTTAAAGTCTGAAATTGCCAATCCGTCTTGAGCAAGCGTGGTGATTAATGCTCATGCCTTTTCTATATGAGAAGAAGCCTTTGCCATGCACTGGGACAGTAAAAAACAGGCTGGTATTATCAATTTCACTTTTAATTTTCTTTGGGAAAGACAAGTTAAGTAACAGATTGATGAATACACATCGACAGCACTGATGAATAACAGTACAAATTTAATACATATTACTACATATTTACTATACTGTTTTTTAAATAATAGTTTAGGAGCACATAATCCCAGCCACAGAATACCTTATAAATATAAATACTTGAAAAGTAATAAACATTGAAATCGTTCATCAAATAAAAGCAGACCCAACATGTGCAGTAAATAAAATATAATATTAATGAATGTTGATGAATATTGGCAAGTCAAGGGTCGGTCGGGTCAGTAGTGTGCAGTTAATTGATCACAACACTTAATGTCGACGCGAGTAGAAAGAATCCAATTAATCGTGCAATATTATACGTTGATCGAAGTCTATTGTATCATATTATTGATATAATTGGTCAAATAAACTGATATAAACGAAACGGAAACTATAAAAGTAACTCTCTCTGCTTTTCACTATACGTTTTTACGTAAATGTTTTTTATACGCATGCAAAAATGCTAATGTATCGTCTAGTACAGGTACTCTCTTTAGCACAGAAAAAATAATGACACAGATATACAAAAATTTATAAGTCTATCAAAATAATAAAAACCCAAATATTTTAGTTCGTATACACTAAACTGTGATGTTAGTACTGACATTTCAAATAGGCTTGCTCACTGTACCGAACGTTCATTTGATTAAATACTTGGATGTCAGTAATTTATCTTTATGGATCTGGTCATTTTATTGTCGTCTTACACTACACGTATATATAAATTCTTTTATTGCTTTCGATAGTAGATAAGACAAAAGCCTACTTGATGCAATACTACTTGATTGTTACTTAGCTAAGACGCAAAGTCGTGTAATATAAATACAGAGATATTTAACAAATGCCATCAATTTACCTTTTCATGGACACTACTATAGATACAATAGATGTTTTATTGTCATCACGGCCATATACGTTTATTCTCCTGAAGAGTGTTAAATCAGTAACGTTCTAAAAATGATAAGCAATTTCAGATTATATTCAGTGCTTTTAAGGAAAGTGTTGCAATAGGAGACGTTGCAATACTACTTGGTTCACGCGTAGACTGTAGCTATAGATCTCTTGGAAATCGATTGTAGAATTCTGTAAACCGCATACCACAGGTTGACCGTATATTGTAGACCGGCTGCGAAACTAATAAATCATAGTAATGTCAACTCCGTTTTTAGATTTTCGTGCCAGACAGAATAATATACCAAGCCGAGAAATGATTGCAAAGTCTAGTTGCGCACAAAATTATAGAACATGTAGAAAATCGTTTAGAAAGTCCATAAGGATGCGATCGATACCTACTCTCCATTGTTCAATGTTAGTTATCGGCTATAAACCATTAATTCAAGCGATAACTGAACTTTTTAGGGTTTTCCTTTTTCTTTACAAAGAGTTTCGGCGGTGTCGTACACTATCAACTTTGGTGTGGTTCTCGAAAGTGGGTGTAATAAATTTTCTTTAACACACTTTTTTAAAAGAAATACTTTAGGCATTTTGGCGAAGGACATTGAAAGTTACTATTTACAGAAAGTGATTTAACCTAACAATATGACCTTTTTTTTGAAGAAGAATTCCATCAGAGTCAGAGTTGCATTACATCCAGGTTTCATCAACCTAGGCGAATAAAATAATAATCCGAGCTAATTGTCATATACCCCAGATGACAAAGGTTGTAGTGGTCTAAGACGTACTGCCAAAGTACTAATTATTTTAAAGATATTTATTTTTTCGAGATAGCCTGATTTCTTCTAACGCCCCGCTTAATATTAAGGATCAAGTTTTAAAAAACACATGCACTTTTATATTTATCAGCACAAGTTTTCGAAACTTATGTTTCAGGTTTTACTTGACCAGCCAAAGGATGTACCGAACCATTTAGATCGAGATTCTTTAGCCTCGATGGTAACATCAAAATAATATAAATTGACTAAGAAAGCATATAGACTCTGCGACAATGTAAAACATACCTACCGTGTAAATATATTTACAGAGAATTTAACTTACCTTCATGGGTATAAAAACTGATGTTCATGGATTAAAGTTAAAAATGGTGCGTCTATTTAGTGAATTGGAAAGATCGTGTAATCATTTCTTTCTAAGTTACACTAAAGTGTACAATTTGTTTTTGTCGAGCGCAGAACAGACAATTCCTGCTAAGCCGTCTATGCTCACCTGTTCTATTGAGCAGTTCTGGTGGCAGAACTACTGGTAATTTTTTTACCATTAGTTCTATCTACATAAAAAATTGGAAGTCTAACTAACGGTGACTTCGGAATATCTTTGTTTTTAGAGAAACGATGGCGCGATGCCAATTATGTCAGTTTACAAATTTGACAAGTTCAGGTTGCATTTACATTAATTCGCACAATTTAGTTCCGAACTCTTTTTTACAAATCTGACTTCATACGAGTTTTAATATTGTATAAGCAGCAAAACCCTCTTTGTCCTATTTTTAAAGACAACAAAAATGTACTATTTTCTAATCACTTGAAGAGTTTGGGCCTTTGGCATACGCGCCAAAATACAATGCACTTGCAATGTGCAGTTGTTATTCAGTTGTGCTAATGAGGTTTATTGCCAGGTTTTATGTGATCCATTTTGAAAAACTTACTATTGATTGTGTAATATTAACAATAAAAACAAATAAAAACGAAATTTCCAATTATTTATCTACTTAATATTAATATTCTAGGTCATTACACATTCATCAGTGCGTTCTTAAAATCAACTTTTGTGGAGTTAGTTAGAAAGTTAGTCAGTCACATTTTGATATTATTCGTATTTAAATCTTAAAGTCCGAGTATTTATAACAAGTGGTGCACTAAGACATGTGTCCATTTGGAAAGCTTCCAAAATCGTGGCTATGATAAGTGATAGTGATAAGTGCCGGGTTCGGCAACAAAACTCTTCTAGAAATAATATCTTCTAGTATACATTTCTAAAATGAAGATGCAGCAAGTAGTTTTAAGTGAATTTGTATGCACTGTGCATTCCAGGATCATAACCGTAGTGGGAATAAGCTCAGCGGTTTATCTAGATTATAATATTATGTTTGTGTTTAGCATTGTGTCACAAAAACCGTTCAAATGCGTGTCGAACTCAAGCACTTATGATTCTGTACAAACTTGTAGTGAATATAAATAACATGAACGACCATAATATATCTTTTGATTGCGTTGACATGGAACTTGATGTTGATTTTTTTAGCTTCAAGAGGTTGTATACAAGCGTATTTGGTATAAATTTCAGTTTGATACCGCTACGCGTTACTGAAAAAAAAATCTTGACAGACAGACTGACAACAAGGTGATCCCATAGGGTTTCCGTTGTATATCTTGAGATTCGGAGCCCTAAAAATTATGAGTGTACATTACGTATGTTGAAAGGACTTACTCGTAAGTAGTTGATTACTTAGGCTGATTTAATTATAGAATCAAAAGTGTAATATTAGGAATAATTGATTTTAAATGACTGTAAATTAACCCTTTTTATGAAAAGAACGTGTAAAATAAGTATATTTTATATGCAGTCATACAAGTAACCAATTTTCTTTAGTGAAAACACATGCAAGAACCTAAACTAATTAAAATTATATCGAGCGTCAAACTTCGTAGGAAAATAAAGCCGTTCGTTGAACTTTCAGAATGAAATTTTGCACTCTAACTTATAACGTCTTGTATTAGCATTTCACTATTCTGTTTAACGCTCGCCGGGACAGCAAACGTATAAGGCCGTGATGACAATAAAACATCTATTGTGTCTACAGTAATGAAAGGGTTAAAATAATTATTTGTTTTGTATTTTTTATTTTGCTTCATCATTCGACATCAAGGACATCATTCGACTAACAAAATATATTTTATATAGCTTGCAAAATGTATTATAATATGTAGGTATTTGCCTGAATGATTAATGTTATTACTATTGCAACAAAATCTATAATGATATTTGAGTTCAATATCCGAAATATCTCGCATTGAAATTTAGATATCATTACGAGTAGTTTCGATTTATCGTTCAACCCACAACTAATCTTGTTGAATGAATATTTAAACTAGATGCGCTTACTTACATTAGTTTAACATTAAATGTGTCTATTAGCTTATAATTTACTGGAGTTTAATTTTTCAATTTATGTAATATATCATTTAAACCTTATTATATAAGTAAGTAACATCTACTTTAAAGTCGTAGTAAGTTTTGATTAAGAATTTGTTATAATGTTATATTTTTTTAATAATAACTGTTTACCTTAGCGTTTAGGTTTAGTTAAGGTAGTTTTAAATACAAAAATTTAAAAATATTTGTTAAATCTAAATTGAAAAAGAATGAATATAAATATAATTATTTTATAGACTGTACCTATCTATAATATGTTTCTATTTATAATCTGTAGGACGTAGCTCGTAGAGTTTCCTCTCTAAAGTGGCAATGGGCAGGACACATAACTCGCAGAACTGACGGTGGCGAAAATTGGGGGAGGCCTATGTCCAGCAGTCAGCATGTCAGAAGACAAGACCTATAGTTAGCGACCACGTCTCTGCTACGTATGTCATCACTGGCAACAAGCACTGGTCAAATACCTTGGTTTTAAGACATTGCGATAGTGCGGTGAGTAAAGCGATTAAAAGCAAGTTATTCTACAGTTTTATATTATAAAATCAGAACGTTGACCACCAGTATGCAATGTAATAAAAAATTCTCAAGAAGATAGCTAGTATAGCTACGTACGCCTTTTCGTGGAAAATCGAATAAGAATGCGGTATGTGAGCGGATTGGAAAGGAGGTAGGTCGATTTAACGTAGACATACAAAGGAGTGTCAGAAATTGTACGGAAAATGCTTTGGAAGTATTTGAAAAGGTTTTTGACGCCATCTCAATGAAATAAACTTTGTAAAATAAATTTAATTATGCGGTGTAGGCAATGACTTTAGCCAATGGTTTGACTGACTACTGTCTAGACTGTCTAGTGGTTAGTGACCCTGCCTGCCAAGCAGGAGGTCGTGGGTTCGATTCCCACCCAGGACAAACCTTTGTGTGATGAGCATGATCGTTTGTTCTGTGTCTGGGTGTAATTTATCTATAATATGTATGTATTTACAAAAAAGAAATGTCTTTATGTAGTTTATCAGTTGTTTAGTACCCATAACACAAGCAAATATAATTGCTTAATTTGGTGAATGTGGTAGAATATTATACATTATTATTAATGGTATTACAAAAACATACCATTAGATAAAGTAACCTTTTACAATCACAATAATCGTATGTTTGCTTCAAAATAAAATTAACTTAGAATATTGTAAACATATTCAAAGAATTTACCGCATTCGTCACTTGGCTGCTACAATATGTAGAACGTATACAATTTTAATTGTTACTGTAATAAAGGAACCATGGTTATCTGCAAGCTGACAATAAATCATTAAAAGCACGGCAGTAAGTAGTAAAGCTATCTTAAAAATTTTCTATGTTTTGAATGAATAACTGCACACAGTAAAGATAGGTACACACTTTCTATTTCTAACAAGCAATATATAATTATCTATATGTATAAATATGAATCCCTATTTCCCTTGGTCATGGCATCACGCGTGAACGGCTAAATCAATTTTGTTAATTCTTTTTTTGTTGTGTTTGTTATTGTCAGGAGAAGGTTCTTATAAAAGAAAACTAAGAAAATTGCGTGGTGTTTTAGAAAGTTTAAGAATACTTAACCACCATATTAAATTTAAAAAACTAAACCAATTTCAGTGAAAATTGGTATGTAGATAGATTTGCTTTCGGGACAGCTACTTTTTATCCCGAAAACCGCTCTGATTCTCGAGTTACATAGCAATTTTCACGCGGGTGAAGCCGCAGGGCGCAGCTAGTATTATTAAAAAAAAAACAATTAAATTACAAGCACCCGTAACCGACGTATGTGTATGAAAAGAAAGATATGTTTGGATCGCAGCAAATGGCGTTCTATAGTCTCTGCTTACCCTAGTAATGGGAGACAGGCGTGAATTTATTATGTATGTGTATAAAAAAACATAAGGCCCGCCTGCCTAAAACAAACTGAAAACAATGAAATCCACTTTTTTTTCGTGCAGACGCTACATTGCTTAATTATAAATTCTATGTCACTCCCATTATTAATACGAATCTAGTGACACCTCATTATGTTAAAATCCGTTTAACCATTTGGGATGAAGAGCGTGCTAAAGAAATATACATACATACGCTCAAAAAACATTACCCTCATTGACTGCCGCAGTCGGGCAAAAAGACACGCATCGCATCAGATATCACGTTAATTGTTTTTAAATACATCCTTTAAACGTAATCGATTTCGGCTTAAGTATGTTCCGAATTAAAAACTTACAGTATACTAGTAATTGAAATTCCTGACATTATAATGAATATTTTAAGATAGCCTTGTAGTAGTTATATTCTTTATTGCAAACATTCATAAATTAATAATACTCCCACATGAGATAATTAATAAATAAATAATACCACAACAACCACACAACACCATCTAGACCCAAAGTAAGGGGTTCTAGAATGCGGATAAACATACATAATATATACTTTTTTTTTTGTAAATACATACATATTATACATAGAAACACCCCGACCAATACAAATAGCCATGTCCATGCACACAAATATTTGCACTGAACGGGAATCGAACCCGCGACCTCTGCGTGGCAGTCTAAACACAGTACCGTCGAACCACAGCGACTGTCAAACATTAATAAAATAAATTATAAATTTCATTTCAAATTCCAATCGCTCAGTATGTTTCTTTTTATTCTACAATGTTCACTATATGATTTCAGTCAAGATTTATTTATCTACCTTCTTTAAAATATCTAAAGGTACAAAAGAAAAATAAGTTCACTTTTCGCAGAAACAAAGGCATTCAAACAATTGATTACTTAATCCCATTTATCGGTCTCTTGGCTTGGTCCCATTATTCTTATTACATTTACTTACAAAGAATTCTTCTATTTTATGGCACTTATTTGTTTTGTTACTATACAGTAAATACACGTGTTTTCCAATTCATTCCGTTCACGTAGGTATTTGTGAAAATCCGCGGCCTTTTCTATTGCGAATGAACTCACGTACCTACCTATTCCCTTAGATGTTCACGGTAAATTACATCCGTATCGGTGGATGAACTTTCTTAAAGATTTAAGAGTTTTTTTTTCCTCGTGGTTACCAAGGTAAACAAAAGTTAATTTGGATTTGTCTTATAATTCATTTTTGTTTTTGTATAATTTATAATATCTTTATAAAATTATTGTAATATGTAACAGTGTTACTTTTCGTGTTTTATTTTCCATTGGGTAACAGTGTTACACATTCCGATGTGACTTAACGGGAATAAACAGCTTGTATGGAACTTATAACAAATTAGTGACACCAACTTTTGGAATCCTGTCTAAAAAAAGAGCAAGCGAAACCATGAAAACTAGTTTAATAAAATTGTATGGTACCTATCTATATCAGATGCACCTGTATGTTATGCGCATCGTAGTAGGCCCTGCCTAGTAGGCTGCAGCTGGCAGTGATCTTACGAGTAGAGACTTATTCACGTTTTCTAATTTAGTGACACACATGATCTACTTGTAAAGTAATGATAGGTTACTATTCTTATAGAATGCAAGTAAATGGTTTAAAAACATGAAATCATCTACCTAGAAAAGGCAAACAACTTCCAACAAATACAGCGTAGGGTTTAAATAATACGTTACTGCTGCATAGCAAAAAACCCACATGTACGAGTTTCTTTTGTTTAAAAAGCCAGTTGTTAGGAAGGCCTATTTTACCGCGCACTCAATTATACAACTCTTTGTTTTACTTTGACTGGAGCGCCGTGCATCAATTGCACAAGTCGCCATCTTTTTTATTACTTACCTATTGAAATTCGTTTCTAGATTTTTAAAAATCTAGGTCGAGGTGCTGTTAATTGAAAAATGCTAAATAAAGTTAACCAAAGGCAAACGGGTTATATTTGATACTAGCTGTGCCCGCGACTTCGTCCGCGTGGAATAGTGATTTTGGGCAGCATTTTTTGGATATATCTTTTGGTTTGTTTTGAATTATAAACATCTTCGTTTAGGTGAATAAGAAAAATCTTTACAGTAAATGCTTCTCTATCTACGATATTAGACGTATAGCCATCGCGGATCAAAGCCATACAGGCTGCTAGGATTACTTACACGTGGCAAATCCACATAAAGCTGACCATGCGAAAAACAGTTAATATTTAGATTCACACTCATTAATTGTCATCAATTTTTATTTATGAACCGATTGACATGAAACAAACACTAAATGTTAAGTGAAGCTTACCACAATATATTAGTGAAAACCATATTTAAATCGGATAAGCCGTTTCTGAGATTAGCGTGCACAAACGCACAGACAAACAGACAAACAGACAAACAGACAAACAGACAAACAGACAATAATTTTAAAAATCATTGTTTTGGGTTCTATTTGCGTTGATATAGGTCCCAATAGTATTTTTTCTCATATATCTTCCATGTACAGACAGCGATCGGTTACATTTTTATTATATGTATAGATAAACATAATTGTAGTTAATACATATTTTTTGCTAAGTTTCTTTGACTATTATAAGCTGGTCTTGCTACAAAGCAACGTAAGTATGTTTTATCTTTTGCATAAAACTAAACCGACTACTATTCCATAGAGAGCTATGAATTTAAATTTTTAACTATAGAAGAAAATATTCAAGTGCATTTGATTACGAAATTGCTAGATACTTCGCAAATTTAAACAGGGAGTTGCTACAGATTTCGAAATTGTACCCATCGTTTTAGCGCGAAATAGCCAAAGCGATGAGTGGAATTGGTGGAACACAAGCACGAGAGAATTGAATCCTAAGCACGACTAACGAGAAGCTTTTGAGCTGCCACATAAATACATTTGCAAACGTAGACTGTGTACGTGTAGTTTATTTTAGTTACTATGAAAAAAGAGTTATGTCATTTTGGAAAAGAAATTTATCAATCTTCTATACATATAATAAAACATTAGAACCCAAAACAATGATTTTTAAAATTTTTGTCTGTTTGTCTGTTTGTCTGTTTGTCTGTTTGTCTGTGCGTTTGTGCACGCTAATCTCAAAAACGGCTTATCCGATTTAAATATGGTTTTCACTAATATATTGTGGTAAGCTTCACTTAACATTTAGTGTTTGTTTCATGTCAATCGGTTCGTAAATAAAAAAGTTATACCAATTTAAAGAATCACATCGAACATTCGTTAATTTACTACGAAATCTTATAGAAGCAGATATTTTAACAGGTTGCGGAATAGCTGATAGTGTTTTTATTCCTCGGGTTCCTGTCATTCTAAACAGTCTTTCATTTAGTTTTAAACGAGTCCAGTTTCCAGTGAGCCTATGTTTTGCGATGACTAATTAAAGTAATTAATTAATTAAGTAATTAAAGTAAAGGTAAGACACTAAAAGTTGTGGGTGTGGATCTAAGTATTAGCTGTTTTTCGGTCAGCTTTATGTGGCTCTATCACGTGTTAGCATTACTAGCAGCCTGTATGCTTTGATCCCTGATGTCTATACGTCTAATCCATACATCCATACATATTATAAAAGGCTTTGTCCTGACTGACTGACTGACTGACAGACAACGTAAAGCCTAAACCGCTGGTCGTAGCGACTTGAAATTTGGAGGGTGTGTTTGTCTTAATGTCTAGAAGTGTACAAAGAAAGGGTTATTAAAAATTCAACCCTTAAGTGTATGAAAAGGGATGAAATCGATTGTATGAAACGTCTTCATTTTTTAAGTTTCAGCTTTGAAATTTTGTTTTGGAATACTTTTAAATAAAAAATACGCTCATATTTTTTTTTTTACTGGGGTGGATTTATAGGAGTGAAATAAGGAATGAAATATTGTATGGAAAGATCTTTGCTTTTGAAGTTGGCGACTTGAAATTTGGAGGGAAGGGGAAGGGAGGGGGAGGAAGAGGAAAGGAAGGGAGAAGTGAGAAGTGCGGGGGTAGTTACGGAGAAGTCAGGGGAAAGTCAGGGGGAAATCGACTGCCTCTGTATTTCGGTGGTACTGTGTATGGACTGTGAGGTCGCGGGTTCGATTCCCGCTCAGTGCAAATATTTGTAGCATGAACATGTCTATTTGCATTGGTCTGGGTGTTTCTATGTATAATATGTATGTATTTAAAAAAATAAAAGTATTTAAGTATGTTTATCCGTATTCTAGAACCCATAATACAAGCATATAATATGCTTACTTTGGGTCTAGATGGCGTTGTGTAAAAACAAAAAAGGAAGAGGGAACTTAGGGGGTGTGAGGAGGCAGTGAAGGGCAAGTGAGGGGCAAGTGAAGGGCAAGTGAAGGGGACGTAAGGGAAAGTGAGGGAAGTGAGGGAAAGTGAGGAGTCAGAAGTGGTGGTGAGTGAGTGGGAAGTGAGGGAAAGTGAGGGAGATGGGAGGGAGACGGGAAAGGAAGGAAGGGGTGGGGAGGGGAAGGGAGGGGAAGGGGAACGTTATTGCAGTGAAAATTTGCCTTTGTGTATTGTATGTTGTTTTTTTTTTTTTTTTTTCTCTCTTTATTTAAGGACTTTTGTTAAAAAACATGTCAGTCCTATAGTATCAAAAACATAACTATCTTCAAAATATAACTATAATTCTAATAAAAATAAACATAGAAGATTTTATATAATAGTATATGAAACGTAGTTCACGCTTCACACGACCATTTCATAAACTCTTCTTGCTGCGTCAGAACTAGGTTCAGCTAATATACTATTAACTGATCCCAAGTTCGCCTTAACAATATTAAAATCCAAAAACAGTTTATCTCTGGCTCTGCGATTCCGATCACACTCTAACAAGAGATGATGGACATCGTCGATTGTACCACAATTTAAACAATTGGGCGAGTCAAACTTCTTCATCATATTATGTCCAAACTTTCTTGATAGAATATGACCGGAACGCAACCTTAACGCTGTGACAACAATGCTCCTATTTAGTTTAGACGTATGTTGTTTTACGGGGGATATCTTTAGGTAGGTGAAAGAGGGTTTGTACGAATGGTGATGATGATGAGATTAGAAATAGTATGCAAAACAGTATTTAAACAATATAAAAACGTCTATTGAAAAACGATATTAATGCGAGCGAAGCCGCGGGCAAAAGATATACATATATAAAAACGAAAGGTCACTCACTCTCTCACTCATCTCATCACGAAATCTCAAAAACTACAAGTGCTAGGAGTTTAAAATTTTGGAAATATGTGCTCTCTAAGACTGGATTTTGCGAAATTTATTTCCCTGGAGTATAAAGGTGAACAAAATTTGTATGGAGCTTCTATAGTTTTTGAAAATAGGAGTGCCAGGTTTCGTTAAATATCGCAAAATTTCGTCTGTTTTAGGGGTAGCGGGTGAATAGATTTAAATCGGATTCGCCTTAGAGACGGATTATACTGATATTTATTACTAATATACAATGTACGATTGCCGTAAGATTAGGTAAGAAATATTCTCATACAGGCATACATCTGAATTTTCACGCGAACGAAGTCGCGGGCAACAGCTATATATAATAAAACTGTAACCGGTCGCTGTCTGTACATGGAAGATATATGAGAAAAATATTATTGGGACCTTTATCAACGCAAATAGAACCCAAAACAATGATTGTTACAATTTTTGTCTATTTGTCTGTTTGTCTGTGCGTTTGTTCACGCTTATCTCAAAAACGGCTTATCAGATTTAAATATGGTTTTCGCTGATACATTGTGGTCAGCATCACTTAACATTAAGTGTTTGTTTCATGTCAATCGGTTTATAAATAAAAAAGTTATGCTAATTTAAATAATCACGTCATAAATGTGGTATGTATTTAGCTTAGCTTAGTTTGTTTTTAAGTTAGGTTAACACGTCTTATTTCTTTATTAAAATGTAAATACTTTATTAGTTAAAATGTAAATACAAGTTAGATTTAAATTTTCTGGATTTATTTTATTTTTTATTTTTTATGATAAAACATGTTTGGTAACAAGTTTCATTACGGAATAGGTGGAATTGAAGTGAATTACGAAATAGTCGATTTACGCTGGTTTCAACATGAATGGGTCGGATCGACCAGGGATGTACTACCCTCTCATAGTTTTCGACGTAAGAGTAATAGTATCCATATTATTGCGTTTCGTTCGGTAAGCGCGAGAGCCGGTGGCCCAACTGATGCAGAGATGACAAACCTCGCAGCAGGTGTGGGACCAGCTGAGTATCCGCGGAGTCATTGTGTGGGTGGTGTGGGTCAACCCGCCGGCCAGGGAGACCCGTATAAACGGTGGTGCCGCTGGCCGCCCGCGGCATTGTACAAGGGCCCAATTAGACCTAACCAAAAAAAAAGAGACTGCCCCACCAGGTTGCGCATAATCTCGGAGTGGTTCGTCGTGCAGGTTGGTGACCGGATAGTGGGACCCGGCGACCATTTTCGAGACGGTACGGGGGCCTTTTGCGAGCAGTCCGTATCATGGAAGCCCGGAGGCCTAAGACCCTTGAGCCTTTACAGCTGCGAAGAGACATCGCCTCCTCAACGGCCGTCTTCTATCGCCTTTACCACGGAGAGTCTTCTCAACAGCTCTTTAAATTAATTCTACCCTCTCCCTTTTTATCCAGAACGACACGTGCGGGACTGAAGTGCTACCCTTTCACAGTGCAATCTAAAGGGTCTCGAACCAAACGGTTCAGCACTTTATACTTTTGTTGCTCAATTAAAACCTGGAACTCTTTACCAGCGCATGTGTTCCCACCTAACTTTCATCCTGGGACTTTTAAGCGAGGCGTGAAGAAGCATCTCACTAAGCCGCCATAGTGGAGGCCACCATACCAGTAGTTTGGCTTTTGGAATGGTGTCCACTACTTCTGAATTCCACTGACTGCTTACCATCAGCCAGAGTAGAGGCACTTTAGCAGGCTAATATAAAAAAAAAACTTATAGCGTTTTATTCCTCGGATTCCTTTCATTCCAAACAATTTCCCGTTTAGTTTTAAACGAGTTCAGTTTCCAGTGAGCCTATGTTTCGCGATGACAATTAATGAGTGTGGATCTAAATATTAACTGTTTTTCGCATGGTCAGCTTTATGTGGATTTGCCACGTGTAAGTAATCCTAGCAGCCTGTATGGCTTTGATCCGCGATGGCTATACGTCTAATATCGTAGATAGAGAAGCAATTACTGTAAAGATTTTTCTTATTCATCTAAACGAAGATGTTTATAATTCAAAACAAACCAAAAGATATATCCAAAAAATGCTGCCCAAAATCACTGTTCCACGCGGACGAAGTCGCGGGCACAGCTAGTAGTTTAATATGTTCCTTTAAGAAGTTATTTGTTTAGAATATGTTTTATTAGAAATGTCGAAAATTTTAATTCTTTTAAATTATTAAATTTGATTTAAATTATTATTTATTTATTTATTACTCTTAAACTTACATCTATCTTTACAGGCAAGCCTAATGCGACAGAGAAGTTGAGCTTTTTATCTAATTTATAACTATATTTATTTCTACATCCTAATACATGATTAAAACTAACCTAAGTACTACAGATGCAATAAGCAGTCTTAGTAAATTCGTTCAGTGCACATGAAAACAGATCGATCATGGCAAGTTTTGGGACAAAAATTATAGTTGTACTATGAAATATCCTTAATTAAGATTATACAAAAAATATGCAAGTAGGCGAACAAAGTTAGCAAGTAGGTAGGTCCTATAGCGTTTTGTTCGCTAAGACTCTATGACCTCCTGGGTTCTATTCTATGCCGTCCCCCATTTCCGTTTACGTAAGTACTATAAAAAAAGAAACGTTTCTACATGCACTGATGTGTTTAAAGCCTTTGTTTTGTTAAGTTTGTTCACAAGAGTCAATTGTCGTGTTATAACAAATTTGTCATGTTCTATCTTGAATATATTATTTATTTTACAGAAATTTATGACGAAGCACGAAGTAATCGTTTGTTTGCATCAATGTCGAACTTTAGCAACTCTTTTTACATTACTGGATAGGAGAAAGTAAGATTTTTTACGACAGAAAATTGCTATTGTAATCTGATATGAGCTTCAAGCTAAAAAAATTTAGGTCAAACTTTATTTCTAGAATGAATTTTAAAGAATTACTTGCTTCAAAGCGCACCATTTGGAACTTCGATATAACATACACAAATAAGCCATAGTAAGTACAAAGGTTTTAGTCTGTTAATGTCACTTAAGGGTTGAGTCAGCATATGAGTCCAAAACTATAAATAACAATTATTGTAGTCATTAGTTTCACTTTTCCATCATTCATTTGGAAAAATATTGATCCCTACCGCAATAAGATTCTTTTTTTTTAATCCAGTAAACGTATAGAGCAACTTCAAATTGAAACACTAAACATAAATTTGCCAGTATTCTTTGTCACAACATGCAATAATATCTAAGTGCCTTCTCCATAATACAGCTAACGTACATATCGTGACGTCACACTAACTTTTACTCCAGACTAGAATGGTTGAAACTCACTCACTTGTTTGAACTTACACTTCTTTGAACATGAGATTAACAGTTGTTGACACATTGAAAACTGATATAAAGTTACCTACCCCACTTTATCTATTAAATTGTGGTTTATTCCAATAGTTACTAATTTCATTATCATTCACATAATGCTAGTTGAACATGAATAGATTTGCATCTGGGGACCGACTTCAGAGGGCCTAGTGCGAGTTGTTTTTACTCTAACGCAATTGAAACGTTTACCGCGTTTGGCTCTTTGATTGGTTAAAAGCTTGGAGCGAGCCAATCGGAGCACCGAACGTTATAAAAGTGTCGATCGCATTATCGTAAAACAAACTTGAATTAGGCACTCTGACGTCACATTGTTATTTTTGTACTACCAGCTAAAAATATTTCAAAAATACTATTTATCTTTGAATAAATAGATAATGAGATTTTTTTTAAATAAGTGCTTTAAAATGATTCCATAGTAGAACTTTAAGAATTAGAATATGTTTATAATAATGTAAATCGCCAAGAGTTTTTTTTAATGTAATTCGCTCGAACCTGTGATACCTACATAGAAAAATATTAATTCAATACAATAGTCATTTTGCTGACAATATCTGATTTTACGCATATAAAAGGATTTATAGGATATATCACAGGTGATCAAATACTGCCCTGAATTTTTATTGCAAATTAAAACTCATACGTACTTGTCATATAAAATATTCAAATAGGATATTCAATTTAGCTTAGCACACGAATTGGAATTGCCACTGAATATCATTTCAGTTTTTTTGCCCACCATACCGGATTTGGGAGAAGTGTGGACTGTATAAATGAAAGTCAAAGATAAACGATGATACTGGATTAAATGATTTTCTTTGAAATTTATAAAAAAAAATACTGAATTAGTTGTCGTTAATACTTGCAACGACTTACAAAATAGATAAGTTTTGAGAGTCTTAACTAACGATCTCCCGTAGCCAAATAAGCAAGTCGAAAAGTAAATATTGCCTTGTTCATTTCACGGACAAATGGTCGACAAGCTCTTTTCAAGTATTATTAGTATTATTATTAATATTAATTTTTTAATTAATTAATTAAAATTTGAAATAAAAGTATGTGCCCACTTAAAACGAATAAAATAGTATTATTTACCTAATTCTAAATTTTGAAGTTGGTGCTAAGTAAATACTATAAGAATCCTTATTTGCTATTGTAGTAAGGCTACGATATCAAATTATGATTGATAATACTTAACTAATTACCTAGTTATTGTTTTACTTGGCACCAACATTAAAATTATAAAATACTTATTTAATCATTGCTCATTAACTAAATCAAAATACGAATTACTATCTGCTAAGTGAACGTATTTTTAACTTTTTAGTTGCCTTCCCGTTTGAAGTTGTTTTTTTTGTTTAAAATTATTTTATTTTAATATATTTATACAGAATATAAACAATTATAAATATAATGTGGTAAACAAAAATTATATGATTTTGACTAATTGTAGGTATCATACATAGCGGAACCAACATAAGTTACAGTAATTTTAAAGGTGAATAATTTATTATATTTCGTTTCCTCAGTTTATGTTTAGGATACAACTTTTGCTTTAATTCTGAACAACTTTCGTATATTTTAATTGGTTGAGGAAAATTAGACAAAATAAACAAATTGTTGGGGGTAGAAATTACGGTGGTTGAACGTAAACTAAACCAGCATGATTACTTACATGAAAACAATTACTACCATTATTGTTCTATTTAAATTTCAGTTAAATAATGTTCTTGTAATCAGTACAATGTGACAGTAAGACGAATAGGTATTTACTCAAGAAATTTATCTTGCAGAATTGCCGGCGTTTTGGAGGCTAGCTTTGGAGCAAAGTAAGAATAGTAGTTGGTTTTTGTTTCTCTTACTTCTATCATGAGTTGGAGATTTGTTGTATTTAAAACATTATAAAGATTTTTTTTTCTTTGACTGTAAATTTGAATGTACTCACATTCAAATATTTCTGATTCTTAAATCTATTAAATAGATATATATAAAAGCGAAAGTTCATTCACACATTCATCACGAAATCTCAGAAACAAGTGCTAGGAGTTAGATTTTTGGTTAGCAGAAAATTGGAACATAAATGGCGCACAATGGTATAGTGACTTTTTGACGACCAATATATTCTACTATTATTATCTTATATTATAATCTACTTGATACTAAGCAGTTATTGGAAGTGTAAGAGATGTTTGTAGACGCCTTTCATTTTGATATCATAAGAAAATACCTGAATCTCAACCACATACTAATAATATTTACACAAAATAGCTTTAATAAATCTCGGTTAGACTTCGGGCAACAAGCAATTACAATAAGTAATAATTTGGCTTAAGTGCAGTTACTTAGGGAAGGTCTACACCCAATAACTGATGAAGATGAGTTATAAGATTTGTTCAATATCAAAACTCTGGTAACTCTGTTTTTTTTTTTTGATTAGGTAGGCACTGACTTCTTACCATCAGGCAGAGTGTCGTCACTTTAAAAGGCTAATGCCTTTTAAAGTGACGACACTCTGCCTGATGGTAAGAAGTCAGTGGAACACAGAAGTGGTGGCCACCATACCAGAGCCATCATCTCAAACTTACCTACAAAATGAGTTTACGATAAAACATTGTTAAGTGTTTAACAAAGAAGTAGTGAAGACAAACACGAATATCTAATGAATTTTCCAGCATATTCATTAGGTTCTATAAATTTTATATTACTGCCAAAATTTTGCGCAAAGTTTATTTTGTTCAAGGACAATAAATTATTGTATTTTATAAACTGAACAAAACATAGATAAGCAACACAGAGACAGATATTTTCCAAAAATATTAACCGTTACAGATAACAAAACTCGTAATTTAAGCGTTGGTAATATTCGCTTAAGTTTGAAGATTTGTCGTAAAGATGGTACGGACATATACTTACTGCAAGCGGGCCTTGATTTATCTCAAATATTGTTACGAATAGTTTTTTTAAGAATATCATAAAATTAATAAGCTTGTTAAACAAAAATTTGCATTTTCCAGATATGATACAGTCAGTTAGTCAGTGCGAATTACTTTAAATTGCCTGTAGAAACCATATTTATCTTATAAGTAGCTTGCCGCGGCGCAGTTTCACCCGCGTTTTTGCTTACTGCTCTGCTCCCGCCGCCAATAGCGTGATGTTACTACATTGTCTATAACCTTCGTTGGGAACTGGGCTATCATACGCAAAAATATTTTTTTAAATCTCACTGGTAGGTTCAGAGATTAGCGCGTTCAAACAAACAAACTCTTCTGCTTTATATAAGTATAGATTTCTGCAGAGAATAGGGAAATCGTAAAATGCAGATAAGAAGACGAAAAATGGATGTCACGTTAAATAGCAACGCACACAACGTCACAAAGCACATCAGTGATGTTTTTTTTATTACCTGCTTTTTGGTTAAAACGTCACAGAGAAGAAATCAAAACAATATATTTGTTATCGAGTCGTTAACCATAAAATGATGACCTGTATTTCATTTTATGAGCATTTTTATAGTTTGCCGATATTGCTACGTTAACACACTCCGATGTTGTCACGTTAATCTCTGAAAAAGAAAATTTTATGTTATATCTACACTTCTATACGGTACTATTATATAAAGCGGAAAAGTTTGTTTGTGTGTTTGTTTGAACGCGCTAATCTCTAGAACTACCAGTCGGGTGTGGAAAATGTTTTTGCTTATGATAGCCCAGTTCTTGAGGAAGGTTATAGCACAGTAGGTATTATTATGCACCTACCAGTAGTCCGACTCCTTTATTGTTGATTACATGTCGCCATTGCGGATACCTACGCACAGAAACTCAGTCAAGAGTCAGGGTTGTCACAACAAAAACTACTTAAATATCCTATTAAACATACCTACATACATAAGCTCGAAAAACATTTCCCTCTTTGACTGCGTCAGTCGGGCAAAAATTCATTCCCTATCTCTTAGGTACTTAAAGGGAGTAATTACTTATATAGCTACTAGTAACAATCATATTATATATAAATGCGCAAGTTTGTGTGTGTGTTTGTACCACTTAGCACTTACACACACTTACCACAATTGGTATGTAGATAGATTCGGAGACGGACATACTTAGGCTACTTTCTAATCTAAATCTAATCTTGAAAATCAGTCTGGTTCACGTAGGATACAACAAAATATATTTTACGCACGGGCGAAGCCGTGAAGCGCAGCAAGTTTTACATACATCATACAATTTTATATGAAAATCGTTCCCAACAAACGATCTGAAATGTTGCATCAAATTCACTTCCAGTCTTTCGCAATAGTCGACAAAATCACTTGTTGTCTGTCAATTGGAGGCACCTACAATCCGCCAAACGTCAAATCAAATCACGACTGGTGTTACATACTCGTTCATTGGAGTAGTTGGAAACGTGCTTTTATTACTCAAATTAGAGAGCGCAAACTCAGTGAGATGCGCTCGTCGACCCTGCCGCTCGCTTCCCCGTATCCCCCTCATCGTTGCCCCGCGCAAGTACATTAGTCGGCTGACTGTTAGTAATATTAAGACTGTGGTTATAGGCTATGTAACATCACGCTACTGGGCGATGGGAGCACAGCAGTAACCAAGACGCGTGTGAAACTAGTTTATTTTATGTGTTGTAAAAAGCAATTAGCTATAGGAATATTGGAAATAAAAGAAAACTACTTATATAACTAGTACATTTACACATTTTGTGACAACGCTCATATTCAAACTCTACATTTAACCGTCATGCATGTTAACCCGAATTTTAAGACTACCCGCAACTTGTAGACAATTAGTTTGGTCGGAAATTAAACAGGCTTGACCACATTCCGGGACCAACATTTAATAATACGGGTTACTGTTGTCTCTCATGCTAAGCTAAGTAATTATTCTTGAATTAATTTAAACTGTAACTGTTTTTTGGAAACTATCGTATGTTCTGTTTGTAAAATATAATGTGAACCCCGCATGCATGCTTAATACTCTTATTTCTATTAATATTCTAAATGTTATAAAAAACAATTTTAACAGCATGCTTTCCTACCTAGCGTTGTGACGTAAGTCAGTGAAAACACACTATCTAGTTATGTGTATTACCAATTCCCTGGACATAACATTGTAAGGGATAGGAGCCCACCAAAAACAAAAGACATGTTTGTTAAAACCAAGCAATAAGTTTATATAGATTTTGGTAGTAAAAAAAAATAGATTAATGATGAAAATAGGGCCGATCTTTATTTATCTTATCTGGACGTAGATTCATTGTACTCGCTCTATTTTATGGAGGTAAAATAACAGGCTTTCAGACACAATCAATTTGGACACAGTGTCTGCATTGACACATTTTAATTATGTTATTTTTCACTGACATTTCGGACACTGTCAAATTATTGAAGCTAGTTTAGTTAGTTAGTTAGTTTAGCTAGTTTAGTACAGTCTAATAAAAATAAGTGTCTTCACCTAACATACTGGTATTCAGTTACAACTATGACACTAAAATTCATTTTATCTATATTATTATATGAAGCGGGACAGTTTGTCCGTTTGTTTGTTTGAACAGGCTAATCTGTGGAAGTATTTATGTTCCTGAGGAAGGTTATAGGCTACGTAACATCCCGCTAGTAGTAGTGACGACGAGAGTAGAGCAGTAAGCAAAGACGCGTTAGTTAATAAATATAGATTACATACAATATAAAATATAGGTATAAAATCCCAATACACATAGGAAAAGAATGGTGACACATTCACCGCCAAGGTCTCTACTGATAACACAAGTTTTATAACCTATCAAGGCCGCAAGTTCGCAGAACAACAAAGCTTTATCATGATTAAAACGGCTTTACATCTGTTTGTCACTAATCCAAGATTACTTGAACATCAATTATCGTTTGAACTAGCCAGAACACATAAAAGTGGTGAAACTAAATAATTTGAATAAGTAATTAAGTTTAGTTGGTGTTATACTCACATGTTTATCGTTTGAGAAATTGCACACGAAATATTTAACACCAAGCTAAATTAGCTCTTAGGGTACATAGAAATACTATGCATGCTATGGCAATGCTTATTTTTTTATATTCTCCTGAGTGTAATCAGTCAGTGGAACTCACAAGTGGTGGCCTCCACTAAAGTGGCTTTATACGATTTTCACGCCCAGTTTGAAAGAACCTGGATCAAAATTAATAATATTCGGTTTCGTTTTAAATTATATATCAGTCGGAGTTTACAAATAGCTATAGATTTTAATTAGTTAAGCAACATGTGCTGGTCAGTTAATGACCAAACTTAAAGAATGCGGTTGAACTTCGTACTTTAATTACAAAAAGTTTGCGCACTCAAGTAAATACTTGTGCGTCAAATTTAGCCTTCAGTGGTAAGTACAACGACGAGCGTTTGATAAAAACTTTTAGAGCATTCTCTTCAAAATACCTAATGTTATTCTGAAGCTTTGTATATTATTTCTAGGTTAAAAGCAACCCGGGGTTGCAATAACTAAATAATAATTTTATAAATATTCCAATTTTACCAAAGATGGCGTAAACGTTCAATAAAAATATAATTTATTGTCAGAGATAGAGTGTTTTCTCATTTTATATTTATATACAAAATAAAGTTGTAATCAAATCTCTTTCGTTGTACAAATTTGATAACATTAAAAGTAGACCTTCAGAGAAAAATAAATAATAAAAGACTTTCCCGCAGTAATTTTTGATAATGCTTCCATTTGTCTTAGAATCAAATTTACAGGCTGACGACAGCAATGGCCTTTAGTTGATTAAATATTTTTATGTACGAGTACCCAAACAATCAAATCGTTCGATATTCGGACAAGAAATATTTTATTTCATTATAAAATGTAACTATTTAATCATTTTGTATAGTTAAACTGTTATAATAATGCTTAACAAAATACAAGCTGCTTCTAAAGTGAAAATCTAATCAATAAGGTTAATTGTAGTTGTTTAAAAATGCATTATGTTATATTATTAACATCGTATCCTGCTACAAATGTTCTAGCTACATGTTTACGGTGTTTATAAAAGGAATTCTCAAGGAACTCACTTAACAAATTCAATTAACCCAATTTTTGATACAATAAGATGTTGTAGCACCTACATAATTTATTAAAGAGACGGAAAATTTGCACAAACTTCGCTATATTGTTAAGTTGTGAACTTCATGTAAACAAATTAACTCAAACCACTGTATTTTACGTTCTAATTAATATTGAAGCTTTCATCTGAGTGTTAAATAAATATTCATCCATTAAGTATAGGTTTATAAATACGTTACATAGCTGGTTTAAACGCGGTGACAACAACATGTATTTTTGAGATATATTTTGCCTGTTTTACATATTTGTACGGTAATGTACATAATATTTCCATTTCGTGAACCAGTTCATGGAATCAAAGTAATAATAATTTAATACAACATGAATATAATATAATATTAATATTTTAATAACTACACACAAGTGATTATTTTCTGTAAAAAAATATTTTATTTTGATATAAGTATGTATATATACAATTGCAATTTTGTAACAATACAAAAATTAGTCTCATATTGTTAGTTGACCAAACGCTGTGCAATGAATAATTCTGTAAAAGCTTAACTCACATGATAACCTCAACAATGAGCACAAGTTACGTTTCATGTTCACAATGTACACTCTAAACCTCAGTTCGTCTACATTAATTACAGTCTTTCTTGACTTGATTTATATACAATTGTTCGGAATTAATAAACTCTGTTTGCGCAGTGCGTTCAAGCCTTCATTTAATATCCGGCTTGGCTAATTGTTTACAAGTTTCAGAACTCGCAGTTAGTAGTAAAATGCGGGATCTAGAGCTGAAATGAGAAGCGAAAGCACGTGATCTATTTAGTACTCACTGGTTTTATAGTTTTAAGTTGAATTTTCAATAATTATTGTATTTAAAAAAAGTGTATTTTAAGAAAGAGAGAAGAAGTGGCAGTGTCGTGACTCAGAATAGTAAACATATTATTTTACAATAAAATTTTATAAAATAAAATAAAGCACTACCTAATAACATAAATTTGAAATAAACATGAAATGTTTCGTTTACCTAAACATTATAATTATTTTCACAAAGACCCAGTTTTTCTTCTGGCTTTCCTATTGTATACGCTTGTTAAAATTTAGATTTTTTTTTAACATGTATTTGGCATTCAAGGCACGTCCACATATAAGATGCTTACAGCGCCAAAAAGTGACAGGTTACACATCGCAAGCAATAATATAACCTTGTATTACGAGTTTTAAGTTTGATAATTTTTAAGATTACTAGTCTGTAAAATGTAAAGGTACGTCATGGTACGGTTCTGATTATGACTACCATGCTTCTTTTCTATCTTGTGGCCTACCACTACCTCTCATAGCAGTATTATTTTAATCTTACTTTGTGTTTTGTCTTTTTCTTTTACACCATTAAAAACAAGGATAAAGACAAAGTTATAATAAGATGCTTCGAGGTTGTGGTACTCGTGAAGGCAGACGTCATTGATAGTTGTGTTAAGTTATACATAAAAAATTTGAAGCGCACTTATCAGATTCCGTTCGATTTCTTGTATTAAATCTATATTTTTCTTTCATAAATTAATAGATTAATCAAGAAAGTTTTTTTTGCTAGTAGGTAGGTTATTTTTATGAAGTTCATTATGATCCTTCTTGGCTGGCACCGACTCCAAAATAACTGATTAAAAACTATAAATAGTAAGTATTATAGGTATCAAGGATTGCGTTGATTCCCCTTTAATGTTCTTTGCTATGAAGTAATTAAAATATTATTTTCTACTTTTTAGTTAAGGATTGAACTTGTATGTGTTGTTTGAAGTCGGTTTTCATTTTTTTTTCTAAAAATAATTTTATTTATAATTTATTCAACACGAAATTATGAATGTAGAAACTCATTTATTTTGACGTTAGTATTATATACCGAACTATCGCTGCCTTACACATGGCAATATGTTTTTTTTTTTAAATATTGGAAATAATCCACCTTTCAATTTATAAGCTGGATTAACGCAGCGCCATCGAAAAATAAAATTCGTAGTTTTATCCTGTGCCAGTATCAAATTGAGTTATTGAGTTGGGTTTTATATTGCAAAGCCAAATTGACTTTACTCTTTCGCGTATTTTTTTGGTGCATATCAATTCTTTAAAAAATTTTTACTGAATATCTACATTTTTTTTTACTTATATAATTATATATAATAAAGACTGTACAAACAAGTTAAATAATCTTACGAACTAACTACAGCAGGGTTTGCCGCAGAAGACGTATTACGAAGGGTTTCTGCCTGAGAAGAAATACACAATATTTAATTTTATTCTTGTATAAAACCACGTAAGCTATAACAATAACCGTTCATCGCGAAAACTGTGATAGTTTATAAACGATTAAAGAAGATATTGTTGACGTAGCAGTATTGAAAAGCTATAAAATGGTAACAAAATAAAACTGAAGCCATTATAGATAACAATAAATTATGTTACGTGTACGAATATATGGACCATAATTGAGTGCAAATAATACTAAACATAGCAAAACACACTGCATTTCCCGAAGTCAGTTCAGAGGGCCTAGACAAGTGGCATAGATTTCTATTCTTTTCAAATAGATTAAAAAATGTATGGGATTGACATAAGCTAACACCAACTTTCTCGTTAGCTTATGTCAATCCCATGCATTTTTTATCCATTCTATGAATAGAATTAAAATCTATGGCACTTGTCTAGGCCCTCAGTACTTTGTTTCTATTGGTTATTCAGAATGTCTCTTTGCCAGCACATGTTTGTTTCCAATATTGGCCTCGAGTCTTTTAAGCGACCTGTAAAAAACGTTTCACATAGATAGACATTGCCCAGTAGTTTGACTCTGTCTTTTGTATGGTTTATTCACTTTAGAACAGATTAACAAATTTGAATTTTATTTTTCTACTAAAGCTATGTATGTATGAGAGCTTATACACTTAATAACATTAGCTAACTGTAATCAGTGAAACGATCTTGATTGCAAATATCGATGAAAATTAAATTCAAGAGATGTTTACGGATGACTGGCTACGAAAATTAAGTGCATTCCATAAATCTCCACAAAGGTAGAGCTGCATAATGATTAAAAGTAATATTTTTGAGAGCTGGCAACTTGATCGACCTGATCGTCTAGGGAAATATCTTTTTGCATAAAAAAGATAGCCTTACTAGTAAATTGGTGTCTGGTGTTGCAAATATAGGTTTATTTTATAATGGCAACTGGAAAGTGATGCTTCTAGTCTTGGATACCAAGACGATTTTTTATAATTTAATTTGATTGTTACAAAACAAAATCACTGTAACGATATGTATGAGAGACCACATTTTATCATATTTGTTTTAATTAGGACAAAGGGAAAACAACGATGAAAGAGATTCTATATTCTGGTGTCTTGAAATAACGATAGCTGTATTATAAAAACATTTATGATTTATTATAATTAAAAAATATCTACTTCATACAAAAATAAAATATACTGGATTTACTCTATAAATGGTCAAGTTCAATACAATTTTATTGCAATTTAAGCTAGATTTAGGTACAGGTGCAGCCCTACTATTGGAATGTCTTAATAAACTCGTCATATAAAAATATGTAGATAGTATATGATACGGTGTTCTTAAATTTGAATTAATTAGAAATAGACGTCTACAAACATTGGCTTGTTTAAGTAGAAAGTGAATACTTTTAAGAAAGGAAACTTAAAAGTTAAAAATGCAAATTCAAGACTGTTTTCTCATGGATGACTGGATATGGAGAACTGCACCAAATTGGAAATGGGACCACACGTGAAGCACCACCTTTCATATTAAAAAATAATCAGCAAAATCGGTTGACCCATTCGAAAGTTCTGAGGTAACAAAATACAGACGAATTGAGAAACTCCTCCAATTTTTAATATCGGTTAAAAAGTACACGACATCATAGCACTTCAAAGACATTTTAATTTTATATTTTTAGCGACAACCCTATCTGTAATAGGTAATATATAGCCAAACAGTTTCAGTATTTCACAGTAACAATAGTAACCGCGTATAATTGAATACTGAATTTGATCAATGCTAAATTGAATAGGTAGTAATTTATGACGTTATTTATTGACTTTGCTGTGGTTTGTTTGTACTCACGATGTTATTGATATGTGGTTCGCTTAGGCTCGTCAAGGTAATAGTAGAAACTATATAGGTATTAAGTACTATAATAAAAAAATACTCATGTTGACCCTGTTTATACTCTGCTTTACCGATTTATTTTTATAGCTTGATAAAGTTTGTTATGTATTGAGTTTTCGCGACGTAGACCAGACCAAGATTTCATGTTGCATACTTTTGGTATTGACACTTCCTTTTGGTTTCATTTGGGTCTGTGACCAATGGTGTGCCAGTTGTAACTCAAAAACAAGATATCAGGCAGAGTGGAGTCACTTTGGTAGGTTAATATAAAAAAAAAAAAAAAAATATCTATAACTTTTCGTCGCGTGCGTTTTTAGGTTATATTAGTTTATCTACCAATAAAGTCACCCACTAAACCGTGAGTATTTACCTATTAATAAATTTATATAAAGTTGTGTTTTGAGCGTGGATCTTAGCACGAGTATAGAGGCCTATACCCAGCAGGGGGTAGATTCGGGCTGTGGATGATGATGATAATAAGCTTTAGATAATCGGATACATTACTACTGCTATCCGTCGTAATTATTACTTCATGGCACGTAATAACAACTATAACCGTATATCACTATTACTTCGCATTATACTATTGTACATCTAGTCCCAAAATGTTATTCACAAGGTACAGAAACTATTTAAAAACTCACAAACATCTTCTTTGGGCAATAATAGTATAACGGAAAGTTGTACATTTATTACACTGACAACTGCATGTTCGCTGGCAATATTGCTTCGTCTCGTAATTTTTAGACCACTTCAAAACAGTAAGACAAAATACTAAAGTCAAGCTAGCTGAAAAAAATAACGTAGATAACACATGTATATGAGTTAAGAGAATCTTCTCTTAAACCTCTATGTCCCGCAATAGACAGTAAATCGTCCTGTCATCGCGGCTTAGGTCGTCTCGTCGTCGACCGTCTTGTGGCACCCAATTTGAAACTATATATGACCACATATCTCGGTGCTTGGCAGATTTAATACCTACATCAGCCATCCTATTTGTGGAACGCTGCGTTGTGTGAATGGAATGTGATCTAAAGAAGGACGATCTTATAACGCCGAGGATACTGCGCTCCACAGCTCTATCCATTACATTGCTTAAAACTAAAAATGTTTCTAAGTTGCATTGAAATTAATTCTATAGTTAACGTGTTATTGATATTATAAATTTAATATTAATATGTTAACATTAAAATTGTCACGATTTGATTTATGTATTTCGAATTGAAAGATACTCATCTCCCGTTGAACGAACCCGAAATAAGCATAAGTAGATAGATGTATTGGTATTTATGTCGACCGCAATTTACGCACTGACATTGTTTTTATTATTTAATTATAATAATTTGAATTCTCACAAATACCAACCTTATACATGAAACATTACAGTTATTTCAGTGTTTACATGAAAGACAACAATATCACGAAAGCAAAGTTTTATGTTTATACAAAAGGTAGCAGACCAAAGCTATGTAATGAATAAGGGAGTATATTTAAAGTAGATACATTTTATTCCTACTTAGATAAAAATAACTCCAAAAAATAAATTACTTACATAGTCCTAAATAAATATCAAACAATGTCTGTCATATAATTTTGTACAATTTATTATTTTGTTATGTATATAAATATAACTCAACTCCGATCATATAAAGACCTAAGTAAACACAAAGAGGGAACATACTTATTTGTACAAAATTTGTCCCTTTCGTAATTTGTCCACGTTTCGGCTTCATCGTTACTATATTGTACCGAATGCCTAGACAGCAGGAGCGGAAATTATTTATATTGAATTGTTGAATGTTGAATTTCATTTAAGCTTTTTAAAAAATTAGTTGAAACCAACGATTTAAATACAAACACTTATTAACAAAAAAACTATACCGCCGAAAATACTAAAACACAAAAAATAATAAACCTCTATTTTCTTAAACTTAATAACTAAGTTCTTCAACATATTATGTAAGTATACCTAAGTAATTTTGAGTCGGCGCTAAACAAGCAAATTAATTAAAAATGTTACGTAAAGTGTGATGCGCGGCAGCGCATTTCTTGCTTTTCATATTTTTTTAGACGGTTAAATTTTCACTTGTTCCATTTTTCCACATCACACACACAAGTTCCACAAGTTATTATTTTATATTTATTTGCGGCTATAATCTACTAATTACTATATGCTTAATTTTTGATAACTTTTAAAATAGCTATTTACTTTACTATAGCTAATAACTGTTATATAATCGTATTTTAGCTAATGATCAACAATCCCCTGTTTTCTTATTATCCTTAAGGTTGAATTTTTTAACAAATTTATATAAAACGAACTTCGAGCTATACACATTTCAATAAAAAAAATATATCAAAATCGGAGCACTCTGTAAAAAACATTGTTATGGTCGTTTTTTCGTCAAGTTAACAAGGCTAGAAACTGTTTAAATGATGTTTTAGTATCAGTCGGTTAAAAAACACCGTTCTGGCAGGCATCTCGCGGTTGCGTCTGCATCCCTTGAACCTTTGCAAATGCATTTTTTTTAAAACCTCCCACAAGGCTTTCATTTGTAATATATTGTAATTTACATAATATGTTTAAACGTAAATAAGAAAGACAACACATTTTTCGGGTTGCAAGTATGCCAGAAGATAACAAAGTTGTCATTGGTATAGTAATTCATAACCGGCTTTCACAAGGCTCAAATTTTAAGAGGACATTCCTTCAATTTTAAGAGGACTTCTTTAAAAAGTATGTGTAAATATCCATAACATTCTTGCGGTTGCAGGTATCTGCCAGAAGAGTATATAATAGTCATGATGCTCGGTAGGCGTGCAAGCGCAACAGACTTGTACGGGTTTTTATGTCAGAAAGAAAGGATATATTATGATATAGTAGCTTCCCGCAGCGCGGTTTAACCTTCGTCTTTAGTTACTGCTCTGCTTCCATCGCCAGAAACGTGATGTTATATAGCCTTAGGTACTCTTAAGAACTGGCTATCAAACGCAAAAGGAATTATTCAAATCTGACTGGTAGTTCCAAAGATTAGCGCGTTCAAACAAACAAACTCTGCCGCTTTTATATGTATAACAAATATTTATTATTTAAACTTATTATTAAAATCGTCTCTTATTAAC
Source organism: Parascotia fuliginaria (assembly GCA_963082885.1). Taxonomy (NCBI): domain Eukaryota; kingdom Metazoa; phylum Arthropoda; class Insecta; order Lepidoptera; family Erebidae; genus Parascotia; species Parascotia fuliginaria. The sequence continues at coordinate 12,200,539 of OY720188.1, forward strand.
TTATTATTCATTTTCTAAATCATAATGATAACTATTAATCGTTTCATCGTTTTCTGGAAAATAAAATAATTATTTTAGTATGATACTGAACGCAGTGTTGTCCAAGCAGTAGGTAACAAAGTTATGGAGGTGAAGGAAAATATCCCGTGAAACTCTTTTGTAAAATTTTTAGGTAATATAATATAGGTCCGTGATATACAGTTCTTCGCGCTGTAGACGAATTAATTTGACACGAAAAACATCTTTGTTATTCTGACAATGGAGCTCCCTTACGTAAAGTTATGAAATGTTCATGTTTGCGATATAATTATTCTCGGTTCTAATCTACGCTCTTATATGTATATTTGTGTTAACATTTACGTAGTTATTGAGTACAATAGGAGATAATATACATTTACTACATGAAAGATGTCCACTCTCACAGTCTGATATTTCGTAACTTAGTTCATATTCTGTAGGATGAAATGACTATAAAATGAAATCAGAAAAAGAAAAAGAAAGAAAGAAAAAGATTTATTTTTGTTCACCAAAAAAACACACTTAAATTATTACAAAGAAAAAATAAAACTAAAAAAAGAAAATAAAGCAAAAAATAAATATATTATCAGGTCTATATTTACAAAAATAGTTAGCTAAAATGTTGAGTGACTGGTTTTCTCTTATCTATAATGAGCATTATACAGTCACTCAATAAGGAATCTAGTTAACACACATCAATGTATTACCGAAAAATGTTTTAGAGACGTAGGTACAAAGAGTAATAAATATTTTTTAATCCAAACTACCAAACTCAACATGTTTACAATAGCAACGAACCAAGTTTTTTATTTTTCTGTTCCAGGCCCATTAGTGTATTTACTTGTATCGTATGTCCTGGGCCCTCGGTGCTTTTATAAAAACCAATTATTTCCATAACATATAGAGGTTACAAAAATATTAAGTTACAAAAATAAATTGTAATAATAATAATGTTTTATTTTAACTCAATACGCCGCCATGGGTATCAAATGTAATTTAAAATAATACCTTCCAGTTTTGTTTATTTTATCTGTTTGATTTATTGTAATATATATTGAAATCAGTATTGATTTGACGAAATGATTATAGAGATAAACGAATATCATATAGCCCGTTATTTATATTTTATGATTATTGTTTCAGCAAGGGTTTAAAATAAATTGATTCCAGTAAAGTGTAACTGCACTCAGCTACGTAGATAACTAAAAACATTTAATAGAATAAAATATAATTGGTGAAGTTCTGAAGCTGCTCTAGCTAAGATTAAGCGTTATTTTTATTAGTCTGTGTTTATTTTTGTTGTTCTTTAAGCTTAAAGCTTAAAAAACAATTACTTTAGACGAGAATAGCGCGACGACGCTTAGAACAAGTTTTGCCTTTTTAACACAATTACAAAGGTGCGTTTTCACTGACGCGGAGCTGGATGGACTGGAGAGGAGCAGACCATGAATTGACTAACCACAGTGCTCGAGTATAAGCGGAGTTGAGCGGAGCTGAGTCAATAGTCAATAGTCAATAGTCATTTATTGGTAATAATAATATTACAGGTCTTTTGAACATTCAAATACATTGAATCGAATTGAGATCAATATCAGTAAATTAAAATACAGTATTCAATAAAATTACAATACATGTCAGATCAATAATAAAATAAAAATAAATTAAATTATAAATTAAAATAAATAAAAAAATTCTTCGTGTGAGTAAAACGTTTGCTCGATCAGCCAGCATCTAAGATTAGTCTTAAAACTATCTAGTCATATTTTATCTCGTATTTTTTGTGGTAGTTTGTTATACACTGACGGGCCCATAACATAACATAATTTTGAGGATTTTGTTAGTTTCCTCGACACTGCGCTCAGTAGGTGACTTCCTCGAGTGCAGTATGAATGGTTATCCCCACGCATCTTGTACATACTGAGGTTGACTCTCACATACACCGCGACCTGGTAAATTACAATACTAGACAGTGTCAGAATGCCCAGTCTAGTGAAGTACGGTCTCGCAGATACGTCCTGCGGTACTTGCACCATCGCTCTCACTGCTCGCTTCTGCATTCGAAAGACGCGCTCCCAATCGGCCGCACGTCCCCACAATTCTGCGCCATATTGAAGGTGGTAACTGCACTGTTGCAAAATAGCATGTCCGTACCTCCTTCTCAGATACTACCCGAGCAATCCGGCTTATACCAAAACTCGCACTCCCCAGTTTGCTACATATTTTATTTATGTGGCTCTCCCACTTCATGCACCTGTCAATGTCGAACCCTAGGAAGGTGGTAACTTCTACCTGTGCTATACTTACTCTATTGACTACTATCTTTAATGGTATTTGTGGTCGTCTTGACAGAGCAAAGTGAATGAAGTGAGTTTTGTTCACATTTAACGCAAGTCCATTCGCTTGGAACCATTGAGTTAATTGGTTCGCGACACTGTTCAGTTTCGCTTCCAGTTGAACTATGGACGTAGCTGTGACTATCGCCGCTACATCATCAGCATACATAAATATTTCTGCGTCGGTCACAGCCATTGGCAGATCATTTAGTAGCAGTGAAAACAGGATATTAGATACCGAGGAGCCTTGGGCCACTCTCATCACTGATTCCAAGCGATCTGATCTTTCGGCACCGTCACCTCCAACTACTATTTGTGACCTGTTTTTTATCATGTCTGTTACTAAATCATACGATGCGCCGTCCACTCTATAATAAAGTACTTCTCTGTCAGCCACATCGAATGCTTTAGAGAGATCACAGCATATTAATGCAACCTGCTGATTACTTTCCTTAGCTGCCAGGACACTACGCACGAGCTCGCGAGTCATGGATGTTGTAGAACGACCTTCATGATACGCATGTTGTCGATCAGAAAGGACACCTGTTTCTCTTAAAAAATGTATGATACGAGAACTGAGGCTATTCTCGAACACTTTCGCTATTGCTGGAATGATCGATACTGGTCTGTAGTTGTCGATGCTTTCTTTCTTTCCTTTTCCTTTATACAAAGGAGAAATCTTGCTACATTTCATTGCAGCAGGGAATGTACCCACACGTATGCATGTATTAAATAGGTCTGAGAGTATTGAGGTGAGAGGAGCAGCTGCTGCCCTGATTAATTTCATAGATATTCCACACGTGTCTTTCGATGGTTTTGTGGGTATACGCTTTGTGATAATCTGGTATACCTCATATTTCCTGAAAAGACGAAATCTAAGAGTGCGGTCAGCTGGGGGTAGTGCAACACTCAGTTGGGAACGAACGCTATTAACGTCTGCGCGGGGCGCACAGCAAGCTACCGCTGCACTTATGAAACAGGCATTCATCGCATCTACTACTAGCTTTTTTGTTACAAACGGTATGCCGCCCCTATCTTTCACTATATCTGTAAAATCTAGGCGCGGGCTGTTGGTTTTACCTGTTTCCGTCTTTATAACATTCCACATAGCCTTAGACGCGTTTTTTGCTGAACCTATCACTTTTGAATAGTATTTAGTATTTTGTTTATTTATTAATCTATCATAGTGTAATTGCATGTCATTAATAATGCCCATAATTGTAATGTTATTTGATGTCCGTTTACGAGTAGACTTTCAAGTAAAATAGTTCGCTTGACTCCATTCTGTACAAAGCGGAGGGTAGCGTGGCGGTGAGGCATGGCGCGGCGCCGCCGGGTAGGATAGACTTGAATGAATTTGACTGATCGGAACGCGGCTAAATCCAGCTTTGCTTTGAAACCACCACTTGCTTGCCACTTTGCCACTTTTCACTGCTCTTCTTCTCTCCACTCCGCGCAGCTCCTTGTAAATGGAAACACACCCTTATATTCCAATACTTTGCTTAAATATTATAGCTTGCTTCCAAATTTATTTATGCTCCTACTTTGCCACATTTCTGCAACGCCCCATGGTAGACTGGTAGAGAATGCCTAAGGCATTAAGTCCGCCGCCAATACATTTTTTTTTGATGTTAAAGTTTTCTATAAAATAAAATGGAGTTCAAATTCAGGCGCGAGGTATTACTTTGGGTCCCATTAGACAATTGTTACACTCGCAAAATTCATTCACCCAAAACGTAAACGCGCAATTATCGGTGTGGTAATTTTTTTTCACTATACCATTTTCTTTAATGAATTGTGCGTATCAACGTCTTATTTTTCTTTTAGTATGTTCATTGAATGATTCATTCTCGGTACATAACTTCACGTAGTATAAATGCATAGAAATATTTGTAGATTTACATACAATAGTAGGAATGATAGATTTTTGACAAATTAGTAACAGTTCACAAGTGTTCTATTGAAATACTGTTGTGTATTGCGATGTTACAAAATCAACTATTCACTAATATAGGGCGTTATCCATATAAATGTGAAACATCTCTCAAATATTTTAACAGGACATTAAGCAAATATAAGTTGTCGTGAATACATTCAGGAAGTGTATTATACATATACGAATATGATAATATTTAGATAGAAAGATTTACCGCAGTTCCATTACATTTTAGAAAGTAGTCACTTTGAGCTTATTTGGTTGGAATTGTGGACAATTCAAATTGTCTTTATTGTATACGCGCGCATAAAATGAGGTTCGTCTCCCTCCTCTGACCAATTTTTGGGATAAAAAGTAGCCTATGTCCGTCTCCGACACCGAATCTATGTACATAAATGGTTAGCCCGCCTAGGCGCTGAGTGGTAACACACACACACACAAAAACACACACACACACACACACACACACACAGAGAGAGAGAGAGAGAGACACACAGCCACACAGACACACACACACACACACACACACACACACACACACACACACACACACACACAGAAATTTTAGCATTTATAATATTAATAGGATTGTGATTCTGATTATATTATAGTAATTCATTCGAATACCTACGAGTATTTGAGATAACTTTACAATTTTACCTTTTATTATCAGGTTCAGTATTCCGATAGCAATCTACAGAAGTACGTGCATATATTCAACTACAGTTCGACTAGACTATTGTAAAAACTTTTCTATTAATTTCCTGCGTCAACTGCGGCCGAACTGGTCTCGTTCGCTGAAAAGTCAATTCCTATTGTATTACATAACATTAAGTTGGAACTCCAATCCAACTGACGATACGTTAAAGTTAAGCCTCTACCATAAATGCTGAAGATTCTAGAACTTAAATAACGATGCAGACTTATGAGCACAACACAGACTTGCTTATACTATTTAACAAGTTTTTTTTTTTTTTTTTTTGTCTGAATATGGTAGAGGTACAATGGTGATCTTATATTAAAACATATGAACATCATATTCTGCCAAGAAATGGCGTACAAAATTCACATTAATAAATTTAAAATTAAATAAATTATAAGTTAAAAATAAATGATTACAAATGTCATGCATACAAAACCGTCAAATTAGTCCAATAAATTCTGCTCATGTGTACATAATGTCATTACATAAAGCATACAATTCTATATTACAATAATAATAATAATAATAATCATTTATTTCACGTAAAATAGAGTAGATACATTTGTTATTACAATTTTTATGTTCGTCTATTTAGCCTTATTGTGGCATGTGAAAAATATGTTTTGTAAGTAAAATAATGCAAAGAATTAGGTATTAACAAAGTGTCCACATACGAACAAATATTTTTAAATAGCTCAATTAGTATGAATTACATAGGCAATGTCAATTAATAATATAGAGATGGTAAATAATAATAATAATAATAATTGGTCAAATAAGTCAAATTAATCCATTCAATTAGTCAAATTAATTCATTAATAATAAATCATTTACAGAGTAAAACATTTTTTCCAAAAGCCATTTTTTTAATTTATTCCTAAATTGATGGAAAGGAAGTATCTTTAGGCATTCAGGTATTTTATTATAGACTTTCACACACATGGCATAACAATTATTTTGAAATAAAGAAGTTCTTGGCGTAAATGGTAGTACAAGTCTATTAGAATTTCTTGTGGTGCGAAGATACATATCTTTTGCTGTGCTAAATAAATTTGGGTTTCCTTTAACAAATACTCCTATCTCATAAATGTACATACTAGGCAGAGTTAGTATGCTCAACTTTTTAAAGTGAGGCTTGCAAGATATATCAGAAGGAATGCCTACTATGGCTCTGATGCAACGTTTTTGTGCTACAAAAACTCTACTTACTTCTGTGCCCCATAGTAGAAGTCCATATCTAAGAACAGAGCTAACGTATCCGTGGTAAGCCAGTAGTGTAGTTTCTAAAGACGAGGTTTTTCGTAACTTGTTTAGAACATATACGAACCTATTTATTTTGTTACATGTAATATCAATTTGATTTTTCCAGTCGTTATGTTTATCTAAATTTAGTCCGAGAAAATTAACATTATCTACTTCGTTTATTTTAATATCTTTGTACATAACACTTCGTTTTGTAACATTTGCTCTTTTGCTTTGAAATTGTATGTAGCAGGTTTTATTTAGATTAACATTAAGATTATTTTGGTCTAGCCATTGCATTACAGATATAATTGAATTTCTAATTTCAATGTCATAGTTATTCAAATCATTACATGTCAATATTAAAGAGATGTCATCGGCAAATAGAACACATTTATAATTTGTTACGTCAGGAAGATCATTAATATACATAAGGAACAACAGGGGCCCTAGAACGCTACCCTGCGGTACTCCACAGTTGGTTCTAGCAAATTGTGATCGAAATTGTGTTATTGTCATGTCTTTTCCTATGTTAGATATTTCCACACATTGGCTCCTATTTGTGAGGTAAGATTCGAGCCACTTAAGAACTTGTCCTCTAATGCCATAGTTCTCAAGTTTCTGAACTAGCAGTTTGTGGGACACAAAGTCGAATGCCTTCGACATATCGAAGAATATCACCATTGTTGGGATGCCCTTATCTACGTTTGTTATAACTTCATTCACCAATGTAAACGCAGCTAGAGTGGTGGATTTTCCTTTTTGGAATCCATTTTGTTCCTGTTTAATTATATTATATTTATTCAGAAATGAAGTTAACCTGCTGTGCATGGCTTTTTCGAATATTTTCGAAATCACCGGTATCAAAGTTATTGGCCTATAGTTAGACATGACATTTTTATCTTCTTTTTTATGTAGTGGCTTCACAATTGATATTTTTAAACGCTCGGGAAATATCCCTTGTTCAAAAGACGCATTTACCAAATAGGTTAACACAGGTGCTATTGAGTAACTACATAATTTAATAATTTCAGTTGCTATGCCATCATAACCCACAGATTTTGATTTTTTTAACCCAATTATTATTTTTTGGATTTCAATAATACTTAGCGGTTTTTACTTTTAATTATTCAAAAGTATTTGAACAAACTTAATGCCATAGCTTTATTTTAATACTAGTTGCGCCCCACGGCTTCACTAGCGCCTAAAATGCGTTTTATCTCCCTCGGAAACCAGACGAATTTAGGGATAAAAAGTAGCAAATGTACGTCTCAGCACCGAATCTATCTACATTCCAATTTTCATCGATATCGGTTCAGTCGTTTAGACGCTGAGTAATAACAAACACACACACACACACAAACTTTCGTCTTTATAATATTAGTAGCATAGAAACTATTACGGCCATATCAATCCAAACAAAACGTGAAACCGATTTGAGGAAAATGAAAATTGTTGTTGTTCGAGCACAAGGAAACAAGGACTGACAACATCTTCGACATGCAGCTTATGATATTGATTAATTAAATACATGCTATGCTGGACATTAGCTACTCTTCATTCATGTTCACCGGTTTTGGGACCCCTTAATTCATCGGCTGTCCGTCGAAACAAGCAGAAGGTTATGGTGTTTTTGGCTACAAGTATTGTATTCTTTTTAATATGGTGACATCAGCAGCGGCAAAGACAAGCCTTCGAGCTTTCCTCTGGATAAGACCTGGTGGTCTGCTTGCTTTATAAAGGTAATAAAAAGAAATGTAATCATAAAAGCAGTTCTTAATAGTAAAACAAAAATATTATCCTTTCCATCTCTCAACATGGAATCGTACACTTTGTTTTATTCGTAGTCAATAATTTATTGAAGAAACCACGACGAATTTATTGATTGCTTGCTAGTAAAGTTAGTGCATAATATATTAGGTGCGGTGTACGTTCATTACAAGTTGAATTAATGTGGGATGTTCAAACAGATAGCTACTAATGGTTTTCTCTACTTGAAATTAGCGGGAAAGTATTCTGAATTCTACTGTTTTGGTTACAAACCTCGTATTGTGACTTGTGAGGGGACTAAATGGATAGCACAAATGTTGCATTACCATATTTCAGTTTAAAATATATTGTAAGATAAAATTCACAATTTTTAGTGTGTCTGGTATTAGAAGCTTAAAAAAGCCGCTCACGTTGATTGTCGTGAACGTAATACCAAATTCTTGGCTAAATAAATATTTGCGTGTGTATCCGCGAAAAACTTTTTCGGTAATTTCAATGGATTTACAATCTTTATATGAATTATGAATATATAAAATAGACCTACTGTGTTAGTGTGATTATTTACTAAATAGCCTTGACGTAGTGTTTTCATATAAATAACGTAATGTTTGGAAAATAGAATATTTATTTACACCATTTGACTGCTTTTACAAATTAATTAACATGTAACTGAGAATTTCAGTCTCTATAGACATATAACAATATGCCCGCGGCTAGCGATGAAATGGAAAACACTGCATAGCAAAATTGTACTTTATGTTTTAAGTTACAAAATGTATTTTGCCAAACAGACGTAACTCATCATAAATGTAAATACGTCTTTATTCTACTGAGTACGAATTGAACGAGATAAATATATCTATTTGTTGTCAATTAACAAGTTAATTACACTGGTAACTTACTAACACTCACTTTATTATGCAAATATTAAACACAATTTCAGCCGTCTCTACGTATATTGATATTGTTAATTAACCGCAATTTTATTATTATTTTTGTAGGTATTCCCAATGTCCTTTAAAGGAATAAAGCACTCAAAGCTACACTCACGATCTCATTACAAATTAAAAGGCATAAGTACAACACTGCAGGAAACAGTCGATGCACAAGCAACTAAGTTTTTGTCCAAGTGTGGGAATGGTTTATACAGTGCTAAGTTTTCGTTCCGCTGTCCCTCGCTGAAAACTGTACGTCGTGTCGAGGTTCTACAGCGCAAAATATATACATAATATAATGTAGCTGTAAAGGAACTGTAAGTTTTGCTATAAACTTGGTACAATGTTTAATCTGAAGATGTTTTAATCAGAATAACAAAACAAACGAATACACACATGCAGCTTTATTTTAGGGTAAAATACTAAAAAATCGGTGAAATGTAGAAGACTATTACCACACGCACATAATTGCATTATAAAAAAGTAATACATTGTCGTAGTAGATCCACGCACGGTAATACCCTCTTATAGAAGATCGGCGTAAGAGTAGTAGTATCCGTACAACTGCGTTTCCTTTGGTGAGTGAGAGCGCTGGTGGCCCAATTTCCCCCTTTTCCCCTTTCCTCACCTCCCTCATTCCCTTCCCCTAATCCCATTCCCAGCCGTCATAGTGGAGGCCACCATGCCAGCAGTTTAAGACGATGTCTTTTGGTATGGTGGCCACCAATTCTGGATTCTACTGACTGCTTACCATCAGGCGGGGTAGAGTCACTTAGGTAGGCCAACATAAAAAAAAAACATAGGTTAATATAAAATTGAGTTCGCAGTTTAATAGATTTTATGTCGTTTTCTGTAATTCAATTTGTTATCAATGTACTTATAATTACATACTTTAAACAAAGTATCATTAATTAAATGCTTGCAATTTTAAGTTGCTTGTTTTAAATGCCATACTAATTTTGTTATATTATATACAGTATTATATGCATAAAGGAACAGTACTAGTTGCAAAAGTACGCTAAGAACGTACATTAGCCAAGTTGACATTCATTTTCATGCGCGAAATGAAAAGCACATTTCATTTCGTGAGAGTAACGTGCTTCGGGAAACTATTTATTATTCTCCAATGCGTAGTTTTCTATTTTGATGTAAGAAATAGCATCTCGGTAAGCCAATATATGAATATTCAAACTAAAACAATTGTATATCAATTGTCAGTCTTTATTTATTCCTAAGGCACGTTTTGTTAATATAAAATTGTATTGATATGAAATTATGAATTCAAAAATAGGTTTACCTTCAGTGGTGTTTATGCCACAGGTCCTACATGTAAAGAAAACGTTTCTCAACTACGTACATGGTTATATCTAACTTTATAACTACACTTTCAACTATTTCATAAAAAAATAAACGTGTTAATTAAAATATTAAATGTTTATAAAAATCGCCATTCCGCCTTAACTAAACAGTAGAAAATAATAAATATTTCAATTACTTCATAGCTAAGAACATTAAAGAGGAATCAACGCAATCATTGATACCTATAATACTTTACTATTTACAATTTAAAATCAGTTATTTTGGAGTCGGTGCCAGCCAAGAAGGATCATAATGACCTTAATAAATATACCTACTAGCAAAAATACCCTTCTTGATTAATCTATTAATATGTGAATGTAAAATATAAATTGAATACAAGAAATCGAACGGAATCTGATAAGTGCGCGTCAAACTTTGTATGTACCTAAACACAACTATTAATGACGTCTGCCTTCACGCGTATGACCGCGTTCGGGTAGTCCATTCAGGCATAGCATATCCCTCGCGCGTGCCATTACCGCACCGTGCATTTCGAAAGTTTTTGCAAAAGCAAAATTGAAGATCCTTCTTGGCTGGCACCGACTCCAAAATAACTTATTATAAATTGTAAATAGTAAAGTATTATAGGTATCAATGATTGCGTTAATACCTCTTTAATGTTCTTAGCTATGAAGTAATTGAAATATTTATTATTTTCTACTGTTTAGTTAAGGATTGAACACGTAGATACTGTTTTGAAGTCAGTTTTTGTTTTTTTTATAAAAATAATTTTATTATTTTTCTTTTCTTACGATTATCTAGGTGCCATAACATCGTAGGAAATAATTTAGCTACAAGATGTAAAAGTGCACAATGATTTCTGTATTTAAAAAAAATTACATCTAACATCGAAGGAAAATGACCATGATTATTCCCAAAAAAATTGAAGGTAGTTACGGCTGCTGTTTTTATATTTGACAAAAAACACCATAAAACGGGAGAGAAACCAGTAATAAACAGTCATCCTACTGTTTATAACCTTAGAAAGTTATAAAGGCTAATGAAAAAATGTTTATTACTTAACTTTGGGAGTCAGGCACGACAATATCATTTAGCAGAGTATAATAGGTATATGCTGTATGTATACTACTATTACGCGGTATAATCTTTATTTTTCTTTTAATGCCTATTATTGTCTGTAAGTCAAACGCCTCTTCTTATGCTGAGTAGGCCATGATGACATTATATTACTGCGCTTGCTCACATATCGACGATTTAAAACATATTTAGTCGAAGTTCAATTCTCACTACAGAAAACTGTTCATGTGATTCACACAAACATTTGTTTCTAAAATGGCGATAGTCATCGTTGCTAAAGAAAAATCTAAAAATCAATAGTTAGTTCAAACATAAGTATGAAAAAGTTTAAGTAATGTAAAGTTTTGTTGCGTTAAGTACTGACAAATATTCAATACTAAAAACTAATTAATGTTGAATTGTATTTGGGAATTTCTCGATAAATCTCAAACGTAGCTTGATTATTAAAATTATTTTGTTGTTTTTTTTTACCGAAGTTGGATCATTAATTCTGTAGGTACGATTCCTGCTGGAATTTTTTAATGAAATTTCGTTCCCGTGGCGTGAAGTTGCTCAATTAACGGGCATCGATCGAATGTCTGAAATTCCTACTTCTTTGAAGCCAACACAAAGAAAGTATTTGTGTGAATTCTTGTTTAGTTCTAGTTTATTTTTGATATTAAAATTACTAGTAGTGCTTGTATTTCTAGTAACTAGTACTGCTTCGCTAGGAAACATAAAATACAGGCCTCAAGATGATGAGTGGCAAGCAATCAGTACTAACCTCACTTCGACATGTAAACTATAGGAACTTGATACTTCATCAACGTCCAACCAGTGAATATATGGAAAACGCGGCATCGTAAAAAACTACGACTTAACTCTAAGACTAACCACTTATAAACATCAAAAAACGTGTAATGATATGAGAAAACATTAGCCTGGTACTGTAGTTATTCAAATATATTATTAAAATTTAGTCCGTATGGAGGGCTACAAACGAACGCATAAATTAGTCGGTACACTAATGCTAATTTTATGGGAGAGTGGGCTGACCACTGTACTGTATTCAGCCATAAGTGACATAATTAATGGACGTATATCGTCAGTTAGCCGATTTTGGAGTCATTATGCATTGTTACACAAACGGACAGGCTGAGAGGAAATTGGGTACGAGGTGAAATATACTCTGGATAACAAAATATTATTTGACTTCTCTATACCACCACTTGATCCAATTGAATTAAGCCAGGAAATAACGAAACAATTATTTAATCTGTTCGGTAAAAATACATTATACATTGCCAAATATTTTTGACGCACAGGATAGTGAGAATCTATAGTTTTTTATTTAATATTTACTTTTATTTTTTTAAGTAAGTATCACTGTTTTCATTATGTTCGTACAAACATTTTGTTTATCCTGTTTATTTAATTAATGATCTAGTTTAAAATTTGGATGTATCCGTTTTTAATAAACTTTATGTTGGATTTTATATACCAGTACAAACTAGGTATCATTGAGCATTTGAATAATATTTATTAATAATCTGGTCGAGATAACAAACTCTATAAAAAATATACTTGCTTTAAACAATCATGTAAACAGTCAAGGCTTTAAACTAACGCAAATGAGACGACAGAGCAGAATAAAGACGGGGATGTTGGCATAAGCGACATAAGGTTCGACGTCGCAAACGTTCTTTTGCTCGTTAATTTCTAACTACTTACGCAGTAAGATTTTCAACATAAGATTGTTTACTTTTTTTTACATGGTGAAGATAAACAACAGAAAACCTCGTGCACAGCAGTAGCTTGCACCTCACTGCGCCACAGATGCAATCTAAAGGAGCTTTATTCAAACATAAGCGGTTTTCGCTGCCGCTTTGGGTAGAGATACATACCGCGCAGAATTCACTAAAGGCTAGAGCAGAATACCGCATACCCATACGAACTGGCGAAAAGTTCATACTTTCGTGAGCGAAACTCACGCGATATTCTACCCACAAGGATAGGAAAATCCGCTTTGGTGTGAACAGTAGTATTCGTGCATACCCACTCCGATTTCTCTACCGTAGGCGGTAACGAATACGGCTTAGGTTTGAATAGACCTTTAGTTGGTTAGATCCTCGTATTAGCGAACTTGTTAAGTACATAATTATTAAACATATTCAAGGTTATTGAAGCTTATAAAACATTATTTTTATATTGAAGAATCTGTAAATACATATTTCATTGTTTTGAGAACGATTACTTTTCTAAGAGGCTTGGCTAGCTTCCAAACACGTACAGACAATAACATGAGTATGATATAGGGGAGTACATTTATGCCATTTTGAAGTACTTATCTTTATTTAAAATTTCTAACTTAGGTATCTAGTAATTGTAGCTAGTCTGATATTCTGTGCAATAGATTGTAACCTAGCTTAGCTCTATATTTTTCAACCGATTATATGCGATTTATGTATGCGTTGAGGGTCATAATTAGCTTTAACCCGTCAAACAAATATTGCGATTAAAGTTCACGCATGTTATTGATTGCTCCCATATTTATTAGCATTTTTCAATCGCATGATACACAGCTCGGTCTAATTGCTATTTAATACAGGCAAAATATCATTTAATATATAATAATCTATACTATTATAAAAAGCTTTTTTGTTTGAACGCCCTTTTCTCTAGAACTACCAGCCGGGTTTGAAAAATTATTTTGCTCAGTTCTCGAGGAAGGTTATAGGCTATGTAACATTACGCTACTGGCGATGGAAGCAGAGCAGTTAGCAAAGACGCGGGTGAAACCTTGCCGTGGAAAACTATTAGTATTATATACTTACAAATAAATACAATTTAAGTATTTATACAACAAAGAACCACCTATTTATAGACGTTGTGTAATACAAACTAATATTATAGCATATTTCTCCTTTGTTAACTATATAGTACAATAGTTTCCAGTTCAAAACCAAACCGCAGAACAACGAAAGCTTCGTATTAAAGCCGATTAATCTGGCGGTTTTGTTGTTGTTAGTTTTCGTAAAATTCACGAATCATTTTAAATATAAACTATAAATATCAAAGGTAGGTATCAAAAGTTTCATTCAATCTTACAACAAACTCCTACGAAAAAAATATCATAGCAATAGTGTCGTATTGCATCATTCAGATTTACAAACACGCTTAAAATATTAAAATTTTGAAAATGACAGCAAAAATATATGTTAAACATAATAAAATATAGCCAATGATACCCGTCCTATTTGTAGCTCTAAAATTGTAAGATTTTTTTAAAGCGGTTACTAGTTCTTATATTAAATTGGAACAAACATACAAAAAATCAAATATTTTCTCTTTATAATATTAGCATAGATATATTGATGATTATATAAAGTTTACAGTATCTCAAAGTCTTTGATTATCTCAATCAAAAGACGTCCACTGTTGGACGTAGGTTTTCCCCTAGCATCTACACTTAACTGGTCTTGTGTCATTCATCGGTTGGCGCCTCTACCAGGTCTGTTCACGCTGTCTTTCAGGCCGTGACCACTCCAGAAATTTTGCTTAATGGCTCTCAGGCTTGCGATCTGTGTCCTACTCAATGCTACTTTCATCATAAATCTTTATTAAAATTGGCCTTACCTAACTGTACTGTTTGTTTCAGGTATATGACATGTAATAATGCCTCATAAGGCATTAATTAAGTACTTTAACTTATATGAAAATCTCTGTTAAATACACATTAGACACGTTTATGTTGATTGTTCGGTTGCTCTATGTATAATAATTATTTATGTATTTACAGAAAAAGTATAAGTACTTATGTTTATCCGCATTCTAGAACTCTTAACACAAGCTATTAATAAATGCTCTAGATGGCGTTGTGTGGTTGTTGTGGTATTATTATTATTCTCTTTATTCAATTATATACACAAAAAATTTCATTTTTTAATATTTAAAAGAAATAATAGACTTACTACATTTATAAATATAAAAATATGGAGACCCACCGATAACGGATACAGAGACCAAGCTACCGGTGGTTTGGGAACCGCCTCACAATGCGGGCCGTATCAAGGAGCACAGCCTTATACATCAGGCCCACGATACAGCCACCTAACGCGAACCTCGCAAGATGTTGATGGAGGCTCTTAGGAATCAGTCTATTAACTGATATGACTAACGGAACAATGATCGCCGAATCCACATCCCACATGTCGACAAACTCGTGAGTCAAATCCAAATACTTGATCTGTTTATCTTTTACTGCTTTCACGAGATTGACATCATGTGGAATTATTATTATTATTATTAATTGACATACTTTGTTTCGGTACGATTCATTTCATGATAAAGCCACCATGCAGTGAGCTTTTGATCTAAAGATTACGTGCCTAGTCGAAGGGCTAGAATTGATTACAAAATATTATAATAATTGTTAATTACAATTTATGTATTTATACCTCTTCTTTAGCGATTTAATAAAGATTACGTGTATTTTATAATGTTTTGTTTAGTATTAAAATGCAATTTGTGTGATATAAAAGGCAATGAAACTTATATTTACATCGATTACGAATACCCACGATAAACTACACAAATGACATTCAAATTCAACAAATTTCATATCATATTGAGTTATTTAGTCGAACTAACTGCTGACGTCATAATTCGGCCATTGTACACGACCCGCTCGTTTGTCAATCATATTTGACATCCAATAGATACTGCTTGACAAGGGTCGAGGAATGAACTTTATAAACCGAAGCAAACTGAAATAGTTTAATTAATTGTTAAATAACCCACATTTCACCAACTGGTAAAAGACGAAGGGTATAGCGATATTTCTCTTTGGATTTTACTCTTTAATGCCATCGTGAGTTTAGTAAGAAAACTAGGATCTTCTAATAATATCTTAGTCGCTCTTCTTCTGTCCGCTAACTAAATATATATTTTTTTTTGATACAATGAGACGTTTACGTTGCTACACGCGTCTAGCCACAAAACTATTAACTGATTGCTGGTATTAATTACAACACACCTCAATTACATTACTTTTGGTGGTAAATTTGTAAATAGGTACTGCGTTAATACCCGTGTATGTATTATAAAGTATTAAATTCATAAATTTAAAAGTACAAGTATGGTTTGAATAATGATACCAATATCACCAGACCGAGCAAAAATTAACTGAGTTAAAGTTAAGAATATTATCTTGTGTTTATAATAGTTTTTAAACATTCAAAATTCATTTCAACACTGTAAGAAAATAACAGAATTATCCCGTCTGCACACTTGCATATCCTACGTTACCTACATTTGTATATGTGGTCTTCATTACATTAAACTTTAGTGGCGGTTGAGGCAAATCGTATCTACGAGAACCACTTCACTAAGCTTGTTTTACTTTAAAACAAACTTCAGTGTCATTCAACATTACACTACACATTGTTCAAAGTACTTTAAACCGTTTCAGCCTTACTTTCCTCATTATCTTTTACGATATTCTCGTGTAGATATTGCATAAATAATATAAGTTTGTGAAAAAGAATAAGACATTTTTACCCCTTCTTTGTAGAATGTAAGCGCGAGAGTGGCACAGATGGATACAGTGAATAATGCATATTGCATTTTATGCTCCGACTGCAGATAAACTTGTGAATGTAGTTACAAGAATAGGCAATGTGAAAGATTTACATAAGGAACATTTTAGTCAAATCAAAAAATAAAGGAGTAATTATAACAGATATAATATCATAGAACCAAATATATTAGAATAAACGTTGGTATGTAATTAAAAATTAAAAGTAAACACAGTTGGAACTGTCTACATAGATGTTAAACAATTTTAACGGTGCATAGTTTGACTAAAACTATCTCTTTTTTACACCTAGGGCTTCTTACATGAGTGATAAAACCATCCTGTTTTATGTCCTATTGCAGTGTAAAGGCCTCTCCTTCGTGAATGCTGATACAATATTTTTATTTTTATACTTAAATTAATAAATAATTACAAGGTCATCCGTAACGATAATGACATGACAAAAACATGTACATAGACCTTATGTAACACATTTTAACACACAAACAACAGTGAAAGCTGTGAATATAGATTTCTTCGTCGACATTACTATTACGTATCTACTTTGTGCCATTACCCAGCGAGATAATTATGTTGTTGTTTGAATTCAGGAAACTGTCAATCTACATTTTCATTAAACGCTTCCTTGACAAGATTTTTTACGATGTATTCAATTACAAAAACAAAAAGATATTTTGTTTTTAATAATATATTATATTGGTTTGTATAACATAAAACAAAATAATAAGAATGAAAAGCTATATAATTATTAAGATATGCAATACAGAACGTACTGTAATACAGTTGCCACCAATAAATAAGTAACATGACAGTATAATAATGTAGCACTGCAAAAACCGCTGTACCACACTGCAGAATAATCGGACAACCCTTCTGTAATTACGAAAATAATGAACTAGCTCTAATAAACTGATGTTTATTTTCCATAACAAATGATTTATGATACCGCTTTCGATAGCAGAATGGTTTTGGAGTATTGGATTTTGGTAATAATAAAAAAGTACTAGTATTAAAAAATATTTTATATGAGATTAATAATAATAACTATATAATATTTTACTAACTTTTACTTTGGCAAGTATACTTGTATTTAGACTATAATTTCCTTTTTAGTGCAAACGTCCTGCAGCTCTCTATTAGCTAGAAGATATCTTTTGTTTCTCCCAAATGGAGGAATTTGCCACAGTTACCAGGCCTGGGGAAAGATAAGACATAAAACTAGGTTGGGAGGAAATGGATATCTTCTAAACACCCAAATAATTACAACAAAACATAGCCCATCTGATTAATGTATCTGTAAGCTATAACTCGAGGGAGGTCACAGAGACTACACATGTGTACATAATTAATCATCTGAATTATTAACTAACATCTGCCCAGTGTAAGGCGAGAACTTAACTGCTAAATTATACATTGGAATTTAATCCTAAAATTAAATCTTGGCATAAAACAATATAGCCCTTGGATCGCCCTATGTTTCATGGTTTCATTCATGTATTTAAGAGGACTTGTCACCTAAATGTTTTATCTTGTATGACTTCTACGTCTTAAATGTTCGAAAATATCTTTTGTATGGAATGTTCTGACTGATAATAATTTGTACTTACGAGGCTACGAAGGACGGCACTGGAGATCTCATGCTAAATAGGCTGTGTTATTTAATAGAATAATCTAAACGTATTATAACGTATGCTCAAAACGAAAAGAAAATATGTAGTTACAACGTTCTCGTCACTCTTCCAAGGTCCCTTGAATATAAAGCAGAATGCCGAACTTGACCCATATGCCTTTTTGGCAAAATGTTAAATTTTTTTTATTATATAATTCGACGAACTTATTAAGGTCAAGGCTATTCGGTATTTCGATATAATATAATTTGTTGTCTCTCTGTCTACTTGTTAATTTAACAAAATCACGGTTATGAACCTTACGTCGTCAGCCTTCCATACAAAACGTAAACAGTTCATGATTTTTATTAAATTTTCCCTAGCACAACCCTCCTGTTCAGGAACATATGATATTGTTTACCTCATTTCTGTAAATTTTTTCGTTATTTTATTTAAGTTATATTATATTCTCAAGAATTTGGACCTTGCGAATGTTCAAACATAATTTTCTTGAATATGTGTTATGAAAACGGAGCAGTAACTTGCGAAAAATATTTTGTAGTACAATGACAAACAAAATTTTATGTGTAGTTAATTCTGTGTACAGTGATTTTTCAGAAACTTTTAATAAGAAATTTAATATCGTGGTCTTAAAAGTTCCGTGTGTGAATGTAATACAAAATGGATTAAGTTATATCTAGCTATCGTTAAAGTTAGTTATGAACTCGTTATAATACTTTGTCAAATCAGCTCGTAGCTCTACAGATCGTGTTAATTGCTGGGAGTTAGACTCGACTACGATTTAATTAAGACCGTGCCCAAGAAGTTCTAGATTTATTACTTTCATACAAAGACTTAGACATAAATTTTTCACACGGGTAAGTACCTACTAGATCTTGTATACATGTATAATAAACTTTTATGTACGGGAAAGATGTGCCCAAAGCATATTAGCTTAGGATTTTTAACAAATTTTATAAACACGGCTACATAATATAACTGCACCAACCACAGCGCACTATATGAAATATCACTTAGCATAATTATTTAGACTATTAAATTATTTATTTTATTATATAGACTATTAAGGCTTTTTGTTTTTAATAATATATTTGCTTGTTTTGACTTATAAATTTACTTGAATAGCAGTAAGTATTATCATTAGATTTAATTGTATAATTGTACTAATTACAAGTAAAAGCCATTTATTATTTTAAATATTATGAGCAGCTTGGTCAGTTGACAATTTGTGAAACATCACAGCCCACATGCCACATATCAAAAGATTTCTCGCTACTAAAAACGCAAAAATAACGTCATTATAAATAACTCCGTTGTGGCACGTTTTCATAAAAGAGCTATCGCATTTTATTTCGTCTGTGAATCGAAATAATTTGAAAAAAAAAACCGATTTAGGTTGAACTTCTTGTAAAATAAATATCATGGTAATTTATTTTGAATACATTTTTTTTTAACGTATAAAATCATTTTTATTTGCATATTATTGCGGCAGACAGGAGTAACTATCGCACATGCACTGCTAAGCTGCGACCTGCGTAAGGTAACGTTCCTTATTTCTGAACCGATTGAATATTAACAGTAATACAACACGGCAAAATGGTATTGTTAAGTCCTAACGAGTTAAAACTTCAAGTGCAAGTAAACGAGCGCGGTCGTTTGAGACACAAAGTTGGCGCCCACAGAACTTTACCAGTTGGGTTGAACTAATTTGGACGAGAAGTTTCTAAAAGATATCTCGCTGTGTCCTGTATGTTTAAGTGTATATAAGTACCTATAGTGAATTTCTAATATATTCAAATTATTTCTAGTAAAGTTTCTTAATTTAATTATAATAAGTTTTACACAGACTAATCAAACATTATTTTTCCCTAATTTTTGCATAATTATTTTATCATAATATCGAGTACCTATATAAGATTCGTAAGATATACACAAATGCCTATAACTCAGTAAATCGCAAATCTGAAGTGGCAAATCTAGGGTGCTCGAGGCACGAGTACGGTCGCGGCCTACCAAACTCAGTGTGGGACTATTTCCTAACAGATAAAGGGACGGCACAGTCAATCTTACTAAAAGCAGTTAGTCACAGAGGTTACAAAGCCACGAATTGTTTCACAGACGAGATTTAGAGAACCCTTTTTCTGTAGTGGAATTATGTGGTTCAAATTGACAGTGATAAATATGTCAGATCCCAAGGTTGAAACATTTTAGGTCCGATTTGGTTTATATACATTTTAATGTAGAGATTGTGACGGACCATATTAAGTTCTTTCATACTTATAAAACTTACAGTAACATATTGTGTAACGAAGAAGTGAAAAGATTAATTTTTACCTCGAAACATAATAAAACTCTTATGTCTATGGTTACAGGCAAAATTACACGATTAACGAAATATAAGTAATTAAGTATTAATTATTTTGATAAACTTTCAAGTAACTTTCAAAACAAGAAATTAAACCATATATTATCCTGCGCGTCGTCGATGTAAAGTGGAAAATAAATGCCAACGTTCCGCATGCAATTCTGCAGGATATGCAAATTTTATTTAGTTCACAGCTGAAATAAGATAATCCTTAGCAAAGTTTCTTGATTTTATTACACTTATAAATGGCAACTGCCCGGATTTGTTGTGCAAAACTTCGCAGACGCTACGTTATCCTTAATACTTGTATTATAGTTTGTAACGATATAAAAAGTATAAGATTCATAGAATATACACTCAGTGAGATACAAATCATAAATGTAAATTTAAAAAGGTGCTCGAAGAATGGTCACGGGCCATCAAACGAATGAACCATGAAATATATACGCATAGATTATTCGTATTAATTAATACAGTAAACCTTTATTTATTTAACCCTGTCATGGACACTTCACTAGACACAAAAGATGTTTTATTGTCCTCACGGCATATACGTTTACTTTCCCCGAAAGTGTTATAATACGAATTATGTATGCGTGATATACGCAAAGATTTGATTGTTGTTTTCTCAACAACCACGATGTGAATATAGCTGTACCACTTGGCGACTGTTAGGTTAAAGCTAGTTTTCAAGTGACGGCATAAAGTGGGTTGCAGAGTATCGCTCGGGGACATTCTATTGTTCACTAAATGTTTGACAATAAAAGCAGTGTAAACAGAAACTGAATAAGAATTCGGTTAGAATAGCACAAAATGTTTCTGTGCTAGTTAAATATAAAAAATCCAAACTAACGTTTAAAGAAATGTTTAGTATCATTACTATTTGTGATATTTTGTTACAAGTTCTTACCAACTCATGATAAACATTGGCAAGAGTACTTAAAATAACGTTAATCTGATGCTACAGCACGTGATCCAACGGTCATTTACTAAACATAGTGACACCAGCTTCTTAAAGCATAAGTTACACTCTAAATTAATTTACTGGAGCATTAGTTACTCTGCTTTTGGCGGAGGTTACAAAATTCAAAATAGGTTCAATCCTGACTATTCCAGTTTCTTATTTGCTTCTGGGTAAATCATGTTTTTATTAGGTTGGATTAGGAGTGCTCTTTAATCATCTCATTTTTAAATAGAGAAGACTTTTAAACAAATACGTAAACAAAATCCAGTTAAAAAGAAAACTACAATTCAAAAATCTTTTCCAGTACAAAAATTAGAGCACAATTTTCAATTGAGAGCGTTTTACGTGTCTGCGTGCTTTGTAATACAAAGTTGGTTTAGGGCTTTATTTTTCGTCGAACTTAAGCTTTAAGATATAGGTGTTGTTAAATTGTTGCCACAATATTATAAGTTTTATTTCGTTACGTTTATTTGTAGATTTTTGTAATACGTTAATATTTTTTATACACATAATGAAATCAAAATAAGTAGTTTCAGACTGTTATTAGATTGCCACCATATGTTATGAATAATTGTATTATCTACCCAGGATGTATGTGTTTATGTCATGTTATTATACTACACTTACTTTTTTTTTAACACAATCGGTTAGCATTCACTCAATTTTCATGACAAGTCATTAACATCATCATTCATTACATTAACGCACAAAGGTCCACCCGATGATGCAAACAACGAGCCCATCAACAAGAAACAAGTAAGTCATTACGTTCAAAATCTGAATATAATGTAAAACCTGCAACAGTGACAGCATCGGTAGTTTGATTTATTATCAGTGACGGTGCAGCGAAGCAGATTGGGTTCACTTCACTATTGTAAACCGTGCTCTCTTTGAGTGGAACAACATACTTACTGCAGCAACAAATAACATTAAGATTGCTTTATTTTATACAATAGCATTGAAAATTTGTTAGTTCAAATAATTAGCCTAAAACTGACTGCCAAAGCCAAACCCGGACAACTCCGAGTAATAATAGTAAGCAAAGCTTTTAAGATTCATTGAATCCGGCATCAAATTGTGTCTTCTCATTGCAGCCAAAGGAAGAGAAGCATCATTCAGAGTTTGTAACACACACCACATAGCAAGCGTCGCAAAATAGTATAAAAAAAACAATAACCACAAAGCGCCAGTCAGAACATAGATACGTATGCCTGTTTTCAACGTTAGTGACGTAAAACGTCATATTTCAAAAAAGTTTTTACATAAATCATATGAAACACAGTTTTCCCCACGTGGCGGACAAGAACGGTGGACGTTACGAGCGCTTATCTTCGCACATCTGCTTTATGAACCTGCCTCCTGGCAAAGCGATGAGGTCATTTAAATTGTTTTCACGATTACATAAATTAAAAGTTAAAAGTTAGGATCGTTTCAGCTAAAATATGGAGGTCGGACAATATTTACTTTGTGTACTTGAATCCTCGTACTAAATTTTGTGTGTGACATAATAAACTCTACACTTTATGTTGAGATTGATAGCTTTGTGTGAAAAATACAGTTTAATTCTGGTAAATTAATTTAAAACAAATTTGTAGTAGTTAATGTGTGTCGCTAATGACGACTACAATACAGAAACTTGAACGTCATTATAATAAACACAATACATTATAAGTTATGTATGATCTTACTTAATTGTAAAAATAATAATGAATTCTTAACTCTCATGGCTAATTATAAAGTTTCACTTTAAATTTCTTAGAATATAGATTACTAATAACGGGTAAACTGTAGGTATTAAAATTTTAGATGTTAAAAATACAGTCGCTATTATTTTCTATTTTAGTTTTTATGCTAATATGTTTTGCTCGGTGAGTGAGAGCGCCGGCAGCCCAATTACCACATCGGTCCTTTTCCTTTCTCATCCTCTCCTCCGTGATCGGCAACGACTTGGTGTTGTGTTTTCATTATTATTTTGCAATGCTTTGCAAACACACCCATCTCTATAGGTTACGGTTACCACTTACCATCAGATGGGCCATGTTTGTTTGCCACCTAAGTTGTGTAAAATTTTTCATGAATATTTGCATAACTGATGCATGTGTACATAAAGTAGACAGTAGTCTTTAGTACTGTTCAGAGTTTTGTTACGGTTTTGGAATAAATAGTATTGTATTTTTTACATTTCAACATTTGATAATAAAAAAAATAGCGTTTACAAGTTCACAATGATATTAACAAAGAATAACTTGGTTGTGTCTATCCCTGAACAAACAAGCTGATTGATTGAGACAATATATTTTCTTTAATCTTATAACTCTGAAGTGGTTCTCTGTAATGGTCAAGACACTGCTCCCAGAACTGATGGCCGTATGGGCAGAAAGGTACTAGAGTGGCGACCACGAATCGGAATATGGTACATGGTACGTAAATACATTCATAGCTTTACTTCTTTTTTCCCAAAGAGGTACGCAGAGGCACACCTTAGCCTTCGCAGACGTCTCACAAAAGATTTCGCCAGTTATTTTGGGTTCTATGTAACGGTCTGAATAAGAAATAATATCTGAACAATAAAAATCTAATATAACTTCACCTGATCCGGGATTTAACCCAAAACCTCAGCGTGGTATTCCCTACACAATAACACCAAACCAAACAGACAATATTTCATTAGCAAATCAGGCGTAAATTAAGCCAGATGATATTGTTGCAAATTTTAAAAAGAAAACAACTGGTTTCTATGAGGCCTAAGTGTAAGGTAAATATGTAAATACCATAAGACATCCGACACGCGAAGGGAAGAGGGCTCCATTTAACATTTAAGGTATGCCATCATCGTTTATTTATGCTTAAACGACGACGTGACCCTTCGCTTGTTACCTAAGAAGTGAAAAATATTATGTTAAAATTTTCTGTTTATCTTTATGGTTCGGGCCGCTATTCTTATTATCCATGACACTTCGAACCTCAGAGTCTTTTATGCTATATTTAGGTACAGGTTTTCCTTTATCATAATGTCTAAGTAAAAAAGGAGAACTTGGTCAAAAGGGAATTAAGACTTGGATCATCACTGACGGGGTTGCTATACATTTAATTTTTTTTTATATAACCAAATTCAATTTTAGATAGAAAATCATTTTACATTTTTTTTTTGCCAGTATCAACAGAAGGCGCGTATTGCAGAATAATTGAAGTGAGACAGAGGTTAGTAACATCCATGACTCACCCGTTTACGAGTGAAGCAAGTCGTAACGCGGCAATTTTGCTGCATTATTCACTGAGTGCGTACGCTCGTTAAGTACGTGTTGTAAAACCAGCTGCGCATTGAAAAAAGAAACCTCTAACACTATGATCCGTAACGTATCACTCCTCTGTTATAAGAGGAAGTTATTTTCCAGTGATTATTACTTACGTATACGTAAAAACTATTTTGAAATTAGTGCTTTACAAATTTTTTCACGAGTTATTTCGGTTTTTAAATCGATAGGTTAACACTCAGTTTCTGAAAGCTAATCAATGAAAAATTAACTAATCACCTGTTAAATATCATGTGCAGTACCAATTGAGTTGCTCAAAGCATGAATAATAAGTTTAATTTCATATACTTAATTAGTAACTAATTAGATCAAATTAAACTAAATGCTTTTAGGTTTTTCACATGAGATTTAAAAGGTGTTTAGTTAATTTTTCGTTGATCCGACTTTCAGAAACTGTTAGTCACTGATGCTCCAGATGTAAAAGTACAAGAAAATAAATATTTTCTAGTAATACCCTTTAATTTTTAATTGTTATACTTTTAAACGTTCAATTTACAGAGTTTATTTTCAAACTTCTGCGATCACAATACGTAGTTACAGTTCTATTGGAAGTTTAACGATACAGTTGCCAATAGTTATTAAGAATAAGTTCAACAAAACTTCGATAAATATTTCATTGAAGATGAAACAAAATTGTCTACTGCATTTTTTTAATTTATAATTCTGTCCGTTTTCTAGTGGTATACTTATACTTTTTATGTTATAGAGTTTGAATTATAGTCCGTCAAGGTATATCTTATGAAATTGGGGAGAAAAATAATTAATTAGGGCAAGTCGAATGCCTCTATGAGCGACCTGAACGAATCCTGACACTAGGTTGACCACTAACCACTCGATAGTAGTTTTTTTATTGAGTACATTGTAATTTTTTAGATTAATTTTATATAATATTAATTCTGCTGATGAAATGCATCTTTTTGAGACATTTACATATAATTTTCTCAGAATCGACTATGTATGTATGTTAAACTAATTCTTACAGATAACAAGAATTCATAAAGCTTGATGACCTGATCAGTAAAAATAATATAAATATTATATATACAAGGATAGTGTCTATAGATAGTGTTTTTTCAGTTTTGATTCAATTTGGCGCGTAGCTTAGTCTAGAGCAAGAGTTGGGACGCTTTTTAGACACCTTAAAAGAAAGCTTCTATTCATCTGATTCATCTGAGCTATATCAAAAGCGACCTAAATATGTAAAAGTTTATCTTTCTTTAAGGAAGAATATTTTTACACAAGCAGGAGCAAAACTAAGTACGTTGCTCTAATATAGTAGACCACATTATTATTCTCGTAATATAACTTTTGCAAGATAAGTGATATGCAGTCCTTGTCTTATTCGTTAAAAAAATGACACAAACCTGGAATCGTAAATCTGCAGTCCTATTTTTTTTTTATTACTTACATAATTTTCAAGCTGTCCTTATATCAAAATTAAGATGCCAAAATGATTAAATTGTAAAAATTTTATAAATAATTATCTAAAGTCTTTAGTACGCAATGAATTTTGTAAAAATAAATTGCTATGACTTTATTACGAGAACAATTTTGCAGTAAACGTTCGCTCGAACTTATGCGAGTAAAAATAACAAAAGTACCCATTGTATAAATTTGAGGCACCTTTACTTACCTAAAGCGAGAATACTAGACGCTACTTAGCTTCGGGTAATCGAAATGTTACCTTAATTCATGTCATTTACCGGCGACACTGCAACATTCGGGTTCATTTCTCGTGTTTGTGACATACAGTTCACTAAGTTATTACATAATTGTCAACAGTTACAAAATAGGTATGCTTAATACCTACATACAGTGAGTTATTCCGGTCGGATCCAGTTATCATCGTTACATGGAAAATAATAAAACGTTCGCATTAAATATGAAAATAAAAATCTACCGAGTTGCATCGTAGCATGTTTCTAAAGAACAATACCTACAGATAATTTAAACATGTGCCGCAGCGACGTAACATGTGAGCATCGTCGTGAAATATTTCGCTGACATATTGTACAAGTACGTTGTACGGTTCCATCACTGCGCTCACTGCTATGAACATAAAATATTTCTAACCGAGATTATCATGGCACATTAGAAATTCAGTTTTTTTGGCATTTAAGCTTTATTTCCACAAACTAAATGTACGAGTACGTCACGATTGTTGATTAATAGGGTTGAAATGTGCTGTGCAAATTGGAGCGCGTCATTTCAGGCGTCGCGGGATCATATAAGAGACAAAGAAATTCGCAGGATAACCAATTTGAAACTTGAAGAAGGCCAGTAGTAATCGTGTTTTGGCTGATATAATAATGAGAAAGCCTTTAAATATTCCACAACCTTTATGTTTAAAATTATTGTTAGATGTGGTGCGAAAATTATATTAACACTGTAACTAATTAGTTAGATGCTGTGTTAATATAATTTTAATATTGCATTCGATACAATTGTATCGAATCTAAAATTGCTCAATTTCCACACAAAATACAAACCACAAAGTACCTGGTATGTCTGTATGTCAGTTACGTTAGCAGTGCTAATGAAATTGTCAGCGGCAGAGCGTAATCAGAGCGACTATGAAGATAGCTCGGAGACTACGTAAGTATTACGCCAAATTAAGGTTTTCATTACTTTGTCATAAGTACACACGCACTTGGTACTGTGTGTTTTATACCACAGCTTTTTACTCGGTATTTACTTCTTAGTGGTGTAGCACACTAACACTACCGTACAGAATTTCAGGTTCTTTAGATTATGATCTGTCATCGTAGCAATGGAACGCACGATGTGATGACAGCCCTAGATAATACCAAAGTAATTATTATTGAAAATTAATTTAATTACATCTCAATCGATTTTAATTTATTATATGAAATTATTTTTTGTTGAAGAGTTTATTAAGCGACTGTGTGGGTGCAATAAAAACCCTTTACTTTACAATTTGATCTTTCAAACAATTTATAATAAAATTATTACACAGATTTTTTACGACCAGCCGTGTAGGTATAAGCTACGCATACTCTACGCGCCTACGCCAGTGCTACGACGTCTAAGGCGAGAACACGCATGTCTTTTTAACAATAAATTACTTAATCGGTATAAGTGTATTTTAGCTTGGTATATAATGTAGATAAAAGGCTTTTACATGGTTAAAGATTCAAAGAGAAAGTGCCAGTAGATAGGTACTGTATACCTATTGTGATTATTATAGCCTCTCCATAATATTTTTTTAAATTTATTTATTTATTAAACTTCATGCACATATGTACAGAGGCGGACTTAATGCTATAAGCATTCTCTACCAGTCAACCTTAGGTGATGCAGAGATAAGCAAAGCAGTTATTGAAGCAGAATGATACAAATCTAAAATAGTTAAGATCTAAATTAAAAGTATAAAAATAAAGTTAACCATAAAGAAAATAAACAGTGAATACTTAAATATTATAATACAAATAAGTACAAATAAATAAATATATATATAAATAAATAGATATATACATAAATACACTATAAATATGATAAGTAAAGAGACATTAACGTGATAACTCCAACAATTTCTCAAAATAATACGAATAATAAATAA
This sequence comes from Parascotia fuliginaria, assembly GCA_963082885.1. Lineage (NCBI taxonomy): Eukaryota > Metazoa > Arthropoda > Insecta > Lepidoptera > Erebidae > Parascotia > Parascotia fuliginaria. The sequence goes on from OY720188.1 coordinate 12,229,299, forward strand.
TTAATACGCCCAAAACATGTTTCTGAAAGAAAACAAATGTTTTGCGACCCAACAGTACGTAATTCTGATTGTGGGTATTTTTAATGTTTCAAGAATTATACGTTTGTAAGGACTCCAGTGATATATGGTTTATGTATACCTTTTTGTTATCCTACATAAAAGTATCTTGTGTAGAAAATATTTCAAAATGAAATTATATCATGTTTGTGTGTTTCTTACGACGTTTGCGATTTATTGACTTTTATAAGCATCGTAATAATTTGACTTTGAGGACATGTGTAGAATGATAATTTGCTCTGTCTATAAAGGTCTCAGATTCTTTGCAACGCAAGTGTAATCAGAACATCAGATTTATTGATTTAAGATACGGAGGGCGATGAGAGAGGCATTAATGCCGTCTATATCAACACCTTTCTTACTGTACTTTTTTAATTTTTATATGACCTTCATGAGTATGTATTTGAAAATCCACAATGGGATACAAATACTCCTTTCATATATAAAATCGAATGCTTATCTTGTAACGCGAATAATTCGAACAGAATAATATTCATTAATTAATTTTACCCAAACTAGCAAATTAATTAAGGATACTGTATACATTTTTAAATATATGATATCTAGAACAAAACATTGAAGGCATATCATTTAATTTTAATGTAGGCTGCGAATAAATTGAGATGCGAAAGATAAAATAATTTAACATATTGTGTTTAAACCGGGCGTCATTTTTGTAGTTTTAAAATATTAAAAAAATACAAAATCATGTATTAATATCAGATACTGAACTGTCAATTACATAGACTATTAGCAGAGAAACATTTTAACCTTATTGTTCATCCTATACATACTGTTCGCACCTAGAAAGCGTGGGCCAATGCAACCAGCACCTGCACCAAAATTAGACTGATACGAGAATGTCATTCCATTACCAGACGTACTCTTTTGTCTATACGCTTGTCTATGTTCTCACTGGCCAATCCGCGCTCGCCACGGACAAGCTGTCATCGCTTCACCAATCAGCGACACTCCCTCTCAGCCGACGACAATAAGGAAAGGAATTATCAAGAGAATCTTCGAGAACATTCATTCCATTCAATTCCAACAAGAGAATCACAACGCACTCGCTAATAATTGCCTCCGACATTGTAAAAACTCAAAAACCAATAAATGGTTAGTTTTAATAACGCAATTTCTTTTCTTTTGTTCCTAGCGCGAACACATACACCTAATTGCACTCTGTTTAATAATGATTAATCGTATTTATTAGAAGGTATTAAAATTAATGTAAGCCTTATAAAACACTACATGTGTGGTAGGGTCCAAACACAAAATCGCATTATAAAAATTGCTTGCGTATTGATTCGTATTGGGCATTGATGAAGAACTAGATATTATATTCAAGGGAGACGCAGCAAATCACGTCGCAGTTCTCTGCGCTGCAAATTTGCATCGCGACGATTTGCAGTTTTGTGTGAGAGCCCTAAGACTCTAACGGCGTTGGTTCATAATGATAGATAAAAAATGTGTAATGAAAAGAGTAGAAACTAAAAACAAATACGCATAAACCAAGTAGTTAGAATAACTATACAAATTTGGACTTATTATTTGTTTTACGAATTTTCAAATGGTATCCGAAAATATACATTATAAAATTTTATAACGTTTCTAATAAAACTAATCAACTTGAAAGGTTATTTGAGATCCAATATAAAGGAAGATGCCAGTCACCCTTATACAAAAATAATTGGAAATACCTTTTATACAAAGGCTTTCAATATTTTATTAAGGTAATTAAGCTTCATCGATACTCACTTAAATAATCTAAATAAAAAGTACCTACAAAAATCATTAAAATTTAATTCGATACCTATCATAATTTATTTAACGAGTTTTTATTTATGTCAAATTTTTATAGTTAATATTTAAAGTTTGTAGTCTAACTACGAACATAGTATACAATGTCAAAATCAATTCATTAATACGTCTCAGTTTAGAATCGCAAAATCACAAGACTGTGAAGGCTTGTTTGTTCGCCGATTGTAAATATTAACTTTATTATCGAATAGAATGTATTTTAAGGATGACCACATCTCCCTAAGAACTACTAAGCAGTAAGGGTTCATCCGTTGGCCGATTAGCTGAAAATTAAATATTTATATTAATTAAAAACAGTAACAAATAAAATAAACAACAAACTAGAAAACGCAAACCTAAGTGAAATTGCCCGACGCCCAATTTCTTCCTCAGTCCCATTCCTTTTGCCATGTCCTTTCTCACGGTGCGCCGTTTACCCGTTCGTTACCAATATTGTATAAAACTTTACGTTGTCCCTCTGTAACGCTAGCAATCAATGATGTGCCTAAAGTATTTGACAATCAGCAGCGAATGCTGCAGATGTTTGCTTTAGTAAACGGTAATGGAACCGTACCCGTTGCGTGGTTTAGAAAAAGTTAGCAAAGAAACGGAATGGAAAACCAGCGACTTTATATTAGAGATCAAGTTGAATAATTCATTAGTACGGTTCATTTCTACAAGTGTGTTTAGCAAATAACATAGGTAAGTTATATTATATGACATTTGATTGAGGTCAAACTAGCGACACCTTAACCAGGTTATGGGACCCGTATATTGAGAGTTGTAACTCTTCCTACCGAGTAACTTAACAACGATGTAAACAATTTAACAGCAACCATTATTTTATTTTTATCAAGCGGTTCACATCGAACTGAAACTTTTAATAGACGACCAGTTTAAATATTATAAAGTTTCGTAAGTATGTATTTAATCAATTTTGATTTAACTTAAGATACCGTCTATTTGTGGATGGATGGGAATTTTCTTTGCTTTAGTTCATCATTTGCAACTCTGATAAATTGCACTTGCAAAATTTTGAGTGCACACTATTTATTTGAAAAAATTGCTAGCACGCACCTTATACTTTCTCGCCCTTCTTAGAATCTGAAATATATAAAGTTTCCTGTTGGCAGATACGATTTCAAATTTATTCAAACATTTGAGGGTAGACGCAATAAACATAAAAAGTTACAGCCGCCGTCACATTATCACCGCGTTGTCGCATTAAATCTACATCATAATGTTGTAGGCTTCAGGTACATAAATTGTTTTTAGGCGGCCATAAAACACTGGTAAACAACTCCCGGATTGTATGTACAAATTTCATTGAATTGTTGATTTCGGGAATTATTTTACAGTATATCTTAAGTATTTTTAAAGCACTTAAATTTTCATACTATAAATTATTATCCTCACACATTGCTGTATATCTAATAACTTTTTATCCGGTTGTTGGTCGTGGTACAATTTGTCAGTTCACCTATATGGACCACGACAATTTTTTTGTTGGTGTTCTACCTTTCCTTTTATAAGATATCCTACTATGTTTAAGTAAACTCAAATATTCCCTCCTATTCCATACTACAATAGCATTGTATGTAATTCATACTCGACTGAATTATTTAAAAAAGTATTGCAATATTCACTGACTCAGTGAACAGCAAGTTAATACCTAGAAAGGCTTTGAGCAAGTGTCGAGTTGTGAGCTTATGAAAAATGAGTTATGAGAAGTTTTCTAGCTGTGACATCACTTTTATGAATCAATGCACATTTTGATGTTATTGCATTGGCTTAAATGGACTTTCAGAGCATGAAATCAAAAGACAAGCATTTTATGGAGTTAATTCACTAATCATTTGTTTTCTATATTTTTATACTACGACCTTTATTTAAAATAATTTTGACTGTCTAGAAATTCACCACACTTTTATAAAAGCCTTTTGTAAACATCATTGTCTCACAATATAATTTTAAATATTTAATTACGTAAACTTTAAACAAACACTAATAGCATCAGATGTTGTTGCAACTTAAGCGGCAATATAGATCAGCTAAGAGCTACTCAAGAGTGAAGTGTATAGCCCTAGTTGTACTCTAAATACACCAGAAATTAACAAGACAAGCTTGAGTGAAGATCGCAAATGCATGCACAGTTTCCGAACTAAGACACTGTTGATGTTCATCAACGAAATGTACACATTGTTCAGGATAATAGTGAAGCAATATTTAGCGAACTGACACAACAATATTAAAGCTCAGTACCTACAAACTGTACTATGACAAGTTTGTTTAATTATCACAGCATCATAGAACAAAATTATAGCTTTAACTTGTTTCCGTTAGGTCGATTTGCGATTCCAAATCGTGGAATTACCTAAATAGTGGCAAAATACGAATCAAATAACTTCACTGGTTTACTAGAACCCTTTTTGTAATGATGGCAGAAATATAAAAAAAATAAAAAGAATAAATATCAGTTATTGGCACATGATAAATAACATACAATACAGTGCTGAAAGCAATAAAACAATAGACAAATGAGCAGTAACAATTTACATCTTTATGATTTAGGTACATTTATTAGCATAAGTTTGTTAATGTGCCAAATGGGCGTACAGCTCAGCCTTGTGTAAGGTTAGCCCAAACAGGCCTCCAACGCTGATTTTCAGCTGCAACCCACTATTTTGTTATTACCTTATCACGTCATTGGTTTCCGTGATTGAACTCAGACCTCTTTAGGTGTTACTCGTATGTCTGTGGATAAAATCAAATCAAATCAAAAGTTGTTTATTTCATTTAGGTTAATTAAATAAAAACATATGAACGTTACAAATTACAAAATGTCAGCCAATTAACCTTCAGCCAGCTCGCTGACGTGAGGGTAGGGCCATGAAAAGAACTGGCAAGAAACTCAGGCCAATTTACTTCGTCTTGTTAAACACACTAAACCATGTTATTATATTGCTTAGTGCCATGTTATTATATACATTTATTTCCAGATAGGCGGAAATGCCTCCTCGGTCATTAACTTTTTATGATGCCTATCCTCCTGAATAGATTGCTAGGAACCCTGGAAGCTAATGGTACTATTAATTTTACTAGCATAACAAATGTGTCCCTTAATAGATTTTTGTGTTTTTGTTACTTAATGACATGTAAACTGTTGGACGGACTTAGTTGAAATTTGGCACATCAATAGACCATGTCAGAACTGAACGAAGTACCGACTTACAATCCCAGGCACAATATATTCTTCTGTAAGACCGCTGCTTATCTTAGAAGCACTGAAAACCGCGATTTACTAGCAGAGACATAACACTGTTCTTGTACTAGCGACGTTATACGTAGCTCACATTGCTCAACTTACACATTTTGTTATGTAAGCCGTTTACTCCTTTTATTACCTTAATCAACTGACGTACCGCGTCTAAACTATCATTATATCATTCCGCGTTCAGTAATCAATTGTCACGTTTCATTTTATGTCTATATCTCTATCAATATAGTCAGTTAAATTTACTTTGAGTTTCAATGATATATAACCATTAGTTTGCTATATCGGGTTTACGGCCCTTACAGTTCTACTACTGATTCTCTTTTAGATAGAATACTGCTAAATTAAAATAGGTATATCCTTTCTCTAGAAATAAACGTAATTGAGCTGAAATTGATTACCATCATAATAAACAGCCAAAAGACGTCCACTGCTGGACATAGGCTTCCCTCAATTCGCCACCGTGGCTGGTCGTCAGCCGACCTTATCCATCGGTTGCCCGCATCCTTATAAGGTCGTCGAAAATTGTGATAATTAAAAAAACTATTTATATGCTACATAAATAGTTAATAGATGCGATTCAAAGCATTATCTCGGCGCACAATATAAAATGCGGTCATAACACGTAAAATTGTAGTGTCGTCCATAATGAAAAATTTTCAAATACTCCAGAGTTCGGAACATCTGCCGCAATTTTAGCAGAAACTTTAACAAGAACAGCTCAGAGGACATTTCCATTTAATTTTTTAATTCCTTTTTGTCGTCCAGTTGACATATTGATTAACTGGCCCGCTCTCAGTTTAAATGTAGATTTTTAATGAGATATCTTGTTAAGAGGAATATTTACTCTACAACTTATTAGCTATGAATAAACGTAGTTAACCAATAACTTACCCAAAAAGCACTTATCCATACTTCCATACTACCCTACTAATATTATAAATGAAAAAGTAACTCCGTCTATCTGTCTTTTTATCTGTTACGCTTTCAAGCATAAACCACTAAACCGATTTTGATGAAATTTGGTACAGAGATAGACTAGACCTTGGGAAAACAACATAGGCTTTCTATTTATCTCGAAAAAATGACTTGAAGAGGTTGAAGTGGCGAATGAAAATTTGTATAAAAATCGTTGATGTGTGAACAGAGACATGTTTAGATTAATACAAATACAAACATAATATGCGATAACCGACATTCACTCGGGGTGGAACTGCGGGCAATAGCTATTTGTACATATTTATGCACTTAACCGGAGACGTCTATTGCAGAGTTCCTCCCAAGTAAAAAGGTTTGTTATAGTTTCACGCATGCTGATCGAAATAAGGTCGGTATTACATTATCATAAAAATATGATTTCATATCTGTCAAATTCTATGATCATAGTTCTACGACTCTCAAACTATGATCATAGATAATCACATGTAGTTATTATACCGTAATATGTTCTTCATTTAAAAATGACTTACACATCTTTGATCATATTTCTATGATAGTCTAATAGCGGCCTTCGACAATATTTAAAACGAGTTATTCCGGTCGGATCTGTTTATGCATGTGAGGCTGTAGCTAATCGCCTCTTAAGTCATGGGAAAAGATGGATTGGTTCCCTAATCTAAACTAAAACCAAACAACCTTGCCCAACAACTCATTTAAGCGATAACACAATAAGAAACAATTAACAAAGTTTGTTACTGTTACAATATTTAGTCTAAATAAAAGAGACAACTGACGGCATTCAATTATTCGATTAATTCAAAACAATGGTCCAAACAAATTCGCTAAATATTTAACGGGAACGAATTATTCCTACATTGATAACTACGGAAAGGGTCTAAAATGTACCTTTTATAAACAACATCGAATATACGTCATTTAGCGCCAAGTAAGTTTCAAGTAACAAGGTTTGTTTGTTTCAAATATTTATATAGAATCTCTCAAGCATTGTGTGTTTTCGTAATGGGAATTTAATTTAAATTTGTACAATAAAGTAACCTTGGAAAACTTATTGATGAACAAATTTTCTTCACGCTTTATTAAATACTAGTACGTACCTAAAAATTGCCTATCAAAGTATAAAAACCTTTTTTAAGTGGAAATATTAGAGGATAGAAATCTAACATTTCCACTTAAAAAGGTTAATAAACAATCGTTAAAGGTTAGTTAAAAAATAAGCAAGTATTTGTTGTCAAATTTCTAAAACGAAGATGCCTGAGGAAAGGTTGCTTTCTGCAGTAGACGTCTTACAATTTTGTTTAATTTTGATGAGTTGAGAGAAAACCAGTTTTTGTAATAATAAACAGTCAACTAAGTTATATATATATTAGTAAATAATAGTAAATTTAGGCTATTGACGAAATAAACTCGTTTCAAACATGTAATATTTTATTTCAGTTTTCTCTTCTAATTAATTTTTCATATTTAAGTATTTTTGCCGTTATCTATTTATAACACAACTTTTTATTTCATCGTCTTAATCCGTCTGTCTGTGTGTCTGCTCGTCTGTCACCAGGCTGTATCTCATGAACCGTGATAGTTTGACAGTTGAAATTTTTACAGATGATGTATTTCTGTTGTCGCTATAATATATATATTATAGCGGTTTTCATTGCTCATTTTTGATCAATATTGATAACGGCAACAAGTAGACGCTTGAAATATTCACATAACTCTTAGTTACTTCGTTCACTTTAAAAATAAACAATAAAAATTAATATAAAACAAATAATCAAGAGGGATCCCATACAACAATACATATATTGGTACGAAGCCCTTCTTGGCTGGTTTTTTTTATTATGAAAGAAGCCCTGCAATGCGAGAACCGTTACAAAAACACAATTCATAAATCCATAGATCCTCTCGAAACAAATATATTACCAGCCACCTTAACCGCTTGACCACATGGATGTCAATTTGTACCTTTGTTACAAACGAAAAACAAGTAATATTCAGTAGAATTTTAATAATGCCCTAATATCAATATTAACAGAATATCAAATAAAAAAAAGAAAATTAATGAAATAATAAATATAGTAAAAATTTCATAATAGCTGGAGTCTTCCTCACAAAATTCCAATATTTATTATTTTAATCACAATGTTAATTTTCTCGAACAAAATGAAGTGGAAGACATAACTTAAAAGCAATGGTCCGCAACAAAGATTAAACTTTTTCAAGTTTATGGACGATCCCTTACAACTTTTCACCTTTTCAGGAATTTATAGATATTTATCACGTATTTATTAAATCAATGAAGTAAGAAAATTAAAATGCAGGTTCTTAGGTATAAGCGTATATAGACGCTATTCGTAAGGCATAGGAAGGTTTGTCGTATTTGAGATGTTCTTTCTTGATAAATGCATTTAAAATTCATGTGAAAAATAAACCTAAAGTATAATTTTTTTCAGTTCGGCTACAGAGTTAACTAATTCTCCATGCCTACTGTAAAATCTTCTTCGTCTTTTTATCGAGTGGTTAGTGGTCAACCTAGTGTCTGGATTCAGGTCGCCCATAATTAATTATAGAAGCATCCGACTTGACCTAACGACTGTTATCAATTTGGTAACAACCGAGACCGATTTTTAACGCGCTCTTCGAAGCAAGGAGACGCTCAGATCAAATACCACTATGCGGTCACCCATCAATGGGCCAGCCGCACTCCATGTTGCTTAACCCACTAATCGTTTATCGATCAGTGAGTGCAACAAGCTATGAGCGCCTCACTGTAAAAAATTGTGGCACTAATACATAGTACACATATACGATAAAATAATATACCTCATACATACCAACAGTTGTGTCTAACGAGGTGATCTGGTGCAATATTGTGAAAAACCATTTAAATTCTAGATTTATCGATTTCTCCTCATCTGTTATAACACTAAATTGTTCAGATAACTCAACCGGTACTTGTTGGGATGGCGACGCGAGAACGACAAGTTAACGAGGCAGAGAGAAACCAACACTCACACTCACCCATGCGATTACCAACGACTGTTATCTAACCGCACCGATTAATCGCGTTGTTTCACCAAACATGCTCCTGATTGCTACTACATCGATTAAACACGACGATTCAATCAGTCCTGTTTCTGTATCTGTTTTATTTATTTAGAAAAACACTAGTGCTTTCTATAGATATTGTCTTGTCTCAATTTTATTCCGTAGTCTCTTGATTTTTCACTTTACTATGTCCATAAATATAAAAAAGTATTAGGCAAAGCTATTTTCTTCTATTTTCTAACAAACTAGCTACCTGTGGGTTTCACCCACGTCTTTGCTTACTGCTCTGCTCCCGTCGCCAGTAGCGTGATCTTACATAGCCTATAGCCTTCCTCAAGAACTGCTGGGCTATCATAATAATAATTATTATTACACCAGCCTGTTTACTGTTCAACAGCAGGGGAAATGCCTCTTCTCATATAGAGAAGAGCTATGGGCTATCATACTCAAAAGAAAATATTCTAATCCAACTGGTAGTTTCAAAGATTAGCGCGTTCAAACAAACGAACAAACACACAAAAAAATTCATCCGCTTTATTTAAAAGTATAGATAATAGTTAAATAGATTCACGGCCATTTTTAATTGTGAGCTTACCATCAATCAGTATTTCATATGTTTAATTGTTATCGACTCGATATATCATCGGAATCGTTTAATCACAATCTGCATATGTAAGTATTTCGGTCAGTAGCCATTAGTTATGCTTAAACTCCTCGACAGCATAGTGGACGTTTATTGCCTCCATCACTTAAATTGCGCTCTACTAATCTCGATGGCACAATGTTCCGAGTTAAAATCTTAATAAATGTCCCTATAATTCTCAAAAACTTTGCTAATAAGTAATGTAGTTCAATATCACAATAAGAATATGATTATACTAGCTTGCCGCGGCGCGGTTTCACCCGCGGTTTCACATACAGCTCTGCTCCCGTCCAGTAGCGTAATGTTATAGCGTGTAAGCATTTTGTTAGAATCTATCAAATAAAGATCTTATGTTTATTTCACTGTAGATAGATTCAGTTCTTTGAACAAGTACTATATTAAATCACTAGTTTCTTTCACCTGCGTCATTGGTTACTGTTTTTATCCCGTCGCCAGTAGCGGGATATTTTCTAGCTTATATTTTTTCTACAGAACTGGGCTATCGTACGCAAAAATAATTTTTCGAATCTGACTGGTAGTTCCAAAGATGCGATACGTAGCGCGTTCAAACAAACAAACTCTTCCACTTTATACAATAGTAGGTATAGATTATTCCGTTAGAGGGGAAAAACAAGCATACAGTTGTAAGGGGCAGCCTAAACGCTTGCAATATTAGGAGCTCCTCTCACGCGTTAGGCAGTTTCATCTAAGCCTCTAAGCTAATCATACGGTAGTAAATCCACGCTGGTTTCAGCATGAATGGGCCGGATCGTCCGGGGAAGTACTACCCTCTCATGGAAGATCGATGTAAGAGTAGTAGTATCCGTACTACTGCGTTTCGCTCGGTGAGTGAGAGCGCCGGAGACCCAACTTCCCCCCTTTCCCCTTTCCTTACCTCCCTCATTCCCTTCCCCTAAACCTCTTTCCCAGCCGCCATAGTGGAGGCCACTATACCAGCAGTTTAAGACTATGGCTTTTGGTATAGTGGCCACCACTTCTGGATTCCACTGACTGCTTACCATCTGGCGGGGTGGAGTCTCTTTGGTAGGCTAATATAAAAATAAAAAAAAAGCCGGTCACGGTCCAGTAATTTCACTTACTAAACTTGAAACCAGAATATAATTACATTGATTTCTTAAACTTCATGTATACGAGTATATTGACGGACGTAATTGTATAATTTATACCAGCCAACCATGGCCAAAATATGTGTTAACACAGCAAAATGTTCGATACAAATTATAACAATAACAGACTATAACAAATAACGACATACAATAATATTAATAAAATAAAATTAATGTGAGTTTGGTGATGATTCATCAGATAATTTTGTTTCAATTTTAATAATATTCATAAATTTGTAGCTGCTGTTTAAAGTGTTAACAGAATGGTATTTATTATTACCACTATGATAATTTTGTATACAATTTTTGTGTTTACATTAAAATGTCCATATGTGAGAGAACATTTCCTAACACAATAATTAGTAAGCTCTTTTTGTAAAAAAATTATGTGAACCTCCACACTTTTATATTACTCTCAAACAAAAATGCTCACGTATAAAATTACGTGGCCTATTTGTGCGAAAGCTGACACGTTAAAGGTAATGGTTCAACAACAACAGAGACAATTGGTACCTTCGTGGCAAACGATCATGAGTTCGCGCGAAATAATTTGTATGTATGAGCACGTAACTTTTGATCTAGTGAGAATTAGGAGGAATGTTTGCTATACCAAAAACATCTTTAGTTGTGACACTGTCATATAGAAATATAATAGTGTCACTGCTCAATTCAGAGAAAATTGATGGTCGGAGCATTAAGGTCGTTGTTGATGGTGCTTGCTCCGATACCATGATGGTTAATGCTGGCGTACCACAAGGCTCAGTGGTCTCCCCAACGCTGTTTATTCTGCATATCAATGACATGTTAACCATTGATAACATGCATTGCTATGCAAATGACAGCACGGGTGACGCGCGGTACACTAGCCAACAGAATGTCCCTCAGAGCTCCGTGCATGAGAGACGGTTACAACTTGTGTCTGAAGTTGAGGGATCTCTCGGGCGGGCTCTCGAATGGGCTGAGAAAAACTTAGTTCATTTCAACCCCACGAAGACACAAGTATGCGCGTTCACTGCGAAGAAGGACACTTTTGTTATGGCGCCTAAGTTCCAAGGAGTTTCTCTCCGTATCTCCGATGACATTGGGATCCTCGGTGTTCAAATATCCAGCAAGGTCCAATTTGGGAGTCATTTGGAAGACAAAGCCAAACTGGCGAGCAAAAAGCTAGGCGTCCTGAACAGAGCCAGACGGTACTTCACGTCATCTCAACGGCTCGTGCTATACAAAGCACAAGTCCGACAGCACATGGAGTACTGTTCTCACCTGTGGGCAGGAGCCCCCAAATACCAGCTCGACCCACTTGACTCCCTCCAACGGCGAGCTGTTCGAATCGTCGACGATCCCAATCTCACAGACAAATTGGAGTCACTGGAGCAGCGGAGAGACTTTGGCTCTCTATGCGTGCTCTATCGTATGTTTAACGGAGGGTGCTCTGAGGAACTGTTTGACTTGGTGCCATCATCTCCTTTCTATCATCGCACCACTCGACATCGCAGCAAAGTTCATCCATACTACCTGGACACGATCTCGTCTAGCACGGTTCGTTTTCAGCGTTCATTTCTCCCACGTACGTGCAGGCTCTGGAACGAACTACCAGCTGCGGTGTTTCCCGAGCGCTATGACATGTCCTTCTTCAAACGAGGTTTAAAGAGAGCATTAATATCACGGTAGGCAGCGGCTTCGCAGAGCCCCTGGCATTGCAGAAGTCTGTGAGCGACAGTTACCACTTACCATCAGGTGGGCTGTTGGCTCGTCTGCCAATATACGCAATAAAAAAAAATAAAAAAAAAAACATAAGAACCTTGCTAAAGGTTAGTTGTATCTATGTCGGCCGGCGAGTGTTATAAACTAGTTATATTTGTTGTCAAACACAATTTCTAAATTCAAGTATACATTATGTATACTGATACCATACTGATGTATAGAGATGTAAAGACAAATAAACAAATTTGATCGTGTAAAGTGGTGCCTGGTTACACGATCCTTCTGTTTAACCTTGCTTATAAAATTGTTTTGTTAGACGAAACAAAAGATTTGCCAAAAAATCCGTACTCATATTAGGAACCAGCCAAGCGTGAAACAAAACAGTACAGGGCCTCTGCTCAAAAATGTTAATATCCTGTGTTTGAGCTTCTACTTTTAGAACTGTTTTACATTGTCAAGATGAAAGGAGAAAAACAATCAATCGCAATAATTGAAAAATGCATTGTTACTTTAAAATTGTATTCTTAACTAAAAGATACTAAATACTAGCTGCGCCCCACGGCTTCGCCCGCGCGTAAAAATGTTTTGTTGTATCCTCGTATACCTCAGGAACCAGATCGATTTTAGGGATAAAAAGTAGCCTATGACCGTCTCCGGTACCGAATCTATCTACACACACACACATACACACACACACACAAACACACACACACGCACTCACAACAAACTTTCGCATTTTATAATATTTATAGAATATTCGACAGATATGGTGACAAAAAACTTGTTATTATATTGTCCAAACAACTTGAAGTGAATAATGGCGATCTTACTAGAGCAAAAAAAACACGACAGAAAAATCATACAGCACCACGTAAGACTGTCGTCAATCCGACTGCTAAGTATGGTGACAACTCTTTGGGTAGGCCTATATCCAATGGACGTTGTTACACTAAAACGACGAGTATTTAATGTAAACCAAATATTATTATTATATAATGGGTAAGAGGCCGTCAGCGGCCTCTTTGCTACCTCGACCAGAATTGATCTATTGTAGCGACCATGTTATTATAGTTCCCTGCTTAGTCCTATAGAGTCTAGGAACTTCCAGATATTCTGAGCAAAAAGAGACTGTATCTCATCTGGTTGCGCCTGGTGCTGTCCTAAATGGATGCTTTTTGTTGTGCATGAGTGGTCCAGAATAGCAGATGACATGTAATCCTAATGTAAACGTAACTAAACTATATTTGAACATGCTATAAGTTTCTTGCTGGATGTTTAATTATACGCCAAATACAAGAATGACATACATATTGCATGTGTTTACCGCAAATTCAATTTACGAAACAAAAATATTATGGAAGTGTGGCAGCAAAACGATCTAAAGCGAAATCTTATTATAATGAAATGACATCCAAACAGAAATTTGATATCTAATATTCTAATAAGGAAAACATGAAAAGGAACGTCACAAAACGTCTTTTTAACAAAGCAGCTAAGTGAATCGCTGGGGCTCACAATCATTTGGAGGCATTATTTATTTGAATATTTCCATTTTGTCGGTAACGCATAAAATAATTTAAATACAAAGCCAATATGCATGAATTGTTCCAATTTATGGAAGATTAAATATCTGAACTAATATAGCGGAAGAGTTTGTTTGTTTGTTTGAACGCTCCGATCTCTGTAACTACTGGTTGGATTTGCATAATTATTTTTGTGTTTGATAGTCTAAATCTTAAGAAAGGCTATGTAGCATCACAATACTGGCGACAGGAAACAAAAAATGTAACTTAACGCGGGTGAAACCGCGCTGCGGGAAGCTATATCAAAATAAATTAGATATTAAAGACTTCATGCATGAATAGTGACGATCTAAAATGTAGCTTAGTGATCAAAGTAGTCGTTTCGCTATTAATATGGCGCTGGTTGTTGATCCTATCTGTATAACCCTCATAATATTGTTACAAAACTGGGTATAATAAGTTGCCTCATAAAAAAATAAATTGTGTTTACTGCAACATCAATAAAGAATTTTAAAGCAGCTTGAAGTGTTTTGTGTGCTATACAAACATAATATTTTTAATCGTATTATTTCCTTCAGTCACTCTATTCATGGTTTTGTTTAGGAAGATAGCAAAATAATTGCAGTAATGTCGACTTGAGTGAAGAAGACGGTAGTAGATCCACGCTGGTTTCAGTATGAATGGGCCGGATCGTCCGGGGAAGTACTACCCTCTCATAGAAGATCGAAGTAAGAGTAGTAGTATCCGTACTACTGCGTTTCGATCGGTGAGTGAGAGCGCCGGAGGTCCAATTTTTCTTTCCTCACCTCCCTCATTCCCTTCCCCTAACCCCATTTCCAGCCGCCATAGTGAAGGCCACCATACTAACAGTTTTAGAAGATGGTATGGTGGCCACCACTTCTAGATTCCACTGACTGCTTACCACCAGGCGGGGAAAAAAAAAAGAACAGTTTCCTTGCAGATACTCGTGGTTTTAATTGCAAAGCTTTTAAGAAAGATTGTGTTTTATTTTGATAAATTAAAAGAGAGAATCATTATTTTAATAAAAGTGTAATACCACTCATAGAAACTTTGACATTCTATCTTTACAATGTACAATCTCCTTCCCAACGAAGTAATCTTATTGAAGGCACATATTGAACGAAATTTTGTGTAGGTACTTGCTGCAATGCGGCACCAACATCGAGGAAACAAAATATAAAATTATTGTAGTGTAGGGATAAAGTTCATTTTCTTGAGACAGGATTGTTTGTTGAGAGAATTGAATAGATGAAGTACAATCACATGCGTTGAAATCTGAGCAGTTACAATATGTATCTCTAGAATCAATAGAACTAATTACATTATATTCAAATTCTACAATACGACTTGATACTGACCAGTTCTCGAAAGAAAATCGTAATAATTCGAACTACAGAGCAAACCCGTGTTATGATTGTGCTACCGAGGGTATTATTCATTGCTATCACCATTATCTTAGCCAAAAGACTGTCCCTGCTAAAGATAAAGATAAAGATAAAGATATATTTATTTATCAGAAAATGGCACTTAAATGGTGTTACACACAAATTGCTTGGTTCCATATTCTACCATTGCTGGTGTACAAATATTTTACATGTTTAAGCTAAAATAAAAAACGAAAGAAGATAACAATTTTAAAGAATTACATATTTTTATCATTTAGGTAATCTTTGACAGTATAATAACATTATTGTGTTTATGAATAAATCAAATAATTTTCTTTTAAATAACAATAAATCTAATGTTTTTATATAATTCGGTAATTTATTATAAATTCGTACTGCCATACAAAATGAGTTTTTACTATGTAAAGCTGTGCGTTGATTAGGAACATGCAACTTATTAGAGAATCTACCATTTCTATTAGTAACTTCTATATTTTTAATAAAAAGATAGAATATTTGTAAACAAATATACAAATTTTATACATGTACAAACAAGGTAATGGTAGAATTTTATGTTTTTTAAACAAAGATATGCAGCAGCTGTCTAGGTATTCTGCCCCATCTAATGCTCTTACACACTTTTTCTGCGCTATGAATGCTCGAATTAGTTTAACAGAATTACTCCAAATGATTATTCCATAGCGCAAAATGGAGGAGAAGTAACCGTGATACGCACTAACAGTAGCTTCTATAGTTGTTATTTGTCGTATTCTATTAAGTGCATAAACATAGCTGTCTAATTTTGAACATATACTATCTATATGATATTTCCAATGACAGTTCTTATCGATAATTATACCAAGAAAAGAAGTGAATTCGACTATTTCTAAGCTTTTATTATTCTGTGCAATATTTACTGGTAACACAGTACTATTGTAGGTTTGAAATTGTATTATTTTTGTTTTGTTTATGTTTAGGTTAAGATTATTACGGTCCAACCAGTCTGTTACATTGTTTAATGTTTTATTTATGTCATCTTCATAAGTCGCTTTGTTGTTACCATTAATTAACAGTGTTGTGTCATCAGCATATAGCGCACATTTACATGTAGTTGAATCTGGTAGATCGTTGATATATACTAAGAACAATAGTATACCTAATATGCTACCCTGGCGTACGCCGAATTCATTAATTAAGTATTGAAATCTTTGTAAATTTCTATAAAGACCTGACAAATGTGATATTTCAACACATTGGTAACGATTTGAGAGATAACTTTTAACCCAGTTTAATGCATTACCTCTAATTCCATATTTTTCTAGATTTAGTAATAAAATATCATGGTATACAAAATCAAATGCCTTGGACATATCTAGGAAAATAGCAACAGTCGGAAGCTTTTTATCTAGACCTTCGGTTATTGATTTCACTAGCGTAAAACAAGCTAATGCAGTAGAATAGTTTTTTCTGAAACCAAATTGTTCTGATTTTAATATGCTATGTTTTATCAAAAAACTTAACATTGCACTATGCATTGCTAACCATAGATCTCGCCCAAGGTTTTCAAAAGAATACCAATGGACCCTAAGCGTCTTTTGGCCGTCTTGTCATTATCAATGTCAAGAATTAAATATATATTATGGTTTACGTTAATTTATTTCATAGACTGTGAATTGTTCAGTTTTAAATGTTTTACTTTAAAAAATAATTCACTATCTACACATTAATATCTCCATGTTACCTAAGACACAGGAAATCGGCGGCGGTAGCTCGCAAGACGATATCGCAGTTCACTAGTCCGGTAATTGCGATGTACCCACCCAACGTCCAATATTTGCACTGGCTCGAGCTCATGAATTTATTTCCAACATTAAACATTCCTTTAATAGACAACTCTTTCCCAATAAAACTTCACTGCTAGTAAAACATTATCTTTTAATTGTTTGTCATTTAGGCTGGTTACAAATTACACTTAATTTTCGCAAGCTCAATTTTATAATGTATTTAATATAATCAATAGTAATCACTGTGTAATTTTGTATTGTATAAACTTATAGTCGTTTTTATATACAATATAAAATTACGATAAAGAGGGAATTCTCTTTGAATATTTTTTATTTGTTAATCATTGGCAAACTGGTACAAAATTGAATTTAAACATTAATTCTAATCATAAATCCGTGCCTTAACTTGAGTTAGTAAGATGAAGTAAAAACAATGTAAAAGCAGCGGTGCTTAATTTGATTCAAAGAAACTGTTGTAACAACTAACTGTTCTGTAAAATTTTAGTACCTAAGTATAGGCACATAACATACAAAACATGTTATTTTCAAGGATGTTCTGATCTATAGCCCTAGGATAAATAACAATACCGGGTGTTCAACATTCATATCACACCGCTGCAGTGGTGTACAAAGTAGTGTCAGATTATGCTGATGGCGAGCAACGCAGAAACAATTAATTTACGACGTCATAAC
This sequence comes from Parascotia fuliginaria, assembly GCA_963082885.1. Taxonomy (NCBI): domain Eukaryota; kingdom Metazoa; phylum Arthropoda; class Insecta; order Lepidoptera; family Erebidae; genus Parascotia; species Parascotia fuliginaria. Next base: position 12,247,312 of record OY720188.1, read on the forward strand.
TCACACGCCGACACTCGTTGTGGTGCTATTTTGCAATTTATTACTGTTTAGTTACGTTTAGTTTAAATTTTAATGTTTGTCTAAATTACTGGTCAAGCAAAAGTACCGCATGTCGGTTTGAACCTTGGTTGGTGATTATTCTAGAGTCACTTTGCGTGATCCATAAGTATTTGTGACGAATTTGCCAGCAAATTAATAATATAACGTCATGGACATCGCTGCTTTATTCATTCAGTAATCAAACTGTGCGTCTAGCTGACGGATCTTGTTTCAACCTATTCTAATTTAGCGATTATTATAATACCTACATAACACAAAAGTTAACGTCAGCAACTTTTAAGTGCTGAATTGAACTTTTGTTGATCTCTCAGACTTACTGCAATAGTTTTTAGTCACTAGTGAAAAATGCTGCGATCGGGTTGCATGGGAGTTAGGGAAAAGGGAAGAAAAGCTACAGAAAAGGAGAACTTTATATGAATTTCAGCTGCAAAAATATTTACTACTCATTCGAGTCTGTTTTTATGGACATTAATGATTGTTAACCTCAGCTCTTGTAACTTTTTCCAAATATCATTCAATCAGAAGGTCACATTCATATTTATCTTATACCAAACTTTCTTTGCTATCTTCATTGTAAGAATTTGAAGTCAAACTGTTATAAAAAGGAACATAAAATAAAATAATACAACAACAACTACTACACAACGCCATCTAGACCCAAAGTAAACATATAATAATAGCTTGTGATATGGATTCTAGAATGCTGATTTAGGGGTATGTATGCTAGGTAGGTATGAAGACAGCTGTTGGGTTAACAGCTGTAGGTACTGTCCCTAATATACTGTATCAGCTGATTTACTTGGTACTGCTGTAGAGCTACTTATTAGACCGGCCCAGTGTTTCCACCTTCGTACCGTAGACTTAATAGGTAGTGTTGAATAATACTCGAGAGATGACTGTACAATGTTTATTTACAAAAATGGCACGGTTTATATATACAAATGTAGTCTGACACAGGTATGGTATTTACATGAGCGCATTTTGGTTGTTGACCAATCAGGAGCGTTATACAATATTAAAATCTCAAACTAAAATCATTAATATGCTGCAGTTGTCTGCTTGATACGAATATCACAGGTTACAGTGAATGTGTGCAGTGTGAGTGTGAATGTGCATGTGCAGTATAAAATAAGTGCCACTATTTAAGAAGTGGTCGCCGCGTTCCGCTATCATTATTGACTTGGCTCGCGTGCTGCGCGCACGCGCCGATGCATTTGTAGGGCTCCACTGCTGTCTCTGTACGCCACACTGATATACTTACTTACATACTTTTTTTTTGTAAACACATACGCATTATACATAGAAACACGCAGCCCGATGCAAATAGCCATATTACACAAATGATTGCACATATATTATAATAATAATAGTGCAAATACACAAATATTTGCACTGAGCGGGAATCGAACCCGCAACTACTGCGTGGCAGTCCGTACACAGTACCAACGGACCTTAGAAAATGTCAAAAAAAAAAAAACCAACTCATTTGCAGACAAAGCCAGTGAAAACTCATTTAACTAAATAATCAACATAACAAAATTTTAATGCAGCATATTTTGCCTCAAAAAATCTAATTAAGATGACAATATACTTAATAATTTCAATAATTAATTTGAAAATTGATCATAATTGTTACGTGTATCTACGCACAGATTATTTTATCATCATTATACCTTGGTTATAGCAAAATCATGTCTATTATTATTATACATTATAACTTCTTATCTTATTTTAACAACCACGTGTTTAGTTAAGCTAAATATAAACAAATAAATATGCCGCGCCACACCGATACCGCACGTAGACTGCTAAATTGTGAAAGTTTGTTGCAACAGAGGGTTAAACTGTTTGAATAAATTACACGTTTGTTTTGAATGAGTTCGCGTATCGATCGTTTCTATTTGATACGTTTCGTTTGAATTCCGAAAATTATTAAATAATTACAGCCGTAAAAAGTCCATTGCTGAAGACGCACTGTGTTCAAGTAAGGACATCAATTAAAAGCAGCCTGCATAGTCAAAGTCAAAGTCAAAGCATTTATTTCATTTAGATCATAAAGTATGATGCTTATGAAAAGTCAACATTACATTTTGTCAGCCAATTGACCTACAGCCAGTTCGCTGACGAGGTAGAGCTGTGAGAAGAACTGGCAAGAAACTCACGCCACTCTTTTCAATCGCCAGATAATTACAGTTATTTGAATGAGTTACAATTTAAACACTCAACGCAACCAGTAATTATTACAAATTAACTAATTAATATAATACTAAGATTAAAGAAAGAAAACGAGGATTTCAATTATTTAGTTTCAACTAGTATGGTAATTTGACTACGTATTTTAATTAAACTGGTAAATGCACCCCCTGGTCACATTGAACGACAAGGTAATACTGGATTGAATATTAAATGTAAGCCATGCCAAGATTGACCAGTCATCCCAAGTTGCACCCGTTCACGAGCATGACGCACGGGCCAGCCATCATCACCCTCGCCATATTAGAGGGAAGGTGATGACCCGGCCAATACGACACCACAAGCAATGACATTTTAGTGAGCATGACAATGCAGGGCATGGGTGGTAAAAGAACCCTAATAAAATGTATTATGCCTTACGAACTCGTAATGATCATGATATGCAGCAACTTCACATTAAGCATCAATTATTTGCCGCCTTTATCAGGTCCTCAACAAAATTATGTTCTTCGGAAATTGTGCTAGTAAAAGAGGGATAAAAAGAAAACTTTTCAATTTCGCTATGCTGATATGAAGTAGGTATAGGATATGATTACCAGTATAGTTTTACTTTTAAAAATGAGCAAACGGAAATGTAGCAAATAAATAAAACGAAAACAAAAAAATAATATAACAGAAACAATAAAAGTTATACAAAAAAGAAACGAATTACAAAAACTGTTATTGGCCAATTCAGTTCGTAATTGCAGGACATTATACATTATAGTAACCATTACAACATTGGAACCTATTACGATTCTGGGGAATTGTGCACCCCAAATCACGGTATTTTCCTCTATTATTTTTAACTCGCTTACCCCATATTTCGATAGATTCCGAGGGTTTTTCCGATGTTTGTTTACTTCGATCATAGTATAACACCATAGTGGTAAGTAAACATTTTGCTGCTAAAATATTTCGCATCGTCAACATTATAAGAGGCATAATTATGTTTGTTTGATAACGTCTATCTTATTACATGCTGATTGCTGAATGCGCATGTTGACTCTGCAGGAAATAATTGGCCTGAAATTCGAAATAATCTTCTTAATAGCTAAATAGTTATAGTTTAATACGTGTTTTATTTTTAGTAGCATAAAACAGATTCAAAACACCATATAAAATGTAATAACTAGTAAAGCATGTGTAAAAAGGTAAAAATATCATGAAATACTAGTTCGTATAGTTCAAACAATTCTCCTTTAACTCAAAGAAGTTCAGAACTAAACGGAGGACATTACATTAAAAGGGTTTAGTGGTTTTATGTTCGCAGATCACTACTGCTATAATTTAGGATGAATATTATCTTCAATTATAAATAGAGAAAATTTATATATATTTCATTCGCTTATATATAATAGATACTGTTATAATTAGAATCAAGTTTTTTGTTTCATATCTATATCTATACATATAATAAAAATGTAACCGATCGCTGTCTGTACATGGAAGATATATGAGAAAAAAAAATTGGGGCCTTTATCAACGCAAATAGAACTCAAAACAATGATTGTTACAATTTTTGTCTGTTTGTCTGTGCGTTTGTTCACGCTAATCTCAGAAACGGCTTATCCGATTTAGATATGGTTTTCACTAATACATCGTGGTAAGCTTTACTTAACATTTAGTGTTTGTTTCATGTCAATCGGTTCATAAATAAAAAAGTTATGCCAATTTAAAGAATCACGTCGAACATTTGTTAATTTACTACGAAATCTGGTAGAAACAGAGACTTTAACAGGTTACGGAATAGCTGATAGCGTTTTTATTTTTCGGATTCCTCTCATTCTAAACAATCTTCCGTTTAGTTTTAAATGAGTCCAGTTTCCAGTAAGCCTATGTTTCGCGATGACAATTAATAAAGCCCAAGGTCAGACACATCCAAAAGTTGTGGGCGTGGATCTAAGTATTAGCTGTTTTTCGCACGGTCAGCTTTATGTGGCTCTATCACGTGTTAGCATTCCTAGCAGCCTGTATGCTTTGATCCCCGATGGCTATACGTCTAATCCATACATCCATACACCCATACATATTATATAAGGCTTTGTCCTGACTGACTGACTGACTAACAGACAACGCACAGCCTAAACTGCTGGTCGTAGTGACTTGAAATTTGGAGGGTGTGTTTGTCTAAATGTCTAGAGGTTGTACTAAAAAAGGGTTTTTTAAAATTTAATTCCTAAGTGTGTGAAAAGGGATGAAATCGATTGTATGAATCTTCTTCATTTTTTAACTTCAGTTTTGAAATTTTATTTTGGAATACTCCTATTTAAATAGAAAATATCCTCCTATAATTTTATTTTAACAGGGGTGGATTTAGAGGGGTGAAATTAGGGATGAAATATTCTATACAAAGATCTTTAGCTTTTGAAGCTAGCCACTTGAAATTTACAGGGAGGGGGCGGGAGGGAAAGCAGGGAGGAAAAGGAGGAATTGAGGAGAAGTAGGAAGGGAGGGGAAAGTGAGAGGGAAGTGATGGGGAAGTGAGAGGAAAGTGATGGGGAAGTGAGAGGGAAGTGAAGAGGAAGTGTGGGGGAAATGCGGAAGAAGTGAAAGGAAAGTCAGGGAGAAGTCAGAGGGAAGTAAGGGGAAAGCCAGGGAGAAGTGAGGGAGAAGTGAGGGGAAAGTGAGAGAAAGTGAGGGGAAAGTGACGGAGAAGTAACGGGGAAGTGAGGGGAAGTGAGAGGGAAGTGAGGGGAAATTGAGGGGAAGTGAGGGTGAGTGAGGGGAGTGAGAGGGAGTGAGGGGGCAGTGAAGGGAAAGTGAGAGGAAAGTGAGGGGGGAGTGAGGGGGGGTTAGGGGGAAGTGAGGGGGGAGTGAGGGGGGAGTGAGGGGGAGTGAGGGGGGAGTGAGTGGGGGGTGAGGGGGGAGTGAGGGGGAGTGAGGGGGAGTGAGGGGGAGTGATGGGGGAGTGAAGGGGGAGTGAGGGGGAGTGAGGGGGGAGTGAGGGGGGAGTGAGGGGGAGTGAGGGGGGTGTGAGGGGGGAATGGGGGGGAGTGAGGGGAAGTGAGGGGGAGTGAGGCGGAAGTGAGGAGGAAGTGAGGAAGACGGTAGAGGAAGGGGGGGGTAAGAAACGCGGCAAGTAAGGATTTCTCGAATGGTGAAAAAAGGGAGGGAAAGGGATAGGAAACGATAGGAAGGGAGAGGAAAGGAGGAAAAGGAAGGAGAAGGAAGGCGGAAGAGAGGGGAAAGCGAGGAGGCAAGGTAGAGGGAAGTGGAGGAAAGGGCAAGAGATGCTGGAGGAGGGGCAAGGGATGCTGAAGGAGGTGAAGAGGAGAAGGGGGAGGGAAGGAGAGGAAGGAGGAAACTGTGGAGAGTGGAGAAAAAGTGCAATAGGGAAGAAGGGGAAGGGGAAAGTTATTGTAGTGAAAATTTGCCTTTGTGTATTGTATATTGATTTACGAGGGATATCTTTAGGTAGGTAAAAGAGGATTTGTATGAATAGGAGATTAAAAATAGTATGAAAAACAGTATTTAAACGATATAAAAATGTCTATTGGAAAAAACGACATTCACGCGAGCGAAGCCCAAATGGTCACTCACTCACTTATCACGAAATCTCAGAAACAACAAGTGCTAGGAATCTCAAACTTTGCATTGTCATTCCTATTAAAATATAGGTGCTCACTTAGACGGAATTTTGCGAAATCCATCCCCTAAGGGGGTATAAAGGAATGGCAAAGTTTGTATGAAACTTCTATACTTTTTATAGTAGGATTACCAAATTACTAGAAAATACTCTTTTTTTAATATTCAGAAACCACCCTTATTAAATGAGCAAATAAGTTTGTGTGAAAGTGGTTTGTCAGTTTTAGCGGTAGCGGGTTTAAACTGGATTCGCCATAGAGACGGACAATACTGATACAATGTACGATTGCCATAAAATCAGGCACGCAATATTCTCATAGAGGCACCCATCTGAATTTTCACGCGAACGAAGTCGCGGGCAACAGCTAGTTTTAAATATATTTTTATTAATCCTAGTCACATGAAGTCGTTACTCATACTGTGTTGGAATTTTGTTCTATTGCCTTCTCCTGTGATTGTTTGACCACTGCCATTCGGACTGATGCGTTGTATGTAGACGTTTTGAATAATTTAACTTTTTGCTACGTGGGCGTATTGATCGTAGATATTATATTTCGATAGTGGGCGGTAGCTCGTCACTTGCCGACACAAACAAAATATTATTCCACAGTAATCATATTCAAAGACTAACGTTATGAAGGGTCGATCGATCGGATAAAATGATATTGTGTTGTTCTAGTTAAGATATGTTAGCCACGTACCTTCGACGCCTAGTGACAGACCTTGCACAGCCGGCATAAAAAACAAAGATACTTCTTACGTTATATTGTGGAAATTTTGCTTATTCTCGTATAGCATCAATATTGTTATACAGTCGTATTTTACATTCACGCCCAACTCTGAACAATCATGTAGTGAAAATCTTATAGACTCTCTCTTTTTCAAGTAAGGAGTCCGTAGATTACTTGATACTCTTATTATGACTGTCGTTTAATATTCTCATTAACACCTTTCGCGCGCCGACATATTAATGTATACGAAGCGCACCTAAGTAGGAAGCTTTACATCAAGATAAAGTTTACTATACCTATCTAGAATTTGTAGCTTAAAATAAAGTTTCTGACTTAATAAAAGCCGTGTGACAACTTACCCCAAGCCTTTGAGTCTGTGAGCGGCGTACAAGTCCATTGAAGATAATTATGTCAAGAAAAATACTTTTATTCTTTGAAATTGTGCCCGCCAGCTTCGTATAAGAGTAATATAGCTGATGAAACGTGGGTGTAACTCTGCTGTTCTTACTCGAAGACAACGACGTGATGTTAACGATAAGAGTTATTCCGGTCTGATCCCCCAGATCTGATCCCCTGGGGGATCATAAACGTTTTTAGTGTCTAATTTAAATAAGGAATTATTTATAATATCTACATTTTATGGCAGTTCCTACGCAAATTTTAAACTGTGGCCCAGAGGGAGTACCGGAGTATCTGCTGTTGTGCAAAAGATTGTGGGTTTTATTAGAAGCGGGGCAAAACTTTGTGCAACACATAAATACTTATTTGTTTCGAGTCTAGGTGTAGGTACTTTGTTTCGTTAATTGTATCTCAACAGTCTTCCGCGACAGTGGCTACATAATTATGTTCTCTAAAATGGAGTGTGGTCTTAAATTATATTTAAATAACTTTAAAATCCATTCAGTCGTGTTTTAATAATACGTTCGTGAGATTGAAGCTTTTTCTAAAGAAAATATTCCTACAACCTACATGTATTAAAGTAAATATTTCGGTGCCTCGTAGAGACTTTATACGTGTAAGTTTATGATTACGCACTCAAATGTTGCTCAAATACAACTAAGTTCGCACAAAGGTGGAATTTTCGTACAGGCAAAGTTCAGTAGACAATTTGTCGAGAGTTTGCCTTTTAAAACTAAGTCTTAACTTTCAGCTTATAAAGAACGGCTATGAAATTTCTTCTTAGTACGCATATTCTGCAAAGCTTACATTATGAATAAGTTATTATGCGACAAAGCAAATTATGAGGCAGAACTTGCGGCAAATAAAATTGGCGTGGAATAACGCTAGCTCAGTCGTTCAATGCAGGGATTACAATTATAATTAACAAGTGATACATGAGTTTTTACGTGATCGATAGCTACCCAACACAATTTTTTTTTTATATTTAGCTGCACTAAACAGGACAATACAATTTTTACAACATCAGATTATAAGCATGTAGACATACGTTAATATTTATCCTTCTAAAAGTGAACAACGCAAAGATTAAGACAGCTAACATAAGATTATAAAATTGTTAGTAAGATATTACAATTTAGTTTAAGAGAAAATTATTCCTCAGTAGTACATGTTCTTCATTAAATGACCGATTCACAATAAGTTTGAAATTATATATAATCCCGGGTATTCAACAATGATCCAATTATTAATATCCAATCACTTGTAAAAGGTTTAAACTACATAGGTATTAACATCCAAACTTTTAATTTGGTCCAGGTAAAACAATGGTATTAGTTCGTGAAACTATTCTAACTTTAGAATATTTTAATGAATATTAAAATATAATATTAATAGAATAGAATATTAATTAATAGTTTAATTAAACTCCATCAATCAACAATAGATTTATAATTATGTTTAGTTTCTACAAAAAAGAGCTTAATTACTGCCATTAAATAATTATAAGGAAACATTTTTTACGTTCATAATAGTGAGCGCAGTGATGGAACCGTACAACGTACTTCTACAACACAATAAAATGTGAGCGGAGTATTTCACAACGATGTTCACATGTTACGTCGCTGCGGCACATGTTTAAATATCTGTATTGTTCTTTAGAAACATGCTACGATGCAGTTTGTTGGGTTTTTATTTTTACATTTAATAGAGATGTTTCTTTTTTTTCCTATACCGATGCAACGATGGTAATTATATGCATAAAACATACTTATAACAAGTATATGAGCATTGTTTAGTTTAGTAATCACACAGTACGATTAATAGTTGTATGATGCGGGTAATGTTTGCTAGTGTTTGATAAAGGCAAATCACTTTTCTTCTGAATAATACACAATGGCGTAACATGACATAACATGGAATCCAAATAAAATTATTTGTCGGAACTGCACAGTTTATATAGTGTTTAATGTTTAGTTTATAGTTTCGAACAATATGTACGACCTGAACCTTCAACGGAGGCTCTCAAGAGGGTACGGTATCCTGTTTTCACTTAAGCCACTTTACGTACAAGTAAGTATACATAACATCATTATGTTCGGAAGTAGAATGGACTAGTTGTTTCCCAGGAGATGTCTTGACGTATACAGTGAGCTATGACCACAGCTATGACCGTATTAACTTTAGTACAATATTGTGGAAACTTTCTGCTGTTCAAAAAATAATGTTTGTAATATTATATAATATAATTCTTGGTAGTTTGATAATTTTAAAATAAAAACAGTAGATAGTTAAAACGCTGGCTCTAAAGACGTAATAGAATTGCCCTTAACATGAGTAATAAAAAGCGGTAAACATGCGATACTATTGTGTAATAATATAACTATCCTATTACCTGAAATGTTCTATTTGAATATCGAAATAGAAAGTGATATCAGAGCACCATATCATTTTATTTCAAAAGAAATGAACGGACTATAATAGCGGTTTAGAAACGTATTGTACGCCACAATCTCTCCATAATTGCATTCAAATGACCGCCATATACCCATACAACTGACTGTTAGCTGTTATCGGTACTTCTCACCTGTACTAAGATCTAATGTAAAGATAAAATAGATATAACTGTCGATAAACTTGAATGTTAGAAATGAATACGAATGAAACATAGATTAAGATACGGGTAATAGTAACCCTGTTAACTGGAGTTCGGCTTTGCCTGTGTAATTAAAGTCAAATGTCATTTAGACAGCAACACGATCAACCATGCTGATGATGTCTCTATGCCGATTTCGGCTACGGCGACCATATTATGCTTACTGGTGCTTACTAACATGGCTAATACTGCCAATATTTGCCGTAAATATTCGCAAGCCGTAACTGCTACCTATAGACACAGCTACGTTCTCTAAGTATTGCAAAAACGAAGCTATGTGCCTTTACCACCTAGATGCCATAAAAAATCATAAATGATCATTCTTCAGCAAAGTTTCTCCAACATTCTTACAATAATGTACGTTTTAATTTTATAATTCTTTTGATAAAGTAAAGTTATTTGACTGAGTTCTTAGATAATAATTTGATGGTTTCTGTAGTAACGCATCATCAAACATGAAGGTTCCGCTTTTTTTATTTCGACTGCCCACTCTAAATATGCTTCATTGCTCAAATTTGCAATGCAAAAATTAAGGCTCTGTTTCACCACTAGGTGCTAAAGTGTCTGTTATACATCTAATAGATAAAACATCATTATCATCATATGGCCCCATTATTATTCCATTGCAGGAAAAAGCCTCTTCTCGTATATATATGTGTCATACCGAGAAGGTATGAGCATTGATCAACACGCTTGCTCAAGGCGGATGGGCGATTTCAGACTTCCTCAGAAGTCCAGGTTTCCTCACGATGTTTTTCTTCACCGTCAGTCAGTAATGTCCAGATAAAATTAGAAAGTAAACATATGATTTGAAAAATAACATTAGTACCTACGTGCCTGGATTCGAACCCCCGACGATTCTTTAAAACCCCGATTTTTGTTATTTTTTGTGGGTTCCAACGCCAAATATATTAAAATAGGATACAAAACTGGGATCCATCGGAAATGAGTGTAAAATATCTATAAATTACAATACCCTCAAGTTATCTGAGACGCTGAAAAGCTATGCGTAATTTATTTAAGTTGAAATAAAACGTGTGAGTACAACAAAGTCCATCTTACTACAGTCGCACAAAGGTGTACTATGGGTATTGATACGTTTTTGTCATTTCTGTGTCAACATGTTTACCGTTGCCTTTATGAATCATGACTCTCGAAAATATAGCACACTCTTCAGGTAATCTCAATATGCGTAAATCCTATCTAAGCACGTTCAAGCATAATAAACAGCCTGTCATTTAATTCTGTCATGAAAATGAGCGTTAAATCTCTATGATTATTAGATTTTTTTCTAGCAAATGCTTTTATTTTATGATTCAATTTCGAAATTCCGAAAAATTGGTCGTTCTTCAAATTATATATAAGGAAATTGCTTAAAGCATTCGATTTAATTCAATTAGATCGAGACCTTTAGCGAACTTTTTTTTTATAATTTCGTTTCTTGCCACGATATTTCCTCTTCATGAAGACGTTAAATATTTTCGATAGATAGATTGTTAGTTTAGTTTACTTTTCTAAAAAGTTTCATAGTAAAAATCGTGCACGAACTCATAGTCACCGTATGGGCAATGGCCGTCAAGTTGACTCATTCGCTTAGTTTTCACAAGAAGTGTACATTTAATTACCTACTAAAATTACAATTTTTTACCTATATATATACGAATATATAAAGCGGAAGAGTTTGTTTGTTTGAACGCGTTCATCTCAGGAACTACTTTTTTGATTTGATTTGGATAATTCTTTTTGTGTTTAATAGCTCAGTTCTTGAGGGAGGTTATGTAACCAAAGATGTAACTTAAAGTTTATAAACGTGCTAAGGTTACTCAGCAGTAGTAAGACACAAAGACAAAGAAATGAATACAAAAAGTTTTATGTGTTTCAGTGTTCTGTATTAGTATTAAATTTTTAATAATAAGAAGGTTACTACCAGTTGCAGTTTACCAAGTTAGTAAAGGTACAAAAGCACAATTGTTTCATCCATAATCATGAATCAAAATTATGTAACTTAAGTTCAAACAAATAAATTTCTTTGTAAGCGTTTTATTTAACACAAATATCATCAATCATCTGATTTGTGAGGCCGGAAAACGCTTAAGGTATTTTTTTGTTACTTGGACCACTTAGCAACAATAATAATAAAGTTAAGTTATGGTAAAAATGAAACAAAGATAAAATAACTCAACTAGAAATATTTATATCAAAAAGAAATTAGTTAAAAACTAAAATTTTCTTTACTAAGATTAAGATGGTTTTAAGTACCTAGGCAAAGAAGGTAGGTACAATTAAAACTTGTAAATCAATAACTTTTGTAAAGGTACCTATATAGTTTATAAGGTTGTACTAAATAGGTCATAATCAAATTATTCTTTTATTTTTCATTTGCCACAAAATGAACAAAATAACAACTTAGCTATAATTAAACCAAACATGTAAAGGCAACAACCTGTGAAACCGTCGACAACCAACCGTAATTTCCAATTTATGTAGTTTGACATAAGGATTAATAATTATGACTCAGAGCTGCTAAGTAACTCATAAAATAAAGTTAAACCTTCCTATTGATGTTCATTTTTTAAACTGATCGAGTTTTAAAAATAATTTTAATGTGATTGTATGATAAACGTTTACTTTGGAACATTTAGGTACTTTATTTGTGAATCGGAAAGACGCTCTAGTTTATCGTTTTATATTTATTGTAATTGTGTTATTTTTTTCTGTTTTCCTTTGTGTGAAAAATAAACTGATTTTCTTCTTTCTTTTTACCTAGTACTTAGATTATTTTAACATTAAAAAGGCCATAATAATATAGGAGAAAACAACATTTATTTATATGTTTTTAAATAATAAACGCATTTTATTTGCAAAGTAATGGATACGTGCCTCAAACATTGCAACATTTCAGCCAAAAAACATCTGCAGATACATTTATGTCTTACCATTAAATATACCATAAAGAAAATATCCACTAAAAGTGCAACATTATTTACAGTTTTTCCATATAAAATATAACTGAAATAGGATGAAACCACTTCGATATAATGTGCACTTAACTTATAGATAATGAGGTAAACTTTCCCAGCAAATAATAAGGGAAATTCCGTCAAGGATCCTAGCAAATTTGTTGCTCCCATGAAACTGCACTATTATGAGGGAAACTGGTGACATTACCGGATATTTACGCGCGGGAAATGCGCAAATGGCCGTTAAATATGCTGTTACGCGAAAAGGGACCGGTCACTATACGTTTACAGTCACTGATAGTATCATAAACGATCAAAATAATGGCAACAACTCAAGGACAATATAAATTATATTTACTTTTATGTTTATATACTAAAAAAATATGACGTGTATTTACATAAATTATACTTATTAAGTTTTCCCACGATGTTTTTCTTTACTGTAATATCCAAACTGAGACAGCACATACTTTTGTAGAAACTTGCTCGGTTTGAAGTGGGCCCAATCACTCTTAATTTCTGTAAGCCGTTTCGATAGGTACGATCAACTTGATTTAAATTATTTAAAAATCGTTTTATTACGGGTCCCTAGTTGGTTAGATCATTGCATAGCGAAAAAAATAAAAGGTATACCCTTTCTATTAAAATTTACACTTAAAACGTAAGTAGTAATATCTACAGACTGTACTGTAACGGTAATGCCGAAACGTTCTCTACCAGCCAATCATTGGGTGTTTGGTTTATCTGATTTAGTAAGCCAAATTGGTTCGCTGAAACGGATTATAGCAATCAAACATTACAGTAAACAGTGTAATAGTTATTACCGTTCTCAGAATATGCATGCGGTAACGTAAGCGCTTATCGCGCTAAGATGATACAGATGGGTTTAATTTTAAAGAGAAACCTATAGCGATTTGATTGATCAATCATATATTAATAACAATAATTCATTTAAAAAAAGAAAAGTAACAAAACAAGAGTAATACTAGGTACCAAAATTTACCGTAGTAATAATAACAATAATTTTATCATTTTGAAGGTATTTGTATTTCAGTATTTTGATCTTAATCACATTCAAATACATAACTGCCTCGATGTTGCAGAACCTCTGTGTACGGACTGATACGCAGAGGTTTCAGGTTTGATCACCCGTCGGTTGGGTAAAACAAGTCTTAGTATGTATTAGCCCGAAGTCTGGATGTGTACAATAGCAACAGAATCGTACTTCGTTAAATGGGGCCGAACATAGCTGGTGAGAAGTGGGTATTATACAGCTCTGCCCACCTATTCGAGGGAAATGGCGTGATAAAGTGTTACGTTATGTCACATACATATTTGGAATTTTTTATGAGTTTCTTATTGCCAACCGACCACAGACCACAGCCCGCGCTATCGGGCCATTGGATCATACTATTATTCAAGGTAAAATTATAAGGTAAAATAGTTTAATTTATCAAAATTAAAGTGTTGGTATGAACTGTAAAACTTCAACACAGGTTATATGGCTTCCTCCATGAGGTTTTCCTAGAAGTTGGTGTAATTTTTACAAAAGACTGCAGTAGGCAAGAAATAGCTTTAAACATAAAGTGCCCTGGCTACTAATAATAACTTAGCAAAAACAAACATCATGCATTTTGGACAAAAAATAAATAACCCCTTAGATATACAACTGACATTTAATAATCGTAATATACAGGAAGTAAACACTACTCGTTTTCTCGGCCTTGCTATAGATAGTAAGTTGAACTGGAAAGAACACATTAACAAACTATGTAAAAAAATAAGCAGGCTATCATATGCGTTATACAAACTAGCTCCAACTGTAAGCACTGACGCACTACTGGCAGCATATTATGGTTTAGTCGAGTCGGTCCTCAAGTACGGCATAATTATTTGGGGCAATTCCACTGACAAAGATATGGTTTTTATAATGCAAAAGCGCTGCATACGCAATATGTTCAGAATCAAAAGTACTAAAAGCTGTCAACCTCTTTATCGAAAATACAACATTTTAACGTTACCATCAATATATATTTTGGAAACAGTCATGTGTGTCAGAAGTAACCCTCATTTATTTTCTCGTAAGTCGGAAATAATAAGTCGCAATCGCCGAGATAACAACAGACTATGTATACATCCTGCAAAAACTACAATGCTTCATAAAAGTATAATATGTAAGGCTCCAGAAATTTATAATAAAATTCCAAACAATATCAAAATGAAAACAGACCAATTTAAGAAAACATTTAAAAAAATCTTAACTGAAAAATGTTACTGTAGCATTGATGACTTCCTGAAAGACAAATGTTTATATAAAATATTCAATTTTATTTGATACAACTTTTTTAACAAAATTATTTTACTATGTATGGATGAAAATTTGTAATTAATGACTGTACCTATTTTTTCTGACATATTGTTTTTCTATTTTGTTTGTTATTATTTATTGACATTTACTTAATTATGATTTATGAAATAATACTTTCAATGTTAATGATTTAAGCTTTTATATTTATAAACCAGCAATGGTCAGACATGTTTATACAATTTACTATATTCCACCTATAATAAGCATGCTATCAGTGTTTTATTGTGTACTTCATGTGTCTTAGCAAATAAAATTCTCTTTATCTTTATCTTTATCTTTATCTGGTGTTGTTCTGGATGCACGCTTGTTTTACGTAAAAATATTTAGATTTAAATTTAATAAAATATTAAAATATACTGAAAGGGTAAAACAAACAAGCTAATCATTAATATTATATAACCAGAAAGAGTTGAAATAATAAAATCACGGCGTAGTCATAGCAAAAACCAAATATTTTTGTTATTGTTGTGATTGCAACGTGCTTTAGAGGCCTAGTTTTTATTTCTCTTTATTTAAGGACTTTTATTATAAAACATGTAAGTACTATAGTATCAACGATTTTGTTAATATACCTACATTCCTATAACCTCGTAGACTACATTGTTGCCTCGCAACAAATTCTTGGTAATCAAAAATTTCATTAATACTTTAGAACTTTGTTTTTAAGCGAGATGCTGCCATATTATGGAACTTTATAAACATTTTTGTCTCTTGTGTAACAAGTTCTTATTGGGCGTACTTGTGACATTGCGTACATTAAGAATTTAATAAAAAAGTTTACAGGTGATATTAAAAAAAATATGTATAATGGTTTACATGTTTTCTTGGTTGGTCTATTTGTTTCCAAGAAGCATATCAATACGACACGTGAAACATAGTGGAATTGCAAAAAAAAGACGAAAAAGCAGACCCTACTACTACACTACCATGGGAATATTGCTAGGGAGATAGGTACTACTGTACCTATTCCCAACATGCAAACAAAATCTTAAAAACAGAACAGAAAATATTATGGTGATTTAAATACTATGTACTAATAAAAGTTAAATTCATTTTAAAATTACAAAAATAGTATACATGACTAAACTTATTGTTCAAGAACTTTTAAATCTCCTATTTAAGTTTCCCGTTTAAACTTCAACATTCCCTGCGGGGTGAAAAGGAACGCGCAGTAATAACACAGTGTATGATAAAGTTACGTTAACATACGTGCGACCGTGCGCTTTATAATTTCAAACCGTGCGACATTTCAATATTTCGAAAGATATTTAGTATTCACCTCACGCTCGTCGAAAATAAACCTGTCTGTCTAAAATAGTCATAAATATTAAAGAAAAGTCAATGTAGCACAGACATACACACACACACACACACACACACACACACACACACACACACACACACACACACACACATACACATACACAAACACACATAAACACACACACAAACTTTCGCGTTTATAATATTAGTAGGACTAAATTAATTAAATTGATTGATTGATTGAATGATACTTCATTTGTCAAATTACGATGGCTAGCTTAGAAGATACGAGGCAACAGATGAACATACATACAAATACATGTATACATACATACATAGATACTATAAACAGAGTGTATACGACAGTTTAATATTAAATGAAAAGGCAGCTGTTACTAGTCCGTATAATTATTTCAAATTAATCACTAAAATGATTTGACGAAAAACAAAAATAATAAAAATAATATTTTATTAACAAAGTAATACACCATTTATTATGACAAGTTCGTTGACCTGTAATGAGCGGCAACGTGTATTCTTCGAGGTGGATTATGACTTAAGTCAGTGACCGTTTGACGTACTTACAGAGTGTTTAGAATTAAAGAAATTAAAAAAGTAGTCCTGTGTCTAAACTATTGAAGATATTTAGTTGTTTTTTTTTGTCTCGCTTTATAATGTCACATACTATACGTAATTATTGTTGGTGTTCCTATGTATTCTAAGTATGTATTTACAAAAAAAAGTATGTATATGTATTATATTTCAGTTATCTAGTACCCATAACACAAGCTCTGCTTAGCTTGGGACTAGATGACGGTGTGTGATAGTGTCCACATATTATTATTATTATTATTATTAATTGCATTTAATATCATACCGTCGTATACACTCTGTATAACGTATGAAAATGGCATGCTTGTCGTTACTTTTTAACAAGATGTAAAAATAAAAAGGAACAATAAATTATTCTCAACGAAACCAAATATAAAGTCAAGACTTGTCACGTCTTAAATGAGCAAAATAATTTCTTTCTCGTTTTTCCTTTGAAGTTAATTTCAGGGCGTATTGCTCTTCTATGCTCCGTTAAAAGCTTAATATGTAGGTAGAGTTAGACTTTAAGATTCGTATTTTAACAGAGAGATTACAAAAAATATTATAGCTATCATATGAGTATGTATGACAAAGAAACTGTACAACATTTAATGATTGTATATTTTTACGAAAGAGTTATCAACAAATGGCATCATGGCAGTAGTTGTGTTCAAGTTATGCAATGAAATTCGATTTACAGAAACCTCTTAACTATATATTTGTTTGTTTAGATGAAGATCGACACGTGTGAGTGATGACTATTGTATTGGCAACATTTATAAAGCTGTTTTCATTAAGTGCTTGTAGTAAGTATTAGTTTTGCTATATTTTCTGAAATATAATATATAAGTAACGGTATACGTTATATTGATGTCCGTATAACGTGCGACACAGCACAATAAGTGCGTCATAATGTCAGGCGGCACTATCTTTACTCTATTGTTACTGTAATGACCTGCCCGCTGCGGGACTGTGGACGGCGTGGACGGCTCAATTAGGACGTCAGGCTGTGAATACACGCCTCTATTTTTAGTTAACTATTTTCATGTTAGCAAGTGTATTACGTAGCCATGGTGGCGAAAGTCCGGGAAGGCGTTTATCCAGAAAATACTTATTTTGACTGATAATGATGAAATTAAATGTAGTTAAGCTGCGACAACTGTAGTATTTTTTTAAATTCAGAATTAGTATTAAGAGAAAAATGTCGTAAAAGTAGGTCAGATACTAGGTTTACCAGAGGCCCTAGACAAGGGGCATAGATATCTATTCTATTCATAGAATAGATTAAAAAATGTATGGGATTGACATAAACTAACGCTAACATTGTCGTAAGCTTATGTCAATCCCATACATTTTTTATCTATTCTATGAATAGAATAGATCAATGCCACTTGTCTAGGGCCTCTGGTCAGCTTAACTTGATTATGATGCATTCTTATGCCCATTGTTTACATTTTTTTACTATTTTACTTTATACTACAATATATTCCGCCATCTCTGTGTTTGCATCAAGCTTGCCAAACTTGTCCGTTAAAATATACTGAAAGTCCTTTTTTCAGTGTAAATAACTTATTTTTTTGAAAGCATAAAGAGCCGCATAAATGTTGAAGTCGTCAAAATATGAAAAATGTTTACAAGCGTGTTCACCAGACGGTAACAGGTCACTCCACAAATATGAGGTTTGGGCAAGAGAACGAAAAAAAGCACAGGTTGAGTTTGAATTCTGTAGGTATGGTTTTGCTGTTTACATACTTATGTTAATTTTGCATTTACGTGTTTTGTTAAAATTTATCAAATTTAGACCTTATCTTTAGTTCACTGTAGATCGAGGCGTTCTTAGCTCGGTGCGCTCACTGATCGGTAAACGATCAGCGGGTTAAGCAGCAAAGAGTGCGGCTGGCTCATGGATGGGTGACCGCATAATGGTATTTGATCTGAGCGTCTCTGTGCATCGAAGGGCACGTCAAAAAGCTTATCGAATATAAATAATAAGCTGGCCGACTTTTGACATGCAGCAAGTTGATCTTGATAACAGTCGTTAGGTCAAGTCGGATGTCTCTATAAATTATGGGCGACCTGAACAAATTCTGATACTATGTTGACCACTAACCATTCGATAAGAAGTCTAAGAATGTATGTACAAATACCATATTAATCATGTGTAACGTATATGATTTGATATTTGTTATGCTTGCCTACTCTGAAAGGATGATAATGAGATGAACAGTTTGATTTAAAATAAAGCAGTCTTGATAATCGTGAGTCGCCTTTTCAGAGTCAAGGTCGGGCTTAATTCACACTCAATTTATTTTTCCCCCTAATCACAACAGTATTCGTAAAGTTTCGCAAACAATCCTTAGTTTTCCTCGCTAAGCTTTAATCTTAGATAGAAACCATTAAAAGTAATTGAAAAATATAGACAAAGTTGCCCATAACGATTTTTTTATAATATCGTGCCGTTAAAGAAATTAGTTCATTTGAGGCTCTTGAATATTTTCAATATTTGTAATCCCTTTTGTGACATACATTTACTAGTCCTCCGTTGATTTCCTGAGATGCTATGTTGTAAAAATAAGAGACACAATATTTTGAGTTGTATTGTCTACATACAAAATTCGATGTGCGTTAAAGTACCTACTTATAGAAAATATATTCTGCCGCTATACAATATAAGCAATTACTAAAATAAAATTCGAAGCTCTAGTTAGGTCCGTTTGTAAATAAATATTAACTATTTTGTATAAAAAATTTACCTACAGACCTTTTCCAAAATTGATTATAAAACAAGTAGGTACAACGTCTTTCTGTGGTAGGGTTTTTATTTATACCCAGATAATAAAAATGTTTCTTTAATCATTTTACTTATTCGTAACCTTCTATATTATTCATGAAACAAAAGAATAATAATTGTTAAAGAAAAAGTTCTTTGTTTATTAAAAAAATAAATCCGACCACAATTTAATAATTTCACAAGTTCACAAAGTAAAGATTTATCTTTAACGAGGAAACAAATCCTGTACTGGCAAATAAGCTCTGTCCCCCAAGGGATTTACAATTATTTATTTGGGGTTTTTACTCCCAGCCTCTCGAAATGAATCACACATATTTGTCCCAAGAATGGAACTCACGACTTTCGCCGTTCTCACTAGCTATTTCTGCAATATCAGAGTCATCACTTAGGCATTGTAGGCTCTAAGACCTTTGCAATAAGTATTATAAGCAACTGAAACAATCTAGTCATCCAGTTCACGGTTTTCACTCTACTAAAAACAGTACCATTATTAAAATTTGGTACCAGCTAAACAAGAATCGTCTTTAATACAATATACTTAATCTTACACTCATTTTATTTGACTTAATTTTATAAAACAACGTGATTATTTAAAGAATCTTCTATAAGATTTCCAGCCCCGAGTATTTATAAAAATTTCAGGTGTTATGGCTCAAGAAGCGTACGATGTACGAATGTTTTTATTTACTAAACTGGAAAGAGGAAGAATTCAAGAATTGTAAATATGACATTTTATATCAACAGACGTGCAATTAGGCAACAACTTATATACATAAACGACTAAAAATATATGCAAGAATTATAAATATTTATTACAATTACTGTAACAACAAACTTAGGGACTCCTTCAAAAAGCTGACAAGCTTACGTAAGATAACAATGTATCAAGTACACAACATAAAATCCCGTGCTACTGATCTCCAGCTAATGACGTGACGTTCCGAACCTCTAACTCATAGTTAACTAAAGTGGACCCTTATCAAAGCGCGTCTATACGATGCCAAATATGACAAACAGCCGGATTACGCCTGATCATGACGTCACACCGACTGAAGGATACTGTTATTTATAGCCTTCAAGCATCTCGCTTTTTAACAAAGTGTTTGTCTTCTTAGCTACATTAGCTCAGTAGGATCTGTCTGCGGCATCACTCTACTCACTAACGGGATAAAAATTATCCTATAGAATATAGGTTTGAAAAGGCTTTAAGGCCCTAGGCTAGGAAAAGTTTCAGTCTATGGATACCCATTATATTGTCTCAAATTTTAGTGATAGATTACAAAATTATGAACAAAATTTGTTATTATTACATATTTTTGCGTGTTAGTACAATAAAATCCTACAAATTTCATGCATTTTTACGCTTATTTATTTAAATCTTTCCCAATTACCGAATGATATGATTTGAGTATCATAAAAATCTTTGTTAAGCAAATACGGTGACAGCAAAGATTACGATGCTAGCTAACAGAATATATAGTAAGAAATTAATAATAGTTACCAATTATTAATTTCTTACTATATATTCTGTTATTAGTTAATTTGTGAGAGAGTTCCCTGCAAATTGCTACTCTGTTATACACTTAAATGTGACATTAATTGAAAGTATGTTAAGTTTTATGAAACATGCAGTACTAATTTAATTTTATTTTTATTACTGTACAGCAACCCAAATGACTTCAACGAGGCATTCACCGGCTATTGTCGAGCTGGTCTTAAGTCATAATATTATGTACAAAACCATAGACATTTACGTAGACAAGATTTCAAATAGTCATAGAAAATATTTTCGCCCTGGTTAAATATCTGATGTGTACATTGCTAGATAGAGTTTATTAAAGATCCTTCACGAGTATAGAACATGAACTAAAATAGAAATAAAAACATTATTTTTGTTCCATAGAAGTGAACCGCAAAAGTTATCAAGTAAGAGGCGTATCGCGTCACGATCTCACATAATGGCGTCCACATGCCCGCCACCTTCGCACGAGTGAACACTTACGGCTATTACCACTTCACATACACTGCTATTCAATGAAGTAGAAACAACCTCAACGTAATATCCAACATTCGAATAGAATTAGAAATTAACTTTGAATCACCCATAATAACATTTAACATAATAACATTTAGTTGCAGTTTGTGTTTTCATTCCAATTCTCATACATTTCTGTTAAATATTTATGGTATTTCAACGCCCAAAGCTATTTTCATCACTGTTTAGTTTTAATACTAATAGTGTCCATTTTATCCTATGTAGTTGCTTAGCTAGTTAGTAGTTCCTAAAGTCAATAATGATCTTTCGAAACAAACAGCAGGGTTTCTGTCACAATCTACTCAATTGGAGAAATACAAAAAAGCTCGTCATCTTAGTAAAAATAAACCTTAGTTATTAATTCGGACTTTACAAACATAATATTTAAAACAGCAATTTTGTTAGATCTAGCCCTTAAGTAGGCATCACTATTTATTGCCACAATTGGCTACGATACATAATATAGAATACGTTAGTCATCAATATACCTCAAAGCCATACGTGATATAAGATAACAAGAAAACTATTTTAAAGGAAAAAGAACGAATTTCTTGCTCTTAGATTTATTACAGTTATGAATAATAGCAGTTATGTGGTAATACGTACATGTTAGATATAGGAATGGTAGATCATTATATTTATAGAACAAAACCTATGAATCACTAAGGTCTTAAACCTATGAATCATTAAGGTCGATGTTCCTCTAGATTCGCTAGTCGCTCTAGGTTTTTGGATGATTTAAGACCAACTCCTACAGTCCTTCAATACTATATCAATAGGCAAATTCGGCAATCGATGGATGAGAGTGGCTCACGACCGACCAAGATGGCTAAAATTGGGGGAGGCCTATGTCCAGTAATGGATGTCTTCGGCTGATATGAGGATAATAAAAAAATGACGAAAAATGAATGAAATCAGCAAAGAGTTCTACTAAGTTTATTCTTTTTATCATTATGTATAGTGGGGAAAAGTACAGACTCACGCAAATAGCTGTAAAAGTTACACACAGAACTGTGTCACGTTCTGTGTTGGACGTTAAACTCGCAATTCGAAGTTGCAAGACTTCGAAAACTAGTAACAGACAGAGATCTTGAAAAGAAAAACGTGCCTGTTTCACTTTTGTGTCATTTGTAAAGCTCACGTTGAAGTTTTTTTATTTTTTTATGTTAGCCTACCAAAGTGACTTCACTCTGCCTGATAGCCATAGCAGTCAGTGGAATCCAGAAGTGATGACATTTTATCTAATTATTTATTTATTTCTTTTATATTCATCGCATACTTATAGGTACATGTGTATTTATATGTGTGTGTTTGTTAATACTATAACAAAAATTCAGTATGTTTTTATTTTCGCAAAGTCGGTACTGATCGCAAAAGTAACTAAGTAAACTGTGGGTACCTACCACTTATGTACCTTGGCCTTTTTTTGTCACCTTAAGATCATACTGACAAAAGTTTTTCAGTTCAATATTCGATATTTGATAGGTACACAGAAAGAAGAAGAAATATTAAATTGGTACGAAGTATAACACAAGAAGTTTTTCAAGTAGGAATATGAGTGCTAGTCATATCTTGGTTCAAAACGCAGCCTCCGCTCAACTTTCAAACGTTCAAGTTTACTTTGATGTAACTTCTTCGTATTCAAAATGTATATGGTATTTGACTGAACTAACATTTGCACAAGATATGAAGTTTGACTTGATTCTTAAGAATATTATAAATAATAATTGCAGCATTTCAGGGCAAAGGCCTCTTCTCATAAAGAGAAGGCATGAGCATTAATCATCACGCTTGCTCAAGGCGGATTGGCAATTTGACTTTTAAGACTTTTAAGTCCAGGTTTTCTTACGATGGTTCCCTTCACCGTCAGTCAGAAATGTCCAAGATAAACTTAGAAAGAACAATGATTTGAAAAATCACATTGGTACTTGCCCGGATTTGAACTACCTCATGCTTACGAATCGGGTGCCTTATCCACTGGGCCATTTCGACTACAGAGAAAGAGAATATTATAATACATCGTTATTAATAAAATCAGACGACGCCACATGGTTTGTATCGATCAAACTATATATAAAGTCTGTAAGACATGGAATTTCACATCTAGTATTACCTAGACTATACATTCGGTGTAAAAATGTAATAAGAAGAAGATTTAAATAAGACCTAAGTAAAGAGTACCATCTAGAGAATACACTCGCAGAACAAATACACATTGAAGCTGCAAATAAAATGACAATACCAGCATTTATAGCGCTTCGGTTTCAAATAGGTACTCAACTACTGACATATTGACTGATTTATCTGAGGCCTTAGACAAGTGAAATAGTAAAAATGTTAGCTTATGTCAACCTCATACATTTTTAATATATTCTATGAATAGAATAGAATTATATGCCACTTGTCTAGTCTGCCGTATAACTTCAGCAAATATTATAATAATAATAATAATATTCTACCACATTCACACAGCGCCATCTAGCCCCAAATTAAGCAATTATATTTGCTTGTGTTATGGGTACTAAACAACTGATATACTACTTATATACATTTTTTTTTTGTAAATACATACATATTATAGATAAATTACACCCAGACACAGAACAAACAATCATGCTCATCACACAAAGGTTTGTCCTGGGTGGGAATCGAACCCACAACCTCCGGCTTAGCAGTCAGGGTCACTAACCACTAGACCAACAGGCCAGTCAGCATTCTCAGCATTATTTTGATTTTGTATTGATTTGCCGGATTTATGGCGATGGTGATGATGGCTGATAAATAATTTACTATTCATCAATTTGTACAATGCTCGTCTTTACTGACATTTTCCTTTACTGGTTATAGTTACGTCATAAAACGCAGAATAAACCTTTTGTGTTATTTTGCGAGTCATAAAACAAAGTTATAAGATAAAAGTATTTGACTCTTGTTTATTAGTTTCCTGGCGTATAAATTCGTCGTCTTTTTATTTGATATCATGTGAATAACTATCAGAAGCGTAGTAATAACTATCAGAATAAGATGTTACCTTTTACAGTCCGCCAACACGGATCATTAGAAACAAGGACTGCTATTTAGATAAGTAACATGTAGTAAATACAAGTACTACTATTATTACAGTGTGGTTTTCTAGTTAGTCTTCGTCTTTCGTAAATTGAGACCTCTCCATCACCAATAGAGTATTTAGCTATTCATATCGTAACGAACATCTGTAACGATCTTATGGATATTTAGAAACTTGCAAGTTCAGTCTACTATTATAAGCATCGGTTATATTGCGTTACCCAGAAATTGAGTTATAGAGGTCAGAAAGGTCAAGAAATATTAATATTCAGTAGCAACGTATTAGAGTTCAAACCAAGCCCAATATCGTCGGGCAAAGGCACGGACGATCAAAGCAGTTACCGTAGCCCATCGATTTGGAACTTCGGTTTATCTAATGTTATGGCTGTAATACAGATTACAAAATAATTTTATGTTAAGATTTGAATGTACTGTATAGTCTGTGTGATCTGAAAGCGTCAAGTGTGTATGTTATAACTATGTGAGATATACGAAACAGTTTTAAAAATATCTATATAAGGAGTATATGTGATATTTAACCTCTTTATGGAGAGAATTCTCTAAATCGTTCCAATCCCACATAGGTTTGAACTTTAGTGTTTGGAGAGCTTTTCGCATTACGAAGACTAATATCTAATAAGATTTACAAGCGTTTTTTCAGTAGCATGTTTTCAACACATGAACCGTTATTCACAGTTATTATAATTATACAAAAGTTAAGAGATTATCTTTACTTAACGAACAACGTTAAAAATTGCAAAATATTTCTCCCGATTGTAGTTGACAGATTTTGGGCAAAACCTCACAATCTCTTGAAAGTTTATTAAGGCTGGCGAATTTTCAAGTACTGTAAGTTTAACAAGTTCTAAACCCTCCGGTTATTAAGCTATTTATGTATTGAGGCGAAAATTACTGAGATATTAAGTCTGTCTCGTGAGGGATACTGTTTAACAAGCCCATATATTATCTTGTCTGACAAATTAGACCACTCACATTAAGTAGCTTTATGTAAAGTTATTAACTTAAGTATTTAGCTTAATTATAAGTAGTAGTTATCGTTAAAATATTACCACGTTTAATTTACCACTTCTATTTAAATAGCAGGTGATTATAGCAATGTTAATTTTATATTACTCACATTAAACGGCAATAAATACGATAAATTAGAAACATTATTTTGATATATGCCCACATATAAGCCATTAGGCATAAAAAACGTAATATTTATCACAAAGCGAGCATGTTATAGCACGTATTCCACTCATGCCGGCTGTAAATGGATAATTCCTATGCACATGTGTCTACATTTTTAATCATATTCGCACATAAATACGGTTTAAAAATATATTGCGACCCAGCGTCTGAAGCTGTGTAGCACTTTACTACTTTTAATGGCATCATTCTTGAGAATATTTTGCACGCGCTGAGATGTCAGAACTTATTTTAAAATTTATTGACTTCTGAACCACAATCTGTTGTAGCCAATATAGAACACAGAAATTGTGAATTTTACAGTTATAGACACAGTAAAATCCACAATTTCTGTTCTTATTTGTAACTGTACTTGTAAAGTAGTTTGTACTTGTAATATGAACATTAATGCAAACAAAATTCAATTTCCTCTGTGGTTCGGTGCTACAGTGTTCGATCCCTGGTTAGGGTAAAGTGATATTGGGTTTTTTCTATCGAAGGAAAAATTCTCAGTATTAACCTGGAATCTAAAATTGTGCCCGATAAATGGCAACAGGCTCGTCCCCTCGGATCTAAAACAAAAAGAAATCGAGAAGTGGGTGGTTAAACACCTCTGCCTATCCCTTCGGGGATCGGTGAAGTTAAGTATGTATGTATGCAACAAAATCTCTACCATTCAAAGTTAGAGTTCGCGTAAATGAGTGCAATTTTTCGTCTTCAAAATGTTTAAAAGCTCTTTAATCTCTACTTGAAATTTGTCCGAAAACACTTTTCTGCTTTTTTTACAACTCTCATAAATCACCTCTTAAATATTTAAGTCTTCCTCACTTCAAATTAGAATTTGGGTTGGTACAAAAGTTTTTATCACTGCGAAATTCATGTTCTTTTTTTTGTTTAGAACGTTATATTGCTCCTTTAAACTTTAATTTATTGGGATACAATCCCCTGCAGCGTGAAAAATGTTTAGTTAACACTTTCCGGGACAGTAAACGTATATAGCCGTGATGACAATAACACATCTATTGTGTCTACAGTAATATCCATGAAAGGGTTAATTATCTTATATTACGTTTCATAACATGATATTAAAACAAAAAGTTATTTAAACACTGTTTAATATAGGTAATTTGTGAATCTACCTTACTTAGAGGTTACACAATTAATTTTTTTTATTTTTTTTATTTTTTATTTTTTATATTAGCTTACCAAAGTGACTCCACTCTGCCTGATGGTAAGCAGTAAGTGGAATCCAGAAGTGGTGGACACCATTCCAAAAGCCAAACTACTGGTATGGTGGTCTCCACTATGGCGGCTTAGTGAGATGCTTTTTCACGCCCCGCTTAAAAGACCCAGGATCAAAATTAGATGGGAACACATGCGCTGGCAAAGAGTTCCAGGCTTTAATTGAGCGACAAAAGTATGAAGTGCTGAACCGTTTGGTTCGAGACCCTTTAGATTCCACTGTGAAAGGGTGGCACTTTAGTCCCGCACGTGTTGTTCTGGACAAAAAGGGAGAGGGTGGGATTAATTCAAAGAGCTCTTCAGAACACTCTCCATGGTAAAGGCGATAGAAGACGGCCATTGAGGCGATGTCTCTTCGCAGCTGTAAAGGCTCAAGGGTCTTAGTAGCCTCCGGGCTTCCGATGATACGGACTGCTCGCCGCTGCAACCTATCGAGTGCATCCAGTAAGTACTGTGCGGAGCCATCCCAAAGATGAGAGCAGTACTCCACGCAGGAACGAACCTGTGTCTTATAAAGAAGACAGAGCTGCTCGGGCGTGAAGTACCGCCTCACCCTGTTCAGGACACCGAGTTTACAGGAGGCGGTTTTAATGACGCACTCGATGTAGTTCTTGGGGTTGAGATCTCGGCTGATGTCCATACCCAGGATACTTAGGCTATCCTGTAGTGGTAACGCTGTGTTCTGAAGAGAGGGAAGGGGAAGGAACGGAGATTTTTTTGCAGAGAACGCGCACACCTGTGTTTTCTTGGCATTGAACTCGACCAAATTCTCACAACCCCATTTAGAAATGCGGTATAATACTTGGTCGAGCTCAGCGACAAGTTCTAGGCGTTTTGCCTCGATGTCAGTCTGTTTAGCCGCAGGATGTCCGAGATAGCGCCCATGCACTGTACTATCATCTGCATAGCAATGAATGTTGCCAAGGGACAACATGTCATTGACATGCAGAAGATACAGAGTGGGCGACAGGACGGACCCCTGAGGCACCCCAGCGTTGACCTGCAAATAATTGGAGGCCGATCCGTCACAAAGGACTCTAATGCGGCGCTCACGCAGGAATGCGGCAATCCAGTTGCACAGCTGGGGTGGCAGACCATATGCTGGAAGCTTGGACAGAAGCGAACGGTGCCAGACTCTATCGAAGGCTTTGGTTATGTCAAGGCCGATGGCCAAGGACTCGCCATGCCTGTCCATAGCTTCACCCCATTGGTGCAGGAGCAGGAGACAACTCCGCTGCGCATTTCTTAAGAACCACCGCTGGAATACCATCCGGTCCGCTGGCTTTCCGAAAATCAAGCGACCTTAGTTCCGCACGGACATCACGATGCCTAATACGAATATTAGGCATAACGGAGTCGCAGCCAGATATAGTCGGCGGGTGCAAGCCACGGTCGTCGATTTGGGAGTTAGCCGCAAAGAGTTCTACAAGCAAGTTTGCTTTCTCTTGCGGCTCGTGGGCCAGCGATCCATCAGGACATTTCAAGGGGGGCAGCGAAGGCTTGCAGAAGTTGGATTGCACGGCCTTGGCTAGTCGCCAGTAGCTACGGCTACCCGTAGGATGCGAAATGAGTTCTTGCCCAATCCGTGCAATGCGCTGGGCATCCGCTCTGATGTAAGCCCTCTTGCATTCCCTAGTGGCTTTGTTGTACGCTGCTTTTAGGCGATCCAAGCTAGGGTCGCGCCGTGCTCGGGCCCTGATCCAAGCGCGGTACGCCAATTCTTTTTGTTTAACAGTGTCGGCGCACTCACGGTTGAACCAGGGACGCGTTTTGCCGGCACTGGTGACATCTGAGGATGGAATGTAATATTCCATACCTAACAAGATCTCACCAGCGACAGCAGTAGCACTTTGCGACGGATCCCTGTCTTTAAAGCAGCGTAATGCCCATGGGACGGAAGCAAAGTAATCCCGCATACCGTCCCAGTCTGCTGACGAGTAGTGCCATAGTCGTCGCTTTACCTCCGAACGTCGTGGGGGAGCAACAAGAGGCACTGAGGCGCAGACCAAACAGTGGTCGGAATTACCCAGTGGGGCGTGGACCGAAACACTGTATTGGTCTGGGTGACTCGTCAGCAGTAGGTCTAGCAAAGAGGGCGCTTGACCTGGAATATCTGGTATCCTGGTGGGATGGATTACCAGTTGCGTCAGGTCATGCGTGAGAGCGAATGCATGGGCGGCTCGTCCCGCATGGTCTGTTCTGAGAGAACCCAACCAGGTCTCGTGGTGGGCGTTAAAGTCTCCCAGAAACACCAATTCCGCGTTCGGAAACCGCTCCTGCGCTAAGTCTGCCGCCTGACTCAGATGGTCAAAGAGTCGAGTTGTCTCCAAATCTCCGGAGTGGGAACGGTAAAGGCACGCGTAGACCCGGCTCAGAGAACCATGATCAACGTGAAGCCAAAAGATGGGGTAGGATGGGTCCTCTAGGCAGCGCAGACGGCGAACGCAAACATCCGCCCTGACGAATGCGCATACTCCGGCCTTAGCGCGAAAGTGCTCCTCGAGCACATAGCCCGGGTAGTGCAGGTATGCCGTGTCGTCAGGGCGGCGTATTTGTGTCTCCGTTAGGAAAAGCAAAGCCGGCCGTGCCGTCTCGAGGTGTTGGTGGACGGCGTTGAGGTTTTATTGGAGTCCACGGATGTTAGTGAACTCCACCTCAAATAGCGGGTTGGTGGGGGAGGAAGATGCCGCTGTTAGACCTGCTGCTTTTTTGTGTGCTGCCATGTTGGAGGGTGAAGGGAGGGGCGTGGAAAAGATGACTGCCCTCGCAGCAAGGCTAGACAAGGTGCCGAGTATTGCTTCGTCATTTAACTGTGTGGCATGGTGGTAGCCGATCCGCCGGACGGAAGGGCCCCCGTACCCTCTCGGAAATGGTCCCACCATCCGGTCACCAACCGGCACGACGAACCACTCCGGGATTATGCGCGACCTGGTGGGGCAGCCTCCTAGGGTGGTTAGGCCTAGTTGGGCCCCTGTACTATGCCGCGGGCGGCCAGCGGCACCACCGTTTCTACGGGTCTCCCTGGCCGGCGGGTCGACCCACACCACCCACACAATGACTCCGCGGATACTCAGCTGGTCCCACACATGCTGCGAGGATTGCCATCTTTGCATCAGATGGGCCTCCGGCACTCTCACTCTCCGAGCGAAACGCAATAGTACGAATACCATTACTCTTACGTCGATCTTCTATGAGAGGGTAGTACTTCCCCGATCGATCCGACCCATTCATGCTGAAACCAGCGTGGATCTACTACTACTAATATAATTGATAAAAATTTAATCTTTAGTTCAATTGTACTCTCTACGCTTATTAATACCAGTATTAATAACAAGACACAATTCAATCCACAAACCAAGAACTTCGTAGTACTATGAATAACGTAACTGGGAAACTTATATAATTAATAACACTCAATCTGTTAATACCTTGAAGCTAAAGTTCCGCATTAATATTAATCCATTAGAGTGTTATTGAGCGACAGTCATCTGAGGAATGTTCTTGTTATTGTGTCTTATTTATTGCCTTTTTAATTAAATGCCTATATATGCCTATGTATTTGTAATACCGTACAATAAGGTATTACACCCATTTTTAAAAGTGTCTCAATTATATTCTATAGCGCTAATGAACTACAAAAAATTCTCTAAATTTTTATTCTATCGTTAAGTGCCATACTTAAAATTTACATTTTCAAATTTCGCGCGTAGTTTGATAAAAATGCTGGACGCGATAGATGACATTTGATACTTCTAAGTTTACTTATAGATATGACGTATTAACATAGCGACTCAAATTCAAAAAGGTAAAATCTTTGAATTGATTTTGAAAAGTTTGCTTTTTTAAAAAATAATACTAAGTAACTGCTTTTTGTCTAAGCTATCTCAATAATATATTTTCAGATTTTTCTCATATAAGTACAGTAAAAATACCCAAATGTATCCTTAACAATTAATAATATTGAAAGGTGGCGGCAAAGATGGATGAGGGCGGGTCACCGATCAATGTGACTATACTTGGGAGGCCCATGTCTGACCGAGGATGTCTTTCAGCTAAAAAATAGAACATTTACATGAGCTTTTACAAGGCTAAAAATACATATACAACATATTCTGTAAACCCTTTAGTAGAAGACTAGCTTCCCGCAGCGTGGTTTCACCCGCGTCTTTGGTTACTGCTTTGCTCCCGTCACCAGTACCGTGATGATACATAGCCTATAACCTTCATTAAGAACTGGGCTATCACCCGCAACATGAATTATTCAAATCCGACTGGTACCAGAGATTAGCGCGTTTAAACAAACAAACAAACTCTTCCGGTTTATATAATAGTATAGGTAAAACACACAGAATAACAAGAACAATCAATACACAAGGACAAGCGGCTTTAAAGAATTACATGCGGTGTTGCCATTATCCATAACGTACGGTAATCCCTTACAATCTGGCAGGTCGTATGCTTGTTTGTAGACTTTCCCGATTAAAAAAATGTATCATAAAATTTTTCTTCATCGGCATTTCTGGCAGTATGCCTCGTTCCATGTATACCATGTACCGCCTTGGTATTAAAATGATATTTCCTTGTAGATTTTACCATGAATATTAAAGAGGAGATTTTCTGCGTTTTATATTTATGTTTTATATATAGGACATGTATTTGCATTAATAAATTCAAATGTTTTACGTTGATCACATATGATAAACATATAAGGTAACCTTCAGAGAAAATCTTTGGCAAAGTAATTGTCTTGTACCATTTGGACCACTGCAGCACTGTGTGGGTTTTCCTGACAGCATAATCAGTGGAGTCTGCGAGTCTAATAGTTCTGATCAGCTATTAAATCTCGTGATAACACGGTCACTTTAGTATGAATTTTAGCTAAAATATCCTCTTTGGTATAAAACTACTTATTGCTCACAAAAAACGTCAATTGAAATTATACATGAAATTATTTAATTTGATTACTGTAAGAATGTATGCTATTAGACCCTTCATAATGTAAGAAATGTGAGAAGGCTGCCTACAGTTGAACAAAGTCTTCATAAACAAAATAAATTTGTCAGTAACTAATTGTGTGTATTTTTTAGGTAACAAACTTGACTGTTAAATAAATTAACAACCTACCTTTACAGGAAACTAAACAAAATTTTCCGTTTAAAGTCATATTCTCAATTATTATTTCTATTCGTTTAACATTTTCTATCCACTATTACTTATTTACGTACCAATCTAAGTATTTATTTTAAGTACACATTTTTTCTTTCTTTCAAGGTGAGAGATAGAGGGAAGATATACGAACTACAAACACAAACAAATAAATAAAAACATTAATGCATAACAAAAAGGAAAACTAAAACTATGAATATGTTTCGTAATTGCCCAAACCCCAACTATAATAAAATAGATACTGTATCGTTTAAGCAAGTAGGTATATCCAAACAGTCCGGTAACTCGTTAAAAGTTCAATTAAGTTGAATGTAAATATTTGTTGCGAGGAACTATTTAATTCTGGTTGTTATAAAGTAGATAATGTTTTAGTTTTATGTCCGTACGCCACACAAAACTATTTAAAACCAAAGTTTACCTTACGCGTTATGGCCCAAATAGTAAATTTCATGTAATGTATTTAGTTTCTCGGATAATTACGAAATAAATTTAGAAATATATGATTTTCTTAATTATTATCATATTAGCCGAAGGACATCCACTACTGGGCGTGGGCTTACCATATGAATCACCGCTCTGACTGAGAGCTGCTCTCATTCATCGGCTGTCCGCACAAATGAATCATTCTCTGCAGTGCTTAATTTGTAAATCAATCTATTTATACTTACGTTATTTAATATTCTTAAGAGAATCTGGAACTTATGTTATCATGTTCTTCCCATCTATGAACCTCGCATATCCCATCTATTAAGGCCCAATTTTCTCCCGTTCCTTCATCCTCACCTAGGGAGGTGTAAGGGGGATTGAGGGCAATTCTTTCACCTACCCCACTCCCTTGATGGTAGGCAGCAGCTTCGCACGGTTCCTGGCATTGCTGAAGCAATGCTAGGGACTTTGAGTCATCCATGAGCGATAGTTACCACTTACCATCATGTGGGCTGTTTGCTCGTCTGCCACTGTCAGCAATAAGAAAAAAAACTTGATTATTCGTGTGTGCAGTAGCTAGACTGCCCGCGTGAATGTCTGGCAATTTGCATTTTCCATACAAACTTTTATCCCCTATTTCAACCTCTTAAAGCCATTTTTCGCTTAAAAGATTGAAGAAGAAACCTAGAAGCTTATGTTTTTCCTCAAGGTCTATACCATCTCTATACCAAATTTCATTAAAATCGGTTCAGTGGTTTAAGCTTACTTTTGCTTTTCTAAGTTTGGATTAATATGGATTATGTAAAGAAGAGTTGTCGTTAATAAATAAGAAAAGAGACTAAGTAGATATTATATTTGCTGTTATCACGCATTATTACTAATAATCTCTACAATTCGCGCCTGGATGACTCAATTAAAAATCCAATTAAAGCATTTTGTACTTTAATGTCTGTCTACATAAAGTTTACAATGAAAAGTTTCATTGCAGTCGTGCGTCGCTCTTTTTAAAAGAGTCGTGACGCAATCATTTTCAATGTGATAATTGGGAAAGCGACGGCTGCGTTATATTTTAATGAACTTTTAATAATATTTTTTTATAGAAGAGAAGACTATGAATGAACCCAGGTGTTTTTAATTTCGTAGACGAGATACTGTTTAAAAATAATTATTGTTGTTACGATTGATCGTGTTTTCAGAAGTATGAAATACCTTCTGTCTCGTTTATATGCTGCAGTATTCAAAAAACCATATTGCTACCTTGAAAATTACGATATTTACGACATATTAAATATGTTCTGTATAAAGGTCATCTGATCATCATTTATAGCCACAAGTCTTTGACCCACAATAGACGTTAAAATCAGAACTTTATGTACAAGTATATTGTAAAATCAATTTTATATTAATCATTAAGTTAAATTTGATGAAGTGACATTTTTTTCACGCATCCAATGGAAAATCCGAAATTAATTCAAGATTGGTTATTACTATATTTCTGTGAGTTATGTAATACGTATTCATTCCAATGTTGAACTTTAATTACACAGAAATGAAGTAATGTAAAAATAAATACAATTTTTTAAGGTATCACAGTAATTTATTTCTTGTCTTATAACAAATTCTTATGAATTATTTTGGTATTGTGAAAAAATACAACCTAATTTAATACATTATTTAACTAAATTTGGCATATTGCACCCCTGTTTTCCTATTATTAGTTTCCTTAAATCTATTGTTATGTACAAGGTTGGTGTTAGGTTGGTGCTTCCTCTATATGATCTGGAGATCTGCTTTTCGTCCTATTTAATAGAAAGTCTAGATCGTGTGATATTTTATTGAGTACTTTCTCGGCTTGTGGGTTGTCGTAAGCTTTGCTCCACTCCCTGTTGACGTGCTCTATGCGCGACTTGTCGCAATCGTCTTTTATGGTATCGATGGACGGGAGCGACGTGCTCGTCGTGAACCCGCGCGAGTTCTTCTTCAGACAACTCTTTATGGGGTACGACGCTAACTTGGACACGTCCGGGTTTGATTTAGCGCAGATTGTACATGTTTCCTGAAAATATTTTGATATTATTACGGCTTCTTATTAAATCTAAGCTTTCGCAGATGGAAAAGTAGTTAGATGGTTAAGTATAGCACATATTACAAATCACAAAACTAATAATTATTATTAACAATTGGTTCAGATAAACATATATCTACTTCAAATTAGTAGATTAAAATATTCTAGTTCTCTCCTAAAGACTTAGGTACTCTCTAATGCAAAATGCCTAGTGGTTAACTTACCATTGCTGTGTCTACAGTCTTTTCAGTGTAGGGCTGAAAGTATCTATCATAGGTATTGACAACTGTGTTTGTGAGAGGAGGTGACGGCGGCGGCGTAGACTTGTGTCTCTCCTCGCAAATCGCGGCACAGGCTTGGTACGGCAACGCTGTGCGTGAGGAAATCAGGTCACAAACAGACGATTGAGTACATCCATGCCCTGATACTATAGACTCCTTGTATTCCACACAACGAACTATATCAGCGCGACTGTCAGGGTTTGATTGTCTTCTGCAAAACATTCGACATTTATTAACTCATTTTGCCGAAGATCTTAGAAGATATTGATTAAAAATCATGATGATATGTATCCTGTACCTGAACATCGTAGCGGGGCTGTTCAGAGAGTGCGGATGCCAATACGATACTGCGGGTGACACAGGCGATGAGCATGATTCTATTGTGTCCATTGCTCCGCCGCGACTCTCCACCTCACCAGCTTGTTTTATATACACTGTGAAAATAAGTCGTCGTTATGCTAAGCTCAATATTATATTAGGTATATATTTTTAAGGGTGATATGTACTTACAACTAAGCGATATATCACCAGCGCGTGAGTTGTCCCAGTTTCTGTTGTCAGTAGGCGAAAGTATACAGCGCGTAGTTCGCAGACACTCCTCATCGCGAATCACGTAACATACCAGCATCGCTACACCCTGCATAAATACTTATGTGGATATTATTATTATCTTGTACCATTTAATATTAAATTCAGCACGTAATTGAAAAAGAAAAAAGGAAAAATCTGCTAGCTCGATAAGCAATCAGAATTTCATCTTAGAATCGACTGTACTTGCCGTAGAGTACGACTATAGGCATCAGGTACTCAACAAAGAGTAAGAGATAATATCCTCTTACACGATAACGACCACAGTGCGTGGTGTCAGTTATTTCTGTAAAAGACTCATAAAATAATACTAAATCTAAAAAATAGAATAGGTATTTAAATAAGATAAAGTAAGCTACTTTATCTGCTCGACAAAACATAACATGAATAATTTAAATAAAGCAGAATAAAATGTTTCTTAAAAATAGCTCTCCCTTTACAGATTTAAGATCGGCCGAAGCTGAGTTACTAATTCAAACAGGCTAAATGAATAGATTAAAAATTTAAGAACTTAAAGTTTAGATTCGTATATCAAGCATACGAATCTAAACTAAATTTAATTAAACGAAGTACAAAACTAAATTTGTAACTTACAAATTTAATTAAACGAAGTACTTTTAATCGAATGATTGGAATTAGTAATACTGTCATGACTTACATTGGCGAGTGCAGCAACGGAGAGAGCAGCTACTTGTGTGTATTGCTGTCCACCGGGTTGCAGGTACATGACTCCTGATATTTGTATAGCCGAAGTTGTTATCAGCAGCACCAATGTGTTACACACCACGCGATTTCTGCCCTCCGCAAACAGAAAATTTTTTTTTAAAGTGACAAATATTTGTATAGCAAGTAAAAATTAGTACCTACCTGTCTTTTATATACGGTCTTCTGTCAGGCGGCAGCTTGTGTGTGACATGTTGTAACGTTCTACGTGCACACAGTGCGAGCGCAAGTGATAGTGCGGTCAGTAGTGCGGTGCCACCAAAGTATACCGCACCAGCCGCCGATCGTGCTTGTAGCGGTGTGTCGCCCCACAGTCGAGCACAGAGGCATGTTAACATACACACGCCTACAAGAAACGTATAGACCATCATTCATTAAAAAAGTAAATAAAAACCCTAAATTAAAAGCAATATACTTGTACATACCAGCTAAGAGTCCAACAGAGTGCGTACGTTGTCTTCTTCCCGCCATTTCAGTATGTAGCAGTAATGGCTGTGCGCATAGAGCTGCACATGAGGCGCACCAGCACGCTGCCAGCACCCATCCCAACATGCCCGTGCATGCTGTTTCACGTGTGTCACAGTGCAGTAACGTGAATATAGCAGCGGCATGGCCGGCGGCTGTGGCAGCTTTTAGAAGCTTGTTTAATGAGTCCTGGCCACGTTTGGTCGAAGGCACAAGACTCAGCAGTTGTAAAGCGCACGTACACATGCACATGGCACCACACACGCTAACACTGATCACAACTACGCCACGCAGTTCCTTCTCTGTATCTGTCTGGATAAATATGGTAAGAATTATTTCTTCTTTCAAACTTACTGCTGACAAAATTATTTCAGTTTAATAACATTTTCAATAATGTTCTAGGGCTCTAAAGCTATTGTAAGAAATCTGAATACATGAGCTCACGCTTGTATGTGTGGCTCGCGAGAGCAGTGCAATGGTGCCGGCGCCGTGACAGCGACACGTCGCTCGTGACTCGCCTGACAAACGCACGTCACATGCTGACACACTCCATGTTCCCGGCATCTCGAGCGATCGAAGACCACAGGCTAGTTTTGCTCCTGAAATGTTCTACACATCAACCTATCGTCTGAAATTCAGTATTAAACTGTAATATTTAGTCAGTCAGTTTTCACTGTACCGAATAATAATGTTCGTGTCATACCATCAACGCTATAATTCTTGGAGTGCTCGAACACCAGCGTAATGCTGCGTTGCACCGTATTATCAAGCGTCGCGCCTCTGACTGACACTTGCACTTGTTGTGAGCATACCACGTATTGCATCTCACGTCCTCCTCTGTTACACACAATATCCATTGAAAAATAAAACTTAAAAGATATTTTCTAAAACATTTTAAGGACTAAAAGTAGTACTTACTGAAACTCGATTGATCTTTTCAACGATGGCAATTTTGCTTTTAAATCATGGTACAGAACAGTGACAATAGTAAAATTAAGTCGGTTGTTCGTATTTGTGAGCAGTTCTACTCCAGCTGACATTAGCAGCCAGTCATCTGTGGCCCCAGACGCATACCGGAGTTCTAAGTAAGCAGATTTTTCACGCGTTACTGACTCAGACGCGAGCGAGAATGACTGCCAGCGTGTCGGAAATATACTCTTCATGCCTGCCGTGTTAACTATTGCGTTCTGAAGATCGTAGATATTCTAGAAGCCAAACCATTTCTTAAGGATAAAGCACATAATATGTAAAAAAAACTGCTTGTATTACGAGTTACTTTACCTGCTCATCGAGAAAAGCATCAGGTTGTGTAAGCAGATAATCATATATGTCAAGCAGATGCCTCACACTGTGTTGTCTGTCGATGCGTAGTGCTGCACTGGAAAGTAAGTACTTCACCATTTGTGTAGTGTGTTGAAGCGGCGTCACACCTGACCCTGGGTATGTGGGAAGGCCCCGTAGTATTGACAAATATTGGCGCGATAACTCCGATACATTAGCCCAAGAATATCCATAAGAGATGAGAGTCAACTGAAAATAATACAATATTGACTCAAGCAACATAAAAGACTCTAATTTGTAATTATGTATGAATACTTTTCTACCTGTTCGAAGACATTTTTCAGAGAATTAGCGACACAACTGGAATAATCCGGTGATACCCACTTGACACCATGCTGCTCGGTTTTTGGCTCACAGAATCTAAAAACACCCATTAACAACATTGCAGTTTATTTAAGTCAAATCGTAAAAGAAAACGCTGAATAATACAATAATTTCGATCCTGAAAGTTTTAAATGAGCATTTGTGAAGGATGTCAAGTCACCTGGTAGTTTCACCGCTAAACCCTGGTGGACAGGGATTTGATGCATGCGCACCTGGTGCAGTTTTAGCCCAGCGGGTGCCACGTAACTCATCACTTTCACACGCTTCATCGTTAACGCCAAGTGCCCAAACTGTCACTCCTGCAGAGTTGGTACCCGCCACTGACGATACTTGACAGCGGTATTGGCTGGATTTCTGAAAATGTTGTTAATTTATGTATTAGATGCCCTCACAAAATATCAGTATTTTTACACAGCAAAATATTTGTGTACCTGTACGTTATAAAGTCTAAGAACACTACCAGCTGGATACAGGTCCTCCCAAACATGTCTATCTGGCTGCATAGGCAACAAACTCTTCTCTCGCGCCCAACTGAATCCCAATACTCCATGAAAGCGCCCCGCTCCCGCCAGACATGTTATAGTCACATTGTCTCCCTAAACAAGAAATACATTACAGAAAAAAGGGATCGCTCTAAAGTTAGCATGCGTGTCGTCTCAAAAATGATTTTTGGGACTAAATGCACGGTACAAACTAACTTCAGAGCGGCTAGATTTATATGTTTTATTCAATGGTATACCTTTGTGACAGTAAGTGTAGAAGGCATAAGTCGTAGAGTGGGTGCTGTGAGTATAGTGAGCGTAAGGGCTCGACATCTTCTTCTGGAGGCGTCATGAGCGACGCACGACCATGTGCCACCGTCTATCTGCCGTGCTGCTGACACGCCTACTACTGACATTCGACGACCGAGTGCGTCTTCTGATACTAATCGTGTCCACATTTCTCTAAAATATAAATATTATTATATTCATCAAGCAATATAAAGATTTTTTCACAGCTACGGTATCAAATAACATGGTTGTGTCCTCTAAGCAAAGCAAAACCATTGCTGAGAAAATACAATGATGCCGTTGTCGACCGTTTAGGGAAAAGAAAGAGTACAGAGGGGATAATATGTAATTTCAACAGGCTTGCCTAAGTACGTGTAGATACATATTTAGCTCACCTTGTAGTACTATCAAAGTTGATTTTCACTCCGTCTTTAAACCAGGTAAAAGTAATATCAGGCGATCCATACGCCATGCATGTTAATATGAACTCCGATCCTTCCCATACCTCCGAACGTTGGTTTACTGCCAAAGCCTGTGAAAGTATATGACTATTCAATTTCGGCAAGTATTAATTTATGCAAGTTAATAAATTAATTTTATTGATACTTAATTTATTAGTTTAATTTTAGACTAGCTAGTCTAGTAGAAATTAAACCAACATTCTTTCTTAGGTTTTATGTAAAATATCTAGTGTAATTTTGCTAACATATTTTGTATAGGTAATTATTGTTATTTGCTCTAATCGATAGAATAAACTAAATATGTATAGGTATACCAAAAATATAATGATCTCGTATGTATATAAACTAATTTTATGAAGAGAAAAGAATTGATTTTTTGTATGTTAGTTTCTATGTTATGGATAAACTCAAAGTCTACGTAACGTTCACAAGGCAGCTACAACATCAGCGAGTAACATAACCTATAATAATATTTTTTTGTAGTATGCCTACCTACGCGGTCGAAGCCGCTGGCAACAGCTAGTATTAAATGAAGAGATTAATTAGTTACGT
The DNA here is from genome assembly GCA_963082885.1 of Parascotia fuliginaria. NCBI lineage: Eukaryota > Metazoa > Arthropoda > Insecta > Lepidoptera > Erebidae > Parascotia > Parascotia fuliginaria. The sequence continues at coordinate 12,287,644 of OY720188.1, forward strand.
TAACTGTTATATTAATAATAATAATAATATAATAATATTTCAACAACTACACACAACGCCATCTAGACCCAAAGTAAGCATATTATATGCTTGTGTTATGGGTTCTAGAATACGGATATACCATACTTATATACTTTTTTTTTTGTAAATACATACATATTATACATAGAAACACCCAGACCAATGCAAATAGACATGTTTATGCACACAAATATTTGCACTGAGCGGGAATCGAAAAATTTATTTTAAAAACCCGAATTAATTTATCTCCGACGAGAATATCTAAATAAATGTTGTTCTTTCTTTAATTAAACTCTCTTTCCACATAAATAGAGTATATTTAAAGAGAAAAGAGATTAACATGCGTAAAGGCGCTGGTGTCTCCAACAATTAACACGTAAGGAGTGTTGAATCAAGCTACGTCTGTTAGAGTGCGGAAACTAGACCTGTGCCAAATCTTGGTACTTAAGTCGTGGTGTTCTCATTTAAAGTAATCATATACCAGAAATGGTAGACTGCTAAAATCATTCATCATCAGTTTCATACTCGTACACATACATGTGTAAATAATTATATTTTACTTCAAAAATTGTCTTCCAAAATAATTTTCAATGAAATAGCTTAAACGTCATTAAAAAGTACCGCTTCCTATTTCTTTTCACTTTAAAAAATAATGTTAATGCCATTTCCAAGATTTTTTAGATGAGCTTAGAAACTTTTCCTATTCAACATACTGTTTGACTTCGTCGTTGACCCGTCCAACTTTATAAGACCGTTACAAGTCTTATGAAGAAGTTCCCTCATCACTGTAATTGTCTACAAAATTAAAAGAAGTCATATTACCTGTACTGTCTACATAACTTATATAATAAGTAATTATAGTTAAATTAAGAACTATTTGAAAATGACAACGGATGTTCTGTTGCGGCAGCTATTATTAGTTAATACTTCTCCTAGAATCATGCTAAATATGCCCTTCATAATTCTCTTTATTAAATGACATATCTCAACTTCGATAGATGTATGACCCTTAAAATTAAATGTACATAGTTAGTTACTAAAACTACTGAAATTACTAACACGTACAATACAACATCTAGGTAATTTTGAAATAATCAGCTGTAAGAAAATATAGTAATAGATATTCTCACATGTAAACTAAGAGCCGGCTGCATGTCAAATTGCAATATATCGGGCAGTAGACGCAACGTAGCGATGCGCGTGCGCGTAGCCGCGAGTTTCGCCAGCGCAACGCGTAGCGCGCCAGCTGAGCGTCGCGAGGTCCACACTCGCACATGCGCTGTGCGGGCGCCATTAGCCTCTAATGCACTGTGACCGAGAAAACACTATTGTTTTATACAAATATGCACTTAATGCCACTTTAATTAGTCACCATAATATTATAGTATTATCAATTAGTGATAATATCAATCAAGCAGTCAATATACGATTTGGCAAACCACTTTACATTTTTGTGGTTACAAATATTGAGGCTCTTAGTAAATATTTAAGATAAGGTATATATCTTAACTTATAATTTATAAATAAAACGGAAAGTGCCTTACCTAATATTTAAAATTTCTATTTCATCATCTAACGTAATATTTGAAGCTGTTAGGTAGCTTGTCAGCTGAAAACAACAAAATAGTTTTAATAACATTATTGAGTACCTACCTTATTATGAATATTTGACTACAACTTGATGAATATACTTGCTTCTTTTATAATTTCTCGAGATATGTTAACGTTTGCTTGATCCACTACCTGCAGTCGTGTTTCAAAACGAGCTGATGCTGCAAAATAATAAATTCGTTTGAAGAAAATTTTTTTATCGTATCAGTATTATAGAAGGTAGATCGCTCGACGCCAGCGGTCCTGTTCCAAGCTTCTACTTAATATACTTACTAAAATCAGAATCTTTTGAACTGCAGTCACAAGGTGTTCCTTTTTTACAACCATCTGAACATTCTACACCACACTCTGAAACAATTAGAAAATTTAATTTTAAACGTCGTATTCCATAAGGTACAATTTAATTTGTTTGGTAGAGAATTACTGACCGGGTGGTGTAATTTGTGCCTCGCATAAATCACCGGTATATCCTGGCGCGCAGATACAGCTTACAGCTGCAGGACCCATCTGTCTAAACGCACACAATCATTATAAAACAACAGTAAATTTATCTATTGCATTGTACAAATAAGTATTATCTGTAACTATATTTATAAAACGGGTCTACTCGTGTTAGAGAATTATTATAAGGTGTCATACCTCTTTACTAATTAATAATTATCTAACACGAGTAGACCCGTTTTATAAATATAGTTATGTGTAAAAATCGTGTGAGTTTAAAATATTTAAGTATTATCTGTAATTAGTAACTTACCTACAAGTGCCGCCGTTCTTACACATGTTCGAAGTCTTCGGACACAGCGGGCCAACTCCGCAGTCTACTCCGGAGTAACCCTCGAAACATGAACAGTAAAACTTCCTGGTGTGCACAAAACATTGCTGAGTGAGCTATATTTAAATATTATTAGATTATAGTCAATTTAGAAATTTTCTTCTATTTATATTGTAACTAGCTGCGCCCTATGGCTTCGTCCGCGCCTAAAATGTGTTATGTCTCCCTCGGGAATTAGACCGATTTTCAGGATAAAAAGTATCCTATGTCCGTCTCCGACACCGAATCTATCTACATGCCAATTTTTATCGAAATCGGCACAGCCAATTAGGGGTTGAGTTGTAACAAACACACACTTACATACACACAAACTATCGCTAGGATAATAATCTTTTATATTTATAGGACTTTTGTCTAGAGACATGTCAGTCCTGTTACATCGAAATTAACAGCATGTACTTATTCTAAGAACACAAAGAGATAATCGACCATGCATACATTACTCTAACATCTATGAATAATAACCTTTCCTATATAAAACCTTATCTGTATACATTTACGACTTTAACAAATTATTACTTACTGATAGTCGTGTCTAGCGTAACAGTGTCCCAACAATCTGCACTCAATGGCACTACACGAAGAAGGTCCTTGTGAATCTGTGGCTGCTCTCACAGAATACGTTATATTGAATCCGAACACGGACAGAAGACCCAAAGCTCTTAGTTGACTTCCTTCTAATCTGTTCAGATTTAGCTCCACTACCAGCACTGGACTCTGGACCTGAGAAATAATAACACTTTAGCCTTTTTGAACTAGGATATTAGTCGTAACGTAGAAACCATTAAGGCTGCTCGCCATCGTCCAATAAAATCTATGAACGATTTTGTGTAGGAGAAAAATAGAACGCACAACGTACAATAAGTACACACGTCCTTTAAAAATTGCAAATGAAAAGCAAATAAAAATCGGCCCGATTACCGGTCCTACAAAAAGACTGACGTAGGCGGGCTAATTAATTTTCCAAGTACGAGTTTTTTATTTGCTGGTCAAGGGTATACGAGTACAGTGGTGATAACAGTACATTAAATATTGTTCTTCTTGATCTACCTTACTAGCATGCAAATTATCTATAATAATTATAATGATAATGCAAGAGATAAAATGTTTGTAATATTTGACTGCCGTATAAATACGTAATGTGTTTATCAAATACTTTCACTATGCAAGATCTTTCTGAACCTTTGTACAAATACTGTCTCGGGTGAATTCTAATCTATCCTATCTGGGGATTTTCTTTGAGAGACTTACCGTCTTATATCTTTCAAAGAAAATCCACTTACCAATACAAACGTTACTTAATGTCAACATCTAAGGGAATAGGTAGGTAATCGAAATGTTACGAATAATCTTCGCAAGCGGCGATAGATTAACAAATATAATGTAAATAAAGCGAAAGAGTTTGTTTGTTTGTTTGAACGCGTTAATCTCTGAAACTACTAGTCGTATTTGAATAATTATTTTTGCGGATGATAGCTTTCGGCGGCACGGTTCTACCCGCGTCGTTGCTTACTGCTTTAAAGGGACTTAGTATAAGTTAAACTAAACTTCTAAGACATGAAATATTTGATTTTATATGTTTTTCCGTAGAATATGAGACATCTGACTGCGGTTTTTAGGAAAAGTTTACATAAATAAATTGTACCAATCAGTACTTTACATGTTAGCTTCTCTACATAATATCTCACTTGAGTGATCGTATGTACTTTTTTCATGGATCTAACTCTCCTACGAGAAGTACTGAATGTATAACTAATTATGGTATATCTTTAAAAATAATTAAACGTTGGGTCTGAAGACAAGCGCAAATTGGGTCCATATTTCAAGCGTATATTTCACCGCACACTGTGTTGTAATACGTATTACATTGTGTGTGTTACGTACTACATGCACACATAAGTGATTAATCCTATGAATATTACTGAAGCGAGTTTACTTATATATGCAAAGAAAATGCTATTGCCATTTTTACTGCCTATTCAAGATGCAAATGAAATACATATCTATATGGGAGACCTTATGTGTCTAACAGTGATCATCGTACTCAGGTTTGATGATGAGAAATATTCTTGGAACAACTAATAAAATAATTTGTATAAACTATTTGTTTTGCGATATATATATTAAAGTAACGACTATGTTTCTTACAATGAAGTTTAATAGACAAATTATGTATTATATTATATATATATTCATAAAAATATTATAACAAACAGTTTTTGTACATATAAGGAATTTTCTTCAGCGCCAAATAAGTAGATATAAGGCGCTTTTTATATGGTCTCATGTAGGTCTATACATAGATTGCGTCCGCGGTCTTGTTCCTTCCAATCCGAGCGAGAAATCGAGATGTTATGAGAATTCCCGTTGTTCTTTGTTTTGTAATCACGCAGCAACGATTAATCTTAATCCAGCGGTGCTTACCCACAACAACCGCATTGAAAAGATCGAACCAAACGGAGTGCTATAGTAGAATGGAACTCGTGCTTGTCTGTTTTATAAGTTACTTGTGTTACGTGCAGTGCGAACAAATGAACTTATATTTGATATTCACTGGCATTGTCTTTACCTCTTCTAGTAAGAACCACTATGGTTCTGCTTAGCGGATTTCAGTCAACTCTTATACAGAGAAGTAATAAGTGTGTCTGTCCCTATTATGCATCCAAATAAATGAAATAAAAATGGTTCTATTTGCTTACATTTGTATTTGAGTAAAGAATTCTTGTAGCAGATTTATTATGCGAATTGGATTAGACCACACAAAGGCTCTTTACAGTATTACCTATTCTAAACTGTTTTCTATTATTGTAATTACTACAAACACCGTTAATAAATATAGTTTGTTTTCAAATTTGTGTAATCATTACAATTAAAATAAGTTCTGTAATTTTCTAACTACTATTATTGTACATTGCGAAATTGTTATCTACTATAGAAATGTCTCGGAAAACTCGTAACTAATACACGTCAACATAATATTTGTTTCATTTGTTTATTGCTTCATTTGAGATTGATAAGCAGTAGTTTAGGACGTTGTGTTTTTCAATCAAATAAATCATGTATTATTCATATGATATACCTACAACTTACGTTTAGGTTGTTAGTGTAATGTTTCGTTCATTATTTTCAACCTCTATAACATGCAAATGTTTTATAAGCATATCTCCTCATTATACTCATTATATCCTATCATAAATAACCATTACTTCATTGTTTCGGCCGTGTATTAATTAGGCTGTTCATATTTACAAAGTTAGTTAAGGATCCTGAACTAATATGTTTAGGACACTCGCGTCCGCCTCGCTGCGGTGCACTTACACCTATAATTAACTTAATAACCATACGTAAGTAAAGCCTTTTCTAACATGAGCATGAAGTTAACAGAATATATTAGTTAATGAATACAGTTGACTACTAAATATAAGGCTTGGTGTTATAATACTAAAATTGAAGCTGAACGATCGTAGCGCTTTTGTGTATGATTGACATTTAAAAATGAAAAGATTTCGACAGTTTTTTACGGTCTCAGGAAAAAAGCGCGAGAATACAACACAGTACATTAGGTGTCTTTGCTCAGAAGTGGGACCGAAAAAGCTTAAACTTAATTAAAGAATAAATAGATTAAACTCTCACTTCTTTATGCATAACATAAAGAAAATAACTCCTGATCGTAAATTGCAATATAATCCCCGGTTAAGTCAAACACAGCCGAGCTTAAGGTAATCCGCCCAAGGTGCTATTTAAATTTTAAATTCCCTCGAAACAACTCACGGAAAATGTTTAGCTTATTATTCCTATCTCACTTTAGATCTAATAATTTGCGTTTCCTTATTGTTGTTGACTTGATACAAGGCTGAAGGCTGATTTTATCGCTACCTGAATAAAAATGAAACCACAAAGTCGCGGATGCAACAAAGTTTACCGATTTATTACTAGACTATGTGCGGCAACGGCGAGAAGTTTGTATCTTCAAACAAATATAGTATTGGTAACAATAATATTTAATAGGTACTTTGCTGAGTATGGTATTGGTTAAACAACTTTATTGTTATAAAAATTAAGTAATTTTTGTTACAACAAAAAGTGATGTACTTATACAACTTACGCTGCTGCCCGCTATCTGGTAATTCCTCAATCGCCTCTTCGAACGATTCAAATTCAGTCACAGTTCTGTCTCTATTGTACACCAAAACATACACACGATAAAAGAACGAAAGTATCGAATATTAAGTACCACGGAACAATTTGAATTTTGTCCTGTTATCATAAAATTTAGTTTACCAAATATCACAATAAATTTATTCATATTATCCGTACTATTTATATTTATAAAACTTTATAAAGCTGTGCAATTTACTTGACGCAAATGCAAGTAGTTTGGGCTGTATACAAAGAAGCTTGGTGCACCGAACAACAATAAACTACTACTAAAAACAATAAACTACTGCGAAAACTTTTTACTTAGCTAAATAGGAAATGCTCCGTCGAACAATATACGTCGTATTTCACTAGCTAAGCATAATATTTCAATGGTGGTCAGCACGGGAAGTGAAGCTAGCCTGTGCGGACTGCTACGTGCACGCCATAACGTACGGTTCTTATGTGAACAAACTTGGGGGTGACCTATGTCCAACAATGCATTTTCCTTTAATTGACATTTTAATGAAAACAGCTAAAAATAAAAAGAGTTCAATTCGTAACGTTAAATTACGAAATAGGTAATAATATGAACCTAACAGGGCTAAGCACACTTGATTTACTACTTACGATTATATAATTTAATATTGACGGTCTAAGAAACCAAAAGCTGTACAAAGCCTAAAGCGTGCTTTAATACTTTTCTTTATAATTTACAAGAGACTTGCCTAAGCACACTAACTTAAATTTCATATCTTGTGTTTGACATCGTGTTGATCTTAAGGTTTGAAACCAAGCAAGCATCAATGTGATTTTACGGAATTATAGAATTTTACCACCGACTAAATTTTAAAAACATGCACCTAACTATGTAAGCCGCTATGAACCAATACCTTACTTAAGTTTCGAGTATACAGTGCATCTAACGTTGTTATAATACACAAGTGAACTGACACTAATAAAACAAAGGCTGCCCGTACACAGTTATTATTACACGAAGCTCATCGGATGTGAGTTTAAACTAACTTGCAAGCTATTATTAGTTTTAACACATTCTGTATATAAGCTAAACATTAGGACTAGAAATTTGTGTAACTTGTTTATTTATTTAGTACTTAATTATAGGTACTAAATACAAATAACTTATTTAGTATATATTATAAGCACTAAATAAGTGAACAACCTTACTGTACTTAAAATAGGTGGTAATAGTAGTGATGAATATAGATGAATGGGATGAAATTAAACATACCAGAAAATACATATACTATGTATACTCGTATATATTAAACTTAACGTTTTACTTACGCCTACTCAGATTCTAGTCATAATATGTTACCACTAGATGTAAAAGTATTATAATTTAAGTATAGATCAAAAAATTAAAGTTATATTGAATAATTACTCGATTGCTAATATCGCAACGCCTCTCGTAAAATTGTTACAACAAAGACTTAAGACTTAAAACATAAAAAACGACAAGAATCGTTCAACTCGCCAACAAAGCTATCTTTAAACAATTTTGGTAAATCCTTAGACGTTCGTATAGCAACGAGCTCTCCTTTTTAAAAAGAAAATATTCGCATTCCTTTGGCGATCTTGTTCAAATTCGCCTGAAGAAAGGTTTAGTAGCCTTATTATCAGGATATTGCCTCGGAATTGCAAGCGAAGCCCTATGCAAGAATGATACAAAGAGATGGATTTATCTAGGTATCTGAGTAGCCACACCTGTGGTGTGTGAATAAAGCATAATGTTTCTTGAAATTTATTTATATTTGTATTTGTTTCTTTAACTTTATATAGTCATTATTATAAATTTGCGACTTAGATATGTAGCTGTGGTAAAATCCTGAAAATACCCCAATTAATTTTTTTGGACCGGTCTATTTTTGCTATAATAAAAATAATACCAGCCTGTTTTACTGTCCCACTGCAGGGCAAATACCTCTTCTCATACAGAGGAGGTATGAGCATTACTCGCCACGCTTGCTCAAGGCAGATTGGCAATTTCAGATTTTCTCAAGTCCAGGTTTCCTCACGATGTTTTCCTTCACTGACGGTGAAGGAAAACAGTCAGAAATGTCTAAGATAAACTTAGAATTTTTTGCTATATTTATTGATATATATTCAAGATTCGTAAACTTATCACGTGGTATATTTTATGTAGGTACATACCCTTTGTAATATATTGCTACAACCCAATCTCTTATGTGTAGTACGCAGATGTCCAAGTATACCCGCCATAAATTGACTGTTGCGTATGACAAGGGTTCATGTGACGTAATTAGTTAATACAGGGCAAAAAGAACGAACATAGAAGTGCTTATACCGCTTTCTTAGTTAATAACTGTGCTACTAAAAGTTTTATTGTTATTACGGCTACGGACGTGACAGTAGAAATTGACCTATTTGGCACTGATATTTATAGGCTAACCAATCGTAAGCTTTCGATGTTAGATATTTTATTGCTCATTATTTTACTAACAGCAGGCCTTCTGGTCTCAGTTACTTCGTGTACTTTTTAATGTGGCACTGATATAGTAGCTACTGACAGACTGCATACCATCAGTCTGGATTTACTGGGCACTATTAACTGGTATAAAAGCAAGCATTTAACAAAATAACATACAGTAATATGGTAAACGACAAAAAATTATATCAAAGTAATTTTTTATTACATTCAAAATGTCGATAACATAGTGTCTCCTCCAGTATAAGTTTTCCATCTATTTTTATTTTCTTTAGTACTATTGTGTTACTGAAGATTTGATTTATTTAGAAACTAGCTTTCTGCTGCGCGGTTTTAAGCCAAGTCTTTGCTTACTGCTCTGCTCCCATCACCAGCAGCGTGATATTACATAGCCTTAAATATAACCTTTCTGAGCTATCATACGCAAAAATAATTTTTAAAATCCGACTTTTAGTTCCAGAGATTAGCGCGTTCAAACAAGCAAACAAACAAACAAGTTGTTCCGCTTTATATAATAGTACAGATAAGTCATAGATTTACAAACTGACCACGTACAATATTTTAAGCATTATATAAATATTCTGATTATTGAGTATACAAAACAAAAGTACAGTTCAACAGTGAATAACTTCTTGCCATTCTGCTCTGTCACCGACAGGCAATTAATAAAACCGCGGGTGGGATATTTATTACCCTGTTTTAGTTTAAATGGAACATGAACTATACATTTGGACGAAACATTGACGTGGGTCATACTCCAAGATACTCACTTAAATTATGAGTTTTTGTATTGAAACAAACGAATGAATTTTGTTTGCTGCTAAGAAATTTTGAACTAAAACTCTTTTTATGATTTAGACAAGATAACTTACAAATATACTAGAAAAACACAGTGAAACATTAAAAAAACAGTATTTAGTTGAAGTCTAGAATTGTGCCTGCCATTTGGCAATAAGTTCGCTCTTAATACTTATTAAGATTACCATAACTGGTTCAGTTAAGGTAATTTTAATATGTATTATGTGCGGGCAATAATACATCGTGGTTTCTATTTCTAAAAAGAAGAAATGCTTTACTATATGCTTCTATAAAAAAGGACTTTAACTGTAAATAAATAAGATACAAACACACTTTCGAAATGAAACAAGAAAAAATGTATGAATACCTGAATAAATAACTATAAAAGCAATTTGGGTTAAAAAAAAACAAATTCTTTTCCTGTACCCTTAGGGAAATGAGATATTCGCACACAGAGAAACGAACTGTCTTTAAAAAGTTCTTGCGACGGCAAATTGAATCTCTCATGGGTCATCCTTTTGTCATAACACAGACTTGATAAAATCAAAAAGAGAATATGGAGAGATTGTTCCACTACTGCCATTGGGTATGCGTGATTTCAATTCCCAAAAATACTTACTAATAAAAAATATTGGTATTTGTTTCGAAGGTCTGGCTTTATTTTTTATATTATATCAATGCGTAATGGCAGGAAATTAATAAGATATTATTATAGTCTACGTATTTAAGAGCATATTCTTCTGCAATTTAAAAGTTTATACCAGAACAGAGTAATCATGCAAAATTATATTTCTAGGCTAAGAGAAACAAATTTTGTTTGCAAGATTTACACCGTAAATGTGAAGTAAAACAAAGTTTGTAAGAATAAATTGTTTTGCTGTTCATAATAGCCTACTGACGAAGGTTTGTCAACCCCTGTCACAAACAAAGAGATAAAAAAGATAAAAACTGTAACACCTTTACAGTTTTCGTCAGTTAAACTTTTACAAATCATCTCCATAAAAAGACAGAATAAGAAAATGCCGCCTCACGATTCTATAATATCTAAAATCTCATCTAGTTATTACGGGATAGAACTTCAAAAATTTGAAGTGCAGCAAGAGCTACAATTTAAGTTTTTTTATACATTTTAAACAACAATTTTAAGTCTCCCTCAATATTGGATAAGCGTAGAGAGAAAATACATAAAAATGGGCAGAAGAATTTTGGGAAAGAATGCTTTCCGAGTGATGCATGTGATATACAAATAAAAGGGATTTGCTATTTGTTTTCACAAATAAAAAATTTGCTGACTCTATACTAAAATTACTTATGCTAAATAACTCTATTATATATATATATATATATATATATATATATTTAACCTACAGCCATTTTGCTGATGAGGTAGAGCTGTGAGAAGAACTGGCAAGAAACTCACGCCACTCTTTTCAATCGCCAGATAATTACAGTTTTTTGTATGAGTTACAATTTTAACACTCAACGCAACCAAAGAACCATAAAATATAATTATTACAAATCAACTAATTACCTAATATAATTACTAAGATTAAAGAAAGAAAAAAGAGAATTTCAATTATTTAGTTTCATAAAATGGTAATTTAAAATAGTAAATGCACCTTCTGGTCATTTAAGTATTAAATGTATGTCATGCCAAGATTGACCAGTCATCTCAAGTAGCACCCGTTCACAAGCATGACCCACGGACCAGCCATCATCACCATATTAGAGGGAAAGTAAGTGTAAGTTCAATAATACATTCACTTCAATTTCTTTTTTGATACAAATATTTGTTCTACATCTGTTTCATGTTCGTGTAATTGTAATTATGTTGGTAAAAACTCTCGCAATATAGGATATACTCGTTATCTAATGCGAGCGGCTTTATAAACAAAGAAAAATATAACAGTATTTATTACACTGGTAGTTAAATTTAAATTAACATTTAAAAATATATAATATGTTAGAAGACATGCCCACTAGAAAATAACAATAATACTCCTCCTACGTAGTAAAATCTTCCTTTACACAACATGTGAAGAAAAAAGAGAACAAATACTACATGTCATTAAACTGTGCGGTCTCGTTCAACATTTTTTCCTTTGTTCGTCTCTGTTCCTGTTTTACAGGAAATGACCGCGCTCTGTTCATCTCTTAATTATATTGTATTTCCTTTAAATTGGAACTAAACTTTTAATGTTTCTGAAGTTGGTTTTTATAAAAAATTATATCAATTCTTATTCTCAAATATTGTAGATATTTAATGTATTTATATAGAGTAGAATTAGTTAGTCTACTTTTTTCAAATATGTAATTTTAAGTCTAAGTCGATCTGCGAAGGAATCCAGTGTTTTAAGACCGCAGGACTTTATTGTAGATGTACATAAGACATCAATGCAGTTGTAACATTGTAATAATAAAAATATTATTTTGATGTTATTATTAGTTGTAACATCATGCTTAATCTAAAACTTACTATGTCCAAAATGTAATAAAACCGATGAAAAATAGGTATTTCTTTTCATGATAGGTGTATCAACGCTCATTAACATTAGAAGTTTTGAAAAACAAACACATAAAGTTGACAATTTCCGGTTTTGAATGTTCACTATTCTCTGTTTGTGACATTTACAAATTATACGTTGAACCGAGAAAAAGCGACTTTTGCAATTGAAATAAGTTTGAACACAAAACATACAGGAAATAATACTGTCGAGTTGATTTTATGCAAATAGAAATACTAACTTTTTTCTCCTTTTAGGTACAGTCTATTACAATTTAGTTTTGTTTATTTTTAACTTCATTATGGTAAGGTACGAATAAAATTGTAATGTATGCAATTGTACCTACTTTTCAATATTATTCTAAAAAGTAGGCGACTGTGTCACTTTTGTTAAAAGAGTCGAGAGAGAGAGGACAGACAATCAGATAAACGCGGGCCGAAGACACTGAATGCAAGCTACTTCCAATCAGCTCATTTGATTGACTGGGCAAACCTTCGAAGAGCAGTCACCATCGAACGGCTTGCATCTGAACTGATCATGATGATAATAATGAAAACAATGACAAGAATGTGGTTACTCTAGGTGCTTTCAAATATAGTAAAAAATATCATACCTGAAGCCATTTGATCTTCGTGATATTCTCCTCAGTGACAGTGAGAGCTCGTCTCTCTTCCAGCTTGTAAGACTCGTCATAGTACGTGTACTCAGTAAACGTCAACCCACTGGTAGTGAACTGTTGCGTAAAATATATAGACATAGTGCCGTTCACCATGCCATGTTCTATTATCCACTTGCACTTGATAGGTACGGGGAAGGGATTGGGGAAGTTTGGAGTCTGTATGATGCCTACGGGACCCTTAAGACGACCTCCGCATGTCTGCGGTCTCTGGTGCTCTCTGTCAACATTCTGTGCGTACATGCCTATGATGGTCATGAGTATTACGCTCAGCAGCTGTTGTAGTGTTAACCTAGAACAAAAAAGGTCAGGGTTATTGCAGAATAAACCTTTTATCGAATCGATCTAAGGTAATGAAACGATCAATTTCTTGCATACAAGTTGGACACACTTAATTGAGTAGGTAAATATTATTATTAAAATTCAAAATGTATAATGCATTGTGTGGTAATATTTCGTTTTAAGTCAATTACTTTCAGAAAAACAATTAATAGTATTATTCTTTAGCCACAGTGTTATTCCTACACAGAATTAAACGTTGAAATACAATCTGTAAAATTAAACAACGAAAAATATAAATGAATGAAATAATTGCGAAAACTAGGAAGTAATAATATCTATCTTCACATGTGTAGCATCTTCAAGCGAAATGAAAAGCAATTGAGGGACACAGATTTCAATATTCGCGTGTCTACAATGCTGAACAAATATTAATTTTATACTCCATACGTACCTACATACGTTTACATAAACAGCTTTTATTGTTTTTTTATTTAATAATAGTAAGGAAAAATAAAAATTTTGTTTAATAATAATAAGGAAATAGAAAAAAAACAGCTAAATATTTTTCGATTGCTGCTGTATGTACGTTTTGCGAGACAGGTATTTGTGTATTAGTATAAACCTTGACTGTTTCATAATGTTCTTCGATAGTTTTTTTTTTGTATTGTTTTTTTATCGGTAAGTTAGTAAGCCTACTTATTTGCTATCATAGGACTGGCAAGTTTAATTATAAAAGTACTTAAATAAAGAAAGAAAAGTAGTTGAAGTAAAATATATGTATACTGTCGAATTGAGATATCTCCTCTTTTTTTTTGAAGTCGGTTAAAAATTTAAAAATAAAATTTAATATAAACTCCATTACCTATATTCTAAGAATGCATTGATTATAGTTGATATTGACAAACTTCATAATTTTTGCGGTAAGTACTTGTAAATAATTGTCCTCAAAGGAAAAATTAAAAAAGCATTACTTTGTTATGCTAATTCTTCTAATTAGCATAACAAAGCCACTTTGCTGTGCTGTATATAAAGCAAGAGCCGAAGAAAATGGTGTCTTCGCTCTATGACGTCACTAACTGAAAGGCTTGTTTTACGAGACGCTTTAAGTGTCGCTACGGTAGAGCCATGATGCAATTTTCCCCACTTAACATAAGTAGATTCAAACGATTTACTGTGACTGCGATTGACTGTTTTCATTTGTGAAGATTTCAGTGTTAAATTTTATACCACAATGTCAGTTGTACTAGAACCATCACGCTATTTTTATGAATGTGGAATGCAAAAATGTGTCATACCCAAGATCTATCAGTTACTTTATTGTTATATAATATGAGCTATAGTCAATATCCATCAGTTGCCCACGATCCTTATTAGGTCATCGGGTCTGCCCACGCTGCGCCTGCCGGTTCGCGGTCGCCACTCTAGAACTTTTTGCCCCAACGGCCAGCCAAGGTAGCAAAAATTGGGGGAGGCCTATGTCCAGTAGTCTGACGTCAGGGCGGCTTTCGGCTGATATGACGATGATGATAGTCAATATGCTACCGGTAAAATTACTAAAATGTTTTCTATACCGACGCCCAAAACAATTTTTATGCGGCTTTTACCTTTTGACATTTAGGAAGACAAAACATCACTACCGCTACTGCTCTGACATTCGTAGATAGGTACTTGTACTTTAAAACATTTTTCATAAGAACTGAAAAGCCACCCTTTCACAGTGGAGTAGTGTCTTTTTTAATTTGATCCCGGATCTTTCAATAGGGCGTGAAAAAGCATCTCATAAAATCCGTAGTAAGGCTACCAATCTACCAATTTAGTATTATAGCAATTATTATATGTTGTCCACTACTCATGCATGACTGACCGCTTACCATCAAGAAGAGTAAAGCTCCTTTTATAAAAAGGCAGTACCTGTATAGCGGGGAACTTTTCAAACATACAAATAAGCGTCACAAATTACACACCTTCGTAAATAAAGATAAAAAATATAAAATATTTAATGTTATTAATAACTCCAACCTAAAGTAACCTTTTGTTTAAGAAAGTTTTACTCTTGATATCAGCGCATTCAAGCTTTATAAAATGAAGTGGGGTCAAATTTACTGTCTCTAATGGAGCAAATAATATAGAACGATAATTTAAGATAAAACAAGAGTTTTAAGACCGTTGTTTTTATTTCAACAAATTTCTGTTCTTATTGGACCCTTTAAAAAATGAAACAAAAGAAAAGAATATACATTGATTGTTTATATATGATTTGTTAAAAAATAATGTTTATGTGTAAATATAGAATATTTATTACATAAGCTACATAAATTTATTTGTCAGTATTAACGACAGCTGGAGAGTGTTGTAAAGAGCTCTTTGCCTTAATTCCATTCTCTCCCTTTTTATCCAGAACAACACGTGCAGGACTGAAGTGCCACTCTTTTACAGTAGAATCTAAAGGGTCTCGAACCAACCGGTTCACCACTTTATACTTTTGTCGCTCAATTAAAGCCTGAAACTATTTATTTACCAGCATATGCGTTTCCATTTCATTTTGATCTTGGGTCTTTTAAGCGTAGCGTGAAAAAGCATCTCACTAAGCCGCCATAGTGGAGGCCATCATACAAGCAGTTTTAGACGATGGCTCTTCGAATGATTATAACCGTTTCTAAATTTTACTGTCTGCACCATCAGGAAGAGTGGAATCACTTTGGTAGGCTGATATAAAAAAACAATGCATTTATAAAATACTAGCTGCGCCCTGCGGCTTCGTCCGCGCAAAGGTAACCTATGTCCGTGAATCTATGTACCTACACACCAAAATTTCATCAAAATCGGTTGAGCTGTTTAGGTGCTGAATGGTAACAAACACACGCAAACTACACACAAACTGCCGCATTTATAATATTAATGGGATTAGTAGGATTAATCAATTTATAACTTTGTAGTTGCCAATTATTAGTACGTCCAATGGTCAATGATTTGCCCTAATTAGCGCTAATCAAATTATAATATGTATTTGCAATTTCAGTGATAATTATGACGGTAAAATATACTTTGTATTATAGTCCAGGTCGTAAATGACTTTTGGTAGATTCAATAGAATTTTGTGCAGCTTTGCACGCTCGAAATTACTTTGTAAATATATAATTTATTTATATAGTTATATTTACTTGTAAAAATATAGTTTAATTTACCTAAAGTCAAAATATTTTTTATGTAATATGTTACTTTACTGACAATTGTAAGTATATCCATTATTACGGTAGAATAAATAGATCCTCAACATCAAAATAAAAATACTTTTTCTGAGCTATGATAAAATTAATGAGCTTTACTTCCGACACGTTGAATACAGCTTTTTGTTAATGCCTTAATTAATTAGTCGCTGAAATATGATACAAGTAAAATATCAGTTGAAATTGTACCTCTTTGTTAGCTTACTTAATTATTTAAAAACATCATTATAAACATAAAAGAGAACTCATTAAGAGATATCATTTGAGGTACAGAGGTAACTTTAGCGAATTATTTCACTTACGTCATTAGGTTTTTTTTTTTATTCCATATAGGTCATAATCTGACCTAATTGGGCCTATATTTGGACCTAATTCAGTGGATCCTGAATTTCGTCTGAATCGCCTGAACGCAGATTCAGAAAACTATCTCAAACTTTATGAATCCCTCAACGTAATTTGTGATAAAGTTCACGCGATGGAAAATCAACCTTTTGGTACAAATAATTATAGTCTAAAAGAAGCCGTTTTGATTTTTCTCACGTATATGGAATTTTATAAATTTTGGAAGTAGAATTAAAACATCTGACGAAATTGGCATTAGATTATTTTAATCACGTTATGATTTTCTGTCGTATATGGAATGTCATGATGTAAATTTCGTGGTGTATAAAAAAGAAATCTGACCTAAGTAGAATAATTCACTTTAACGAGCTTAACTTCTAAATAAATTACATGATCATACTGTCCTTCAAGTCATAACAGAGAAACCTCTATTGTCGCTTGGATATTACACTGTCCGTCCAGACAATGGACGTTGTATAGACTATGTACTACGTTCAGAACTCAGTTGGTAACGACCAATTTATTACTTGTACGTAGCATATCAGTTTAGTTTGATAACACATTGTTAATAACCCGCAACTCAGAGGCGTAAGATAGCTGCCGTATCTCATGTCACTATCACAATAATTTACAGCAAAGATGGGGATCGAATCATCACTTGCGCCGGTAGTGGGAAAATTTGGACACTACTTTTTCTTCCCTTTTTAGTAAGCCTTTTCTCTCCCTCGGACTTGGGTGTATTAGCGTTATTTCAATACAAAGTTTTAGAAATAAATCTGCTAAGATATATATTGATACTATTAATTCTAGTTTCTCGATACAACAAAAACGATACTCGCAATTACCGTCGTCTCGTCATTATTTCCACATAAAAAACTTAGGTTTCAGTTTCACCGATAGATACCACCAATATATTATTCGGGTTTTTATACCTAATCGTCTAATTTTAGTGTTATTTATCTTCATATTATTTTCTACACTTTCACATAAAAGACGATAGACCCTTTAACAAGTTAATATGATATTCAATCTGCTGTTATATAGTATAACTCTGAGTTAGTACAATACGCCGCTTCCTCAATAAATAGGTAATGCGCTACAACGAACTCTGTATATCTCCTTAATATATTATCTACGGTCTTTGTGTCTAATCTGTGTGTTTCGTTTTAATTAAATCTGAAATGAACATAACTCTGCCAGCTTGTAAGCTTTTGTATTCTGTTAAAATAATAAACATTCAAAACATAAACATAAAATTTGTTTTAAAATATTGTTGGCTCTAAATTCCATAAAAATATGAATTATTTTATCCATTCAATATTTCAGTAGATAAGCATTATTAAAATATTCTCTATCAGCTTGAAATTGTCCACTTCTGAATATAAGCCAAGAGAGGTTAAAATAGTCTTTAATATTTTTAGCAACATTACCTTTTATATTTAAATAAAAATTTAACTTCGT
Organism: Parascotia fuliginaria; assembly: GCA_963082885.1. Classification (NCBI taxonomy): domain Eukaryota; kingdom Metazoa; phylum Arthropoda; class Insecta; order Lepidoptera; family Erebidae; genus Parascotia; species Parascotia fuliginaria. The sequence continues at coordinate 12,306,005 of OY720188.1, forward strand.
AACTTATTTTATTATTAGCAGGCAATTGTAACTCTTTGTACTCCTTAGAAATTTATCGTAGAAAAGTTTGTAAAAATAAATTTTTAATTCCAAATTCATTGTTTCTCAAATAAATAAAATTGAATAGTTGTTTGTGTGTCTTCTTATAGAACTATTTTTTTGGCACAGGCGCAGTTTAACAGATTCTCAATTCACTAGATTCTCATTATGTTAAAGATTACCAAACTTATCAAAATCAACCACTATGAGATCAATGATCGACCACTCTGACACTATTGTTATAGCAGACTCGGGCCCCTGTTCTGTTACTTAGTACTGTTGATGAAAAGTCTAGTGAACATAAAAAAATTACTTTCATTATGGGTACAAATCAGTAATACCTCACGCAGAAAGAAAAACATTAACATCAGTCATAAACAAATAATAGAAAAGAGAATATTAAGAAAAACAAAAGGCAATCGTAAAATCTAAATTTTTGTTCTTTTTCACAAATTACTAAAAACGTTGATTTTTTTTTTCTATTGGTGCTATTTATTATATTTACTTATTTTGACGACCTCTGTGGTTCGGCGGTACTGTATATGGACTGCCACGCAAAGGTCGCGGGTTCGATTCCCGCTCAGTGCAAATATTTGTGTGCAAGAACATGACTATTTGCATTGGTCTGGGTGTTTTTATGTATGTATGTATTTTTATTATGTATGTATGTATGTATTTACAAAAAAAAAGTATTCATATATGTATATCTGCATTCTAGAACCCATAACACAAGCTATATAAATATGCTTACTTTGGGTCTAGATGGCGTTGAATGTAGTTGTTGTGATATTATATTATTATTTAAATTAAATTTGCTTTTGATTACCCTTTTTGTTAATTGCAAATCTGGTGAGTTGCGAATCTGGTAAACTGCTCCTGAGCCATAAAACTTTAGTAAAATCACTCAACACACAATTACCTAACTTGTACATATTTGCTATGAATCTTGTCAAATGTATGCCGGCTATTTAACAGTTTATTAGTTAACAAACTCGTACTTGTTATAGCTGTGATAAGAGGAAAATATGTCAGTGGAATATTCAAGAAAGCGGATAATAGTGGAGCGATGTGCAGATCTCCCTAATAAGAACAATACAAATTAAGCTTAAATAGACTACAGAGTAATGACGCATTATTCTTTTAGGAAATTACGACAGTAGTACAGTTGGATTTTTTTGAGGGTCTTATTCTACTTACAAAATGATTTATTAGCAAAAAAAATAATTATGCCTACATGTTTGTACTGAAATACTTCTATCTTAAAGCTATTTTGTCGAAAAGCAAATAAATCCTCACTTTCTTTTACGTGAAACTCACAGTTGTCGAATCATAAATGTTTTATACTTTTACCTACTCATTAGGTAGCTATTTTTATAGTGTAAAAAACTTCTATATACCTTTTCAATGCATTACTAACTATTGGAGAGCTATTTATGCTCCTACCATCGAATTTGTTATGCCTTAATCTATACATATAATAAAATTGGAGTGTCTGTGTGTAATATTGAAATAACCGTTTTTTACTACATGTATATGAATATATATACGGTTCATACACCAAAATAACATTTTTACAATTTTTGTCTGTCTGTCTGTCTATTCGTTTCGGCTAATCTCTGAATTGGCTGGATCGATTTTGCCGGGACTTTTATTGGCAGGTAGCTGATGTAATAAGGAGTAACTTAGGCTACGTTTATTTTAGAAAAATAAAGTAATGTCGATCGACTCTAAGGCGGAACGAAGTTCGCCGGGTAAGCTAGTAATATAATATAATAATACCAGCCTATTTGCTGTCCCACTCTAGGGCAAAGGCAACTTCAAAGGTCTCATATAGATAAGGTATGAAAGCATTAATCACCACACTTGCTCAAAGCGAATTGGCAATTTCAGATTTTAAAGTTCAGGTTTCCTCACGATGTTTTCCTTCACCGTAAGTTAGAAATGTCCAAAGTAAATTTAGAAAGCACGTTTATGCCTTATCGCTTTATAATTGCCATAAATATAAAACATAATTATCGTACAACAACAAAAACCGCCACTCTTCACGAAGGAGCATGAACTTCATTAAGAAATTCTAGCATTAATTTTCAAAGTAAATTTATGAACTGTCTTGATAACAAAGTAAGTTAGACAGTTTAAAAGTTTCGATGCTTTATCGTGGTTTAACTTCTTAGCTTTTTATAACATTCCCATGTATAAAAGTCGAAGTGTTTATACTTGTATAAAAAAATATTACCCCATTAAACCTCCAACTATTTATCGTCGCTTAATATGTTTTGTTTTTATTTGATTCTGCCTATAAACCTTACATATATATAGGTAATAGGTGAAGCAAATCTTTGTACCCCTTTTTACGAAAATTGCGTAGGCGGAGGAGTATGAAATTTCGTACACTTATAGTTTATATAGAGAAGAGGAAAGAGGGCAGAATGCTAATATTTTGTTAAAATAATGCATAAAATTAATTTAATCAATAAAAAAATATTACACACACTACCATGTATTTGACAAACACGGTGTACATTCAGTAAGACTAAAGACAAATAATAATAAAGACAAACAATATTAATATATAATAATAATAATAGAAGTGGTAGCCAGCATTCCAAAAGCCAACAAAACTGCTGGTTTACTGATTACTGGCCTTCACTATCGCGGCTTTATCAGATGCTTTTTCACGCCCCGCTTAAAAGGATCGAATTAGAACACATGCGCTGGTAAATTGTTCTAGGCTTAATTTTATAATACCCTTTTAAAAGGCTACAATAATTATGACAAATAATAAGAGATATATGAACGAAATGTATGAATGAAATCAGCGGTCAAACAAAGAAAATTAAACCATTAATCGTTATTTGCTTTCCGATGGTTTGTTAATTCAGAGAAAACAGTTTGAAGCTTATTGTATCATAATGACACACAGCTAGGAGTAGATGGTAATATACTTAATACTATTGCTTTTACTCTTTGTAAATATAAAACGGTTTTATAGATAATCCTTAACAACAACGAGTGGATTGATTGTATAACACGACAAGAGCGATAGAAGAATATAAAAAACAAAAGTTCAGGATAAGAATTCAAATACTAAAATATAAGTTGAGAGAGTGGGAGCCATAGTCCGCAAAATTGACGAGATAAGTTTCCTTTCAGACATCAACGCCGAAATTTCTCACGGTTTTATCACCATCAAAGACATTTTGTTGTTTATGTATCGAAGTGTTGATTTATCTTAACTCGACGAACTTTCTCTTATCTCACGGACTGCCTTGAATCACCTTCTATTAATAATATCAGCTTCACTTAACTTCACAGGAGTGTTATAGTTTGAAGCTTTTGTGTGTCCAAGCAACTAGTTAGTAAGTTTGGAGAAGAAATTATCGCGATGAGGTATTATTGCATTCGTGAAGCTGTGATTATCTATTTATATTTTATGGCAGTAATGACTTAATATTCATGCTATTGACGTATTTTATAATACATCTTAGATGAGATTACATGGCTCCTACGTCAGCAGCAGCCGTTTTTATACACCGGACAGGGTGCCGAGTGTGAGTTGTATTTACGTTAACGCGATCGAAACGCTTACTGCGTTTGGCTCTTTGATTGGTTAAGAGTTTGGAGTGGGCAAATCGGAGGACGGAACGTCATAAAAGTGTCGATCGCGTTAAAGTAAAACAAACTCGCACTAGCCTCTCAGAATGCCAAACTCTGAGCTAATAAGACATTCCTTAACGACTAACTCTGATCCATTTTTTACTCGATCTAAAGATCAAACACCGTTTTGCAATGTCTAACTAAGACATTGCAAAACGGTGTTTGATCTTTAGATCAAACACCGTCAGGCAGAATACAAGAAACGTCAATAAAACATAGTTATGTTGTTCCCAACGTTTTCGTTAACAAAATGCACAACTATATTTTTTATGTTTCACGTAATAGTCCTCCGTAACACTTACGCGCCATACTATGACACCTTCGGGACTCGTGTTGAGGAAAAAGGAAACTGTAAAAAGTTCACTTATCGTAGTATTGAAAATTTTATGACTTGTTACATAAATTGAACAAAGTGTCTAACGCCCATCGCTCTTAGAGCCATTAAAAGGAAATAATACGAACATTAAAAACGTGACAGTTTTGAAGATGTTTAATGTTACATTTTTGAGCGCTATCTACTAAAATGGATTTAGAAACTAGTTGTGAAAATAGATATATTATGTTCTGCACACTTTTTGTAACCGTAAAAGTACTTGTGAGGAATTATTACAACTAACATTAATGTTACCAACCTTTTTTGTATACTTTTTTAATATTTTTGGTGTTGTTATTTCATTAATGTAAAAGTTATTGTAAGAGCCGTGATACTAAGTTGTGTAACGATGAAGGCACTTGTCTCCACCACAATACAGACCTTTTAGGCACGGGAATGTGAGTAGAGGGTTAGAGAGAGAGAGAGAGTTTGTACGGACAAGTACCAAAAATAAATACCTACTCTATGTTCCTTTTGAATTGAAATTTGAATACTTTTGCCATACTTCGTAGAATCTATAAAACTGAACGCAAATGTGATCGAAATCTATAAAATACTAAATTGAACCTGATAATTGCCCAGTAAAGATGAATGAAGGTTTAAGTAATAAAAAGACGATAAAACTCGCAAATGAGGAGCGCTACAACTTCTTCTGTTAACGAGAATTTGTTGTCTGTTTATAATTAATTGTTTTGATTAGTTTGACAATCTACCGTTATTTAGACTGTGTTAATAAAAATGCTTTACAACGACCTGATGAGGTTGGCGGGCAACCGTTAGATGAGGGCGGCTCACTAGCGAACAAATAGCAACAAGCCCTTTGTTATCGTTGGCCAAAGTTGCATACTCTATAATAAAAAAAAATAATAAAAAAGAAAATATGCAATGAAAATATACAACGCTTATTACATTTATTGCGCAAAACTAGACCTAGATAGATTCTGGATTTTGACGTAATTTTAATATAAGAGTATGTAATAAAAAAAAGTTATTACAATTTCTGTTCGAGACTGACAGCCGCACCATCACTCGTGTTATTATCCTCATAGCTTTGGAAGCTTTCCAAATGAATGCTCGCCTTCCAAAAGTAATTGGCTTGAAAGCTTCTTTGGGACCCAATAAAAAGATTCATCACTTCTTGATGAAACTAATTAAAAATAGACAGCTTCGGAAGTTTAATGGCCCGATGTACAAACTAAACGGATCTCGCGTTCGACCCCCGGAGCGGGTAGAGAGATATTGCGTTTTTCAATAAATTGTCAGTATTAGTCCAGAATCTGGTATTGTCCCGGGTGAATGGCAATGGCTCGAATTTTATTACATGGCACTCAACATACAAATAGCTGGCAAACCCCATCATAGATATATTTGGAGGAAAAAGGCGTGACAAAGTCGTGATGTTATTGTATATGTGTAGTAACAACATATGACTAAATATGTCAAGCATAACTATTGGTGGAGCACTTGGACACAGAGCAAACATTAAGTTTACGAGTATTGGAGTGGATCCAGACACACATTGCTTGCCAAATCGTACATGCTTCATAGAATTATGGAATTAAGTTAAAACTTTTTAGACACAGTTTACTATATTTTTTTGTATGTGTGAAGTCTGTATTACAAGACAGAGCGTATTCACCGCGGAATTCACCGAGGAATACTTGTACATAATCGAATAAGAGCGGAGGTAGAAGTTTAAATTAGTAGAAAATTAATAAATTTGTAATTAGATGTCAAATCTCTTGTTCAAATTAACCTTGTTTCTAACCGACAAGATTAATTTAATTCAAGCAAGATTATTAGACAGGCACTGACATAGTCGCAAGGCGCCACAAAGTTGTTTCAAGAAAATTAGATAGTTACGTTCGCTAATACAGCGCTCGAGATACCTTGGTGGTTTCACAATTAATGTTATAATATATTATGATAGATTTTACGTAAAATATGCTACAGTAGCGCAGTGGTAAATATATGCATAACAATACCTACCAATAGTATTGAAAATCCCGTTTTATTCGAAAGTAAAGACACGTCTAACAAACATGTTTCGCTAAGACAGTCCTACTGCATTGCAGGAAAACGTGATCCTTGAATATATTCTCTCCGTGATTTTATTCAGACGAAATTACTACGGCTTAATAGTCTACTGCTTTCAAATTGCTTATAATATTTCATGAATAGAGGTCCTTCTTAACCACATCTGTAGGTCCATTTTATTTTCGTTTAGCTTTGGTAGCATAAGTTACGTATTCGAATGAAAATTACGGAAATTCAAATAATATAAAATTATTTAGTATAAAAAGATAAAAAAACGCATAATTTTTTTTAATATTTCAAGATCTTTGGAGCAAACAAATTGTATCATAATAAAGATCTTCTCATTGCACTGTTCCTGTTTGATATGCTATATCAAAATAAATATGATATGAAAACATAAAAAAATATATAAGTATATTTCGACCTTTGTATGTTACAGACGAAAAAGCCGAATATTCTTGTTATTGCTGTGCTTTTTATACAACGGCTGATTACCTTAATTTTACTTATTACGAATATGACTTATAATTAGCTATTTAATCTAATGTTACATAGTATGTATAAATAACATGACTTCTACTGTTTGTAGTTTGGCGAAATTAGCTTCGATAGTATTGATTTTCAACCTTCATATAAGAGAAAAACTTCAAAATCAAACCCGGACAATATTTTGTAGGCACAAGTAAGGGTCTAACCAAAAAAAGCGGCACATAGATTTAAGACCCAATTCAAGTCGAGGTCGTGGCGAGGAATTTAAAGAACAAGGGAACCAGTGCACACTATTATATGCTATAAGCCTTTTTATTTCCCAAATCTAGCTGTCTCGATGTGCTGGGAGGGTTAACAGTTTTGCCTATAGTCGTGACAGAAAAATAAGTTATAATACAAAATAGTAATAATAATAATACCAGCCTGTTTTATTGTCCCACTGTTAGGACAAAGGCCTCTTCTCATATAGAGAAGGAATGGGCATTAATCGCCACGCTTGCTCTTGGCGGATTGACAATTTCAGACGATTAAGTCCAGGTTCCCTCACGATGTTTTCCTTCACCGTCAGTCAGAAATGTCCAAGATAAACTTTGAAAGTACATATGATTTGAAAAATCACATTGGTACTTGCCCGGATTCGAACTCACTACCTCGTATTAACGAAGCGGGTACTTTATTCACTGGACCATTTCGACATCAAACAAAATAACGCAACAAAAACATGTTAATAAATATTGAAGCAAATCTTTAAGGGCTAGAGAAAAAACGATATCACAAAATAGTGAAACGCTAACTCAGCACTCGCAAAGAGCGGCTGAGTACATCACATTGAGACAGCTACTCAACTTTTATTAAAAACGTTACTGCAAGAATACTATCCTGGATAACCATATTATATTAACACACCTGGATTTGATATACCTAATATCTTTGCCTACAAATATGGGTGAACGAATATACCTGATGACATAGTTAAGGGTGTAATTTCTTTATACGCCTAGTTATTTATAATTAGATTCAGTCAAAATGAATTCACTATTCGTACAATAATAGTCTCTTGATTTAAATGTAGCCCACTTGTACACTTAGTTTCTTTTGATATAGAGGCTCAACAAAAGAAACTTGAATACATTGAATACATTATTTGACCCTTGTTTACCATATTGCGAGATATTTTGATTCATTGATCACAGTCAGTCAGCCGTTTACTAGTTTTGTTTATGTTTTGGCAAAGCGGACAGCTTTTATGTTTTTTAGCTTTTGGTGTTATGTATGAATTTGAACTTTATTATTTAAAGCGGAAGAGTTTGTTTGTATGTTTGATTGATCGCGCTTATCTCTGGAACTACCAATTTTTTTTTGCGTATGATAGCTTAGTTCGCGAGGAAGGCTTTAGGCTATGGAACATCACGCTACTGGCGACGGGAGCAAAGTAGTAAGCAAAGACGCGGGCGAAACCGCGCCGCGGAAAGCTAGTCTGTTATATACTATAAGTAGTGTTCTTACATTATTTATTTTAAAAGTTTGTGTAATTCTTTTTTTTGTTTTTTTTTTAATCTTAATTTATTATTTGGGTGTTTTGTACAAACGACAATGTCACTCCCATCGTACCTTATACAAAGAATGATATCTTAAATTAATATAGTGTTCACTGCGGAATACTTTGCGGAATACTTAATTTCCCCCCTTTCCTCTTTCCTCACCTCCCTCATTCCCTTCCTCTAACCCCATTCCCAGCCGCCATAGTGGAGGCCACCATACCAGCAGTTTAAGACGATGGCTTTTGGTATGGTGGCCACCACTTCTGGATTCCACTGACTGCTTACCATCAGGCGGGGTGGAGTCACTTTGGTAGGCTAATATATGTATAAATAGCGTAAAAAGTAATTCTTGCTAAATAGTGTTTCTTTTGGATTAAGGAATATCGCTCCAACATTAAAAACTGATGATCAAAATAGTGATTAACTTCTAAAGGCTTTTTCAATAATTTGTGTGGTACTTAAGTTCTGGTCTTTAGGTTTTTCATTATTTAGTGTGAGGATTTGTTAGCTTTCTTGCACAAGAAATGTTTTTTCTTTCTTACTTTCTTTCCTTTCTATTTTATAAAAAAATCGAACTAAATTACAATGTATGTAACTAACAGACAATGATAAAAAAGAGTGGCTTGAGTTTTAAGTCAGTTATTATCATTGTAAATATATTACATGTTCTTTTGGTAATCTTTCATTAGTATCATTTACATAATCTATAAATAGGTAACTGAATGTTAACTTTGAACGAAAATTACTATTACGCAACTAAATAATAAATCTTTGATAGGTTCATGAAGGCTTCGATGATCAAGGGCGATTTACGCAAGAACACCATCTACAGCGGAGCGACCGACCTTTAGTATAAATTACTAGCAATACCACTAAAGTATGTTTTCGGGTGCGTCCTTTTTGCGAAAAAGGAACTAAACTAAACTGCCGCACTCCAACAGCTGGCATGTTTAATCTAGACTAAGATACTTTCACGCCAGATAGGATCGTGGTGTAATAACGACCGAAGTTTACACATTAGATGTTACAGCTGAGTTATTAATGTTAATATTAATCTGAACTAACATTATGTAGGTTGGTGTGAATAAATAGCATTACATTGCCAACTGAATTATAAATTATTTTATTAAACAACAAGAGTTCTTTTAGAAATAAATCACAAACAATTTGCAGCAAGAAATCTTGCTACAACAACTTACCTGTCTCTGTCTATAAATTATTTGAAATGAACTCTGTTTGATGAGGCTTGTATCCATTCCTTTATTGCCTAATAGCCGTATTCAATATTTTAATTAACAGGAGTTTAAATTAGTGTTTAGGATTTTTTTATTTTATATTATACTAAATATTAATTCAATGAATCCCGAGATATGTTTTTAAATGAAATATTTTTATTTGTTCATGTAGTACAACGTAATACTAATAGACGTAAGTAATTATTTAAGACAAAAAAAATTAACAATTTACAAAATACTGTACATATTTTAGTCCACCAATTTTTTTTATCGTAGGCGAGTTTATTACTTCTACATTTTTTCTCTATTGGCGGCCGCCATATTGTTTCTTTTTGTAATAAATTTGTTATTGGCACCTAGTACGCTGGATAAGCATATCGCTTGCTAAAATGATCAAATATCACAGATGAATTTTAAATTTACTTCGTTAAAATAGGACAACCTTTTGGCTATGTAGCAAACACATACCATTATACTTCCAAAATTCGATATGCGGCCCTGTTCTTATGATATATCAAATATCCAGAAAACCACAAATATTATTGGTATCTATTTGTCCTTGCAATGAATATAAATAAGCCACAGTTTGGAAATTGAACGCTGTTGTGTGACGTTGCGTTTTCTGAGTGCCTTCTCTACTGTATATTGGATGTTCAATTGTGCGTAAGATCTTTCGTTTGAAGACCGAAAATTTTCACGAATGGACTCTCCTAAATTGAGTGTTCTGCCATAGTTCGTTACCACACTTGACAAAAGGGTTAGTAAACGCAGTACCCAGTTAATATTTCAGTGCATAAGTAACAATGCCGCTCATTGACTGCTATCTCAATAGTCGCCTCAAAACTTAAAGACTGTCATTAAAATTCGTATTAAATTAAAAAAGATAGTATTACTCTGAACCCTTTCATGGGCACTACTGTAAACGCAATAAATGTTTTATTGCCATCATGGCCACGTTTAATGTCCCGGAAAGCTAAAACTTAAGTGATATTTAAGTATTTGAGTAGACTGTCCTTACTGGTAGATCCAGGTGAATCACACAATATTCGTCTAAGGCTCACATACGACAAATCTTAGTTGCTTACGACCGAGTGTTGTAAGATCTCAAAATTGAGATAGGTACCTAGTGTAAGTATTTGTGTGATATTAAGGCAGTGTGAGTACTTTAACCGTTAGTCGTTCACAGTTACAAACACTACTTATCATCAGATCGGCTGTTGGCTCACCTATCACTGTAGGCAATGAAAAGCTGGAATAACTTTAGTTAAGGTCTGTACAGAGTCTAGGGAGAAGAGATTTTCGGTGCTACTAAATCATATGCTACAGCTGCAGGATGAGAGAATGTGCCTTAACCCGGCAGAGGCAGTTACAGTGGTTCGGTACCTTGTCTGTCACCATCTCTAAATAGAAAAAAATCTGTGTTTTTTTCTGTCTGTTTCTACGCTCATTTCAAATTAAAGAAAAGAAAAAAAAATATGGTAAATGTCTGCTCTTGTAATATAAAATATTCAAATTTTAACCCTCACTTTACTTTCTTAATTTTTAATATATTTTGGCTTAAATCCAGTTTATAAATCTATATTATTGTATAAAGCGGAAGAGTTAGTTTGTTTGTTAGAGCGCTCTTATCTGTAGAACTACCAGTCAGATTTGAAAAATTCTTTTTGCGTATGATAGCCCAGTTCTTAAGGTAGGTTATCGACTATGTAACATCACGCCACTGGCGACAGAAGTAGAGCAGTAACCACAGACGCGGGTGAAACCGAGCTGCGGGAAGCTAATGTTGTATAAAAAATATCAAACTTACATTTTGAATTTCATCGGATTTCTTTTAATTGATCACACGTCACATACACAATCACTATGATCACCTCGCATCACGTACAACACTCGACATCACAACGTACAGTAGTGCTCGCGTGATTACCAATGCCGCGGTTCACGTCCGCACAATGCGGCATCTACCGCGGTACTGAAGCTGAACTTTGAGAAAATCTTGTCGCTCAAATTACCGGCCGGCGCGGCGCGGTCTCCGTAATCTCTTCTCGATGTGCGGCAAATTTTTCTTTTTCGGTTCATACGCGTAAACGTGACCGGTTTGTGATTATATAGGCATGGGTTGCGGTAGCGGCTTGCAATCAAGCTCTTTGTATGTTTTTTAGTTATAAAAAAGGTAATAAAGTGTAGTGAGTCTACCAGAATGTTAATTGTAATAATTTTTTTTATATGCAGCATGAGCTAAACAGTACTTAACTCTATTTTTAACGTTAAAACACGCTTAATGCAAACCACTTTCCTGGACCATTGGTACTCAAACCTACCGTAAACCTTAATACGCCAGGGCTAAATAAAAAAATAGCTAATTAATCTATTTGTCAGTCTAAAGACGTCCATTGTTGAACAATCTGTCCCAAAGGAAGAAGGAAAAGCCATGATTACGAAAACCAAGCCACGGTAAAATAAAAACACCTCACGCATATTTAGTACCAATGTAATGAACTAATGAGGAATGAACGCTGAAGGAAAACATCGTGAGGAAATCTGAACTTATAAAAAAAATCGCCAACTCACATTAGACAAGCGTGGAGATCAATGCTTATACCTTGTCAAAGAGAAGAGAGGTCTATAATAACGCAGATGTCGAAGATAGCAAAAATTGGGGCCGGCCCATCCAGCTGGTAAGGTGAATGAGGAATAATATAAAATATAAATTTTTACAGTAATTTTATTCGTTTAAATCACGTTTTTCTCTAACTATTAATCAGTTTATAGATGTGTGACAGGAGAAGCTTCATATATAATAATAATATTTAACCACACGCCTACACCCAGCAGTGGGTACCTAAAGGCTGTAGATGATGATAATTAGAAGCTCCAATACATATCCATTGTTACTCGGTACTAGCTTGTCGCGGCGCGGTTTACCCGCGTCTTTGTTTACTGCTCTACTCCTGTCGCTAGTAGCGTGATGTTACATAGCTTATAACCTTTCTCGAGAACTGGGCTATCATACACAGAAGTTTTTAAATCCGCTTTGTAGTTCCAGAGATTAGCGCGTTCAAACAAACAAACTCTTCCGCTTTATATAATAGTATAAATAGATATTATGTCTAAAACTAAATTTTCAAACTATTCTAACATAGATTGCGAAACATGTCCTTCAGTAACTATTTATATTTTGTGTCTGTCATTTGTGTTTATAAAGTCTTTTATTGTACGTTGCCTTTAAAAAACAAAACAAATAGAAACTACACCAGCATTTTATTGTTAAACAGGCCTACTCGTGTTACCGTAAACGTGACGGCGAAGGCTACATCAGTCAGCCTGTAACCACGGTCGGTGTAATTTGAACGAAACGTCAGGTAATTAAGAATTCACCTAATATTTATAATAATTTCTTACACGATTAGACCCGTTTAACAATATTATGTGTACAAATTGCGTGAGCTTAAAATATTTAATACATTAGAGTTATTCCAGTCGGATACCCTGTATTTGATCCCCTAGAGGATCTGTTTATTTTTATATTTTTTTTTACTCTGTCATGGAAAATGTGACTGCCGTGTTTTATTACATAGATGTTCTCTATATTTAGGAAATCCGTAGTATCAGGTGTCACATTTAATAATAGGTAACTAGCTATTGTAATCCAAGGGCAGCAGGCTGAAACGTTTCTAATTTAAAAAGCGGAAGGTCGAATTGCTTGGGACCCAATTGCCGTTTATTTTTTTACCAAATTTACCTTTCGTCGCAAAATTGCCTGGTCCTTTTTTTGTTCCATTTGTTGGATATGAAGGTATATTTGCATGGGCACATTTGCAAAAATGGAAATGATACGGCGTTGTGAGTACGTTATTCTGGTGTAATTTAACTTAAAATTATATTCGTTAGAGTCGTAAGAATTTCTATTTAGCTGTAATATACCAGTCGTACCGTAAGCGACATTGACCTGCACCATCAATGGTGCAGATAAGACTAATTAGGTGCAAACAAAACATTGCGGTTGTAGGTATTCTTAGATATTTCCTCAAAATATTTCCTTTTTGCTAGAGTGGTGGGAAAATAAATAAAGCTGTTTTGCTTAATATTGCTATGGTCCCGGGTTTTCAGTGTTCTTTTATTTTTTAGAGTTACTCTAATTTAAGCGGGAAATTTTCTATTAGACTCTGAAGATAAATGCAGGGCACATTAAATTTCTCTGAGTAATTTTCTCGTTTTAATTGAGTCTCGGTTAAGAAAGTATCATTTTATAGAACACAGGATTTTATAGATACGGATAAAAAGTGGTAATGCCATGACTGCAACTAATTAAACTTCTAGTTCATGGGCTATGGTTACCTTTTCTGATTAAAAAGTATAGTCAAGTGGGGCAAAGAAAGACGTTTCACAGTAGAAGTTTTAAAACTATCGCGTTCAGCTTTTTCGTCAGTTTCACGCTGACTACATTGTTTTTGTTGCAGGCAATGTAGTAAATAATGTTTGCAAAAAGTTATGGCTTTTGGACTCAATTAATAATAGAACTAGAGACTGCCTTTGTGGTTCAGTGGTTCTGTGCACGGATTACCACAAAGAGGTCTCGGGTTCGATCCACGAGTCGAGTAAAGTGATATTGGGTTTTTCTGTCGAAAAATTCTCAGTATTAGCCCGAAGTCTAGAATTGTGCCTGATAAATGGCAACAGGCTCTCCTCTTGTTACATGGGATCTAAAATAAAAAATAGCGAAAAGTGGAAGGTGGGGATAAAAGGAGATAAAGTAAAGGATAGAAAAACGCTGGAAACACCTACTAAACCAAATGATCACTCAATATGCTCGAATATGCATATCACGTTTTTGAGCTAAGAGCGACTCCGATTCGATTTTACAAAAGGAAACCAAAAAAGAGTCATTAGGTTACGAGTGTATACAAAAAATAATTCTAACCGATCTCCGTATCATTAATAACAGACAAAAGGTAGGTTTTATCTGCTTAATTATTATAGTGAAAATAATGTGAAAGTAGTTTCTTTAGGTAACACGCCACGCAAGGTAAAAGCGATAGTAACATCTCTCAACTGATCAAATAAACACCCATACTTAATTATTACTGTCATGACCTTTCGAGTTATTGTAATATATGTTTCGAGTCTGAATGTTCTTTGTGTCTATTTAATAGAGTTCATATATTTTAGGTCTTCCGTTAGACAGAGAAAAAGACCCTAATGAGAGAGTTGTCTTAAAAAAATTAAAAACATTAGGGTATTTATTTTAAAACTAGCTTTCCGCAGCGCGGTTTCACACGCGTCTATTTGCTTACTGCACTGCTCCCGTCGCCAGTAGCGTGATGTTACATAGCCTATAACCTTCCTCAAGTACTGGGCAATCATACGCGAAAGATTTTTTAAATCCCACTGTTAATTCTAGAAATTAGCGCGTTCAAACAAACAAACAATAAAAATAGATAAGTAATAGGTATAGTAATTATTACGTGACCGCAGATTGACTCATATTTATGTATTGTATTTCGTACTCGTTACACAGCCTTGTTAGAAGCGTGAAGGATAAGTAGAGCTTTGAAATATTCATGAACGTAACATATACGTTAGAGCCAAGATTAGGGTTACAACCCAAAGTTTTTACGTGTCTGACGCCTACTTCTTTCCATCCTAATGGAAATTGGAATCGCTGGGCGTTCCGATAGCTTTGATTTATTTGTTTTCTGAACACAAAGAAAAGCTTGATGGCTAGTCGTTTGCTATTTTACTGAATAAAAATAACTGTTCAAAATAAAGATCAGAAAATATTTTGTAGATCACTTATTTTGATATTCGCCGTTATCTTTTTTATTTATAGTAGTCTACCAAAGTGACTCCACCCTGCCTGACGGTAAGCAGTCAGTAAAATCCAGAAGTGGTGGCCACCATACCAAAAGCTTAAACTGCAGATATAGGCACTATGGGGGCTGAGAATGAGGGAGGTGAAGAAAGAGAAAAGGGGGGAAATTAGGCCGTTAATGCCCGTTAGCTGCACATTTTATATATTTTTTTACGAGATCACGATTTTGATCACTTTATTAATTAAAATATTTTAGTATTATCCTGGATAACGTAGTAAGTAATCGTTATTATTAACTGAAGCAGTATTTATTGCGGGTTTGATCGTTATCGTTCGTAGCTCCAACTTGCATATTATAGGTTATAGGTATAAAGACAATGTCACCTTCATTTTTAAATACTAATTAAATAATACCACTTGGGAATGATAGGAAGTGAATTGGTGGATACTACCGGTCATGATATTTGATTTGTAGATATTTATATATCCCTAATGACCCCGGATGCTTTAAGATCATAAATAAAGTTCCCTCGTTTCTCTCAAAGAGAGAGATTCGTCCGATTAATCAAGCGTTTGCCATTTCGGCTTCGTTAAGGAATCAATGAAGAGCACTTGGAACAATATAAATACTTATCCTAATCGCTATTTCATTATTCGTAAAGACGGAGAGCCCGAATATTAGGCATTATCATCAAAAGGAATGTGTTGTTCATTACATTTGATTTAATTGCCTAATTGCAATTGACAGTGACGCATAAAAAGTAGGTTTATGTCAATTAATCATGCTTAAAATAAATTTTTGAGGTACAAAGAGATACATAAAATATTAAGAGCGTATACGCGTTATGAGTGGCAACGTCGCGATTTAGAGTCATTATTCGTGTTTTTAAATTTTTATCATTTAATCGGAGCTATATTAGCAAATATTACATTTGAAACTTAAATTGCGTTATTTATATGGTAAAATAACTGTAAGCATTGCATGCATGACCCTAAGGTTGACTGGCAGAAAATGCTTTAGGCATTAAGTCCGCCTTGTACAAGCTTTATATTGCAGAAAGTTTAAATAAATAAATAAATAAATTATGGTTACCTACTTTTTATACAGCTTTCACCTAATTCTAGCATGTTAACAGAACATATTTTTAAAATTTATTTGAGAATGAATGATTTTCATGACGCGTAAACCCTCGTAAAGCAAGTATTAATTCATTCTTTGCTTAGTTAACTTTGATGGTAGTAGATCCACGCTGAATTAATGGGTCCGTCTCTTATAAGATCGGCGTTTCGTCCGGTAAGTGAGAGTGCCGGAGGCCCAGTTTCCCCTCTTATCTTTTTCCTCACGTCCCTCATTCCATTCATTTACCCCACACCCTTCACGCTAAGCAGCGGATTCTCAGAGTCGCTGGCATTGCAGGAGCAATACTAGGGACTCTGAGTCACCTATGAGCGATAGGTTTCCACTTACCAACAAGTGGGCTGTTTGTTCGTCGGCCTCTTTTATTTATACAATCTTATATTAATCTTATAATATATAATTATAATTTACTACTGTAGAAAATATGTTTTGTTTTTTAATTCCTTTTCCCGAGGCTTTACCCTTAGGACTACTTACGCACAACGCAGCGTTTAAATAGCCTTGTGCAGAAAGGCACACAGGAAACACAATAACATGTGGATCATATTCCGCCAACACAAACAAATTGAAACGATTAAACGAATTGAACTCTTATCTTTTATAACGTCAATTACTTTTTAAATAAATATTTGAGATGATATTGTATGAATGAAACAAATGGGAATTGTGTCCGAAATATATTTATTAACTATTTTTATTCAAATAAGCAATTATTTTATTACATATTAAGTAGGGTGAAGAAATGTAAGTGTGAGGCGCCTCCATTGTAATAATGTCATAGCACTTATTAGCTCCCAATATGTCGTGTGAAGAGTTGAATAACAAATTGCTTTATATGTTGCACAGTTTGTCGATTATTAGCTAACTTCGTCAGCAAGAGCCACCGTGACTGCCTATATTACACATCTGTGCACATCTTTGACTTATTTCACCTCCATTTGATTTATGAAATGATTATTAGTTCAGAGTTCTCATTCTAATTTGAACGTTATGTGATAAACGTAAGCTTGAATTTTACACGTGTAGTCTTTGTTTCATTACTGTTCAATATATTTTAGGTATTGTATGATTGCTATTCTGCGACAAGGTCCTTTTTGCAAGGTATGTTTTACAGATAATATTCTGTACCTGAATCAAAATACATTTACAAATAATTAATTAAATCTTAAAAAGAAAAAGAAGGCGCTAGATGTAGGCTACTTTCAAATGAAGGTCGACGGCTCAGTCAATACTAGGGACTAAGGTCAAAGGAATTTGTGCTTTAAAGAAAACATATTTTACTTAAGTGTCACTACTGTTATTAAAAAAGCTATTTATTTTCAGACATGTTAACAATGGAGTTGCTAGAATTTTTTTTTGTTATTTACGCAAAAGACAACTGCCGCACTAGGGAACAAGCCCTGTGTCGCGGGGGACTTTACAAACATACATTTATCGGACACAAAGTACACCCAGACTCGGAACAAAAATTTATGGAACACACAAAGTTTTGTCCTGTATGGGGATCGAACCCACAACCTCGTGCACAGCAGTCGCCTGCGCTCCCACTGCACACTACGCAGGCAGTCAACTTATTTACTATCATGTGGATTAAATTTATTTATCTTTAGATCTCAGGAAAATAACAAATGAATAGACTTTCCTTCTACTACTACATAGTTTGCGGTGGCACAAGAACAAAGTTTGTTTAAGAAGCTATTAAGCTAAAGGAACTAAAGGACTATTGGTAATAATTACGCAATTGCTTATTATACACTCTCTCTAAGATTTTGTATTCCGACATGGTATGAGTTAATGAAATATTCAGCTCTTTAGCCTCATAAACCCTTTTTATTGGCAGTTACCCGCACCCAACAATAAACTTAAAATTGCCTATCAATATAACCTACTTCATATTAGGTACTTTTTAGAATTTTGTTCCAAAATGGTAACATATGGAATCCGTCGTATACAATGTAAATACTTACAAATAAAGTATTTAAGTATGTATATTCACATTCTGGAACCTATAACACAATAATATATGATGCTTACTTTGGGTTTAGATGGCGTTGTGTGTAGTGATTTTTTATAATTATTAAATACCTATATTATTATCATTTGTCCGCCCGTCTGTTTCTTTCATACTGACTTAGGTACGAGTACGACAAAGTAAAACGTTGTGAGAAAACCAGGACTAAATGAAAGTCTAAAATTGCCAATCCATCTTGAACTAGCATACATAGTAAGCAATGCTTAATTCTTCTCTGTGAAGAAGTGTTTACCTTAAAGGTATAATAACGCGGTGGTATTATTAGAATTATAACATATTTTGGTTACATAAATAGTAATATTAGTTTCGTGGAACTCGACGTAATCTATGAAACTCAGTGGTTCGGTTGACGAATGTTGTTGAATAATTAACGTTGTGGTCGCATAAACCTTGAGAGAATAACAGAGCCTTCTCTAATTGGAGGCGGTTGTCTTGAGTAGCAGTTACATAGATGTAATAAATATTGTAGGATAGACCAAATAGATGAAAACTTGTTTTAATATTTGTTTCGATTTATTTTTAGTGTTAAGCAATGTGCAATCTAACAAGGTTTTTGTATCCGTTGGCCATGACATAATATAGCACCATACCTTTAATTTTCGTCTGAGGGAATAAAATATCCAAATTTTGCCAGCTATGTCTCCATGTAACTGGACGGGGCCTAGAGCGAACCCATTGTCATTTATCGTAGTGTGAAACACCCAAAATCACTTTACCAAACCTAAAAAACTTCTGTGTAGTACACGTGGGTACACAGTACCACTTTATCACCGATAGAGTCTATGAATATATCCTAACCGCATATAACGAATTGGAGACATTATTTATTTTATTCACTATTCATTTTCTGTGGCATCAATTGTTACACCAATTTTCAAATAATAAACAATTTGTAAGATATCGCATAGTTACAATACAATCGTTATTGTTGAAAGGTTGTGTTATATAAAGCGAGCGAAGTGAAAGCATAGTGCCAAAGTAAATACTCTGGAGTCCGTCCTCGGTTGGAAGTAGAATAGATCACGTGTCTCCCATGAGATATCTAATGTATAGTGCGAACTATGTTTTGAGCAACAATAGAATTTGTGCCTGGTAATACTTCTATTGTATTACCTACTGAGCTTTTAAAATTAATTAATTTTTTTTAACATACCTATATTTATAAGCGATGCAAATGCTTTGGAAAATACTTAACGGTGCTGATTCCAAGATTACTTTTAACTACTGGCCAACGTTGATTAAAATTTGTAGTCGTGATAGGCTAGTGGTTTAAGCGTACTCTACGCTTCCATAACTTGTGATTGTGGGTTTGACACTGGGAAAGTACTCATGTAACTTTTAAAAGTTAGAGTCAAATAGCGATACGAGGAAAACATCGTGAAAAACATGAACTTGTAAATAAAAATATCTAAAACAGTCGATTCGCTTTGAACAAAGACTTCTCTATATTTAGTGTACCCTGCAGTAAGAATGTACTTTTTACAAAGTGTGCTGATTTTCGTATAAAAGTTGAAATATTTCAACAATTTCTTACTTTGTTTTCTCGATTAGAAAGAGAAATCATTTATGATTTGTTGAAACCAAATATAAAATATTTCAAGATTGTTTTTGTTCTAGTTTCGATATCCTGTAAGTAAACATAAATGTTTATTAGAGCAAGGAAAGGTAAGTGTTTATTAGAAGTTTTCTTTTTGCGGTAAATTTATTTTACCACTTCTTTTTTGAGGTGTCATGCACCATAAAGCGATAAACGATAAAAAGTTATGTATAATAATATCACAATAATATCTCAACATCACAACAACTACACACAACGCCATCTGGACCCAAATTAAGCATTTATATTATATAGCTGCAATGGGTCCTAGAATGCGGATATACATACTTTAATCCTTTTTTATATAAATACATACATATTACTTGTTGTGTTCGTGCACAAAATATTTGCACTGAATGGGCATCGAGTCTGCGATCTCTGCGTATGTATGTATTTCAACACTGCTGCTTTTCATATATATGATCCCTATGAATATCAGTCAGGTTATAGAACAGTCTAGTGATGCAAAGGATATCACGCGACAATCCTTAAATCATTAATCATGTATAATCTGAACAAATCTTTTTCCTTTAGGTCAAACTGCCACAGTGTCCCCGAGTCAGTCATGCTCATGTAAGTATTGTATTATTATTATGAGCCATTTTTGACCCACTCCTGAGCAAAGTCCTCCCTCCATCCCTTCCACTTATCGCGATCTTGCGCTTCCTCCTTCCAACTCCCCAAAAAACTGTCATCTCTTTCTCGGTCTGCCGCGACTTTGAGCAATATTGGCCCACAGTTTATTCGGCATGCGGCACACATTGTATTCTTTAAAAATATTGAATCTAAAAAATAATTAGTGTACTTTTCGTACATTTTGATGCCGATTTCATAATAAAACACAAATTCATGTTAATAAACTGCCGTCGAGTAAGTTCTGTATTGTTCTTGCGTACAATTGTATACAGTTGCAAAGTGACGGTAACACTTAAATGGTAGTTATTTCCTTGAGAAATATATCTTGGATAACAATAGAATAAGTTTGTGTTTTTGTTTCTTTTATATTGAAGTTTGTAGCTAAGTTTGGTCACAGTTGGACGGATACTTAAATAGGGAGGTCGTGGTCGCAGTGCGCAATACATTAATTTTGATATATAAAATACAATATTGCTTTTGGTGTAAACGTTAACTTCTTAAGTATATAAGTCTCAATGTAATGAATGAGAGAAGTGTTATAAGTCTGCCGGCTTTATATTTCACTGTGTAGGTTGGGTATTATAGTATTTTCCTACCTAAACTAATATTATAAAGAGAAAAGATTAGATTTCTTGTTTGTTTGTTAGTTTGCAACGATTTAACTAAAAATCAACGTTACCGATTTGAAAAATTCTTTCACCTTTAAAATCTAAATATTCAGCGTGTAACATAGACTATATTTTATTATGTTTAACATATTATTTTCAGTCGTTTTTAGAATTCCAATATTTTAAGCACCTTCGTAAATCTATTGTTATGATAATTCCCGTAGCACTTAGTTGGGAGATCGAATGAAACTTTTGATACCGAAGCGAAGCAAGGGTGCTATAGTCTGTAAATGAAATGAATTTTAACGTTAATAAACATTTCTTATTACATACATTTATATCCATTGACTCATATACATAAAACTGAAAAGAAAGACTTGCCTGTTGGTCTAGTGGTTAGTGACCCTGACTGCTAATCCGGAGGTCGTGGGTTCGATTCCCACCCAGGACAAACCTTTGTGTGATGAGCATGATTGTTTGTTCTGTGTCTGGGTGTAATTTATCTATACATATAATAAAAATGTAACCGAACGCTGTCTGTACATGGAAGATATATGAGAAAAAAAAATATTGGGACCTTTATCACCGCAAGTAGAACCCAAAACAATGATTGTTACAATTTTTGTCTGTTTGTCTGTTTGTCTGTTAGTCTGTTTGTCTGTTTGTCTGTGCGTTTGTTCACGCTAATCTCAGAAACGGCTTATCCGATTTAAATATGGTTTTTTATTTAAATATGGTTGTGGTAAGCTTCACTTAACATTTAGTGTTTGTTTCATGTCAATCGGTTCATAAATAAAAAAGTTATGCCAATTTAAAGAATCACATCGAATATTCGTTAATTTACTACGAAATCTTTTAGAAGCAGAGATTTTAACCCAAGGTAAGACACTAAAGGTTGTGGGTGTGGGTCTAAGTATTAGCTGTTTTTCGCACGGTCAGCTTTATGTGGCTCCATCACGTGTTAGCATTCCTAGCAGCCTGTATGCTTTGATCCCTGATGGCTATACGTCTAATCCATACATCCATACATTAATATGTATGGATGTATGGATAAAAGGCTTTGTCCTGACTGACAGACAACGTACAGCCTAAACCACTGGTCGTAGCGACTTGAAATTTGAAGGGTGTGTTTGTCTTAATGTCTAGAAGTGTACTAAGAAATGGTTTTTAAAAATTCAGCCCTTAAGTGTATGAAAAAGGACGAAAAAGATTGTATGAAACGTCTACATTTTTAACTTACAGCTTTGAAATTTTGTTTTGGAATAATTTTATTTAAATAAAAAATTCTCATTTTTTTTTTAACTGGGGTGGATTTATAGGCGTGAAATAAGGGATTAAATATTGTATGGAAAGATCTTTGCTTTTGAAGTTGGCGACTTGAAATTTGGAGGGAGGGGGAAGGGAGGGGGAGGAAGAGGAAAGGAAGGGAGAAGTGCCGGGTAGTGAGGGGGAAGTCAGGGCAAAGGGAGGGTAAAGTCAGGGGGAAATCGACTGCCTCTGTATTTCGGTGGTACTGTGTATGGACTGCCACGCAGAGGTTGCGGGTTCGATTCCCGCTCAGTGCAAATATTTGTAGCATGAACATGTCTATTTGCATTGGTCTGGGTGTTTCTATGTATAATATGTATGTATTTACAAAAATAAAAGTATTTAAGTATGTTTATCCGTATTCTAGAACCCATAAGCAAGCATATAATATGCTTACTTTGGGTCTAGATAGCGTTGTGTAAAAAAAGGAAAAAAGAAAAAGGGAACTCAGGAGGATGTGAGGAGGCAGTGAAGGGCAAGTGAGGGGCAAGTGAAGGGCAAGTGAGAGGTAAGTGAGGGGGAAGTGAAGGGGAAGTGAGGGGGACGTAAGGGAAAGTGAGGGAAGTGAGGAGTCAGTGAGTGGTAAGTGAGGGGTGAGTGAGTGGAAAGTGAGGGAAAGTGAGGGAAAGTGATGGGAAGTGTGGGGAAAGTGAGGGAGATGGGAGGGAGACGGGAGGGAAAGGGAGGGGAATGGGAAAAAGGGGGAGAGGAAATGAGGGAAAGGGGAAAGTTATTGTAGTGGAAATTTGCCTTAGTGTATTGTATATTGTTTTACGGGTGATATCTTTAGGTAGGTGAAAGAGGGTTTGTACGAATGGTGATGATGATGAGATTAGAAATAGTATGCAAAACAGTATTTAAACAATATAAAAATGTCTATTGGAAAAACTAACTCATCACGAAATCTCAGAAACTACAAGTGCTGGGAGTTTCAAATTTTGGAAATAGGTGCTCTCTAACCCCAAGTTTTCACTGACGACACAACATGTTGTAAACAGCTACCTATCCCACTCATTCTTTGAGAGTTAAATAGTAAGATATATGGTTGCAACATGTTTTGTCGTCAGTGAAAACGCGAGGTAAGACGGGTTTTTCGAAATTCATTTCCCTGTAGTATAAAGGGGAACAAAATTTGTATAAAGCTTCTATAGTTTTTAAACGGGAGTTTTGATAATACGATTTCCAAACTAGGAACTATTCTTATTAAGTGGGAAAATAGGAGTGGCAAGTTTCGTTAAATATCGCAAAATTTCGTCTGTTATAGGGGTAGCGGGTGAATAGATTTAAATAGGATTCGCCTTAGAGACGGATTATACTGATATTTATTACTAATACAATGTACGATTGCCGTAAGATTAGGTAAGAAATATACAGGCACACATCCGAATTTTCACGCGAACGAAGTCGCGGGCAACAGCTAGTCTATAATATGTATGTATTTACAAAAAAAAAATGTATATAAGTAGTTTATCAGTTGTTTAGTACCCATAACACAAGCAAATATAATTGTTTAATTTGGGGTTAGGTGGCGCTGTGTGAATGTGAAAAAAAAAATAAAAAAAAGTTATAACCAAGTACAGATGTATGTGCAAAAGAGTTGATTCATACATAAATTGCGTATATTCGTAACCCTTATTAGACATTTCAACAAATGTTGGATATTTTAATTACTACCTACTAGGAACACCGACATGTAGGTGCTAACTAAATTAGTTAGATACCTACGCTCTATTTCTGTAAAGATTGTCAAATTGTATAATACACAATCTTCCAAGTGCGAAATCCTTTTAGCGCCAAACCTTAACACAATATTGTCCAAGCAA
Source organism: Parascotia fuliginaria (assembly GCA_963082885.1). NCBI lineage: Eukaryota > Metazoa > Arthropoda > Insecta > Lepidoptera > Erebidae > Parascotia > Parascotia fuliginaria. The sequence goes on from OY720188.1 coordinate 12,330,330, forward strand.
TAATAAAGTTATGGAGGTGAAGAAAAAACTCCCGTGAAACTCTTTTGTAACATTTTTAGGTAATTTAATATAGACTCGTGAAACTGGAGTACTTCGTTCCGTTAACAAATTAATTTGATATAAAAATGTGTCCTCACAACACTGATGGTAAAGTTCACTTAAGCACAAAATGCTTTTTATGTGTTTTTAATAAAAACTATGCGAGTTTGTTTAAATAGTTATATTACATACTTTAATGACTTAGTTTAATTTAGGATATGATTACAGTGCTCGCGTTTTATTTGTTATGTTCAAAGGCATAATACACACAATTATTAAGCAGTCTATTTTTAAAATATACCAAACACCGTACGACACTAACTACAACACAATGCAAGACTTATACGCAATTTAATTAGCTGTCAGCATTTCAATCTGTTTGGGACCGCCCTTTATCAGTATAAGTCGTAAACCATATTGTTGGTAGACCTACTCTGCGACATCATACTCTGAACTTTTTTACCTTACTTTTAGGAGACTAATATGTATAATTTATACTATTATACAGAGTGTATACGACGGTATGATATTAAACGCAATTAGTATGTGACATTACAAAGCAAGACAAAAAAATCAACTAAATATCATCAATAGTTTAGATACAGGACTACTTTTTTAATTTCTTTTGTTTGTCAAATCATTTTTGTGATTAATTTAAAATCATCAAACGGACTAGTAACAGCTGCCTTTTCATTTAATATCAAACCGTCGCATCGTATACACTCTGTATAAGTTTCTGTGTTTGTTTGTTTGAACGCGCTAATCTCTGGAACCACCACTCGAATTTGAATAATACCGTGAAACCGCGCCGCGGATAGCAAGTGCAATATATATAATTATCACATATGTTATACACGTGCATACATATTATAACGTATATTATATGTGACCGGACAGTATTTCTAGTACAATTTATATATGAACACTAAATAAATATTCCTGCAATTTAATTTAACTAAACTCTCATGTTTCGTTTGATAGTCAATCGATCGAAGTCGAACCGTTCCAATAGATAAGGCACCCGCTTCGTAAACACAAGGTAGTGGGTTCGAATCCAGGCAAGTACCAATGTGATATTTCAATCATATGTATTTTCTAAGTTTATCTTGGACATTTCTGACTGACGGTGAAAGAAAACATCGTGAGGAAACCTGGACTCAAAAGTCTTAAATTGCCAAACCGCCTTGAGCAAGTGTGGTGATTAATGCTCATACCTTCTCTTTATGAGAAGAGGCCTTTGCCTTGCAGTGGGACAGTAAACATTCTGGTATTATATTTAAAATCAATGTAAAGATATAGAGACAGTCAGTTTGGATTCAATCAGCGTAATTGATGCAGAGTTCAACTATTAACAATTTTATAGCTTTGTTTTATAGAGGCCCGACAGTGATGACCCTTGATATTAAATCTTGATCACAAAATTTATGTACCAACCTACTTATTTAATTTATTTTTTTATATTGAGTTTGAATACGACAACAATCACACAACGACATCTAGACCCAAAGTAAGCATATATTAATAGCTTGTGAAATGGGTTCTAGAATGTGGATGAACATATATATACTTCTTTTTGTAAATTCATACATATTATATAGAAACACCCAGACCAATGCAAATAGCCATGTTCATGCACATAAATATTTGCACTGCAGGAATCGAACCTGAATACGTTCTTCTTAAGTCTGAAATCGCCAGCCATCATTATAATAATAATAATAAAAATATTTTACCACATTCACACAGCGCCATCTAGTCCCAAATTAAGCAATTATATTTGCTTGTGTTATGGGTACTAAACAACTGATATACCGCTTATATTTTTTTTTTGTAAATACATACCTTATATAGATAAATTACATCCAGATACAGAACAAACAATCACGTTCATCACACAAAGGTTTGTCCTAAGTGGGAATCGAACTCACGACCTCCGGCTTAGCAGTCAGGGTCACTAACCACTAAACCAACAGGCCTGTCAAACATTGAGTAAGGGTGCGATTAATGCTCATGCCTTCTTTAAGAAGAGTAGCTTTTTCTTGCAGTGAGTTAATAACGGGCTGGTATGATGACAACGTTCCTCTTAATAAATAGGATACCTACACATTTTCAGTATTAATTAAAGCTTTCCGCGGCGCGGTTTCACCCTCGTCTTTGCTTACTGCTCTGCTCCCGTTGCCAGTAGCGTGATGTTACATAGCCTATAACCTTCCTCAAGAACTGTACTATTATCCGCAAAAATAATTATTTAAATCCGACTGGTAGTTCTAGAGATTAGCGCGTTCAAACAAACAAACTCCTTCTCTTTATATAAAAGTATTAAATTGAAATAGTTAATTTACATAGCGTGTTTCTAGTAGAAAGTCTAGTAAAAGTATATATAATAAAATTTATGCGGTAGTAAATCCACGCTGGTTTCAACTCGAATGGGCCGAATCGTCCGGGGAAGTACTACCCTCTCATAGAAGATCGACGTAAGAGTAGTAGTATGCGTACTACTGCGTTTCGCTAGGTGAGTGAGAGCGCCGGCGGCCTAATTTCCCCCCTTTCCTCTTGCCTCACCTCCCTCATTTCCTTCCCCTAACCCCATTCCCAGCCACCATAGTGGAGGCCACCATACCAGCAGTTTAAGAAGATGGTATGGTGGCCACCACTTCTAGATTCCACTGACTACTTACCATCAGGCGGGATGGAGTCACTTTGGTAGGCTAATATAAAAAAAAAAACAAAAAAAATTTTAGGTAATCCAAGATCCCCTTATGCTATAATATAAGTAAACAATGACCAAAGTCTAGCCCTAAAGACACTATATAAATTTAATTTCTACATTTACTTTTGATAAAACTATAAAATAATATTATCATTACAATAAAAATTTAATCATCACAATGATTTGGATTAAATATATATTTTTAAGTTTATGTATACGTGTATGTTTCTGTAGGTATAATTTTGAATGTAAAGTTATGTATGTCTATGTATGATTATATGTATGTTTATTTAGTATTGTAAATCCTTGTAATAATCTCTTCACACTGTCTTCTGATACACCTATTTTGTTGGTCTCTGAATCACCCGTAACGGTTGACTGGTAGAGAATGCCTCAGGCATTAAGTCCGCCAATATACTTTGTATATGAAGTTTTTAATAAAATTATTCTTAAGTTACTATACTTACTTGCATGAATCCTATTAGGTACGTACGTATTAATATTATAAATGCAAAAGTTTGTATGTGTGTGTGTGTGTGTGTGTGTGTGTGTGTGTGTGTGTGTGTGTGTATGTTTGTTGCCACTCAGCGTCTAAACGGGTGAACCAGTTTCGATGAATTTTGGTATGTAGAATATATTCGCTGCCGGAGACGGAGATAGGATAGGAGGAATTGAGATTACCGACTATTTAGATAGTTATCCTTTAAAGCAAATCAAACGTATCGGAATTCTATTTGAAAGTTGTGCTCAGATGAAAGCAGTATTTCCAACTAATGTGGTCAAAATTACGCTGTAGACGGCATAAACTGTTAAAACGACTTGAAATACCGCTTTGTCCAATTGAGGGTACTACCTATTTACTCGGCAATTTAACTTTATCTTCCAAATAATGGGCAAATTGGACTTTGTTGGGAATATTCGACGTTTCTAACACTTCTGAAAACACGGATAGCAACTCCTTAGAAGTAAGGCAGTACGGCGAAAGTTTTGCAGTAAGCGTGTATACTTGTATCTCCTTTGGGTTAAAATTAACCATCCTATGTTATTTACAACGTAAACGACAAACTTGTTCACTGGAGCATTAGGTAGCACCGTTTAAGAAGTTGGTAATAACTTATAGAGTGAAAGATTCTATATGGTAGTAGGTTTAATACATGTTGTAAAATATCTTGACGTCATCAAGCCATTTCATAACTATCGTTTTGTCAGCATGCGTTTCTATCTTGATGAGAAACGGCCACTTTATTTAAATCTATTATATTACACAAAGCGGCAGAGTTTGTTTGTTTGATCACGCTAATCTCTCGAAGTACCAATTGGATTTGAATAATTCTTTTTGCGTATATAAGCCCAGTTCTTGAGGAAGGTTATAGGCTATGTAACATCACGCTACTAGTGACGGGAGTAGAGCAGTAAGCTAAGACGCGGGTGAAACCGCGCTGCGGAAATCTTGTTGTAAATATAATCTGAATTAAAGCGAATTAACTCAGATAAATACATCTGCACAAATAACTTTGATAGATATCATTCGAATGATCAAACTGAATCTTGTCTATAGTTCTACTATATAGAGTAAACTATAATATTGCGTGAGTACTATAACCCAAGATCACAATTTAATATTGTTAAGATTCTGAAGACAATATCCAATATTAATTACGAAATGTTAATTATATCTTTACTTCGTAATTTAATTACACATCCCTCAAATATGCAATACAAGTAATGCTACGCGATATAATGTGCTACGCGACACTACGCTCCTCTACGTGTTGCTACGCACATCTACGAAATTCTACAAACTCGTGACGCGCCTAATAATATTACTATTCGTTGTTTATATTTTGCGATATCGAACAGAATAATAAGTTTCAGTAAATATGTTCAAACAATTAATTCGTTATATGAAAATTAGAATTGAAAATAACATAATAGCTATTGGCTTGAAAGCTATGACCACTGTCATTTTGTGTGTAATGCTCGGTAAAAAAGATATTTTTGAGCCTTTTACCTACATATCGAGGCAGCAAGGTCTTGATTGATTTACTCTCTTTAGTATTCATGTAGGGCATGTTCTATATATACATTTATCGTATGTTATATGATACGCGGCAGTGTGCTACAAGTACTCTTCGCACTGCACTTGTGCACATCCATATTATTGAGCTTTACTTAAAATTGAAACTAGGCTCTTTCAACCTATTATTTGTTTTCAATACATCAACAACATACTGTGTAAATTGCAATAAAATGCTATCATATTTGCCGTAAAACAATATCTGTCATATTTGACTCGGCTGAAAGTGAGCTTTGAAGCGAAATGAAAATCTGTTTCTGTACTTGGTTGGTTACCCTACATAACGAGATTTTTACTCAATATCACTGAGACATATTGGGGAATAATTTCAATTTTGTGATAAATAATATATTCTGGGTGCCGCGAGATGGCCAACGGAGGCGTGGACGATCCAGACGGAGATGTCGGGATGATCTGGATGCGATCTAGATTTACTGGTAGGAGAACACCGAAAATAGGAGAAAAAGGAAAATTTTTGGTGAGGCCTTTGCCCAGCAGTGAGACACCCTTACAGATTAAAAAAATGAAATTATACAGAGTGTATACGATAGTATGATATTAAATGCAATTACGTATAGTATGTGACATTACAAAGCAAGGCAAAAAAATCAATTAAATATCTGCAATAGTTTAGACACAGGACTACTTTTTTAATTTCTTTAATTTTAAACACGCTGTAAGTGCGTCCAAAGGTCACTGACTTAAGTCATAATCCACGAAGGATAAAGTACGTTGCCACTCATTACAGGTCAGTGAACTTGTCATAATAATTAGTGTATTACTTTGTTACTACTAAAATATTATTTATTTTGTTAGAAAATTTAAAAATTTTCTTTTTCGTTAAATGATTTTTGTGATTAATTTGAAATCATTAGACGGACTAGTAACAGCTGCCTTTTCATTTAATATCAAACCGTCGTATACCCTCTGTACATATAAACGAAAGTAGAGCATAGATATATTCTTAGAAGGCCTCTGCCAAAGTAATATTAGAATGATTAGTAATGCACTTCTAGTTCAAGGTTTTTAGTATGGTATGGTATGGTATAGTATGGTGTAAACGGGCTACTTGCCGCAACTCTACAACTGTGCGCGTATTTTGCGTGTAAGGATTTTAGTATTCCTAAATAAATTTAATATATATAAAATAAATTTAAGTAGATGCTGACTCGTGTAGTATGAGTGGACAGGCTGTTGGAGGAGTTTTACTCTAAGGGTTTCTTTTGGCGAGCAAGAGCACTAAGAGCTCGTTCGTGAATGTTTTCTTAGCTTTCTTTATGCAGCACTTAGAGAAATGTCCATAGACTATATTATCCACTTAACATCAGTGCATTATGTTTGTTTATCATTAAAATACTATATACAAAATTGGACGTCAACTTTAATATAAATAAATTTTGTCCTTTGTTCCTTTTTATTTTTTTAACGTGGTTTTTACCCAAAGAATAGCGTTAAGAACTCTAGAAAATTCAATCTAACTTCTCCATAATATTCGATTAGTGCCAACAAAGGGAAATCTTGACACCAATCTAAATAAGATCAGGCACGAATTTTAAACATTACAATAACAATATCTGAAAACATCCCCTTCAACCAACTTTTGCCTAAAACCTATTTCTTGAATAGCATGATGTTAAAAAAAATGGTTATTTGCCTTTTTCGGTTACGGTATGCATTCGCATTTTTAAATTATAATCCGTAACTTTGTTGTCCGATGTTTGTTACTTCTCATTTTAGCATTAAAAGTAATTTTTTAAGACGATAATTTTTTTTTTTTTTTGTCAATTTGAAAATAAATTTTCTTGTTCATATAAATTGTGTTTTAGAAAATATATTTAATTTTGCACATAATTAGACATAATATTAATAAGTTAATTTTTTTTATTTAAAACTTTGTGTCTAGACACAGAGAGGTGATAATTGCTTAATTGGATTCAGTTACTTAATCTTAATTACAATAAGCTGTTAATTTTAATTATAATATCACTGGTTGCTAAAAAATGTTTAACCCTATTTTTATACAACCTAATGAATTATTATATTGAAGTCTGAATCGTAAATTTAAGAAAATTGATGCTGGCATTTTTATAGTTTTACGAACTAAAAATGTAAAAGGCTCGGCACGCGTTCTCAACCCACGTACATTTGAGCTGAAATATGTCTATTCTTGTGGTTACATAAAATTTTATGCACGAATGAGGTGCATTTCTATATGAATTTTGATAATATTATATCCAAGGCCTTTAAAACATTTTTTTGATCAATCGTAGTTTGTATATTTAGTTAGTTTCGTATTCTGTAAGTATAGTACAACGCCCAGAAATAATACATTTTACCAACGTAATTATTCTTAGTCCACTTTGAAATTGTTCCCGATAATAATAGGCTCGTTATCTGTGAATTTATATAGAAAGTTAATTTTATTTAGTCTAAGATAGATCTATTAGGGTCAGGTTAATAATATTCAAAGCTTAGCGTAGAATTTTTGTTTGTACTTCTCGATTCACGACGTCATGGCGCACAACGTCTGTCTGCTTGGCCTTGACTACGACTGTGCAGCTGTGCTTTTCTAAATTATTTACACTATAGACATATAAATAAAAACTGCTTGAACAGGGATTACTCAGATTTATTAATATTAACTTTGCGGTACGTAGGCACAAATCAATAAAAAATAAAAAAAGCATTTAGCTTTCCTTAAATAAATAACATAAATAAACACAGCATACATTTTTGTTTGGTTTTCATCTCTATTTCATCACGTTTTTAATTTACATTTAAAATACAAACATTTAAACACTCAAATTGTTCGTGTAACCGCATTGATCATGCGACCACCGAAAACAAACAAAAGATACACGGAATGGGACGAATAAGAATGGGTGGCTTACTCAACTGGCAGACGAAATGGAAACAAATGACTTACATTGTGAAATATGGCTGACTTTGGTGGCTCTGATGGACGATGCGCCATTTTAAAACAGTCCGTTCATGTCGATGGAGTCAATTTAGAAAAACCAGATGTTAGTTATTGAGAGAAAATATTATGTTATTTTAACTTTAAAGACTGTTACTTGTTTTTAAAAAGACACGATGTCACGTATTTCGGTATTAGTAAATGATCTCGGTATTGTGGACATTTTACAAACATACAATTCATAAACCTAATAATACCTAGACTAGGAACAACTACGCGTAAGTAAAGCTGACCAGCTTGAAGACCAAGCTTAGAAGTAAATTAGTTCTTATTTCGTCAGACTTAAATCATGACTACTAGGGTCTGTATAAAATTTACAACAAATCTCTAACATCGTGTCTAAAACTAGTTCAAATATCAACAAAAAACAGTAAAATAAGGTACACTGGAAAATATTCACAGGTAGATTGGCAATTGCAGCGCAGTGGCAGCAGTCTTTTCACAGACCGCTACTGGCCGTGATGTGTTGGATTCATTTTCTGTTGCCTTACAATGTGCAAGTTCGACCGTCGTAATTCAACTGATTGGACTATCTTTTTATTAAAAACATGAAGTATACTCATTAACCTCAGCATCAACACAGGACTATTCTATGAAGTGTCATCCTTTGACAGTAGAATCTATAGGGTCTCGGAAGAAACGCATTAGTACTTCACGATTGTATCATTCCCTTAAAACCTTGAACTCGTTGTCAGCGCATGTGTTTTCAGCTTCCAATTTTGATCTGAAACCCACTGCTTACTACAGGCAGAGAAGAGTTATTTTGATAGGTTAATTTAAAAAAAATTTAATTAATATAATAATCAAAAATGTTTATCTTTACTAAACAGAAATTAGACACAACAAACACAAATACTTGAGAGACGCGTTTATTGCAAGTTGCACAAGAAAGCTGAAAGCAGCTTAGTTCGGCAGGCGGGCGTTCTTAACTACAATTTCCTAGAAGTGTCCAGCTTGCGAACTAAAAAGACTTGCCAAATTAAGGTCAAGCTAGTCTCCTTCGTTGTTCATTTCTATCATGTACTGTAGTACTCTGTTATGTATACTGTTATACGATAACTTTAGTATTACGAAAAATTGTTGTTGATACTTTTGAACGGTCATAATTAAACATTTTTCTTGGTTTACCTGGATCGAATTTTATGTTTATTTGAGTAAATGACCCCTTAAACTCAACAACACTTGTATCTATGAGCTTTGTGTCCTGCCTACTGCCATTTTAATAAGAGTTATTTCCAAAATTAAAATATTAAGTAGCACGTTACATATTACATTATATTTATTTATGCACTTGCCTTTCATTTGTGCTTATTGTCATGAAAAATATGGATGTTTTTTTATCTCTTTTGTATGCTTTGAAAATTAACAACATTCTTGGTTTATTTTTAAAGGAAAATTACCTATGTTATTTTGACAACATTAAATATAATCTAATGTTTGTAATGATAATTAATGTAGTTGATAAACTTTTTGTATATAAAGAACCTTGAAAACAAAAGTAACAAAAAATTACGCCACAGTTATTTTATATTTCCAACGTGCCTTAATTATAGTTAAAAACAGAGGGACAAACATCCATCATTCGTAATCCTGAGTCTATCCTGATCCTGTCTAGACAGTTCTTTAATCCACCTTAACGATGTTTCTAAATCCTATCTAACGAGACACCTAAACAAAGTACCTCACGAAATCATGTCTAAAGCAAAGTTAGCATTCCTGCTGTTGTTTGAGTCTGTTATTATGTTTGAGAAGCCAAGCAAATGTAAGTAAAATTGATTTTAAATTGGCTGCCGTATATAAGCTTCTCCTAAAAGAAGAGGTTTGTCATAATCACTACGCTTAGCAGGCGAGTTAGTAACCGCAGTAAGGTCACATAGTATGCATGTATAAACATTACCTATTAATCACTCAGTCTCATAAGACTTCCACAGAAAGAGATAGAACGGTTTGACCTCGATGAAAAATAAATTTAGAATAAAATATTTTAAAAGTTCATCCACTTCTAATTTTGCTGTAATAGGTAACTAAATAAATCAACTCAACAAAACAGTGTCGAGTCGTGTTTTAACTAATAAATTATGAGAATGATGTCGTAAATTAGTAAGGTGTCAGTGGCGACGGCGACGTTTGCATAATTTGACTCAACTTTATATAGACATAATAGTTATCGTATATAGCTTAACAATTTTAAATGAAAAAGACATGCATAGACATTGTTATATTAGTCATTGTTCCGTCATGATAGCTTTGGAGTTAGGCTTCTGTGTAAAGGTAGTGGGGTCGGAGCCAGATAAGTACTAACGTGACTTTTTCAGTTATAATAATATGTGCACTTTCTAAGATTACTTTGGAGATCACTTACTGAGTCATTACTAAAGGCTATTTACATTTAATCTTCTGAACGAATTGAATCCACAATATCTTGCACTAGTACACATACTTGTATCCTCAAGAAAGTCTCCGGTTCGGCTTTATCAAGTGAATTACCAACCTACCTTTAGACAAATTTATTTCATTCAACATAAATCAACCCTTACGGACCGCAGGCTTTTCATCGCTCGACAATTAGTCAGATGAATTACTCTGAATACATAATATGTTGTGATATACGTGGCATACTCTCAACTATGAAATTACGCTCTTGAATGCTTTTCAATTGCAATTCTAACAAGTAACATATTTTTAGTAATTTTAGAGTTTCATAAGGAAGCCACTATCCTCCAACACTTACCTATTCTATAACTAGAACTGACTAAAATACCCTTACAAGTAGAGGGCGCTGCATGCGTAACGAGATAATGGGGGTGTTTAGGAAAATTTCCGGCACCAGTTAGCACCACATTGGTAAAAGGTCTTCCATTTAGACAGCCCTATTAAAACAAATATTTTCAGTGCTCATTTCGGCAATTTTAATGTTTAATTTACAAAATTGATAATTTACGTGCTTAGGGACAAAAGAAAATTGCTCAGAGGGGTTTCTAAAATGGCGCCCACGAGGGGGCAGAACCGATGCGTCAGGTCTAGCTGTCAAGCGCTTTTCTAAAGTTAACCCTTGATTGGCCCAATATGACAGTTGAAGTGGCGCCAACTGGTGGCGAAAAATTTCTTAAATACCCTCATTCTTCAGACCCGACGTGAACGGGACGAAAATGTTACTGTCACACGTCACCCTATTTGCGTTCCGCTCTTTCATATAAATTTTGTGTGAAACGATATCTCCAAAATTTACCTTCTCGTTCCGTCCGTATGCAGCGGCCTTAAAATACGCTTCCAAGGAGAACAGTTATTTTAAAATCACAAAAGTGTCCTGTTGACAAAAGCACAATACCCACATTTTCAGATATGACCAAGTCCTCGTATCTTGAAACAGTAAATGCACGAACAATGTGCGTTGTATTTTAGTAGGAATAATAGAGGCTGCGAGTATCGGCAGCACAGGCTGCACTACAGACACATGACATGTGAACGTGTGAGGTTTAATGTGCTGCATTGTGGAATACGGGACGTACTATTATCGTTCGCTGGAATTATCCGCAAAATTATAGGTTATATTTGTTAGTCAGTTTAAATTAAAGAAAAACACATACTATATCGTCGTTTAGTCTCTAGTATAAAATATGGCACCAACCGTGAGTGTCGTAAGATGCGACTATAGGAATGTCAGGTAACGACCAGCATATTTAACTTTGTAATAAAACATTTTTACTGCCAACACGAATCCCTTTGAGAAAGGCTTTGTCTTGTAATGTCTTAACCCAAAGCCTAAACCTCGTTCAACTGATCTCTTCTTTTTGCTCGACTGCCGAAGTCGAGGAGAGTAATGTTCTTTCAAGCGTATGTATGTCTATTTCCTTGGCACGCTCTACAGCCTAAATGTTTGTTTTAGGCAGGCGGGCTTTTTAGTTTTTAATAATATATTTTGCTTGTTCGAGTCGGACTATGTGAATGAACAACTGTGTTTGGCGCTTTGATGAACCTTATACAGTTGGCAATTTTCCATTGAAATTAACTGCTATAATCGAAATTTTGTCGAGCAGTAATTATTATTATTATTCTCTTTATTTATTACTAGCTGCGCTATACGGTTTCGCCCGCGTAAAATATGTTTTGTTGCAGCGGGAATTTGACCGATTTTCAGGAATAAAAGTAGTCTATGTCCGTCTCCGGCGCCAAATCTATCTACGAGTATATACCAATTTTCATCGAAATCAGTATAGCTATTTAGGCGCTGAGTGGTAACAAACACACACACACACACACAACAATGAACTAGAGAGATATTTTTTTTTAAATTGTCATAATTTGTCACAAAGCCAGTGCTATTTGTCAGCTAAATCTCTACGAAGTTTTTTTGTAATCTCATTTCATTTCAAATGATTTTCCAGTTTTAGTATTTAAACGTAAACACAGCTACCGCGTGTTTGCTTATGTTAATTCGCTGTGCGATCATTTTGCATACCTAATCTGCGGACCAAATGTATATTAGCCTACATAACGTTCCTAACGTTAAAACCTGTATTATAATTTAGAATTCACGTACGAGTTTTATGTTCTAATTTTTTTACCGAAACGGCCTAGCCACATATTTTGACTAAGGTGTAGAGTCTGCGAAGTTAGGGTTTGTAGAGTTAGGGCGTGTAGAGTTAGAATCTTGGCTTTAATTGGTTTTAATTATTACAAACCAATCCTACTTTGACTTGAGTTGAGTGACGGATATATCAGTTTCTAAATTAAACATCAAAACGTTCACTGATGAACATACAGCTGGTTACGGCTCCTCCAAAGAGAGGGGTTTGCCACAGTCAGCTAGTATGGCGGATGCATTGTTAACAGTCCCGTGATATTTAAGTGCGTAAGTAATAATGCGCCCGTTTTTTTAAATTTGCATCATGGTCTACTATTTCCTTCATCTCTTTTAAAACAAAAGATAAAAAAAGAAGAAATGAAGTGAACAAGAGAAAAAAAGCAGATAGAAGAGGAACTAAACTGTTGAACAGAGATTGGTTTCCTTATCAAGACTGCAGTGGAGGCCATACCGAAATAAATATAATATAATAATAATATAAATATCTCAACAACTACACACAACGCCATCTAGATCCAAAGTAAGCATAATTATAGCTTGTGTTATTAGTTCTAGACTGCGGATATACATACTTAAATACTTTTTTGTAAATACATACATTTTATAGATATAAACACCCAACAAAAAAAAACATATGAAGTTCTCGAATGTTCTGAATTCTGTTTCTTTTAATTTTCGCGTCGACGGCAAATCTTTTTATATTTGGATTTGCAAATTTCTATCTAGAAAGAACAAACGAAGCAGGTCCTTTGGTCATCAAACTTATGTCCAAGTTTATTATTAACTTACATCAAATGCGAGTCAGATTTTTTCATCTGCGCACAAATATTGCTTTTCTTATAAACTGAATTATATTCTCATTCCCTAAACAATGCAACACGACCAATCTAACTGTAGGAAATGAGTTTGCGGTGTGGATGTGGCCATAATTCTGATTTTCATGCAAATATGTTTGTGTCGCCTGCATAATATATTCATTGTTCGTCATTTCTTTTTATTTCGGTTTAAGTATACAGGATTATATACCGGTACGATTACCTAGTGCTGTTTTCTAATGTAGTTTCAACTACATTAAATCTGTGAAATTATTTAGATGCGTTGAAATAAGCAATACTGTATCAGATTTGTGAAACACACTTAAGTGAAAATAAACATTAATAAAATGTTTATTAACTCCTTAATAACCTAAAAATATTGAGGCAGTCATACGTAAGTAATCAAAATACTTGTAGTAGTTTAACATGTACAATGAGACAGTGATAAAAATGGAATTGAAGAGCACAAGCTAATTTAAATTTAAGATATTACAGAACTTCACAGATTTAAAACATTAAAAAAATTACAGGCCATAACCATTACAAATTAGTAGATATATTATAAATGCTAAAGTGATTTTGTTAACTTTTCTTTTTTTATGACAACAAAGTCGGCAACTAGCATTACGCACTAATGGAAAGCGATTACCATAATTTATCTACGCTAGGGGAGATCATTCGCAAGTTTCCGACTCGGGTATTTTTTTTTATTGCTGACATGGCAAACGAGCAAATAGTCCACGTGATGGTAAGTGGTAACTGTCGCTCATGGACGGATTCGGAGTCCCTAGCATTGCTCTACGAAGCCGCTGCCTAACGTGAAGGGAGTGGGATAGGTGAAAGGATTAAGGAAGGTGAGAAAAAAAGAAAGGGGAGAAATTGGGCCTCCGGCACTCTTACTCACCGAACGAAACGCTACTATATAGAGTACGGATACTATCTGCCAAGTCCAGCAAAATACAGCGGCACGGCCGTATCATCCTTTTCTCGAAGCATTTCGGGACATTTTCGACTACCTATAACTTCGTTGTGAATATAACTAGAAGCCTGAAATTTCAATAGCCAAGTAGACATTGTATAAACACTGTATCTTTAAAATTTCATTCAGTTTAAGAAGTTTCAGTAGTTTAAGAATTATAACTAGCCAAATTTTTGTAATTTTGTCACTCACTGACTGACCGATCATCAAAACTCTAAGGCACTTCTAGCAAAGATAGAAGCTTTAAATTGAGAATACATTTAGTGTTTAGTATATAAATCAAGAGAAAACTAAAATATTCTGCAATTTCAGTCCAGTTTTCTAGATACACTAACTGTATAAATAACTTTGTAATCCTATATGAATATATAGTATTACAAAGTAACATTTGCAGCTACAGAAAAGAAATGGGATGCCATCAAAAACATCTTGTAAAAAAAACCAAGTCTCGCAACTTATTTGATCTACCGTAAAAAGTTGTGAGATCCATGTAATACCAAGTCAGTTTATTTATTTAGCCCCTACTTAAGGACCTTCTGTCTTAAGTTATTACCTACGTAATAAGCTAACCTAACAACATCTTAAAGTGATCATTATCAATATTACATTTTTTTATGTCTTAAATAAATAGATTGACTTGGCAATCGCAGTAAACAATCTTACTTAATATAATGTGTATTACTTGTGACATACATTGTGTTTTCATGCGAGACTTGTTTTTTTTATAAGATGTTTTTGATGGCATTACGTGGATCTTCTATGAAAGAGTAGTACTTCCCCGGTTGATCCGACCCATTCATGCTGAGACCAGCGGGATCTAATAACGTGAAAATCTTCCAATGTGAAAATGAAAATTTGAAATGTGTTGCAATACTCTTCTTAACAGAACTGGTAATGAAGCCAGGTACAGCTTTATTTACTCTTCTTTCCAAATTGGATCGAATCTTTTTTATAATAATCTCTTGTTCAAAATGAGAACGTTCCATCACTAATAAGTTTAAAATTATATTTTTGTTCCAAAACCATGTTCTTTTTAATTATTTTTTTCCAAAACCTATATCACTAGCTACAATATGTATGCTTTGGGTCTAGATAGCGTTGTGTAGTTGTAGTGTTATACATATTTGTTACCTATTATTTTTAATAAAACTATCTAAAAATACTGGATCAATCTAAAAAGCTTTCAAAAAACGGCATAACGAGTGACATACAATCTCTTATTTGGCAACAATACCGGCAGTTTGATACACTGACACTTTTAATCATCCGGCTGTCAGGCTCGGTGTCCGATCACAATGAGCGACGTATTGACAACGTGAATGATACCTCGCAACAATATTTGAAATCAATACGTGTCCGATACATTTGTAATATACAGTATATTAGAATTATCATGATTGTTGCCACAAAATTATATCACACGAATTTCATAAAGAAAATCTCACTTATCTAACTCAATTCGTGTGTGTATTATTATTTCCAGCGGGGACGCCGGCAGCCGGACGGACGATCCACCCGCATTACTTGCGGGCCACTTCGTCCATTTCCCCAGTTCTCCCCTTGGGGAGGGTGTGGTTGATCCAGCCTTTTCACGGCACCCCATCAAACCTTCTTGTATCCTTGATAAATCTGATCATCTGTTCCACCTTCAGATTTCTTATGTCTTCCTCGTCCAGTCTGTCCGATCCCAGGAGTTCCCATCTGATCAGTGAGTACATGGGGCATTCTGCCAGCAGGTGGAAACTTGTTTCTTCGTTTTCCATGCACTCCGGGCATTTGGGATCGGTTTTTACTCCTATCACTGTCAGATGTCTGTTTAGTCGACAGTGTCCTGTTATAATCTCTATGGCGAGCCTCATGTTTCCTCTTGTGAGTTTCATGATGTGACTCGTCCTTTTCTTGTCCATGCCTTTGATGAAGATTTTCGACTGTCTCATTCCAGGCGAAGATCTCCATCTGCGGTTGGTATCTGTTTTAATACTATGGCTGATTACTCCTTTGGTGATTTTGTGCGCTATAGGCAGCCGGGGTTCCGGCCCCACCATGTTTTCATCAGCGCCTTCTCTGGCTAGTTCATCCGCCAGCTCGTTGCCCGTGTTTCCCTCGTGTCCGGGGACCCAGGCAATCGTCAGGTCGGTTTTCTGAGCCAGTCTGTCTAGTGACTTTTTGCATTCCTTGACTATTGCTGATGTTGTCTCCACTTTGTCAAGTGCTCTGAGCGCGGCCTGGCTGTCGCTGTAGATGGTTACCTTTCCCGTACTGGTCAGGTGTTCCACTATTTCCGCGCATTCCTTTATCGCATATATCTCTGCTTGAAAGACACTTGCAAATCTTCCTAGAGGTATTGACTTGTTTATTTCTGTCCCGTCTACACTTTTAATGTGCACTCCGGAACCAGATAGCTTCGTCAGTTCTTTTCTTGAGCCGTCTGTGTAGCAGATAGTGCCACTGGAGTCTATCCGTCACTCATCTCGTGTGCCTATGTGTATTCTGTATTTCTTGTCAAAGATTTTCTCCTTCCTGATAAGGTCGTTATTGGATAGGATCATTGACAGTCTTTCTTCGTAGTTTTTGCTTATACGTGCGTGACCTACGTCCATGTAGTTTCCGGTCCATAGGTCAGTGCTTCTGAGTTTGAACCATTGTTCGGTTGCTTTTCTTTTAATTTCTAAGTCCAAGGGGTTTAGCCCTAATATGATCTCGAGTGCGGCTGTTGGTGTAGTCCTCATCGCGCCCGTGATCATGAGGGCTGCTAGCCTTTGTACTTTTTCTAGTTCTTGTTTATTTTTCCCTAGGGCAGCCTTGTGCCACCATACCAGGGCTCCGTGTAGGATTCTTGGCAGAATTATTGCCTTGTATATCCATGTTACTATTGCTGGTTTAATTCCCCAGGTTCTTCCTATTATCCTTTTGCACTGCATCATTGCCATTTTGGCTTTTGCGCACGTGTTGCTGATGTGAGTCTTGAACGTTAGCTTACTGTCCAGTGTTACTCCTAGATATTTGACCTCCTTGACTTTTTCTAAGTCTTGGTTGTCTAGTCGCACTGGTCCAGCTCGTCCTATTTTTCTCTTGTTGGTGAACAAAACTAGTTTGGTTTTGTCAGGGTTCAGGTCGAGACCCTTGCTCCTGCACCATGCTAATGCTGCTCTTAGGCCTCTGTTCATGATTTCGCACATAATACTGAGGACTTTGCCTGTGACTAGGAGCACGCCGTCGTCAGAATAGACTTGCGTATATATATGCATCCCATTTATCTTGTTTATTAATTCATCTATTAGCAGGCACCACAGTAGTGGAGATAGGCATCCCCCCTGTGGAAAACCTCTTTTTGCCACCACTTTGTGGGTGATTCCTGCTAGGTCTGCTTGTATCTTCCGGTGTTTTAGCATATTTTTCACCCAGCCTGATAAGTCTTTGTCAATGCCTTCGCGGTTTAGGGTGTCCTCTATTGATTCGGGGGTTGCTTTGTCGAATGCACCCTCAACGTCAAAGAAGCAGCCTAGTGCGTATTCTTGATTGGTTATTGATCTTTGCACTCTAATGACCAAATTATGTAGGGCCGTCTCGGTTGACTTGCCTTCCATGTACGCATGTTGGTTTAGGTGCAATGGAGATCCACTTTTCTCTATTTGTTCTCTTATTAGCCTATCTAGGATTTTCTCCAATGTCTTAAGTATGAATGAGGAGAGGCTGATGCATCTGAAGGATTTTGCCTCCTGATACGATGCCTTCCCGGGTTTCGGGATGAAGACCGCTCTCACCTCTCTCCATTTGCTTGGGATGTACTTGGTTTTGATGCTACTGTTGTATAGAGTTAGTAGATCTTTACTTATGTGTTTAATGGCTGTCTGTAACATTTTCGGGAAGATTTCGTCTGGTCCAGCAGCCTTGTATGGTTGGAAGGACCTCAGGCTCCACAATAAATGTTCTTCTGTGATGATTACCCTCGTCTCCTGTTCCACTATGGGATTTTGGGGAGTTGGTGTATTGTCTTTATCCTCTTCACTTCCTGGAAAGTGTGTGTCTAGCATTACTTCCAGTATCTTTTTAGGATCGGTGATTAATTCATCTCCGTCCTTTATGCTTCCTAGTTTGCAGGTGTTTCCCTTGGAGAACATTTTCACTAGCCGTGCCGCGTCTGGATATTTTTCAACCCCTGCGCAGAATGATCTCCAGCTATTCGTGTTTTCCCTCCTGCATGCTTTTTTATATATGTTCCTTTCTGTCCTATATTTATGCCAGCTCTCGTCATCGTCCCTATCCAGGGCTTTCCTGAGGGCTCGCCGTGTCTTTTTCCTCTGTTTTTCTAGAGCCTTTGTCCACCAGGGTTGACCCTTTCCTGGTTTTATCTCTTTCGGTGGGCATGCCTTATAGTAGGCTTCCCTTAGAGCGGCGTCTAGTCTGTTGGCTTCTTTTTCTATTTCTGTTGTGCTCCTTAGCAAGGTTTCTGACCCTGGGCTCCATTTCTGAATTTGACGTTCGTATGTAGCCCAGTCTGTTTTTCTTGCGTTTCTTATTAAGATCTTTTCTATCTTGGTTTCTAGACTGAAAGTGATTCGTTTGTGGTCAGACATTGAATTGCTTTCATCTAGCGCCCAGTCCCTTATGTGTCGGCTTATGCTATCTGTTGCGATAGTGATGTCCAACACCTCTCTTCTTGCTTGGGTAACGAATGTGGGTGTATTACCCACGTTGAGAATTTCCAAGCCTGTTGCACCTATAAAATCCAAGAGTAAGTCACCTTTCTTGTTGCAGTCTGTACTGCCCCACACTACGTGGTGGGCATTTGCATCGCAACCTAGAATAATTGGAATGTTCTTACCCTGATATTTTCTTATGACTTCTTCCATTTCTCGGGATGGTGGCTCGAAGTCTTTCTCGCTGGGCAGATACGCGGAGACTATGAGCACCCTTTCTTTTGTTTCTGCACCTATCTGTATTGTTATCATGACACTGGCTAGGTCTCTGTAACAATCTGCTTTTATTAATCCTAGCGTTCTTGCTCTGCTGCTGGTGTATATGCATGCCCTAGGGGTTGACTCACCATCTTCGTGGCAGATGATGTCTCCTCCCAAGGCACTGAGCCCAGTTACTCGTCCGTTTGAGACGTATGGCTCTTGCAGCAGAGCGATGTCTATTTTCTTATCCACCACGTATCGACAGAGCTCCGTCATAGCGTCAATACAGCGGTGAAGATTTATCTGAACTATCTTTATTTTTTGTGTGTTTTTGTGTGGTGTGTTATTGTGGGTGTTCATTTGATAGTGTGTGTTCGTGTTTTGTGTGCATGTTAGTGTTCTTTGTTCCCTCCCTGGTTAGCCGTCGCGTCCGCGGCCGCCCCCCCACACCAGTGCGGTTGCAGTGATGCTACACTGGGTGGAGGCGTTAGGTCCTTTCGCGGGGCCTTAGGGAGGGGGTGTCCTGTGACGTTTTTCCCGGGACTGTCCTGTAGGCAGGGCCTCCGGCTTTCAGACTGAACCTCCTGTGAGGTTGCAGTCTGGGTACCGCCCCCCCCGCCTGTGGGCAGTTCCGGGTTAGTGCGTGGTTGTTGTGTACTGTGTGGGTTGGCGCTCCGTTGGATCGGCATTCTTCCTCCCACCGGGGCCCCCTTATGGGCCTCGGATTGGTTGGTGTCTTCGCCTCCAATAAGCTCCTTACCCGGCGTTTTGGTGTGTTTGGGACATACGTAGCAAGGACATTTTTCATCCGCCTGCGTTGTACTCTTGCTGATGGTTCTAGCGTGTACTCTTGTGCCCTGGTAGTGAAGTGAGATCGGGCTTTCCCTGGCGACTTCCTCTGGGACCCCTACCACTAGTCTCACTCCTAGTGGTAGTTCTTCCTTACGGATAAGGGTCCAATCAGGGAGCCTCAGTTCTACTTTGTGCCTGTTTTGACCCATTATGTAGTCTAGAGGTTCCAACTCTAGGTCTTCATTACTGCCTGGGAGCCAGATTGACATCCGGTGTTTCTCCAGCTTCTTCACTTTTAGGGGAACGCCATTCTGTTCGCCGAAGTCGAGTTTCAGCAGCCATTCTTGCGCCTCCTCGGTGTTAGCCGTCACAAGGAAGTATCCTTCGGCGACTAGACCTGAGGCGTCGAATGTCAGCTGTCGACTGTCCGTGGCGTTCTTGATGGCTCTCCCGATTTCTATTGCCAACTTTTTCCTAATCTGGGTAGCTGTTGTTTCGTCCACCGCCGCCCCGTCCTCCCGTTGCACCGTGACCGCTAGGTCGCTTTGGGCTGCCGCTGACTTCCACGGTGCCTCAGATCTTGCGGTCTGGTTGGTCTTCTGGCGCTTTGGTGGACGTTGCTGGGTTTTTTCTTCGGGATCTGTGCCCTGCCTCTTAAATTTCTTTGGCCTGGAACCTACCTCTCCCTTTGGTGCTGTCGGTGCCGTTTTGGCCGGCTCACCTGTGGGTTTGGCCTGGTTTGAGGCTAGCTCTTTCTTTTTGCGAGCCTTGATCCTCCTCCATTTGGATTTGGTCAACCACTCGCCCTCTTTTTTCTTATCACTTTCCCCAATCGACATGTTGGTCAAGTCGTCCCTGAGAGTCTCAAATATAGACCTACCGGGACGCACCTGGTCGCTGGGGTGCTTGCTTATATTGCTTTTAGGTGATGGCACTGATTTGTCCCCCCCAGAATACGTGGGACAGCCTGGACCACTAGATGGTCCAGGGAGGGATTCTCCGGTACTGGTAGTACCGGTACCCTCCTGGGGTATTTTATCTATAATCGGTGCACTCATTTGTTTTATTTTCCGGGGTTGCCGGAGGTTGGATCAAGGGAAGGGGTGTGGGTTTGGGATGGAGGTAGGGGGAAGTGTGATGCTGGGGATGGGAGGGGATGTTGTATTTTGGATAGGAAGGGGAGGGTTTGGACAGGGAGAGAGAATTTACGGCTGGAGATTTTTGTTACATCTGTTTCTTATGGAATCAGACCAATAACAGGCGGCACCACGTGAAGGAAAATCTCTAGCCTTGCTTTGGGGATCTACACGACTTTTGCGCTCTCCCCCAAAGCCGTTCACCAGACTCAGCATTGGATAGGTGCTGAGAATAGGAGTTCTCCACTCTTTTTTGGTCCGACTGTCCCCGGTCTCGGTGGCCGAGGACTCACCTTTCCAAATTTGCTTGGATCCCCCCCGCCCATTCGTGTGTGTAAGCTGCAAACTAAAATTATCATATCAAATACCTGTCAATGTTTGACTGATATGAGTTATTTAAGATTGTGGTCACCACTATTCATACATGAAATAGGTGGTATTTCGCTTCGAAGCTTACCGGCAAGGATGATATTGCGACTCAGAGGTAAGTTGGCCCAGAAACGTAAAGTGTATTAGGGTACCTACCTAATCTTATCAATTTATTTTAGGTTATTCTATACAAAATTATGCACAGTATAGTATATCAATATTATAATTTAATAAATGACTGAAAATTATTTTAACAGTCGACCATGATGTGGTATTTTACTTATTCTATGGAAGACCTATAAATAGAATTAAGTATTACACTTTTATGGTAAAGGAATTCATTCTGCACGTTAGCCTAAATAAATATAAAAGTCTTTCTGAAAGACAATAGCATTATATAAGCGTAACAATTGATTAATTATTTTATTCAAAAGGCGCTAAAATAATTATTTTCTCTTTGTCGCATTAATATCAGTCTTACTTCCATTACAAAAGTACTGAAAGAATTCATAACATATTTTTAACAAAGCTGTACTAACATTAGTTGTTCCACGAAAGAAAAACTCAATTTTGGTAAATAAATTTACAAAACACAACTTAATTGTCGTTAATTATTTACTAGCTTTACGCGGCGCGGTTTCACCCGCGTCTTTGCTTACTGCTCTGCTCCCGTCACCAGTAGCGTGATGTTACAACCTTCTTCGAGGACTATCATACGCAATTTTTTTTTTAATCTGACTGTCAGATCCAGCGATTAGCGCATTCAAACAAAGAAACAAACTCTTCCGCTTTTTTTAATAGTATAGAAGACTAGCGCAGTCCGCCAACATCATCATAATTTAAGCCGAAAGACGTTAGTTGCTAAACAACAGGCCTCATCTTCATTAAAAATTTGCTCGCCATATTTATTAAATCGCCCGTCCACCTTTTAAAGGATATATGTACGCTGCGTCTTCTTGTTGTTTCAAAACTCTTTTATTTGATTACGGGCACTTACATCGGCTAACCAATTTTAATGTCCACTCTAACTCTTAAGTTTTAATATCTCGATCTTCAATCTGTCTCAATTCAATATAATCTCAGGTCATCGACTTATTTATACCCAATAAGAATTTAATATATCTCAGTCTCCGATATACAATTTATTAAAGTGAAGTTATCAAAAGCTATAAACGATTTAACAGTAGTTTAAACCTTATTGCAGCAATTCCTATTCAAATTATGCGGTAATACTTAACTACTAAGCTTCCAGACTCCTAGTACCCATCCTCAGTTTATCGAAACTCTATTGATGAATATTCTATCGACTAAACCTTAAACTATTATTAATGGCTCTAGTTTAGCTTGTTATTCAAATATTTGGCTATGGAAATAACACTATCAAATAGAAGTAGAACTAAAATTTACGGTTATTGACATAGCGGTAATTTTTATTAGGAATTTTCACGTCAACAAGAAATTCTAAATAGCAGCTCCAAGTTAGAAAGTTGGCTGTCTGCGGTCATTAAATACATTCCGTGTGTATAAAAGAGTGAGTGAAAATTAAGTTTTCATTGTAAATACTAGAGCGCTGTCCGCTTTACATACAAATACATTTTACCTACCAGTAGGGAATACGCATAGCACGAACATTGAATAATGTAAAATATTCTACATTTGCGAATCATTTTATATTAAATATTTGAAAGTATAACATCGAGCGACCAGCTTTGATATAAACTCACTGAATAAAATGTAACAATACACTATTCATATTAGGACAGACTACAAAAGAATGTGTTCGTATTTTATTTATAAGTCGCGTAGGGTCTGGAGGTGCGGCAAACAATCAATCAACAGGTATGCTCATATATACAAATATATTTCACTCAGGTACATATCTGTCATAAAAGCAACCTTTGCCCTGATACTTCCCTTTGAATCACTCTCTTTGACTTGTCGAAATATAATGTGGCCTATTTTATTCAGTTTTATGTGTATTGATGTGACTACTTTGATTTTGATTATAGTCAGACTTTCATAAATAAGAGAATAGATGATTATATGAAATACTTCTAGTATTGTGATGTGCTCACACTTCGCATTTGCATCGTGAAGCACCAATCGTGCTACCTATACAAGTGCTACTTAGAACTTCTTATTTGAATTAAAAGGGAAAGGCAAGAAAACGTAAGTGTCAAAGATATGGGCCTAACATTAAATGTGAGAAACACTAATGCCTAAAAACAGTGATTTCAAGACAATCAGAGTGTCTTCGCCATAACGTACTGACCAAGTGAAGCTTAGTTTTACCATGTCATTCAATTAGGTCAATTGATTCAAGCTAAACAGAAGCGCCTCAAATATCCATGATAAATAGAGCGAGCAATCCACGATAATGGAGAGGAAGATGGACAGACTACACATTCACATAAATATATTACACACCGCTCGCCTGAGGCGTAAGATTGTGTTGAATCTACGTTTCAAGCGTGAAGTGTTACTGGCATTACGGGCAGTACCGGAAAACGTACGTCGAACAAATAACTGCATTTGCTGAAATGGGATTAATGTTAGCTTAAATCTATACCATAAATTTATATATATTTAGTAGTAGGCGACTTTTACGATGGCAAATGCATCACAAAATTTACAGAAACTTTTCACACCCCTTTTAGAATCAGTGTTCCGTAGTGCGCTATTTCGATCCAGTATTTGGAGAATTAGATATTTAATTTAAGACCAGTGATTTCTGACTTCAATGTGTGTTCATCTTTTTAATAATCAATGATAGATCATTTAGGACATCAGCATCTTTCGATTATATTGCCGCCACTGTGACCGTTAAAGTTCCAAGCGTGTTGATTCTGACAAAACCCCTCAATTGGATAAGGTTAGTTTCCAACAGAGGACGTCATTAGGCATAATATAAAACCTTACAAGCTGTCACTTTATCTACGCTCTAAATATTTTATGTTGATGATTGTTTTATAACATTTTTATTGTAATTTATAAGTTATAAAGCACTTTGTGAAGACCGGACATTGTCGTAAAGTACCAAATCACACCATTATGCTCAAATATAAAAAGGTTTTCACAATTTATCTTACAAACCAGGGTGTTATTAAGAACGATTAGATACAGATTAGTCATGTACCTACCTATCTTTACACGTTGTAACTAAGTACGTTTCTGTGTTCTTTCACGTGAGTACTAAGCGACGGATCTGCCTCATTTTCTCGTCAAAAAAGTAGATGATCGTTCTCATTTTCAATGTGATTCATATTAGTTATTTTTTTTTTTTTTATATATTAGCTTACCAAAGTGACTCCACCCCGCCTGATGGTAAGCAGTCAGTGGAATCCAGAAGTGGTGGCCACCATACCAAAAGCCATAGTCTTAAACTGCTGGTATGGTGGCCTCCACTATGGCGGCTGGGAATGGGGTTAGGGGAAGAAAATGAGGGAGGTAAAGGAAGGGGAAAGGGGGGAAGTTGGGCCTCCGGCGCTCTCACTCACCGAGCGAAACGCAGTAGTACGGATACTACTACTCTTACGTCGATCTTCTATGAGAGGGTAGTACTTCCCCGGACGATCCGGCCCATTCATGCTGAAACCAGCGTGGATCTACTACCGTACACCGTATTATCTTTTTATTTATTACAACTTGGTAGCAAACAAGTATGAGGATAGATAGTAAATATTTATTCTTGGAACATGACGAGGTTCTCTAAGATACTATCGACTCTGATGGAGAAGTAAAAGGATGGGCGTAATTGGGCTGCGAGTGATTCTCTGGCAAATGTCTTATTTCTTCTTTCAAAACCATTATCAGATCATAATAAATAAAAATTATGGTCTAATAATGTTTTTGAAAGAAGAAATAAGACATAGGGAAGCTTATTTCATGCTACTAATATTATAAATACAAAAGTTTGTGTGTATGTGTACACACAAACTTTTGTGTTTGTTACCACTCAGCGCTTAAACGGCTGAACTGATTTCGATGAAATTCGTATGGGAGACGGATATAGGATACTTTTATTACACATTAATTAAACTCAATACATACCGTTTTCCGCGCGGGCGAAGCCGCAGGACTTAGCTAGATTATCAATAAAATATTCTACATGTTTTGTTAAACTTATTTTAAAACAAATAAAACTGAAAATATTCAAATAAAGGTAATTATAATGATATTTAGTTATTAGCGAAATAAAACATTTAGCCAGACTAGCACGCTTGTCACTTAAGACCCTCAAGGGCATGCCGCACTGCGGTCTATTTGTTTATCTGTTAGCGTATCTTCCTAATTTTGTACTCGCGTAGTACAAACTAAATAATATTAAGTTATCACTGAAACCGGGTCACAAAAACGTATACTCTCTCTATGTTATCTGTACAGCTAATGTAACTTTAAATTGTTACAGAAATATAGTTTTGCACACTTTAATGCCTTTATTTCCGTTGAGTCACACGTCTAAATATAACTTAAGATTTCATATTGGTATGTCCTATTTTTAATACAACTACCGCACTATTTTCGTTAGTGACCTGCGTTGTACAAGTCCCATATAAATTGCGTTTTCAACAGTACTACCAGCGTATTTATATTTATTTGCAAGTCAAAAACTTATCATTGATAACCGGCTTAACTTAGGGCGGATGGGTAATGTTGGCTTTTTTAATATTATTAAATAGAAAAGAAAAGAAAGAAAAGATTTATTTTTGTACACCAAACAGAACACACTTAAATTAGTACAAAGGTTTTAACTAAAATTAATAGTTACTTATTTTTATTATTAAAAACTAAAATCAGAAAATAATTTAAAATAAAAATAATGCTCACTGGCAACACCACATCTCCCAGCCTGACGCGCCCGATTACAAATTTATCGTTTTAATATTACTCATCTGTAGTAGTATTCTACTTAGTCTGTGGTAGTACTCTAGTAGGTATTTGTTATCTGTGGTATTTGTGGTAGGTAGTATTCACACACAGAGTACATTTTACTACGACTAACAAATAGATATGAGACTTATTTTATAGTTATTATGTAATTACTTTGAAAAAGTCACATTAGTTGTGTCCAAATTAAGCACCAACAACTAGAGAATAGAATACGGATGCTTAATCATTAGAACATTGCTTTATTTAACTATTTTTCATGTACATTCTATCTTTGTTATCAATTGTCAATTTTACTTACAGATATAGACATCACTACGTTTATTCATATCACGTATGTCCAAGTTTAGTTGCAGGAGGAGCTTACGATGCGACATGCATTATTTACTCGCTGTCCTCCATCTGTGAGCGGGACTACTTCGACAGTGCACAGCTGCACTAGGTTAAACCGGTTTTAAAATGCAATGTGACTTATTCCACTTCCTTAAATCTTATTTGAAGCTATTCTGTAGAAGTGCAATTCAGATTGAATTCCATTTGGATGTGTTTATTGTGTGTAGGTAGCACGTAGCAATGTCTGTTACAAACCTTTATTCCAGTCACACCAGAATGTGTAACGCTGTTAACAATCAAAATTATACCTATTTTACTTTATAGAACATAAAATTGCCTTATTATTTTATAAATCGGCTTTATTGTATGGTAGCAGATCCACGCTGGTTTCAGCATGAATGGGTCGGATCGACCGGGAAAGTACTACTCTCTCATAGAAGATCGACGTAAGAGTAGTAGTATTCGTACTACTGCGTTTCGTTCGGTGAAAGAGAGCGCCGGAGGCCTAATTTCCCATTTTCCTCTTTCCTCACCTCCCTGATTCCCTTCCCCTATCCCATTAATTCCCAGCCGCCATAGTGGACGCCATCATACCAGCAGTTTAAGAAGATGGCTTATGGTATGGTGGCCACCAGTTCTGGATTCCACTGACTGCTTACCATCAGGTAGAGTGGAGACACTTTGGCAGGCTAATATAAAAATATATAATAATAATAATAAAAATAAAAATATATAATAAAAGTTTGACACCGGGCAAGTGCCTACTTATGTAATTTTTCAATCATTCATTTTTTAAATGTACCGTCACGTACAGTTAAGGCAACCTGAACTAATTACAAATATTAGTTGTAATAGCCATTGACCGTGCCTATATTATACACTCTTTGCTAGACATGCGCAAAACATTACTTCCGAAAGTAATGTTATGTGGTATTACATTTCGTGCCGAGTAATATGACATTACATCATTACTTTAAACATTACCCGTGATGGCTGTCATGATGCCATGATGCGCGATATTGTAACGCCAACGACGCACGGTCTACCATGACTTGCGTAACATAATGCGCCAAAGTAATATAAACCTTATAGCATTTGAGATACTGTTCAAAGTTCAAGCGACAATTTGAACACAGAGGGACCAATTGTTGTCGAACTAGCGATACTCAGCGACCACACGCAAATTGACACTGCAAAATCTCTCACTCACTCGCACTTATGTGTTTGTCTCTCTCTATTTCGTTTGTACACATGACAGTCATGATACCAAATCAAAGTTGAAACAAGTAGGTAACATTACATTACGCCGGGCACCTCGCATCACATCACAGTTCGCAGTACTTTGCGCTCGTACTATTGTATCTCATCTCTTAAGTTATGACGCGCGCGTCATGTTTAGTGTAATATGTAATGGTATTACCGGTCGAGTGATGTGTAATGAATGTAATGATACAATACAGTCATAGGTAATATGACGCGTAATGCATCTCTCGCATTACTTACACATGTCTACTCTTTGCCCGTGCGTTCGGTGAAGATTGGAATTGGGACAATAATCGGCAAGGATTTTGTAAGTAGCTATTATTAGGAGCCAGCTGTCTGTCTCCTAGCTGCGTGGATTAGTTAAACTACAATGTTTCTATTTGTAAAGCATTGCAGACTACCTAAATTCCGATGTTTCATAGACAAATGTAAATGTGGGACGTTACATTTGTCTATGATTGGCAAAGCGTGAGTGATGTTTTTGATATTGCCTACAAAACTCAGGCACTCACCATACGCTTGTTTGCCAACATTGCATAAAATATATAACATATATAAAAGTATCGGTTTAAAAGAACTTTTGTTTACAACAGTCACAAACTAACTTGAACAAACTGAACTAGAATACTGAAAATCGTAGTTGTAATGTAGTACCTACTTATTTTTTGTTTAGATTCTTAACAAAGACCATTTTTGGATTTTCGCCAACTCACGATATATTAAAGTTCCACTGCAGATCTTTTTCTAGAATTGTTGTAGTAGCTTAAAAACAGAAGATTCGTCCTATGTTGTGTAGGTCGGTGTCATCCTGCTCCCAGATATATTGTGTCAACCTATAATTTTTAATGTGTATCTGGATTGAGTGATCCTTTCTCAGATTTCAACAAAACCAAAACATGTATTTAGTCAAAAATTGTCAAAACTCATGAGCGAAATCAAAAAATTTGTCACTCGCAAGAGATCGAAGATATTGGCCAAAACGTGGATCACTCAATTCAGACATGAAAATCCGAAAATAGGCACGCTGTGAATGAAATTTTCATTTCAAAAATTTGTACAGAATTTGTCACATTATTTTACAAAAAATCAAGATACTCAAACGTAAATTCAGGAGTCTATGGTAATTTCATTGGATCACTCAATCCTGGCGCTGTTAGATTGAGTGATCCCAGAACTACGGCATTATGTTTGTGAAATGCATATTTTTTTGTTCTACCGTGAAGGTAACTTTAAGAAATATTTGTACAAATTAATAATTAACTACAAATGCCTATAGTTAAAAACTTATGACCAATCGAACCTTTTTTATTTGCTGAATTGAGTGATCCTTATAAACGCATGTTGATATCTACCTCTTGGTATATTGTGAACTTATACTACGTCGAAAAATTGTACAAAATTATGACTAAAGGTAGGTATACAATTTATTGGTATACGTCATTTCATTCGCGAGATTTTCGATTTTATTTTATTGTCAAAGAATGAAGTATTGTAGGGTAGACATAAATTTCGGCCATTGACGGATATTTTTATTTTACCGTCATTAAGGTCAATATCTGTGAAATGACGCATCATTTTTTATTTAGTTCTAAGTTGGAAACACAGTGCAACAGTATAGTGATAATTAGGTCATCAGTTTTCCTGTTCTGTGCAACAATGTAAGTATGTCATTCTAATTTTAATTATTTTATTGGATTTGCATATACATACAACGTAATTAAGATTTTAGAAGGTAAAATATTAAATGATTGTTGATTCTCAAATAGCAGACTGTTTATTAAACAAAATATGTAGGTACTTTTAAATTAATGAACCTCATAATAATTGTTCATAACTGCAAAAAAAAATCTTACAATTTCAGCAGTTTTTATATATTTATAATTAAAAACGTACGACTGTCAGGGTTTTTATAATAAGACTGACCAAGCTCCCTTTTCTTATAGACGCTTGAACTATGAAGAGGGGTCGAAAACCATTAATAGATTTGAATAAACAAATGCAATTGTTTCATAAATATGCGGAAATTTTGAGAAACCCGAATATTAAATATAATGATGTGATTTTTTCTAAAATGTCTCAAGAATTCGATTCCAAAATATCACCAAGGGCTTTATATTTGTCTTATAGAAGAAACTACAATGCTGCAAGTTTACGAATACTTGACGAAAACAACGAAGAAACGGAAAATACTTCTGAAATGTCTACTCCTACAACCTCATCGAGTAAATGTAATAGTCCAAACACCGTTTTAGACGTTGAAAGTTGTTCGTTTACTTTTGACGTTGATATGTATGATATAAAAAAAATTACACCTTTATATTTAAGAAGGAAAAAATCTGACTCAGGTCGCTATCAGAGATATAAATCTTTACCAAAATTTAAATGGTCCCACATGCTTAAAGAAAAGATATGGTTCAATTCGAAGTTACCATGTACTTGGACTTTGAAGAAGTATAAAGTTCGTGATGATGCCTTAAAATTCAAAGGAAAATGTACTCAATGTAAAGCCAACATTGAAATAGTAACTTTGACACGTACTGACAAAATACATACGTTCATCAGCAAAATTGTTAATATAGATAATTCCTTCAAACATTCCCCCCTAAAAAAGTCTAAATTAACACCATACAATAGACGACATTTATCTAAAGAATTGCAATATAAGCCAGCGATTCTGGTTCATAATGAAATGGCTGCAAAATTAATAACCAGTGTAAAAAATCCCAAAAATATTGTACCTCCAGTATTACCATCAATTAGTGCTTTGCGGCAGATTAAATCTGATACAAAACTTGGACAATTGCCTGATGCTAATCCATTGACATCTTTGATTATTCTAGCAAAAACTTCAGAAAAATCAATACGTGAAATTTTAGTCCACCCAAATTTTCATGTCTATTATTGGAGTGATAAGCAAATTGAGTACTATAGAATGTATTATGATAAAAATGAGAGGGTTACTATTACATTAGACGCCACAGGGTCATTTTTTGAAACAATACATCTTCCTGATGGTACTGCAATTACCAAGACATAGACTGTTTTTATATACCGGACTTACTACTGCTGACAAAAATCTGAAATCCGTTCCTATTTTTCAAATGGTTACTGATGCTCATAGTGCAACATTAATTTTGGATTTTTTGAAAAAATGGCTGAGTTACGTAGGTAACGTGCCTCACGAGGTAATCACAGATGACTCTTCAGCTTTGTTATCAGCTAACGTTCAAGCGTTTACGGTACACACTAATATAAAAGACTACATCAGGCACTCGTTTTTAATTTTAGAAAACAAAACTACACATTTACCAGCAACTTTTATAAGGCTTGATACAAGCCACTTCGTGAAGGCACTGCACAATTTATCTTGCTTCAAGAATGACATCGATGACCGCGTAAAATTTTTTTATATACGTTGTATATTACAGTTAAAAAAATGTGAGATATATGATACAGCAAAAACGATAATTGAAGATATAATAAAAATATGTCTTGGACAATACATAGATAATCATAACGAAATATTTTCAAGATGTAATGAGGCAAAACAGCGACTTGATAGTTTACTAGATAATCCTGATGGTGATCCGGATAATCTTCAAGAATCGGAGGAGGAAATTGAACAAGATGAAGATTTAGACAATTTTGATAAGATTGACTCCATGATATGGTTTGATCAACGCGTTGAATCCAATAAATGCGAAACTACGTCGGAGAATAAAAATATATACTTTTACCCGCCATTTTTATCTATCCTGAAGAGATTGTTTTACAAAATGCCGCTGTGGTCTAATTTATTATGCCGATTCTATAAGTCAGGAAACAAATCACCGTCTTCATCAGCAGCGGAAAGTCATTTTAAAACATTAAAATGTTTAATTTTTAAAACAAAGCTATTCAGATATAGAATCGATCAATTTATGAAAACTTCTCTAGAATATTTAGAAGGAGAGCTCGACCTCGCATTATGTGATATTTATCAAGATGTCAAAAATAAGAAAACTTCTGGTCATAAGCGCTCGATTAAAAGAAAAGCTTCTAAAACTTCTAATAAAATAATGAAACGTCCAAAACTTAAATCTCATCAACATTTCTCCAGAGATTCCATTTTTTCTGATAAACCTTCGTTCTGTGAAAATTGGAAAGGAAAAGTAGAAGAAGACATAATAAAGCAAGATGAAAGAGTAAAATTTGTTAAAAATGGCAACTTGATTAGTTCCACCCTTGTTGGTGCAAATGAAATACAATTAGTGAATACCTGTGCTTTTGATTCAGTAATGTATCTTATAGCTTTAGGATGCAACCAATACAAAAATATTGAAGATGATATAAACAATGCAACAGATGAAAACATTAGAGAATACATTAAATGTTTAAGAGAAACTGATTCAAAGCATGATCAATCTAAATTAAGATGCCATATAGCTTTTCAATATTTTACCAAAAACCAGACAGGTCGCTCAATAACCATCGATTGTACTTGTAATGTAACGTACATTTTCGAATCAATTCTACTAAATTTCTTTTCAAGTGCAGTTTCCACAAAAACGTGCTTAAAAGAATCTTGCACGGCACCGGAATTAAAGAGAAATATTATATTCTTGCCATTGAATCTAGATATTATAACTATATTTACTATTCGCGCCCTAGAAGATGCAATTTCTTGTAGCGATGATGAAAAGGGAAGGTGTAGTTCCTGTAATGGTACTGCTGCCTATAATTATGAACTTACAAATATTATTTCAATGGACTTAAATGGAACAGAAAAAGTAAATTTATATGATGTGCCCGAAAGGATTTTAGTTAAAAATAGGTCCTACAGATTACTAGGAGGTTTAGAGTTCATACCTTCTATGCAACCTGGTGGAATCGGTCATTACCGAGCCCACGGCTATGTAAACGGGCGAATGGTTTGTTATGATGATAATATGCGTACAACTTATAACAGTAAACAAGAATCACACATTTTTTTACATGTTCTTACATATGTAATTTGCGATTTAGAATTTCAATAAAGTAGATAGACATTTGTATTTATACTTTAATTTTCAAATAAATCCTCATTATGGTCACCCTACTGTGTTTTTCTTTGACAATAAAATAAAATCGAAAATCTCGCGAATGAAATGACGTATACCAATAAATTGTATACCTACCTTTAGTCATAATTTTGTACAATTTTTCGACGTAGTATAAGTTCACAATATACCAAGAGGTAGATATCAACATGCGTTTATAAGGATCACTCAATTCAGCAAATAAAAAAGGTTCGATTGGTCATAAGTTTTTAACTATAGGCATTTGTAGTTAATTATTAATTTGTACAAATATTTCTTAAAGTTACCTTCACGGTAGAACAAAAAAATATGCATTTCACAAACATAATGCCGTAGTTCTGGGATCACTCAATCTAACAGCGCCAGGATTGAGTGATCCAATGAAATTACCATAGACTCCTGAATTTACGTTTGAGTATCTTGATTTTTTGTAAAATAATGTGACAAATTCTGTACAAATTTTTGAAATGAAAATTTCATTCACAGCGTGCCTATTTTCGGATTTTCATGTCTGAATTGAGTGATCCACGTTTTGGCCAATATCTTCGATCTCTTGCGAGTGACAAATTTTTTGATTTCGCTCATGAGTTTTGACAATTTTTGACTAAATACATGTTTTGGTTTTGTTGAAATCTGAGAAAGGATCACTCAATCCAGATACACATTAATTTTTATACTTACTATTATCGCAAGTAGAATTACCACTGGCACCGTCTACGATTTCCAGCGCGGTAAACGTTTTCAATTTGGTGATGGCTCGGCGCGCGAAGCATTGGGTTGCTGCGTCGGGGCGCCACATATAATGCAATGTTGTGTGTCATAGACACATTGAATTAATTATTACGGTAGTAGATCCACGCTGATTTCAGCATGAATGGGCCGGATCGTTCGGGGAAGTACTACCCTCTCATAGAAGATCGACTTAAGAGTAGTAGTATCCGTACTACTGCGTTTCGTTCGGTGAGTGAGAGCGCCGGAGGCCCAATTTCCCCCCTTTCCTCTTTCCTCACCTCCCTCATTCCCTTCCCCTAACCCCATTCCCAGCCGCCATAGTGGAGGCCACCATACCAACAGTTTAAGACGATGGCTTTTGGTATAGTGGCCGCCACTTCTGGATTCCCCTGACTGCTTACCATAAGGCGGGGTAGAGTCACTTTGGTAGGCTATAATATAAAAAAAAAAAAAAAAAAAATTGAAAATATGTTTTGTATGGTTTTATACATTTCTATTATTATAATCTGATGACAATCGTGATTGTTCTATAGTCAACTATCTCTGTACCGAGAACAAGAAACGATCAAACTAATTTATTTCTATATTTTTACCTTTCGATAATAAGCAGATATCACCTGCCTGCCAATAGTGGTTCTCGCAACCTTTCAATTAATTATACTTAACAAGATTGACAAGGACCACCTTGTGGGGTTAAATAGATCATATTATGTTTAGTTAAGTATAGCTTTAGATAGGTAAATATTCGTCGTACAGTTGTTACGAGATATACAGCAACATTAATTATTAATATATAGCATCGAAAATTTATTATTTCATGCGTTGTATACATTTAAAGAGTAGGTACAACTTGTCTATCTGTTTACACCGCACGGAAGCTGCGGTAAGCCGCAGTAATCCTGTGAATGTACAGCTGGATCGAAGTGATTAAACCGGCTTTCTAATATTGGTGAGATTGTTGCCCTGTTCATTTTTAGAGTTAGATTGAGAGTTCTTACAGAATTCTATGTTAATATAATGAAAAAAATATATACGTAAAAAGTAATTACGAAAGCGAACATTTTATATTTTTATTTACACAATTTTACATTTTGATACTAATAAGTAATCACTAATCAATAACCACAATTACCTTTATAATAAGGTACATATTGCACTCTATTGCAACTACGGGGCTAATACAACGAACGGCGATAAATTATGATCTTTTGCTCTTTTATAATACATCAAAAGAACAAAAAATAATTGTCGTTACTTGCACGTTGTTATACATATTGGGAGTTGCATATTAATTAATAAATCTAATATCTTAAAAATATTACAATTATACAACGTGACGACAATGTAGCCTTGTTTGGCCACAAGTCCGTTCACTTGAGAAGTTTTTACTTAGCACTCATTTACATTCATTTCACCATTGAGTAACTTTGGCTAAATTAAACAATATTGAACAGAAAGACTACCCACTTACATATTAATAAACTTAGCTATTCACAACTTCTCCTCAGTTTTCGTATTTGAATTGAAAATTTTGATATGAATTTTATTGTTCTTCGTAACTTTACTGTATAGCTATTGTAATTATCATTTACATAAAATAAGAGTATAATAAAGTTAACAAGATTATAAAAAAAAAAATAACGATTATTTTATATATAGGTACCAATAGTATGGCTTTGGGAATGGTGTCCACCACTTCTGGATTCTACTGACTGCTTACCATCAGGCAGAGTGGAGTCACATTGGTAGGCTAAAAAAAAATACCTACTGACTGAACTGTTAAATTGCTTATTAGTAGTAATTACGCACAAATCTAAACAACAGAAACATTATACATATAGGTAAGGCACCAGTAATGGACACTTTAAGCGCAAATTTTTTGTATTTTTGCAATTTCATTAATAATAGTGATTGTTTCAATACAATACATATTAAAAATTGAAGGTCCTGTGTTTTTCTACATTTCTGCTGTATTTAATATAGGATACTGCAATTGGTTTTAATGTTAGTAACAATTAAATATTTCATTTTTGCACCAGTGATGGACATGAGCAAACCCAGCCATGAACATCCAATAATGGGCAGACCGAATAATGGATACCCCAATAATGGACAATAACTTAGCCATGGATTACGTAGAAATCTTCAAGCCTTTGATGAATCAAATGCAGCCAGTGAAGTAGTTACATCTCGAAGGCATTGTAAGAGGATCTGAAAAACAATATTCTGTTTACACGACATGGAATACAAATATATGCTGATTACAACAATAACAGGAATTAAAAATATAGGTTGATTTATTTATCAACCTATAAACTAAGCCTATTATTGAACTTATTGTAAATTTATCTTAAATACTCTCACCTCCTCTACATAATAGGAATACACCTCTACAAGACACTTCAGAGTAAACATTGCGATGCAGTATAGGTATAATATGTAATCAATTATTCAAGTACCCAAAAGTAAAAAGTCAAATAGTAAAGGCAGCGAAGTTCAATTGAAACCATGCTGGTAATATCGGAGCTGACCCGTTAAACATCCTTCCACATTAAACATGCACAGCTTTTTCTGTTTGTTGCCCTTTACAAACATGCCCGGGCCTCGGGCACTGCGGAACATGGCAACCGCATCAGCAATCTGAAAGCATACCTATATTACACAAAGGTCGATATAAACTCTACTGTGTACATTTAATTAACCCATAGAATTAGTATTGGTATAGTCGGCCATAAAATTGCTTTACTACGAGTAAATGTCGTTTGCATATCACAAACAATAATGTCTATTTTTGCTTGCAAGTGACCTCAACACAGTTACAGTTGTTAATGGCATAATCAGTCTTATTGAATTTTAATATATAATAATTTTTGATGAAAATTTTTGTTTAATATGGTATGGCAAATATATGGTATTAAGTATATATGAAATAAAGTAACGACCGTTTTAGAACATTTCATCGGATTTATTATTATTTTATTTTGCCTTACATACGAAGTCCTTCGTTTTCGTTATCTAAGATGCTGACTGTTAGCAAGTACTCTACCCAAGATACTTGAACTCGTACAATCTAGCTAAAGACTCCGATAGAATCTATAATATCGCAGGCTATGATTATATTCTTTTTAACCCCCGACGCAAAAACGACGGGGTGTTATAAGTTTGACGTGTCTCTCTCTGTGTGTGTGTGTGTGGGAGTGTTCTTAGCTATATTTAATGAAAATCGTTTCAAGATGGCCGCTACTACAACATGGCGGATTACCTATTTTTTCACAACTCTCTCAATATGGGTATCAAATGAAAGGACTTGGCTTGTAGAATACTACACACTATAATAAATTTAAAATCCAAGTTGTGTCGGAGGCTTTTTAAATTTTTAATTAATTTTATTTTACATTATATAGTTCTGTGTCTGGGTGTAATTTATCTATAATATGTATGTATTTACAAAAAAAAATGTATATAAGTAGTATATCAGTTGTTTAGTGTTTACCCATAACACAAGCAAATATAACTGCTTAACTTGGGGCTAGATGGCGCTGTGTGAATTTGGTAGAATATTATATTATTATTATTATTATTATTATTATTATAATACATAACGAAAAAGAAAAAAAAAATGATTGTTGCAGAGGCAAAGGACGTACGTACGTGTATGTTTGAATCGCAGCAAGTGGCGTTCTATAGTCTCTGCTAACCCCATTAACGGGACACAGGCGTAAATTTATGTATGTACCTATTATAATGCATTGTGAGCCTTAGTGTATTGCAAGTTCTCCCGATTCAAGTTACACTCGGGAACGACCTGTTCAGAAATATATAAAAAAACTAATTATAAAAGTGTGTTTGCGAATTATCACCTTACTGCGGTCAGCAATCCGTCTGCATCTATACACGGAGACAATGGAAAACTCTTATCTTTTGAAGGGGCTTATGTCCAGCAGTAGTGAACGTCTTCATGCTGTTAGAGTAAAAATACAAATTATAAATTGTGAAGTTTGAAATCAATCGAAACAAGGAAAGAGCTCATTCGGTATGCATCTTATACAAATTAGATGTACTTACCACTATTTGTACCACTAAATCGCAATACATTATTCATGCCCATCTATAAAGATACGGAGAGAGAATTGGCGGCATAATTTATACGCGGTCGTCAACTTAAATAACTAATGTAGCTTTATGTTTTACTAGAATTACTATGGTTTTCATCGAATGTCTGAAATCGCTAATCCGCTTTGAGCAAGCGTGTTGATCAATGCTCATACCTCCTTCTCTGTATGAGAAGAGGCCTTTCCCTACAGTGGGTTAGCGTTTTTGCGTAATATGATACAGAATAAAATAGTCATAAAAGACAGTGTCTTCTATTTCTTAGAAAGGTAATCTTATCTATAATATTAGGTATAAGAAGCGGAAGAGTTTGTTTGTTTAAACGTGTTAATCTCTGGAGCTACCAGTCCGATTTAAATAATTCATAGCCCGGTTCTTGGAGGAAGGTTTTAGGCTATGTAACATCACGCTACTGGCGACGGGAACAGAGCAGTAACCAAAGACGGATGTGAAACCGCGCTGAGTGAAACTGGTTGAAAATATGAAGGGTATCTAGTATAATAACTTTAACTGAAAACTAGGAATGAATTAAGACTAAAAGTACCTAATATTCTCGTAAATGAAGTATTTTGTGGGAATAAGGTAGGTACTATGACAATTAATGGATTAATGTTTCAGTTTTAATTTTTGAGCCGCTTTAAGTACCATCTTTGGTTTCTGCTCTGCTTCCGTTGCTCGAAGCGTAATGTTATATAGCCTATAACTTTCCCCAAGAACTGGCCTATCAAACCCAAAAGGAAGATATTATAGTAGTATAGATTAAGCACAATAGGGCCGCAAGAACCTTACCCACCTGTACTGCGTCGGAACAAGTCATATGTGTTAGGATACAGCAGTGCCACCAAAACGTCGCACGTATCACGATGTTCGGCTTTTAATAAAGCTATTACAACAATAATGACCTGGTAAACACGAAGGATAGCTATGAACAAGTCACAGAGTAGATTTCTGGCAAGACATAGGCCTTATAACACTTACTGCAGTACCTCAAGGTAGATGTGTTGACGCCGATGATGCTGGGGCCTACATTCACCTGCGAAAATCTAGACTTTGATCTTAATTACACAACGCTATCTAGACCCAAAGTAAGCATATGTAATATCTTGTTGTATGGGTTCTAGAATGCGGATAAACATACGTATATATTTAAAAAAAAACATAGACAGACAGACATATTATACATAGAAACACTAAGACCAATGTAAATATTCATGTTTATGCATACAAATATTTGCACTGAGCGGAGTCGAACCCGCGACCTTTTCGTGACAGTCTGTCTATAGTACCAATGAATCACGAGGTCACAAATTTATAAAAAATAAATATTGTTATTTTAGGTAATATTCAATATTATGTTTTACACGTAGACCCGATCTGTAAACTACTGGGTTCTAATCCGGGCAAGTGCCAATGTGTTTTTTGAAATCATATGGCAGTCTAAATTTATCTTGGACGTTTCTGACTGACGGTAAAGGAAAACTTCGTGAGAAAACCTGGACTCAAAAATCTAAAATTGCCAATCCACCTTGAGCAAGCGTGGTGATTAATGGTCATGCCTTCTCTATATGAAAGGGGCCTTTGCCTGCAGTGGACAGTAGACCAGGCATATTATAGTATATTTTGTTAACAAATTAGAACTTATAGGCTGGTCTTCAAGTGCACTGTTGACGTACCAAGCCGCACCGGCGACACACACTAGACAACTGTTGGGTCATACTGAACTGACAGTGGCGTAATAAGAGCGCGCCGGAGTCGCTGTCAGAGGCATCACCCAAGTCTTCAAGATACTAATTTATACATGTGTGTGTGTGTGTGTGTGTGTGTGTGTGTGTGTGTGTGTGTGTGTGTATGTGTGTGTGTATGTGTGTGTGTGTGTGTGTGTTTGTGTGTGTGCGTGTGTGTATATGTGTGTGTGTGTGTGTGTGTTTGCGTGTGTGTGTGTATGTAAATATGCTTACTAAATTGTTTAAGTGTATGTCGTGTCACTGTCTATGATACTATTAATAACAATTTTTCCGTAACATCATAGGATAGCGTTTACAGCCAGGTGTTAACAGTACTCTTAAGAACTCGCGTTGTCATTTTAGTTGTATTTACTTTTTTATTCAGGATATTATACAAACGAGGTCCTAAAAATAAATAGAATCTCTGGGCAAAGGAAGTTCTACATAGTACTAGTATACAGGATTGGTTTTTTCTCTTACCTGCTGTGTGATTATGGTTGTATTTAGTGAGATATTACAATGTAATTTTATGATTAATGACTGCACAAAAAGTTGGCGTATTGTAAGTACCTCGCATTCTGCATACAACTTTGTGGTGGTATAATATTTAGGTTTAAGATAACCAATCTTTAGAAGTGCTCTTTAAGCCTTCTCGACTATTATATTTTAAGTTTTGGCCGCACCACCCCAGCAAGTGATGCAGTATGATATTACAGATTGACATAACTCATAGTAAATTATTTTAATAATATCACGGGTGGCAACATGTCTCAGTTGTTTAAATATATAAGTAAGTTTTCAAATTCT
Organism: Parascotia fuliginaria; assembly: GCA_963082885.1. Taxonomy (NCBI): domain Eukaryota; kingdom Metazoa; phylum Arthropoda; class Insecta; order Lepidoptera; family Erebidae; genus Parascotia; species Parascotia fuliginaria. Next base: position 12,370,623 of record OY720188.1, read on the forward strand.
AGTGGATACATGAATAATATGGTTTTTAAAGGTAAGGTTTTTGTCGAATATTACTCCTAAATATTTTATAGAGTCCACAGCGTTGAGAGTTAAGCATGCGCATGGACTTGTTAGGGTGTTATTTTGATTACTATAACTCTTATGACTTATAAGTTATAATTCTAAATTTAATATTTGTAGAATGGACAGAATTCCTGATTGCAAATGGAATATACTTAGTTTTCTCTGTGTTTAGAGAAAGGCTGTTTAAAGCAAGCCAATGGGTAGGTGGGTATGTATGTACATAGATTCGGTGCCGGAGATGGACATAGGATACTTTTTATTTCTAATTCGATTTGGTTACCGAGTTATATTAATTAAACACATACTGTTTCTCGCGCGGGTGAAGCCGCAGGGCACGCTAGTTATATTATATTATTTTCATCATTGTTCGTAGGTGGTACATACTCGCCTACACCACTTCACTAGGTCGGTCGTCGAGTATATAGTACCAATGCACTAACAGCCTTACAGCCTAGTGCACTTATCACAGAGCAAATAATACCCCTTTACTCCGTGTGTGTGTGTTTGTTACCACTCAACGCCTAAATGGCTGAACCGATTTCGATGAAAATTGGTATGGAGATTGATTCGGTCCCGTAACGGACATAGGCTTTTTATCCCGAAAATCGGTCCGGTTCCCGAGGGAGACAAAATATTATCGGCGCGAGCGAAGCCATGGGCAGCTAGTTATTTATAACAAAGATTGTTATATCGTTAACCAAAAAACAATAACAACAAAAAGAGATCAGTAAGCAAAGTTTAAACTAACTGGAATATGTAGCAAGTAGTTGTAATACTCACGAGGTGCGTAAACAGCCTTTTTCGTAGTTTTTTAACTTCTTACTTGAGTAGTGATTGAGAGGGAGAGGCAGAACAGCACAAACAGGGTAAAAAAGTTTTGCAAAAAATTTTTTTACCTTGTTAGTACGGCTCGGCCTCACGTTTGCGCCAACCAGGTGCGCAAACAGCCTTTTTCGTAGTTTTTCAACTTCTTACTTGAGTAGTGATTGAGAGGCAGAACAGCACAAACAGGGTAAAAAAATTTTGCAAAAAATTTTTTCACCTTGTTAGTACGGCTCGGCCTCACGTTTGCGCCAACCCACAATAAATGCCCGTTGGTTGTCATAGTCGCAGTTCGTGGCACAGATTTTACTGAAGACGGCGAACATTAAAACAATTTTTATAATACCACGCCACCAAAGAAGAATAATTTATTGTTACACTCTGATATTAGCAGTCATTGTTAACTTACCTGACTGTTTGTTGTTGTTAAATAAAGAGTAAGGTATCACAGGTTTACATTCTTGTCTACAGTGTCCACCAACCTTCCACCCAAAGTCCATCACTCAAGGTGCATTCTGCTGTCTTCAGGCATTGTTGTGTGTGTTATTCTAATGTCAAAATCGTTCAACGTACGCTAGATAGTGCTTTGTATTCAACTCCTTTTCGTCAGTCAGCATTCAAACAAGATAAATTTATGTTAAAACATGACACTAAACTTATTAATTTGAATAATCACAGTACTACACTGAAATAGGCGTTCACAGGTAATAAGGGTCACTCGAAAAGTGATGCGCGCCGGCGCGTCGTGCAACCGGATCGATATCTTGCACCGAGAGCTGACTCAACTTGTTGATACCGGTAATTTATAACGGTGAATATATTTAGTACCTGCACGACTTCATATTATAACTCCAGTGAATATGTTATATTATAATCATAATTTCTGCAAAGTAAATAAAAATAAACGCTATTGTAATTAGTTATTGTAATAAGAGTAACTTCTAAAAGGCTATATTTGCGTTTAATCTATACATATAATAAAAATGTAACCGATCGCTGTCTGTACATGGAAGATATATGAGAAAAAATACTATTGGGACCTATATCAACGCAAATAGAACCCAAAACAATGATTTTTAAATTTTTTGTCTGTTTGTCTGTTTGTCTGTTTGTCTGTTTGTCTGTTTGTCTGTGCGTTTGTGCACGCTAATCTCAGAAACGGTTTATCCGATTTAAATATGGTTTTCACTAATATATTGTGGTAAGCTTCACTTAACATTTAGTGTTTGTTTCATGTCAATCGGTTCATAAATAAAAAAGTTATGCCAATTTAAAGAATCACATCTAACATTCGTTAATTTACTACGAAATCTTATAGAAGCAGATATTTTAACAGGTTGCGGAATAGCTGATAGTGTTTTTATTCCTCGGATTCCTGTCATTCTAAACAGTATTTCATTTAGTTTTAAACGAGTCCAGTTTCCAGTGAGCCTATGTTTTGCGATGACTAATTAAAGTAATTAATTAATTAAGTAATTAAAGTAAAGGTAAGACACTAAAAGTTGTGGGTGTGGATCTAAGTATTAGCTGTTTTTCGGTCAGCTTTATGTGGCTCTATCACATGTTAGCATTACTAGCAGCCTGTATGCTTTGATCCCTGATGGCTATACGTCTAATCCATACATCCATACATATTATAAAAGGCTTTGTCCTGACTGACTGACTGACTGACTGACAGATAACGTAAAGCCTAAACCGCTGATCGTAGCGACTTGAAATTTGGAGGGTGTGTTTGTCTTAATGTCTAGAAGTCTACAAAGAAAGGGTTATTAAAAATTCAACCCTTAAGTGTATGAAAAGGGGTTGAAATCGATTGTATGAAACGTCTTCATTTTTTAAGTTACAGCTTTGAAATTTTGTTTTGGAATACTTTTATTTAAATAAAAAATACGCTCATATTTTTTTTTTTACTGGGGTGGATTTATAGGAGTGAAATAAGGAATGAAATATTGTATGGAAAGATCTTTGCTTTTGAAGTTGGCGACTTGAAATTTGAAGGGAGGGGGAAGGGAGGGAGAGGAAGAGGAAAGGAAGGGATAAGTGAGGGGAAAGTGCGGGGGTAATGAGGGAGAAGTCAGGGGAAAAGGAGGGGAAAGTCAGGGGGAAATCGAGTTTCAAATTCACGCTAATCTCAAAAACGGCTTATCCGATTTAAATATGGTTTTCACTGATACATTGTGGTAAGCTTCACTTAACATTTAGTGTTTGTTTCATGTCAATCGGTTCATAAATAAAAAAGTTATACCAATTTAAATAATCACGTCATACATGTGGTATGTATTTAGCTTAGGTTAGTGTTTTTAAGTTAGGTTAACACGTCTTATTTCTTTATTAAAATGTAAATACGGTACTTTATCAGTTAAAATGTAAATAAAAGTTAGATTTATATTTTTCTGGACTTATTTTATTTTTATGATAAAAACATGTTAACACGTCTCATTACGGAATAGGTGGAATTAAAGTGAATTACGAAATAGTAGTAGTCGATTTACGCTGATTTCAGCATGAATGGGTCAGATCGATCAAGGAAGTACTACCCTCTCATAAAAGATCGTTGTAAGAGTAATAGTATCCATATTATTGCGTTTCGTTCAGTAAGTGCGAGAGCTGGAGGCCTAACTGATGCAGAGATGACAATCCTCGCAGCATGTGTGGGACCAGCTGAGTATCCGTGGAGTCATTGTGTGGGTGGTGTGGGTCAACCCGCAGGCCAGTAAGACCAGTATAAATGGTGGTGCCGCTGGACGCCCGCGGCATTGTACAGAGGCCCAATTAGACCTAACCGTAGTATTACGGTAGTAGATCCAAGCTGGTTTCAGCATGAATGGGCCAGATCGTCCGGGGAAGTACTACCCTCTCATAAAAGATCGACGTAAGAGTAGCAGTATTCGTACTACTGCGTTTCGTTCGGTGAGTGAGAGTGCCAGGAGCCCAATTTCCCCCTTTCCTTTTTCCTCACTTCCCTCACTCCCCTAACCCCATTCCCAGCCACCATAGTGGAGGCCACCATACCAGCAGTTTAAAACGATGGCTTTTTGTATGGTGGCCACCACTTCTGGATTCCACTGACTGCTTACCATCAGGCGGGATGGAGTCACTTTGGCAGACTAATATATTTTAAAAAACCTTATAGCGTTTTTATTCCTCGGATTCCTCTCATTCCAAACCATTTCCCGTTTAGTTTTAAACGAGTTCAGTTTCCAGTGAGCCTATGTTTCGCGATGACAATTAATAAAGCCTAAGGTCAGACACTAAATGTTGTGACTGCGGATCTAAATATTAGCTGTTTTTTGCATGGTCAGCTTTATGTGGATTTGTCACGTGTAAGTAATCCTAGAAACCTGTATGGCTTTCATCCCCGATGGCTATACGTCTAAAATCGTATATAGAGAAGCATTTACTGTAAAGATTTTTCTTATTCACCTAAACAAAGATGTTTATAATTCAAAACAAACCAAAAGATATATCCAAAAAATGCTGTCCAAAATCACTATTCCACGCGGACGAAGTCGCGGGCACAGCTAGTATTTAATAAGTTAAGATTATATAAAACAGTGTTATACATTAACTTAGACGAGACGAGAGAGCTCTTTTTTAAAATACCATTTTTTTCATAAAATGTAATGTTATATTTTTCAAAACGCATGAAGTATATTTAAGTATATTTTTACCAGTTGTGGATTAATTTTTCAACAGAAAGAATAACTAATTATAATTCACGTAGACAAAATGCCCAACGTTCGTCGAAACTCATTTAATTCTCAAGTAACGATGAAAATCGGTAGCAAGTAGGAAATTGAGGTTTTAAGTATAAAGTAATCGAATCTGCGCCCGGAGTGCTATGGGTAAATATAATTAGACGGGATTGATATGCAAAGAGCCGTGAGTAGACATACTTGACTTTAGTGGTGTGACTTGTTAAGGAAGATTATTAAAGGATTTTTAATTACAACTGTTCTGCCATATGATAGACTTTAAATGTAAGAGTCATCTAAGAATTATATATCGGTGATTTGCAGCAGTGTAGTTCGGTTAGATGTCAACATCACAACCATTGAGACCGATGGTTCTATTTTTAGTATTTATATATTTTTTAACTTATTATGAAAATTAAAAAAACAACTTTAATATAAGAGCAAGGGGTCACCATCAGTACTATCCAATGCTCCCGGCTTCGTAAATTTCAACGGCTCGATAGAGGTCACCAAATCTACAGAGTAGAGGTATCATTATGAAGGGCCTAATTACAGAGACACCCGTTCCGCACCTTCCTTTAACATTTGTATAACAATAATAATAATACCAGCCTGTTTTACAGTCCCACTGCAGGGCAAAGGCCTCTTCTCATATAGAGAAGGCATGAGCATTAATCACCACGCTTGCTCAAGGCGGATTGGCAATTTCAGACTTTTAAGTGCACGTTTCCTCACGATGATTTACTTCACAGTCGTTTACCATTTACGGTTGCAAAACCAGCTCCACACATTACAATGTCGTTCTACGGGTTAATACACCCAAGTTCTTTAATTAAGGGCCCCATCGTAGAGTCGCCGTCTCCCAAAATGATGGCAGCCGACGTTTTAACCCATACGAAATACGCAACCCCATAGCTTAAATTTATTTGAATTCTCTTGACAAAATATTATTACATACACTAAAAATGGAGCTTAGGTAAGCACTCCTGCTTACATTTCACTATCTTCGTTTGGGTATCGCCCTTTACCAACAGTTCAGCTTTGTATACAAAGCGGTAGAAGCTTTTTACCACCTGAATTACGTAGTGCTAATCTGCTCTATATGTCGTTTAGCGTAATTACCTGTTAAACACCAAAGTAACATAGCCACGCAACCTACTTTGTTACTTTGATGAGGTTTCGTATTAGGTGCTAACAAAGACACAAAACCCTAGGCTTAGGCGCTAAAACCAAACTTAGTTATTCATACACTTCATGTGACTGATACTAACACCCAGTTTCTGAAAGGCTGATCAACGAAAAATTAACTAATCACCTGTTAAATCTCATGTGAAGTACTAATTAGGTTGCTAAAAGCATGAACAATTAGTTTAATTTGATCTAATTATATAGTAATTAGATCTAATTGTATAGTAATTAGATCAAATTAAACTAACAACAGCAACGTAGGTTCAGGTGGCCAACTGTATGCTATGTCATTACAGTCAACAAAAAATAATTATTTCCCTTTTCATAGTGCAAAATAAAAAGAAAAACAAATTACGCAGCTTCGGGTATCGATCATCTACCGAGCTTTTGTAGACATGCTACGGTAAAATATTGCAAGCTACGGCTGCTTGCTACATCTCGTAGCACTCGTAGCAAAATACTACATACCGTGTACAAGCTGAGCTATTTCAAATCCACTTGATGTAATTAATAAAGTCAAGTACGCGGTTGATGCTACGACAGCTATCATTGTGATAACTCCATGCTGTAAAATCTTAGTAACCATTTTCTTAGAATCAATTTATTAGGAAACATATGACGGTGACTCAAGTCAAAAAATATTATTTTAACATAACTAAATTTCATCCAACTCACAATAATTGTAGTAACAGTTCTCGTGCTTAATTAAGACGAACACAAAAAATCTTTGAATCTTGTTTTTGTTTACACCAAATAGCTTCACTAAATCTTAAAGGCCGACAATATCTAACCTAAAAGGTCAACGTACTGCTATAAACAACACTACTTTGTAAAGAAGTACTTTCATGCCTACTAAACTTCTACCCGCAAGTTTATGCGACCACGAATATTTAACATGAAAACTGGCAAGCTTTTGCTACTGCCATTAGGGCAGCTAAGGTCAAAATACAAATATTTTGCGAACTACTTCGACAAATATTGTTACATATTTATTATCAGTACTTATATCATAAAAAGTCTCGTAAAAACTTTAAGAATCTAGGCGTCATTCAAATTAATATATACTTACGGTAGTAGATCCACGCTTACGGTAGTAGATCCACGCTTACGGTAGTAGATCCACGGTGATTTCAGCATGAATGGGCCGGATCGTCCGGGGAAGTACTACCCTCTCATAGAAGATCGACTTAAGAGTAGTAGTATCCGTACTACTGCGTTTCGTTCGGTGAGTGAGAGCGCCGGAGGCCCAATTTCCCCCCTTTCCTTTTTCCTCACCTCCCTCATTCCCTTCCCCTAACCCCATTCCCAGCCGCCATAGTGGAGGCCACCATACCAGCAGTTTAAGACGATGACTTTTTCTATCGTGGCCGCCACTTCTGGATTCGACTGATTGCTTACCATCAGGCGGGGTGAACTCACTTTGGTAGGTTGGTAGGTTATATAATATAAACCAAAAGAGTTTTTGTTTGATCGCGCTAATCTCTGAAACTACCGGGGATTAAATATTTTAAACTCACACGATTTTTACACATAACTATATTTATAAAACGGGTCTACTCGTGTTAGAGAATTATTATAAGGTGTCATACCTCTTTACCCGACGTTTCGGTCGAATTACACCGACCATGGTCACGGGCTGACTGATGTAGCCAGGCGTCGTCTTCGCCTTGAAGCTCGGGATTCGGCAACTACCCTCACTTTGTCTGTTGTTACACTGTTTTGTAAAAAGTCAGTACTACGACACACAACACTCACGACGTCTTCGCCTTGGCCTACTTTGTCATAACTGCGACGCTCACACCTGCTGATTACTGGATTCCAAGATGGAGATAAGCGTTATCCGTCTTCTCGGTTGAAATTTCGGTACTTTTTAATTTCAACCGCTTCTCGAGCTATTCTGGAGTAGTAATGCCGATCAGTGGAAAGCACTTGCGGCTTATGTAGCTCAATCCAGTGGTTGGTTCCTGACTCTAACAGGTGTTCAGCAATCGCAGACTTATTTGTTTGACGGTTCTTGACAGCTGTGATATGTTCTTTGACCCTTTCCGCTATTGTGCGCTTGGTTTGTCCAATGTAGGAACTTCCACAGCTGCAATCCACCTTGTAAACACCAGGCTTTTGTAGAGGGATGACATCTTTCAGGAGTGTCAGTTTGACGTTTGCGCCGATGACATTCTTGTCTAGCTTTTATTTCTAAATAAAAAGAAATAACGATTTGTTTTACATAAAAAGTTATAATAACAGTTCACTGTGATACCTTAAACAATATATAGTGTAGTGAGTACTTAAAAATAACAATTATTGTGTCTAAATCTCATAAACAAAAACAGCTGATTGACAGCTGACCGAAGTTAGTTCCATAAATAATCACCCGCATTTTATGTACCTAAACACTTATTTTTCCCGTGCTCCAAGCAACTATTAATACAACCAAGTGCTGGTGGCGATATATCATCTATCCTCAACTGTTTGTACCTCGACCGGATCCAATAAAAATGCCAATGACAAAGTGCGGAGGTTGTGGCAAGTTCCTTTCGCCTCCAGAGGCTGCTAAGTGTAACAAATGCACAGCACTTTTCCATAGGCAGTGTGTGGGACTTCCTATTAAAGGACTTGTGGCCTCTTCCTGGCAGTGCCCAGATTGTAGAAAACATATAATGCGCGACAATAGGCCAGATACTCCAGTAAGAGGTATAGCGGTGGAAGAACCCACACCAAGAATGTACTCTCCTCCAGAAGTACTGTCACCTTCCAGCAACACGAGTGCCTCTGAACTGGTTAATGCACAGAACCCTCCACAGGACATTGCCTCTGCGCTGAATTCAATTATGGAAGAGTTAAGATTGCTGCGGAGTGAATTTAAAGAACTAAGAAGTGATATGGCGGAGTTAAAGGCATCTAATGAGTCATGTCATAAGCGTATGGACTGCATTGAAACAAGATTGACAGCCTTAGAAAATAGATCAACTCTTGAGCAATTTAAAGAGACCGGGGTTGATGACACAGTAGAACAACTGAAGCGGGATCTTAATAATAGGGACCAGGAACTTATGGCCAATGATTTAATAATTTCCAACTTACCTGAGTCACCATCAGAAAACCCTACTCACATAGTGAAGTTGATAGGTACTAAACTGGGCCTACATTTAGAGGATAATGACATTGTAAGCGCTGAGCGAGTCGGTGGCCGCCATGTCAAGCCCACATCCTCCAATAACACCATTGCCGTGCGTCCACGAGCTATTATAATTAGATTAGCCCGTCGGGATACGCGCGACGCCCTGCTCAACAGCACACGAGTGCGGCGAGGTGCTACTACAGAGGACTTAGGTCTGCCTGGAACACCACAACGCTTTTTTGTAAACGAGCGCCTCACTAAAGTTAACCAACAGTTGTTTCGTTTGGTCCGTTCAGCTGCCAGTGACCATGGATGGCGTTACGTATGGACCAAGAGGGGTCGCATACTGGCCCGTAACAAACCTGGTGACGCTGCTTGTCGAATCGGTTCTGAAGCAGACATTGAAAAATATATTGGACCTTATAAAAAATAGATATAGGTATGTCTACAGGTTGTTTTCTAATGTAAAAAAAAAACTTGTCACAATAATCTGTAAGCCCAGCAATATACTCTCAATTATAAACATTTACACATTATATACAGTATTTTTAAGTATAATAAACAGTATTTACACTATAGACACACATATTTTCAAATATTTACTTGATCTTGCATGCATGAAAACAATATATCAATTAATTACATATCTACAAATGCCCTTATTACCAATACAAATAAAAAGAAATTTATTTAAATCATTATTATACATAAAATTAATTAATAAATACTATATTACATTATCAAAACATGTCTGTGGTTCCAATATAATATGTTTATTAATACAAAGAAAATTATTTATACAATTATTATACATAAGGATAAAATATCAATACTATATTACTAAATTAAAGTGTGTCTGTAGTTCTGTGTATACTTTGTTTAATTTGAAATGAATTGCAATAAAAGTCTAAAGTTAGGGTTGCTGAACGCTGGATCATTAGCCACAAAACATGACGAATTTTTGGTGGCCATGGATAAGCATTCAGTGGACATAATGGCTATCAACGAAACGTGGTTAAGACCTGGAGAGGAGGGACGGGCTCCACGAGTACCAGGTTACAGGCTAAAGCATATTCCTCGCCCTTCATCGGTGTGTGGAGGACGTGGGGGTGGAGTTGCTTTTTATATTAAGGATGGTGTTAATGCTCGCGTGAAACCGCATCCCCTATACACTGATATTGAGCAGATATGGTTATATACAAAATATAATGGGAAAAGGTTACTTATAGGTACAGCTTATAGACCGCCATGGCTTAATTTAAATATTTTCTTAGAGGGCATAACAGAGAGTATGAGTGCTCTTGCACCATATGATCATGTAATATTGTTGGGAGACTTCAATGTGAACTTATTGGACACAGGAAATGTAAAAACCCACATTCTGACACAGTTTCTCAATTATACCAGTATAGACCAAATAGTGAATATGCCTACTCATTTCATAGGAGATAGCTGTACTCTTATTGACATCATTTGTACTAACACTAAACCAAAAAATGTTACTGTAGACCACATAACAGAACTTGGTCACCATGCCTTTATTACATATGAGACTATTTTCAGAAAGATAAAAGTACAACCCATGATTATTCAATATAGACCTTTGAAAGATATTTTAGTAGACTATTTTAAAGCTGACTTAGAGTATATGCCTTGGTCAAATATCAGCAAAGAACCAAATGTAGATAGTATGGTATACACATTCACTAACTATGTTATGCTATTATTTGATCTTCACGCCCCCTTAAAAATCAGTAAGATTAAAGAACGGGCAACACCTTGGATTACTGACAACATAAGAATAATGTTTAGATTAAGAGATGAGGCTAGGAATAAATATCATGTATCCAAAACTGACTCCAGTAAAAAATACTATTTAGATCTGAAACACCAAGCTATAACTGCACTGAAAAATGAGAAACAGGCATATTTTGCAACTTATATTAATAATAATATTAACAACCCAAAGTTACTTTGGCAAAATCTTAAAGCAGATGTAATTCCTGATCATAAAGACACCCTGCTACCAATTCACTTTGATGACCCGCATAAAATTAATCTAGCATTTCTGGACATTCCTGGGCAGTGTAATTTGGACATATCACAATTGACATTTTTTGAATTTAATCGGTATAATAATCGCAATTTTAAGCTTAAGACTGTAACACAAGAATCAATAAATAAAATTTTTACAAATTTGCACTCTAATGCACAGGGAGTAGATCGAATTAGCTTAGATATGTTGACACTCACTTTACAATCTACTCTTGGGATTATCACTGATATTGTAAATAATTCAATAGTTACCAATACTTTCCCAGATTTATGGCGGTGTGCTATTGTTCGCCCCATTCCTAAAATAACCAACCCAGTTACTGTCAAAGATTTGCGTCCCATTAGTATATTGCCTTGTATTTCTAAGGTCCTGGAGAGGGTGGTTTATATTCAAGTCATGGAGTATTTGGAAAACAATGATATTCTCCCCAAACTGCAGTCAGGGTTCAGAAAGGGTCTTAGCACTGCTACAGCTTTATCTGATGTAGTAGGAAATATCCTTGAAGCGAGGGACAGGGGGGAGGGTACTATACTAACCCTACTTGATTTTTCTAGGGCATTTGATGGCATAAATACAACACTATTACTGTCTAACCTAGCATATTATGGTTTCGAACCAGAGACAATAAAGTGGTTTGATAGCTATTTGTCGAACCGATTACAATATGTAGAAATTAAACAGCGGGACGGATCTATGATAGCGTCCTCTCCTCTTCACGTAGACAGAGGCGTGCCACAGGGGTCAATACTGGGACCACTTTTATACATTCTGTATAGTGCCGATATAATTAACTCTTTCCAACACTGCAAATACCATATGTATGCTGACGATTTACAACTGTATATCTCTTTTAAGCCGGGAAATATGAGTGAAGCAGTATACAAAATAAATGATGATCTGAAACGTGTGGTCACATGGTCTAAAAATAATTCTCTTGTACTAAACCCCTCTAAATCCAAGTATATGGTACTTGGTAGTAAAAAACATATAAAGGATATTGTATTGGCTGATCCTAAGGTTTTAATTGGGGACTGTAGGATCGAGAGGGTGGAAGTGGCCTGTAACCTGGGTCTCACAATGGATCCGGAACTAAGATTTGAGACTCACATATCTGGTGTTGTGCGAAACTGCTTCTACAGGTTGAAAGTTTTGTACAATATAAGAGAGCATCTCAGTATAGCACTTAGAAAGCGTTTGGTTGATAGTTTGGTCCTATCCAAACTAAATTATTGTGACACAGTTTATGGTCCATGCTTACTGTCTAGAACACAATGCCTGATCCAGAGAGTGCAAAATGCTTGCACTCGATTTTGTGTAAACATTCCAAGAAAAAGCCATGTAACACCTTTTATAAATGAGCAAAATATGATCAAAATGTCAGCTAGGAGAAACTTACATATGGCTACCCTATTGTTTGGAGTGATTACAAACCATAAACCGTTATATTTATTTAAAAAACTTACTTGGAGACAGGATCAAAATAAATACAGTATTAGAAATACAACTGCTCCTCTTTCTGTGTCAAAACATAGGACTGCTGCTTTCAGAGGAAGTTTCAGGTATGCTGCAAGTCACTGCTGGAACAACATCCCACCGCCCATTAGAGGCCTGAAATCAAAAAATAATTTTAAACTAAAGCTTAAAACATACCTTTTAATGCTGCAAAAAAAACAATAGTATTGGTAATTGGTATTTTGATTTACAATAAAACAGGAATAAACTTACCTTCAAGGTTCTTGCCTACTGTCTACTGGCTAAGTGTCCAGCAGAGTGTTGCAGCACCATTTCTTAGTCTTTTTGTTCTTCCTTCTGTCCTCAAAGTTATGAGTGCATTGTTGTTGTTTCTGTCCATATACATTAAGTAATTTGATAAGGCTTGTGATCTAGTCAGCGTTCGGCTTACAGTTAGATAAGTACATATTATTTGCATGTCTGTGGGAATTGTTAAATATAATTATTATACTTTTTAAAATAGTAAATAGGTTAGTAAAATACTAAGTAAGTATAGCTATCTGAACAAAAACAAATTTTATGTTAATAATGCATTTGTAGTTTTAATTACAAATGAAGTAAGTAGGTACCTATGTTTATCAACACTTACCATAAAAATACTATTTCTGCCAGCGTCAAGTGTAGAATAATATTCTTGTTGATGATATTAATGGTATATTACAATGATAAAATAGAAAAAATGTGGATGAAATTAAATGACATCCATCTTCCGTGAAAACAAAAGCATACCAACCGTAATTTATGTTAAAATTAATGTAGAAGTTATTGTCATGTCGGCGTCTGCGTCTGGGTGACACTCCTTGTGGTTGGCACTGAAAATCAGTTCTGGGTTGGGTAAGTAATTGCTTAACCCAGTATTTGCTGAGTGTCCAACCAATTTGTGTTTAATCGCGGCGTACTCACTTATTTTGTAATTTCGCATTTCATAAACTCTTTTGTAAAAGTAGCACGTGGTGCCACGTCAAATAACTAGACATGAGTCTTGAGCACAGAACAAGTACATACATAGAAGGAGTGTTAATCGCCCTCATATACTTGTCCTATTTTTCCAAATAAGCCGGATACATTGAAAAGAAAGAGACAAATAATTTTGCTAAGGACGCCCGGTGTACACTGTAGAAACGTCAATTTGGTTACCTTTGGTTACCTTTGGATGCCGAATTAAAAAGTGAACTAATGTCAAATGTTCCAACTTGTCAAGGCCTCTAGACAATTTAGTCGGATTAAACCGCCGCTCGTAATTTTCATTGTTATATATCTGTTTTGTGAAATAATATATGTTATTTAATAATTACATAGTGCTATTGTGAAGTAAAATTAAGCCCATTGGATAAGCAATGTCCTGCGTTATTGTAGGTTGTAAATTACATTCTTTTCGCAAAGAAAATCAAGTTTAAATCGTCAACTTCCATCGGTGAGTAGATAACAAACCAATAATATATTCTAAAAACCTATATAAACGTGCAAAATACCTAAGTGATTTATACTTTACTATACTGCAATCATATTATAATCGTCTGTTTGCCATTCGATTCAGTAATTTTTAAGTATTTTACATTTTTACCAATTTGTGTAGTCATGTTCAATAGTGTTGTGACTTGTGCTGCATATTTTATCGATGACAAAAATATTACTATAATTTGTGTTAACGATTTTGTGGTAACTATCTTTGTACCTTTCATAGTGTTTCATACATTGTGTTCTTTTGCAGGTTTCTGAAAGATCAGACCGGAAGATCCATGAAGCAAATTAAGAGAGAATTATGTTATATATTATATTGTTACACGTTTAACATATAATAATAATAATAATAATTTATTCAGAAACCATAGATACATCTTAAAATAACTAATGCAGAGTCTTAAATTAACGTTCCAGCGGTGAGGACGAATCTACTCAAATTTGCTCCATTATCACGCGCCATACGACTTAATAATATTATTTCTATAGAAATTAATATTTTCAATGTACCCTGTCAAAATTCAAAGATGTTGCACAAAAATGTATAGTATTGGATAAATGGGTATATTTATTTAGTAATTTTTTTAGGTTTTTTTTATGTTATCGTATTGGATTTTTTATCTGTAATGATATTGTATTCAATAAATAAATAAATAAATGTTCTAGATGACTACAGAAATTTATTGATAAAATTGATCGGGAAAAATTTCTAATAGTACCAATTCATAATATAACAAAAAATATTTTAGCTTATGCACAAATAATCAGGACATTCCTAAACAAAACTGTAATTTTAAGGGACAGTAATAATGTGTTTCAATATTATTGGAAATATAATCATACATTTGTGACATGAATCTTACAGCTGTGTTTTATTTTTACCTTGGGGTATCTGTTTTGATGCTATACTAAGAAAGTCAGAAAAGAACAGAGGGCCGATACCGGTATTTTGGCGATCCACACACTGCCCCGCACTACGCTGCGGGAGCGTGGCGACGCGGTGACGGTGCCACGCGTGCAGATGCGAGAGTGCTGGTCTGCATCATCAATCACGCACGTTACTGCAGAACACGGTGTCCATACCGTCTGGCCTCGAACCCACGCGCGTGAGTACGTGTTTCTCTGCATGTAAGCGTGTGATCAGTAACACAGCGCTTAAATGCGTTTTCAGTGTTGCACCACGCGTGATTTCTATACAAAGAGAGATACTTACAAACAATACAAGAACACGCACGCTCGCACTACGATCCGTGATGCGAGGCAGTGTGTGGATCGATCATGTATATTTCAATTTTCAATTTATTTAATTTATTCATATACAGTTTACATTGTGTTTGAACTTACAGCATGAAACATGAATAAAAACTTCAAAATTATTTCACATTGAAAGTGCTCCTGGCGCTGCTGCCGGCCTATGCCATTCCGGTGAGGTGTAAAACGGCCGTTTGTTTCTTGTAGTTCGTTTACGAGAGCTTCTATGGAACCAGACCTCATTTTATTAGCATGTCTGTTAATTTACCATAGCCCATAGACAAATTTCATCTATCGATATCGATAAACTGTCAGAAGGTATCGTAGCACTATTAAACTTCTATTTGTCTCTGAGTGTGTACGCTTTATTCTCCTAATAGTCCTTCTATGTTTTAGTACTTGTTCTGTGGTCTTGAGTCATCTCATCTCTTTTTGACAGCTTTGGTACGTTCAAAAACGCATTATTATTAAGAGTGTTTAGTTTTGATTAAAATTAAGAATGATCTTTCATTCTTTGTTATCATTATTTATTAAGTATTTAGAAATAAGATATTTTATGCATGTCTTTTTAATTTTTATTTTTTAAATTGTGTTTTATTTTCTATGTGCGTCGTGTTTTGCACAAATAAATACTTTTTCTTTCTTTCTTTCTTTCTTTCTTTCGGAGTACGCAGGTGATGAGATATTTTGGAGTGAGGACTGTATACAGTCTTTATGGAGTATTTCTGTAGTACTGTTCCAACTTTGTCCGTCACTCCTTTTATATAGGGCATAATAGCTTTTATGCCCTATATAAAAGGAGTGACGAGTCAGGAACCAACCACTGGATTGAGCTACATAAGCCGCAAGTGCTTTCCACTGATCGGCATTACTACTCCAGAATAGCTCGAGAAGCGGTTGAAATTAAAAAGTACCGAAATTTCAACCGAGAAGACGGATACCGCTTATCTCCATCTTGGAATCCAGTAATCAGCAGGTGTGAGCGTCGCAGTTATGACAAAGTAGGCCAAGGCGAAGACGTCGTGAGTGTTGTGTGTCGTAGTACTGACTTTTTACAAAACAGTGTAACAACAGACAAAGTCAGGGTAGTTGCCGAATCCCGAGCTTCAAGGCGAAGACGACGCCTGGCTACATCAGTCAGCCCGTGACCATGGTCGGTGTAATTCGACCGAAACGTCGGGTAAAGAGGTATGACACCTTATAATAATTCTCTAACACGAGTAGACCCGTTTTATAAATATAACTACCGGGGATTTAAAAAAATCTTTTTCGTATGATAGCGCTGCTCTCGAGGAAGGTTATAGGCTATGAAACATCACGCTACTGGCAACGGGAGCAGAGCGGTAAGCAAAGACGCGAATTAAACTGCGCCGCGGCAAGCTAGTGCTTATATAACGGTCATCGACACGACCTGATTATTATCATTCAGTGACAGAAAGAAGATGAAACTTAAGCGAACTTTGTCACTTTAACATCAATTTTAAGAGTTAAATAGTTTTAAACCTAACTTAAAGTAAACTAGAGTTACCATAAGCAGTGCTACGATGTAATAAATAAAATTTGCCTCAAAATACAAAACAACAAGTACTTAAGCTTCGCCCTAACATTTAACACACGTAAGCTTTTAGGATTAAATGTCAAAAGGGTTTAAGCCTCAAAACAACAGTCACTTTGAATGGAGCATCGCATTACTTCATAAGGAAACATAACATTATGTATTGTTATTTATACAACAGTTTAACATACATTATTTACACGGTGAGGCGCATCTAGTTTTGAAATCGTCAGTGTCCGTAATCGTGAGGGGTACTTACGAGGCGGTATTGGGTGAATGATAGTCCCCGTGAGACTCCAAGGTAATCCCAATGGCATTTCTCCAAATCTATACTATTATATGAAGTGAAAGAGTTTATTTGTTTGAACGCGCTAATCTCTGAAACTACCAGTTGGATTTGAAAAATTCTTTTTGCGTAAAATAGCCCAGTTCTCGGTGAAGGTTATAGGCTATGTAACATCACGCTACTGGCGACGGAAGAAGAGCAGTAAGCAAAGACGCGGGTAAAACCGCGCCACAGAAAGCTAGTAAATTATATGAGTTGAAATGCTTGTAGTTTGTGTAATGATGTAATATGACATAGCATACAGATAAGAGATATTTCGTTAGCTGCTGTGTTTATTACTATGTAATTGGAAACGAGCATATACTTACACATATCGAGTTCCAGAATTTCAGGGATTAGATTATTATAGAACATTGTTAAAAAGTCGATTTGACATAGTCACAGACATAGTTATTTTCGCCGGGATCGAAGCAATGACTAGGCTACTGAACTCCTTTCTTTCCAATAAATCAAGCTTTTTATGAGAAGCTAAAGGCCACGTCGCTACCATATTCTCGGCCTTGGTAGTGACGACCAACGGCCCAGTCTCCTACTTAGACAGCTCGCTCTAACCTAAATCTTGCATCTGTGCCTACTAGCAGTAACATTTATATTATTACTACTTCGACTTGACTAGGAATTTTCATTTAATATATAGGAGAAAAAGGCGTATGTGTGTTAGGCAAATTTATTTTATATTGATTCACAAAATGTGCTAATTTCATATTGTTCTTTTTACGTCTAGGAACGATTTACTCATCGCCTAATATGTTTTTCTATTGTCTGGTTTATTTTGCAAGATTTCTGATAAATATCTTTCACAACAGAGAAGCTGGAAATTAACAACTTCTAAGCCATTCATAATTTTCAAGAAATTACACATGAATGTTTGGGATGAATATTTTCATAGATAACTCAATTATGTAAGTGTTTAAGTTGGTTATAATATTTTCTCTTTTGTTATTTATGTGTTAGATGAATCTATTTCCTGAGGTCAGTTTGTTTCAATATTCATCGTGTTTACTCGGATTAGTTTCAATTTATTTTCTTTTTTAGGTTAAAGGTTTTCTATTCTAGCTATATCTATACTATTATATAAAGCGTAAGAGTTTGTTTGTTTGTATGAACGCGCTAATCTTTGAAACTACCAGTCGGACATGAATCATTATTTTTGTGTATGATTGCCCAGTTCCTGACGAAGGCTATAGGCTATGTAACATCACGCTACTGACGACGAGAGCAGAGCAGTAAGCAAAGAGGAGGGTGAAACGCTAGTGAAAAAGCTAGTGTTCATATAAGCAAGATTACTTGTACTGACACTATCAAAAATTTACCCTAATCAAATGTCGTATAGTTGTATACATTTGAAAATATTTAAATAATATATTTGGCTTTATGCTAGTGCTATGATCGCCAGTAGGTATGAAAAATCATCTGCGCCATGCAGCATTTTAGCAAAAGTTAAGCAAGATCTGTACAGAAAGTTATCTGTAATGTATTAACGTGACAAGGAAGGGTTTCTACCCTAAGTTCGTGCCAACCGTCCCTTCATTGCTTTAATCACATAAATACAAATACTGCCTTTGTTGAAAACTAATTAACACAGACAACAAAAGACAAATTTATCATGACGAACAAAATGCCAATCAGTTGTCGACAAACTTTATTCACGCAATGACAAAATAGTCAAATATTTGGGCCGCCATGATATCGTTGTGAACTGAATTTCAAAGTAATAAGTAGACAACTAAGTATAGCAACTATTTCAAAGTTATCCTCTACAATAAAAATTGATTTAATTTCTTACTGCGCGACAAGTACAAGGTATTGCGAGTAAATTAAGAACCTGATAAAGAATACTAACCCCCAGTTTCTGAATGGCTGATCAACGAAAAATTAACGTTAAATCTCACGTGAAGTACCAGTTGGGTTGCTAAAAGCATGAATAATCAGTTTTATTTGATCTAATTAGTAACTAATTAGAACAAATTAAACTAGTTATCCATACTTTCAGCATGCTATTTGGGTACTTTACATGAGATTTAACAGGTGATTAGTTAATTTTTCGTTGATCAGCCTTTCAGAAACTGGGAGTTAATGTATCTAGACTTACGAAACAAATTTGTGGATAAATCAAATATTAAATATTAGCTTTGGCTTCTAGTGTTAAGAAAACACATATATACTTCATTTCTATAATGTTTAATTTGACTTGTTTCAAACACACTAGCCAGTTCGCCGACGTAGCGTAGGACCATAAGAAGAACTGGCAAGAAACTCACGCCACTCCTTTTAATTGCCAGGTTATTACATTACATTTACAATAAGTTACAATTTCAAGTTACTTCCTTAGTACGTCCTTTCAACTTGGTAACCGAATGAAGACTCACTATCATAAAGTTACAGTTTAAAAGGTTGACATCTATAGCACTCATTTCACTAGAATTATTTAAAATGCAATGGCCGGATATCGTTCTGTCACCAAATTGTTACAATTAATTCACACATAAAATTAATATTGTATCATACAATTTTATAAGTATGTATTTATAAAATAACAATACTTATTTTAATAAGCTAACAATAGAAATATAAAACTTACAACTTGTTTTAAGTCAAATCATACTTTGAATAATTGGAAATCATGACACTAGCAGGTAAAGCGACCGAGTTTATAGTTACTGCCTCGAGATTAAAAACCGTAGTCCTGAAAATACCAAAGACTCGTATTAGTTTTATTTTACTTTACTGGCATAAATAATGAAACAAATAGGAATTAATAATGCCTATCAATTACACGATATTTCGACCGAATTTTAAGCGCAGATTATAAATATATTTCACTGTCTCTATTTAATTTAATTTTTTTTATATTTTATTAATTTTATTTATACATATAAAAAGGTAAAATTTGTGAGGTAGTGGTAATTTTGGATCTACTGAACCGATTTTGAAAATTCTTTTTGCCTAGCCCAGTTTTTGAGGAAGGTTACAGGCTATGTAACATCACGCTACGAGCGACGGGTGAGGAGCTGAGTAATCTAAGATGTATTTTGGCGCAAGCGAAACTGCGGCAACCTAGTTTGTTATATGAGCGGCAACACGTTTAATGGTAATATTAATATTGCTATTAATTAAACGAATACGAATATGTGTACCATTCGACTAACTTGACAAAAACTGCCAAAACATTTCCATAACTATTTTCGTGACCCGGAATCTTATCACAGTCCCTCAAGTTATACGACAGAACTTGGTCTAACTCTTTTTAGTTCCAATACCAACTCACAATTATAGTGACCGTTTTCCGCGTGCTTAATTAAGGCGAACACAAATACTAGCAAAGCTACATTAAAGGCTGTGTTTGCTCACACCAAATAGCTTCACTGAATCTTAAATGCCGACCCGACGAATTATGTCCAAATTACTAACCCAAGAGGTCAATGTGCCGCAATAAACAACACTACTTTGTAAAGAAGTACTTTCGTGCCTACTAAACTCCAACCCGCAAGGTTACCCGGCCACAAATATTTTACACGAAAACTCTGAAGCCTTTGCTACTTTAGTGATACATAAGTGTATATATTTGTGTTTTGTGTCGTTGTTTTATACGAAACTCTGCGGGCTAGGGTGGCAAATATTTTCTACTTACTTATTACAAATATGGAACCATAATAACCTGTTCTGATTATTCGCTTGTATTAAAACTCCAGACGACATTCGAACCAAGTTTCATTTCAGGGTTTTAAAGGTACTCATATTTAGATGTTTCATTGTGACAGACATTGTAATGACGCGCTTGGCGTAGAGGAAATTCGTCACGTACGACAAGAGATTTAAAGTTCTTAAAGGTTGCCATAAATACGTACCACAGTTAATCGTGCTCTCTTAAAATACGCTTGCTCAGCTTTTATACTTAAAATAAATAAAGACAATTATATAGTTCATGCTTGGCACGAATTAGGTACTATCATAGCAGAGAAAGTCCTTAGTTAATAATATCCGAACAATCTCGAAACAAAACAGTGCCCTACACGTGTAAAGCTAACGTGTAAGCTATGAATTTATAAAGTAGGTACCTATCATATGAAATATATAAATGAAAGTGGAACAGGGTAATAAATTTATGAAATCCTTGAGAGAGGCTTCATGCGTTAAACTTGAAGCAATAAAAGGTTTTCGTGTGAAATATTAACTGCAATAAAAATACGAATTTTCTGAAATTTATTACACAGTTAACGTACTCGTATTGTTACATTCAGTGATGTTTTAACCATAGATGACCATAGGTGACCACTGCCACCATTTAAAATTGTTCTTTAAACAATTTTAAATGGTGGCAGTGGCAGATGGAAACACGGCAGTCTATGAGTGACAGCGCTGCTTACTACCAGAAAGGGCAACAACTATTCTGATACTATCAGTAAAAAACGAGCTATCGATTTGCCATAGCAATTTTTTTTAGCCTATCAAAGTGACTTCACTCTGCCTGAAGGTAAGCAGTCAGTGGAATCCAAAAGTGGTGGACACCATTCCAAAACCAGACGGTATGGTGGTATGGTGGCCTCCACTATGGCGGCTTAGTGAGATGCTTTTTCACTCCTTCAAAAGAAATCTACAAATACGTGAGACAAAGTTTTAGTTAAAATTTTGACGCTTCTCATTTTGTAATATTTTCAGTGTCTGCTTACTAAAGAACCATATAAACTTCAACGCCAAGTTTGGACTCCATTTGTAACTTTTTAAACAAACTAAAGGCTTTATGAGATCCTCATTTAGTTTTCATCGTTATGATAAATCTTTTTTAAGTGAAACCAAAATTATAACATAGGGTAATAATCTATACTATTATATAAAGCGGAAGAGTTTGTTTGATTGTTTGTTTGAACGCGCTAATCTCTGGAACTAACAGTTGGATTTGAAAATTCTTTGCGTACGATAACCCAGTTCTTAAGGAAGGTTATAGGCTATGTAAAATCAAGCTACTAGCGACGGAAGCCAAGCAATAAGCAAAACGCGGGTAAAACCGGGCCGCGGAAAGGTAGTAATAGTTATATTCACATACCGACAATAGCCCAAAAATGTGAATAGTCTCCTTAAGTGATAAATAAATAAAATGCTGAAATTATTCCTGAAGATCTACTAAATTGAAGTACAGTAATAATTTAATTTATATCATTACTAATGTACAATATTACATTTTCCATGAAAATGTGTGGGTTAATGAATGGAAGAAATAACGCTATGTAAATAAACACGATAAATGAAATTCAAATGACAACTTAGCGTTTAGATCAAAGACGTCGTATCTCAATTTACTACATTATAGCGACTTTTGAGCTCATCGTTTTAAATATAACATTTATTTTATCTTTCGTTTGCAGATGTAAAATCGTTGTGGAAATTGTTCCCTCCCGAGAACTTGTAAAATTGCAACACAGTCGTTTGTAAAACTCAGCCACCGCAATAAATGCTCTTTATTGCTCTCAAATAAAAAGTTAAAACGTGTTGATATTTTTGTATTTTATTTACATTTAAATTGAAAAGTTAGTGAACTCACAATTTAAATGTAAAACAGTTGCAAACATGGGAATAGGTTTAGAATTTTGTTTGCAATGGGTCACCTTTATTAACATCTTATAAATACTTAATTACAAGTTTATTAAACGAGAGAGAGTATATCTGTGGCATGCTTAACGTGCATAGCAGCTTTCTTCGCGTAAAGCTTCGTGTCTTTGTATTACTTGTACTTGATTACTGATCGTATACAAGCACACGTTAATTAGTATAAAAATATTTCCAATTTTTTAAACGTTGGCAGCTCATTGATTTTTATTGATTATGAGGAAAATTTATGAAAATTGTATTACCATATAGGTACTTAAAACATAATTAATTCTTGAATTGGAAAGGTCTTTTTTCCTTACATCATGTTGTTTGTTTCGTTTGTGATTTTATGCGATTTGCTACTTTAATCACAACATCTGCGGCCTAAACAATAC
Organism: Parascotia fuliginaria; assembly: GCA_963082885.1. Lineage (NCBI taxonomy): Eukaryota > Metazoa > Arthropoda > Insecta > Lepidoptera > Erebidae > Parascotia > Parascotia fuliginaria. Next base: position 12,393,671 of record OY720188.1, read on the forward strand.
ATTTGCCTTTAAACTGAAATATGAAGCAACAACAAGTACTTAAGCTTCGCCCTTACATTTAGAACATGTAAGCTTTTAGGATTAAACGTCAAAACAACAGTAACTTTGAATGGAGCACCGCATTACTTCAGGAAACGTAACGTGATGTATTGTCATTTATAAAGCGGTTCAACGGTATTTTACTCTAGATGCGCAACTAGGCAGGTACTACGGGTATATTAGTTTTGAACTAAACTTATTTGAAACACGTATCACAATTACATATCTCACACTGAGTGAAAAAGTAAAAACTGTTATATGAAATACGTGTGTTTATTAACTTTTTACCTATATTTGTCATAAATTCAAAATTTTAAGTTAAAACTTTCGTGTTACCCCGTTTTGCAATGCCATATGACACCTAGTATCTTTCCAGTTTTATATATTGCTACTGCAGGGAAACACCTCTTTTATTACAGTGAAGGCGTGAGTCCTATCATTACACTACAGTAAAGTTATTCAAGTGTACTCTACACATGTGTAATAGAACCAGTTGCCTAATATAATATGTATTTTTATTTCTGGTTCGATATTAAAGTAAGAAAGAAATTATATTTGCTAAATAACTTTGAAGGATCTCTGCCAAGCACATTACATAAATAAAATTAACAACGAAAAACATAACTTGCATCTCTGGAGATTATCCAAGTTCAGCATCCTTCATAATTTCCAAGCAGACGCGATCACACTCAAATGTTTCTGATGAATATTTTCATAAATAATTCAACGGCGTATTTGTTTGAGTTTGTCTTGACGCTTTCGCTTTTGTTATTTTATTGCTATACAACATAGATATGGCCTTTAAACAAGCGGTCAACAATCGTAATTTTCTTTCTGCTTTTTTGCCGACAGGCCACTTGTTGGTAAGTGGTACCTAACTTTCACTCATGTACTTCTTCAATGCCATGAACTCTGCGAAGCCGCTGCCTATGTGAAGGTAATAGGGTAGGTGAGGGAATGAGCAAGGTGAGAATAAAGGAAAGGGGGGAAATTGGGCCTCCGGTGCTCTTACTCACCAAACGAAACGCAATAGTATGAATACTACTACTCTTACGTCGATCTTCTATGAAAGGGTAGTACTTCCTTGGTCGATCCGGCTCATTCATTCTGAAACCAGCATGAATGAGGATACCTATATTTAGTGTATTTCCTATATTCTGTCAAAATATTCCTTCAAAAAGATATATGACGTCACTATTCAAAGCACTAGTCACGTTACCTACCACTACGCTACCATTCTCTTATGTTATCCACTTCATTAAATCGGCCAATTAGTCTAATTCATGTAAGAATAGCAGAAATAAAGATGTTTTTGTGCAGCTCGTGCGTCTTTAGAGCGTATTTCATCACAAACTGTATTAAGAATTTCGATTCGTTCGCTTCGTTTCGTTATCGAAAGTTTAATTCTGTGTCACAACAAACGTCTACATAAAGTATGATTGCATTACTACCTACGTCTGCAAAGTATACTGCAAATTTACTTTTGCTGTCTTCTGTATTGCAAATTTACTGATGTTGAATTCTGAAAATTGTTAAGAAACATGTTATTATTTCTAAAGGTGCAGAATTTTTCAAATCAGTCACGTAGTTTTTTAGTTAAATCGTTGCAAAAAACAAACAATCGTACAAAAAATCCAATCTTTCCTCTATATAATATTAGTTTAGATTTCTGTTAACTTTGAGTACTTACAATATTTTTCTTTATTCGTCTCCATTACCCGCTTATTTCAGTGCCCGCTTTAGAAATGAAAATTAACATACATGTGAGCTCTTTGTGTCAACCTTACTAAAAGATATTCGAGCAGATCTCAATGTTTGTGTTACATTCGTAAATGAATATTTTATACAGATATTAAAATGTCATACGTTTGAAATATTAATAAAGAGCTATATTAATTTGATGCCCGTTGTAAACGTTCGAGTTATTTGTCATGTTACCTTTCTATGAATGTTTTGTTTATTCAGTTACGAAGGGTCTCGAACCAACGGTTTAGTACTTCGTATTTACTTATGTCGCTTATTTAATACCTGTAACTCTTTACCAATACAAATGTTTTCTTTTGCTCCTTCAATTTTGTTTCCAAGTGATTTAAGCAGGACGTAAAAGCATCACACAAAGCAGCCATTAATGGATCCTAGCAGTTTGCTATGACAGCTTAGTACCACTGCTGAATCTCACTGACCGGTTATCGTCAGAGAGAGTGTACTAATTTTTTTTTAAATGTTCACGTAAACAATATGACTGCTTAATTGCTTATCAATCAGAGAGCTTAAGAAATACTAACGATACAATGAAATAATAACGTTCTTGGACTACTATTATAAGGCCCTGTTTCACCACTTGCTGATAAAGTGCGTAATAACCTATTCGAAACCTAACTGACAGATGGTATTCAAAAATCAGTTCCAAGTGTAAAAAATATAAGAATGATTCAACTAGAAGATGTTTTATCTGTTAGATATATCAAACACTTTAGCAGCTAGTGGTGAAACAGGGCCTAAGTGTTATAAAGCACCTACTTGAAACTTGCACTTTGATTGCTAGTGTAAGAAAAATATCATCTACGCTATGCGTTATTTTAGCAGCCCTTGCTTCATACAATTGATTTCCTCTAAGAATAAATGTATTAAAGTTTAGCGGATTGAGTACAGAAAGTTATCTGTAATATCACATTATGAAGGCACAAGATTAGACTGAACGGGACTTTGATCACTTTGATCGCTTGTGTATATCTACTATCTTTGTTGGAAACTAATTAAACTAGACAATAGGGAACGAATTTACTGCAACGCACAAAATGCTAGTTGAAAACAAGCTTTATCCACGCGCTGACTTAATACTGTGAAATATTGTACTGTCGTAATAAAATGTCACGAACTGAATTTCCGCATCGTGATTTTACAAAATTTATGGCTCCCTCTAGAGTATAAAATATACGAATGGTGCAGTAGTTAAAGTTGACACCTCGTTATTTACTATTCAGTATCTTGCTAAGTCGATTTTTTAAAGACAGCTTCTGCACTAGAGAGCTTCTTCTACAATTAATGAACACAAAGTAAACAAAATGCCATTGGTATCAACTATACTAACTATTAAAATTATACACGTATTAAGCTTTCGTGTTGAAAGATGCTATTTATCAGCGCGTAACATGAAAGTGTGTCTCATAAATGAAAATAGACACGTCCCTAAGATTATACTTAAGACCTAAATAGTACCTCCTCTTCGGTGAAAAAGCGTGATTGTGAAAATGTTTATAATAATTCGTTTCTTTTAAGACGTTAAGTCTAAGGGCTCGTACACATAAACACGATACGACGTCGCATGCGGCACTCGGCATCGTCGTATCCTGGGCATCTACGACGAGCAAGCGACATCGCAACGTGCCACGATACACGGTACGCAATCTAAATATAATAATCGTATCTAAATGGATGTATCCAGTATCTTCTGTGTATCTGTTTCTTCTTTATTCGTCTTTTTAATAACATCATTAGGAGAACACGTGTAGAGCGGTTCAGTTTTCGAGATTAACTGCGACCTGAACCTGACTATGAGGGCGGCAAACGACCGGCCACGGTGACGAAAGTTGGGGGAGGCCTATGTCCAACAGTGGACGTCTTTTGGCCGGTATGATGATGATGATGATGATGTACTGCGACCGACCACACGACAAAATCGAGGCACGTTGCGATGTCGCTTGTTCGCCGTATCGTGTTTATGTGTACGAGCCCTTACATAATGGATTAACAATGTTGGACGTAAACGCTTATAAAAACTTTTCAACATTTTCTTTCTCAAAACGTTTAGGATTTTATTTTCCAAGACGAGGTCACCGCTGAATTTGTGCGTTCCATTTATCGTTACATTCGCAATGGTTGCGACATTAGACCCTTTTTTGCTATGGTAACCTGAATTAGATCGGTATTTTTTGTCCTAGAACAGTTCAGTAGAATTAAAATTAATGAAAAAGGAGTTGAAACTAAAATGCTGAAATTTAACATAATTTTAGGTGCCACATTGTTATTATTTCAGGCTTTAGTCCACTGTTGGACTAAGGCTCTCTCCGAAACAATATCTTTGGGGTTTTTGTCATCACCACACTTTGCAGGCAGGTTGAAAATCGCTGTGGTCTGACCTATATTGGATAGTTGGTTACTTTCACCTTCTACTATGATGGCTTAACTAAGTATCAGTGGCGAAGCGTCCATATAACACGATTCCTGCCGGCTTCCCTTTTAAAATATGCCCTGACCTCCTTATACCTATCACTGCTTGAGTGTCTACTCAAAGTCTAACTGGCCTTCCGAACCTCAAAGTATTTTAGTCCCACCGGCTTCCCTCCTCGGAAAAGTGACTCTTCGCTACTGCTAAGTATACTACTACTAAATAGTTTTTTTAGTGGGCGGTGAGGTCCTTAAAATCCGATGACATCATTTGACGACGAAGTCGTAATGGCCCAGTGGTGAAGGCTTTGTAAACACGATGTCGGGGGTTCCAATCCGGGCAAGTAACAGTTTAATTTTTCTGAATTTGACTGAAGGTAAAGGACAACATCGTGAGGAAACCAGGACTTCTGAGGAAGTTTGAAATCGCCAACCTACCTTGAGCAAGCGTGGCGATCAATGCTCATGCCTTCTCTGTATGAGAAGAGGTCTTTCCCTGCAGTGGGATAATAATGGAGCGATATGATGATAGATGCTGGATAGACAATTATAATTGCTGCAGAACACCTTCATCACAAACATAATATAACGTTGCTTTTCAAAAAACCTACGATCATTGATCACTAACATTATTATCATTAGATTGACCGTGAATGTCTCATAAGTACCTACGTTCAATTGACATCGGAACAAATGGTACATTTGGCTAAAGTCCAGATTACCCAGACAACAGCAGTTACCCGAACTCAGCTTTTTCTTTATGTGCTAATTGTAGGGACGGTGTAGCTATTACACGCATCAATTAGTATTAATTCTACCTTAGTGGCTATAAGATTTATGCTGTCCATTTAGGATCGCTACTTAATGTCACGAAAAAGATTTCTGTTTTCGTAACTAATAACTCTTTATATATATATATTAATAGCATTTTCATGCAGCTATGTAGATATGGATAAATATAGACATCATCACGCTTTCTTATTTGAAGGAGTAGACAGAGCACAACACTCATGTTTTATTAGTGTTACGTGTCAGGATGGGGTTCGATGTAAAATGCCAGTTACGCGATAATGAGTTTATTCAAGACTCACACAATACACTAACAGTAACAAAATAATGCAATGAACACTTATACTACACTATAACGCTTCGTGTATCGCTCTTCGTAAACTTCCGTATCACTTAGAGTTCGCTCGAGATCGCTGTATTCACAACTGAACGAAGTGCCGACGTTCGAATCCTTTTTATAGTCCTTCAATAGATTTCTAGAACCTTCCAGTTATTACTACAAAGATGCCGACAATTCTCGAAAACAGAACAATGAGTGTAGGTACTTAGCTGCGACGCATAGGTATGCCTACCGCCGATGATCTATTGTTATACGTGTAGGTAGGTACATGCGAACGTTCTAGCATAGGTATTTATCGTATACGTGTAGGTAGGTACTTGCGAATGTTGTAGCGTAGGTATTCGTCGTACACGAGTAGGTAGGTACTTGCGAACGTTCTAGCATAGGTAATCGTCGTAACATTAGCAATGTTGGGTCCTATGAAATCCGATCCGGTATTCATATCGGGAATAGTCTAGCTTAATAATAATAATAAATCATTTAATTCAGACAATGTCCATATTAATGTTAGTAATACAATAACTTATAAACTAGTGTTAGTGAATATATAAAACTAAAACTAAATTAATACTAAGGTGCGACCACCTTCAGTGTGTAGTCGCATCCAGTGCATCAACATCGGCGAGTCCCAGCGCTGAGCAAACATGCTTAGGATTAGTGATGGTCAACTCGAGTAACTAACTCGAGTTAACTCGAGTTGGGCGTAACTCGAACCCGCTCGAGTTAAATTCTCTCTGACTCGAGTTCGTAAACCGAATGGAACCGAGTGTTTTATTTATGTTTTATGTTCTGTTTTTGAAAAATGCCGGGTCTTAAAAGAAAATCTTTAGTTTGGGATGTATTCGAATCGCCAGTGAGTGGACGTGTTGCGTGTAAACAGTGTTCAGATTCATTCAAATATAGTGGAAATATGACCACATTATTAAACCACATTAAAAAAGCATACTAATGTTGTTTATTTAAAAAACACTGCTATATAATTTCATAGTTTTATTGATAATAAATATAAAAAAAAATTTAAATTAAAATTCAAGGCAAAAATACATCAATAAATGATTCTATTTCAAACAATAATTTTCTTTCTTACTTTAGTTAGTATAACTCTCCCAATACATTATAAATAAATAATATAAAAAATGAAAGAATTGAAACAAATAAAAATATAATTTGTCTGTTCCAATTTTTTAAACTATTAATGCAATGCTGAGGGAATAAAATGGTAAAAATTCAAAAAAAGCATTCTCTTGTCCATCCAGTTAACTCGAGTTACGTAATTCGAGTTCAACCCGAGATAATAATATGTGGATTTTAACTTGAGTTAAGTCGAGTTTTGTTTTTTCCGAGTTGGCACATCACTACTTAGGATGCTATTCGAGCATCGATAATCGATTAATGCTGAGAATATTTCGTTTTAAATCTCAAGATCACTTTACTGACAAGGGAATCGAACTTAAAAGCTACATGGCTGTTCATACAGAGTATAGGTACTCTGTAAACTCCTAGAATGACCCTGTGGTTCAGTAGTTGGTAGGCCAACTACTGAACCACAGGGTCATTCTAGGAGTTTTAAATAACACAAAGCAATCACTCAAATTCATTTAAAATATTTTTTCAACACATGTACTACGGTATGTTCAATGTTTTTATCCTGATTAATGATTTCAAAAGCAATCTTCGGCCTGCATATTTTATAAAATGCAATTCCGCAGACAGACGACCTGTAAAAGTTGCGAGTGTAGACTGTATGCCGAAGGCCTATGTCCAGCGGTGGACTGCGATAGCCTGACTAAGAGACCTAAATTCAATAACTAATAATGCTACTTACTACCTTACTAAATTTATACTTTATTGGTTCATTTGTTTTATTATGTATTTTATTATGTTTCCAACATTGTAAATGTATCTAAAAACAAAATATCTACTAAGAAAAACGCTCGCTAGATCCAAATTTATTGAAACCAGTCAATCAACATAAGATGAAAATTCGCTTACGCAAGTAAGTCATTTACCACCTTTTGCCACTAAGCAAATCTACATAATCCAGTCAGAAACACATAAATACGTATAAATTTACTGAATTTGATACGATTATCAAAATATAACCGCGCGTCACTCAAGCGTGTCTTAAAGCTCGCGTAAGTAAGTGGTTATACGTGAAGATATCGAGCTTATCTCTCTATCTACACCATGTACACAGTACAATAAACAAACAGTCCATAGATAAACTCGCCCCGAGGAAATATTGTGTAACGTTTACGAACGGTTAGAACAATTTCCTGATTCGTGTTACTTTACTTTTGTATTAATAGTATTTTAAATTATATTTCAAGTACTTTTGGTGACCTATGTGGTCAGGTATGTGATAAAAGTCATATTGGTAAAATTGGTAAGTGCATCTAATACACTAGGCATGCTTGTTTAAGTGTTAAGTCTAGTTTATTACATTTTAAGTATATTATCATGAAACAGAAGAATTAAATTTTACAGGCAAACCTATTTCAAATTTTTCTCCTCTCTGGTTCTCATAGCGTTTTCTTTGAAAATCTGCGTCGCCAAATGCCTTGTTCATTTTTGATAATATTTAAATTTGAACGATCTTACTTGCTTTAGGTACTTAGCAGGCAATATCTGCATGTCACAGATTTTTGCTGTGATTTTCACTAGACTATCGGCATATTTGAAATGTTTTATATTCACTGAAATTTGTTCCAAAACTGCAGGCGTCGGTTATTGTCTACATATTACCAAGTATTCTTCCTGGCAAGTTAAGAGCCGAAGTGGAGCCGACTCTAACGCCCACCCATCCAGTTACCTACATTTACCGATTATCTAACTTCACTGATTAATCGTACAGTTTTCTCGATCAGACTAAAGTGTTAAAAGAACCTAAACCTAAAAAAGAGCAAAACAGGATCAAATTAGAGGATTAGGTAGACTAAGCGAAATATAATGGTACTTAGGTATTTCTTATATTTTTAGTAAGCTTTTTAACTCCTCTTCTCGTCTCCGTCAAATTTTAACTTTGAGGCAGATCTAAATATTAATATTTTATAACAGGTACACGCTTATTAAAACTCTTTAATACAGCTGATGGGTAGGATAGGTATGCACGTTCTGCCATAGTGTTGTAGAATCCCACTAAGAATATTACTAGTAAACGGCTATGGGTTCGCCTACGGGTAACTAGTAGCCGCAGCCGTAACCGTTCGTAGGACTACGGCGGTTGGCATAACCTCACTGCTTTTACCAACCCGCCAGCCAACCCCTTTCTTGCCCGTGTTACTACCTAGCGTACATAGCGTTAAGAAGACCCAATAGTTTTTTGTTGTTTTTATTTATTATTTTATTTAATTTGGCATGATAGCCTGATTTTCTTTTGTTTCATATATTTTCTTTTGTTTTCTCGATTTTCTTTTGTTTATGTTTCGCCATGTTCATTTGTTTATTTTTTGTTTTTGTAATTAATTTGCCAATTTTTTATTGCTGTTCTAACAATTTCCAAATTTAGTAGTACTTGGGGTAATTCAATTACCGGTGTTACTACTAGTAGTAAGATTACTAGTAGTAGCAAGAAAGGAACCAACCACAGTGACTTGAGTGATGGCAAGACCTCGGAGTGTCCTAAACAAGTCAGGAGACCAAAGGTCATATTTATGTAGGTACTATACCATTTTGTGTAATATATAGGTACTTTCTTCTTTCCTGTATTTTAATCAAAATTAAGATTCAAACAAATTGACCTAAGTAATTAATTGCTTTGGTAAGTTTAGTGCCGCTCAAATTTCGTGTTTGACTACTTTTCTAATAGCTTCGTAGAATGCTTAATTACAAAACTTACAAGCAAAGTCAATCCTTTTAGATAATGGCCTAGATCATTATTCTTTAAGGACTAGATCAAAAGTTAGGGACTTCTGTGGCCATCAAAGTTTTTCGAATGTTTGTAAGCCTTTTAGATTATGATCCTTTGAATTTTAGTAAATTTATCATTGGTTAACAAACAAGCAATTATGCCTTTAAAGGAAATGAATTTATGAAATTTATTTAAGAAAGATATTAGCAATTGAACTATAGATATCCTAGACAAGTGGCATAGATTTCTATTTCATTTATAGAACAGATTAAAAAATGTATGGGATTGGCATAAGCTAATATCAATCCCATACATTTTTAATCTATTCTATGAATAGAATAGAAATCTATGCCACTTGTCTAGGGCCTCAGAACTGATAAATTAAACAAACGTTTTTCATCTTTTTATTAATAACTAGCTTTCCACGGCGCGGTTTCACCCACGTATTTGCTTACTACTCTGCTCCTGTCGCCAGTAGCGTAATGTGACATAGCCTATAACCTTCCTCGAGAACTGGTCTATCATACGCACAAATAATTTTTCAAAACCGACTAGTGGTTGTTCCAGAAATGAGAGCGTTCAAATAAATAAACAAACAAACTCTGTCGCTTTATATTATAGTAAAGATACGTAATAACTTGGGCGTCTTCGCGTTATCGTATTTAAAATTGCAGAAATCCCTAGAACTAGAGTGGCTGAGAAAATACTTAAGCCGAACATTGAGAAACATAATATTCATTAATAAAACACCAACTAAACGAGTAATAAAATATTTATTAAAGCTCAACTAGCATAAATAAATAAGAGAAGTTGATAAAATAAACAAAGCATATGCGGATCGGCAAACTATAAATAATCTTAACAATTGTTCGCAATTATACAATTTGACACACTATCTAACGTTTATACATAATGTACATTACTATACACATTGCACCTTCAGATGATTAATTAATTAGAATATTACAGCATAATTACACGGGAAACATATTTTTTTAGATATCTAAGTCGTGTGTAGGACTAGGCGTATATTACATACATTGTTTCTAGTTCAACTAATGTCCTTTAAGATACTTTATTTACATAGATATTGTAGGTACAGTCACGATCATTAATAATTGACCACTAGACAGTAAATGGTCATACAGTCGATGTCCAAGTGTTACAGCTGCTACAAACTGCATGTATAAAAAGGTTTAATTTAAATGATCGTCAATGTACATTACAGGCTATAACGTACTTTAAGTACGTTATATATACGATAAAAAGATCCGATAAATAATGAAACAATCCTGTATTGATTAATGATTGTATGTAATTAGGACAACGTTTTCATCAATGAAGACAACAGAACATAAAGAATTCATTCAATTCATAAAACCATAAAATAAATTCGACCGCCATTTATACAATACAAACAGAGTGATTGCATGAGCATTGCCGTTTGCAATTCATACGATGTAAATGATTTTTCAAACCTTTGTTAAAATTCGTAGTCGATGACACAAGAGTTTAGGTTCGACTTCGCCTCTCTGACGTCATAACTATGCATCGGGGAACATACTGACGGTTAAGCATCGGCCGTTAATCCTGGGCTTGCAGGTGTCTCAACGAAGGGTATAGTAATGGGATTGTGCCGTAAACCTCAGCCAATATAAAGAATATGAAGATTAAGACGGGTCAGTAGTACATTTTAATATTATAGACCTTTCGATTTCCAATCTTACTCAAAATTCGCATGTGTTGCATTCAGTAAAGATGCTAGTAAATTACGTTGTAAATGACAAACTGTCATACACATTCAAAAGATAAAATCACGTAAGCAAATGCACATACAGTCATACATTTTACACTTTTTTAAATATTTGCTGAGAAACTTGTCCTAAACTGTATTAAGTAAAACAAATCATATATTAGCACCAGTATTAACTTAAACAAAATTATTAATCTCGTTATGTTCCAAAGAGAAACTAACATGCAAATAGTTTGCAATTCTTGCTTCGATCTATTTTTCGTAATAATCGTCTTCTATGCCGCAGGCTTTGTCGAACTTGCATTACGTACCTCAGGTATTGCCGATCTCAGGACCGGCAAAGATAAAATAGCTTTTATGTTTTTGCTGACAATTCTGAACAAATTAATGTTCTTATTCTTGCAAGTGAGATTAAATTATCATTCAAAATTGTATTATATGATGGTGACGAAGAAACCTTATGCAAGTTCTTTTGCAAAATGAACATTGCACTTATCTAGTTACACTTTAATTTCGGTTACAGAATTATGATTTTAAAAAAAATCTATTCCAATTTGAAATGCATCTATTTCGTACATATTTAATCAGGCTTTTATATACAAAATTAATTGATAGTTACGTGTACAGTACAGCCTTGGGTATATGATTTTATAAAACTCTTTCACCCTTTTTCCTATTTTTTGACTAACGGACAATAACATGAAAAGATAACATTTCTCTCAGTCGCTCTTAACATCATCGCGTATATTATATAATATTTCACCAGCTTCTGATCTATCTACGCGCTGTTCACTGTAACTTTAAAATTTGCATCAAGGTAGAGCAAGTTGCAAAGGTCTATCCATTGTAATGGAAGTCAGATCGGACCCAGTTCGGTTCACTAAAGCATCCAATCAACAGTCGACGATGATAGAATAATAATAAGATCATACCTATGTATGACGGCAAAAATAGGCAGGTCTGCTAACAAACTTCTTGGCAGCGTGTACACTGTGGTCCGTACTACACAATATGCCCCACTTTTATATATCGCCATGTTAATATTATAATCAACATTTCGTTTAATTCTACTGATGTAACGTAATTAACCCAAGTTTTACGTAGGTACCTAGTTTTAGGTATCTTTAATAACTTAATTTAGCTGCTACTCGCTAAACTATTGAAAGTTATATTACATTAGTATACACAAGGCACTGATATCGTGATACGCGATAATACGAGTATATGTGAACTTTTCTATTTCTACTGAACACAGGTATAACTGCCGAATAGTAGGGAATGATTATTGATTTGCCATAATAATTTGTGCTTCAATAATGCCGCTCAAAGAACAGATTATTAATTATATGGGTAGAACTTAATTTTTTACACACTGAGTAACAAATACAAACTGATCTATTTTTAAGTAAGATTTTCTACAAATGTGTAGGTGAACGATCATATTTGCAAAACTTTACATAGATACCATTCACAAAAGTGTCTGAAAATAATATATATAAACTCATTAAATCGTTTACAGAACTGGATGCGTTTCGCAAAAAATGCAGCAAATTTTTCATTTTTTCGTTCACTTGTGAGTAACTGGCAAAATATGAAAAAGATAGCAATAACTTGTGAGTAACTGGCAAAATATGAAAAAGATAGCATTGGTTATTGGACAGCTGCAGTTAGTATGAAACACGGTAAAGGATTATTATGGGCTCGGCTAACGATTACATAACTTACGTTTGTTTCACGTAAGTTGTTGTGATTCAAATTACTACTAACATAAAGGTGAAGTTTAAATATTGGACACACCTTCATGAATTAAACGAATTCGTCTTTACTACAATATATCATGTTAATGTTGGTACTTATTTCCATACATTAATAATTACATAATAAAACAGCCATTGATACTTCGTAAGATATTTACAACATACATTTAGGTTTAAATATATTTGTGACAAGTGAATGAGGTAAGGACTGGAAGTTATGGGTACCTTTAAAGTAAGCCACCATTACATGACTTAAATGAGAGCAATATCGGCTACGTTATACAGAGAATAGATGTTTCTCTGACCATGGACATGTCCGCCGGGCTTCGCTACTATTAGATCTGGTCAGTGTAGTACAAACGCGGGCGGTCCGGCAGACTGTCCGTCACAAGTCTGTGCGATCTCATTATCATTGTAATAATAGCTCTTAATTCAATTGTACAAGTCGTACTTGAAGGGTTACTTCACTCTGTACCACTAAAAATTCTATTGATAGATTAAAAAATACATAAAAGTAACTATTTGGACTGTTTTCCCTCATAGTAAGACAAAAACTACTTATAATAACTCATTTTGTACTACTATCCGCAAAAACAGTGTCTACTTGAAAGTAATGCTAGATTAGCTTTTAAAGTACTAGGATAGCAGGAGTTGGCAATAGTTTTTGGTTTACTAGTCAATTCAATCAAAATTCTCAATTTTTAGTAATACTGAATGAACTAACCCGTATTCGGACTCTATTAGAAATATGTAAATACTCGTTAAAATCTTTCAAATTAGGTGTAAAGGTACATTTACGTAGAATATTATGACGTAAAATTTAGACTAGCTAGATTGGGTATGAAACATCGAGTACACAGTAAAAAGGGTATTGTAAAATATACATTAAACATTATTCTACCTAAAATTTATACACGATCTGATTTGGTTGGATGCGCTCATTATCCGTTGATATTTAATAGTTATTTCTTTTACGCATGCGTCAATGAAATGGTAACTAATGATATTAGACTACATGTCATCATTTCGTTTATACTTTTTTTTAGAGTGTAACATTTTGAAAAGTTTAATATAAGGCAACCGCCACATTCGGCATACGCTCGAATTACGTGTTCGCCCAATGTAGGGACAGCCGGAGCCTAAAGGATCATTTTTAAACACATTTGATATATTATAATCAGATAAGTATAGCGCCCTTCAAAAGTAATAATATAAAAAAGCTACTACCTGAAGAGTATAAATGCCTCAAAGTGCTTAGAACTATCAGTCCGATTTCGACATTTTCAATGATAGGTAGTTTATTTAAAATCATTACCTTTTTTTAATTAAAACAATTTATTTACAACAGAATTATAATCTAAATAAACCTCGAATGCTAAAGAACAATAAACACTTATTTTCTTATTAATATATCACACGCTATTATTATCAAATCAGTTCGTGTATAACTAAGGAATACAATTATTTGGATAATATGCGTAGTTTTCAACATATTTAAAAGCCACTTTTTATATAAATTTTCAACATTTACGATTTTGTATACTATAAAAACTAAAACTTATATCTACATAGTTTACGACCTAATTATTTATGTTATAATTATTTTTATAGAAAACTTTAAGCTCAACAACACATAGCTTATGTATTTAGTGCCTCAAAAGTCTATACACTAACATTTACGGATACAGGGACGTTAAATCGTTAAATGTAGCTAATTTGTTAATACGTGACAATATGTTAACACTATTTTGATTATTCGGATATAGTTGATGACCATTAAAACCGTACTATAAAAATAAAATAATAAAACAAAAATGTAAGTGATAGATGTCGAAATTGACAGATATTAATTTTGTTATCTGTCAAATTTTACACATGTCAGTTTGACAAAAATTTATAGCTTGTTTCATCAATTATCATAGAATAATTTGCTTTTAAAAATAATATCTATTTAATTTATTATTGTCATATTTGAACGGTACCTACAATAAAGTAATTCAGGAACATTGTATGAAACTAAATCCAATTTAGATTATTTTCCCACTTACTTAACCCATCGTTAATTGTGTGCAGAGCAAAATATTGAGAAGGTTTTCTGTATATGACAAACTTATCAATAAAACGAAGAGCGGCGCCACTGTCCGTACAATAAATATTGATCATTCAAAGTTCATGGATTTACGACTTTGTTTAAATAATAAGCTGGCATTATATTTCATCGACATGTTTCATCTACGTGTTAATGATTTACATTTACCATTAGCAAAAGTAGTGGACTCATGTCGTTAGAGCTGCCATACTTAAAATAAAAAAATAGTTCCTATTTTGACCACTCGATAAACTTGGTTTATTGTAGGTCGTTGTTTGTGTAATTACCTAATATTTTTAATCTGTCACATGTCATCGAAGCAGCGAAAATTACATATTAAATAATAACTAGTTATCGATATTGATACACTGTATATGTTATATTGTTATATCACGTTTAGACGATGAATCGTGAGGCTAAGATTGCTTCTTATATTATTCCTCTATACAATTTTCACGCAAACTTTGCATATAATGTAGATAGATAAAGATTTTGGATGTAGTAAAGCACACTCTACATTCACGCTGCGAAATCGAGACGCAAATCTATAATTGATGTGTAATTTATACATTCACTGAGTCGTCATGTCAGAAAAACTAATCTTGAGGCAACAAATAAAATTAAATCTAAGTTATACTAGATCTAATATTTCTAAAGAAATTTCATGATGCCTTGCTATTAGTTTAGTTTGTAGCGTGAATGTAGAGCGAGTTATATGTAAAAGTAGTACACACAAGGTACAATTTTACTATATACAATAGGTCTGTGCTTACAACACCAATACACGCTTCAAATTTAAACGATATTTAATAAATACGTACCAATGGAATAACGTTGGTGAACATCAAACGACAAACATTGTAATCTCTTGATTCTAACTTTTTGTTTTCTTTTTAATCCTTACTCTTACCTACTGCAGTCAATTCTTTTAATAAAGTGGTCGGTCTGTACCTGCTATTATTTAAGGTTTCAAGATGAAAATTGCAAATCGTTCATAGGGTGGACTACTAGAATTAGACAGACCGAATTTGTATGTGTACCTAGCTACTTTTATTCTTTAATTATATATCTAGAATAGACCAACTAAGGCTGCAGTTATTTAAGAAAAGTACAACCGTAGAACATTCTTGATTAAAATGTTATCATCGCATAACAGCTAAAACAATTAAAATGATTCATTTCCTCAATATAAGACACAGTCGAATGAACAATAATCTTATCATTCCCGTGATTTCCATATCAATGATATTTTTGTAGGTTAATTACTCTTAGTTTGCAAATTATAAAAACAACAATCTTAATTTCAAACAAAGTATATTAAAACGAGTTTAAAGAATATAAATAAAGATCACAATAAAATAAATAGTAAACTTTAAAAGTTACTCGGTCTTTGTTCTTTATAAAAGTCATACAGTGTAGTATTGTTTTACGCCAATTTTATACATTATTTTTTCTAGGTTATGCACGTACCATTAACTATAATATATAGTAAGGAATATCACACGTGGTGGGCTCACGAACTCACCGACTGTACTTGAGTGTTCGGGCCGCACGATCGACGGCGGAAACGCACGAATCCGCGCGAGTACGCTCGTGATCGTTTTGACGTCAGCACGGCGCAGGAGTTACGCGTTTATTGTAACCGCGAATACCTGAAAATTGTCAATATGTTATTGATAAGTATATTGATTTTGTAAGTTCATAAACCAGGAGGATAAAAAGTTTTCCAGTGGTTTGTGATTTATGAGTATATATATTATGATTGTATAGTATAGGTTCCAAGTTGGGCTCCAAATCTTTAGTCATATTTATTCCAAATACCATTTATGAAAATGCAATGATGCAACACCTACAAATTTGAATTGACTGCTTCTGTGATTCGGTGGTACTGTGTATGGACTGCCACGCAGAGGTCGCGGGTTCGATTCCCGCTCAGTGCAAATATTTGTGTGCATGAACATGTTTATTTGCATTGGTCTGGGTGTTTCTATGTATAATATGTATGTATTTACAAAAAAAAAGTATTTAAGTATGTATATCCGCATTCTAGAACCCATAACACAAGCATATAATATGCTTACTTTGGGTCTAGATGGCGTTGTGTGTAATTGTTGAAATATTATTATTATTATTATTTGAAAAAGAAGTAAATTCTCAACACAGTAATGATATTTTGACATAGTTACAACAACTATGATTCATTCGTCATACAATCCGCAATGCACTAAAAATGGCCTATAAAAGCGACACAACGGATCTATCACATTAAAAAATCATTTACAATATACAACTTATACAAGTAGGTACCGAGATAAAATAAATACAATGTATACTACGTGTAGATAACAGCTAGATATCGTTGGTAGTTCTGTTTTATCTCTAACATAGCAGTTATAAAGCAATAAAGATATGAATGACTGGTATAGGTATTACGTTGAGTAACATTTTTTAATTTGGATACTTTACTGAGATTTTATATTCGTTAAACAGTTTCATATTCCTTCGGCTCGCACGCATGGTACCTATAGCTGTTATGTCGTTGGCTTTGATTTTAAAATAAATATGTATTATCAGTAAATATTTGTCTGGGTTTACTTTTTGGATATATCACGGCTACCAAGACACAATTATATGTAACTGAATCCTTCGCTACACAGAGTACGTCTTGGTCAAAAAATAAGGATCTTCAAAAAATTGGGTATTATGGTTTCAACAATAGCAATATCGTCAATAAGCAACGATTATTTCGATGATGTTGATTTTGATGTTTACCATCGTTAGTTGTTACTGACATTAAAAATACAAAATCTTTCAAAATATACAGACAGAATCAATACATTCAATCAATCATCAAAATCAATTCATGAGATTTTTTAATCTAAACATGAGTTGTTTTTTGACGAATTTGATTCTCAAAAACATCTGTACTCTCAATCACATGATTTCACATCCGCAACGAAACCTAAACTATAAAAATATGAATTGCTGTATGTGGGTTTACATAAATAATGTAACAGTTACCACAGATGACGTCAGTTGTCCAGCAATAAAAGCTCGCAACGCGTTACTGAACGTAAAACTGATTGAGTGAAAGAATCGCAAATAAAAGCACATGACTGTTAGTTTTGAACGTATCACATTATATTTTAGGCGATGGAAAATAAACTGCTGTGACACACCCAGCCTTAAAATAAATTTGCAACTGGAATTTTAGAGTCATTGAAATGATATAAGTACCTACCTATCACATTTTTTACAAGACCAATTTTCCGCGGCGCGGTTTCATCTGCGTCTTTGCTTACTACTCTGCTCCCGTTGCCGGTAGCGTGATGTTAGACATAGCCTATAACCTTCCTCGAGAACGGGGCTATCATAAGCAGAAAGAAGTTTCATATCCGACTAGTTCCAGAGATTAGCACGTTCAAACAAACAAACTCTTCCGCTTTTTACAATAGTATAGATTAAGTACTCAACAGATTTAGATTATCCGTCAAAATATGTACATATTTTATAGGTAGGTACATTTATTCTCATACAGGGGGGATAAATGGAATGATCCAAAAATGATAAGGGGGAATTCTGGATTAATTTTATATTCGAGTTCAGTTTTCCCCCTTAGCGGAATTCAGTCAGGGGGGATAAATGGAATAATCGAAAATGACAAGGGGGATTTTTGGACTAACTTTACATTAAAGTTCAGTTTTCCCCCCTAAGGGGGATTTGCTCAGGGGGGATTTCTGGAATAAGCCCATATTTTGACGGATAATCTTAATCTGCCAAAAAAATATATTGCGTGCATGGGAGAGACCTTTGCCCGGCAATGGGAGAGTTAAGGTTGAAAAACAATCTATATGATGTTCAGAGATCGCAAAGGCTAGCCAAAGAGTAATTCCGACGTTGTTTTGTTAGATCCAGAAGTATAAAACAGTCACACAAAAATTGCCAATTAACGACTGTGCTAAATAGGCAATTTAACAAAGTATATGGCCGGTTGATAGCTAATTATTTCGATTAAGAAAACAAATTATATAATACATATAATAATAGTGTAATGTATGTACAAGAGGAATTAGTCGATGAAGGATTATTACTAATCAATAGTTGATAAAACATATCGCATAAACTTAGGTCTTTTTCAACTGAGGCCGCGATATTTTTTTGTTAACATTTGCAAAATATTGTACCTAAAATAGCGGCCGTTCCTGACATAGCCTAAGAATTTCGAAAATCTGTTAAAAAAAGTTATTTCTCAGCTAAGAACGGACTTTGCAGCAGATTTCCTACCTATAAATTGTACTACATTCTACACAGCTAAAGAGGTTTTTATAATGATTCATGGTTTCACGTTCGTCTTTAATATAATACATAAATTCATATCTTAAGATATGTAGACAGTAGATAAAACCTTATCAGCCAGACTGATAGATAGTGAAGAACAATTGGGAACTTTCTTTTACGCGAGATACTACTCCACTCAAGCTAAAGATAATAACAATAATACTGCCGGCTTATACACGTGGCTTAAAGTGTTGTGCTCTCTATTATACTTACTATATTACTTACATAATATCGATTTTGGTTGTCAAATTAAAATGATCGCTGACACATCAAATTGTAGTAGGAATCGCTTGTACTATTTGTTTGGAGAGCATTTACTCAAAACCAGTTTCGTATTTCGGCTGATATAATGATATCGATGATATCTTAAACCTATTATACGTTGGTTTTTACCTGCGCTGCTTCGGCCGCTACAACTGGAATAGATCATCATGTGCCCTCTCCAGACGCCTGAGCGATGTGTCGACCCTGCGACCTTGCGTCAGCGAGGCGGGTGGTGGTGGCAACGGAGGCGGTATCACTTCGTTGTACGACGTTGACGCCGACATTGATGCTGACTGCCTGAGACGCGCCTGCGGCCGATGGCGCACGAAACCATCCTCCAGGTCTTTTACAAATCTGAAAAAACATGGCATATAGTTAGAGATATATATTTTAACACCGCACTGGCCAAGGTCACTCCATTTTTCTAACACCTTCACAAAATCTATGTTTTATATCATCTAGTAGGCATTCATTACGCTGGAGCTTGTGAAAGCGTTACACGAATCAAATCTAAAAATATATTCTTTTTTATAGACCACTGCCAGAAATAGGATTTGATACTGAAGTTTAAAAATAGCTTTTCTTTTCAAACATTTCAAACTTTTTCCCTAAGGTGTAGTCAAACGTAAGTATATAAAATACATTATACCAGCTATGTTTAGAGTTTGACTCCCACCTTTTTCAATAGCGAAATAAAATAGGTGGGAACTCAGGGCTGATACTTATTATTTCTCAACAGAAAAAGTCAGTGCGATAGCGTTTCAACTGGTGTCAACGCAGCACAAGCAGATGCACTGTTTGTGCAATGGTTGTGTACATTTCTACGTCCCACCACTACGCTATTGTAAGTCTTCTAGTCGACGGTACAAGTTTAGTAATTTCAATACCAAAAGTCACTGTAGATCGTGACAATGATATTTTCAGATTCTTGAATTTATTTTCGATAGGTTATTTCTATATTGACTTTTAGAAAATTTTAGCCATTGCAGCGTAGATTAAATGTACTCGTTATAGTGTAAATCAGTTGTAAGTGCCAAATGGTTTCGTCTTTAGTACAAATAGATTAATTTAAGAACAGCAATCAACACGTCATTATAAAGTGAATGGATGAAACTGTTGGATAATTTGAGCGATGTCGAATACCAAAAGAACTTTGAGAAGACACAAAAACTACCGATAAGAGAGTTCTGCAGTAAGTAAAAAGATATAAAAAATAGTGTATGTAATAAATTAAGAATAGTTTTAGGCAAGATGTGGACACTTAAACCTATAGTAAATAAGGGTACACTATACATGGTCTATTATTCTTTAGTACATTCAATAATAAACTACGCGTTGGGTAGTTATGGACTCACTTTTGAACTTTATCTAAATAAAATCAAAACATTAAAAATCAGAATTTTAAAAATACTTGTAAATCAAAAAACTAAAGTACAATTAAAACAAGACTATGAAAAATTATTTAAAATATGTAAAATACTTCCTATAGAAATTAAGGTTAAAATGACAATCATGGTTAAACAACAAAATAAAATGATATATAAAAATAAAAGAATCCACAACTATCCAACACGATTAGCGAAACAAAATAAACTAAATGTACCGAACATAAAGAACTACTATGGTAAACGTTCTCGAAAATTTGTCACTCCCACTATCATATCATAAATGATAAAATGACCTACCAAAGGACTTTCTAAACGACATAAGAACAAAACATCAGTTAAAGGCCATATTAATGAAACATTACTTGTCTTTGTGTCCATAGTAATCAATGATGCTAGTGGAATTGATAAATTGACCGTTCGATCGCTTTTTAAACATGTTAGATAATAATATTGTTTTTTTTGTAATATGTTGTTTTTTTTGTTTTTGTAAATTTGTTTTTTAAAGTAACGAGAACTTATTGCCGACAAACTGCTGAGCAGTTTGGCAATTATCAAAAAATGTTAATTAGATTAAGATTTTTTTGAATAAACAAAAAAAAAATCAGGCTTACAATGACTGTTGCATAGGTTAATAACCATTCTGTACACAATAAGGCCACAATGACTTTTAGTATGGTGTCCGCCATTTCTGGATCTCGTTGACTGCTTACTATCAAGCAGAGTGGAGTCATTCTGATATATTTAAAAAAATCTTAATATCTATCATTAAACATTATCTTCATTATGTATTCATGAAGATTAGACGGTAGACTGTATTACCATGATCTGCATAAACATTAGTTTAATAGCCTATTTACAGCAACATACATTTTATTAGCTGCTGAAATCTAAAATTCGCCAACCGCGTATTAAGAATTCGGAAATGACGTATGAAACCAACCGCAATCATAATATCGAAATGCACAAACGGATACTGGCAACTAGCCAGTTAAAGCTACGCTATGAAACTATAACTTGGAAGGATCGATACCTGGTTTGTGCAGCAAATGACAGCGATAGGTATTCCTCCCAGCAGATATTTGAATTTCAAATGATAGAAAATGGACAGTAAATAGTTTAACGGTGTACTAAAGTGTAAGGTTAAGGGGCTACAGAATAAATTGAGTACAACTTCCATGCTGTGTTAATAGATATGACGCATGAATGTAATTTAGATTGTTTGGAATTGCATATTCTTAACACCTATGAGTTCAGCAATTAAATATCAACCTATCCAGTTTATAGAACTGAAACTAAAGTCATAGATAGAATAATTTAATAGTGAAAAACAACATTGCGTGTATGACTTGACCTAAGCCACGATGGCATTGGTACATTTGCAAATAAGACATTGAATAAGCAACACCAAGATGTAAAATTTTTGGACGAACATCGCTTAGGTACTTCCTACAACATTATACGTTATACCTACTCGACTTTGAATATATAAGTATCTCATCTTTCTGTAAATACAAGTTGAGGTATACTAATAAGAATACTGCTGGAGGTATTTGGTAGCAAAACTTCCCAAAGTTTTTACGGGAACATCCATGAACGTTTTAGCGCTTATAATGCTGATGATAATGCTATTCTCACTCTGTTATGAAAACAAGAATCATGCTGCATTAACAAAAATGTGACGTAATTACATGTCATTACGCAATAACATAGATATAGTACACCGTATTATTCACCGTTCGTAACTTGACCCAAATAAAGTGGATTATTTCTCACGACTTCTGGCTGATGTCGCGTTATACAGTAACCTTGGGGTAAGCTGTGATGGTATTACAATAATACTACACTCTACTAATCCGCGATAACTAACGCAAAAAAAGAAACAGTTGTTGTAACGCTATGGACTAGGGTGTAAATTTACATAGCATCTCACTAAGCCGCCATAGTGGAGGCCACCATACCAGTAGTTTGGCTATTGGACCATTCCAATAGCCAAACCAAATAGACCGTCACTTCTGGATTCCACTGACTGCTTACCATCAGGCGAAGTGGAGTCACTTTAGTTGGCTAAAATAAAATAAATAAAAATAAATAAAATAATTAGTATTACAATCATCTTTAGTGAAGATCCGTGTCGCTTGAAAAATATTACAGAGCAACCAGCGTGTCAACAAAACTCCGATTGCACAATATTGGTCTCAAAGAGGGTCTTGTCTAGGTCGAGAGGGGCAATGTCATAAGCAAGGACACGCTGGACGAAGTAGTAGGAAGCCCACATAAATTGGAAACAAGTTTAAAAGACTCAATGTTATCTCTATCATGTTGAGTTAGGTTAAAGGACAAGACTACTCCGAAGATCAATTCAATTAAGGATTTAGCCTAAGACCACAGCACGACCGCAGACCATACTAATAATTACACAATAAATATTATGTTCTTTAACTAGATTCTTATAATTACAGGTAAAACCAAGACATATTTTACAAATCTAAATATTTACTCTAATTCTAATGCCGAAAGCCACTAGTTGAACTAACCCACACAAAGCATATTATTTTTAGCGCACGTCAACGGAATAAACCCGACTGCAAATTGCCACTTACGCCTTTTGAACATTTCGCCAAACAAAATTAATATATAACAAAACGACAATAAGGTTCGTTTTTACACGCAAACTTTTATTTTTGAAGGACATTGCCGTTAGCTTCAGTTATTAGTTTTTGCTGTTTGTAAAGTGATAGCGGCGCAGTACTTACAGAGTAATAAAAATATGGTCCACTTGTAACTATCAGTTGACCAAATAATTATTTGTTTAATAGTTTTAATACTTTAAGAGGGCGAATCTAAAGAACTAGATTTAAACAGATATAATTTCTTAGGCTTATAAATTCGACTGGTAGTTCCAGAGATTAACGCGTTCAAACAAACAAACTTTTCCGCTTTAATAGGTAGTATAGATTGAAAGATTGTATAGAGAGTGAATGACTTATATGGTCTTATAGGAAGGTGGATGATTCCCATGATGTTGGTAGGTATGCTGTTAATGTTCATGCCATCTCTGTATGTGAAGAAGCCTTTTCCTGTTAGAGGTATACTGTACAGTAATTTATGTTTGTTTAAATTTTTCTCACTACAGACTATTGATTTCCTAACGCTGCGCCGGCGCCGCCGCTTAAAAAATCAAACAAAACAAAAGAACGACGTTAAACAAAGACGTAAATTATTTTTTTATGTAACAAAGCGTGACATTAAGTTCATTACTTGATTAATTACGTCATTAACACGATTGTATTGATACTTATCAAAAACTGTAGTAATTACTTTTGAAGAACAGGTAATAAAATAATCAACTAACGCAGTGTGATTTGCTAAAGATTTATGATTTGCAAAGCTTTTTAAGAAAGCCCTATACTGACAGCAAGGTCGTGCATTAGACAGCAATTATTTCTCTGTTGATCGTCCATGTTCATAGCATTACAAATATATATAGAACATGGTAGCAGATTACAATCATTCGGCATATATAATTGTTCTGCCTCAATGCTAAATAAGCAAAAAAGTAAAATAAAACATTGTTATCCATTAATTAGCTTGCGGAGGACAGATGACAAACGCTCGGGTAAGTATTACTGTTGTAACCGTTGAGACTGCGAACCAGAGTAACATATTTTGGACAAATTAAAGAGCAACTCAAAGAAAAATGCGTTAGACCCACTGATTATATCAATGGTTAGACCTTGATTTCCACAACTATCAATGAGAAAATTTTACGTTTATACCATACACATTGCCTTTGTGTCACAATAAAAGTTCTACTCATAAAAGTTAGGGCGTCGTCCTCATATGCTATTATTACCTGTCATGTGTATTATTTTCATACGACATGTCAGCTACATAACAATAACTAACAATATAGCTGAAGCTTCTATCTATTATATCATTTTAAACTTGAAGGGAAAAGTTCTGAATCGCGTCGCGAAGTATACAGGCATACGAATAACTGACACTTGGTTTGGATCCCAAAGTTGTGACCTAGGTTGGAAGCAAAACCTCAAGCACATGCTATCACTTTGCTACCGTGTAGTCTAACGCGATGGAATCTTAAACTTAAAAGCTTTTGATAATACAATATTTTATTAGGTACTTGATTTGTGTCCTCGTATACGAAAGTCCGTTGTTTGATTAGGTTTATATTTTGTTAAGTGTCACCGAACGAAGCGACGACTACGTGACGAATGATACAATGAGTTGTCATTCTTTTGTAGATATTGTCTAAGCAAAAGCGAAATGAACATAAAATGAGTAAACAAATGGCCTCCATCAATCATTATTCAGATTTTTGCAAAATTATTAAAATAACGGGTATTTTTTGGGTCCTCTATAAAGAAGTATGTAAGTATGTATCATACTGTAGTCTTTCATTTCCTGAATTTATGCCCTGGGATAGTTACAAACCTTTATTTCAGAAGCTATCCCTATTAACTCTATAATCCTTGTATATCTTTGAGCTGTGTATGTTCGTCAAAACAAATCTACAACAATCGACAGTTTGCAAATATAGCTCACGTTTTCCTGACAAACTAGTCCTTCCGACCATACGTACAGAGGTATGTAAGAGAAATAGTTATGTAATCCCACCCACATGCCCATCACTGTGACTCCTGTAAGCCAGGATTAACAGTGATATCCAAGAAGAAACACCGAGCTTTGACACTCGGGAGTCCCGGGGACTGCTAAACCTACTGTCTTGGACCCCGCAACGAATTTAATCAGAAGTAAAAGGAGGAGTTGGAAATAAAATGTCCACTTCCCTCCATTGCAAAGCGGGAGACAAATTTAATCTGTATAGGATTATGACCTATTAAAAGAGAGCACCACGGACAAGTAATATTAAGGGACCTATGTGAGCTATATCTGATTCCAGTAATATGTATGGCAGAAACGCTTAAACGCACGGAAATTCACCCTAGATGACACAAGATCCTCATAATAAACTGGTCCTGATGTAACTTGTAAACTATTTAACATTATTTCGCGGTCTTTACGCCAAAGACTACACTCCCAAAGAATGTGATGAGCAGACTGTTCTTGATTGGAACACTGACAACTCGGCGAATCAACTAACTTAAACGAAAATAGTTTGCTCTTATTCGCCTATAAGACTCCTATAAACTTCATTTTCTTCTTTAAATAATCTAATGATTTTCTGGCGATCGCGCGATTGTAAGAAGTCACTATTCATGCCTTCGTGAGTTGTATAATACATAGCCGCTCGTCTCTGAACCTCAAGATCAACCGGAAGAACACCTGCCAGTACTGGCAAAGCCTCAGTGCTAACTGTCCTATATGCCTTACACAGAAATATTAACGCAAGACGTTGACTTTGAAGCAATTTGCGCCTTACAGCACCTATAGTTGCCCTATCAGCCCATACAGGCGCCCCATAACACATACTTCCTAAATAAGTAGCACTATAAATTGTTTTAAGAGTATTAAAAGAAAGACCCCATGTTGTTGTTGATATTCTAGTTAAAGCGTAAAAACTATTTTTAGATTTTTCCCCAATTGTAGTGATGTGATTAACAAATGAAAAGTCTCTTTCTAATATGAATCCTAAGTAACAAACTGAATCCCTACTTTTAATGCTAATATTATTAAATTTTATTCGAGGTGGTGTTTTCAGATTTCCTTTTAAAAGAAGCTGAAAAGTTTTGTGAGGAGCGAACAATAATCGGTTACGTTTTCCCCAGTCAGAGACTAGACGTAAACATTTATTCGCTAAATCCTCTAATCCAGCCCTGGTATTAGATTGTATAAGTAACAGGCCATCGTCAGCATATCCAGTTAATGTACAGCCAGTTGGTAATGGCAATGATATAATAGTTATGTAATGTCTATAAACGTATTTAATCACCTTCCACAACAATTTAGGAACTTAAATTTGTGTAAATTTAAAAAACAACTGCATCAATGGTTAGTAGAAAAATGTTTCTATTTTGTACAGGTCATTACAGTTCATACCTTAATTATAAATTCTGATTTGACATATTATTATTGTACTTGTGTATTAGTTGACATATTTATGTAACAAATTGGTAACTTGACCCTTTAAATTTTATTAGTATGAAGAATTGACGTTTTAGATTATAAATATTTGTATGCCATGTAAATGGTAAATGTGCTGGACTTCCACTGTAATGACACCGATATGTATTCACATATGAACAAATAAAAGCATTTTATTTCATTTCATTTATAATATAAGTCTTCAATCGCTAATCCGTCTTGACCAACCAGCACGGTACATTATGTAATGGATAAGTAATATGCAAACCTTTACGAAAACAATGCAATAATAACAAATTAAAAAATATATATTTAGACTACAAATTTAAAAACAAACAAAGGCCCATAGCTGACATGTCACAGTCTCGCAGTATCTGCAACTATGTACAATAAAAAAGTTTACAAAATTTAACACAAATGTAATTGTGGCCTAACGGACGAGACTGTTGTGTTATGTATGAAAATATTTGCACACCAAGCGAAGCCTTCCTTATCACAAGCACGGTTCAAACTGACATTCAGAGACCTTTGAATGTCACTTATATTGTAAGTAAACAAAAATCCTTCGTTTACTTTGGTCAAAATTTAATTTGAATTTTTATGAGAATTACTTACTTTTCTATACGGAGTACACATTTTATTAGTGTGGACAAACATTGCCAGTTTTCCACCAAACAGTGTCAGTTTTAACGTGGAATTGACAAAGTCTTTCTCATAACTAGCCATAACGTAAAAATAAATCACTTCGTACCTTTGGTAATGATAACCTCATTTGATAACATTTAAAAGAGAAGCTCGATATGCTCAAGAGCAACCAGTTGAAGCCATTTTCTTTGTAAAATATTAATTAGGTTTAAAGTGCAGCTATACTTCATCTTTAACATCGTATATGGTTAAAGGATGATGAGGACTTTAACTACATCGGATAAAAGGATTCGGCAAAAAAATAACAGACGAAAAATGGACTCGTCAAAGCGACGAATACATTAGAAACACACATAGATTATTATTAGTTAGTTTTGTAGTTAAGCTGATCATTATAAGATTAACGACAGAACATAACTATGAAAATGTACTAATGTGTAATTCAAAATAAAACACGATGGTATCAACACATGGTGATAACGACATACAAAACATGTTCCTCGCCACACCTACAATGGGCACACGCAGAATTTCAATTGGGTAAAGTCCCGTAATGCCCAAGATAAAATTGTCAATGCGATCAAGCGTGGTGATTTTTGCTGCCTTAAGAAGAAGTATTTTCCTGCAGTGGGATAATAACAGGCTGGTATTATTATTATTTAAAGTCCCGTAGCGTTAAACAGCAAAAATGATAATCGCCAACTATATCTGTATACATCATTAGTCTAAGTCTCGGCAATTCTTTGTAGCCTTTCTTTTTCAATAAGAGTCATCCAATTACGTAGGCAATGGGGGCAAATTGCGCAAAATATGGGAGTGCTGGTCATATTGCGTGACGTAGCACATAACACGTATGATGCAAGAGAATGGTAATGTGTGATAAGTCCTGTGATTTTCATATCTTATCTAATTAACTTGATTATTAGTGAGACACACGATTAATAACAACAAAAAGATATATGGTTTGTGTGACGGTAAATTATTTGTCTTCTTTGAATGTTAAACGGAGGCAGATGAGAATCAATTTGGGACTAAGTAAGAAATTCGGCAGAATAACATCATATAAAATTACCGTGCTTTCTTATAAATAGAGAAGAAAGAAAACGCTGTATACTTCAGCATATTTACCTGAGATGCATTGACACCATCTACCAACCATCAGAATTCTAATACTACTTAAGAAGCACTGTAGCAAGAGCAGAGGTGTTTTTACAGTTGGACTACTGAAGTTGAACAAGAAATCTATCTCTCTCAATATCGAATTTTCTTAAATTATAAAAACGTACTTAAATGTCAAGGTCAATGAATTTTAATCTGAAGACAGCTTGCAAATTCTACTGAACATACGTATCTGTAGGAACACAGAGAGTAGAAATAGCAACGCACTATCATAACGTAAAATAAGACTGTCGTCAATTCATTATCTGTGCAGAGGCCCGAGACAAGTGTCAAAGATTTCTATTCTATTCATAGAATAGATTAAAAAATGTATTGGATTGACATAAGCTAACGCCAACGCTTATGTCAATCTCATACATTTTTTTATCTATTCTATGAATAGAATAGAAATCTTTGACACTTGTCTCGGGCCTCAGAGCCCCTAGACAAATGGCATAGATTTCTATTCTATTCATAGAATAGATAAAAAAAATGTATGGGATTGACATAAGCTAACGCCAACATTTTCGTTAACTTATGTCAATCCCATACATTTTATAATCTATTCTTTATATAGAATAGAAATCTATGCCACTTGTCTAGGGGCTCTGGCTATTGTTATAATACGTAGTACATCCTCAGTGACGCACTGACAATTACAAAACAAGAAAATGTTCAAGTATCAGTCCAGAATGTATTGTGCCTGTCTGTTGTGTGATAATAGACTCCCTGCTTTTTTATGTAGTTTGAATGTCTTGAGGATATGCAACTATGTACTTTAAATACACAAATTTCATAAGATCACCACAGATTGCTTAGATATGAACGAAAAAACGAAAGATATATAGTGAATGTGTATTTTGATGCTGGTAAACCACTTTTTTTTAGTGACACACTAGTATCGTTTACATAAATGTAACGCCCAAGTACTAGGTGTCTGCTCCAGAGCTAGTGATTAAATAAATAGCATACTTACTGTTAATCTATACATATAATAAAAATGTAACCGATCGCTGTCTGTACATGAAAGATATATGAGAAAAAATATTATTGGGACCTTTGTCAACGCAAATAGAACCCAAGACAATGATTGTTAAAATTTTTGTCTGTTTGTCTGTTTATGTTTGTCTGTTTGTCTGTTTGTCTGTACGTTTGTTCACGCTAATCTCAGAAACGGCTTATCTGATTTAGATATGGTTTTCACTAATACATTGTGGTAAGCTTCACTTAACATTTAGTGTTTGTTTCATGTCAATCGGTTCATAAATAAAAAAGTTATGGCAATTTAAAGAATCACGTCGAACATTTGTTAATTTACTACAAAACCTGATAGTAACAGAGACTTGACAGGTTACGGGATAGCTTATAGTGTTTTTATTTCTCGGATTCCTCTCATTCTAAACAATCTTCCGTTTAGTTTTAAGGAAAAGGAGGGAGGAAAAGAAGAAATTGAGGAGAAGGAGGAAGAGGGGAAAGTGAGAGGGAAGTGAGAGGGAAGTGAAGAGGAAGTCTGGGGAAAGTGCGGGAGAAGTGAGGAGAAAGTCAGGGGGAAGTCAGGGGAAAGCCAGGGAGAAGTGAGTGGAAAGTGAGGAGAATGTGAGAGGAAAGTGAGAGTAAAGTGAGGGGAAAGAGAAGGGGAAGTGACGGGAAGTTAGGGGAAGCTAGGGGAAGCTAGGGGAAGTGAGGGGAAGTTAGGGGAAGTGAGGGGGAAGTGAGGTGGAAGTGGAGGGGAAGAGAGGGGGAAGTGAGACAGAGTGAGTGGTAAATGAGAGAAAAGTGAAAGAAATGAGAGAGAAGAGAGGGAGACGGAGAAGAGTGGAGAAAAATTTTCCCTTCCCCTCCTATCGCCCCTTTTCGAGGGGAGATCGGAGGGGAAGGGGAAAGATATTGTAGTGAAAATTTGCCTTTGTGTATTGTATATTGTTTTTACGAGGGATATCTTTAGGTAGGTGAAAGAGGGTTTGTATGAATGGGAGATTAAAAATAGTATGAAAAACAGTATTTAAACAATATAAAAAATTCTATTGGAAAAATGATATTCACGCGAGCGAAGCCGCGGGCAAAAGCTATCTATATACATAAAAGCAAAAGGTCACTCACTCACTCATCACGAAATCCCAGAAACAACAAGTGCTAGGAATCCCAAACTTTGTATGGTCGTTTCTATTAGGATATAGGTGCTCACTTAGACGGGATTTTGCGAAATTCATCCCCTAAGGGGGTATAAAGGGGTGACAAAGTTTGTATGAAACTTCTATAGTTTTTATTGTAGGATTACCAAACTACTAAAAAATACTCTTTTTTTAATATTCAGGAACTACCCTTATTAAGTGGGCAAATAAGAGTCGCAAGTTTGTGTGAAAGTGGTTTGTCAGTCTTAGCGGTAGCGGGTTTAAACTGGATTAGCTATAGAGACGGATAATACTGATATTTATTACTGATACAATGTACGATTGCCGTAAAATCAGGCAGGCAATATTCTCATAGAGGCACTCATCTAATTTTTCACGCGAACGAAGTCGCGGGCAACAGCTAGTGTACATAATATATATACATATTTGATGAAGTGATTTATTTTATTGATCATAAATTATATGCAAAACAATATACTATTAAGTGTTAGACACTGCTCGTAATAGTTGTACATGCGTATCAGTAGCGAAGAGTCACTATTCCGAGGAGGGAAGCCGGTGGGATTAAAATAGTTTCGGAAGGCTAGTTACCTATTCTTTGAGTAGACACGCAAGCAGTGATAGGTATAAGGAGGTCAGGACATGATTTAAAAGGGAAGCCGGCAGGAATCGTGTTATATGGACGCTTCGCCACTGATGCGTATACCAACGGCTTCTGACAATAAAATTATGTTTTTATAGCACATATATCTGGTAAACAAATATAAGGCCATGCTTACTAGTTAATTTATTTATTTATTTTATTTATTTATTAATCATAATAACAACAATATAGGCTTACAGCAGAACCAACACGCTTATATGTTGTATATAACAATCAAAAATTTCTTAGTGATAAAATCAATATTATAGTTAATTAAAATAATGTCATCTGAAATATTATAGTAATGTCATAACTTAAACTAAAGTATAAATTAAAAAAATATCCAATATAAAAATTCAAAAATAATAGTAACCTCAATACAATAAATAATGTCACATAAAATATTAATGTCATAACTTATTACTAAAGTATAAATTTATGGTTGTGTTCTCTAAACTGTTGCTGACAGTGCAGAGTAAGAAAATGAGAACTGAGGGATCATTGAGATAGGGTCTCTATAAAAAGCGCACAATTATCTTTATTGACATTTTTACCCTATTAAAACACAAGAAAATCACTTCAATATTATAGAAACATAAAAAAATCTTTCATACTTTGACATTGCCATGTTTTCAGTAAAAGTTCGTCTCAAAATAATATTTAATGTTATGAGATAAACATCGGACGACGCGGTCAACGCTATGGATCGTAAATTACACTGTAATTGATTTCACTCGTATATTAGGAGTATGTGTCACAACACTTCACTTTAGTACGCCCTCAGAAATAGTCTCAAATACCGTAACAAAATTAGAATATCATAGATTTTTCTGTTTTATGTGTACTCAAATAACAACTCTTACCATAAAGAATAAAGCCGCTTATTGCTTACAATCTTATAAATCAATATTAATCATTTGACTTTTTTCATACCGACAAAGTCATAAAAAAGCATAGGTCATTATCGGTTGGCCGCCACTCTTATCACGTTGTCGGTTCACCTTGTCAGAGTGCGGGCAACAGATAAATGAGGGCGGCACGACTGGCCAATGTGGAGAAAATTGGGGAGGCCTATGTCCAGCAGAGGACATCTTTTGGCTAATATGATGATAGTCATTGTTACCTTAATTTATGGATGCTGACTAAAGACGTCTACCTACTATTGAAGATCTCATAAAAAATTATATTTAAAAGGTAACTATGTATTACCCATCGTCTCACTTTACAGATGGATTGGCAATCACAGTAGACAGTCTTATCATATCGGTTGCTTGTCTTATCAAATAATTTTCTTGCAGCTTTTACTGATTTTTCCCATCATTGGGTCGACTGAGTCTGTCTATGACCTGGTGGTATAATATGTACTGATTAATATCCAGAAAATCAAGTGATATGAAACCTTGCCATGGTGTAAATAGTAGTTAAGTACCGATACCTATTTTACTATTTTCTTATTAGAATCCTACCCACGATAATGTGCTTAACACCATTTAATATTATAACTTGTACTAGAAACGTATATGTGTAACAATAACATTAAGGCCGATAACCTTTTCGTTATAAGACATTGATATGAAAATTATAAACGCAATATCTTTAAGTTCGTTTGCTTTGCCGCATATTATTAATACTACTCGTATTATATATGGTGCATTCTCATACAGAAAAGGATTCTTTATTAGTCCATTTCTTTTTAAAGAAGGACTTTCTAGTACTAGACTATTAATTTGTTCTACTTTTATCATTAACCGACAACGTCAATATTCGTGAATTTCGTGATTATAAAACGTCATTACAGTCCAATCAGGAACAGTCCAAGGCTAAAGTTAGTGACATTAATAATAATAACGATTTCACACCTACTCGTTGCCGTCCATGAACCAGGAAAACGAGAACTGATAACATGGCAGCTGCGTGATAAGACCAATTCAAAAATCGATGTCAAATACACATAATATCACAACTAAACAAGAGCAACTATATTAAAGTTGGTATAGCATACGAGTAACTCGTTGCCACTATTATTAATATCAGGATATTACATCGAGATATTGCAAGGTTAGCCCAACGTGCACGTATTACCGCCCTATAGACGACGTCACAAAAACGCTATACGAACGTTTTTTTTCCGGACGGTGATAAAATAAGGATTCCAGTGCTTTTTACATCGAGATACTGCAAGGTTAGCCCAATACGTGCAAGTATCACCGCCCTACAGACGACGAAATTCAGAGGAACGCTATTCGATCGTTTTTCTTTTCTGACGGCAATAAGATAAAGTTTCTAGTGCGTCTAAAAAATCACTCTATCTATTGACAGTACAATAAATGATGCCTTTAGCTACAAGTATAATGATTTATTTTTCATAGAACCTATTAGCAACAGACCAAGGCGATAAGAGCAAAATAATCCCATTCCATAAACAGTAGTTACCAGATTCCATATGGGCGCTCTTACTGTCTCCCAGCACCAGTAATTATAAAAAAATTAACCTTGTTTGTTTAGGACAAGAGCGTTTAACTCTTCTAGAAAGCTTTTTAGAGGAGCTAAATATTATTTGTAATTATCCTTTTATATTATTATAAATCAAGTTTTCAAAAGAAAATAAAAATAATTATTTTATCAATCAAAAAACATATCATTAGTAACCTAAACATTGACCTCCCACACAAAATGTAACAAAGGTAGAGATCATTTATTATTTACTAGGGTTGGTAGCGACTGAAATAATACGGCATTAGAGTAGGAATATTATACACATTCATCTTGAAAACGTGAGGACAATTGCGAATCCTGATACGATCTCTTGACGCCCACAAACGTAATGAAATAGCGTATTAAAATATCCAACCTCTTAGTGGGATGTACATATAATAATATACTCGTACTAGTATTATAAGGCTTCATATAATTATGACTGCTCCTAAAATAGAAGTAGGAACAACAAAACTAACTTTTAATTATTTTGGGCATGCATGGTATTAATCGAATATGTTTTACAATTTAGGGATACTTACTATTATTCGAACCATTGTTCCTTATCATTGTGATCTTTAATTGAGTATTTATAATAAAGTAGTAGTGTTTTATAATTTGTATGTAATTTTTGTTGTTTAGTTTTAATTTTTAGTAAATTCTCAAATCACGTTTTCTTTAATTGATTTGTACTTAGTTTTATTACTTGTGTAATGTCGTATACGCCTTGAAAGGCATTTCATACTAGCTGATGCAACTAAAGTTTTTAATTTTTGAATGTATTGTGTAATGTCGATGATGTATCTTTTTAAATAAATAAAATGTGTACGATAAAAGTGGCGAATTTATAAGAGTCCTATGTCCAGCAGTATAAGTCCATCATCATTATCACCAGCCTACGGGTCAGTCCATTTCCAAACGTAGGTCTCTCTATAAGCGCCAATCTTTACTCCAGACGTCTATACTAATATTATTAAAAAAAAAATACCAAGCATGTCGCATCACATGTTTTCACTGCCTTTAGCCAAAAACATCGTATTTACCAATTGTATGTGTCATAGTAAACTAAATTCAGATTAATTTAAACATGACCACATCACACTACTAAACAACATCAGTTTACACGCAACTCGAAGAGAAACCGAGCGATAAACTTGTCTATCGCCGAAGGTCAAGGACAAACACTTGCAGACAGATTTAGTGCTACAGTGCTAATTTACTTTTGCTTTCAAGTAAACTATTGTTTTCGTATTCGTATTCTGAGAAGTGCCATTGTCCTCGCGCTATTAAAAGCATATCTACTATATCAAAAATTAGTTTTATTATTGAAAACACTTTTTATTTTTAATAGCCCCTTAATTTTCTTTCCACCTCTGTTTTACTCAGTAGATATTAAACGGCACCATTTTTTTTGTTGTACCACTTTAATTTAGAAGTAAACCGTTCTTAAATATTATTTTTCTATTATAGAGAATTCATAAAAAGCAAATGCCGAGGGAACTGATATATGTTCTCTAACAAAGGTTAGAACTGGTTATTTGACAAATTACATACCTAATTTAACTTAAGTAGGAACCGATAACAACCTTGGGCCTACTTTGCGAAATAAAAAACCGGAATTCTATTGGAAACATCACTGTTAATTATTACGTATGATAATGAAGATAACATCAAAAACCTAAAACATGGATTTGTTTGTAAATTTTCTCTCACTAAACAAAGAAATTGTTGACCATTTGCTTCTGAGTGCAATATGAACATTGTTTTTGGCGGTGGTCAAATATTGAATGTAGGTATAGATACACTTTTAACAGCAAGAAGAGAATGCGCTTGGAAGAATTTCTAACCGAGCATTCACTTCATGGTAGGCAGCAACTTTGCTAAACCCTTGGCATTGCAAAGATCATGACCTTGCAGTTACCTAACAGTCAAGTGTGCCGTTAGATCGATTGCATCACAATAAAAACATCAATGTCTAGTGAACAATAGACCAAAGATCACACGTATTAGTACCTATTTTAATTCATATTAAATTTATTATAAATGCAAAAGTAACTGTTTGTCTGTTACGCTTTCACGGCTAAAATTTGGTATAGAGATAGAATAGATCTTAGAAAACAACAAAAGCTTATAAAACAATATAGGCAACATAGGCCATATCTTTTATCGCGACAAAATGGCTTGAAAGGGATGAAAGGTTGTGTGAAAAATACGATGACCGACATTCATGCGGGCGAAGCTAGGGGCAACAGCTAGTATGCTACAAATATCCGGTAATTTTGTAGACAAAGTTAGAACCGTAACTATAGAGAAGAAATTTAATCAATACTACTAACATGCAAATTGTTATGCATAATTTTACATTAAAATTACTAAACTTTTGATACCTTTCTGTTATAATATTCCGCATACTTACCATAAACACTTTCACATGAATACACAAAAATAAACCAAAAGTCGTCCAAAGCATTCGTAATCAAGATAGGAAGCATCATCGTGATACTGCGTCTGCGCATAGAAAGTATTCGAGCGAACGGTGAGCGCGCAGACCTTGAGTGACTCACTCAAGACAACAAAAACAAATATCAATCTGTTCATAAGCAGAATGGACCATTCTTATTGAGTCTTAACTATGACTAATTCTTCAAACTAGCGACACCTGCGTACAATTTAGCGATCGTATATAGTTACTTCATAAGCGCAGTCAACCAAATGATGGTCACACCATCACATAATACAGCTGCAAGTGCAAAGTAATTCAGTACAAGGCGGACAGCAACGTCCTGTAACATAACTGCCGTCACTGTCATCACCAGTTCGCGGCTATTATGGCAAAAAGACTCGGAAAGAATTTAGGAGAAGCATCTGTCCAACTGAACATTTTGAATGTAGACCATTTACCAAGTTTCACATGACTTAGAGTTTTACTAGTTTCATCGAATAAAAAGACATGTAAGTGAATCTTACTCGTAATCAGTAAAATTAAAATACCTATATGGATGGAATATATCTTACCACAATATATTTTATGTGTATAACGGTCTGGAATCCTCTGTTTACAATTTACGTAAAAACGATAAAGTATCAAATGTTAAATAGATAAGTGTTGTTTATTTTGTACACACACAGAAGGACTCTTAAATTATGTAAACAGTTGAGTTCTGGTGATCAAATGACGCACGATATTAGCGCCGCCTGGCAGAGCTCATACCTACATGTATACATATTTCGTATTTTAAAAAAATAACCACATTTAATAACTACATTTTACCTAATATAGCTACAGTATAATTATGTGTTATCTATTTAATATGAAAGTAATTTAAAATCATCTCACAGCATAGGGGTAACATAGAAGTGTAACTCAGTAGAATGCAGCATGGAACAGCGTAATGTTTTATTTCTGAGGAAAACGTTTTTCACGCAGGTATAAGTATAGTCACGTTTAAGTATAGGAAACAATAAATTGTAAATAAAAATATAAATTTGTATCAATAAGAGAATAATTAAAGGTATCACAGTGAAATAGTAAAATAGTTGTAAGAGACATGAACTCGATTACATTCAGTTTTTATTTTAACGAAAGTAAAATATAATATTCGTGTCTATTAATTAACCAATTCTGCACACTTTTCCTTTTATCTATTTTCCGTAAACACGCATTGCTTGTGTTATAATTGTTGTTACATTTAGCGGATGGAAAAAGGAAAAAAAAGAATTTCTTAAACCAATTTAATGTAACACTGTTCTCTAATAAAAATTATTGTGCAATAACTTTGATAACTACAGAAACACGTGAAGTAAGTTAGTTTACACAAATACGTATGAAAACTGGCTTTGAACATGATAATAGGTTATTAATGTTAAAAGTTCATAGAAAGCTTGCCAATGTATTTAAGTTTGGCTATATTTCAATTAACTTTGCCAACAATGTCAAAGTTGTTAACTTGTTACACAAGCGATCGCCGTACTGGCTCAATGCATGTATATATAGGCATTTATTCCATTTTATCATGGTAGTAATCCTATTTTGATTGTTACTAATAAATACGTTTACAAATCGTTAATATTTTCGGCTTTTCTCTATTAATATGAAAATAAGAGCGGTAGAAATTCTTTAAACTATAGTGATAACCGTTTTAAAATCCATTGCGTGATGGAGATTTCGTTAGCGTCGAACAGACAGGAAAAAACACCTTGGTTTTATCCTATTTAGTGAAAGAGGTTTTAGTATTAAGTTAACACTTACTTTCCATAGACAAAGGATGCAAACATTAAAATTCCTCATGCATTCTATTTAACGTCATTTAACATTATGTATGATATTCGTAGCCATAAAAATCTGCCATATTACGTTTACTCTATTAGCCGTAGAATTATGTATAATGCATTAGCAAGACTTTCACTTCGTATAAGGATTGGATACGTCAGGTATAGAGACGACATATCGATATTTAACGCCTTCATTGGCATCATGCGTTTAAGGTACCTCGATCAAAAGGGTAGTGAATAAACTGGGTAGTTAGGCGTATGTCCGGTTTAGTGTATGAAATCACCCCATTTCTTCCCGTGAGTGACGTAAAAGGCTACTAAGGGAACGTCGGGTAACGAGCAGCTGTCAGAACCACCCCATTTCTTCCCGTGAGTGACGTAAAATACTACAAAGGGAACGTCAGTTAACGAGTAGCTGTCAGAAATGGGTATTAGGTATTACTGCGATCAGTGAATTTCACTGACTGATTTTGACTGGTCAATCTTGGCATGGCATACTTTTAATATTCAATCCAGTATTACCTTGTCGTGCAATGTGACCAGGAGGTGCATTTACCAGTTTAATTAAAATACGTAGTCAAATTACCATACTAGATGAAACTAAATAATTGAAATCCTCTCTTTTCTTTCTTTAATCTTAGTATTATATTAATTGGTTAATTTGTAATAATTACTTTGTATGGTTCTTTGGTTGCGTTGAGTGTTTTAAATTGTAACTCATTCAAATAACTGTAATTATCTGGCGATTGAAAAGAGTGGCGTGAGTTTCTTGCCAGTTCTTCTCACAGCTCTACCTCGTCAGCGAACTGGCTGTAGGTCAATTGGCTGACAAAATGTAATGTTGACTTTTCATAAGCATCATACTATGATCAAAATGAAATAAATGCTTTGACTTTGACTTTGACTTTGACTATCTGACTGCCAAGTTTGGTGACTATGACAAACTCCTCCCTTTGGCAAAGGCCTAAATACTGCAGTGGATGTTTTAGGCTGATGCTAACGATGGAGCTACGTAGATACCATGAGACTAGTTAATTTTGATCATCACTTAATACCAGCCTGTTTTACTGTCCCACTGCAGGGCAAAGGCCTCTTCTCATATAGAGAAGGTAGGAATGAGCATTAATCACCACGCTTGCTCAAGACGGATTGGCAATTTCAGACTTTTAAGTCCAGGTTTCACGATGTTTTCCTTCACCGTCAGTCAGAAATGTCCAAGATAAACTTAGAAAGTACATATGATTTGAAAAATCACATTGGTACTTGCCCGGATTCGAACCCACTACCTCGTGTTTACGAATCGGGTGCCTTATCCACAGCGCCATTTCGACTTATCGATCATCACTTAAATATATATAAAAAAAATTAAACACATCAAACATGTGACGTTACAATATGCAAGTCACTACGATTATTATGTGGACTTAATACTTCATTTTAATTTTAATTGTTTTTGTTTTAGTAATGAATAATGGCACTATTATTAAAAGAATAAAAAAAAATGGCAAAAGAATATGTAGGTATCAAGAATGCAGTTTTCTTGTTTTAAGTTTAGGCATTGGGCATATCACTAAAATATTTCATAGAATTTGTTGTGTACAAGCAAGAACACGATCCAGTCTTTGCTGACTGTGAAAAACGAGGGGGAAGGAATGAAGGAAGAAATAATTTAGCTTTGGGTGATCTTACCCACCAAACACTAACATTTTACACCTTTAATCCGTAAAACAGAAATAAATGGTTGACTGGTAGAGAACACCTCAGGCATTAATATATACAAGTCCATTTCAACTCCAATTTCGTAAAATGTAAACAATCCGCATTATTGCCATTGTCTATGGTTTCATGAATTTACTAGTGATGGGGACAAGGATAATAAAAATAAAACTAATGACATCAATACATTGTTAAATAATTATTTTTCGTCCTTTTTCTTACATTTTAAAATAATATTACGTGTACGAATACTCTATTTGCGTAATAGATTAATTCTATTTAATTTATCACTCCAAATATTTATATTTATGTTAAATATGGTTTTGTATTTTATTGTAACCGTTTATTTATAAACATTAAGATAATAAGACAAACAATGTAGTAACTAATCTAATAAATAAAAGTAATTTAAATTAAGCGTTGACCTCTAAATGCAACTATTTGACCACGGACTAAAATGGAATACTGACAGAGATACTTTTGAATATTTTCCCGCCCGAAAATTTGTGAAATATGGACTAAATGAAATTTGTATGTATGTTACGATTTTATTATAGGTACTATATTACAATAAAACAAATGAACAGACCTGCGAGGGCAAACCCAAAATAAATGATGAATTACAAAATATTATGTACCTATGATATGTAGGTACTCGTTAAACTTATTTTTCTAATAAATTACAACATTGGTTTTCAAAGACAATAGAGAGTACAGAAAAAATAAAACTGTTAATCAATTTGACGTCTTTATTCGACCGCAAAAAGTAATTCGTAATTTTATTAAATAATCTAGATTTGATTATTAACCATTAGTAAAAATAGTTGCAAAATGAAGTGTATAGTAAACAGAATATGTATAAATTCATGTGTCATCGGTTATGGAGTTTTTGATAGAAAACTATTGAAAAGACTGTTTGTTTACATTGTCCGAAAATGGATTTGGACAAGACTGTACATTAAACTGTATGAAGTAGGTTGATTCGGCCCATTCGTGCTGAATTCAGCAAAAATCTACTATTATCAAAACCGTGAATGACCTGAATACCGTGAAAGTATCATACTCAGTATTTGCAGGCAAAATATTATCTTCATATATTGGAAAAATCCTACCGACATATCAGTATGCTCAGATAAACTGTATGCTCCTGTATGACCAGATAAACAGTGATAAGACTTTGCAAATACTAAAATATGACACAGAGTCCCTGAAAGGTTAGCTTACATAATGCATGAGCTTAAGGTTCAATTAACTTAGGTACAGTAGTAATGTAACCTTTATAAATAAAATTTGTTATTAAAAAAAATATTTTAAACATCATTGATACGGTAAGAGATAATACTGTAGGATAACCTGAACATAAGACATGAAATTATAAGCATATCATGTCAATAGATAATGATCATCAATAATAAAGGTCTGACTGATGCCTAAGTGGCATTGTAAGTAGTGTGTCATGTATAAGTAATTTTATGTTTGTAAACAGCCTGAAGAACATGTTCTTAAGCATGAAAGCTATATATTTTATTAATTAACTAGATTTCCGCAGCACGCTTTCACCTACGTCTTTGCCAACTGCTCTGCTCCCATCGCCAGTAGCGTGATAGTTGCTTATAACCTTCCTCAAGAACTGGGCTATCATAAGCAAAAAGAATTTTTCATATCCGACTCGTAGCTCAAGATTAGTGCGTTCAAACAAACAATCACTCTTCCGCTTTATGTAATAATATAGATTATTTGATAGTGAACGCCATTATATTCAACATATGATGGTTGATTATTTATTAAATAGTAATTGCCTAATTAAAAGTACTTTCCTAGCTTGGATCTAATATAACCAACATAGACTGGTAAAACCAATGGTAATTGTATGCATATACACTCCCAAACTACAAATAACACTGATAGCCTTTACAAACAAACTTTATCTAACAGACTTAGTTTACTTACTTAAATATGAGATTATATTATCATTAAAAATATAATGTAATATGTCATATTGCCTATATGACATATTACATTATATTTTTACAGTTTATTAATTTAAGTTTATTTATATATTATTGTACAGTTAATATATTTTTCTCAAGATAATTTTATTTGTTTCTGTGTATATGATTTGCATACAAAGATGTAGTATTTAGTATATAAATTTCAATTTACCATAATACCTAAGATCATGAAAATGTATGAAACAGTAAGAATGTTTAAAAATAAAAGAATGTACTCACTCGCTAGTTTCCTTGGTTTTTTCGACATGTTTCTTAATGTCAGCTAACGAAGAGTCTAGCCTGTTGAGGAACTCATCGAAACTCTTCTTCTCGTCAGGACTACCGGGAGAAAAGTCAGCAGTAGGCATGCCAGCGATAGAGGCGCGATGATTAGGAGGGGGCAACTCCGTAACCCGCTCACCATTCTCGTAGAAAGGCGAATCTCTTGTCACGGGAATCAATAAATACTCCCTTAAAAATAAACTGTCTGTAGCGAATAAACGATTCGCTCTTCTTATCTTCTCCATCTGAAATAATCAAACGACACATAAATCACTCTGTCTAATCAAAATCACTACAACTAACGAGATATTAACACTTTTATTGCGATGTTAGTACACTTACAGTAACACCATATTTCAGCGCAATCCCTTGCAAGGTATCACCTTTTGCCATCACATGCTTGATGTATTCTTCGTTCCTTTTCATATGGTTACAAGTACTTCCATATTTTTTTAGGGGGCGGGCTGAATCTCGGATAGAAACTCTTTCATCAAAAAGACGTTCCTCCTCCATTTTTGACGTGTGAGAATGACAGCGTTAAAGTAACTGAAGTTAGCTGTGAATTAGGTGCAATTGAGTGCAATGACCTTTTCGTCTTGATATGCAAAGCAAACAAGTCATATTTAATTTTTTTGTAAAATTGTTTTTTTGTAAATTAAAGATTATTAGAATATTCCATAATTTGTAATGAATTTTAATAATAATTATGTTTTTATTCAGCTGTAATACTTAAGCGCACTAGTGCCATCTAGTTACGCAATGACGCAACTGTAGATTTAGTTCAGCTTCTACCTCATAGATGCCGTTTTCAAATATATTCAAAATACATACAAGATGGCGCTCTACGTCTTATTCGCAAATAATTTCAATAGATGGCGCTAAATAGAAGTTTATCGAGCCCGTGCAGCTTTGCAAGCAACCAATCATAAATATGGAAGCTTTAGTTCATTCACTAGAATCAATCTTTTCGTTCTGTTCATCATTCAATTCATTCAGTCTCACAGTACAATTCAGTACATCTGACGAAGAACGGTATTGTGTTGTGTGATTCTGAATTATTGAAATTTAAAAATTGTTTTGATCTGGAAACGTTGTAAATTTTTGTGTTATCCCTTATTTATTATTTTTAGTAAATGGATTAAAGACTTTATAGTTATAAAAACCCATTAATTTATTTATTGTTTGTAATTAATGATTTAAATTTATGGTTTGTGTACATACACATGTGATCAATAAAATTATCGGGACATTTCTTCATTGAACAGGGTATGTATGAATGAAAGTGTTATTTTTTAAACGTTTAATGACCTTACGCGGACGTAATATACTTATACCCACTGTTAGCTTCTTTTCCCTAGTCGAGCGCACACCGCCCCATTGCGAAAAATATATATTATTGCGAGGGTTGGACGGGCACGCTCTGTTCACGATCATTTTATTACAATGGGGCTCAAGTTTTAACCGTGAATGCAGTTTACGTTCTCCATGTTATTATGTATGTGTCTACTTAATAAAGCACTGTTAAGTAAACGTATAGGTAGGTGTGTACTGTACCCACTAAATACAAAAAAAATTTTTGTTTGGTAGGTAGGTAATTACATAAATACTTTAATCAAAAATTTGATTTACCTACCTATGCTACTTCGTTAATTAAAATAGATACCTAACCATGTTTTTCAAAATACTAAAAATAAACTGATTAGATACCTACCCAGGTAGGTTCCAAACAAAATTATTTACTAATGTCCCAGCCAAGCATATTACGACTGCCAAAATATTAAGTAGCAATAAACCTATTAAAAATATATACGGTCGAATTGAGAAACCTTTTTCTTTTTTTGAAGTCGGTTAAAAATACATGTTGATAAAATATTGTGTGCCTACTATTCGATTAAATTTCAATAATTATTACAAATTTACCACTTTGAACTACAACGTCCCGCACACCGCCTGTGGAGTTGCAAGGAACCGAAAAACGAGCCTACTTGCCAAACATGAACCATAAAAAAGGTCATGACCCTTATCCACTTATTATGCACCGATAAACATAAATTATCAAATTCCTAACAGTTGACTCATTGACCAAACATCCCTTCCTGCTATTAATGGAGTGGTTTAAAAAAATACGTAAGTTATGAATGAGTCAGAGTAAAGAAAACCCGTTCAGAGAATAACCTCAAGATCAGTATGTCATTATCTCGTGAATCATCGCCTTCGAATTTAACCTCTAAGGTACTCCCTATCTTTAATCTCTAGATTAGTAGGTAAGTAGGTAAGACTCGTTATTTCATTATTCATGTTCATCTCTATGACGTCTTTGTTTGTTTGCTTAAAGATTTTTAAATTAATCAAAAAGAAAATAACAAAATACCTATTCTTCTTGTTTTATTTATGTAAATCACACTATTTTATCGAGTTATTTAATTACGTAAATTGTTATTTCATATACTA
Source organism: Parascotia fuliginaria (assembly GCA_963082885.1). Taxonomy (NCBI): domain Eukaryota; kingdom Metazoa; phylum Arthropoda; class Insecta; order Lepidoptera; family Erebidae; genus Parascotia; species Parascotia fuliginaria. Next base: position 12,438,273 of record OY720188.1, read on the forward strand.
ATGATACTCTTTGTAATTCCTACTATCGGTGCAATTGCAAAACATCCTAGAATTAAAATACTTACGCGTATCAGCTAATAATAAATAAATTGTTATGTAGACTAAACACGCTCGTACCTAAATAATTCTGCACCTTGTATTCTTACAGCTGGCGCTTTAACTCGTCCCATTCCCATTCCATAGAACCTTACTGGTAACACAATACCTCATTAAGTCAATATATAAACCACCGCCCTTACCAAGAATTCATATTTTTATACAGAAGATCTTGTATGATAGTGTATAAAAAGCAAAAAACAACTGTTATTTCTATAACAGCTGTCATAATCATAACAATGTTATTCCTCTAACTGTAAAAGTCGTAAATTCATGACGTCACAAATCAGATGACGCGGCGAGTACACGGATCCGGAGTTAGGTTTCCAAGAAGGATATTGCTGAATGACCGGGTTATTGTTGCGCAATGTGTTAAGACATCTCTTACCTGCTGACATGAGGGGTAATGGTGTTGAGTGACTCAACACTTAACTGTCATCGAAACATCTTTTGTTTGAATTATGTAAGTGTGCTTGTTAGTTAGTATGGACATACAAACCTAATCTAAAAAAAACAGGTAACGGAATTAACAGTAGAATGTATATTTATGATACTCACTTTTTTTGCATAGATTGATTGACTTGAGGGTTCATAAAGTGTACCTCTGACATTGCTGACATACGGACTTTCTCCCTTTTTGACATTATTACAATAGGAAAGCTAATTCTGTTCATCTGATCGCGCTAGTGAAATCGCTAGATTCCATATTTATTGTTATTGGGTCTTAGTCCCAAGTCTTAGTTAAATTTTTCGATATAGAGTCATAGATGTCAAACACTAGCGCCACGCCTTCAAATTAGTCAGAAACTAATTTCAGCTGTTGCAAAATCCGTCCAAAGCTATTATTAGTTTATTTCACTTAAATTTTAGATGCCCTCTTCTAAAAAAAACATCTGGGTACTTATTAAAATATCATCATCATCAATACCAAACTGTTATGGAGGTTGTCCTACGGTTATGAAGGGTGCCGTAATCACCACATTTTCCATTGGTATTGATGGTGAGCCATATTGCCTATCCATAATATCGCCTGTCACACTTGCCTACATATCAACGAATATTTCGCACGTGCATAGTTATAAACATGAAAATAAGAGTAATTAATGATTGAAGAGCCGTTAGACCTGGATGGATATTTAATCATCCTCACTCACTTCTATCGCAGTATGTACTAGCCTTTTATTCTAAGTATACCTAGTTCTTATAATGGACCCGCTGGATTATGAGCTACTTTTGGGATGAAACACTCAGTGCGCTACTCTTATGTTCGAAGAACTTTAGACCAGAGTCAAACTTCGGTCCATTTCTACACAAATGTATAACTTTACTTACTGGTTAGCCGTAGCTTTGGGCGGCATGCACGTAAGATAGCTATATTTGTAATTTTTATAAGAAATTCAACAAAATTGCGAATTCTAGAACCTAAAAACAAAATAGATGAGGAACACATAGGTACGGTAAAGGAAGACTCCTTATTAAAAAAACAATTACCTAATAATCCTAAATCACTAACTATTGTAGTACCTACAATCTTTGCACAAAAATAACATTGTCATCTACGTATTTTTTAAAAGAACAATAATTAATTTCGTACATAATATTGAAGCTGTTACAATCAACAGCTGTCAAGCTTTTCAGACGATTCCTTCATTTTATAAGTTCAGTATTCTCTAATGAAATCGTGCTAAGAGAGTATGCAGACATCAATAAATGGTTTAAGTTTTACACAAAATACAAGATAACATGTAAACATTCTCATCGCGATCGCGTAAAAATAGACCAAATTAAAAGTACCGTGAAGTACCGTCTATGTATTTTGTAACGCCTACCACTAAAATGTTATGTTGTTTGACATTTTAATTGGAGATACCTAATTAAGAAAAATAAACCATTTACAATATTGTTGGGTAATTTGGTTATGCTTCGTAAAAAATTCGGACTAATGTTTTTTTGTACTTCCCTGAACCTCTCTTTACGAAAACTAAATTTGTGACTGATGTATTACGACAGAATTAGTACTCATGTCCAAAAGCAAGCAAAATCGAAAAAAGCGTTTTTAATATGATTTTATCAATAAATACAATTTAATTTGAAACTGTATTTATTTTTATGAATATGGATTAAATTATTATCATTATAACATTTAGACCAGTTTGCGTGTGTTTATGTGGTGATTGCTGTCACTCAGTCTAAATATAGACTAAAATGGATTTATCATTTTTATTTAAAATTATAGTCAGTTTATGAAGTAATCAGAAACATATATCAAATTTGTGTTAATGAAGCTCTATGTTACTTCGACACAGTCAATTTAAACCTTATATTGACTTAATACTCAGACGTTAAGCTAGACTTGAGACAAAAACGTCAATAAAGACAGGGTTTAATTATAGCGCGAAATTGTATTTGCAATCTTGACTGTACATGTTCGTGCTTGGTTGGCTCTGTTAATATTAAAGAAATATAGATTCACATCGATACAGTGTGATTATTTCGCTAAAGGTTAATACATTGTTCATATACTGTTATATTACCACGAAACATGGTCAGCAACGACTTCGTTTCGATTGTTTTGTGCAAAGTAACCTGTGATCTGAGCTAATAACAAAGGTTTTGTTACTTCGACATTTATCGCTGTTCAGTAGAGCAATAAAATAACTATATACAGAGTAGCTTAATTAGTAACAGTAACTTAATGTAAAGGACTATTGCTTAACTAAAGTAACGACTTCCTTCCGTAACCGCAGCACGCCGCTCATTCAGAATTTATTTATGTACATATTAATAAACAATACATTATCTATCAAACCCGCACCTCTTAAACACCAGCCAGAGGGTTAAAGTATCAATATGAAACAGACTTGATTCTAAAAATTAATTCAGAGATTCGGTCAGAGGGGAATCGTAATCCAAAACTGGTCATTAACATTTTCTATAGCTCGAAAAACGAAACGTATTTGATCATTCCCCGAGATTATATTATAATCATTTAAAAAAAACACGAAGCTTTATACAACTATCTATTTAATACACAATCCTCAATAAAAAGGTATCAGTTACTCTTATCTTGAACATGTCAAAAGTTATAGCTGTAGCGATTGGTGCCGCGAGTTGCATCTATTCTAGTAGTCTGTCCGGCGTAGCGTCATATAAAATAGTTGTCAGGGTAGATAAAATCGTGGTTTTGTGCCCATAACAGTCATGCGGCTGGACACGACTGTGACCCGGCCTGAGGCACTTGCCCTTACTATCACGAAGTGGTAGTGAGTTTGGGTCACATCTTAAGTATTGTTTACATTGTCTTATTACCTTTTCATTACTTCCGAGTAAAGATATATAGAGATAGCGTTATAAAAGTCGAGTAGTGTCATAAAATACCTGATAAGTGCAACACTACCTAGCAGTTATTTGCAGTCTTCCCAGCCAACTAACTGTATTCCCACGCCGTGGTAAAGGCCTTAAATCATACAGGGAAAGCCATGAGCTTTGATTACCGCTCGAGCTTAACGAAACGATTTATTTATTGATTTATTGGCTATCAAAATAAGATACAAACATAAAGAAACACAGTAAATATATTTATTTCGGAATCACAATGCTTATTAAGTAGGTAACGACCATAGGACTTCGATCTATAATACTATAAAAAATATCTACTATTTTTCATATCCGTATACCTGCTGAGAACAGACCTTCTTCAATACTGAAGTACGTACGTACCAGTTCTGCCTATATTTTACCTTACATCGCTAGTTCTGCTCTTATACATCCATTCGTCAAGACGCGCATTCACGGATCTGGTAAGAGTGAGGTCCTATCAGTATCAATCTGTTTAGTTGCATACATGAAACATGTGTCACGCATTTAAGCTTAGTCAGTCTTTAACCGACATCAATGACACTGATTTCCTAAGAAATCATATGAATAGCATAAGGCGTTAGCTATACTACTCTATCGATCTTTGACATATTTTGACTTTGAAATTACATTGCTAATCTCTAAACGAAAAATCCAGTTGCATTACATGATTGAGTAAAAATTAAAATCAAAGAATCCGGTAAAGATTACATTACTCGAGTAACAATAAGAAGTATAGTAACAAACAACAACAATGATCAATCATTTTGACTTGCATGATCTGACTTGCATCTGATATATTTATTAAGTCATCAATCAAGAATGTTAATATATACATTTGATGTTAATGTGATAAGCCTCGCTTACTTTTATAGTTGTTTATCGCAGAACGAGTCTGTAATAATAGGTAGGTAATCTGTGATTAATTTTATTTTGCTAGTAGTATATTGTACCTACTTAACTAGCGACCTACACTGACTACGCACAAATGTACAGGTTTTTACGACAACACTACTAATCTTTGAAATTAGTGCACTATAGCTCAACGCAGTTCTAGTTAACGACTCGCCTTGACTTAAAGCGCCCTGTAAATGATCAAATTTGCTAGGGCAAGTTTACGTGCTTGTCAAATTATTTGATGTGTAGCTACACACATCAAATATGTGTTTGACATTGTCACACAGTCTACGTGAAGGGAGTGTTTGTCAAACAAATCTTACTTTTATGTATCTTACGAATAAAATCACGAATGGAGAAAACTGAATGTACAGCCAAGTTAACAAATCTGTTTGATCTTTAGTTTGATCGTTAAAACTATTGTTTAATAAAAACGTGAAGTTTAAACCAACAAATTTGTCAAGCAAATTTGATCGTTAACACGGGTGCAACAGAACTAAATCCTCGTAGATCTCGATCCTGTGGAGATATTGAGATAAAAAGTAGCCTATGTTCCTCAATGATAATGTAAGCATTCTATTAGTAAATTTTTTTTAAATCGGGACACGGGGGCCTACTACCACCTCTTATAGCAGTATTATTTTAATGTTATTTTGTGTTATATCTTTTTCTTGTACCATTAAAAACAAGGATAGAGACCAAGTTAGATTATAATAACATTGCTTGAGGTTGTGGTAGGGCCCCAAGAGTTTTGAGGTTATTCATTACAAATTCATATCTTTAAATATTTGTATAAATTGTCTAGTTCACTCTTGTTAACGTCTAATACAATCAATCGACTGAAATCAAATCAAACGTTATTTGAATTGGAAGAGGAGTATCATTAATTTAATATAATACTCCTCTACATTATATTGACTTCTTTCAAACCTTCTTCAGATTGCATAATAAAATTATTTTAAATAGAGGAATTTATGAAGGGAGGTGCTTACGTTTGTGATATTACATAAAGGTATTAATGGGGATATATTTTTTATTGATTTACTTACTTATTTATTGAAATTATTTCTGCATAGAATCAGACATGTGGCTTGATTTAATTTTCGTTACAAAATAACAAAAAAATATTCTTGTCTAGACCTAATGGGAAATACTGGAAATTGACACTGTTTTTTTAATTTCACTCTAGAAGTCTAGATAAACGAGATAGCACAACCTAACAGGAGAGCCAATTAGTCTAAAAGCAGCTTACTGAGCAGCAAGAAGTTTTGGTCAATATCTAATTAACTAAAAATCTGTCCATATTCATCTCAAACATAATTTTAAAACTGGTCAAATTATTTAAGCGCCAATTTACCAGTAGGTACTCGTTAAATTATAATGACAGGACAGACAGATGTAAGGATTTCAACCTCAACAGGTGCGCACGCGCCTTCATTTTTTTTTCGACCAGTTATTCTCCGCCCGCTCTATAACTGAGAGAGTTTGACAGCTGTTATTCTTATTATTCAGCAAATTAATGTTAATAACTTGTCAAATTTTAACGAAACTTAAAATACAACAACACAAACTTAAAAGCGATTGAATAAATACTTGTATCGAATAATGTAATAAATACATAAAATAAATGATGACAAGAAAAGTCCTGCTAATTAACAATGCGAAATACTTTCTCATAATTACTTTGCTCAACAAGCCTTAAATATCTTAGCCCTCCTCAGTAACCGTCGAAACCTGTTTTTAACAGCAAAAACTAAATTAGTGTTGATATTATCGCGCACCGATATACCGACCGACAGGCGCAGGCGCACCGCGGCACCGCATTGGGATCGACAGCTGTGACAGATTTTGTATTTTTTGTACGAATACGCCAGACATCGATTTGCAATTTTCGTGCAGTTGAGGCAACTTTTAACGTTCCTACCTGCGGGCAACCGTAATGTTTTATGTTGGTACAATTTCGGTCTCATATTCTGTAGATTTGCCGATCCTAGAATACAGTTTTCGTTTATAAATTTCAAAGCATTTTTATGTAGGCATCTGAAAGTCGTAAAAATAAGGTCATATGACATTATTTTTATCCGTATAAAATAAAGCCGGCAAAAATATTGTAAAATGTACCTTAATAAGGCTGTAAGACTTTAAAGCTTGATAAAATTAACTTGATTATTGGCAATTAACATTCTGCAGTGTCCTGTACCCGCTCCACCCATTAATGTTTCCAGACGATGGCTTATTGTGTTTGCGAGTTGCGACTAACACCATTAATGTCGTGAACAAAGATCGTTACCAATATTGCTAAGCTTACCTTTAAACTAGAGTGGTGGGTGAAGAAAACAAACAAAATTCAAATATAGGTATTAATATTTTTGTATTTTTGAAGTTATACTTCTTTTGGCGCGATTGGGAAAAATGACGAGAGTGAATTTTTACGATGCGCGCGCACACCGACAGAAAAAGCAACACCCTGAAGTTAGTTGCGAACCTTTTACACCCTGAAGTTAGTTGCGAATCTTTGTGTGTCGTATCAGTACAAATAATCAGTGTGAATAAATAAAAAATATATTGGCGTTTATATCAATTCAAATATTTATGTATGTATGCGTTGTGTTATTATTTGGTATTTTTGGATTGTTACGACAAAGAAGTATAACTTCTTACGTGCGTACATGAGTACACACACTCTTTTTTTTATTTGATTAGGTACCTACATTACTCTATTTTGCCTAATGGTAGCTTGGTATCATGAAAAATTGCGGGATCAATATTTCAACGCGTCACAAATGTTCACTAGCATAATATCAATTACTTACCAAGACTTATGCTATTTTAATATTGTAGACTTATTACATAAAGCCTCAGACAGACAAAGCTAGCTAGTCAAGTTGCGGTATTTACGAGTACAACCGTGACGTGTGTTTAATCAGTTTTAACAAGCACACAACTTTTTTTTAACTAATACCATTATTAAAACCTTGAAAAACAGCCAACAATAATGTTAAAATGACGTGAAATTGCTGTGTTTTTTTTGGAAAACTAAACTTATAATCGGAATACATAGTTGATGAGTGAAAACACGGAATGACATGGGCAGCTTTTTAATGCCACGAAAATAAACCGTATGTAAAAACTATTAAAAAAATATTGAAGTAAACCATTGAAGTGTTATTTATGTACTAACGTTAGCACATACCTGAATGTACACGAATAATATGTTTTATGGTCCAATTATGACATGACAGTATAATTAATTATTGACATCGCCATCGTGGTCAAGCATAAGTCGTTCCTATTTCACTTATTTTGTATAGACAACTTCCTCAATAAGAAACGAGTTCAATGTTGTTTTCCAATATTCGTCGCTTGAGGGGATCGAACTCAAACAAACTATGTAGTCATTAGTCTCGTGACGGGAAGTGCTCTGATTAACCGTTTGAAATAAAACTATCGTCACCTTATATTACCGCACCGCTTAAACTTTTAGACATTAAGCCACATAAATACAATCTCGTTCACGGTTTGCTTCCAGCTTCTTTTCTCCCACCTGTGTACACATGTTAACTCTGACATTAACAAACTGCTTTTCCTAGACGCCAGTATAAGTCTAGCAATCAGGACTTTCCTTTTTCAAAAGAGATTCTAATAGAGCAATTACTGCACGTTATAATGACAGCGCTTACCAAGCCCTGGCATTGCTGAAGTCTATCACTTATCATTTATCATTTATCTTATGATGAGCCGTCAACTTTTTGCCACTATAAGCTAGGCTGCTGTTTAATTTGTTAGGTATAAAAAAATAGGCCACGTGTACGCTGAAATTCTGTCTTGTAATAATTTAAATAATTTATCTACCTGACGCCTTATTGCCATGGAGCACAATTAGCTATTTCAAACGAACGCTTAAAGACACGAAGAGAGGTCAGCCTTTGAATATTCATTAGACGTTTTAAATTAACACTGGACAGCTGTTATTAACACCTGTACCTTAATACTGTTAAGGTGGAAAGTAATGGTCAATCTTTTTATAGAAAACAGAAGATTCTCTGTAACCATGTCCTACATTTTGGACCTCTTTTGGACCATTCTGAGAACTGTTGTTATGTTAATTTAAAGCTCCTTTAGGAAGCATAGTACATGTTTTACAAAGCAATTACAGACATTTTCGTATTCCGAAAGTCTCCGATCACAAAAGAAAGACTAATTGCTTCGAAAATTTACAATTACAGTATAAAATAAAAGGAAAGACAGTCATGACTTCAAGAATAACAATTATGTTTATAGCTATATAATGGGATTTTCTCAGGCTTCTAAAGCCTAGTAAGCTTCTCTAGATTATCGTAATACCGTTTACTTGTGCGAAGTTATTGTAATTTGTAATTTTGAATAAAAAAAAAACAAATATTTACATTAATATATTAAATCCATCAAATATTATTTGCCTATATTAAAAACTAGCTGTTGCCCGCAGCTCCGCCCGCGTAAATGTCGGTTACATCACATATTATATTTATTTATAAAAGAATTTTCTAAAATAAACGTAGCCTAAGTTACTCCTTATTACTATTACATCAGCTATTTGCCAATAAAAGTCAGTCAAAATCGGTCCAGCCATTGCAGAGATTAGCCGGAACAAACAAACAGACAGACAGACAAAAATTGTAAAAAATGTTATTTTGGTGTATGTACCGTATATATATATTTAAATACATGTAAGTAGTAAAAAACGGTTATTTCAATATTACAAACAGACACTCCAATTTTATTATATGTATAGATTACTTTGTCTTTGTAAAAATAAACTTAGTTATTCAATGTAAAATCACAATCTATAATGATCTTGTCCTTTGCTAAACCATTGTCTAAGACAAATGCAAGAAAACTTCTCTCAGTCTTCCACTATGAGCAAATATATTAGGCATGAAAACTAAATGGTTGTGATAAGAGTGTCTGTAAAATCGAGTACCGTAATATCCGGCAATAAACCATGATCAATCATTTGCGACAGGGCAAAAATCGCCGCATAATACCCTCATTCTTTAGTTTGACCTTGTGGACCCATCATTATGAGGTAAGAACGCCCATCGGAGTTTTTTGAAGGGAATTTTTCGCTTCGTTGCTGTTTACTTTATGTCTGAGAGTTAAGGGTAAACTGTTTGCTCTTGTATTATTCAATTTTGTTTTATCATGCTAAGCGCCGTTTATGTCTTCAAGTTAAAAGTAATGTCAGTATTGTTATTCTCGTTGTGAAAAAAAGTTAACAGGCAAGTTTAGGCACCTTATTTTATTATGCCTACTAGTTGGTACTATAAGCTATTTTTTTTCTAACAAAATGCTAAAGAATTTGATATATTTTCTTACTTTGTTATGTTAAAGTCTCTGATTATACAGAAATTAAACAATAAAATAGTGTTCTTACAGTGAGCTACCGCATTTAATGATGAAATACAAGTAATTTGAACTACAACTAGCGACACAGCGACGCTATAAAACACAGGAAATAAAAAACACAGTCGTATATCTCAAGTCCTGGTAAAGTGAGAGTCATTTCTACTTTGTAACCCGATACGAATAGATATCGACTTAGTTCAGGCACCGATCTATTTTAGGAGCTAAATCGTTTATTTTTATATCCACGACTTGTCCCACCAATAAAATATACCCGAACGACATGTCAACATAGATTTAAAAAATACAGCTATAGCTTATACCAGACTAACTACACGAGCCGTTGTATATTTCCAGACACGCCGTGTCGTAAAAAACCAAAAAAATACTCCATATAGCTTTTAGACGGATTAGCGTTTAAGTAATTACCAGTTAGTCATTGTGGGATAAAATAGGTTAGCTGTATTTTTTTATAAGGGCGAAGGAAATCCTCATTCCGCCTATTTGTGTGCGTACATGTATTTATTGCCTAGCTATATTAACTGAATAGGAAATAGTTTACCTGTTATACTATTTATGTAGGGACATAGGAGTTTTTTGTTTGTAGTAGGTATGTATATTTAAACTGAGATCATTATTATGGTGCATATCCTTATGTGTAGAAACCTATTGCGGACAATATTATCGCCTATTGTGGAAAATTTACGTTAATAACTCCTCTATGTTAGGTATTATTATACTAGCTTAATAATTATTGTTTTATTTATGTCTTATATCAATTACATGGCATATTTTTTTTCTCTTACCTATGTTAATCTTTTATCGCCATACGTTTATCGACAACACGACAAAATTATGCTATCTTTCTCTGCAAATCACTATACGTATATATTTACTAGCTGATCCGGCGAACTTCGTTCCGCCTAACAGTCGATCAACATTACTTTATTTTTCTAAAATAAAAGATTTTTCTAAAATAAAAGTAGCCTAAGTTACTCCTTATTACATCAGTTACCTGCTAATAAAAGTCCCGTCAAAATCGGTCTAGCCATTTCAGAGATTAGCCGGAGCAAACAGACAGACAGACAAAAATTGTAAAATGTTATTTTGGTGTATGTACCGTATATATATTCATATACATGTAGTAAAAAACGGTTATTTCAATATTACAAACAGACACTCCAATTTTATTATATATTTATTATTCCCTGAATAAATAAATATCATTTTGACAAGAGCTAGAATGAAATAAATTTTACAGTTTAGTGACAGGAAGAATCCTTTACTCGTAATAATAACATTTGCTACTAACTTTTTCTTTGTGACAAAAACGTTAAATCAGTTTAAAGAAGTATTTCTTCTCTTGAGGCGAAATTGTTCAAGCTGCACATACTTTTTACCTCTCTCTAGGAGAGGGAAAAAGTTACGTTACGAAACCATGCCATAGACTTACCATCAACTATCCAATTGCTTTTAGCGATACGGTCGCCAATTGTACATTCCTTTAGATACATTTTTTTTTTTTTTTTTTTTTTTTTTTTATATTAGCCTACCAAAGTGACTCCACTCTGCCTGATGGTAAGCAGTAAGTGGAATCCAGAAGTGGCGGACACCATTCCAAAAGCCAAACTACTGGTATGGTGGCCTCCACTATGGCGGCTTAGTGAGATGCTTTTTCACGCCCCGCTTAAAAGACCCAGGATCAAAATTAGATGGGAACACATGCGCTGGCAAAGAGTTCCAGGCTTTAATTGAGCGACAAAAGTATGAAGTGCTGAACCGTTTGGTTCGAGACCCTTTAGATTCCACTGTGAAAGGGTGGCACTTTTGTCCCGCACGTGTTGTTCTGGATAAAAAGGGAGAGGGTGGGATTAATTCAAATTTACAATTTACATTTAGTATGTAAAAAATAATTGGTTTAAAAAAAATATAGATAGGTACTTACTATTATATAAATCACAAGAGTTTGTTTTTTTGTTTGAACGCGCTAATCTCTGAAACTACCAGTTTGATTTGAATAATTCTTGTTGCGTATGATAGCCCAGTTCTTGTGGAAGGCTATAGGCTACGTAACATCACGCTAATGGCGACGGGAGCAGAGTAGTAAGCTAAGACGCGGATTAAACCGCGTCGCGGAAAGCTAGTAATATATAAATGTATTTATACAGTAACAATAGTTGTTCCTAACACAACCTACAATAATAATATAATACATTTATATTATGAGAGCTTCCTAAAATACTCGACGAAGTACCGGACATCCACAGAGCATTATCATGAACTACTATATTATCAAACTGTTCGCATTGCGACATACTATATTTCTTATACCTACGAGGATAATGCTTAGACTCAATTATAGTTTAATTATCCTGTTGACCCAGTCTTGTTCCTTAGGATATTGGGAATAGGTGCTAATTGCTAATACGTACATAAAATAATGTAGGGTTTTTAAAAAAAAAAGCTCTGGAAGCTCAATAATATGTATTATTCATTACGACATGTATTGACTTAATTTTAATGTACTTACCCCATTTTGTACTCCTATATTTTTTACCGTGGACAAATTAAATATTGAAGCACCCAGAAGCCGATAAAACAATCAATATTTAAATATAGAATAATATAATAGAAGAAAGAAAGAAAGAAAAGAAAAAACATTTATTCAAGACAGGCACAAGGTTTACAAATTTACATAAAAATTAGCATAATGTAGGTATTTTAGTGTGCCAGCCTGAAAGGGTGCCATCTCAACTTTATGCTGTGCACCTCCTGAGAGGTCCGCAGCGTTGATATTCTGATGGCACCCAAAAGGGTGACGTCACATATATCAAAATAAACTATTAAATAAACAAATAAAAACAATAAATATGTATAAAAACAAACACATGTCATTGTAATACTATTTTACGTAATATAAAGCAATCGGTTACATTGTATAACAATTACAATAAAATAACAGCAATATCAATGATTCTATTGATATCAAATTTTGTTAGACTATGTTGAGATGTGTCACGTTCATTGATTACAATGCGGCATTTGAACATTGCTAGCTGTTCACTTTCTTTTAAAATCTACAAAATACGCATGCCGTACAAGGTTTCTAGAGTAGTTATTTTACCTGTAAATCGTATTTTAATCGAATTCTAAACGGCTGCCTCAGCGAGTTCAGTGGTACCGTATGTGGACTACCACGAACGGGTTTGATCAGCGTGTAATTTCTCGCTCGACAAATGGCAACAGGCTCGCTTCCTGTAACATGGAAACTCAACTTAGCTAGTGAAACGTGTGTGCTATACACCTCTGCCCTACTCCTTGCCCTACTTCTTTGAGGAAAAAGACCTGGGACAACCTCTTATAGCAATCTTATTATACTTTACTTTGTTTTTATCCTTGTTTTTAATGGTACAAAAGAAAAAGACAAAACATAAAGTAAGAATAATATAATACTGCTAAAAGAGATGGTGGTAGGACCCCAGTATGTTATCTTCTGAAGGTATGACGAAAAAACAAAGCTACAAAAATTTTGCTTTATCCTGCGTTGTAGATATGCCGGTCGATATGCATCATATAAAAGAATAGGTAGAAATTTTTTTTTTAACTCGTCCACTTGGACGAGTTTATGCGGTCGAATTGATGAATAAGTCAACTTTACAAACCTCGTACCAAATCTTCCATAAATGAGCATAAAAATCTGTTAAGAACAACCTGCGATTCTTCAAAAGGGAGTCTGATATCTTACTTGTACTACGTTAAAACGCCTAATTAGTGTAATTACTTAATATGTTAAACAACTGATAGGGTTACTTGAACGTATTTTCCATACTGATAAAGAATAGGTACCTACCTAAAGATACTTGGACTGTCAATGTGGGTTTGTTACTATGTTGACCGAAATACCGTCATTATTGACTACATACTAATATGGTAAAATATTAACAGTTATAATAACAATCACGTTTAACTTTAAACTGTAGTTACTAAACATTCTGCTTAGATAACGCAATTTATAGATAAATTCATCATCATCATATCAGCCAAAAGACGTCCACTGCTGGACATAGGCCTCCTCCAATTTTCGCGTTTGCCCGCTGCCCTTACAAAATCGTCGGTCCACCTTGTGACGGATCTGCCTACTTTAATTTTAATATTACCAAACGCGGCGCTCAGCAATTGAAACACATTTGATACTCGTAGATTCAATCAAGTAATCGGTCGATATTTTCACTGATCGATCCTTTACACAAACGCACAATCTGCTCCTCGAACGTCCCATAGTGAGTAATACCAAAGCTAAATGTATTTTAATAGCTCAAAAACAATGAAGTTTAATTGCTTCCTACAAAATAAACATTCTTGGGAATACGAAGCTAATTTTTTTAATCGGGTGTTGTCGTATTTAAATTTGTATAGTCGTTTGTAAAATTACATGTTCTTTAATATTACAGTGTTATTAGATAAACCTAAATGTCTTGGTCTGTTCAATTAGACCTAAGTTAGTTAAATTTTTCAATGTAATCTCAAGAGTCTGTGGTTTCTTCTGTCCGTTTATCTACTAACTTCTACTAATCCACTCAACTGTGATGTTGATACGCTCTTCACTATCGCACCGGTAGCTTGTAGCCCGTGATATCTAGGCTGCTACACTACACATAACCCACCAAAGTTTTTTATAGAAATTATTATGTCAGAAATCTTTAATCTTAAAAGTAAAGTGGACTGTAAATTGGCTAAATTAATTTTAACATAAAGTAACAGCTATAAATTCGTGACTTAATTAGGTCTCACAGACAAACTGTCTGAGCGGTTTTGTGGGTCATTGCAGTACATCTACGTAATATTGATATTAAATAATAATTGATTATGCCGTAGGTATTTGATCGGTGCTGATTCATAGTAAATAACTATTAAACACGTGGTCCGGTTATTAACCCCGTATGACCGAAAATTATAACCCTCTTGGCGCACACGTGTTCAATCAAACATGTTTGCACATCAAGTGCTGATATTTTATGAGTTATTACGTCTACACTACAGTTTGTAGGTCAATTAACGCCCTTATTTGTTAGAAGGGCACATACATCTAATTACTTTACACACAAGGATTTATCTCGGATGTAAGGTCAATTAGACAACTTGTTTGTTAGAACTGAATTGAATAAGAAGGTACATGATGTTGACGGAAAGCATTACGAGTGTTGTTTCGAATCGTCTCCCTATATAGACATCTTTGTATCCTGTAATCGCAGCTTGATTAATGTTACGTGCATGACATTAACCGAATGTAATTGAAGAATGTGATGCGTGTCAATTAAAACCTGGAATTCTTTCAAATTTTGATCCCTGTCTTTTGAACGCGTGAATACCATTCTACAGAATTATAGTCATCACTCCTGGATTCTAGTACTTTATTTAAGTTTCTTAAAACAAAACGTATTCAATCTCAACTGCAATGTCCTACCCCTGATCCCAAAATAACATTTATATCTAACGATTAAAAATTGAAAATTGATTTGTTTATCAACGAATGTTCAATCACGGACATCCTACGTTGAATGCAGGGTACTCAATAGAGCTGACAAACAGTTCGACAGCTCTCGATGTACCTCTTCGACTCCCCAATTGCAGTGAGGCTTGGTTCCGAACTCATTCCGGATTACAAGTCCCGAAACGGTGTAGTTTGTGCATCAAAACTTTCCTGTTTTAACTATTTCAATTTTTCAATTTGACATCCACAGATCGATAATCAGATCACAATTCATTTATAAGTTAGAACTTATTAAATTACATAATTCATATTGAAACTAATGTAACTCAATCAATATTTTTGAAGAAAATCTTTTTAGCACATTGCGCACACGAGCAATATTAGCCATAAAGAAAACAAGCAAGACCCGAAACATTATCAATGACAGTTATATTGGCTTAGTGGACGATTCTATATAAAAGGCGGCCATGGCAGGTCAAAACAGGGTATTTAGGTCCTTAACAGAGAGAGAGATCACGCTACCTAGCTAGGAAACTTTTTATAATTGCTCTAGAAACAATTTACAACTACGTTAGCTGAGTGTGTAACTAATCATAGTTACACTTGCAACTTTTTAACTAAACGACTGCTTAACGTATCTATCAAACCAATGTATCTATATTTACTGAGGTAAGCATACAACACTGTATAACTTACTACTGTAATTATTATTACTCAACATCAAAGTTGTCAAGTTGTTCATATTGCGGAATAGACCCTGTCGCGTGGCTCCGTAGTGCAGTACTGGCTGTAGTGCCGAACGATGGCTCATACTAATGACGGCTAACACGCAACCATATCCCTATCTTACTATTTTACTACAACAAATCTCAACTGCCGAGAAAATCGACTAGTTGTTACTTGTTACGTCAAACTTTTTTTAGTCTAGTTATTTCGATTTTAACAATCTCCTCTTTTACACATTACTATGCCGTATAAATATGCATCTCTTTTTTATATCATACACGCGATTTGTTTTTGCGCTTTAAGTGCTTATCTTTGATATTCGTGACTTTATGACGATAGTAGGTAATACTGATATTTTCATTAATACGTTTTAATTGAACTTCAGCAATTTGTTGACTTTTTGTTAACAAAATTTAATTTGTCAGTGTGATTAACAGGCACAATCGTTCGTGTGACGGCACAGTTACTATGTCACCCTGGGAAGAAGCGACGTACATACTTTTCACGGTTTACCGCAGTATGCAAATAAACCGGGCGCATGCTCTCACAGATCGTGATCGCAATCTACGCGACGAAATGCTGAGATATTTCTCATGTGACCTATACTTGTCACAAGTCTATAACACGTCGTGTGGTAATAAAACGTTGCATCGGTTATATTATTTGTAGAATATAATACCTATTCTTGTACTTTATCTTCCTGTTTATTCTAGAAATAATTGTTTTAATACTGTGTAATAAATGGATACAAGTACTAGGTATTCTTCAATGTCTCATACTGCGCGGCTAGGGTATTGTGTTACTTCCTCACTTAATTTGACACGCGTTGGATCTTATTTCAAACGAGCGCGTCTATATGATTTTACACATTTAAACTGGTTGTTATAAAATGTACCACATCTATGTTTAGAATGCTTTGTTTGTGTAACGAATGTAACGTATGCCATACCATAAATTACAATGTGTATCTGGATTGAGTGATCCTTTCTCAGATTTCAACAAAACCAAAACATGTATTTAGTCAAAAATTGTCAAAACTCATGAGCGAAATCAAAAAATTTGTCACTCGCAAGAGATCGAAGATATTGGCCAAAACGTGGATCACTCAATTCAGACATGAAAATCCGAAAATAGGCACGCTGTGAATGAAATTTTCATTTCAAAAATTTGTACAGAATTTGTCACATTATTTTACAAAAAATCAAGATACTCAAACGTAAATTCAGGAGTCTATGGTAATTTCATTGGATCACTCAATCCTGGCGCTGTTAGATTGAGTGATCCCAGAACTACGGCATTATGTTTGTGAAATGCATATTTTTTTGTTCTACCGTGAAGGTAACTTTAAGAAATATTTGTACAAATTAATAATTAACTACAAATGCCTATAGTTAAAAACTTATGACCAATCGAACCTTTTTTATTTGCTGAATTGAGTGATCCTTATAAACGCATGTTGATATCTACCTCTTGGTATATTGTGAACTTATACTACGTCGAAAAATTGTACAAAATTATGACTAAAGGTAGGTATACAATTTATTGGTATACGTCATTTCATTCGCGAGATTTTCGATTTTATTTTATTGTCAAAGAATGAAGTATTGTAGGGTAGACATAAATTTCGGCCATTGACGGATATTTTTATTTTACCGTCATTAAGGTCAATATCTGTGAAATGACGCATCATTTTTTATTTAGTTCTAAGTTGGAAACACAGTGCAACAGTATAGTGATAATTAGGTCATCAGTTTTCCTGTTCTGTGCAACAATGTAAGTATGTCATTCTAATTTTAATTATTTTATTGGATTTGCATATACATACAACGTAATTAAGATTTTAGAAGGTAAAATATTAAATGATTGTTGATTCTCAAATAGCAGACTGTTTATTAAACAAAATATGTAGGTACTTTTAAATTAATGAACCTCATAATAATTGTTCATAACTGCAAAAAAAAATCTTACAATTTCAGCAGTTTTTATATATTTATAATTAAAAACGTACGACTGTCAGGGTTTTTATAATAAGACTGACCAAGCTCCCTTTTCTTATAGACGCTTGAACTATGAAGAGGGGTCGAAAACCATTAATAGATTTGAATAAACAAATGCAATTGTTTCATAAATATGCGGAAATTTTGAGAAACCCGAATATTAAATATAATGATGTGATTTTTTCTAAAATGTCTCAAGAATTCGATTCCAAAATATCACCAAGGGCTTTATATTTGTCTTATAGAAGAAACTACAATGCTGCAAGTTTACGAATACTTGACGAAAACAACGAAGAAACGGAAAATACTTCTGAAATGTCTACTCCTACAACCTCATCGAGTAAATGTAATAGTCCAAACACCGTTTTAGACGTTGAAAGTTGTTCGTTTACTTTTGACGTTGATATGTATGATATAAAAAAAATTACACCTTTATATTTAAGAAGGAAAAAATCTGACTCAGGTCGCTATCAGAGATATAAATCTTTACCAAAATTTAAATGGTCCCACATGCTTAAAGAAAAGATATGGTTCAATTCGAAGTTACCATGTACTTGGACTTTGAAGAAGTATAAAGTTCGTGATGATGCCTTAAAATTCAAAGGAAAATGTACTCAATGTAAAGCCAACATTGAAATAGTAACTTTGACACGTACTGACAAAATACATACGTTCATCAGCAAAATTGTTAATATAGATAATTCCTTCAAACATTCCCCCCTAAAAAAGTCTAAATTAACACCATACAATAGACGACATTTATCTAAAGAATTGCAATATAAGCCAGCGATTCTGGTTCATAATGAAATGGCTGCAAAATTAATAACCAGTGTAAAAAATCCCAAAAATATTGTACCTCCAGTATTACCATCAATTAGTGCTTTGCGGCAGATTAAATCTGATACAAAACTTGGACAATTGCCTGATGCTAATCCATTGACATCTTTGATTATTCTAGCAAAAACTTCAGAAAAATCAATACGTGAAATTTTAGTCCACCCAAATTTTCATGTCTATTATTGGAGTGATAAGCAAATTGAGTACTATAGAATGTATTATGATAAAAATGAGAGGGTTACTATTACATTAGACGCCACAGGGTCATTTTTTGAAACAATACATCTTCCTGATGGTACTGCAATTACCAAGACACTGTTTTTATATACCGGACTTACTACTGCTGACAAAAATCTGAAATCCGTTCCTATTTTTCAAATGGTTACTGATGCTCATAGTGCAACATTAATTTTGGATTTTTTGAAAAAATGGCTGAGTTACGTAGGTAACGTGCCTCACGAGGTAATCACAGATGACTCTTCAGCTTTGTTATCAGCTAACGTTCAAGCGTTTACGGTACACACTAATATAAAAGACTACATCAGGCACTCGTTTTTAATTTTAGAAAACAAAACTACACATTTACCAGCAACTTTTATAAGGCTTGATACAAGCCACTTCGTGAAGGCACTGCACAATTTATCTTGCTTCAAGAATGACATCGATGACCGCGTAAAATTTTTTTATATACGTTGTATATTACAGTTAAAAAAATGTGAGATATATGATACAGCAAAAACGATAATTGAAGATATAATAAAAATATGTCTTGGACAATACATAGATAATCATAACGAAATATTTTCAAGATGTAATGAGGCAAAACAGCGACTTGATAGTTTACTAGATAATCCTGATGGTGATCCGGATAATCTTCAAGAATCGGAGGAGGAAATTGAACAAGATGAAGATTTAGACAATTTTGATAAGATTGACTCCATGATATGGTTTGATCAACGCGTTGAATCCAATAAATGCGAAACTACGTCGGAGAATAAAAATATATACTTTTACCCGCCATTTTTATCTATCCTGAAGAGATTGTTTTACAAAATGCCGCTGTGGTCTAATTTATTATGCCGATTCTATAAGTCAGGAAACAAATCACCGTCTTCATCAGCAGCGGAAAGTCATTTTAAAACATTAAAATGTTTAATTTTTAAAACAAAGCTATTCAGATATAGAATCGATCAATTTATGAAAACTTCTCTAGAATATTTAGAAGGAGAGCTCGACCTCGCATTATGTGATATTTATCAAGATGTCAAAAATAAGAAAACTTCTGGTCATAAGCGCTCGATTAAAAGAAAAGCTTCTAAAACTTCTAATAAAATAATGAAACGTCCAAAACTTAAATCTCATCAACATTTCTCCAGAGATTCCATTTTTTCTGATAAACCTTCGTTCTGTGAAAATTGGAAAGGAAAAGTAGAAGAAGACATAATAAAGCAAGATGAAAGAGTAAAATTTGTTAAAAATGGCAACTTGATTAGTTCCACCCTTGTTGGTGCAAATGAAATACAATTAGTGAATACCTGTGCTTTTGATTCAGTAATGTATCTTATAGCTTTAGGATGCAACCAATACAAAAATATTGAAGATGATATAAACAATGCAACAGATGAAAACATTAGAGAATACATTAAATGTTTAAGAGAAACTGATTCAAAGCATGATCAATCTAAATTAAGATGCCATATAGCTTTTCAATATTTTACCAAAAACCAGACAGGTCGCTCAATAACCATCGATTGTACTTGTAATGTAACGTACATTTTCGAATCAATTCTACTAAATTTCTTTTCAAGTGCAGTTTCCACAAAAACGTGCTTAAAAGAATCTTGCACGGCACCGGAATTAAAGAGAAATATTATATTCTTGCCATTGAATCTAGATATTATAACTATATTTACTATTCGCGCCCTAGAAGATGCAATTTCTTGTAGCGATGATGAAAAGGGAAGGTGTAGTTCCTGTAATGGTACTGCTGCCTATAATTATGAACTTACAAATATTATTTCAATGGACTTAAATGGAACAGAAAAAGTAAATTTATATGATGTGCCCGAAAGGATTTTAGTTAAAAATAGGTCCTACAGATTACTAGGAGGTTTAGAGTTCATACCTTCTATGCAACCTGGTGGAATCGGTCATTACCGAGCCCACGGCTATGTAAACGGGCGAATGGTTTGTTATGATGATAATATGCGTACAACTTATAACAGTAAACAAGAATCACACATTTTTTTACATGTTCTTACATATGTAATTTGCGATTTAGAATTTCAATAAAGTAGATAGACATTTGTATTTATACTTTAATTTTCAAATAAATCCTCATTATGGTCACCCTACTGTGTTTTTCTTTGACAATAAAATAAAATCGAAAATCTCGCGAATGAAATGACGTATACCAATAAATTGTATACCTACCTTTAGTCATAATTTTGTACAATTTTTCGACGTAGTATAAGTTCACAATATACCAAGAGGTAGATATCAACATGCGTTTATAAGGATCACTCAATTCAGCAAATAAAAAAGGTTCGATTGGTCATAAGTTTTTAACTATAGGCATTTGTAGTTAATTATTAATTTGTACAAATATTTCTTAAAGTTACCTTCACGGTAGAACAAAAAAATATGCATTTCACAAACATAATGCCGTAGTTCTGGGATCACTCAATCTAACAGCGCCAGGATTGAGTGATCCAATGAAATTACCATAGACTCCTGAATTTACGTTTGAGTATCTTGATTTTTTGTAAAATAATGTGACAAATTCTGTACAAATTTTTGAAATGAAAATTTCATTCACAGCGTGCCTATTTTCGGATTTTCATGTCTGAATTGAGTGATCCACGTTTTGGCCAATATCTTCGATCTCTTGCGAGTGACAAATTTTTTGATTTCGCTCATGAGTTTTGACAATTTTTGACTAAATACATGTTTTGGTTTTGTTGAAATCTGAGAAAGGATCACTCAATCCAGATACACATTAAATTACAACCCACAATGACAGTCAATAAAACAGTGTTTGTTTGTTATTGCTCTTAAAAGTGATAGTTCAACTTCAGCAAAATGATATCACTTTCTTTGTCTTGATAAAAACCAAGCATTTGCCAGTAATGTCAGCTAAAAGACGGCCACTGTTAGACATAGCCCTCTCCAAAAATATCTACTTAGGCCGGTCCTCGGCCAATTCCATCCATGCATCGATTGCCGGCGGTCGGATCATCGATACATCTCGTCGTCATCTCATGCCGCGTTTTTTGATTCGAATAACAACAATACTTAAGTGTTTTAAATAGTTTATCCAGAGTCACTTCTTCCTGATTTTTATACGCTAACTTTTTCTTAATCACCGCAACGGACTTTGATACAGTATTCATTGTTCAAAGAATTTTTGCCGAAAGATTCATTATTATAACATGCATAATAATATTATAGCAGCAAAGCCAAGAATTTCAACGATTTGTAATCAAGTTTAGTCATAAAAATTATAATTAGTAGGTGCAAAGCGATCAAGCGAGTCGCTAGTATTATTGTAAATTCCAAATTATGTGTGGAATTTGTATACAAATAGTAAGTAAATATTAATGAACTGATTGTTGATGCAGTCGTCGTTATAGATAAGTCAATATTGGCAGTCGGATGATTTTACAGCACATTGTTGGACCAACGGGTAGCGGATACTTTATTTGTACCTGCTTTAAGATGTAGACCGATCGTGTTGCAACTGAATTAATTAATATTCATGTTAAAAGATCTTTATCGTGATTAAAAACACTGATTACTTTGGCTAACAGATCTATTACCACGTATAACCCCTTACGTATTAGTTACCGTGGTAACCACGGTAACTAATCAATTGAATCATGCACTACCTTGGTGAAAAGGAACTGAAGCTAGCCAACTGTGGCACTACACAGTCTTTATAATATCGACTCCAGAAATAAAATTGTAATAAAATTTACAGTATAGTTATCAGGCGGTAATTTAAATTAGATTATATTAGTTACATTTTATTAAAAAGTTAAACTAGGTACTTGATTACGTACTGACGTTGACTGTTCCTATGTTCCAAATCTGCGTTTTGTTCGCTTGTCGACATTGATATACAAAACATCCTTGTCGATTAACGTTTTCGTTGCACATGAACGTGGCTGACGACCCGTAGCCACCTACACCGACTTGGAACAGTTCCAACATAACCTTTTGTGGGCTTAACAAAGCCCATTATCATTATGTTAAACTATCGGCTTGACTATATAAAGTTTAAAGAATTTAAATAAAATTAGATAACGTCTAAACGCCTACGTGAATTACATTGTTGAATAAAATAGCCTAGGCTTCGGAATTTACGAAATTACATTTTGTGTTCAAATTTTTGTTAGTATATTTTTTTTATGTTGCATCACAGACTTTGTATCACAGCTTTCATTAAAAATACAACTGCATAGGGAATAAAAGAATCATGGTGGAGCGACCGGCAGTGTTGATCATAAAGATTTAAATCGCTGCATTTTATAATAGACCAATCCGTGTGTACAATATTATAATTAGGTATGTATCTAAATTTACGTTTAATTGACAGTTTTGCGTTCACAGAGAAACAAAATGTTGCTAATACCGAAGCTTGATTACCAAGTTACAGATAAGTAAGTTCTTGAACTAAAAAGTCTTGACTAGACTTGCACACAAAATACATAACATCATTAATTCAACATGATTTTATGAAAAAGCTACCTAGGAATCAAATGATTGATTGATATCTACCTAATAACGCACGACACAGATATACTTACATTATTGTTTGCAAACATATACAACACGGTAATACTCACGCGTTTCGCCCATGTCAACACATTGTCAAGCCTTATCTTTGCTGCCATTCCATGTGGCTTTGTTCGAACGTTTGTTTCCTTATGTTATCGACATACCTCCATGTTACGACTTGTCCCTTCCATTGAATCAGCCGGTCCGAACCTAAGTCACCATCAATACTTTTGGGTATTTTGGAAGCAAATGGTTAAAAGAAAAATAAACCTTTATTGATCTTTGAACATGATGTGTAGGTATATAATTTTAAGCGCTCCTTGCCAAAACAATTATACATCATACCCATTTTGCAAGATCTTCCTATCTGTTTACGTACCTATGATTCAGCAAAAGCTGTCGTGAGATTCGTTTTCTGGAGTTCCTAAAACATATGTTAAATAATATATGTGGATATCGTTGCGCGTGCCAAAATCTTTGATCTTTAATAACACGATCAGAAAACAATATGTAACTGATCGAAAGCTACAATAGCTATCAATAATCTGCTGCAAACAGTGTTACATAAAAAATTATTGTTTTTGTAGCACGGCAGTGACTCAGATATTCGCGTGTTCTGGTGCATTCTTAGCATCGATGCGAGGTAGATATACCAACGGAAATTGCTCGTTGCTCCACACTTTTAATGAATACTTCCTTAATGAAAGCTTAATGAGGCTGCATGTGGAGAGGAATTGTTTAAAATAATTAATTTTTTGATGTTGCTATTCTTGTACGAACGACCCCTTTTAGTGAAAATATTTATGACATATGAATTTAGCAGTATCGTTTATCATTTTTCTAATTTCTATCTATCTCTATCTTACTCTAAATAGACCAAGAACCATTGGTATCAATAGCGCAACACTGACCGCACTTTTTTGATAGATTCCGTTGAACAAAACAGTAAATCAGTTCAATTTATTAAAGTGAAACCCTAAATACTGATCAAATCTTTTTCGATTACAACATTCTTCCATGCCATTTCCAATATCTACTAGCCGTGATCTATATTAAATGACCAATAATACCCACCATTTCTCCTTCGCACCCTCCGTACAACGCCGGAGGTAATAATTTATAATTTTCATCCCCACCTACGCATTCCAAGTTTATCCCTCAATTTCAAGATATCTCGCAAGTTTCAGCCTAATCCAAATGTCTTTAAGTTATTATATTTATGCTGAATAATAAAAAAATATTACTTGCCTATTAACTACCAAAACAAAAATGTAATGGTGTTTGTTATTTACCATTAGCTTAAATAATAATGAACTTAGCATCACGCCTTTTACCGTAAGCTAAGGAATAGGCAGAAATATAAAATACGTACCCAAGTTTTGCCAGACTTGGACCCATGTAACAAGCAGCAAGTCTATTTGTATTTGCGAAGTCTAGCTAGACGAAGCTAAGAGTGACAATTTCTCGACAGTAAACCCAATATCCTTTTACCCGATCCGAGGATCGAACTTCAAACTTCTGCTTGATAGTTCTGTACACACCATTGAACTATCGACAAAAACGAGTAGCTACACAAAAACGTGTCGATTGACTAACCCCCTTTCAGTCGGTCCTTAAGCGTGTCGTTTGAATATTATTGTGATGTAAGATTTGTTTTCTTTTTCTCATACCTGCTAAGCTGGGTGTGTCAATTTCAGCTGATGTCGAGCGTTGGAAACAAACACGCATAATATATTCCAATGGTTAATAAACAACTTTATAACACAGAAGACATGTGGCAATTTATAAATAGTTAATAATAATAAACGAAAAGTAAAAAAAATCTATACTATTAGGTATATAAAACGGAAGAGTTTGTTTATTTCTTTGAACGCGCTAATCTCAGGAACTATCAGTTGGATTTGAATAATTCTTTTTGCATTTGATAGCCCATTTCTTGAGGAAGGCTATATAACATCAAACTATTGGCGATGGGAGCGGAGCAGTAACCAAAGACGCGGGTGTAACCGCGCCGCGGTAGCTAGTGTATGATAAACTGATAATTTGTGCATTTGGGACCAGTCTAATTAAGTATTGTTTCGGCTTGGTTTGTGTAGACATTTTGTTACTCACCACGCTTTTTACAGCAAATAGGTAGGCAGAAGTATAGGTATCTATTGAGAGCCATACTGAACGATTACAAGCTTATAAACTCACTTACTTTTGCACGATGATACTAAAGCCACTGCAACAGCATCGAGATCGTTACTGAATTGTGTATGTTCAAAAATCAAGTCTTATTACAGAGCTAGAAAATTTGTATGATATACTTTGTGTTCAAAAGCAACTAAACGAAATTAAAGTACGTTTAGGTAAAAGTAAGATACCCATTTTTCGCAGTAACCAGGTAACGGCTGTAATAAACTCACACCGTTCCAAGCTGTACTTACTTCGTTGCTTCAACCACATAAAAAGTACATTGGCATTCGACATACAAAAAGACATACCGTCTCTTCGCATCAGCCTTATTTTTGCTCTTTTATGCCTTTAAAATCGTTAATGTGTGTGTTTTCACTTTAGGCATTTTTGAGCTTCACTTTCGGAAAAATTTACTTCCACTTTTCCTACCTATATGTATAGCATCTTTTTCGAAGCATGTGGGTCATACTCCGAATTTTATTATGAACAGAAGTAAACTGACAAACTTATAGATGGAGTGATTAGTAAACGCGCTGAACATTCTTCCATTGAAATTAATGAGTAACCTAAAGTAAAAAGTTTAGTATATATAGTTTGCGGCAACTGGTGAGTTTTAACTTTTAAAAAGCTCACGCGTTTGCGGCTAAATCCGCAGTAATTGCTGTTTTCATTACATGGTTTTCGCAATATTAAAGTTGTCGACAGCAGCTGTCATGTCATAAATAACCAGCACCCTTAATTGTCGTCTCTTCGGCAAGGCCAATGACCCTTTAAAACAAGTTGATATGCACCCTGTCCTTAACCTTAAATAAAATGACCACTATAAATAATATTAAATAGAAATTGAACAAGGAGCATTAACTTCGTCAAATTAAAAATATGTCATAATACAGGTGTTAGTTTCCGGACATTGATTCAATGATATTCAAATTAACGCATTTATAACCACAACACGGCACACGTTCGGAAACCCTTGCGTGACGTCAGCAAATTACAAACATAAAAAATTTGAATAAATTTAATTTTGGTTTGGATCCCGCTATTTTCCGGTGTCCGCCCAAAATGTATCGGCGTGGACTAAATTATAATATTTCTGCCTAATAACTGTGTAATGAAGGTTTAATTGATGCAAGCTGACTCACTAGTGGCATGCAAATAATCAACGAATTTAATATTCTGCATGGCATTATGCAGGTTTATTCCCCATTCATCCGGATGAGTTTCAATCTAAAGACAATTTCCTAAAGGCACGAACTTTTTATAATCTCATCCCGGATGAATGGGAAATAAATCCATATGCAGAGCCTAGATCAGAATGCATAATAATATGACGTTTCTTAGTTGGGTTTTAAACGAAAAATACAAACTGCAATATGGTACATATGCAATATGAAAATCGACAAATAACCTACGTATGATTTTTTCATATATGTAAGTTGTTTAAGATTTTATTAGGACTCAAATTGCACATGTGTTTGCACACTTTCTTACAATTTCGTAGGCTTCATAGCAGTTTTACTTATTTTATTATTTAAGGATATACAACTCTACACCAGTCTTCTTCTTTTCGAGTCGACAGCAAATCTTTTTATATTGTATCAGCCCAAAACTTAGCTACGGCTACTGCATTGTCAGCAGCGTTCATTAAAAAACCAGTAAAAATAGTAATATAATTGTTAATGGAATTAAAGATCGCATACCCAAATTGCGGACCACTCACAGAACTGTCAGTTGCTCTTTATTTCTACCAAGCAATACTGTACCTATAATAATGTCCTGCAGCAGTAGTAACACGAAAAACGTTTTCTCGCGACCTGATTCAGGAGACGAAGAAATTTATTGACATTTGCTCCATGTTCGCTTCGGTAACACTGATGGCATTACACACGTATTCGTTCTAGTATAGGAAGCCAGGACGTTACAGACGGTAGTTTTAAACGATACGTTACGCTTAGGGTATGAAGTGGTATGCATAAACGTACCAGTATTTTGTTATATTATACCACAAAGGACTTTTATGCCGCTATAAAGATACCTATATGTTATATCTACTATCAATACTGTTCATCTTCGATTTGCTTATGGATCCGTGATTTTCTTTCTTTTAAACTCCTTAGCTTAGGGAAAAGTTACTTAGTACAGCCGTTAGATCTTCGCCTTTTCAAAGCTGTGTTGGGATAGGTTTTCAGCGTTGCTGTTTGCAGTTGAATAGAACAACTAACCCTTAACCCTGAAAGTATCAGATTTTTAACTAACCGTAACCATAGCTATGAAAATTTTACTACAACTGCTATCGGAAGCTTTGTAGGCATCGACTTTAGGCAATCTGCTATTTAGTCAATTTCACATTTCAGGCATACTACTTTATCGGCGTCTCTCATTTAGGGCGAACAGCTCTTTAGGCAAAGTTTTATTTCATGTTTAGGTATAACGCTTTCATTGGCATCTTGCGCTGGTAACCCGATCAAAAGGGGAAAATTGACAGGGTCTCAATGTATTTTTAGAAAACGCTCTCTCATTTTCGCACACTAATCGATCCGTGCCTTTGTTTCTTTAATATGAGCCTCTTAACAGTCTTCCTGTTCGTAATACATTTCAGCAAGGTCAAGGCAGCCTTGAGTCTATGAAAGAAGTCTAATTACTTCGGGTTCCTTTGATTAGCAACTAATATAGACAAATATGTCAAGCGAACTGCTATTCTGCTAAAATACTACACTACTATAATAACTAGAGCCTATACTGGAATTAAAACTGATAGAGTATTGATCAGAGCTATTTATCATTAACCCTATTAAGCAGAGTGCAGACTGCCGTAGAATTAAACCCAACATTTCACCCCTTGAGTTTGTTTTCTGAGGTCGAACAGAAGTACTTATAAGGTTTTTCTGTCAAAAAATGCACAATGGCGTTAGGCAAAACACGTCCTAGAAAAAAATCTTGTTCAACAAAGCACTAAATAATACCATACCTTTTTACTGGCCCACAGCAGGGCAAAGGCCGCTTTTCATGTAGAGAAGGTTGGCAATTTCAAACTTTTAAGTCCAAGTTTTCTCACAATGTTTTCCTTCATCGTCAGCCAGAATTGCCAAGATAAACTTAGAAAGTATATATGATTTAAAAAATCACACTAGTACTTGCCCGGATTCGAACCCACTACCTCGTGTTAACGAAGCGGGTGCTTTATCCACTGGGCCACTTCAGAAGATCACTTTTTGGTTCGGCAAAGCACATTACAACATGAAATATGTTACAAATCCTGACCAAAAATACAAAGGCATTAATATCGATATTTTTTGTTTCAGATCATACGATGAGACGGCCGTGACGCGATAAATTCACCGCGACAGTTATCCAAACAGGTGCGTACGAGCAAGCAAGGGTGTTAACACCTGCCCGGCTTAATCCACCTTCATTTGTTATCTGTGGCACGTTCACTGCCACAAAGATGTTTTTATATCAAGAAATTGACATACATGTGTTAGATGGTGCACATTTGTTTTGTTTCTTATATTTTTGTTTAATCTGTGCAGCGGGCGTAGACAGAGACCTTTTTCAAGAAAGAGCCTTTGTTTATTTATATCCACTACATAACGTAAAACAGTTATTAAAATTCATGACTTTACTAACACCCCGTGTCTCCATGGTGAATTAAGAATTAACCTATACTTACAGTTAGTAACTATTATATATTTTTCTTTACTAAAGTAAAGAAATTAGAACACACATTTGTTCCCTGCAACGAATCGCCTAAAACAAAGAACGGTAAGCTTTGACATTATTAATGCGCATCTGCAATCTAAATCTCGCTCGCTCTCTAAGGGCCACCGACGTATGTGTGCCATAAAGGTACAGCCGGTACAGCACAATACACAATAGCTGATTGTAATTCTGTATGGCATCTTTCGAGGAAGTTGTAGTGTGTCGCGCGTCGTCAACTGAATCCAAACTTCTTGTGGAAACGTTGACATAATTCTTTGTTACTTCCATGGTATGAACACTTCCGTTTGATTAGTGTTGAACGATGGGAAATGTATCGATTAATTACTTTTTGCTATAGGAACAATTAAATGTGTGAACAAAATTGCAGCTACGCTATATTTCATCTCGTTTTTATCTTAAATTCTCTCACACTAGGAAATTATGTGTCGCGTTAGGTTTACAAATACAATTATATGTTAGTAAAAACTAAAAAGATTTAGATTTCACAATTTTTTTAGCAAGTAATTTTGGATAAGTACTAAAATAGATGTAGGCTAATTTCCTCAACTTTGCCACTTATGTTGTTTGTTTAAAATTAAAACCCAAACTGACATCCTAAAGCTATTTAGAAACCACGCCTTTAAAAAAAAGTACAAAAATCACACGCGACATCAGAGTTCAATAACCCTAAAACTGCTCGGCACGTTCATAATAGGCTCGAGCCTGCTTCTACGACCACTTGACTGGCCCAGATTTTTTTCTTTACTCGTTACAAGCTGCTCTTTCTATTAATCACTGTATGAAGATCCGTGTTCTCATCATTACCGATATCTGTTTCTGCAATCACTGAAGAGCTTTAGTGGGCCGTTTATATGTAATGGCTCTTACCAAACGCAATCTCAGTGAATCACTTCATATACATATTATGTGCGCGGGAAATGCTTGGCAGCGTTCCTTAACCCTAACTTGAAACTTAGGATCAAGACCTAATTTTTGAGCATCCGCGACCTAATTCTCTCGCGTGCTGCCTCAGCGTCGCTACGCGGACTCGTCTCTTGATTAGTTTAATAAACTGTAATGTAAATAAAAAAATAATTAATGATTTAGTGTAGGTAGTTCTAGCTCGATTTCGATCTGAGTTTGTTAATTTTAAAAACTCTATAAGTATATTTTCGACAATAATTTATTTCTTCCAAATATGTAAGTACAAGAACATTCTAAAATTTTATCAAAACTTCAAAATAAAATCAAAAGAAGGATCGTCTATGTCCTCAGCTAATAGTCTAATAAATCGAGCTACAAATCCGTCGACGGGTGAATAGTAAAATCCTGCAGCTGATAGAGGAGCATGTCGAACTAGGACACACTGAGAGTGAAACCGAGTACTGTGAGTACCAACACTGCATGTTATCCAATGCGGCTGCTTTCAGCCGCTTTGATGCGTATTTACTTATACATTTTTGGATTATATGAATGGGTTTTCATTGAATATATATAGTTGTTTTTGAGTAAATAATGTTTCTGATTCAAAGTCCAATATACTTTGAAAACACATGCTAATTCTGAAGACATTACGCACGATGTCACACACAGATGATGTACACAATATTAATAACTTAATAATATAATTTTAAAATCGCAAGAGTTATCTCCATTTTTTGTCGCAGTATCGTTACTAAAGTCGTCAGTCGAATTAGTAAATTACGAACAAACATTCGAACAAAAGTAAATAAATTCTAAACCATTTCAATTAAGCCATTGAATAGTTCAAGACATAACTGAAAAGCTAAATCGACTTTTAATCGAGTCGCGTTAAGATTACTTGCGCTCATTGAACTTAATGGTCTGAGTGGGTTACATGTTACAGGTAACTGTGATTATGTAGGTGTATCGACTATAATACAACTCTAATTACGTATCGCGTCACTGACTATTAAGCTATGTAGGTTTAATTACTGTATAAGCCGTCGATACGGTGAAAGATCGTATGTTGGTAAGAAAAGTATGTGTTTTTGCATTACGGCATACTTAGATTTAAACAACTTTGATAAAGGGAGAAAGCATAAGCGTTGATCACCAAGCTTGCACAAGGCGGATTGGCGATTTCAGCCTCGTTTTATATTTGTTACCA
This sequence comes from Parascotia fuliginaria, assembly GCA_963082885.1. Taxonomy (NCBI): domain Eukaryota; kingdom Metazoa; phylum Arthropoda; class Insecta; order Lepidoptera; family Erebidae; genus Parascotia; species Parascotia fuliginaria. The sequence continues at coordinate 12,469,846 of OY720188.1, forward strand.
GGATTCCCCACAAAAATTTTCTTCCTTTACTACCGCAGTGAAGGTGTGATTGATCTGATTTTCATCCAATACAGAATTTAGTGTCATCGATCAATATTTAATCCGAATCTTGTGTGATTTGTGTACGTATAATTATATGTGTGCACCCTCCTCGTTACAAGGCCACCCCTAGTGCAGAAACCGTTAAAAAACTTCGACACGTAACAATGTTATTTGCCTATTTGCCCCCAACCTCGTGAACCCACAATTTTTTCATCAAATAGATTAAAAATATTTAATCAAAATCTTCATGAGCAAAATGATTTAAGTAATAAAAGCTCTGGTGCCTTCTTGGGACATTTGTGTCACCTCTGTCGATTACAGATTTTATTAGAATTTATTCCTAATAGCGTCTTGTAACAAAATATTGACATGTCCGTATCTCCTGGTCGTACAAAATACAAATAATTGTTAGTTGGTTGAAAAAGTTGTCCGAGTTTCTTTCGTTTCAGCGACTGGCTGTGGGTTAGTTGGCTGACATTTTGTTTCATTATTTTGATTTTCTTAACTCGTGTAATCTATTATAAGTTTCGAGTTTGAAATACCTACTTATATGTAATCTGTCGGTTTAATTTGTCATAAACTATTTTTTATGATTGAAACATGTCGTGTTTTATTTGTTTGGTAAGCACTAGCAGTGTGCGACGAATAGGTGTGGTGTAGGTGTAGCCTTTATTAATATACCTACTTATAAAATTACACGTAATCACTTTTACCTGTTGGCCTAATTGTAATTGTGGGAAGTGTGACGTCATTTCACATAATATATAGAGTTTTATTTGTTTTCGTGTACATTTGACCCAGTAATTTATTATTATGTTGTCTCCAAGTTTATGTCAATGGGTCGGGTTAGCACGACAACAAAGGCGGGTCTCGTTGTTATTATTTACTGTGGGAAAATAAAACTGTCATATTAAAATTTGCTTATAAACCTATGTAATATATACCTATAATGTATAATGTAATAATTTATATAATTTGTTTGCGTAATCCATGAACCTAACCTCACTACTATTGTATTATTTAGTTTTATAACAATAAAATGCTCTCGGAAACCGTTTGGTCTTAGCCTAATAATTTTATTACTTAATCATAAACGCAGCTTAAATATTTAAATTTATTAATATTTATATATTATATATATTATGTATAATGTGAACATAATCTGAACATTTAAATTTGTAGAGCGGCGAACTCAACGCCCGAGGCATTATCTACCAGCCAACCTTTAGGAATGCAGATATAAAATATGGTAATAGTGTTCTTAGTATACATAAATTAATATACTAGATATAATAAACGTAGCTAATCTGTTTTAATAGAACAATCATATTTTGATTTATTATTATTTTTTTATTAATTTCATTTTCTGAATGTCTCATACCATTGATATGCATAAAGGTATATCTTAGATAGAAAATCCTTTATATGTTTGTAATAAACTTGATTTTAGATTATTTATGAAAGCAATATGTCATGGCATTTGTTAATGTTCTAAAATATAGGTATGGAATGATAATATAATACAATAGCTTAATTGGCCCACATTTCGCGAAAGAGTAGCAAATTTTCTTCAAGTAGACTTAAACCGAGGTTTAATTAACAAAATATTCCAAATACAACTTATTGCCTGGGTTGGGAATTGAAGACACTACTTCAGCACAGCTATCGAACACACAACTATAATAAGCTCAACTTTGTTACACTATTAATTTAGCTGTACTTTAGCAAAGTTCAATAATACATGCAATAAAATTTGTAGCGCTTGCCAAGTTACCTAGTACGTAGTATACAAATAAGCTCGTAATAACGATAATATGTGGATCAATTTTAATTCGGTTTACATTAAATTAGGTCATAGGTCGACAGGTTGGCCGGAATATGGAGCGACACTTCCAACTTTTGCCCTAATTCCCGGATCAAACCTTAGACTATAAATATAATGCTTAGTTTTAGTGCAGCTTTTACTGCGCGTAATAATGATTTAGGTTGGATAAAATAAAGTACGTTTTCAAATAAGACTGGCTCACACTGGAATATCTACTTTTTTATGATTTTGCTAAATTTTTGACCAGAAATGTTACAAATTAATGTACTGCTACGTGCCACTTTAGAAAGCACGATAGGTTCTTGTTAAACAATTGTCAGTGAGGGAATATGAAATAATGTAGCCAATTTTGTCAACTCACTATGCATTTTTGTTAAAAATAAGTGTAAGTACTGAGACCTGTTAGAGACGCGGAAAACCTAGCTATGAGAACAAATTTACTATTGTATTTCGGAAAAGTGCTGAAAGTATACGATCCAATCGGGATTTACGAATCAGGTACCTAGTTAGTATCTTTTGTTGACACGCTAGTACGCCACCTGATTGACAAATGGTAACTGCCTCCCATGAATTTAAGAGGTGACAGGCATAGATCCAGACAGGAGAGATAATGTTCATGCACAGAAATATTTGCACTGAGCGGGAATCGAAACCGGGACCTCTACGTAATAGTCCATACACAGTACCACCGAACCACAGTAATATTCTCATAACTAACATCTGTAAACTAAATACTGCATTGTAGTTGTTAGTGTTGTGATAAAAAAATTTGTAATTACAATGGGAAATACATATCGTCATTCAAACCTTTACATACCAATATGTATGATAGGAAATAGCATTGTTTAGCCATATTTCTTACCATACATACCAATAAAGGCTTGAATGACGATATGTATTTCCCTCGAGGACCTCTTGATCGACTGATACCTAGTATTGAGATTTTCTATCGAGACAAGCTCGATATCTTTTTGGCGATAGACTTTGCTCCTATTCCACGGGATGTAAATCTTTACATTTCTCTACATTCCATTCGAACGGTGCGTTATTTATGCATCATAATGAACTTATCACAATACATACATATATAAATAGGTTAAACATGCAATATAAGGTTCAAGTAACATCTACAAATAGATTTATGAACAGTATACTCCTGATTGAGCTCTTAAAAGCACTTATTTAACCAGATAGCTTACGTAATCGTGTATTGCGTTAATATATCGGTAATAGCAGTTATTGAGCGCCTAGTGTAAAGGTAAAGCTTTGGACAAGCAGTTCCACGGGGAAGGCATTTTGCTCACTTAAAACATTTAGATAACAAGCGAGAAAATAACTCACCTACGGCTATTGCGTGATCCATTTGATCAGAAAGTCTCTGAATAATTGTTAGCTACTTATTTAAATTATCTCCTTACTAGATGTAGGTGTTTCTGATAAAAGTCCTTTGAATGTGCATTTAGATTCCTTACGGCTATTTATGGTAATAATAGGTTTGTGCTATCGATGAAAATCGCGAAAGGAATGATGTTTGAATTATTCCACTGAAGTATTGTATATTCTGATGTATTAAGACTTAGCGAATTACTGCGCCAAAATTATTAAATTTTTCTGAATCAACTGGGTCTTATTTGTGCAAATACTGAGTACCTATATAATTTTCGCTTAGACCAAACTATTATTTACGAGTAGTTGCTATCTTACTAGGCTCGATTTATACTTGAATGCATCCAGACGAAACTTTCCATCTGGTAGCTAGCTGAGAGTAAAATGCCGTCGTCTCCAGCCATTGTCTTCGAAGCAAGCCAGACAATAGTGCGCAGACCTACAGCACCCAGACAGTCTTTTATCTCACTTCGAAATGATTACATTTAACTGCTTCGAAGTCTGTTTACTTTCCAAACGCACACGTAATCTCGTGGTTCCAAGATCTGCTTATTTTAACTTTTGTAAGTAGTTTAACAAAGACTGGAATGGTTCGTTACCGTTTCATTGAGACAAATTTTAAAGCTTACGGAGCTTATGACTTAGAAGTAAGAATAAATGTTCGTAGCTCTGTACGAGATTTCATAATGTACTCGTAAATGAAAGTCAATTAATGATCATAGTGATGATGATGTAATGAATAAGCACCACAAAATGCTCAATATTTTCATTGTTCATAGATAAATATGATGTTCATAGATAAATTACTATCTTGTGAAGAAGTAGTAACTAGTCAGCACACTTGACTACACCAGCGCCCTCACACTTGACCGCGTTGGTACTTGATCTATGTCTGAAACTTTAGCATCGATATAGCCCTTATACCTACTTATAACAGAGCCGTGGCTAACGACTGACAAACAAATTCCAATAGATTATATCCAAATTAGAAATTGAATTTTAAAGCTATTGTATGAAGTTAATAAAAGTTTTAAATTGGAAAAGTAATCAAGTAAAGCCAAAGGAAGATAAACTTTTCTTGACTCAATATCTTAATTAGCAACCCATTGCAATTTAGTGTTGGGCTTATACTTTTGCCAAATTACACGATAATACTCTGTCCTCTGGCTTCCTTGAACGTTGTTGCCGGTTCAGCTGACGGAGGATACATCTTGCGTTTGTGGAGTCATGGTTTCCAATCTAGGGATCATTCCGTACAGCAGTAGTTGAACTAACAGCAAATATTTCTAGGTCACTGCATTTGAACTTGTCGATTGGGGAGTTATGTCAGCACCGACGGCACCATTCTATCTTTTTGGATCAAACTATTCATTCTTTATTAAGTGTGTAACGTTTTACATTGTGAGTAGTTAGGCTGAAAAAAATGTAAACTTAGGTCTATTACTTCTCCTAGTTTTATTTTAAATGCGTATACCTAAAATTCGTCAAGGGACGTCAGCCTGTGCGAGATTGGTATGGCCCTCAGACAGCTCAAGAACAACAAGGCGCCGGGTGAGGATGGAATCACAGCCGAGCTACTGAAGGCAGGCGGAAATCCTGTCCTGAAGGCCCTTCAGAGGCTCTTTAGTGCCGTTCTCCTCGAGGGTAAAACGCCACAGGCATGGCACAGGGGTGTGGTGGAGCTGTTCTTCAAGAAGGGCGATAAAACCCTTCTGAAGAATTACAGACCTATCACACTCCTGGGTCACGTCTACAAGCTGTTCTCGAGAGTCATCACTAATCGTCTCGCAAACAGGTTCGACGACTTCCAGCCTCTCGAACAATCCGGTTTCTGAAAAGGTTTTAGTACCATAGACCACATACATACGCTGCGGCAGGTTATACATACGTCCACAGAGTATAACCGGCCCCTATGCTTAGCGTTTGTGGACTATGAGAAAGCCTTTGATTCGATCGAGACCTAGGCCGTGCTGCAGTCTCTCCAACGGTGCCATATTGACTATCGATATATCAAAGTGCTGAAGTGTTTGTATGAAAACGCCACCATGTCAGTACGAATTAATGGTCAGAGCTCAAGGGCTATCCAGTTGCAGCGAGGAGTACGACAGGGAGATGTCATATCTCCGAAACTGTTCACCGCTGCACTGGAGGACGTGGTTAAGCTTCTGACCTGGAATGGACTTGGCATCAACATAAATGGCGAGCACATCACTCACCTTCGATTCGCGGACGATATCGTGGTCATGGCTGAGACCGTGGAGGAGCTCAGTGCAATGCTCGATGACCTCAGTAGAGTCTCTCGACAAGTGGGCCTAAAAATGAACATGGACAAGACTAAAGTCATGACCAATGTCCATGTTACACCCACTCCTATTACGGTCGGAGGCTCGATGCTTGAATTCGTTGACGAGTACATATACCTGGGACAAACAGTCCGATTAGGTAAGTCTGATTTCGAGAAAGAGGTCACTCGTCGAATCCAACTCGGCTGGGCAGCGTTCGGGAAGCTACAACATATCTTCTCATCCGCACTACCGCAGTGTCTCAAGACCAAGGTCTTTGACCAGTGTGTGTTGCCAGTGATGACATACGGAGCAGAGACGTGGTCGCTAACTATGGGTCTCATCCGAAGGCTCAAAGTCGCTCAGAGGGCGATGGAGCGGGCTATGTTAGGCGTCTCCCTGCGCGATCGTTTGAGAAACGAAGAAATCCGCAGGCGAACCAAAGTAACTGACGTAGCTCGCAGAGTTGCTTCTCTGAAGTGGCAATGGGCAGGACACATAGCTCGCAGAACTGACGGCCGCTGGGGCAGAAAGGTTCTAGAGTGGCGACCACGAACCGAAAGACGCAGCGTGGGCAGACCCCTCACAAGGTGGACCGACGACCTTATAAGGGTGGCGAGCAACCGATGGATGAGGGCGGCGAACGACCGGCCACGGTGGCGAAAATTGGGAGGACTATGTCCAGCAGTGGACGTCTTTTTGACTGATATGATGATGATGATGACCTAAAATTTTATTAAGTACGTCACTATTTGATTATTTAGCAATTTCTATAGACACAAAATTCAAGGTTCAAATATACCTCATTAGTCACTACTCACTGTACACTACTATTATAATCCGCCCGCTCCCCACAAGCAACGTCTAAAGTAATGTTTTTGCTCAGCACGGAGCTCCGAGTTCCTTTGTATCACAATCGTAGACCCATTCAAGCTTCGCCTTTTTTTTCGCCTATTCATCCCCCGCAGGATTCCGTCATTACTAGGCACATCACAGATTACAAAGCTTTATTGTGGGATCCGCACATGTCTCTATAATCACAATAAGACGCGGAATAAGTTTACGATACAAAAATACATTGCGAGTTTTCCTTTCAATAACACTGATACGGTTATTTTTCAAGGATTTGAAAGGTTTCGCACGTGGCACGATATTTTGCGTAAGAGAAATATGTTTGTTTGTGGTAGGTTATATAATAAAGCTTATAGATTGTATTACCTATTGTTTTCATCCACGTTACCAACATTTTTTATCTCAGAGCTTTTTTACTCACAAAAAGAAAAGATCAGCCGTATTTCAAGCAACTTTTTTTCTATATGTATAGGCAGTTCACGCGGTTTTCATAAATACATACGAATACTGTTTTAAATGTACATTCTTAAATATATCATTAGAGTATTTAGTGACGGCAAAAAGTACTTACTATAATTACAAATTTGTTATTGTGTAATTGAGCCGCTCGATACGCTAATAAAATTGTATTCTAACAATAATAACATCTGCTATACAAAAAGCTCGGTATGAATGATGTATCAAGTTGTCCATTTATCATGGCTTCGCAACGTTTTTCTCTGTAATTATAATTATATACGTATCGCTATTACGTGTTAAAATGACTATCGTTATGTTGTTAGTTAGCTACTGTAAAATATATAATTCGAATGACTGCTACTCGACCATTGTGTTTTTTGATAGTTTCATAAGCGTCCGTCAAATATAATTGTATTATAATTCGCAAATTGCTTAGTGCCTTAATAATTAATAATGTATTAGGTAAGTATACTATTAGGTATACTCGTTGATGTTCGATTTGTTATTACTGATTCCTTTTTATTTTATGCTATCTCTTAAATTAAAACATATTAGAAACAGTAAATTTTACAGTTCTTTGAGGCGTTAAATTATGTTATGGTGTGGTTGCACTCATAAAGATTTCTATTTGATTAAAGAGCCATAACACTAGTAACAACGCAAAGGGGCCGTATTAACAAGTGATTAAATAAACCATCAGAGGTGTTACCTTTATGATAATGGGTATATTTAACAAGACATTATTTACGTGAACAGATTTTATTTTAATATTATACTATTAAAATGTTTTACCGCTTATTGAATATCAAATAAATGTTTGCCGCCAGGCCGAATGATATTTTGCTTAATGTTCAGTAGTTCTCATTTTTGTAACTGTTTCCATCTGAATAGCGGCCATTTCATAACCAATATTGTCTTTTGAGGCATACGAAAACGCTCGCAAATTAGTTGATTGCATATGCATCAAAATCTTCAAGTGTTGTGATCAGTTATCTTCTAACACTAGCTTCTGTTCGCATCGAACCGTCTGACAACGTTTGCTTTGGTGTCTAGCGTGCCAGTTGTTACATTTTAGATGCTTTCTTCGCTCAATATTTCGCCCTTAGATTGTGAACATGTTTGAATGTAAAGTTGCATGTTACAGTACAGACGCGTTACAGGTGTGCTGGTGTACCTATAGCAGAAATTCGCTGGGACCACAAGCCTTTGCGTCTGTCATTTTTGTATTATAACCATGTAACAATATGTACCTAAATGTCTAAGTTATATGCTGATATTATGATTCTGTACCTACGCAAGTAGGTAAACAATTCGCACCCTCTGAAAAATATAAAATTATAAATGTAATGAGAGGCCTTTTTCGTCTTAGTCATAGATGCCTGTATTCGACTGAATTATGCCATGAACCGTCAAAAACTCACAAGAAGTTTAATGTTCAGTGATGAATTTAACACTTTATTCATTTTGCAGTCGCCAACGCAATCATTTCTATTTCACAATCCTTATATCATTGGGCTTATATCTTTAAGTCCTTATCACCTTTGACTAGAGTCTAATTGAATGTTCTAAATAAGTTTGTACGGCCTATATTTTTTTCACACGTCTCGGTTTAACAAGAAATCCCGCGTGTGGGTGTGAATGTACATTGTTAGTGCGAATATTTTAGGGTCAAGTGACAATTTTTTTAGATTAGAATAAATTAGGCAGACAGACAGTGGGACACAATGGATTATATTTATTATAGCTGTAATTTACATTGAATAATTTGTCATAAAATAAGGTCCATGAATGTTAGGATATGATGTTTGTTATTCAATAATAATAATAATACATAAAAGTATTTACTTCGCTTAATGAAACCAATTGACCCAGTTCGGTTTTTCTTTAAAACCATCTGAAAATTAATGAATTGAAAACTTTGGGCAATCAAAGATCTTTTATAGATAAGCTCCTTCTAGTGGTATAAATTCAATATTCGTTTTGCCAGGAAAAGATCTTACGGTAGAAATTAAATGGGCTATTTTTTCAATTCATAAACAAAAATAAATAAATTATTTAGCTATAAAAATAAATTTAAAATTACAAATCTTTAGTTAAAATTAAAGGAACGGGTCACATTTATAAAAATATCGTTTTACTCAACTACATATTTTACTTTAATTAATTGCATTTCCAAAAAAAAAACACCAATTTAATAAAACTCTTGTAATTTATTATTGCATTTCAAAATCCTATATGTATACGAATGAAATAGCGAATAAGTTATCAAGTAATTAATTACATAAACAATAAATTTATCGCTAAGTGCCAATAAGCACATTAGAATCCACTTTAAAAGAAAAAGTGTGAATTTATTCGTCATGCTTTAGTTCTTCACGTAATTAATCAAAATGTTATATGCAAATGAATAAAGATTGATAGCACAGTTTATTGCACGTACCTTAAGATAACTTTGACGATGACTCTCGAGGATACAACGCTTTATATAATTAGTCAGAGTACTAAAGTGTCAGATAACGCTCACACTGTTTTACTCACAATTAAAAAACTAGCCAAGCAAAATACACACTACAAATAAAAAACAAAAAGAAAGACATCGTATTGATCCAAATCGGTCTCAGAAAATACCCGTTGTAGTTAAAAATTTTAAAGCATCTTCCAAAACTCCTTTAGTGTTTGAAAACTTTACCCAACATGTGTAATCCCAGCCTCAATTAAGAACCACGTGAAAATGAATGAATTACGGCTCGATTATCCCATTCCTAAAAGCCATAAAACTGCAGCTACACTTGTACGGGTGCTATTGGTACCCAGCACGTGCCACTTTTTACGGCCATTAGATAACAGGAGATAAATTATGAGACTGCGCGTGCGCAGCCGCCTGACGCCAGGAAATTATAAAAATGAAAATCGAACTTTTTTAACGGATGTTTAGCTTCACGGCAAGTTGACTAATCTCTCTAATCGAGCTCTTTGGATACACTTTAATAATTGATTTTACCGAGAAAGTTGTCGCATATTATTTTCTTTTGAAACGAAAGGTAAATTTCTGATTGCGTGTCGAATTGTTCGAGACATAGTTTCTCTTTTCACGCCTATCACCAATAATGATTTTCCCCAACTCTAAGACAATAGACAAAACAAACAATGTGCCAGAAATTAAATATCTGTCTTTCTATATTACATTACAAAATTGACGACGTTACGAACGTTTCTGTTGTATTCTATAAAAAAATATTACAAACTAGCTGCGTCCTGCGGCTTTGCCTTCACGGAAGATGGTGTGTGTTTAATTAATGTAATCTAAAGGCGACTATTAGGCACAGGTTGACAGCCAGAATTTGGAAAGATTATAAACCAAATATACCTTCAGCAAGATTGTAATATTCGCTAGTACTTGCCATTTTTCCTACAAATAATCTTGTGTGTACAGTACACATCAGAAAACCAATATCCTTACACCCAGAGGGCTCGTAATTAAGTTGTGAGACTAGCTCATAACCAGGCGTTTATTGTTTTGTAACAACATTATGATCACTTGCTTTAATAGTTTAGTTAATAATTTCTACTCTGTTATCTGTATAAACATCGTGAAGATTGTTGTTTATTTTTCATTCAGGAGTAATCCACCTTAGACTATTAGCTCAGCGCGCTGAGGTAGCGTGAGCTAAGGCGAAACGGAGCTATGACGAAGATGTGTCACAATATGCCTAAGATATGTATCATATTATGAAAGGAATAGGTTAATCCTTCGTTAATCTAAATTTCTAAATAGTATCTAAGTTCTATTGGGTTTTACTGTAATGTCATCTGAATACTATCATACTCAAAGACGATATCATACTACATAATTTTATGCCATTTGCCATTCTTCTTATCGATGTGCTTAGTGATCAACATAGTGTCAGGATTTGTCATTTACCAGATACGTAAGTTCTATACTTTGCTTCATCAAACCCTATAGTCTAACCCTAAGCACGCTGAATTACCGAGGCAGTCAAAATTAATAAAACGGTCATATACAAATTCTTAAACGAAACTTTTTTCATTCAAATAAATTGTTACATTACACCAAAAACATAAAGAGAGAACTACAAAAGACGATCGTCTGTCAGTTTGCGTTTGCTAGTATTTAGTGTTATTTTGAATGTTTTATATAAAATCGTTTCAAAATGTTGCTGGTTTTCAAAAAGGTAGATAATATATGAGTTAAATCGCTCGATATATAGAGTAAATAGAACAAGCGGAGTGCATTGGCCTGTATATAGCAGGGTAGATATAGCCGTGTTCATTTGACGCCACATCCGAAGTGCAGCTATGTGCCGCACAGCCAGGGGAAATGCGCCAGTTAATAGCTCTCTATGTCAAAATGGTTCGTACTTACCTAAGGTGTGTTTCTTATGGATATAATGTAGACGAGTAACTTCGTTCTTAATATGCAGGTAATTGCATTTATTGTGAACTGTACGCTGTAGTATTGTGTACTACTACATACATACATACACCTATATACCTACCTAAAGTTTATGCATAATTATGACAAGTTAGTGTTTGCAGGTAATTGCATTTATTGTGAACTGTACGCTGTAGTATTGTGTACTACTACATACATACATACACCTATATACCTACCTAAAGTTTATGCATATGACAAGTTAGTGTTTTGCTGTCATTCAACTCGAACATAACAAAATAGCATTCGGAATGGTGATCAGCACCAGTTGCAACTACGCCAACGCAGCTGTAAATTTTAAGCTTAGAAACTACACACATTGGATTTTAGATCATTTGTTAGTAGAGTTAGTTTACGAGCACGTCTTGTTAGTGCGTTGCCAATATAGGTACGACTAGGAATTTGAAAAATATGATAAACCTTTCTCCTTATATTTTATAGCTCAGCATGCGTATGGATTCAAGGTTGTTTTTCAATTTTGGTGACAGACAAGCAATCCAACTGATTTTGTATACCATCTGATATGTTTTAATATTCCGAGTAAGTAGTTGTACAACTTTAATTGTAATGCAGCTGTAATAGTTGGCGAAATAATGCCGCAACATTGTTCCTAAACCCATCACTTTATTCAAATCTATACTAAAACAAAAATCCTTTGTATTTCAATGTATTAATTTTCCTGTTTTGAAATAAAAACAAGAGGTGAGCTTTTTTAGGAACACAAAAAGATTTAATAAATCAAATGACGGAAATTATATTTATGTCATTTTACAAAGAGGGTGACTCGCTGTAAATTTGTAACATTTTAGTTTATTACATCTGTCTTGGAATTTCGTTTACTATTTGTAGTATACGAATATTAAATAAATCTTGTAAAAGCTCGGAGTAAATAATGGTAGGTAAAAAACTCGACATAGTGAATTTCAGACCGCCTACGCCTGTAAATAACATACGTGGTCTGCCTAAAATTGGGTTGCCGAGATGAGGTTACATCACTTCATATTAGTTTACACATTGGTTTTCATTAAACTGAAAGTTACTGTATTTTATTTTGATTAAACTGAAAGTTACTGTATTTTATTATAAAATCGCAGCCCAAGTTAAGGAGTCCTCACGTTTGGTAATTTATCTTGTGTCATTTATTATGTTAAAGTTAATTAGGTATTACCATATTTTCTTATTATAATAATATTTCAGCATAATAATTTTACATATCTCAGTCATACTTTCATTATCATTTTAAACACTTTTCGAAAACTTGAAATACAGTAACACCTTACTTTCTCCTAAACGGCTATAACCCTAATGTGCGTTGGCATCTTAGTATGTTATGTAAAACATTGTACAAATCCACCATAGCTCTGCTAGTCCACTGTCTTCGTAAACTTACTTAATTGTCGGCGAGCACTTATCGAAATAGTGTAAGCCGTACGAACTTGAAAGCCCGTAGAGCCCCTATAAAGAACGTTTAATGCGAGCTGCAATGAGCCCACAAACAAACGATAATCTCTACCATGACAAGACTAATGCGCTAGTAAAAGTAAACCCTGGCTAGACGAGAAAACGCGGCGTTCAACTTTTGAGTACCATGACATTGATTTTGTCCTGAGTTTGAAACATTACAGAGGTAGACTAATTTTGCGGTTTTAGCATTTACGGACTGGATGGAAGGAAGCAACCTACTCTCTCGTAGACCCTTACGGTGGAATATATTGTAGAAGTAAATATAATATAGTGTGTGTAATACGGCAAATTTAAATTGATTGTACTGACTTCAGTTTCTTCTGGTTAGCGCGCAGTCAGATAAAAGTTTATTTACAATTTACTTATTTTTAGTTTTAATTTTTTTCAGAAAATGTTCAAAAATATATTGTATGATAATAAATGCTGTAATACGCAATGCTTGTTCATTGAGTATTTTTTTCAATCAGTATTAACTGATCTGCACTAAAATCCTAGTTCTTTTAGTCGCAGACTGCGTTCGTCTACAGGAAAAATCAAACCTTTCGAGTAACGTATGCGTATGTTACAAAAAGCCACGGTTCTTTTTCCTGAAACACACCGCTCGTATACATTTCCAAATGTATAGGCGCTTGGGGCCCTCTAACAAAATTTTTTTTTTCTTCATTACCCATCTGCGGGACAGGCGGGACTGCAGATTTTCAATGTCGCGGTTGGTTGACTTCAACAATGCATTATCAATTAACATTCGTACTCGTAGCTTTTGTGTACACCACACCATCCACATTGATAATTATATATCGTATTTGCAATTTATGAACCTTTGTGAGCGAAAGAAGTTACATATTATGGACGCAATATTTTTGCGTTATGTTTATGGATTCTTGTTCGTCTATATCTATAATTTGCTTAACGGTATCAAGACTAGGTATAAAATAAAGTATTTTAAAATACAATCATTGTGTTTGTGACAATTAACCCGCAATTTCATTATACCCCATCAGTTTAGCTAAACTTGTACAATTAGCCTTTAAAAGGTTTCGGGGAAACCATTTTATACTTACAAGTACTTACTTGTTTAACCTCTTTGACCGGACGCGTTCTAATATTAACCTAGCCACCCATCCGTAAAAGAACCTTACTACGGCTCAGTAGTTCTTGAAATTATTTACACACAAAAGTAATGAGTGAAGATAAGTTGAATATTAATATCCAGCTATCGATACGAGTATAAAGAGGCCTCGAATCTTAGCTCGAGACTAGTTTTTATTGAAGTAAGACTGGTTGAACTGCAAAAGGTACCTATTCGCTCCACAAGTTCCCGAAATAACATTGAAATGGTCCTTGAGAGGCGCATTGTTTTCCACATTAGGTAAAGGCATGTTCCGACCCACCTCACCCCTCTCTCGTAAAGGCATCGCCTCATCTTGCGAACTCACGTGTCCTGACCGCCTGTAAATTATGAATGCAACGTGTAACTAAGTACATAAAAGAGAATATAAAACTGTACGTAGCTTGCAAAGGCTTTATTAAAAAGCTTTATTAAATTTAAGTTTTATTTAAAAATTTCGTGGCTTCTATCTAGTAATAAAATGTATTTCTTACCAATTCTCTAGCTAAAACTTTTTTATATACCAGACACGTCCAACCTCATAGTTGACCTTTGTCTGAACTCAATGAATGTCACAACTCTTATTGTTCAGCACTTTCTCAGCTATATAACCAACTAACTATTATGTATTTACACTTCTACTCGTACCTACTCCACGAGAAATAAAGAAAATATCCATAATATCAAAGTTTTATTACTGCATGTAGTTCACTGACAGCAAAAGATGCAAAATAACAAAATGTTCGCTTTTCTATTAGTGCAGTTTATTTCTTTAATTCTTTCATATTTTACTGCATGGTTTGTTTTAATATTAAGTAACAAAACGTTTTACTACATATATCCATAGCTTCACGCCTTTTTATCTCCGAAGGATTTTAGGTCCCATGTAACAGGAGGCGCACCTGTAGCCATTTATCGGGCAAAATTTCAGACTATTGACTAATATTAAGAATTTTTCGACAGAAAAACTCAATATCACTTTAACCTTCCTGGAGATCGAACCCGAGACTTCTGAGTGGTAATCTGTACACAGTACCACCGAACCACAGAAGAAGTCACTTTTTACTAACCTCCAAGTTTTTAATGGATATTATGGTTTTTGCCAGCAATAGAATCGATATTTAATAATTTTATCAACAGTATTATCAGATTTACTTAGTAGGTAGGTCAGGACATGCTGCATTCATAATCTGCTTTTCGTATATACTTTTCTACAGTATTTGCTGGTGTGCGTCAAGATGAAGGGACCAAGTCTTGGATGTCTGTCATACATATACAAAAGATTAATACCATTAATCTACTATTTGCTACCTTTGCTATAATTTTAGCTACCTCTTCATTAAGCATATTATTTAACAAAACCTTTGGTCCCTCCATTATGACGTCAAGTTGGAGGGACCAAAACGATAGACTGCTGATATACCTACTGCTCCCTCGATTGTTCTACCTAGTTAGTGTTTTAATACCACAATTCTACCTTAATAATATTGATTTGGATTGACCGATACATTTATAGTTTTAAAAATATTGACTAATACAAGTTGGTCGTATGGCTCACCTTGGCACAGCTACCATCGCGAACTGAAAATCTAATTACATGACGAATTAGTTGGTAACTAGTCAAAATTAGTCGCAAAATTCCAGAATTGATCGGTCCTTCTGAAGCAAGATATTTGAAATTGTTTCTATTTTATACAATTAGGTTATGTACAGTCGAAGACATGTATGTATGAATCAATAATATTTATCACTAGCTGTGCCTGCGACTTCCTACGCGTGGAATAGTGACTTTGGACAGCATTTTTTAGATATATTTTTTGGATTTAAAAAACGTCAATTAGGTACGGTACCAAAAGAAAAGTTAAAAACAATACTTTACAGTAATGTTTCTCTATATTCTTTATACGATATTAGACGTGAAGCCATCGAGGATCAAAACATACAGGCTGTTAGAATTGCTAACACGTGACAGAGCCACATAAAGCTGACCGTGCGAAAACAGCTAATACTTATATCCACACCCACAAATTTTAGTGTCTGACCTTGGATTTAGTTAATTGTCATCGCGAAATATAAGCCCACTGGAAACTGGACTCGTTTAAAACTAAAAGGACAATTGTTCTGAATGAGAGGAATCCGAGGAATAAAAACACTATCACCCTGTTAAAATTTCTGCTTCTATCAGGTTTCGTTGTAAATTAACAAATATTCGACATGATTCTTTAAATTCGCATAACTTTTTTATTTATGAACCTATTGACATGAAACAAACACTAAAAGTTAAGTGAAGTTTACTATAATGTATTAGTGAAAACCATATATTTATATCGGATAAGCCGTTTTCGAGGTAAGAATGAACAAACGCACAGACAAACAAATAAACAGATAAACAAACAAACAAAAATTTTAACAATCATTGTCATAGGTGCAATTTGCATTGATATAGGTCCCAATTACATTCTCATATGTATTCTATACATACAGCGATCCTTTACATTTTTTTTGTAGATAGATATACTTATCTGTTATATTTATATTAAAAACTCTATTGATAACAAGTGAATTTAATTTTATAAAATCATAGAATTATAGAAAACAATCTTTTTAACCGATTTCCAAAAAGGGGGAGATTCTATGTTCCGTTTCATATTTTTGATCTTGATATTTAAATGGATTAACTGTTTGTTGATCGGTTAAAACTCTATACAGGGTGATTTTGAATTCATTAGCATCCTTTTAACCTGTTATTCTATACATAGTACCAAGTACTTATGCACTATAAAATTCAGTATTAAGTACATTAAAAAAAAAAAAAAAATTTGGTCGAAAACATCACGTCTAAGTAAATTAAGTAAATTATTAACAAACAAAATCGAAAAAAAGCAATAATTCCAAAATAAAAAAAAATCGAAAAAAAAAAATACAATAAATAAAGGAAAGTATCGAGACGTTTACGCGCTAAAATTATTACCTACGCATTTTACTATCAAGGGCGGCCGAAGTGACTCGGAGCTACAGCTGACTGTATGTGACTGATGTAGAGGCGCTGTACGGTCAACGGCCGCGGCCGTCTTACCTATCCGTACAATGTCTACAATCGAACGAACCAGCTGAATCAAGACCCCTTTTGATGATAATAAAATTCGCTTAAAACTGTCAAACTAGTAAGATCTATCGTTTTTAATGCACTTAGGACTTTTTAAATACTAGGGCCTAGGGTAACAACAGTGTACTCAGTAAAATGTCAGTGTCTAATAAAATGTTATCAAGCACGTTGCAAAAGAAATCTGTCATCAGGCGAATTTCGACCTACTTTGACAGTACCTACGGTACGCACATCACCATTCAAATACACCTGCAATATTATTTATACCAATTACCTATTTACCAAATGTAATTCGTATCTACTTAACGCACTTTTCTTAAATTGTTACACAGCAAGTCATGCAGTCTAAATAAATTAGTTAAAATGTCGTCAAGAGAGATTCTCTTGCCGTAGGCACATAATAAAGGCAATTTTAACAGCAGATGCACCAAATAGTATTTTAAATGTTTTTTTATGATAAAATGGTAATAAAAATGTACAATTTTTTTGGAATTTTTTAATCCACATCCTAAAAGAGATTTGTGCCCAACGTGGGCTCGAACCCACGACTCCAAAAATAAGAGTCTCATGCTCTACCGACTGAGCCGTGTCGTGTCATGGGTTCAATCAATATCTTTACACAAAACGCACGTGTATACCTACAGTTGTGCAACGTGAACAACTGTTTTTCCAGTAAGAATTAATCACGGACTAAGTAATGTGTTATGCAGCCGTCCTGACATTGCCCTGACAAT
The DNA here is from genome assembly GCA_963082885.1 of Parascotia fuliginaria. Lineage (NCBI taxonomy): Eukaryota > Metazoa > Arthropoda > Insecta > Lepidoptera > Erebidae > Parascotia > Parascotia fuliginaria. The sequence continues at coordinate 12,487,557 of OY720188.1, forward strand.
TTCGGTACCTACCTATCTACTTCCATTAAGTTAGTGTTATTGATGACTAGGCGACCGAGGTAGCAGGCAGGAAGGACGTATTACTCATATTATTAGCTTATTTTATTGTACCTACTTACCTACATGCAATTCCGTTCATGATAGATTCTTTGTGCTAATAATTTCTTGTACACATAATACTTATTACGGGCATGTAGGTAGGTACTTACTGCCCGTATTAGGTATAATGAATTTGATGTATTATTATTAAATTTATTACTTTCTCAGTGCTTGTGCAATAATGGGTGTACTGAGTTTACCTGAGTTTTGTGCGCAAATATGTAGGGTATTTAGTTGCAGGTTAGACAATGCAGTACCTAATAATTTTTTTAGTTAGAAACATAACTACATAAGTAAGACAACGAACAATTCGATAGCAATGTTAATCAAGTAAGCATGTAGGTAGGTATTGTGTTGTTAGGTAGGTCTTATCTAGGTGTTCTTGAGAAGATATTTAAAATTACCTACCCAATTACTTAACTTTCGGTCGCCATGGTAACTGTGTTTTGTAACCAACATGTTTGTGATTTCCTTTCATAACGATGTAGGTATTAGAGAAAAATAATGTAATTATTTGTGTTAGAACATTTAGCTCATTTCGAGTGTTAAACCGTAACTAACTAGGAGATACTTTTATCAGTAATAATAAGAGCGTAGCTGTTTAGATTAAATAGGTACCTACCTACCTTTTGTTGAAATTTTACACACTTAGGTACTTATTTACTAGTTCGACGTTAAGGGAGTTCTTATTATTAATACTGAAATAAAGTTTTATGATATGAATTGTTGCGTTAGTTTGTTGCTCTAATAATTGTTTTTTTTTTCTTGAACTGTCTTGAACAGAAATAATTAGATTAGATTAGATTTAATTTAGTTGTAAGCTAGACAGGTAGGACATCTAGGACCTACTAGACGTATTAGACAGTAACAGAATAAAGATAGCGCGCGTAAGGATTATTCGATAACGTTGGTACTTACCTACCTAATGAAAGTAAGAAATAATTTGTATCCAAGTACCTACTATAAGTTGTTATGTGCTTACCTAGATGTACTTGAGAAGATGTTCAAAGTGATCACCTCCTCTTTGCACGCAGAGTTCAGCACGGCGTTGGTGATTATGTTTTACACGCTGTGTTTCACACTCATGTTCGTAAACGAGTCTTTTGATTTCTCTCCGTATAAAGATATCTAAGGGAGTCAAATCAGGCGAGCGCGGTGGCCTCGCCACGGGAACGCCACGCCCTATCCATCGCGCTCCGAACTTGCGGTCTAGGTAGGCACGAACGTCGCGCTGGAAATGAGGCGGAGCACCATCGTGCTGATAATACAGCTCATTGAGGAACCGTATGAGTACTTCTTCTAATTGTTCCTCTACGACGTGCTCCAACATTCGTAAGTAGTTTGCCCCGTTTACCCTGCCTTCAATAAAATATGGACCGATAATGGTCGTGTTTAATATGCCACCCCACACGTTTACTGCGAAACGATTTTATTTTTTATTTATTAAACTTCACAACACAATACACACACAGTCACTGAATCCAACCACGAGCGTCACGGTTTGAAAGTCTACGGAGAGATGAATTTTACGTCACACTTGAAAGTAGTGAAATTCGTAACTGATAGAAAATAAAAAATTGCACTCTGACCCACACACTCACACACACACCTAATGCACACGCACACCGCGCCTTGGGTCGCCGAGTCGCCGGCGCAACCTATCAGGAAGCAGGAGCGCGCCTGGCGGTATTTATTTCATTTCAATAGAACTGCGAAGTAGCCTACATCTGATGTGCCGCGCGCCGCCACACGGCTTGCGCGGTGCATTTATTCAATAATAGGTTTATCAATGAATGCCGCGCGTAGGTAATACTATCGTCTTGATGGTATACAGCGGCCAAACGTTGTTGATTTGCGCGCAATATTAATTAACAATTATTAAAATGTAATATTTTTTTAGTATGATTTAATTTTTTATTTGTTTGTTTGAGACTTTATTTACGTAGATATAATGTCTTAAATCGTTTTTAAAAAAATAATTTTGATAACATTAATTTTCAATTTTATGGTCCATAAGTACTTGGTACTATGTATAGAATCTCAGGTTAAAAGGATGCTAATGAATTCAGAATCACCCTGTATATTTTTCATTAATAATTCTGTTGCTACTGCCGTATGGAAATAAAGTAGGTATACCTACAATCAGATTTTCGTATTTAATAAAGAAAATAGTATCAGAGAACAGTCATTTCCTTACTTCCACATTCCCTAATGTTATTCTAATATTACATTCTAATATTACATAATATACTATGTTTGTGGAACGAAAAGATATTACTCACTCAAAATATACAGTAACATGTATTTTTATTTATTTTGTTTATTCAATTAATCAATATGGCGTTGACTGTACTTCGATTGCTAAATTTATGTAAAAAAAATTCAAATATCTTGCTTCAGAAGGACAAGACAAAATTCTGGAATTTAGCGACTAATTTTGACTAATTGCCAACTAACTCTGGGCATAATCAGATACTTGCTACGTACTATCGTTTTCGACATACAGTGTGGCTGTGCCAACCTAAGCGCTCAGTTTGGCATAGCCACCAATATCCCCATATAACTTTTGAACGGAGAGCCGTAGAATCCTGAAATTTTATGTTTAATGTCGACTAATTACCGACTAATTCGTCATATAATTAGATTTTCAGTTCGCGATGTTGGCTGTGTTAAGATGAGCCGACGACCAACTTGTATTAGTCGATATTTTTAAAATTATAAATGTATTGGTCAATCCAAATCAATATTATTAAGGTAGAATTAAGGTATTAAAACACTAACTAGGTAGAACAATCCAGGGAGCAGTAGGTATATCAGCAGTCTATCGTTATGGTCCCTCCAACTTGACGTCATAATGGAGGGACCAAAGATTTTGTTAAATAATATGCCTAATGAAGAGGTAGCTAAAATTATAGCAAAGGTAGCAAATAGTAGATTAATGGTATTAATCTTTTGTATATGTATGAAAGACATCCAAGACTTGGTCCCTTCATCTTGACGCACACATTTGCTGCAGTATCAATAGTAAAGAGTTAATACATAACGTATATTATACAATAACTTATAAATATTGCGAAAACGTACCTATAACTTGTCTGTTAATCGAAACGATCACAACACGATAAAAACTGACCCACACATATTTGTTTCTAGTATAGTTGTACCGCGACACAAGGGTTTAAAGAGTTAAGAAATAACAAAAACTTGCTGGACAAAGTTAGGCAACTTCACCGTGACAGTAAATGTTAAGACAAGCCAACATGACCGCGAACAAATTACAGTTCGATTCCAGTTGCATAGTGCAAGTTCACAAAAGAAAATAATTACAGTGCAATTATGTGCAAAGTATACAAAGTATTTCGCATTTGTGCAGTAGTATTGTTTCAATACGTGCACAAGAATGACCGTAAATTCATGATGCATGCATAATGGTTGTTTAATTGTAGATCTCCTGTGCCGATTAGCGTTTTCATTAGTCTGGTCTGTGTTTCGCTGTATTGTACTCGTAATTTCTTCTAGAGGTTTAAAGCTAAATTGAAACTTCAATCGATAATGTGCAAAATAACTATGCTTAAGAATTGCGTCCATTACAGGGGTGTTTTACTCACAGTTTAATTTACCTTTGCTTCAGTTTATTTCTCTATTGAAAATGTGGCGAAGTGTTTAGCTTGTAAAGAGATCGTCCATTCTCCAAGGTTACAAGCACTTACATCCTTTATATCATACACTAGCTGCGCTCACGTCTTCGCTCGCCGTAAAATGCGTTTGTCTTCCTCGGGAACCAGACCGATTTTCGAGATAAAATCCGTCTCCGGCTTCGAATATATCTAAGTACATACCAAGTTTCATCTAAATCGGTTCAGCCGATTGGGTCGCTGAGTGATAAGAAACATACACACACATACACACACACACACACATACACACACATACACACACATACATACACACACACACACACACAAACTTTTGCATTTATAATATTAGTAGAATTATCTTCCTCTGACTTCTTTCCCTTTTCACCAATACGTTGTTGGACATTGACACGTATTTGCTTAGCTTTGCCCTCATCTTGTTAGCATTGCGCATTTCTTATTACTGGTACACAATACAAGTTTTTAATCGCATCCCTGCTGCCTCTGTTATCCAACGAATATAAAACTTGTTTCTCAAATTAGTATTTTTTGTAAAAAAGTATATATTCTACTTCTTGATGTTGTGTGCCTCTTAGTAAGATATGAAATCCTATTTAGCAACAAGATACATTATCCTTGTCAAGCTGTTCAATTTAAGCGGGAAATCCAGGGTCCTACCTTTCTTAATTGTAAAGTTATGATAATAAACCTTAAGACCGAAATTGCAGTTATGTGGTCGTTAGTAAAAATGCTGTGACGACAAACAACCAATCTATAGTTTGCGGTAAACCAAGACAAGTCTGTACAACAATTTTCATACTCGTAACGTCCTTATACTCGTATCTACATATTTTGGTACTCCCTCCAGTCTGTATCACGTCATCTTTTCTTTTACACCCACGAATCGTCTTAAAAACTTTCGCATGGAAATTGACACATGAAAATTGATAATTTTTGCTACAGTTCTTGTCATCACGTCATTCAGCTTAATAGCGGTTCACTTTCTTGTTTATCTGCCACTGACACTTAGTTCATTTTGCTGCATAAGTCTTTTATGTAAATATTTACATCTCAACCACAAGGAACATTAATACAGGGTGTTAAATTGTAAAGTGCGCGCATAGATGTAGTGCCTTTACGATGTACCATTTGTAAAACATACTATTTTAATGTTACTAACGCATAAAGTTGTAAAATATAGAATTATTTTTTATTACGAGCATTAAACCACATGAGTGGTTCACTAGCCCTTCATTAAGCATATATAGCTATATAGACATTTTGATTTATGATATAAGTGCTCTTTCTCAAGGGACCGAAACGCTTGGATACGCTGGCCGACGTCCGTGTGAACATGCCTTATTTCTATCTCCATATCAATGTATTGTTAGCTTATGTTAATATGGTCATTTGTATATTCATATGAAATTTTCGTATAGAGAAATTGATTTTAATCGCCTTAATTATTTCTCGAATAACATTTTTATGAGGTGTTAAATTCAAATAAGTAAATATTGTTGAACATTTATCACAAAGCGTGTCGTGATTGCTAATTGATTCGTTCAGTATTCAGTTGATGAAGTTAATAAACGCAATTTGATTTTTAGAGCCACTGATTAAATAAAATACAGCTTTTTAAAATTGTAAGAATATTCAGCTGAATGCCAAGATGTTTGCTACGGTATATTTCTGTAAGTTATTGTTTTGTTAACGTATAACTACCTATTGATTTTTATTTTTATGTTAATGTACCTATTTATTTGTATGAGTTACTATTGCTATTTACTAAGACCTACTTCTTCTACCATTACGATCAAGTTAGTCCAATTAATACAGCACCACAAACAGCCTTTGCTAAATATAATTGTAACATGAGACAATATTTTGTTTGTCAAGGGTCAAAAGATCGAGGACTAAACACAGAAGAAAGACTATAAATATTCCATGCTGTTTCCAATCTTACATACCCGTATAATTACAGGTATGCTAATACTCTTGAGAATTAAAGTAATATCTGTGGAACTCGGGAGTCTTGTTGCATTGGCTTGTCGCAAAAAGGTACCGCAATTTACATCTTACGGTGTCACATATTTATACCCTGGTTGACGTTATACGATCTAAATGCTATCCAATAGCAACTTGTTACTGCTGACAAATAATAACTTGATTAAGTTTTCTTCTATTTTCCACTTGTTGCTTAATGTGCATAAAAAATAGCTGGGAACTCTTCTATGCATTTTAATTATTATTCATTACAAAATTTTGATGACATTTTTACTTAAGTTGCAATAAATCACATTATTATTGTTATGTGAAAGAATCGAAGAAAAGGAAATAGTTGCGCATTTGAATTAGGTCATATTAGTTTGTTAGTCTCTCTTTCTCTCGACAAAAGTTTGCATTTAAGTTTACTGCCTATCGGCTATCGAGAGATTCTGGATATGATAATCGGTGAAAGCTGTATTACACAGATTTGCTATTATTATTAATGATGTTACACCTTGTGTCGCGTTGGTAAGCCGCCTCATCTCATCATCTCTCGGACCTGGTCCTGATCTTGTCGGATTACCCATTAGACCCATTAAACTCGACTGGTCCCTGATTCATTGGACTGTGAGAGAAATGTCAATAAGTTATTCATACAACAGTATGAAGCATGAGTGTTTGTGTGTACGCAAATTTGTTCACTATTAGGTACCTAGTAGCACGGTAATACTATTTGTGCTAGTAGTCTTGGCTAGACTAGTATTGCAATTCTAGTAAGCAATTTTCTTGTCTGGTGTGTCTCTAACGCCGCTTAATTACTTATATCTCAGTTAGATGATTCAAATTTTATGTCACCATAATTAAACCTAACCTAATTCTGTATTCTGAGATGCGCGATGTCATCGTCCTAATAATCTTGCTCGTTGAATGGTCAACGCTCTAGACGTTGCTATTTTCTTGACGCCTACTGACGATTCCTGCCGCCAAAATAAGAAGTACGAAGACTCCCACTGCTTCTGTAAAGCTAATTTTATTAATGAACTGTCGCATTCTAATTTGTCTTCCATGTAACGCCGGTCATGCTTGATTTATACTTTTTGTTGTCTAGTTTGTGTATGGAGTTAGACAACTACAGGGACGCGATTATGTGTCGTAATAAGACTGGGATGCCTGTAGAAAGTAATGGTAGCAGCATTTTGTCTGTGGAAACTAATATGCGAAAACAAGCTTGATTATGTTTACGGCACGTATAGCGTAGTTTGAGTTTTAAAAACCCTAAAAGATTAGTTGCATGTCTGTGTAAATAAATACTTAGCTATATAAACTGATAAAGACCGTTCAATGCTAAAGACGAATCATCAGATCAAAAATATCAAAGTAAGCAGAGTAATTATTGTTTACGTAGCACTATCTGTCAGCACATTTCTACTGAATAATTTTGACAAACGAGCTCGCCATTCATTCATTTTATTGGTGAGCATGGCGAGGAATATATTAACCGCTACGCTGGGCCATGATGAGCATGACCAGTTTTACTTAAAATTGAAATAATGGATTTTACAATTTATGTTAAAGTAAAGTTTTGTGACAAAAAGGACAAACCAGTATAATTATAACTGTTACTATGATAATCCTCATTTATGTGTTAAATATAATTCCCATACTAGGGTTTAACACATTTGCGTGTGCATTATGAATACTGAGGTAAGGTTCAACGACGACGACGCATTATTGTAAATTAATTTATCGTTAGATTTCATCGACTAGAATAGAATAGAATAGAATATTCTTCATTGCACACCATTAAATTATAGTAACAGTGCGCGGTCTTATCGGTAAAAGCGACCACTTCTAATTATAATATGGTCTTTTAAATTTCAAACAATATAAAAACAATTTATTCGTAGCTATAAAGATCACATTTCCATATTTGATTTTATTATAACCAACCAAAGTTTTTACTAGTTACAATACAATAGTATGATCGTATCCTAACAATGGTCTCGTTACGCCTACGAGATCTTTTTTTTTTTTTTTTTTTTTTTTTTTTTTTTTTTTTTTTTTATTAAGGATAACAAACAGCTACAAAATGGAATGGTAACATAAAAAATAACAACTATTATAGCGATAATGCAGCCCACTACGTTATCCACAAATTAACAATTTGTTATAATCATTTAAATAGAAATTAAATTATATAAATTAAAAAAAAGTAGTAGAAATAGTAGACCTTGCATAATATAAATAAATTGTGTATACAAATCAAACATATTACTTAAAATCATAGAGAACATGCAATCAAGTTAATAAGGTAGTTAAAATTAATAACAAAATGATATTACATTATTCGAGCGAAACAATAGAGTTAAAATAAAATTAACATAAGTTGAATAAAGTTAACATATTATAAGTTGAAAATACAAAACAAACAGAGAAATCAATAAAAAAAAAAATTATTATGAATTATACATTAGACAGTATTGATTTTTGATTTTCGTTTAATATTTTTTGAATATCAGACTTAAAGATAGATTTCGTGCAAGCAAAAATATCCACAGCTACAAAAAATTTATTAAAGCTATCCACTAAGCGTCGTATTGGACAACGAAGTCCTGAGTTGGTCCTACAATTACTCAAGGCAAACAATGTACCAGCGCGAACGTTTCGTCTATGCACAGTACGTGGGACAGCATAGCATAGCTGATTTGTTAGATCTATACAGTCAAAATTATTGTGAACAATATTGAATAATGTATTAGATTCTAAGTAGGTACGTCTGGATTCTAGTGTCAAAAAGCTGTATCTATCCATCAGTTGAGCATATCCCAAATATTTCCGGTGACATCTGTAGTGCATCGCACGAAGAAACTTACGCTGAACTTTCTCAACTTCTTCAATGTACTTCTGATAGTATGGATTCCAGATGGGAACAGCATATTCTAATTGTGAGCGCACTAGAGTTTTATATAGATATAGGTACGTGGAAGTCTGTTTAAACTCAGTAGATGACCGCATAACAAAACCGTACATTTTAAACGCATTATTAACAATTTTTTCTACGTGCTCGTTAAGCGATAATTTGTTATCAAGAAGGACACCCAGATCCCTTACATTCTCAGTATAACTTAGTTTATTGTTACCAAGGAGATAGTCAAACTTGACCACGTTCTTATTTTTAGTGAAATTTATATAATGACACTTCGAGACGCTTAGTTGAAGTTTGTTTTCAGTGCAGTACACTGAGAGATTGTCCAGATCTTTTTGGAATAATATGCAGTCGTCCAAACAAGTTACAGTCCTGTATATTTTCAAGTCATCAGCATACAAAAGGAATTTCGTGTTCCTAAAGCATCTCGAAATGTCATTTATATAAATGTTAAAAAGGAGAGGTCCCAATATCGAGCCTTGCGGAACGCCGGACGTAATATGGACCATTCTTGAATGAAAGCCATTTATGACCACCTTCTGGGTTCTATTTCTAACATATGAAGAAAACCATCGAAGAAGATTACCCCGTATTCCGTTGTAGCTGATTTTATTAAGGAGTATTTCGTGATCAACCTTGTCAAACGCCTTCTTGAAATCTGTATAGACAGCATCGATTTGCAAGCGTCCATCAATATTCTCAAAAAGAAAGTTACTGAAAACAAGTAAGTTGGATATTGTCGATCGACGCCTAACAAATCCATGCTGCTCAGGAATAATAGCATTGTGTAGTATTGCGTAAATTTTATTATGAACGAGCCTTTCAAAGAGTTTTGACAAGGTTGACAGAATAGAAATGGGTCTGTATTGTTCGACCTCTTGTCTAGCTCCCCCCTTGTGTACAGGTGTAATATTAGCCTCTTTCCAAACATCAGGGAAGACACCCTGATCTAAGCATTTATTATATAGTTTGTGAAGTGGCCTATACACACTTTGAGCAATGCTCCTGAAGAATAGAGCTGGATAACCGTCAGGACCAGCCCTTTTGGAAGGATCAAGTTTCTTAAGCTCATTTAGAATTTTATAGTCCTCAAGGTAAATCCTGTCAATAAGGACATCGGCGTCACATCGTGATGGAGGAGTCCAACAAAGATCTCTTTCATAACACTTGTCATAAACATTTTTTTGTATTGACCAGAGCAATGAAATCTCAAATATTATGTAAGGCGTAATGCTACTATTGTAGGGTAAATAAGAAATAGCTCCCGACCTATAAACAGACCTTATTGGACTCCCACGTTTAAAATCGCGACATTCTTCCTACATGCGATCCTAGATTCGTTTCTTACCCGACTTACCCGTCCGCCCACAGTCTTTCCTTTATTCCTTTTTTGATTTAGCGATACGCCGCAATCGCAACTAGATACGTTCAAAACTAATGTTACGAAACCCCTTTGCTCCATTAGTGCAGATTACTTAATGGTCAAACTCCCAAACTTCTAAATCTGCTTACACGTAATTCAATAAACCAAATGAATAGTATCCAAATAATAGCAAATTCCTTTCCGTTACGGGTGAGCATAATTTTGAATGGTTCCATTAAATCAAAGTTTGAATGGTGTTCCCCTTGTGTCAAAGTAGTAGGGTATAGGCCCTTGGCACTACTCTCGAATACTTTGTGGGCGATGGCGCCCGGCGCCTCCTACCAGTTCCTACATTAGTTTTAAGTTAAAAGCTATTGGCGAAAAGAGCTTTTTCTTATACAACTAAATAAATAAAAGTGTACCATCGGTTAACAAATTTAAGCTAAGCTCATAATATGCATGCCGCAATAAAAAGAAAAGAATACCGAATGCAAATCAGGTCATTAGTTCTTCAGTTGCAAGCAAACAAACTGACAGATACGTATGAGCAGAATTATAATATCTAACAGTAGACTGATAACAGTGTTTGTTAACATGCTTACATCAATTTTCTTTTGGTAAGTAATTTTTTGAGTACAGAATTCTTTTCTGTCGTAGATCGCGGCCACATCTATCTTGGACCACAAGAAGCAATGGTCCCTCGAGAGTGTACATTTGAATGTCGTATGTTCTGCCAAACATTGTATCGAATTAAATGACACTGCCTACCAGGATCTAAATGAAACGAAAATTGAGTGTGAAATAAAAATAAAGGATAAAGTTAATGTGATAGTAGCCCTAGTTTGTAATATTATTTATGTTATTGACAATATTTCTTCTTTTTGTGACAATCACTAAAAGAAGAAATAATAGTCTTATGTTTAAGGTCTTGTAGGTAATACTAATTACACTAACTTACGGATTTATAAAGTTTATTACTGTAACCAGTCATAAATATTTAGTTCAATTAATGTTATTTTGGTGATTGGTCGTCTATACTTGTAGAGGCCTTGATTAGTGAGTTAATAAGACACAAAATACGCTGTTCCAATACACGTCGTTGGAGAGAGGTAGCCGTGTTTTAGCGTGTATGGACATGCCTACAAAATATAGTAAACTAGCTGTTGCCCGCAGCTTCGCCCGCGTGAATGTCGGTTATATCTCGTTTACATTGACGATTTTTGATAGAAACTTTCATTCCCTATTTCAATCTCTATAAACCATATTTCCGCAACAAATGATAATTGTGCCTCGAGGACTTATCGCTTAAAGTATAAAAATTCTGAAAATGACTGAAAATAATATGTTAATAAAATATAGCCAATGTTACCCGCTGAATTTATTATTATACAAAATTACATACGGAACAAATTTCATAAAATATTAGCTAGGAGCGCTTACGTGTCTCACTATTCAATATCAAGCCTTTCAAACGATAAAATTAAATCTTGAGACAGAGTAACTGAAATGGTAACACATTTTTCGGTCGTAAGTCACAAACTGCCGAATCATGTTGATTAATAGATATTCACGCAACAAATAAATTAGGGGAATATCCCTCGAATGATATAAAAACAAACGTAGTCAGCAACACGCTAGTGCGTGTCTACAGTACTTAACGACTTTAGGGCTGTCGTGCGAATAATGTAGCAAGAAAAATTTGACAATATTTTGGTCTAATCCGTAGATATTGAATTCATCCGACATAGGATTTTGTGATTAAGTGAGAAAATTAGTCTTTTAGTTCATTTATATGTACGGTTTGCATTAGCACAAAACGATATCTATTTGGTTATTTTGGTTATTTAGTTGTCTTACAGTCTTACAAATATTATAAAGTATTTGGTGTATTGTCCCTTTCTATCATCATCATCATCATATCAGCTAAAAGACGTCCACCGCTGGACATAGGCCTCCAATTTTCGCCAACGTGGCCGGTCGTTTGCCGTCCTCATCCATCGGTTGCCCGCCACCCCCATAAGGTCGTCGGTCCCTTTCTATAAAATACAAAAACGACAGAAAGGTAAATACACAATACAAGAGAGTAGCTAATCCTTAGCTATTTTATGTGTATTGGTAAGACAGTTAATCCAAAAACAATTATATTTTATGTTTGTAAACATGTAAACCTGTATTGGCTGTAGCTAATTTTGATATTTACCATTGGTAATATGGACTGGCCTGTTGGTCTAGTGGTTAGTGACCCTGACTGCTAAGCCGGAGGTCGTGGGTTCGATTCCCACCCAGGACAAATCTTTGTGTGATGAGCATGATTGTTTGTTCTGTGTCTGGGTGTAATTTATCTATAATATATATGTATTTTCAAAAAAAAATGTATTTAAGTAGTATATCAGATGTTTAGTACCCATAACACAAGCAAATATAATTGCTTAATTTGGGGCTAGATGGCGCTGTGTGAATGTGGTAGAATATTATTATTATTATTATTAATTTTATCCAAATATATTTTGTTCATCCAAAATAGTTTGGTAGCCCTAACTGAACGCGTTCATTTATTGATATCTGTTGATAGTGCCATAACAGGCAAATGTGACGACGCGACGCCGTCATCACATTGATGCCTGCAAAACAGTTTATCAATGACATTTTAGTTTTGAAGGGTTATCGAATTGCACTTTTAAGAGTGAAATAACAAATTGATTTGAATATGGCTTTTGTTTAGCATAATTTCTGCAATAGTGATCATTAGCATTAGCCACAAATTGACTCTTTTAGTGCAATATAATGATTTTTAAAGCTAAACGATTTACTGCACCTACAGTTAAGTGAAATCAAGAGATCACGATTGTGAATTCGAAGCCAATTCGTTACAGCTGAATTATCACACCGTTCGGATATTTTTTATATCATTGCTTTAAAACCATGTTGCCGGCTTAGGATCGGTTAAACTAAATTTTCTTAGCGTAGACGTACCTATTGGAGTAGATTTGTATTCGTCGTTTATTAGTGGTTAAAGAAAACTAGAATAAATAATGAAAAATAACCACATTAAATTCTTAGAAAATAGCAGTACGCCTTTAAATATTTTTTTTATGAATATGATTCATAATACCTATCTGAAATTAAATAATGATATCAGGATATATGGACTTAAAATAGTTGCCAAAGCTGCAATTAGGTTCTATACTGACTTAAAAATACATAGACAGATATTTAAAGTTCACGTCTTTCTGTGATTTAAACTCGTCGTAGTCTGCAAAGTTGTGTGGGCTTCTCTATCCTTATCACAATATCTATAACGATTCCTAAATCCGACGGATCAAATAGCTATAGAACAGTTTTATCAGCTCAATGAATGGATCTCTTATGACTTATGAGTGTCATACTCATAAGTACGTCAATCTGTGTTGACAGAAATTATATTTCTTCATTAAATGACTAAAATTCTTCAAATCTTTGTTCCCTGCGTAAACAGTTGAATGTTTGTCCTGATATGTGCGATTAAATAACCTTCATCCCTCTTATGGAGCTTAAGCAATCAGTATGGATAGAAAAACATTTCAATTTGACCACCGATTAATTATCTATAACCATGTTGGGAATACAGTCCTATTGTCGTCATCGCCGATCGATCACGTCAATCATTATCCTAATTGATCCGGTCCTTCTGTTCTATCCTCAAGGACTTCCTTTCTTTGTTATTAAGTCTAATGATGCCGTTTTCTTTATTACAAATATTTAGCTTTAAATATAATGTGTATCTCGCAAATTCGTTAATAACAGTAGTATAATTTGTACTTCAATACACAGCAATATTAATGTGTATAAACGGCGAATGTAATGTATGTTATTTATGCCGATGTGTTTGCCTGTGAATGGAATGAAACAAACAAAACTAAAATAAATCCTTGACGTTGATACCTGTTTAAATATATGTAGTGTCATACGACAATTATATTAACTAGCGGCCCGCCCCTGGCTTCGCACGGGTGGACATTTTCAAATATTTTGGGATAAATAAAGATACTTTTGTATGGGAATATAGAAAACTGTTTTTTTTTTCAGGTAATTTTTTTATTTTTTTCTCCGTAAAAACCATCCTCGTACCTACTTCAAGGAATATTATAAAAAAGAGTTAGCGAAATCGGTTCAGCTGCTCTCGAGATTTGCGCTTAGCAACACATTCAGCGATTCATTTTTATATTATAGATAATTTTAATAATTAAAGAAAGGCTAAGTAAAATATTGATTCTACATATTTTTATCAGCCGGCACAGTCGTTTCTATTCATATAGTGGTTTCGTTTGGAATGCTGTAACTATGACACAGCAGTTAAGTCAGAGCAACGCTTTTTTAATTGTGATAGTTACAATTAAAATAGTTTCTTTGACTGCGGTCTTCGTTTCGGTGAAGGAGACTTCTCAGTCAGGTTGCCTCAATTTGTGCGAAAAGTTTCCCATGAGACCTCTGTATTGTGCTGTAAAGTGCGCTTATTATAGGCGTAATTTATTTATGTTTCCACCACACTTGCAAACGAATAAATTTCTTATTCTCCTTGACCGTGACTTTATAGCGCAGACATGGGCACTTAATAACATCCTGTAGCTATTGTCTTTATAAGTACTGTGAATCACTGCCATATATATAGGTACTAACAGTACGCTTGGTAATTGTGCAAATAATGTGCGATATTGATAAGCGCTGAGGGCCCTCGTGACGTAGTGCCCGCAAGTGACATTTCCGTTCGATAAGTTGTTGGGTCATTCTTCCACAGTGTGAAATAAAACCGCCTATTATCAAATTTTGTTTAAAGGATCTAGTGTTGCCCTTGCGGATGTAATACATGACCAACAAAATCCTCATCATGAATGAGATTTATAAACGTTAATAGAATTGCTATCAAATTAGCTGACGCAGAGCTTATAAATAACAGCTGGGAACTCACATAAGTTTAAGTTAATCCAACAAACAAGCTTCAAAAAAGCGAAATACGTAGAACACATTGCATCATTACATTGTCAGCAAACCACTTGCTGCTTTGCTAAACACATCTTTGTCAAATTTTCCAATTATGCTATTTTTAGGTTAGGTTTAGGTTTTCTTCACTTTCATACCTATAATGTTCTTGGACTGCCTCCAAAGGGCAACCTCAATCAATGCGTTTGTACTATAATCGGATTTGCCACAGTAGTGCAACTGTGTGATTTGAACTCAGGACCTTTCGATCGTAACTCCTACGCCCTTGACGCTTGCGGCTGGCTCGCCGTGGCCCTACTTGTTGATATTTTGTTTATTTGAGCTCTTTATACTGCCATAGGCCCTATAAAAAACGAATAGAAGCTATTAATAAACAGCTACATTAAAACGAGATTTCGGAACCTCGAAACAATAGACCTTCCATTATCTGCTTGCGCTGTACTAAAGTAGAATACATTAGTACTACATTAAATACCTACATTATTTCTAAATAAAACCCTTCTTCGGATAGCTATGTTTCTATTTAGAATAATAGAATAGAATATATATTGATATTAACAAAACATACCTATTTTCACTCGCCTATATTCGAAAAGTTCGTTTAATACGAAGCCAGCACTACATTTCTGATGTCTGTTATCAAGAGTTGTTCGGTCTTATTCCACAAATTCAATTGTGAGTTGAAGCAAAATCTCGAAACTCAATTTGTTTAGCTTTATCAAATATTATTGGTGCGAAATAACAAGCTTATTTATTTCACTACTACAATTACTTACTGAGGTTTTGGTTTTGTTTTTCGTCTTTTAATTAACAATATGAAAAGAATACCTTTAGGATGTTTGAAGAAGCAAACAAATTTGACTTTTGTGAGGTAATGTTAATTGATGCTACTTGATGATAAAGTAACATTTACGCCCTTCAAAGTTAAACACTTGAAAACATTCTAACACCAACCACATTGTTGACCCAAAACGAAAACCAATTAACGTTGTTTTGTTTACGGGGTTAAACCTTTTTTGGGCATGCAAAACTTCTATGTGACGCCACTTGAAACATTTTTAAATTCTATAATTGTGCATGTTCTAAGTACAAAACCATGTTGTACAGTTTCATTTTTTTAAATATTTTAAGCGGCCTACTATGCTGCAACTTGGATCCTTCTCAGGAATTATTTTAAATGTAAATGAAATTAAATAAAGAGCAGCGGTCTGAAACAAAATTTATAGTGAAAGTATTTGCTGAATAATCAAAGCAATTACTAGTAATTGCTAATAACTCTCTCAATTAGCAAGTTCAAGTGCGATTAAGCTGGTGTTACCTGACAATCTTTCAGTCGAAAAGTTCTGTGCAAGCTTTCCGCGCAAGCAGGTGGTCTCAAATAGAAGCCGTAGCTGAGTTTGCTTTTTTATTCTGGTTAGGACAAGATTCTATTAATACAAATAAAATTAACCCAGCAATTTTGCATGTCTGTAAATATTTCGGTTTTCATACATATATTGAAAGGATCCTTTATTATTTGCAAGCCTTACGTTATGTTGTGACGACTAAATAAAAATTACTTTATAACTGAATGAACCTAGCAACATTGTGTAAGTTATAAAAGTAGTTATCAATCGTGGGCTCGATAACTTCGTGTTTAGGGAGCCCGAGGGTAGGAGGGCGACCAGATCGATGTAAATTGATACGAGTTTGTGGAACTATCTTCAAAATCTTTGTAAAAGCTTGATGGAAATTTGTCATGTCTCGTGTAGGTATAGTAATCTTTATTACTGCACCTACCTGTGTTATAAAAACTTGACAATGAATTCGTCGTTCGCAATGAACAAGTCTAGTTCTGTGTTGAGGCAAACATACAATAAAAAGGACTCAACACAAATTAGTCAAAACTTGGAAAATTGCACACCAAATTTTACCTCCTGTGGGCATCGTACCTCTTACAACTTGCTTGCACTTCTACTGCCAAACAAGGTAGTCTTGTGGGCAGTTTTATTTACATAGTGTCTAAAGTATTGTCTTATTACTACCTATATCTTTTAACTAAACCTACCGTATATAATAAAGGATGTTATAAGCCTTCAATTACGAGGATACTGAGCTCATCTTTCGCAAAGTTTCATTCCATCTCGTTCCTTTGAGACTAATTATGCCGCAAACTCGACTAAACTTAAATTGCTGGTGGAATATTTATAGTACACCGGCTATTCCCTTTATAAGTAAAAACAAAAAGTGTACAAACTGTACAAAGTAATCTTTCAATTTGTTTTCTTGACTTTTTTTGCTCGTGAAGTCGCACGATGTCAAAATAGTCACCTCAGTCCGTCGACTTTGAGACAGCATTGCGGCCCTCAGCGGGGATTATATCCACTTTTATTGACGTAATCATATACTGTGATGAAAACAATTTTAAGTAAATGAATACTGTCAAGTTGGGGCGGTTTGTTGATTGTAAAATAAGTGTATTGGAATTATTTATGTGAGGGAAAATGTCCTTTCTACACAGTGTGCTGTGACAGTTTATGCTACACTGCGCTGCCGCGCTGTCCGTGGGTTGTACTTGCAGATTACTTAAAGCTTTGTTTAGTGATTTAATGATTTTTTAAAATCATTTATACTAGTTTCTGATGCGTGATGATTATAGCAAACATCTCCCTTTGGACAGATCCATGTTAAACGTCTTCAGGTTCATGAAAATATTAATATTATTATGAGCAGCACTAAATTGTCATAACATTGCATTGTCTAATATTTTTGTCCCGTGTCGTCAAATCCACACTTTTCTCTTTAAATTATTTCACATTAGATACGTACTATTTACTTATAATTGCTAACTTGAAAGTATCCTATTAATATTATAAATGCAAAAGTTTGTGTGCGCGTGTGCGTGCGTACGTACGCGCGTGCGGGCGGGCGGGCGTGCATGCGTGTGTGTGTGTGTGCGTGCATGCGTGTGTATGTTTATGTGTGGATGTGTGCATAGGAAAAAACACATACCATTTTCTGCGCGGGCGAAGCCGCAGGGCGCAGCGAGTTTATCATATAACAGCGTGATATAAATAGCAATAAAACTCAAGATAAATGAGAAAGCATTGAATGCTTTGACCCTTCAAATGTATCCCACGCCTCAAATAGATCCAATTTGTTGAGCGCTTTCAATTTCAACCACGTCCTAAGAGCTAGACTAAAGTAATAAGCGGAGAGGGTCGCTATTTTAGAAAACTGTAAGTGAAGAACACTTATAACTAAGTGTAACCCCTCGGTTTAATAATGCTATTTTTATAGTTGTTTACGATATTTAACATAAACTCATTAAATGATAGTGTAGGATATGATAAAATGTGCTTATCCTGCACTGAATTGGGTTCACACAGTTCATATCACTCATAGAATATTGTATCGTAGCATGGGGTGGCTCTGCAAAAGTACATATGTTACTTGTTGAGAGAGCGCAACGAGCGATTTTAAAGGTAGCAGCTGGACTCCCTTTTCGCTATCCCACCGAAGAACTATATAGGGACTGGAACATACTCACCGTGAGGCAAACATTTATAATAAGAGTTGTTTTAACCAAGCATGCCCACACTCATTATGATCTTGAGAAAACTAAAGGTAAGCGCCGTGTGGGTACGGTGTGCACTCCTATGACACTTAAAACGTCATTCTCTCACCACTTCTTCTGTTTTCTCGGCACTTACCTGTATAATAAGACTAATAACCTTCTTCATATCTATCCTCTCTCTTCCTTCAAATGCAAACAAGTAGTTGTTCAACACTTGAAAACCCTAAACTATGAGGCTACAGAAAAATTTCTTCACCCCCTACAGTAACTGTTTTTCACTTCCGTATTGTCCAACATACAAAAGTCCATCCACATCAACTTTTTACCTACATTTACACTTACTTCACAAGTTCACACACACACACCAGCGAAGCTGGGTAGACGAGGCGGTAACGAGTTGAGAGTGGAGCAGTTTGGATTTGGATCCAGGAATCCCCGGGGCCAAATGCTGGCTGACTTCATGGAGAAGGAGGGCCTCTTTATGATGAACTCCTTCTTCAAGAAGCGCGATAGCCGCAAATGGACCTGGATTAGTCCTGACGGTGTCACAAAAAATGAGATTGACTTCATCTTGTCGACCAGGCGGCAAATATTTAATGATGTCTCAGTGATCAATGCGGTGAAAACCGGAAGCGATCACCGGATGGTAAGAGGCACATTAAATATCAACCCTAGGCTGGACCGGTCTCGACTGATGAAGTCTGCGCTCCGACCTGCGCCGATTCAGATTCAAAGCTCCGAGAGCTTCCAACTCGAACTTCATAACCGCTTCGAAAGCCTCGGCGATTGCGTAGACGTGGACGAATACAGCAACAGGTTCGTGGAAACTGTCCGTTCGGTAGGGTCGAACATCTTTAAAGCCCACCACAGTAAAGGACCGAGAAAGATCACCGACCAGACCCTCAAACTTATGGACGAAAGGCGCAGGATGGTACTGCGGTCCCCAGAGGAAGCTAGTGACTATCGGCGGCTCAACAGACGGATCTCCAAGTCTTTGACTCGCGACCTTCGCCAATTTAACACACAACGTGTTAAAGAGGCTATAGAGCGTAACAAAGGCTTGAAAGTGTTCGCACGAGATCGGTCTGTCGGGCAGAGCCGACTTGTCAAGCTGAAGACTGGGCAGGCTCATCTCGTCTAAGCCAGAGGTTTTAGAGGAGGTCGAGAGGTTCTACGGACAGTTATACACGACACAACATGCACCTGTTAGCTCCCTAGCATCAGATCCAAGAGCTAGGTTAACTCGACATTACACCGAAGACATCCCGGACGTCAGCTTGTGCGAGATTGGTACGGCTCTTAGACAGCTCAAGAACAACAAGGCGCCGGGTGAGGATGGAATCACAGCCGAGCTACTGAAGGCAGGCGGAAATCCTGTCCTGAAGGCCCTTCAGAGGCTCTTTAGTGCCGTCCTCCTCGAGGGCAAAACGCCACAGACATGGCACAGGGGTGTGGTGGAGCTGTTCTTCAAGAAGGGCGATAAAACCCTTCTGAAGAATTACAGACCTATCACACTCCTGAGTCACGTCTACAAGCTGTTCTCGAGGGTCATTACTAATCGTCTCGCAAACAGGTTCGACGACTTCCAGCCTCCCGAACAAGCCGGTTTCCGAAAAGGTTTTAGTACCATAGACCACATACATACGCTGCGGCAGGTTATACATAAGTCCACAGAGTATAACCGGCCCCTGTGCTTAGCGTTTGTGGACTATGAGAAAGCCTTTGATTCGATCGAGACCTGGGCTGTGCTGCAGTCTCTCCAACGGTGCCATATTGACTATCGATATATCGAAGTGCTGAAGTGTTTGTATGAAAACGCCACCATGTCAGTACGAATTAATGGTCAGAGCTCAAGGCCTATCCAGTTGCAGCGAGGAGTACGACAGGGAGATGTTATATCTCCGAAACTGTTCACCGCTGCACTGGAGGACGTGTTCAAGCTTCTGACCTGGAATGGACTTGGCATCAACATAAACGGCGAGTACATCACTCACCTTCGATTCGCGGACGATATCGTGGTCATGGCTGAGACCGTGGAGGAGCTCAGTGCAATGCTCGATGACCTCAGTAGAGTCTCTCGACAAGTGGGCCTAAAAATGAACATGGACAAGACTAAAGTCATGACCAATGTTCATGTTACACCCACTCCTATTACGGTCGGAGGCTCGATGCTCGAATTCGTTGACGAGTACATATACCTGGGACAAACAGTCCGATTAGGTAAGTCCGATTTCGAGAAAGAGGTCACTCGTCGAATCCAACTCGGTTGGGCAGCGTTCGGGAAGCTACAACATATCTTCTCGTCCGCACTACCGCAGTGTCTCAAGACCAAGGTCTTTGACCAGTGTGTGTTGCCAGTGATGACATACGGAGCAGAGACGTGGTCGCTAACTATGGGTCTTATCCGAAGGCTCAAAGTCGCTCAGAGGGCGATGGAGCGGGCTATGTTAGGCGTCTCCCTGCGCGATCGTTTGAGAAATGAAGAAATCCGCAGGCGAACCAAAGTAACTGACGTGGCTCGCAGAGTTGCTTCTCTGAAGTGGCAATGGGCAAGACACATAGCTCGCAGAACTGACGGCCGCTGGGGCAGAAAGGTTCTAGAGTGGCGACCACGAACCGGAAGACGCAGCGTGGGCAGACCCCTCACAAGGTGGACCGACGACCTTATAAGGGTGGCGGGCAACCGATGGATGAGGGCGGCGAACGACCGGCCACGGTGGCGAAAATTGGGGGAGGCCTATGTCCAGCAGTGGACGTCTTTTGGCTGATATGATGATGATGATGATGATGACAAGTTCACACACACACACACACACTCCACACTTAAACATTCACTACTCTCGCAACTTATCACTACCTGCATATAAGTATACAAGTTATTTTACATTTACATTTTACTAGTTATTTAAGTTTTTATTTTATTTAGTTTTAGTTTCTTTTAGATGCCTGATAATACTGTTGTAACTGAAACTAGAGATCAACCATCCTACCACTTTCGCATTAGCAATTGTGTCGTCACTTCGGGGGCCTGGTGATCTGTAGCACAGGTTTAACAAACCCATTTCAGGCACCAGTCCTTCGCAAATTATTCTAGTTCTACTACCTGTATTTTAGCATAAGCCAGACAATTTGTGAAGGAAAATAAAAATAAATTTATTATTATTATTATTATATAGTGAAAGTCATTTTTTTTCGGCCAATATCAGCTTAATATTTTTAATGCTAACATGTGCAGTTCCAAAACTTTTGTGATTGTAACACCAATAAAATCATGTTCTTACAACTCAAGACACAAACTTTTTGCTGTTAGTTGGTATTGATCTTCAAGAGCGTTTTAACAAACTTTACTATTCAGCAAGAACACAATTGCTGCGTATCTAGGTACTATTGTATGGTAGTAGTCTTCAGGGGTAGTAGATCCATGCTGGTTTTAGCATGAATGGACTGGATTGACCGGGGAAGGACTACACTTTCATAAGGATCGTTAAGTTTAAAAAAAATAATGGCATTGCAGGAGCAATGCTAGGGACTCTTGAGTCGTCCATAGGCGATAGTTACCACTTACCATCACGTGGGCTGTTTGCTAGTCTGCCACTGTCGGTAATAAAAAAAAAAATGAAAAGTTTGTGTTTGTAATAAAGCATTTGTTAACGTATTTTTGTACCTACTAACTCTTCGCAAACAATCGAACCTTAGTGACTGTGACAGTCTACTAGGTACCTACTGTAGTTTTGCTTCTTGTAAGCTGTGTAAAGTTCTTATTTACTTGTTGTTATCTAAGTATACTTGAATAATAATTGACGAATATTACTAAGAAACTTTCTAGCGCCTGGCGAAAGTTTGAGAATCTTGGTCAAAATATTATTATACTATACATATATTACTAGCTGTTGCCAGCGGCTTAGCCCGTGTGAGTAGGCGTACCTACCACAAAAAATAAACCCTTTGTTGCTCGTTGATATTGTAGCTTTTTATATGTGAAAGAATTTTTTTAATTGGTTACGTAGATTTTGTGTTTATCCGAAAAAAATCGCGAAAATACTTATAAAGGCTTTATTTCAGATTATTTGTCAACACAATCTAAGCTGTCTTTCCACTTTGACCAAATAACCTGACCAACTGAAACAGATCAACTATTTTTCTTTCTTAACGACACAATTTTGTAGTTGGTCTGATAGGAATATTTAATTAATTCATGTTTAGCCCCATCCACACAAGTTCAAACGCATCACTTAATTGTTTTTCTTATCGGTACAACTTTTTTGTTGGTCCGATAGGAATATTTTATTAATTTAAATTTGTGCCCATCTACACAACTTAGTATCAAACCTAAAAAGTGTATCTATCGGGAAAGTGTTTCTTAGGGTAATAATATATCTACTCAATAACCTGTTGGTTTATGGACAGCAACGAAGTATGCTTGATTAAATAAAACGACTGTGTTAGTTGTCTATTTTTATTTTAATCCTATGATAGATACATTTATCTATTTTTTTATCTCAATTGTTTAGGGCGTTTTCTATTAAGATCTCATCAGATAAACATTGTATCATGGTTTTTCTAATGGCATCATCGCGAAGTTTATTATAAAAGTTTAATACCAAAGTTGTGTGGATGGGGACAAATTTGCATTAACAAAATATCCCATCAGACCAACTCAAAAGTTGTATCTTTGAGAAAGAAAATAGTTGGTCCGTTTTAATTGGTTGGTTCACTTGGTCCCATTGGAATTATATTTCTCAAAAATAAAATAAATGATCAACTAGTTGATTAGATTGAAATAAAACCTTTTTTGGGTTCCATTTTGCACAACCAGCTGGTCGGTTCAGTTGGTCGGAGTGGATCGACAGAATCTAAGGTATACATAAAGTATAGGGCATTAGTTTCGAAGTACCTATCTAAAATTGCCATAGGTGACTTCAAAGTCACCTCTTTAATAAGTAATCGTGGAAATATTGATGCTAAATACTAGATAGTGTCGTCTTTTAGCCCTAAGAATTAGTTTCATCATACTTACATTTTCTAAACCATATGAAGTCTCCTGAAAATTTACGGTGACCCACAACTCATTAATAAGAGTTAATCAAATATTTTTGTGACCCGGGTCAATTCTTTTGAAGACGGCAATCAAATAAAATGCCGTAGGGAAATTTTCTTCTGTCCGAGACTGGCAGTTGCGAGCTATTAAATGAGACCCATTACAAATAAACCGTACCATTGTACAATACATGAATATTTTATCCTCATCATTTCATTAAACTGCTTATATTGATTTTGACGCTCAAACCCGAAAAAGAAAATATAGCATGCTGAACTCCTCTGATATCTTATTGTGCGAGAGAAAGTATTACTCAATCTAATAAATATTTTATTTTAAAAGCAGTTTTTTAGGATTTTATCGCACAGGCCGATGTAATACATATTGAAACCTTGTGGTTTCAATATAGATTACATAATAGTAGACATGTTATGGTAGAAAAATAATTGTTTCTCTTTTTATTTCAGACAAGATGGAGGAGCGGGAGAACGAAGCGGACCTCGGGGTCCCGGACATGACGATGATGCCGGAGATCACGGAACAAGCAATCAATGACAATCTCAAGAAGCGATATATATATGACTTAGTTTACGTATCCTTTTGTATGAATTTAAATCACGGTGTATAGATAAAATTAGTACAGATTGCCTGTAAACCGTCAGATTTGCATTGAAATATACAAATTTAACTAAATTGTCGGTTGGAGACATTTTTCCCCGCTCTTTGAGCCAGAAATCTTAAGCAAAATCATTCTATCTGTTAACAATTTTGCTATGTTGTTTGCATAAATGGTTCCTTCTTTTTGGCGATTTCGTGGTCATTGTTACGTTTTAACTTTTCGATTTTTTAAATCTGTCACGAGCCTCTGACAACAGGATAGAGTCCTAACTGAGTGTGGTCTCTCACCATCGCGATGTTTGTGCCAACGATTACATACACTGCGGAACCTAGACTGCTGTACAGAATTCGTAGCTTCATTCATTATACACAACGGACGGCATGGACATTTTATGTTAAAATTCATTACATGATTCGATCTGACCCAGAATTCTGTCCCAACCTGGTTGAATACTGCGTGAATGATAAATACGGTGTCGTAAAATTGCTTCTTAAATTATAATAAAGGTTTTGGACGATATATAACTTACACTCTTAAATTTCAATATAACGTGGAAAGAAATAAAAGAATTTAATTAGCGAAGTAGGTACAAAACTATAACTTACACTCTTAAATTTGAATATAACGTGGAAAGAAATAAAAGAATTTAATTAGCGAAGTAGGTACCTAGTGAGCTTTTAAAAATACGTAGAAGCAAATTTGTACTAAATCTACAAAAAATAGGCTTTTACTTTGAAGTATTTATTGATAAAGAAGTTTAAATTATATTCTTACATTTCTAAGAATTAATTCAAACTTAATAATTTAAATTTTCTTGAAGATTTTTATTTTTTAGATACTGTACTGACAGGTAGGTGTGTTGTGTTCCTAATCAAGGCTACTGTTATTATTCTGTTAAAAATTAATCAAATATCCTTACTTAGTAGATTTACTTAGAAATAAAAACGAATCACTATCTGAATTTACAAAGCTTCTATTTATAAAAGTAAAGATCGTCCTAATCGAATTTCTTCGGCTGTTCGCGTTGCATTGGAAATGGTACAAGTTGATGAGTTATTGAACCTTTTTCTTTAGTTTTCTTAATAAACTGTATAGACTTACACAGGATCCATTCTAGTCGCAGTGAATCCTTACAAGGAGTTAGGATGCTACACAACGGTAAGTAGTCATTACATTATATTTTATTATCAATTTACCTTACCCTTTTATGCCTTACTAATTGCCTTAATTAATTGTAAGGCTCAGTTAAATTTTTAATTGATTTTGATCAGAATGCGCAAAACATTACTATTGTTAAAAAATACACTAATTGGAATTTTATTAGCTATTTAATCCTTTTTAACGAGTTGTCTCATTGTAAACCGCTAAATACAATTATGTATAAAATACGCTTGAACAATTCAAACATAAAAAAGCTCAATCATATATCGTAGGCGTCAATTTCCTAATGATTGTCTTCGCATTTCTTACACCCAAGTTCACAATAACACGTTAGTTTTCATTAGTACGAAGATAAACTGAGGAAATTATACATTATTCATGCGTATAATTATGTATTATGTATGAATCGCTGCATACACAATGTGTGTAGTAAAGATGTCTCATTGACTCCAATTATACAGTAAATATATGCCTGATAAGGTAATTTTACGCTTCATTTACCTTGTCGTTTGTTAGGCTGAAAATTTATCCGCCTTTTATTAATATAAAAGACAATAATTATGGGATTTACTAGAGATATACTAATGTCAATATTCTACGTGTATACCGTCCTCAGTAGCAAGGATAGTCTCTGTGGATTAGTGGAAATGATGACAAATTTTCTCTATCCGGGTGCGAATATCACGGATAAAATGTGTCAAAAAACTGTGTGGAACTTTCTTAATAGTTGAAGGAATTAGTTAAATATTGTTAGTATAAATAGGAATAAGCAAAAAGTTGATTAATATTTTTAAGCCTTTTTTGTTTACTCAAAATAGCCTTTGTTATTGAAATTTTTTGTTCCAGTTACTTATCCTTACGTTATCTTTTTACTTTTTAAAAGAAAATTGTAGGTATCGTAGTATGACTCCCACCCTAACGATGCGAGGGACAGCGACACACAGACCGTAAAACTAATTTCGGGAAAAGCGCGACTATAGGGAAAAGCGAAAGCTCAAGTAACAAGCGAAATACCTGTGACTAAAATAATACAATCAAAGCACAAAGTTATTAATATAATAAAAATATGTTTACAGGAACACATGCAAGAATATCGAGGCAAAGCCTTCGGTACGTTGCCACCACATGTGTTTGCGCTCGCCGAATCCGCCTACAGCTCGTTACAGGTATGACAATTACTTGTACATATATACTTATTATTATATCATACATCCGTTACAAAGGCTAGATTCAGACGAGAAACTGTATTTCTTCAATGGCATTGTTGATTTTCTGTGGGATATGATGTAGATTTCTAGTATTTAGACGTCAGACTGTGATGATATTATTACCCGACTGATAATGTCACAAAATGAAGAATTGTCTCGTTTCCAAGATTTAAATATAATAAAATTGGATTTTCAAATAAAGATGGTTATATAGAAAGCTACCGTTAGTCGGTCAATTCATTCGCGAAGTTTACCAATTAATGTTTTTGTTGACTCTACGACTTAGTAAGGGAGGTGAACTAACTTTTTTTTACACCCTAAATGCATACCTAATAATCAAGTATGTATTTTCCTTTTCGGTAGAACGGTGAAAAGAACCAGTCTGTGGTGATATCAGGTGAGAGCGGTGCTGGCAAAACAGAAACCACAAAGCTGATCCTGCAATACCTGTGCGCAGCGGGCGGACAGGCCTCGTGGGCAGAGCAGCAGATATTAGAAGCTAATACTGTGTTAGAAGCGTTTGGTAAGTACATAGAGAAGAGTTCCCTACTCAATTTCTATTGAGCTAGCTAGAGGATTGGTCGTGCTAGTTGGTAGGACCATATAATATTTACCTTTCCAATGGTGTATGAAATACGGCAAATAGGTGCAGTGAGTTCAAAGATAAGCCTTTGCAAACATACCTACAAACTGACAACATTCGCACTCTCTATAATATTAGACGACCCACAAGCTTAGTAATTTTTTTTTAACAATTTCCACTTTTAAGGATTAGTATAAAACACGTTGACTTAGGCCCTACCTACCTAAAGGTAAATATTGTCATGTCATCGACTTATCAAATTGTCACGTCTATAGGTAACATCCCTTATTTAATATCCAATGAAGGTGGGTGACATAATATCGCACCCTAAGCTCACCTCGGGTTGAAGTCAAATATGAATTCGTTTGTCATTTGGCTTTGAGCTAAAGAAAACGAAATTTGTATATTTGTGTGATCCCCAGCAACAGGTAAAAGGATCATTAAATAAATACTTGTCCTGAATTCAAGGTATAAATTTGAGTTCACACACGACAACAGCCTCTAGCAAAAAGTTTATTTTAACATCATACGGTATATACTGTGCGTGAGGGATCTAACACATTGGATACAAATTGATCGTGTAGATATGCAACCTATGCCGTTGGTAGTTTATGTAATACTAATATGATATTTTCATTTCAGGTAACGCAAAAACTGTCCGCAATGACAACTCTTCCCGCTTCGGTAAATTTGTTGAAGTACGGTTGGACCATCGCGGTGGTATCAAGGGGGCTGTTCTTAGAGACTTTCTGTTGGAGCGAGCGAGGATCACAGGACCGGCGCCGAAAGAGACCAATTACCATGTGTTTTATCAACTTGTTGAAGGAGCAAAGGTATGATGGTATAGTATTGTATTGTTATACTCTAGTTTCAACCAACATTAAATAGGTTTATGTAAATAGAGGTAATATCAAAGTTAGTTAGTTAAACGTAATATCAGCGGCGATATCGGACTCTATTAGAAACCTTTAAAATGAATGTGGTCTGGATTTTTTATAACTTTTGATTATAATGACATTCATTTATTCATTCATCGAATTAGTTATTCGGCAAAAGTGCATTGCTCAATATCACCTTATCATATCAGTATCACATATCTATGATAATATTTCTGTGTTAGTCTAACAGTGGCCTATGATGTTACCTATAGCCATGATATCAATTTCCAAAAAATAACATATAAATTAATTCTACCGATTATTACATTTATGTGTGGGCTATTCTTTATGTATACCCTATTCTGGTTCCAGCATAACGCAGAGCTACGAAACATTCTTCGGCTTCGCGAAGATGTTCAATTCAAATACCTTCGACCCGAGGAGGAGGAGTCGCGTAAGGGTCGAGGAGGCGAGCAGGGCAAGCTGGAAGCTTTGCAACTAGCTCTGACTGTGCTGCAGGTTCCACCGCACATGTGTGAGGGTCTGTTTAAAGTTCTCGCCGCTATTCTGTGGCTCGGGAACATACACTTTGAGGTAAGTTGACTGAAGAATTATTTTCTTCGTGACGATTGAAAGAATGACAAAATATATGAAATTGTACACCTATTGCTAAACGCCTATGTTCATGTTATTGAAGCTATATTTTTTTGTGTTATAAAATTCCTTATAAACATTGTTGTAATTTTGTAAAATGTATACCTACTTAACATTTTTTATTATATTTTTAAAATTCCTATAATTTTTTTACAACAAAAACTTTTCTACTTATTTTGATGATAGGATGTGGACGGTGAGCGCACCACACTAGCGGCTGAAGACGCTGAAGCAGTTGATGCGGTGGCTAATTTGTTGGGACTGCCGCTGCCGACCGCGCGACGAGTGTTGCTGGAGAGACAGATCAACGTGCGCGGAAATGTTACTGATATACCGCTGCGGTTGCCTGAGGTACTATCTTTTTAATATAGCATTTTATTATAATAATTCTAGAACAAATTAACTAGAATAAATCCAAATTGTGGAAATGGGCGTTACACGTAATCTTCGGCAATTTTTCTCTTGCTGAAAACCTACTGCAATTCAGGAAGTTGTAACGAGTAAACCGGCAAAAGATAGGTTTTGCACCTGAACATTGAAAATGACATTGATTGAGTATATTTTATGAAATCAATGTCTTTTGAGATACCTAAAAAAATTCATTAGTTTCGCAACTTTACGTGCCTTAAAATATCATTAAATTTCACACACCAGGGCATAACTGCTGATGTGCTCGTGCTCATATTATCGTGAATTGTTACAGGCTCGCGAGAACCGTCACGCGATGTCGCGCGCGCTGTACGCGCGTACATTCGCGTGGCTGGTGCGGCACGTGAACAGCTGCTCGGCGCCCGGCCGCGCGGCGCGCTCGCTCGGCGTGCTCGACATCTTCGGCTTCGAGAACTTTCACAACAACTCTCTAGAACAACTCTGCATCAACTACGCCAATGAAAAGCTCCACATGTTCTTCAATAACTACGTGTTTGCACTCGAACAGGATATTGTGAGTATTATGAATGGAGTTCTATATAATTTTCTCTATATTGGTCGGTAGCTTTTGAGATGGTGTCCCACTCCTGGACTTGACTGATGGCTTGCTATTAGTTAGAATGGAATCATTGTCGTAGGTTAGTGTATACAAAAGTCGCACATTTAGTGTTGTACACGCAAAGTTTCATGTATAAAAATAAATCATTTAAAAAAATGTTTACTGCTCCTTGGGCTATTAATTTCAGTAATTTATCAATACATTCACTTCACAGCCATGCAAAATATAATTTGGTTTTGTTTCTAGTATCGTCAAGAGGGTATAGTGTACAACCAAATCCCGTTCACTGATAATGGTGCATGTCTTGAGCTGCTAGAGAAACCACCGAGAAGCTTGCTGAAGTTGCTCAGCGAACAATGTCATATGCCAAAGGTATTTACAAATTATTTTTCTGTTTTATATTTTACATAATTTAAAGACGTTATAACTTTTATGACATGACAATTTTATTGTTCGGCATGTATGATTTAAGAAAGTTTACGGGGCCATATTTTAAAAATATGTTCTATCTTTATACTAGAATTAGGTGAAAGGTGTACAAAAAGTACAGCTTTCACATAATTGTAGCATATAGACAAAACATATTTTAAAATAAAGCTCCGATTAAACAAAATATGACACTAAATTGCGACGCACTCATAACGCGTAAACGCGTAAATAGTAAGTATATTAAAAACATATAGAAGCTAATCAACAGACAGGAGTGTGTGTAGATTAGCTTCTATGTTCATATCCTAATAAAACATATTGAACTGCAGGGCTCAGACAGCGCTTACTTAACAAACATCCAAGGCGAATTCGGCGATCACCACAGTTTTGTAAAGGGCTCTCGTCGCAAATGGGAAGAAGAATTTGGGGTACAACACTACGCGGGCGCCGTGAGCTATCGCGTGCACGGCTTCGTCGACAAGAACAGAGATACGCAGCAGGACGCTTTTATAGACCATCTGTCGCGGTCTAACAATCCCTTCGTGAGGGAACTAGCGGATTATGTGCATGATTTAGCACCGCCTACTCAGGTACGAATATGATGCTGGTAATCTAATATAGTATCAGAATATTGCCCTTTTACATTTTAGCTCAGACTTTGACTGCCTTCCGGGTGCAGTGGGAGCACAAGCGACTGCTGTGCACAAGGTTGTGGGTTCGATCCCCACACGGGACAAAACTTTGTGTAAAAAATAAAATAAAATGTATGTTCGTAAAGTCCCACGCGACACAGGGCTTGCTCCTTATTGCAGAAGCTGTCTTTTAAAAAAAAAGAAAGTAAATGAATGAACAAATTACCATTACACTGAGGGTCATGAGTTCGATTTCCAGCGACAAATATGTGTGTTAGTAAACTCCAGCAATATGAAAAAACGCTCTATATCGAGGAGGACTTACAACTACACAGCTAACGAAGACATAGAATAATTGTATATACTATGTTAAAAACCAGCTACTTCATAGACTAACTCAGCATGCGCTACCACTGCGACACTATGACAGTCGCAAAAAAAAAACAGCCTATTTGTTTCAAACAAGTATTTTACTAACCTGTATTGCTGTACAAAATAATCAGTTACCACTTTTAATAATATAGGATTCCTCACTATCAAGTCCTAGTTCGACGAGTACGACACAACGCGGTACTTCTAAAGGAAGACCCACCGTCGTGGACACCTTCAGAGCGCAGTTACAATCACTCGTTGATATGTTGCAAGCTACTGACGTATGGTACGATACTATATTATTATCATTTACGTTTTGTTTGACTACTAATGGTTAAACATTTGTCTGATAGTCCGAAATATAAGACACCATTATTAATTTGAAAGTATTTGTTCTGAAAATATATATTTAGTTGACTTATATTTAATATTTGTGTGCATGAACCTGAATATTTGTATTGGTCTAAGTGTTTCTATATATAATATATGTGTATTTACAAAAAAAAAGTATGTATATTCGTATTCTAGAACCCATAACGTAAGCTATAATATTATATGCTTACTTTGGGTCTAGATGGCGTTGTGTGTAGTTGTTGTGATATTGTATTGTGATGTTGTAATATCTATACATATAATAAAATTGGTGTCTGTTTGTAATATTGAAATAACCGTTTTTTGCTACATGTTTATGAATATATATACGGTACATACACCAAAATAACATTTTTTACAATTTTTATTTATCTGTCTGTTTATTCCGGCTAATCTTTGAAATGGTTAAACCGATTTTGACGGGATTTTTATTGGCAGATAGCTGATGTAATAAGGAGTAACTTAGGCTACGTTTATTTTAGAGTAATTCTGTTATTTTAGAAAAATAAAGTAATGTTGATCGACTGTTAGGCGGAACGAAGTTCGCCGGGTCAGCTAGTATTAAATATATTTAGGGGCTGGCGCACTTATCATAAGTTCATGCAAAGCATAACAATGTCTTTATATTTTTTTTGTAGGTATGTACGTTGTATAAAACCAAACGAGAACAAAGAGGCTGGTACATACAACGAGCAACTTGTTCTAGAACAACTGCGCTACTTGGGCATGAACGAGATCGTGCGCATACGCAGGGACGGCTACCCCATACATTTGCCCACGCCGCTATTCCAAGCCAGATATAGATGTCTTCTGCCCCATCCTAGACCGAAGAGCCCGGACGTCCAGTGAGTTGAGCAAAATATATATATTTTTTTAAGCCAAACCTATATCGAATATCAGTTAAAAAGTACTTCTATTTACGAAAAACAATATTTTATTAAAGCTTGATAAATGGGCCGTTATACTGCTACTGCTATCTTACCAAGCTATAATAGTAGATTTTTAAAAGCTTAAGTATTTGTGCCAGTTCAGTACTCTTCTGATCGGTTAAATATTTTTCACAGATCAATAACAACATTAGTACAAGGCCCTAAAAACGATTGGCAGATCGGTCACACGAAGATATTCATGAGAACTTCAGTACACGCGCCGCTTGAAGCGAAACGAACTGCGCTGTTGCAGTCCTCGGCGTTACGTATCCAGAAGGTAACGATGGTTCAATTAGTTTAGTTTTAGTTCTCGTTCTGATTTTTTCTTTGTAATGTTTTATTTTTTGGCTTTTGTCTCATTTTGACTTCGTGTGACGTCATCTATATTAGCTAGCAAACTACCACTAATTAACTTCGCGTCGCCCGCTGTGTTTCGTTCTTTAGCACTCGGTCCCAGTGACTGCACGAGCGTGCGCGTGTGCATTCTGGGCGAACATGTAAACTCCTGACCAAATCTATTTTCATGCAGTATAAACAGTCTTTAATATTTTTCTATTAAAAATTCCATAACCGATGACACATGGATGTACAGTCCATTCCAAATCTAATTTCGGACAATGTAAACAATCCTCCATATTGCCATTGTCTATGGTTTCATGAATTTACTAGTGATGGGGAAAAGGATGATAAAAATAAAATTAATGTCATCACTCATCATACATAATTAAATATTAATTTCGCATTCTTTTTTTCTAACATTTTTAAATAATATTACGTTTACTAATACTCTATTTGCGTAATCGATTAATTCTATTTGATTTGTTATTTTTATTACTCCAAATACTTGTATTTATGTTAAATATGGTATTGTATTTTATTGTAACCGTTGACTTATGAACTATAAGATAATAAGACAAACAATTTACATACCTAATTAATAAATAAATGTAATTTTAATTAAGCATTGACCTTTAATTACAACTATTTGACCACGGACTGAAATGGAATACTGGGATACTTTTATATATTTTCCCGCCTGATAAAAAATAGTGAAATATTGATTATATGGAATTTGTATGTATGTTACGATTTTATTATACTATATTACAATAAAACAAATGAACTCGAGACTTGCGAGGGCAAATGACAAAATATTATGTACCTATGATATGTATTGGTTAAACTTATTTTTTCTGATAAATTACAACATTGGTTTTCAAAGACAATATAGAGTACAGAAAAAATAAAACTGTCAATCATTTTGACGTCTTAATTCGACCGCAAAAAGTAATTCGTAATTTTATTAAATAAACTAGATTTGATTATTAATCATTAATAGAAATAGTTGCAAAATGAAGTGTATAGTGAACAGAATGTGTATAAACCCATGTGTAATCGTTTATGGAGTTTTTGATAGAAAAATATTGAAAAAACTGTTTGTTTACATTGTCCGAAAATGGATTTGGTCGATACTGTATACACATTCTGTTCACTAT
Source organism: Parascotia fuliginaria (assembly GCA_963082885.1). Lineage (NCBI taxonomy): Eukaryota > Metazoa > Arthropoda > Insecta > Lepidoptera > Erebidae > Parascotia > Parascotia fuliginaria. The sequence goes on from OY720188.1 coordinate 12,521,458, forward strand.
AGACTTCGTTTTGCAACTATTTTTACTAATAATTAATAATCAAGTCTAGATTATTTAATAAAGTTACGAATTACTTTTTGTGGTTGAATAAAATCGTCAAATTGATTAACAGTTTTATTTTTTATATACTCTGTATTGTCTTTGAAAACCAATGTTGTAATTTATTAGAATAAATAAGTTTAAACAATTGTTACGACGATTACTTATTCTAGAACATTCGCAAGTACCTACCTACTCGTGTACGACGAATACCTACGCTCTAGAACACTCGCAAGTACCTACCTACACGTATACGACAAATACCTACGCTAGAACGTTTGCATGTACCTACCTACACGTATAACAATAGACCATCGGCGGTAGGCATACCTACGCGTCGCAGCTAAGTACCTACACTCATTGTTCTGTTTTCGAGAATTGTCGGCATCTTTGTGGTAATAACTGGAAGGTTCTAGAAGTCTATTGAAGGACTATAAAAAGGATTCGAACGTCGGCACTTCGTTCAGTTGTGAATACAGCGATCTCGAGCGAACATCTAAGCGATACGGAAGTTTAAGAAGAGCGATATACGAAGCGTTATAGTGCAGTATAAGTCTTTATTGCTTTATTTTGTTACTGTTAGTGTATTGTGCGAGTCTCTAATAAACTCATCATCGCGTAACTGGCATTTTGCATCGAACCCCATCCTGACACGTAACACAATATTGTATGTACAGTCCATTCCAAATCTAATTTCGGACAATGTAAACAATCCTTCATATTGCCATTGTCTATGGTTTCATGAATTTACTAGTGATGGGGAAAAGGATGATAAAAATAAAATTAATGTCATCATACATAATTATTAAATAATAATTTCTCATTCCTTTTTTATATATATTATACTTGATACTTTTATATATTTTCCCGCCTGATAAAAATAGTAAAATATTGAATATATGGAATTTGTATGTATGTTACGATTTTATTATACTATATTACAATAAAATAAAACGAAATCAGACTTGCGAGGGCAAATGACAAAATATTATGTACCTATTATATGTATTGGTTAAACTTATTTTTTCTGATAAATTACAACATTGGTTTTCAAAGACAATATAGAGTACAGAAAAAATAAAACTGTCAATCATTTTGACGTCTTAATTCGACCGCAAAAAGTAATTCGTAATTTTATTAAATAAACTAGATTTGATTATTAATCATTAGTAGAAATAGTTGCAAAATGAAGTGTATAGTTAATAGAATGTGTATAAGCCCATGGGTCATCGTATATGGAGTTTTTGATAGAAAAATATTGAAAAAACTGTTTGTTTACATTGTCCGAAAATGGATTTGGTCGATACTGTAGTTTGTTGTTTGTCATTGTCAAGTTTGACATTTTTTATTTATTTTGGATTTGCCTTCGTAGGTCTAAGTTTACTTGTTTTATTGTGATAATTAAATCGTAACATACAAACAAATTCCATTTCGTAAATATTTCACAAATTTTCACCTGGAAGGGAAATATATTCAAAACTATCTGAGTATTTCGTTTCAGTTCGTGGTCAAATCATTGTGTTTACAGGTCAACGCTTAATTTAAATTACATTTATTTATTAGATAGCATTGTTTGTTTATAACCGACTTCAAAAAGGAGGAGGTTATCAATTCGGGTCTTATGTTTTTTTTTTGTATGGTTGTTACCTCATATGTAGGTCATTTATGAACCGTTTTGAAAAATTCTTTTATTATTTAAAAGGGTATACTCTGAAATTGGTCCCATGTTTTTATTTTATCTTAATGTTTAGAAATTAACAGTTACAATAAAATACAATTCCTGCCATATTTAACATTAATACAAATATTTGGAGTAATAATAATAATAAATAAAATAGAATTAAGTAATCGATTTTGCAAATCGAGTATTACAGTAAACGTAACATTATTTAGCAATGTAAGAAAAAATAATGAAACATTTTCTTTTCTTTCTTTTTCTATTTATCAATGTATTGATGTAATAAATTTAATTTTTATCAGTCTAGTGCCCATCACTAGTAAATTCATGAAATCAAAGACAATGACAATATGGCGGATTTTTTACATTTTATGAAATTGGAGTTGAAAGGGACTATAGAATGACGGTTGTCGTGCCTGCAGTGGTACAAGGGCAGCGTGTCGCGGCGGCAGTACGTGTCGTGGGTGCGCGCGTGCGTGGTGCTGCAGGCGGCGTGGCGCGGCTGGAAGGAGCGCGCCGCCTTCCTGCGCCTGCGCCGCGCCGCGCTCACGCTGCAGCGCCACCTGCGCGGCGCCTTCGCGCGCGAGGTGGCCGCCGCGCTGCGCGAGATGCGCCGCGTCAACCTCGAGATCAAGTTGCGCGAGGAGCGGAACAGGTACACCGTCGATACCTGCACCATTCGATTATATTAGCTAATTCAAATAACGAGCCTCACACTTACTTTTCTGATCATTTCAGTCTTCAAGAAAAAGCGAACCAAGAACGTGCCGAATTGGCGAACATGGCGGACACTCTCCGCGGTCTATCTTGTCCGTCGAGTACCCGCGCCGAGTCTGTCAACTTGGACAACTTGTTCGACTTCTTGGCGGATGTACCGACGCAGCGAGGCGCACCCGATGGACAGCCCGATACTCACCAACCTACTATAGCCGAGATAGGGGATTCTATGGAAAGACTTGCGGACGATCTTGATCAAGAGGTCAGTATATATCTACGTTGCTCGGAATAATGCAACATTCTACAGGTTTGTACGCTACTGACGTATACGTACACGATCCTTTCTATGCGTATATGTGTATACGGTATACGTGATTTTATGCAAAATATTATATTTCGCTTATACGCGCGTTTATAATGTAGCCAATAACCAATGGATAAGATCCCTGGGAGAGTTTAAAATTAATAATAAGCCTGTAATGTGTATGAGTACTATTCAAAATATCTCTTCCAGTTGGAGCACGTACTCGCCGCGGAGATGAACGAGTTGAGCAAGGAGCACACAGAAGCTCAGCGCAAGCCCGACGGAGCACCTTCTGATGCTATACCGCCGCCGCCGCCATCCTCACTGGCAATACAACCGATCACACCGCCAGCGCCACCGCCGCCTATCATGACGTCGTCTATGAACGGTACGCTGAACTTTGATCATATTTTTACTCTTGTATCTTTAGTGTCTCTATTTTTTTTCTAAACTTGCTCCTAGCACCACAGAAGCATAGTGACGTTTGTCACTTGATAGTAAAAAAGTCTACCAAAATTAAATAAAACATTGGATATTATCAACAGGCGTAATGTCGACCTCGTTAACCAATGGCATGTCTCCGATGTCGAACGGTGACGCAATGTCGTCATCACTCATACTGCCGCCGCCACCTCCGAACGAGCCAATCACAGAAGAGTCTCCGGTGTTCCCGCCCCCACCCGTTACGTGCACGTTACCCGAACCAGCCGGACCTCCACCACCGCCTCCGCCGGTTACTAAAGGTATGAAAATCGATGACAAAATCTGACATCTCTTACCTACAAACTAGTAGATTCATGTCTACCTGCGAAATAGCTTCATGGGTAGTTTTCGAGATTTGACAAATAAATAGTATCATATGTGTACCTTTCTAGATACTACACCACCCGAGTTAACAAACGGTGTGATACCCAACGGAAAGCTGTCAGTTCTGAAGAGCAAAGAACCGATTTATGAGTCGGTGATACCGCGGCCGGCGGATAATATCATACCACCGCCACCACCACCAATTGCACCCACTGATAACGGGTATGTGCTTTATAATATTAAATTAATAAAAATGTTTATTGGCTTTTGGTCGAAACATGTTTTTTTTATGTGATCTGCAAAATCTTAATAGGTACCAAAATTTGAATCTTGGTGCAAAAATTCTCATTATCGATTTAATCGCTTTTAACATCAATAGAGCGTAAATTCGAATTCAAAATTGATTTTACACATTGTTGGGGTAAATATAGAATTTAAAATCCACTTTTACCACATACGATATTTTAAACTTTTTGTAACAGGTTCGTTGTTCAAAAAACCAAAGAAGTCGAGGTGGAGACAGAGCCATTAGACGCGCCATTACCGCCGCTGCCTATACCTGAGCCCGTGACGTCACCTGCGCCTATACCTATGGACACATGTATTAGCCCGCCGCCCGCTATGAACGGAGATGCCACGGTATTGTTACTATTACTATACTGTTGCCAATAGCTATATGTGCCTAACAATAGATAAATTGTCAAAAAAAATGAACTCTTATGTATATATACATAAGAGTCGATTACCATCATTGTACCATATTTGGTACCATGATGTTTTTGTGTTGTCTCAATAACTCAACATGGCATTCGCTGTATTCTATTGTTAGCTAGTTGCCAAATCGTTTATAAACTTGTAGACCGCGTACCTATTAGCACCCAACTTTTACATTGTGGATATTTAATGCAATAAACTTTAGATTTGCGTTTACGTTAACTCATATTGTTTCTTTAGTAATCAAATTCTTTTTGCTTTGTTTGTGTTGTATTTGTGTAAGGTATTTATTACTAATAAACTTACAAGTAGACTTTGATAACGTGATGCCAATCGAGACCTTCATTTTTGTTAACAATAGGGTTATGACCGCAACGCCCGTCGCAAGGAGCGTGTGGAACGTCGCCTCAATCAGCTGGAAGCTCCCGCGCCGACCACTCCGCCCGCCGACCCCGTTAATGACATCACTGAGTTCGCCAAGCTATACTTTAACGATCATCCGAGGTCGCCTGAAGGTAACTAAACACATTTCTTAATAATTTAACTAATTTCTTTGAAATCTCGCTTGTGACTTATATATCAGCACCGTAACACGTCATCCCTTGTCGCTACTTAGTCTCAAAAACAAATGCGCCGCCATTCGTGCTAATTTCACGCGATCTGTAATTCATTATACATACATTGTACTTATATGAGAGATTAAGAGATACATTCTGCTGTTACGAGGCCATTATAAATACTAACACATGGACGTTAAGTCTAGTACAAGATTCTCAAAAAAATTGTCACAAATTAACGTACATAAACATGTATATAATAGTAATATACACAAACTTTACCGTTCAATTTTGAACCATCTCGTATTACAACAGTGGTCAATTTTGCATGCTCGCGACGTAATTAGTAGCGTAGTTGTTTGGACACTTGAGTGCAAACACAACATTCATTTGTTAAAGTCTATGTATGTGGCTAATATTATTCTAATGTTGATTTATCCTTGTCCTTAGGCACAATAATAGCAACGTTAACACGTAAGAGTAAGTCAATGGAGCTGCTTACAAAGGAGGAGATGATAACGTACCACAAAGGAAACAACATACCCACATCGCACATACAACTTCACGACCCAGACAGCATCACCGCCGCTGTTAATATATTCCGAGTAAGCTTTAGAACAAATAAAATATACTATAACTAAATCCCATGTAAGGTCAGATGCAAGGGGCTACAGTCGAAAGAAGCTATTTTCCTTCCTGACCATGTTTTGTTTGATCTGCCTTTGTTTTTGATTTTGTCCACTTTCCTGTTTTCTTTCTTTGTTCTTGTTTCCATTTTCCTTTTTTGTCTTATGCTCCATATATCATGATTACCTTTTTACCTACGTATATTTATTTATTTTCCTTGCATTTAGTGTATAGAATGAACATCGTTTTTATTATATTCCTGGAATAATTAATTTATATATGAAAAATGTTTACGTTTTAGGACCTATGTCGCTACATGCGCGGAGAGCTGACAGCAGAGAAAGAGACTCAAGTGATACAGTCAATCATCGGTAAAGGTATCGAGAGAGAAGAACTTAGGGATGAAATTCTTGTGCAGTGCGTTAGACAGGTTAGTCAACGTTTTATCATTTTAGTATATACAAAAAGAATATTGTAACAGTGGATTTTAGATTAATTTCGGGTGCTTGTGGATGGACGGCGTATACGTAGTGTTTAGAACGCTACGTATACGTGTAATAAAATATTTTTTTTATTTTAGGAATGTTTTTTTTGTTGTATTTAAAGAGATTAGTGTTGAGTCTGATAGGAAATAATATAACAATATGTAAATAGCATGCATCTAGAGTAGAGGCCCGAGGGATTCCCATTGCTAACTATAATTTCGATGTCTTAAGTACATTCTAATCTTTAGACTTATGCCGCCATAGGGATTTTGATTTCTCTTAACGTACTACACATAACAATTCAAGTAGTATATGTTGTGCGTTAATACTGTGTGCCTCTTATTGTGTCGTATCGTATTGTAACAGTTTAGTGGGTAGACACTAAATATGCAGCCCTCAATAAACACTGTGGTGATCGCAGATAACGGAGTGCCCAGTGGAAGAATGGGCGGAGCGCGTGTGGCTAGTACTGTGTCTGTGCGCGGTGGCGTGGCAGCCGTCCCGCGGGCTGGCGCGCTACTACAGCGCGTGGGTGCGCAGCAGGGCGCGGCCGCCCGCCTCGCCCGCCGCCTCGCCCGCCTCGCCCGTCTCGCCCGCCGGCTCGCCCGCCGCGCGCGCCGCGCACTGCGCGCAGTGGTGCCTCGACAACTGCAGAGGCGCCGCGCCGCGACAGCTGCCTCCCAGCACTGTGGAGATTGCTGTTAGTATACACATCACATTTATTTTTGCTATGCATGATATTAACCGGTCAGTGGGCTCAGGAATGGCGGCTACCATAACAAAAGTCATCGTTTCAAACTGCTGACATGGTGGCCTCCACTATGGCGGCTTTGTATGATGCTTTATCATTATCACACCCGGCTTAAATAACCCAGAATTTTATTACATTAGTTTTATATGCGTGTTTGTTATTGAAAAATTGGCATAGTTTATCGACTATACTTATAAATTCTGATTACATTTAGGCGATGCGTCGCCTCGGCACTATCGTGTGCCGGTTCTTCTTCCTGGACGGGCGCACGAAGGCCATCGACGTGCACCCGGCGGACACCGCGGCGGCGGCGGCGGCGCGCCTCGCCGACAAGCTGGGGCTGGCGCCGCACTCGCGCGCGGGGTGGGCCGTGTACCAGCAGCGCGCGGGGAGCGAGGAACACGTGCGCGCTACGCATTATCTCTATGACGTCATCGCTGCCTGGGAAATGTTAGTATTCATACAATTTATTTAATTATTGTTTAACTAACGGAGAGTAACGAGCGCTACATACATGAGTTTGAGTAAAATTTTGGAACTATCGTTTCATACAAAATGTGTATGAAAGAGCATATACATATAAATATGTCACGGAGACACGAACGGGACGGGAACGTGGCACTCACTGGGCCGAATGAAGCAGTCACGTCCCCGTCCCGTTCACTTTCCGTCCGAGGTATTATCTCGTTACGTATGCAGTGAACTTGAGGCACATTTACCCAACCCACAAGTGAGCGACCTTCTTGACTTGTTTCTGCCAGTGAAATATGTACCTTACCCGCGTTTAAATATAATACAACAAAAATGTAGGCATGTTGAAAAATTCTCTGAATACATTTTAGCAAAACTTGATCGTTATCTGTACTCTTAGGCAACAAGGCCCCGGCGGCGGTTCGGCTGACAATCGCTTCGTCTTCAAGCGTCGCTTATTCCGCGGCGGACGAGAACTACCGCATGATCCCGTAGAAGTGGCTCTGCTCTATGCACAGGCCGTGCATAGTGTTGTCAAAGTACGTACAAACAATTTGACTCTACAGTTAAATTTGCACTATTTTGTTTTTCCCTACAATAATAATACCTAATTGATTTATTTTTGCAAGGAAAATGTATAAAATAGTAGCGACTTATTATGTTTTTTTTCTGTAGAATAGTTTAATTTATATTTTTTTTATTGCAATGTATTCACAAATTTTATATTATCTTAGTTGTACTCGACAGGTAAAACAACAAGAAAATTGCCTTAGAAAGTTTGAAGTGAGTAATCGCTTCCTGCAACTGACTTTAAAAATTGCTCATCAATTCCTACATAAACAAACTATTTTATACAGATGGATGAATTCCCAGTATCAGAGAAGGTAGCGCTGCAGTTAGCTGGTTTGCAAGCCCAAGTGTCATTAGGAGAGCCGCCGCCTAGCCCGCCACCGCCGCACACGAGAGCTTACTACGCACAGCCCGAACAGTTCTTACCGCAACGGATTGCAAGGGCAAGACCCGCACATCAATGGGTAAGTGATAAATTTATTCCTTGTTTTGGTACTTTGTGAATAGATATGTCTATACCGTGTTTGACAATATTTAGTGCAAGTTTGTGAACGTCAAGATGCTCTTTTAAGACTTAATGTAAATACACTTCTCATTAGAGAAATCAAAACATTTATTTTTTTGATAAGAAGTTTAATGCTTTGTTTATTTGTTTAGCATCATAACCTTCACCAAATTTATCTGCGTTTTCTTTGTCGAAAGAATCATAGTGCTAATGTTGAATAACGCCATCTAGGAACGACTACATTGCTCAACAAGAATATAGAAATAATACTAAATATACAAACTTATTGTACAGGCGACGATCCTAGCCCAAGCACATCGTCAGTACGGCGCCGGGCGGGCCGAGTTGACTGCCAAGGCGCTTTACCTTTCGTGTGTGATGCAGTATCCGTTGTACGGAGTCACGCTCTTCCCTGTCACATATAAGGGATATTGGGCGCATGGTGAGTTCGATATAATAAAAGTATTTCTTATCCACACAAAAGAATCTGCTTATAACAATAGTAAGCAGTGTCAATATATTTCATTAGGCGTAAAAATGGATCGCACAAAAAAGTAATAATGGTGATTAAACGGGCAGTTTGACACGATGACTGAGGCCGCTCGCCCACGTCGAATGTTTCGTGACGGACCTACCATACCCCTTAGCGATTTTTCCCGTTTATGAATTAACAAATTAATGTAGTCTGATAAAATGTCAATACGGTTGAAAATTGCTTGCACCAATTTTTTATACATGCACTATCGATATCTAATCACTTTCCGCAGTCTTTTGTTTTTTCAAAGTTCATTTGTTATAGCATGAAAACATCCCTCCGTATTGAAAGGGCTTAAAAGCAAATTGACCTCATAGCAGGATGACCTATTCTCAAAACGACCTATGTATGAGTGGTATATCCTATTAATCGCCCTAATATTCTACGAAAACCATTAACGTAATTATATCATAAAAACATTAGCTTCTTCTGGATCAGTCGGTTAAAGACGCTGCCCAAACATTATACAATTTTGATTTAAATAAGTTTTATTTACGTCAGTATCATAGCTAGGGTACAACACTAACTCGATAGTCTGGGGGTATGGTTTTGTCCCGGTCTACCCCCAGGGGTATGGTGTGTCCGTCACGGATTTTTTGTAGTAATACAGCCGCGATGGTATCATTGGCTGTGTACCTTCCTCCAGATTCTGTATCGCTACTATCGCGATGCTGTCGTGCATAATATGTGCGACATACATATTATTTATGAATAGAGCCGCGCGTTTGTATGACTTACAGTTGCTTTCTTACAAACTTCAATCCAAGATTCTTCAAAAGCCCGATTATTCGTACGGCGCTGAAACGTTGTAATAATAATAAACCCATTGTAAAAGCGGTTCAGCACATTGATTTATTGCATAAAATCAGATTTTCAAATAAAAACCGTATAGAAAGTCACTGTAAGTGTGGTGTATAATATTTGATTTTACCATTAGACAGCTGCCGGTGCGCTTGCTCTAATGAACACCCAAGCTAAAAATTTATCGTTATTTTCTACAAACAAAACGATTTAAATTTGTCGTCAGGTCCCAACGTATTGCTGGGAGTAGGCTCCGAGGGTGTGGTGTTAGTTCGACCGGCAGACAAAGTGGTATTAGCTGAGTACCCGTACAGCAACATAGCGGCATTGCTCATGGATCCCGTCGATAATGGACTCACGATCAGTTTGACACACCACGGACAGCACGATGGGCTGAGGTAAGACATGAAGCCATTTATTTTATTATAATTTTTACAATGTTAAATGTAAATCGATATAGTATCAGTTTTTGGAACTGTAGGTAAGTACATATTGATGTGTAACTTAATGTGTTGTAATGTTATGGTTAAGGTTTTCAATAATAATACTTTCGCGTATATCACTGAAATTACCTTATACCGTAATTGCCGTAATTACCGTAATTGATTTTATTATTAAATAATAAAACACTCGTTGTTACACTTGTGTGTTGTGTGCGTGCGTGTAGATGCATAGTGCTGGAGTGCGCACAGAAGCAGGAGGCGGCGTGGCTGATGGCGGCGTACAGCCCCGTGCTGGGCAACGGGCTCGCGGAGGAGCCGGCCCGCCGCGCCGCGCCCGCCTCGGAGCGCTCGCGCCTCGCCGCCGCGCTGCGAGGCGCCCGCCGCGCGCTCGTCGACTCGGGGCTGCTGCGGCGACCTAGTGACGCGGCGCCGGGGAACTTTCTTAGGAACACGCTTCGCAGGTACCGAATACAAAAATAATCAACTGCTACCAATACTTCTAACAATACTTCTTTTTTCTAATTCTATTTTTTCTAATGTCATTTCTAATATAAAAACACGTCTGTTTATTTGAATGACCGACACAAAACGACACTTATATCAACTTTGTTTTGCCAGGTTAAGTAAACACAGACTAGAAAAGATGCGGTTAGACATGGCGGCGGAATCGTCTGGCGAGTGCTATAAAAACTTCCCGGCGGCATACTGGTGCTGGTCGCGCACACTACCACACAGCCTCACCAAGCTCAACGAGGCAGAGGAGGTTGCCGCTTTGCAGATATTCAAGGTATTGTTCAATAAAATATTTACTGTAAATTTTTCAAATATTGTATCGATGTTTTCTCTCTGTCTGCTTTATATTTTATTAAACAGAATATTGCGGGAACATTTATTTATTGATTTATTGGCTCACGAAACAAAATACAAACATAAAGAAGCACAGTAAATATATAAAATAGAAAGCTCATTTGTAACTCTAGTATGTGTGCACAGATGCTCCAAATATTAAATTACCTAGAATACGAAAATATTATATGCCCTTTATTAACCGGAATTGGAACTGCTGATACATGGAATACGTCTAATTTCATTCTTGGCAATAATACGAGGAATTCGACGTAGATTTTTTTATAGTGGATTATTTTAGACAAATGTATAGCGTAGTATTTATTATGATTAGGACATAATGAGTCACGCGGGCCTGTCGACGAGCGAGTCGGGCAGCACCACGAACTTGGCCAACAACAATCCGGCCGCCGCGCCCGCCGCGCACGAGGCGGACGGCGACGACCGCACGGGCCTCGCGCAGGCGCTGTTACAGCGCTGTCTGCAGAAGGACACGCTGCTCTGCGAACTGTACATGCAGCTCATCAAACAGGTCAAATATAATTTACATAATAATTTCGATTGCGATCAAACTGGATAAACATAATTTCGGGTCATATTATTATAAAGAATTTCGCTTAATAATGTGCGTCGTGTATGTGTAGACGACGGAGCACCCGGAGCCCTTGTCGGTGGTGCCGGCGCGGCACTGGGCGCTGCTGTGCGCGGCGGTGGGCGCGGCGCTGCCGCCCGCCAAGCCGCTGCGGCGCCTGCTGCTGGCGCACCTGCGCTACCGCGGCACCGCGCACCACACCGGCGAGGAGGGCAAGTTCGCGAGGCGAGCCGAGCAGGTCACTATCTGTGAACCTACTATAATATACTTACATTTTTCTGTGTGCCTTATCTATCGCCATTAGCAATAAAAACATATAAAATTATATCTCAAGATAACTCTATGTAATAATAGCACACCTAATGCTGAATATCTTAATTTCGTCTCGACGACTTCCCGCCCGACCCCACGGCCACTTCCCGCCCGATCCTACAATGGCTTATCATCCGATTCCACGACGGCTTTCCACCTGACGCCACGACTACCCATACGACCCCATGACGACTTCCGACCCGACCCCACGACACGTCAGATTTTTTAGTACAGAAATATATCTAACTCTAATTTTGGATTTTTTTTCATGGTACAGGTGGCGCTGAGCATAGCGCAAGTCCCGCGCCGACTGGCGGCGCCGTCCAAGGAAGAGATCCTGTGCGCAATGGCGCGGCGGCCGCTGCACGTGCGCGTGCTACTGCTGGATGGCAAGCAGCACGGACTGGTGTTTGGCCCCGCCGCCACCGCAGACCACCTCGTCACCATGCTTCGGGAGAAGATCGGACTTAGTGATGCCGCCACCGGTCAGTTCTACTCTACTGTTTTTATTAGTGGTCGAAAATACGAACTGGCCTTTTCAGATCTAGCAATTTAAGATCAGGCGAGCACGTGGTCGGTCACCAACTCGCTGAATAGACTCCATCACCAAAGCCACGCAATTCACCATCACGCAATGTGCTCGCAATGCAGCGAGCCTCCACAATTGGAGAGACATCGCGCACCGTACAACCCACACATCAACCACGACCACTCTGACAATAGTGCCCGATTAAGAAGAATAGGAGTTCTTATATTTCATCATATCAGCCGAAACACGTCCACCGCTGGACATAGGCCTTCCCCAGTTTTGGCCGATCGTGAGCTGCCTAAGTTGCTCGCCACACTTTTCAGGTCGTCGGTTCATCTTGTAAGGCGTGTGCTTTATATCTACTTACCTTTTCTAAATTACTATAGTCGCAAATGCAAATTGCCCCTTCAGATTAAGCGATTTTTTAGTTTAATAACTAAAGAATAAATGTTACAGGTTATGCGCTATACGAGGTGTGTGCGAACTCGACCCCGGCGGGCACGGGCGAGCGCGCGCTCGCAGGCAGCGAGCGGGTGGGCGACGTGCTCGCGCGCTGGGAGAAGGCGGGCGCCACGGCTGCGGCCTGCAGGTATGTCTCCATAACTAGAGTATCCTTCAGCGTGTAGGTATACTAACTGTTGCCAGCGGCTTTACAAATAATGTAGCCTATGTTACTCGCTGGTATTGTAGGTTATTATAGATTTTGATTTCCATAACAAGCAAACATACAAAAAAAACTAACATTTCCTCTTTATAATTAGTTTACACTACAGTTTCTGAGTCTCAGGTTTTGAAAATTTATCATTCAAATTATTGCCTTTTTATTTCGAGTAAGTTGGTGATTGTTGTAAAATAACTATGTTTTGGTTTTGTAGGCTGGTATTCAAGAAGCGCTTATTCTTGGGTGAACGTCCTCTACAAACAACGTGTGCAGCCGAGATGGAACTGTTGTACTACCAGGTGTTACATTCGGTACGACACGACCGGCTACCCATCGAGACTGACGAGGCTGTAAGTTTTAATAGTTATGCATTATAGTCATTTTGTTGTTAAGATTTAATAAGTACTACTATATGATTACCTACAAAATTCACTGTATGTTAAGCACAAGCTATTATATATTTTTTTTAATTTATTTTTGTTTCTGGAGCATTATCCGCGGTTCACCTGGGTGAACTACGGGCACTTCATTTGACCCTTGGTACACCTCAGAGGTGTATTCGGGTACTGCTATAAATTTTAAGATCGTTAGTTCACCCAAAAGGTGGTCTATTGCTACTGTCAAAATTGTATGACACCTCTGGTACAGTCGCTATTAAATAAATTAGTGACACTCGAGAGTGTTTTAAACAGATAGACGCAACGAAAAAGTCAATAATATTGCATCGGTACAAACAAAGTTTTCTTATTGTTGACAACAAAATCACTCAAAAGATGGTTTATTCCTGTTCGAGACGTTTAAAATGTTATAGATAGGCTCAGTTAAGGGTTACCAAGGGACTTTATCAGTTTCCGTAGTTCACCCAGTTGTACCAAAGATCTGCGTCAGGTTCCGTGGTTCACTTAGGTATACCAAGGGTCAATGACAGTTACCGTAGTCCAACCAGAACTTGTCAGTTGTGTCGTGTGTCGGTAATGCTCCTGATATTTTTAAATATGAGAATGTAAGCTGGTAGTAGCGGTATAGCGTTATAAAGCACGTGCGTGTGCGCAGGTGATGTTGGCGGCGCTGCACGCGCAGGTGGTAGCGGGCGAGTGCGCGGGCGGTTCGGAGTGCGCGGCAGCGGCGAGCGCGGTGCTGCCGGCGCGCGCGGGCGGCGCGGGGCTGCCGGCGCCGGCGCTGCGCCTGCACCACCTGGCGCTGCGCGGCACGTCGCCGCACGCCGCCATGCAGCGCGCGCTCACGCTGGCCTCGTCGTGGCCGCTCACGCGCGCCACCATCTTCGACGTGATGCAGTCCTTCACGTCCAACTGGCCGCGCGCGCTGTGGCTGGCCGTAGACGCTCGCGGCCTCACGCTGCTGCGGCGGCACGCGCGCGCCGCGCTCGTGTCGCACGACCACGACCAGCTGCTCGCCGTGTCGCCCGCGCCGCGCGCGCTGCTGCTCGTCACGCGCGCCGACCGCAAGCATGCCAAGCTCGTGCTCTCCACTGACCAGGTATCTACCTGACACTGCTGTTGCTACGTGTCGCCCACCGACTATATCCAAACGCCTATCATCTGGCGATGGTATTTACGTATTTTATGTAAATTAACACTATTTTTATTTTTCAACAGGCATACCAAATCGCTACTCTAATTAAGGACTACATCGAAGCGGTCCGCGGGCCGGTGTCGCCCGCCGTGGCGGCCGTGGGCGCGGGCCCGCCCGCCTCGTGACACCCGGCCGCCTAGTGCCAGTGCTTCCACGTCCGACGCTGAGCGTGCACGTGCTCACGTACGCGCAGCGACCCGAACACGGTACGTTCGACACTGACGAGCCTCTTAGACTAGACTAGACGCGACGCACGATTTGAATTAAGTACCCGAATAACCCATCGGGAAATAATCACGAATATCCAATTAATATATATATATTATTAAAATACTAAATAATACTTACGGTCCCGTTGAAGACTTGTGTGTAGAAATGTTATAATGTGTTTGCTGTTCGAATCTTCTACTTTATTATGGGTTTGTCAGATAATGTAAATCGTGTTAGCGTCGGTCTTTATAGATGTTGACTCCAAGCACGTGACTGAAACTAGATTTATCCCATATAACGAGTCGCTTATTTGGAGTCCGGCTCGCAGTGCGAACACAGTTGGTAATGCCAGTCACACAGAAGAAGTAAATGTTGAAAGATCCGATGGAAATGGAATAATAATGCATCGGCATTAGCTCAAAATGTCCCAACGACGACTCGCGAATTTTAAGCGGGTAGTTTACGTTTATTTTATATTACAATTAGTTATATAATTTGTGAATACAATCTCATTTACTTCACGAGCAAAAGTTTGAACAAGTGGTGTTTGGTTTCGAGTGTCAGAATGGACGATTTCAGTTGCTAGAAAAGACGGGGAAGCAAAAATAACAATCATTCATAGTCATTAAAATAACAGTTTTACTCCACTATTATATAATAGTTGTTATATTCCGATCTAATAAATTCCTCACAGTAAAATTATGCCAGTATTATAACTGTTAACTGTATGTTAGATTAAATGTTTGCATTTAGACGAATTCGAACTTTGATGTTGTAATATTTATCTGCTGGTAGATAGTAATCAATCTTATTCCCTTTTTAGTCTTTGGTAAGATAACTTCTAGTTGATGACATTTTAGAACTATGTGTACAAAATAATGTACACAAAACAGATAAAATGTCGATACGAGCGGCTAAGCCAACCCACTCTATATAACGTTTTAAATATGATATTCTACTATAAAGATTTTGTTGTAGCAAATATTTGATATAATAGTGCCTGTGCGAGTTGCGGTCAACTATTGAAATAAGAATACGTTAGGTAAATGTTAGATGTTAGCCCGCTTATTATATGAATAACATTTTGTTGTTGATACCGATTGCAATTGATGAAATACTAAACAGTTAAAAATGCTAGCCGACAAAAATATTTCGATTAGACTACACGTATTCTTATTTCTTGTGACTGTACTTGCACAAATTTTCAAAGAGTTCTCCTCTGTATCCTTTACTAGAATAGCTCAAGATATACCCCGTAGAGTCCCCGATTGTAAAATTTTATATTCCTTTCGTAAAAGTGTATCTTATTCTGAACTATTGTTTTGTGCCTTGTATAAAGCTCAAGTAATGTTGCTGTTTACAAGCCTATATAAATCTCTATTAAATTGCATTTATGAATTAAAATAACGATTTAATAATTATTATGGCTGTCGGCACATTATTTAGGCGTATTGAATTCTGTGAGCGTTTGTGCAAATTTATTGTGACTGCAAATAATTACTGATTGTTTAAAAATATATCTTCTATCATGCATAATACACTATATTGCACAATGTTATGTCTCAATATTTTATTGTAATAATAAAAATATATTTGATATTATAGCACTAATTGGAATGTAACAGCGTTAATTATAGGGACTATATTTGTTTGGTCTTCTATTTTCTTCTTGTTGGTCAATGGCTTATTTAATTTGATCTGTCTATGGCTACTAGGATTTTGGCGCCATGTACCACGTGTGTGGTCACGGAGAGTAGGAATCGAGGTGGGTTGTTGTCACATTAATAGCAGCAGAGAAAGTAACTACCTTTTCTAGTGAGTGAATCACATATAGTGGTGTATACCGCACATATTGAAACACCAGTTCAATTTGGGCCCAAGTGTTTCTTACGCAAAAATGCAGTCATAAGAACTATTTAAAATTGATTGTTTCAGTATTTGGGTATTACGCGAAGTGCAACGGAGGAGTACAAACATGCTGCTCAAATGTCTTTTTATAATTTATTTTTACAACTACTAACGATGTTCGATTTGGACACTCGTAAACGCAATTTTGCACATAAAAATTTGCACCGTATTTCTCGTGATAACGTGAGAATATCTTGCAAACTGACAAAAAAGACGCTTATAATTAAGTTGTAATGATTTAGTTTTGCGTGATTTCATTGATTTCACAGCATGACAACTCAAGTTCCCCAGGCTGTCAGTAATGCTGTGTCAATAAACTGGACAAACCACTGATCAAGTATGTCGAGAATTTCATCTAAATTTTTGTCTATTTTATCATTGTAATATACCATTATTATCATCAACAAAAATATTATTCTACACTTGACGCTGGCATAAATAGCTGACACAAATCGTCGACTCTGTTGCCAAAAAAAAGGAGAAGAAGAAGAAGTATCTCGCGGAACCCTAAACTGACGTCACACTGATGAGTCGGTCAGCATAGATACCTCCCTCCCTCGCTGTGCCGTCAACAATCTCGAATCTCTTTGGTGCTCGGTCCCAGATTCGCTTAGCTTGTTTCTGATCTCATATTGAGTATTATTTATTTAGATGCCATATTTTGATTTACGAGCAATATTTGATTAGGTTTTATTTATTTTTAATTATGTATTTTGAGACTTGTATATAATTTGTGAACCAAAGACTTGACACGTCCCTTTGGATTATTATTATTATCTTTTAAGGTGTCTACACACCAAAGCCGCCGGCACGGCGGCACAACCCGCCGGGCAAGGCCGGCGGCCTCATTTTGAAACAAGATCAAAGCCGCCGGCTCGGCGGCATAACCCCTCATTTTGCCGGCGGCTTGCGCCCGCGCGTGTTTCCCGGCGGCTTGCGCCCGCGCGTGTTTCCCGGCGGCACGCTCCCCGCTCAGTTGCCCGCCGGCTTTCGAGGAGTTCACAATTAGTCATTGCCGAACACTCGGCAATGACTAATTGTGAACGATGCCGCGACTGTCATGCCGCCGGCCAAGTTTAACTAACCCGCCGGGTTCGTGGCTCGGCGGATTTGGTGTGCAGACACCTTAACTAATTCCAATTAGACATGTAAATAATTATTATACTTATAGATATTATAAATATACTCCTTGACGTGAAATTCTCGTAATATCATAGAGGCTGAAATTATATTAAATTATTCAAAGGTTTGGCATTCGGTATGTGTTTGGCTACTGGCTTGTTATAAGTCAATTACTTATTTAATATTATGAGACTTTAATACATTAACTTCGATGTATTTCACACCTGATAAGTTAATAAGCGTCTGATTTGTACAGAACTAAGAGACCACAGATTGAGACATCTTCCATCTGCCACTATGATTTGTTTACTAGCGTCTGTACAAACGGCGCTTCAGTACTAACTGTAGAGCACTTTCTATGGACAAAATTGCAACATAGATAGTAGACGTAAGTTTAAAACTAATATAATGTAGGCTAATGTATTGTATAATGAAGCATCGACAGTGAGCGCTACATTGTGTTAACTAGCCACTACTCATACTGCCCAAATAGACTGAAGGTGTCCAAATATTTTATCATTTTTGATGGATTGTTTTTGTTACATTGTGTATGGAAGTTTACCCAATTATTAGAATGCCAAATAAATGATTACAAAGTAATTTGTTTATTATTTTTATTATAAAGTTTTGTATAAACTAATATTACTGTGTCACTAATCCTAAGTAGTCGTCCATCAATGTGCCAATAGCAAACTGAAAAGAAAAATCACGATTATAATTAAATTTCCACTATACCATCCATCACAATGAAATGGATTTAAAATAACTTAAAGGTTTGTATTTCTTTGGGTTTGGTCATCTAAGTCCAATTCCTATATCCATTTTCCAAACGTCCAATTGTCCAGATGTCCAATTTCCTGAATGTCCAGTCTGTCTATTTCGTCCAATTTTCAGAATCTCAATTCTCCAATGGCATTGTGTGACCAAACCCTTTCATTTAATATCAAATTTTCAGAAATGTACTGTTTGAAATAATATGAACAACTCACAATGCCAGTGGCGTCTACCCTAGTGCCTACAATCTTTAACCGGATAACGTCTTCCTCCTGAATGACATTGTCTTCCTGTTTACTTTTATAACATGGTGGGTTCACATTCGGACAGAACTCCATGTCTGCTGGGATGGACTGTAACACATTAAAATTATTTATTAACAAAACATACTTGTGAAGCCCTAAGCATGTGGTCTAGATCTCTGATAATGTTATACTAGTGCTCTAAGACCAAATTTCAAGAGATCTGGTTCACAACCTGTTTTAAACATTTGAATAAGACTGCTGATTTTTTTTTCAACATAGCAGCAAATCTACACTATTATAATATAAAGCGGTAGAGTTTATTTGTTTGTTTGAATACGCTAATCTCTGGAACTAACAGTCAGTGGCGTAGCGTGGGTATCGGCTGCCCGGGGCGGAAGACAATTTTGCCGCCCTCTTAATTAGGTATTTCACTTTAATGTACCTATACTATACATTTTAAATACATTAATTCTAGAGAACTTTTTGGCAAGAACAGTCATCATTATTTAGCATTATACAGGTTAGATTTTAAATAAAAAAGTTTATTTGTTTTACGATCACGTTTATTAATACAAAGTTCTTACTTCAACCATTGATATAACAGATACATAAGTATTATCATGTCGATCGTCGTAATTTTAAGTAGGTAATTGTACCTTCTACTTAAAATTAGGGTTCACCTCGACGATTGACATGATTAAGTAATTAGCGAATAGAAGAAAATCAATCTTTAATTAGAATTAGGATGATACTATTAAGTAATATTTATATCTTTATTGAAAAATAATATAAATAGGTACTTTTTAGAGTTAAAAAAATGTAGAATCCGACGTCTCAAAACAACACTTTTCACATATTTAAGTAAAGCCCCTTCACTTGCTCTAATATTTTCCAAATTAGTTTTTTTCTAATTACGGTAAGCAGTCCCACTTTCTTTATTACTCTTTTCATTTTTGATACTAAAATAAATAAATATTGTATGATAATAGTTAGAGTTACAAAATAAACTATCGAACAATTCAAAGACTAGGTATATTTTATAGCACATCTATCTATGATAGGCAAAAATCTGAAAACCGAAAACTGAAAAATATTTGTTCGGAATCCTGGGTATGCGAGTGTAAAACTCGGACATGGCCGGATTTTCATAATTTAAAGCTTGAACAACATATCAGACTGTCCAACATGCAATTAAATAAATAAAATATTTAATACTCACACAGTTGAACACACGTAGCGGAAAATTTCAAATTTCCACATAGTTATCCAATAATTTCATTATTCATTCATTTAACATTCATTCACTACACGTACTTATTTGCACAAAAATCACAGTTACGAAACAGAGTGAACTAAACAACTGAAGATCCATGAGTAAAATTTCTTGGAATTGTCAAAGCATCACGTACTTTCTTAGAGGGACGTAATAAACAATATTGAACCTAGTACTTATATAATATGATGTAATAAAATATAAGTCATTCCTGCCGATTTTAAGCCATAAATAATCAAGCACGAAATCAAATACGAGAAATCCCCGCAAGTCAGTATAGGCGGTGTTGCCATTCGCTACAAAATATCATTCACAGAAAGCGGATTCCCCGAATTCATCACAGAATAAGTAATAAAAATTTCGTGCACTTTTCTATCGGTCCGAATTTATAGTTACGTTAAAAATATGAAATGGTTTAAATATTTACTAAATATATTTTACTATCTAATGTGAAATTTTGCCGCCCCCTAAAAAGTGCCGCCCGGGGCGGGCCGCCCCCCCCGCCCCCACTACACTACGCCACTGCTAACAGTGGGATTTTTGAAATTCTTTTTGCATATGATAGCTCAGTTTTCAAGGAAGGTATGCTATGTAACATCACGCTACTGGCGACAAGAGCAGAGCAGTAAGCAAAGACGCGCGGATGATACCGCCGCCGCGGACATCTAGTATACATATAAGCCACCTGTTGTTAAGTAGATACCGAAACCTATGAACATGGCTGTTTATACATCAATGCCAATAAAACAAGCTTTTGTGACCTCTATATTTGCCTGATCAATCAGACTCATTTAATCTAAAACCAGCAAGTATTTACTCCCTTAAAAAATTACTTACATGATGTGAGATGAAGCAACTCAGTGGGCCAATTTGTGCAAACATTCCCACCTAAAAACATAAGTAGTATAGTAAGTGTAATATACCTGGAATTACAACCTTTGAGTATGATATTGAAAAAATTTGTTCTATTTTGATACCTATTCAATTTTGTGTAAATTACCTTATTGACTTGTGTGACAATAGCATCAAGTACTTCTCCTTTGAATGGGCGGAACACAATGGCCTTGTACTTGACAGGGTACACTACAAATCCTTGGCCAGGCTGTATCAAACCTGCACCTATACTGTCTATTGCTGTTACTGCTATTACAAAACCATACCTATGAATAAAAAGATGGACTTAAGTATTATTAAATTACTAAACTGCAGCTTGTTGGGAGACCTTTAATTAACAGTACTACAACTAATATAATGATGACAAAAAGGCAGTAATGGGGATAAAACTTTTATAATTTAAAGATTATCCTTCCAAATAAACAAACAAGAATAAGTTAAAACAGGGCCATTTATCTATTTTAAACAAAGTATAAGATAAAGGTGACTTTTTTTCAAAATCAAAAACAATTTATTTCTATTACCCATTTGAAACAGAATCATGAAATTCGGTATTGGATGCGGTAACGAACATAACATAACCTCTAAAACATCATTATTTACTTACTTTCCTGTGCAAGTGCCTTCTACTTCTGTGTATAGTTTCTGCTTGACAATATCAAGTAACTGAGGTCCGAAATATCGAGGATGAAGTAGAATTTCGTGTTCTAAAGATATCTGAAACATTTGTTTACAAAACAGTTAAACTTGTAAATTTTAACCTACAAGCTTAGTAACTTTCTACTTACGTGATAAAACATAGTGCACTATTTATTTTATGACAATACTTTCATCTAAATATATATTATACTAGAATCTACTCTCAAATCTCAATTCTCATGTAAATTCAGAGTAAACCAAAATCTAACTTAAAACTCACAAGCGTCTCACAAACTGTCACAACAATCCAATTCTGTCAAACGTCAAGTGTGTCAACTGCAGTGTGACCAACTTTAAATTATAGATCCTGCCAAGCCTAGGCATAAAAATTGACAAATCCTGCCAAACTCCTATACACAAAATGCCGAAATAATGCCGATATAATTTTAAAATCTTTTAGCCTTTTTAGTAATCTTCTAGTGACGACGTTTTAAATAATTTTTGCACCTAAAATTATAAAAAAAAAAAATACCTACTTACTAATACTTTCTACAATTTGCCTGGTAAAATGTTAAAAAAGTATAGTCACCGATGACTGCCCACTGTATCCGATTATGTTTTTCTTATGCTTATTAGATAGTAGTGCATGTTCTTTTATATTAGACAACCTAAGCACAAACTTAGTGTGTGCTTTACACCATGAAACATCTTCAATCTGCTTCTTTCGCTTTTTCTAATCAGGACCAGGACGAATGTGATGGATCCTGCTCCCACTCTAGGCGATATAATCGTTCATATTTAAGTTTGATCATAAATCAGGAATTGAAACATTCACACCACACGAAATCCGAATGAAAATTTTGTGTCTCCTACATTATTTCTAGTACGACTAATTAGAAAAACAACTGAAAACTTTATTAAAAATACAATTATTATAAATATTTTGTTCAGCACTTTAAGGTTCACAATGGAATGAACTACAAATTCAATTAGAGATCTCCGAACTAAAGGTCCTACTCTTATTGTTGCTAACGTT
This sequence comes from Parascotia fuliginaria, assembly GCA_963082885.1. Lineage (NCBI taxonomy): Eukaryota > Metazoa > Arthropoda > Insecta > Lepidoptera > Erebidae > Parascotia > Parascotia fuliginaria. The sequence continues at coordinate 12,544,096 of OY720188.1, forward strand.
ACTATTGTCATTTAAAATTCCTTCCTAATGCTATTTCTTTTGACGATACTGCACCAAACTCCTTTTATTAAGCTCTGCTGCCAAGACTGCCAGCTTAAATTCTTTAAACTGCCAATTAGTGCCCGATTTCTAAAACGTCAAACATATATGCCAGAGTAAAATAAAGGGCTAAACCTGCCGAAAAGGCAGGATCCTGCCACATATGGTCACACTGGTCAACTGTCAACATGAGCAGATATTGACAGTGTACGAACCTCAGTACTAGAGATGGGTAATGAGTTATTTTATTACCCATTCCACCCATTTGGGTTATAACTGGGTGTTTTGGGTTTTAACCCGGTTTTAACCCATTATCACCCGTTTTGGTGGGTGAAAATAAATAGTAGGTAAAAATGAATACATTTTTATGTATTTTAAGGTAGTGAAGTAGTAATTAACATGAAATGAAAGTCCAATCACAAACCAAGTTTAAATCAAGTCATTTATTTCATAATTTACAAAAATAAATGAGTAAATATAAACATTTTGGTAGTTTAATCATCGTAATCACTTGAGTTAGATAGGTAGCCGACCGCAATCCAAAAAATCTAAATTATTTGCGCGCTGTGTGGATGGTTCAAGACAAGCAGTATGTAGTACCATGGTATCTTCTGGGATTTGAATTAGTGGTGATGAATCACAATCCTCAAAATTATACGTCTGATTTGTAGTCTAATAAATTCCAGTTATAAGTTATAAATGTCAGTTTAGCTGCCCTTTCTGTTGAGAGCATATTTCTTTTTATGCTGTAGACATTGCTAAGAGCACTAAAAGAACGCTCCACAACAGCAGAAGTGCAAGGTGCAGTTAAAATTCGGATCGCGACTTTGCTTAATGCAGTGGAACCACAAATACCATTCCACCGTATTGTTGCGCTTATATTTGCCCACAGAAATCTACGACTCCAAAAACCTACCTTGCCCAATATCTTGCTAAGTTGGTCATAATGCTTACTACTAATGCATACTCCCATACTTTTGCCTACTTTATAAATGAATTCTATGGAGTCAACTTTCTGATCTTTGTTAAGTTCACTTCTTTGAACTGTAGGGTCTAACAAATATGCCGCCAAGTGAATTGTTTTTAAACACATTTTAATTCTTTCAGCAATATTTCTCATAAGTTGTCTTTTTTATTATTTTCCATTAAAGTTAAATCTGGTAAAATAAACAGTAATATTGATTTCATGTTTTTAAGTGTCATGAATACCTTTGGAATAATATTTTCAATTGATTCTAATTTAAATATTGCGTCAGTTATGGTTTAAGAAATAATTTGCATTGCCACACCATCTTCAAAAAAACTGAGACCTAGAAGCGCCGATTTTTCTTCTGCTTTTTGTCGGAATATGGTTCAAACAGAACCATATTCCGACAAAACATTGAAAATTTGACCCGAGTGTCGATTTTCTGGCGTTTATGGCTTATGAAATTATTCCTATTAATTTTATACCATGCGAAAGCGTGTGTGCATGTGTGTGTGTATTTGTTACCACACAGCGCCAATGTCGATAAAAATTTGTATCGAGATAGATTTGGTACTGGAGACGACATAGGCTACTTTTTATCCCGAAAATCGGTCTGATTCCATTCGGCAGCTAAATATTAATAATTTCTTTCATTACGGCAGTTTCACCAACCATCTAATATTAAGTGCAAAACATATTTGCGATAGTAAATCTTCTTTCAAATCCCAATACATATGTATAAGTTTTGCCCAAAAGGCAGTAGTTGATTGAAAAATTTTATCCAAAGGGGGTGTGTAAGAATTGACAGAGGTGTGTCCGATACATAAATAGCCTTGGCCAGTAGAGAATATAGGTTTTCTTTACCACTTTCCGATAAATATGTATCTTAGACGAAGATGCACTGCTCTCAAGTGACAAATTCGTGTTAGATTCTGGCCTTAAATATTCTAAATTGGTGATTTATTGCAACGTCGCCTTGCCCCCGCGCATCCATAGTCCTTCCGTTGCCGTTCGTCAAAATTTAACAGAATTAGTTTTCACCCGCTCAAATGGGTTATAACTGGGTGAAAATGGGTGATAACTGGGTTTTAACCCACTCGTAGGTTATTACCCGGGTGATTACCCATCACTACTCAGTACGAATGACGAAATGAATCACTTTCTTTCTTTTCTTACTTTTCTTATCATAATATTCTTATTTTGGACGCATCGGCCGCGCGACCGCGCCGCGCCGCTCTCTGCCACGACGCCGCCGCTGTGTAAAGATTCCAAATTTAATGAAATCAGGGGGTTAGAGGTGGCGTGCACCGAATGAAAGTAACGAAACGTTATACTAGTGATGTACGTACATAAATCGAATGCGATTTTTAACAGCTCTTGTCAATCTACTTTGCTTTCATAGGTTGAAGTCGGTAATAAACATTTTTTGATTACGTCTAAGATTACAACAACTTTTCTTATACAACTTTGGTGGCAAGCAAGCGTATTTGATGGTAAGTGGTAATCATAAAAGATGGCTGTGTTTACCAAGCATTGCAGAAATAATAATACTTAGAGAATACAAAACCATTGCCGACCACGGAGAAGGGGATAAGGAAGAGAACTGAAGGGGTATTTGGGCTGCCGGCACTCTAACTCACAAACACATTAGCATGAACATGAGAGGGTAGTACTTCCCCGATTGATACCATTCATGCTAAAACCAGCGTAGATCTACTACCGTAAATTTGTAATAATTCTACAATAGCCGTTTCGGTGATTTCTCTAATCACTAACAATTACTTGTAGCAAATTATCTTATTAATATAGGTCATAAAAATGCGAAAGTTAGTGGGTATGTATGTGTGTATGTGTGTGTGTGTATTTGTTACCACTCAGCGCCTAAATGGCTAAACCGATTTCGAAGAACATTGGTATGTAGATAGATTTGGTGCCGGAGACGGACATGGCTTACCTATAATCGACAATTATCAATTCTTTTTATGTCGACAATCGCACTAGTGCCCAATTGATACCAATTTCCACGCGGGCGGAACCGCAGGGCGCATCTAGTTGAATATAATTACTTAACACTTTCCGGGACAGTAAACGTAAATATATTACCGTGATGACAAATAAACATCTACTGTGTCTACAGTAGCATCCATGAAAGGGTAAATCGTGATTCTACAGTTATATAAAGAATTGTATTGTGTAGGCACTAATAATTTACACAGTTTATCTGAAATATATTCATACAAAGTCTCATAAAATTTTAAGTATTTGTAATGATAAATCTACTCGAGATTAATGATCATATCGATTAGACCGACAAGAGAATCTTATTTGACATCACTATGATTACTCAAAAATGCCAAATGAATGGCAGATTTATGTGTATCGTAATCAGATTGTAGTAAAAAATGGCAAAAACTTACGATTATTTATTTAAATTACTTCTGATAGGAGATTCTGGAGTGGGGAAAACATCTATATTATTTAGATTTTCGGAAGATGCTTTCAATATATCATTCATATCAACTATTGGTGAGTACTTTGATTCATGTCTGCAAATCAAAGGTTATTGTCAGATAATTTTTTGTACGTTTAATGCCATGAACAAGATTTTTTTGTTTCCATCATCTTAGTGGCTGTTTTTTATAGTGATGCATGTTCATGGCGGATAGGGTGCGGCGCCATAATAAACGTAGCCCTTATCGAATTAAATGGATCGAGAGTTCGTGACATCATACACACTAATTAATTTGTGACTCCCGAATAACAGTGGTTTGGTTGTTTCAGGTATTGACTTTAAAATTCGGACTATAGATCTCGACGGAAAAAAAGTTAAATTACAAATATGGTATGTATTTTTGTTTTGCACAAAATGATTTTAATGAGGCGGGGTCATACTAAGACTAGTGAGCAGTTTTGTAACTGCAAATGAATAATGAAGTTAGGACAATGTACCCACTTCCTTTCTCCAACTTGTGCACACAATGATTCAAGTTGTTACACTATAAAACAACAGAACAAAACAACAATTTACATTTTGCACTAGTTGCCCTGTCCTAAATAAACTTATTTACATGAGCTAATAATACTAGTGCAGAATTTCTGTAGTTACAATAAAGCATATAAATTAATTAATGATAAGCATTATCCTGTTTTACTTTGAAATACTCTAATTTTATTGTAGGCCATCATAATAATTAACAATTGGACATGGTCTAGAATTTTTTATGTTAAAATTTTTTTTTTTTTACTAATACAATGTATTTTTACAGGGACACAGCAGGACAGGAAAGATTCCGTACAATAACCACCGCATACTACCGAGGTTCAATGGGAATAATGCTTGTTTATGATGTAACAAATGAAAAGAGCTTCGAAAATATAAAGAATTGGATAAGAAATATTGAGGAAAATGCCAGTGCTGATGTTGAAAAAATGATTCTTGGAAACAAGTGTGACTTAGAAGCTAAAAGACAGGTATGAGTAATAATTATAATTTAATAGTATCAGATTTACTTTTATTGACCTACCTGAACAAATGAGAAACTGACTAAGAAGCTACCATCCTCTAAGGTTGGTTTTCTTTATCAACAACTAATTATTTCTCCTTTTCTAAAAAAAACTGTAATAAAAATAAAGCAACCTATAGAAAATTACCTGTTATGTATTAAGTTTTTTTTGTTGTGCAATAACAAGACAGTACTGTAATAGTGATTTCAAAACACTTTTTTTTAAATAACTAATTTCACTCTTGAGTAGACATGCATCAAAACTTTAAGTGTTAAAAAGAATCTTATTAATATTATAAATGCGAATGTTTGGATGTATGTGTGTTTGTTACCACTCTGCTCCTAAACAGCTGAACTGTACGTAGATAGATTTGATGCCGGAGATGGACATAGACTACTTTTTGAACCCAGAAATTGGTTAGGTTCCCGAGGGAGAGAAAACACATTTTAGGCACGGGCGAAGCAGTTAGGTAAAATCCTCATCTTTTCATGTGAATGTCATATAAAATCAACAGGCAGACTGTCTCTCATAACTAAACACAATGACATGATGCTTGGCAGCAGTATTGTAGTGGCATATTTGTTATAATTTACTATACTACATAGCATTATCAGTTGTCTACAGGATTTGATGACTAATAACACTTGGTAGGTCTGACAATATTACATTGATATAAAAATACTAACAATGTAACTACTGTGTTAACTAACTATAAACATTTATTACTCTTCTCTAAGTAGCATGTGCTAATATACTATTTATTTATGTTGTTATTGTTTTGTAAACACGAGGTTATAGATTGGAGGCTACGCAAGCACCTTTTCTTTCCATGTATCTTTTTCAAATTCATAATAATACTTTCTAAGTTTATCTCGGACATCACTGATTTATAGTGAAGGAAATCATTGTGAGGAAACCTGAACTGTACCTGTAAAGATAGTCGTATGTTGTGTATATAAATAAATAAATAAATAAATAAACTCAAAAGTCTGACATTGCTCAAGCCTTCTCTGTATGAGAAGAGACTTTTGCTCTGCATGGGGGCAGTAACAGGCTTGTATTGTTTTAAAAATATCTTATTAGCTTGTATAGTTTCCTGTAAGTTGTTTACGGAAATGTTCAATGATAATATTTTTGATTAGATTGTATTGGATTTCCTATAGACAATGCACCTTTAAGGAAAACTTTTTTTGAACTTATTATTAGTCATCCTGATAGTAATATATCGCAACACTATTTTGATTTTAAAGAAATTTTGCAAATCTTTTAAGTATGGTTAATTTTTTTTTCTAGGTGTCAAAAGAGCGAGGTGAACAGTTAGCTGTAGAATATCAGATCAAATTTATAGAAACGTCAGCAAAAGACTCTTTAAATGTGGAATCAGCGTTTTATACCCTAGCGAGAGACATTAAAGCGAAGATGGAGAAAAAACAGGTATGGAACATCTTATTTTTATTTGCAAAAAATTACAATAATTCACAATAAAAAAATTACTTACTCAATAATTAAAGGAGGTGTCAATAATAGTTGACTACAAAAATAGCTCTAATTCCATCAACCAACAGGAGCCCTGCTAAACTTTATACTATTTACTGTAATAGTGGGTGAAAGTATTCGTGTTTTCTTATACTAGTCTAAATAATTAAACAATAGTAAATTTTATGTTGCTGTCGCTAAAATTCATATTAAAGTGACAGATAACATTAGACTTAGGACCTCACATAATTGGGTGGCCTTGAGTGTTTGAGGTAAAAACGCAATATTTATTTTTCCACACAGACAAAACTTTGTACAATCCATATCCATATCCATTTGCTTTAAATCAGCGTATCGTTTTGTACGCCAAATTGTATGTTTGTAAAATCACCGCATTGAATTTTCATTATAATAATAAATCACAAGACTCGGTACTGTTAGAATCGTAAATATCAGCTCTGCGATTGCAGGCACAGCTTAGTAGTGCTTCGACATTGACATAGTCGGAAATCCTGTACAAATTACCAGAAAAAGAATTCTTTTGAATTTTTAAGTCCCAGAAGCATATTATGTTATCATTAAAACATCATATCTTTCAACAACCCCTTTTTGATATGTACTTGTAGTTGAATGTGTGCCAATAAATAAATAGTTTCGAGTCAATCTCGCGTCGAATAATGTACTTGCTATCATCGTAAATTTTATAAGGAAAATAGCCAAGGCCTTTTACAATACTTACCTCTTTCTTAACGATTAGGTCATAAGGATTTTTTTTATCTGTTGGAAATATTTCTACTGCATACAAACAGTGCTGATGTGCTAAATTAATTTTAACTCTTCGATTAACAGTACAAGACACAAAACAACTCGAAAGAGATTGGGGTATTTTGATTTAGTAATATGTTGCTTTAAAATTTTTAATCTATTTTTCAACCTATTTCATCCCACTGCTGGGCAAAGGTCTCCCCCACAGTGCTCCACAGCTCTCTATTGGACGTGTACATTTATTAATAAAAAAATATAGGACATAGTACCTAATTTATAAAAGAGCCGTGAAAGGGAATTCCAGTCCTTTTTTTCTGTTTCATCGAAGCTCAAAACACTTTTTTATATAATAATATATAAATTTCGCGCACAAGTCTTAGGTTCAAACAAATTTGCGGATCACACTATGCGTTGACAGTAGCTAAGGGCTTCCTTGCTATTTACCTAGACTTTGCTTCGCTCGGACAAACTTTTAGTCTTAAAAGTAGTTTTCGAGATAACAAGTATCTAATTAATATGTAGGTGTATTTCTAATAGGTTAAATCGCTGTTATAACATGGGTAATCATAGGTAACATAATAAAACCTCCATAAACTAAAATGTTCATGAACTTTCGCTATGTAATTTTATCTTATTTACTTTATTCTGTGCATAACAATTGTATCAAGGCCTTATTCGTTAGCGGGCTATTTGTGATCACGTTCCTACACCTACTCCGAATACATTAGGTTCTTGCACTGAACATTAATATGATTGAAATGGGAATTGTGAAATGGTCTTTCATAGTGCATTTTATTCATTATAAAAAAATACAGACAAGCTATACCTACGTCGCTTTACAAACATACAATTAACGAACCAAAGTACATCTAGTCTTTTAAAACAAATGTATTTAAGTATATCAGACAAATATTTGTCTCGGTTGGCAATGAACATTTCAATAACACTAAAAGTCCTTTAACAATTCAAATCAGCCTCAACTCACTACCAAGGTCCTTTTTACATATTTTATACTGATCTACGATGTCTTAAACTCTTAATGTTTCGCAACTGACTAACACACTATTTATAAACCTAGATTACAATTTCACGTAGTACATAACACTTATAATATTCGTGGTTAAGTACTTATTTTATAGATTAATATCCTATAATGTATTCATCTCGTCTATGACAGTTTTAAACGAAGCATCGATTTGTGAAATGCAGTAAGAAAAACCTATGGAAAGCAATTCTTTACCTACTTCTTCGTGTTTTTTTTTGCTGGGTCATGCTGCATTTTAGACAAACATGTCCTTACTTTTGTTTTGTACTACTGTTCTGAGCAACTCGTAAATGTTTATTAATTAACAGTTTGAAGTTGGAAATTACCTCAGAACAAAGTTTACATATAAATAAAGTACCCACCTGTTTTCTCTTATAAATATTAGTAAAATGATGACGAAGAACAAGAACTATTACTACTTAGGAAACTGTTCTTAACTTAGTTCCGCACACCACCTCTTTCTATTCAATTCTGATATTCACTGTGTAATTTGTATTTCACTTGTAAAATAATATATTCTTTTGTTCCATGGCATTCTATGCGAAAACAGAAGGTAATGGTCTGTGTGTGTTTTAGTTGCTTTATTAATGTTGTGTTGTCTGCTTGTTTACCCCAAAGTATTATAAAAACGGCATAATTACTAAAATTGAATACTACTGTTTTTTGTGTAATTAATATTTGTAAATAATAGCTTTAGAATAGGAAGTTGCAGTTTTTACAGTTACGCTTTATGTTAGCTTTAAATTAGAATTAGTAGAATGAGAGATTGAAACATCACTTCTAGCCTAGCTTGATATTGACTGCTAGACTAGACAGTATACTTAAATTTCGTGTCAGCTAATTCACTGCTTTAGTAATCAACACGTAGATACTAACGGATCTAAATGTAGAAACCAAGCAAGTAGGTATACTAAGCCATTTTTTCTGTCGATGGAGTAAACCGAAAACTCTTTGAAATTTCGAGTTACAATAATTTAAGGATATAGCGAGATCTAACATTGAAAGGGAAATCTAAACTTATCTTTGCGAAATAGCTGTGTTTGGCATTACCTACATGTTGATTCAATAAACCTAAATAAAATGATCAAGTAATTTATGAACCAGAGTAAGATAATACTTATCAGTAATTCGATTTGGCCGTATGTCTTTAATTTATTGTTTCTGTTGTTATCGTGATATTAGTCCGATAACTAAAATAATCATAGTAACTTCACTTTGTAACTTGAACTACTTACTATCGATCGCGGTAGTTTATATATTACCGAACAATTTATTTTGCTAGTTTTCATTCTGTGACCAATATTATTACTTCTTACTAAACTCTAGAACGATGCATTTAAACTGTAACCTAAACACATTTTTGTTGGTAAATCTGGCTATAAATGGTTACCAACTTGTCTTTCAACGCATCGCATTTACAATCCACTTAATATAGATAATGTACCTACTATTGATAACATTCATGTACCTATAATATTCATTTAGATTTCTTAAATATTTTTTTATTTTTATCATATAGTAATAGTGACGTCTTTCTTGCTATTTTCATGTAACAGTTAATGTCATTGCGAGATTCCGTAGATAGTTTAGGAGTACGAGTATGTACTTACACTTCATTTTGGATGATTGATACGGCGATATCAGTACAAGGCCGGAAGTGTTTTTGTTTTTAAAGAGCGCTTGTAGGGAAGCAAAAATAATAGCGATGACGTAGACTTGCCTTGCCAGACATGTACTGTGTGGATGATGCTTCTCACTAGTTCTTACATAAAAACTACATGAATTTAACGCCCTTAGATGTGAATCCCTCTTTATATTGAGCTAACTCCAGCTCTGCGGACAATAATAAAATGTCATAAGAGCATTTTGTTTTTGTTTACGCTACAGTTTATAAATTGATTGCATGTATGTGTCGTATGTAGATCTAGAAACAGCCTATGATAAACAAGGTAATTTGTATGTTAATTTCTGAAACCTAATTAATAATAATTAATGGCTAAAATCGTTTTTGGAATAAGTGTAGTGTAAGATGTAAGTAGATGTTCTAATAGGGTTTGTGAGGGCGATTCAGCACCCATGATTCAGTTGTTGCTGTTCATTATGATGATGTATGACAGTTGTAAGTACTTATTATCGTGTGTTGTGTGTCAGGAGGCGAGCAACCCAGCGGGCGCGCGCAGCGGCGGCGGGCACCAGCTGCGCGCCAACGAGCAGCAGCGCAAGCCGACGTCGTGGTTGTCGCGCTGCAGCCTGCTCTGACAACACACGCCACATACTACACATAACACCCACCTCGACTATATTTTTCGATCTTTTTAAACTGGTGCGTTCGACTCCGAAGGGGGATCAGACTTGCTTTTTGTATTTTTATATCCGCGACTATGATACCTACTTCGACGTTTAGTTGAAAATAACAGTATTTTTTCGTAAATTATCTTGTACATTTGTTTACTTGTAAAGTGACGACGATTTATTTTTATATTAGGGCGAAATTACGGTGTTACATCATACAAATAATGGTTGGAAGGTTTATTCAATAGATTGTTTAGCTGTACTTTTACTTTTGCTATTTTAATTAAGATATATATTTTAATGTAATATATAATATTTAATTTGATTAAAGTGCTTTTTTACATAAAATGTTTTTGCATTAAACTGAAACTGCGAGATTTGTTATAATTATTTTATTGACCAACATTATATATACAAAACAAAGATTTTGAATGTTTTTAACATTTGAAAGAATAAATCTCTAGCTTCCTTGTATCCAAATAATTACAGGCCCTGTAACACATTGGCTACTACTTAACTAGAATTTAATTTATAACAATTGGTTAATAAATGCTTTCATGTTGCTTGTACTTGCTTACGAGATGCTCTAAAGGGCAGAAGAATCAAGTACTTGATCCCTAGTAAGGCACCTTTTGTAACTAAAGCTATACCATGGGCCAATGTCTTAATAGAGACCACCATAGCTTGAGCAGTATATTGTCTTGCTGTCCTCCAGTATACTACATAGACAGGTAATGGTGGAAGGTGTTCAGACCATATTCCATTGCGGTAGTTCTTAGCATAAGCCTCAGCTGATAGTAGAGCTGGTGCTAATTGTGATTCAATTGTGTTTTTCTTAATATCTTGGGGCACTGATACTTTGGCAAAGCCAAGCTCCACAAGCTTTCGTCCTACATCTAATGTTTTAGCCTGAAAATAATAAGTTATTATTATTGGTAAGGTAATACTAATGCTTCAACCTCTCTTTAAGCATCATAAAAATGTGCAAGTATAACCCTAGCATACTAGCCTATGCCAGAAACCTCATCTAAGGGCCGAAATACATAACGGCGTAGCAATACCACACTGTAAAAATCGGGCAGGACCAACCTCCGTTACACAGAATTGTTTGCTTGTGGTGGGTGCTGCGACGCGGTGATGTGTTTTGTTCAACCCTTACCAAACTTGTAGGTTTGTGTCACCTAATATCATGTAGATAGATTTTCTGCTCTCAAGAGTAAAACAAAACAGAACTGGTCCACTTTGGCTAGTGAGATCATATAGAGAGGTCTTTTCCCAGCAGTGGGAGGAGCAGCTTAGCAATACAGAATATCAAGACCTTTAGTCACTAAAACTAGATAATCTAGAAAGTAAGTATATTGCACTTTTCTATTATTTTAATGAAGTAAAAACACTTTTGAAATTATATTTTCCAGGTCACTGAAATACATGCTCAATTTTCATTTTATATACAAAATCATACCTGAGGTAAGTGTAAATGCACTGTAGACAAAAGGTCATCTTTATCTCTCCCAATGGGTTTCAATGTTACCTTGTGTCCCTTAGCCACACATTCTAGCCAGTTCACAGCATTTCCACTCACTACATCCACTCCCCATAACTGAAACAGTATCAATATTTATGTTGGCAACCATCCAACTAGGCGAAATAAAAATGTCGTCACTGTAAACATTTCACTAACCTTGACTGGAAGAGGAGGTTTACTTGAATGCCATAGAGGTAAATAAATAGGTGCTTTATGGTCTACTAAAACACGAACTGGGGAATGCTGTACTCCTGCGTAAACTCCATGTAACGGTTCATGTTTTCGTATAAAATGATCAGGAACCTTCGTTGCTTTTGAGAACTTGCTAACCTAATAACGGAATGTTTAGCATAATATTATTATGTAATGTCATCGACATAAATAAGGTACGTGTCACCTACCGGCCGAATTCTATGTATAGAAACAGCTAGGCCTGCAGTTGCGAGAGCATAAACCGCTATCTGTAAATAATGATCAAGTGATAATCATCAGTAGGTAGTCCATTGATATGATTCTAGGCCACTGCACTTACATTAACTCCGCGATAATCTTGCTGTAATAGATTCTGGACATTATAGAAAAATGTACCATCTTGCAAAGCCATGTTATTAGAAATAACCTAGTGTCATAGTTTTCAGGTTAGTGTTTTTTATTTATTTTACTTTCAGTTTAGCCGTGAAATTTGGTCTATTTCTTTCATAATTTTTGACAGTCAACCTGAGGGATAATGTCAAATTGGCATTGACTTAAATGACATGCATGATGTCGGTGTTGCGTGTCTCTGCATCTTTTGGATTGTATTTTTAAATTTATTCGTGGATTCGTTACTCGTGTTACTACCACTAGTCTTACTTTACTACCAGTAGTAACACGGGTCTATTTTTAATTGCTACTACTGGACCGTTTAAAAACGTTAACATATTATTCTGTTCTAAGACAGGATAGTACCCTTAGAGTATGAATAACTAGGTATAGAGCGCGTGTTCACAAGTGAGAACAGTATGCACGGGTGAGAACATGGCATCGTTCCGTCCGTAAGTGCTAGTAGCTTAGAGCATTAAACCAACAGGAGTGGACACGCGCTCTATTTCCCTTGCGCAAAAGTCTGCCACTTTCGGCGGGGGACGGGGTAACGCGAGCAACGCACACTAATTACAATGTTAACTACTAATGCATTTTTAAATGCGTCGTTATACACGCACACAATAAAATTATTACACACTAGCTTAAACTAAACACACACAATCACATTCACACACAGGGACATCTATCAGTTTACGCTTCCTTAGCGTAAAACAGTTAGAGCTTGACTCTGTCGATATTTAGTATCGATGTTTAGGATTTCATATAAGTATGCGAAAGATTTAATTATTTTCATGATTATTATGTTTGCTTATTAAAATGAGCATTATCTTATATAGAACAGTTTTAGGTAATAATAATCTATTATAATTTTAAGGTTTTTTTTTTATTTAAGCACTTTGAAATAGATGAAAGTAAAGTAAATAGTTCATAAACATGAATTAACTAGAAGTAATTCTGTTAATTCATGTTCATGTCAATATTACAGGAAGAATAAAACAGTGTTTCTAACTAGCACACTTTTTTGTAATTATTATCAAAAAAGCCCGTCATACGGTCGGGCTAAATTTATTTGTTAAACATTGTTCGACAAACAAATCTGGTTATGCGGTCGGGCTCTCCTACTATGTTTACTAATGTTTATTCAATACTTCCGATCCCTGATAGTACGGAACCCTCGGCGCGCGAGTCCTACTGGCATTTAGCCGTTTTTTTTGAAGTTATACTTTTTTTGGCGCGATTGGGAAAAATGATGAGAGTGAATTTTTACGATGCGCGCGCACACCGACAGAAAAAAGCAACACCCTGAAGTTAGTTGCGAACCTTTTACACACTGAAGTTAGTTGCGGATCTTTGTGTGTCGTATCAGTACAAATAATCTGTGTGAATAAATAAAAAATATATTGGCGTTTATATCAATTCAAATATTTATGTATGTATGCGTTGTATTATTATATGGATTGTTATGCCAAAGAAGTATAACTTCTTACGTGCGTACATGGGTACCCACTCTTTTTTTTTATTTTACTACTGCGCACAAGGATGTATGTTCAATAACCACCACCTGTTGAAATTTGTTCTAGTGTGGATTAAAGATTGTAATTAATTATTACGTGTCAATTTTACGTGTATTATTCCTAAGTATGTATGTATATTCAAACCAAATAATACTTTGAATTAATTGTCTGTTGCTTTTAAATTTCGTTCCAACTAAGCAGAGCTTGTAATTGGAGGATTTTGTTCTGATTACATAGTAACAAGACACTGACATGAGAATGTATGAGTAGATTTTTATTAGAGAGATATTTTATCTGTTCAGATAACAAAAAAACAACAGAATATATTTCAGAAAGTAAAAGTAAAATATATTTAAGTAGGTATAATAAAATACTGAAAAACTGTGCAATTTAAATTAACCTTATAAATCTAGTTTAACTAATCCTAGGTAATGCAATAAGAGGAGGTAGCGCACAGCGAGTTTACTTGCTAAAAACTGAGCTCTCCGCCGCTTGGGGGGGTAGGGAGGAGGTAGCAGTGCTGGCAGCACAGAAGGCTTTGTCTTTTAAGCTGTTAGTCAGATACTTGTACGCTTAGGAACCCACTTATATGGTTCCTACAATATTGGACCCAAGCGACTCGAGGCGCTGCTTCTTTTGAAAATCTAAAACAAACAAAAAAAAAAAATTTAATACTGGAAAACCAATATCGATATTTGTGATTAAACTGTCTCATCTCTAATTATGTTAAAGTGTGACCAGTTTCTTAAAAATAAATACGCTTATTTTTGTAAGAAATGAGCAATTATCTTTCGGAATAAAGTGCACTAATCTTGTATATTTGGATTTATAATCTCATTTTACTTGTTCATTTAATATTATTTTGTGCATTACTTGGTAAAAAAAAACATTGGTTTTAATTAAAAATAAATAAATATGGGAACGGTGACACAATAATGTACTTACATCCAAAATGAAACTTATTAGATATGTCAACAAGGCGAGATATAAAAAAGGAAAGGTTAGGTTAGGTTAGGTAGTTACCCCAGATTGGAGTATTGATGATAAGCCTGGCAACACTTGTTGATTAGCATTTTATTTGGTTAAATTGCTAATTTAATGCCTTATTTAATAATATTAGAACAAAATAATACTTACAGGTGGAATGTAATATTATCCTTTTGTAGACTTGATGTCGCTGAACGCTTTTTACACCAAAATACACTGCAATTCGGCATTTCTATTGAGACGCTATTACGCATGCACTGATAGGTGACTTATGATGCGGAACGCGCGTCAACTAGTTATATAAAACGAGTATGACCGGTGGGCTGGTACCTTTGGCAGAGGGGTACGCCTGTCAGTGGCCTCTCCGGTTGGTTTAATGCTCTAAGGCTAGTAGTCGCACAACTACTTGCGGCGTGAGCGGCCATTGCGAGTTCTTGGCGGATATTTTACTTTAAAACTTAGAAAAATGGTTAAATTTTGCAATAGAATCGTGTAAAAATGATACTCGGAAACACACCAAACAGAAGTCTAGCATCACATTTCACCGATAAGCCATTTTTTAATACTTTTAAGTAAAATATAAATCACGCTTCGCGGGAGTGAAGGAGGCGTGAGACGGGGGGCTACATGCACCCTCCGCACTGCTCCGCAACCCCCACATTGATTGCGGACTCGGATAGTGATGTGCCGCGTACGGTGTAAGAGTCGATATAATGTTTATTATTCGATAATATTATTTTTGTTAGTCAATATTTGTTATTGGTACAGTGAAGAAAAATTTTAAATACACCGGCACGGCGTACTCTCTGCGTTTAAGATAATCTTGAAAAGTTCTAGTAAAAAAATAAATAGAAAAAGGGATGTGCGAATGATTTAGATTTGAGTATACTTTATATATTGTTTGTTTATGTAGACAGATTTTATAATGTCTCACGTATGATTAAAGGAATCTTTTATCCTTAATACCAACATTTTACATTTAATCAATTTGTATCAGATATTGATGAGAAATATAAATTTTTAGGCCAAATGTTAAATTATTTCACGACTATTTAGCCTTCAGTTTTTTTTAGTGAAATTTTTTTTTTTTATAGTATAGCCTACCAAAGTGACTCCACTCCGCCTGATGGTAAGCAGTCAGTGGAATCCAGAAGTGGCGGCCACTATACCAAAAGCTATCGTTTTAAACTGCTGGTATGGTGGCCTCCACTATGGCGGCTGGGAATGGGGTTAGGGGAAGGAAATGAGGGACGTGAGGAAAGAGGAAAGGGGGGAAATTGGGCCTCCGGCGCTCTCACTCACCGAACGAAACGCAGTAGTACGGATACTACTACTCTTAAGTCGATCTTCTATGAGAGGGTAGTACTTCCCCGGACGGTCCGGCCCATTCATGCTGAAATCAGCGTGGATCTACTACCGTAAAAATGGTTAAGAAATAAGCATAAGGCTCGCCTGATGGAAAGCGGTTCCTGTCGCCCAAATTTCAATGGCGCTGTAAATTTCTCCCTTTCTAAATTAAAAAAAAATGATATTTAATATATTGTCTAATATTAACTAAATTATTTAAACCCTTTCACTCTATTTAAATAAATATAATATTAGTATTGTAAAAAATGATTAAGTGATCTGTTCTCTTTCTTTTTAATTTTTATATGTACCACGTGGATAATAGTGTGGATTGTGCTTGCTAAAATTATAAATATAACTTTACTGTAATATTTGGCATGTAACAGTTTGTTAGTCCATAATAAATAAAATAAAGTAAAAATAAGTTCTTTAATTAGTATTAGTACGAGGATGGTTCTTACGCAGAGAAAATTTAAAAAAATTGCCTGAAATGAAAACACTTTTTTATATTCCCATGCAAAAGTATCTTAATTTATCCCATAAAGTTAAAAAAAATGTCCACCCGTGCGAAGCCGGGACGGGCCGCTAGTTTTAAATAATTATGCACATTGGTAATATAATAGTTTTGCACACAAGACAATATTTGAATTTGAATTGACACTTTTAAAACAAAATCTACACTCCCAGACAACAATAGTTAAAGACATTCTTAGCCTAGTTTTCAACCGTAGTTTAAAATGTCTCGAAAATGTAACTTTTTGAGCTGTCTCGTGTAATTTTTGACAATCGGTCACTAGCAATGGCAACACTGATTCCACGTCAACTCTTTGACAGTTGGCAGATAATTATTAGCGTTGTTTTAGTGTTTTTCGATAAAATATAAAAAAAAATGATTACTGTTTTAAACACAATAGACACGGGCCATGAGGATATGATACACGATGCCGAGTTAGATTATTACGGGCTGCGGCTAGCTACATGTTCTTCCGATAACTCAGTGAAGATTTATGACATCAAGAGTGGTACGCAAACCCTTGCTGCTGATCTCAAAGGCCACTTTGGACCAGTGTGGCAGGTTGCTTGGGCTCACCCCAAGTACGGTAACTTACTAGCGTCGTGTTCCTACGATAGAAAAGTTATCATATGGAAAGAATCCGGCGAGTGGACAAAGTTGTACGAATACACCGGCCACGAGAGTTCTGTCAACTCTATAGCGTGGGCACCCGCTGAGTATGGACTTGTGTTGGCATGCTGCAGCTCCGATGGTTCAGTCTCCATTATAACATATTCGCAAGACGGAGGCAACTGGGATGTTAAAAAAATCGCAGGAGCACACGCGATCGGCGTGAACTCCGTGAGCTGGTGCCCGGCGATATCTGCCGACTTGAACCTGGACCCGCTTAGTAACAAGGAGGCGCCCAAGAGGATTGTAACTGGAGGATGTGACAACTTAATCAAAGTAAGACCAGTATTATGATTATAATTATTATGATTTTGTTTTTTTTTTATTCATTGTTAGTATGCTCATGCCTTCTTCTGTGAGAAGAGGTCTTTATCCTGCAGTTGGAACAATGGACTGAGTTAACTCATAAATATATATTTTATTTGCAGATATGGAGGGAGCAAGGTGAACAATGGATAGAAGAAAATAGACTTGAAATGCATATGGATTGGGTCAGAGATGTAGCTTGGGCACCTTCTTTGGGTCTCCAACGTTCCATGATAGCTAGCTGTTCCCAGGACAAAAGAGTTGTTATATGGACCAGTGATGACAATGTGTCCTGGACACCCACTATTCTTAACACCTTTGATGATGTTGTGTGGAGTGTGAGCTGGTCTCTCACAGGGAATATCTTGGCAGTTTCCGGTGGAGACAATAAAGTGAGCCTCTGGCGTGAAGGAACAGATGGACAATGGTTATGCATCAGTGAAGTGGCCAAAGGCTTAGGCCAAACACCAAATGATGAAAGAAGCACACTTTAAGTTCACTATGTTTATTTTTCTGTTTTATCTTAATTAATTTGTGAATAATTTCCTAATATATAAATAATATCAATGAATTACTATTTTTTATTTGAGTTCATGTTAAATATTAATATATGTACTGCGGAAGTTTGTTTGTTAGTTACCCGCTAATCTCTGGAACTACCAGTCGGATTTGAATAATTATTTTTGCATATAATAGGTCCAGTTTTTGAATCAAACATCATGCTACTGAAAAACATAAACAGAAAACACAGGAAACATCTGCATCTGATTGTAACCCCCAAATACTAGATTGAAATATATGTTGTTGTTTTTCTTAGTAAACAAGTTGTTAATAACATAAGTAACTTATAAATATAATATTACCAACTATACTATACTATTTACTTTTCTCTGCTATTTTTCTTTCTTAATTGTACACTTCATATACTCTCACTAATGTTACTTCCTCTTCCACTCTCTATGCTGTTAGAGAACTCAGTTCTGAGTTAAGCTCGCCTTTGTACATAATTTTTATTTATATATTTTCCTTGTTATGTATCTTTTTGTGTGCAATAAATAAATAAATAAACTATATAAATAGTGTTTAATAAATTAATTTAATAATATTGTACACTGTATTCAATAAGTAGTATTAGTATATTTAACTAGCTGCGCCCCATGGCTTCGCCTGCGCGTAAAATATGTTTTGTTGTATCTCTCGTACATAGCCACCTGCGGCTGCAATTGATGGCTGCGTCTAGTGGCTCGATTGAGCCACAGACTAAGTAGAGAATAAGTTGATTGAGCCACTAAGTCGCGTTTAGTGGCCATAATGTGCGGGCGCTCTACCTTACCTTACTGCTTACATAAAATGGTAATCATCCATCTTACAAAACTGTTACCCTAGTACTTGGATAGCAGAAAATCGTAGGGGTTGATGCAAATTGTATTAAAAATTCAGCTTAATGTGGGTAGGTCAAAATAATTTAATATTTACGGTAGTAGATCCACGCTGATTTCAGCATGAATGGGTCGGATCGTCCGGGGAAGTACTACCCTCTCATAGAAGATCGACTTAAGAGTAGTAGTATCCGTACTACTGCGTTTCGTTCGGTGAGTGAGAGCGCCGGAGGCCCGATTTCCCCCCTTTCCTCTTTCCTCACCTCCCTCATTCCCTTCCCCTAACCCCATTCCCAGCCGCCATAGTGGAGGCCACCATACCAGCAGTTTAAGACGATGGCTTTTGGTATAGTGGCCGCCATTTCTGGATTCCACTGACTGCTTACCATCAGGCGGGGTGGAGTCACTTTGGTAGGCTATAATATAAAAAAAAAAATAATAATAATTTTATTTCAAGGTAACTTTTTTCAAGCTTCTGCTCTCCTAGTACTAGGATAGCAGAAAGTTAATGCAACAAATATGGATTAATAAATGATAAGGTAAATGTGGTTAAGTGAAAAAATTTTTGTTTCAAAGTAACTTTTTGACATTTGTTATAAACTTTAGCGATTTAGTTCTCTATATCAGATTTAGAAAGCACAAAACTAAATCGGATTTTGTTAAAATTTCTGTCGACTTTATAGGGATGTGTAGTTTGAAGAGAGCTCCTTTTTCATATAAACCTAAAGGAAAGTCGTAAGTAAAGGATGAAGTTGTGCACATTGCATTTTGTAATTGGGTACAGTTAAATTGCAATAAAATACGCAAATATTATAAAAAATGATTATAATTATACTTAATAATCAATATAAAAATAAATATCACATATTGCCGAGATTAAATTCAATGAGTTCTAACAGTAGTGGCATCTTGTAGTACTCTGCTATAGTTTTGAATGTTGTCAGTTGAGCATTGATTTCTTTCGTTGATACCATGAGAGCGAACGCGCCTGCGCATTCGCATACTGTTGTCAAATTGTCTCGTTTTACCTGTAGACATAAGTAAAGATTATATTTTCCTATTATAGCTTAGGGCGAGACGGTAGAATATTTTTTACGACATGATTACAAAGTTATGAAGATTTCGGGTTTTCTGTACATTCATGTATGAACATTCTAGAAGAATTTTTCTGAACAATAGTGAAAGCCGTATTAAACACCCGTGTGTAATTCGTGCGTAGTTTAAAAGAATTTATCGGAGAAATAGGCAAAAACCAGCGACTGCGTTATACTACTTATAAAAATAAATGTATAAGTATTTTTAAACGACAACTATAGCATACAAAACATTTAAAGGTTTGTAGATGCTAGCATCAAAACAACATAATTAAGACGTAAGTACCTCGTGACACCTGGTACACACAAGATCTTGCAGCATGAACGCCATAGTGCGTCTATTCATGATCTCTATCAGCCGCCACTCCAGCTCTTGGTTCTCGTACGGAGTGCCGCACGTCGGACATATACATACGGGCCTGTAGACAAATCAAGTGACGTTAAAATTAATTCTAAATAAAGAATGATAACATTGTAGTATCGGATAACTAAGATAAAATTTTCGATGCTTGCGAGCGTGTCTAGCACACTGACGGCCAGCTGTAGCCAAAAGTAGCCAGTATCCACGTTCGCTAACGTGTACAGTACAGTACACGCACGTGTTCGCGCACGTGTTGCACGCGTCGCGCCACTACGCAGCAGGTACAGTGCAGTACAGTACAGTACAGATACAGCTACGTACTGTTGGTGGTGCAGGCGGTGCGTGTCGCGGCACAGGTCGAGGTCGCGGCAGTGGTTGCACACGCGGCAGATGAGCTCGGTGAGCGCGCACGTGTTGCACGCGTCGCGCCACTCCGCCGCGCTACTGAACTCGCCAGCGCCTACCAGACGCAGCAGGTTACGCCGCAGAAGGGTCACCTGCACAACACATACATACAGCTATATATTTTTTTCTTTTTTTAACTATGTCTAGCCTGGCGCACTTTGCGTGAAAATGTAGTAGAGGTCGGAACTAATGGCACCAGAGGTCGGAACAGACAACAGACCGGACGGGACGGGACGGCGCGGCGCCGCAAGTGACGGAGCTAACATAGAAGACGTCACAGCATGCCGTCGTGCTCTGCATGCAGTTGTTGGGTGTGTACAGACCTAGCAAGTGCGTGCCGCGCGCGTGCTGCTCGCGCGTTACTATTGCAAACTCGCATGGTGCAGGCGAACTACTCGCCGCTCGTACCGCGCGAGTGCAGTTTGAGTGCATGCACATCAGTTTGCTGCTATTTGTAGCCCATAGTTTGTGCGTATATGCGCTGCGCGCAGCTAGCTTATGCATTGTTAGCGCACAAAAGGCGCACGGGTGGCGCAGGAGCGCGCGAACATGCTCAGATCTGGACACACGCTGACGTCGCGACGTCTTCCCACCAGTTGTCAGTTTAATGTTCTAGTTGACATAAAAGTTGTCACGCCATGTGTTGTGTGACGTCGTTTGTATTATGGCTAGCGCATACTGCAGCCGCATCGCACTGCATTATAAAATGACGTCAAAATATAGTAGTCGTGTCAGTGCGTTGCAATGCGGTCCGCCTATAATGTTCGATAGTTCATATAAAATGTACTATAGTGATGTAGATGATTTTTTGTTATTTTTATTTATTTTATTTATGCTATGCGACGCGATGCTGCCCGTCGTTATTTGCTCTAGCACTTAGTACAATTTGTTCTCTCACATCTTTCAAGGCTACAACGAGAGCAGCACTTACAAAAAAGAAGCATGACAGGTGAAATAATACAGACTCTCGTAAGGCAGACTTAAGATGCATTTTGGTTTGTTACTGGTGCCTGTACCCCCAGTAGACTAACTGGTACTACGCAACGTATTATGAAAATGAGTGTCATTGTAAGTAGATTTAAATTCGCATGTTTTCATTTACAGAGTTACTCTCATTCTGTGGCTATACACAGCCCTTTGTAAATCAAACTGATGGGTCAGGACGGTTTGTTTTGCACATTAAATATATCCATATTTTGCGGAAAAAGGCAGACATCAAACAATAGCATTATAACAACAGTTAAAAGTTTTTGCTTTTAAATATTTAAGTATTCTTTTTTTAAAATACCTAATGTCTAAACTAGATTTTTTTTTAATTCATTTCATTGCACAAAAAAGATTAAGTCAAAAATCACACATTTCTAGATTATTTATCATATTTTTCAGCATTAATTTAGATATTTGTATTCACTAACCTCATCTTCCAAAGCAGGGTTCAGTGACAACACTCTACAGATCGCGTTGACGTACAACAGCGCGGGCGACGGGTTGTCACTGAACGCGTCTGGTTTGAGTCCCGGCTGAGGTCCGATGTCCGATGGCTTTAGTGTCGGGTACCGTGTGTTAATCTTCTCTGTTACCCTACAAAATAATATGAGATTACAATCCTAATAACACGATGTCTAAAATTAACCGGGTCGATTTTTGTTGCTCTAATAAAACCTAAAACCTTGTCAACGTAGGTGGTTTCTTCTTGAGGTTTTTAAGCGGTGCATGGCGTACAATGTTAAAGCACTATGTACGAAAATTTTGAACTACTTGTTTTGTCATGCCCACGATGCACAAATTATTGTGTAATATTGTGTTCATGCTTTGTCACGCAAATGTGTAGTTATATTTATTAATGACCCAATCTATAATATAAAAATTAATCGCTGAATGTGTTGCTAAGCGCAAATCTCGAAAGCAGCTGAACCGATTTCGCTAATTCTATTTTTATAATATTCCTTGAAGTACGAGGATGGTTCTTACGGAGAGAAAAATTTTAAAAATTGCTTGCAAAATAACACTTTTCTATATTCCTATACAAAAGGATCTTTATTTATGCCAAAATGTTTAAAAAAATGTTTACCCGTGCGAAGCCAGGGCGCTCGGGCTTCTAGTTTGTTATAAAAGTATAGTCATTGAAACAGGTACTGGTATGCGAGGTACATTAGTATACTCACTGGAACAATTTCTGCGAGATCTCTCCGCGGATCATGGCGGGCAGTTCGTTGGGTTGCGAGTACGCGGCGCCGAGGAAGCCCGCGATGGCGGCCGCGAACGGCTCTCGGACCGGCGCCGGCAGGAAGTTTGATAAGTTCCAGTGCATTGTTATTGAGTTATCCTGTATAAGGGTATAAGTTAATGTATTTATTATCTACTAGAGGACCCGGCGAACTTCGTTCCGCCTAACAGTCGATCAACATTACTTTATTTTTCTAAAATAAAAGATTTTTTCTAAAATAAACGTAGCCAAAGTTACTCCTTATAACATCAGCTACCTGCCAATAAAGTCCCGTCAAAATCGGTCTAGCCATTTCAAAGATTAGCCGGAACAAACAGACAGACAGACAGAAATTTTTAAAAATGTTATTTTGGTGTATGTACCGTATATATATTCATTCATATACATGTAGTAAAAAACGGTTATTTCAAGATTACAAACAGACCCTCCAATTTTATTATATGTATAGATAAATGTAGGTTAGTTGCCATATTAAGCAATTTTTTTATGTCTTCAAGCGTTAGGAAATTGACCACCAATGTGGAGTTAATTGTTTGAAGCATAACTTACTTGATCGCCGCCATTTTCTTCACTAGCAGGAGGTACTTGTGATGATCCAACTTCTGTCAAACCCTCTGGTAGTTTACCCTGTTAACAAAAATAATCTTTTTAAGGAAGAAATATGAACAACTAGCTGTTGCCCGCAACTCCGCCCGCGTGAATGTAGGTTATCGCATAATGTATTTTTAATAATCATGAACATGATTTTTCATAAAGTCAAAGTCAAAGTCAAAGCATTTATTTCATTTTGAACATAAAGTATGATACTTATGAAAAGTCAACATTACATGAAGTCAGCTAATTGACCTACAGCCAGTTCGCTGACGAGGTAGAGCTGTGAGAAGAACTGGCAAGAAACTCACGCCACTTTTTTCAATCGCCAGATAATTACAGTTATTTGAATGAGTTACAATTTAAACACTCAACGCAACCAAAGAACCATACAAAGTAATTATTACAAATTAACTTATTAATATAATACTAAGATTAAAGAAAGAAAAGAGAGGATTTCTATTATTTAGTTTCAACTAGTATGGTAATTTGACTACTTACATACATACTTTCATCCCTTATTTCAACCCCTACGTGCTATTTTTCGCGATAAAAGATATCTAGATCTTTGTTGTTCCCCTAGGTCTATTCTATCTCTATACCAAGTTACGTCAAAATCGGTTCAGTGCTTTAGGCGTGAAAGCGTAACAGACAACAACAACAACATTTATAAAATAGTATGGAGTATCAATTAGTATAATAATTTAATAATAATTTTATTTATTTCTCACCACAACACATATATTACATAATAATCATTACATATTAACTTATATAATCAATCTGTACATAGGAATGTAAGTATACATATTGTGGGAGACGAGTATGGATAGAAAAAAAAATTGATTTCGTATAAACAATCTGCCTTCCTGGTAATTGACCAACACTTCTTAAAGGAGAGGCCTATGTCTTACAGTAAGGGTCTTTAGGCTGATAAAGTAATAGATTATTTTTAGTTATAATTATGGCATGGCAATAAGCCCAGGTGTGATACCTGGGCTTCACTATATACCAATATGTAAAATAGGTGAATCGTAATACCTGTACACCAGCATAATTGGCCTCATCGAGCCATAACAGATAGGACCAGCATTGCTTGTATCTGATATCGATGCCATGGAACAACTCCTTGTTTCTTATGCTCTGCACCACGAACTCCACGTATCCTAAACAGGAGTATAACATTATAAAGGAACAAAACAGTTTTATCACCTTTAGCCAAAACATATCCACTGTCGGTCATAGGCCTTTCTTAATTGTCGCCATCTTGGTCGATGGATGAAGGGGCATACATAAGTTTATTTTCATAAAATTTAAATAATTTAACTGTTGCTGTCAACATTTCTATACAGAAATTTTTTCAGATTAAAATCTTTATTTTCTAATCTTTATAGTTTTTCTTTTTTTTTTATATATTAACCTACCAAAGTGACCACCTGGTGGTAAGCATTCAGTGAAATCCAGAAGTGGTGGCCACCATACCAAAAGCTATAGTCTTAAACTGCTGGTATGGTGGTCTCCACTATGGCGGCTGGGTATGGGGTTAGGGGAAGGGAATGAGGGAGGTAGTGTATATTTGATAATTTTTATTAACGACTAGCTGCGTCCTGCGTATAATAATAATAAAAATGGGATTCTACCTGCCCTTTCAGGGATAAAAAGCGTGAAGCTATATATATGTATGTATGTTAGAATAGTATATAGGCTTACCTATACCATCCATAACAGTATTCTTCTTAGTACACAACAGTATTCGGTTAAAATCAGCGAACACTATTTGAGAGCCGAGACGCTTGAACTCAGCTACTAACATAAGGAATAACTTCTTCATTAAGTTGTATAAAGTTCTTCTTAGCGCTGGGTCGTACAGAAGTGATGATGAGGTTTTTAACCATCTGTAAGGAACAATTTAAAGTACTCGTTAATTATCTATACTGCTTTCCGTGGATTTTAATCTGTTTCCGGAGAACGACATTCTTAAAAAAAATATCGGTAGAGTACACAAATATTTGTAGCAAATGGAAATCGCTCTAACTAGGTATGTAACTGTGTAGTACAAAACTAAGAATAGAAGTCACGGACTGTGACGCGCTGGTGCTCCCGCGCGCCGCCTGCGGGAGGTCTCCCTCTAGGCGCGCGGTGTAACAACCGTCGCAGCCGACGCGGCGTCCTTCTTCGTTCCAGCTACAGCCCGAAAATAAGTGTCCGCCTATTCTACCACGTCTACTTCGAAGTTTCCTAATACGCGCCCTGAGTTTATTGTTGTATAAAGCCACAGGTTCAGCATTTTCAAATTGTAAAAGTGAACTTTATATGTAATTTTTAAAATTTACTCTATTAGTGTTCAATTTATTTCTCTAAAAAACTAGTTTTCCCTACTGGCCACCACGTTCTTAAAACGACTTCTCTCTGATACTTACCAATGATACTACTGGCAATACCACGGGGATTATTTTTTGTCTGTCGTACTACAACTCCGTCTGGTAGTACCACAGGAGATCTTGCATTACCCCTGGTACTATTTATCGGTTTAACAAATACATATTACAAACGTATTGAAAGTACCTATGCTTCTGCTAGAAAAATTGAAACCGTGTGGAGCTTCTATGTTTGAATGTCAATTAAGGGCTACTGAACTTACAGAAGGCATCCTGCTATGAAATAAAACAACTGAATGCCTTCTGTAATTTTTATAGCCCTTATTGCCATTCAAACATATGCATTAGCGGTCTTAATTTTTCTAGCAGAAGCATACTTCGAATACGTTTGTAATATATATATGTTAAATTGATAAGTAGAACCAGGGGTAATGCAAGATCTCCTGTGGTACTACCAGACGGAGTAGTAGGACGACGGGCAAAAAATAATCCGCGTCGTACTACCAGTAGTATCATTGGTAGTACCATGGGAGAGAAGTCGTTTTAAGAATGTGGTGGCCAGTAGGGAAAACTAGTTTTTTAGAGAAATAAATTGAACACTGCTAGTGAGAATTTTAAGAATTACATAGAATTATATTGTTTTAAAGTTCACTTTTACAATTTTAAAATGTAACCAGCGGCTTTATATAATAATAGACTCAGGGCGAGTATTAGGAAACTTCGAAGTAGACGGGTAAGAAGTGCTTAAAACTACTACAATGTTACAGTTGTCATGTTAATGAGATCACAGTTCATACTTTTCACGTAGTTTGTGATGATTTCGCCTGTGATCATTTAATCACAAAAAAGCTGAAATCCTGAATACTTACAGAAATATTATTAAAAATACTAAAGACAACGTTACCTATAAAAGTGCGATATTTGAAAGTCGGCGAATACGTTTTTGTATTGTGTGACGTCACGTAGCCAGGAGGCGACCATCGTCCGTAAGATCTTGAACGCCGCGCTGCATTGAGCCGTCTCGTCGTAGCTCAGTGATGCGTTCACACCTGACAGATAATTATGATATAGTATGAATTAACAGTAATTTTTTTTTCCGAAATATGCACTTTAACGCTTGTGGTGGTTTAATAGAATGTCTCGTTAAAAAATGTCAGCCGATTGTGCAGGGCGGATTACACATTGAGGTAGGGCGTCATCATTCTGCTGATATGATGAGCGGAGGCAGACGCGGCGCGACGAACTCAAATATATATGAAACTTATATTATATTATTATTATAATTTGAGTGTCCACAGTAGTCACGCGGACAAGTGCCAGGAGCGACGAGTGCGCCCGCGTGGCACTGTGAGTCTGGCCGGGCACTGTGAGAACTGTGGTTCGGCAAGGCCAGCTATTTCGGCTACTCATTCTGCGCCTCGAGTGGAGCCATACGTAGCCAACATGCACGCACACGTGCGCGTACATAGGTACTCGAGCTATGTTACCTACCGGTGTTGGAGATGACGTCCTGTATGGAGGCGTGCTGCGCGCCGAAGGCGGTGGCGGCGCAGGTGCCCTCGAGCGCGAGCACGTGCTGCGCCTGCAGCAGCGCGCACACGTGCGCGTACATAGGTACTCGAGCTATGTTACCTACCGGTGTTGGAGATGACGTCCTGTATGGAGGCGTGCTGCGCGCCGAAGGCGGTGGCGGCGCAGGTGCCCTCGAGCGCGAGCACGTGCTGCGCCTGCAGCAGCGCGCACACGTGCGCGTACATAGGTACTCGAGCTATGTTACCTACCGGTGTTGGAGATGACGTCCTGTATGGAGGCGTGCTGCGCGCCGAAGGCGGTGGCGGCGCAGGTGCCCTCGAGCGCGAGCACGTGCTGCGCCTGCAGCAGCGCGCACACGTGCGCGTACATAGGTACTCGAGCTATGTTACCTACCGGTGTTGGAGATGACGTCCTGTATGGAGGCGTGCTGCGCGCCGAAGGCGGTGGCGGCGCAGGTGCCCTCGAGCGCGAGCACGTGCTGCGCCTGCAGCAGCGCGCACACGTGCGCGTACATAGGTACTCGAGCTATGTTACCTACCGGTGTTGGAGATGACGTCCTGTATGGAGGCGTGCTGCGCGCCGAAGGCGGTGGCGGCGCAGGTGCCCTCGAGCGCGAGCACGTGCTGCGCCTGCAGCAGCGCGCACACGTGCGCGTACATAGGTACTCGAGCTATGTTACCTACCGGTGTTGGAGATGACGTCCTGTATGGAGGCGTGCTGCGCGCCGAAGGCGGTGGCGGCGCAGGTGCCCTCGAGCGCGAGCACGTGCTGCGCCTGCAGCAGCGCGCACACGTGCGCGTACATAGGTACTCGAGCTATGTTACCTACCGGTGTTGGAGATGACGTCCTGTATGGAGGCGTGCTGCGCGCCGAAGGCGGTGGCGGCGCAGGTGCCCTCGAGCGCGAGCACGTGCTGCGCCTGCAGCAGCGCGCACACGTGCGCGTACATAGGTACTCGAGCTATGTTACCTACCGGTGTTGGAGATGACGTCCTGTATGGAGGCGTGCTGCGCGCCGAAGGCGGTGGCGGCGCAGGTGCCCTCGAGCGCGAGCACGTGCTGCGCCTGCAGCAGCGCGCACACGTGCGCGTACATAGGTACTCGAGCTATGTTACCTACCGGTGTTGGAGATGACGTCCTGTATGGAGGCGTGCTGCGCGCCGAAGGCGGTGGCGGCGCAGGTGCCCTCGAGCGCGAGCACGTGCTGCGCCTGCAGCAGCGCGCACACGTGCGCGTACATAGGTACTCGAGCTATGTTACCTACCGGTGTTGGAGATGACGTCCTGTATGGAGGCGTGCTGCGCGCCGAAGGCGGTGGCGGCGCAGGTGCCCTCGAGCGCGAGCACGTGCTGCGCCTGCAGCAGCGCGCACACGCCCAGCGCGTCCGCCTCCAGCTCCACGCACACGTGCGCGTACGCACCGCTGCTGTTGTGAGTGCAGCCCGACATCTCCTCCACTTCACTCATTAATCTATACAAGCAACAGTATTTAAATAAGGCTGACCTCGCATTAGGCGTACGCGTTTCTCGGGCCCGTGCACGACGCCAGCGACGACGCAGCGCGTGCGTCACATTTCACCGGCGCGCACCGGCCGCACACTCAGTTCACAATTGTATTAACACATCATAAATAAAATATGTGAGCTCAGAGTGCGGGCTG
Organism: Parascotia fuliginaria; assembly: GCA_963082885.1. Lineage (NCBI taxonomy): Eukaryota > Metazoa > Arthropoda > Insecta > Lepidoptera > Erebidae > Parascotia > Parascotia fuliginaria. The sequence continues at coordinate 12,573,257 of OY720188.1, forward strand.
CGCTCGCATCGCACTCGCACTTTAAAAACGCGTACACCCAATGTGGGTTTAGTCTAAGTCCGACATCCCACATAAAGTAAAAAAAAAAGTTCGACTAGACCATAGATGTGTCTTAAAAGAATTTGTAAAGCTATAATTACCTGTTATCATCATTTTCTCTGCCGCCCAAATCCGGGCGGTCAGTGTTGGAGCACCACAAGACGAAGTTGTGCTTGATGAGGTGCCTCGCGTAGAACAAGTCAGCACCAAACAGAGTGGGATCGGCGGGCATGTTACCCAGCGGCACGTGGAAGTACCTAGCAATAGGAAACATTCGATAAATAATCGAATATGCGACGATCGCCTAAGTGCGTGCACGTGCGTGCGTGCGCACATATACGTGTGTGTATAAGCGTTTGCATACACTACACTATATCTGATTATAAATAACCTTGAACAATTCAATTATATATTTACCGGCACTGTTCGACTGTGAGTTGCAATATGGCGTCTAGTCCAAGATAATGTCGGACTATTGCCCGCGCTCCCATACGTTGCCAATCCAAAGCGCTGTATAACGTCTCTACATCGCGAACGTGCAGCCGGACAAGCGGGAATTCAGATATTACTGTGAATAAATTTATATATATATAAATATATATATATATATATATATATATATATATATATATATATATATATATATATATATATATATATATATATATATATATATATATATTTGGAAATAAATTATTGTAACAATAATAATATTTCACTGTATATCAATATAATAGATTATTAGCCATTAATAAATACCGCCTTAATATTTGTTTTGAGTGTCAAAAAATAAAAACGTAAAAGCTGCGTTGTTTTAAGATTAAGCATTCGAATGCATATACATGCACCAATTTTAGTACCGGTAGTAAATTGTTATGCTAGCGAATGCCAGTATGAGCGTGTGCGTGTCCTATAAGAAGGCATCTATTAAGGGAGACACCCCTGCCACGTATCACGTATACGTACGCGGCATGTGCTGCACGCAGGCGTGCGGCGTGAGCGCGGCCTGCAGCGCCAGCAGCGTGGGCCCGCAGCGCTCGTCGCGGTACCGCTGCAGCGCGCGCTGCATGTGACGCGACACTGCCCGCAGGTCTGTCTCCACCACCACTTCCCATGTTAATTCCGACCCGGGTAATGTGCTTTCATCTGTGCCTAGGTTGATCCTGTGAGAATTACACTCTATTAGTGCAAGAGCAAAAAAAAATTAAAAAAATTCATTTCAATATTTTTTTATGCTAATGTTCACCTTTGTTCAAGGCCGATCCGATTAAAAGCTGCGTAAAAATTGAGTATAATACTCACTTAGCAGTCCTCTCGGCTTGATACAGCGTGTTCATATTGGGCACCTGGTTGGTCCTCACAGTGTCGAGCACGTACACGTGCGCGCGGCGCGCGGGCGGCAGCACCAGCGCCCACATGCTGCGGGCAGAGCTGGGCGACGAGTGCTGGTATATGTAGATGTGCTTCACTGGGGCCACACCATCCTGATGACGTCGACATACAAATTATTACCTACACGAAAATTTATTTGTCCAATAAATACTTGTTTCAAGTCTGGATGAACATTGTGAGAAAATAGTATCAAGAGACACAGGACCTTCTGCCTTAGTATTCTTGTTATTTGCTAGGGATTTCATAAAAACTAGGATAGTGAAGGGCACAGCATAAACACATAAACAAACAAACTTCAAAATAAAATAATAAATTACCTGTTTTTGTAAATATGGTTGATGCGCCACACTTTTAAATTGCAATTGATTTAGTGAAAACGAATCCATGTTATTGGAACCGAACTGTATTTGTCTGGAAAAAGATAATGATAGTTTAAAACTAACGACACAACAATTAACGTATTAAACAAATGTGGAAACTTCGACCATTACGCGAGACTCGAAACACTTCGCGTACTACCAACAATGACAATGACAAGATCCAACCTCGAGTCTCCAATTTACCTACTTCTTTATTTGTGCTATGATGTCATTAATCTACATATTCCACATCTAATAAAACCAGTATAAATTTTATTGCTTTATAATCTTACTTCCTCGCCTCCTGCGGGTCGACAGTACAAATACATCCGAGTTGTACAAGTGCTCTGAACTCCAAGCTCATCTGTGTTTCGTATATCCCTTCGATTTCTGGGGCACATAATTCAGCCATTAATTGTCTGAAAAAAAAAACAGAATCTTCAAATTTTTGAAGATATGGGTCCTAGGCTTTCAATTTCGAAACAGAAAGCCGAGGGCCGCTTTAATTAAGAGGGTTATTAATTATATTCAACTCTGTCGCATAGATAATTCGTTTTACACATTAGCTACCTGCTAAATTTCAATTTAATAGGATACGTAATTTTCGAAAATTCTTCTATAATCATCGAGTTAATTTATCACCTTTCGCTACTATATACATACCTAAATTAGTAGTGCAACAAATAAAATTTAAAAGTGTTGTTGCAATTTAATCGTAACTTTTTAAATCATTTTATAACGGCTAATAACGTTGTTCGTGCACGTGCGCGGCGCGAGCGCTGCGTCCGCCACCGCACGCTGAACTCACAATAAATTGTAGCTCAGCGTGCCGGAGAACACGTGCTTGAGGAATGCGTACGCTAAATATGAGGTCAGCCTATATGGTATTGTAAATAAGTTTGAAGTCGTATGTTTACTTATACAGAGTTAGAGTTAACCTTCTGTATGTATTATTCTGTGGTTCGACGCTAATACTCACTCTTGGTGTTCCCTGTACAAGTTCTCGGGCACCGTGTACTGGTACAGGTGCAGCGCGGGGTGCGAGCGCGGCAGCACGCGGCTGCACTTGCGCCAGTACTGGCCGCTGTCACTGGCGCGGCACACTCGCTGGTTCACGTAGAATATGCGCGGTACTGACAACTTGATCTGATGTAGTTCAGTGCCAACTAACGCCCACACTTTGAACAGTCCAGGCTCAGCAGTTTCGGCCACCTTGAGAGAAAAGGTAAACTCAAACTCTCAAACTCAAAGCATTTATTTCATTTTGATCATAAAGAATAATGCTTATGAAAAGTCAAAATTACATGAAGTCAACTAATCAACCTACAGCCAGTTCATTGACGAGGTAGAGCTGTAAGAAGAACTGGCAAGAAACTCACGCTACTCTTTTCAATCGCCAGATAATTACAGTTTTTTGTATGACTTTGAATTTAAACACTCAACGCAATCAAATAACCATACAAAGTAATTATTACAAATCAGCCAATTAATTTAATTACCAAGATCAACAAAAAAAACAAAAGGGAGGATTTCAATTATTTAGTAGTATTTACAAGATCATACCTACGATCTTGTAAACTCATTATAATCGTACTAATTGTTATATCACAACAAATACTGACATTTTATTCATTTTGATTATAATTCATTTGAGATTGTTTAACTATTCTAACCGATAGACACTTTCTTTAATTATTGAAAACTTTAGTTTGTTTGGTAGTATTTGCATGATACATTAATATTTCTACACCGGATACCGGTAGAATATGTGAGATAACTTTAAGTTAAGACCTATACTGTACCATATTCTCAGAAGTTAATTTATTTTTATTTTTATTTTTTTATTTTTTTATTTGGCTCAACAACAATGAGTACACCATTACATAATAAAATATACAATGCAACTTAAGTCTAAGTCCCCCATTACTTAAAGAAGAGCACTGCATGCACTAAATTATGCGCTAACAAACTAATAGGTACAAAGACCTATCATATAAATTGATGAATAGGTTAAGCAATTTAATATATTGATGAATAAAACAACTGAATATTATAAGTACAATAAAATAACTCAACCAGACAGCACAATTTTCTTAAGAGCAGACACAGATGTATGAAACAAGTCAATGTCTGTTTCGTGGTTCCTGTATGTAGTATACATTCTATACAATGAACTGTGCTGCCTTAAATTGGTATTACTTTTTGGCAAACAAAAAAGCTTTCTGTTAGAGCTTCTAGGTAAATTTCGTGGCAAATTAAATGATACCTTGCTAAGCAGCTCCGGACAATTAAAAGAACCTGTTACAATTTTTTTAAGAAAAATCAAATCCGCCATGTCACGCCGTTTTTCCAATGACACCATCTTAAAGTGAGGCAGGGGGGGTTAACCTCACCTACGCTCTTCAATCTATACGTGAACGAACTCATCGAGACGCTCAGTAGAGAGCGAGCCGGTTGTTACATTGACGGGGTGTGTGTTAACAACATTAGTTACGCCGACGATATGGCATTAATGAGCGCCTCGGTTTGTGGTCTTAGGAAGCTGGTGGCTATCTGTGAAGACTATGCTAAGAGTCATGGTTTGGTCTACAATGTGAGTAAGAGTAATGTCATGGTCTTTGGTGGCGGCGGTGAAACGTGTACAGAAACCATACCTCCGGTTACGTTAAATGAAACAGCCCTCACGAGAGTATATAAATTTAAGTACCTTGGACATATCTTGATCGCTGACATGAAGGACAATGATGATATTGAGAGAGAGCGGAGGGCACTGTCGATTAGAGCGAATATGATAGCTCGCAGATTTGCACGTTGCTCACAAGGTGTAAAAGAAACCTTATTTCGTGCATACTGCACTTCTTTTTACACGTGCAGTCTGTGGGCAGATTATTCGCAGAAATCGTACAGTGTCCTTCGCATTCAATATAACAACGCGTTTAGGATGTTAATGGGGTTGCCCCGTTTCTGTAGCGCGTCAGGGATGTTTGCCGAAGCTCGTGTTGACTGTTTTTATACAACTATGAGAAAACGATGCACTTCCCTGGTGCGCCGGGTGCGGGCCAGCCCCAACATTATTCTGAGCTGTATAGCAAGCAGACTTGACTGTTTGTATGTGAGTCACTGCTGCAAGCTGTCCACCTAGCTGTTGGGCAGGTGGCAGTGAGTCACATACAAATAATTATTAATATCTGTTATTAGGTTAAGTGCTTAGAATAGCAATAATTAACATAGGAGTAAGAAATATTGTTACTAACACACTGAGTCATGTTACTTGAAAATAAATTTATTATTATTATTATTATTAAAGTAGTCCAGTCTGTCTTGATACGATTTGAGTGTTTCGCCCATTTTACTGGTGTAAGCTAAGTGCCATAAGCCATAATTTATTATTATTATTATTATTAAATCATGAGTCTTACCTAGACTGCTTAAGACTTTAGACGTTATAAATCAAATTAAACCAATGCCCTCCACTACGATGTGAGTGATTTTTCGTTTTTACATACATAATAGATATTGTACCTGTATAATTTGCCAAGGTGTGTTGAGTAGTGTACGTTGCGCTCGGCGGATGAACCCACCGAGAGTTGTTGCTGGACCGGATGGAGCGGGTGGCATCACTACATCTGTGTCCATTTTACCTAGATAAAATACATAAAAATTAAGCTTTATTTTATATACAACCTACATATCTATTATAGTGAAATTCGAAGTGAAGGTATTATTTATTATATTTTTATTATTTCTTTTTTTGGAAGGAAGGTATTATATTAGTTACAGTTTAACTATATGTGCAGTACACATCTTATGTGCGTTTTGTGGGTAAAAGTTGCACACAGAAAAAAAAAATGATTAATTAAAAACATTTACCTCGTTTGTTTCTATTACGAAGACCACGCTGTTCCATTTGCCAGAGCCATTTCTTCTTTTGAAATAATATCCATTGTTTTCTTTCTGCCTAAAAAGTGTATGTGGTATTATAGTTAATTATTATATTAGAAGAATTGGTATGTTATTTATTATTGGATTAAGCGCATTTTGTTTTAGGAATGAGGGTTTTTTAAAATGGCGCCCACGAGGTGGCAGCACTGTGGCGTCAGGTCCAGGCACCTATCGAAGCGCTTTCAATCTTTGATTGATAATCGTGAACGATTCTATGGATTTCAAACTGGGAATGAATTTTCATTTTGAATTTTTGTGAACGGAAGACTTTTTACCTCAGTGGTGCCAACTGGTGGTGAAAATTTTTCTAAAAACCCTTATTGAATCATTAGATATATTAAATAAAAAGTTTATTACATTATAGTGATTTTGTCTTTAGATTTGTTGCCGCTTTCGCGAGTCAAGTGCGCAAGTTTCAGAACCTCTAGTACCTAATATCATTATCGTAACTATTTCACTTCCACCTCAAATCAAATAAACTATTTACCTTCGTGGTTCCGAAGGGTGGCGGTGACCCGAGTGCTTCTCTCCACGTCTGAGGCTTAGGAGGCGACTCTTCACGCTTTCTCTTCACAGTATGAACTATCGGTCGAATGGTTATCGGTCTATCTGAGTTCGGTTTGCCTATATCTTCCATGTCTATTTCTGTATCCTGTTAATTATAAAATTCTGCTAAAATGTAGTAAAACAGTTGTACGGTTTTGTAGTTTCCGGTTCGCTTTTATGAAAAAGAGTAAGAAGTTTAAAGCACTTTTGCACATGATGTTAAAAACAGAGCACGACGCACGTATCAATTTAAAATTGTAAACAACAAGAATTATCACATACTAGCTGTTGCCCGCAGCTCCACCCGCGTGAATATAGGTTATATCGTATTACAAACTTTCATATCCTATTCAACCCTTTCATGTCATATTTTCGCAATAACAAATTTCATCAAAATCGGTTCAGTGGTTTACGCGTGAAAGAGTAACATACAGACAGACAGACAGAGTTACTTTCGCATTTATAATATTAGTATGAAAGTATGGATTAGAATATTCTCGGAGATTTCCTCTATCTACGGTATAAACGCAAAACGTTACAAACAAATAAAAAGAAACTTATTTAAGTAAAAGCTTTACTACATTGCCGCCATCGACAGCACTAGTGGAAGCCTCGTCTTCATCACCATCACCAGCACTCTTCAGTTCTTTAGGTTTTGCAGTGAACATGTCGGTGATCTTCCTGGTCTTAAACTTATCTGTCTTGGCCAACATCTTCTTGTGCAACCAGTCTGGATACTGGCAGCGAGGGACGGGGTTGTCCAGCTAAGGAGATAAATGCAATAAGAAATTACTAAGTTAGTTATAAGGCATATAAAAGTATTTTCCAAATCGCCTTTCGACAACAACGGAAAAATGTTGGTCCTTATTCTCGGCCGCAGATTAAAAGTATGTATAACACGTGCTTACCCCCTGCATAGCGGCTGGTATAGTGATAATCTTCTGTATAGCCCCGCTGAGCCTCTCTATGTAGTAGCCCCAGTCGAGCACGTCTCGTATGTCGATGTCCTCGGAGATGCTGGTGTCCTTGAGCCAGCGCCGCAGGTGGTGACGCTTGACGGCGGCGGGCGACTGGAAGATCGCGAGCGGGATCGCGCGCTCCGTCACTGGAGCGCCTTCTGGCTTCTTTGATATTATAAACCTGCGATGGACACCGTAAAAAAAAAGTGTTTCACAATAATGATTTACTGGCTCAACTCATACTGATGCAGAGTGATGCAGGCTTGTTTAGCAACTACAACGCATGGTGACACTCGCATTAGCGTGCTGGATAGTGCTGGTCACAGTTCGGCACTGTGCTACGTCTGGTGTGGTCAGTGTCTGATGCGCCACTGCGCGTGAGTGACGCACGACGACCTAATGCAGTAGCCGGCAAACAACTTGAACAAGACCTTGAATGCGCAGTACAAATTTTGAATTTTAATGCATGCACGCATCCTACCGACCACGCTATTGGTCGATCACCAAATGTCACTTGTGTACCTTGCAATAAGATTGGCCGATTAAATTCTCGGATACCGATTAATTGGCTGAAACTAAAATCCTTATTGTTTAAGTTGTTGTGTTGGTACTATACCTTTCTTCTCTTCTAACTGTATGCACTATACTCACTCGTGCAAGTGTTCTGTGTGTGCATCTACACTAATATTATAAAGAGGAAAGATTTGTATTTTTGAATGCAACAAATAAACTCAAAAACTACTGGACCGATTTCAAAAGTTATTTTACAATTATAAAGCTACATTATCACTGAGTAACATAGGTTATATTTTATCCTCGTACTCCAACGGGAACGTGAACTACGTCCGCTAGTAAATTGCTATTGAATAAGTTTTTAAAAAAATAATAATTTATTTTTGAATATAATGAACTACGTACCTGCAAGCTAACCCAGCATCTTTAACCATCTGATCTCCCAAGAACTCAGCGAGCCTCTTCGCAGTCGATATAGACGTGGACTTTTGTCCGCCATAGTCCTCTAATTTCTTGGACATGGAGCGATTTTCCGATATCAACTCGAATAGTTCTGAGTCAGGCATGTTACTGCCCTTACTGTAGAGGACGTCAAGCCAATAGTCCGCTACTTTAGCCACTGCGCCATAGCAAGACTTTAAGTCATTACCCTTCAAAAACGCTTCGAATACTGAAGACTGGAAGATCTTTATCAATTGTAGCTCGCCACGGCGTTTCACTTCGAAACCTAAGAAATATTAACACATTTATGATGATAGCTTATAAGCCTAGCTTTTAATATTAGTTGGTAAATATGTACTACTTATTTCTATGTATTAAACGCTTGTAAACTTTATTCTCTAGTTAGAATACTTCCTCGCTAAGCGCACACTGCTAAATATACAGTTTGGAAAAAAGCACCTAGTGTTAGCCACTTTAGTAGCGTTTATGCTGTAGATTACTTCAAACACATGTGGCATTCTTACTCAGTCGGACTATAAAGTGGTAAATATTTTGTAAGATCGCCAGTTGCATTAATATTTTCGAGGTTGAGGTTTAGAGTTGCAACTTAACATCTATCTATATATATAAAAATGAATCCCTATTTCCCTTGGTCATGGCATCACGCGTGAACGGCTAGATCAATTTCGTTAATTCATTTTTTTGTTGTGATTGTTATTGTCAGGAGAAGGTTCTTATGCAAGAAAAACTAAGAAAACTGCTAAACCGATTTCGATGAAAATTGGAATGTATATAGATTTGGTTTCGGGACATTAGCTACTTTTTATCCCGAAAATCGCTCTGTTTCCCGAGTTACATTAATTAAACACATTGCAATTCTCGCGCGGGCGAAGCCGCAGGGCGCAGCTAGTACTATTATATAAAGCGAAAAAGTTTGTTTGTTTGTTTGAACGAGGTTATCTCTGGAACTACCAGTCGGATTTTAATTTTGCTACTGGCGACAGGAGCAATGCAGTAAGCAAAGACGCCGCGGAAAGTAAAATATATTAATCTAATCATTTACCTTTTAACTCTGCAAGCGATCCATCAAAATTAAACACGGCGTAACGTTTCTTAAGACGCTTGCCTTCTTCTTTGGACGCGGGTAGCACCATCGCAAGGTAAGGCCCGTCCACTTCGAAAAATATAGAGTTTTCTGCACGCTGCTCATATTTCTTCTCTATGGGATCTACCAACTCGAAATATTGCTCGTTTGTGAAGTGGTCCTGAACGACAAAATTGTTATTTATTCAACTGAAAAATGTTTACGGACGTTTTCGTGATAATAAGGTCTTTAGCGCTCTTTTACCCAAGTTGATCTGGGCTAATAAATTACCATTATTTCTATTATTTTACTTTTTTGATTGAATGACACTTACTTTGACCATAGCATTGAGTACAGCATTTGGGAATGATACATTAATTTTCTTTTTCTTTGCATGCGTTGTGTTGACGGTCACGTTTTCAGGGAAGGATGATGGTAGCACACACCAGATACCTAGACACACAACGTTGAAATCAATCATTCCCTGTTGCTGTAGTTTATAAGGCACCATACGTAAACGCTGTTAAGTTTTAATTACTTGTTGTTATTGGAAGAAAGAACTAGCTTCCACGACACAGGGAATCCTTGAACGGAGGCTAGTGATATTTATAAGTTAAATGTAAACCTTTCTTTAGAATAATAAGGTATTATTATAACTATTATACAATATAGTGCTTAGTGTAGCGAGGTTGTTCATAATAATAATACTAAAGTGCACTCAAACTTGAGACAAAGAACATTGATACCTATTGTAGGAAGTAATAAGGTTTGTAGCGTCATCTATCTGCCCATAAAGACCCACACAGAAAACACATGAACGAAGACGACGACGTAGTACTGCATAGAAAACATAGATGGCGACTGATTAGCTACTTCCATAGAAATACACCAATATGTATGGAATCCTGACTCGCGATATCAAAGTGATCACACTAACTAACTATATATACAAGTCCCGACTACGAACTGTGGGGCAGTAGCCCGCCAGACACGATCACCTAGCCTGGTCGAAGGATCCTCCCTTTGGTTGGAGGTATATGGTGTGATATCCACAGGTTCATAATGAAACCCTTACCATCAGTATCAAGCTCGAGCGGTCTGCCAACTTGCTCGATGATCTCCCGAGCTTTCATGATAATGTTGGCGCCAGTGTAGCACACGATACCGGCCATTTCCATACTGTGCCAGCGCGCACTAGAAGAAAAATATAAATAAATATAATTTTAGATGTTAGTTTTTTTTAAAGATATCGTTTTTAACCTGTCATAAATGTATTTTGTTGAGTACAATAAAAAACATCACGAAAAAAGTACTTTAAATTTCTATCCTTTATAATAATATAATATAATATTTAACCACATTCACACAGCGCCATCTAGCCCCAAATTAAGCAATTATATTTGCTTGTGTTATGGGTACTAAACGACGGATAAACTACTTATATACATTTTTTTTTGTAAATACATACATATTATAGATAAATTACACCCAGACACAGAACAAACACTCATGCTCATCACACAAAGGTTTGTCCTGGGTGGGAATCAAACCTACGACTTCCGGCTTAGCAGTCAAGGTCACTAACCACTAGACCAACAGGCCAGTCTATCCTTGTTATTTATTATATATTTTTTAACACAAATCCCTCCCCTGCCCTTCCGAAAGGCTGATTAATAAAGAAAAAACTAATCATCTGTTAAATCTCATGTAAAGTACCTAAAAGCATGCTAAATGGATTTTAGCAACCCAATTATTATTTCACATGAGATTTAACAAATGATTAGTTAATTTTTCGTTGATCAGCCTTTCAGAAACTGGGGAATAGGCTCACTTGATACAAATAGAAGACAGTGGCATACATAATATTACACCATACCCTCTCCTCATGACGTATCCGTAGAACGAGTTTAGGATACACTTGTGAGCTAGTTGCAGCGAGTCGTACAGCACTTCCCGACTCTTGGCAGACTTGATCTCTGCCGCGTCTCCGCTCGCCACCGCCTCAGATACCTTTGCTTTGGCTTGCTTGTTTAATGCTTTGTATTCGTAACGACGGTCCCTGAATTTAAACATTTTAAAGTTATTATTACTATTTTTTTATAATAAAGCAAATTATAATACAACTTAGCAGTCTTTTTTCTAGCGCAATCAGACAAGCAAATGATTTACAGACAACACTTTTTACACACACAGCTATGTTTAGCTTAAATTTTAGAATTAGGTGAAAGCTGTATATTAAGTAACCATGTAACTATATGCTTACATTTATTTTACTATGACAAACACGCAAGGCAAGTTTCCAATGTATTATTTGCATATAAATAGAACTGTAAACGCAATGATTTCTTACTTTTTATATAGCTTTTACCTAATTCTAGCATGTCAGCACAACATATTTTTAAAATATAGCTGCTATATGCTACTACGAAATATGACACTAAATTGCGACGTTAAACGCTCATATAATATTTTTATAGCAACATACAGCATCAAAATAAACGATAATAAACATTATCTACCTGAACGCCCTCACTGTGTCAACATAAAAAGAGTTCTCCTTCTGACAAATGGTTGTTGTCCTCACTTCTGTTCGAGTAATCTTCGTCTTTTTGTACGCCACCTTGCAGTAATCAGCTAGACGCTTCTTTTCGTATGCAGCCTAACAAAGTACAAAAATATAAATAAAAAAAAAGTTAATAAATTAAAAAAAACCTCGCGTTTAAAATGATAAATAACTATCTTATAGATTCCGCAAACAAGGAAACCTTCATACACAACTCATAAGGGTATCTGATAGCATAATAACTCGCTACGGACACAATGACTTGACCTTCAAATAGCCAATCACAGCAAACCTTTACATTACGCTTACGCCCATCCCGCTCTGGCCATTATTTTTGTGAGCTTGATTGAATACATATAAATGTTAATGCGGTATCTATTAAGAAGTAATCCATACTAATAATATAAATAAGAAAGTAACTCTGTCTTTCTGTCTGTCTGTTACGCTTTCACGCCTAAACCACTGAACGGATTTTGATAAAATTTGGTAGAGATAGATTAGACCTCAGGGAACAACATAGGTTATCTTTTATGGGGAAAAAAGGTTTAAAAAAATTAGAATAGGAGAAGAAAATTTGTATGAAAAATCGTCAATGTAAACAGAGATATAACCAAAATTCACGCGGTCGGAGCTGCGGGCAACAGCTAGTCTTTGATAAATGAGATCTATTTACTTGTTTACCTGATCTTCTTTGGGTAACGCATGGAAGGCTCTAGGGGGTCCACCAGGGTGTAGCGGTGGAAACTTCTCAGTCTCCAACTGTTGTTGGATGCGTTGGTATTCACTACGTGTAGCTGGCACTACAATTAAAATAAGTTTAAAAATGGGAACAATAAAACATTTAGAGCGGACTACGAAACTCTTTGTATTCTACTCTGTATATATTGACATTTATTTTATCGCTTCGTACGACACTTACAGGAATTGTTTTTTTTTTATTGGCGACAGTGGCAGACCCACGTTATGGTAAGTGGTAACTGTCGCTCATAGACGACTCAGATTTCCTAGCATTGCTCCTAAAATGCCAGGGACTAGTGAAAGGAGCGGGGTAGGTGAAAGGATTGAGGGAGGTGAGGAAAAAGGAAAGGGAGGAAATTGAGTCTCCGGCACTCTCACTCACCGAACGAAACTCAATAGTACGGATACTTTTACTCTTACGTCGATCTTCTATGAGAGGGTAGTACTTCCCTGGTCGATCCGGCCCATTCATGCTGAAACCAGCGTGAATCTATTACCGTAAAAACGAAGTTATTTTTATTACTTTAGGTTTGCTCATAATTTCTTTCAGCACACAATTTAGTTTTCTTTGACATACATTCCGAACAGTCATTAACCGATATATAATCAAGATGAAAGCATAGGGTCTCCTCTAGCTGTAAATCAAAATTATTCTGTCTTCTATATTAGTTACAAAAATTGTAATAACCTGGCGATTAAAAAGAGTGGCCTGAGTTTCTTGCCAGTTCTTCTCATGGCTCTACTTCGTCAGCGAACTGGCTGTAGGTTAATTTGCTGACATTTTGTAAACTTTGACGTTCATAACTGTTAAATTAATTAACCTATATGAATTAATATATTTTCATTTTTAATTTTTTTCCATTTTACTGGCTACAACGTATACTTACAATAATCTCCTCGCCACATCCAGTCCATGTGTCTCTGGCAAGTAGCGCCGGGTCTGTTGTAGTCGCACACTGCGCATACACTCGCGTTTACCATTGCCGATGGCTGCAATCTTTATAAAAAAAATCGATATGTTGTTGATCATCGATAATCGAGTAAGATTAAAATTAGAACGTGTATAAATAGGATGAATGATATAAAGTAGTAAAAATTCAACTAAATGGAAGTCAAAAGCTTGACCCAATATTTTATTTATTAAAAATATGTAAATAACTCCTTTTAAAACAGGGCAATCATCGACATTTTCTTAAAATCATACATACATATTTATAACTTTTCCTTGATAATAATAATATCACACCAACTACACACAACGCCATCTAAACCCAAAGTAAGCATATATTATAACTAGTGTTATGGGTTCTAGATATGCTGGTACCTATACGTACTTAAATCATTTTGTTTTTTTGTAAATACATAGAAACACCAAAACCAATGCAAATAGTAATGTCACACAAATATTTGCACTAAGCGGGCATCTAACCCGAGACCTTTGCGTGGCAGTCCGTACACAACACCACCGAACCACACACACAGTCAAACATTGTGAGGAAACCTGAACTTTTAAAAAATCTAATTTTAAAATTGCCATTCTTTTTTGGCTAGAGGAAAAGGCTAAAGGTGATCAATCATGCTTCCTCTGTATAAAAACAAATCTTGAGTGGATCTATTATTTTACAAAAAAAAAAACAATTTGTAATAATTACCTGTTAGTCAATATAATATTGGGGTACATAGCGCCTACATCTAAATGATATATCAGTGGGTTCTCATCTCTCCTTGGATGGTTCTTCATATGTTGCAGCTTCGCTTTAATCTCAGCGCATACTTCGTCAAAGTTCGTCACCAAGTCCAGAGGAATACCTTCCTCTACTTCTATGGCATGTTTCATTGTTTTTTCTGTGGTGTCCATTAACTTGTCTATTGCTGATGGCACGATTTTGAATTTGCATTTTATATCTGCTCTGAATACACCTACGTAACAATAAACACTATATTTTAACTACATCATCTATGGGTTGACTAGTAGAAAATGTCTATATTGTATGTGTATAGTTTTAATAAATAAATAAATGTTTATTTAGCGGAAAGACGTCTACTGCTGAACAAAAATGTAATGTGTATAATAATGTTTTTAGGGCTTCCCTACCCGAGGGTAAAACGGAACCCTATTACTAAGATTCCGCTGTTCGTCCGTCTGTCACAAGGCTGTATCTCATGAAACATGGTAGTTATAGATTGATGTACAGAACCTTCGTGCGAGAGTCCGACTCGCATTTAGCCGGTTTTTTATGACTATGTGACAAAACGCTAAAACTAAATCTATACTAAAAAAAAAGGCTTGCAGGGGTTAAAATAAGGGATGAAAGTTTGTATGGAAAATGCGATATAACCGAAATTCACGCGGGCGGAGCTACGGGCAACAGCTAGTCTTTATATAAACTGCACGTAATACTTATAGTGGTAAACATCAACACCTTTTGTATAGCAATACATTTTAAAATTCCCTTCAATAAAATAAAATAAGAAAATAAGAGAATTTTGAGAGCGCCGGAGTCCCAATTTCCCCCTTTCCTCTTTCTTCATCACCCTCATTCCCTTCCCCTACCCAATCCCAGCCGCCAAGGTGGAGGCTACTATACCAGCAGTTTTAGACGATGGCTTCTGGTATAGTGTACACCACTTCTGGATTCCAGTGACTGCTTACCATCAGACGGGGTGGAGTCACTTTGGTAGGATAATAAATATAAAAAAAAAGAAACTAAATAAACAATACGGACCTGACTCCAACGCTTCGACATGACCGCCTACATAAGTCTCAGTCTCCAATACGTGACCGTCGCTAGTGAGTTTATTGAGCTCCTCTACTTGCTTGTTAGGAAACACGATGTTAGCGTGGAACGCTTGTACCATTAGAAGAGACTCGCATAACGTGCCGGACCCTTTGCGAAGCACCTAGAACATCCAAAATACTCATTAGAAACATATTATTCAATAGGAAAGGAATTTATTGTAGTACATAATGGTCTCTCCGCCTCAACAATCCATACTAATGTTATAAATGCAAAGGTAACTCTGTCTGTCATTCTGTCTGTTACGCTTTCACGCCTAAACCACTGAACCGATTTTGATAAAATGATAGATTAGACCTTGGGAAACTACATAAGCACATTACCGCGAAAAAATGGCTCAAAGGAGTTGAAATAAGAGACGAAAGTTTGTATGAAAAATTGTCAACGTATAAACAGATATGTTCATGATTAGTAAATATATTTATGCAATATAATTGTCATTCACGCGGACTGAGCTGCGGACAAAAGCTCATATATTATATACCCATATAGCGGCTTGGCGACACGTTGTGCTTACGTTGCAATTGTCTGTCGACTCCCCACAGTCATGAAGTTCGTATTAAGTATTGTTAATTATTTGTATGTATTAAGCTGGTACCGGCGAATGTGCCGGACGGGCGGCAATCGAACCCAACACGACTGTGTTGTGTAAATCTGTGAACGACCCGCTGACGCTGACACCTATAGGTTCCGGATACAGCGCTGCTCTTCGAAGACGTAGTGTAGGGCTTCACTATAGGGGCATACTGAAGTAAAACAAACGGTCTTGGTTCAATGCTTGAGGTGTTCTGCTTAGGCCATTAGGTGTTGAAGCTTGAAGAGTCTTCTATGGGTTACTGATTAACAGTAAAGTATAGTATATTTTTTATAGAAGTTATTTATTTATCGCCTCCCGCAACATCTAAACATAGAACCCCACACACTCACTAATCAATACCCACATTATAAAAATACAACCTACTTATTTTATCAGTCTTATCACGATAGGCTATCGTGATTTCAAATTTGATCTTCTAATTTTTTTTAACCTGTACAAATCTATTAATTTACGATTTTTTATTAAAACAGTTATGAAGCGACAAGTTGTTTGAGAACTGACCTCATCTGGCTCTAAGGGGATGATGGTACACAAAGCGAAGATGAAGGGGTGCACGTACTTCATATACAAGTAGTACGTCGCCACTGCGTCGGATACAGAGTAGTTTGATAACACCTGAAACAAAAATCACACTCGATTACAGAAACTGAAAGGTTTTAATGTAAAAAAAATGCTGATATATACTCAATAAAAGGTCTTATTTACTAGTAAGTACTACATAAAAAAGAACCCAGTAACAAATAAAATTTTATGAAAAATGTACCTTAAGTATATAGCATAAGATCTGTTTTTCCAAAACATAAATCGCGTAGTTCCTTCGATCTTACTCGGTACGGCAGCATAGGTACATAAATCATTTCAAATTTTATATGACACTAGTTTTCCGCGGCGCGGTTTTACCCGCGTCTTTGCTTACTGCTCTGCTCCTGTCGCCACTAGCGTGATGTTACATAGCATATAACCTTCCTCGAGAACTGAGCTGTCATACGCAAAAATATTTTTAAAATCCGACTGGTAATATAAGAGATAAGCGCGTTCAAACAAACACACAAACAAACAAATTCTTTCGCTTTCTATAATAGTACAGGTACATTATATTTCGTACCTGCGGTTGTTCAGCTGCCATTCTGCACATATCTTCAGGATCCAACTCGACGGGGTCGTATCGCAGCTTGGCTTTAGCTACAGCCTTCAACCCTTGCGAGCCCACTGGTAAGTAAGAGTCTCTTTTTACCCAACTGAAAACAGTACTATGGTTAAAGTGACTTTGAATCATATGATATTAAATATTTATAGTTTTACTCTAGGCTTATTGTTCATCAGCTAGAAAACGTCCACTGCAGAAGGTTCTAGATGCAAAAGATATTTGAAATAGACACCACCTTTGGCAGATGGTTTGGCAAATTTGTACATGATACTTCCATGGACCGCGTGGGTGGCTAGGGATGTTACTACCAATCAGAATTTTATAATAAAACTTTGCTTCTAATAAACTTTAACGTCAACAGTCCTTTCACATGCCCTCCAAAGCACGAAGATGCTCAGATCAAATTCAACTATGTAATCACCCAGCCATGGGCCAGCAGTCATCATTTTTTTTATACGACTTTGGCATGATGGTAAGTTGCAACCGTAACCTATAGATATGGCTGTGTTTTCCAAGCATTACGAAAGTAGTAATGCTTAGAAAACACAACCAAATCATTGCCGACTACGGAGAAGGGGATGAGGAAGGAAAAGGGAAAAGGATCAGGACCGAGAGGGTATTTGGGCTGCCGGAGCTTTTATTCATCGAGCGAAACACATTAGCATGAAAACTAATATTCTTACGTCGATCTTCTATGAGAGAATAATCTCTCATGCTGAAACCAGCGTGGATCTAAAACCGTAAGTAGCACTCCTTGTTGCTTAACCCGCTGATTATTATGATCAGCGCCTCTCTCATTAACACAAAAATAAAAACAACAGGTTACTCTATCTTAAACAAGGTTTTTCTTCATAACTATTTAGCTTAAAATATATTACCATAAACAATCCATATGCATAGCTGGTCGACAAGCATAAGTCCCGTCCCTGGCAGCTATCTTACTGAAGCCTATCTCTTGTTTCATGTCGAGCCCCAGCACTGCGGCGCGAGCCTCCACGAATGGCCAGTCGAAGAAATCACCTTATAACAAAAACTTGAGTTATTTTACTTCATAGCTATTATTTATTTGGTATTTAAATAGAAGAAATAGAGGCGATATAAGAAATCTTGAGGGAGGGAGGATTGGGCGAAGCGTTGCAAGAAGTTCACAAAGAAAACAATAGTACTGTGTGACGTGTTATATATAGCTAACACATTACAAGTAGGAAGTACTTCCCAAAGCGTCTCCATTGCGCTTGTTCGAGCTCAGACCAGGGCTTTATATTTGATAATGCAAATGGTTAAGTTTATAAGTAGAGAAATGCTTAATACGACAGTGTAGAATGCCTTGGTATAATCAACTAAATTACAATACTGCTTAAATGCACATTACAAACATTACTTACCATTATATGTTACAAAAATATGAGGTTTGACATCCATGATGTGGTCAAAAAACTTTTGTATAAGGGCCAGCTCATTTTCTTCATTAAATATTATAAATTGTCTGGAAAATACAACAATATTAAATCAGAATTGTGGAGAAAACAAAAAATTTTTAGTAAATATAAGTGACAAACGAGCATATAGACCATGTAATGGTAAGTGAATGACGTCTTCATAAATAATTAGAAATCATATTTACCCTTCAAACTCCGGCTTTGGTGTATACTCAAAATCCTCAACATCAACAGAAATAATCTCTCTATTGGTAATCAAGTAGCCCTGCCCGTCAATCATGTATGAAATCATCATAATCTGATCAGTCTGTGAGTCTGGAAACTTCAGAGGGAGCTTAGTAGTCTCTATATCAAAGGCTAGTACTATAGGATCAGGTCTCTCAATGATGTCATCTCTTTTTGTAAATATCGGCGTCTCTGTCCCTCTACTCTTGATAGTGTACCAAGTGCCACAGAATATTTCCATATCAATCGATACTCGGACATGGTAGGGGACATCATGTTCTCTGAAAATAATAATCCATAATCATAAGTAATTACTGTTTTATTACTTGCACTATTCATCACCTGTCTTACAAGAATCACATGATATGCAATGTAAGTCATAACAACCATTTCTTTACCAAAAATGTTTTAGTTTTCATTTGATTCCTTCAAGTAGCCAGGGCCAGGGTCAGAAGGACCATAGAAAAGTAAAAGATATTAAGTGCTATTTAACATTACCTGATATCCAATATATTTTCCATATGATCTGTGGTCTTCTTAGCATGTTCTATGGCCGCTGCACTAGTTAATGCATTAGTTAACAGTTCAGTATAAATGTGATCTTTTTTCTCTCTCTCCTTGTTCTTGTTGACAGCAGTCAGTAATTCTCTTCTCACTTTCATCATTTCTGTTTGAGATATGAATGAGAGTTTTATGTAACTCTGCTTTAAGCCCGACAAATGGTTAAGCTGAAAATGAAGGTTATTGTTTTCTAATCGTTGATCTTTTATAATATAGAACTAGCAATATTTGCCTTGCCTACAATGTGCTATCTTATTTTATAAATACCAGTTACTACCAGTAACGTGCACTCCATATAGGCAGAAAGGCACTGCCTACCTTAATAATTGTCTGAAATCACAATTTTAGCAACATAATTAAATAATGCCTACCCTGTTAAAAATCTCTGTGCACGCCACTGGTTACCACTTCAGTGACCAAGCCCTGTTTCAAGGAGTGCTACACAAACATATACAACTACACATACAATATAGTTTGTGATATAGGTTCTAGAATGCAGATATACATACTTATATACTTTTAATAAAACCTACCAAGTCAAGGTCTTCTTTTTCTATAACTTCAATCTTGTGAACAGTGCCAGCAAACCTTTTTGATAGAAACTGTATGACTTCCTGTTCACAATCCTTCCGAGCCATGATCAGAAAGTATGGCTGGAAGGTCAGAGAGATCTTGAATCTGGTTCCATCCATCTCTATGAAGTAATAATCCATGGCTGCCACAAGTCTCTTATCTTCATCCAAGACTTCGGCCTTAAAATAAGTATTAATACCATAATATACTACACTACAATCTTTTTAAAATTAGTTCTGGGCTCAAAGATCCAGGGTTTTCATGCATCTTGTCCTGGTTTTAAAATTTTTGAGATGGCAACCCTACAATAATGTATCCCCAGTTTGTCATTTTATCCAGCCTGGGTATTGAACCTATGACCACCAAGACAAAACCAGGGTACAGTACAATAAAATGTAATGTACCTGGCTTTTGTAAATTATTATGAATTAAATTTTGTTGTCATGTAATTTTCTTTCAAATTTTTGTAACTTTGTGGTGAAAATCAACTTTATTCTTATCGTTAAGAATTATAATACAAAATTTTCTAAATTTTAACATTAAAGGTGTAGTTATAAAGTTTTTTAGCTGTACCTATGACTCATTTTATATCTTTTTTCTACAAAAATGTGCCATGAGATCAAATAATGAAATAATTGTAATGCTTTATTTCTACACCCAACAAGCCAAAATAAATTCCTAGACAATTTAAAATTAATACTAAAAAATACTATGAATAGAAAGATATTTAGACAACAAAAAATTGAGTGGAGTAAACTTTAGAATACTGATATTCCATCGTATCCAATTAAGTTCAGAACTTTTAAGCCTAATACTTACAGTATGCATGTTTATCAAGTAACCTGTCCTCTCTTTAGCATCACGTACTCTATCAAATCCATACTTTGAGTCGATTCTGTCATTCTCTAAGGCAATACGAATACGAGACTCCGATGACTCTTCCCTAGAACACAAATTAAGTTTATTAATAACGTAATTATACAGACAACAAAAACAAGCCCATTCTATGGTAATACACTCACCTAGGACCTGACGATCCTCCCTCGTTTTTGTTGTAATCGCCCCTGTCTGATCTATACTTTCCTGTATTTTGTAAAACCATTATTTTAAATATATTTGGAATCTAATAAAAATATCGCAGTCGGTCTAATTTTCGTTAATTTGACATTGACTTTTTATTTTTATTCACAGCTGGATCTGTCATATTTTCGCGCTCTTTTTGTAAACTTCAATATATTACGTTTCAATGTACGATGCTAATATTCAAGCTTCATATTATTGGAGGTTAGTGCTAAAGTGATCTACACTTTAACGATATAATAATTCTTTAATATAATATAATTATAATAATAATATTATAATTATATTAATAATTATTTTAATAATAATATTATAATTCTATTATTTAATATATATACAAAATTATATACAAAATATTCTATAAAATAGTTAATAATAATATAAATAAATAATATAATAATACTACAATTTTGGATTGTTAAATATTTGGATTTGGCTCGCGAGGTTGTCGAAATGTGGGATGTGGATTCGGCGATCATTGTTTCGATAGTCATATCAGTTAATGAACTGATTCCTAAGCTTTAGTCCTTGTTCTGAGTTCCTAAGAGCCTCCATCAACATCTAAAGAGTTTCGCGTTAGGGGGCTGGATATTATTATGTCCAACTATTGTAGTTAAGTCACTAATCTAGGTTTTTACATTTTAAAAGTTGATAGAAATGCCGATCAAAATCAGACGATGTTTACCCCTCCCATTTTAATAATTCTTTTCCTAATAAATTATTTCATATTCAAAAAGTAGTCCTGTTGACTAATTTTTGAATTATTAGAATTGGACATTCCATTCAAAAGATATTTATATATTTATATTCCAAAATAAATTCAATATAAAAAAATACAATTTGCCGCGCCGGTGGTGTGGCACGCAGCGCAGTGAGCAACACGGCGAGAGAGATTATCTTTATTTATCCCACAATGTTGAAATAAATGTCCACCCGTGCGAACCCAGGGCGGGTCGCTAGTATAAAATAAAATTGAATCAACGGTCACGGTAATATTATCTATACAGTACTTCAACTTCATACAAACGGACGAAGCGAAGGCTATGCCTACGCGCCTTGATCTCGACATGCGCTCGGTGTGCAGACAGCCGCGACTGGGCCGCAGTGACGAACGGACGGTGTGTTGTTTTTTTAACAATAACCGCGCGATTTTTCACTAAAAATAAGTTTAAGTTCATATTTAATATGAAGAGTAGAATATATTGTGCTGTTTTTGGTTGCATGAATTCGTCAATAACGCATCCAGAGATAACTTTTTTTAGATTACCTGGAAACTCTGAAAGGTTAGACTATAAAATAATTATACTTACTATACCTACTAGTAAGTAAAATTACTAAATTAAGTACATCATGTGTGTCTTTTTAATGGATAAGTATTTCCTTTTATCTCCCGAAAAAAAGATGTCTGGATTAATAAATAAAGTGAATAGAGTAAAGGAAAGTGATTGACACGTGTGAAATAGGTAGCTAGAGGCGGTTCATGAATCATGATACAATAGGTACGCTAGTATTAAAACCTCAGGGCATGTGTGGTTTTTTTTGTTAGTTTGTATAATTATTGAAAGTAAAGATGTGGTATTTTATTATTAATAATAGTTGTTTATTGTACTGTGTGTATGAATAATACTAGAAAAATAAATCAAAAAACAACACGCATTTTTATTGAACACTTCCGATTAAATTCACAAAGTATTTTATTTGTTTATTTAAAAAAAAGTATATTTAAAATCACAAAACTAAATGGAAACACAAAGTAGACAAAATTAAATGTAATCAATGTGCTGGAGGCGGGCAGCCCTATCGCATGTTTACGTACCGCGTGGCTGTAAGCATTTATTTAAAAAATACGGCCGAGTTACAATACTGTCTATAAAGTATTACCGTGCAACTGTGGTCTCAAGAGTCTCACTTTTTGTCTGTGTCAGTGGCCTGTGTCAGCAGTAAATTTGTGAAGTGTGACGTGACAGTTGACACATTGACAGTAAACAGAACACTAACAGTTTTGACTTTTGAAATAAAATGTTGTGATTTCTCCTTTCACACACGATTTTTTTATTCTCTAAAAATGGATAATATATATGATATTAGTTTGGGCAGCTACGAAGATTATTCTAAACACAATTCAACACGAAAAGGAGATATCAGTTTCAGCGACACTCTTGCAGACTTTGAAAGGTTACGTATTACAGCTTTATCAAATGCCGCCGAAATTAGCCCTTTTGTTAAAGAAGTTACTATAGGACCGAATAGCCCCTTAAAAAAAGATGATTACAAAGATTTGACGCCTATTAATGTTAAAGTACAGTCCGAAGAAAACCTATTTGAAGACAAACTTCGCGAAGATCTTCGGTACACACTCCTCATGAAACAATGCGAAAACAGCATTCAGGAAAGATCTGAATGTTTATTCAGATACATGATTGAAAAAATGGTCACAAAGCATGCTGAATCTGCAGCGAATTTTGGAATGAGGCAAGGTAAAGAATTGGAGAAGAAAGCTTTGGAATTAAAGGCACGATCATTACAAATGAAGAAAAGTTTACAGGAAAATGACAATTTATCTGTGCTAGAGAAAGCTCGTATTGATGAACAGAACTCACAGATTGTGAGTACACAAACTATAGAGAATATGAACAGAGTATTAGAAGAGCAAAACAGAGCCACAGCGAGATTTGCTGCCATTACAGACAGTCACACAAAAATTTGTTTGTGTTACAATGAAATTTGTAAAATAATAAATAATGAACCACTTGGTAAAACTGCCTGCATGAAGTACATGTCGGCCATTGATACAATTGTGAGCAATATGTATGTTATTATGGATAACTCTAAAACTGGACCTTTTACAGATGAAGATGTAAAACAATCTGAGAATTTGGTTTTAAATATGGAAAATTTGAAGAGAATGATTTTGGCAGACTTAGAAACACGTAAAAATGAAGAGGTTATTAAAAAACAAAAAGAGGAAGAAGCATTGAAAAAGAAGGAGCTAGAAGAGAAGAAAGCTCAAGAAGTCGAAGCAGCAGCAATGGCAGAGAGTATCAAAACGGAATCATCTAAGAAGGCAAAACCAGTGTTCTTTTCAAGTAAAAACTACAAATATTATTTAGAACTGAAAAATTACCTGGATGACTATGAAGCGCAATATAAGGATCTGCTACAGGACATTAATATGAAAAAATTCAGATTTGATTGTCAGAAAGCTGTCAATACACCTGTGAATGCCTTGTCATCGGTCAGTGCAATGCACATGAGGGACAAATATGATAAACTTTCAAAATTACTTAAGGGAGAAAAAGTACAAGTTTTAGATATTTATGTGACAGCAACACAACATCCACAAGGTTTGGCTTACTGTACAGCACTATTAGCAAAGAAAATAGTGAGACAAGGAGATCTATTAGTATCTAGCAACACTGAGGCAGCATATCCTCTGGCTGCTGTGACTGTGGCTCTCTGGGCACAGTTTCCTCACTTTGGTAAATTAGTTGAGGCTTACTTTCACAGACTATGTCCTTATTTAGTACCAATGTACCTACCTTTAAAAGAAGGTCAGACCGATAAAGAGTTCTACTTATCAAGAGGCTACACCTACAATGACGAAGGTGTGGTTGAGAAACAAGATAAATTCTTAAAGAGAATGTCTGGTATATTTAGGTTGCATTGTGCGATATGGACATCTAAGATGCCTAAATTTCTGAATCTACCACATCCACAAGGTCTTGGCTTTGCATGGCAGTGGCTTGCATCTTTTATAAATCTAAAGCCAGAACCGGACATATCTGCCACATTGCTTCATGATTTTTATATCATGTGTGGAACAACTTGTCATAAGTTGTATGGTAGACAGTTTAAGAAAATTCTAGAAGTAACATGCACCCAGTATATGAAGATATTAGAAAATATAGATGAAGGTGGGCCAAAGACAAGATTAGAAGTGTATCTTCAAACTGTACTTAAAACTAATGAGGTGCTGCCACCTCCAGTACCTTCACAACAAATAAATTGGTGAAATATAAGTCCTGAATAAGAGTAATAAGTTGTCTATTTGTAAGACATATTATTTTTTGAAAGCAAAAATTATTGTCTCTCAAGTTACTGACATTTAATTAGTATTGATATGTATATTAATATGACCATCATCTTCAGTGTGATTTTGCATGTAAATATTATTGATTTATTTTTTTATAAATACATGATAAGAATACCTAATACTTACCTAGAAAGTTAAAAATAATAGTATTTATTAGCTAAACTGATCTATTTATAGCTAAACTATTAATTTTTACTTTTATGGAATTTTGTGTGGTGACTCGTATGTAAATAATCTTAATTTTGGGCATAATTATGTAATTTTAAAGATCATTAAGTGCAGATATTTTTAGTTTTATTTTGTAAGTCTTCATTGTAATTTGTAATATATAATATGAAATATGTTTCTGATTTTGTTTGATTTATTATTTATTATATATATATGTACCTACTACTATCCATCCCACAGCAAGGCAAGGGACTCTTCATTTAGGAAGTAAGGGTTTCTGCCGCCGGGATTGATCACATTGGCAATTTCAGGCTTATTAAAGGTAATTTAATTCTGTAGGTAAAGGTTTTATGTAATAGAGCACATTGCAAATTTAAGATATGTATGGTACCTACTTGCCTAGCTTTCAAACCTAAATATTGTAATGATATTATTAAAATAAACATTGATGCTAGATTTAGTATTTTCCTATATAATAATTTGATCAGTAGATCATGAACTGTACTTAATTAAAAAAAATATGGCTAGATTAAATGAAATATGAATAATTATAAATCCTAATAATATTGTATGCGAAGTTTGTGTGTGTGTGTTTGTTACCACTCATCACTTTACCGGCTAGACCGATTTTGATAAAAAATGATATGTAGATAGATTTGGTGCCGGAGACGGCAGCCTATGTATGTACGTCATAAAATCTTTTGTATTCTGAAAATCGGTGTGGTTTTCGAGGGAGACAATTACATTTTAGGAGCGAGCGAAGCCGTGGGGCACAGCTAGTACCCACAGCTCACTGATTTCTAAAAATAGTTTATTTAATTGTTATATTTTTTTATATTAGTATTTTTATTATATTAGTTTATTTAGTGAAAATGATGAACGCAATCAGAACGTTACGAACGAAAATTATGCCCTGCTAAATTATTTGATATTTGATTTTATGATTGTTCTTTGCACTAAGAATTAATAAACAAAACCATTAAAATGGAACTAATACAGGATCATCTATACATAATTATAATAAAATTGGAGGGTCTGTTTGTAATATTGAAATAACCGTTTTTTTACTACATGTAGGTATATGAATATATTGCGGTACATACACCAAAATAACATTTTTTGCAATTTTTGTCTGTCTGTCTGTTTGTTCCGGCTAATCTCTGAAATGGCTGGACCGATTTTGACGGGACTTTTATTGGCAGGTAGCTGATGTAATAGGGAGTAACTTAAGCTACGTTTATTTTAGAAAAATAAAGTAATGTTGATCGACTGTTAGGCGGAACGAAGTTATCCGGGTCAGCTAGTAATTTTAGAAAAATAACGTAATGTCCGTAATGTTGATCGACTGTTAGGCGGAACGAAGTTTGACGGGTCAGCTACTTCAGCTAGTAATTAATAAAAATAATGTAGAAAGCACCTAGTGTGAATTATTTGTACTTAATTTTAAACAATACTATTTATCGTGTTATGTTTTTCTTAAAAATTGTCTCTTTTCTAATCTATATGTTACATATGTACCTACCTATCGGGACAATCCCGCAAACATGCCCATCGCTGTGACTTCTGTAAACCAGGATTAACAGTGATATCAACCTACTTGGACCTATAAACTTTGTTTGTGAACTGCAACACCAAACTGATTCAGATTTATCATCCATTATCAACCCGATTTAATTTGATCAATCGACTTAAAACTTTAGTATGTTTTACTTTTGCGAGTTTGCTTGATTGGATAGGTAGGCACAACACTATCAAATCATAACAACTTGTTCTTTGTCTTGTCATAAGTGTATAATCTATGGTCTTGTCTAGTCTGTGATCATAACCACAGAGTACACTATACTATAGGTAAACTGAAAATCATAACCTATGAAACGCTCAGCGCTGTTGTGTCAATAAAGTGTTTATTTATTTCACTTTCACATTAAATAAGTTCATTCGGCGCTGAAAGCTTTATTATCTAAATATAAAAGTGGTTATATTTAGAGAATATGGAAGGGCCACCAGGGACTGGCCCGCCTAATAATAATGGTGTAATGGGACCTCCGGGAATGCCAAGCTTTCCACCGATGCCGCCGCCGCCAGGTGCTATGGGAGCAGGAAGTATGCCCCCGCCACCAATGGGCCCACCTGGAGTTATGCCGGCCGTCAGCTCGACAAACGTACCAACTAGTGGGCCGCCAATTATGCCACCTCCGCCAAATATGCCTGGACCACCTACCATGCCTCCCGGGCCACCAAATATGCCTCCCGGACCACCTAATATGCCACCGGGACCACCAAACATGCCTCCTGGGCCACCTAATATGCCTCCTGGCCCGCCAACAATGCCGCCTGGTCCTCCAAACATGCCGCCCGGTATGGGTCCTCCACCCGGTATGATGGGTATGGGCCCTCCAGGAATGGGTCCACCTCCTCCAGGCATGGGACCGCCTGGTATGGGGATGGGACCCCCAATGGGCCCACCAGGTATGGGTCCACCGAGAATGCCACCAAATATGATGAGAGGGCCTAATATGAAGGGAAATTTTAGTAATCAAGGTATGGATATGGGCCCTCCTGGAATGGGACCTCCACCTAATATGCCACCCATGGGCTGGGACAATCAGGGTCCTCCAGGTTGGGGAAGGCAAGATGGGCCACCAGGATGGGATGATCATCAAGATGAAGGAGATGAAGATGACGGAGACGGTGATGATGAAGGTGGCATGTCTGGACCACCAACATCTCTACCGTCTCTGTTGACTATGAAAATTGATACACCAGAGGAGTTCAGGAATAAGCCCGTTGGTGTTGGTGGAGTAGTGTTACCTAAGGCTTTAGAAGAAGCCTTGGCATACAAAGATCAAAGACAAGCGGCATTGGGTGATGAGAATGAAGGGGAAAAAGGTAAGCTCTACTTATAGACACCACATTATTCATGACTTCACAGGTGTATCTAAAAACTGACAATTATGCAGCTATGAGATGACTTAAGTGCACTGTGTATAGTTGTAAATGAGTATATGACCCACCTAGTAGGTAGTTACCATAGCATATATAGAATGCTTACAGCACCAGTAGTATAGTGCCAAACCTGCAGACCTATAATTGTTTACTTGAATGCCTGATATGTTGATAAGGATATATTTTTATTATTATTTAAAACATTATTACCCTTTTTAATTTTATATGTCTGGAAGTAAAGGTTTTGGCTATAATATTAAACAAACATATATATGCATAAATTTTTATAAAAATTGTTATTGATGTATAAAGGGGTATATTTTTGGTGTTTGT
Organism: Parascotia fuliginaria; assembly: GCA_963082885.1. Classification (NCBI taxonomy): domain Eukaryota; kingdom Metazoa; phylum Arthropoda; class Insecta; order Lepidoptera; family Erebidae; genus Parascotia; species Parascotia fuliginaria. Next base: position 12,601,794 of record OY720188.1, read on the forward strand.
GAACATACTTCAAATCAAAGACTACCTTAATAAAAATATCTTATAAGTACTTTTGTATGAATTTTCTCGATCCTTGCCATATGCTACCGGCGTCTATGTTTGGGAACTGAAACTACTGTAAAATATGATATTTTAATCGCCATGTACATACACATCATAAAAATAAACTTATGTGATACCAAATATCAGTCCTCGGGTTCAATTCTCAAATAGAACCAGAATGTATTATAGAACTTTAAAAAGAGAAAATGTAGTAGCTGGCTTAGATTCCAGAAGTTTGATTGGCTACACTTATGGGTTGAAAGACATATCCAGAGTGTTTGTTTACATACTTGTGCATTGTGCATAGTTGTGTAGTTGTTGCTGCAGATATTGTTCTAAGAACTTATTACACTCTTGTCATACTTATTTATATACATTTACTTTACAGATATAGACTTACCTCCAGAGGCACCTCCTGCACCAGTGATCAGTACAGAGTATGACGCTGAAGAGGATGAGGGTGATTCTGATGACGACAACATCCCTGATGCACCAATGCCCCCTGTTATCTCCAAACAAGAGGTATAATCAACTATTTATCAATAAAAGGCCTAATTCAACCTCTTTTTCCTTCCTCAATCCCTTCACTTACCCTACTACCTTCCCAATTAGAGCGGCTTTGCATGGTCCCCGACAAACAACATTCTGTTTACGTTCCATCTTTATCCAATATTGTCCTATATAAAGATCTGAATATGTTACTTAATATGGGTCACAACATGTTGTTTATTGTTTGTGTGAGAAGAAGGCTTCTTTTAGGAAAGAAGGCATTTTATTTTAATGTAAAATGAGATAAGACATTTTGTCTCACACTGAATTATAAGATACAGTTATGCCTAAAGCAAGTGAAGAGTTATTGTGACATTAACAGATTTTTTTTAATATTTTAGGCCCAGGCAAACAAAGCTAGCAAAAACAAGAGAAAGAAAAAGAAGAAGAAGGAAGCTAAACAGAAGAGAAGAGAACAGGCTAAGAAGAAAGTTGATGGAGAAACTGCTTCTAGTCAAGATGAGAGCAAGAAATCTAGTGACAAGGAAAATGAAAAGGAGGCTGAGATTGAGTATGTTTTTGTGTTTTATTGTTGTAATGGGTCAGTAAGTGAATGGGCTTTGGCATACCTAGATACTGCATCAACATTTATTTGGTCTGAATCAATTTCACATATATAATAGGGGAACAGGATGTGCAAAACGTGATTGGCTATTTCAAGGTGAATTCAAATGTACTAAAATGCACCAATGGTAATGTAGGTTCTTATACTAGCAAATGAGTATGAGTTAAGTATGTCTGCCTCTGGGATCTAAAAAATCTATTCAGAAGTTATCTGTAGTATTAAATAATATCCACTAACCCATCTGCTTATTTATTGTTAAAAAAAGCACTTAATTAAAAAAAATATAAAATCTTTTTAGATATGTTCAAGAATCTATTCATTTCCACGAGCTAGAGCCAATGTACCGGCAATTTCACCGCATACTAGAGTCGTTCAAGATATCTGAGAAGAAAGATGAGGCTATTAAAGAGGAGGACAAGGATGCTCCGAAGCCTTCCAAGCCTCAGGAGAAGGTGCAGGATCAGTTCGCAGCAGACGAAGAGGCTGTTGAGGTGAAATTTTTTTTTTTTTTTACCAATGTGACTCGATTATGCCTGCTAGTAAGCAGTCAGTGAGATCCGGGAGTGGTGGCCACCATTCCTGCATATCCAATTGTTTACTGGTCCCTTGTCTGGGTTTCAGCTAAGGTATTTGTTGCCCATACTCAGATTAGTTTTATGGCGTAATTCCTTCCCAATATACTTAGCGTTATTGGTGGAGATTATTTATTAATGACTTTCTGAATGAATGAGTTGTTTACATATATAGATTCCGCGGTGCGGTTCCACTCGCGTCTTTTCTTACTGCTCGGCTCCCGTCGCCAGTAGCGTAATGTTATATAGCCTATAACCTTCCTGGAAAACTGGGCTATCATACACAATAAGAACTTTCCAGAGGTTAGCGCGTTCAAACAAACAATCTACTAACAACTTTATGTAATAGTATAGATTATTCTGGCTAAACTCCACTTTAATCTCTCGCCAGGGAACAAAAATTGGATGTTGTTGGCTTTATGCTATAGATAACTAGAATAGTCAAGTCAAAGTTATTGTGATTAAACTTTATATCTTATTGTTATTTGACAGAAAAACGCAGCAGATGAAAAGGAGCGTCTTTCAAAGCGCAAGTTAAAGAAATTATCACGTTTGTCAGTGGCTGAGCTCAAGCAACTAGTGTCTCGACCTGACGTGGTGGAGATGTATGACGTCACAGCGCGGGACCCCAAGCTGCTGGTGCAGCTCAAGGCGCACAGGAACACCGTGCAGGTGCCGCGACACTGGTGCTATAAGAGAAAGGTACAGTTGTTCACATATATAGATGTATGACGTCACAGCGCGGGACCCCAAGCTGCTGGTGCAGCTCAAGGCGCACAGGAACACCGTGCAGGTGCCGCGACACTGGTGCTATAAGAGAAAGGTACAGTTGTTCACATATATAGATGTATGACGTCACAGCGCGAGACCCCAAGCTGCTGGTGCAGCTCAAGGCGCACAGGAACACCGTGCAGGTGCCGCGACACTGGTGCTATAAGAGAAAGGTACAGTTGTTCACATATATAGATGTATGACGTCACAGCGCGAGACCCCAAGCTGCTGGTGCAGCTCAAGGCGCACAGGAACACCGTGCAGGTGCCGCGACACTGGTGCTATAAGAGAAAGGTACAGTTGTTCACATATATAGATGTATGACGTCACAGCGCGGGACCCCAAGCTGCTGGTGCAGCTCAAGGCGCACAGGAACACCGTGCAGGTGCCGCGACACTGGTGCTATAAGAGAAAGGTACAGTTGTTCACATATATAGATGTATGACGTCACAGCGCGGGACCCCAAGCTGCTGGTGCAGCTCAAGGCGCACAGGAACACCGTGCAGGTGCCGCGACACTGGTGCTATAAGAGAAAGGTACAGTTGTTCACATATATAGATGTATGACGTCACAGCGCGGGACCCCAAGCTGCTGGTGCAGCTCAAGGCGCACAGGAACACCGTGCAGGTGCCGCGACACTGGTGCTATAAGAGAAAGGTACAGTTGTTCACATATATAGATGTATGACGTCACAGCGCGGGACCCCAAGCTGCTGGTGCAGCTCAAGGCGCACAGGAACACCGTGCAGGTGCCGCGACACTGGTGCTATAAGAGAAAGGTACAGTTGTTCACATATATAGATGTATGACGTCACAGCGCGGGACCCCAAGCTGCTGGTGCAGCTCAAGGCGCACAGGAACACCGTGCAGGTGCCGCGACACTGGTGCTATAAGAGAAAGGTACAGTTGTTCACATATATAGATGTATGACGTCACAGCGCGGGACCCCAAGCTGCTGGTGCAGCTCAAGGCGCACAGGAACACCGTGCAGGTGCCGCGACACTGGTGCTATAAGAGAAAGGTACAGTTGTTCACATATATAGATGTATGACGTCACAGCGCGGGACCCCAAGCTGCTGGTGCAGCTCAAGGCGCACAGGAACACCGTGCAGGTGCCGCGACACTGGTGCTATAAGAGAAAGGTACAGTTGTTCACATATATAGATGTATGACGTCACAGCGCGGGACCCCAAGCTGCTGGTGCAGCTCAAGGCGCACAGGAACACCGTGCAGGTGCCGCGACACTGGTGCTATAAGAGAAAGGTACAGTTGTTCACATATATAGATGTATGACGTCACAGCGCGGGACCCCAAGCTGCTGGTGCAGCTCAAGGCGCACAGGAACACCGTGCAGGTGCCGCGACACTGGTGCTATAAGAGAAAGGTACAGTTGTTCACATATATAGATGTATGACGTCACAGCGCGGGACCCCAAGCTGCTGGTGCAGCTCAAGGCGCACAGGAACACCGTGCAGGTGCCGCGACACTGGTGCTATAAGAGAAAGGTACAGTTGTTCACATATATAGATGTATGACGTCACAGCGCGGGACCCCAAGCTGCTGGTGCAGCTCAAGGCGCACAGGAACACCGTGCAGGTGCCGCGACACTGGTGCTATAAGAGAAAGGTACTGTTGCGACGAATACCTATGCTAGAACGTTCGCAAGTACTTACCTACTCGTGTACGACGAATACCTAAGCTCTAGAACGTTCGCAAGTACCTACCTACACGTATACAACAAATACCTACGCTAGAACGTTTGCATGTACCTACCTACACGTATAACAATAGATCAACGGCGGTAGGCATACCTACGCGTCGCAGCTAAGTACCTACACTCATTGTTCTGTTTTCGAGAATTGTCGGCATCTTTGTGGTAATAGCGGGAAGGTTCTAGAAATCTATTGAATGACTATAAAAAGGATTCGAACGTCGGCACTTCGTTCAGTTGTGAATACAGCGATCTCGAGCGAACATCTAAGCGATACGGAAGTTTAAGAAGAGCGATATACGAAGCGTTATAGTGCAGTATAAGTGTTTATTGCTTTATTTTGGTACTGTCAGAGTATTGTGTGAGTCTTGAATAAACTCATCATCGCGTAACTGGCATTTTACATCGAACCCCATCCTGACACGTAACAATTGGTGACAGAAGTGAGAATGCCAGTCACACCACGCGACGAGGGAGTACGCACTCGACGACAGGCGGCGGTAGACGAAACTCGTGAACCATCGCTTATGACCGATACTAAAGAGTCTAGCGCAGCAGTAGTTAGTGATCCCGGCACTTCTGCGGCGTCGACGGGTATGGGCTCTGGCTTCGACATGTCGTCCCTTTTAGCCGTTATACAGGAGGGCCAACGCCAAGCTGAAGAGCGCCAACGCCAAGCTGAAGAGCGCCAACGCCAAGCTGAAGAGCGTCAACGCCAAGCTGAAGAACGGCAACGTCAAGTCATGGAGGAGTTGAAGGAAAGCCAACGCCAAGCTCTTCTAGACCTTAAGGAAGGTCAACTGCAAGCCGAAGACAGACAACGCCAGGCTATCCGAGAGGACCTTCGAGAAATGATGGACTCTAAGTTGGAAGGGTTTAGCACCGTCATCAGTACTCTTCAAGAAGACGTTGAAGTGGTAAAAAAACGCACCAGCAAACATGATGAAATACTCGAAGATGTCCAGACCACCATGAACCATCATGACAAGATGATTAAAGAGCTGCAGAAGACCAAGGTCCTATATTCAAGCACTACGCCTATGGCCGCGGCAGTCACTTCCGGAGGTCCCAAGTTCAAACTGCCCTCCTTTGACGGCTCGTCTTCCTGGACGGCCTTTCGACACCAGTTCGAGGTAGTTGCCAAAGGAAATGGATGGGAAGATGATCACGCACTGACGGCGCTTACTTTGGCACTTAGAGGGGATGCACTGCTGATCCTAGAGAACTTACCTGCTGACCGACGAAACTTAGACGCACTCCTTAAGGCATTGGAAGCTCGATTTGGCGATAAGCACCTGGAGCATGTTTATCGAGCTCAGCTGAAGGATCGAACTCAGAAGTCGAGTGAGGGACTTCAACAATGGGCTGCTGAAATTGAACGCCTGGTACGACGAGCCTATGCCTCCAGTACATCATCTGTGGACCCGACAGTGGTGCAAGCTTTTGTGGATGGTATAAGAGACCTTGAGGTCAGAGCAACTGTTCGGTTGGCACACCATACAAGTTTAGATGCGGCCTTAGCACATGCCCTTGAGGTGGAAGCTGTGCGAAATGACTACAAGTCGCATAAAGTACGGGCAGTTGTTGCAGCTGTTAGACCAAGGGGTGAGCCTATATGCTACGGATGCGGCAAGCGAGGACATATCCGAATTAACTGTCCGGCCCAGAGAGGAAGTAGAACGGTGTCAACCACTACTCAGGTTGACGCTAGTCAAGATTCGTTAAACTAATCGGAGCCAGGGCCGCGGGGCGGGCACTGGCTGGGTTACGTCAAGCCCCCACAGTCCAAGTATCACAGGCATGTGACGGTAATAGCCTGGTAACAGCTGGAGAAATAAATGGTAAACCTGTTCGCTTTACAATAGATACGGGCGCGTCAAAGACCATCGTACGACCAGAACTTCTGCGGCGAACAATTCAGTAGGAAGACGCACGACCATCTTGCAAATTGCAAACAGCGACTGGCCAGCCAGTGACCGTCCTCGGAGCTACAGATGTGAAGATCAAACTAGGAGAGAAGATTTATCATCAATCTGTTTTGGTGGCGAGCATAACGGATGACTGCATTATCGGCTTAGACTTCCTACGAATGCAGCAGTGCGTTGTCGATATTGCTAAAGGTGTTCTAAGCTTCCCAGATCAAGAAGTCTTTCTGGAAGGCTGTTCTTCGATAGCGGTCTACAGTGCCAAAACGGTAACCTTGGCACCGAGGTCAGAAACCTTAGTCGACGTAAGGTTCCCTGAGGGTGTGACTGCTGATCGTTGCGTCATGGTGGAAGATCCTGGGCGCTATACCAGTCTAATTACAGCCAGAACTTTGGTTATGACTAGAAGTGGAGCAAAAGTTAAAATTGCCAACCTCAGCAATTCGGCGATGTTATTACGGAAGAACGCGATCGTTGGACGATGTGAGGCTGTGAGCAGTCTGAGGAAGATCCTAGAGAACGTCCAGACTGCCTCTTCGGAAAATCATATGGGCCCATTGCTAGAGACCACGAAGAAAAGTTTGTCACCCAACGAATATCGGGAAGCAGAGAAGCTGCTACTGGACTACAAGGACATTTTCACTAAAGAAGAAAACGACCTTGGAAGAACGGGGTTAGTGAAACACCCGATCGACACAGGTGCTACACAGCCTATTAAACAAAGACCTAGACGAGTGCCACTAGCAAAAGAACAAGAAGTAGCCGAGCTGATTGGGAATATGGCACGAACCAAGATCATAGAGCCATCATCCAGCCCATGGTCTTCACCTGTGGTACTCGTGAAGAAGAAAGATGGCAGTACTAGGTTTTGTGTAGACTACAGGATGCTGAATAACGTGACCAAGAAAGACAGCTATCCTTTGCCCCGTATTGACGACACTTTGGACATGCTTGGAGGCATGAAGTGGTTCTCTACGGTAGATCTGAAAAGTGGCTACTGGCAAGTGGAACTCCGGCCAGAAGATAAGGAGAAGACTGCATTTACCACCGGTACTGGCAAAGGCCTGTGGCAGTTCCGGGTAATGCCATTTGGATTGTGTAATGCACCAGCTACGTTCGAAAGGCTTATGGAACGCGTACTAGTGGGTCTTTTGGGAGATGCCTGTCTGGTGTACTTAGATGACGTAATAGTTATGGGACGCAGTTTCACGGAACATCGCAGGAATCTTGAGAAAGTTTTTAAGAGATTTCGTGAATCAAATTTGAAACTTAACCCGAAGAAGTGCGCCTTTTTCAAGAAAGAAGTTTCGTTCTTAGGCCATATTATTTCGGATAGAGGTGTTCGAACGGACCCAGACAAAATAAAAGCGGTGCAAGAGTGGCCTGTACCAAAAACTAAAACCGAAGTAAGAGCTTTCCTGGGCCTCAGTGCTTACTACCGGCGTTTTGTGAAGAACTTCTCTGAAGTAGCCAAGCCATTACACCACTTGACAGAAGAGAAGAGGAACTTCGTTTGGGACTCGGATTGTCAACGTGCATTTACACAACTCAAAGAGTTGCTGTGTTCAGCTCCAGTCCTGTGCTACCCTAATAGAGAAGGCAGATTTATTGTGGACACAGACGCCAGTAATACTGGAATCGGAGGTGTGTTATCTCAGGAGCAAAATGGACAGCAAGTGGTCATCGCCTACTTTAGCAAGTCTCTATCGAAGCCTGAGAGAAACTACTGTGTAACTCGGCGTGAATTACTAGCAGTTGTGAAGACCTTACAACACTTTAATAAATACTTGCTGGGAAGAGAGTTCACACTACGAACAGACCATGCAGCACTGAAGTGGTTACTCCAGTTCAAGAATCCTGAAGGCCAAGTCGCGAGATGGATCGAACAACTACAGGAGTACAACTTTGTAATAGAACACCGCAGTGGAAGGATTCACTCCAATGCTGATGCCTTATCGCGACGTCCATGCTCCCAGGATTGTAAACACTGTTTGAAGCATGAGTCCAAGGAGGTAGTGAAAATTGTCAGGACTCAGGGGACCGATGAATCCTGGGACAAAGAGGAAATCAGTAAGGTACAGAAAGAAGACAGAGATCTTAAACTAATAATGGATTGGAAGGCTCAGGGTCGGAAACCATTATGGCAGGACGTATCAGCCGCAAGCCCAATTACGAAGGCCTACTGGGCTCAGTGGGACAGTCTGAGTTTGGAACAAGGCGTGCTATATAGAAAGTGGGAATCACCTGACGGGAAGGACCAAGTTCTACAGATGGTGATCCCGAGAAACAAAGTTGCACCTGTTCTGCGCTTAGTGCATGATGGTGCATCAGGTGGTCATCTTGGTGTGAAGAAGACTTTGGTGAAGGTGAGAGAACGGTTCTACTGGGTACGCTGTCGGGAAGACATCGAGGAGTGGTGCAGAAAGTGCTCTACGTGTGCTTCGGTAAAAGGACCTCGTACTAGATCAAGAGGCAAGCTACAGCTGTACAGTGTCGGAGCCCCATGGGAGAGAATTGCCATTGACGTAGCTGGACCATTTCCCGTGACAGAAGACGGCAACCGCTTTATAGTAGTAGTTCAAGATTACTTTACCAAATGGCCCGAAGTGTTTGCGACACCAAACCAAGAGGCTCAGACCGTGGCCAAAAAGTTGATCCAGGAAGTAGTGTGTCGATTTGGTGTGCCGTTGGAACTGCATAGTGACCAGGGAAGAAATTTCGAGTCAGCCCTGTTTCAAGAGATGTGTAATCTACTCGGCATACACAAAACACGGACAACACCAGCGCACCCGCAGTCTGACGGCATGGTAGAACGGTTTAACCAGACATTGGAAAACCATCTGGCCAAGGTTGTCGAAGACCATCAACGAGACTGGGACCGTTACATTCCACTCTTCCTGTTATCATATCGGTCCGCGGTTCATGACACTACAGGATTTACGCCGGCCAAAGTCAACTTTGGAAGAGAGATACGCCTACCAGTAGACTTGATTACCGGAACACCTCCTGATACGCCAAAGCCGACAGTAGAGTACGTAGCAAACTTGCAAGCACAGCTGGATAAGACACATGATCTAGTGCGAGATAACAACCTCAAGGCTAATGAGAAGATGAAAACTCGCTATGACAGGAAAGCAAGTAATCATGGCTTCGAGGAAGGTACGCTCGTGTGGTTACATAATCCTCTCAGGAAAATCGGCAAGTCACCGAAGCTACAGGCCCGCTGGGAGGGTCCCTATAAAGTGATCACAAGGATCAATGACGTGACCTATCGCATAAGACAGGGCGATAGAAAGAAGCCAAAGATCGTCCACATCGATCGACTAGCACCCTATCACGGTTCTAACGCTGCTCGGGACGAGCATGATTAAGAGGGGGGCAATGTTGCGACGAATACCTATGCTAGAACGTTCGCAAGTACTTACCTACTCGTGTACGACGAATACCTAAGCTCTAGAACGTTCGCAAGTACCTACCTACACGTATACAACAAATACCTACGCTAGAACGTTTGCATGTACCTACCTACACGTATAACAATAGATCAACGGCGGTAGGCATACCTACGCGTCGCAGCTAAGTACCTACACTCATTGTTCTGTTTTCGAGAATTGTCGGCATCTTTGTGGTAATAGCGGGAAGGTTCTAGAAATCTATTGAATGACTATAAAAAGGATTCGAACGTCGGCACTTCGTTCAGTTGTGAATACAGCGATCTCGAGCGAACATCTAAGCGATACGGAAGTTTAAGAAGAGCGATATACGAAGCGTTATAGTGCAGTATAAGTGTTTATTGCTTTATTTTGGTACTGTCAGAGTATTGTGTGAGTCTTGAATAAACTCATCATCGCGTAACTGGCATTTTACATCGAACCCCATCCTGACACGTAACAGTACAGTTGTTCACATATATAGATGTATGACGTCACAGCGCGGGACCCCAAGCTGCTGGTGCAGCTCAAGGCGCACAGGAACACCGTGCAGGTGCCGCGACACTGGTGCTATAAGAGAAAGGTACAGTTGTTCACATATATAGATGTATGACGTCACAGCGCGGGACCCCAAGCTGCTGGTGCAGCTCAAGGCGCACAGGAACACCGTGCAGGTGCCGCGACACTGGTGCTATAAGAGAAAGGTACAGTTGTTCACATATATAGATGTATGACGTCACAGCGCGGGACCCCAAGCTGCTGGTGCAGCTCAAGGCGCACAGGAACACCGTGCAGGTGCCGCGACACTGGTGCTATAAGAGAAAGGTACAGTTGTTCACATATATAGATGTATGACGTCACAGCGCGGGACCCCAAGCTGCTGGTGCAGCTCAAGGCGCACAGGAACACCGTGCAGGTGCCGCGACACTGGTGCTATAAGAGAAAGGTACAGTTGTTCACATATATAGATGTATGACGTCACAGCGCGGGACCCCAAGCTGCTGGTGCAGCTCAAGGCGCACAGGAACACCGTGCAGGTGCCGCGACACTGGTGCTATAAGAGAAAGGTACAGTTGTTCACATATATAGATGTATGACGTCACAGCGCGGGACCCCAAGCTGCTGGTGCAGCTCAAGGCGCACAGGAACACCGTGCAGGTGCCGCGACACTGGTGCTATAAGAGAAAGGTACAGTTGTTCACATATATAGATGTATGACGTCACAGCGCGAGACCCCAAGCTGCTGGTGCAGCTCAAGGCGCACAGGAACACCGTGCAGGTGCCGCGACACTGGTGCTATAAGAGAAAGGTACAGTTGTTCACATATATAGATGTATGACGTCACAGCGCGGGACCCCAAGCTGCTGGTGCAGCTCAAGGCGCACAGGAACACCGTGCAGGTGCCGCGACACTGGTGCTATAAGAGAAAGGTACAGTTGTTCACATATATAGATGTATGACGTCACAGCGCGGGACCCCAAGCTGCTGGTGCAGCTCAAGGCGCACAGGAACACCGTGCAGGTGCCGCGACACTGGTGCTATAAGAGAAAGGTACAGTTGTTCACATATATAGATGTATGACGTCACAGCGCGGGACCCCAAGCTGCTGGTGCAGCTCAAGGCGCACAGGAACACCGTGCAGGTGCCGCGACACTGGTGCTATAAGAGAAAGGTACAGTTGTTCACATATATAGATGTATGACGTCACAGCGCGAGACCCCAAGCTGCTGGTGCAGCTCAAGGCGCACAGGAACACCGTGCAGGTGCCGCGACACTGGTGCTATAAGAGAAAGGTACAGTTGTTCACATATATAGATGTATGACGTCACAGCGCGGGACCCCAAGCTGCTGGTGCAGCTCAAGGCGCACAGGAACACCGTGCAGGTGCCGCGACACTGGTGCTATAAGAGAAAGGTACAGTTGTTCACATATATAGATGTATGACGTCACAGCGCGGGACCCCAAGCTGCTGGTGCAGCTCAAGGCGCACAGGAACACCGTGCAGGTGCCGCGACACTGGTGCTATAAGAGAAAGGTACAGTTGTTCACATATATAGATGTATGACGTCACAGCGCGGGACCCCAAGCTGCTGGTGCAGCTCAAGGCGCACAGGAACACCGTGCAGGTGCCGCGACACTGGTGCTATAAGAGAAAGGTACAGTTGTTCACATATATAGATGTATGACGTCACAGCGCGGGACCCCAAGCTGCTGGTGCAGCTCAAGGCGCACAGGAACACCGTGCAGGTGCCGCGACACTGGTGCTATAAGAGAAAGGTACAGTTGTTCACATATATAGATGTATGACGTCACAGCGCGAGACCCCAAGCTGCTGGTGCAGCTCAAGGCGCACAGGAACACCGTGCAGGTGCCGCGACACTGGTGCTATAAGAGAAAGGTACAGTTGTTCACATATATAGATGTATGACGTCACAGCGCGGGACCCCAAGCTGCTGGTGCAGCTCAAGGCGCACAGGAACACCGTGCAGGTGCCGCGACACTGGTGCTATAAGAGAAAGGTACAGTTGTTCACATATATAGATGTATGACGTCACAGCGCGGGACCCCAAGCTGCTGGTGCAGCTCAAGGCGCACAGGAACACCGTGCAGGTGCCGCGACACTGGTGCTATAAGAGAAAGGTACAGTTGTTCACATATATAGATGTATGACGTCACAGCGCGGGACCCCAAGCTGCTGGTGCAGCTCAAGGCGCACAGGAACACCGTGCAGGTGCCGCGACACTGGTGCTATAAGAGAAAGGTACAGTTGTTCACATATATAGATGTATGACGTCACAGCGCGAGACCCCAAGCTGCTGGTGCAGCTCAAGGCGCACAGGAACACCGTGCAGGTGCCGCGACACTGGTGCTATAAGAGAAAGGTACAGTTGTTCACATATATAGATGTATGACGTCACAGTGCGGGACCCCAAGCTGCTGGTGCAGCTCAAGGCGCACAGGAACACCGTGCAGGTGCCGCGACACTGGTGCTATAAGAGAAAGGTACAGTTGTTCACATATATAGATGTATGACGTCACAGCGCGGGACCCCAAGCTGCTGGTGCAGCTCAAGGCGCACAGGAACACCGTGCAGGTGCCGCGACACTGGTGCTATAAGAGAAAGGTACAGTTGTTCACATATATAGATGTATGACGTCACAGCGCGGGACCCCAAGCTGCTGGTGCAGCTCAAGGCTTTAAGAGAATGGGACAGTATGCAATACTAGCTGTTGCCAGCGGCTTCGCCCTCGTGGGTAGGTATACCACAAAAACATAGCTTATGTTGCTCGCTGATATTGTACATTTCTTTATTGTGAGAGAATTTTTCATATTGGTTACATAGATTTTGATTTTATCCATAACAAACCAACATACAAAAAATCAAATCTTTTCTTTTTAATACTAGTATAGATATACACTTCCTATTAATAAAACTAAGAGGCTGTTTATGTACCCAAACTCTTTAGTTCAAAATCAGAATTTAAAATTAAATATTATTTTTTAATAGTTAGATTTTAGTTTAATAACCAGTGTAAATTAGCATATTATCTGTTTTCACGATATAGTCATATCAACACCATGCCAAATATAAGCCAAGGATCTATTTTGTTTGCATAATTCACCAGCGGGTGGACTGCTTTTAACTGGCAATTGCTCATAAACATCGTAGATATATAGTTGGTTGTGTATTTTGCCACCCGTCCTAAAAATAATATGCAGTACTTAAGGTCTTTATTTGTGTGCAGTATTTGCAAGGAAAACGCGGTATAGAAAAGCCACCGTTCGATCTGCCTGACTTTATTAAAAAGACTGGTATTATGGAGATGCGAGCGTCACTACAGGATAAGGAAGAGACCAAGACACTGAAGGCAAAGATGAGAGAGCGAACCAGACCAAAGCTGGGCAAAATTGATATTGATTATCAGAAGTTACATGACGCTTTCTTTAAGTAAGTTCTATTGTGTTTATTTTTTGTGCATTTAGGCATGCATTTACTAAACTTTTTTCTTTTTTGAACACTTTAAATTGAACTTAATTTTTACGGATTAGCTGATATAAATTTGTTTAATTTTTTTAAATGCTTGTTGTAACAGGCAAAGACCAAAAATTTGTTGTCTTTTTACAAATAGAAATCTTGCCATTATCATCCATTTTGACCATACCTTTTAAATTATTTTAATACTAAACTATCTCAATGTTGCCAGTAAATTTATTAAAATCTTATGGTCGTAGTATTCTATGACTGGTTTATTTGAAATTGATTTACCTAAATGTGATTAAAAAAGCCACTGAATTCATTTTTGATCACATAGGATCCAGCTTAAACACTGGTTTCCATTGTTTTTTCTTATTTAGCATGAAGACAAGAAATGGAAGTTGGAGGAGTGCTTAATAAAGGTAAGTTATAGTAAGATACCTTTTTTCATAACGGTGGTATTTCTAATATCGACTTGGAAACGGATCCGTATGGCTCTGTGCCTCTACATATACAACATACCGTCTTCTCCTTATACAATTTCTTAGGTGTAACTAATTTTATTTCCGTAGCAGCGTAGTATATTAGTTTTTGATTAGATAAATTGATTTAGATGCATTTATTAACAAAAACGAGACAACATGGTGACGGCACATAAAACCAAATAAAAATAAAGAACATCTATCTATACTATTATATTAAGCGGAAGAGTTTGTTTGTTTGTTTGAACGCGCTAATCTCTGGAACTACAAATTTTTTTTTTTTTTCGAAAAACTTTTGCTTATTATAACCCAGTTCTTCAGAAAGGTTATAGGCTATGTAACATCACGCTACTGGCAACGGGAGCAGAGCAGTAAGCAAAGACGTGAGTGTAATCGCGCCGTGGAAAGCTAGTATTATATAAATAAAATTTGAGCAGTTGCAACAATTTCTGATTCACACAAATTGTATATTAGTACAGCTTTCCAATTCCATAGTGCAGATCTGCTTAATACAAAATATCTTGCAGATGGCAGACAAAGCCACGTATGACGATTCATGGCGACTTGTACTACGAGGGAAAGGAGTTCGAGACCCGGCTGAGGGAAAAGAAGCCCGGTGATTTATCTGAAGAGCTGAGGACCGCGCTTGGTATGCCTGTTGGGCCTGGGTCTCATAAGGTACAAACTTAACTGGTTTCAAATAACAGAAAATAGTCAGAAAATAAGTTTTAAGAGTGTCCTTTTTTGTGACACATCTATACAAACTTCCTCACTCATACAATCAGGTTGTGGAATAAGCTACTTACAAAATACTAAAAGTTTATGTCATAGTTTTTTTTTTAAAAAGAAGTTAAATTATTTTTACAGACTATTGGTTAAATCTCGTGAAAACCACTCTTTTCTCTTCATCGTTACTAAATTGATTGGGAATCCTACTTATAATAAATGCGAAAGTTTGTGCTTGTGTATGTATTTATGTATGTGTGTTTGTTTGTTACCTATCAGCGCCTAAACGGCTGAACCGATTTAAATAAAAATTGGTATGTACATTCCGTGCTTTGCTTTACTTTTAATCCCGAAAATCGGTCTGGTTCCCGAGGGAGACAAAACACATTTAGGCGCAAACCGTGGGGCGCAACTAGTAATTCTATAAAGGTGTTGCTTGAATCGTAAGAATGTGACCGATACAATAGTCAAAATAACTTTTGAACTTTATATCTGTCCTCATTGTATTTCTATTGTGTATATTAAATAATGTATCAACATGTCTTATGCCAGACTAACTAGTTGTATTTTCTTTTGCTTTGCTGCAGATAATAAAACATTTTTAATAATTTAATAAATTATTCATAGGTGCCGCCTCCATGGCTAATCGCCCAGCAGCGTTACGGCCCACCTCCGTCTTACCCCAACCTAAAGATCCCTGGTTTAAACGCGCCTATACCCGAAGGTTGCGCGTTTGGTTACCACGCGGGAGGTTGGGGCAAGCCACCCGTGGATGAAACCGGAAAGCCGCTGTACGGCGATGTGTTTGGACACCAGAGTAGTGGACAGGACGTAAGTATAATATAGAAAATAGTCTTCGTTATTTTCGTGGTAAAGTACCATACTCATACACTCCGAAGTAAAGTGTAATATTTACTACGCACATGAAAATTCTCTACTTAATATTACTTTTTTTTCTTCTAATTTAGTGTCTTATTTCGTGGTTTCATTCGTTATCATTTAATCGGAGCTATATTTTAAAAATATGTTCTGTCTATATGCTAGAATTAGGTGAAAGCTGTATAAAAAGTAAGAAAGCATTGCGTTTACGGTTCTATTTATATGCAAATAATACATTTAAAACTTAAGTTGCGCATTTTCATAGTAAAATAACTGTAAGCATTATGGTTACTTACTTTTTATAACACAATAAATTGCGACGTTGCTACTCATGACGCGTAAACCCTCAACAATAATATTTGTTTCGTTTGAGACTCTATTCCACGAAAATGCTGCGGCATGATACGTTTCGACTGTCATCAGTATGTGACAATTCAGTGCCATATTGCTTTAATCAGGGTTGACTAATAATTTAGTGATTTTAAATTTCTTAACGAGTCTCCATTTTTTTTAGGATGCTGAAGATCAAGATATCGATAGAACCATGTGGGGAGAATTAGAATCAGAATCTGAAGAGGAATCAGAAGAAGGTACAATAATTTTAATATTTTTATGTCACTATCCATATTTATGACTGGAAACTAGTAATAAATTTTAAGCGTTAAGTTATATATTTGGTTACTGCTCCGCTCCCCTCACCATGAGCGTGATGTTACATAGAACCTCAAGAACTGGACTATCAAATGCAAAAAGAATTATGCAAATTCGGCTGGTGGTTCCAGAGATTAGCGCGTGAAACAAATATATATATAGTATAGGTATGTGTATCTGGCTAATAATTATATCTTTTTTATTATAACAGAGGAATCAGACGAGGGTGAGAAGCCAGGTGAAGGGGAGGTGGCTGCAGGAGTAGCAACACCAGGCGAGGGTCTCGTGACGCCGCTCGGCATCAGCTCGGTGCCTCCCGGCATGGAGACCCCTGACACAATCGAACTGAGGAAGAAGAAGGTCGAAAGCGATATGGAAGGGTAAGTCTTACCCGTTGTTGGTTTATTTTATGATGTACCAATCAATCTGGATCCTATACCCTATCTTCGTGTTATGCTTTTAAAAATTTTCTCGAATTTTTTGTCACTGCTATGGAAAGGTTTGCGTTCGAACTGCTTTGACATTGTAATAAATATGATTTTATATTTGCAGTGGAGACACTCCCGCGCTATATCAAGTGTTGCCAGAGCGGCGTGTTGGACTGACGGCCGGCATGATGGCCTCCACACACGTGTACGATATCAGCGCTGCCAATCCCGGTAAGACAATTATTGGAAAATGACATCAATAACATATTTATAAAAATCCTTGCTATCAAGGAATATGACTAATAATGGACATTGTGTCTTTGCTTGTAGCATCGAACTAACGGAATCATGACCAACTTTAACAAAAAATTATAAATACTAGTAAATAGTGAAGTACACAATTAATGTCTAATAAAATGATAACAAGCTTGTTGCCAAGGAAATTGTCTTTGGACGAATTTTAACCTACTTGCATTTAGATAGATTGACAAAATGAGCTTATGGTGGGTCATGAAACGATTCACATGATTTGATAGTAATTTGTATAAATAAATCAGCATATCAACTTTAATTCTGAGTATGTAACAGGCAAGCGCACAGTCCCTGCACCGGCGGGTGCGGGCACGACCAGCGAGGGTGGCCCCGGGCCAGCGGGCGGCGTGGAGGTGACGCTGGACCCGTCCGAGCTGGAGCTGGAGCCCGAGGCCGTGGCGGCGCGCTACGAGCGACACATGCGCGAGACGCGGCCCAAGGCGCACGAGGACCTCTCCGACATGCTGGCCGACCACGTCGCAAGGCAGAAGGTACTCGACTCATTATTAATGCCTGGCAAAGTACGGGTTTGACAATCATTGAAAATCACAAACTTATAGGTACTTTGAGCTTTATAATAAAAATAGATTTACATTGAACTAAATAGTAATAGATATATGATAACTAGGTAAGATGTTGCTTCTACCGGGATAAACGAGCGAGCGGTGGCTCAGGTAGTAGAAAACCGGTCTTTCTCGCCGTTGTACTGGAATACGGCGCGAACAATGCCCATTTACAAATCAACCCCTCCTAAGTAAAGCTACGATAGTTTACATATGAGGCTTTACGCTTCGTGAGTGGTAACGTCGCAATTTAGTGTCATATATTTCATTTTGATTTTAAATTTTTATCATTTAATCTTAGCTATATTTAAAAATATGTTCTGCTAACATGCTATAATTAGGTGAAAGCTGTATAAAAAATAAGTAATAATTTCTTTTACAGTTCTATTTATATGCAAATAATACATTTGAAACTTAAGTTGCGTTATTTTCATAGTAAAATAACTGTATGCATTAGCATTATCTGTTAGAATTAGGTGAAAGCTGCATAAAAAGTAAGTAGCCATACTTTTTATACAGCTTTCATCTAATTCTAGCATGTTAGCAGAACATATATTTTTAAATACAGCGAAGATTATATAATATAAATTGAAATCCACTCATGATGCGTAATCGCCCGAGAGGGTCGAAATTTAAAATGTCAATGTCTGTCTTAAACAATTTTCTCATGCTTACTTTCTAATGCGATTTATTTATTTTGTTTACAGAACAAGCGAAAGCGTCAACAAAACACAGACTCAAAACAGTCGAAGAAATACAAAGAGTTCAAGTTCTAATAGTGATAATGCTAATAGACATGATAATTATTTTATTTGTAAGTGTATCTGCATACCTAAGTAATTTTATTTCTGTATAATTAAAATATAAATGACAATTTTGAATTTTTTTTTAATAAATCACCACCAGAACACGATAGTACCCGGTCTCGGACGACACTTCTTTGTCTTGCGCCTCAGTCTCAGAACAACTTTAGTACTTGTTCTGAGGCCTCAAGTATAAGTGTATAATCTATGGGCCTCAGTAGCGTAAAAGATTTTTTTTAAACTGGCAACATTTGTATCGTTAAAACTGACAGACTAAAAAGACTCGTTTCCAAATAGATTATATCTTCGCAAATTTGAGTGACATTAAAAAAATAAGCTGGACTTCGTACTTTAGAAGTTATTCATTTGTTTTTATTAAAATTAAGCTCTAGTTATTTATTAGTGAATTAAAGCAATTAGCACAAATATTAAATATGTCTCGAGTTCTAGTAGGCGTTAAGAGAGTTATTGATTATGCCGTCAAAGTAAGTTTACGTTGAGTGCAAAGGTTATTTTCACTTGTTATTTTAGTTCAAGTTCATTGCTAAAAGGTTTTGAAGGGTAGTTTTGAAAACTAAGTAGTAATTAACTACCTATTAAGTTAAATAATGAAGGCTAAGTTATATACCAAAAATAATTTTTTTGTAAATCAGAAAAATTATCACTGCTTAGTACTGTTATCAGTTACAGCCTTGAACACGCATTATCAAAATATCTATTAATGATTTGGAGAACATAATTATACAAAACTGTATAACAAATACAGACACGTTATATAATACTCATCAAAATTAAGAGTCACAGTCAATTTATTTATAAACATCATTATACCTACATGTACAATGACAACATTATTGCTTTAATACTATGTGGTTGTACTATCTGCATGATGTAGTATAGTATGTCCTAATGAATAAAAAATAGCAGTAGTCTGTCTTACCCATACTTTACTTTGTGTCAAACAATCACTTACAGTCCAATTAAATTATTCTACATTAGTCTTCTGCCCTGGCTTTGCTTTGGTATCAAAAATATATTTTACAACATACACATACATAAATTACGATTGCAAAACTGCCTTGCGAAATATTGCTGTATAACAGACTTACTTTTGCTATCTACTGTATTGCAAATTTATAAATAAGTACTGAAAATCTGAAAATTGATAAAAAATATGTTGATTATAATAAAATACTGTCTATGTTATCCACAATTATTAAAGCTTTTTAAAAAAGTGAAATATTTTTTTTAAATCGGTAGCATAGATTAGTAGTTAAATCATAACAAATAAACATACTAACAATCAAATCTTTACTCTCTATAATATTATATTAGGCAATAAAACAGTTACATACAGTAGTAAGACAAAGAATTAGTTGCATTATACATATTAAATCTTTCACAGGCACGTAGTGTACAATAATTTACAGTATACTACAATGAGCTAATTTCTGCAACACTAAGATGTTTGCCATACCATGGCCATACCCAATCATGATTTAAAGGTAGTTTATCAAGAATCAAGTTTTTTTAAAAGTATTTATAGGTCTGATCTGAAACAGAAGACTATTAAATGTTAGAAGGAAAAATACCTTACTCAGTGTAAAATTTATCAACATAAACAAAAATCATATGTATTAATATTTCTAGGTCCGTGTTAAGCCAGACAAGCGCGGAGTGGTAGTAGATGGTGTGAAGCACTCTATGAACCCCTTTGATGAGATTGCTGTGGAGGAAGCGGTCAGGCTAAAGGAGAAAAAAATTGCCAGTGAAGTTATTGCTGTGTCATGTGGACCTACACAAGCTCAAGTCAGTATATTATGTAATTGAGACTGCAGTTTATTATATAGTTCTTTACATAATACAGTACTGTACATTACTGTTGTAATGCAATGCACAGAGTTATAATGAATAATGAAAGTTATGTGTTAATTTAAAACACTGCAACTTTATGATTCTATTTCTTAATATTATATGTATGTTTTTCTCTTGCAAATTTCATGTATTTTGTATTTTTTTCTAGCACATAATCTCAATTATCAGGAGGAACACATAGTTTAATAACATCTGTTTATCTATCCCTATTATGGACGACTTTATATTTCTGTCTTTAATTTTAAATTTTGATTTTATGCAATGGATTCTCAGCAAATACCCTGATATATAGCAGTACTTAAGATACTCTTGCACTTTCAGGAAACTCTCAGAACAGCTCTTGCCATGGGTGCTGACCGTGCCATCCATGTAGAGGTGGCTGGAGCGGAATACGAAACCCTGCAGCCTATCCACGTCGCCAAAATCTTGGCCAAGTTGTCCCAGGACGAGAAGGCAGACTTAGTCATTGTTGGCAAACAAGTAGGTTTGGCAACAATTGATTTAGTACTTTAACCTCACATAAAATATGCTACAGTATCAGACACAATAGAAATAATATTGTGACTTGGCAGAATTACTCCTAAGCACACAATTGTTTAATATTATTTTAAATATAGGTGTACCAAATTGCCTCTCAACACTATTGAACAATAATAAATATGTTCTTTTGACCAAATTACCACTCAGACAACGTTATAGTGCACAAGTGCATGACCAAACTGAAATCCACTAAGATTGAAAAAATAAGTAGCTCAACTGAACATACAAGTCACGGATTTGCGTTATTATTGTAAGCGTAACTAAGAATCGCCTTATTACCAATCTGTCTGCCAAGGGAGATTAGGCAGAGTGGAGTCACTTTAGTAGGATAATATTATAAGAAAAAAAAAAGTGTCTTGATTATGATACAGATAGGAATAATCCATAAATACCATGCTTTGGCAGAGGCCTATGTCCTGCTTCTGCTTCTACTTCTTCAGGCTAATGATGACACACAACTGTTTTTATCACCTTTTTTCTATTTTTGCAGGCTATTGATGATGACTCCAACCAAACCGCACAAATGACTGCAGCCCTGTTGGATTGGCCACAGGGCACATTTGCTTCCAAAGTAAGTATTGAACTTTATCTACATAATAATAATCTTAAATGTTTCATTAATGTTTATGAATCCCATCTTCTATGTAGTTTTCTCCTACACTAAAAAATCCTCCTTGATCTAACAAAATAATATATGTCCATATTCTTGATTACGCATGTGGTCAAATAGTTAAACTTATATTTAAATTGACTTAGTTTGTGATATAAATTCATTACATAGGCCTTTGTCCTGCAATGAAACAGTAACATGCTGGTATTATTATTACTTAACATTTTCGTTTCAAAAGTACCGTAAATTATTACAGAATAAGTGTGAAGTGATTCAACTAAAGAACTTATGAATATTTACATAGTTTATTCATAATCCAGTTCACAATTCCATATGTGCAATAACTTACCTTTGTTTAAAATCATATATGTTTTTGTATAGTCTTTAAATATCATTGATAACATTTGTTTTATATCTTTAGGTAGAGAAGACAGACGCTGGTTTGACGATAACTCGCGAGATCGACGGCGGGCTCGAGGTGATCAAGACCAAGCTGCCCGCTGTCATCAGCGCTGACTTGCGACTGAACGAGCCTAGATACGCCACACTGCCTAATATCATGGTATGATATTTTAAAATTATCACAATCTTTCGACTTAATAGGTCACTATTACTTTTTCCATAATGTTTTCCATCACTGTAAAAAAGTCACATTGATATTTGCCGGGTTTTAAACCTCATCTTCGTACATAAGCAGTGAGAAACATAAACATAATTCATACTAGATTCTTATTTGTATCACTCAAAATTAAAATGCTATGAAGTGGATTAAATGTACGAACATAAATGGTTGTTTCATCACCTTTTTTTGTTAGTAATTACTTTTGAATGGGTGGTGAACTAAGTCTGACCTTACTACTTAGGCGGTCAGTGGCCTTCGTAACACATTAAATAAAAAAAAAATATTATTATTTATTAATAATTACATATTGTATTAAATCATCCTTTTCTTACAGAAAGCCAAAAAGAAGCCGTTAAAGAAAATAACAGCTAAAGACCTAGGCGTGGATATATCGCCTAGGATCAAAGTAGTGTCAGTAGAAGACCCTCCGGTCAGGCAGGCCGGCTCCATCATCCCCGACGTCGACACTCTCGTCCAGAAGCTCAAGGAAGGCGGACACATTTAACAATCTAGTGAATTTTAACTGTTCAAAATTGTATCATATTTATATTGAGATTTTGTATGTGTACTGTAGATTATGAATAATTTGTTAAATATACATTTTTAATCTCCGTTATCTTTTGTTTTGATTTGTTGTAGTTTTAAACAATTTATATAGGTTATCACAAAGAAACCTAATATCGGTTTGTCAAAGTTTACGCCTAGAGTTTACGGAACTAATTGCAGAGCAGAATTTTGTGTCTCATTAATAATAATTAATCAACCAAAATATCAGTTTTATTCCCCATAAAACTAATATTTAATAATACCTTATTAATGAGACACAAAATTCTGCTAGCATAGTACTAGGATAGCAGAAAATCGTAGGAAGTTGTTATAAATCCCTTTAAAAATAAAATTAAGCTAAGAAGTGGGTAGGTCACAAATAATTTTATGTCATAGCCCCCTCTTACAAGATTCTACCCATAATTAGCTTAGTTTTTAACACAATTTGTATCAACCTCCTTCGAGTTTCTGCTATCCTAGTACTACAGTAGCCAAATCTTGTAAGAAAGAGCTTACATTGAACTAAAATTATTACCACCTACCCTTAATTAGCTTAGTTTTTAACACAATTTGTATCAACCTTCTACGATTTTCTGCTATCTTATAGTTATAAAGCAAAGATCGTAGTATCTACCCTAGTACTAGAATAGCAGAAACTCGAAGGAGACCGTATATAACATGTATATTAAAAAATATGTTAAATGTGAGTTTTTCTGCTACCCTAGAACTAGGTTAGCAGATAAACGTAGGAGGTTGACACATATTATATTAAAAACTAAGCTAAATGTGGGTAGGTCACGAATAAAATGTTATTTCATAGCCACCTCTTACAGGATTCTGCTACCCTAGTACTAGGATCGCAGAAAATCGAAGGACGATGCTACAAATTGTATTAAAACCAAAGCTAAGAAGTGAGTAGGTCACAAATAATATTAATTTCAAGTGACCTCTTACAACATTCTGCTTCGCAAGCAATGGGTAGCAGTTATAATTTTTTTTAAAGACACTATTTGGTTATTGCACTAATTGAGCATTATTTAGGCACTGTTTTTTGACACCATTACCGATCCCAAATTCCATGGTGCGGACGCCCACACTACCGGACGTGTGTGTTAGTGTGTTATTTCATTTATTGTTTTTTCCTGTATATTAATTTAATTACCATCAGTAGCTGTATATTAATTTAAGTACCATCATACGGTAGTAGATCCACACTTACGGTAGTAGATCCACACTGGTTTCAGCATGAATGGGCCGGATCGTCTGGGGAAGTACTACCCTCTCATAGAAGATCGACGTAAGAGTAGTAGTATCCGTACTACTGCGTTTCGCTCGGTGAGTGAGAGCGCCGGAGGCCCAACTTCCTCCCTTTCCCCTTTCCTTACCTCCCTCATTCCCTTCCCCTAACCCCCTTTCCCAGCCGCCATAGTGGAGGCCACCATACCAGCAGTTTAAGACTATGGCTTTTGGTATGGTGGCCACCACTTCTAGATTCCACAGCTGCTTACCATCAGGCAGGGTGGAGTCACTTTGGTAGGCTAATATAAAAAAAAAAAAAAAAAAAAATCACCTTATTATAATATCAGGTATAATATTGCAAAATGACAAGTAAATAAAATAGCGTTTGAATATTAAATTACATTTATTAAGTACCTGTGTTGCCTGCCTACAGGTTAACGTGTTCTACATTTTTTTCAATACAATTTACAAATGACACTACATCGAAATCGATTACTTTTGATTTCAAATCCTGTTTAAGGTCTTTATTTATTGCTTTACGTTTCTATTCATTTCGTTAGTTTCCAAAGCTCTCATCATAGGTCAGTTTTAATTTGTATAAGTGAATCACATGTCGTCAAAATATAGTCAGCGCTATATGAAGTTCCATTCATATCAAGAGAGTAGCGGCTAGCAGTATAAGTCTCAAATAATATCCGTCTCTAACGGCAGATCTAAACGAGCACAGCCCCTGCTATCTTAGTACAAATCACCCCTAATAATCGATTCAAAAAGAATATAAATATACAGTAATTCAGCCTTGTTGGTTAATTTCCTAATATTGTAGACACTACGACAATGTTTTCTTATAAATATGTAAAATGCATTGTTTGTTAAAATATTACCTGCTGATCACCTAATGTATTCCGTCCGAACACTAATAACAGTGTTGTCTATAGTTCTAGAGGATCGTTAGTCGCAGACACCACTCGGCGGCCGCTGCTTAAGGTTGAATCTCTTATTAACTTTCTACTTATCTAATTCATTATTTTGGCATGGAACAAGTTATTATCAGTCAAATCGCATCGCTTTCTATATGAAATCCAACCTTAGGAGCGACTTAGGTCGACGCAGCTGCGACCTGCGAGCACGTATACTCTGTATCCACCGAAACCCACGGGAGTGCAGTCAGTCCTCAAAAACAAAGGAATTACTTTCTCGTTCTTTTGTTCAACATAATAGAGAACGTTTTAATTCCTATCCGAATACCAGTAGCGGCTACGTTCGCGAGGGTAAAGAAAAATACACATTAATTAACATTTCATTAGTTCGTTATCTACAAGGATTCGCCACTGAATGGTTGGTACCACACTATTTTGCCCTCGAGACAGCCGGTCACGAGCATGTGATATCTTGGACTAAACTTTGAACTGACGACAAGGTCTTGGTGAATGCCTAAACTCTGTCCTATTTCCACCATAGGTCGGGCGCCGTTTAGTTCTTGCACGCAATTTGACAGTTCGCTACAGTCATTGTTTAGTGCTAAAAGCCGCATGCCTCGACCGAACGGTGAGCATACTATACGGCCGTCTGATGAGTAGCATAATTCCTGTAATATGGAAACATAATACTTAAAAATTTATAATTTTATGCATAATGAAAGATATTTTGTCAGTAGAGAAAGAGGTAGGTTGAATCACTACTTCTTGACATCAGGTAAAAAAATCATTTTTATATACAACTTGGTGGCAAACAAGCATACACATGGACACAGTTATATTTTCTAAAAATAAACAAAAACACAACCAAGCTGTTGCCGACAATTTAGGGAGAAGGGGGATGAGGAAAGTGGGGTTAATTGAGCTATAACTAACCTTAATAAACCCTTTCCCTTCATTAGTCTCCTCTATATAATACAGTAGTCTGTTTTTGTTCTGTCGTATGTAGTGCCTGGTGGCCGCCGCGGCTTCTTCGTCGCTCGCACTAGCGCTGTCCCGCGGCGTCTGTCCTGATGTCGACGGTGACGTACTGTAACGATTACACTTGTTTTCCTAATTGCGCTACAATTTTTTTTATTTGTTTAATTCGCTTAGACTACTATTATTACCATCAGCGAGAGTGATGATGATAAAAAAGTCTAAAGCAATACTAGACAGGTACCTACCCTACATGCTAAAATACAAATAACCAACCAATTCTATAAATGAGGCATCTTGCACAACGCAGATATAGACAATAATAGACGTTGAGTGTTTTCTATTAAAAATCAACTTTGACAGTCGTAGTTCAGTTGTCATAGCAATCTGTCACGTTACCTGGATTCCTCTTCGTTCCGTTGCGGTCTCGGTCGTTGTCCGTTGGGCGGAGTGATGCCTGTGTTCACGCCTGTAATCCGCTGCATGTTGAAGCTACGCCGGACTTGACCTCTGTCAATACATTGATCAGTATTATTCTCTGTTGTATAGGGACAGTTCCACATACACACTATAAGAGCTGTGACTTCTGCCAAAAGTCGAATAAACTGCAACGAAATTTTGGCATGTCAGGAACTGTTAAATCTGCTAAACTATCCTGGATTCTGGAACTATTTAGAGTAGGAAAATAGAAAAAGTAATATTTACTTAAGAGTGGCTTGCGATTTTTTTTTAAAATTAATATGCTAATATTTAATATATTGCATTTGGCTTTTTTCTATTAATAAAAGCAATATAATATTACACCTCACCGGAATGTACAAAAATAAATCGGAATAAGATTTTTGCAAACAATTTTACTGACATTCGCTTACAAATAACCTAGAACCACTTTTCCCGATAAACTCAAGACTCTACTTCCTAGCAGGTGCACAATACTTCATAAGTACACAGTGTACTGTGTTGTTTTCTGCAAAGTAGCGTAATATAATAACCTACCTCTCTCTACAAATAATGATATGATTTTCCACATCATTACTTTTATAAAAATAAGTCTTAAATATACACCCAATACGACTTAATTTGCGATATTGTACCTATCGTAACAATATATTTTGGTCCTTAAATCCGAATAAAAAAAACATAGGTGTAATAAAAATAAATAGAAGCTATTGATAGTGCGATGCAGGTATAAAGAATTAAAAAAAATAAAGAAATCGTATAACATAGCAGCATGCCAGTGATTCAGTAGGCCCTCACCTGTTGTGCATTTCTTGTAGTTGTCTGTGTTGTTTGATTGTGATAGCCGCCTCCCACACATCGTTCTGAATACCAGACAGACCCTGGGGAATTGCCCAGTATTTTAATCACATTTGGATTAATTTTAATCAATTTTCAAATGCAGATAAGTTCGAACTTGTAATTTCTAAAGACAAATAGATAATCAAACGGAAGAGTAATACAGGAAACTTTTGTCCTCGCGGCTTTAGACAAAACTACGGATATTCTCGTAAACAAAACCACTCAAAATTTAAAGTGATCGAACCTTCAGAAAGGCTCTTTATGATAGTAGGGGTGCTTACCCCTAGCAGTCGCGAGCGGTTTTCCGGCGGAGGAGCGGGGACGATGCTCTCCTGCGAAGTACTGGCGCCGCTCGGCCCGCCCTCCCCCTCCGGGTAGCGCCTTATACGAATAGAGGGAGAAGGCGATCTGTCGACAAACGGTATCTCCTTTTTATAATTTTGTTTTTATTTTAAAATAATGGTCAAGTTTATGCAATTTATGATGTTATTGTCATTAATTTTGATTTTGCAAAAATATTTTGTTACCTAAAGTTGTTTGATTCGGTTCACTTTAAATTTTTATTGTTAAAAACTATTTCTAGCTGCATGTAAAATATTATTTTATTTAACTACACATTTACTAACTTCAATTTTAAAGTCGTTATTTAAGGCTACTGTTGCTAATGCTTCACATAATATTGTAATTATTGAAGCTGGCATAAATATTAAATATCGTTAAATGTAGAAAAATAATGTATTATATAACCTGCATCGCGCTACCGAAACTGACAGATAAAAAAACTAATACAAAAATATAAAATACCTTTATTACATAATATTAAAAACATGTTAAAAAAGTATTGTAAAATAAATAATGAGGGTGTTTGGAAAATTTTTGCCACCAGCTGGCGCAACTTCAATTTTCACATTGGGCCAATCAGGGATTTAAAAAAGTTTTTCAAAAAGCGCTTGATAGCTAGACCTGACGCATCGGTGCTGGCACCACGTGGGCGCCATTTTAGAAAATCCTCTCAGCTATTTTTTTTTGTCCACATATACGTGAATTATCCATTTTGTAAATTAAACATCAAAATTTCAGAAATGGACACTAAAAAATATTTGTCTTGATAGCGCTGTCAAAATAGAAGACCTTTTACCAAAGTAGTACCCCTAAATACCCTCATTACATACAACCGCAAATCAGTAAAAAAGTTTAAAAAAATATTCAAAGATGTCAGTTATAATTCTGTCCCTTTTATTCCTTCGTAATGTCGCCTGCCTCGTCATATGGCTTATCGAGTCGCGCGTGCCCGTGCCCGCGCCTTACGCATGATTCGCGCCTAATGTGTCTAATTTAAAATTTTAAAAATATTGCGTAATAATTTACTCCACTGAGTTATAACAACGTTGAAGGTATCCTACTAAGGGCTCGCTGTCCAGCGTTTCCTTGTGCTGCATGTACCTACATATATTACATAGTGTACTGACTGTGAGGGCGGCTGGTTGACGCGCGGCATGCGGTAGACGCGCAGGCGGGCGCGGCGCGCGGGCATCTTGCGCGCGGCGGGCTCGCTGTCCAGCGTGTCCTTGTGCCCGCATACGCTGTGTGGCTGAATGTCGTGTATGCACGTCCACTGCACACATATAGAACATCATATATTATTTATGTTAAGAAAGAACGACGCAACTTATGCTACAAGTTGATGGCATATGAGCCTAAAGAATAATGCCATAGAGACCTTTTTTCGTATCCGTACCTCACTACACTACACTACACACACTTAACATGTCATGGAATATTTCTGCTACAAAATAATGACGGAGTATGTATTTCTGCTAAGATATAATGACGCAATATGATACAAGTTGCTAAAATGTGAATCTAAACAATGATGCTATCTTATATTTATGCCTTTCTTTCTCAGCGCGGCAGAATTGCTAATTTCGACGATTGGCGAGTAACGCGATGAATGAAACTCACAAAATATGGTCGATGTGAAAATGCTTGGAAGATACCTAGTTACCTTTACTTTACCTAGTTTATCGGGATGATTATTACAAATTTTAATATTTATTCATTAAACTTAATAATAACACCGTAATAAAACTTGTTTTCGCACCTCGACGTTGAGTAATTTAACGTATTACTTATAATATTATTAATAACATAATATAATTATTTTTTATTAATAAAATAATAATATATAATTTTAAGTCTACATACTTTAAATTAAACACACATTATGTTCTTATTAATTAGTTATAACATCACTGAGATTTCATAAATATATATTAGTATTTATAAATTCTAAGATAATTAAAATACTTCATAAAACTATATTATTTTAGAAAAAAAAAAATATAGTAATCCTATTTTTAGTTATCAAATACCTATACCTATACTATGAGGTAGGTCTGGCGTTCACGGGCTCTCCCTCTAACATGACAAAAATTATTCTTCGGAGAAAAAGGTGTGCTGCACACCTTTTCCTCCGAAGAATAATTTTATGAATTAATAAATTAATTAAATAAGGGGCATGAGTATAAGTCCGCATCGTAATGCCACATTCAGCTATTATCTTTATTATCCTTTGTATTTATTTTATAGACCTTGTAGTGATTTAGTTTGAATTAATACTATAATGAGAACAGATTTGATGTTTGGTATTTTTGTTTGTTTGTTCCGATTTATATCAAGATCTACGTAACCGATTAAAAAAATATTTTTATACGTAGCTACAAATACGACGCGTAACATAGGCTATATTTTATAATGTTTATCATATTTTTCAGTTATTGTCTAAATTTAAATATTGTAAGCGCTTTGTATTTATAATCTTATATAAATCACTACAAGGTTACCGAACAGCCTGCGTCAGGATAGAGTTTGATTAATTAACACACAATAACGAGTTTAATATGACTTCTAATAGGTGGCTCTAAAATCTCCTGCATCACTCGCTATTATGTTTACTCTATAACGCTGTATTCACAGCTGCCTTACGACTCCTATATCTTAGTCCCGTGCGCGTTATAACTTTTTCAGTCGTTTTAAATAAGTTGAGCTAGTTGTCAGCGAAAGGGCTTTGCGAGTGGTTTTTCTAAATGAATATTAAGTTTCGACCGCGATCAATCTAGACAAAAAAGGCATTGAATAATTTTGATTCACATATAGTTTATAGTACACACAACGAATTTGCAAATATAAACCATACGCCGTAACACTAAGGTTTACATTAATTTACCATTACACTGACGTCACCATGTCAACCTAAATATTCTGATTGAGAATGATTATCATTTCAAATGTATAGACGCGATCAGGTGGACGAATATAGGTGTTGATGCCACCATACCAGAAGTTTAAGACGATGGCTTTAGTATGGTGGCCACCACTTCTGGGTTCCACTGACTGCTTACTATCAGGCGGAGTGGAGTCACTTTGGTAGGCTAATATAAAAAAACTCAGTTAGTTAGTGTACATTTTTTTTCATATTACGATGTTTCTCAAAATATTTGCCAACATTTATTTGTAGTTATGATTATGTAACCCAACTGCAAAATTAAAAATTCAACTATAGTCATCAAATACTTATAATAATATTTTAATTAACATAATTATTAACCGTGGTCGACGACAATTAAAATAAACAAATAAATAAATAATATAATGTATATATTATTTATTTATTTATTTATTTAATAATAATTAAAACGGTTAATTACTACCAATTACAATAATTATTACACCATATACGATTAAAAACAATAAACACAGATAAAAAGGAATAAAATGAAAACAAAAAAAAAATATGATAAATGCATCACGCTCGCAGAACCGCAAGCACTCTGACAATATTTTCTGCCATCCATCCGCAAACAGATCACAGTTAGGATTGTCACACAGGAGAGCATTTAGTGCTGATAGTGTGCGCGGTACAGGTGACATGGAACGCGCTAGGGTGCGACATGATGGAATAGCGAACAGCACATGTCTCCGGTTACGACGATAGTTGTCAGGAGTATAAAAACAACACAGCTCGTCATGTAGATCTAGTGCATCAATGTTCCCCCTAAAGATTTTGCACATAACTACAATTATATTTTAATCACTCAATTATGTATGTTTTTTTATTATATTATTTAAAAATAGCATAGTAAATATTAAAAAACACGATATATTAGCTGTCAGTTACATTTCCAAAATTAAATCGTTGAATTGACTTATATTATGATGACAAGCAATCATACGGTTCCGCCGATGTTAAGTAGTTACGCCTACTTTAAAAAGTCAGTTTTTAAATACCCGAATATTCAAAAAGAGGTTATAACTTAAATGTAGCCAAAACTGTCATATTTAAATATCAAACAGAATAAAACTTTAAATCCTTGACAAACTCAAAATACCACTTAGATCAGACTTTTAAAAAAAATCAAAGAGGATGTTAAAATTAAAATGTTTAATAGCTTTCATTATTATTTAAGGCATCTGTCCGATTTTAATAAGTATTATATTTTAGTTTAACTTATAATTAAAATAACATTTTTTTTGATTCAACATTTTTAATGACTTAAATTAACAGTCATAACTTTAACATTTGCCTCTGCAACCAACTAACCATACATATAATTATGTTGGCTTACCTCAGATTTGTCATCATGGCTAATATTTCTACTAAGCGCGCTCCATCCTTGTGGGTGTACCTATAAAATAAACAATATATTTAGCGAATTTGTAACGATAAAATAATAAGAGCAAATAATACAAAATAGTTTACGATTAAAATAAAATAACACAAGCACATAAATAAAACAGATAAAGGAACCGACTTCCTGAACATTTGCTTTATTAAATTATTTTTATTTTATACAAGTAAGTGGTATTAATTTTATTTGTATTGTTAGTCTGCTGTGCAAAAAGAAGTAAGTGTAATTTGTAACTTTCATTTAGTATCATTTCAGGCGAAAGACGGTCGTTAGTCTATTTTTTTCTGCTGCAATGAAGGACATAGACAATAGTTCTATTTACTGTAATTGGATAATGGTATGTTTACCTGTAGTGCACTGACAACTTCTGCATCATTGCCCTCGGGGAAGTCGGAGACGAACTCGACGCGGTTCTCTTTACGCGACGCGTCGAACAGGTGGTCGTACATCGCCGCTATCGGAATCAGCTGTTGGCTCATTTGCATCAACCTATACAAGTTTGGCTGGAATATCAAATACAAATTCTATAACCACCAAACAAATGTCATTTGGAAGTTTCAGGTCTCGAAAGAATGCAGTGACTGCCATAATAAACATTAAGCCTGAAGTCCCCTACGGAGAACATAAAATTCTGTCAAAAAGAGGTTCTTGCCATAGTCACCATTTAGGCGGGTTGGTAAAGAAAGTTTATATATTTCGGTACCTTCGCAGGACTTAGTCATCTCTTACGACGAATAACATTTATTTTTTAGGCTTTCAAAATATTAGTCACTGATTGACAGTCAATCGACTTTGTTAACTTTAATATCAACACTAATGACTAAATATGGACTCCTTATATTCATAGTTTTCTGACGCAAAGGCCAATGTACGTATCACTGTTTTGATCCATTTAAGGTCGACTTTGAACTTTCAGGAGTAAGCTTATTTTTTAAATTTAGTTAACTCAAAACGTTCTATAATTTGTCAGCGATAAAAAATATTAGCATCATCGCAGTCAATACGCTCTTCACGTGATGAATGCGCACATACCTAAATGTTGAAGAAAATAAATTCTAATATCAATAAATATGTACTCCACATTAATCTAACAAAAACTTAAAACCCAAACGCTCAAAAAAAGGGATACCTTAACCATTTCAAGGTCGGTATGATATGATACAAAATGGCTAGATACATGTCTCTGTCGAGAATCCGAACATGCTAGATGCAGGAAGGATCGATTTCTAAATAATCTAGTTCTTTTTAAAGGAGTTGTATAGTGCGAGCCGGATTCGCCCACCGAGGGTTCTGTACAAATTAATTAATTAATTATTAGGTACCTACCTGCCTATACTTATAAATAAAATAATTTAACACAAAAAAAAACCGACTTCAAATGGTAAAGAAACTAAAAAGTTAAAAATAAGTTTACTTAGCAGAAAGTAATTCGTATTTTGATTGTTGCGTTCGATCGTTGCAACGAACTTTACCTTACTTTAAACTAATTGCAATCAAATAACACGTACCTTAAATCCATGTAAATCTTCAGACAATGTAGACAAATTCAAATCGTGTATAATAACGATTAGTCCACCTGTAGTGCACATGACCATTTGTCTCGCATCGGGTGATAACCGGCATCTCATCAGACTGGACGTGTGGAACACTCTTTGGTACAGCAGATTGCACTCTGTATAAGAATTGATATCCCAAGTGTATATACTGCCGTCTAACCCCGATGTAACCAATAGTTTATCCTTAACTGAGAATTCTATATTCTTCACCCATTTCGAGTGGCCTAATAGTAAACGGATTTTCTTTTTGAGGTTCCGAACGTCCCATAGAGCAATGGTTGTGTCGTCCGAGCATGTAGCGAACATGCGTCCGTCGAGGAATCTAAAGGGAAAATACCTTATTAGCAGTATCAAACAAACAGACAAACTTTCGCTTAAGTTACCTTGTTAGTAATCGAACGCATAATATTCGACGAGGTGCTTACAGACTGTCTTTATTTTGGTAAAAACTGTAAACACATAAGTAGTCCTTGGGAAACACAATTTTGCGTAACCCATATCATAATTTTTAACTAACTTTACTAAAAATTATTTTATCTTTCAGTTATTTTTCAAAATTTATTTGTCGTACTGAGTTTGTATTTACTTCACGTTAAAGAATCCTACGGTCCATGCAAAGTTTATTTTAGACACTGTGTTAGTTTCTTTGTATTTTATACTAGAAGACCACCCTCGCTTACGGTATTAAAAATTTAATGATTGCAATATTACCTTCGTCTGCGAATTTTTATTGCTCCTACTGCCAATTTAGCTTTGCTGATGTTACCTGTTCTATTTAATGATTTCTAAAGGTAAAATAATTTTTCGAATCTGTATTGTAGATTTTATTTAAATCGTTGCAAACAAAAATGCAAAAAATCTAATCTTTTCAACTTACAATATTAGTTTAGATAAACTAGATAGGAAGTTATAATAAGCATTTATTTCGGGTACCATATTTTTATATCTACTTACTTAGATTATTTATTTTATGAAAGAAATTTGACCAATTCATAATTATAATACCTAATTAAATTTAAGTAAGTACTATGTTTGTTTATTATTTTCGTATGAACGGATATTCTACATTTCGCAAAGTGACTAATCATTTAAGTAGGTACGTTAATTTTTGCGAATTACATAATTAAACATGGAAAATTAATTAAGTAATTAATGTGAACAACCAATGTGTGAATTTTTACATTTCATTCGGATATTTATTTTTAACAAAATTTAATTACTTAGGTGTTGAATACATTTAATTCTAACACTAAATTTGCTAAACCTAAATTAGCATTACAAACTTAAAATGTAGTTCAAAGCCAAGAAATTAAAATATCATAAAATTGGATGCAATGCAATATAATGTTTGATATCTAGATAAAAGTCTTAGCCTTAGACCACATTCTGAACTATCTGTCGCTCATATCATACCAAAAATTGTTATAAGAATACTAAATATGAATACATCATTAAATTCATTAATAATATAAAAGCATTTTCGACTATTCGTCTATCTCTCATCTTGTTCGCAAAAATATCTCGACTATAAGGTCCACATAGATTTTGGCCTGCTAGATTAGTTATTAATCATATTACATATTTTGATGTCAATTTATAATAATTATGAAGAATTGCACTGCCGATGCTTACGTGCATTGCTTACGGGATCCGTCACCGAAGCGCCTCATAGTTTAGACGCGGTATGAAAATACCCGAGTGCGTACCTAAACGTCATTCTGTCCGGTCACGGAAACCACGGTTGGTTCATGCGTATTCGATCAATTGGTATGCCATAACACTTGTAATGCGTAACGACGACGATTAATTACCAACCCAACACGTAATTTATTCTGGCACGGTCAATATTTAGATCCATGTATGTGTAAAGCATGAGGTTCGACTATGCAAATTATCAGGGCTTAACATTACGAATGAATGAACACACGCGCATCCAACGGCTGCGGCTGTACGGACGGATGCGCACACGTACTTGCTGACGTACTATGTAGGTACGTATGTCAATACAAAATATAAAAGAAATATTATGCAAACGTTTGAAAGGGTGTGTGGCATATGACGCTGAAAATGTCTCTTAATCATTTAAGCTTAGTTGAGGGCAAAATATGTACCAATTACCAATTAAATTAAGTATTACATAAGCAAATCGTAGTGGAAATTCTCAACCCTGGGTCACTATTAATTTGGAAAGGAAAAATGTCTTCAAAATAAAATATAAAAACGCGCACCGAGGGTACCGCAACCTAAAATCTTATCATTGCGCTCACATAGCTTATAGATAAACTTTACAGTAAAATTGCGGAGGCTCTAACTGAGGCGGCCAGAGTGGGCCGATGTAACAGTAAGCGTGCTCGAAAGAAAGTTGTGGTGGGATGGAACAAGCACGTCGCTGAGGCTCACGGGCAGACTAGAAAAGCGTTTTTAAATTGGAATTGGTACGGTAAACCTACATCTGGTAAAGTGTATGACGAGATGTGTGTCACTCGAAAAGTCTTCAAATCACGCCTAAAATGGTGTCAGGACCACGGAAGACAAATAAAATTGGAGATACTGGCTTCTAATCATTCCAATGGTGACTTTCGCGCTTTTTGAAAAATACAAATAAATTTGATTATAAATCTGCACTCCCCGTGAGCATTAGCGGCGTGACTGACCACAGTGAGATTGCCAACCTTTTCAAGGATCATATTTGTGTAAAATCGCGACTTGGTTCATCCCGGATTGTGCCTGGTTCTAAAGCTGGCACGGAGCTGGAGTTTCAATTCAAGACTAAAGAAATTGCCATTGCAATCAACTCTATGACTAAGGGTAAATCCCCGGGCCATGACGGGCTCAGTATCGAGCATCTCCGGTATGCGGACCACATCTGCCAAGATTCTTGACATTGTTATATACATTCTGTATGACTCATAGTTATATACCTGCAGATATGTTACTGACAAGTCAAACTATAGACCTATATCTTTAGCGACGGTTATCTCTAAGGTGTTAGACGGCATGCTTAATACACAGTTGAATAAATGCATTAACCTCCATGACAACCAGTTTGGGTTTCGCCCAGGTCTATCGACGGAGAGTGCAATACTGTATCTTAAGCATGCTGTCAATTACTATACAAAGCGTAATACATCAATATATTGCTGCTTTCTTGACCTTTCCAAAGCTTTTGACCTGGTTTCTTACGATATTCTCTGGAGTAAGTTGGAAGAGTGTCAACCATCAGAGTCCTTTGTGACAGATCGGCCCCAATTATTTGCAGGTCAACGCTGAGGTGCCTCAGGGGTCTGTCCTGTCGCCCACCCTGTATCTTCTGCATGTCAATGACATGTTGTCCCTTGGCAACGTGCATTGCTATGCAGATGATAGTACAGTGCATGGGCGATATCTCGGACATCCTGCGGCTAAACAGACTGACATCGAGGCAGAACGCCTAGAACTTGTCGCTGAGCTCGACCAAGTATTATACCGCATTTCTAAATGGGGTTGTGAGAATTTGGTCGAGTTAAATGCCAATAAAACACAGGTGTGCGCGTTCTCTGCAAAAAGATCTTCGTTCCTTCCCTTTCCCTCTCTTCAGAACAGCGTTACCACTACAGTATAGCCTAAGTATCCTGGGTATGGACATTAGATTTTGTCGCTCAATTAAAGCCTCTTTGCTAGCGCATGTCTCCATGTAATTTTGATCCTGGGTCTTTTAAGCGGGGCGTGAAAAAGCATC
Organism: Parascotia fuliginaria; assembly: GCA_963082885.1. Classification (NCBI taxonomy): domain Eukaryota; kingdom Metazoa; phylum Arthropoda; class Insecta; order Lepidoptera; family Erebidae; genus Parascotia; species Parascotia fuliginaria. The sequence goes on from OY720188.1 coordinate 12,638,767, forward strand.
TCACTAAGCCGCCATAGTGGTGTCTGCCACTTCTGGATTCCACTTACTGCTTACCATCAGGCAGAGTGGAGTCACTTTGGTAGGCTAATATAAAAGAAAGAAAAGAAAGAAAGAAAAAAAAAAAAACAACTGGAGTACTAGACATTGCATGCGTATGGGTTGGAATGCAGGGTGAGACAATTTTATTATAGCGCTTTGATTTTCTCACAGCCTCAAGAGGTTGCAGACAAAAGTAATCATTATACCGAACTACTTCATTCGAGTATATTCTGTATGGTGCCTCTAATATATAACAAAATACCTCAGCATATTAAGTCAGCAGCATATATAAACATATTTAAAAATAAACTACGATCGTATTTGGTTGGAAAAGCGTACTACTCACTGATGAGTTTATGAGGGATAATAGATATTTGTAAGTTGATGATGTTTTTAAAGATTTTTGTTTTTTTTGTTTTTTGATTGTTACTATAGTAATTACATTTGCATGTCATGTGGCAGGATAGAACTTTATATGTACTGTGACCTTTGTATACCCATATTCGCAAAATAAATTATTTGATTTGATTTATATTTTCGGCTTAATACCTCCATGCATTACAAAGAAAAAAGTTACCCACACGCAATATTTTGCGTTTTCGCCAGTCGTGGAGTTGCGAAATAGCCCGTTTATCTTATCTGTGGCCCGTTGATACCAATACAAAGAAAAAAGTCTCGACAAACAGCCATACGGTCAACAAAGTGATGCTACTCGTATATGGATTCCGATTTTCCTCTCGTGGTATGGAACCCTACAAATGTACTATTAAAATGCATATTACTTACTTAACACAGTTGACACAGTCTGAATGTGCTCCATTTACTGAGTGTATCTTCTCATGTGTCAGGGGGTCAAAGATTTGTATTGATTTCTTTTCACATGCAGCTACCAATAATGACCTGAAACAATAAAAATGCAAAAATGGTGTACTACAGACCAGAAGGCGGCGCGCGAAGTCGGGGCGGCGATCGGGCAGTCGCCGTGTGACAGGACGGACCCGAGACGGCAGTGCGCGTGTTCCACACACGCCTCTCGAGAGAGGGTGGGCTAAGCCCCCCAAATCGGACGGGGCCTGCTCGCGTGTGGTGATCTGGCCATGGCCCGTCGGGGTCGCGGATGAATGCACGAGCGTCTCCCGTGACACTGACACTCTGGGCGTCTGGAGAAACACCGTGGGTTTTAGTCGGTATGCCGGCCGCGCTTTGAGTGCGGTCGGAGAGTCCGACATAACCCCTGCCTTCAGTGGTTTAGACATGAAAGTGTAATAGACAGAGTTACTTTTGCATTTATAAAATTGATGAGAATGACTTCATTATCATTCTTTCACTGGAGCATCATCAATATTTCAGCTTAAAGATGTCCATTGCTGAACATAGGCCTCTGTTTTTTCTGTTTGTTTTTTTTTAAAAGACAACTACCACACTAGTGAATAAGCTCAGTGTTGCAACTTTACAAACATACATTTAATGAACACAAAATACACCCAGGCTTGACACAAATATTTATGGATCACACAAAGGTTTGTCCCGCGGGGGAATTGAATTCTTGAAAACTTCGTGCAGCAGTCGCTTGCGCTCCCACTGCACTATGGAGGCAGTCAATCATCTCCATTTTGACTGGCTGTAATGTTTTGTTCAACATTCAATTGGTGCTGAACTGCTGGCTGGTTATAATGGTTGTATGTATAAAATTATAAGTAATATAAAAGTAGTTTGAATACTTAAAGAATAAGCAGTAGTTGTAATTTATATACTACACAAACAAAAGCTTACTAAGACACAAGCTTACTAGTAGTGAATGATAGTTAATAGTACAGTACAGGCTAAGTAAATGCTGATTTCAACTAGTATCACAAAATTACATAATTAATTAATTACATTTATGTTTTGAATTATTTAAATAAATGGAAACAAAAGAAAACTAAACATTATAATATGTGATTAATTAACTATATATTATGTATAAAATTATTATCAGTAAAAATTACACAATTATTACTAGAGTGATAAACAATTCAGATTAGCAAGAATTTAACATTATTATAATATGTGTATCTAAATGTTTATGAATTTACACTATTGTTCTTAAATAAGAAGAAGTTTACTATGTTTTTATATTTTTATTTATGTTTTTAACAATGTCACATAAAGTACAAACACATAACTATCATTGGCACACACAATAGACTTAGAACTGTATAAAACTATGGTATTTACAGCACTACTTGATAAATCTGATGTTGAGAGCAGTCATGTTTGGCAACATATCAACTCAGTGAGCTGTAATGATCTGTTACCATATACGTAAGGTAAATAATTGGTATTGATGCATAACCAAAGTCAAGGTTAACATGCTAAGTTTGAATAATGCAAGCTTACCCTTCCGGGGAAAACTCAAGGTTGAAAACACCTCCAGTCGGTGGCGACTTGTCTCTTTCAGAATCCCATGATGCGATAGGCTTCATTCCACAGTACAAACTCTTTGCCATCGCGTCATTAGATCCGATATGGCTTTGGTACCCCATTTCTCTCTCACGTAGCCGATATGGATTAAATGCTGAATACTTCGCCATAAAAAGCGAATTGTCTTTATTGATATTACCCATCTTGAGTGTTTATGACACAACCAACAAAAGTAGACGACTAAGTACTAGACATATCAATTTGTTAATACATTCTAAAACATGAAGCACTACATTGTTTTCACAAAAGTACCTAACTGATTTTCTATGAATTAAAGAAAAACCTATACAAAAATCTATCACACTTGTTTCCAGCTTCCAGTTCAGAGTCAGGTTCCTGTTTGACAAACTTGACAACTATTGATGATTTGATTTAGTGCAACACTGCTTGCAATGTGTCAAAGTCTGTCAATGTCAATGGCTAAAGCTGCTCATGGACTAGTAAATCAGACTGAGTGCTCATAGCTAAAAAGAGGCCGTGTGTCCTTTTCTAATAGGGTGACAATAATATTTTTGGTAGGTGAGACAAATTTAAAATTGTCTATGCTATAGTTTGCATTGGTCTGGGTATTTCTATGTATATTTATGTTTAATATGTACGTATTTTATATCCGCACCCTTAACACTAGCTTTACTAATGATATTATATTGCATTATTGAGTCAAGATAGCGTTGTGTTATTATCATGTTTGTTACTCTTTCACGCATGAACTGAACTAGTGCAAACTAAATGGGTTGAAATAAAATTTTACAGTAATTATATAATAGCATAAACATTAGAATAAGATAAAATAAAAATAAAATACTCAACCATCCACACAATAATAGAATTTATGGTCAACATAGCTTTTCGATGTTTATTAATAATAACTTTGGCTTACCTCCCTCTGCTCTACCATGACACTTTAAAAAGCTACCAACAGAAATAGAGAAAAATAGGCTGACCAAAATAATACATATTTTAGATCGAAAATCTTATATTTTGCCGTAGGTTGAAAATTGTACTCTTGTGTTGATAAGATGGGGCGCAGTATTTAATTAGAACGGACTGTGAAAATCTCTCTCTCCTAAAAGTTACGGAAAAGTTACATTTGACGTTGCGTAACATGGAGGTAACACGATAAGGCCAAAAGTAACGTAAGATGTTACAAAATTAACATACTGGCAACGCTGATTTGACCTTTTAACTCTACCGCACAGCTCTACCGTCTTAGAGCATTAAACCAACCGGAGAGGCCACTGACAAGCGTACCCCTTTGCCAAAAGTACCAGCCCACCGGTCATAGCCGCTATATAAAACTAGTTGACACGCGTTCAGCATCATAAGTCACCTATCAGTGCGTGCGTAATAGCGTCTCAATAGAAATGCCGAATTGCAGTGTATTTTGGTGTAAAAAGCGTTCAGCGACATCAAGTCTACAAAAGGATAATATTACATTCCACCTGTAAGTATTATTTTGTTCTAATATTATTAAATAAGGCATTAAATTAGCAATTTAACCAAATAAAATGCTAATCAACAAGGCTTATCATCAATACTCCAATCTGGGGTAATATTTTAAGTTGAATTAACATAAAAACTAACCTTTCCTTTTTTATATCTCGCCTTGTTGACATATCTAATAAGTTTCATTTTGGATGTACATTATTGTGTCACCGTTCCCATATTTATTTATTTTTAATTAAAACCAATGTTTTTTTTACCAAGTAATGCACAAAATAATATTAAACGAACAAGTAAAATGAGATTATAAATCCAAATATACAAGATTAATGCACTTTATTCCGAAAGATAATTGCTCATTTCTTACAAAAATAAGCGTATTTATTTTTAAGAAACTGGTCACACTTTAACATTATTAGAGATGAGACAGTTTAATCACAAATATCGATATTGGTTTTCCAGTATTAAATTTTTTTTTTGTTTGTTTTAGATTTTCAAAAGAAGCAGCGCCTCGAGTCGCTTGGGTCCAATATTGTAGGAACCATATAAGTGGGTTCCTAAGCGTACAAGTATCTGACTACCAGCTTAATAGACAAAGCCTTCTGTGCTGCCAGCACTGCTACCTCCTCCCTACCCCCCAAGCGGCGGAGAGCTCAGTTTTTAGCAAGTAAACTCGCTGTGCGCTACCTCCTCTTATCGCATTACCTAGGATTAGTTAAACTAGATTTATAAGATTAATTTAAATTGCACAGTTTTTTAGTATTTTATTATACCTACTTAAATAAAGACTTTCTGAAATATATTGTTGTTTTTTGTTACTGAACAGATACAATATCTCTAATAAAAATCTACTCATACATTCTCATGTCAGTGTCTTGTAATCAGCACAAAATCCTCCAAATACAAGCTCTGCTTAGTTGAAACGAAATTTAATAGCAACAGACAATTAATTCAAAGTATTATTTGGTTTGAATATACATACATACTTAGGAATAATACAGGTAAAATTGACACGTAATAATTAATTAGGTACTATCTTTAATCCACACTAGAACAAATTTCAACAGGTGGTGGTTATTGAACATACATCCTTGTGCGCAGTAGTAAAATAAAAAAAAAGAGTGGGTACTCATGTACGCACGTAAGAAGTTATACTTCTTTGGCGTAACAATCCAAAAATACCAAATAATAATACAACGCATACATACATAAATATTTGAATTGATATAAACGCCAATATATTTTTTATTTATTCACACTGATTATTTGTACTGATACGACACACAAAGATCCGCAACTAACTTCAGTGTGTAAAAGGTTCGCAACTAACTTCAGGGTGTTGCTTTTTTCTGTCGGTGTGTGCGCGCATCGTAAAAATTCACTCTCATCATTTTTCCCAATCGCGCCAAAAGAAGTATAACTTCAAAAAAACGGCTAAATGCCAGTAGGACTCGCGCGCCGAGGGTTCCGTACTATCAGGGATCGGAAATATTGAATGAATATTAGTAAACATAGTAGGAGAGCCCGACCGCATAACCAGATTTGTTTGTCGAACAATGTTTAATAAATAAATTTAGCCCGACCGTATGACGGGCTTTTTTGATAATAATTACAAAAAAGTGTGCTAGTTAAAAACACTGTTTTATTCTTCCTGTAATATTGACATAAACATGAATTAACAGAATTACTTCTAGTTAATTCATGTTTATGAACTATTTCCTTTACTTTCATCTATTTCAAAGTGCTTAAATAAAAAAAACCTTAAAATCATAATAGATTATTATTACCTAAAACTGTTCTATATAATATAAGATAATGCTCATTTTAATAAGCAAACATAATAATCATGAAAATAATTAAATCTTTCTCGTACTTATATGAAATCCTAAACATCGATACTAAATATCGACAGAGTCAAGCTCTAACTGTTTTACGCTAAGGAAGCGTAAGCTGATAGATGTCCCTGTGTGTGAATGTGATTGTGTGTGTTTAGTTTAAGCTAGTGTGTAATATTTTATTGTGTGCGTGTATTACGACGCGATTTAAGAATGCATTAGTAGTTAACATTGTAATTAGTGTGCGTTGCTCGCGTTGCCCCGTCCCCCGCCGAAAGTGGCAGACTTTTGCGCAAGGGAAATAGAGCGCGTGTCCACTCCTGTTGGTTTAATGCTCTAAGTCTACCGTCAAGGCGCCCGTCACATCAGTCTGTATCTGTCACATTCACACTAAGACTTGTTCTTAGAAGTGTAATGAATATATTCGTAATAGGTACGGTATTATAATACACGAATTAACAGTCCGTATTAGGATATTCGTTTAAAGTATATTAGGCTATCACGTATTAGTCAAATATTATGATAAAATACAGGACGCGTAACGAAATATGAATATCGAGACCGAGCGAGAGTCGCCTCTATTCATTCATATTAATCTGTATTTATCTAATATGAATTTCATCATAATACGGATATTAGTTTTGAATTTGTTGAAGTCAAACTGATTTCTAATAATATTTTATTTTTTTGATTTTGAGTCTGGGGGAGGCTTGAGAGACAGAGTTGGATTTAGGGGGGAAGGCTTAAGTAGCGTCGGGTGGTACCAAGGTAAACACTGTATATTGAATTTGCTATTACTGAACCGATTGCCTTCAAAGACGATATCTTAGTGTCCCAGCGATGACCAAACACGAATCTTAAGTCAAATATAATTAAAGCAGCCGTCATTTTTAACTAATTTTTTTTAACCTATTGCTTTCAAAATCGATATTTGTGACATAAGATTCGTATTTGGCCATCGCTGGGATACACAATATCGATTTTGAAATAAATCGGTTTAATAACAGCAAAGTTCAAAATGGATTTCGCCCCTCTTCCCCCCCTTGGATCCGCCACTGCTACATAGTCATTTTGGAATTAGAATATTGAATTTTAATAAACCAAATACAAACCTAAAGTGAAAAGAAACAGGTGCAGTCAGTACCTACTTCATATTCTATTAGTGAATTTTGACTGAGTTGGTTAACTAATATAAACTAATATGAAGTAATAGGTATGGTATCCTAATATGAGGTAATGAATATATTCAATATTATGAATATCTAAAACTGACCCTAATATAACATCTCTACTTGTTCTTTTTGTGCGTCACGTCTAGTTTTTGAGCAGAGCTGGTTTGACAATCATGTGACGTTCTTGACAAGTACTTGCTTTTGGAGGATTTTGTTATCAAATTTTCTTGTGATTACATCAATAACATACGTGTACCACCGCTTAGTCGTCGTTGCGTCACAGTAATTATCACTCCATTAGGTACTACCTGTTCTGTGATACATCAAAAATGGCTGAAATTAGCGAAAAATACAACACAAAATGCCCTGGTGTTAAACGCCTTATGAGGGAGGCCATGGAATTAGCGGAGGCCACAGAGGAATATTGCGCAAGGCCCTTGGAAGACAATCTTTTCGAGTGGCATTTCACAGTTCAAGGACCTAAAGGTACTGATTTCGAGGGTGGTATTTACCATGGTAGGATATTGTTGCCAAAGGAGTATCCTATGCACCCGCCTCATATTATACTACTGACGCCAAATGGTAGATTCGAAGTAAATAAAAAGATTTGTTTGTCAATTTCTGGTCATCATCCAGAGACTTGGCAGCCATCCTGGTCAATAAGAACTGCTCTATTGGCACTGATCGCATTCATGCCCACACCAGCTGAGGGAACAATAGGCTCGGTGGACTATTCGCCCGCGGAACGTAAAATTCTGGCAAAGAAATCAGCTGGATGGGTGTGCCCTCAGTGTGGTGAAATATCATCTTTGCTATCTTCTAAAGCTGCAAAACCAATTACTGAAGAAGAAAAGTCAGTGCTAAATCAAATAGCTTTTAAAGGAGAAGAGGAGCAGACTGCAAAACCTCCAGAAGAGCCAGTTCATGAAGCCGAGCCACTAGTGCTAGAATCATCTGAACCTACTAACAGCTTCTTAGATCAACTCACAGAGGTCTTGGTAGCTCTCTTAGTGGGAGCAATAGGTATATTTATATATAGGCGTTGGAATGCTCACTACCACAGTTCAGAGACAGAGTTGTAATTTGTATTTGATGTTTGACACTAGGGCCTAAGAGTAATTTTTAAGTATTTTCAAGTAGGACAGATGCAATGCATCTTGTCTCAAGATCACATATTATTCAGTTGTGATATTCACTCACATAGAAATAATGATTATTGTGTCTCCTTGCAGTACCTTGGGATCCTTTAAAAAGAAAATTTTCTAGTTTAATGTCTCCTTTTATTTAATTTTGTTATGGTTTGGAAATTGTGCCTTATGAATAAGGATATAATATTTATAAGGCATCTATAAACCTCTGTGAGAGGAATTGACATTCATCACTCACCTATCTTGACTTGCCACAGAACCTTCTAGTTTATTTTTCGTATGTTATTTATTATATGAAACAGTATTTATGAAATTAATCGTATAATAGCAAGTTACATGGTAACTGTAATACATATTAAATTATGGAGACCACAATCAAAGTGGGAGTGAAATATAAGAAATAACAGATTTGTTTATTAGTTGAGCACTAGTTATTTCTTGCCAAAGAATGTAAAAATTGATGTTTATAATTATATTGTGATCTCTATGATAACATTGGCATATTTTCCATTATATGTATGTGATCATTAAGTGTATAGTGTATCTGCTAATTATTGTTATGAGCATAACAACTACTTTAACACTAGAATGGAATGTTTAAAATATAATTATTACATTTTTATTGATTAAATTGCATTTTAGCTGATATTTTAATCACTTAAATTTTTTATATACACTTGTCATAATACTGTAAATTGAATGTTAATATTGTGTCTAAAATTAATATAATATTATTTGCATTTTTTGCAAATGTTTGATCTGTGTTTGTAACATTCCAAGAGCTTTAATACAATAAAAATGACCTTTTGGAACTAATAATAATACCAGCCTGTTTACTGTCCCACTGCAGGGCAAAGGCCTCTTCTCATACAGAGCATTAATCACCATGGTTGCTCAAAGCGGGTTGGCAATTTAAGACTAAGTCCAGGTTTCCTCACGATGTTTCCTTCACCGTCAGTCAGAAATGTCCAAGATAAACTTAGAAAGTACATATGATTTGAAAAATCACACTGGTACTTGCCCTGATTCAAACCCACTTCTTGTGTTTACGAAGCAGGTGCCTTATCCACTGAGCCATTTCGACTTCTAACTGAACTAATTTACATTTATTAAAAATTGTTGTAGTGATTACCTAAAGAATATATTATGTACATACAGCAAATTTTGCAAATAACAATCATATAATGTAATCATTCTTTCTATCTTCTGTGTATGTCACCTCTAATGTTATTGTAAATATGCAATTGGAGTACAATAAAGAATATTCTATCTATCATGCACACCTAACTATAGTTAGCTCAGTTAGTTATATCTACTGAGCTGCAAGAATTAATTGGAAGTTGCTGTATGTATGTTATTGTAACTTGTGTACTTAGTTATAAAATTGCTTTCTGAATAATTATAAGTTTCATTGTTAAACTAAAATAAAGTTTGTAAATTCACTATAAGTATACATAAATTATTATGAGGTTGTTAATTATTTAACCAAACCTTATTAAAAAAAATCATAACTGGTTCCAAATTGAAGGTCATTCCACATAAAACAAGGATTAGTACTGAAACATTATCAAGGTTGTATTTTAGCAATGTTCTCTCACAAATAATACATTATCATTCATGAATTTTATTTTAAATTAAATTATTATTAGTTAGACACAAACCTATGTCCAGCAGTATACATCTTGAAGCTTATGACATGAAGTGCAATGTGAGGAAATAATTAAGTAAGGAACTAAATTTTAGGTACTTATTCAAATGAGTACTTAAAGAAAAAGACAACTGTTTATTAAAGTTTTATTAGGACAATAAATCGACTTATCTAGAACCTAAATTACAATAAAGAGAGTTGGTGCTATTAATGCCATCCACCATATTGTGTCCCATCAGTGCGTAACTGGGTAATAATTTGACTCGAACTATAATAAAATTATATTAAATCTGCAACATTCATTGGCATTTCATCAATTTGGGTTGAATAGTACTGTTCAATATCTCGAAGGATCCTGATATCATCTGACTTAACGAAATTGATGGCGACACCCTTACGGCCGAAACGACCTGACCTGCCGATTCTGTGAATGTACAACTCACGATTGTTTGGCAAGTCATAGTTGATGACCAGGGAGACTTGCTGCACATCAATGCCTCTAGCCCACACGTCAGTTGTGATGAGGACGCGGCTGAAACAATAGAAAGGTTTGCATACATTCATACACCTTTTGCCATAAAAAATTATACAGATACCATTTTAATTGAAGGGATTATTTACCTTTGACCAGATCTGAACTCTTTCATAATGTTATCTCTTTCTTTCTGAGGCATATCACCATGCATGGAGCTGACTGTGAAGTTAGCTTCTTGCATCTTCTGTGTAAGCCAGTCTACCTTTCTCTTGGTGTTACAGAAGATGACTGCCTGTGTGATGGTCAATGTATCATAGAGGTCACATAAAGTGTCAAACTTCCACTCTTCACGTTCCACAGCTACAAAGAATTGCTTGATGCCTTCCAGTGTCAACTCATCACTGTGGATAGAGAAAATTGATAGTATTTATCAGTAGTACTAAGAAATGCCATTTGCAGTACACAAAAATAGCACACATCCTTCCTGTGTAAACCTGTTATTGTAGACTATTTTTTTTTAATAAGAAGAAGAAGGCAAGACTTAGATATTTATGAATGCATCATGTGGCTTTACAGCAAAACATATCAAACAAATTATATCAGCCAACCTTAAAATACGCTTAAAATAATGACACTTATTTTTCATAAATGTTTTATTCTGATTGCAAAGATGACAAAAATTATCAAAGATCTACCTACCGTTTAACCAAAATCCTGATAGGATCAGTCATAAACTTGGAAGTCATCTCAAGAATCTCATGGGGCAGTGTGGCAGAGATTAGCACAACTTGTGTGGCTGGTGGCAGGTAACGGTATACATCGTAGATCTGCTCCTTGAATCCTTTGTTCAACATCTCATCAGCCTCATCAAGTACCAGCATTTTGATAGACCTTGTTCTCAGTACACGCCGTCTTATCATGTCTAAAATTTTACATAAAAAATTTATTTGAGTAAATAGAATAAATATCTAAAATAAATTAAATGAACTAAATTATTAAACTAAATTTAACTGATTTATTACCATTTTTGTTAATAAAAATTGGTAGTTTTTAACGAAACCTTGACTCATGAAAAGATACTAAAATTACAAATCCACCTTGCGCAAAAGTGGTAGTAACCAATGCTTATCTATACTAATAAATAAAGCAGAAGAGTTTGTTTGTTTGTTTCAACGTGTTAATCTTTGAAACTAACAGTTGGATTTGAAATGTGTATAATAGCCCAGTTCTCGAGAAACGTTATCGGCTATGTAACATCACACTACTGGCGATGGGAGCAGAGCAGTAAAGAAAGATGTAACTTAAACTGGATTTAACCTAGTAAAAGCTATTGTCTTTATATAAAAAGAAGTCTTTTTCTTTATGTTTGTCTTCTAGTTCACAAACATATATTTTTAAGACCTGTTTATTTGTTGTTTATACATTTACTTACACTGACTTTTACTCTAGAGAAACTAAAACTAGACAGAAATTTATATTTTATTTGCAAATACAAGAAACGTTGTACGAATGACTTACCAAATACTCTTCCTGGAGTACCAGAGACCACATGTTGACCATAATCCAACTTTCTAATGTCTTCACCAAGGTTTGTGCCACCAATACAAGCATGGCATTGTACATTCATAAAGTCACCCAAGGCAAGTATAACTTTCTGGATCTGGGTAGCCAACTCGCGCGTAGGGGATAGAACAAGCACTTGGGTTTCACGTAATGTAGTGTCCAGTGACTGCAGTATAGAAATTGAAAAAGTAGCTGTTTTACCAGTACCGGACTGAGCTTGAGCTATTACATCTCTGCCTTTTACAATGGGCAGTATACTTCTTTGTTGAATTGCAGACGGTTTCTCGAATCCTGAAAAATGTGAAAGTGATGGGCGGTCATGTAACAAACAATAAATTCATACCTAATAACTTTCGGTAGAATATACAAATTAGACTTGAAATACATACCGTATGTGTATATTCCTCGTAATAACTCATCTCGTAATCCCATAGAATCAAAAGTTGGAATAACTTCAACATCTTCGCTTGTGTCGAATTCAACATTCGACAAATCTTCTGATATTATTTTACGATTATACGAAACCTCCGATGTCGTCATTTTAGTTCACACTGAATTATCTGGCTGCTAATAAGAAATTTGTTTAGAAAATATTAATTTCCACACATAAAAGTGATCAACGAAATATTTACAGGAAATCAGCGAGGTTGGGATTCATAGTCACACACAAGTACTCACAAGAAAAGAAAACAATTTCTCTGTGCTCCTGCTCTGTGTAGTTGAGGTGGTCAATTTCTATACTCTATCTCCTTCTAATCCTATAGGATAAAAGAGAAGATAAATCAAAATGGGAACAAAATACGCGGCCAATATGGCGTCCGATGTGTGATTCCTACAGGTATTAATACAGATTGCACAGAGACAAAATAAAATGTAGATTAGATGAAAAATTATGCAAAATATAATTATGAAGTGTTTTATATTAATTGTGTTCGTTAAAAAAATGCATGCAAAATATAGTTACAATAAAGATTTAATAAGTATCCATGTAAATAAATAACTCACTTTTTTATACGGTAGTAGGTCCACGCTGGTTTCAGCATGAATGGGCCGGATCGTCCGGGGAAGTACTACCCTCTCATAGAAGATCGACGTAAGAGTAGTAGTATCCGTACTACTGCGTTTCGCTCGGTGAGTGAGAGCGCGGGAGGCCCAATTTCCCCCCTTTCCTCACCTCCCTCATTCCCTTCCCCTAACCCCATTCCCAGCCGCCATAGTGGAGGCCACCATACCAGCAGTTTAAGAAGATAGTATGGTGACCACCACTTCTGGATTCCACTGACTGCTTACCATCAAAAAAAAACTTTCGGGCTCGAGGTGCTCATACCTATTCTACCTTGTTGAGCTTACTGATCAGGTAAACCATAAATTATACACTTGGGTAAAAAAAGATCAGTGAGATATTTAAACATAAATATTAACACATGTCGAGTGCGGCTGGTCCATGTACAGACTAAGTTGGGTTCATGGATGGGTGACCGCATAGTGTTTGATCTGAGCGTCTCAGTGCTTCGAAGGACAAGTTAAAAGTCGGTTTCGAATGTTACCATGTTGTAAAGATATAAGTAATTAAAGATACATTTAACTAGAGTCTGTGAAAGATTTTGGGCGATGGATGTAGGATTAGAGGGCGCAACTGTGCCTCATCATTACCTATTTTGTTTAGTAGGCAATACTATAGTGTGTCTGCTCCATTACTAATTATTATTATCTTAATAATTTACTTAATTAATAATTAATATAATAAAAATAATTAATAATTTGCTTGTAATAATCAGACCGTTCACAATTTGGCTTAGAGCATTAAACCAACCGGAGAGGCCACTGACAGGCGTACCCCTCTGCCAAAGGTACGAGACCACCGGTCATACCCGTTATATAAAACTAGTTGACGCGCGTTCCGCATCATAAGTCACCTATCAGTGCATGCGTAATAGCGTCTCAATAGAAATGCCGAATTGCAGTGTATTTTGGTGTAAAAAGCGTTCAGCGACATCAAGTCTACAAAAGGATAATATTACATTCCACCTGTAAGTATTATTTTGTTCTAATATTATTAAATAAGGCATTAAATTAGCAATTTAACCAAATAAAATGCTAATCAACAAGTGTTGCCAGGCTTATCATCAATACTCCAATCTGGGGTAATATTTTAAGTTGAATTAACATAAAAACTAACCTTTCCTTTTTTATATCTCGCCTTGTTGACATATCTAACAAGTTTCATTTTGGATGTACATTATTGTGTCACCGTTCCCATATTTATTTATTTTTAATTAAAACCAATGTTTTTTTTACCAAGTAATGCACAAAATAATATTAAATGAACAAGTAAAATAAGATTATAAATCCAAATATACAAGATTAGTGCACTTTATTCCGAAAGATAATTGCTCATTTCTTACAAAAATAAGCGTATTTATTTTTAAGAAACTGGTCACACTTTAACATAATTAGAGATGAGACAGTTTAATCACGATATCGATATTGGTTTTCCAGTATTAAATTATTATTTTTTTGTTTGTTTTAGATTTTCAAAAGAAGCAGCGCCTCGAGTCGCTTGGGTCCAATATTGTAGGAACCATATAAGTGGGTTCCTAAGCGTACAAGTATCTGACTAACAGCTTAAAAGACAAAGCCTTCTGTGCTGCCAGCACTGCTACCTCCTCCCTACCCCCCAAGCGGCGGAGAGCTCAGTTCTTAGCAAGTAAACTCGCTGTGCGCTACCTCCTCTTATTGCATTACCTAGGATTAGTTAAACTAGATTTATAAGGTTAATTTAAATTGCACAGTTTTTCAGTATTTTATTATACCTACTTAAATAAAGACTTTCTGAAATATGTTCTGTTGTTTTTTTGTTATCTGAACAGATAAAATATCTCTCTAATAAAAATCTACTCATACTTTCTCATGTCAGTGTCTTGTTATTATGTAATCAGAACAAAATCCTCCAATTACAAGCTTTGCTTAGTTGGAACGAAATTTAATAGCAACAGACAATTAATTCAAAGTATTATTTGGTTTGAATATACATACATACTTAGGAATAATACACGTAAAATTGACACGTAATAATTAATTACAATCTTTAATCCACACTAGAACAAATTTCAACAGGTGGTGGTTATTGAACATACATCCTTGTGCGCAGTAGTAAAATAAAAAAAAAGAGTGGGTACCCATGTACGCACGTAAGAAGTTATACTTCTTTGGCATAACAATCCAAAAATACCAAATAATAATACAACGCATACATACATAAATATTTGAATTGATATAAACGCCAATATATTTTTTATTTATTCACACAGATTATTTGTACTGATATGACACACAAAGATCCGCAACTAACTTCAGTATGTAAAAGGTTCGCAACTAACTTCAGGGTGTTGCTTTTTTCTGTCGGTGTGCGCGCGCATCGTAAAAATTCACTTTCATCATTTTTCCCAATCGCGCAAAAAAAAGTATAACTTCAAAAAAAACGGCTAAATGCCAGTAGGACTCGCGCGCCGAGGGTTCCGTACTATCAGGGATCGGAAGTATTGAATAAACATTAGTAAACATAGTAGGAGAGCCCGACCGCATAACCAGATTTGTTTGTCGAACAATGTTTAACAAATAAATTTAGCCCGACCGTATGACGGGCTTTTTTGATAATAATTACGAAAAAGTGTGCTAGTTAGAAACACTGATTTATTCTTCCTGTAATATTGACATAAACATGAATCAACAGAATTACTTCTAGTTAATTCATGTTTATGAACTATTTACTTTACTTTCATCTATTTCAAAGTGCTTAAATATAAAAAAACCTTATAATTATAATAGATTATTATTACCTAAAACTGTTCTATATAATATAAGATAATGCTCATTTTAATAAGCAAACATAATAATCATGAAAATAATTAAATCTTTCGCGTACTTATATGAAATCCTAAGCATCGATACTAAATATCGACAGAGTCAAGCTCTAACTGTTTTATGCTAAGGAAGCGTAAACTAATAGATGTCCCTGTGTGTGAATGTGATTGTGTGTGTTTAGTTTAAGCTAGTGTGTAATAATTTTATTGTGTGCGTGTATAACGACGCGATTTAAAAATGCATTAGTAGTTAACATTGTAATTAGTGTGCGTTGCTCGCGTTACCCCGTCCCCCGCCGAAAGTGGCAGACTTTTGTGCAAGGGAAATAGAGCGCGTGTCCACTCCTGTTGGTTTAATGCTCTAAGCAATTTGGCCACGATGGTTCTCTTTTTGAACAGACTCTACGTAGGTTAATGAAACGATAAATATGAAGCTTCAGGAGATAAGGTTAAATACAAATAATATATTATTAAGTATATTATAGCACTGTATTTGTGTAACTTTATACTTTTCATTAAAACTTCTAATGAGTCTGGTAATTTAAAACTTGATAATGATAACTTACTATTTATAGCAGTAACTAAACGCGTTTTACAACGCAGTCGGACCATACGGATTTCAAGTTTATTTGTGGTCAAAAGAACGATCATAATTTGATTTTGAACGAATCAAAATGGATGCTGGGTGTGAATGAACTATGTACTGAAAAACGAACAGCTTTTTACTGAGTTGTGTCGTGGGCCTGATTATAATCGGGAATCCGGCGTCGCAATTTTGTTTTGCAATTATTTAGGCAGTGACAGACGTAAAGTGCAATCGGATCCAGGATCGAACGTAATATTGTCCAATTCGGAAATCACCGTGTCGGTAATGTGTTTACACGAAAGATTCGGTGGGGCTCACAATCCGCAGGTGGCATTATGATGAGGTCTCTGACGGATATATTGTATGACGATCTGAATTCGCGAGTGTTTAATGCGTCGCCGTTCCCCAGTCTCGATACGACATGGCGAGACGATTCGGACTAAAGTATCGCTCGTGTGATGTATGAGCGGTCAGAAATGAAATGCATATACAGGAAGGAACAAACACAACTCTGACAACATGTACCAAAATGACAGAGGAAGTAGACAGAAGACATGGCGTGAATGGTAACAGCAGTAGCAAGGGTGCTAGTGAAGATGCTCCTGTGAATAGTTCTGCTCTCACTGCTACTGGTGGGAGGCTCAAGTTCTTCAAAGGTGAGTTGATGATACATCAGTAATTGGTGAGATTGTAAGTAACAGCTTGATATTGTTGGCAGTAAGATGTTGTGTGGCACCCATTGGGCTGATTAGTGTGTTAAGAAAACTAGAAAGTCATTCATGCTCTGATAAACCTACATAAGCACATTTGACTAAGCCGTAGCCAATTGTCTGAGCACAGCTTCTGTGCCATTGTTTTGAGTTTCGTAAGAAGCTAGAGTCATCCTAGCGGAAACAAACAACTATTTTGGTAGTGTGTTTGCAATTTACACTTATTTTGAACACTTATTGTGTAACAAAGGTGTCTAATGTGACATTAATTGGAATATTTTTATTGCTGAGTTATTCAAATTGAAAACAATGACTGTTCATGGAATTAATATTGCTTAAAAATGAAACCTTAAGATTCTTATTTGACAATCATGTTAGTGCCAAATATGCTTTTTGTATATTAACTATAACACTTGAAGCATTTTATACATAAATAAACTGCTGCAGTATAATAATAGTTTTCTGGTTGTGAAAAATAATCTATTTGTAGTATATTTTATATTGGTATTGTAACAGGTAGGTACAATATTATATTTTTAGTAACAGCTGTTTTTAAAAGTCAAGCAACAGGCACTTAACTTATATATTGTTGAGATAATGTCAATTTCACTTGATACAGTCAGTCAGGTGCATATTGTGTAATATAAACAGACACTGAGGAAAATGGGCTCTATCAGTTTGTAAATATTGATGTACTGGCTTGTTGTACTAGTGTGTCAGATGACCATAGGTAAATATTTGGTGTACCTATAAATTTATTTTTAGTATCTTGTACTTTAATTTCCTTGATATGTTTACTATTTGTTCATTAATTATTGATAAGATCATTACAAGTATACAGTTATGTGTATTTAGTTATTTGTTTATTGGGGTACATGATGACAATGATCTATGAATTCCTTACAGTCCATTCCAACTCCAATTTCGTACAATGTAAACAATCCGCTATATTGCCATTGTCTATGGTTTCATGAATTTACTAGTGATGGGGACAAGGATAATACAAATAAAATTAATGACATCAATACATTGTTAAATAATAATTTTTTGTCCTTTTTCTTACATTTTCAAATAATATTACGTTTACGAATACTCTATTTGCGTAATAGATTAATTCTATTTAATTTATCACTCCAAATATTTGTATTTATGTTAAATATGGTATGTATTTTATTGTAATCGTTGATTTATAAACATTAAGATAATAAGACAAACAATGTACATAATCTAATAAATAAATGTAATTTAAACTAAGTAAGCATTGACCTCTAAATGCAACGATTGAGATACTTTTGAATATTTTCCCGTCTAATGAAAATTTGTGAAATATGGACTAAATGGAATTTGTATGTATGTTACGATTTTATTATAGGTACTATATTACAATAAAACAAATGAACAGACCTGCTAGGGCAAACCCAAAATAAATGATGAATTACAAATATTATGTACCTATGATTATGTAGGTATACGTTAAACTTATTTCTTCTAATAAAATACAACATTGGTTTTCAAGGACAATAGAGTGTACAAAAAAAATAAAACTGTCAATCAATTTGACGTCTTTATTCGACCGCAAAAAGTATTTCGTAATTTTATTAAATAATCTAGATTTGATTATTAACCATTAGTAAAAATAGTTACAAAATGAAGTAAATAGTGAACAGAATATGTATAAATTCATGTGTCATCAGTTATGGAGTTTTTGATAGAAAAATATTGAAAAGACTGTTTGTTTACATTGTCCGAAAATGGATTTGGACAAGACTGTAGGTTTTAAGTCCATCTGTCAACATCTGTTTTATTGCTTTATTTAATGAGGGTATAAATACATCAATTATGTAGAAAACAGCTGCATAGCAATAGTGCATATACATAGTTGTGTAAGTATAGCTAAATAAAAAAGAGTGTCTAGGAAAAGACTACCATGTCACTTGCAACAAAAATAATTTGTAAAGTAATTTTTGCTACTATGCTAGCAATAAATAAAAAAAATAAAAATCCCCTTGGTACCGAAACATCCATGTATCAAAATGAGCAAAACTTCAAATGGTCCATGAAGCAATATGTCAATTTATGTAAATTGATGAATTGAAGATGTCTAGATCGTAAAATATATAATTAGCATATCCTGTTAATATTATAAATGCAAAAGTTTATTTGTTGGTATGCAGGCTGGTATATAGGCAACTTTTTTCCCGAAAATCGGTTTAGATCCCGAGGGATAAACCAAACATATTTACGCGCGGACGAAGCCGTGGAGCGCAGCTAGTTGTCCACAAAGCAAAATGGTATAATTTTTTTTTTATACAACTTTGGTGGCAAACAAGCATACGGCCCCACCTGATGTTAAGAGGTAACCGTAACCTATAGAGATGGCTGTGTTTTCCAAGCATCGAAGAAGTAATAATGCTTATAAAACACAATCAAGCCATTGCCGACCACGAAGAAGGGGGTGAGGAAGGAACAGGGCAACGGAAGAGGACCGAGGGGGTATTTGGGCTGCCGGGGCTCTCACTCACCGAAACGCATTAGAATGAATACTGATATAAATACCGTATAAATAATAAAATGTCGAAAATGTTTAATATTTAAAGAAGTAGGTATTTTGCGTTTTAGTATCTAGACTGTACACCTAAATAACAAAACGTCCAAAACTTCATGTATGTCATGATGTAAAGAGAATGAGCATAAAACTTGGTTTATTAACTGGCTTAGCTGCTTAGCTAAAGTCTCTCTGTTGTTCCAATGTCTCCAGCCTGTCTGTGAGATTGTGATTGCCGACGATTCGGACAGCTCGCCTTTGGAGAGAGTCAAGTGGATCGAGTTAGTATTTGTTAGCTCCTGCCCAAATATGTAGCAATACTCCACGTGCGGTCGGACTTAAGCTTTGTACAGCACAAATTGTTGAGCGTGAAGCCGACGGTAAGTATAAAGAGCGTACAAAGTAGCACTTGCATAAGGAACTAAATAAAGCATAGGCAGCAAATGCTACACTCCTCCAGAAAGAGAAAAGTTTTGGTACGATTTGCTTATTTAACTACTTGGGGCTAGCTACTTTTAAAAATATTTGACAATATACTACCTATTTCTGCTATTAGCTTTTTTGACATTATGCTACACAGACTATTTGCTATAAATGATATTCTGCGTTATGAACGTTATGCTACTTGGGCAAAATACTAATAGGACGCGAAACATTTCGCGTCTTGGTCAATTTGCGTTGCTGGACATTTTTCTACATAGATGATTCGGTACAGAGCCAATAAATCTAGTAATTCACATTTTTAAATTAGCACATTACAAACATATAATAAAACACATTTTTCTTGCCCCTAGTTTTAGTAGTTAGTAGAAACAGTCAATATTATTTTATTTGACTAACTCATGCCCTGAAGATTTTAAACACCTCCATGATTATAGGAGATTCTATCTAAGTGACTATGATGCTGTCATCCTAGTAACTTTACTACTAATGTAGAAATCTGCCTTGATATGTGCAATATTGTGTAGTGGTGTTGTTTTGGTGCGTTTTCCAATCTCTAGGATTGTAATATTATCCTGCTGTACCAATTTAATAGTGTAGTGATTGAATAATCAGATGGTCTGTAACAAGTTGTTAAGATGTTTCCTCTGGATATGATTAATCTTGCATTAGATCCTTCTCCTTCTCAGACATGCAAGAAAAACATGACTTTTTTATTTAGACTGTTGATGTGAATTATGGTGTTTCTGAGACATTAAATTAAGGTATTTCTGAGACATTTAAAATTCTGCTATATTGGTAGTTACCAACAATATTATCCCTCTTATATTTAATGGAATCTTTTTGTTATTTCATCAACATTTTAACACAACAATAAGTAGTTATTTGTTGTCAGAATAGTGAACATTCAACTATTTTGACGCCTTTATTATCAATGAACATGTTACTGAGATTATTTTATTATACAATTGGAATAGTTATCTTGAACTATTGGAAGTATTTTCTCAATAACGACTTGGGGTAGCTGCAGATACATTTATAATCAAAATTGAGTCTTCATTGCATATATCAACATAGTGATTATTTGGCAAACTTGATTATAAAAGGCTAACATAACTGCTTCTGCTCAGGTTTTAATAAGATACAGTAGAAATAAGTGTTACAAGTGTAAACCACTATTTTATTGTAGCCTGCCTGACACACACGGCACAATTAAAATGTTATTGTTTTGTGTTTACAGATGGAAAGTTTATCTTGGAATTGGTGCGTGGGTGCGGCGGTAACGGCGAGCGCGCGGGCTGGGTGTCGGTGCAACGCAAGACATTCTGGCCGCCCGCCGCGGCACCGCCCACGCCTCCCGCGACCGCGCACCCGCCCTCCGCCTCGCTGTCCGTCTCCGACGACAACAGCTCCGTACAGTCCTCGCCCTGGCAGCGCGACCACTGCTGGAAGCAGACTGCGCCGCGCAGAAATATTTCCAAAGAGTTAGCCATGTACTATTGCAGACCGAGTACGCTGCACATCTCTGCCATCGAGGCGGCCAGCAGACTCAAACGAAGGAGGCCGTATGACACCAGCCACTTGGATGGCTTGGTTAACGGTAGCGGCTCTCGTCGAACTCTCACTAACGGAGTCTGCGATAAGAAAAACGGTGACGTTGGCTCTCCAGAAAACAGGAGCAGTCGGAGTGAGGACACCGTCGACGGCACGATACCGAAAGCGAAAACGAACTCGGACGATGATCGATGGACGGAATACGATCGAGAAAAATACTATCATATGAAACTAAAGAAACCGTATCAGTATCGTAAATTAAGGGTGTACAAAAAGACGAGGTCGGCGATACGACGCAAGGAACTAATCAAAACTGTAAACAAGCTTCGCGAGAGGATCTCCACGCTGCCGGTGCCGGTCAATGCAAAATTAGCGAACTGCAGGCAGGAGCACATGATGGTCTCTCCGCGAAAGCGCATCCTCAGGGAATTGGAGCGTGTCAGCCTAGAGGACCAGGGGATGAAGAGGCGCGCCAAGACAGTGCCCGCGCTGAGCACCGCGTCATACCCGCCGTCGCCCGGTCCCAGCCACACCGCGCACAAGCCCGTCGCGGAGACGCCCGTGCGCTCGCACAACGGCACAGCGCCGCGAAAAGAGCCACCCGTCTCAAAAAATGTCAGCAGCTACAGCATACATTCACTGCTGAGCATGCCCGACGAGAGCCCGACGCGGAGGTCTCCGGAAGCGAAGCGCTCGCCACACTCGCACCCGCCGTCCCTGAAGACGGAGTCGCCGACGAGCGTGAACTCGCCGGATCTGAGTCCCAGCCCCGACAACTATCGCTACCGGTACTCGACGCTGATGAGCTCGCCGGGGCAGGAGTCGCCCACGCCGCCGCCGGAGCTGGCGCGCTACCGCGCGTACCCCGCGCCCACGTCGCCGTACGGGCGCGGCTGGGCGCTGGGCGGCGGCTACAGGCGCGAGGAGTGGCGCGAGCTGCCCTACGTGTACGGCTACCCATACATGGCGCCGCTGTACCGCGCGCCCGCGCCGCCGCTGTGGGTGCACTACCCCGCCGCCCCCGGCGCGCCCCCCGGGCCCTGGGCGCCGCTCGCCATGCCGCTGCCCCACGATCACATACCTAAGGAAGAACCCACTTCAGGTCAGTCCTGTTTACCTCTAACATTATAGCTCTACTTGTATTGGTTCTTATTGATCCCGAACCGAATATTTCAAGTTAGTTTTTATCTTTGTGTTCTATTTGTGTTTCCAGATTTGCCGCTGAACTTGTCGAAGCACTGAGCGGGACGAAGGCGCTGGCGCAAGTCTGACACGTGAGACTGAACACACAAACAAACATTGTTAATAAAAATTCGTTAATTCGCTTATTCGTGCGTGAGACGCCGACTATATTGGATGCTTCTCGGTACGCATGCGTATGTGTATAAATATATAAATATGCGGTCTTAGGCTGATTTTACTGTGACTGTCAGTGTAGATTGCCTTCCAAAACTTATTTTTTTGTCGTACTGACTAACAATACAGCCACTCATATCTGCAGACACTGCAACACTTGTTAAAAGACATAAAGTAAGCGCCCGAGTCGCCGAAGTGTGAATGCCCCATTTTTCCCAACATTAACAAAGCACTATAAAATGAGCCTAACACTCATAAATAATATAAATAATAATATATAAGCGAAACTGCAATATCCGAGGTATATAAGATGTATAATAGATTAACACGGAGGAAACAAGTTCGAACAGTAAACTTGTGGTGTGACGTAGTCAACAACATTGTCAGAACATTCCATTGTCACAGTTATTAATTGGCGCGTGTAAGAGTCCAAAAACAAGATCCCACCTAAACCAGCGTTCGTGATCGCGCTGTTGCGATTATTATATATTGTAACAATAGCCAATATGTTTTGCGAGCATGCAAAAATATTTTTGTATAGATTGTGGTTTTCCTACTGATCGAGCCGATCGGGGATCTATTTACAAGCTATTTGTATATTACACTGAAATATTATATTTTAGTATAGATAGATGTATGTATGCAGAGTCATGTGTGTATTTTCATACTAAATATTTGTACTGCAAGTTAAATATTTTAATATTGGCTATTATTTAGGATAAGATTGTAAGATGATCTAAATAAACAAAATACAGTTATCAAATTGTTAAATTCAGTGCCTTGAAACAAATGAAGATATTATGATATGAACGAACGTATTAAGAGAAGTCACGACTTCGTCCAAAATTTACAACAATACATAACACATAGGTACTGCTATATTCATATAAAGTTTTATACAATATAATATTTCTAAATGATATTTCTGTTCGTTTCTCAGTTACAAAATTCCATAATGTTTATGTTCGATCTCATTATTTAATTTAGAAAATAAAATGAGGTAAAGACTACAGTTTTGGGAACAAATTTGGATGTGTGTTTATGTAACATGTATAAAAATAAGTAGCATTGTATATAATTTGTGAATGGTGTATTATTGATCGAAGTGCGGGGCGTAGATTATATCAGAGCATTAATCGTTTACGACTTATCACTAAGGAGTTTATTACCTTCAAATAATTATGGTAATTGTACAGTATTTTTATAACGAGTATTTTATGATGTTTATGCTGATGACGGGAGTCTGTCTTGTAGTGGACCTGTGTCCGCAGGCTTTGAGATTAAAACATAGAGCTAGATTTACTGCAATTTTAGTTGAAGTATGGGGTTATGTATTATAAGAACAGTTAAATGACGGTAAGGGACTGACTTCTGATGTAATATTATCATTAATGGAACTGTATAAAATAGTTATATAATCGAAGGCCTACTCTAACGATCGTGTTGTCCTCCAACTAAGTTGACTTAGTGTAAATGTAGCTGTAATACATCCTGCTCAATTTAACTCTTTGAGTAAATTTAGGGAACACTTTTATTTCAATGTTGTGCTAAAATCGGGAGAAAGCTGTATTTTTTTATAATAAAAAATTTTCTTAAAATAATATTGAATGTATGCTATCCACTTGCAATATATTACATGTTAAGATATCGTTCGCCGTGGGTTGCTTACATTTGAAAAATTTTGTGGTCGACTTTGAAGAATTCATTAATATTTTTACTAATTGTGTTTCTTTTACTTCTGTTAACCTTACTACCTAACAAACAGTCTGTAGATAAGGCTCCACAATGAATTTTAATAAAACTGCAAGTTCTAGTGTGACATAAATCCGTTTTATGCAACTTAGATTATTTTCTTAATAAATATTTGAATGAGGATAACATACTTTGCATGCTGTATTGCTACTACATTATTGATATGTGTATCGCATACTAATATGTGTAGTAACATGGCATTGGGTGCATACTGCGGTTAGGTACTAAGAGAACGGAAGAACAACAAGTACATTTGTGTGCCATTTGACAACGTGACAATGATATTGAGGACTTTCACTATTTGTGGCGCAAGTGAAAACTGCCGTTGGATGAAGGAATTAGCTTCGATGTGAACATAATATTACAGAACAAAACATGTGTCACTATAGTGGAACTTCTTTTTAGTGTTGTCGGTTACAAGCTTTTATTTAAGTTTATTTTGTATGAGTCCATAAAAAATTATTCTTCTCTCCCAGCTACAACATTGCTTTACTAAGTACTGTTTTTGAAAATGCTAAAATATTTTTTTACGCGATGATATAACACAAACTTGAAGTATGTGATAGTGCTTTCATTATAATCGAGACAGACGTGCTGGTGTCTCGAATCCCCCTAAAATCATATTTATCATACCGAGAAATAGTTATTATCCATTTATATTAAGATGTAGTTATTACTCGAATAAATATAACTTTTTAAAATAGTTTTCTTCATTTTGTCAATTTTCTTGGTTTCGTATCACATTCCCACTCCACTCCGCAAATTTGATTTGTGCAGGCATTGACCTTGTCAATACAAAAGCTTCACGGTAGCGAGTTTCACTATGGACTTGCGGATCTTGAACAAGGTCCTGGTTCTGAACTCGAGGGTCGACGATGAAAGAATCTAACATTTGCACACAACATAGATATAGAAAAAGTTGTCATTGTTTATAAGCAATAAAACCGTATTTCTGACCAGAGCCACGCGGCGCGTTAATCTCGCTGTGGCTATTTGCTAACCGGCAAATAGCCACAGCGTTGACGTGGCCACGGTAATGATTTTAGAGCTCATCAAAGCTAAAGATTAATATTATGATAATGTCAATGTCTAGATTACCCTAGGCAAATAAAATGTCCGTGATTTGCCTATGTGGACTGAGGCAGGCCATGGGTAAGAAAAATACCCGTAGTTTGCCAAGGTGACCTGGGGTGGACCATGAGCAAGAAAATATGCCCGTGGTGCACCCGGGTGGACCAACGGGCAAAAACATATTACATTACACAGGCAACATTTTGCTGGGTTAACCCACACAGGTTGTACTATTACCTAGTACTACTACTGTAGGTAATGGGCCCCCTCAATCATCCTGATATACTTACACCTGTTTTGTTAAACATACATCTTTTGGCTTGAAATATTTGGTGAATAGTACCTAAACGTCGCACGTCGCTCGATAGATTAATGCTAAATGTGTGGACGAAAAAGCCCATGTCGTTGTTTTCTACTCGACACGTTTAGGTACTAGATCGAGTAAAACCGTATGCGAGTACTTAGCTTTAAAAGTGCCACAAAATAATTTCAATTCAATTCAATATTTATTTATCTACATGCATGATTTAAAACTGTAAAACTGCAAATTGACTAGGCGCATCGCGAACAAATTATTTTATTTCCTTGGTACTTAATCTTCTTTTTTTCAAGCATCTGGCGACAGTTACCGCCGACGGAAAGTGTGGCGATATTGATTTTAAAGAATTTCATCTAACACAACTATATAAATATTATTGGATAATCTATATCCAATTATATTTATACGTAAGAAAAAAAAGTAAGGTCTGGTGGCTCTAGAATCTTGCTCTAATAGAAATAGTCCGCTGTCGCCGTTTCAGCACACATTTATATAGACTCACACATAATCTGGAGGCACGGCAGTGACCCCGCCAAGTCGGGCAAAATAGAGGCGGCACGGCCGTACCATCCTTTTCTCGAAGCATTTCGGGCCATTTTCGACTACCTTTAACTAACTTCGTTGTGAATATAACTAGAATCCTAAATTTTCCCTTTCGACGCATAAAACCATATACGTGAAACACCAACTCATGATTTTGTGGGTTTTTGCAATTTAGTTGGCATAATTAATATTTAAAAGTCGAAATGGCCCTGTGGATAAGGCACCCGATTCGTATACACGAGGTAGTGGGTTCGAATCCGGGCAAGTACCAATGTGATTTTTCTAACCATATGTACTTTCTAAGTTTATCTTGGACATTTCTGACTGACGGTGAAGGAAAACATCGTGAGGAAACCTGGTCTTAAAAGTCTGAAATTGCCAATCCGCCTTGAGCAAGCGTGTTAATGCTCATTCCTTCTCTATGAGAAGAGGCCTTTGCCCTGCAGTGGGACAGTAAACAGGCTGGTATTATTATTTATTATTAATTAAAATTTTCAAACACCTATACATTACAATTCCACAAACGCAAAACACCACCATAAAAAGTTAGACAATTTGACGTTTAGCGTATGCTTGCAATAATTAGGTATGCTTAACCTTATAAAGTCGTGGTCAACTAATTAGGGACATTCAGGACAGTGAAGAGCAATAACCGGATATGTACATATAATATAAAACCCTATTGATTTCTCAGCACCTATTATTTGCATAATTAGGTCTAATTATTGTGCTATAAATTGCTGTAAATAAAAGATTAAATAAATAGAAAAAAGTAAAAAGAGCCCCCGGCCATCACGGCTCGAATCTTAGACAATGGTTCGGCAAAAGTACGCGTTCCCTGTTTAGAGCATACCGCTGCTCTAAACAGGGCTCTGCTCAAGGTGGAAATTGCCCATAATTGCCAACCTTCACAAGGACACGGCACACTAAGAATAAAAAAGTATATAATATCAAAGGTTAAACATGTATTCAATTTAAGGTATAATTCTGTAGCTGGACATTTAATTAAGGACAGTAAAGTGTAATGAAAAATAGAGTTAAACAAACTAATAATCTGCATTATTAAAATATCTTTAACAGCTCCATTTTATTACGTGTAAAATCAGTACCCAGCAGCAAAACCTTTGTTAATAATTACCGTTTGTTACCGATGTTGCATAGACATTATCAATCTGTATCAGATCTGAATCTTCGTAAAGACGTAAGCAGAACTAAAAGGTACTTCAGAATAGATATTCCAGAACGTTGTAAGCTTGTATTTAAGTCCGCAGCGACAGTAACGAGGCGAGGATGGTAGGGACAGGGGGAGGGAGGACACATTGACAGCTGCAGGCAGGACGAGTGGGTACCAGAGTAGGATGTAATGGAGGTGGTAGAAAATGTGGTCTTTGTGAATTAGTTTTGCAACGAAAATGTTATATAAATACTAGCTGCGTCCCACGGCTTCGCTTACGTCTAAAATGTGTTTTTCACTCTAGGGCACCAGGCCGATTTTTGGGATAAAAATAATGTAACCGTGTCTGTCTCCGGCACCGAATCTATCTACATACCAATATTAATCGAAATCGGTCCAGTCATTTAGACGCTGAGTGGTAAATTTATAATATTAATAGGATTTATATGTAACAGAACATAGCATTACACGATATATCTCCCCAAAGGTAGGCAGTAACTGTGTTTCAGCAGCAATGTTGTGTCCAGACAAGGAGCTAGCCTACTTACGTGGCCTCTGACATGTTTCGACAGGAATGTTTGCGCATGCCTCACAAAAAGCTTCATTAAGTTCATCTAAAGTTGTGGTACGCAGTGGCGTAGTGTAGTGGGGGCGGGGGGGGCGGCCCGCCCCGGGCGGCACTTTTTAGGGGCGGCAAAATTTCACAGTAGATAATAACCTGACTTGCGGGGATTTCTCGTATTTGATTTTGTGCTTGGATATAAAATGTATAGTATAGGTACATTAAAGTGAAATACCTAATTAAAAGGGCGGCAAAATTGTCTTCCGCCCCGGGCAGCCGATACCCACGCTACGCCACTGGTGGTACGATAAGTGGCAACTTTTTCTTTATTTCGTGCCAAAGGTGCTCGATTAGGTTGAGATCCAGGCTATTTGCTGGCCATGACTAAACGGACGGTATGTTTGGAGTCGTTATCATGCTGAAACGTCCGTATAATAGGGAGATGCTCCTCAGCATAGGGAAGCATAGTTTCCTCCAATATTGTCTTGTATTGAAGTTGGTCTAAATTAATTTTCCTCCCCGTGCAGAAAATAAACCCCACATTTTAATGTTTCCACCGCCATGTTTCACCTGCTTTTTTGTGAATCTTGGATTCATTTCCGGATTGGATTTTTACAGGACGCCGTAGGTATTGCCTTCCATCTGAAGAAATCAAATTAACCTTGGTCTCATCAGTCGTCTATTGGGCGTAGATCCAATGTCCATATTTACGTGCAAACGCCAAACGAGCATTTCTATGTTCTTTCTTTAACAACGGTACTTTGCGAGCCACTCTTCCGAACAACACTGCTTCTGCCAGACGTCGTCGAACGGTCCTCGCTGATACACCGGCTCTTTCGTCTGCCCAAACACTTCGTGTTTAATTAAAATAGAGCCTAGTAACGGATCTTTCTTAGCTCATATCATTCTATCTTCTTGCGGAGTTGTTTTCCTATATTGTAAAAAGGTTTAATGTCTATGAAGTTGATAAGGTGTGTATAATCGGGCACATCAATGACTAATTATACTTACATGTAAAAGATATGAAATATTGTTAAGACTCGTTGGAAAATAAAAAATAAAGTCAATTTGGCTTAACTAGAGATTGTCCCTAATTAGTTGACCACAACTGTATTATGTAAAAAGAAGTGACCATTATCTTTTATGTTATAAACTTGGCCATCGCATGAAAACAATGTATCTCACAAGTAATACACTGTATATGAAATTAGTTTGTTTAGTGCGATTGCCAAGTCAATCTATTTATTTAAAACATAAAAGATTTTTAATATTGATAATGGTCACATTAAGATGTTGTTAGGTTAGCTAATTACGTAGGTAATGACTTAAGACAAAAGGTCCTTTAAGGGCTAAATAAAATAAACTGGCTTGGTATTACATGGATCTCACAACTTTTTACGGTGGAAGAAATAATTTGCGAGGCTTGGTTTTATTACAAGATGTTTTTGATGAGATACAGCTAGACTACAAAAATCACTTACGCGCACTATAGAATATTAGACATCTCGTTGAAGACAACGCGTTAATGTCACATCTATCCGCCGCAAGCCCCTGCATCCACTAAAATCCATTGATGAATTTTTTAGAACCTCAACTTATTAAATAAAAATAATTTATTTTTGTTAATCAAGGAATGCTGACATAACAAATGAACGTCGACAAAACAAAAGACTAACGGAGAGTGATTAGTAATCGATAGTGCTTGAAAAAAATAAGTGCAAGCAAATTTCGACCTCATGAACAAATTACTAGAAACGTATTTTCTGTGACCTAATGAAATGAATTAATACTGATTACGAATATAAAAAAAAGACAAATTATTAATGTCCATAAGGTTCAAAATTGCATGCACTAGTTTTCGAAACCCCGTACCAAAAAATTGCCGATGGCGAATTGGCGATGCTCACATGTCATGTTTCGCGATGTTCATTTGTTTTTTTTTTTTTAAATGCTGTATAAATATCACTGCAACTTTTGAAAATTGAAAAGGGTTTATCATATTTTTTTTCTTTCTATCTTTTAAAATAGACAACTCCCGCACTAGGTAACAAGCCCTGTGTCGCGAGAGGACTTCACAAACATACAATTAACGGTCACGAAGTACATATTATAATTCTTAGAGTGATACAAGTTTCAAAGAATAAAAAATATATATTTATTCAAAGATGATCTTAGGATGACAAAATAATAATTTTATTTAAGTTGCCTATGAACATCCAGGTGTTCAAAGTGGGATAGATCGTGAGGTTTAGCGCATGGCCTTAGATAGGTGATGATGATAACCTCACTATGTAAGAGTGTGATAGCACTTGTTACGTTGTGAACAAGTTATTCAGACCAAAATGTTTATTGCGGATATCGAATGTCTCTTATAAAGATTTTACATTTGACATCAATTTAATAAATGTTTTCAAGTTATAGTAAAGGAGAATAAGGAGATATGAGTAGCGAAATTTTCAAAAACTGAGTCAGTTAAAAGAAATGTAACTTTGGATTTTATAGAAACACAACAGTTAAATTTAAAAATAAAATCGATATAAAAATATAAGTGGCGCCAACATTGTGATTTGACTGCTAAGGAGATATCGAGTGAGTTTACTTTTCGGTTAATTTAATTTGGCAATCTGATACACACTAATTAAACGTATCGTACGTACGTACGTAACGTACGAATAACGATCAAATAAAACAAACCCCTATTTCAATTTGTGCTTTATTTATGAAAAAAATTGTAAATTATCCTACAATGAATCTCCGAATGAATTAGACTTACATATCGTTTTATGTATCAAATACATTATTTGCTCGACGCCAGATCAAACCACATAAGAACAATATAGTTTAAAATATTATCTACAGAATCCGTCCTCGGCGATTCGATTACCAAAAATACAATCTTCGTTCGGGGCCCGGTCGCGCGGCGGAGCGGCGGGTCGGGGCGGCGCCATATGTACAGCGAATATACAGCGGGCGCGCTCAGCCGAGCAGCGCCTCCATGGTGTAGGCCGGCGGGCGCGGCGCCTGCTGTCAGTCCAGGATCACGAGCTGCAGCGGCGGCGCGGGCGGCGCCAGCTTGCCGCCCGCGCCCGCCCCCGCGCCCGCGCCCGCCCCCGCGCCCGCCCGCACGGCGCGCCACG
Source organism: Parascotia fuliginaria (assembly GCA_963082885.1). Taxonomy (NCBI): domain Eukaryota; kingdom Metazoa; phylum Arthropoda; class Insecta; order Lepidoptera; family Erebidae; genus Parascotia; species Parascotia fuliginaria. Next base: position 12,670,166 of record OY720188.1, read on the forward strand.
GGGCCCGCGCGCCGCGCCGCAGCTCGCCGCACGACAGGTTGCGCCGGGCCGTCCTGCAACCCAACACGAGTTAGCTGGCTAGCCTCACACTATTGTACCACTAAACGTCACACATTCTACGTTCGACATACAAGTGGTGTTAGTAACTACATACTGGGCATGGCAAATTTTGCAAGTAGCATATTTTATAAAATAGACTGTGAAAATCACCACAGTGTGAAATCATATGACATGGATCCCAATTTCTAACGGTTGAGAGCATTCTGCTCACTAACAGTCCGCGTAAGGTTGTGAAAACCATCAGAGTCTAACGATCCACACCACACATAAAAATAAGGATCCCAATTTTAATTTCAAAATATCACTGAAAACATTTTAATAAAATATAAATATATATCATATATTAATAAAAAAATTGCAATCACTTTCACCATACATAATGACAAACATTTAATATTGAGGTGTCATATATGTTTGCACATAAAATTAAATAGAAAATTATGGGACCAAGGTGTGAGCCTTAGGGCACTCAAAACGGCACTATTCTTGTGACAGATGTTAAAATTCTTAATCGTATAAAGCTGCAGCCAAGTATTTTTAATTATAAAAGGTGAAACAGTATTTATTACTGCAGATTCCCGCACGAAGTTTTGTATATGAAAACTAAGGTCAACCACATCTAACGCCTTTGAGAAGTCGTTATAGTTGGCATTCATTTCTGATATATTACTTAATCTAAATTCGATGTAGTTATCGTTTTGTTAGAATTCCGTGTTGAAGATTAAATAGTACTTTTAAAAAATAAGTCGTTAAATTTCAGGGACATGAATTGAAAAAAGTTTAGGTAGGCGAAATATAATTAGTATAGTCTTATATAGTTTGTAATGTCATCTAGATCACCTTCATGAATCGGGATGAGAAGATTTATTTTTTGTATAAAGTATAGGTAATGGTTTTCTAATTGAATGGTTGCATCAGCAAAACTGCAGAAATGCTTCAAATTAAATAGCTTTTCTGATCAAAGCGGAATAATGAAATCAATTTAATTAAGTAGAGCAGTTTCTTTCTTGTTAATGCTAAAGAAAACTGCAAGGCAGCTCGACTTCTATAGATCGTTACCCTTAGCGTTGGAGTGAAATTCGAAGGGATCTCCCGACAACTCACTTGGTTGACTCGTTCGCTCGGAAGTACAGGTCATCGGGGGCGTCCATCCAGGAGATGACGTGCCGGCGACCGCCCCGGCCGCTAATGTTCGTCGGCTTGCCGTTCACCTGCACACGGTTAGCTCGTTACAATGGAGGTTGCTGAGGACGGATAGGACGGTTGTTATGAGGTGTCAGAGAAACTGACGTGTGTGAAGACGTGCGCGGGGAGCGGCTGCCCCGTGGCCTGCGCGCGCGCACACATGGCCGCGTACTGCTCGCGCGACGGCCGCTGCATCGGCGCCGGGTGCTTGTTGGGGCGCTTGGCGGGCGGCGGCGCCGACGCCGTGTCGCGGATGCCGCCGGCTCCTGGGAGGATAAAGACAATGGTTAATGACTAATTTGATAAACAATGTAAGAATATGATGATAGATGTAATGTTATGGGCGTACCTGCAGCCGTTACTGTATGGAGAGCATGGAGAATATGACATTCAATTATTAATTGTTAAATTGTATTCCATTATTAAATTTTTAATACGCATCGACATTATGTCTGCACAAATAGCTCATGAGTTTATAGATTATCGCAAAAATATACTTTTGCACGATCGCATTGGGCAAAAGTATATTTTATAAAATAATAATGTGTTATAAATAATAATAATATGTTATACTGATGCTAATGCTGTTCTATGGTTTCTGCTTACCCCATTAATGGGAGTCAGGCGTAAAGTTATGTGTGTATGTATGCTATACTGACTGTCGAGTCCGTTTAGGTCATCGTAGGCCCGACGCTTAAGCGGCTGAGCGGGCGCAGGTTCCGCGCGGCGCGCCTCCAATTCGGCGCGGGACAAGACACGCTCGTACATCAAGCTACCGTCTGTGACAGGTAAAGGGAAAATTAGCAAATTCCAAGTGCGCGTATAAGACGTTAGCGTCGAGGATCGTGTTGGTGCTCACCGGGCGCCTTGGGCGGCTTGGGGAAGGCGACGTGCGGCGGCGCGGGCATGCGGTCGCGCGGCGTGAGCAGCAGCCAGTCGTGCGCGCGCGCGGGCGGCACGGGCGAGCCGCGCGCGGCGGCCAGGCGCGCCGCCACGCCGGCCACGGGCCCGCGCGCGCGCGCGGCGGCGGGCGCGGGCGCGCGCAGCTCGGCGCCGTGGCCCGCCACCGCGGCGCTGCACTCGTGCTTGACCTGCGCCACGTTGATGGGCGAGAAGGGCGAGCGCGCGTAGTGCGTGGGGCGGCGCAGCGCGCGCGTGAGGCGGCGCGCCAGGCGCGTGAAGGGCGAGGCGCGCAGGTAGAAGGCGGCGCGCGTCTTCATGACGGGCCGCGCGCCCTCGCCCGACCCGTGCGCCGTGGCCACGTGCCGCGCCAGGTGCGCGCGCAGCTTGAACTCCTGCACACGCACACCCACCTCACGTCACTACTGTCTCACACTACACTTCCTTACCTCATCCTGAGTTTGACCAACGTTTCGATTCATTTTAAATATTGTAACGGTAATAAATAATTAATTCTTGACCTTATTCGTAATCAAATTTACTGAATGATTTTTAATTTTATACCATTGCTAAACTCAAGTGAGATACAGAATCAAATGATATTTAAAAAAGCTATTATAGGTCTAATAAGGGCCTAAATAAAGAACAGCCAAACGAATTACTGGAAAGAAACGCATGTGGTCATTGTGTTTCATCACAAAATCAAATAACTAGAAAAAACACAAAAAAATATTTTATATTGGATTTAATATCGTATAACTATTAGTCCCAGATCCCAGAGCCGCCAGATCTTTCTATTTTGAAACGAACTTTGAGTGTATGCTTAGCATATTTGTTAACTTGTTCCGACGGTCAATCTAATTATCGGGTGGTAAAAGTGGGGTCACTATGCCAGCAGCTGTGGATATTGTGTCAGACATTTGGAATGGTGTCCACCACCTTTGGATTCTACTGACTGCTTATCATCAGCCAGCGTGGAGTCACAAGCAAAAAATAATAGCACCAGCCTGGTTTACTGTCACAATGCAGGGCAAAGCCCTCTTTTCAAAGTCCAGGATTCCTCACGATGTTTTCTTTCACAGTCAGTCAGAAACATCCAAGATAAACTTAGAAAGAAAGTACATATGGTTTAAAAATCACATTGGTACTTACCCAGATTCGAACCCACTACGAAGTCGTAGTGGGTTCGAATCTGGGTAAGTACCAATGTGATTTTAATATAAGTATATTAAAGTTTAATGGCTAGATTTTAATGTATATTTTAGAGAATATAGTTTAAAAACTATTTAATCAACACTGCCAGACACTTCACGTCAGCGGTAACAATCGCCAGACGCTTTAAAGATACCGAAAAACAATGTAATTTTACTTAGGTATATTCGCATATAGCTTATACTTATATTAAAAACTATGTGGTGCTGTTACAATTTGACTAGGCGCGTCAAAAACAGATTTTTTTTGACGTACGTACTGACACTACATTGTCCAATAAAATTTATCAATTATAAAATAACTGGCGACTCTGGGATATTGCTCTAAATAATTATTAAATTCAAAATACAATGACTGATGATAAGGAATATTTAAGTTTGTTGCTACCAATATATTAAAACAAAATTATAATGTATTCAGCGTTTTATTTTAAATTAAAATTCGATCAACTGAATGATAATTACAGAGACTCCTGATAACTTATACACCTCAACCTACAATAATTCCCTTTAAATTATATAAATGACATGAAGTTGCCATCCCCAAACACAGACAATGGGTTGTCAAATAGACCGAGCTGTTCTCCACGTCATTTGACATGCTATCTCATTAGTCGATAGATTCGCGTGTTTTATATTTCGTTTTAATTGCTAGAAATAAAATCTCAACTTCAAAAGTAAGAATTTTACAATGTCATAAACGGATATTGTTGAATAATAATAATATTACTATACTATTACTACTTACGACTATTATTATAACATGTACTATATACATCATGGTGAAAATAGAGTAAAACAAAAAAAAAATAACAAAAATCAAAAAGAAAGCATTTCTTTTTTGGGTAATGTATATAAATACTTTTTTATTATTCAATACATGGAACATAGTTATAGACAGAGATACAGTATTTGGAAAATAAACAAAACTACTCAACAATTCTTATGACATGTACGGTCGGCCAATGAAAGTGGTCTACCAGTTTTGATAATAGTTTCTGTGATCTATTATATTATCGCTAAGGTTGACTTTTCAACCTTGTTGTTTTACGACGTTCAAACTAAGCTCAACCGTAGGGTGGTAGACCATATTTTTGGTCGATTGTACAAACTAGCGATGTGCTGTACATACAGGTCTATGTATCAAAAGAACAAACCTTGGCGCAGTTGAGCACAGTACAACGATGCGGGCGATGCGACACGGAGAGCGCGGTGTCCTCCCCCTCGCCGCGGGGCCCTTTCGCTACCTCTACTTCCGTCTCGCCGAACACTCCGGCAGTCTGCAGCAAATGCTATGGCGCATTAATATTAAGTACATAATAATAAATGTTTATAGCATTGATTACCCTCTAATAGATACAGCATTAACATTTATTTGTTCTGAATCGAGCTTATAAGGGAAACGGAATGCGCAAAACGTAAAAGCTGAGCTGTAATTGGCTATTTTAAGGTGAAGATTCGAATGCACTGAAATGCACCAATCGTAGCGTCTGAAGTGATTTGTTATGCTAGCGAAAGCTGGTATGTGTTGTGCGCGCCTATTGCCCATTATGCGGAATCTCTTAGAGGGTTATCTGTGGTTTTTGAATATTAAATATTAAAAAAAAAACAAATAATGTATTGCTTTTAAATATTAGCCTACTAAAGTGACTCCACTGTGTTTGATAGTAAGCAGTCAGTGGAATCCAGAAGTGGTGGACAATAAAGCCAAACTACTGGTATGGTGGCCTTCACTATGGTTTATGAACACTGAATTTTACTCTTGTTTTAATGACATAATAATAATATGATTACTACATAAATAGGTATAATGTTATAAAAGCTATAAACAAAGTGATATATACCTTCAGGCCGCCGTACTTTTTCCAGTACTGCCAGCACGAGCCGCAGAGTCTGTACTGTAAATGCTGTGGGCCCCATGTGTACCACTGGTTTGAATTTGTCACTGGAATAAATTTAAAAATGAGATTTTAATGTCTGTTTGTTTGCTACCCTGTATTCTTTTCTTACGATTTAATAAGCGTTAATATTAACACAAACTATAGTGTAACATAAACCATTTTAGGGTTGTAGTAGAGATTTAAATCGTTAGATGTGCCCATACCATACTTAAGGCGCACGAAGACGTGTCGTCGTTGAGAAGAGTGAGCTCACTCTTTCCGTCGTAGTCACTTATTAGCAGCAGTGAACGGTGCGAATTGTTTACATTGCTTTGGCTTTTGATAATTAAGCCACTAAGTGAATAAGAAATACAAACAAATCCAAGGAAATTACATTTTTTTCGTAAGTACTGAAACTATTTTCACAATTTCTTATAAAATTCTACTCTATATAATGGTGTCCGACTCGTTTCCGTGTCAAAGAGAGTGGATGATTACAATTACAATATGCAGGAGCAAGACATTTTGTTGTGTCATTCGTAGTCTGTCATCGCTGCGCGCGCATTGTCGATATCGTGTGCGTGGACGTCTCACACACACGTAACGAACACACGACTTAAAAACGTGGACGGATTTTGAAAGCGCAGGGTGCATCTAACGATTTAAATCTCTGGGTTGTAACTGTTACGCGAGCACATAGATCGTTGGAGTCTTTTATGCCAGCCATTACTACAACTCTACGATAATTTATGTATTATCAAGCAAGTTATTTACAACACGACTTGCGTTTTGAATTTTCATTTGGTAAAATAGTTTTAAATTCCAAAATCATTTAAATAGAAACTCGAAATACAGTTTTACACTCATTGTCACTGAAGACGAACGAACGAACATACTGTTACGTGTCAGGATGGGGTTCGATGCAAAATGCCAGTTACGCGATGATGAGTTTATTAGAGACTCGCACAATACACTAACAGTAACAAAATAAAGCAATAAAGACTTATACTGCACTATAACGCTTCGTATATCGCTCTTCTTAAACTTCCGTATCGCTTAGATGTTTGCTCGAGATCGCTGTATTCACAACTGAACGAAGTGCCGACGTTCGAATCCTTTTTATAGTCATTCAATAGATTTCTAGAACCTTCCCGCTATTACCACAAAGATGCCGACAATTCTCGAAAACAGAACAATGAGTGTAGGTACTTAGCTGCGACGCGTAGGTATGCCTACCGCCGATGGTCTATTGTTATACGTGTAGGTAGGTACATGCAAACGTTCTAGCGTAGGTATTTGACGTATACGTGTAGGTAGGTACTTGCGAGTGTTCTAGAGCGTAGGTATTCGTCGTACACGAGTAGGTAGGTACTTGCGAACGTTCTAGAATAAGTAATCGTCGTAACAATACCATTTTTATTTTATTTTTATACATTATCATATCAGCATATCAGAGTCACAAGACTCGCAATTATTAATCAAAACTATCAAACAGATTATAGAAGTAAAAAGTAAGTTACCTTGGCAGGATGCACAGAGTTGTCCGGCGCTAACGGTGGCTGTACCATTGGTGCCTCCGTTGAGCACGGCGGGTGTTTTTCCACCAGAACTGTTGCTTGTGATCAATGCCGGGTTGGGTTTGTTGCTGCAATTGGGATACAGTTCAAAACAACCGCATACAAATATCGTACACATGCTATGGTTCACTAAGAAGCCATATTTAAATAAAAGAAAAATACTACAACTAGTTCGTGTAGTTTTATGACTATAAATTAATTTGTAGATTTCTTGAGACATCATGGACATAGGAAAATGTTTTTTTTTGTAAGGTTATATATTTAAATGGTAACCTAGTATTTACTATGATGATAATATATGATCATGTCCACCACAATAACTCCGCGTACCCTGATGTCAAACATTCACTGGGGTAAATTAATGTTGGACACTATCTCAAATTGCTGTCATGATAAATTCTCCGAATAAAAAATCATCTATGGAAACTATATGAGATGATGTTAAATTCGTCAGATTAGAAGCATTTTAATTAGAACCACCTCATCATAGTGATACAGTCAGCATTTTACACAAAGTCTAACTGAAAAATTTAAACAACTAAAACGAAACACAAGCGGCAACAAATAATTCACTTTTAATATAAGTAGTGTGTCGGTACAAACACTCACTAGTTGGGAATGTACACTTGTTTCAGCTTCGACTCGGCCTCCACGGCTTTAACACGCTTCTGTTGCACGTAGCGATCCGTCGTCTTCCACATGTAGTAATACTCCACAAGGTTCTTTAGTGTTTTCCATGGCAACTGCGATACCATTACATTGGTTACATTTATATAACATAATAAATATATGTATCAAATTAGTATGCTGCATCTATAAGTGTTACTACACCAATCAATCAATCGTCGATCGACGGCATCAATCTACGTCGATCGAAGTTGATCGACTGCAGCTTTAATTGATCGATGGATACTAGTCGACTAACCAATCGATCGATTCCTGTCGATGGCCTCCGTCAACGGTCGGTAACACATTCTACCATCGATCGATGTCGTCGATCGAGGATCGATCGATTGGTATAGTAGAAACTATCGATCGACGTTGACTACTTCATTCTGCCATCGATCGACTATCGATCGATTGGTGTAGTAAAATTTTAATGAGGCATTGGAAAATAAACACATTCCAAAAAAATTTAAGAAGAAAGAGTTGATTCAAAATTCACATGGACATTAATTATTATATGCCGACGTAAACTAGTATTTATGTAATAGTCAAAGCAACTCTTTGAACAGAAATATGCATAACTACGTGGATTTTTATTAGAACCATCTGGTTCTAATAAATATATAGAATAGTAATTATGTTCAAAGTGTACACATTGTCTTAGCATACAATATAGAACAATTATTTAAATTCAACTAAACTGTTATACTTACAAAATCTTGTCGTATATCAGCGAAGTCCTTGCCGTACTTATCGAGAGCCTCCTCGAACAGGTTGGCTTCGGAAGCGGACCACTCTTCCATTTCATCGCGACACAGGACAGGACCTGACGCGGGTACTAGTGATGATAGCGCCGTTTCTATGCTATAGCCCGATTTGTGCAGTGTGTCCATGGCGTGAAACTGTGGATAATTATTATCTGTATAATATGGACAAACAATATTTCTGCAATTCAGTCATTTCAGGCACTATAACTATGACTACTGAATTACGTAACTAAACATTAGTGTTTTTCGCAATAGGAAGGCCATTTCATACAATCTCTACGCTGACAGGTGGATAATCGTATTGGCGGCAAACTCATCATAGAACGATCGACGGACGACTGATTATTAAATCCGTCAAATCTCCCAACACAGAATAGTTTTACTGCCACCTTACTGTCTAGTGGACGATAATTACGAAATGCAACATGCAATGAAAGAATTTACCGCCCACATGTTGCAATATATCATGAAATGTAACAGATTTCCCATAATGTAGGCGATTTGCGCGCGCGAACAGAACATTTCAACTCGTGCTCGCCGCGAGCCGCAATCTGTCGGTTCTTGCGCCGAACAGTGTGGGGCGCGCAGTGTGCAGTGTGGACGGTTGTGTGTCTGTACTGCGTAAAGAACCATGACCATGGAAGAAAACACAGCTACGGTAGAGGATACTCTTAATGCTCGTTTCATGTTCGCGCGCATTTCGCAAACAGATGCGATTATTTATTTATTTATTTAACACTTCATATACATACAGGAATATATTGGCGGACTGATGCATTAAGTCCGCCAATATACGAGTACGTACATGCTCGGTTCGTGCGCACTCTGTGTCCACACTTAAGTAAATGCTTGTTTTATGTTACATTGCGTGATTCATTTCGTAAGTCTGTACGCGCTATTAGATTCGTAATAAGTGTGTAACTTACGAGTGTGATGTCTCGACTGGCGGCGGCGGCAGACATGTGCAGTGAGGGTTGCTTGACACTGGAGGAACAGTCGAGCGCGCGCGCGAACGTGCCCACCGAGCGCGACACGACAAGAAACTGGTCGATCTGTCGGTCTGTGAGGCCGTGTGATGGCGTCCACACCACTGTTTCCAGCTCCTCCGTGTTGCGTGGGTCCTCTTCGCCTATACCATCACAACATTATACATAAACAATACTAAGGCGATCCACACACTGCCCCACATCACGCAGCGTAGCGCGGGAGTGCGTCTTTCTTTGTAGAGAATTAACTGAAAACGCATTCACGTGCAGTGTAGATGTTCCTTCGCCACGCACCCCGCAGCGTAGTGCGGGGCATTGTGCGGATCACCTAATAAACCATACTAATAGTCAAGATAAAAGGATATACAAGAGTCATATACAGTCACGCATTGTGCGCACCGCATGTGTATTTTACTAGCTTTGCTCTTTAAACGGTGTAATAACATCCAATAAATAATAGCCGGGCCATTTACTTTACACATTATTAAAAGTGCGTCTAACTCTCACTTAGCTGTTTTAACAAATTAAAATTTATGAAGTTATTCTCTGTCGGGCAGAGACGAGCTACGTTCACATTAGAACTAAAGACATTTTGTCGCTATGATTTTATCGAGTTTCGTTTTATAAACTCCTAAATTAATAGTCTAAATAACCTACTGGGGTTTTATAGGGGCTTTAAGAGGCATTCTTTATAAGCAAACCATAATAAGAGGACATCGATTTTGAGCTCAGCAAAGTCATCAGCGTAGTGATAATTTGGGTAAAATTAAGAAGGGGCGGAGGATGCCGTACATTTAACTTGTCAGTCGCATGTTCTATTCGTCGTGTTGGCCGATTACTTCTCTGCATCATAAGCATCGCTCTTGCTCAGAGCCCAAGACCCGTGTCCCGAACTGGGTACAATCCAAAATTAAAGTAACTTTATACGCAAAATATTTCAATAATACAGTGACATGTGCATGTTATTGAACCTTGGATAACATATCGATGAAATCGGCAACTAATGTAATATTTTAATCATTTTGTACTTTTAATATAAAACGTTTCCAACGTATATCATGGTGGATTTTCACACGATTTCTTCTAATATAAATTATAAGCAGCACTTAGTAGTTTATATTACTGATATTAAACTAGTCGCTATAAATAGCAGGCACGTTTTAAGTGTTAATGAGTGTTGTGAAATTAAAATATTTCAATACTCATTTTACTAAATTTTACATTTTAGCACTGACTGAGTGAGATAGGGGACAATACGTCTAACGAAGGGTCAACATTAGATCGGTATCATGAATGCATACAATATAAACAATACATACCTTCTTTTAATAAATTAGTTACTTCAGTCTGATATCTACTTCCAACTCTGATTTCTCCCTTATCTGCTAATAAAGTCTTTTGTGAAGGATCAAATACTAAACAATAAAAAAATGCGTCCTGAAACAAAAAGAGAAATCATATTATGATATGTGACAATGTGAACCAGTCTTAATTATAACAATTAACTGTTAAAAAGGTATACAATCATTGTCAACTATTCTCATGGATACCACTTTGTTTAAAGCAAGATAATTATAATATCAAACTCTTTAATTAGGCAAAAAATGTTATTAACTGTTTACTTCATTAACATATTTAATTCATTAGAATAAAATAAATTGTTACTTCAATGTTACGATAACTAAATTCTAATGTATTTTAATGATGACTAAAAATTGCGTACCTCTACATTGTATAATAGGTATGTTTTAAATGTGCTTGAGTAATAGTGAATATTCATACGTGTAACATCGGTCGGAAATGGGAAGTGACGTAGCGGTAGGGCGTGACATTACCTAATTGAGATTGTTAGCGGCTGTGTGGACTTAACCTTGAGATTAATGTAAGATAACTGTCCATTTGTGATACACATAATCCGTTGTTACTGACTACATTTATTGCTATTGATATACACTCAACTCGGTTTATTAAAATACAAATAGTCTTAAATCTAACCAAAAATTGCACTAGATTTGAAGCTAAGAAATAAATCACAATTGCTAACTTCGGATGACCTAAATCTACACTTATAGATTTTGGATGATATTGTTTATTTATATAAGCAGCATTTTTATATAAGTCTACAAAAACCTATTACCTGATAGTAAGCAGTGTCAGCCTATGAGATCTTTTAGAATTATTTTTCACAAATAACTGAATTAATCAGTAACAATGCCAAACATCAATTAACTAATTCTCGTCTATCTTTGCATAAGCATGACGCATCAAAATTTTAAACTTAATATGCACCAATAAGCGTTCGACATTAGATTAAAAATATAGCGTAAACTATTGTAATAGTAGATAAATTATGTAATCGATTTAGGTAATTAAATTAGTTGTCAAGACAGTGAAATACTATCGTGTAAAGCGAGAGAAAAGTCATCACATTTGATGCCTGACCAGACATACACCCGATTTTTTTAAATACAGTTCAATTTAATCCATACTAATATTATAAATGCGAAAGTAACTCTGTCTGTCGGTCTGTCTGTAACGCTTTCACGCCTAAACCACTTAACCGATTTTGATGAAATTTGGTATACAGATAGGATTAGACCTCGAGGAACGACATATGCTATCTTTTATCGCGGCAGAATGGCTTAAATTATGGTTAGCTCAAGATGTTAAAATAGTTTTCCAAAAAACAAAACATGATCAAATCATAAATCACATTTAACAAGGGTTTTTTTTTATCAATCAGTGAATCAAAAACTCGCAATTAGCTCTATTTTCTCGTCGATTTGGAAAAAGTCAACATAAAAATTAATTTGCTAATATTGTAGCGTAGGTATATAATACCTTTAATACGCTAGGTTTAACTCTACATCCAGGAAGCTAATACATTCCTATTAATAAACAGGAATGTATTACCTTCCTGGTTAAACAAAATTACTGTTAATACAGGAAAACAAATGTTAAAAGATAGCCTTTTGTTTATGCCTATTATGATTAAAAATATATCCACCTAAACTCCAATTTAGAAGACAATAAAATGTTTAAATAACTTCCATATTACAAGATGTTCATATTGTTGTAATGAAATACAAAATAATGAAAACGTTTAAACCAGGTGCTAGGTTCTCACGTTTATTCCATGGTTAAAATTATAAAATTAGTGCAATTATATGGGCTAAGAATAACATTGCAGGGTTTATGGCTAAGCTGTTATATTGATTGGTAGAATTTGTAATTGCCGGTTTCTATTTAAGGCTTGCTATGAACATGTAAATTGTCATTTGTCTGAAATTAGCAATCTGCCTTGAGTAAGCGTAGTGATCTGTAGAATATTTGTCTTGGACTACAAGTAACATATTCTATTTTTTATATTATATATAAATAATTGGTGTAATAGACGCAGACGCAGGTGCGACAGGCATAAAAATCTGGAGGATTTATTTTATCTACCATTACAAACAATATGCCGTTTCGCATAGCTGGATATGATTGAAAAAACAGCGGTGAAAGAAATAGTCTTAGTATAAGGTCGAGAAAACTGAATAAATAATGGAGTTCTTGGATTACAATAAAATGTTTCCTTGATTACCGTGTCTTATATGATTGAAATGAATCGAACCTAACAATCGACTGATGGATTACACTTAAACAATAAATTATCGACCTTCGTTCTTCATGCAATAAGATTTGTGTACCTAATTATTTTTAGTAAAAGTTAAAATTATTTATCTTTTTTATCGATTACATACAGTTTGTCTCTGCATCACCCAAAGGTTGACTGGTAGAGAATGCCGATGGCATTAAGTCCGCCTTTGTACATTTACATTGTATTTTGTGCAAGAAGATTAAATAAATAAATAAAATAAAATACATAAGTTGAAAAAAGTACAATGGCTTGGACAGTTTTCTTAAGGATTGTTAACAGATTGAGTTCAGTGGTGTTGTAAACATAATGAATTAAGTAATGATAGATGAAAGTCTTTTCAAGTCGCTTTAGAGTAAGACTACAATTTCATCGAATTATCTTCATCAATGGTCATCTAAAATTTTCATATCATTATAATTTCCATATAGCTAAACTTGTTTGGCTACATAAATGCTATGTATCTGTGCGCATAATATATACCTATATTTTTTAAGGCTATCACTAGCAGAAAATTTATCATTTAATAGTATGATATAATTTTAGAAAACGGTCTTATCGTGGCATTATAATAATTAAGCCACATTAAAAAATTTAAAGTATTAGGAATGATAAATACTAGTCCATATTAATATTATAAATGCGAAAGAAACTTTGTCTGTCTGTCTGTCTGTTACGCTTTTACGTCTAAACCACTAAACCGATTTTGATATAATTTAGTATAGATATAGATTACACCTTGGGAAACAACATAGGTTATCTTTTATCGCGAAAAAATGCCTTGAAGTGGTTGAAATAGGGGATTAAACTTTGTATGAAAAATTTTCAACGTCTAAACAGGAGATATTTATGTTCATGTGCTATATAATCGACATTCTCGCGGGCGGCGCCACGTGCAACAGCTAGTTACAATGATTTATCTTAGCATTATTTCTGCAATGCTTGGAAAACACAGTCATCTTTATAGGTTACGGTTACCACTTACCATCAGATGGGTCACACGTTTGCTTGTTTGCCACCAAAGTTGTATAAAAAAATCACAGACGTACTTTCGCTCGTTGCAGAGCTACAGCTACTGGTCACATGTGTGATGGGCGCGTGTCCGCGTGCGGTACATACTCACATCCTTATTGAGATAGCTGAGCAGCGACTCTGTCTCGTTGAGTAACGTGACAGTGCACTTGCCGCGTATGTGCGTCGCCGGCAGCGTCTCCACGTGCCGCGACAGGAACAGCTCGCGGTGTTTCGCTTGGTGCCGCTGTTTGGGCGCCAGGCCGTCCGTGCCTGGCAACTCGCTAGATTCCTCCTCCATCGCCGCTGAAACATTATAAATATCATGTTAATGAATGATATCTTCGAGAGAAATAATCCCGAACCTATCTACCTCATTATAATTTGAAAAGTCAGACGTCATGACTTGTCATATTCAACCTCTCTGAGTTCCCGTTAATACTATCCTGCAGACTTTAACTAAAAAGAAAGAAAGAAAAATATTTATTCTATGCTTACAAAATCATAAAACAAATTTATAAGAATAAAACAAAAACAAAGGTGAGACAGAAAAGAGTCCTTTCTCAGCACTGGGCCAGTATCAGTTTTTTTTATAATGCACTCCTATATTATTAATTCTGAAATTTTAGCAAGCTTGAGTTTTCAGGATGCGATACTAGAGCACAGATCCTCATTCGCCAGCGGACGCAACGGGACAGGGTAGACAAGACAGACCTTTTTGAAAGATTCGTTTTTTCGTTAGGTTAATTTTATAGGCGATGATAATCCTAGGTGGACAAAGGTGTTGACAAATTAACGCTGTCTGCGTTTAACTTAAAACCAAGCTTATGTCTCATAAATAAGACATACCTATCACATGTCGGCAAATACAATACAAATACGCATAGTGCAGTGTCAATCAATAATACAGTGTCGCAAGACATCATCTCGCGTATTTAATTAATATCAAATTATGTACACTGCCGGTGAATCACTCTGAAGACTCGCGACCCATAGACGAGTGCTGAGAGCGGTCGAGCGGCGCGCTAGTGTGTTTAGCGTAAGAGCGGAAACATGGTTGCCTTGCCCGGACCGCTGCACTTGGATCAGCGAGTGAGGGGACCCTAATGCAGACAATACTAATAATCTCTATAAAATAGGTGATTCAATAATGATATTATGAACATAACATTTTCTCGAGATAGGATATTATGAATGGTTTATAGGTCGTAAAGTTTATACGAGTCTCTCATTCATATAAATTATGGATGGATGGAAAGAGCTCGGAATTCTACTCGTGTTGATTGTGGTCGCGGGTTGATTCTCACAGCAGCCACCCGTCGCCGCCTTCCGCCGCGGGCAGGTGCATTGCGAAACATGCCCACGTCAACTTATGATTTTTATGCGCCGATGTACCGAGCGCCATTACGACACGCGACGTACGCGTATCACACACAACATGTCGGCCATTCTGTTTTATTTTATTTATACTAAATAAGTGTACTTGTATGGTGTATCCACACGTGTAAAGAACCAAACTTGTATTTTTATACCTTGATAAATATTATTCTTTTGGATATCTCAAGATCGTTGTGTGTCTGAAAGAATTTCTTTACACCTGTCTTTTATACAGCGATAAACCCACATTTTTATTTCCATTTGTTACTTGAGGAAGCTATCAACTGTTAAACTTAAATAACTGCTGACCTTTAAATATTCAAAACGATTCAACATATAAACGAGCGAGTTATTATGTTTTACATAATGGAAAACGAGGAGCCAAAACCTTGATCTCGATATTTTAAGAAATAGAGTCCTGGCCATTTGAATACTTTATTTTTTGTCACTAGGCTTTTTACAATGAAAAGTCAATTAAACAAAGGAATACTATTATACGTTGTAATTCCGTAACGTTTTAAAGTGAAACGGGGCGTTGTCGAAAGGTAAACACAAGGGACAGCCGTCCCCGCAGGCAGACAAAAGCACGACCCCTACGGTCCAAAGTCACACCGCTTGGCGTGGCGTCACGTGCTAAGATTTCAACAATACCAAACATGTACAACATCCTAGCTTAATACACAAGATACAAAACGCCAAATAAATTAGGTCAATATAAATACGAGTTTTTGTTGCTTCCACCTAAGACTCGTGTATTTGCGTCGCGTCGCGTCTAATGTAAAGGGGCAGGGGTAATATGGGGTGGTTCTGTATTGGTTACTTGTTATTGCCACGCAGATACTTCACTAATCACACACGAATAATAATAAAAGCTTTGTTTGGTGTACGAAGCTACTTTACAGCCAAATGGGGTGTATATTACTCGACAGATGCCCGTACATTTCTAAGCACAAAGGATTAGCGTAAACGTGCAAATTAAAATTACATTGCAAAAAAGGATGAAACGTCTATCTGCAAACAATTAAAATTTAATGTAAACTCATTATCGGCATTGATAAAATAAATTAAGAAAATAGCATAAGGGAGCGACAGTAAAACAAGCAGGCGAATTAAATTCTGTCGCCAATACGAGATGAGTGGCGGTGTGAGGCAAAAAGTGGAAACGCGATTGTTTCGCTCTCCAAGACCAAGAGCTACAAAATAGTGCAGCCTCCCTCGTTATCGATATACCTACCAAATTAACATAGGTTTTTTAAAGACAACTCGTGCTTATACTCGTATGTTTTTAGGCGCAGCATGAGCAGACCTCTCATAAGGTGGACCGTCGACCTGATAAGGATGGCCGGTAACAGATGGATGAGGACGGCTCTTAAAGTAAAACTGTTAAATTTTCATTCATCATTATCATCATATTAGCCGAACGGCGTCTACATATGAACATGGACATAGATCTTGCCCAATTTTCGCCATCTTGGCCGGTAGAGAGCTGCCCTTTAATGTTCATTATTTCCACATCGATAAGATTCATGTAGGTACCAATGCATGCCTAAATCATCGATAACATACAAAATATTTTAACAACATAGGTCGGCATCACTAGCGCGTCGCGGCGGCGAGGGCCCGCCATTTACCGCGACGCCCCGACCCCGGGGCGGCCGCCGAATTGCGGGGGATTTACTTTATGATAATTATTTCGATTGCGATCGTGAGGAAAGGAGCCAGGGCACACTCGAACCGATCTCGAGACGACTGATGCGAGAAGACCGTAAAAATCACAGCTTAACACTGTACACTTTTTACAGCCAACGATCAATTTGCACAGTGATTGGTTGAAATTAGAAAGCAATCTAGAGATTCTAATGAAAATGCTCTTAAGAGGGATGGTTGGATTAAATATTAAGACACTATTATTTCATAAATTCTAAACGAACCATAATTCTATAATGATGGACACCATCCGAAGAAAGATAGACACGCCGACTTGTAATTTATAAGGTATCAAAATTGGTGTTGCGAATAGGTAAGTTCGAAAGTTCACAATCATGACTAATTTAAAATCAGAGTAAGTCATTATAGTGAAGTAAGCACAGTAATAAGAAGTTATCTAAAAGGCAGTTGGTTATGCATTTTGTCATAATTTTCCTAGAACTAAATGGAATGCGGAATGACGACAGACAACATGCGAGTCGCATGAATACAAAACAGTTATGATAGACATACTCATCAGAGTAACAGTAGCGTATTTAGTTAATTTAAATACTTCGTTATTTAATCTAATGCGAGAATTAGTAAGATTTTGACTGCCTCTGTGGTTCGGTGGTACTGTGTATGGACTGCCACGCAGAGGTCGCGGGTTCGATTCCCGCTCAGTGCAAATATTTGTGTGCATGAACATGTCTATTTGCATCGGTCTGAGTGTTTCTATGTATAATATGTATGTATTTACAAAAAAAAAGTATATAATTATGTATATCCGCATTCTAGAACCCTTAACACAAGCATATAATATGCTTACTTTGGGTCTAGATGGCGTTGTGTGTAGTTGTTGAAAAATATTATCATAAATATTATTATTATAAAATATTTACGAAATTATTCATTAAATATAGACTTACAACAAACATTGGGTTTACTTACTACTTTGGTTTTACACAATATCTTATAGTTTTGCATATATTATTATAATTTACGTAAGATTCAGTAACTGGTTGATTTGAAAAAAAAAAAAAAAAGTTTTTACGAGGCAGCTCGCGTCTCTTTAAAGTGCTTTCAATATATAAAAGTACTGTCAATTCATATCCATAAAGTTTATTAGAGTCTGTAGTTTATTTATTTATTTATTTATTTATTAGGATTACCAACAAGAGAAACACATACATAAAAAAGTAACAAAACATAGGAAATGCATGCCTGGTGCTCTCTCAATTATAGGCAACCACATCTAATTTAAAATATTTATACTGCTAAACTATCACAATATAATGAGTAAAAGTAAAAACACAATAATAAGTTGATAGAGTAGGTAATGTTAAGAACTTATGTAGGTAATTGCTAAAACAAAAGCGCATATAAATTGTATGTCATCAGTTAGTAACATCTCTACAGACACGCATATTATGCGTGTCTGTTTGTGGCCAGAAAGTAGAAGAGTCTATGTTTATTTTAACGACTATCTTTTAATGAAAATGAATTTAAAAGGCTTTATTTTATCGATATAAGATACGTGTGGATAATATATATTTTAGACAACACTCGTAAAAAACTATTCGTTGGTAATGTCACTCCCTCAGTGAAAAGTGTGGTTCCAAAGAGTCCAGTTTTGTATCCTTATATGAATATGTATGAGATGAATACCTAACATGGGTATCGCACACAAAGAAAGATTTGTTAAGTGCTGCAAGTTTGTCGTCGGGTAGCTGAAACTGAGAATTATCTATGACTTTATCCAATCTTAGATGTCATTTATGAATTATAAATCAAATATTGATATTGAAGAGTGAAATTCTTTTCATATTGCTTGTTTGTTGAGAAAAGTAAGTTTGCTGACCAAGGAAAGAAAATTGTTGAGAGTTTCCAGCGTAGGCAACGATATATAGCGTTGTTGCTTATACGAGCTTTTTACCGTCGTTTATGATTTCAGTACTTTGCGCATAGAGAATATACTATATGTTGTGTATGTAGTCAAAGGCTGCAGTAGGCGGCGTTTGACAGAGTGGACAGAAGCCGTTTGGCAATTTAATAACATGGGATTATGGATCTACATGCGTCACTACGCAACTAATTAAAGCGTAGGCAAAGAGAAAATGGCAATCTGTGGAGTCCTCACCCTGCGGGGGGGTGTCGGTTACGTGTGCCCCCTTGGGGTGGTCGGGTGTATGGTTTTTCTGCTCGGGCATCCTTTGCTTACTTATTGATCCAGTCAAATGTGTGGAGGTGGCGCGGTGGGTGGTGCGCCCAGCCCCGCGCCCCCCTTTGAAGGGGGTACGTCCAAATAAATCTGCCCGCCCGCGAAACACCGCAGTGACAACAGCAGCGGCCGGTAAGATACGGCCGCACTGTCTCCATTTCATACATATTGAGAGATGTCTTCATTCTCAGTGACGACTGTTAGCATCGCATAAGCCGAACATAAAAGTCGTCTAATGCATTGCTATTAATTCAAATGACTTTCATCAAAAGTGGTGGGCTCGACCTTAGGAACAGGCATGCGCGGCGTTGCAGAATGTACCTAGAAATTGCGATGCTTCTGCTCTCTTCACGAAAGTCAATAACGTTTCGGTCAGACAACAAAATCACTTATATACATAGGTTGCGTTAGGAAGAAACAATGAGTGGAATCGGACTTTATAGGAAAAATACGGAACAACCCTACATTATATCTAATTAGTATTCCCCCTCTCGACAAAAATCTTTGTGTCTTCGAATTCAATGCTTGTCGAGTCATCGAATTTCGTCCGGGTAGAATAAAGTGAACAATAAATTTTGATTTATTCTTAACGATACTTAAGTATTCATCTAATACGTAGAATGGTCGATATAATAATTCATTTTAATATGAACATTGTGCTTATTTACTAAAATCAAATTAGAATTTAGGTTCTTCTATTAACAGTTATTTGCATAATCTATCACAACTTCACAAGGTTTGGCCATGCTTCGTCCAAGTCCAAGTCTGTCATGGCAGCTTGGGCTATCATCGCCATGACATATGGAATGGTTCATATCACTTGGCAGTGTAGATTCAAATTCAGGAAAGTTCGAATGTAATTTTTCAAATCATATGTACTTTCTAAGTTTATCTTGGACATTTCTTACTGACGGTGAAGGAAACATCGTAAGGACCCGTGGACTTAAGTCTAAAATTGCAAATCCGCCTTGAGCAAGCGTGGTGATAATTGCTCATACCTTCTCTATATGAGAAGAGGCCTTTTTTGCCCTGCAGTGGGATAGTAAACGGGCTGGTATCATTATATATTATTATTATATTGACTTATACACAAAACAACCAATACGCATAATAATATATGTATTTCTCAGTCATACGTTACTGTTACTTCGGACAGAACTTATTTCTAATCAAATGTAAGTCTACCATTTGTTAATTACCACGGGTATAAAATCTTTATGAAAAAGAAGTTGTAAATCTTTATTACCTTATGTGTATTTAGTTGGAAACCAAAGTAATAGATTGATCTTTAAGTTGATTCATTATTTTATCATTTTGTTTAAATGATTATGCGTCAATAAACGATGCATCATGGTGAGTGCCCGTCCTACCGTATATGCACCATTGACCTGCAAGAGTAACCAGTGGTGTGAAAGTTACTTTAGGGATCTCCAGAAAGAAACCAATATTCATTCATTATCTTGTTAGTCTAAGCATATTATTTCACGAAGAATTACTAATGAAAAGATAACAAGCCGATGATGTGACATTATCTTAGTAGGACACAGGATGAGATTGTTGTGTCACACATTAGGTATACATTTCATTCCATCAATGACCTATACTTGCGCACATTTACATTACGTGATAAAATAGAATTCTCATCTTAACATTAAATCATTATCCACGACAGACACGTGGGCCGCCATATTTGCAATTATTGTATTAGCAGCGTTCTTCTATAGGGCGAAGGTACTCTACTCATCCGGCTGAGCTAATTTGTGCTAGAAAGGTTCGTGCCTAAAACACCACAAGCAAGAGTTTACATCATTATTGTTGAGTCTGAGTGCAGTCTGACTCAGTGTGTTAGTGACTGAGTCCACAAATATCATAAGAAAATCTTTGCAGGAGTCGGCAAAAAGAATTTTATTTATTTCGCATCAAAGGGTAAATCAAAAAACACACTGTCCCACGCTAATCGACGGGTCGCGAGAACACTGTTTTTAACAATGTATGCAAATAGTTCATTTTACGCATCGTATTTTTTTAGTGTGCAAACCATAGACGGTACGCTCAACGTCGCGTATAGCAGAGCAGTTTTACCTTTTACTGGGCCACCGCTATTGGGCTTTTAGCGGTATACACTTGGACGTAGTATATATACTAAACAAGAGCGTTACTTTTAGAATTTGAATTTACGAAAAAGTGTATCACCAGTTGTTAAAGTACAATTTTCATTGCACCTTATACAGAGGCAAATCCGGGCCGAGAGGGATCGGAACCATCGAGGCTCGTTCTTTCATCTTACCAGCCTCAAAAAATGATTTTGATAAAAAAAAAATGTAGTTAAAACACTTGTATTTTAATCGCATTTCAGCCATTCAGAGCCAGTGTATATTATGAAAATACAGTAAGGATGAATTACTTTTATTTAGGAGGTAAGACAAAATTATTTTTATTTGACCATAAAATCTAGTATTGTGTGGATGGTTCAGTATTTTATTTTTATTTTCTCTTATTCTGATGTATAGTATAAGCTATATATTATTACTTACTGTAAAGTTTGAACCCATTCAGTTGGTATTAGTTCAGTTTTTGGGTGAAATAGTAACAAACATGATAATAACACAACAACTAGACAACGCTATATAGACTAAAATAAGCATAATAAATAATATTAATAAAGTTTGAGATATGGGTGCGGATATAAAATGAATACGTAATAATAATAATAATAATACATAGAAACACTCAGACCCAAGCAAAACTATAGCATAGACTACCTATTTAAATTGATATTGTTATTGTCACCCTATTAGAAAGTGACACACGGCCCCTGTAGTTCTGTACTATACCATATCTCGCTCGGTTCGTTTTTTAGATGCGACTACTCAGTCCTGTTTAGTATATATAATACGTCCATGGGTTAACATAATAAAATGCAAAATACACAAGTAATCACCGCAGAAAAATACAACTGTAATGTTATTCTGTCCTTGACATTGTAGCCCAAGTATAAAATAGAAAATTGTACAAAGGTGTACGGTGTAAATAATATGTAATTAATTACATTACCTACTTATATAATAATACCAATTTGTAAGTGTTTGTTAATTGCAGGGCAAAAGCATTTTGTCATATAGAGCCTCATCATCATTGATGATGACCACGCTTGCTCAAGGTAGATTCGCAAATCCAGACCTTTTTAATTAAAATGATGTTTTCCATTACCTATATAATACATATCTAAAAAAAGGTGGTGTAGTTTATAAAAGCGTCTGTCGATAAATCGATAAGTTCCTCACACTAATGAATACAAAGTTAAATGATCATGGCATGGATCACAAACGTGTTTGATAATTAATTCACTTAGGTAATTTACTACAAAGGATATGGCTCCTAGAGTATAAACTGTTTAGCTATACGAAAGTAAGCAAACAAGAACGTTGACCCCATGTTTTGGCTTACAACATTGAAAGGATAGATAAGCGATGTAAGACTGGGGTAACAATGATGATTTAAAAATGTTAGGTTGATTGTCAAAATACCCCTGTTAGATACAGAGTCATATTTTTTTAAATTGTGATTTTCCTTTTGTTATCTATTTAATTACATAGAATTTAGTGTGCATAGTTGCAACGCTAGGCTTATTACCACAAATATAACTCACAAAAGGTTACGAAATAAAAATAGTGTTTTGAGTTTTTTTTCAGTTGTAAAGAAAATATTGTCAGCGACCGCATCATAGACAAATTGCCTAAACTAATTCTTTGCCTATCGTGATGTTTATAAGTTTAAAATGTTGTTATCAGAAAAAAATGATTCAAATAAACAACTAAAAGACGCTATGTTTATGTGCTAATCAGCGACAACCTAATAAAAGCTGGTTGGTGCATTGAATAAAACTGAAACCTGTACGATCGCGCTATGAATTGTGATTACTTTGTTCAAATAGTACATTCAACAACGAACAAATCATAATGCACTGTCCTACTCCTTACAATTATGATGCTGCATTCTGCTATAGGAAACATAAAAAGCTTTGTCTTTAGATCTGTATGTGGCCATCAAGTTTAAGCATAATTAGCGTCAAGAGCGAAAACAGAAATGTAGAGTCTGAAACACGCAAATTATATGAGCATAACTAATACATTATGCAACTGCAAGCAATAACAATGTTAAGTTCGTCGAGTTCTCTAAGACACGCACAACAAGCAATATTTATTACAATTTTGTATAAATGATGAGGGATTTGCTAACTAGCCACATATACATCAACAATTGTTGAACTTCCCCATTACTTTGAAAAGTTCTGCGCCTCTTGTGATGTTTTTGTCACTGCCAAATCGGCATAGTAATAACAAATAACACATAACAACAGGCGAAACTTAACGTTACTGGTGTGGCTATAAAACCAGTTTAACAAAGCAACAGCTAGCAATAACTACAAACGCGAGTAAGACGGTGTATTAGAATATTTTGTTTCATGACTTATAAATGAAGAATAGATAAGTACCGTTACACTGGGCCATCACCAGTTTCTGTGTAATGAATGAACTAATGACTGAGTGTATCGCTGAATTCTAAATGCAAAAACTTTGCAATGCAAATAGACTTTGTATCGATAACTATAATTTTATATATTGCAGAATTTTGCAAAAAAAACTTTGCAATGCAAATAGACTTTGTATCGATAACTATAATATTATATATTGCAGAATTTGCCAACCAACTAATTTCACATAAAAATATTTGTTTTCGTAGCTGTTCTCTATTGAAAATAATTTCGGTTATATGTTGCTGTCGGTCTAGCTTGCGACACATGAATACTTGCCCGTCATAGTTTCATAAAATTCGTAAGGAAAAATACCACAGACACGTATAAAATTAGGTACTGTTATCTCTACTTTTGATATAACAAGTTGATATAAGTGCATCCGTGTTATGATTATAAAATAAGACAAAATTATTAGTAGACCAAATTTTCCAGTAGCGCGCATCATCTTGGGCCGAACGACAGGTCAATGTTACTGAGTTGAGTTGAATTGTGTTTTGAGTACAATACATTAATGATACTTTACTTCTGTTAACGGTCATGGGTACTGGTATAGCTAGGTACCAGTTATCGACGGAAAGTGCAGGCAGTAACATGATAAATAACATTTCAAGTGTTTATTTCCTTTAAACCGGAACTGACTAGACTTATAAATACGAGTTGTAGATGTAATAAATGCAAAAATAGAAGTATCGATATCATACTGAACAAAAATCGTTAAAAGATCTTTGAGGAAGGAGAAAGGAAATTATATTTATGTAGCAATGTAAAACGACGCAAACAAAAAAAGTACGTAAACAAGTCAAACGGCTGAACGATTTTAAATTAAGATCTATAATTCAAACTAATTGAAAGAAAAACGACGCATTATTACAACTATACATATTAAGGATTCAAGAAAAAGAATATCTAAATAATGCTCAGTCATTAGTCGTAGGCCATCAGATTAAAATTATAAGTATTTACTCAAATTAGCGCGAACCCAGTGATGAAAAAACAGCAATGATGTTCTACTAGTTAAAGGATCGGAAAATCCTTTATGTTGTCGAAGCTCCTGGGCCTTTTATACCAACTTAACGGGAGGGTTATTCAAATCATTCAAGAAAAATAAAAAACAAAAAACTGGCCCTCAACATTTTGAGTGTAAGTGCAGCCAACTACAGTTACTCGCCGTTGATTCAAACCCCTCCTTAGAATGGGTTTGTCAAATAGCCTGACATCACCACCGCAACACAACTCACCACTACTACACACAACGCCTTCTAGACCCAAAGCAAACATATATTATAGCTTGTATTATGGGCTCTAGAATGCGGATATACATACTTAAATACTTTTTTTTTGTAAATACATACATAATATAACATAGAAACAACTAGACCAATGCAAATAGACGTGTTCATACACACAAATATTTGCACTGAGTGGGACTCGAACCCGCGATGTCTGCCAATTCCCACCGAACCACAGAGGCAGTCCATAATGAAAGACATGCAAAATATGTAGATAGAAAAATGTGACATTGCTCTATCTAGTATGCTCGGCGTTGCTGCAAGTAGAATGTGCTTCCTAGAACTTGCACAACCAGAATCCGAAGGATACGTGCATACCTCCACCAAAGACATACGTTACACAGATATGATACTAAGAAGTCTAGAGAGTCAGAAAAATAAAAGTTCGAGAGAGAGAGAGACAAAAAAACAAAGGATCGAAATGCTCGGCTCTATATAGACACTCAATACTAAGATAATATGAGTGGTCGTTGCCTTAATTCTTAATTGTCCACTTACGTAGAAAACGTATTAATATGTTATTAATCAGATTTCCTACATTAACAGTAGGGCTTATCTTATGCACAGGTAACAAAATAACTTGGATCGATTAGCCAGTATTGCAGAAATGATCAAAATTATAAGAATACATGTAAACCAGTTTTAAGTTAGACGTCAGTGCAAGTGGACTAAAATCGGCATTGCACAACAATGTTAGTGCGTTGATCTGCGCGAGCGCTGTGTTGTTGCAACGTCATTTAACTGGCTGTACGTAGTACATGTAGTGTTTATGATGCAACTAGTCTTTATCAATGTAATGTTACTTACAAAAAACAACATTATACTGTAAACATACCCTATACCATACTCATGTAAAGAATGCTCTATTCGAAGAAAATAAAATGCTACGGTATCAAGAAACGCAAATTTTTGAAGCTCATACTTAAGTGAAACTGCTGTTTCATTACAGCGAGGTATAATATTATCAGTTTTGCGATGCTTGTGACATTATAGTGTCTATTGACAGTGGTGGATGTCGCTCGTCGGTGTGGGCACGGTGCGGAGTGGTAATGTGGTAAGAGTGTAATGAGAGGGTCGGTCGGTCCTGTGTGGCGCCGCGCGATGTGGCGTGCGGTCTGCCGGCGCGGGGCGGGAGGGCGCGCGGAAGGAATGCGTCGTTTTCGCATCGGGAGAAACGAATGCGTTTAAGCGTCGCGGGTATACAATGGCGGCGTGACGAGATCCGGTTCGCGGGCTGCGGGGGCAGGAGGCGGGGGCTCTAATCGATAGCCGGCGAGCGACGGCCGGGCAACTGCGGCGCATAGGTGACAGCTCGAGCCCAATCAAATTACCGGCCGTGGAGGAGAACTGCAGTGCCACGCACGCCGGAGAAACACGCGCCGCCGCCGCCACCGCCCGCGCTTCACCACCGAAACTGCATGGACGAGCTCCTATTGTCCGATACACCACCACCTCATACGTTCGTCTATGCAACACATTGACGGATAGTCGTCACTTATCAAGCGGCCCGATATGCGAAACTCACCCCCTAAACCCCCATCCCGTACTGTTTCAATTTGCACTCTATCTAGGTAAAATACGTTGTTCATATAGGAACCGATGTTCAAAAGAAAAGAAAAGAATTTAGTTCTTATATTGCTGTCTTTACGATAATATTTGGTAAACGAATCAGAGACTAAAAAAAGACTACTGAAAAAATAAATATTTTTTTGATGTACTATAAAAACATACTGTGGCGTCATCTATCTGGCCAATGATGACACACAGAGAAAAATCTAAGTGAAGACGACTGACTACGAGTTTACAGCATAGAAGTCAAAGATGGCGCTATCAACAAATATAGACCTCCCCATAGAAGCCTGAATCGCGATATTAACATTCTCACACCAACTAACTATATATACAAGTTCCCGACTACCAACTGTCGGGCAGTAGCCCGCCAGGCACGATCACCTAGCC
The DNA here is from genome assembly GCA_963082885.1 of Parascotia fuliginaria. NCBI lineage: Eukaryota > Metazoa > Arthropoda > Insecta > Lepidoptera > Erebidae > Parascotia > Parascotia fuliginaria. The sequence goes on from OY720188.1 coordinate 12,697,118, forward strand.
TGGTCGGAGGATCCTCCCTTTGGTTGGAGGTATTTGGTGTGCTACCTCCACAATACGATGACAGAATAGTATTCAAATAAAAAGAAACAAATAATATTAAAAAATACCTAGTAGAATAGGAGTAAAAGCTGAAAATCTAATACGTGGTTTCAACAGTGAGTCCACAAAGAAGAAAGACTGTTATTAAAGCAGCAAAAGCTTTGGATATTACTGTTGTAGGTCAAGAGATCAAAACAGAAAGAAAGTCAAGTTCCTTTACAATCTTACATACATACAACACTATAGACAAAGTGCTAATGAATTAGTAAGAAGAGCAAAAGCACACCGCAAACGTTGAATTACCTACTGTCGAGATACTTCTCAATTCAACGAGTTCCTGCATCAAATACATCAGCGGATATAGCGTAAACGACACATCTACAAGTTCCACGGTTGAGGATTGGTGTACGCGCATCTAATTATAGGTTATTCCACCCGCGTACCACACAACAGATCCATGTTTTACCATTAACGACCTGTGCACGAATGTATACCCTGTACCTACACATAGACACGGCTTCATATTCCACACCACATACGCGGCCGCCGGTGTGTACAGAGAAATGTGATGTAACTCGTCACACATACTGAACTCAGCACGGTCTCGGTGGTCAACTACACTCCAAAGATATAAAACAGCACTTAAGGAAATAGTTAGCGACGTCGCACCGTATAAATGGAACTTGACATTGAAAAGGAAATTAAATCAAAAGGTTGCATAAAAAGGTAACGACGCCGTAAAGTTTTCACAAATCGATCGTCTTCATGGCGGAGCCGCCGAAGCTTATTCCGATGAAGACTGAAATAAATGTCGCTTTTATAGGTAGGTTATGAAGTGGCCACCGCAATTAAATCGATGACATCATAGACTCGATGCGTGGCGTGATGGGAAATAAAAGCACAATTCAATCAACGGGACGGTGACACGACGCCTCGCCACAATCTATGTACGCGTTGCGTTGAACATGAATAATAACTTCGTTATTTAAAACACTTAACTAATTACAATTTATGTTACTGATCTAATGTCGCTTGAATAATAGCTAATGAGGGATTCCTCCAGAATATTCTTAATAATTTGATTTCCGGTACAAAATATTCGGAAGGTGTCGATTGAATTATTCAGGGCGAAACAGAATATCGTAGGTTGAAACTATAAAGCAGAAAACTTATTGACGAGGCGACGGCGACACTAATTCGAAAACAGTTCAAGATCAATTGTAAGAAACGTCCACTCGCCTCATGTTTAAAAAAGCTTAAAAGCTACTCTATAAAAGATATACAAAACACTATCATACAAAATGTAAGCGACAATACTAATAGTATATTTCGCCTTGAACCTTCTCACTAAAGCTAGGTTGTCGTTGAAACACAAGTTTTGACTCACCTAGCGCAGGGTCGAGGACTGCTTGTGCCGCTTGCTCCTCGCCAACCGGCGTCTTAAGGCATATTTTCTTGAGTTTCATTGCGACTGGTGAGTCTTCCGACTGGGCCACTGTAACGCGAATGTTATGTTAATATGATGAAGATTAAAAAAGTCGAATATTTTTTAGTCGTTGTTTTTTTTTTACATTCGTTAGAAGAATATAAAGTCTGAAGGTCTGAAGATTCTTATTAGGTTAATGTTAATTAAGTAACAAATACTGTGCTACAATGGTCAATAGCCACAGTATTTGTTACTTAATTAAAATTGCGACGTTCATTCCTGATATAAAATTAATGTCGCGTACTCTATTTCGATTTTTATATTGTTACTTTACCTCGATTTTCTTTAATGAGTCCTGATATTAATGAACGCTTTTATTTTATTACAACCTCATTATAAGTTATTTTTATAATAATTTACCAATACGTTTTCTCTTAACACTCTATTATTATGATCTTAGGCAATTGCAAATTGTGGATGAGAGCGTTTTGATACTAAGATAATTATCTTAGTATCAAAAGCATCAAAAAGCTCTCATCTCATCATAATAATTGGGCAATAATTGTCATTAGCCACTTAAGTTCAATTGTTTTATAAGTATAAATTTTTGTTATAGCGAAGCTTGTAAATTAAATAACGCATAATGAAATAAACACTAAGGTAAAACTCGGAACAAATAATTGTAACAAATATTTCTTTTATACAAAGTTTTGTTCCGTGTGGGCATCACACCCATCGAGTTACAATGTGTTTACAGCACGAGCAGCAAATGTCGATACTTCGTCATGACAAACAAATTTACATGCAGTACAAATAATAGTATCTAAATACTGAATTCGTTAGTATACCTGTTTCCTTAGTTATAACTATTAAAACCAAATACTTATAAACTAGCCTTCGGCAGCACGGTTTCACCCGCGTCAACATTTACAGTTACTGCTCTGCTGCATGCCAATAGCGTGATGTTATACATAGCCTATAACCTTCCTCAAGAAATGGGCTAACAAACGTGAAAAGAATTGTTCAAATCTGACTGGTAGTTCCAGAGATTAGCGCGTTCAGACTAACAAACAAACTCTTCGGCTAGTACAGATTAATGCAGAGATTACCAAAAACTTACGACGAGAGCGGGTTGGATACGCGTGCCAAAGTTTCCATACTATCCAGTATCTTCCTTGTATGAAGGTAAATCATCCGTCATGGGAATCGAAATCGAAATCGAAGATTTCTGTCCCGTTTTTTAAATGTGGACGTTAAATATAAAACAAATTTATATGAAAATAAATTTCTACAGTAAATTGATGTAGGTTTGTCAGATTTGAACTTTTCACCTGCAGATGTAAGTTTGAAATAGTAAAAACACGTTTTTATGAGCCAACCACAATCGATTTTTTCCATGCTGTGCGATTTCCTTGCTAGATTTCTTGATTATGTCAACAAAAAATACCCTATAAGCGTGTCATTATAATGAATGAAATATTTGTAATGACAACAATCATTACTTTAAAAAATGGTGACATTTGGTATTGCCAAGCCGAGCACCGGCTACCAATCCATATGCCGCTAGCTTGTCAAGCACCATTGTCAGACATTAAAAAGTCCTTAAGTACTTCTAATATCAACCTTTTAGTTTTCCGTATTTGTAAATTTCACAATCGTTATTTTTTAAACTATAAGGTCAATCCTAAGTTTATAGGTCATATTCGAATATGTGAAGCAACAGGCTCGGTTTCCACGTATACCCTAGTAGTCCGTTCCCCTCGGTTGACACACAACCTGTGGGTACGACGAGCAGCTGACTCCGTGTTTATATTTCACTGGTTTTCCCACGCGATTTACAAGCGAACAATGTTTCACCTATATTGTTGTTAGGGTTTACTACAAGTATTTTTCATTTTTAATATTCTTGTCAAATAATATAAATGCACTCATAGATCCCTTGAATCTTGACCAAATTCGAACCATGACCTTTAACACTAAAGAGTACCAAAAATCTCGTGAAGTGTTGTGATAACCTTAATTGAGGTCATTTTGTGCCCTTTGGATCGAGTTACCTTAAACACAACAATTGTTTATTGCTGAAATACGTATTGTTAGTGCAAAATGTCGTGAGACGCCTAGATTGTCACAAAAATATAGTTAACTTAGGAGATCTCAAGTACCAAAACGGATGGACTTACCCTTCGAATTTGAATCATAATGGTAATATGTTAACGGAACCGCAACTTGAAATTGTTCTGTAAGAGCCCGAGGTAAACTCAAGATCTTGTAAGCCTTAAGGTCCACTTATTCGTTGGAATAGAATCTTCATTGCAACCAATGTTGACCCTCTCGTGGTCTGGTAAGTACTTAAATAATCCTATTATCTGCGAAATAGCTTACCTATTAAGCAAAAGAAAACCTGTTTGGAGATATTAAAGACTAATTTAAAATGATACTGTTGCTCTATAAATGAGTGAAGGCAAGACATTGAGGGTTAAAGTAAGAAGTTCGATATGAATGTTACGATAAAAGTATAATAGATTTAGAAACAACAATATTTAGAACTAACTACTGATTCAACAACATAGTTTACAATGATTTTAGTGATAGTTTTCAGTTTAAGGTTGAATTTTTCACGTGAAAACATCAAAAATTTTTTTTTAAATTGGTCGGTTTGAACATATAACAATATTTATATTATAACTAGCTGCGCCCTGCGGCTTTGCGCGCGCGAAAATTGCTATGTGTTTTATTAATGTAATTCGGGAATCAGAGCGATTTTCTGGATAAAAAGTAGCCTATGTCCCGAAACCAAATCTATCTACATATCAATTTTCATCAAAATCGGTGTAGCGGTTTAAATATAATATGGTGGTTAAGTATTTTTAAACTTTCTAAATCACCGCGCAATTTTCTTAGTTTTTCTTTCATAAGAACCTTCTTCTGACAATAACAAACACAACAAAAAAAGAATTAACGAAATTGATCTAGCCGCCGTTTACGCGTGATGCCATGACCAAGGGAAATAGGGAGTCATTTTTATATATGTATAATATAATATAATATAATATATAGATACCAGGTTTGGCATAAATAATCAAATGTTTTCAATAAAAAACAATGATTTAATCAAAAATGTTTGATTTCACTTCTTATATAGGATTCAACATAAACATATATTATTTAGAAATTATAATTAAGTTACAAACTGATATCTATACTATTAGATAAAGCGGAAGAGTTTGTATATTTGTTTGAACACGCAAATCTCTGGAACTAAAAGTCGGATATGAAAAATTAAAAATTTTGCGTATGATAGCCCAGTTTTCGAGGAAGGTTATTAACATCAAGCTACTGTCGACGCGTCGCGACGGGAGCAGACCAGTAAGCAGACGGAGATGAAACCGCGCAGCGAAACTCTTCCGCTTTATAAGAATAGATTGGTCACGCACGCATCACAGCAATAACAATAGTAAACAAAACTGAACAGGTGAATGCTTGTTAGAACGAAACTACACGGGCATTTTCTTTTTGCTTGGCATTGAAAATGGAAATCCCGCGCTCTGTCCAAGCAACCTCTTGAGAGCGAGAACGGGCGAACATATAGTTATATTATAATAATAAAATGAAATATTAAAAAAATCGTTAATTTTTTTAAAAACATCGTTTTTTTAAATTATATATTTCCAACCCTGAATAATACGCAAATAAAAAAAATATTGGTATCCTTTAAGCACATTATGCGCATGGAGGAGAGTGAGATTTGGTATGGCAAAGATGACTATTAATCTCAATAAATTCCAGAATAAATGAACGTGATACAGAGGTAATGAGGAATTTCGACCACTAATTTGAATAAATGCTTAAAAAATTTGGAGCTTATTGGCGGATAATGTCAGGTAAAGGGTCGGTACATAATTGTAAATAGTCTGTGTATAGTTAGAATGTGCCAGTGTGCCAGGAGTAGTCTGCGACCTTGACGGGCTGAGCGTCGGCCACCGGAGAGCGGGACGCCGCGGTCGACGGGGGCGCGACTCAAGATCCCGGGTAAAAGGTAGGCGTACACTGACTACTAACTTTATAGCCGCGACCTACGTCAACCTTCATCGTAATATTTATGACAATTATGACGTACGATGCAATTTTAAATTTTAATTTTTTTAGGTTTCTGTGTAAGTTTTAATAAGGACAAGTTGTATTATATTAATTTCATTGAAGACCTGAGACAAATTTATTATTTAAGTACTTTATGCTTGTACCTCAAAAGTGATAGTTTCAAACCATATTATATACCTACTCAGCATAAAAATCATTGTTCCACACTGTAATGACCCTTTTATCAAAAGAATGAAGCTAACATTTAAAGCATTTTTATTTTGTCTCGTGTATATTTAAACACCGCGTTGTACATAATTTGGTATTCAACATAAGTACCAGTTTTTAACCGTTGTTCCGATTGACAAGATACCGCAGACAAAAGGTTGTGCTTGTGTTACGTGGTGTTTGATGGTGGGCAGTGTACGTCGTGTGGTACACACGTCGTCGTGCGCTGCGATGTCGCTAGTGTGTCGCGGTGGTTACGGCACGGGCAGGTGCAAGCGAAGCTGCACGCTGCGCCGCGGAGGCTGCGGCCACCCTCGCCACCCCGCGTCACCCTCGAACCCCCTCCCCCCTCCATAACCCTCCCGCGCACGCCATCTTAACAAATCGATAGGATATGACTGTTCTCCACTTCGCGGGTGCGACTTTTGGGCGCGGACTGAATGACCCCTCTTGATTGCGTAACGCAAAGCGCGTGAACAATAGAATCGAGCGGGATTTTATTACACCAACGACGCGTCGGATAAAATGAACACGACAAGGTACTAAAATTCAAAGTAGGTATCATAATCGTACAAACAAACTAAAGGGGTTTTCACCTGAACAAACGTTTGTTTAGCAGCTTCCGAATTGGATTTCTTATAAATAACCGCCACCATATCGCCACTTATACGTTACTATTATACATATAAGTACTCAATAAATGTTTCAAGGTGCTTAACGACATACCGTAAATGGTAAAACGTGTAAATCCGACTATAGTTGAGCGACGAGTAAACGTTAATAATTACCCATTAAGAACTAGCAATTAATACGGCATATTATTGAGAAACGACAGATGAGATTGTTATCTTTTAAAACTTACAATACATCAATGTATTATAAAATTACATGATGATTCTTTGTAAAAGATCTATCTAAAAGCCTCTTCTGCAGTACAAGTACAAAATATAAAGTTTCACTAATCCGAGTAATCTCAAAGCGACACTATTTTAAAAGAAAAAAATTTAATACTTGTGGCCTCATCTCGTAGTTGTCATGCGAACATCTATTACTTTTTCTGCAAGCAGCCGGGTTGAATAATGCTGGCAGTTGTTGGACAACTTTAGGTCACCACAATTCGAAGTAGTACGTCTGAAGGGGTCGGACAGCCTTGGCAGCTTTGCGCACAAAGAAAAGTTCAGCTAGCAAGAAAAATTATGCCAGTTTATGAGAAATGCAAAGTGGTATTTCGAATACTTTCATACCACCAAATTTTTACAAAAGTAGTACTTTTGTGGAGATTGGCTCGTAAAAAAGAGTTATGAAAGCTAAAAGTACTCGACTTTCATTTATAAAGGACCAAAATTAAGAAATCGTCGTTTGTTATCTGTTCAGAACAGTGCGTTAACGATTCCTCCATTCTACTAAAATGGAAATTGGTGGCGCCTTTTTCATCAGCAAACAGAATTAATTCAATGAGAAGGTAATCCCAACCGTCCTATAACCCAAGCGGGAATGGGAGTAAACCGCGGGTCGCTCCCGCCATCTCTGCTTAAATATTCACGCCCTCTAATGACACGATGTCGGCTCACTTTAACAAGGTTCTAGGTGGCCAACTTCACGCGCACGCTTGGAACCCTACCAATCTAAATAGAACAAAGAAGTTAAGATAATCATCTGCCAAAAGCGATCCAGTTTTAAATGAAACAAGTATTTGATTCTGAGAACGTATATGTAGTTTGACTAGGAATGTTAAATGTATAAGTAGCATTCGATTCATAAGATTTGAAGAGCATTGACGAAAACAAGGCGGACACAGTACAAGTTGTACGATTATACGATTCAGTGGAAACAATATTATACCAAAACAGTTGTAAGTCAAGTTCATACAGTTAGACATGAATACATGATATTTTGATTTACCGGTAGGAGTATCTGCAACCATTTGTTATGTTATACAAAGTTCAGAACTGCGAAGCTTTGTGATATCTGACCTGTTTTCTTAATTTGTATATGTTGTCGTAAGACCCACCTTAACATTGAAACATTTAAGTTTTAATATAATTGAAAAATCCTTGGCCTTGGACATCTTTTGTTTTACACAAAGATTCAATAAAAAAGTTCGGTAGTATCGTATCGTAGTGCATAAGTGTCAACAAAGACACTTAATCTAAGCTTATGCTAGCGCTGTCTTGCAGGAAATAGTCGGGATTACACACGGGAATAACACGGATACAGTTATGAGATACTAAGTATGCGAACGAACCGAGTAAATTGTTCTAATGATAATACATATTCATTGCTACGTCGACTTCTCAGAGTTAACGGTTTCCGTCTCGGTGACCTACGAATGTCAAGCGTTAAATACAATTATTAAATACAAAAAGTGTGACACTGCTAAGTGAACCATGGGGTCTTACTATTTGTAGGTACCTTATTATTAAGTAATTTATTTTTGATTCGAAGCAACCATATTTTAAATAAAAGAAGGGACCCGGGCCTAGAGTCCAGACAACGGCAGCATGGCAGCTGGACTCCTATCAAAAATTACGATAAAATACATCAATTTTGTCAAGAATTATGAAATTTAACAGAAGCAAGATACACACAGAATGCGCACACACACACAAATGTAAGGGACAAAATTTGTACATAGTTGTTACCTTATCACATATTAAAACAATATTTTTTGCTATTACAAACATTCATTTGCACTTGGAAAAATAATCTTGACATACCTACATCGATGTTTATCGAACTTACTTAAACTAATTATATGTATCATGTTTACTTTTCTTACTAGAAAAATGACAAAAATTATAGTTGGATGATGAACGAAATCGAGTTTTGTGCGGAAACCTCGATGCAAGAGTCAGACTTGCACTTGGAATTTTTTGTTCAAAGAACTACTAATACGAATTAGCAAAATTGTTGTTCTTTTCTATTTCAGCAGCCATAGACGGCGGCAATAGAATATATTTATTTAGAACGTTGCTTCTGACGCTTCTACGATTCATGAGCGACGGTTACCCTTACCACTTAAAGACAGGTGGGCAGTTTGCTTGTTTGACACCATCTCATTTTCATAAAAATCTTTTTTGGTTTAAAGTTAATTTTGCAGTGTGGAACAGAGTATGAACTTATCAAAAATAAACCGCAGTGTCTGTATATTTGCACTCATAATTTATCAACAAGTATTTGTAAGTATAGAGTACATGATTGGTTAACATTCGAAGAGAGATGGTGATCATTACAAGTATTATAGAATAATAACAAAACAATTACTTAGTTTCGAACAATAAATCGTTTCAAGTGCTTATGTGATCGTAATGTGAATTATAGCAGTGTTAATAATATTCAATACATTTAATTTGAATTATACAGGTTGTCAGTTTGAAATCGGGCAAGTATGAATGTGACTTTTTTACAGTGGTTATTTTCTAATTTTGCCTTCGACATCACAGACATACGGTAAAATAAAATCATCGTATGGAACTTACCTAAGATGATGAAATCGGTCTTAATAATGCTTAGTTGTGCAAATCAGAATATAGAACGCCTGTTTATGACTTTTCCGAAGTCTTAAGCTGCACATTGTTAAATTTCTAGAAATTTGTTCAGTTCTATGGGCTATGAACAATATATGAATGACTTGATGCTTCAACGACTCGGCAATCAATCAATACCCTCGGGAAGAAATTGCTTCAGAAAAAAAAAATGTTAATCAGCGTACGAGTCGATTTTGACATCCACTCGATATATGGAGCGGTTAATAGCGGCACCTGCAGAGCCTCAACTACATGACCTTGGCGTTAATACGCAATACCTACTTGAACGGTCACCGTTCGGATGTGGAATAATTAAATAGAAGATATAATATGGCAAAAAATATTTATATTTGGCCTAGAGATACCTTTCGAATATAATATTTGTTGTTGATAAACCGCAAATTTGTTGTTTTATGGTAAGTAATATCAGCATATGTAACGATAACAACATTCTCATATGTCTTCATATATTTGGTATAGGCTCCAGCAATGAAATATACGAGGTAAATCTGGATGTGAGGACGAGCTCTTCTCCATCAGCATAAATCATCGAACGATATGTGTACGCCATTAGGCAGTAACGATGTCACTGCACTACGTATGCTCGTACTCAGCCAGCAAAGCGACGGAACGGATACTCGCTTCACCTGTTCGCTTCCGCTCTATAATTACAAGAAACTTACAACTTACTAAATATTATAATGCATTATTGTTTTATGATTGACTCTCTAATAATAAATCGATAGTATTGGCGTTTACGTTTCGTTACGTCAGACGTGTCGATGAAGACTGTTACGTGGGATGCAGTATCGTAGAATTCGCCAAGTTAACAACACAATGTCAGGTTGTTTGACCAAATACGGGCAACCTACTGTCTTAAATATTGTTAGTCCGGTTTCAATGAGTGAGACGCTAGCTAGAGTGTAAAGCTACGGGATGTTAAAACAATGCGACGGTCTTGTACAAGTGCGGATCGGTCGGATGCGCGGGGTTCGTCGACCCTGCGGCTCCCCCCTCCCGTGCGTCCCTACCCGCGGTCTCACTTTCGATGCGCCCGAGGTCTCCACGAGTCCACGTGCCCGTGCGCAGCCACCGACGCCGCCGTTGGTGACGTCACCGCCTCCAGGACCACGCGCAACGGTGCGACTCACCAGAGCATGAAGCTGTTTGTGCTTTTCATTAGTCAACACCCATGGGAACCATGCTAAGTACGGCTAACTACGGACCCTACAGTCCTTTAGCTTACTGACGTAGTTTAAACTGTAAACATTTTGTTACAACCACATTCCTAGCTAGTAAACTCTTAAAACTATTTTATTTGACTGCGAATAATAAAGATGTTTGTATTGTAAAATTACTTTAGTATGAAATAAAACTACTTAATCTTTAGTTAAAACTAGTATGAACCACATAACGCCTAGAACCAATAACTTAAAGAAAGTGCGAAATATCACGTATTGGTGCAAACGAATCTGTAAACTAAGTTACATATATATTGCACGTGGTTGCTACTTGTAATTGTGTACTACTACATAGACATGAGACACTTATGCAGTAAATGTAGACTACTTTCGTCTTCTGATTACACATCTGTATAATGAACATACCACGCTTCATTGGTGCACCCAATGGTAGCAGATATTTATCGGAAAGACCAATTTTCAAGTGACTATTTTGGTTGCATTTTATATTTATACAATGTATTTAGCTTAAAAATTAACAATTAACACTTTTTAGAATAAACAAATCTTTGTTTTTTTTTGACTAAAGTAGTGTTTTCTATTCAAGCATCTAATGATCGGGTCTAAATAAGAATTTACTACTTTCATGATAATTTCAATATCCCAGTTTAAATACCTTCAAAATCATCATTAAAAGTAAAATTAATAGTCACTGGCAGCTACTTTATTGGTTCCGATACTTAAGAGATGCTCACGACTTTTCAGTTGCCTCATTCTCAACCGTCTGAAATGGGCTTTCCAAATTCGAGAGGAAAATTTAGGCACCAAATCAACCCGAAATTTCAAACTTTTGACAGGCCCATCCAAAACAAAGACTTTCGGATAGTCTGCAAATAGTCATATTGAATCTGTCAGATTGGTAACTCGCGTTCCGTCTTTGAATAATAGTAATAAGGCAGCAAGACCTGCGTTCATAAGTATAACATAGGAACTGATGAGGTGTCTGAACAGACTAAATGATATTGCTTACCTGGTTTCCCAAAGAACAGGTTTTTGTGCAGATATGCATCCTTACGAAGTCATTTACCTATTTGCCTTGACATTAGGTGTAACTGCTACTCCATATAGTTCATGAATTTGATTGATCTAGTCAGAGAACAAGATAAATAGTAGGTACTAGATACTATTATTACAACATACCAGACGCAGTTAAAGAGTTTTCCTTGCGTTGCATTCTTGGTTGTTTTTATTTGTTTATGTAATGAGTAGTCTAGCGTCTTGCTTTAGATATTTGTAAAATTTATCGTCACATCAAATTTTGCCATAGTAACGAAAGACCGGCTAGTCATTAAAGCTGAGGCTTTGATACGTATAGTAGCGTCGAGCAGAGCGATTATCAACTGTTTAAACTTTTCTATGTAAACGATGAACGGACGAAAGATTGAAAGTGAACATGGGAATGCCGTGGCTAAGTGTAGTGTAAGAAAATTATATTGAGATGTTACACTTATTCTTTAGTCTCTTAGTGGAAATGCGTAATAATACGAAACTAATTATTGATACATACAAGCAATAACAATATTGAAATTGCAAGTGCAGCAATAAAATTGACTAAATAGCCTGAAAACAGCAGACTTTTGTTCAGTTTAAATGTTTCCGCGGACGCTTATTGGGGTAGGGGTTGAGCAAGTAGTCTTAACAATGTTGCAGTAATCGACTCAACTCGTGTAAGCAACCATTACATAATTGATTACGTAATAGAAAGTTGCGATTCGTTATCAACCAGATGGTTTAAAACATTCTTCTAAATAGTCAGTTCACCAAATATTTATACCATAAATTTAATTTCACTTCATACTAATATAATATGATCGAGTAACTCAATATTACAGAAACCTACAAATCGAATGTATTGCCTATATGGAGGTTATAAACTATGAATAACACCATAAAAAATCAGTATGGTAAACAATAGAGTGCACAGTAAAAGTGATAAAATCGTGTTCGTTAATTTGTTGAGTTACTAATGTAAACGTAGGACCTACCAATGTAATGTACTTACATAATTATAATTGTTGCAGTACATATAACAGATTTAAATAAGTTGCGAGTAGGCATGGCAGTGAGCAGGCCGCGTAACGGTTCTAGCATCGAAGTTGTCGGTTGTTGGCGAGGGTCATCGGCGCGTGGCGACAATTAAAACCGGGATAAGTGTTGCGTGTACCTGCGAGATGAGGGCGCCACGGTCGATATGAGGGGGACCGCTCGCGGGGAGAGGCCAGCCATTCGGTTAAGGAGTTTAGAATACAAGTCACGGAATATTGATGTCTGCCGTGTTATTTTTATTGCGTAAAAAGACAATTATTGAGATGCCTCTACCACACCCTCCCGAGACATTATGTACGGTGTAGCCGGAGGCCTATGTTTATTTATTCTCCAAATTCAAACAAACACAAAGATAACAAAAATAAAAATACCTACATTTTGTATTTAGTTACATGTCTAAAAATTTGTTTAGGGAATAATGGATTTCCATTACGATGTGTGGAAAAATAAGCATCTTTTCAGCAATTTTAACATCTGCGTCACAAGATGTGTGGGCGTTGAGGCGGCAGACAGAGCGTGCGGGGATGGGTCGGGGTGCGGGTGAGCCAACTCTTCATTCCCATTTAGCTACTGAATTGTACAGCGGGAGGAGGCCATGATTATGTTTACTAACCCCGGCCGCCCGCGCCCCCTGGTCTACGCGGTCCGAATTAACACACGATCTTTGTCCCGAAACTCTGTCTTTACATAGCTACCCTGTCGATAGGCGTTGCTATGGTAAATTGTGATTGACGGATATGTAGACGCTGTTTACAAGTGGATTGTTCTAGAACTAAATATAGTAATAGACAATAGAAATAACTCAGATAACACACAGTCATGCGAAAATAGTTTCACTACGTTAACTACATGCGGCATATATAGTTGTTTAAATTTCTATTTTATAATAAATAAGGAAGAAGAGATATTCAGTTTTTAAAACAAAAATAAGTTCGAACCGTAAATCACAACGCGCGCCCAAACTGTGCACCGCGCAGTCAGACGGCAATCACAGCGCCAGCGTAATCAAGTGTTGTTCAAGTATTAGTAAAATACAAAAAAAAATGTATTTGTACTTTTTATAATATTATCGTAACATGAGTGATCTTTACTTCAGGTACAGACTAGACATTTTATTTCTAATGAATAACATTTATAAGAACTAATTAAGTAAACGAAACTTGAGTCCATTTTTGATTAGCCTGACTTACTACACAGCTTTTCTTAAGATTAGTTATACGATGCAGGTACAAAAAGGTATTTAACATTTAAAGCAATACTAACAAAATAAGCGTCGAAGAATGTAATTTTATTTATGACCGCATTATATGCATAAAACATATTCGTAGCGTGAAGTTTTCAGAAACATTACTTAGCATAAAAAGAGCTTTTTCTTGTCACTTGTGTAAAGTACTAGTACAGCCGAGCATTATTGTGGTAATGAGCATTTTAGAAACGATATTGTCAAAAAAAAACATTTTATTAATAAAAACCGACTTCAAACAAAGAGGAAACTATAAAGTAAAAAATAAATTTACTTCAGACATTAATAAATATATACATGACTGACTAACTAAATCAAAATAGGAATTACTTTGCGCAAAGTAAATTTATTTTTTGTTTTTCTTACTTTTATTTAGTTTAAAGTCGATTATTTTTTATTTAAAACATATTATATTTTTTTTTACTTTTTAGTGGTTCACATGTGCTTACCTCTTCGAAGGTACAGGCATAATGTTATGTTATAAACTGGTGTATGTTTACATTTACGTACTATTGTTATAGACAGATAGACAGACAAGAAATTTCAGCACTCCTAGTCCATTCGCTTCATTTATTGAGGAGTTCCATTGCCTATCTGCAAAGTTCTTCATCAGACCTTCACCTAATTGAAATGGGACCACTCCGAGAAAGTATTCTTTCAAAAACTACCCAAATCGCTTTAAGTATGCCTATAAACTTTGAAGAGTTCTCTGTGTTTCTCCAGGATCCCATCATCAGATCCTGACTTGATGATCATGGGACCACCTGGAAAGTATACCCTTTCAAACAAAAAAATTAATAAAAACCTTATCAGTTTAGCCATCTTCGAGTAATCGGGGAATATACATTAAAAAAAAGTTTTCGACGAATTAAGAACCTCCTCCTTTTTTAACGGCGGTTCAAAACAAACGCTGAATGAGTATTTAAATCGTTAAAGATAATCGTCGAATTTTCAAAGCTAGAAAGTGTTCGTTAGCAATATTGCCGAAATGTATTCATACCTTATACCAACGAACGCGATGAGCTACATTTAACCATTTGATGTTAAAAAAGTCTCATCTGAATTAACTTAAAAGTACATCATAATGTTCAGGTTTGTGGAATGTGCTCGTTGGTAATAGGAACGTTTAGTTCGTATACGAAAAACTTCATAAGAGTGCAATCATGCATAATTTCACCTTGTAGTAAGGTAGAAACGTGAAACTATCCTGTGTTGTGTACAACGAGTTGACCCACTGATCCTCTTTACGCTGGAGCGGCGTTGGTAATCGTCTAAAAACTCGACCGCGTCACAACCAGCCCCTGACCACTGATCGCGCTTATGTATGTAGCGGCCAAACAACAAATACACTTTTTTTCATTCATTAAAAATGTTGAATGAATATTAGTTGAAATTTATCTATTTCGTATTAGTAAAATCCTAAACGAAAATTCATTCATTGTTTTAAGAGGAAGTCTCTCATTAGTTTAAAATCTTTGGCAAACTGAACGCTCTTGTTTTTTAAAGTCAACTTTTTATAATGATCCCAAATTTTTGTGATTTCTTGAATAGTAAAATCAAGTTATATCTTCTTTTATAATTAACTTTACTCATTATTTAATAGCCGTATCACGCCGTCATTCAGTCGAAGAGAGAATGTATCGTCGGTTTTTTCGGACGGCGATCGCGGCTACGTACCATAGTGCAGCCAGGGTCATTACCACGCGGTTGGGGGCGCGTTCCTTTCCTACTACGCCAAGCGCTCCCGACAACGTTTACGTAACACTGTCTTTATGACACCTCTGATTAATTTCATGGGCAGTCTGCATTCTAAATCCTCACTCGAGTAGCTCGTAGAACTTTCAAAGTAGTTCAGACACATGCTACGTATTACACACAACCTGGAGCTAGTTTTTCTCGTCGTTCGAAAAAAAAACGAACGTTTTTTTTATAAAAACCTCGAAATATCTAAAAGTTTCTCAACAAGGGATCCAATTTGACGAGGCTTTACCGCTGAGAGATGTTGCTTTGCATGTCAAAACCAACAATTCACATTTTAAATTGCTAAGTCATGTCATGAGTCATTTAATAATGTCTTACATTAAATTAAACAGTGGCTACAACCCCTAGAGTTGTATTGTATTTTATTATTTTGTTCAAAAATTGGTTAATAAATAATAAATAAAAACTAATTAGTGATTAACTTTATATGCAGTTTTTTTTACAAGTAAATACCTACTTCCAAGAACACAAGTGCTTTGCAGAGCGAGAAAAATTCAATAACACGCTGAATACTTTTCCAAATAGCTTTATATACTGAGCAGTGAGCAGAAAACGCTTTGAATTATGTATTTTATATTTTTAAATAACAAATAGGCTCATAACTACAGTTTTTGACTATTATATCGCCTGATACTAAACGACGATACGTAAATATAATACGTAAGTAGTCAACCGTAGAGCATGCTTTCCTAGAATTGGTTCCAATATTATAATGTAATACATAATTAGGCACTCGGCCACTGCATACAGTATCCGAGTATCCGAATATAAAAATCTAACAATATTAAAATAAGTATCCAACGAGTGACATCAACGCATAAATGTATATTAAGTTATATTATGTATGTCGGGGAGTATGTGACCAAACGAATACAAAAGTTGGCGGAACACATCGTAATCACATAGAGTGGTTCGGCTCCACATCTGCGAAGTCGCAGCCAATGCCATTCAGGTAGAGGGACGCCTAATGAAAGTCGATGAGATGAATGTTTCGGGTTTTAATTAGAATTGATTAAAGTCGGTGCGCATTAGTAAACGTAAGGGAAAATGTTAGTTTAGAATTAGTTGTTTCCGGAAATGTCTAGCGATCGAACGATTATATCTATTGGATTATACATTAGCAGTGTTGCCTGTATTCGAGTCTAGAATGACTGGTGCCGACTCTAGGAATATAACTAAATGGTAACCAGTTTCGTTTTAGCAAGTGTCAAGTGTCAGCAAGTGTTAAAGCAAAAATGCAAAAAAAATCTACTAAACTTTAAAATAGGATTGTTTTAAGATTTACTCTTGAATAGAGCAGCCCGGAGGTGGAAATAGCTGCACCTTACAGAATGCCGTAACGAACTAACATTCAGTGTTTGTTATAAATATTCTTATTGGTCTCTACTGCTGCGGCTGCAGCATGATTAGTTTTGTGTCTAAGTTGCTAGTTCTAGCGAAAGTTCTTATACCATTCTTATTGGGTTTGCGAGCGTCAATAGGTTGTGATAACTGCTTACTATTGGGCAGTTAAATATTTGCCATTTTAATGGTAAGAAAATGTATGCTCTTAAGGTCCTGGAAAAGGTTTACACACATCGATCCTTGCGATTTTGTTACAGATAGTTCATTTCTCCAATAATATTATTCACCGACAGATGCAAAATCGTTATTCTCCTAATGCTCTACATTTTCACGTCGTTTCGACGCATGGTTGAGTCATATGCCTACTGATGTATTAAAATTTAACTAATATGATCACAAGCGCTAGATATTAAAGTTTGTCTTTGACAGTAACTCTACCATGAGTTAATGTAATTTTTTTGTCTCACGTGTATGTCAACTAAAATATTTGTATGAAACAGTGCTCCTCATAATTACTCTAAAAACTTAATTATTTAATACAAAAATGTAAAAACATTTTACGCACTAGTGAGGCAGACGCATAGTTAGTAATGGTAGAGTCGCAGAAACTGACACAAAAATAGTTTTCTTTACTTTGAATAACTATAGCAAGATGTCTAAGGAATCAGGAAAAAGGATTTATTTATACGCCCACAGACACTAAAAAAATAATACTTCTTGTCATAACTGATTTTGCTGTACTTAGGTCAAGGATCTAGATGGCTTGCAATTGGTGCAATTGGGTAGCAAAGTGTGCTTTATAGATATCTTTATAGGTATCTATATGACACACTTTTGTAAACTATACAATGCTAATGCTAGTTAGTTGACAGAAATGTAATTTATTTGTGAAATTATAATAGCACATGTGAACAAAGTCCCGGGCGTAGTTATTTATTTAATACTTTATTATACACCAGATTTACAAGATATACTTACGAGTAAGAAAATTTAATACTAATATACAATAGGCGGCCTTATCGTTAATAGCGATTTCTAGCGATTTGTGGCAACCTTTATTAGTTATTTCATAGTTAACCTAAACACCTAAGACAATATTAACAGTTCATCAAACAGAAAGTCTTATAGTCCAGCCCTGTGTAGATAATAAAACTAAAATGTCTATGGGCGGTGATAAAGAGACTCGATCTAAAAAGACACGGTCGTTATCTTTGATTATTTAAGACTACCCAATTGCGTATTACAATATGATGTGGATAGTTATAGTTTATCTAAAAATCTAATAGTAGTGGTTATCTAATATTTTAATCAAAACGGTCTGAATCAGGTTGGATAATGTAATGTTCTTGATAAATGAGGCGAAGTCACCCGGTTTGACAGTACGACTGACAATATTTTTGTGTTCACGATATAAAATGTGACGCATAATATTAATTTGTTGAACGTTTAGAAGGTGCACGGTTTAATTAAAAGTTCATATACTGACCGCATTGTAGTGAAGGATTCATTCACCTCACTAGTAATTTTCAGATGAGTGAGGCACGTCTGGTTAATAAATAGCATTCAATCAGTAATACAATAAAAGATGTTGTCCAAGGACTCGAGCGCAAGTTACGGCTTGTATCGAGGCAACCACACGATCGCGTGAGCCCTTGCTGTTCAACATTATTGGTGTGGTGAAACGGTGGATCGATTCCCAAGTGAGTATACGAGCTCGATCATTATCTCTATCAACATTTCGGTAACGGCATCAGATTGTTAAACTGTAAACGGGTTTTGACTAAAACCCGACACACCTATTAGTTTTTATTTTCTGATCTCCTAGACGGAGTACCTAATTGAGTCAAAGCTCTTTTTATTGATACGAAATTGATTTTGTAGATTCCATTTTGTAATAATGTTTGATGCGTGGTGTGCTGTGAAACTTACTACAACATAGCGACTTTAAATAATATATAACTATAGTTTAAACCTAACCTATAATATAGTGCCGACAGGTGCATTCCAAAATTTTATTAGAAAGCAATAAAACTAAAAAAAGATATTTTAACGCGTTGGACCATTATAAAAAACAGTTGTAGACTACTAGAATACAATCGGTTTCAAGCTAAATATTGATATAAATATTTTTTTGCAATTCGGCAATCTAGATGTGTTTTAGACATGGCCATGGTTGTTACACTACACTACACGCAGTAGATTTGTTAAGATGCCGAGGTTCCAACTTCCAGCGAGACACCCGCAGAGTATAAGTAATAAAAAGACTAGATACAGAATAGTTTATAAAGTCATAAATAGAAAATAATCAAACACGCGGCAATCCGCATGGGTCCACGTGATGCGGACGCCATTGCAGAATGTTATTACAAGTAGCACAAGTACCTAGTTCCTAATATCGCCGTCTTCGTCAGTCGATGTGCGTGACTGGTCTGTTTCGAAAATCAATAACAAAACAATGTCTTATTATAAAGTTGGACTTCAAGGATACTATAGTCATAGCTACCATAAGTAGCCTTGAGCACTATGTTATATGAATACGATTACATGGAATTGGGTTAATCGATAAACGTTTTAAGTATACATATCTTACAAATGCTAATGCGATCTACGTAACGAAAGTGAGGCCCCATTTAAAATTACCCATTTACTAAAAGAGTAAATCAAAAATTAAAATTCCATCGAAATAAATAATACAAGATTTTACTATGACTAGTTGCTTAGAGGTAGTACATATTTTTAAACTGGATAAAGTACACTAATTATATTGTATGTATTACCAGCATTGAAATGACCATCTATTCTTATCTATTAGGGAAGAATCTCATATAGGTAGTATGGAAATATATTTATACAGCAAAAATAATTTACAATATGAACAAAAAATGTTGACTAGTACGAAACAACATCGATGCATGCTGCGGTTATCTTTTATTTGCTACACGTGAACTCTTGTCTCCTACAGGAGAGATTTTGTTGGTTTATTTATTACCTAGCGCTGATCCCGAGAAGAGACAGTATAACAACATTCTATATGGAAATGAAGAAAGTTTGGAGAAGATACTTACTTTGATGCTTATCAGCTAACTGTATAAGAGGATTGGGAAGGTCCCGCCGCCTATAGAAGCACATGACTTTTGCCTCCACGTTGCCAGAGGGAGTCTTGTTCAGCTCCTCTATCCGCCGGATCTGGTACGGAGACGTCGACGACGTCTCGAAATAGACGCAGTCTGCAGACAAACATAATGGACATTGGTTAAATTAAATTCCACTTGATACCTGTTGGAGTTATTATTGTAAATCGGTCGTTCCAACCCAGTATAGTTTATCTACAATCTTGACAACGAAGTCGAATTAAGCTATTTTATGCTGTGTAAAAATGGATCGAATAAAGTACAATGTCTCATATTGCAACGCAAACTACTAAGATTATTTTATTGCAAATTAATAGAGACGACCGAATGAATCCTTATGGTAAGTAGCTGCCGCGCATGGGCTTCTAAAATGAAGAGCTCAGCTAAGCCCTCATCTGCAATGTCATTAAATACTCATCCTGCATACAGAAAATAAAGTAAGAAAAACTATTTCGCATAAGCTAACGTTTTCATAGAAGTTAAGTTATTACATTCTTCAAACGGCGGTATAAAATTTCAACATGTCGCATGGATTCAAGCAATGTTTAAAGTCATGACCGCTCGTCGAAACTACCGTAGTGCATTAGTGTTACCACGAATTACCTATTTCAACGTTTTCAAGTGCCAACTGTAGGTGTAGTAGGTGGTGCGGAACGGACGGTTTCTGTTTATCCGTACCACCGATACTTATGTTGGTATTGCTATTGTGCCACATGGACAACTAATGTAAATGGCGCCTTTTTACCGTTATTCTGTACAACACAAAAATAACACGCGCGCATAATGACACGCTACAAACCTTTCATTGTAAACCGTAAGCGCGTTAGTTTTGGACGATTAACCTTCTGACTATACTTAGATACTATTGCTGTATTTAAGAAAGAATACAATACTGCTATGCAGTTGTTGATAACATTAAACGAGACGATCGATCGTCTGATAACGTTATACATATGTATATCCACAAATCGTGTTCGGATGCCTATATAATCTGGCGATTCCCTTAGCCTGTTCTGTAGTTTATTAGTTTTATTACATATATTTGCATTTCATGATGAACTATACGAGCTCGCAGAACAGCCACTGAGCTTTAACATATTTCACTTTTGGACTTTGAAATTTTCAGTTTCACAAACTCACCCCTTAAGTCGGAAGTAATATGAAAACTCGTGCCGCTTCATAATCACGAGAAAATAGAATTCTAGTTGATCTCATATATCGTACTTTCCATTTTGGTACGATCGCGAGGTGAACTAAAATTAACTTACGATGAGACGTGAATTCACATAGTAATAGATACGAAAGAGTTTATTTTTTATGTTTAACTATCATTATACTGATGTAATACTTCCTGCTCGCGCATTGTGACACTTGAATATAAATTTATAGTACTACAAGAATATAGTTTCGTTAGGGTTACTCTAAGCTCGCTGTGCCAGGAGGGACCTACGCTTTTACGAAGAATAATGAAAGTTGGACGTCACAATTGCGATTAAAAAGTAAATGCGAACGAATATTTTCAATAAGCAGTAAAAAGGGTATATATATGAAATAGATCCGTATAAATGGACGACTCGTCGTAAAACGTACCAGTGCCGAGTTGCTGACGCGCAGCGACCTAGCGTTTATAAGAAACAAGTTGAAACAACACTAGTACTTATATCTGTAGGTATGTGTGAGTACTGATCCATCTACATATTGTTATAGATATATTATAGTGGCTAACCAATACAAGTGTTGTAGATAATACATATATAATTTATGTAGCACGTAAATATAGGTATATGTGTGTGTATGTGTAAGTTGGGGCATTATGCGGCTGATAGCGATGTTAACGCCCGTTCAGTTTTGCCAAGAAGTGTATTTTTGGAACGTGTCAATAAGTAAGTGTATAGTAAATTTAGCCTGGACACGTCATTACGAGAGGGCAGAGAATGATTAAATTCTCTGTGAGATTTTGTATCGCGTGGCATAACGTTTTACTTGTGTGTTTTGTTGTTAATTACCATAACTGGCCTCAGGGTTACCTGTAACACGTAGACAATTCTTTACATATTTTTATTAAATTAATCCTATTAATTTTATAAATGTAAAGTTTGTTTGTGTAAGTATTTTTGTTACCACTCAGCGCCTAAACGGCTGAACTGACTTCGATGAAAATTGGTATGTAGATAAGATTCGGTGCCGGAGACGGACTTAGGCCACTTTTCATTCTGAAAATCAGTCTGGTTCCCGAGGGATACAATTGACACAAAACATATTTTATGTGCGGACGAAGCCGTAAACGTAAATAAAAGTCAACTTCAAATTTTTGTATTTAACTCAATTTACATATTTTTTGAGCTAGGTCTCTTTAATATTAAGCGTGCGTAAATGCTAAGCAACATCGGGGTAGTTAGTATGCCAATAGGCTCGCCCATCTATCTCTATCTATACTATTATATAAAGCAAAAGAGTTCTTTTAAACGCGTGATAGATACCATACTGATGACGCGTGTTTTATCCCAACTATATGCCATAATGTTTTTCATTAATCAGTTAAGTTAATCTTGCATAGAAGCATAATACACAATGTTCTATTTGGTTATATATACAGTTTCAAATATTATTGTTCTTCATGCATATCATCGATACGTTTTGGACAGCCGTTTACTCTATTTTTAGATGTTTAACGTCATAAACGATCGGTAATTTTAATGCCAGTACAAAAGTACTGAAAGCATGTAAAACTGCTTGGGCTAAAAAATAACAGTCCTGATCATGATCAACAGATCACAGACACCATAATCAAGGTCAGGGTCTACCAGCACTAAAAAAAATGTCTGTAACAATTACATAATACATACTATGCATAAAGCCAAGTACAGAATTACAGATTAAGAGGTTGGCAATAATATTTCCAATTTTATGTAGGTAGTTCTTGCCCAGTAGTCATTGTCCCGCTATGGGCGTACCGAGCTTTTAGTAAGGAAGACGGCGCGCAGATCTTGAAGTGAAACATCATTTCACATAGAGAGCAACCACCGCAATTGTAGGGTAGGAAGTTTTTATGTCTTTATACATGCAACCTTCAACAATATTTATAAACTTTTGAGCTTTTTGACGAATATAAACTTTTTTCTTCTTCTTTTTAAAAGACTACTCTCGCTTTAGGGAACAAGCCCTGTGTCGCAGGGAACTTTACAAACATAAATGTAACGGACACAAAGTACACCCGACTAAAATACCTAATTATGTGTTACACGAAATTGTTAGACAAATTTTCGAAATCTTTTGTGCTGCCTCTCTATTAAAGTTGTCCGGAATAGCGCTAAAGAAATGAATATTCTGTTATTTAGTACTAAACGGTCATTGGCGCTTTATTCTATGGTATCTCAGAAATATTCGGGATAGACCACTGCTAACGCATTTCCTTAAATATTGGTGGTATAGTGTATGAGCTTAATGGTGAAAGATACCTTCTTATTAGACTTTAAACCAAAGCCTTAATACAGAGCCCTTCTGTACCTATTACCATTACGTTCTGTGACTGTGACCTGATGATGCCTTTTATTTGCCTAAATGAGCTTCAAATTTTAAATGATATAATAATTACGACTATTAATTAGAAACTAAAACTAAATTAGCCTTGAGATTATATTAAGATAATTAAACTCATTAGTTACATGCAGCATGTACAATATTAATTTTAATTACATGTACAATGGTAGGTGATCTTTGTTAGTGTATAAAATCCGATATCATGACGGAGCGGTGGACAAACGATAATCGAAGCATCCTCAAAACTACAATATGTGCTACCAGTTCTTTGAACTCGTAATAGAAAGTATAAAGAAGCTCACACGGATAAGAGAGTACTCATAGCCATTTGTCATAAGTTCATAACCATAAACGTTAATATCAATCATCACTCGGTGAATAGAACTGACGATGACAGTTATTCTTTACTAGTTTCGGTTTTAATTGATGCAGCAGTTCCAGAGATTAAATACGTTTTCTATACGAATTTATTGTGGTCTACCGGTGTACTGAGTACATTAGCATCAGAATAGTGCAGCGGTGATAGACTCACACGTTTAATATTCGTTGTGTTGTTACTATTAGACGCTACGCTGTCTGGCAATAGTTAGAATGCGATAATATAGGCAGTACCTTCTCATTTTGTGGTTATTTGCCTGTTTAGTAATTTTCCAGAGTGGAAGACGCTGACGACTGTAACACAATTTATATTAGCGCAGTCGTCAACGACAACCTCTTATATCATGCAACGCAACAACTGTTTGGTTAAATTAAATTAAATTATGATTAAGTGAAATAAGAGAAAATTGTAAAATTGATAAATGAATAAATAAATATTATTATTATTATTATTATTATTATTACTATAGTAACTAAATAAAATTTAGCAAAAATTTAAACATCATGGATATATGCTAAATCGTGTTTTTAACGGTGCTGAGGTTGGTTTTCCATCTACCTGACCGACTGCGATTGAAAATGAATATTTTTATTTTATTTGTATAAGACATTTTTCTGCTCCAATAACACAATTTCTGTACAACAAGACCATTTTCAAACATTTCAGGCCTCTCAGGGACCTCTATTTGTAATGATTGGACTACGAGTTGTTCGTAAGACATTAGTAACTGCGGCTCAATGTGCTCTTCGAGGTATGGCAGTTTCTCGATATGTTTTAGAAAACTTTTATTCATGTATAGATTGATAGTGACAATTGCGCTTAAACATATAAGTTTTAACGTTATTATGGTTATTTTCTTCAAGAATATAATTATTACAAACTCCTGCAATGAACTTAATCTTACAAAGTTGTTATTTACGTACTACATATTATTATTTATTAATATAAGAATTTATGAAAGTCCATGGAAGAGATGAGAATCACTGTGTTCAACAGTAAACATTTTAAATCTTATCAATTCATTTTAATGAATAAATGTTATTCATTATTGAACCTTAATGATAAATTAGAATGAGGTTTTTTGTTTATATTATATTTTAATGGTTTTTACAATTAAGAATTTGATTTGTATAGAAATTATAATTTGCATGTTGTTACTAACTTCATATTTGTATGTCCTAGTGACAGGCATAGTGAACCTATTTAAGTTTAGGAACTTGATGTACCTATGTTTCCACAAAAAAAAAATTCTGATTCTGATTCTGAGGCTAACAATGATACAGTACCTACTTCAAACAAAAATACAATTTGCACGCTATTGCTGCTGTAACAAGAACAAGCACAACCCGTTTGGACGTCTGCTTTAAGTCAAACTTATGGTTTACGACTTAAACATATTCATAGGTAGAACCACATGAAGGTAACCTAAAACGGCAAAAAACATCAACGTACCAAATTACTATTAGCAATGTTGTAAGGGGCGGCTAAGGTATATTATTAGAAATTAAAAAAGCTGGATTTGTATATCTATACATATAATAAAATTGAAGTGTCTGTTTGTATTATTGAAATAAACGTTTTTTACTACATGTATATGAATATATATACGGTATATATACCAAAATAAAATTTTAACAATTTTTGTCTGTGTCTGTCTGTTTGTTCCGGCTAATCTCTGAAATGGCTGGACCGATTTTGATGGGACTTTTATTGGTAGCTAGCTGATATAATAAGGAGTAACTTAGGCTACGTTTATTTTAGAAAAAATATTTTAATTTAGAAAAATAAAGTATAAAAAAATCGACTGTTAGGCAGAACGAAGTTCGCCGGGTCAGCTAGTAAAATATAATCTAAAATCGCCAATCCGTCTTCAGCTAGCGTAGTGATCAATGCTCATAACTTCTCTATAATAATATGATAAGCCTAAATAATGGACCGAGTCGATATTTTCAACAAGGTCAACACATAATAAATACCACCTTACTTAACATGGTCTTGTTTCGAGTTCTTTAATAATAATATAATGATATTAGAGTAACTTGAGAGTTAGCAAGCGAGTGACTTCGTTATATCTGCTTGCAACCCTGTCTTTACCAACTCATTATTGTTTTACTACAGGGCAAAAATCTATTCTCATACAGAAAAGCCATGAGCATTGATTACTACACTTCCTCAAGGCGGTTTGGCAATATCTTATATCTGATTCCTCATGACTTTTTTCCTCGCTGTAAGTTAGTAATATCCCCGTTTAAGAAAATACAACATGGTTTAAAAAGTCACTGTGATAATTGTCCGGTTTTGAACCTACAACTTCCTGCATAACTTTAATCCCAACATAGGTTTAATGCTTTTGTTTAACAATGATAGAACAGTCAGAACTTAATCAAGTACACATATTATTGGGGTAGGAGTATAATAAAATTAAATGATTTGTTATACCTATTTGCTAGTTCAGATTGCTTCAAAATGAACTTTTTAACTGTATGTCGGTAACGTTAAAGTAAAACTTGGAAAGTACATTGATGCTCGCCAGGTTTCGAATCCTCAAGCCCGTGCATAAGAGACGAGGCTCGTAACCACTAAGCCATTACTTAAGGTTTTTACGGTTTACCTGATGGTAAACTATTGGAATTAGGTACCACAATATTTTATTAAATTATTTATGTTCGTCAAACAGCAATATACAGTCTTGTCCAAATCCATTTTCGGACAATGTAAACAAACAGTCTTTTCAATATTTTTCTATCAAAAACTCCATATCCGATGACACATGAATTTATACACATTCTGTTCACTATATACTTCATTTTGCAACTATTTTTACTCATGGGTAATAATCAAATCTAGATTATTAAATAAAATGACGAATTACTTTTTGCGGTCGAATAAAGACGTCAAATTGATTAGGTTTTATTTTTTCTGTACTCTTTATTGTCTTTGAAAACCAATGTTGTAATTTATTAGAAGAAATAAATTTAACGAATACCTACATATCATAGGTACATAATATTTTGTAATTCATCATTTTTTTTGGGTTTGCCCTCGCAGGTCTGCTCATTTGTTTTATTGTAATATAGTAGGTACCTATAATAAAATCGTAACATACATACAAATTCCATTTAGTCCATATTTCACAAATTTCCATCAGGCGGAAAAATATTCAAAAGTATCTCTGTCAGTATTCCATTTTAGTCCGTGGTCAAATAGTTGCATTTAGAGGTCAACGCTTAATTTAAATATGTAAGAAAAAGGACTAAAAATAATTATTTAACAATGTATTGATGTCATTAATTTTATTTTTATTATCCTTGTCCCCATCACTTGTAAATTCATGAAACCATAGACAATAGCAATATAGCGGATTGTTTACATTGTACGAAATTGGAGTTGGAATGGACTATAAATAAAGCTAAACAAAATAATCTAACTCTAAAATTTTACTCGCGGTTCATTTGAAGTCTACTTGCCTATCTTATTAAACACGTTAAAAAATAAAGTGCCGCATTTTGTGACATAAGTTGACATAACACAATAACATCTCGACGTATTTACTCTAGCGTCGACTAGCCATGTGTATAACCGAGTCATTGTATAACCACAAGCGTAAGTCATTCTACTGTTTCCATTTATCCCCAACGAACATCCGTTAGTTTACGAGTTTATACACACTAGTTACTATAAATAATAGGGATTGAAAATTGGTCAAGTGTGTCCATACGAGTGTTAACTGTGGGTTCCGTGGCTGTTGTATAGACAGATAACTTTACGATAATGCCGACGTTCACAAAATTATGGCAATCGTTGTCTACATAAGCTATGTAAAATAAATTAGTCCTTCAAAATTTAAGCCTGGTGAAAGAACAATGTTCATCAGACTGAAGATGATTCATCTATACTATTATATAAAGCGGAAGAGTTTGTTTGTTTGTTTAAACGTGCTAATCGCTGGAACTACCAGTCGAACTACCAGGAAGGTTATAGGTTATATAACATCACGCTACTGGCAACGGGAGCAGTACAGTAAGCAAAGACGCGTGTGAAACTGCGCCGCAGAAAGCTAGTTTTTAATAATTCTAGATTAGAGAACGCAAAGCCAAAGCAATTTTATACTCGCAATGCCAAGTGAACCCAAATAAATCGATTGAAAAAAAGATCTGTGCTTACGTTTGTGTGTTAGCGAAAAGTAAATTAGAAAAATGAAGTCGAATATTTAAATGTTTTTCCTTTTCTCATAGAGGTTTTTAATTTAATATTCTTATGTAATGTCACTTATTAATATTATCCGTACATATAAAAATATTTGCAATGGCCGCCACATTCCCAGTGTTTCATTAGCGTAATAAGTTTGTCATATTTCGTCACAAAAATACTTAAGTATAACAAAATGACAAATTATCACATGGCCATATTATCACATGATTTTGAAGAATATTTCATAATTAATCATTAACGCAAGGACGACACTTAATCCATGATGGTTGGGTTGCCGGTATGTTTCACTAAATAAATGAACTGGTGATGGTGTTTGGTGACTTGACTATGATGCTCGTAGGTACACAGGTAGGTACAGGTTTTAGTCACTTTAAAACTGTAGTGAATAAAATTTAGTGTCGCAAAGCTGTGGTAAACCAGTGCGAAATATCTGAGATCTGTCGTCATAAAAAATCTCTCAAAACAAAATTGCCGCATCGTATACGAGTTGTGAGTACGAAACCAGAAAGTACCAATATGACTTCTAATTTCATACTAATGTCTGTATCTTGGACATTATTGACTTCTGTTAGTGGTCAATGCCTACGCCTTCCTAGTATGAAAAGAGGTCTCTACCCTGCAGAGATAATAGGGCTGGTATAATACGTGGCACATTTTCGAAATTTATAACCTACGCGTAAAAGCTTTCCGATTGGCGGCTGCACCCGCGTCTTTGCTTACTACTCTGCTTCCGTCTCCAGAAGTGTGATGTTACATAGCCAATAACCTTCCTCAGGAACTGGCCTATCATACGCAAATAGAAAATCTGACTGGTAGTTCCAGAGATTAGCGCATTCAAACAAACAAACTCTTTCGCTTTATAGATAACCTATTGATGAAAACGATTTTAATTTTTATCATAGTTATTACATTACAATTGAGCTAATTCGTGATGACGATAGTACTGATAATGGTTTCTAGATAAAATCAGTTTCCGGTCAAATTGAAGTCACCATAGATTATACTCATATAGGTACTTCGTAAGTCGAAATGGTCCAGTGGATAAGGCACCCACTTCGTAAATACGAGGTAGTGGGTTCGAATCCGGGCAAGTACCAATGTGATTTTACAAATCATATGTACTTTCTAAGTTTATCTTGGACATTTCTGACTAACGGTGAAGGAAAACATCGTGAGGAAACCTGGACTTAAATGTCTGAAATTGCCAATCCGCCTTGAGCAAGCGTGGTGATTAATGCTCATACCTTCTCTATATGAGAAGAGGCCTTTGCCCTGAAGTGGGAAAGTAAATAGGCTGGTATTATAGGTACTTCGTAGTTTTAATTATTCCTGGAAATTAAAAATTGTGGTTTTGACGAGAGACGGATTTAAAATTTTCTGTATAGGATGCCTAGAAAGACAGGTTTACCTGATCTATGGTAATATAATATGTGGATCAGGCTACAGAAAGAGAAAGGGGGTTCAATTATAAAATATAAAATATTGTAGTTTATATGTCCATGGAAATTTGTCTGTAGCAGTATAGTCCATGCTTGGGTAAATCGACGTCATCCCGACTTGATGCGATTTTCACGATCATTCATCTAGTATGATGATCAGCGTATTTTCAACATGTCAATGATAAATTATACAATATGATGTTTTCAAAAAGTAAGACAACTTCAATTTAAAAAAAATGTACCTATAGTAGTTTGCTAGTGAACTTTTTATGATGTATTTCTTGATGGTGATGGTGAATGATAAAGTGACGATATTGATGATAATGGTTTAAATAAAAGGAATTAAGTAATTGAAAAGGTCTAGGCTAATTAACTAACATAAATCGGAGTGCACAGATCCATCAGTATGGTACGGCGCCATTAATTTAGAGAAACGCTTGAATAAGTTAGATAGGGTTCTCACTAAATTTAATAATAAAAAATTCGCACTGTGTATTTAGATAAGGCAATAATGCGATAAGATGAGGCATTTTAAAGTTACAGTAATGTTTGCCACCAATATTGCCGTGTGGCAATGTTCATCTAGGTGTCTACAGTGTAAAAACAATAAGAATATGTTGAGAATTATATTCAAATTAAAAACAATGCAGATAATAGTGGTGTTGGCTGATACATAACTGAACAAATCGAAAATAAAATACAAAGTTATTATACTGCCTGTAATAGCGTCAATATTTCATGTGAACTAATGCTTCTTCATCATAATACCCGTCGAAAGACGTTCACTGCTGGACATAGGCCGCCTCCCCCAAAATTTTTGCCATCTTGGCAGGTCGTGAGCCGCGTAAACTAAAGCTTAGTGCCATTAAAATATATCTAACCGCTGTAATCTAAAAAAAACCGATCAAGTGCGAGCCGGACTCGCGAACCGAAAGGTTTCGTACAAACTTGTAGTCAAAACAAATAACATGATCGGCCATATCTTTTGATTGAACGTTGATTTTTAACAGTTTCAAAATGTTGCAGATGAGATAATTCGGTAATAATTTCAACTTGATGACTACTGAGTTACTAAGAAAAAAAAACTTGAAAGATAGACGGATATCAAAGTGATCTTTTAAGGGTTCCGCTTTGCCTCTTGAGGTAAGGAATCGTAAAAAACTGAGTTGGTAAATATTAATTGAAAGTTACTATTCCCTAGTGCAAGGGTATTTTTTGTATAAAAAACCGTGATCGGAAGCTATTGTAATATAAACGTATTTTCTTATTAAACCTGTCACATGGACTACCTGACATAAATAATGACAATTAATGATGGAAAACCGCATCAAGGAATTTCAAAACCGTGACCATTTATTTTTTCAAAAGGACGATTCGCAGACAGGCAAGACGTTGTCTACGTCTGTCTTTTGTATTAAGCATTTATGGATTAGATAGGTAATAATTATTAACGAGATTCTTACGAACAGCTTCTTAACTTATTGATAGCAAAACTATTATGGCTGAAACAGTAAAAATAGGGCTTAACTTGAAAAAGTTCATTCTCATTCAAAGAACAAAAATGTATGTAAGAAGAAAAATAGTTTTCCATTATCTCTGTTATAAATATTTCTTTGACATCTGCATTTTCTCTACGTTAACCTATGTTTTACGATTTTGTGAGCACAGAATTCATTTGTTTTCTTTAGTGTTAGTTTGGGCAATAACCAAACAAAACCATTAATCCAGTACTCACAATCTGTTAGCATGGAATGGAACGTGTACAACTATAGAATCACTTCAAAAACTTATTACGGTTAAAAACGTACTGAGGTAGTTCATTCACTGGCTGAACTAAAGTGAAATTGGGCGGATCATGTGTGTTGCCAAGCAGAAAAACTGTGAGCTAACGTAGTGACTCGCAAATAGTAGGTAGGCAGTGGCAAGTGTGGCAACGTGGCAGACCCGAAAAGT
The DNA here is from genome assembly GCA_963082885.1 of Parascotia fuliginaria. Lineage (NCBI taxonomy): Eukaryota > Metazoa > Arthropoda > Insecta > Lepidoptera > Erebidae > Parascotia > Parascotia fuliginaria. The sequence goes on from OY720188.1 coordinate 12,728,704, forward strand.
TATGTCTCTATATTTTTTATGAATATTATCATGACTAGTAAATAGTTGTAAGATTCCAGTATAGTGCTAATATCAATACTGTCGTATTTTTAATAATGGGTATCTATGTACCTACCTATAATAAGTTGAGTTTTTTGAAAAAGAATGCCTCTTTCAGTAATCGATGTCTTTCGGCTGAAATGATGGTGATGATTCAGACACAAAACAAAATACCTATTGAATAAGTAGATGATTAGGTATGATATCGAGCGCGAGAACTCTTGAACTAACATTCTGTGTTCACGTGTGTTTAGAGGTAGACATTGAGCGACGGACGTTGGGCAACTAGACTAGACGAGACGAACTGAACGGTGAATTAACGAACTAAATTAAATATTAGCCATAATGGATTTTATCATTCTAACTAGGTATGTTGAGAGATCTGAGACATAATTTGTGGCGCGTGTGTTAGTACGAAAGGAGTATTTACGTTGTCTAATTGTGATGAATGTTATTGTGAAGATAATAATAGTAATACCAGCCTGTTTATTCAAATTCAAATGTATTTATTTCTGAGAATATGGTACAGTATGGGTCTTAATATATAGTTATTCTCACATTTTCTACCGGTAGCCGGCGTAGAAATATTAATGTATCTTCTCTTATAGAGAATGCATGCATTAATCACCACGCTTGCGTAAGGCGAATTGGCAATTTCAGACTTTTTGAGTCCAGGTTTCCTCACGATGTTTTCCTTCACCGTCAATCAGAAATGTCCAAGATAAACTGATAAAGTACAATAGGATTTTAAAAATCACATTGGTACTTGCCTGGATTCGAACCCCTTACCTCGTGTTTACGAATCGGGTGCCTTATCCACTGAGCCATTTCGACTTAATCGGGTGCCTTATTGTGAAGTTATTCTTACTCTATGCTACTACACTTTACTCCAATGGGTACATAGGTTAACAAGCGCTTCAGTAATACGAAAATGACAGGATCCTTATCGAAAAGTGGTATCTTAACATTTGGAATATTTTGGACTATACATTCAAATAGCAACAAATATTCAAATAATACAGATAAATCCACAACTTATAGTTAGGTCTAGCAACACAACATTGAATGATTTATCTGTCCGTGTGGTCTAGCGATAATAGAACTAATAGCGTCGTCGCCGATATCTTTAGGTGTAGTGGGTTTGAGTCTCTTATGTCTTATGTCCACTGTTTAAAAATCTGTACACTGACCTTGACCTACGTTTTAGTTTTTTTTTTATTAGCCTACCAAAGTGAATCTACTCCGCCTAATGGCAAGCAGTCAGTGGAATCCAGAAGTGGTGGCCACCATACCAAAAGCCAGACTGCTGGTACGGTGGCCTCTACTATGGCGGCTGGGAATGGGGTTAGGGGAAGGTAATGAGGGAGGTGAGGAATGAGGAAAGAGGAAAGGGGGGAAATTGGGTCTTCGGCGCTCTCATTCACCGAACGAAACGCAGCAGTACGGATACTACTACTCTTACGTTGATCTTCTATAAAAGGGTAGTAGGTACTTCCCCGGACGATCCAGCCCATTCATGCTGAAACCAGCGTGGATCTTCTATCGACAAAACGTTAAGGAGTTAAAAAATATTTATCACATTGATATGCTATTTACTACTTTGACAATTCGGATCTGTCTTATACTGGCTGTACCTTAAACGTAGCATTACGCAGTTGTGTTGCAGGTAGGTAACTAAACAACAACGCCAAAAAGGCAATACCACGCGCATACATTGTGATTGCCGCATATATTAAAGATTTTACCTAAAAACTGTTGTTGCGCCTTGTGAAATAACAAAGGTCTAACTTTAGACCAAGAAACCATAATTTCTAAAAAATATAGGTATTTACTTAATAGAAAGTTTTATTTTCGTGAGTACATAATTACATATAATTATGATAGGTAACATGTATCGACAGACATTTAAAATTAACTTTTTTTTATTTTTAATTTTTTGTCAAAGGTGGCAAATATGCAGTACTCCAGATCGTAAGACATTTTCGCAAGCACATTTAAAATACCCACTGAACTGATTAAATTTGTAACTGTAAAATTATGTGAGTTGTAAAATTACGTCATATGTGATACGAGTTTACTATTAATATTAATGTGATATATGGAGGAAAAATGAATTCTAAAGTCTGAGGTTGCCACATACAGCATCAGTTAAGTCAATAGGTAAATAGCAATTAACTTGCTCTATTAAAATTTAATGTACAGACAACTTAGCTCTTGATATGTATTAAAACTCAAAGTTGTTTGGTTACAGTCTATGCTTGTAATAGGTCATTGAACTCATACTTTCACATGACTGAAGGTTGAATTAACAAAATGAGGAATTTTATATTTATTGTCAAGACTATAAAAATATCAAAGGTTTTATAATGTAGATATATAAAGTTGAGTGTCTATTAACCATTACAGTGACTTGGTTGATTATGAAATAATTTTAATTACTTTACATGACCTAATGATGATAAAATACAGAACATAAAGTATAAAATAAAACATTTTCATGATTTCTTAGTTAAATAAGACAATGAATAGGTTATACATAGTTAATCTTCTTTAAAATGTTATATGGTGGCTCATGGTTTGTCAAGATGGAGATGGTGATGATGTTATTAGTGTTCAAAAAGATCCATAAAAACTTACTATATTAAGATGCTGTAATAAAATATATGAGATTCATAGTCATTATCATCTTCCAGTGTTTTATTTTTCAATATTTGTTCTAATAACATCATTCAATAAAGGAATGTTTAATATTTAATACAATTATTTCTCAATAAAAATAATGTAATAAAGCAAAATCTATTTTTGAATTTTAAGGTTAAACCTTCTTTGTTTCCTGTTTCAACATATCTTGTGATGTATTTAATAAAAACTCTTATTATTATTATTCCTTTATTACAGAAATGGAGTTTCTCTATCATGTTTACTTTTGGTAATCAAGACAAAATTAAAAGAACAGCCAGTAAACATTTTTTAGTTTTAAGAAGTTGGTCAACATATCATTTATTATTTTGATTTAACATTCTTTATGTAATGGTAAATTTACTAGCTAAACAAACTGACACCACTTGACACAACCAGAAATAAGTCTTATTGGTTGGTTCAGATGTCTTTGAAAATGGTAATAATTTACTGTATATAATACTAGCTTTCCGCAGCGCGGTTTTACCCGCGTCTTTGCTTACTGCTTTGCTTCCGTCGCCGGATGATGTTACATAGCCTAAAACCTTCCTCAACAACTGGGCTATCATACGCAAAAAAGAATTATTCAAATCTGACTGGTAGTTACAGAGATTAGCGTGTTCAAACAAACTCTTCCGCTTTGTATATTAGTATAGATAGCCAGTAAACTTTTGTAGTTTTCTCTTAAACTGAAAACTATTAATTTTGTTTACACTATGTAGGAAAGTTTTCAATATCAACTGTCATCTTTTGTTTACCTATCATATTGACTCTAGTATGAAGTCAGAGATTAATTTCAGACTAAAATAGATAAACAACCTTGATTATAAAAGAGTAATTGTTATTCATATATATTATTGTCCAAATCGGTTGGTAAACACTCAAATTTATTATAAATAACTATGCTGTTTCAATTTTTATGAACCATAGTCTACTGAAAAAATTCAGTGAAAAAAAATTAAAGATAATGCGTGTAGGTCAAATTATTCTTTGTGAGACAAAAGCATAATGCATTCAGATATTCTGAGGCCAATTAATAAATATGATTTCATTTAATGTGCATTATTATTATAACAATATTTTGAAAACTACCTAGTAATTAAGTTATAAATTCGATATTGTTGATTTACTTGATTAATATAAATAGATATTTAGCAGTCTAGTCTAGATAATCTTAGGTATTATAAAATTATCTATTACAAATATTAAAGGAATGAATTATTTAATAGAACAAAATAATATGATAGGCAGTTATTATTTTATGGAAGAGCTAATTTATATTCAAAGGTACGAGCGCGTAGCGCAGCACGAGGCGCCGAGCCCCCCGCGGCAACACCGCCAACTTCTAAGCGCCGGCACTTACTGAACAAATACATCTAAATACACGCCTATATCTCCACATATTTCTACTAACAAATGCCTGGTGCATTACAGAAGCACTAGAGCCGTTAGCATCCTTGTTAAATAACGAATACTACCATTAAAATGTTTTGACAACATCGAATATAACCTAAAATCTCGTGTCGAAACCCACAAAACTTCATCAAACAATCCCGAAAAGTCATCAATGCTGCTCAATAGTTAAAAGCGCTTCGTGCCTAACCACCCGCACGCAGAGATACGCAAGCCGATACAATGATACCTAGATGCAAATGCTAATGTCCTATTTGACGAAATTTGGTAAAATAAATATAACTTTTCCGCAAACAAGGCTTTGCCGCGATGTTTTATAAACAAACCCTTTACTTTAGTTTGAAAACAGTCAAAATAAAGACTAGTAACTTAACTGAACTAATTAATGTGAGTAATTAAGGTACGACAATCAAAGCAAAGCACCGCTAGTCGGCTGGCGGTGAACCGGCGAAGCTACAACAAAAATAACCAATTATTGCCACTTACCGCCGACTCTGTACATATTCGCAGCCATTTTTATACACAATCACTATTCATTAACACTTAATTAATCTACATCTGACACAATTAATAACTATAACACTATGTAATTGAGCTTTTAACAATGTTTTTCATCACGTTAACTCCGGACGCCTTTCGCTGATCGCCATTTTCTTTCACACTACTAATTTGGCCAGTGCGCAGTCGCACTTTTTGGCGTAAACTTCCTGCTCATAAAACAAAGCAATGACATGTCATTAATTTTGAAGCCACAAATTGTAATATATTGTTTGTTCTTTTACCAATAAATACGAATTATTTTACAAATAATGTCTAATTGAAATATAATTTACTATGTCCTAAAAACAAAAAAAATATTTCATTCAAGAACGTTTCATTACTGCTTAAAATGTCATCAAATGACGCGAAAGTTACACAGATAGAGTTCACGTTTTTTTATAATTACTTCTTATTTTTATAGATTGCATATTTATTTTCAACCGCTAATTAGTCATTATCACTCTTTTTAATAAATAAGTAAGGTTTTATTAAATATTTACTATTCATGTTGACGATTTTTAAATATCTGTGAGTGTAATGGAACGCGTTATTGTGGTCTACAAAGACGCTGGGTTTGTCTATGAGTGGTTCTTGTGACTATGGTAAACCATAGTGAATACCATAAGTTATATAATTGAAATTTATGATACTCTTTTAAAATAATTTTAAAATCAGCAAAACATTACCAAAATAATGTTTAATCATTAAAAATTATAACATTTGCAAATTAACTAGACCGACTTATTTTGTGTTGCGTCTTCCAAAATGACGTGGCTATTGTGACAGCTGATTTCTCTATGGTTTTGACAATTGCCAAATCAGCCAGCCTCTCCCGTCTGCTGAAAATTCAATGTAATATTCCCAGTACCTAATTACTTTCTGAATGAATACTTAATAATACATTAATATTTTGCATATGTGGTTAAACTTCGCACGCCGCATATCCAGCTGGTACGAAAATTTACAATTAGTCAGTTTAATAATGATTGTAATCATTTGTATTTGTACCGTGTTTGTACGATATTTTGTTTTTAGATTAGCGATATGGCCACGTATGAAGAGTTTATACAGCAGAATGAAGATAGAGATGGTATACGCTTTACGTGGAATGTATGGCCTTCGAGTAGAATCGAATCTACAAGATTGGTGGTGCCACTCGCCTGTTTGTACCAGCCTCTGAAGGAAAGGCCCGACTTGCCGCCGATACAGTATGAGCCTGTGTTATGTACACGTAATACGTGTAGAGCTATACTGAATCCTATGTGTCAGGTTGACTACAGATCTAAATTATGGGTTTGCAACTTCTGCTTCCAAAGGAATCCTGTAAGTACAATTTAACAATCACTGTAATGTTTTAAGTTGTAACTTCTCTTGCATCGGACGTGTTCTTACGTTATTTTTGTTTATATTCAAAGTAACATCTGGTAGATTCAATTTTCTAATTAGAAAATGTATTAGGTATAAATAAGATTATAATATTCCTTATATTGGTAACTTATTATAAGATTACTGTATACTAAAAGCAAATTGTAATCACAAACTTCATCTATCCATCTTAAACTGTAACAATATTTGTAAATGCTGTTGTATTAAATTTATTAAGTACATACTAAGATTATGATAAAACTTGACAGTTCCTAGTTGATTATTAGAACCTCTAGCATTTACACTTTATTAAATTTAAATTTTAAATATACAGAATTATCACAACAGCCCTAAATTGGCCCACTGCAGGGCAAATACCTCTTCTCATATAGAGAAAACACAAACATTGATCTCCACATAAGTTGATTTAAAAATATAATTTGACTTTTCAGTTCCCTCCTCAATATGCAGCTATATCGGAGCAGCATCAGCCAGCAGAGCTCATCCCAAACTTCTCTACCATAGAGTATACCATTACCAGAGCACAGACCATGCCTCCCATCTACCTGCTTGTCGTCGATACATGTTTGGATGAAGAAGAACTTGGAGCCCTGAAGGATTCACTCCAGACTTCATTGAGCTTGATGCCACAGAATGCACTAGTTGGCTTAATTACATATGGTCGTATGGTACAGATCCACGAGTTAGGTTAGTGCAAATTGAATAAGATTGTTTATTTTAAATTTACATTCTCAATTTTTATTGTGATTAATACTGTTTTATGCCAATTACTTTGCTATTGATTGATCATTAGTTGTAGAAATATGCCATAAAAATTGAGAAATTTAGAAAATATACAGTGAAGTGACTAGTCTGCTTGTAAATTTTTCTGCTGCACAGTAATACACAATATTTGAAACAAATAGAGGTGATAAACATAATAAAAGGATAATCATTTCATCAGATCTATACTGATTGAATATTGGTCTGTTTAATTCAATATTGTTCAAAATTGGACCCATTTTTGCAAACAAGAACCAACCCACAGTTTGAGTGAAATTGAGTTTAGTACATAGATGGCGCTCAAATCAAGCATTCTAGCCTCTCTAAAAAAATGGTTCCTTTTCACCGACTAACAACAGAGATACAACACTGTTACTTGCGGAACCAACCCACTTTGGCCACCTTTTAATAAACTGTAAAGAACTATACGGCATGGTCCCCTAAACACTTATTAAGACTAATTGTTAAACAGACCCATGATCCTTGGTACCTTTTCAACTTAAGCATTTTAATTATGCAAACCAGAACCATGTGCGAACCACAACAATTGAATCTTACGTCCATTTTGCAAGTAGGAACTAAGCAACAAAATATGTTTTTGCTAGAAAGAACCAACCGGGTTTTTAACGATTTACTTTATACCATAACTTCATAAAATGTATAAATCTGATATTCCTAGATAGCCTACAGTATGCCACATATGGTCAACAAGTAATCATTCATTAATATACTAAGTATGCATTTTGCACACTTTGTTTACAAAAGTTTCATTTTCTCGAAAGTAATCTGCTGTGGGTTGGTTCTTGTTTGCAAAAATGGGTCCAATTGGTCTTTTATGTTCTGATCATCTGTGAGTATAAAGATGATGCAATTTGTTAGATGTTTGTTGAGTCACCAATAATACATTCAATTCCTGATCTGTTAGTATCTCTTTGCACTGGTATACATTTTATACCCATTGGTAGATAATATATATGATGTAACAACTTTATTTAAGTAGTAGAACTTATAGAATTTAATAAGATGTGCTATCAATTTATTATATAATAAAAATTGTTTAGAATGTTGTATCTACCTTTATCAATTTGAAAAATATTTCATGACGTTAGGTCATGAAATATTTTAATACCAAGTCATAAAAAATACCAAGTTTTTCTTTCATTGAAACCTAGTTTATTTCTATTTCAGGTACAGAAGGTATATCTAAATGCTATGTCTTCAAAGGCACTAAGGACCTTTCAGCCAAACAGATTCAAGAGCAACTAGCTATTGGCCGTGTGAATGCTCCCAACCCTCAACAGAGACCAGGTGCCCCCACACCACAACCACCTGCACATCGCTTCTTACAACCTGTTAAATCTTGTGATATGGCACTGACTGATCTGCTTGGAGAGTTAGGAAGAGATCCATGGCCTTTAGGTGTAGGAAAACGACCCTTACGTAGCAGTGGAGTTGCTCTTTCACTAGCTGTTGGCTTGCTTGAAGTTACCTACCCAAACACTGGAGGCAGAATCATGTTGTTCTTAGGAGGGCCATGCTCTCAAGGCCCAGGTCAAGTTGTAAATGACGAACTTAAGCAGCCTATCCGGTCTCACCATGATATACAGAAGGACAATGCTAAGTATATGAAGAAAGCTATCAAGCATTATGAAGCATTGTCATTGAGGGCGGCAACGAATGGTCATGCTATTGATATATATTCATGTGCTCTTGATCAAACGGGACTTATGGAGATGAAACAGTGCTGTAATTCTACTGGGTAAGCAAGGAACCTTTATTTTTCAATAGAAAAGTATGGACCTTATGTTTAAAGGCTGAAGGGTTATAATAGCTTGTTTCACATTGCAGTGGACACATGGTAATGGGAGACTCTTTCAATTCATCACTGTTCAAGCAGACATTCCAGAGAGTCTTTGCTAAAGACCAAAGAGGTGACTACAAGATGGCGTTTAATGGTACACTGGAGGTTAAATGCAGTAGAGAACTTAAAAGTAAGTCCTTTTAAAAACAAGCATAAAAACATCTTTAACTAGAAAACTCCTATATTTTGGTTATAGGTGTTAATTATCTTCAAAATTATATGTTCCTTAATTATCGTATTTCATTTAGCATGCAAATGTCTAATAGCTACATGTTCAAGTTAACACATTTTGTACTAAGGCTTGTGTCATGTAAACAATGTTGTTCATCAATCGTAACGTAAACGATTCGCCTCGGGACAAGCCCGATCGGGTATGTGACGCGTGGTCAACCAGCAGTCCGCGCGTTTAACGTCTGTCCGTCGCCGCGCTTGCATCTCTTCGTCCACTCTTGTGCCCCCCCCCCAACCCTGCCCCCCAGGCACATGCTGGCGGCATCACCTAGCTGTAGTCGAGACGACGTATCGGAGCTGCTGGTCCGCTTACGTTACATGCTTACGTTAGGTTGACGCCTGTTTGACGGTGAGGCGAAAGGCGGTACGGTGACGATCCCTTTACGAGTTGATATGGGTGCCCTAAATCAACATACCCTGGCAATATTAATCATATCTCGTAATACTAGTTTTATTATTTGTTGGATCTGTTGTGTTTTCTCGCATATGCCCGCATATCCGGCACGACATTATTCTGTCTCCGTGAAAAATAACTAGCAATAATTTATGCGTAATAAGTAGGTAGTCGACTAAAGTTAACTACACGTATTAGATAATATACTTTATACTCCAAACACCAGATAAACTTTATAGTATTCTATAAAGGTTTATATAGTACATTAGTTATGTGTCAAAAGACGATGATATAAATTAATGGACCGGATCTGAAACACGACACTGAGCTCTAGGACACAGATCACTGATATAGATCACAAGGTCGCAAAGCTAATATAATAATTCCTCTAGATCTCTATATGGATGTGCTGTACTAGCAACGGAACTATGTCTCTTAGAATGCGAACATCCCAATTTATTCTTGTTGATGTATGGTCACGCGAAATTAGGTATTATAAACATAATATATCGGCTATGTATATTTTTTTTATTGCCGACGGTGACAGACGAGCCAACTGCTCACTTGATGGTAAGTGATAACTATCGCTCATTGTGGTTGAGTGGAGTAGGTGAAGGAAAAGAGGCCGATGAGGAAAAAGGTAAAGGAGAAAATTGAGCCTCCGGCGCTCTCATTCGTCGAACGAAACGCAATAGAACGGATACTTCTACTTTTACCTCGATCTTCTATGAGAGAGTAGTACATCTCCGGTCGATCCGGCCCATTCACGCTGAAACCAGCAAGGATATACTACTGAATCATATCCCAATATGATGATTGATACGACGTAAATCTTTAAAATTAAAATTATGAATATAATCCATCTATATATCATACTTGAAGCCTTGCGTAAATGTAACTGTAACTGTTATTTGTTACCAGTATCGGGCGCGATCGGTTCCTGCGTATCTCTAAACGTGAAAGGGCCGTCTGTATCAGATCAGGAGGTCGGTATGGGCAACACTAGCCAATGGAAGATGTGTACGTTCACACCTAGCACTACTATGGCTATATTCTTCGAGGTAAGTTGATTTTTAATATTTAGAATTATGTTGGTAGAATTATTATTTGATAATTTTGCACAATATTTCTTAATTTGATACTTATGACCTAGAATTGAAATAAAGGTAAGATTTTGACTTGATGAGACTTGTTCTTTGTGACTACAGAGCGGCCGCTGATGACGTAATTTAATATCCGCTTTTATACGGTTATATCACTCCTGATTTGTGCATAAGCATCTACCATAGCCTATGAACGTTTGCAACACCACGAGTACCTCTTTGGCTTATTTTAAACTCATAAATATGGAGTGAAAAACAGGGAACCTACCACAACCTCTTATAGCAATCATTATAACCTTACTTTGTCTTTATCCTTGTCTATAATGGTACAAAAGAAAGACAAAATACAAAGTGACATGACTGGCCTGTTGATCTAGTGGTTAGTGACCCTGACTGCTAAGCCGGAGGTCGTGGGTTCAATTCCCACCCAGGACAAACCTTTGTGTGATGAGCATGATTGTTTGTTCTGTGTCTGGGTGTAATTTATCTATAATATGTATGTATTTACAAAAAGAAAATGTATTATAAGTAGTATATCAGTTGGTTAGTACCCATAACACAAGCAAATATAATTGCTTAATTTGGGGCTAGATGGCGCTGTGTGAATGTGGTAAAAAAAAAAAAGTATCTTTAAAATAATACTGCTTTAAGAGGTGGTGTTAGGGCCTCTATTGTGATATAATAAGTTAAGTTTGTTATACTTATAACATGCAGGTAGTGAATCAACACGCCGCGGTGCCTCAGGGCGGGCGCGGCTGCGTGCAGTTCATCACGCAGTACCAACACTCCAGCGGACAGCGCCGCGTGCGCGTCACCACTGTAGCACGCAAGTGAGTTCCACCCCCAGCTATTGTCTAATACTTTTGAGTATTTATATACATTGATCATTTAAAAATAATTTTTAAATATAATAAAAAAGGCAATTGTTTCTTACCTCATTAAGATTTATATCTAAAACTTTAGCTTGGTTTAACCTTAGGTATTTGTGGAAGCCTGGTGCCGAAACTAGATGAAGACTTGTATTTCAGGAAACCAGCTCTTGATGAGTCAAGAGCTGATCAATAAGTTATTTAGATCCTTCCTGTTATGTACACAATGTGTATTTATTTATGTTAGAGAAGTAACATTTACCTAAACAAAAGCCCTTTATATCTAGTTGGGGTGACGCAGCTGTGAGCCTGCACCACATATCCGCGGGCTTCGACCAGGAGGCCGCCGCGGTGGTGATGGCGCGCCTGGTGGCCTACAGGGCCGAGCTCGAGGACGGACCCGACGTTATGCGCTGGCTTGATAGGATGCTTATTAGATTGGTAATGAAAACTCATTTGTTTGTATATAGGTGCTACGGCCAGCAGTATTTCCTAATAGCTGACATCTATTTCAGAGAAGGTATTTTAATCCTGGGCTACTTTGGTCACATAGTGCGTCGCAACCCAGATAGCCTCGACAAACTAATGATTGTCGGAAAGGTGGATAGTAAGCGTCCCTGTGGTAGATCACCTAACCGCTGGTGTCACCAAATTAAGTTACTTACTGGTCTACCAGTCACCGCCTTACGTACCGCCGAAGACAGGAACACATGGCGGACAGTAATTAAAAAGCTGCCAGAAACTTATCAAAGCGGATACGACCTTCAGTAATGAAGATACGACTGGAAAGAACAATTTGAAAGGCATTAAGCAGTACATTGCTGCTTTGAAGTAACGTGGTAATGACGATCAATTTAGGGAAGCAGAATTGTAAAATATTAGCTTATTTCGAGAATACAGCTACAGAAAAATGATTTTGCGCTAAAGACACATATCTACTTCTAGCTTTCCGCGGCGGTTTCACCCGCGTCTTTGTTTACTGCTCTGCTCCCGTCGCTAGTAGCGTGATGTTACATAGCCTATAACCTTCCTCAAAAACTGGGCTATCAAATGCAAAAATATTTTTTCAAATCCGACTGGTAGTTCCAGAGATTAGCGCGTTCAAACAAACAAACAAACTCTTCCGCTTTATATAATAGTACAGATAGATAAAGATATATAAAAAAATGAGTCAAAAAAAATATTTAACACAAAAAGATTTTTTTTTTCAGCCTGTCTCATATCCTTCGCGTATCAATCGTGCTTATATATTCAAATGAAATAATAATCCTGATCGCGGTAATCCGTATTAACGCATCAGTTTTTGTTTTCGAGAGCGTTTAGGAGCAACACCCCTCGTTCCATTGTGGAGGAAAGTCGAAAAAGACTTGTGTCTGAAATCGAGAGCACTCTTAACAGAGTCTCTGATTGGGGACGACTAAATCTAGTCCAATTTAACCCCACCAAGACACAAGTCTGCGCGTTCACCGCTAAAAAAGCTTCATTTGTAGATACTCCGCAATTCCAAGACACAGCCCTTACAACATCTGAAAGCCTTGAGATCCTTGGAATCGACATCTCCAGCAGCGTCCATTTCCGCAATCATCTGGCTGAGGCTAAAGCCAAGTTGGCCTCCAAAAAGCTCGGTGTGCTCAACAGGGCGAAGCGGTACTTCAGTGCGGGGCAAAGACTATTGCTTTACAAAGCTCAAGTTCGTCCCCACATGGAGTACTGCTGCCATCTTTGGGCGGGAGCACCCGGATACCAGCTTGGGCCGCTTGACGCGGTCCAAAGGCGTGCTGCAAGAGTTGTCGACAATCCCAGGCTAACAGGCGGTATTGAATCACTAGGCTTAAGGAGAGACGTTGCCTCCTTATGTGTATTCTATCGCCTGTATAATGGGCTGTGTTCTGAGGAATTGTTTAGGATGGTGCCAACGGTCACTTTTTATCATCGCACCTCCCGCCATCGGCTGGGAGTTCATCCTCACACCTTAGAACCTCTTAGGTCCCGTACAGTGAGGTTTCAGAGAAACTTTCTCCCTCGTACGATAAGGTTGTGGAATGAGCTCCCCGTCGAGGTTTTCCCGAGAGACTACAACATGGAGTTCTTCAAGATATTATATATATATATATATATATATATATATATATATAATAATAATATAATATATTAATATATTAATATATAGCGTTCTGTTCTGAAGGTGATGCTACGAAAGCCTTATAGATACTCCACTACTTTATTGTATAAAGAAGCTGGTGTGCTCAGTGTTCGCCAACTGTTCATATTTAAGATCGCCGTGTCTGTGCATAAATCTGTATTATCTTCCCCCGATTACGACAATATATTAAGCCGCAGAGTTTACAGAATAAACGTTCCACGCCATGTTAAGAGTAGGTTCGCACAACGCTTCGGGGATTTCGTTAGACTACGCCTTTATAATGTAGTTGTTAGATACTGCGACATAAAAAACAAGAGAATAGCAGAAGCAAAATATGTTATATACAAATGGCTAACTGAACTAACATATGAGCAAACCGAAGATATCATTAAAATTAAAAGCTAAATAATATGATGATAACTATTAATGTACTCACTTGTTTTATTATCTATATATAATTTATTTTATTTATGAATGGTATGATTATTTATTATGTATGTATGTATGTATATAATTTTATAATTTTTAAAACGGAGACTAATGTGAAATTGTTACTCGAGTAAAGGTTACCTCGATACAGGCTTGCCTAGTGAGGAACCGAAAGATATTCTCGTCTTAGTATGTAAGTCTTATCTGCAAAGAGTTTCAGATCCTTGTTTTTGTATAATATTGTCACCTAGTTTATAAGTCTTTTTGCAGTAATAAAATATTTTCATTTTTTTTTTTTTCATTTCATATAGTTCTTCAAGAAAGGAGTTAAAAGGTTTTTAACAGGGTCGGCAACGCGCTAGTGATGCTCCTGGTGTTGCAAGCGTCCATAGGCTACGGTAACTGCTTACCATCAGGCGGGCCGTATGCTTGTTTGTCACCTTAGTCGTATAAAAAAAAAAAAAAGCGTTTACTCTCCACCGAGAAAAATAATAGCGTACTGTCAATACTGTCGTTTTTATTCCACACGAAATTTTTTCTTAGCATAATTTTGCTAGCTAAAATTCCTATTCGCATGGTCTTATTTTACACATTTCTGCATTTCTTTCATTGAAATATTTATTACTAATATTTTCTGTTCTTTAGTGTCAGAAATTTGGCGAGTACGGCAAAGACGATCCCAACAGCTTCCGCCTATCAGAGAACTTCAGCCTGTACCCACAGTTCATGTATCATCTGCGTCGATCACAGTTCCTTCAAGTGTTCAACAATTCGCCAGATGAAACTACTTTCTACAGGTAATGTATTTGTTTAAACAATTATAGACTTTAAACCTTGGTGGTTAACATCTATTTTTTACTTTATTTAATGACTTAAGTTTTTGTTATTTGAACCGCATAGTACCTCAGTTATTAAAGAGAAGATTATTTTGACTAAAGATGGTTAACAATGGATTAATACATAGCGTATGTAAGTTGGGAAACTTTATATTTGAGACTGTCTTTTTTAAATAAAAATAATGGCAATCAAATTGATTAGTAGACATCTATCAATTTAATTTTACAGAAAATTAACTTATAGATGTAACGGTTATGGTGAGTCTACTTTAGTTCATAGGTTTCTATACCTTCTACAAAAAAATACCGAATAAAAGTCTAACCAACCTGTTTTCTACCCAGACACATGCTGATGCGAGAGGACCTGACTCAATCCCTCATCATGATCCAACCGATCCTGTACTCGTACAGCTTCGGCGGTCCGCCCGAGCCGGTCCTACTCGATACGTCGTCTATACAGCCCGACCGCATACTGCTCATGGACACATTTTTCCAGATACTGATATATCATGGAGAGGTAAGAGCTAGACAACCTTCAGGAGTTATTAAAGTACAAGTATATTATTTAGTCAATAAGTTTTTTGCCGCAAGTTAAATGTACGTAAATTAAAGATGTTTGCTTTGTTTTTTTGTGTACGACATCGTGACCGTACATACTACACGTGATTTAAATTAATGTCATAGTGTCGTAGCCATTTTGTATATGTATACAATTAATGGAGACTAACATGCCACGTCGTGCACGTCGCGTGACCATCGTGCGTAACTGAACCAACCAACCAATTTAACATGTCTTTTCAGTCACTATTTTAAAGGCATAGTAGATGAAATCAATTAACGAAAGTCTAGGAAAAATCATTGGATAGTTTTTTAGAGTAACAGCTTTCTGTTAAAACTCATTTAATAACATAGTTTCAAATCCCTTTTGAAATTTTTGTTTTCACAAATGTTTATTTCAAAAGTCTGTTTAATTTGTGTCCGTGATTAAATTCTCATCATTGTCTAGTGCCGCAGTAACCTTAAAGATTTTTTTTTATTTATAACTTCGTCTATGTTATTCTTATTATTTAATATTGTTGTAGACAATAGCACAATGGCGCGCGCTGCGCTACCAGGACATGCCGGAGTATGAAAGCTTCGCGCAGCTGCTGCGCGCGCCCATCGACGACGCGCAGGAGATACTGCAGAGCAGGTTCCCCGTGCCGCGGTACATCGACACCGAGCACGGCGGCTCGCAGGTGACACATACTGCCTTTATATTACGACGCTGTATAATAAATAATGATTGCCTATGTGTGGTGTACGGGACAATCCCACCTACACAACTATCACCGACTTCCTTAGCCAGGATTAATACCGAATAACCGTCGTGAACACTGAGCTATGACACTCGAGAGTACTACATACCGCAACGAATTTAATATATTGATGATCTCTTACTATACAATAAAAAATATACAACTAGTATATTAATTTACGCCCGTAATTAATCATTTTATTTATTTATTTACTGTACAGTTGTTTGGTAGAAAAAACATAATTAGCTATTATTTATATTTAAATTATTTACAATTGTCTTATGTTCCCACAATACACAATTATTTACCTAAATAACATAAGATTAAAATGTTAGCAAATTTTAACTCAAGAGAGACATAAATAAAAATTGTATTAGAAGTATCGCATCACTGCAGTGCTTAAAATATAGCTTGGTGCCTGTGACATTAGCCACTTCATTCTTAAGGACAGCTATAATAAATTTCCTGTTAAAATAGTTCGAGTTTAAAATTATTATTAAAACTTTTTTTTATTGTTAAGATAAGTTTTATTACAAAAATATGTTAATATAAGTAGCTGTAACTAATAATAATTTGCAGAATAATTACGGTGTTATAAAATAATTTTTATTTTTCCGAAATTAAAAATTTACGGTAGCTAACCCTATAAACGCTTTTTGAAGACTGGTTAGAGATGCGTAATCAACTAACTAGACAATATCGATAAAATAAATGCATGCTAAATATAATTTGAATGTATTAATAAATAAATTATGAATTTATTTAGAAAGAATTAATGCTAATGCGTTCAAAATAATCCCGTTTATTTTTTATTCATTTATAAGACTGCTCCAGAGATGAATATGATTTTGACAACGATGATAATAAAATTTGTGTTGTACTCCTTCAAGGCAATAAAAGTCTAAATTAAGAACTAATTCTTCTCGTTTGATTGCATCTATTAAGTATATTATAAATTATAAGCCATTAAAATAATATTAGGTTATATATTTTTAATATTAAAATTTATCGATAATCACGGGTAGAATTTCCTCATAACTAGCACATATGTCACTGACAGACGTCGCAGGCACCAAGCTATATTTTAGGTACTATAGTCATTTTTCACTGACGATGCGTTTTGTTTGCGTTTTATTTTCGATACCTGGGGCCCTACTACATCCTTTTAATAGTACACAATATAAGACAAAACACTAAGTAAGATTAAAATAATACTGCTTAAGAGGTTGTGGTAGCCCCCTAAAAAAACGGCAATATATCAAGAATCGAACAAATTTATTTACAACACAAAATATTATTTTTATTTGTTGACATGTATGTAATAATTACGGAGTTTCAACGCTTGGTGGTTTAGGTTTATATTTAGCGGCCAATATTTTCTCTAGCATGTCAGTTACCTTTTGTTGTGACTTGAGAAAATTTCTAAAGTGCGTGTCGTCAAATCTTTGATTCTTGACTTTAGTCAAAGGCACTTGCTGCCTAGACGCTATCAGACCACAGCATGATGTAGTCGGTTTCTGATTATTACGAGGTACGTTCTCCACCCGTTCGAGCTCTTCGTGAAACTTTGCGCCTTTGTAGCGAGGGCGCATGCGTTCATGCTCAACTCTCCCATATGCGTCCGAATGTTGAGTTCTAGTCTGCTGATTTAAATCTACTGGTCTGTTTATTATATCGTCCCGATTCTGTTCTACTAAACGGCTGATCACATCATGATGATTAGATTCAACTAGTCGACTTAACATGTCACGAGGTATAATGTCGCGTTGATTTAAACCATCTGCTCTGTTAACTGCGTTGTACTGATTCACATCCGCTGGGCGGTTAAAAGATTCTTCAGGACTTCTATCCAAGGGTCGATTTAAATTGTTCTGACGATTTAAATCCAGTGTCTCACTAAAAGGTTCTTGATAAGAATAGTGGGGTGGAATTAAACCATCTTGACGACTTGTCTCTACTGCTCTGTTCATAACTTCAGGATAATTTGCATTTAAATGCCGATTTAAAGCGTCATGATAACGCGAGCCTACAATGTCACCTAGCCCTTGATAAGGTGGATCTAAAAGTCGATTTATTTCAACACGACCTGAACCTAGGGACTGAGTTAATTCGCGAGCCTTTTCTTTACTATGCTCACGTGCGTTATTCATTTTCTCTCTGAGTTTTTGTAGTTTATAATAATCTCGAAATTCTTTTTTTATATCTTGCGCGAGGCGCAGTTTTTTATTTAGATCAGCATAATTAGTTACATCGGTTTTTTCTAAAGGACGATTTCTTTCTTGCCCCACGTTTAATACTTCTGTAATTTTCTCGTTGTATGTTTGCTTAGTATCCTCTGGTAATGACAGTTGCTTGTTAACACTGTGTAATCGTAATTGCTTGCTATTCCGCGGTGGTTGTTCTTGCATGTTATCGCGATGTAGCTGTTGTTGGTGTCTCCCCAAAGAATTTTGAGTTGTTAGTATTATATGCTGGTTAATAAGTGGCATTGGTTTGGACACTTGTATGGCTAGTGGCGGAATCTCACCAGAATGGGTTTGAAATGTTATAGGCGGTAGTCGATATTCTCTTATTGGATTACTGTTTGGAAAATATTGCATTTCTTGTAGTGTCCCATCCGACGGTCCCAAAGGAATCGGTACAAACTTGTCCTGGTAGGTGTTAAATTCTATTGGTCCAATATTTGCTGGACTTGGAGAATTTGATCTGTCCACAATTGGAGGATAGATTGGATCTAAATGTTGGATAGGAATTATCGTATTGTCAGTATTCACAGTTACACTTACTGGCGCAATTGTTGTGACTCTCATCGAATTCAATTCTTTTAATAACGCCATAATCTGTTGCATCATTTTGTTTCCTTCTTTTATTTGTGGATAAGTCACGACAGGTTGTACTGTAACAGAAAAGTCATAATACAATTTATACTCAACTATCCTACAAATATGAACATAATGTCTCAATCTTAACAATTTACTGTATTTTGAAAATTACCTGTACTACTTGTTACTTGTGTTGTAGTAATTGGGGTAGGCCTTGTCGATTTTATCGTAGCTTCCTCGGTCGTGGGCATAACCTTTCTTATGTCTTTCATAACAATCGCCTTCACCATCTCAGCTATTTTTTGTATGTCGTCGGCTGAGACAGTTGCTTTGTTTCCCTTTGCAATATCAGTTCCTTGTCTTAAAACGTTTTTAGTATTGTTAATAACTTCATCGTTTCGATAACCTTGTACTTTTTTGTTACTTGTAACTTGTTCTTTATATATAATAGTAGTTTGCGTCGTTTTCTCTATATAAAAAATAGGCGCGCTCGTTATTTTCAATTCTTTATTTGATCTAAGTATTTTGTTTAGGTACTGAAGTGCTTCGGTCTTTGGAGCTGAGTTTCTGTTCTCAACTTTAGGCCTATTATTAGTTACTGAATCATATGGTATTGCTAGAATTCTGACGAGTTGTTCGTTGTTATCATAATTATTTACTTTTTGTGGAGTATTGTGTACGGCTTGTTGTGCTGCGCCATTATTGTCATTATTATTATTTATTCGTGTTATTTTATTAATATCAGGTATACCACCAAATGCAGCCAAAGCGCGACTTAAAAACACGGGATCCATTATATTTTGATTTTGTTCTTTTTTGTCTAGGAGTTGGTAAATTTTCCTTGTGATTATGTCTGAATTCTTGGGTTTGACTTCAGTTGCTGGTGTAGTAGTAGTAGTAGTAGTAATAGTAGTAGTAGGTTCAGTTTGTCTTGCAAGGTATTCAGATATCATTCTACTGACGTACTTCATTTCCTTAGAATGTATGTAACCGTTATTGTCTGGAGTTTTTGTACTTTGTATTTCTTCGGTTCGAGGTGGCGTGTATATTGTGGTACTTCCGACCGTGGCTTGAGTTGGATTCGTTATTGTAAGTCTGTGCCAAAATTTTATAACACTATCTAAGGATGGCTGGTCTTGTGTATATTCAATGACTGGAGCCTTATTGTTTTTAAAGTTCATTAATGTTATATTAACTTCAACTGGCTTTGTTTCCATTATGTTGCTTGGTTGTATGTTGTCATTAAGATTTAGTTCTTTAGGTGTAAGATCTTTTATTGTGATTCTATCCATAATTTTTTTTAAATTGGTTACATAATCATTATCTGTTACGGCTACATCTGATTTATCTGTATTTGCGATACTAAATTCGCTTTTAACTGAAAAATATAAACACATGTTAGCGTTGTGTTAATGATTATTCAATGAAAATAGTTTATAGTTTTTCAACACTCACTTTCTTGGTTTATCGTTATTATGGAAGTTTCATTTTTCCCTTCGTATTCCTGAGTTGACTTCGCTGTGTCTAATGATTGTAATAAACATTCTTGACGAAGACTTCTAAACAGTAATAAATGTTTCTAATATCAATCATTATTATTAGAATATAATATGATTCGACAGAAAAATAATTTTAAGATATATTTAATTTGTACTTGTTAAGAAGGATAGTATTTCGGTAAGTACAGGAAGTGGTGCAGCACGCACGTGACTGTGAGGTTAGTGTTAGTGTGATAAAGCGACAACAACTCACTCATTGTTCATATCGTAGATGTTTACATTGTGTCGGCGCAGTTTCTCCATGGTATTCGCATCGATGTCCTCCTTTTGCAAACCGCTCAACAACAACACACATATTACATCTGAAAACTATCACAATTAATGGTTGACGTTCACGCATACTTTATGCAGCCAATAGTTATTGTAAAAAAATATGTTTAGGGAGTATGTTTATTGAGAAGATGTATTATTGGAACCTTTTATCTGGACTAATGGTGAGGCCTGAGCGCGGACGTGTAGGAGAGGTGCGCGTAAGAACGTACATGATATCGCTATAGCAGAAAGTACAGCTCGACACAACATTGTTATCGTTGTGTATACTTGATACTTTTCATTATTTGGGTGTACGCGCGGGGCTCGGAAGAATCATATCGCCGACTGCCAACTAGCATGTAATTTAGACTATATGGTACGGTCGGTAGAGGGCGACACGCACGATTGTTTTTACTTTTAATTTTATTAATTTTCTTTATTAACTTATTAGAAAATTATGATGTAAGTCATAAATAATATTGGACTTTTATGTGAGGTGTTTAGGTATGATAATTGTGTATAAATACTACATAATTATATGCCTTTTTTTTGCAGTAAGAGTGTAAAGTAAAAAACTAACTAATTATCGTTCTTTTTATATGCAGTTATGTGTATTTACTATTATTGATATGTTTACAATAATTTTGTAAATGTAATTATCTTTTACATCATCACCATACTTTTATCAGAACTACGTCTACCTTGACTTTTTAATAACATATGTGTATGAACATTTAAATAAAAACCTTAAACTTATTTCTGTTTGTTACAGGCCCGTTTCCTTCTGTCTAAAGTGAACCCGTCGCAGACGCATAACAATATGTACGCCTATGGCGGGGTAAGTAAAAACTATATCAATGCACATAAAATATTAATTAAAATAGATGTTGTTTTGTAATTTTGTTTAAAATTAATTGAATAATTACTGTCTATGCATGGCGTTCAGCCTTGTTTTTTTATTACGAATCAAAATTTGCATGGTTTGATACCATCGTAGCATGGTGTGAATTTGATTTGTACTTTTTTTGTTTCATCATTGTTATGGCGAGCAGGCGATGCCGATTCCATCAGCGGTAGTGATTTTTCTTTTTATTTTTTAATGGTGTGGGTTATTAACGTGCGGTTTAAATTAAACATACGTCTTGTGCGTATACGCATTCGATGTGTTTTAATAATGCATTTACTGAAAATATTTTAAAACAATTTATTATGGGTGTTATGTTGGGAGTGTGGTGTATGGGTGTAGTACATTTTGTAGAAAGAGAAATGTTTATGTGGTAGCTTACGACAACTACTTATCGTTTAATTGGTATACTATGAATACAAGTTAGTACTATAGACATTGTACCTGCAGAAGAATTTTACATAATATAGGTGCAGCGCAGACGACGGACTTTTTGTGCGATCGAGTCTGTGGCGTACCTAATATATCAACCAATATTTAATTTTGTGTTTTAAAAAAGTATTAGGGTAGGAACAATCTTCTGCTACCTCCTAGTAGATGTGTAATTATTAGGCATTTTTGAAACTAATCAAAGTTTAGAATCTAAGTATTGGTAACCGCAGACTCAATAGCACACAAAAGGCCGTCGTCTGCGCTGCACCTTAAAGTGATTCTTTTCCAACCACAACCGCACATTCTGAGCACACATTGCATTGCCCGCACTTTATTGTTTTAACGTATTTGCAGTGGTAATAAGTAAAGCCGGCTGTAACACAATATTTTGCATTTTCACTTTTTATTCTATATTTCTATCACATACAAAAACTGAGGATCATTCTTTTTTTTTTTTATATATATTAGCCTACCAAAGTGACTCCACCCCGCCTGATGGTAAGCAGTCAGTGGAATCCAAAAGTGGTAGCCACCATACCAAAAGCTATCGTCTTAAACTGCTGGTATGGTGGCCTCCACTATGGCGGCTAGAAATGGGGTGAGAAAAGAGGAAAGGGGGGAAATTGGGCCTCCGGCACTCTCACTCACCGAACGAAACGCAATAGTAAGGATACTACTACTCTTAAGTCGATCTTCTATGAGAGGGTAGTACTTCCCCGGACGATCCGGCCCATTCATGCTGAAACCAGCGTGGATCTACTACCGTCAAAATTCATCATTTTGATTCAAAATGTTATCTGAATTCATATATATACGATAGAAAGTTAATGCAAAATCTAGCCTATAATAGCTTCTTGGCCTACAGATAAGCTACACATCTTTTTGTGTGTATTTTTTAAATTTCATTTAAATTTTTCGATGTGTTTATGGCGAAGTATATTTGTTGGCCTGGAGGTGTGTTTTTGTTATCATATATTTCACGTTTGTGATGTTCAACGTGTGAACTGTAAATAACAGCCTATAAATGCTTTCATGAAAATAAAATGAGTGCAACTAACATTTGAATTTTAAAGATCATAAAGTTTTACTGTCTATCTGTTTTAATGATAAATTTAGCTTTAAGAATCTACTACAAATCTGCGGTGATGGGCATATTTCAATATTCACAAGAATTCAATTCAATATTCTTAACACAGATTTTTACTCCCTTTTTAGGATACCAAAAGAGTAAAACTGGACCCTATTACTGTGTGAGTCGCACTCGCGCATGAAGGATTCCGTACCATTATCTATCAAAACAATCATCCACCTGTTGCCGTGATCATTAATGAGCAAAAACGAGCAAGAAAATCACTTTTGTTTTATCGAAGTACCTACCCCTTAAATATTAATTTTATTCTATTTTTTAGAATTTGTTGTTGTAGCGGCCACAGAAATACATCATTTGTGAAAATATTAACTGCATAGCTAACACGGTTTATGAGATACAGCCTGGTGACTCCGCTGTACGTCTGTCTGTGTGTACAGACTCCGCTGTACGTCTGTCTGTGTGTACAGACACACAGACAGACGTACAGCGGAGTCACCTTCTTGCTCGTTTTTGCTCATTAATGATAACGGCAACAGGTGGATGATTGTTTTGATAGATAATGGTACGGAATCCTTCATGCGCGAGTGCGACTCACACTTGGCCGGTTTTCCTTTTCAACACGGTCAAACATTCCCGGAAATTTTCTGATTAAAATATTATTATCATGTGTGTTTAAGACCTGACGCAGATAGCAAATGTATATTGGCTGCATTTTCGAAACTACATGTAGTTTTACAGAAATTATGTAAGAAAATTTCTGATAATGTTAAGGCCTGTTCGCTTTTTAATTCTACATGTGAACGAAATTGTAATGTACTATCGAACCAAGTGAATCATCACCAGAGGTCGGAATAGGCTATTTTGGTTCATTGACTGCAAAATGGACATACCCTCGAGTTTTTGACTACAATCTCGGGATTTTAAAAATAAAAAAATATATGAATAATAATTGTTATACTTACGTAAACTATAGCACACGCGACGTTGCGAAATTTACACCAACAACATCGGATGTCCGAAATTGCAAAAGTCCAATGCGCACACATGTGTTATTTTCATCCTTGTAGGATGCAAAACACAGCTTGTGGAAATAAAAGAAAAACGTAAAGTATGAGTCGTTTCTTTCTAACGTATAATAATTTACTTCGTTTCGTATAGTGCGCTCAGTTGCTTCCTGTTGCGCTTACATGGTGACATGTATGGTGAATGTTGGTGATTTTTTTTTTATTCCGGGACGTTTAGCATGTCCATATTATTAGATCATTCCTCAAGTACCAAAAATAACTCCACCTATTCCGATCTATGATCATCACCCACCATAATATTATTTGTCAATCCATCTAGTTAAAATTCGCCTGAACAGATTTCCTTGGCAACGACCTTGTAATCATTTTATTACCTCACTGACATTTCACTGAGTACACTGTTGCTATGTTAGTGTTTTAAACGTCCAAAGTGCAATACACGATACCTAGATCTTACAAGATTGACAGTTTTAAGCGAACTATCAGCAGAGTGGGTTCTGATTCAGTTGGTTCGATTGTACAAAATTGGGAAATGGAGTCGAAAGTATTTTTATGTGTAACTTGTTTGCGGCAATTCTTAGTTTTTGTTATATGTTTATAGGATGGTGGTTCGCCCGTTCTTACAGACGACGTGTCACTCCAAGTGTTTATGGAGCATCTCAAGAAACTGGCCGTGTCTTCAACGGCTTAGGAGAGACAAACGAAGTCTTATATTATGCATTTCAGAACTGACCTCTATTGGTACGAGGATGTTAATAAATTTGATAGCGGTGTTTGGCGGCTAAGGTCAATTGCTTAGCGCATGACAATGAAATCATACGGTACTATATTACTAGATTACATTTGGTCTGATAAATGCCCGTTCTATGAAATATATAAATAAATGAATATATTAAAATTCAAATTTTATTTCAATTTATTATCATTAGACGAATATTAATTAAGAGAATACACACTACAATACTTTGAGTTAATATAAAAGGAGGTCACTCTGAAATAAGCTGTAAAAAAATTGCACGTTTATTTTGGCGCGAATCAAGATTGTTTTTCAACGTTTAAGTTGTACAGTATTAATTTTGTCTTTTTAAAACACCAAAATTAGTTTCAATAATTGAATGATTAGGTACAAATTTCTAGGATATTATTTTAGGTATGTATTGGGGACACAAGAGTCGAGGTACGGGTAAGAAAGAAGCCATAGTATCAGTTCTGAAGTGTAATAATTCCTATGATTTCGTTTATTTTGCGATTTAAGTTATAATTTTCTACAACTATATTGTAAATTATATGAAATTAAAATGTTTATGAAGATAATCATGACTTGCCTACTTATTCTGAACTTAATGTATTATTTAAGTAAGTACTTACTAAATTTTATTTACCACAACAACCACACGACACCATCTAGACCCAAAGTAAACATATATTAATAGCTTGTGATATGGCTTCTAGAATGCGGATAATATACTTTTAAAAGTACCTATTTTGTATATTTATTCAAATACATACATAAATTACATAATACATAGAAACATCCAGACAAATGCAAACAGCCCTGTTCATGCACACAAATATTTGCACTGAGCGGGAATCGAATCCGCGACCTCGGCTTGTGCAGTTCGTATACAGTACCACCGAACCACAGAGATTGTCTATAATATAAATTTTATTATTTATTCTTAACTTCGGCCTACCTTGTATTATGTCATCATTCTTATCACCTTTTGTTCCAAATTCCCGTTTCTTGGTGGTCATACTGGCATGTCATATTAATATGACCAGTGGTGAGAATCGCTTGTATTAGTGGTCATATAATTTTTATAAACATCCTTTTTATGCATTTTTGCTACATATGTATTAATAAAGTACAATTCGCTCAAATTTCAAAAGAACAGCTGTATTTAATATAACGAAGCATTTTTAAAAAAAAATTCGGTGCTAATCTCATTATGCAAAAGCTGTAATTGTGCTTGTATAATGATGATTTGATGTGAAATGAAACAACAATTTTAGAAAAAATATTTATTCCTAGTTTCTAGACACTAAATTCAACATTAAATGATGTGTCTATTATTATTATATAGTAAAACAAATACATTACCATGGCCATCAAAATGTCTAAGAACAATGTACAAGGCAGAAGGTCAATTGGGCCTGTGCTATAAAGAACCTAGTTTGGTTTCACGCCACAAATACACTTAAATGTGCGCGTTCAATACGAAGAAAGCTAGGTATTTAATATTTATATGGCTAATAAGTTTGATACATATATTTGTAATCACTATATTACCTTTTTGTTACATATTAGAAGCTTTCCTATACATATAAAAATTCACCTATGTATTAAAACTAGCAACAAATATTTGATTATTATCACTCCATAAATATGTGATTCTAGTTGATTTAGAAAACCATTATATTATGAAATCTGTACAAATCTACATAGCCACAATTATAATATGGTGTTTAGCTTTTTACAAAAACAAATATTTACTATTAAGTTAAAAGTAGCTATGGAATAAGCAAAGCAGTACATCTTGTGTTGAACTAATGTAAGTACTTCTTATAATAATTTTTTTTTTTGTAAATATAGAAAACTTGAAAAAAAAAAATAGCAGAGAGCTAATTCAGCGGCAAATTTATATATTAAAAATCAAAACAACTTTATTAAACGAAAATTTTAAATGCCTGTCACTAGCATATACTTAAACATAACAACTAAAATAATAGCATCATTTATAATTTCAAATTCACGATTGGAACCCGAAAATAATGGCTACTTATTCTTGCGTACCTACGTAAGCAAGAACTAAGTTTTATTTTTATGAGGGTCTAAGCTTTTATAAGTCATCCATTCGTGAATTCTAAATGCTCAACCACAAAACTTAATTATTACGAAATTTTAATCACAACGCAAATAAATAAGTCGTTTAAATTATATTGAAATAGCAATAAGTACGCTTTCGTATATCCCTTTAATATAAGATACAATAAATAAAAAACGAACGTATACCAAAATATGTGTATGGCATATTAATATACTTTTATATCATTCTACCAAAATGATACCACCTCATGGTAAGTAGTCAGTGGTATTCAGAAATGGTGGACAGGATACCAATTCAATGGCCACCGTGGCGAACTGATTTTTATCACAATTTTGTTTAATACTTTCACTATGTATTAATATCGTTCGTTATTATGTCATCATTCCTAATAAATCACAAAAAGTTCTCATACTACCTATATAATGAATAATGGCGATTCACACTGATAATTTTGTAAATTGTCGTAGCTACATGCTGTCTCTGTTTACTTCAGAGACAGCAGATTTGGGTCGCATTGTCGTCGTGTAAACGATCCTTTATGGTTTAACCAATGCGCTTCGTTTAATAGAACAAGTGCGATTTTTTACTACATTATACAGATGTAAAAAATCGCATTTTTATTATTATTATTATATTATCATTTTTATTATTTCGACTATCACTACTGTAAAAATATAATAAAATTGAAACTTAAACTGTAAACGATAAATAATAAAACTGAGTATAACAAACTTCTTTTTTCAAACAAAAACATAGATTATTCCTAACTGTTGGCCGCAACTCCGCCCGCCTGAATGTCGGGGCCTGAATTATATTGCATTCCATACAAACTTTCATCCCCTTTGAAACAGGGGATGAAAGTTTGTATGGAAACCCCTTCAAACCAGATAGAAGATAGATTAGAAGGATAGGGTATTATGTTCCATCTTAATAGATTCAACATAAGATTCTACTCTTCTAATAACACAGGAGGTTATGTGGTTTGTTACACTCAATTCAACAAAGTTCAAATTAACATCACCCATGTTAGCTTTTTAAAGCACTATAAAATTATTTTTTATTATAAAGTCTGTATAGCAGGAGAGCGAGAACAGTCATTAGTATGTACTTTATATATACGGTTCAGGACCGTGTCCGTCAGTTGAGGAACCGGATGGACATCTTCTGTTCCACGTCGGTCCTCTCCAGCGCGTGGCAGAACTCCTCGAAACATATCATCTGATCGTTGTTTGTGTCCGCTTCTAAGATCGTGCGCTCCGCTATACTTGTTAGTTGTTCTTCACTGGAATTTAGATAATAATATACTTAATAATGTAATTTAGATAAACATAACATTAACCCCCAGTTTCTGAATGGCTGATCAACGAAAAATTAACTAATCACCTGTTTAACCTCATGTGAAGTACCTAAGTTGCTAAAAGCATAAAGAATTAGATCAAATTAAACTAATTATTCATGCTTTTGGCAACGCAATCGGTACTTTGCATGAGGTTAACAAGTGATTAGTTAATTTTTCGTTGATCAGCCTTTCAGAAACCGGTGGTAAGTATTTGAATAAGCTATGACATGTATGTGCTCTTTTCCAGGCTGTAGCAGAATATGCTACTTCATTATGAACCCTATTGGATTTGTAATAGAATTTAATTTCTTATTAGTAATATGCTATTGTTAAAAGTTGACAGAAGTTTTGTCATTATAACTTGAGTGCTGCTCAATAGCCGTCGTTTTAGTTCAACAGAAAACATTATTTAAATAGCAGTTAAAAGTCTTTTAAAGATGTAAACACCTATCTATACTGTTGTTATAAATTATACTAAAGATAACACCATGCAGATACAAACACATTGTACAGATAGACAGCAGTAATCCTAACATTAATTATCAGTTAGGTATTTATTACAAACAAATACTTAGGATTATGATCTGAAACGGACCTAGCGTAGATATTTGATGATAACCGTTACATTACATTATGCTTTTAATGTGTGATGTTGTTAAAAAAAAATTTGATAGCCCAGTGGTGAAGGCATCTACTTTGTAAACACGCGGTCGGGGGTTCAAATCCTTCCTATAACCAATGTGATTTTACAAATCGTAACTACGGACTAATGTCCAGATAAACTTAGAAAGTACATAAGATTTGTCTGTTACTGACTGACAGTGAAGGAAAACACCGTGAAGAAACCTGGACTTCTGAGGATGTTAGAAATCGCCAATCCGCCTTGAGCAAGCTTGGCGATTTATGCCCATACCTTCTTTGTATGAGAAGAGGCCTTTCTCTGCAGTGGGATAATAATTGGCCGATATGATGAATATGTAATGTCATCAAGAGTAAAGGATCGAATAGGAAAGTAACCCTAATCTATAAAAAGCAGTAGCAACACTATTAAGAAATTTCTGAAATTGTTTTCATAATTTATCCATTGCTAAAACATCACAAAGGACAAAGCCATATACGCTTAGAATAATATTTTGCTTGAGTTATATAGTTCTTATCTAAGTTTATATGCATTATAATCCGATTAAGTGTCGTCAGCCATTATGTTTACAATAATCAAGGTCGATTAAAGACATTTGAGTTTCGCGATTCGTTGATTTATAGAAGTTCTGTTAAGATTATTTGCAGTTTGTTTTTTGCCACAGGTTGGAACAAATTTCGATTAAGCTTGGCATCTAATCTTATTTTAAGACTGGGGTACTCTGTTTTAGCCAGATCACTTCGACCCTTTCGACCCTTTTTTTACTTATCACCTAGGCTCTTTATTCTTCTATTAGCATTAATCGGCAAGTGATAGTATGGCCTCATCTATCTATACTATTATAAAAAGCGGAAGAGTTTGTTTGTTTGTACGCGCTAATCTCTGGACTACCAGTCGGATTTGAATAATTCTTTTTGCGTATGATAGCCCAGTTCCTAAGGAATTTTATAGGCTATGTAATATCACGCTACTGGCGATGGGAGCAGAGCAGTAAGCCAAAACGAGGGTGAAACTGCGCCGAGAAAAGACCTAGTCTTTTGGTTCCGGATAAGGCAGTCTTAAGAAACTCAATCATCTTGGAGTCAACAGTTTGCATTGCACACAGGGTAGATGAAGCATTGTCTCATTTTCAAAAAAGCAATATTTTCAAATAACTTTTATTAATTATTTTCATTCCTTTTGTAATATGAATTCAGAGATGTAGCATAAAATTAAGTTTTAGACAAACATTTTGTAAAAGTTACTATAATAGGTAGTATAATAGATTGTATAAAAAGGGTTACAAACCTGATATTAGCTCCAACCATCATGTGTAGAATGGCCAACAGTTCATCTCGGGAGATCTTACCGTCATTGTCCAGGTCATACATTGAGAACGCAACTGTAAACATGATAATCAAAGTTAAATATTGTTTTGTTACCATTCAGAGTATTTCAGAGAATGGGATTAGTGTTCTGTTTTGCGGCTATGATGAAGTTCATGTTCGAGTTCATATTCTACGTCCCATACGTTTGAACAATGTTTCAACAAAACAACAACAAATAGAAGAGAAGATAGTTTCAAAATTTTAACACTTATTACCTTTTTCATATAGAAAAGGTATGAGCATTAAAGGTGAAGAATTCCTTTTAATATTTTAATATTGCATAGGCAATATCAGAACTTTTCAAGATTTTCTATCTGTTTCACTTCACCATTAGCAAGTAATATTCAAGATATACTTAAAAAGTACACATGAATTTTAATTTTACTTTCCCAGTTTCTGTTACATATAAACCATATAAAAGAAATTATTTATTTATTTTATTTATTTATTGAAAAAGTATTTACAATATCATTACAGATAAAAACCCAATACAATATCATAAAAACCTAAAATTAAAAACAATAATATAACTAATTACAAAATAAATATGCCTACTTATTCAATACTATACATTTTTGTGCAACATTCTTGAATTTTGACAGGGTACATTGAAAAATATCAATTTCTAAAGAAATAATATTAATAAGTCGTATGGCGCGCGACAATAGAGCAAATTTAAGTAGATTCGTCGTCATCGCTGGGACGTTAAAGTGTTAGGGCGGCGGCGCGCACTCACGTACCCGTCGGGAACGCACAGCCGCAGCTCCGTATTATGTATCTTTTATGAGAATAGTTGTACTGCAGCTCAGTTGTAAGCTAAAGTAGACAGTGTTTTTGCAAAATGTTGTTGTCCAATATTTAAATTTAAGTGTATAAGTAGTGACTCATAAAGGGTAGAGATCTCTATTGTCTTATAATTTTTAAATTTATACAGTATGGATACTTACATCTTAATTTCTCTTCTCTACTATTCAATTTATTCTCCCTAGTCTTCCTGATAGGTCTAAAGTGTGCCAGTACCCTCATAAATTGCAGGAAGTTCACTCGATCGTCATGGCTTTCAGCGAAGAATGAGTGGACTATCCTTTCACTTAGAGGGTTTATGGCTAGCTCCGGGATCCTCAAGAAATCTTCCCTAGATAGTGTACCACAATCATTCTTGTCCAGTGATGTGAAGCGCGAGTATAACCTCTCTATTTGGTTTGGTGTGACTAAAAAGTATTAAATTGTATATGTTATTAATTTCTTTAATTAATAGAGTATTTGGGAGAACCACGTCCAACAGTGGTAACAGAGTAAATAAGTTGGTAGATTGATGTCTTAATGTTGGGCAGTTTTTAATGAGTGCTTTAACCCTTGGGATAATATATCACAAATTTATTGTTAACTCTGGATTGCCTTACAGATGTATTTCTTCACCACATGAATAATAACATTTGTAAAAACTTAGTAATTAAGCTCATATCACAGCTTATTATACATAAAGGTCACGTGGTTTTGCCAGAGTTTCTAACTCCAACATTCATAGTACCAATTAGAACATTTCAACATCTTGTATGAGATATTGCGAAAATTAGAATTCAAATCAATTAATCAATTTCAGTGGCAAGTAAAACTACAATTATTGTGATGTCATAAAAAGTTGATAGTAGTGTTAACTATGATATGGGCTTACACATAAGTTTCTGTTTATTTTACAGGTGGAAATCATAAAAGAAATAGAATTTTTATAATATTGCCTAAGTAGTGATTTAAATAAAGGTGCTAATAAAATAAAGCAGAGTGCTCAAATGATGGTTCATAATATTAAATTGAGACTTACGATATTGCAATAGAACAAATGTATGATATATAATCTTTACATTAAGGTCATCAGCCGATTTCTGTTTACAAAAGAACTCCCGGATCTTTCATTATAGATCACGGTCGTATCATTAAGATTTCCATTAGTTATACACTATGATCTATGTACACTCGTTTAATCAAAACATTAATGTACTTACATCCTGTTTCTTCTTGGATTTGTGCAATCTCTTCCTCGCGCAATAGTAAAGACGATTTATTTCCCATATTGCACACACCTCACTTTATCACATATATCTACTACCTACTGGTGGCTCTATAAAATAATAATGAACAAAATTAAAATGTTGTTAGTTGCTTGTAATCACGATATTTTGGTTACAAAAAATAAAGTGCAAAGTTCATATTTTGTACTTAGGTACATACGCTTACACGAACAAGTATTTAGTAATTTAATAAAATAATTATCACGTTTAATGCAATAACCTTCGTCGCTGGTAATAATACAAAGAGTAGAAGTAAAGTAAAATTAGTAAAATGACATGATTTTTGTCCGCTTTGACATTTGTGACGACTAGTACTGACTAGTAGTCTTTTTTTTTTTTTTTTTTTTTTTGTGTGGTGTGGGTTGTTAGCCTCTGATGGCTTTCACAACCTTACGCGGACTGTCGGTGAGCAGAAGGCTCTCAACCGTTGACTAGTAGTCGTCAAGACGTCAATATTTATCTCAAATTGAACCCATTGAACCATTCATTACTTTTAGGTGGACGTGGATTGGTCGAAATAGTAAAACCTAGTAAAACCACAGAACAAGGACTTGTTCTAAGAGTAAAACTATATTTGTCTCTTCTTCTTCTTCTTCTTCTCCTTTTTTTTTTGGCAACAGAGCCGACGATTGTGTCAGCTATTTCTGCCAGCGTCAAGTGTAGATTATACACAGAACAAGTACATACATAGAAGGAGTGTTAATCGCCCTCATATACTTGTCCTATTTTTTCAAATAAGCCGGATACATTGAAAAGAAAGAGACAAATAATTTTGCTAAGGACGCCCGGTGTACACTGTAGAAACGTCAATTTGGTTACCTTTGGTTACCTTTGGATGCCGAATTAAAAAGTGAACTAATGTCAAATGTTCTAACTTGTCAAGGCCTCTAGACAATTTAGTCGGATTAAACCGCCGCTCGTAATTTTCATTGTTGTTTATCTGTTTTGTGAAATAATCTAAGTTATTTAATAATTACATAGTGCTATTGTGAAGTAAAATTCAGCCCATTGGATAAGCAAAGTCCTGCGTTATTGTAGGTTGTAAATTACATTCTTTTCGCAAAGAAAATCAAGTTTAAATCGTCAACTTCCATCGGTGAGTAGATAACAAACCAATAATATATACTAAAAACCTATATATACGTGCAAAATACCTAAGTGATTTATACTTTACTATACTGCAATCATATTATAATCGTCTGTTTGCCATTCGATTCAGTAATTTTTAAGTATTTTACATTTTTACCAATTTGTGTAGTCATGTTCAATAGTGTTGTGACTTGTGCTGCATATTTTATCGATGACAAAAATATTACTATAATTTGTGTTAACGATTTTGTGGTAACTATCTTTGTACCTTTCATAGTGTTTCATACATTGTGTTCTTTTGCAGGTTTCCGAAAGATCAGACCTGAAGATCCATGAAGCAAATTAAGAGAGAATTATGTTATATATTATATTGTTACACGTTTAACGTTCCAGCGGTGAGGACGAATCTACTCAAATTTGCTCCATTGTCACGCGCCATACGACTTATTAATATTATTTCTATAGAAATTAATATTTTCAATGTACCCTGTCAAAATTCAAAGATGTTGCACAAAAATGTATAATATTGGATAAATAGGTATATTTATTTAGTAATTTTTTTAGGTTTTTTTATGATATCGTATTGGATTTTTTATCTGTAATGATATTGTAAATACTTTTTCAATAAATAAATAAATAAATGTTCTAGATGACTACAGAAATTTATTGATAAAATTGATCGGGAAAAATTTCTAATAGTACCAATTCATAACATAACAAAAAATATTATACAGAACAAAGACTAAAGCATAGAAGTAGTACTATGACACAGCGTACACACTCAAGAGACAAATAGAAATTGAATAGTACTGCGATTCCTTCTGACAGTTTATCGGTATCGATAGATGAAATTTATCTATGGGCTATGGTAAGTTATCAGACATGCTAAAATCAAATCAGGTCTGGTTGCTTATAAGCTCTCGTAAATGAACTATAAGAAACAAAGGGCCGTTCCACACTACACCGGAATGGCAGAGGCCGGCAGCAGCGGCAGGAGCTCTTTCAATGTAAAATAATTTTAAAGTTTATATAATATATATTCATGTTTCATGCTGTAAGTTCAAATACAATGTCAATTGTTTATGAATGAATTAAATTGAAATATACATGATCAATCCACATACTGCCTCGCATCACGGAGCGTAGTGCGAGCGTGGGTGTTCTTGCATTGTTTGTAAGTATCTCTCTATGTATAGAAATCGCGCGTGGTGCAACACACTGAAAACGCATTCAAGCGCTGTGTTGCAGATCACACGCTTACATGCAGAGAAACACGTACTCACGCGCGTGGGTGCGGGGCCAGACGGTATGGCACACCGAGTTCTGCAGTAACGTGCGTGATTTATGATGCAGACCGGCACTCTCGCATCACGCTTGGCTCCGTCACCACGTCGCCACGTTCCCGCGGTGTAATGCGGGGCAGTGTGTGTATCGCTAAAATACCAGTATCGGCCCCCTGTTCTCTTCTGACTTTCATAGTTTTGCCATAGAACAGATACCCCAAGGTAAAAATAAAACATAGCTGTGTTATTCATGTCACAAATGTATGATTATTTATTTCCAATAAAATTAAAGCTCATTATTTTTGCCCCTTAAATTACAGTTTTGTTTAAGAATGTCCTGATTTTTTTGCAGGAGCAGAAATATTTTTGTTATGTTATGAATTCGTACTTTTAGAAATTACTCTTTGATCAATTTTATCAATAAATTTCTGTAGTCATATAGAAAATAATTCTCTTTTAATTTGTCTCATGGCATTATATGTCGGAAATCTGCCAAAAAAAATACAATGTATGAAACACTATCAAAGGTACAAAAGTAGTTACCGATTTTGTATAAATTGTATGCAATCGTAAAATAAAAATTATAGTGATATTGTTGTCATCGATAAAATATGCAGCACAGCAGTCACAACACTATTGAACATGACTACACAAATTGGTAAAAAGTAAAATTCTTAATAATTACTGAATCGAATGGCAAACTGACGATTATATTAAGATTGCAGTATAATAAAGTATAAATCAGTTAGGTATTTTGCAACTATGTATAGGTTTTTAGCGTATATTAGTGGTTTGTTATCTACTCACCGATGGAAGTTGACGATTTTAGATTGATTTTCTTTGCGAGAAGAATGTAATAATTTATAAACTTCAGTAACGCAGGCCATTGCTTATCCACTGGGCTTAATTTTACTTCACATAATTGCACTATGTAATTATGAAAATAACAAAATAATTCACAAAACAGGCAGACAACAATGAAAATTTCAAGCGGCAGTATAACCCGACTTAATTGTGTAGGCGCCTTGACAAGTTGGAACATTTGACATTAGCTCGCTTCTTAATTCGGCATCCAAAGGTGAATCCAAAGAAATTTGACGTTTCTACTGTGTACAGCCGTCCTTAGCAATATTATTTGTCTCTTTCTTTCCAATGTATCTAGCTTATTTGAAAAAAAAAGGATAAGGTTATGAGGGCGATTAACACTCCTTCTATGTTTGTTTTTATTGTTTGTTCTGAGGCTTTACCACAAGACCAAAAATTCCATCAAAATAAAATTCATGACTCATTAGGACAGTGACAACTGTCACTGTACTGATGGGCCGATGTTTTGTTTTCACGGAAGATGGATGTCATTTAATTTCATCTACATTTTTTCTAATTTATCATTGAAATATACCATTATTATCATCAACAAAAATATTATTCTACACTTGACGCTGGCAGAAATAGCTGACACAAATCGTCGGCTCTGTTGCCAAAAAAAAGAGAAGAAGAAAAAGAAGACATACGGGTGGTAAAGCAATTTTATTGTCGACTTAATGGATTTAATGAAATGAAACTTTACAGTAATATTATATAGCCATCAGAAAAAGAGAAAATACAAATAAAATACTTAATCGTCCACATAATACCAGAGTTTATGTTCAACATAGCATTTCAAATAATTTCAATGTAAAATATTATTTTAGCTTACCTCTGCATGACACTTTAAAAAGTTATCGATAGAAAATATAGAAAAATTGGCTAAGTAAAAATAATTATTACTTACTGCATTTTAAGAATTTAAAATAAAATAAAATTAATATAACACACTGGCTCTGAATTATTAAAATGCGATTAAAATACAAGTGTTATAGATAAGTTTTTGAGTTTTTTTTTAAGCTGGCGTAGACAGAGTATGATATAGATTGCTGGTAGCTACTGGTAAGCGTGTTGCAGAAAGGGACAGTTAATGTAGGTATTGGAAATATCAGGGATACACTCCCTAAAATAATTTTACCCTGAGAAAATAGTAAATTTGCCGTATATACCTCTATTATTAGAATTTATAATGTATTTATAGAAGCGCTAGCTAGCGTAGCCACGAGACACAAATAGGACATGTCTTTGCAGATGTGTATTTTCCTTATCTCAAATTTATGAGTTATGATTATGACAAATATAATATACTACTATACTACTAATATTAGACATGCGAAAGTTTGTGTGTGCGAATGTATTTTAGCACTCAGCTTCTAAACGGCTAAACCGATAACTAAACGATAACGAACCGATAACTTTATCTGCATTACTAATAAGTAGGTAATGAGGATTCAATATTACCCAAAAAAGTGGGATTTTTCCCAAAAAGATATTCAACACCAAAGCAAATAGGTAAGAAGTAAATTTTTGTATGAAAACTTTTTACTTTTAAGCACAATGTATTTTATTTATATAATGAAGCGCACCTAATTGAACAAAACACAGTTTAATTTGCTTCAGACAACTTGTCCGTACACCTTAGAAAAAATCGGCACGAGATCAGGGACAAAAAATACAATCGCTCTGTCTCGTTTTCTTATTGTCTCTTTTTTGTGTGAATACAATGGAAACAATCACGTCGTCTATAGCATTCTTTATCTACGGAGGCCGGCAAGATGTAAGAGACACACGGCCTCGGTTGTCGATATCTCTCTCGTCCAGGATTTGCCTTTGTTTATGTTGCGAAGAAAAATGTACTTTAAGAATTAGCTATAATGTTAATTTTCGTAAATACAAATTGTAATAGTTATCGGTCCTGCTTATTGTATTACGTCCATGAGAATCATAGTTAATCAGTAATCACTGACCTCTAATACAACTACAGGGCAGTGCAAGAATATTAAACAATATTCTTGGGTCAGTGTCGTTAAAACATATGGTTTATTAATTAAATACCATAACAATATTAACCACGAAATAAAATTTTACTACGTCATGCCGCGTTAGAAACAAATGGTTTAATGTTACGTTTAGTTGTGTATGACGTTTTGTTGTACATTTTCTTACATACTTTGAAACGTAGGTCCTGTACCTCGTTGCATAGAAACTGAAAACCTGAAAACCAGTGTCAAATTGCTTAAAAGTGACTGTGTACGGAAAAAATATTAGAGGGTGAATAAGACGAGCATTCCACAGAATAAGCACAAATTAGTTTTAATCTTACACTATGAGTAGTATAACAAAACCACTTTCAGAGACGATCTCCGCCGATAAAAAATTAGATACTGAACCATTAGATACGGTTGTAGAAGTAAATGAGAATGCGATCAGTGAAATTTTTGATCGTCCACCTGCGGAAAAAGAAGTTGAAGAAATACCGTCAAAAATATTTGGTTTGAAAGAAATTTTTGAGACACTAGAACTACCCTCACTTAATAATGCGATTTACGAACTTGGAATTGTTAACTTGTGCTGGCCAGAGATTAATGATCCAGTATTCGAAACTAGAACATGTTTTCCAACATCATATTATACGAACAGCACAAAAGAACGACTACTACTTACATATGCTGAAAATTTTAGACTCCAATTTTTATTTCATTACAAGGAACGTTTTCGAAAACCGCTTTTACTGCAAGCTCCCAACGAATGCGGTTTACAGGTATGCATAAATTTTTTATATTAAGTTCTGAATCATAACGCTAGATGGCGATGGCAGTGACATGTAGTAAATATTATTAGGCTTGTAGAACACTAATATTTGCCATTAAAATAATGTGTCTTTTTAACTTAGAAAATGGTATGTACTTCGATAAGACCGACCAAGCTGTGCTTTTCTACAACAATTACTTGGAAGGGCATAGCTGAATTGGTAGCTGATTATTTCGACTATGAACCGTTAACGAAGCCGATGCTGCACGTGAGTAAATATTCTTTTAATTTCTTTATTATGTAGTTAGAATAATTATTGTTCTTGTAATAACAACTAAGAGTGACAATTAAGGTATTTGTTACTTTACTAGCCAATAGATGGCGAGACTTGTATTTATATAAAGCTTAACTGTAATAAAAACCTTTGCACGACTTATGCCCAAAAGGAATTACGTCCAAAAATACGAATGTCCAAAGGCATGTCCAACTGATAAAAATATCCAACCATAAAAATCTCCAATGATAATAGCGGCCAAATATAAAAATTACCAGAATTAATATAAGTCCAACTATAAAAATATCCTGTAATAAAATTGACCAAACTCAAAAATAATTAGTAATAATATTGCCCAATCCTAGAAATGTTGAACGATAAATATAGCCATTAATAAAATTGTCCAAAAACACAAATGTACATACACATGTCAAATGATAAAATTTACCAATTATACGAAAGTCCAATGATAAACTAGTCCTAACTAAAAAGATACTTACTAAATATAGACAATAACACGAAACCCAAAAAATTTCAATACGTCTATGACTTTAATTCTAAATCTATTACTATTATAATAAAGCCCCCAAAATACCATAGTGGAACAGGAGACGAGGGTAATCATCACAGAAGAACATTAATTGTGGAGCGTGAGGTCCTTCATACCATACAAGGCTGCTGGGCCAGACGAAATCTTCCCGAAAATGTTACAGACAGCCATTAGACACATAAGTAAAGATCTACTAACTCTATACAACAGCAGCATCAAAACCAAGTAC
This sequence comes from Parascotia fuliginaria, assembly GCA_963082885.1. Taxonomy (NCBI): domain Eukaryota; kingdom Metazoa; phylum Arthropoda; class Insecta; order Lepidoptera; family Erebidae; genus Parascotia; species Parascotia fuliginaria. The sequence continues at coordinate 12,768,054 of OY720188.1, forward strand.
ATCCCAAGCAAGTGGAGAGAGGTGAGAGCGATCTTCATCCCGAAACCCGGGAAGGCCATATCAGGAGGCAAAATCCTTCAGATGCATCAGCCTCTCCTCATTCATACTTAAGACATTGGAGAAAATCCTAGATAGGCTAATAAGAGAACAAATAGAGAAAAGTGGATCTCCATTGCACTTAAACCAACATGCGTATATGGAAGGCAAGTCAGCCGAGACGGCCCTACATAATTTGGTCATTAGAGTGCAAAGATCAATAACCAATCAAGAATACGCACTAGGCTGCTTCTTTGACGTTAAAGGTGCATTTGACAAAGCAACCCCCGAATCAATAGAGGACACCCTAAATCGCGAAGGCATTGACAAAGACTTATCAGGTTGGGTGAAAAATATGCTAAAACACCGGAAGATACAAACAGACTAGCAGGAATAACCCACAAAGTGGTGGCAAAAAGAGGTTTTCCACAGGGGGGATGCCTATCTCCACTACTATGGTGCCTGCTAATAGATGAATTAATAAACAAGATACATGGGATGCATATATGCGCAAGTCTATTCCAACGACGGCGTGCTCCTAGTCACAGGCAAAGTCCTCAGTATTATGTGCGAAATCATGAACAGAGGCTTAAGAGCAGCATTAGCATTAGCATAGTGCAGGAGCAAGGGTCTCGACCTGAACCCTGTCAAAACCAAACTAGTTTTGTTCACCAACAAGCGAAAAATAGGACAAGCTGGACCAGTGCGACTAGACAACCAAGACTTAGAAAAAGTCAAAGAGGTCAAATATTTAGGAGTAACACTGGACAGTAAGCTAACGTTCAAGACTCATTAGTAACACATGCGCAAAAGCCAAAATGGCAATGATGCAGTGCAAAAGGATAATAGGAAGAACCTGGGGAATTAAACCAGCAATAGTAACATTTATTTATTTATTTATTTATTTATAATCCTTAACACTATCATTACAGACCTAATTCTAATTCAATAATGTGGCTAGCTTACTTTTAATTTAATGATATGAATCAAATGACTTACACTTACTAACTTACATATCTAACAATATATAATATAACCCTTACGAGTTCACCCAAACTGTACGAGAATATATCAATTCTGTCGTGAGTTTCATTCACCACTCGGATGGCTCGTATGAGAGATGTTTTCGCCAGTAGATTGGTTCTGGCTACTGGCACTGCGAGCAGCTGTGGTTGCCGCCGTCTCCATACGTATCTGTCTGGCACGTTAAGTTTTATGTAGCTCAGCACTGCGGGGCTATGTGCTACTCCACGCAGTAATTTGACTACGCACACAGCTAGTGACAAGTCCCGTCGCACTCCAAGTTCGTTGTATCCCACCATCCCTAGCACGAACAAGGTGGGATACATTAACGGGTACAGCGGATACACTCCGTACAGTTTGCAATACAAGTGTCTTGTAAACTTGTTTTGCACACGCTCCAACATGACACTGTATTTTATTTCATGTGGAGCCCATATGACAGCACTATGCTCCAGGTGGCTTCTGACTAGTGCGTCATACAACACCTTTAAAGTGGCAATGTTCGTGAACCCTTGTGATTGTCTCAGTACAAAACCTAGGTTTCTGTAGGCCTTCTTACATGTCTTAATGATATGCTCACGGAAGGTAAGGTCTGAAGAGAGATGTACCCCTAGGTCTCGTACCTGTGACACACGTTTCATTGGTGTATTTTCTATTGCATACTCGTAGTGCAAGGGTGTTCGCGCACGAGAGAACGTTATTACCGAACATTTGGAGACATTGAAGTGTAGTTTATTGTCATGGCTTCATTGTACCACTCTATTGATGTCATCCTGCAGGCTTTCACAGTCGCACTTGTCTTTAACCTCGAGCAGCATTTTGAGGTCATCTGCAAATAATAAACATGAACCATGTCGGACTACCTCTGGTAGGCTGTTTATCATTATGATAAATTGAAGAGGCCCCAAATTGCTGCCCTGGCTTACTCCGGACCTGGTGTAGTATGGATCAGATTCAAATCCATTGTATTCAACATACTGTTGTCGGTCTTTCATATAGCTCACAAAGAACTGTAACAGGTGTGGTGTACATCCTACTTCTGCAAGCTTTCTTAACAATACGTCATTATCCACTGTGTCGAACGCTTTTTTAAAATCAAAATACGCAGCATCTACCTGCACTCCGTTATCGACTGCTGGTATCACCTGTGCCATGAAATTTAGCAGGTTAGTGGCAGTGCTGCGTCCTGGCCGAAATCCGTGCTGTGCATCCGATATCTGTGCACTCAACATGGATATCGAGCAGTTGACTACTTAAATATTACAAGTCATTACGGTTTCTACCCCTCAATACCATCATCAATACCCTACCCATGAACGCACTTGTCTTGATCACGCCATGATAAAAACTAACAAACCTGCTAAAGTCATTATATGTGACTCAGGGATTACAGATCACGACACAGTGTTCGTGGGTATTACTAAAGAATGCTCTTGCGCTATATCTGAAACGAAATACAAAACCAAGTTAGACTACCCTAACCTAGCAAAAGCTATTTCAGATATTAACTGGGACTTTATTTATACTCACTCTAATGTCAATGATGCACTTACAGACTTTACAGATAAGCTTAATAAAACCATACAAGACTACACAACTATACAGATATTTCGTAATTCAAAATCCATTAAAAAGCCCTGGTTGACAGAGGGGTTAATGAAATGTATCCGAAAAAGAGATTTATTACACTTAAATGCAAATAAAAAAGTTAACAAAAACAACTAACTTTGGCCTTAGTAAACACGATCCAGCTCATGCAACGTGCTATACCCGCACCACTCGCAACACCGACGTTTTGTTTTGTTTTGTTTACACCAAAGTTTTTACTGTTACCCACATTTTTGTTATTACAATAAATCATTAATAGTTAATGTAAACTTAATGCTTACTCGAAAGCTACGCTTCATGGCCAAATTAATTAATTTACTGTTTATTATGTTTTCTCTGTAAGTGAATTTTGTAATTCTTTTGAGAAAAATAAAGATCTTTAACCATAACTACTCTGTTCAGCAAAGGTATAAAAGTTATAGAAACCTATGTAACAATCTAATCCAAAACATCAAAAACGAGTATGACAGAAATACTTTAAACAATGCTAAAGGAGATAGCAAGAAAACTTGGGCCGCCATAAAGAGTATTTGTAATATAAATAAAAATAAAAACTCCAACAGCCATGATCTTATACGTACAAGTTCTGATCCAAAAGAGTCCATAGACAGAGCTAATCACTTCTTTACAACAGTGGGCGAGCAGCTTGCTGCGAAAAGTCTTTCTCTGCTTGGCAAGACTGAAACTGAACTGTCCACTATAACTAGTCATCTGTACAACAATTTTCCTCCATGTAACTCTTTCTATGCTAATCCAACAGATAGCAATGAAGTTAACAAGATAATTTCAAATCTTAAGGAGAGTTCGGCTCCTGGCTGGGATGGTATTACAAATAAGACCCTTAAGCTAAATAGGCACCATCTAGCCCCTCCGATTGCTTTCATATGCAATTTAAGTATTTCCACGGGCATAGTTCCTGCAGGAATGAAAATGGCTAATGTGTGTCCAATTTTTAAATCAGCTGACAAATCAGTAGCCTCTAACTATCGTCCCATTTCCCTTCTTACATCCATGTCGAAAATTCTAAAGAAAATTATGAACTCTAGACTTCTAGCTTACTTAGAGAAGAACAAGATTTTATCGGACAATCAATATGGCTTTCGAAATAACAGGTCGACGGAAGAAGCAGTCACAAATCTGGTAGATTTTATTACCAATAAACTAGATGATGGCAATAAGTGTACTGGAGTCTTCCTCGACCTGGCGAAAGCCTTTGATACCGTTTCGAGAAAAATCCTTCTACAAAAGCTCGAAAGCATGGGTATTCGTGGTATGATGCTTAAATGGTTCCAGTCTTATTTAAATGAACGCATACAACGAATAGCTATAGATAAAACCTATAGTTCTTATTCTAGGCTATCCTACGGTGTGCCACAGGGCAGCGTACTTGGGCCAACCCTTTTTCTCATTTATATTGACAGCCTTTGCTCCCTTCAAATTCCTAAAGCTAAAATATTCACTTATGCTGACGATACTGCCATTGTGTTTTATGACAAAAACTGGGAGTCCGTTTATGCAGCTGTAGAGTCAGGGTTGAGTCAGGTAACTACATGGCTTAATTACAACTTGCTGACACTGAATGCTGACAAAACAAAAGTTGTCAACTTCAGTGTCAGTACGAGAAATAATTGTCAACCTCATCTAGCAGTTAAACTACATGTTTGTAATAACCCCAATAATACCACTTGCTCCTGCACTACCCTTGAACGGGTAACGGATATAAAGTACCTTGGAGTTTTCGTCGACCAGCACCTCACCTGGACAAAACAAATTGAATATGTGTCTGTTAGGCTGAGAAAGCTGCTGCACATCTTCAAGAGAATGGGTCAGATAGCTGATGAGAAAACCTTGAAGACTATCTATCATGCACTTTGCGAATCCGTCCTAAACTATTGCATTTGCACATGGGGTGCTGCACATAAGACCCATCTAAAAAAAGTAGAATGCTCACAGCGGGCTGTACTCAAGGTATCGTATAAAAAACCACGCCGATTCCCGACGAATGATCTATATAAAGAGACAGGTGTCCTTCGTGTGCGACAATTATATATTTTAGCTGTGGCATTAAAATTTCATAAAGTTGCCTTTGACTCCATGAAAGCCTGCGCCCGGAAAAGAAGAAAAGTCAAGTGGCAAAAACCTAAATGTAAACTTGATTTCGGTAAAAGATGTTATTACTATATGGGACCTTTTATTTATCAAAAACTTAATAATAAACTTAACCTAATAAAATTGACCAGACATAAATGCAAAAACTTAATTAAAAACTATCTCACAGCTATGGACTATAATGACACAGAACAATTTGTAAAAAATCCCTATACTAATTTCTAAATGTTAATATGCATACATTATACCAGAAACAGCACATGCAGAATTACAGAGACAACACACACCTACATACACATCACATACTCACACACGTAAGGACATACGTTTTCACACATCCAAGCACATATTCACACATGCATACACACATTCACTTATGCATACACACACTCACACATGAATACACACATTCACACATGCATACACACATTCTCACATGCATTCACACATTCACATATGCATACACACATTCACTTATGCATACACACTTTCACACATGCATACACACATTCACACATGCATACACACATACACACATGCATACACACATTCACACATGCATACACACATTCACTTATGCATACACACATTCACACATGCATACACACATTCACACACACATCACACACTCACACACATGTCACACACACACACACACACACACACACACACACACACACACACACACGTCACACACACACACACTTTTATTTTTTACTTTGGTATACTTACATACTTAATTTTTCCATACTTTTTATTATTGGAAGAAAGAGACTAGCTTCCACGACACAGGGAATCCTAGTGTGGAGGCTAGAGATATTTATATGTAAAATGTAAACTTTTCTTTGGAACAATAAAGTATTATAAAAAAAAAAAAAAAATATACAAGGCAATAATTCTGCCAAGAATCCTACATGGGGCCCTGGTATGGTGGCACAAGGCTGCCCTAGAGAAAAGTAAACAAGAATTAGACAAAGTACAAAGGCTAGCGGCCCTCATGACCACGGGCGCGATGAGGACTACACCAACAGCCACACTCGAGATCATATTAGGGCTAAACCCCTTGGACGTAGAAATTAAAAGAAAAGCAACCGAACAATGGTTCAAACTCAGAAGCACTGACCTATGGACCGGAAAAAACATGGACGCAGGTCACGCACGTATAAGCAAAAACTACGAAGAAAGATTGTCAATGATCCTATCCAACAACGACCTTATCAGGAAGGAGAAAATCTTTGACAAGAAATACAGAATACACATAGGCACACGAGATGAGTGGCGGATAGACTCCAGTGGCACTATCTGCACACAGACGGCTCAAGAAAGGAACTGACGAAGCTATCTGGTTCCGGAGTGCACATAAAAAGTGTAGACGGGACAGAAATAAACAAGTCGATACCTCTAGGAAGATTTGCAAGTGTCTTTCAAGCAGAGATATATGCGATAAAGGAATGCGCGGAAATAGTGGAACACCTGACCAGTACGGGAAAGGTAACCATCTACAGCGACAGCTAGGCCGCGCTCAGAACACTTGACAAAGTGGAGACAACATCAGCAATAGTCAAGGAATGCAAAAAGTCATTAGACAGGCTGGCCCAGAAAACCGACCTGACGATTGCCTGGGTCCCCAGACACGAGAGAAACACGGGCAACGAGCTGGCGGACGAACTAGCCAAAGAAGGCGCTGATGAAAACCTGGTGGGGCCGGAACCCCAGCTGCCTATAGCGCACAAAATCCCCAACGGAGTAATCAGCCATAGTATTAAAATAGAAACTAACCGCAGATGGAGATCTTCGACTGGAATGAGACAGTCGAAAATCTTCATCAAAGGCATGGACAAGAAAAGGACGAGTCACATCATGAAACTCCCAAGGGGAAATATGAGGCTCGCCATAGAGGTTATAATAGGACACTGCCGACTAAATAGACATCGAGGAGTAAAAACCGATCCCAAATGCCCGGAGTGCATAGAAAACGAAGAAACAAGTTTCCACCTGCTGGCAGAATGCCCCATGTACTCACTGATCACATGGGAACTCCTGGGATCGGACAGACTGGACGAGGAAGACATAAGAAATCTGAAGGTGGAACAGATGATCAGATTTATCAAGGATACAAGAAGGTTTGATGGGGTGCCGTGAAAAAGCTGGATCAACCACACTCTCCCCAAGGGGAGAACTGGGGAAATGGACGAAGTGGCCCGCAAGCACTGCGGGTGGATCGTCCGTCCGGCTGCCGGCGTCCCCGCTGAAAATAAATAATTATAATAAAGTGGAACACTTTGTTTGTTTGTGTGAACGCGCTAATTTCTGGAACTATCAGTCGGATTTGAATAATTTTTTTTGCATATGATAGCCCAGTTCACGAGGGAGGTTATAGGCTATGTAACATCATGCTACTGGCAACGGGAGCAGAGCAGTAAGCAAAGACGCGAAAAAATACATTATAAAAATTTATGACGGTAAATAATTTACTGTCATAAATTTAAAGAATAACAGAAGTAATAATTTACTTCACCCGGTCCAAACCACCTGACAATGTCTTTGAGCTGTGAGAAATGGTCAAGAGAATTAGCTAATTAAACTGACAAAACTGCGAGACAGAGTTAATATAATTTAACCAAAGTACATTTCAGTCTATACAATTAGTACGAATGCAATTGGACTTTTTTATGACTGAACATTATTAGAGCTGGTCGTGTATCTGGTTGGTTATATCTATAGTTTGACATTTTTATGACTGGACGTTATTATAGTTGGTCATTTATCTAGTCGTGTATACCTATAGTTAGACATTTTTATGGCTGGACGTCATTTATGTGGTCGGTTGTTTCTGTAGTTGGACATTTTTATAGCTGGTCAAATTACAGATTGGTCTATTTTTCAGTGATGGACGTTTTTCTTTTTAGACATAAATCGTGCAAAGAAATAAAAACAGTAGTAATAGACAACAATACCAGCAATATAAATTTGAGAGTATAAGTTTTGTTTTACTTTGATTTGTTAGGACCAGATTTGTGGTTCTAAATAAAACTACCTACTTAATTTATGTAATTCACATTCTCTGACAGGTTAGTAATGTGAATTGGTAACGGCATGGAAGTAATAGTTTAGTTTAATACTTTCATGGGTAACGGTGAAAAGGGTAATTAATAGTAATTATGTACCTACATACCATCAGATTTTTTTTTATCAACGAATACTGATCTTCCTTCCGGTTAAAGGATTGACTAATGAAATAATGACTTTTAATTTGTACTGCTGACTGACTTAACTGGATTTTTTTAAATATCGTTTTAACTGTTATAAGCTGGACGTAACAATCAAATGTAATAACAATGAATTAAGTACGTTCATAGTTAAATATATTGGCAGAATGCCAATCTTTTAAAATATGTCATTATCAAAATAAAATAAAAAACTGTAGTTTCAAAAAATTAAGAAAATGTAAGGAATTTACGAAAGTAAATATTATTAAATAAATCTTTAAATACTTTGCTCAAAAAAACCGCATGCGTTTGCGAAAAAATAATTGCTATCAGCATTTTTAAAATACATTTAGTTTTATATCATAAATCATTGTGTTTTATTGATGGATCGTTCAGCGCCGAATTCGTATTTTAATTTTGACAAATTTGAAATAGCGTTAAAGTGATTCATAGCTTAAAATAAGGATTAAAAAAAAATTATAAAACGGCATAAAATAAATACCTATATAAATCTGGTTAAAGATCAAAATTGAAAGCGGCCGATCTATAATTTTTACTTAGCGACTAAAGCGTTAAATCTGTTGTTGAGACGCTTCTTACTTACCTAGGTGTCTATTCGTGATTGTATTTCTATTCATCTATGTATTTTATTTTGTTGTATTCCAAAGTGATAATTATGTAATTACTAGCTGACCCGGCGAACTTCGTACCGCGTAACAGTGGATTCTTGAAATTTTTATTTTTTTCAGGCAATTTTTTTAATTTTACTCCTCGGAAGAACAATCCTCGTACTTCAAGGAATATTATAAAAAAAGAATTAGCGAAATCGGTTCAGCTGCTCTCGAGATTTGCGCTTAGCAACACATTCAGCGATTCATTTTTATATTATAGACTACTGACTCGCCGAACTTCGTACCGCCTAACAGTCGAAACTTTATTTCTTTTCAGGCAATTTTTTAAAAAAAATTATCCGTATAACCATCCTCGTTCTTTAAGGAATATTATAAAAAAGAATTAGCGAAATCGGTTTAGCTGTTCTCTAGATTTGCGCTTAGCAACACATTCAGCGATTCATTTTTCTATTATAGTTATAGGTTTAGGTTCATGTGTTCATGTCACTTGACGTTAGCTACTTTGCTGGGCTTCTATGATGAAGATCGTTTGCGGATAAATAAAACACTAATAACATATAAGGTTCAATCAAGTTTAATCATTCAACATTTTCGAGATCACAAGTCGTGATAAGAGAATTTATAATCCAATTTTTTAATTTTGTACAAAATATCAATCTCTCGAATAATTTTCAGTGGGACTAATATAAACGTGAAATGCAAATCAATAATTCTATCTTCTGTGGGAAGGAGATACAATTGTTGAAGAGTTCGCTAACAGAAGGGTCCGCGGAGACGCGGCGCTCACATCTACACCATGGACAATCTCATATAACATTAAGATAATACACTCTATTAATTAGGAATGTACTTACAATAATAATAATCTCTCAATAATTTATAATTTTGATCACAGTGTCCTTAACTGTTAACTTTAACGTATAATACAATTCCGAGTCGCCGAGGCGACGATGTCTACCATATACATATATAAAATACTGAGCAATAGAAAACAATTACACAACGAGTGCCTAGCTAACGCAATAGAGTCATCTATATCTTAACAATATTACCTTGTTCTTAAGATTGGCACAACAATACATTCGCATCCTTTCAATATTTGGTATCGGGCGGAAGCGCGAGTGGCACGAGGGTGGCGCGAGAGTGGTGCAAGCGTGACACCACGCTGCCGCTACACAGCACGGCCACAGTGCGCATCTACTCCGCAGTGGCACACGCTACTACTCAGTGAACGGTTGAAAGGACGCTGTGCGTGACTTAGTATTAGATTTGACTTGAGGTAGAACATAGGGATTCGACTATAGACTATAGTAAGGGTACAACTAGGAATGTAATCGTCGAATGGCAACATACAGCGGCAGCGGTACTATCTAGACTATATTTAACAGTTTTGTGTGCATTGGTAAGTGAGGACGCAGAAATATAACATTTAATTTACAACAGGTATCACTATCTACCTATTAAGTTTCACATAGACTCGGAAACAGGTCGCCGGACACCGCGGCGAGCCGACAAGCCATCATCGCGATCCCGTTCGCTCGCCGCGGTCGACCTAAGGCTTATTAACTAAAGAATAATGCATAGCTTTTCTTTTAGAACAAAGAAATTACGCAAATTTGGCTACACATATCACAAGTGAACGCTTACTGGCGACGACGTAACTATATACATAATTGAATAATTCCCTGTAGCGAGCGGCGAGCGGAGTGGGCAGACTACTTGCGGCGGGCGGCGTGGTCGGCTGGGTCGAGCGGCGCAGCGGGCAGGCGGCGCGCGCGCAAGTTGTGTAGCAGCGCGCGCAGCTGGTGCACGTGCATGCGCGTCACGCTGGGGTCACCGCTCACCTCCAGCCACGCAAGGAACTTGTCGCCGTGCTCCAGCGCGTCTGCCGCGCCCGCTTCCCACTCGCCGCTCGTCGGAGAACTCGACCGTGCCTCTGTGCCCACTGTCTGGTTGCTGTTATTGAATAGCAAATTGTCTAACACGGTGCGCGCTTTGGTTTGGCTTCTACTTGATTCGTAGCTCCTGTCTGGCAACGGCTCCTTATTCTCTGTACCGATCTCTGGGCTAGCGGCAGGTTCGGCGACTCGTGCCTCCACACTGGGAGCGCGACGCCGTTCTGAATCGCTTTGAGGGTGGTTTTGTACTGGGCTAGTTGTCACACCTCGCTCCTCTTCCATCTTTCCCTTGGTTAACTGTGAGTAGAGAATGTTTTCGGCTGTTTTTTCCTTTGGCACCTGAGAGGCTGGTTTGTGTTTATCATCAGGCAAGGGCATCGCTCCACCGAATTGTTTGTAGTATTGCCATAGCCAGGAATTTCTGTTGTAGTCGAGGTGCGAGTTAATGGGTGCGGCGGCGGCCAACGGCTTTGGTGGTAGAGTAGGATCAGCGGTTTTGCCAAGTTGAAGCGGGTGTGTGGGTGTCGTCAAGTCAAGCATTGCCTGCTGTGTCTTCAGCCAATACCATAATGTATCATCTACAGGTTGACTGGCAGCTGCCGAGTGCGACGTGCTGTGGTGACTAGACTTTGAAAGACGGTAAGGATCCGAATGATGAGTCTTGCTGCGCTGATGATGTTTACCATTCATATCATTTATGTTGAGTACGCCGTTATGTGCAGGCTTTGGTGAGCGTACGGAGCGAAGGGCGCGACTGGCGGGCTGTGCTGACAATGCCGATAGTCCTGGGTTAAGTTGAGCAAGCAAAGTCAGGTTTGTGGCGATCTCGTTAAAACTGAGTCCTAGGTGTGAGTGTGTAAGACCAGGCAAGTGTGCGAGGCCTGATAGTGGGCTAATAGCGCTCATAGACACGCTAGCACCAGGGTCTGGTCGGCGTTCGCGTGGAATGTGAGATGTCGGGGAGGGTACTGTGCGTTTTGTAGTCAGCTCGACGGGGGTGTCGACTGGTGGAGGAGGTTGTTGCGCAACGACAGGGGTCGCGATGGGCGCACTCAAATCGAGGCCAGTGGTGACGGGTGACGGCGGTGCAGCCGGAGACTCGGTGCGTGCTCGCTTCTCCGACGGCTCGCCATCGTTACTCTTGTCAGTGTCGGGCGAGGACAACCGTGACGTCATGTAGCGCAGCTTATCCTCGTTCTTGCACCAGCCGCGCAGGGTGGACTCGGGTACGCCAATGTCCCTCGCTACGGACGCTTTGGACTCTCCGTCGTTGACGCGTTGGATAGCTTCGATCTTATCGCTGGGTGTGAGAGCGCGCATCGGACGCTTGCCCTTTGTAGCCATCGTGGCGTCCGGCTCGCTGCAACAATACAAAAATACATTAATTTCTTGCTCGATAGGTTTGAGTCTGTGTTAAAATCAAATGATTCATTGACCATAAATAACTGATTTGATTAAATACATGAAACTAAACATAGGTATATCATTAAATATTTTCATGTAACCATTTTGTTAAACTTAAATTATAATTAGAACAATCTCTTTTCTATTAATAAATAATATTATAGTTTATTATGACGTAAATGTCGTCCTATAATCATTAGTTCTAATTATGTTGAAAGATCATTTTATAACAGTTCAAGTAAAATCTACAATGACCTAACATGCAAAGACATCTGCCCAGTTCCGTATTTATATCTAGTATTGAAATGTAATCAATAATCATACTAAGTAATCATACATAAATAGTGCGTTACGTACGAATCTTAACAAAGTTACAATAATAGTCCCACATGTCGGATAAAATCACAGAACGTCACTGATTTACATGTAAATAACCTTATAATAATAATTAGTCATAATTTACACAAAAACAACTCAAGCCGGTGCACTTGACCCCGCTGCGGGCGATTCATTGCACAACAATCATTACCCGCTTTAATGTCATATTTAAATAAAATTATGAAAATTATTGCATCTGTCCGCCAAAACGTTTACAACTGGTATCATAAACAAAAATGTTTACGCGGGAAGCTATAAAGTTACGAAAAGATAAACAAAAAGAAGACATAAAATTATGACCTACGACAACAGTAGGCGGCAAAAGTTGCCGGGTCGTTGACACGGTGACCTTGCGAGCGGTTAGCGCACGTTCCACTCGCAGTTAATAGATGGCGCTGAGCAACCGTCATTAAAGTATTGTGTTTACTTTTGTATTGTAATAAGTAAAGTTTTGATTTGACGTACTGTCGCGAAAATGTGTTTACTGTAAATCCCAAAAATGCTATTGATACGTACTCTAAAATATTCTATTTATTCTAACAAATATTTTATAATGGACATTATTAAAAATTGTGGATATTTTGCCGCTTATTTCGACTAGTACCTTTTTAAAAAATTTCAAAAGAAATTCGAGGTATTTTTCTATAAACGTAAATAGTTTTCCCAAGAAATAAATTTATTTATTATTACGATTTTTTTGTACTGTGGCGTTGTAGCGTTGTATTTTTTTTTGTGCTTGACCTAATTATATTTTGTGAGCTAATGTTTTGCGCCAGCCAGTTACGGAGTCGATTTTCATTCTGTTTAATAGGTAGGTAGGCAGGTATGTTTTATAGAGGCAAGTTACAGGGTGAAGTTTTGTTGAAACTCTTTTCATTGTTGCTGTATTTTTATTAATTATCGAGGATTGCAATAAAATTTACGTTTAGACGTGGAAAGGCCACATTTTTTTTATTACTTAGAATACTTTGGCACTTATTGAAAATTTTATATTTTATAGTTGGTATAGAGGAAAATATAATATTATTTAATATTACTTTGGAAAATAATTAAGTTACGGAAGTTGCACACATTATTTTTATAGTGTCTATTTAAATGTAATGTAATATAATGTAAAAAAATGTAATATTATGTATTATTATAAAACACCAAGTTTTGTCTAAGAACACGAGCGCGACTACTAAAAGGTGTCAGATTATTGATGACAACAAAAATTCCAACAGTGCAACCCGAGTGCCTACTCAATAGAATTTGATACATATGCATTACAAAATAACAACGTAGGTATAGGAGCAAAATGAGAAGTTTGAAACTTACTTGTGAGCCGGCGGCGGCACGTGTACTGTGTTTACAATTTTTGACAGGCCAGCTTTACTGCAATTTTCTGAAACGTCCTTGAATAGAGCACTGTGATACGAATATATGCAGAGTGCGCAGTGCGCGGCACGTGTTCACACTTGGTCCAGTTTCACTGATCGGTAGATCACAAGTCACTGCGAGGTTCGCGGGTGGAGCGTGGCGGTGCGAGTATGCGGACGTACGTCGCGGCGCGCGCGGAGCGACTGTGTGCCGCCGGTGATAAGGCCGCCCGGCGCCCGGCCCGCGGCCACACGCTCCTCTCCTTTGTGTCCGTCCGTCACCCCGCCCTCCCGCACCCGCCGCACCGACCACCCCCTCGCCTAGTCCTCCGACATTCGAGCCTCGAGCCGCGTTCTTGCTCACCTATCTCCGGCAATATATTAACTCGATTAAATATTAATTTTAACGCATCAACTTTCCACCGGACTGGATGAAAAAATCTGCGCTCCAAATTGGAACCATTTTGTCGTCCGCGAGCTATGCGGACGAAAATTTTCTGAGAATCGTGGTGTGCCACAACTTTTCTAAGTGGCGAACTTTGTCTCGTAATAACGTCTCGCGCCCGTCTACCAAGTAATAGTTGGCAACTAATTACTCCAGTTATCGCAAGTCGACTCGGAGATGTTTTTCAGTGGGTCGACCACCGACCAAAGAAATGAAACAATATAGTAGTAAATGCGATGATACGCGATAGTCCGGGTGCCCGGGTGCTTCATTGATATGCTACGAAGTCTCGTAGCGTGGCTACGATTGTTATTATTACGATTATGTTATTCGTAGCAGTTGATTTTTTATAATAATATTCCGTTTCGTTGTTTTGCGTAGCCTGTAACTTGCCGTTAATTTACTTAAATATTATTATTTGTTTAACGGTTAAGTATAATACTTTAAGTATTATTTTCATAAATTGAAGTATGTTGTATTTCGCCAATGGAAATGCTTTCATAACTGCGATAGTTTCGTATACTTTATTTTAGTGTGTAAAGTAGTTTGAGAGAAGAATTCCCTAAGTGAAAGTGTTCACAAGTTACGCGTTCTAAAGGCGCTAAGTGTTATAGTTGACATTACACCCACGTCACCCACGTCACTTAGTAACTTAGTTGTACGACCGATACTCATATTACTATGATTATTGTGAACAATGTAAGTACTATTAGCGGTTATTACAAAGTTATTATTAAAGTTGTTGAATATTTACTTGTGTATATGTTAGCACTTTAAGATAGGCCACGCAAGTTACTGAGACAAAGTTGTACAGTTTTGAGCTAACTAAATTAACGTAAATACCTATATCTTTCAAAAGTGTAGAGATATTTAAGATTGCATGTATGCAGCGGCAATGATACGAGGTAGCAAAATTGAAATTCGGAAAAACATCAAAATCTATTAAACATACCAATTTTTGAAACTCCCGGCAATCTTCTCAGATAACCCCTCGTTTTACGACCTGCTTACTGATTGGACTAATTATAGGCAACAAGGACTACCTGTTTATTTACCCGACCGAAACTTGTTCTGTTTCAATCTCTGTATTGGGATTATCATTTGACAAGCATGTTAGATACAATAGGCTTCGGTAATACTAATTACATTGTTTGAAGCAGGTAACTATTTACTAACATTTAACTTTCATAATGGACGTTTGTCCTTGCCTACCGGTTACCTTAAAGTTCCTTCATTCGATTCCCCGATCGGGCAAATGTGAATATAAAATATCAATATTTCTTTCAATACAGTCTTGGTGGTTTCATAGAACTTTACACGGAATGCCACGTAGACATCTCGTATTCGATTCCCGGGTAAAGTGATATTGTCTTTTCTGTTAAAAATTCTTGGTAGTATATATACCCCGGCGCGGCGGCGCGGGCGTCTCGAATTATGAGTGATAAATTTTATGATAACAGAATCGCTCCCTGGTTACATTACATGAGACTCAACGTAGCTGGCTTAGGTTTGATCACCTCTGTCTATCTCTTCGAAGAGAAGTGGCGTGAAACTGAAACTATCTTATGTGTCTTAAGCTTGCATCGTTTTTATGTTCTAACTAAAATTACTACTTACAGAAATCTATCCCAAACTTCTAAGACGTAATTCTGCGTATATAATAATAATAATATAATAATATGTGGACACTATCACACACTGTCGTCTAGTCCCAAGCTAAGCAGAGCTTGTGTTATGGGTACTAGATAACTGAAATATAATACATATACATACTTTTTTTTTTGTAAATACATACTTACAATACATAGGAAACACCCAGACTAAAGACAAATACAAATGTTAAATGTATATTCTGTGAGAAGGTGGTTAAATGTGCAATATTTGTAAGGGTCGTAGTCGGTAGGTAATTAAGTGTAAGGTGTAAGCACAGTGTAAGTCTTGTAAGGTTTTGTCGCGATGCAGCGCGCCGAGCGAGGCCATACAAAGACTTGTCGTGTCGTTGGTCGTCACGCCTATATCGTCATACTACCACAGATTACAGAATCTAAATACTACATGCTGTTATACAAAATACCTACCTATAATAGACTAGCTTTCCGCAGCGCGGTTTCACCCGCGTCTTTTGTTGATGTATGCCAGTAGCGTGATGTTACATAGGTCCTTGAGAACAGGGATACGACTGGTAGTTCCAGAGATTAGCACGTTCAAACAAACAAACTCTTCCGCTTTATATACCTTAATAGTATGGATTTTTAGTAAAGATACGATACGATACTGTATTATAAATAATAAAAAATCCTCATACTCACCATCAAGTAAAATCTAGGATCTCTTGTATTTTCTAAGTATAAAACCTATTTGTCTGTAATAATAGATTAACACGAGCAGGACTTTAAATTTGAACAGAATCCGTAGGTTAACAAAGGTAATAAATAAATAAAATTGAATTCACTGTACGTGTGGTTTAGCGAGTGTCCTAGATTTGGCCCGAGACAAAAGTTTATTAAAGACCTGGGTACACTTTACATCCGATAACTTTTGTAAAGTTAGAAGACTGACGAGACATGGAACAAATGCATTTAAAAATCTATTTTGCAAATATTTCGTTTATTTTGTATTGTTTTGGGCTAATTTTTGGGCTGTATTTTGTTATTCACGATGCTTTTATTTACCTCATGACAATAAAGTCTAGAATATGTAAACTTAACAAAAAATATATGTACACACATAACATTCAAAACGACACACACACATTCTTATTTGTTCTATTTTGAACCCAGGCAAAGAGCCTGATACTGTAACCATCAGTGTCAGTTTTGATACTTTAATTACAAAATGAAATAAAGTTTTCTTAAAGTCTGTCGCTTTACTTATGAATGATGTTCAAACTATTATAAGTAGTACCTTTAAGTATGTATATACCATCACGACTGTACTCGGCGGTTAAGTTAGCTAAGTAGTGAACGTGTTTATGGCAGGTAGGTCGCGTGTAGGCTTGGCTGTTCGGTAGGTATGTTTTTGCCGCGGCGCGGTGGCGAGGCCACACAAAGGCTCTCGCCGCGCCGCGCCGCGATTTACGACGCGTCGTCCGCACTGTATTTCGGGCATTGGCGATGTTTTAGATGTAAGATGCGGTGGATATGCTATTTTATGTTTTTAGTTATTATTATTATTATCATTTTTTATATTAGCCTACCAAAGTGACTCCACCCCGCCTGATGGTAAGCAGTCAGTGGAATCTAGAAGTGGTGGCCACCATACCATCTTCTTAAACTGCTGGTATGGTGGCCTCCACTATGGCGGCTGGGAATGGAGTTAGGGGAAGGGAATGAGGGAGGTGAGGAAGAGGAAAGGGGGGAAATTGGACCACCGGCTCTCTCACTCACCGAGCGAAACACAGTAGTACGGATACTACTACTCTTACGTCGATCTTCTATGAGAGGATAGTACTTCCCCGGACGATCCGGCCCATTCATGCTGAAACCAGCTTAGATCTACTACCGTAAAAATCTATCTAAATAAGATATTTAATTGCTGAATAACGCGGCTAAGGTGTAGTTTCTATAAAAACACAGATCAGATAAATAATTGATGTAGATAGAGATCTGCTAACGTATCTTCTAAAAAGAAAGCACTAAGTTAGACAGTGACTTGACTGATCTTCTCGCCTAGAAGTCCATAAGCAGTTGTTACTACTTACCTACCATTACGCTGATCTTTGACTCTTCTGAGAGCCTAGACAAGTGGCATAAATGTTAATAGAATAGATTATAAAATGTATGGGATTGACATAAGGTAACGACAATGTTGGCGTTAGCTTATGTCTCCCTGTGCCCTGTGCCCCCTATTCTGCTCTAGTATGCAAAACATAGGATCAAAATATGCAGATAAGTGGGTACCTACCTACTTGATGGTGATGTAATATAACTAACTGATATTATGACGTAGGTTTGTAGATTAGATACTTATGTATGAGGTACGTACGTCATATCAGAGAATCAGTTAAACGTTGATTTGTTCAATTTATCAACTGTAGGCTGTAGGTATCTTATCAAGATAATCTATACCCACTTAATTTCTGTTTAATTGCCTAGGTATAATGACAAGAAGATTATAAAAGAATGACATGTCCTTCTTCAAACGAGGTTTAAAGAGAGCATTAATATCACGGTAGGCAGCGGCTTCGCAGAGCCCCTGGCATTGCAGAAGTCTATTCGCGACAGTTACCACTTACCATCAGGTGGGCCGTTGGCTCGTCTGCCACAATAGACAATAAAAAAAAAAAATGAAAGATATAAAAATAACGCCAAATGTAGCATACCTACGTAATAGGTACTTACCTACACTTTATTTAGGTTACGACTACGGATTTGTTAGCCATACATAAATCGATCTTAATAAACGAAGAAAGTAAACAACAAATAAATACCACGTCCATAGTATTTAAGATCATGAACGAACGTTCTCTAGTGATTTTGTTATCGGCGGCGGCACCCCCGGCGACATCCGACGCCGCGCGCCATTACCGCGACCTCGTCCCGCCTCCCGCGCCGCTCACAGCGCCTCACCCCCCCGCACGCCCGCACACGCCCGCGCGACACAAGCCGCTTGCCAACTAAACGCGCGATAATTGATGTTAAGTTTCGAACGCTGTTTTCTGTATGTTGTGTGATGACGTCATAGTTCACGTTGTAAAACTAATGTTGACAATAAAAGTTCGCAGAAAGTCTGGCAGTGTGGGACATAATTAAATACCTAATAGTTAATCAGACTTCGGTAAACTTTTTTTAAGTAAAACAAGAAGTCATTCTTTGATTTTTTTAAATGTGTACCCACCAACATATATTAGGTACCTACTTACAAAATATTCTTAAGAATATAATAATTAATAATTCTTAAATATTCTGAAATGACTTAATATTTGAGTCGTGTAATGACGACGAAAATAAAAAAAAGCCAACGAGTAGAGTTGCCTGTATCAAATCAATGTAGGTAAATCACATAGCAGTCTATTGTGTGGAAGGCAAAGGCTCTCGATAGTGAAAACTGGTAGTAGTGATACCTGATGAGGTGGCACAGTATCAATATCCCAATACACAGCTAATGAACGAACAGAGAAATACCAATACCTATTACCAATTCGTACCTATTGAAAATAAAAATAAACGATTACACATGATAAAACATGCAGTCCATTTTCAAGTTAATTTTCTCGTGGCAACCCTACTGTATTCATTAGCCGATGAAATAACTGCACTTGTCGCGGCTTGAATTTTTACAGCCTTATGTGAACATAAACAGTATACAAACATACTTCACTATGTAGTATTATCAATACATTCTATAATAACGTTGTGTAGGTACAGTTTTAAAGGTGCACCACCATTACATACTATTGTTTTCTCTGAGCACTTAAAATACCTTTGCTTTGCATACGTTACTTGCGTGAAAAAGAAATGAATACAATGATTGCTAAGCTCTTTTCACTCAGACATTGTATTACATTGCGGTCTTCGAATTAGCTTACTTCGAACATCAATCTGCCTGCCAAGCATGGCGAGAGTATGTTAAATTCTTTGTAACGGCTCGAGGCTGTCAGATTACTATTCCTATTATTATTTATTTGGATACTTGTCTTCTTTCACCCCTGACTTCGTCCGGGCAACATCTCTAAATTTGCTGCTGTTTTTATAATTACCATCTATAAATCTATCTAGCTATCATCTTCTACTTACTGCACTGACAAATGTCAGATTGACAGGCCAAGTAAGTACGTATGTAGTTTTCACTTTTTTTGTACTTACATCTACAGATATATAAATGTTCTTCTTATTTTCTAGTTTCGTGTAAAATTAATAAGGCCTTTATTTGTAAAGTTTGAGTTAAATAACTAAAACCTGTATTATGAAAGTACCATGTCGTAGGTGTATTAATTGTTGACAAATCAATGGTCTGCGTGGTCAGTGAGTCATATTTGTATAGCAATTACGTTTAAAACGAAGTCATTCAGTTAAATTATGTTTTACTACTGTGTTCGTTTACTAAAGTTCAAGGTAAACTGTGTTGATGCTGTCTTTGTTTACTTTGTAAAAAAATTAGAATTAGAACTTGACGACACAAGGTTCTACTTGTAAAGTTTTAGCTTGTAAAGTTTAGCTTTAGTAAGATCCTCGGTGGTTTTAACACAAATGGGCCATATCGACCGGGGAAGTACTACACTCTCATAGAAGATCAACTACGTAGTATCCATAAAGTACATTTATCCCTAATTAGCTTACCGTGGCGCGGTTTCACCCGTGTCTTTACATACTGCTCTGCTCCTGTCACCAGTAGCGTGATGTTACATAGCCTATAACATTTTTTAAGAATATCATGCGCAAACATTTTTACTCAAATCCGACTGGTAGTTCCAAAGATTAGCGTGTTTAAGCAAACACAAACACAAACTCTGCCGCTTTCTATCTAGTAGTCTGGGTTTCCTAAAGAATATGATATACCTTAGCCTACATATACCTACAGTGTATTCCTATGTCTGAGTGTTTTACCGCTAATCAAGAGCATCAGTGGCGAGGCGTCCATATAACACGATTCCTGACGGCTTTCCTTTTAAAATATGCCCTGACCTCCTTATACCTATCACTGCTTAAGTGTCTACTCAAAGTCTAACTGGCCTTCCGAAACTCTAAAGTATTTTAGTCCCACCGGCTTCCCTTCTTGGAAAAGTGACTCTTCGCTACTGAAGAGCATTGTTATTGTAATGTAACACAGGCTCGAATTTCACGCAGTGGAATGATCCGACAAAATCCGTGGATTTTTTTTTAATAGATTAAAGACGTCTACTGCTGGAGACCAGCATAAAGTTGAGAATAAAAAACCAGTAAACAATACCCAAGCGTTTACCAAAGGTAAACCTTGCCATATCAATCACGCAGCGGCGGATTAAATTACATTATGGTGACATTTAGTACTTATGCAGTAATTGCTGCAGTCCTTTGCATAAAAATATATATTTTTAATCATCTTGAAATCCACGGCAATAATACGGATAATATATGAATTCTTGACCGAGGACTAAAGAGGCCAAACCTAGACATATACGAGTATTACTCAAATATTTCGAGTTATTAAGTTTAGTTAAAAGTAATGAACTATATAATTTATCTACAGTGATACAGTATGTTATACCACATAAACTATCCTGATCCATGTCATGGGCATTCAGTGCAGCTGCGGTCGCGTTGCACCAATAAATTATGATAACAAGGAAAATTTTGTACACCCACACAGTTCACAGATTGTCTTAAATTGTATAATATATATCCTTTAAATTAATCTTGTAATGCTGACGTTGGCAAATTAGTGCAATGAACATTTTACTATACTCATTTTTTGGGTGTAAAATATTTTATGGTAAGTTACTTGGCACGCGGAATATTTGGTGTTTTTAAGGATGTTGCACAAAAATGTATAGTACCTAAGTACTGGATAAGTAATTTTATTTTGTAATTGTATTTTGTAATTTTAAGCGTTGGTCGTATAGGTGGGTTCACTACAGTGCCTATCTGCTGGTCTTTCGCGGTTTATTCTTGGGCCTAAAAATTGCCTTAAGGAGAGGCGTTTACTATAGGCACAACGATTAGCTGTGATAAATTAATACCTACTGTGTACCGAGTGCTGTCCGTTATCTCGTGTACCCTAAGTTTCTTACGTTTCTTACTAAACTCGCGGGAAGAGATGGGTGAGTTCCATGTTTTAAATCAGATACCAAATGTAAGTTGTAATATATCTGGGTCAACAACTTGCTCTTTTGAGTACCATACACTTAGGAACTTATCTAGTTCAGATTGATTCATTTTTATTTTCTATAAATATGAATTAATACAATTCAAAAACACAAATACTTATCTAGTGCCCCCTTGGTGCCCATTACAAGTATGACGTAAAACTTGACAATGTTTTGGCTAATCTACATTAACCGTAATGAATGTTGACATAAGGGATACTTAAAGAGACTTGATTTTGACTAGTACTTTTAATGCACTAGGCTGCAAAGGGATCTTGCACGAAACTTAACTGCAATACATTTTATTGTAAGTGTTTATCCATATATTTGGCTTTGATTTCCTAAAATTTGTTAATAATATTTTGGCAAATGCCCGACCCCAAACAATAATACGAATTGTTTACAATCACAAAGCTGCGACATGCGTCCTATCCTAATTATAATTCCAAACTCTTGTCTCTCGCCGCGGCCGTCTCTACCTATTCGTACCTAATTATACTCGTACAAATATAGACTTTAAGTTGGTGGCTGTAGGATTGTTTATTGTGTGTATTTGGTGGAGTAAACAACACAATAAGTTTTCTGTGTAATTGTTATCGCGCCACGGCTGCAGGGCCGCGTCGCGACTCGCCCGCCGAGGTCGTTTTGATGCCATGACGCATAGATAGCGCCCAACCCTCCAACCTTCGATCGAGCGTGACAGAATCACGCTGTAATGCCCGCAAACAAGAGTCATTTTGTCCACTTGCATTGGTACTGTCTACGTACAATTTCTAGAAAGTATTTAACGTTTTGTGTCTTTCGTGTTTTTGATATACCCATGATAATGTAAAAGCAGTATAGATCAATGTGTTGTCACCTTTATAAAGGTGTAGCAAGTTTTAATTATTTTGATATTTTTCATATTATATGTATTGTTCACATTAGTGGATAAAATTTCTTCAATATTTTTGAGAATTGCATTCGTCTCTCATGCCCATACTTCGATATAATTTTTTTGTATGTTTGCATTTTCGCATATTTATTTTTAAACTCGACGCGATTGCATCATGACACTCATGGAATTACTCTAGAGAAGCTGAAAGAAGTATTATGATCGGAGCAGTTATGAACATGGCATACTATTATAGGTATACTCGTATAATGTAGGTACTGTTTACAGTCTAAAATGTTTTCTATGGTACAACAACAAATATTTCTCAAATTGGGGTAGCCCGACTGTTGAAATTTATCCACTCAATAGGAAGGAAAATTAATCACTGACTGGTTCTGGTTTCTACTAGACTTCACAGACGTATCGCTAGAAAGCCTAGGGAATGAGTGTAAACGAAGGGCACAAACAATCCAAAGAATCCAACTTGGACCTGGATTATGGCGTGAAGTTAATGAGTGGCAGTGGCACGTCTTAGACACGTAAAAGCAGGATATTTACGGTCCTTCTGCTCTAAATCTTGAGTGTCTAAAAGTCCAAACTCTCTAGCCCCCGTAATTATCCTCAATTTTTCATATAATTTATTTAACATTTGTATTACAATCAACAAAACAGGTACATCGCAACTTCGCGACTCACGAGCTCTTAGCTTCGTGGTCGACCACTATTTAATATTAATACGTATTTTAATGTGACTGAATGTCGTACTGTCATGAACTCGCAACTTTACATGACATGTGTTGCATGTCTACAATTAAGTATATGTTGTAGAATTAAATGAACCGATATTGTCATACAACCAGTGGCGAATCCAGAAATGTGTCTGAGGGAGATAACCCCGTCGTCGCCGTCGTTAAGGCTTGAGAGTCTGAAGCTTATTAGCCCCTAGACCTATTTTTAGCAAGTTGAGCTATTGGCCGATTCTTTGTCTCTTATTTTGAAGCAACAAAAATTTTACATGATGATTGAATTCCTTTAATCCTGTCTAAGCAGATAATAGCGTGTTACACCGTAAAAAGACTGTCGCTGCTATCATAGGGTGGAGTAATTACCTGTTTCCTTCAGTTACTGCTTGCGTAGGAGGACGTAAAGAACTGCCGCTACATACTTATGTGGTAACACTCGTGTTTTCCTGTCGGACGGAGGTCATTGGGTTTGCTTTAGATTATGATAAAATGTTTTTGCTATTTCTGTAATAGAATTAATGAGTGGCATCGATTTTGAATACAATGTAGTTTGCTCAGAGTGAATCTTTATGAATTGCATTATTGAGTAATTAAGTGAAAAATAAATGTAGTAGATAACTACTGTAGTAGCAATCTTGTTTTAATAGAAGGTACACTACAATAATAAGGCAAAAACTAGATTTTGTCTAGTTTTAGTCACGTGATCATTTTTTAAATCTGTAATACACTGGTATGATATACCTACTGCCTGCCAACCTGTCAAAATATTGATATACGACAGCCTATGTCCATTATGATAACATAACTATGTCTAACGTGTGCGTAGTAACGGTGATCTACCACCATTGTAAGTACTAATTGTTCTGTCCAATGCGTACGCACGCACTCCATAATATAATACCCTTATAACCTTATTTAATTATTATAATAGTTATAACCTTGGATCTCCTAGAGAAAATAGGAAAATATTTCTTTTAACTTTAGAGTTATACTTACTGCGTTTACATACATAACTTCATGCCTGTCTCCCAATAATGGAGTAAGCAGATAATATACAAGTTGATTATTCTTAATTTTTGTTAACATAAACTGCTTTTCTCTTAACCGTACTTACCTGTCAAAAAGACTAAGGGGATCAAATTGCAATGTCAAAATTTGTAGAGGTTCAGAACGGAATTTAAAAACAATAAATAATAATCAGAGGGGATTCGATCTGGGGATCCGAACGTATATATATACCGAATAACTCTATGTGTATTACATACCTCAAAAATAATACATAACGCCAATGATATTCTATTTAATTAATATTATTTATGTAAGTTCTTACCAATAACTTGTACGTGTAGTTTATACTGTCAGTGTAAGTTGGTAAATAAATAAATAAATAAATAAATAAATTACGTGTTTAACATCATCCGTTATGGAATCTATAATTTTATTTAAAACCTAAACGACTATACCATATTTTTAAGTGACCGTTAAATAGCCCCGGTCTTAAGTTCAATTATGTTGAAAATGAGTCCATTTTTCCGCGAATTTTACAACAGGGTGGCGGGCATAGCGAGGTGATGACGTGTCATGCAGGTACGAGCGGTCACGAACGTTTGGCTTCCTTTCTACAGCTGATAATGATGTGGGTGGGAGCCGGTCACGAAATGGTTACGACTTCCTTTTGTTGTGAGATTATAGAGTACCTATAGTTGACAATGATTTGAAATGACTGTAGCGGTAATTCAGTGGTATTGTGCTACCATGCAGAGGTCTTACTCAAGTAAGTCATATCGCCCTCTTTTACATAAATGATATAGCTGGCCAAACGTGTGTGTAATAGTAAGCGTTTTCTTAATGATAGAGATAATAAGAGTCGTCAATTGTAAGTGCTTACGATCATGCGTGCCGTATGCATAATAGTTGTAGCATAAATATTATTTATTTATTTGTTTATTTTTAAATTTATTTATTTATCTTTAATAAATATTGGTTAATTGGCTGACATTTTGTGAGTTTTGACGTTCATAAGTGTTTATTTAATTTAATTAACCTTCATATATGAATAAATATATTTTTATTATCATTTTTTCATTTTTAAATAAATAATTTTATTATCTGCCGTAGACGTCCGCGTAGCTCATCCGCAGTTTCGATACGCAATCACTAGTAGGCAGGTATTTGTTTATGTACATTTCTATGACTATTTCTTTTAGTCGACTTTGATAAAATGTATCTCTACTGGACACACACAGAACAAGACATAAGTACCTAGTTAAGTTACTTTAAAAATATCACGCGAATGAAGCCGCGAATAAATATTTAGTAATATGCTGACCGATGACGGCCTAATGAAGTCCTAGCAGAAACCTGTGTTTGAGAATGTCTATACATATACATGCTATTTGCATATTTTTGACTGCTAGTTTGTATTAGCTGATCTCGCATCTCCAATACGACTTTGAAATTGATTTCAAATGAATTAAGATTGAGTCAAGAATCTTATTTATCTCCCTAAATGCAATCGAAACACCAAAACAAATTTTGCACAGATGTCATTGCGTATATAAAAATAAATAATATGCAAAGGCGTATCAGTATCCAGTGCATATTTCACCCCATTGTTAAAAATAAACACCCTTCCGCAATAAACAATGGCCGGGTCATTCGGGATGTAGTTGTTCTCTCATTCACGACATTCTTCGAGAAATGAGTTCTAAAAACGCGCCATCTAAAAGTATAAAGTTACAGCCACATTGTCTATGGTGCTGTTGTTTTTTTATTGCACGGACTGGTTTGTTCTTCTCACGTCAAGGAAACAACGTTATGCCTGTAACGGCCATGATTTAAAAAAAAGATTCGTATGTACGAGTAGCTATTGTGTAATTGTGTTTTGTTCGGTGAGTGAGTGCGCCAGTGGTCTAATTACTCCCCCAGTCTTCTTCCTCCTTCTTAATTCCTTTCTTCCTTTATGGCTAGGACGTGGTTGTGTTTTAGCACCTAGCATTGTTTCTTTTCTTCCAAACTTATAGTATACTAGCTTTCCGCGGCACAGTTTCAATCGCGTCTTTGCTTACTGCTCTGCTCCTGTCGCCAGTAGCGTTATGTTACATAGCCTTCCTCTAGAACTGGGCTATCACGTACATAACACGTAGTTCCAGAGATTAGCGCGTTCAAAAAAACAAACTCTTCCGCTTCATATGATGGTATAGACATATAGGTATGTTTATAGGTTATTTATTTATTTATTTATTTATTTATTCGTTTATTTATACTTCACAGCTTACAAAACAATTACAATCTTCATAGTTTCTTAATACGCCAATAAAGAAGTACATATATAGCTAACAGTTTAGAGTTAATAGAGAAAACAAAGGGTGGTAACAGTTTATAGTCAAGCTACCTATAACTTTTAGTAAATATTAGCATAAAAGGTTTTGTTTGAATGCGTGTGTTTAAGTATTTGTGTGCGTGTGTGCGTATGTGTATGTGTGTGCGTGTGCTTGTGTGTATACATGTATGTATGTGGCTCATTACAGCGCGCTCAACTGCGCGTATTACTGCACTATTACATGTCGTTAGGTGCTAGGATCTTTAGTATTTCTTTTTTGAAGGCGTTCCGGGTGCAGTTAAAAGGATCTATGGAATCGAATTTGCTGTTGTACAGTTCAGGGAGACGCATGAATGGTGACATTTTTACGTAGTTAGTGGAAGCTGAGGGCGCCGTCAACAAAGAAGTATGCCTAGTACGTTTAGCCGGTACATTGAATTGTAGCTTGTCGAGTAGTTGAATACAATCGAACCTACCACTCAATATATCGTACAATAGCAGCATATCGGCTACTAAGCGCCTATTATAAAGACAGTCAATTTTGTGGTATTTGCAAGAACCCTTATAATCAAGGTTTTGCACTTTATATTTGTAGTTTAAGTGTTTAATAAATTTCTGTTGAACGCCTTCGATGGCTTCAGTATATTTTTTATAAAATGGACACCATACGACACTGGCAAATTCCAGAATACTCCTTACATAAGAAAAATATAAAATCTTAATACAGTGTGGATCCTTAAATGGTTTACTATTTCTTATCACAAAGCCCAGTGATTTGTATGCTTTACTAGTTATGTGGTCAATATGTGCATCTAGAGCAAGTTTGTCGTCTAATATAACGCCGAGATCCCTAACCTTTGATGTTCTAGGTATCAATTCCTCCGAAATAAGATAATTATGGTGTATTATTTTATGCTTTCGTGTGAACGTAATTACTTGGCATTTTTGTATATTTACATTTATTTGATTTTGGTTATAATAGATTCTTAATCTGTCTAAGTCCGATTGCAGCAATCGGCAGTCTGCTAAGCTTTCTATTCTATAATAAATCTTCATGTCGTCCGCGTACATTAGGTGATTTGAGTAACGGAAACACTGTGAGATGTCGTATAAGTAAACATTGTAAAGAAGAGGGGATAACAACGATCCCTGGGGTACCCCGGATGTGACGTCAACAAAATTAGATCGGTAGCCTCCTATTTTAACAGCTTGGCGTCGGTTTCTAAGGTATGAATCAACCCATCTTAAAAGACTACCCTTAATACCTACTGCTTGTAATTTATCAATGAGGATACAGAAATTTACTCGGTCAAAGGCCTTTTCAAAATCTGTATATATTACATCTATTTGTGCTCCTGCACCCATATTAGTGGTTATGTAGTCGGTTAACATTAGCAAGTTTGTATTAACGGATCGTGATTTTATAAAACCGTGCTGAGTGTGAGGGATACTTTGATGAACCGCGGCATAAATGTAATTGTAAACTAACTTTTCTAGCATTTTACTAAAGTTATTCAAGATAGACACACCTCTATAATTTGTTATAATAGATTTTGTACCCTTTTTGTGAATTGGTACTATTTGTGTATCTTTCCATTGTTTTGGAAAGACGCCTTCATTTAGAGATCTCTGGAATATAATTTTAAGAGGTGTAGTAAGACCTGGTTCACATTTTTTTATAAAAATGGCAGGTATTCCGTCCGTGCCAGCTCCTTTCTTGTAGTCTAATTTTTTAAATATTAGTTTTAGAGATTCAACTGTTACATCAATAGAATGTATTGAACCAGATAGAGGACAGTTTGCTAGGGGTTGGTGAAACGTTAACGAATTGGATGATGCTGGTGTGAAGACGCTATGAAAAAAGTTGTTAAATGCGTTACATATATCCTGTGTATTACTATAATTCTGTCCACTATAGGTCATATTGCACGGATATCCCGATGCTTTCCGTTTACTGTTTATAAAGTTCCAAAAATCCTTCGGATTTTTTTTAATTTGCTTTTCACAAGTAGTTGTATATTTTAAAAAATATTCCTTTTGTAATAATTTAACTCTTTTTCTTAATAATGAAAATTCGGCGTAATCAATAGGATTTTTATATTTTTTCCACCTTACATGAACTTTGTGTTTTTCTTTAATCGCGTTTATTAAAGAAGGTGCGTACCATTTGGGATAGCAATAACGCCCTGCTATTTTAACCGAGGGAATGTATTTATCTATGATTAAATTAAGTTTATGATAAAATTTGTCCACCGCTTCATCCATACTATCAGCTTCAAGACACTCTGACCAGTTTACCTCGCATAAGTCTGAATTTATTTTACCGTAGTCCGCCCTGTAAAATTTCTTAACAATTCGAGAAGATGGCTTAATACACTTTAAATCACAGTCTTCTATAACTATCTCCATGGGAATATGAAATTTATCTATATCAACCAAAGATAATTCACTTTGTTTACAGTCTAAGATTAAATTAGATATGACAAGGTCAAGTACATTGCCGCAACAGTTGCCCTTTAAATTGTATTGTGACATACCCATAAAATCCAGTGACCGGACAAATTCTGCAGCCGCTTCCAATATATCACTTTTTGAATTTCTATTCACAAAATTACCACTCTCAGACCACGTGATAAACGGTAGATTAAAGTCTCCCACTATCAAATAATAGTCACTCGGTTTTGCTGTATATAAGTCATAAAAACATTCTCTGAAATCGTTTAACATTGAAACAGAGTTATTATTAGGGGGTATGTAAACCGCAGCAATATGCAGGTCACACTTCTGTGATAAATTATTACGTAGTCCTTGTACCGACATCGACACCCAAACTGACTCCGAACATCCTATGGTTACATCTAGCCTGGCTACACCAAACTGTTTTTTCACACAAATAAACACACCGCCGCCCTTTTTCGCAATCGGCCGATCGTATCTAAACACTTCGTAACGACTGTCACATATTTCTGTATCTAAGATTCCTTCGCACAACCAGCTTTCCGTTATAATTATAATGTCAAAATCATTTACTTCAATATTACGGTAAAATAGTGGCAACTTTGTTCTTAACCCGCGTGTGTTTTGATAAAATACTTTGATTTTATTCATGAGAATGATGTTTAATTAGTTGTGATCTTTTAATACGTAGAATAAAACGGACGACGAAAGTGAAGAACAAAGTGGGTATTTAAAAATTATTATGACATGCGAACAACAAATGTATTGCGGACTTGGAATATCTGTTATAAGCTCATTTAAAAGTGCAGGGGTTATAAACCTGTTGGTTAAAATATACTGTTTTTGTAAAATGTTGTATATTTGTGTGTAATGAGGATGAGTATGAGTATCATTGTTGTTGTGTGTAAGTATATTATGTGTGTGATTAGAGTGCTTAGTTGTGATTGGTAGGTAGTGTAGATTGAATAATGTATGACCAGATACATTGGTCAAAGAATAAATTAATAAAAATAGTTGATTAAATATTAAGTTATGGTAATCACTTACGATCAAGTGGGATGTATGCTTGTTTGTCATTAGAAATATCCATAGGTAATCACGGACAGGAACGAGGCTTACATTGGTAAATTTGTAATTGTAACTATTACACTACAATGACGAAGTTTCCACTTGAACTTAAAGCCACAACTTTCTTTCAAAACAAATACTAAGTAAAGCAATAAACTGAATAACGTTCATTAATTATAATCACTTATCATAATAATAAACAATTTTGTAAAACAAAAGTTGAGTTCATAAATAATGTAATGTCTGACCTAGTAAACCAGTGTGATCAGAACACAAAATTCATATTAAAGCATGGAGTAATAAACCGGGGACCTGTTGCTCTGCATTGTACGTTTACAAGCAGTGTTTCGACTAATTAAACCACTTTATGAGCTTTTGTTTTGTCTTTACGGGCACGATGGGCTTTTGAAGAGACTTTTGATGATTTGGTTATTAATTTATAGGGATGTTATTCTTTGAGTGGTGATTTATGCGTCCCTTGGCGTTAATATACGCTTTTTTGATGGCATATTGTCTGTGACTGCGTAATGTGGTTAATGTTTTTAAAATTGCTGTTTATTTGGTGAAAGACAGATAATATAGCAGGCAGAATATCAATGAGACTGGTGTAAGGGCGCGGAGATAGACTTATGAGTCAGTAGGGGGTAAATGCTGTGGATGATGAAGGCCATATAGTTGGAGTTTTGCTATTATCACTAATTTTGTAATGACGGTACTGGTTTTAATGGGTTATTTTCTTACCATTTTAAGTATTATATTGAAGTGATTGTAATAGTGATACGAAAGTTAGATTCTATGTACTTCGCCAGTGGGGTTTCTGACGATTAATAATGGTTTACTATTTATATACAATCATTCAGCGCTGAATCGCTCTTTCAATTATATGTCAAACTGACGACGAACGATCCACATTGCATAAAATCGAGATTTTTTAAAAATCTTGGATTAAAGAATGTATCTTTTTACGCTCGAACATAAAAACCTATCTCTAGAGATAGACAGGACTATCTGAGATAGTTGCCTAGAATTTTTTTGTTAATATGGCCAAAATAACGACGGTTGATAGGTAACAAAACCAGTATCCTAGGCAATCTTAGATAGCCCTATCTATCTCTAGAGATAGGTTATTAATTTCGGCCGATAGAAAGCCGCTGTGAGAAAGGTAACTGTCCATTCTTTCGGTTCGACTTCAGTCAGCGGATTGGCTGTATTCAAATTAGCTGACATCTAATTCTAGTTAACATGACATTTATGATTGTAATCATTCATGGAATCTTAATGAACGAGTGATATTGTTTTCCTTTTCTACTTCCTTCACGAAAATGTGCGAAGATATACATAGAAAAATATTGCATTATTGACCAGGCTGTATATTAATAAAACTGTTTTATACAAGATTAACAAATGTAAGTATACTAAGTGACTACTACTTTTATTATGAAAATAAAGTATTTTGTATTTGTATTTTTTTTAGTGATAGTTTTCATAGCATTTATTATCATCAATATTTTTATTATGGTAAAGACATCTCTTGTAGAATAATTAATAGGTTTCTACCAAAGGGAGGTGTTTAAAGGTGGCAGTAAGTTGATTTTAGTACGCAGGTAACTTCTGAACATTACCTGGTATACCAAAGTCGCCACTTACAACATTTCTTGAAAGATATGGGTTGTTAAATTCAAGACTGTAAATCACGGCCAACGTAGGTACGTAATATCAGGTGCGATTTAACTTGAATTTTAGTAATCATCAACTTAGTGCACATCAGCTTCAAGTTATTAAGTTGTTTAGTAAAATTATTACACCGGGTTACGTTTTATTAGTTGCAAACCAGATATGAATGTGCATATTTATGGTCGGCTTTAAATTTGAAATATTGCTGGGCTATCATACGCAAAAAAAAAATCAATTCCGATTAGTAGTTTCAGGGATTAACGTGTTCAAACAAACTCTTCCGCTTACTCTATACGTAAGTAATTTTAAATTGCTTTTTTTGTATAACATCTGTGATGATATCTACCTATTTATTTATTTTTTGAGTTAAAATATCTTATGGGCAAAATATATTGATACTTGTTCATAAATCCACTAAAACAACAACAAAAGAGACAATAGGCATACGTTTTTAGATTTATGTATTACTAAATTGTTTGACATCAAAGTTCGTTTATCCGTAATTGTTTACGTACTTGCGCGGGCCTTGTCCAACCCAGGTGGAGTCATAATAATATTATCTAGAATAATATACGGAAGTGTCAAGCGAATATTGTTTACAGTTATTGGTACGTCAAGTTTCTTCACTTATATTATCTTATGTAGAAGAATCATTTGTTTTTACTTAATTAATTTTACCGTAAGGTATAGGAAAACTTTGCTGTACAATTATTTTGTATGTACCTATTTTGTGTGTATTTTAGTTTGCTTGCATTTCTTAGCCATAAGAGGTAAAGACTAACCAAGAATGTTGATTCAGCATGCTATAACAATGTCTATTGTTTGTATAAATTCCTATAAAGCACTTATTTTACTGATACTTGAGCTTATTTCAATAAGATACTGGTTGATTGACATATAAATGCATAGATCTAACTTTTGATATGAATTACTATACACATTTTGTGCGTAGGATTGCTGTTCTGATCGATCAGTTTAAGATTTCGGCATTCGTATAAATTTATGAAATGTATGAATAACTTTTCTGCATTGGCATATCTTTGTATTTATGATTTACGATAATTTGATGTTTGCGATTTCAAAAATTTGACTTTTATAGATAGTGTTGATTAAGATAGTTTATGAAGTATGTTAGATGTTATAAGTATAGCTTAACAACTTTATTTCATTCACATGACAAATGTACTCACCTACTAAATAAAATCAATGCAAATAATCCATAAAGTAAGATATCCATCTATACGACTAGGTACGAGAAAGCTTTACTACAGTATTGAAATAAAGTAATTATCCTTTAAATACTTAAGGTGAAGAATAAAACATTCGCTGGTCACATTCAGAGAATGTGAGTAAAAACCTAAATGAGGATTGTTTATTCGTTTCTCACAAAATTGCGGCCCATAATAAGTATACAACAAAAGCGGGCTGCGTCCCTTTCAATTAGTTTTTACCGAGATAATGATTTACTAGGGACGGACGGACGTACGCCGCGGGTCGCTCGCCGTGTAATCGCGGACGGCCATCTTTTCCCGGAAAGCGCGACAATGAATACGTTCGCGGTATTCGGCCCCCTCTGCTGTGTGAAAGCTCTCGCGTGAGCGCGCCCGCGCCGCGTCCGTCCCTCGTCGCGCTATAGGGGAGATACGCGCTAATCATAATGAAAGTTTTCGACAACAATTATTTTTCACTGTTTGCGTTCGTGGTGTTTAATGATTCTGATAACTATCTGTAATGTAATTGAGATACACTTAATTAATTTAATATGATGAGATAATATTAAAATGGAAATACCTAATTTGGTTTTGTAACTCATTTAAAATAATGATTTAGTTATACTATTACATTATAAGCTGTGATTTGTTTAATTTTTTTATATAAAAGCTATTTTATTCCAAACACTTATCTGTCTAGTAAGTAGCGTACCTATATTTGTAACCTGTAGGTAGTAGGTACCTACCTACCTTTAATGAATTTGGCACTTTGTGAACTGCATATCATTTGCATAAGATTGTAGTAAATTAAGAGACTGTCTGGTGGGTTTATTTGTTTATTGTTTTGCCGAACAAAATTAACAAAAGCATGTCACGTTGTTCAGCTTGACACGAACCGCCCAATCGGAACTTTGTATGTAAATATAGGACTAACAGTAAAGTTTGCGCAGGAGATGTCTAGAGAAAGCCAATGAAGTGATTGTTACCGTCCATAGCATAAAGTGCAGTATAAACGAGAGATTTTACGTAACTTGTCGCCGACTGACGAGCGACGCGACGGCAAAATTATCACGACGCAGCGCAGTACCGGATGGCGCGTACCTACTACTACTTATCTCTAAATTGTATAAAGCAAAATCGCTGTTTTTCCTGTCTATTTCGCTGCTAACTTCTTCTAAGCCACGCAACAAATTTTGTGTTGTTTCTTTCGTTGAGATTATTTTTTCATATATAATACATGAAAATTATAGAAGAGAAAAGCCAAGAATATTAATGATTTTGTAGCTTCTAAACAGCTTAAAAGTCACATGCGAAGCAGGGGCGGATCGTTAGTATCGTATATTCTTGGTACATTTACGCGTTTTACGCGACAGTCGGCGACCGATCGCCGCCTCCATGCCATTAGCGCGACACAGATACGTGCAGGCTATAACTTGAAGGGGCACGGCCGCGAAAATTGCTGCCATCAATCGTCGAGGCGAGCGACACGTTGCGATCGGCATTCATGCGTAGGGGCACAATTATTCTCTTATAACTTGCGTGTCATTATTTGAAATACGTGTCGTGCGTTAAATATATAAACATCACAATAATCTTAAATAAAAGCTAAATAACTGCCTACTACTGCGATTGGGTAATGTAAGTAGGTTGGTATATATTATAATACCAACCTTTATACCTACCTAAGTCTTAACTCATGTGCAGCATAAACTTAAACTTTTTTAGAAATTCGAAGCAATAATAACGTTTAGTTTGCATTCATCTCTATGAATGCAACCATTATAATATTTGTCATTCCAAATAGATCAGATTAGTTGTAATCTTTCAATTCTGCGAACGTACCCGCGGCATGCGCATACGCAGGTAGGTACAAACGCGTACCAACCGCGCACCAGCACCAACTCTTTGAAGCGCAAAAAACACAGTGTATTATTAGTCGCGGGCGCGGCCCACAGCTGCGGCTTTGTTTCGTTCGTACCTGCCATCTGCCGACTCATTATTGTACTACCTGGCTCTCACTACCGCCGACTATCGCGGACCTGCGATGTTGTCATTTTTACTGCAACTGTACAGACAGGGCTAAGATGTCAAAGACTATACGATTGACGTGCTACGTGCATGATTTGGAAAAAATGATTGGGAGATAATATGCTATTTATCTTCTCTTGCAATAGTACAGGTAGCTGTTTAGTAGAGCATGGCTTATAATTATTAACAGGCTGTTTCTTTTTGAAATTTTTGTAAGTATTAGGTATCTGTCATTCGATAAGTGGGTAGATCATTTACATTAGTCAGAAGTAGTCAGAACACCGATTCCCCGTGGATTCCCCGGTCTGAGTTGATGGATTTTTGGTCGCCTTAATTTGAAATTCATACATGTAGAAAATATGTTCGAAACTGATCCCGATGTTTGTTATAAGTACTTAAATGAAACAAATTTATAGAAAAGTAAATGTATTATACTAAACAGGTAATAGGTATCCATCTAACTTCTATACTAGTAATCATTGGAACCAATGCATCGAAGAAGATGGACGTAACATACAATAAAACCCGTATAACTCGTACGAAATCAGGACTCTAGTGTTCTATAATTTAAATCATATTTGACTGTATCTACAAGTAAGTACAGCGCGAGCGATAATGCATTGCCTCGTTTGAATAGTTTAAACATGCGCGACGGGTGTCGTGGGCCTCAATAGTCTCAGTACTGGAGACACTTCATTCAGCCTTAATTTGAAAATTGTGGTACATCGCACCCAACTCGCCTTCTGTTCTCTTCACGTATTGACGATCGAACACGATCCAACTTAGCTGGCTATACCTTTTTTCCCTCTCTTACAGCCTTTTCGTCGAAGTGGTAGAAAAAGCGTGTTACATTGTTATGGTACAAAAAACCCAAAAACATTATCGATCGTTAAAGTTATAAACTCTGAATAAACTAGTTGTAACTAGTATCAATACTCATTATAACTCAATATATGACAAGTATTAGTAATATTGAGTCTTATCGTCACTTACTCATCGCTAATCAGCGCTGTTATCGTCGCAAATGCCATCACCATCACCGCCGACGGTCGACGACTTATGCTAATTCTTTCTACGCGCTGACATTGAATCTCGTTATCTTTATTACGTTTAGGCTAAAGATGTTTTATCTAAATATTGAGATCTATTCTGATAAACTTTGTTTTTTTTTGCTACGATAGGACTTTAGTTCTTGTGATCATGTATCTGGGTAGTACATTATTATCATCGCCATCATCAGACTACTGCTGGACATAGGTCACCGCTAAGCGTGTAACTGATTCTTAGCTAACGTCATTGGTCCCGCCTATACCTGGTTATCGGTTCACCTTGTGATTGCCCATGTTGCGATTTCAGTTCGTTCTCCTAGTAAATTGTTTGTATACCGCGTAAGACATTTAAAAATTTAAAAGACGGATTTCGATGACTCAAAGTAACTGTAGTAGAGTAACGTAATCCATTTCAAAACGGTGCCACCGTATTGAAATGGTCCATGGCTTCTATAACCGCTTTCTATCTGGTAGACCGTATGCCGATTAGGTACTAAATTTGCCCCTTTTTCGTTTCTTAATTAATCTATGAAGGTTTGACCAACGCATATGAACAGGAGCAAAGTAAATAGTTTAGATAAATATACGTAATACGTATTCTTATCAAATTATTAAGACATTACAGCAATGCAACGCCCTAAATTGCTGCACTATTAACCAATTGACGTTAAAGTGATCTAATTATTTTCACCAATTCTGTTGCTATTAAATAATTTATGTTATGAACTCTCACTGTTTATTCTAATAGACTCGAGAATGTCTGAATTATAAAAATGATATTGGGTTAATATACGTTTCTTCCATAAGTATGAATTTCTGAAACCTGACATCTGCTGGGCATAATTTTATTGAAGGGCCAACACACAAAAATGTAAATGCGTACTTTATATTTCGCTTATGCCGAGTTAGGTATTCTCTCTGACCTTTTTTTGAGTGTTTTTCTTTATTAGTGATGACTTATACGTAAGACTAGACCTCTGGTACCGCCCTTATCATGTATTTAAATGTAGTCAGGCCTCCGGAATATGTCTGACATCTCTGTCCTTCACTGTACAGATTATATTATCTATTTGAAATCTGAACAGGTATTATACCTAGTGCTCGAAATCCATGTTACCACAAAAATACTTGCAGATTTTTACAATTAAATAAGACTTTTTAAAGTAGAGCTCTACCCCTTTGTGTGAACGCGAACCTGATTCAACAATTCATGGAATTTACAAAAAAAGAAACGTATTGTTAACCCTCCGATTATACAATCGGCACATTCGACAGATAAGCGCGGCAATTACTATGTAGTCAGCGAGCTCAAAGTCGGTTGAGACGTGCCTTATCAATAGGGTGGCGGCCGCGACGGGCACCGGTGGGTGTTTTTTTGCCGCGGCCGCGACGTTGTCTACGTGCGAGCCTTGCAACACAAGGGCTCGTACTATAAGACTATGTCGCGGATATTCGTGGGAATGTAAGGGTTGTCCGCGGATCTGAGGCAAAAAATGCAATGAACAGTTCGTCGGATATGCAGGTCGCGTGAGACCAACGAATTTAACACTTAATTGGACCCTTTTCTCGATATTGTTATGTAGATTCTGTCGTGCTTTCTTATGTTTTAGTTTTTTGACTAAGTAATGCGATGTTTCTCTATTAACGTCTTGTTTATGAAAATATACCATCAAAAAAAGTAGTCGGTAAAGTAAAAGTCCACATAAAGCAATTTCGTCACACTCACTTACGTAAAATTAAGCAAAACGTCACGTTTTAATTTCGTAATGTCGTGAATTTTTCCTATTATATCTGAATGGAAGCAAAGTTTCTGTAGGTAGGTTATAGTAAGTAATAAAACAAATCAGAAAAAAGTCGTTACCAGACTCTCACGGACGATAAGTTTTGTTTCGCAAATGGCCGGTGTCGTGATAGCCTCGCGAGTGTTGCTCTTCGATTATGTAAGAGTATTGCGAGTGTTATCTGGCTGTTATCGTCGCCACCTAAGCGCGCAGCCGTCCGTGATCTGTTATCAGTGGACAGGTTCGCCTTGTGGTTGCGACATATTGTGGATCGCATGTGTGCATGCTATTATACTTAATCACTCGTATGTAGCTAAAGGTTTCCAATTACCTACTATGAGTACTACTTGTTCGCGTTCTATAATACGATATTCAATGTTATACAATACTTTTGCTTTTTACTTGTAGAGAGCGGCAATTTTTCCTCATTTAATATGTGCGTACGGAAGGGACGCCTATCCTGATTTT
Organism: Parascotia fuliginaria; assembly: GCA_963082885.1. Lineage (NCBI taxonomy): Eukaryota > Metazoa > Arthropoda > Insecta > Lepidoptera > Erebidae > Parascotia > Parascotia fuliginaria. The sequence continues at coordinate 12,806,612 of OY720188.1, forward strand.
ATAAAGCTCGTCAGTTTGCCCATTAAAATTATAAGCTTTATTAAGTAGGTTCGTTTAATCGAGTCACCTCCAAAGTTTTCATTTTGTGAACGGCTCAAGTTGTTACGAGAGCTCACGAATGGGCGCGGGTTTAACGAGCGCCGCCGACAGAGTTTCTGAACGATTATCTCCACGACTAATTATTTCCGCCGCGGCGAGACTCACGCGCCTCGACTCACGTCGCCGACGCGTTCGGCCGTCGAACAAGCTTTTAAAATTGTACATCTGCGCGGTCAATAGACGGCGGCGCATGCATTTCACGCGCGGCCGCCCGGAGCCTATCTATACCTGACGTTGACGCTCGCGATCTTATTACCGCCGTTGAGAAAAAAAAAAACAAAGGAAGCGATGGCGGCGAGCGAAGCGGCCTCGGAGATTTATGGAGGCGCGGCGCCGCCGGGGGCCGCTGTGTCCCCGAATTGCGTTCGCGGCTTCCAGGAAGCGCGATGCGGGCGAGGGTTGGCTTGCACGGCGAATATTGATTACCCACTGGTCGTACTATTAATAGGAGGTCGGTTGACGTCGCCCGGTGGGAGTTCACCCGCTCTGTCCGCACTCGACCTACGCGAGCTGAGTACGTTCGCCTTTCCGGCGTCCATTTCGCTAATTGCCTCAAGCCACACCGGCCTCAACGTTCTTAGTGTGCTATATACTAACTGAATTATTCCGTGCATACAGGTTGGTCCTCACATTGGTAATTGTTTGTCGACTTCTAATCTAACAAAAGGACGAAATGTTACAATTTGGGTTCTGAAAATCTCGAAATGCGCATTCGTTATCACAATCATAAGTTCATAACACATCTGCTGCTACAAAAAAAACTAGTGACACGTGTTTTCTCTTTAGATGGTTGTAGGGCCGGCAATCTTGCATCACTTGGTTGTTAGTATTAACTTAACCAGTAAAAACTCTGAATGTTGTTACTCTTGTTACAATACGGTTATTTGAGATAAAGACTACAGACTCATTTCTATTTTGCAGTAATTAGAGCTTTCACACGGCAGCTGCAAGTGAAATGTCAAAATTTGTTATTTTAACAAGATAACAGCGGGCAGCCGCGGAATATGAACTAGGGGAAAGCGGGCGTGCATCGGTGTGTTGCCGAGCTTCTAGAAAGTTCGAACAATGCGTTAATCGTCCAGACAGGCAGCGGCAGACAGTGACCTGTAAACGCCGGTTGTATCGTCACGCAGATGACGCGTGCGCGGACTGCGCGGGCTCAGGCGCGGTCGCCAGTAGAGTCACCATAGACATTATCGAGAAATTAGGATTCATGAGTTCTAGCAAAACATTATGCTTTATGTATAAAAATAATTTATCTCCGTAAGAATATATGGACATATTAAAATTAAAATTTTATCCCATAAAAAATCATGACGATTAAGAAGATGTAAATCAATGATGCAGCTTCTTTTAAATATTTCAGATAAATCACGGTAATTTTACGAAATGCCTAGGTATCTGACGGGAATTAAAGTCTCTTGTCATAATATAATCCGCGATAGGTGTCCGAGGAAATCATCAGTGAGTGTCACAAGAGCGACGCGACGCGCGGCGGGCGCGGTGACCTCGCGGCCGCGTACCGCCGCGCCGCGCCACCGTCGCCGGCGCAACTACTGCTCATACGCTGCATCACCATGCACTTAGGCATCATCATGAACATTTGACTACGAAGATTGGACGACGTTTCCAGTATCTGGGTATTCTGTCCATTTAACGTATGAGTGCAAAGCGTCCATAAACCCAAATTAAAAAGAACTAGGTATATATTTTAGTAGATGAAAGGGAGGTCACGACCCTTAACACAGAATACGACGCAAGGAGGAGAATAATATCTTAGTAGAATGAATGTGGATATTTTGCACGGTAATGATTCAAATGTATCTAAATATACACAGGTTATTGTCCGTTCCACTACCTGTCATGGTTTGCCAACATTTGGTTGTTGTTGTCACTACATGCAGTTTTGTTTGCTTGTTTCTATATTTGCAGGAGTCACTATGTCTGCGGTATAGATCTAAGTGAGTGACGCGATTGTACCAAAGACAATCAGTTGGCAATGCGTACTTAAATGTAAATATGGTGTAACAGCTATCATCATAGTGCGTTACTGGTTGCATGTTTCAGCCAAGAATACCTCAGAAAATCTAGTCACAATAATTGAGCTATTTGCCAATAATGGCTTATCAAGTACATTTCCCCATCGCAGTAATTACTTCGTGTCAAGCAATGCGGCGTTATCGCGGAACTAAATGCGTCACAACAGCACTCTGTTTGTTTGTGCGGAGTGTACACCGGCGGCGATGTAGCGTTGCGTCACCGCATCGAACGGATATAGCCGCGATCGATCAACATCGTTTCCTTTATTTTTGCGCGACGCCATCGCTTGCAGTCGCCCATTGCGGCTAGCGGTCGCTCATGGCACCACATTCTATACCCAGCTTTCTATTCTATTCAGAGACAATCTAGTACGTACTCGTAGACTGCAGACCGTTTCACAATGTGCAAGTGCCGCCATGCGCCATGCCGATGCAACGTCAATACAAAGAGACGCGCTAGGAAGCGAGCCGCGTCCGCGATCCACCTCTGACATATCTATTTTCAGCTTTTACGCAATCATTTGATTTATGCAGAATTCGAGTCTTGTTTGCTGTTTCGCAACTTATATTCACTATTAACAATCCATTTATGTTTCTATGTATAATATGTATGTATTTACAAAAAAAAAGTATATAAAGAAAGAAAGAAAGAAAGAAAAAACATTTATTTGTTCTCAACAAGTTAGTTTACAGAACATATCAACAATATATAGTAATAAATAAAAAATAAAAGTAACAAACTTAGTGAGATACAAAATGGCCCTAACTCAGCTTTGTGCCACTTTGCGAACACAGAGCAGCGCTGTTATTCTGTTAGAGCCAAGATGGATGGTATTCTGGTATGAAAATATCACGGATTGATCAAAGAATACCCTGACATTAATAACAATCGTATATACAATTTGTGTAGATTGAAACAAAATATTTAAAATAAATAAGTAAATATAATAATGATCTTATAAAATGTTTAAATATATAAATCTGTAATATAATTTTAATAGTTATTATTTAAATAGTAATATATGACATGTAATGTAACAATAATTTGTATCATATAATATAATAAAACGGAACGGAACGCAAACTTTCCTATTGGCTGTGACAACTGACATTACCACACCCATTAGCCAATAGCAAAGATCAAGAGAAGGCGCGGGATTTAAAAATTATACAAGTGACGCTTTGATGAAGTTTGGTGTAGTGAAACAATGTAAAAAATTGAAAACTTAAATTTGTTTAACTTGTAAATTATTGTTCATGATGTGTTTAAGCTGCAAAATAAGTGATAATGATTGTTGGGAATTGATTGTGTGTTGTGTTTGTGTGTGTGTATGTCATGTTACTTGGTCTGATGCCATAATTGATTTGATGACCTACATCGTGAAAACTTGTTACTGCTGGTGGGACGCTTGCTCGCCTCTACGCAAAGACATGGTGGTAAGTTCATGTTTGGTGCTTCTGTTCGTTTAATAAATACTGTTTATAATTCTTGCTGAAACTTTGAACTGTCCTTAGATTACGAATGGGCGGCGGCAAGTTGTTCCAGCAGCGAGTGGCAGTCAACTTGAAACTGCCACGAAAAGCAGCAGTTCTATGTTGTGGTGTAACAAGAAGATATGTAGACGCACGAGTGTTGTGCTTGTTATGATATAAGTATGTTTATCCGCATTTTAGAACCCATATCACAAGCTATAAATATATGCTTACTTTGGGTCTAGATGGCGTTGTGTGGTTGTTGTGGTATTATTATTATTATTATTATTATTATTATTATTTAACATATTCATGACTTATTTGGCGTTAGAATTTCTGACATAGTATTTAGTTGATACTGTATTAGGTTGATACCTACTAGGGAATACCGTTGCTTTGTCTTCGCCTTATATTCATATTTATGATGTTTTACACTCAATAATAAACTTTTTATTTTTACAATCGACTTATCGTTCAATAGTTTCGATATTACAATCTTTATGACATGATAATCGATATGAGTTGATATGTAATCTTGGCGTTTATCAGCCATTGAATTGTGGCTGTGATTTTTGCATACAATTATTCCTGTGGAATTACAGATTTAGTTAATTGTTCTACAAAGACTAAGCTCAGTAAAAATTATAGCGTCGTTTAGGACCGGAGTTCCTCGTTGGTGCATCGCCCGCGTCAACTTCACCGAGAATTGTCAAAGTACGTAAAACGTGTATCCATTGACTGTTTGTTTTAAATCTCTTCTACATTTCAGAGGACCAAACCTTCGATGTGTAATGTACATAACAAAATGGTTTTACTTAAATGTTTTAGGAAGTGTATCAGTGTTGTGGGGAATGACGTTTGGCGATAAGTATCAATGTTTTATTTTACGTCCCTCTGTCCACGTGTGTCACTTTGGCTTGGCTCTCGCTTGGAATAGTGTGTGCCCGGTCTTACAGTTAGTCACTATGTGCGGACTTAATAACCCTGTATTTTTTGTTAAGCTTAGTCCAACCTGCGAAAAAAATAAATGTTTGGTATTCCTTTAGCAGGCAACCGATGGATGAATGAAAGCGGCTCACGACCGGCCAGGGTATCGAAAATTGGGACAGACCTATGTCCAGCTGTGAAAATCTTCCGGCTGATACGATGACAATGTTAATTCCTTTAGCGGCGGTTTTTATGACACGCCTGTTGACGATCCTAAAATGAGCTCGTTCGTTGTAAATTTGATATATAATTATTAAGGTAAATAATTATGAAGTGCCAGACTACGTTTGTCTATTGCTTTCAGTGAGATTCCTTTGCTTGCGAGATTTACGATCAAATGTCTCAAGGTGTGAATGAGCGAAATGAGTGATTTTTCACTTGCCATCTGATGTAAATTTGTCGATTAAAAAGTAGAGTCTCATACGGTTACTTTAATGAAATTTGCATTGTAACTCCTTTTGCTTATTAGGCAAAATTGTCTGCATTGCGGCTTGAATTTCTCCAGCCTATAAGTGAATATTAAGATGCAATTGTATAGTTTACTTACAATGTTTACTGCTGTTTGAGTAGGTACGTGTGCGACTTGCGAGTACCGCGTACTAAGTACATCCGAGTTTAGTTTCTACTGTTGGTCACTGACCTCCTTTCAAAATACTGTGTTCCTAAGAACCTTAACTCGTAGTGTATCGACGAATGTTATCTATGAAACCTATTTACAATGACCGTTGCTAAACACCAAATATTTTGAAAGATCAAATGAATCTCTTGATTCTAAATAGTGACCACCACACATGCAACTTGGAAGCACCGTCATCCTACTGTCAACTGTCACTTTTGACGTAAAGTCAGAACCTATTTTACACTGACTTAGGTTTTTAAACTTTAAATGCTTTTTTTACTCGCCAAGCTATCACTGTGCAGAGTTTTAAATCATTCAATTTTATTTTTGCTCTTTAATGAACATTGACTAAATTTTGTTACTAAAGTAGACATTCACCGTACACTATTAGTAATATAAAATAAATATTAATAGTGTTAGTGCAAATATTAGTGTGCTAAATCATGGCTTCTTGCATTGGTCTGGGTGTTTCTATGTATTATGTACGTATTTACAAAAAAAAGTATATAAGTATGTTCATCCGCATTCTAGAACACATATCACAAGCTATTAATATATGCTTACTTTGGGTCTAGAATGCGTTGCGTGGTTGTTGTAGTATTATTAATTTATTATTTATTTAATTATAATAAGTAGGTATAACACATTATAATATATTACAAATTCATAATAAAACCTACACAATCAACATTTTAGTGAGCAGTAAGTGTACATACCTGTCAGTTGATAATTTAGTTTAAGAAGTTGCTTGTTCGAGGATAGCTTTAGTCAGTAATTCGACTGAAATCCCCTCTGGCTACGTACCTACGTTGTGAGTACCTAACTCAAGCTCTGTTGTATTCCCAAGACTACTTGCCGTTGATGTTTCGCGGATATTATTATCAAGTATCAAATAATTTGCGTAAACTTCGTCAAATATTATTAGACAGTCCTCGCCCGCGGACATGAAACTTTCAAGCTAATAAACGGTAGCCCTAGTTCTGTAACGTCTACGCTTCTAGGAGATGCTTTTGATTTTGACGTATCATATAAATAACTAACATTATCAAAGGCTTACTTGTTAATGTGTGCTGTTATAATAATTTTTGTTTATAAAGAATTTTGAGATTATGATATTGTAATAATTTGGTTAATCAAATCAAAAAATGTGGTATATTTCAAATGTCTATAGTACGACTATAGTACGATAGGTATTGGCATTAGTAATAATATTGCATATTTAGGCGATGTTGCGTCCCTGGATGTAAAAGGGCCCGCGTATCGATCGCCCTCTATTAGCGCAATCGTGGAGCGCATCGTGGGAGCGTAAGCGCACCCACTGCCCGCGAGTCGGCCGCGTCATGTCAGGCGGCCATTTTCGGACGCACATTTGAATTGTTAATGCTGATTTTAACAGCTAAATGAAACTTGTATTTAACATTTCCAGGTTTTAGTTAAGTTTACAATGTTCTTCTTCTACGATGTGACGTGTAATCGTAACAATGCGTTTTCGTTTGACAACAGGAATGGTTGATTTTGATGTGCTTTTAGTTGTTTCTTGATGGGCACAGAATTCCACACGTAATAATACTTATTACTGTAATCGTAGTATCAGAATCCGTCTAGAGATTTGGGTTTTTTCGTTGGCTTACACGAATTCTGTTGTTATTTCTCGTCAATTGGAAATTGGATTTTGTCAGTTTAAAAAAAGACTTAAATGCGGTTTGTCTTCCTCGGGAACCAGACTGATTTTCGAAAAAGTTGCCAATGTCTATTTCCGGCACTGAATCTATCTACATACCAATATTTATTGAAATCGGTTCAGCCGTTTAGGTGAGTCGCTGAGTGGTAAGTAACCAACACACACTCATACATAGACGCACAAACTTTCGCATTTGTAATATTTATAGTATATTTGTTTAATTGTAAAGATGCACTATGGTACTTTACGGTATTCTCAAAAACATAGACATACCGTCCGACCGTCTTTTATTGTCTATCGCCGTAGCATCTGTAGGAACAATTAGTAAAAGTCATGACATTTAGAAAAAATATGTCAGGATTAGCATCGAGTGATTGATGCTATTCGAATGACATTTTAATGTCCAAAGGTTACGATAATTGCATAATTAGATACTGTTGCCTGTTTCTGTATTAGTTGGTACCTATAAAAAAGAACATCAGATTTGTTGATAAACGTTCATCGAATTGACTCTTTAAGAAGAATCTACACACATCTGCGAATCTATATATTAGACAGCTAAGAGTTTTGATAGGTTTTCAGGTTCTCTTACAATCATCGTCATTCATTATCATTTTAGCCGAAAAAACGTTTACTGCTGGAAGTAGGCCACTACTAAACGTCACCAATTTCACAGGTCGTGATGATGGGTCGTTACCGGTGGTCCCGGTGGAACCACCAGTAACGACCCATCAGTTGTCCTCCACCTTTATCAGGCCGTTACATTACAATGCTAATATACAAATAATAAAAATGATATAAATTAGCTGCACTGCATAGCGATTTCAATCATTATTTTTTCTTGTGTATTTATTTTTCTTTACGTGACAAGGACATCAAACTCTTTTCTTGGCATTAGTTATAAAAGTGATGCTCTTTCATTAATGCTAATAGTTCGCATTATTATTTATATTGTCTACATAATCCATAAAAATATTTATTTATAAATTTTTCTTATGTTTGGCCTAGTAACTAATGAATTGATGTTTATTTATTAATTACCAAGCGATATATTACAAAGGCGATCGACTGTCAGACGACATGATTGTCGCGGACTGCAATGCGCCGCAGCTGCGTAATGTTTTTTACCGCTGAACAGTGCAGATGTATGTGGTTGCGGACTTAGTGCGCGGAATAGCGGACAAGGGCGTATGATATACATATATAGCACTGACGCACGGTAGAAAGCTGATGAGCGATGTGATTCTTAGATTTTAATATGTACTTGTTTCTCGTTAAGAACATGTTAAGCCTGTTTTAAAATGTCTAAGTAAAATATTATTAAACTTGGAATTATTCATTATTTCTTTCATGGTTCCCTTTCATGGAAATTACTGTAGACACAATAGATGTTTTATTGTCATCATGGCCATATCCGTTTACTGTCCCGGAAAGTGTTAATTGTCTACCAAGCAAAGATGTCCTCCTCACTTTGTTTGAAAGCTGAGAAATACTATTACTTATTTAAATAATAATAATAATAATACCAGCCTGCTACTCCCACTGCAGGGCAAAGGCCTCTTCTCATATAGAGAAGGTATGAGCATTAATCACCACGCTTGCTCAAGGTGGATTGGCAATTTCAGATTTTCAAGTCCAGGTTTCCTCACGATGTTTTTCCTTCACCGTCAGTCAGAAATGTCCAAAATAAACTTAGAAAGTACAGGTACTTGCCCGGATTCGAACCCACTACCACGTGTTTACGAAGCGGGTGCCTTATCCACTGGACCATTTCGACTTTTAAAGAACTTTTTTAAAAGCCGATTAAATTGGCAAACATAAAATGCACTTTACTTTGTTCTATAATAAAATATCTGCTAAATAAAATAATAATAATAAGACTGATTTTTTTATGGAATTAAAACGCTACGCTAAACACTATGCTGAACGCTACGCTAAACTCTACGCTAAACGCTACGCTACGTCTACGCGTCCGCTATGTCTACGCTTTGCTTCTATGAACTGTCACCTTTCATCATCAAGTTTTAGAATATCTAATTAAACCTGCGTAATAAAATAACTAAAGACATCTAACTATATATTATACATTATCACATATCTTTAAATCAACATCGCTGTTAAATCCGTTCTTTAATACATACAATGACGCTACACGCTACACTGTATCAGCTGTCTTACTCGTTGGTCCGGCACGTTTGCGCGCGGCTGACGGCGGTGACCGCGCGACGTGTGCGCATATCACGCGCATAATACGCGGTGAGCGGCCGCTGCGCCCGCAACGAATGACTCACGCCTGCGCCCGCGCATTGAACATCGATACCGCGCAACTAACAAAATGAATTGTTTGTTCATTTGTATCGTAGAACTTTTAGGCATTTAAAATCTTGATTCTGGTATTTTTCTATACGCGTATATAACTTTAGGCACTATCACCTAAGAAAACTAATTATAATAATCAAACAATTACCTACTACCGTAGTTACAATGTCAGCTAAGTCGCTAGTAGATTATTGGTATTGCCAGTAATATTGAAACACAGTCATGATGTTTATCATTCATCTAATAATGCTAATAAAAAAATTACATTCTGATTGCCGAATACTAAAACATTACTAAATTTTAACTGGCCCTTAAACCTCATGTTAGCTTTGTAAGTTTGGTAAGAATTTTAGCGACAGAAGCTACCACAATCATCTCTGCATCACCTAAAGGTTGACTGGTAGAGAATGCCATTTGGCATTAAGCCCTCCTATGTACACGTACTGCATAAAGTTTAAATAAATAAATAAATAAATATAGTGTAAATAGCCACCAATTGTACATAACGACGTGTACCAATAACTGGTGTACAATAATAGTTTATTCTATTCTATTTCAAATTGTTCATACTGAGATGTATACATTTTGCAGCTCCCACAGTCTAATATGCTCTTGGCATTTTCGAGCTATCATTGACAATAGTAAAATGATTTGAATTTGTATTTACAAATGTTATATATACTATTTCATAACTACCGTCACGTACACACACACAGACACATACACGCACTTGTGGTTAACTAATGATGGTTTATGTCGATCACACACGTCATTGGGAAATCCGTCACATCATCATCTTCCTCTTTAACACGGCTGAGAAAACAAAACAAACAAAAAGTAGGTACAAATTATTTGATATAAACTTTTTATATACAAGTACTTAGGCCTAAGATCCTTTAACGCGTCATTACCTACAAAAAATAATATATAGTAAAAAGTGTAAACGTGAAAAACAATCTGGTACGTTTGTAACTGAATTATATAACGCATTGCGTTAAAATTCCCACGTGGCAAAACCCGTTTCACTGCACAACATATTTCAATACAATATCTTCATGAAGCAAAAAGGGTTAATGCAATACAAAAACATAGCGCATAACAAAGAAAACAAACATCTCAAGAACAGCTGATCTCAACGATCACTAACATATCTATAAAACGTTTTCAACACAAAACGTATCGCTAAACTGCTGAATACGACAATTGCCTATTATCACACAACAAAATAACATCTAATTCACTATGATAAAGTTCAAATTGGAACGAAACATAAAGGGCAATGATAATAACAACAGGGCAAAGAAAGTCCAGTTTAAAATGAGCCGCTACCCTTCCTTTGAACAGTTGAAAGTTGCGATATAAATGGCAGATCTAGAGTTCAAGTGAGACTGGTCGATTTATTGAGTTGCGTCGGAAAGTTTTGTAGATATTGAAACGAATAGCGGCACCTGTTGAGCTCGGTTTGCAACTTCGTTAATGGCCCTCTCTATTGGCCAAATGATGTCTGTGTTAGATTGTTGTTAAAGTACTCAAATTATATGTGTTTATGAGGGATAAAGGCTTCCGCGCAATGGAGCGTAATGTGTTAAGAGATGTAACAGGTGATAGTGTTAGTCGTACATTGTACATTATGTTTTCCATCAAATTTGGAACAAATAAGTGGTAGCTTCATTTAAATATATGCGATAAGGTCGACGCCAGTGTAATAAATGACTATATAATGAGCTTTCTAGTGTAAACATGTAATGTAATAATAAGGCCTTTACTATAATCGAAAAAGTGGCTAGTTCTCTGGTCCGATATTTGTATGCATTTAGTTCTATCTTTTTGAGTAAATGCAATTTTAGCTTTGTCAGTTCTACAATGTGCGTACTTTTATGGCTGTATTAATAATTACCAGATAGGTTATAAAACAATGCTGTGACTTTGCTGAGACAATGACAATCTTCAATTTTAAAGTTAATTAATTAACTGCCACTACTGTCATTTTTAGTTACCGTATTTGCCGCTATGTCGCACGCTGTCTTCATTCGATATGTAAAATTGCAAATTTTATCTGTGTGCATTAGTTTTGTTTTATATTGATACGTTTAACTATGAAAACAGAACTGGCTAGATGTGAACTGGTGCTTGCAATATTGCTAAGTATCTATGGCATTATATGTATATTTTTCTCCTAAATTGTAGATGAAGACTTAGCATTATTATGGCAGTCAATTAGATCCATATGTCGACAGATATGTTAGATGATATTATGTAATCGGTTACTATACTCCGTGTACAATCTGAGACCAGACTTTCTTTATAAAAAAACTCACAGATACAGCTGTTTTTCTAATACGAGGACTGAGCCTCAGGAGGTCGTTCGGTCATTGCCATTACCATTATTACTTCATACAGATAGTTCATCTGTTTTTACAAGTATTAATCACAGTGTTTTGTATTTCCTCTTCTACCTTGCATAACTCAATCAAGCACCTGTTTACGTTCACTGTGAAGAAAAGCATTGTTAGGAAATAGGCTAAATATAAGCGTAAAATGCATCTTGAACAGGCGTAGTCATAAATAATCGTGGTTTGTAGAAAAAGACATCGATATGTAGAATTTCAATAGCGTATTACCCGACAGAGTACAATTAAATAATTCATGTTCATCTCACCTCGGTACGCGCTGAGCTTTATTCTAGTACTCCCTTTTTAATGATTTAGTATATTGTCCGTAGATTAGTGTTATGCGTAGGTATTGGTATAACGTGCGTGAAAGCTGTAGCATTTAAACAAGGCACATCAAGGTGAATTAAAGGTGAATTAAAGGTGAATTAAAGGTGAATTAAAGGTATGACTTTTTTTAATTGGTCAATTAACAGTTATTTCAAACTAGCTTTCCGTGGCACGGTTTCACCCGCGTCTTTGCTTACTGCTGTGCTCCCGTCGCCAGTAGAGTGATGTTACATAGCCCATAACCGTCCTCGAGAACTGGGCTATCATACGCAAAAATATTTTTTCTAATCTGACTGTAGTTCAAGAGATTAGCGCGTCCAAACAAACAAACAAATAAACGCTGCCGCTTTATGTAATACTATAGATATCTATTGCTGAATATCGCGGTGGCTCAGTGGCAATGCGTGCGATTGCTGTGTACGAGTTCGTGAGTTCGATTTCCACACGCGACAAAACTTTGTGTAATCTGTAAAATGTTGTCCCGAGTTTGTGCACTCCCTGTGTCCGTTCCCTAAGTATATGTTTGTAAAGTATTCCTGAAAGTAAGGCTTATTGTGAAAGTAATTATATACATACATACATAACTTCACACCTTTAATCTCCGAAGGGGAAGGCAGAGGTGTTTAACCACCAAAAGTAACTTTTAAAAGAAAATTTGAGGCTGCTCTCACCCCGCGATCTCGCGCCTTTTCCTTCCAGTCTTTCGAAAAACTGTCCAGGGGGCCTACTACCACTTCTTAAAGTATTTACTCATTTATTTTTTGTGTTTTGTCTTTTTCTTTTGTACCATTAAAAACAAGGATAGTGACAAAGAAAGGTTTCAATAAGATTGCTGTAAGACGTTGTGGTAGGGCCTCTGGTCGAATCGAAATCTCTTTACAAAAACTGAGCCTTCTCTTTATTGACCTGCCGCGACCATACCATACCTACAATACTTTAATAACTACTCTATTGACACGAGAATGTAACGTATAAATATATCAGAGACGTTACGATTACGAATGAGAATATAATATATTTTTATTATTTTTCCTTTTTATACACGTCTTGTCGGATTGACAAAATAATGTTGCGACGAATACCTATGCTAGAACGTTCGCAAGTACTTACCTACTCGTGTACGACGAATACCTAAGCTCTAGAACGTTCGCAAGTACCTACCTACTCGTGTACGACAAATACCTACGCTCTAGAACATTTGCAAGTACCTACCTACACGTATACAACAAATACCTGCGCTAGAACGTTTGCATGTACCTACCCACACGTATAACAATAGATCAACGGCGGTAGGCATACCTACGCGTCGCAGCTAAGTACCTACACTCATTGTTCTGTTTTCGAGAATTGTCGGCATCTTTGTGGTAATAACTGGAAGGTTCTAGAAATCTATTGAAGGACTATAAAAAGGATTCGAACGTCGGCACTTCGTTCAGTTGTGAATACAGCGATCTCGAGCGAACATCTAAGCGATACGGAAGTTTAAGAAGAGCGATATACGAAGCGTTATAGTGCAGTATAAGTCTTTATTGCTTTATTTTGTTACTGTTAGTGTATTGTGCGAGTCTCTAATAAACTCATCATCGCGTAACTGGCATTTTACCTCGAACCCCATCCTGACACGTAACAATTGGTGACAGAAGTGAGAATGCCAGTCACACCACGCGACGAGAGAGTACGCACTCGACGACAGGCGGCGGTAGACGAAACTCGTGAACCATCGATTATGGCCGATACTGAAGAGACTAGCGCAGCAGTATTTAGTGATCCGGGTACTTCTGCGGCGTCTACGGGTGTAAGCTCTGGCTTTGACATGTCGTCTCTTTTAGCCATTATACAGGAGGGCCAACGTCAAGCCATGAAGGAGCTGAAGGAAGTTCAACGCCAAGCTGAAGAGCGTCAACGCCAAGCTGAAGAGCGTCAACGCCAAGCTGAAGAGCGTCAACGCCAAGCTGAAGAACGTCAACGCCAGGCTATCCGTGAGGACCTTCAAGAAATGATGGACTCTAAGTGGGAAGGGTTCAGCACCGTCATCAGTTCTCTTCAAGAAGACGTTGAAGTGGTGAAAAAACGTACCAGCAAACATGATGAAATTCTCGAAGATGTCCAGACCACCATGAACCATCATGACAAGATGATTAAAGAGCTGCAGAAGACCAAGGTCCTATATTCAAGCACTACGCCTATGGCCGCGGCAGTCACTTCCGGAGGTCCCAAGTTCAAACTGCCCTCCTTTGACGGCTCGTCTTCCTGGACGGCCTTTCGACACCAGTTCGAAGTAGTTGCCAAAGGAAATGGATGGGAAGATGATCACGCACTGACGGCGCTTACTTTGGCACTTAGAGGGGATGCACTGCTGATCCTAGAGAACTTGCCTGCTGACCGACGAAACTTAGACGCACTCCTGAAGGCATTGGAAGCTCGATTTGGCGATAAGCACCTGGAGCATGTTTATCGAGCTCAGCTGAAGGATCGAACTCAGAAGTCGAGTGAGGGGCTTCAACAATGGGCTGCTGAAATTGAACGCCTGGTACGACGAGCCTATGCCTCCAGTACATCATCTGTGGACCACATAGTTGTGCAAGCTTTCGTGGATGGCATAAGAGAGTTTGAGGTCAGAACAACTGTTCGGTTGGCACACCATACATCTTTAGAAGCGGCCTTAGCACATGCCCTTGAGGTGGAAGCTGTGCGAAACGACTACAAGTCGCATAAAGTACGGGAAGTTGTTGCAGCTGTTAGACCACGAGGTGGGCCTATGTGCTACGGATGCGGCAAGCGGGGCCATATCCGAATCAACTGTCCAGACCAGAGAAGAAGTAGAATGGTGTCAGCTACTACTCAGGTTGATGCTAGTCAAGATCCGTTACGTCAAGCCCCCACAGTGCAAGTATCACAGGCATGTGACGGTAATAGCCTGGTAACAGCTGGAGAAATCAATAGTAAACCTGTTCGCTTTACGATAGATACGGGCGCGTCGAAGACCATCGTACGACCAGAACTTCTGCGGCGAACAATTCAGTGGGAAGACGCACGACCATCTTGCAAATTGCAAACAGTGACTGGCCAGCCAGTGACCGTCCTCGGAGCTACAGATGTGAAGATCAAACTAGGAGAGAAGATTTATCATCAATCTGTTTTGGTGGCGAGCATAACGGATGACTGCATTATCGGCTTAGACTTCCTACGAATGCAGCAGTGCGTTGTCGATATTGCTAAAGGTGTTCTAAGCTTCCCAGATCAAGAAGTCTTTCTGGAAGGCTGTTCTTCGATAGCGGTCTACAGTGCCAAAACGGTAACCTTGGCACCGAGGTCAGAAACCTTAGTCGACGTAAGGTTCCCTGAGGGTGTGACTGCTGATCGTTGCGTCATGGTAGAAGATCCTGGGCGCTATACCAGTCTAATTACAGCCAGAACTTTGGTTATGACTAGAAGTGGAGCAAAAGTTAAAATTGCCAACCTCAGCAATTCGGCGATGTTATTACGGAAGAACGCGATCGTTGGACGATGTGAGGCTGTGAGCAGTCTGAGGAAGATCCTAGAGAACGTCCAGACTGCCTCTTCGGAAAATCATATGGGCCCATTGCTAGAGACCACGAAGAAAAGTTTGTCACCCAACGAATATCGGGAAGCAGAGAAGCTGCTACTGGACTACAAGGACATTTTCACTAAAGAAGAAAACGACCTTGGAAGAACGGGGTTAGTTAAACACCCGATCGACACAGGTGCTACACAGCCTATTAAACAAAGACCTAGACGAGTGTCACTAGCAAAAGAACAAGAAGTAGCCGAGCTGATTGGGAATATGGCACGAACCAAGATCATAGAGCCATCATCCAGCCCATGGTCTTCACCTGTGGTACTCGTGAAGAAGAAAGATGGCAGTACTAGGTTTTGTGTAGACTACAGGATGCTGAATAACGTGACCAAGAAAGACAGCTATCCTTTGCCCCGTATTGACGACACTTTGGACATGCTTGGAGGCATGAAGTGGTTCTCTACGGTAGATCTGAAAAGTGGCTACTGGCAAGTGGAACTCCGGCCAGAAGATAAGGAGAAGACTGCATTTACCACCGGTACTGGCAAAGGCCTGTGGCAGTTCCGGGTAATGCCATTTGGATTGTGTAATGCACCAGCTACGTTCGAAAGGCTTATGGAACGCGTACTAGTGGGTCTTTTGGGAGATGCCTGTCTGGTGTACTTAGATGACGTAATAGTTATGGGACGCAGTTTCACGGAACATCGCAGGAATCTTGAGAAAGTTTTTAAGAGATTTCGTGAATCAAATTTGAAACTTAACCCGAAGAAGTGCGCCTTTTTCAAGAAAGAAGTTTCGTTCTTAGGCCATATCATTTCGGATAGAGGTGTTCGAACGGACCCAGACAAAATAAAAGCGGTGCAAGAGTGGCCTGTACCAAAAACTAAAACCGAAGTAAGAGCTTTCCTGGGCCTCAGTGCTTACTACCGGCGTTTTGTGAAGAACTTCTCTGAAGTAGCCAAGCCATTACACCACTTGACAGAAGAGAAGAGGAACTTCGTTTGGGACTCGGATTGTCAACGTGCATTTACACGACTCAAAGAGTTGCTGTGTTCAGCTCCAGTCCTGTGCTACCCTAATAGAGAAGGCAGATTTATTGTGGACACAGACGCCAGTAATACTGGAATCGGAGGTGTGTTATCTCAGGAGCAAAATGGACAGCAAGTGGTCATCGCCTACTTCAGCAAGTCTCTATCGAAGCCTGAGAGAAACTACTGTGTAACTCGGCGTGAATTACTAGCAGTTGTGAAGACCTTACAACACTTTAATAAATACTTGCTGGGAAGAGAGTTCACACTACGAACAGACCATGCAGCACTGAAGTGGTTACTCCAGTTCAAGAATCCTGAAGGCCAAGTTGCGAGATGGATCGAACAACTACAAGAGTACAACTTTGTAATAGAACACCGCAGTGGAAGGATTCACTCCAATGCTGATGCCTTATCGCGACGTCCATGCTCCCAGGATTGTAAACACTGTTTGAAGCATGAGTCCAAGGAGGTAGTGAAAATTGTCAGGACTCAGGGGACTGATGAATCCTGGGACAAAGAGGAAATCAGTAAGGTACAGAAAGAAGACAGAGATCTTAAACTAATAATGGATTGGAAGGCTCAGGGTCGGAAACCATTATGGCAGGACGTATCAGCCGCAAGCCCAATTACGAAGGCCTACTGGGCTCAGTGGGACAGTCTGAGTTTGGAACAAGGCGTGCTATATAGAAAGTGGGAATCACCTGACGGGAAGGATCAAGTTCTACAGATGGTCATCCCGAGAGACAAAGTTGCACCTGTTCTGCGCTTGGTGCATGACGGTGCATCGGGTGGGCATCTTGGTGTAAAGAAGACTTTGGTGAAGGTGAGAGAACGCTTCTACTGGGTACGCTGTCGGGAAGACATCGAGGAGTGGTGCAGAAAGTGCTCTACGTGTGCTTCGGTAAAAGGACCTCGTACTAGATCAAGAGGCAAGCTACAGCTGTACAGTGTCGGGGCCCCATGGGAGAGGATTGCCATTGACTTAGCTGGACCATTTCCCGTGACAGAAGACGGCAACCGCTTTATAGTAGTAGTTCAAGATTACTTTACCAAATGGCCCGAAGTGTTTGCGACACCAAACCAAGAGGCTCAGACCGTGGCCAAAAAGTTGATCCAGGAAGTAGTGTGTCGATTTGGTGTGCCGTTGGAACTGCATAGTGACCAGGGAAGAAATTTCGAGTCAGCCCTGTTTCAAGAGATGTGTAATCTACTCGGCATACACAAAACACGGACAACACCAGCGCACCCGCAGTCTGACGGCATGGTAGAACGGTTCAACCAGACATTGGAAAACCATCTGGCCAAGGTTGTCGAAGACCATCAACGTGACTGGGACCGTTACATTCCACTCTTCCTGTTATCATATCGGTCCGCGGTTCATGACACTACAGGATTTACACCGGCCAAAGTCAACTTCGGAAGAGAGATACGCCTACCAGTAGACTTGACTACCGGAACACCTCCTGATACGCCAAAGCCGACAGTAGAGTACGTCGCAAACTTGCAAGCACAGCTGGATAAGACACATGATCTAGTGCGAGATAACAACCTCAAGGCTAATGAGAAGATGAAAACTCGCTATGACAGGAAAGCAAGTAATCATGGCTTCGAGGAAGGTACGCTCGTGTGGTTACATAATCCTCTCAGGAAAATCGGCAAGTCACCGAAGCTACAGGCCCGCTGGGAGGGTCCCTATAAAGTGATCACAAGGATCAATGACGTGACCTATCGCATAAGACAGGGCGATAGAAAGAAGCCGAAGATCGTCCACATCGATCGACTAGCACCCTATCACGGTTCTAACGCTGCTCGGGACGAGCATGATTAAGAGGGGGGCAATGTTGCGACGAATACCTATGCTAGAACGTTCGCAAGTACTTACCTACTCGTGTACGACGAATACCTAAGCTCTAGAACGTTCGCAAGTACCTACCTACTCGTGTACGACAAATACCTACGCTCTAGAACATTTGCAAGTACCTACCTACACGTATACAACAAATACCTACGCTAGAACGTTTGCATGTACCTACCCACACGTATAACAATAGATCAACGGCGGTAGGCATACCTACGCGTCGCAGCTAAGTACCTACACTCATTGTTCTGTTTTCGAGAATTGTCGGCATCTTTGTGGTAATAACTGGAAGGTTCTAGAAATCTATTGAAGGACTATAAAAAGGATTCGAACGTCGGCACTTCGTTCAGTTGTGAATACAGCGATCTCGAGCGAACATCTAAGCGATACGGAAGTTTAAGAAGAGCGATATACGAAGCGTTATAGTGCAGTATAAGTCTTTATTGCTTTATTTTGTTACTGTTAGTGTATTGTGCGAGTCTCTAATAAACTCATCATCGCGTAACTGGCATTTTACCTCGAACCCCATCCTGACACGTAACAATAATATAATCGCTCCATTTGAGATGTTCTACGTAATTTTTAACACTCGTCTCGTATTTTATATGTAAACGGAACTTAACCTGTGAAGTTGGCAGTTTTAAGATGGCAGTTTATGCATTGTAGCAACAATGTTTGATTACCTCGGGGATTAGATTCCCGCTCAGTGCAAATATTTGTGTGTATAAACATAACTATTTCCATTGCTCTGGGTGTTTCTATGTATAATATGTATTTACAAAAGAAAAAAGTATCTAAGTTAGTATGTTTATCCACATTCTAGAACCCAAATCACAAGCTATTAATATATGCTTACTTTCGTCAAGTAGATGGCGTTGTGTGGTTATTATATTATGTGTGGTATTATTATAATGTTAAGACATAATCGAACTGTTGAGAACGTGAGGGAAAAAGGAATATGGGAGGAAAACAAACAAGATTGAGAGCGCATTGCTTAGTTAAGCCACTGGTGCTGTTACTCGCCTAATACATAAAGTAAAAGTAAAGGTACTTTTCGTCGATATTGTGTTACACAAGACTATGACTTTTAGGCTGGCGACTCAACCTACTTTTGAAATTGCAAGCTCTTACAAGTCATGATAGCTACTTATCATTAGGTAGTCAAAGTCAAAGTCAAAGCATTTATTTCATTTAGATCATAAAGTATGATGCTTATGAAAAGTCAACATTACATTTTGTCAGCCAATTGACCTACAGCCAGTTCGCTGACGACGTAGAGCTGTGAGAAGAACTGGCAAGAAACTCACGCCACTCTTTTCAGTTAGATAATTACAGTTATTTTAATGAGTTACAATTTAAACACTCAACGCAACCAAAGAACCATACAAAGTAATTATTACAAATTAACTAATTAATATAATACTAAGATTAAAGAAAGAAAACGAGGATTTCAATTATTTAGTTTCAACTAGTATGGTAATTTGACTACGTATTTTAATTAAACTGGTAAATGCACCCCCTGGTCACATTGAACGACAAGGTAATACTGGATTGAATATTAAATGTAAGCCATGCCAAGATTGACCAGTCATCCCAAGTAGCACCCGTTCACGAGCATGACGCACGGCCCAGCCATCATCACGTAGGGTAGGTCGTTTAACCTAATTTTCCAAATAGCAAGAATGAAATTAAAGTTGTCCCCTCTGTTTCAATTGACATTAGGATAAACAGCAGGATAAAATTGATAACACAATGATTGTCACGTAACAAATCCACAAATGATTACTGACGATAGTGAATAGTGACGTAATCGTACTCGACTCGATCCCGATAACAAGCAATATCGAATCAATCGGGTCGAGTCATTCCGAGTCAAACGATCGCCTCGAAATTAGAGAACGCGTACGTGCGTTCCTTTGAGCACCATTTGCGACAGAAAGCAAGGCAAGCAAAGGGGAGCTTATTACTAGTGGGGTACCCGATTCGGCCTTGGAAACGAATATGTATAGTGTTGTGTTTTTCTAGTTTTCGCGGTGCTATAATAAAGTGAATTTTTAGATAAAGGGCTTGGTAAGTCTCGTAGTAGCAATTGCCGAATTTAAGTTAGGATAAGCTCAAAGAATCCTCTTCTTGAAATGTGTCGATTATTTATTTGTGGAATCATCTCTTTCAGTTATTTCCACTGTTAGACATAAACCTTTACCAAATATTCGAACGGTAAAGAATACTCGAGAATGATTTTCTGATGTTCCACTATTAAAATTAGGCCATTGACCTACAGTACTTATATATATTTTAATTATCTTATCTAAATGTTATGAAAATTCTTATTTAAAACATTCGTTTACTAATATAAACATAAATAGGTCTCATGTATACCATTTGACAGCAAAAATTTTTTTTTAATTAAATTCAAAATTCGTCCTCGTCCTTCGGCTGTGAGAGGTGTAGGTATATTCGCTCCTCTAGTTATTACGCTCGCCGGCTCTTTATGGCGACCGGACTCGGGTCAGCGCTGGGTTTTTTGTCGCGGCACGTAGTCCCACCCCGCCCGCTGCCACCCTCGCGAGTATCACGCGCGACTTCAGATAGGGGTGGTGGTTGTGACCGCGTGACGGGCGTCGCCGAGGCTCAAGGAGGTTTTTTTGTTAGAATTATTTTCAACACGTTATTTGTTTTAGAATTTCTTTCAAAGATTTTAGTCATTCAAGCACTGAATTAGGGGATGATCGGAAAAGTAATGCGATACAAAATCCAATTTCATTCTATTGACTGAAATGTTGGACGCCTTAGGTAATACTTACTTAATTCTTTTTCTGTCGTCATCTAATAAGTTGTCGCTGTTGATTTTATCTAATTTCTTAGCTGATGTCAGTTTTACTAACTGGAACATAAATACTCGTACATTGTTGACTCATTATTTTGATAGGATATTGTGAGGTTGAACTGTGACGCTGTCCCGCTCCCTGATCCGCAAGTATCGTAGCCTTCATTGTAATACCGCGCCCGAGGCCGCGTCGCGTTGCCATAACAACCATCGCGAGAGAAACCCCCGCACCACCCCTACAAACCCTCCACCGCCCCTTGCCCGCGCCACCCACTACCTGCTCTCATTAATATGTACCCGGCCGGACACTGCCTCCGTACGGATCACTTGAACACGACGTACATATCGACAGATGAAAATTTTATTAAAAAGTCTACCTACAGTACATCTCATATAGCGTGGGAACCCGTTTGGTGCCGTAAAGCCGGTAATGTGTTGACCCGGTTCTCTAAACACGAAGTTATATGCGTCGCCGTTCGTTCTTCAGTCGTAATCGTAGCTATCAAAGGCGCACATGAACTCGGTATTGGGTAGCAAGAACAAAGAAACTGGAATCATTCATATTCAGTACTGGTATTCACTCATTTGTAGAGGAAAAATGTACTCTTATGGCTTAACTACTGATAATGTGTCAATATTGGCACGTCTCTTTGAACATCCAGTAAGGACAAATAATGAAACATGAGATTAAGCGAGATTTTATTCTTTTTTCATGTACTCATATGTCTACGTAGGGTTTACTAGCGGCTGACACCATCCGCAACACTATCATGCTAAATTGTTAAAATGATGGTTTCTACACTAGTTACAGTACATAAACGCCTCAGATCAAAATTGAAAAGAGACTTAAGAAATATCTCGCTTAAATTAGAGCTGGTCGACTCTGGAAGCTCAAAACACCATCCAAACGAAGTCTTGCGCCGGCTACCCAACTACCTCTTTCGTTTCGCTTTTCCTTCCTCATCCCCTTCTCAGTAGCTGGCAACGGCTTGTTTGTGTTTTCTAAGCATTATTACCCCTTCTGCGATGCTTGGAAAACACAGCCATGTCAATAGGTTACGGTTGTCACTCACAATCAGATAGAACCGAGGTATGCTTGTTTGCCACCAAAGTTGTATAAAAAAAATTCTTGTTTTTAGGCACTAGCTTAAAAACAGACCTCATATAATTATAGGAAGGACTTTGCTATAGCAAGGGCTTGAATCACATTTGGCAATATTTAGTAAGACGCGGCTCGCCTCAAACGATACCCACGGGAAGAGCTGGGCAGATTCTACATTGACCGAAGCCTGACTTAGGCCAAAAAAAGGCTTAAAAGGCTCAAAAAGGCCTACGCGATTGTTTTGACATACATATTCTCTGATCCACGGGGCCATTAATGTCATTATTAGTTTCAGTATTCGCCGCTGTGGCTATATACTTTTCTTCACTTAAGTATATGGTGTGGTCCTATACTAACTTATGTTATATTTGCTTTCAGTAGGTACTTGTTTGTAGGGCTACTTATAGTGTAGTGTAGCTTATTTGTAATCATCATCATCATATAATCGAATGACGTCTACTGCTGGACATAGACCTCCCCCAATTCCGACATCTTGGCCGGTCGTGAGCCGCCTCCCTCTATTTGTACTCGTAATATTTAGCAAATATTAGAAAGAAGGTACAGCTACTTAGTTTCTTGCATTAGAAGTGAATCATTTAATTGTAACTGTATTTTATGACGCCCGAGTGTAATAGCTAAAGTTTGTATTCTTGCATAAGTAGGTAAAAATTTGTAATAACTAACTATGTAGTGACGTAGGACTTATTGCTTTGACGCTAATTGTATACAAAGATTATTTATATTAATACGTAAAGGAATCTATGGAACGTAATGTGTATCTTTGTTAATTCCCTGTTTTTGTTCCTTTTGGAAAATATTCATATGCCATTGTATATGCACAGTTATAAGTTGATGAGATTCAGTGTTAACTAACACATTTTTCTCTAACTAAATCTTTAGTTAGAGAAGAATAATAACTTTTTGGCATGTACATGCCAAAAAAGTTATTATTCTTCTCTATATGTACCTATATGTATGTAGATACGGTCACATACGCGTATATCTTACAGCTATTGCTTTTTGTTAAATCCTTAACAAGGTATATAAATAAACTTTAGTTTAAAAACACATATTAAAACATTTTAATTTACGACCGTCTTAAAACCTGTACCTCCTTTTGTTCTAAACCAATGAAACGTGTCGATAGCATCTCTGCTATCCAATTCTCGGTAGCAGACCCGTTGTGGGAATTAGTGGTTCTTCGTGAGGACTAATGGAGGATGGAGGTGGTCTGTGGGAGGATTGGGAGGACCCGCGTCGTCGTCATGTTGTAAACTGAGAGGTTTATGGGTACGTGCTTGCTGCCGCGACCAGATGAGATTATAACTAGAATAATTGAATGGGTTGCGACACGTTTTTCGTGTGACGTGTACGTTTACGAAATTAAAAAACGAGGAAAAGTTGCGTTTATGTTTGGCTTACCGCCACGGCTTCGAATAGGTGTACAATGTTGTATTTCTTTACAACTTTCGGGAAGAATATTTTTAATTTACCAGTTTAATTAAAATACGTAGTCAAATTACCATACTAGTTGAAACTAAGTAATTGAATTCCTTGTTTTCTTTCTTTAATCTTAGTATTATATTAATTAGTTAATTTGTAATAATTACTTTGTATGGTTCTTTGGTTGCGTTGAGTGTTTAAATTGTAACTCATTCAAATAACTGTAATTATCTGGCGATTGAAAAGAGTGGCGTGAGTTTCTTGCCAGTTCTTCTCACAGCTCTACCTCGTCAGCGAACTGGCTGTAGGTCAATTGGCTGACAAAATGTAATGTTGACTTTTCATAAGCATCATACTTTATGATCTAAATGAAATAAATGCTTTGACTTTGACTTTGACTTTAATCGATAGTAAGAACCAATTCGTTGAGTGGTTTGGCAGATATTAAGGAAAAAAAACATAAGTATAAATGATGTACACAACAGCAAATGCTTTATACTATTTACATGGATATTAAAAACACAAAACGTTGAAAACTACTTGAACTATGATGCTGAAATTTGACACATATAGTTTATAAATCAATTAAAAACCATTTTGCAACTGAAGCAAAGCCGGGAACAATCCACTAGTAATCAAAGCTTCTAATAAATTCTTTACTGTATGTATTACTAGCTATTGCTCGTAGCTTCGCCCGCGTGAATGTCTGTTATATCTCTGTTTACAAATTGACATACAAACTTTCATCCCCTATTTCAACTCCTGCCATGTTTACGCGGTAAAACGAGGTCTAATCTATCTCTACCAAATTTCATCAAAATCGGTAACAGAGTTACTTTCGCATTTATAACATTAGTATGGATAGATACTACCTACTACTACCACAAGGTGTATATATTTTTCTTTATCACTTACAATTACAATAAAGGCTATACTTTTCAACATAAATATGAATCATAGCGGTGTAGCGTGCGGGCCGGGCCGTTGATGTCTTTTACAAAAGAATCCGCGCAGTTCCTTCGTGAAAGTGTTTTTATTTCGCCTCGTTCGTAGTTTACAAATATGGTGTGTTTTTGTAAGCACCATGTAATAACTTGATTTATGTTGTGTTTACACTTGTGGAGAATAGTGTTGTATAATTGTGTTGTATTATAGACATAGGTGCTTGTAATTTATTATAAAATTAGCTTTCTGCGGCGCGGTTTCACCCGCATCTTTGCTTACTGCTCGGCTCCCGTCGCCAGTATCGTGATGTTACATTGCTTATAACCTTCCTCAAGAATTGAGGTATCATACGCAAAAAAAATATTTCAAATCCGACTGGTAGTTCCAGAGATTAGCGCGTACAAACAAACAAACAAACAAACTCTTCTGCTTTATAAAATAAGTATAGATATTCAGAATTGTATTAGTACGGTAGTAGATCCACGCTGATTTCAGCATGAATGGGCCGGATCGTCCGGGGAAGTACTACCCTCTCATAGAAGATCGACTTAAGAGTAGTAGTATCCGTACTACTGCGTTTCGTTCGGTGAGTGAGAGCGCCGGAGGCCCAATTTCCCCCCTATCCTCTTTCCTCACCTCCCTCATTCCCTTCCCCTAACCCTATTCCCAGCCGCCATAGTGGAGGCCACTATACCAGCAGTTTAAGACGATGGCTTTTGGTATAGTGGCCGCCACTTATGGATTCCACTGACTGCTTACCATCAGGCGGGGTGGAGTCACTTTGGTAGGCTATATATAAAAAAAAAAAAAATTGTATTAAGCAAAAACTTTTGTATACAACGTAGCACCAGGACTTTTATCCCTGAAAGGTTAGGCAGAAATCGTTTCATCAACTATTTTAGTTGCTATGTAACAGTTATATATTATCAAGTCTATGTCTAGATAATAATTTACCATAAGTTTCTTGTTAACTTTTATACGGGTATTCCGATTTCAATGAAAATACTTTTCATCCCGAAAATCGGTCTAGTTCCCGAGGGATATAACAAACCATATTTCACGCGCAGGCGAAGCCGTGGGGCGCAGCTAATACTGCATAATTCTCTTTTTTTGTATGTATAGTGCCATGTATATAAAATTGCATGTAATAATAATAGCAACCTAGTTAATGACCACGACGTTGCTAAGGTCATCTTCGATACAAATCTTTGGCATGAACACCTGCAGGGCAGGCCTGAAAGTGTACACAGTTAGTCTGCGTTATGTGTTGTAGTTAAAAATATAGTAGTATTCTTTGTTTCACTTTTATCTGTTAAGTACCTATTTGCTTACTTACCTACACAAATTCTGTGAGAAACATAAAATATTGCCCTGCTAAATTAGAACGCCGTAACTGCATTACACCTCTAGTCAAGGAGATGCAATTTGATTTTTTAGAGTAAAGGTTGACAGCTAAATTTTGGTTCTATATATTACCGTTAGAAGCGCTAGTTATCAATATAAACCAAGAAATAAATCTCTTATTTCGTTAAAAAAAAAACTATCAATACTACTAGAATCAAAACTGGATTTTAAGTCTAGTAATCCTATTAGACTCAAAAGTAGGTGTAGAAGAAATAGTTTTTGAGTAGGTAACTAAAGGGAATATAAAAATCGAAAACCATAGAAATGGTTGAAAAATCATCAGTTTAGAAAGGCATTTCGTAACGTAAAGGATCCGTCACCTATCACCAGGCACGTAACGCGATGCCCACACATGGAGGTGGCGCGGCGACGCGGGCGCATTGCGGAAGAGCGTGCGTGCCGCATCTGGCGCATACACCCGCGCCTCAGTGCCGCGCCGCGTGAAAGCGCTACGTGCTGGACTTACATGCCGATGCGTTTAAAATATTGGCAGCTTTTGAGAACCGTCCGCGCCCAATTATTCCCGCAGTCCTTGCCTCTATTTTCTTGGCATTGTTCATAAATCGACTGCACCGTTGGCCTAGTGGTTAGTGTAACTGACTGCGACGCCGGGTGTCGTGGGTTCGATTCCCGCGGAAGGCAAATATTTGTGTGATGAACATTTGTATTTGTCTTCAGTTTGGGTGTTTTCTATGTATATTAAGTATGTATTTACAAAAAAAAAAGTACGTATATGTATTATATTTCAATTATCTAGTACCCATAACACAAGCTCTGCTTAGCTTGGGACTAGATGACGATGTGTGATAGTGTCCACATATTAAAAAAAAAAAAATCTTATCTCTATAACCCGTTTAAGGACAAACTCTACGATTGCTAAATGACCAGCAATAAACTAGACTAGACGTCTTTTGGTAAAAGAAAAGCCTATGGTATTGGGCCAAAGTCTAGCAATTGATGTCTTTAGGGTTAGAGAAAAACATACATTAAGATGTGGGACTAAAGTCCAATAATAGACGTTTTTCGATCAAATGCAAGCTTATGACTGGACTGGTAGTCTAGATGTTGCAACATGGGGTATAAAAATTTATTGAAAATACACCTCCGAACGAAATAAACGAGTTGTTGTACATAATAATGAAACACTCGTAATTAACTATCTACATCAAGCTGCACTTGATGAGACGCAGTCAGCTAAGTTTTGTTATGCACAACACATTCTTCATCTTTACGATACGGTTATGTACTACAAATGTACTTCACCAGTCACTGCTTAGGAATCTGGACTGCGTAATTAAAGAACATAGTGAGAATTTTAAGACCATATAAAGTGAAAAATTTCTTGTTTGCTGGCAGTTCAGACAAAAGTATAGAGGGATATTAAGAATTGGTACGAGTATGATTTCTGCCAGAAACAATAATCTATGTATAGATATAAAGCTCAGACAATAACCTGAGTGTAACTTTGAGTAATAATTTTTTAGGATCGCATCGTTAATGCTGATTTCGCAGCATTCACAAGCTTTCAGTAGACAATATACCACGTATTATTGAAATATTAAGATCCTTACGCTGCGGATTTATAGATGTGAACCGTGACTTATCTGTATGCTTCGGGACATTTTCTGGCTTGAGGAGATTGTATAGCATCATGTAAGCTCAATCTTATATCCCATAAATGTGTACAAAAGTGTTTTTGTCTTAACTTTTTATGTAACGATAGACAATTGAGCCCGACAGGATCACAAACTGTGTTCACGCCAAAAGCGGATATTTTATACTTGGCCAGTACTTATTTCATATTGAAGTCTTTGGCTCCGGTGCAATAAAGCTAGGGCCATAACTTCTAAATCATTTACAGTAATACCATAGAGACTGACCAATTTTATAAAATCGATTGAGTTTTTGCCACCTAAAATGGATAAGAAACCCATACGTGTATTGTCATCAGCAAGCTCATATGTGACGTATATCTATAGGGCTAGCTGTAGATCTACGAGTATACTAATATAAAAAGCTGAAAGTTTATTTGTTTGAACGCGCTGATCTCTAGAACTATCAGTCCGATTTGAATAATTATTTTTCGTTTGATAGTCCAGTTCTTGAGGAAGGTTATGCTAGCGAGCTACGGGAGCAGATCACTGAACAGTAACTAAAGATGTATCTTACCGCGGGTATAACCGTGCTGTGTAAGGCTAGTTAGATAAATTAATGTATCGGGCGATTCTTCGTGCGCTCTTGTTGACGACTGTTCTCAATGTGACTGTGCCGCGAAGCATGTTAATGTCATTTCAACCATTCAATTGTTATTCTGATTTAGACTATTATCTAACTTATGAGGATGGAGATGGTATAAGGCTTTGCAAGACTTGTATGGTAATTTGTTAAATTGATTCTGCCCTACAGTTTCTGTTTTTGAACCTATTGATGACATTGACAGCGATATTGTTATACATATTGTTATATCAGCCAAAAGACGTCTTCTGCACATAGGCCTCCTTCAATTTGCGCCACCCTCATCCATCGTTTGCCCGCTACCCGTTTTGTGACTATACAGATTTATTTTTGGCGGTTAAATTTAACCTAATGGTTTTTTATTAATCAGTCTAATGAGAGTGTTGGCAGTGAACGTCAGCAGGCAATGAGTTGCAACTGTGATGACTTAATCATTTTATTAATTTTGCGATTTGTAGGTAACAAATTTCTGAAATTTGTACGAATGGAGTCGTGTCTTATTGAAATACAGATAATGTTCACCGTAGTTTTCGCTTCAGAGACCGTCCGCTTTCTATCTCGGGCTCACGTTCCAGACAAAGGCGTGCGGACCTCACGAACTCGAAGTAGGTGCGGGCATTCGGGCAAGGCTTGTAGATTCGGCGGCAATTATTGTCCGTCAGCGGGTGTGTGTGGGGGTGGGGTGTGGGGGGTGGCGGCCCCGGGGGCTAAGATGGCCACCGTAATTAATTGGCGCGACGCGAGGGGCCGACCGCGGCGCGTCTCGTTCGCAGCGCGGCATTGCGCCCGCGTGTGCGGTGACTATGCTTTTGGGCTCTTGAGACCGCACGTATAACGATATATACGATAACGTATTTTATTATAGATATTATGTCAATGGTAATGAAATGGCAAATTACAGATTAACTTACATTTTAGTACTGAAGGACAAAAAAGTTATCATTAATTTAGCATAATTGTTTACTGTAGTACTCCCATAAGATTCATCACTTTGAATGGTTCTGTGTTGTAAAGATTAAGTTCTATTAGAAAAATAAATACTTATTATTACTTAGCTACTACTTGAGTGTTTAAATTAAAGCAAACACAATGTAAACAGTAAAATTATTGTAACTATCCTCCTACAACTCTAGTTGGTGTAGAAAGGTATCCGAACTTTTTAAGACTGCACATTTCTAAAGAGTTTTGAGACTTGTTAACTAAACTGGTATAGCAATTTACTTTTTTATTTTTATAAACATCATCCATATATTTATACTAGTTGCAAAACTTTGATAAATCTATAAGGTCATTTAAATTTCAGCAGTGATTTTCAAATTATTGTCATCAAAAATTAATATCACAGTCAAAATATTCATTCTGTTTGTAAGCTTTTTCACACTAAGCTTTAATTCAAATATAACAAATAAATTTTGGTTAATATTTAGCGATATCCTGTAAACCCTTGGTGTTTAGATGGTGACAGTAACGTCGTCGACCAGCGATCCGACCGTAAACGTCTCACCCACACGCCAAGCGCGCCCGCTCGCCACTCGCCTCTACATACCTACCATAATCTACTGCCCAACCGTCCACCTATTGCTGAACTCTCACCATGCCAACACATACCCTTCTAAACACAGAACAAAGGCTCCGAGGAAGCTCAAATAACACCAGTCAGCTACCGATATCGCACTATACCATAGTTTGTCACATGAAGAGCCCTGACCACTGGCACACTCTACCCCTCTGTGGTCTAAATGTCTTCTATTATCAGGGACGAGGGAGCTCTAATATAGCTGGACGAGTGGCTCATACAAATTGCATGGGTGTGAGTGAGTAACGTTAGTACTTGGACCTCGGTTCGCTTAAGCGTAAATTCTGTTGCGTAAGTCGGAAAAGGCGTCTGGTTTTCAAGATAGGGCCGAGGGGAAAGATATTCGAAGAAATAGTTTGGTAAAATGAGATAATGGAATAAATATATTATTCAGTTACGAGATCATTAGTATTCATCAATAATTTTCCAGTTCTGATTCAGTAACAGTGAGTTATCGAGTTGTTTTCCCACGCGGACAGAGGTCATCGTTGGGGTGGTGTTCTACGCATCATGCGGGTGTTATAGAAATACCAACTAGTTATGTACTTAAATATAATATTCATTAATATTTTAATGAGAAGCTTAATTATAAAGAAAACAACAATAAAAGAAAGTAAGTTGCCTTAACAAATATCACGTTCTAAAAGTATATTAAAACCTGTTGTAAATTGCATAATTTTATCATCATTTCGCCCAAATAATGTCGCCTGCTGGTCATAGAAATCATCTCCACTTTGACAACTTCTAAGCCATCCATCTGTTGCTCGTCTCCTTTACGAGGTCGTTTGTGTCTATTGTGACAGGCTTTCTCACGCTGCATCCTATAAAAATATACAGCATACACGTTAAAGTTTTATTA
Source organism: Parascotia fuliginaria (assembly GCA_963082885.1). Taxonomy (NCBI): domain Eukaryota; kingdom Metazoa; phylum Arthropoda; class Insecta; order Lepidoptera; family Erebidae; genus Parascotia; species Parascotia fuliginaria. The sequence goes on from OY720188.1 coordinate 12,837,367, forward strand.
GACTTCGTATTATAAGGGCCTTCGAGATGGGAGCTAGGGCTACGACAGTGCTTTATAATCTGCCGTTTAGTAGGTGTGCAATTTATGCATTATTTTTCGGTTTGAAATTTTGTGCATTTGAGTCTAGGGATAAATGTCTCAGTCTCTAGTATTACAAGTGACTTTAAGCTGGGGTAACCAATCATCATTAAAAAGTATGCTTGTTTGGCTACCTAATTCTTCCAAACCAATTAAATACTCCATTTCTCTCATGATCAAACTCCATAATTGGCTGTAAGTGTTGTTAAAAGATCAAACAAGTAATTATATAAATAATCTGTTAAGCTTCCGAATAAATAAATGAAGTGAAAGCTTATCGTCTCTTAATTGTCTCTCGTTTTCTTTCATAATTATTCCTAACACAGGATATTATTTAACATCGAAAAAGTGAAAACAATTGTGACTGTGAAAACGCTAGCAAAAATCTTATCTTATTTTACTACAAGCTCATAACGTTACGCTTTTATAAATTTGTTTGTAAACTTGTTTATAAAATAAACATTGGGTATATTCGTTACATTTGAAAACACAGATTATCTAATTAAATTTTAAGCGACAGCTTAAATATGTTTCGAAATAGCTTGAACTCTATTCAGCTTGTATTTCAGTATAGTTATTCTCTTTTCAAGAAAAGTTATTGTGAAGTGTATCTTTATAAATTTGATCATGAATAAGTTAACGTGATTTTATGAAATAAAGGGCTAACTTTTTCGATAAAACTTTTACGTGGTTTATAAACGACAGGCCACAGCAGACGTCGTAAATACTAACATTGTAGTCAGCTTAGCGTGACAGTTCACTCTAAATAACTTCGAAAGCACTTGGACACGTATACATTTTCAATAGTAGCACTGAAATAAAATTAGGTTCGTTCTCTCCTGGTTTCAGTCTGTGGTAAATAAAAGTTTGTGTTTCAAACGCACTAGAATACAAACTTCGTTTAGCACCAGCATAAGTATTTTGACCCCTACCAATGGCGTGCAGTCCATTTAGGCAGAAAGGCACTGCCTACCTTAATAATTGCCTAAAATCACAGTTTTAGCAACATAATTCAATAATGACTACCCTGTCAAAAATCTCTGTGCACGCCTCTGATCCCTACTATCTATAATGAAATGACTTGGCTAAGACAAGACCAGAACAAATCAATAAGTTAGCCTACATTAAAGAAAAAACTAAGACATGTACTCTTATGTGATATGTGACATTACCTGTTACCTGTTATTTTTTTTTGTATGTTCTAAACTAGACTAATTATAAGAAACAAGCTGCACTAAAACAAGCGCTGTTCCCGGCGACAAACTACTGCGCAGTTTGGTGGGTTTACACATATAGGTATGCAAAAAGTTTAGTTCCAAATAAATGATTAATTTATTTATTTATAAAACACCCAGCAATAGGTTAAAGGTAGTACTGATTGCTAAAATGGGCTGGCCCAAATTGTCTGCAAAGCCATACAAGAGTTTAAACATTATTATTGCACGTCTATAAACTGACGGCTAAAACAGAGCTTAACCTTGTTCTATTGATCCCACGCACACGCCTACTTACTGTGACTCCCGTTAGCCAGGATTGAAACTGAAGAGACCGTACGGCAGGCTGTGGCACTCGGAAGTCTTGTGGACTGCTAGACTTATCGTCTTAGACCCCGCGAAGAATTTAATCAGAAGCTAAAATGGAGAATTTTGTTTAAATCGATTCGATATGTCCAAATAATATAAAGACTTAATTATCTTAGCACAAGTCACACTTGACTGTTTTTCCACAAAAGTGTTTTAGGGTTTTGCAGATACTAGGCGATAATTGGAAGTAAGTCTGTTGTCAGCCGATGTCAACCTACAATCTGACAAAGCGAACCACTACGTCTAACTAGTCAATTAGACCAACAGGTTCCAAGGAGGGTTTAGGCATTTTTTGGCATGTTGTTCAAATCTTTGAAATGTACGAATTATGCCATAAAAATGCATGTTTTCACTTTCACAGAAAAGCTATGTTATGAGTCAGAAATGCAGTGTATTGTTTTGAGTAGGTAGTTATTAGAATAGCTACATTAACTTATTACACATATTAAAAAATATGGTAAAACGAGTACCTATGTACGTTTTAGTGCTAACCCCCAATGTCAACGTAATGTTATTGTATTCAAATCGTCTCTTGTTACTAGCTTTGCATTGACAATATGTATAAATAAATGTAAATAAAATTTAACTTCGCAGCGAAACTCGAACCCCTGCCTCTTGAAATAACATCCTACTGCACTACCATTTATGATTTTGGAAGAGAGAGAAGAGAAATAGTTTTCATATGTTTAAAGGTTGCAGCCCATAATGCATCACATTAGTGTGTCGCAGTTCGGCGACAGCGACACGTGATAATAAAACGTCGCAAGTGCAGTAGCTGCACTGAGTAGGTATCGTCTGTCGCATGTCGCATACCGGCCGCGCCGTGAACAGCGCATTCTCTTAACGACGGAATGTGCTGGCACACTCGCTGATACTCACTGTGCAGGGTGTGCTTGCTAACAAATAATATTTGAATTTATGTTAATGTGGTGACGATCTAAATATATCTACTTCTGCTTCTCTTGTTTATAACAAGGTTGAAAGTTCAATACTGCGCAAGTACCAATTGAATATTTTTGAAGTCGAAGTTATGTATTTTTCGAGATTATATATTATATTATATATTATAGAAAAACATATTGCAGAAACCTGTAACAGAGCAAATAAAGCACAAGAGTTGGGAGTGCAGACATTAGATTAGTAAATGAATATCGACTTTATACTCTTTTAATTTAAAGACTAATTTAGTGTTTAACATTTTAGTACGAATGTCTAGATATTTTTCCATTTATGTCTAGGCACCTGTCTTCTTTTTCTTTTTGTCCCCTGGAAGCCATGTCGATAGGATGACTTGTTTGGTAATGAGTGGTTACGAAAGTAACCACTCATCATCAGACGAGCCATATGTATTCTACATACATAAAAAAAATTCAGTACACTATCCAGTCACCTAGTGGCGACACAGGTGCTAGTGGACATATTATTTTCAAGCCTTTGATTGCTCGTACCTCCCATCTATCATTTGTGTTTGTATGTCAGTCGAGTGGCTTTGCTTTTTGCTATCTGCTCTGTAAATGTTGTCAATATTGGAGCCAATATTCGCGGAACATTTTCAGGTTTGAGCACAGCGTACTATCTGATGTATGAGTTTGTCTGCATATATATTTTTTAGGTATTGTTAGTGAAAAGTGTGGAAATTTATTAATTCTTTATTAGAATAGCAACGCGAGCTGCTATCACTCGATGCTTTGTAACTGCTGGTAGGCATCTGTGATGGTCATGGTTTAGGTTCGTGTCATTCATGTACTAGGTTGCAAATCGGCTTTGTATTTTTGTGACCTTAAAAGTCCTTTCTATTTTCAAGATTAGGAAGCCTGGGCTGAAGCTGGGAAAAAATAAATCAAGCATAGATTCCAAAAGTAAAAGTCCTGGCGTAAAATCATCCCAATTCATCGGATGAAGGTAAAAACTTATGGTGGACAGTGTTTACTATATTATCAGTGTTATCAGCGTGTAATAGTTTAGATCGTTGATAAACAGATAGCGTGATTATTGTGGAAAGGTCCCACAGGTCCCATAAGGTGTTTCACTCTCCGTGTCTACTGATTGACTAATTAATTATGTAGTTTGTAAATCACGTATGATGAATTTTCATAGATTGTCTTTAAATGAGACTGCTACATATCAGAACTGATAACTGAGTTTTTGAGATACAACTTCATCTTATTCGTATTTAAGAGACTCTTCTTGTCGGTGAACAACACCAACTTGATCTTTTCACTCCCTTATAAGACATTGACCTTTATATAACATACATTAAATGTATGCTAGTAAAATTATAAATAAAAAGATTTTTTTTCTCAACTTAAGTTTAAGCGCATGTATTCAATATCAGCCTGTATCTACGAACGTATATTTCGTACTTACGATAGTAAGGTGGCAAATCTCGAAGCGTTGTTTAGGTGCTTGCTTGCTTAAATTTATTTTCTATGTTTTAGCTCGGTTTTTTGGATGTAAAAGAAATGTCTTATATATGTAGTTAATGGAACTAAAGATACCTCAGAATAATATAAAGCAAATTCGCTGATTTCTTCTGTTTGTTTCTGTGCAAACTGCTTCTAAACCACAAGCAAAGGATTTTGATTTATTTTAAATATAATTTAAGAAATTCATTAACCATATAAAATTTCTGGACGTACATTGTATATAAAGCTGTGACGATTCGCTAGTAAAGTATATAAAGTTATTTTATAATATCTAACTAGCTTTTTGCGGACGGTTTCACCCGCGTCTTTCCTTACTGCTCTGCTCCCGTCACCAGTAACGTGATATTAGCTCTGTAGTTCTCTCTCTGTAGACTAGTAGTTTCAGAGATTAGCGCGTTCAAACAAACAAACAAACATGTTTGTCACCTTAGTCGTATAAAAATGAAACTTCCGCTTTATATAATAGTATAGATATGAATGTGAAGTTCACAGAAGAATTAGTCTAAATATGCCCGCCGGGAAATATTAACTCTGCGGTGGTTTAAGTTTGCAATGTCGTTTTTCTCATTATACATAATTTTATCACCTAAGTGTTAAAACTAAAGTTAGTGATAGCTTAAGAAGATTTTTTTTTTTCATTTTATTCTGGGCAACTAGCAAGATGAGTATGTAAATACTTAAACATAGTAATTAAACCAGACCTTTTATGTCCTATTTTAATCGTCGGTTTCTATAAAGAAAATGTGTACTTGCGTTGCATCTTAAATAACCTAATCAACTTTTAAAATCTCAATGAGGCTAGTATGCAATAAACCTAGACACGAGTACGAAGCGGTCCTTGAGGCATCTAATGAAAAAATATTAAACTGACATTTATACAGCATGTTACATTAAAATTCATCGGCAAACATGCCTGGAACTAGTTCGTAATTGACGTTGCATTTATAATTTTCTTAATTTTCATTCAATTATTTATTAAAACTGACTTGCCTTCATTTGGCGGTGAAGCAAGCATATCTATTAAATGTTATATAACATTGATTAATGATTTTTGTCCCAGAAGGGTCAATGGCAGAGAAAAAAAAATTAAGAGTGTAATTGCATGCTTGGAAAAAGCCTATGTCTAGCAGTGGACGTATTTTGGCTGATATGATATTACAAAATACACTTTATTAACAGTAAATTAAAGACTAGAATAAATAAAATCTATATCAGATTATCATCCTTTAGAGCAATATTCCAATATCAACAAGTGAGATTTTAATTATGCAGCTTTAGGGTTCGAGTTTGTTCGTATAAATTCAAACCGTTACTATATTACAAGTTACTTTAATGATTTTGTTATAGGTTTTCAATGAAAAAGGGAGCCTGGGAAAAAAAATAGTTAGATGCAACTTTCATATAACAATATGCAAGTCTGAAACTGAAATATTAAAAATAAAATAAATAAAGTCGAGTAAATATTTTAAGGCTAAGAAGGCTTCTCTGGCTTAACAAGAACAGCACTCGTAGACGTGATGTTAAAAAACCTAAAAGTAGGAGTAGGAGTACAAACCAAAATGGAGAGGTATAGTACAAGAAATCTGAAAGGCTCGAAGTGCTGGCCAAGGGAGATAGACCTGGCCTTTAGATAAGATAACAGGTCATAACTACATTAAAAACAATTTACCATTACTTCAAACTAAATTCTAATAAACTAAATGACAGACAACGGCATTTTCGTTACATCCGCTATAAAAGGAAAGTCCATTTCAAAAGGTTTCCAGAAGCGTAATAAATAGAATTAATTTCGTGCCATTTGTGAAAGTTATCCAAGAGGCAAGTAGGTACAGAGATTTGCGTCTATTTGTACAATTAGAACATTCTTAGTGAAAAGTGGAAGCACATTTTCACTCCAACCTTTTCTGTAGCGATCCTAAAAGGAATTAGTATCTATTATGAGTACTGGACGGAGATATTTAGTTTGATGGCTAGTTTTAGAACAATATATTATGTGTATTCTTGGTACTTAATTAAGATGGCTGGAATACGTACATATAAATATATATACAGAAACTAGCTGTGCCCGCGACTTCGTCCGCGTGGAATAGTGATTTTGGACAGCATTTTTTGGATATATCTTTTGGTTTGTTTTGAATTATAAACATCTTCGTTTAGGTGAATAAGAAAAATCTTTATCTACAGTAAATGCTTCTCTATATACGATTTTAGACGTATCGGGGATCAAAGCCATACAGGTTGCTAGGATTACTTACACGTGACAAATCCACATAAAGCTGACCATGCAAAAAACAGCCAATATTTAGATCCACAGTCACAACATTTAGTGTCTGACCTTAGGCTTTATTAATTGTCATCGCGAAACATAGGCTCACTGGAAACTGAACTCGTTTAAAACTAAACGGGAAATGGTTTGGAATAAGAGGAATCCGAGGAATAAAAACGCTATAAGGTTTTTTAAAATATATTAGCCTGCCAAAGTGACTCCATCCCGCCTGATGGTAAGCAGTCAGTGGAATCCAGAAGTGGTGGCCACCATACAAAAAGCCATCGTTTTAAACTGCTGGTATGGTGGCCTCCACTATGGTGGCTGGGAATGGGGTTAGGGGAGTGAGGAAAAAGGAAAGGGGGAAATTGGGCTTCTGGCACTCTCACTCACCGAACGAAACGCAGTAGTACGAATATTGCTACTCTTACGTCGATCTTTTATGAGAGGGTAGTACTTACCCGGACGATCCGGCCCATTCATGCTGAAACCAGCTTGGATCTACTACCGTAATACTACGGTTAGGTCTAATTAGGCCCCTGTACAATGCCGCAGGCGTCCAGCGGCACCACCATTTATACGGGTCTTACTGGCCGGCGGGTTGACCCACACCATCCACACAATGACTCCACGGATACTCAGCTGGTCCCACACATGCTGCGAGGATTGTCATCTCTGCATCAGTTGGGCCTCCGGCTCTCGCACTTACCGAACGAAACACAATAATATGGATACTATTACTCTTACAACGATCTTCTATGAGAGGGTAGTACTTCCCTGGTCGATCCGACCCATTCATGCTGAAATCAGCGTAAATCGACTACTACTATTTCGTAATTCACTTTAATTCCACCTATTCCGTAATGAGACGTGTTAACATGTTTTTATCATAAAAAATAAAATAAGTCCAGTAAAATATAAATCTAACTTTTATTTACATTTTAACTGATAAAGTATTTACATTTTAATAAAGAAATAAGACGTGTTAACCTAACTTAAAAACACACTAACCTAAGCTAAATACATACCACATGTATGACGTGATTATTTAAATTGGCATAACTTTTTTATTTATGAACCGATTGACATGAAACAAACAGTAAATGTTAAGTGAAGCTTACCACAATGTATCATTGAAATGTATCGGATAAGCCGTTTTTGAGATTAGCGTGAATTTGAAACTCGATTTCCCCCTGACTTTCCCCTCCCTTTCCCCTGACTTCTCCGTCACTACACCCGCACTTTCCCCTCACTTCTCCCTTCCTTTCCTCTTCTTCCCCCTCCCTTCCCCCTCCCTCCAAATTTCAAGTCGCCAACTTCAAAAGCAAAGATCTTTCCATACAATATTTCATCCCTTATTTCACTCCTATAAATCGCCCCAGTAAAAAAAAAATTATGAGCGTATTTTTTATTTAAATAAAAGTATTCCAAAACAAAATTTCAAAGCTGTAACTTAAAAAATGAAGACGTTTCATACAATCGATTTCATCCCTTTTCATACACTTAAGGGTTGAATTTTTAATAACCCTTTCTTTTTACACTTCTAGACATTAAGACAAACACACCCTCCAAATTTCAAGTCGCTACGACCACCGGTTTAGGCTTTACGTTGTCTGTCAGTCAGTCAGGACAAAGCCTTTTATAATATGTATGGATGTATGGATTAGACGTATAGACATCAGGGATCAAAGCATACAGGCTGCTAGTAATGCTAACACGTGATAGAGCCACATAAAGCTGACCGAAAAACAGCTAATACTTAGATCCACACCCACAACTTTTAGTGTCTTACCTTTACTTTAATTACTTAATTAATTAATTACTTTAATTAGTCATCGCAAAACATAGGCTCACTGGAAACTGGACTCGTTTAAAACTAAATGAAAGACTGTTTAGAATGACAGGAATCCGAGGAATAAAAACACTATCAGCTATTCCGCAACCTGTTAAAATATCTGCTTCTATAAGATTTCGTAGTAAATTAACGAATGTTCGATGTGATTCTTTAAATTGGCATAACTTTTTTATTTATGAACCGATTGACATGAAACAAACACTAAATGTTAAGTGAAGCTTACCACAATGTATCATTGAAATGTATCGGATAAGCCGTTTTTGAGATTAGCGTGAATTTGAAACTCGATTTCCCCCTGACTTTCCCCTCCCTTTCCCCTGACTTCTCCGTCACTACACCCGCACTTTCCCCTCACTTCTCCCTTCCTTTCCTCTTCTTCCCCCTCCCTTCCCCCTCCCTCCAAATTTCAAGTCGCCAACTTCAAAAGCAAAGATCTTTCCATACAATATTTCATCCCTTATTTCACTCCTATAAATCGCCCCAGTAAAAAAAAAATTATGAGCGTATTTTTTATTTAAATAAAAGTATTCCAAAACAAAATTTCAAAGCTGTAACTTAAAAAATGAAGACGTTTCATACAATCGATTTCATCCCTTTTCATACACTTAAGGGTTGAATTTTTAATAACCCTTTCTTTTTACACTTCTAGACATTAAGACAAACACACCCTCCAAATTTCAAGTCGCTACGACCACCGGTTTAGGCTTTACGTTGTCTGTCAGTCAGTCAGGACAAAGCCTTTTATAATATGTATGGATGTATGGACTAGACGTATAGACATCAGGGATCAAAGCATACAGGCTGCTAGTAATGCTAACACGTGATAGAGCCACATAAAGCTGACCGAAAAACAGCTAATACTTAGATCCACACCCACAACTTTTAGTGTCTTACCTTTACTTTAATTACTTAATTAATTAATTACTTTAATTAGTCATCGCAAAACATAGGCTCACTGGAAACTGGACTCGTTTAAAACTAAATGAAAGACTGTTTAGAATGACAGGAATCCGAGGAATAAAAACACTATCAGCTATTCCGCAACCTGTTAAAATATCTGCTTCTATAAGATTTCGTAGTAAATTAACGAATGTTCGATGTGATTCTTTAAATTGGCATAACTTTTTTATTTATGAACCGATTGACATGAAACAAAAACTAAATGTTAAGTGAAGCTTACCACAATATATTAGTGAAAACCATATTTAAATCGGATAAGCCGTTTCTGAGATTAGCGTGCACAAACGCACAGACAAACAGACAAACAGACAAAAATTTTAAAAATCATTGTTTTGGGTTCTATTTGCGTTGATATAGGTCCCAATAGTATTTTTTCTCATATATCTTCCATGTACAGACAGCGATCGGTTACATTTTTATTATATGTATAGATTATATTACACAAAGAAGTTTCATTAGCTTGCCGCCCACAGCTTCACTGTGGTTTGACGCGTGGTTGCGGTTTGACCTGAAATAAAGTGATTAATTAATTTAATTACGTCTGAATTCTGAATAATGTAACTTTGTAATGATAAAAGAATTGTTAAAGCCAGTTTAGTTATTACAGTTTGTCGTTTACAAACAAAAATAATCAACAAATATTTTCTCTATATATACAACTACCAGTAGATACTTGTCAAAATAACTTATTATATTATTACTAAAATAGCGAAAGTGTTTGTTTGTACATCTTGCTCACGTGCTCTATGTGTTTTCGTCTTCGCAATCTATAAACCTTATTTCAGCGAGTGAAAAGTAGGTTTATTGTTACTATCGGCAAAGGATCCTTCAAGCGGTTAATTCTCGTATAATAAATTGAGTGCGTAAAATGGCGAATTATATAGGCATTGAAAGTTCTGCTTACTCTGCATAAACTATCTTATTTGTTGTCGTAAGCATCAGAATTTTAGAAGTCCATTAGGAAATAGGAATTAGGTATCTTATTATTTTTCTTTCTGTATTTTAATTGCCTATGTACTCCTATGTTTTCTTTTCTCTTAACATGCTTCTTGATCGCGAGCATGCACTAATGTAACGATACTAGTCCGAGCATTATAATTACAATAGTGAGGGAGGCGAACCTAGCATCACAGAAAACAAATTGATGATACTATGAGGAATATTTTGAATTTGGAATGTTACATTACAAGCGAATCCTCGGCAATCAGTAAGCCAGTTTGTAACGTAATGCATCGAATCTATTAACTTTACATCACAGACGAATATCACCGCGGTGAGGGAGCACCTTTAAATTTGAGTTTTCGAATATTCTATAATTATTATTATCAGCTTGCAATATAATTTCGGGTTACAGCTAAAACATGAATTGACGTATTTCTTTTTTAAGTTTCCATTCATCATTCCATTTCCCAAATGTTCTTTTGTTATTGTTAAATTTTTTTACATTGTGATTTGTGAAATAGAGGTACATTGTGAACTCCTGTAGTAAATTAAGTTCATCTTACTTTATACTTATACCAAAAATTAACAGTTTATATAATATCTACATAGAAACATTTATCACAGTTCACATGTTGCCTTTACCTTTTGTAGCAATATGCAAATTGAGGCAACCTGTAAAGCACACATTTTACTTTTTAATTTTCTTTACAACATAGAAAGCTGTAAGTAATTAAGTATCTATAGAGTTAAGTGTATTGCCTGCGTCACTTTGCATGCTACTTGAAACTGTAACTTACAAAAATTGTAATAACCTGGCGATTAAAAAGAGTGGCCTGAGTTTCTTGCCAGTTCTTCTCATGGCTCTACTTCGTCAGCGAACTGGCTGTAGGTTAATTTGCTGACATTTTGTAATCTTTGACGTTCATAAGTGTTAATTTAATTAACTTAAATGAATAAACATATATTTCATTTCATTTCATTTCATTTCTTGCCATTATAGTTGTCATTTTCAACGTAAAGACTTGCTTTATTTGTATTTTTTAAGTTAAATTTCTGAATGCGATGTAAATGTTGTAAATTATTTCTATTATTTTTATTTAATATATGTATGTGTAAATAAATATTAAAATTGCAAGTTTAACTTTATTCTTTTGATTTTCTAGTTCTCGCTGTTTACAATGCTGTATAATATGCTTTCGACGTTTGGGATCTTCTGTTTTTGTTATTACCTATAAGTATTTATAGATCAGGGCCAGTCACAAAACTTGCTCTGAACGTGGAGAACATCATTCATATTATATACCATAAGTAATTTGGCACACACTATGCAATCAATCGATTACCATGTTTCTTACGACTTACATTAGGGCGGTCATTAAAACTTTTTGTGTTTGTGCTTTAACTGCCCTGTTGTGTTGATAGAGAACCCTGAAGTGAAAGTTCACTGATTAACTGAAGTCATTTCGTGGAGGCTCTACTGAAAGTTTTTTCGTAATCTTACAAAACAGCTTGTATTCGTGTATGTTAGCACAATGTATATGTATCCCTACATAAAATAGAGATAGCATCAGTGAATTGCCGTAGCGACTGTCATATTCGCTTAATTACACGCGTAGCTATTAGATACTAATGCGATGATTGTTTTCAAAGTCAAAGCATTGATCTCACGTGCACCATAATTATAATATGATACTTATGAACGACAAAATTACACAAAAAGGGTATATGTCAGCAAATTAACCTACAGCCAGATCGCTGACGAGACGAAGTAGAACCGCGAAAAGAACTGGCAAGAAACTTAGACCGCTCTTTTTGATCGCCAGATAATTATAAATTACAATTTTGGTCTAAGTTACAATATTTAACATTAAACGCAATCAAAGAACTATACAAAAAAAAAACTCGTGAAAGCTGCAATGAAAATCAAAAACAACAAGGTATACAGTGTGCGTTTAATGTCGGAGGTTGTGACAGTTGTAAACTCTATGGTTAAGTATTATTGCTAATGTTGTTCCATGTGAAACAACACACTTTGTAAACATTATTTTGTATAATATTATGATGTATAAGATACTGGCTAATACTTTGTTCGTCGACTTTATTATATTTTTCTGCATATGGCAGCGGCGGAGACGGATCCAGTTTTCTCCTAGTCATTAATCAAGGAGCATGCCTACTTACGTCTACCATCAATACCAATAAAAAAGTATGTCCAAATTCGCCTCACAGTTTTATGTGACAAATAAAAAGACTCCGTTCATCGTAAACTGCCAAATAATGATCGGTTTTTTTTGTCTGAACTGTTTGCAAAGTTCTTATAATTAAAATTATGCCGAAAGACTACTTTTCTAAAAAATCTGCCTATGCAAATAGTTTTTGTGATAGAAAGTTGATGAGGGAGAGACAGATAAACTTTATGTGTCTACCTAGTAAGTAAGAAATTGAAGTTCTGGCATCGACATCGGTTCTTACTTTTTTTTTATATTAGCCTTCCAAAGTAACTCCACTCTGCCTGATGGTAAGCAGTCAGTGGAATCCAGAAGTGGCGAACACCATTCCAAAAGCCAAACTACTGGTATGGTGGCTCCACTATGGCAGCTTAGTGATCTCACTCTTTTAAGCGGGGCGTTAAAAAGCATCTGCTTTTTAACGCCCCACTTAAAAGACCCAGGATCAAAGTTAGATGGGAACATGTGTTCCCATCTAACTTTGATCCTGGGTCTGGCAAAGAGTTCCAGGCTTTAATTGAGCGACAAAAGTATGTGCTGAAACCGGTTCTTTTTATGTGAAGAAGTCTAAAAGGTTCTTGATCCATGACACCATATAAGTATTAGTTAGTAATCAATCAGTGATTGTTCCTTCCTGGTAATATTGTACTCTTAATAACATCATAACAACACAATGCAATATAATCTAAAGAAAAATTAAAACCGTTTCCGCGTTCATTCATAAAACGTAGCTAGCTCCGAGCTATATAACGTTCCAAGCAAATATCGATTGTCGTGTTTTATCCTGGGACAATCGCGACGCCAGTAGGTACCGGGTTTCCTCATTACGCGCAGAATTCCTGCCCGGTCCGCCATAAAGCCGGCTCCTAGCCGAATGTAAAATGGGACTCGTTTTACGCGACGGCTCTTTGATGGCCTTTTAAACAGCGCAGACGACGAGTTTGTATATATATAAATATATACCCATATTGTACAGCTTAACTATTTGCAGTATTTTAATATTGAATGAGATCTTAGGTATTAGTGATTGGTATTTGAACTCGGGTTTGGTGGATTTTTGAACGTTTTTGACGTCTTTGTGAGATGTTTACTTACAGTTCGCTAGTCAATTGTAGGCTAGATGATTGACCAACGATCCATGTAGATTTAGTATACAAACGCTTTGTCTGATCGACAGAGTTATTCAATTATTATTATTTTTAGTTATTCCTCCTACAACCTTCTTCTAGCCTAGTACTATTTCTAAAAAATATTGAAATAAGACTTTATAATAAAAATTACAAAATATTTCGATCATACATACCTCTTACAACATTCTGCTAGCCTAGTACTATTGATCCACTGATCCCCTATTTCCATACCCCAGGGGATCGAAAAGCACTTCCTATTAGAGGGATACTCTGCGATTCTTCAGAGGATTCTTATGCACTCGGTAATCAAATCGTTCATTTGCTCGTTTAGTGTAAATTGGTGATATTTGCTACAGGTGAGGCAAAGGAGGTATGTTTGGAACGCAGCAAATGGCGTTTTTATAGTCTCTACTTACTCCACTAATGGAACGCAGGCGTGAAGTTATTGTATGTATTTTGTTGATAACTGTCTCAAAAATCTGTCAAAGATATCCAGGAGATCAGACCGGAATAAAATATTTATATAAATTTCTCTTTTGTTTCTGATCCCCCGTACGAGGGATCACACCGGAATAGAAAATAAAATTAAAATAAACCGATCCCCAAGGGATCAGATCTGGGGGATCAGACCGGAATAACTCGATCGACAGTGTTCGTTTTATTTGGTATCAATAAATTTCTCTCATGCTTGACTGTAAAAGTGAACTAAACTAGAGAACTTATTAAAATAAAAGTTGTTAAATAAGCTGGTTGCTTTCGTTTTCGGTTACGTTTTACGCAGGCTCGATCTACCGAATTAGTTGTATCTGTTATAAGTATCTACCTATTTTATTGCGCATGGTACGCAAGTTTGTTTTTTAGTGACAAAACATGCGTATTCGCCCGCTAAGTTGCACGTGATAATAGCGGTCAATGCCTTACGACAATATACTAAAAAATCTTCTGCCAGGTCTGGTCTCATGTTACTTTGGGTCAACTCAAAATAATTTCATCTTACATTCCCTCCGTCCATTCTTTCCATCTGAACACACACTTTTATTTCGTCCAGTCATCCTTCACGAAATTACTCATCTTTGGTGTCTTTCTGTCCATCTTTTCTTCATTTAGTAGGTACGTAGACACCATTCAAATCCTTAATGATTCTTATTATATTCAGGTGTATCTTACCAAGATAAAAGTCCGCCAACATTGCAAACTTTTTGTATTTTCCTACTGACATTACTTATTCTTCTCTACAGACGCTCACAGCTATATCGCGAAAATGTGTAAGCTCGTACCTATATTGTACGTGTGTATGTAGGTATGTATTACGTTCTATACGCAGTGTTCGCGCGTCGTTGCATCGTGTGGTTTTACGACTTCATCGTCGGTATCCTGTTTTAGCGTGGACGTCCTTTCTTAATTATACCTGCCGCCTTATGCATGAATAATATCACGTATGTACGAGTGAGTATATGCGTAACAGCTATACTAGAGCAAGTTAACAACTTAGAGCAGATATATCTTATGAAGGTTCCTAAATGTAACAATAATGTTCGCCTTACTTACTTAACCAGTCCTCAAAATCAACAACAAAACAAAATACTTGACAGAAACGTGACGTAGAAATATCACAATATTTTTCCTCTCTGCGGTCCGTCTACAAACTACGCAGCTCGAGTAGGTAAGTTCGCGTGTTTTCTTTCCTCCGAAGTTCAATTATTCGTGGCGTCAACCGATACGTCAGGCGCCGATCACTCCCACGTGACACGTTCCGGCCCCTCCGCTCCGTTGTTGTGCTTTACCTGCCAAACTAAACAAACACGACCAGCCAGGGGAGAGTAAGATGTAGGGAGAGCAGGGGGGCCGCCTCACGCGACCACCCGGCGCTAACCGCGCACGCTATCGAACCGCGAACCGCGGAAACCGCAGCCGGCCCTGATGACAAGCGCACCTACCTGCACGGCTCTATCCACTTTACGAAACGTTACTAAGTTTCCGACCTCCGTCAATAGGGACAAGTTACAGACTTGACGCGCGCTGCGGTCAAAGTTATAGCACGCAGCGAGCTGACAATTAACGAACCGGTACTCTGTCGCCGCGCGCAATTTCCTTCCAGAGTCGTCGGCGCACCTCGAGCCAGATAACGCAGACACGTGTTGTTTGTGAACGTAGGCCGCGCAGAGCACTGCGGAATGATTAAATCTAATAAAAAACGAGCGAGTGCGAGGCTGGCGCACCGATAACAAACAGAATTCTGTAAAAAAGCACTCGACGCGACCAAATCGATGACCGAAGCTTTATTTCAACTTTATCGTTTTTGCGTCGTCCATAACTTGGCACTCTCTATGTTCGCCGAAAGCCAGTAAGTATGTAAATTACGATCGCGAGCGTCGGTCCTCGGGTGCCCACTTATCTATTCAAATTCGGCTTCGGGTGCGGGGTTGCGTCGCCGGCCCACGCTAATCAAAATCCGATCAGCCATTAAGTCCTCTCGCTATCTGCGCTTAGTTTACGAGCGAGAGGGGGGGTGGCGCGGCGTCACGAGGCGCGGGCGGGA
Organism: Parascotia fuliginaria; assembly: GCA_963082885.1. Classification (NCBI taxonomy): domain Eukaryota; kingdom Metazoa; phylum Arthropoda; class Insecta; order Lepidoptera; family Erebidae; genus Parascotia; species Parascotia fuliginaria. The sequence continues at coordinate 12,853,374 of OY720188.1, forward strand.
CGACTGCGAGGCGGGGAGGGGGCGCGCTGTGATCACTTATTTATGTGGCAGGGGCTCGCTCGGCGACTGAAAAACTACCCTCGCGTCGTCGGAGCGGCGCGCGGCGAGGCGGCGGCAGCCAGGCACGCGAGAAGCGCGCCCATAAAGCCGACGCGGCTTTGTAATCAACCGTGCCGCGCTTTTTATGAGTTCGCCTTTTGCAGTCACTGCTCGGGATAAATTTAACCCGCCGTCTGATATTGAGGCGGTGTATAAACTTTTATACTTATTTACCAACGTTTTCAGTTAGAGCAAAAGTTTTTGCATGCGTTCTGTAGTACCGTTTTTACTGGTACGTGTTTCGCGCGATATTTTTACAGCTGACTTGTCTGCAGCGTGTTGTGGGTGGCAGTTCAAAGGCTTGTGGACGGAGTGGTGTAATGAAACGGCTGGTTCACATAGCGAGGTACTGCGTAGGCGGCATAAAGGGCCGTTATCGGCTGTCGGCAGCGAGACGGATCGCGTGTATTTTTGTTGTTGCGTAGACTCAGACCGACGGCATATTATACGAGATGGCGAGAAACTTGTTACTGAGATCAACTGTGCGCTTGGAGATAAGTTAATCGTCCGAGGAAATGGCAATGAAGCGGTCCTTAGGAGACGCGTGCGTCGCGTTGATTTGAACTTGATAGAAGTTTCTTGACTTTTTATCTGATTTGAAAATATACTTACTTTAATTCTTTTTTATGACATTTTAACATTTTCAAATTAATCTATGATATCTCCACCGAAGACAAAAGCGGGTCAGACCCATTTTGCAAAAATATATGTTTCGGTTCCAAGAATATCGATTCTGACTATCGCCCCGATGGCAAAGGGGACAACATAACTTTTATAGCGTTATAGATATCATCGATATACTGATCCTTAAAATCATAAAACTCTTACTCACCTAAATTACCTCCGTATTTTGTTGTTGTTAGTAGGTAAATTTTTACCGATTATCTTATTTATTGTTTACGTGTTTCAAATCGCTGCCTTCTCTGTCTGTACAAGGCGCCTATAAGCGCGGTGTAGTCAACGCAATATACAGTATTATCGTATTTTTAGCGAAATCGATGGGAGCGCGCCACCTGCGGTTCTTCGTCTCCTCATTGATTACCCACAGATACCGCGCACATACGCCTCCAGTAAAAGTATATAGCAGCGATTGATTTCTCTTGTTAAAAAATAAAATACTGAGCATATCTGCGAAAGGCGATAGATACTGTTACCTGCTTTTTGCCAGTTACGTTCGGTTGTAATAGGGATAAATCTATTGTTATATACTTGGACAGTTTCTCGCTGGTAAGCTTAACACTAGTATACTTTATTGGGTTTTGATCCTGTGATAACAACATAGCACTGACTGGCTTCGGTGGCTTAGTAAGACCGAGTGCAAGATCTGCAAGAACTTATAAAACTTCGTATGATTTGATTAATTCGTGTCTGTAAATCGTATGTTTTGTAAAGTTTCCTGCAACACTGATTGTTTTTGTTTGTATTGTTTGTGTTTTCTAGTCCGAGAGTTGACTTTAACTAGCCAATTCAAAAATTTCGTGTAAATACGATTGAAGCAACGACGCTTGGTTGCATTATGATGATTGATTTATTACCTAAAAGAAATTCCATTTTGGTTAATTTCAAACTGAAAGTTAATTGCTTCTACTAAGAACTAAAGCATTTGCTACAGAGGCAGATAGACAAATTTATAACATTTTTTATACAATTTCATCGACAAACAAGCAAGCGGCCCATCTGATGATATGTGGTAACCACAACATGGCTGCGTTCCTTAAACATTGCAGAAGCAATTCTAAGAAAACACTACCAAGTGGCTTGCCGGATGTTAAGAAACATAAGAGCGGATAAAATGAAATACTCTTCCACTAAGTTGGACCAATCGCAAATTGTACAAACGCGCCAAAACGATCTTAGTGTACTTAGTCATGCATCCATTGCATAAGTACGTCAACTCTAGCTCTCTATGTTGATTATCAGTACCTACTCGACTTTAACCCCTTAAACATAAGACATTTACAAATTACACAGCTGTGAACTTCTTTGACGTTTAGGTTTACACTTTTGGTTTGAGCGGGGGTCGAAACGCATTATAATCTTGCGTCCTATGTTGAACTTCACAGTTCGTGCGAATAGTCTGTCCATGTAAAGGTCTTTAAATGTGACCTATTTGTTCTTGCTGTGTGGTCATTATAGGTTCACTTTATAATTCTAATAGAATGTCGATTTAACAGTCACTTTAGAAAAAAAAATATTTTGAAAAGCGAACTACAGCACTAGGAAAGAGGCTCTTTATTACGGCGCTTTTTAAAGTTGGATATTTGTCTCGATTTGGAATCATTCGAAATAACAGTGACGAGAGGACCGTTTCAAATGATGAATACAAATGTCATCAAGATCCACTAGTCATCTGTTAAGTTAAATTACGTGATCAGCTGGAAGACGTTCACTGCAGGAAACAGATCTCTCTCATACAGAGGTGTTGGCCAAGAGACCACACTTGGCAGACCGTAGTAAGGTGAGATCCCTTAGTCACCTTTAACGATACCTACAGAAATAAACGCGAAGGTTCAATATTCTGACTGACCCTGACTGCTAAGCCGGAGGTCGTGGGTTCGATTCCCACCCAGGACAAACCTTTGTGTGATGAGCATGATTGTTTGTTCTGTGTCTGGGTGTAATTTATCTATAATATGTATGTATTTACAAAAAAAAAAATGTATATAAGTAGTATATCAGTTGTTTAGTACCCATAACACAAGCAAATATAATTGCTTAATTTGAGACTAGATGGCGCTGTGTGAATGTAGTAGAATATTATTATTATTATTATTATTATTATTCTATACTGAAGACCACAATATGTATCTGTTATCGCACATCAGAGTCACGTCGCGACAATTCACAAGTCCATAAGGGAGTTATGACCGCGAACCGTCGGAAAACTATTCTTACTCTGAATCTTGATAAAAAATATTGAATGTCAGCCAACCGTCTTGTCACGCGCTATTCAACGCCCTTTAATATAAGACATAATTTTGTATGGAAATATTTATCTTAACATAATATACATAACATAAATGTTATAATTGACAAATCCCAATTCTCATTTTAGTCTTCTTGCCGCTAAAGGTAAGTAGGTATGTCATGAAATAGCATGACATACCTACTTACCATATTATCAACAATATAGGCTTACAGCAGAACCAACACGCTGTTGCGTGTTGGTTCTGCCTCTAATATTATAGTAAATTAAAATAATGTCATTTTAAATATTATAGTAATGTCATAATTTAAACTAAAGTATAAATTAAAAAATCAAATATAAAAATTCAAAAAAAATGGTAACCTCAATACAATAGAAAAACTTAAAATAATATCGCGTAAAATATTAATGTCATAACTTATTACTAAAGTATCAAAATATATTTACAATATAGACTGCTTAGTGTAATGTTATATTGCATTATATGTTCCACCATATTTAAATGCTATGAACAGCAAATAATATGTATTGAATGTTAAAAAATCGTGCTGTCTCTTAATTGTAGCGTTTGTTTTGGTAGCTTCTGTCCACTTGATGGCAAATAGAAACCACAGCTCTGCCTCTTCTCATGCCGCTATTAGAATTTTTTTATTCTTGCTGTCCACGAAAGAACTCGTTTTGGTGCGTGTACTTTACAGAAGCAATAGCGATTTCCTTGTTTTCGTTCCCTTGCTTAGCACAACACTATCGAATAGTAGCAGTAGTATTCATTAAAGACTGTCGTCTACTGTAGTATAAAATGTAGTTATCCAGTTAATCAATTCAGTTCAGATTATAAAAGTTTTGAAGTAGCACGACGGTAAAGACTCTTCTAAGTGGCCTCTGGGTTTCCAATGATAAGGACTGCCGCTGCAACCTATCAAATTGTTGTTTACTAATAAGAAAGTAGGCGTGATAATCAGAAAACTCCCAGACTTTTATATCTGAAAAGATAGAATGGTATCTAATTTGATAATATTATAGCTTGTCTACACGCGTAGGTCAATATCATTGATAAATATTGCAAAGATTGTATTATTTAAAGTAATTCATAATATTTTCATTGATGTATGATTATCGACTAAGTTATATTATTATATACTTTTCTAGTGGGCGGTAGGCATCACTTCCCACAGAAATAGTGATTTCCAAATTACATTGAAAGCTCGTTCCTTAGCGTGGGAGTTGTCTCTTTAAATTAAAAAAGTAAACAGTATTATGCTCCTGCCGTTGGACTTAATAGCAGCTCCTTATTAGAAGCGCTGCTTTACTGGTGATTGTGAGTGGCTTGCAGAGGTTCAGAAGTTGCAGTTACCACTTACTATTAAGATTAGCAATAAAAAAGCAGTTCAGACATGGTTTTCCATGTTTTCCATGTAAATTTTCCGTTTTTGCAAGAGGTAATTTGTAACTACCCACCAATTACCAGGTCATATGTAAAGAACTGTTGGTTACTTTTTTCTCAAAGTAGTAAAAAATTTCTATTTTTTTAGATATTCACCTGACAAACCAGCAAAACCCGAAAATTTAATTTATTTTATGAATGAAACAAGATAAAAATGATTACTGAATTTTTTGAAAACGGTAGGCACCTTTACGTACTGATTTCAAAATGCATAACTTTATCTATATATCAATAACTATTTGACTTTACTTAGCACGAGCCTCTATAAATATAAATAGTCTACGTTTCAATTGGCAAGATTATAATGCCAACATCCTACGTACAGTGGGTGGATGGTTCAGGTCAGCCTTGTAACTTACTGCGACTCTGCCAACATTTACCGACAAAAACAAGTTAACTCACTATCTAATAAATTAAGCCGCTACTAAAATATCACCACTTAGAAATGTATGTACCTATCTTTGATTTTGTTTTGGTATAACAGCTCTTAATTTCGTCTATTCTTTGTAGGTAGCTATTGAGCAAATTGCTTTTCTCTTGACTGTACTTATCTGTCAAAAGACTGAGTAGATCAGACCGGTATGACTAAATATACAGGGGATCAGAACGGAATTAAAGAATAAGAATAATCCTGGAGGATCAGATATGGGGGATCGGACCGGAATAACTCTTATTTAAAATAATATATATTTATTGACTCCTTCTTCTTTTTCTTATAGTAGGATGTACCCTACATAGCATGCCAGTTCTTTCTGCTTGAAGGTCAGCAGCTAGCAGTTTTGTGTAACACTTCGAGGACACAGCTATGTCCATACAAGTAGCACTATCACTCACCGAACGACATACATTAATACTGAATCGAATGCTTTACGTCGATTTTTGATTTGATTTATTCATGTCATAACCAAGAAGAATGATACTTACAAACAATTTTACAGTGTTATAGGGCTTAAATGATGGCAAGTCTATTAACGTAGGTACATACATGATACGTATACATGATACGTATTCATAATATCAAAACACCAAGTTTATTGTCACATAAAGCGTACCTATCATTGCCTGAAACTGTGACTCTTTTTTTTTGTATTAGCCTACCAAAGTGACTCCACTCTGCCTAATGGTAAGCAGTTAGTGGAATCCAGAAGTGGTGGACATCATTCCAAAAGCCAAACTACTGGTATGGTATTCTTTCCAAGTGGTATAACAGTTGATAAACTGATGTCATCACTACTTGTTGAAATTGTGACGTACCTTTGTAGCTACAATATCTTTTCTTTATTTAGTTTTGCCAGCCTGTATCTCTGCTTGTGAACCACGCAATGGATTATGATACGGTTTAAGTTTTATCTATACTAATATTATAGCGGAAGAGTTTGTTTGTTTGTTTGTTTGAACGCACTAATCTCTGGAACTACCCGTCGAATTTAATAAACCTTTTTGCGTATGATAGCTTAGTTTTTGACGAAAGTTATAGCCTATGTAACATCACTTTAATAGCGACGAAAGCAGAGCAGTAACCAAAGCTGGGTGCAACTGCGCTGCAGGCAGCTAGTGTATAATACATGCGAAAAGTAATGTTGAGAATTTTAAACATTTGTTATCATAACGATGAGCATAATAATACCCACATACTAAGTCGGGTTGCTGGTACTGTAACTTTGTTTTTACCAATAAAAATGTAACCAAGAAGGTACCAAGAGCCTGCACGAAAAACTATGAAGTGAGACTTCGTGAAGAATAAACACAGTATGATCGCGTGTCGTGCAGTAATTGCTACCACGTGCGATATAAATCACGTATTGTAGTAACAACTACAACTGAGAACCGTTAGTGAGCTAAAACGTTGTTGAATAAGGTAGTAACTCACATTTGTTGGTAGCAAAAATGTGATTTATTTTAAATTCATTAGAGTCGTATATCGTGTGTAGCTGTCAATAGATTAAAGCATGGTTTTCTAACCGTCAGCTGAAGCTTGGTTGTCAACAGGTCCAGTTCAAGGGTATGACTGATAAAAAGATACTACTCATTCGGGCTACGTTCATGCTGAAACCAAAATATTTAAACAAGAAATTTAGTTCTAAATGTTAATGCTAGAGAGGCTTTTATATTTTTAAATCTTGAGAGCAGCTGAACCGATTTCGCTAAATCTTTTTTTATAATATTCCTTGAAGTACGAGGATGGTTCTTACGGAGAGAAAAATAAAAACTTGCTAAAAAAAACTTCTATATTCTCATACAAAAGTATCTTTATTTATCCCAAAATGTTTAAAAAAATGTCCATCCGTGCGAAGCCGGGATGGGCCATTAGTTATTATTATATACATTGTTTCTAAATTAATGCATATCAGCATTTGTAAGCTGTTTTATCTTTTAGTAATTGTTACTAAGAATGAGGTGCTTAAACGTAGTACTTAGTATTGTATGTGGGTGAAGTGGGCGTGTGGTAGGTAACTGTCTCTGGACTATAGCCGCAGTGCAGACTGCAGCACGTGCTACTCACAATTTAGCCGCGACACTGGCGACACAAACACCTAAGGCTGTCGACGTGCTATATAAGGCGAAATAAAAATGTACGTACAACATACACAGGTATATTACCCACGTAATAATTACCTATTTTGTAAAAGATTTAACCCCAGTTTCTGAAAGGCTGATCAACGAAAAATTATTTTTTCTTCGATCAGCTTTTAGAAACGGGGGGTTAGGATCGCAATAATAGGTTAATTTATATTATTATTAAAAAGCCGCTATATGAGAATCGATATGCCAGTAGTTTGCCACAATGATGCTAATAAGAATTGTTTTCACTAACCCTGGCGGCTTACTATGAAGTAGAGAGACGTCATTTTGGTAGGCTAATAAAGAAAATACGACATAACAACGACACCAATTTTCTTAACGTAAATACGGTAATACATTGTGTCATCTGAAAACACTGCATTTAGTCGTAGGCTATTTAATTTTAGAAAACAACTGAACACTGCATATAGATGCAGTAATGCTACCATTAACTGTTGAGTTATCGATACAATTTATTAAAAAAAAATATCCACTATTTTCTAACATGTTTGGTTAAGGTGTTTATAGGATTGTCAATATTTTTCTTCTGTCTCAAAAATCTCAATATTAGCTCTGCGTCTGGATTCAACCTGGGTACTTGGCAACGTGACGTGGCTTTTTATATGAAACTTAACATGAATGGCGATACACTTCTGCTTATCTCTTATTTTTTGGAGAAAATAGGCGCGATACTAACATAGATGTATACATATTTTTTATGTACAGTATTATCTATAGCGGAAGAGTTTGTTTGTTTGTTTGACCGCGCTAATCTCTGGAACTACCTGTTGGATTTAAAAATTCTTTTTACGTATGATAGCCCAGTTCTCGAGAAAGGTTATAGTATATGTAACATCACGCTATTGGCGACGAGAGCAGAGCAGTAAGCAAAGACGCGGTTGAAACCGCGCCGCGGAAAGCTCGTACTCTAATATGTAGACATATTATTAGAGTACCTAAACATGTTTATACTCTGTGTATGTGTATTATTTATGTTTTTGATATAAGTTAAATTATCGTATTATTAACAGTGTTATTGTCAATAAACCTAATAGATAAGACAGGCGTTTTTTTTCTGCGTGAATCTTTGACGGACTGGATTCTGACGGACAAGTTTATAAGGCAAATATCTAGACCATGACCTATTAGTAATGTTTATTACTTATTATACTACATTTTTACTAGATGTTATTTTAAGAAGACTAACAAAGTCGTGAGAGTTCATTGAATGTAAACGATATTGCATAACATTATTGTTGTTAATATTAGCTGTAACTGCGACATGTTCACACGTAGGTAATCAATGCAAGACATAGCAATAATATTGTGTAATATTTTGAATAGCTGTTGCCAGCGGCTTCGCCCGCGTAGGTACCACCAAAAAATGTTACTCGCAGATATTGTAGCTTTCTATATGTGAAATATTTTTTTAATTGGTTACTTAGGTTTCGAGCTTTAATTATTATATAATCAAAGGTTTGAGTTTATCCATAACAAGCAAACATACGAAAAATCAAATCGTTTTTTTTATAATATTTGTTTAAAAGTTTCGATATATAGTTAAGATACAAATAGAAGTTATGAGTGAAGGCTTGGTAAACACCGAGAAATAGCGTTGAGGCGATGCGTGACCCGTCTTTTTCCCTCCATACTCCATGGAAAAGGCAATCGGGATCAACAGGTTCTTGATTGACATACAAACCGCTGAGACCCGTGATGATTATTTTAAGTGATGATAAACGTACGTTAATAAGCACTGACTGCTGTTAAATCTGACTAATGGTCTAATCATTGTAAATTGGCGGTTGTGGAGAAAATCATTTATATTATTATATTCACTACTAACCGGTTAATTTGAAAACCTGATCTTAATCATCCTCCGACAACTTTACTCATACATTCAGCGACGTCATGACACTAAGAGTGGCACAAGATCGCGAAGATTAGGTACGTTAAATAAGACACCTATGCGCTGCAATAAGTAGATAACTTCGGGCTGTGGGTGGTGACCATCCTGGTAGTGAGTAGCCACAAGGCTGAACCGTGAGTTTAGGAGGCCCTGGGCTAATACTACTTAGGGACCTACCTAATTATTCAAAGTATAGGAAAAATATATGAGAATAAAATATTTGATTTATATTTTAATACATTATTTATTATGCTTTATTAAATTGAATGGGTTTGATTAATTTCAAGATTCGCAGGGCTGCAATCCTTACGATCTGTTTTATTTAATAAAATATGGATATTTTTGCGTTATCGTCTATTTTTGACTTTAAGGTGACTTAGCTGGGGAATCAACGAGGCCCTAGGCTGAAGCCCAAAAAGCCATATGGTAGATCCGGCCTTCCAAAAGTAAGTTATTGACGCGTTATCGCTCGGGCGCTCATAAGAAACTTTTCAATTTGGCCGAATAAAATCAAAATCATTAGCATGGATCCAGCCGGCCCTTATAAATAAGAGCTTCAAGATTAGCATCTACTCCTGTACCTACCTATTACGTTGTTATAGCATTCAGACTACAACAGGTATACAAGTAATGTACACACACAAGTAAGTAGGTAATATACAAGAGTAAGTAGGTATAGGTATAACATAGGTAGGTAATAATATCAGTATCACGCGGCAACCTTGTCGAGCGACGACGAGTCGCGGCGCGGGCGTCCGTGCGTCCTATCGCAGGATGATCGGAATCGTTGACATCGGGCCAGCGCAGTGGAATGACCGCGCGGCGTTAATTGTCGCGTCACCTTCGAGCAAGGGCGGCCTCGCGACGCGCAACGATCTCCCCCCTCCCTCTGTACCCCCTCGTCTCAACCCGTGCATGTCCCCTCTCGCGTCACGTTACCTATGACGGTCACCCACCCGCGTCGCGGCTGTTTCGTACGCGCGTCAATACAATCCGCGTCCGGTAATAGACTTCGAACCTATACTACAATCGGTCATCGGACATTCGCCAAATTACGACCAAACTGCTTTTGCTTATGTAGAAAATTTTAATTTCAAATTGAATTCTGATCAATCGGCATACATGTTACTCTTAAAAAACTAGGTCTACAAAACCTGAAATTCAGATCTTTTCCAGTTTAGAAGTTAGACGTACCTATTGAGCTCTCGATTGTACACGATTGTCTTAGTAACGAGAGAGCTATTTATATTGGTCTTGTCAAAGGCATAAGCGTAGGTCATCATAATTATGTAGTCATACCATACGACCCACCAAATTTGTCATGTTTTGATTGCTCAGGGTGGCAGCCGAGCCACAGTCAACATGTCTATTTGCATTGTTCTAGTTGTTTCTATGTATTATATTTAAATGTATTTACACAAAATTAAAGTATGTAAGTATGTATAACCGCATTCTAGAACCTATAACACAAACTATATAAATATGCTTATTTTGTGTCTAGATAGCGTTGTGGTTAGTTGTTGTGATATTATTATTCAAAGTCAAAGTCAAAGTCAAAGCATTTATTTCATTTAGATCATAAAGTATGATGCTTATGAAAAGTCAACATTACATTTTGTCAGCCAATTGACCTACAGCCAGTTCGCTGACGAGGTAGAGCTGTGAGAAGAACTGGCAAGAAACTCACGCCACTCTTTTCAATCGCCAGATAATTACAGTTATTTGAATGAGTTACAATTTAAACACTCAACGCAACCAAAGAACCATACAAAGTAATTATTACAAATTAACTAATTAATATAATACTAAGAAAGAAAACAAGGAATTCAATTATTTAGTTTCAACTAGTATGGTAATTTGACTACGTATTTTAATTAAACTGGTAAATGCACCCCCTGGTCACATTGAACGACAAGGTAATACTGGATTGAATATTAAATGTAAGCCATGCCAAGATTGACCAGTCATCCCAAGTAGCACCCGTTCACGAGCATGACGCACGGGCCAGCCATCATCACCCTCGCCATATTAGAGGGAAGGTGATGACCCGGCCAATACGACACCACAAGCAATGACATTTTAGTGAGCATGACAATGCAGGGCATGGGTGGTAAAAGAACCCTAATAAAATGTATTATGCCTTACGAACTCGTAATGATCATGATATGCATCCACTTCACATTAAACTTTTACTACAATAGTCAACATAATTACAATAATAGTCAATATAATTACTATAATAATAATCAATATACTGAATGATAATAATAGTCAATATAAGTACAATAATAAAAATATCAATATACTTAATGATAATAATAGTCAATAAAGCTACAACAATAATAATCAATATAACATTAATCTTGCATTAAACGAGCAACTATACCCATGCTGCTTTATCATTTAAATAATCATTAATAGTATAATAACCCTTTAGAATAAGGCGGTTTTTAACAGTTTGTTTGAATTTTTGTAGGGGTAGATTCATAATGTCAATGGGTAATTTGTTATAGAAACGTACACCTAGACCCGCAAATGAGTTGTTTACTTTATGTAGGCGATAATATGTACCAACTAATTTATGTTTACCTCGAGTATTCACAGAGTGCATGTCACAGTTTCTGGAATACAAGTCTATATTTTTCTTGATAAACATAATATTGGCGAAGATATACTGAGACGCCACCGTCAGAATACCTATTTCTTTAAAAATCTCTCTTAGTGAAACCCTAGGGCCCAAATTGTAAATAGATCGCACTGCTCGTTTTTGAATTATAAAAATTGACTCAATATCCGCAGACCTGCCCCAGAGCAGTATACCGTATGACATCACGCTATGGAAATAGCTGAAATAGACAAGTCTAGCTGTTTCTATGTCGGTAAACTGTCTTACCTTTCTTATCGCAAAGGCTGCGGAACTGAGTTTACCAGCAAGACACGATATTTGGGTACCCCATTGAAGCTTGTTATCTAAAGTTAAACCCAAAAAAACTGTAGACTCAACAAAGCTCAAAGTTTCATTATTTAAACTTATATTAATAGCTAGGCTTTTAGTATTGGGCATAGTAAATTTAACACATTTAGTTTTCTTTGAATTAAGCAGTAGGTTATTCGCACTAAACCAGTCCAGAACTTTCACTAGTGAGCTATTCACTTTATCAATGTTAGTTTCCTTACGATCCACTTTAAATAAAAGTGATGTGTCATCAGCGAACAGTACAATGTCGCAAAAATTCTGAATGTGGAATGGCAAATCATTGATATAAATCAGAAAAAGAAAAGGGCCTAAAATGGAACCCTGTGGCACGCCCATAGCTACAGGTAATCCGGTAGACCTACTTCCGTTTATATCAACATATTGTATTCTATTGCTTAAGTAAGTGGCAACTAGATTGAGTGCAGCATCCCTAATACCATAATGACTGAGTTTTCGTAGAAGCGTATTGTGTTCGACGCAATCAAAGGCTTTTGAAAGGTCACAGAAGACACCAATAGCATCCATCGAATTTTCCCAGGCACTATAAATATGCTTAATCAATGTAATACCTGCATCTATTGTAGAACGACCTTTAGTAAAGCCATATTGCTCTTTGTGTAACAATTTATTTGAGACAAAGTGACTTTCTAATTGCTGCAAAATTATTTTCTCAAACACTTTGCTAATAGCTGGCAATATGGAAATCGGTCTAAAGTTAGTTGCGTCACTTTTTGATCCATTTTTGAATAAAGGTATTACTTTACTGTGTTTCATCAGATCAGGAAACACGCCTGTGTCCACACATCTATTAAATATTGTGGCAAGGTGTGGAGCTATACTAGATATTATATTATTAATTAGATTCTTTGAAATACCCCATAAGTCAGCAGTTCTTTTTGAGTTAAGTGACTTAAACACTTTTATCACATCATTGGGGTTAATATACTTGAAACTAAATAAAACGCTGCACTCTCCCACGCTAACCCTAGCTAAAGTTTCGGCTTTGACTGGGCAAGAATCTAAGGACCTGGTTGCATTAACAGGTATGTTTATAAAGAAATTATTAAATGTTTGTGCTACATCTAAATTATCTGAAATAATTTTATTATTTACGTTAAGTTCAAAGTTAGTATCCCGCAATGTGGTTCGTCCAGTTTCATTGTTAATGATACTCCAAGTTGTTTTGATTTTATTGTCAGATTCTTTAATTTTATTACTTATGTATAAAGATTTGGCTGTGGTACAAGCCTTTTTAAAAATTTTTGAATAATTCCTAACGTAATCTACAAAGTTCGGATTTGTATTATATTTTTTCATACCATATAGTTCAAACAGTTTAGTTCTACTTTTATAGATGCCTGTTGTTGCCCAGTCACAAAATTTAATTTTAATATTTTTATTGAAAGTCTTGGGTTTAAAAATATTTTCATATTCTACCTTAATTAAATTAAACAAAGATAGGTAGAGGCTGTCAGGATCGTCGCGACTAAGATCTATATTGGTAACTTTAGTACTAATATTCTCGCTAAAGTGTTTCAGGCGTTCAGAGGTCACTGGCCTACATGTGATCTTATAATTAACTTTAGGTATTCTAATTACAGGCAATTCAACCTTTTGCCCATAGTGATCAGATGTTAAATCATTCAATATAGAACTATTTAAAGACTGACAGTTGCAGAAAATATTATCTAGGCATGTAGCAGAATGAGTAGTAACTCTAGTAGGTTCATAGAATAAATAATGTAAGTCAAATGAGGTAAACAAGCTAATTAATCTACTACATATAGCTGATTCCTCAAGTAAGTTTACATTAAAATCACCACACACAACCACATGCCTGTTACAAATGCTCAAGCGTTTCAGTACATCTTCCATTACAGTTTCAAACAAGGTGAAGTCACTCTGTGGCGGTCTGTATACACACACAACAATATGTTGCTCAAGCTCCACACAAGATATTTCAATTGTGCGCTCAATGGAAAGCTGTACTATATCCTTACGCTCCTTATATTTTATACTATTACAAACATATACTAAAGAGCCACCATGTATAGCTTTCTTCCTAGCAAATGCACTACCAATACTGTAGTACTCATTGTTCATTATAAGTTGGTCACATTTCAGCCAATGTTCAGTGACACAGAAAATATGAATATTAAGTAATCTTAAAAATAATTCTATTTCTAGTTCCTTGCCGGATAAGCCCTGAATATTTTGGTGAACCAAGTTCAAATAAAATGACTCCTTATCCTTTGTCTCATCTACTAGTTTAAACTATTAGATGTATTGATATCAGTAGTTTCACTACTTTGTCCTACTAAATTCTTCAATACCCTACAGGTATCTGTGTCAGTAAATAAATTATATGCTAACAATTTAGCAATTTGTTTTTTGTAAAATGTTGGCAGATACATAGTATCTTTTGTCAATAAAAATTTACTAATAAATATATTTATGTCAAAAAATGTCATGAAGTCACTAAGGCGACTTGTAGTATTATAAATTAATAAATTCAATTTTTCAATATGCTTATTTTGTATATCTGATAAAGCATATGAATATGGTAAAGCACAAAAAATAAATTTACACCCTAAACTATCATAAAGTGAAGTCATTACTTCAGTTAACTGCAATATGTCTTTTTTTGTAGCATATAAACTGTTACCATATAAAACTATAACTGTTGATTCTTTGTTAAATCTAGTATTTTTGATATTACTAATTATACTACTTAATTTGGCTCCTGGTGAACAGATATTTGTGATTGGATGCTCATAGTTACTATTAATTAAACTGCCTAAACCTATTCCAATCTGATCAGTGTACATAATTACATTTTTAACAGTAAGTTTTTTATGATAATAACAAGAAGAGGTGTGACAGGGGACAGAACTACTATGAGTAAGCGACTGAAGCTCTGAATCTCTATTGGCAGATTCAGTAACAGACACAAGTGACACTTTACTGATCGGTGTAGGCTGTGAACATGATGAGCACGACATACTCTTGCTAAGGGTAATGACCTGTTCTAAGTTCTCTTTACCGACCCTTGCAATTTCATCATATTATTAACCTTATATAAAGATAAAGGTAGAAAGGGGATGATTTGAAAAGGTTAGCATTAGCTTGGGTACAACTTGAGCTTTCCTTTTTTCTGTTCTGATGCTTTTAATTGATTTAGAAGAGATATGTCTGATAAAGAATGAAAAATGTTATCTCTTCCATTTTTGTCTATCAGCCGTCATCTGAATACGAACATATCCTTTTATTTCATATCATTCTTCACGCAATTTATCTATCTTTTTTTTCGATTTGAGCTCTTAAATACATAGTCATAATTATAAGTTAACTGACAGAATTAGTAATACATACTTAGTTGTATTCATAGATATCCAATCGATATCCGTGGTTGTATTATTTCTCTGAAAGTTCTGTTTTTCATCAAACTTAAGTACCTTCAAATGATTTGTGCACGAAAGATAATTTGTCTTATAAAACAGGTAAGGCCGTTTTTTGTCATACACTACCTGAATGACTAATTGAGGTTTTGGTTGTAAATGCAAACTGCGCTAACAAATCGATTTTATAAAATTTGTTTATTTCGTCTTATTCTAATATTGGTACCTAATATAAATACTATTATGGTATATCGGTATTAAGAACCAATATACATACAATACAAATAAATTGGATCGGTTTATTGGACGGGAACATATGCGCGAAAATCGATGTATTTTGTTAGTTAAATTGGCTACGTGAAATTGTCTCTAGTTTTCTCAAAATTTTGAATTAACCAGTCTCTTCTTTTGACTGCCGTAATAGGCAACTATCACAAACGTGCAACAACGCTGCATAAGATCACCTTCCTGCGCTCAACCTGCCTACCTACAGGTCAAACGCCTCCCTGAAGTAAATATCTTCAGGCTTATAAAAATAAATAAATTTCCGCGGCGCGGTTTATCCCGCTTCTTTGCTTACTGCTCTGCTCCCGTAGCCAGTAGCGTGATGTTACATAGCCTATAACTTTCCTCGAGAACTGAGCTACCATACGCAAAAAAAAAAATCAAATCCTTCTGGTAGTTCCAGAGACTACCACGTTTAAACAAACAAACAAATTCTTGCGCTTTATATAATAGTATAGATAATTTTAAATCAACAATCCGTTTATTTCAGACTGTATCTACTCTATCGTTTACCTACTATGTATATGACACATAATATGACACTCAGAAGCCTATTAGAACTACCACGTACCCGCTCCAAAAGAGAAGCGTTTCGCATAAGCATGACCGTTTCAAATCTATTCATGTGTGCATCAGCAAACATGTCCGAGGCGCTGCACAGCCGTGGCAGTCCCAAGAGCATCCTTACTGCATTGTTATATTGGACTTGTAGGGTTTTGGTTGCCTTCAGCGTATAGCGAGTGCACAGACTGCACGTGTAGAAGATCAGACAATACGCTTCAAAAAGTGTTAGTTTTACTTCAACGTACAAATTTTCAGATAAGCATGTTGCTTCTAAAACTTTGTTATAAAGTTAAAAAGTGAGATTGCAATCGATCAATATTTCAAATCGTTCTCTCAACTTTACCAAAGGTACCATTCCATCATTTTGGCATGCAACAGTTGGGTTGAAACCCAATCTGTTCCATAACATTTTCATCAAACCCTTTTATAAGTTCCTAACGCTGACCCGGACTGGTATAAGCGGGTCAATTATTCTACGATAAATCGAAAGCTGGCCATTTATATTATTGAGAGTATCTTTTGTTATCTATGCATGACATCCCGACACGATTGTTCCAGAGATATGGACTGTTTGTACGAGTTGTGAACGAGTTATACATAATATATATCTCGTGATATGTCATTGGATATGTGGCTATGTTTGGAAAATTGTTTGTTGGTTAATCAGATTCTTTAACATCCGTCACATCATAAATAAATAAATCATTAGCATGAAGAACGAAGTTTTACAGTTAATACGTTGGCGGGGGTCTTACATACAAGTAACCGGCATTAAAATATTTTAAATGGACATTGTGTGTCACACGCGTTGATTAAAACAATTGAACTAAATATCAACTGACATTTTATAGTGTTTATTATACAACCTTTTACATTATTTACGTATATTTATGCCACGAGTCAATCAATCAGTCATCAGAACAATAGTTACACATACTGATGAGTGATGAACTGATGACTATCCCAAGATTTTACCACGCAAGTCATGAATACATGATCGAATCCTGTTTAAATTCTTTAAGTTTCATTACGCATCTTATTCACGGTACTTTTAAAGAAAACAATGTAATAAAAAGTAGGTCAGTATCTAGCTCAATTTCATAAGTTAGCCAGTCACAACAGTCTCACTTTCTGGGTCATTTACCGTAAACAATAAATAAAGGAGTACGCAACTAAGTAGTTTTAACAAGTCACAACTTAAACACCAAGTGGAGACATCTGTTGGTGTTGTTTTGAAATAAATTTTGTAGTTCATTTATTTGATGGCGGAAAATTTATGTATGGGAATGATTTTATGATAATAGTAGGAATCTTGTAGAAATCTATACGATATTGTATTCTGGAATGGCTACTATTATATTGTTATAGGTTAGTAATAATTTGATGAAGCTTTTATTTTATTTATTTATTATTTATTTAACAACTTCATATACAAAGTATATAGGCGGACTTAATGCCAAAGGCATTCTCTACCAGTCAACCTAACAGGGTGATGCAGAGATAAGATAAAGTAGGTGCATTTGAAGTAGAAATCTAACAACTAAAAATATTAATAAGTAGATACATGATACATAAAAGTATAAGATAAACATAATATACATATATATAAAAACATAATATATATATACATATTTAAAGGAAGTAAAAAAATACATAATCATAACGCAAAGTAATTAAATATTTATCAATATATACATACATAAATAAATACTTACTAAGCTATTGTGATGATTCTGCCAAATTTTTTGCAAGGAGCTGTTTTACCTTCATCTTGAATGTCAAACGGTTTGTGGACATCCTGATCGCGGGAGGGAGCGCATTCCATAGAAGAACAGATTGAACACGGAAGGAGGAACCAACGAAATTAGAGTTATGTGAAGGGCATAGGAGTATTTGATTATTTGAAGAGCGAAGATTGCGATCGTGGGTCATATGTAAATATTCAAAATAGTGCGTTAAGTATGAAGGAGAATAGGAAGACTTAAGTAATGAAAAGAGATTTTAATACAAATTTACCCTCAGGCTGAAAACGACGACTTCCTAACAACTTCAACATTACATACCTAAGTATACACTTATTTTAAAGTTATGTTGCTTTTTATCTCTCATTTACATTTTTTTTATGAAGTAAGTACCTAGGTACATTGTACATTAATAGATTATTACCTACTATTCTGTTGATAAAATTTGATAACAGATTTTCCAAAATCTATGTCTATACTATGTTTTGATCAAAAAGAGTGGCCTATGTTTCTTGGGAGTTGTTAGTTCTTACCCACATTTTTTATTAAAACATATTTTAGGCTTTTGGATAGCATAACATACGGGAACCTTTTGTAACAAACTTTCTAGAACAACGTTTGTTTATTTTTCCAAATAGCCCAAATACTTGTATATTCATCAATGATAGTGTTGATCTACTGCAAATCTAAAATGCTAAACACCTCAAAGTTCACATAAAGAATAAGATAAGTCAAAGTTACAACATTTCACAAGCTATTCATAAAACGATTAAAAAAAAAAGACAAAACAAATTAACAGCCATTTAACCAAAGAACATTAAAAATATAAAACAGAGACGATTAAATCGTCATAAAAGCTAATAAATATTTCCCCTATATTAAGGCGCGGAACACCGCCGCCGCCGACTTTGTTTTGATAACAATCACTCCTCTCTTTCGCTTTCATTCATGCCCAATGCCCAACTAAAACAAACTTTATTTCAATTTATAAATGTGTGTCTTACAACTCTGTAGGCTGCGCATGTGTGAGTGAGACTGGGCAAAGATTATTGAAAGCAGTTTTATGCCTATTTTGGTTTGCGAAACGCAGAAAGGCTCTTTGTGCGGGTTTCCTGAACAATACTGCAATAATGTGTCGCTGTGTGATCGACAGTCTAGAATGTGGCACCACTCAGTGAGCAGACGCTAAAGGAATCTATACTATTATATAAAGCGGCAGAGTTAGTTTGTTTATTTGCTTGTTTGAATGCGCTAATCTCTGGAACTACCAAACGGATTGAAAAAAATATTTTTGCGTTTTACAGCCCAGTTCTCGAGGAAAGTTATAGGCTTTGTAACATTACGCTACTGACGCGGATGAAACCGCGCCGCAGAAAGCTAGTACCAGATAAGAGGCAGCACCGTTACTTACGTACTAAATAGAATCTCACTGTGGTCATGGATCCGGCTGCTAAGTGTGGTCAAAAAAAGACTAGGACAAACTTCCTTTGGAGAGGCTTATATCCACCAGTAAATATCTTCAAGCTAGATAAGAAATCATCCATTGAGACATCCATCCTCCCCAACAAAATTATATATTTGAAGTTGAGGCTATTTTTTGATTCTTCAGGCCTTTAACTAATCCGAGTAAACGTAACGATTGCTATAAACATTGCATTGATGTAATATATAGATACATTTTATCGACACAATCGCCGATTAATTCATCTTTAGTCGATGGACTGACTGTTATCAAGTCATTCTATTGCTTATAGGCAAGTAGCGTGACCATGGATGCGGTTGATGATTACAGCCACGTTACAGAGAATATTATCTGTAAATTGACCCTACATTTGGATTGTAAGTCAATTGACCCTACATTTGGATTGTAAGTCAGTAAAAGATCGCGAAATTAACCAGTGTCAAGCTATCCATTGGTTGCTCGTCACCATTTCTAGTTCGACAAATCAACTTTTGGCGGTCTTCCGATGTAATCGAAACATATACTTCTACATATACGACTATTGAAGTAGTCATAATATCCGTACTTTACAAACACTTCAATAAACAGTCAGTTCTACAAAAATATAATATTCCTAGTCTTTGAGGCTTCACAGTCGCAAACACATAAATATGTAGGAGGTATCGCCGCAGATAAACTTGTAAAAAGTTATGAATGAAACCGAGAGTGGCCGTAGTAGAGTTGTAGACGTCCTCCCGCCCTCGCCCCGCAGCTCTCCGCCCCTCGCACCTCGCTAGCACCCTCTCTCCCCGCGCCCTCCCGCGGCATTCGCGATTTGTTTCACGCATTAGTTTTATTTTGTTTTGAGTTATTTTATACTATCGTGTAATGGTTTAACGTTTGTGTGCGTTTAGGCGTTTAGTTGTTGCGAAGCGTTTTGTTGTGTTCATTTGTTGAAGATTTTTGATGTTTTTATGTAGTCTAGAGGTTTACGTTTATTGTATTGGAAATTTGTGTTTTTGTATCTTAATATTGATAATGCAATATTAAATACATTTTATTTATAATATAGTAAAAAGTTTCTCTCGCTGGTCTGATTAATTGGTTTTATATCTCGATGTTTAAAGTAAGGTAGATAAATTATCTCATTTACCTACTTAATAACCAATTCAAAAGTACTCTTTAAAAAATATGTGTAAGTATTATCAAAAATTAAGGTTTATAAGGTAATTCTTGGTAGGATATGCCGTAATAAATAATAGAAAATTTCCGTCATTCGATAATACTCTTGGCACACACATTAATAAATTTTGTTTATCAATGGGCACACATGACGAAGTGAGTTTTCTCAGAATGCAACGTGCATTCTGAGAAAACCCACCTCGTCACTTTTTCTAAGTAGGTACTGTTCTTTCTTTGATAGTAGGTAATACCTATTACTTTTTTGAAAATATCCTTTTATAAGGTATTCAGCTAACATGAACATTGCTAATGGATAAAACATTCTATCATATATCTACATAATCTTTACCGGCTTACCATTCTTAGCTCGAATACACGTGGGCGTAACTGACCAACAGGGCACACATACTACCTACGTAATCTAGATTATATAATATTAGGTTTAGATAAATAACTCGCCGCACGTATACACCAGTTCTTATAATTTCATTTTCTTGTATTCGCAGTTCATAACAAATAAGAAATCGAACGAATGTTTTAGGTAAAACAAGAACGAACGTATGAGAATGATTGTTCGTAATTTCATTTCAAATAATTCGTTCAACAATTTCGTCGTTAAGTTTTAAAATAATTTAAAAGTTTCGTCGTAAAATCTTTTCTTAGCTACGTACCTATCCTTTTCCTAGTGCAGGAATGTGCTTCTAGATCTCGTTAAAAATCAAAATCTCCGTGCCAGTTTTCACAAGGGGTTTAGAATTTTCACTTTGATTTACAACACTATATAAGTTGTATTATTTTTACACTACTTAATATAGGAGTTACTGCAATTTGACAAAAATGAATGAATAAATAAAAATAAAATAAAATTTGACTGTAACTTAACACATAACAAATAACAAAGAAATCTGGATATAATCGATCCTTTGACAATTTACACAAATTAAATGTTCGCTGAAATTCGCAGTTCGGTGAGATCCAAACAAGAACAGGTATTGTTTTGCTAAGCTCATGTAGGCCATAGTCCTCTCTGTGAAGCACGTTATCAACGATTCTCTCGATAGTAGTGGCCGTGCGTGAGGCTAAGCCGATGGATTGCATACGGAGACTGCAGATACTGACTACTGCAGATATGTGATGAGTTGTTAACTGAATTGTATAATCGCTTTGATATCTTAGTGTTACGTACGCCATTTTATTTTTAAGTAACTTGATTCTTAGTGTTTTGTCGTTTGCACCATACTATTCTTCTTATTGCGACGTTACTTACGAATATAAATACTCAAAACTTGTGGTTAAAATTACAATGTGTAGGCAGTAGCGTGTGTTGGCAATAAGTAGTAGTAAGTAGAAGTAATAAATAAAACACAGTACAGCAACATGCACTACCATAGCCAAAAAAAAAATCGTCAAAGATTGACGACGTAGGTACAGATAAAAATTTGACTTAAATAAATGTTTTTTTTTTAATTTCAGTGAGTATTGCTAGACAACATTCTTATAAAATATCAATCTTTAAACGCGATGTTTATACTTTCCCTTGTATTTGAACATTAGTGGTGCTCGTACGTGAGGTAGTAAGGTATCGGAGATGATATAGTTAACGTTATGTAAGTCCTTTATGTCTCACAGCTCCGTCCATTTCCATGACGTTGCAGCTGCCAGCCGCAGGGTAGGGGCGAGGATATGTTGGCAGGAGCTATAGGTTGAATGAGCGGTTTCAAAATAAGGGTAAATTAATTAAAACATGCATTTATGGTTATGGATGCCAAATGATTAATATTTTTTTAAACCGTTTAGATATTTGACATTCATTGACAACCTCTATGGTTCAGTGGTACTGTGTATGGACTACCACACAGAGGTCGCGGGATCGATTACTGCTCAGTGCAAATAATTGTGTGCATGAACATGGCTATTTGCATTGGTCTGGGTGTTTCTATGTATAATATAAATGTATTTACAAAAAAGTAACTGTTTATCCGCATTCTAGAACCCATATCACAAGCTATTATTATATGCTTACTTTGGGTCTAGTTGGCGTTGTGGTTGTAAAAAATAAAATGGATCAATATGGCCTTTGCCCTACAGTGAAATGTTACGGTAAATTAAATTTATTTAGTCACATATTATATGAATAAACACATAGTAACAAAATTAAATTTACAGGTTATGAAGTAGTCTGGTAGAGATCTATACTTTTACCGCAATTATATAATACCGCAAAGTATAACCAGTGCGTTCTGCCCGTTATGTGACCTATGGTACCAAAACGTGGACACTCACGGTAGGACTGCTCCACAAATTTAAAGTCACGCAGCGAGCTATGGAGCGCGCTATGCTTGGTGTTTCCTTGAGGAACAAGCTGAGGAATATGGCAGGAATATTCGACAGAAAGCCAGGGTCACCAACATAGCCAGCAGACTTAGCAAGTTAAAGTGGCAATGTGCTAATCACATCTGCCGCAGGACTGATGGTCGCTGGACTAAAAAAGTCTTAGAGTGGAGACCGCAACTCAGCAAACGTAGGTTAGGACGCCCTCCAGCCAGGTGGACAGACGATCTGAAAATGGTTGACTGAATGTGGAAGGCGGAAGACCGAGTATTATGGCGTAAATTGGGAGAGGCCTATGTCCAGCAGTGGACTGCGAAAGGCTGATTGTGATTGTGATTGTGAAGTAGTCTGGTAGGTATGTGACATGGGAGCAGCTCAGTTTATGCTGTACATAAATGCACAGCACTGCTTTGCAGCTGCTCCCAGTCATTAGAATAGAACAAACAATCTAAAATCAGACACAAGAAAACTAAAAAAAAGCTCAAGATATAATAATGATTGTACGATTTATAAAAAAATTATTTATGTAGGTAAGTATCAGAAGGAAATATTAATGTGTCCTTTAAGTAGTGTGTTAGTTAAATACTTCGTGACGTCGTTGTCTTTTTTTTGTATTTATAAACAAAACCACTTCACGCGGTTTCACCCGCGTGGTTCACATTCCCGTGGGAGTATGAGGATAAAGTATAGCCTATGTTACTTAGTGATAATGTAGCTTTCTAATGGTAAAAGAATAGGTTTTGAGTTGATTCGTTGCATACAAAAATATAAATCTATCCTTTTTATAATATTAGTGTAAATTGTTGTAAAATAGCGTGTATAAAATAATAATTATCTTATTATTACATGGTAATAACTCGCCAATATGTGGGTACCGATATAAAAAGTGGTGTCTAGTGCGGGCGCGAGCAGGAAATCGGTTTTTTGTGCATCTGCGCGTGACTGTGCACTTCCATGTGGTCACACCGTTCACACCGTCGCACGTCGACGTTGGACTAACGCATCTGCGTCTAAAAAAGCGATTTAATTTATTTTTAGTTGGCTAAGGTGACAAACAAGTTGATAAGCAGTAACCGTAACCTATGGAGGCTTGCAACACCAAGACTAACACTTTGAGCATCGCCGATCTTTGTAAAAATCTTTTAACTCCTTACTTGAAGAACTGGATCCTACGATAATAATAAATGCACGATAATATTGATACGATAATAATGATGCAATGTTAGGCTTTATAACGACAATACTTGCATTATGTGCGTTACAGTGCGGACGTGTTAAAACTACGTCGTGAATTATTGTTGTTCAAGCATTGTGTGTGGCAATCGCCACGCCGACCTACATTTACTATGAGCGACAAACTCATAGCAAATAAGTTGCTGGCTTTCCTGCAGTGACAGCTGGATGTGATGGACGAGGTCAGCGTCACGCAGATCTGCACCTCGAACTTCACAGAAGATGAGATCCGCAGCGCCAAGGAGCTGCTGTATACGTCGTTCAACATGAGCGACCGAATGCCATCTCGTCGGAGAGATGAAAAAGGGGCGCGGAGTCTTCAGGACATAATCAACGTGCTGAAGGTGACCGACCCCGATGACGTGCCGACTTTCGTGGCTAAGGAGCAGAGGAGACTGCCCTCTGTCACGTTCGACCACGTCGATGTCACCAGACTCTTAAAGGACATAACGTCGCTGAAAGCAAGTCTGGCCGATGTGATGCTGAAGTTTGAAGCCTCACAAACAACCATCGCTGACCTACGTAACGAAGTAAAAGAGTTACGAAATACTACATCGGTATTTAGGTCAGCTGAGGCTTCAAACGTAAATACGAAACGCGGAGCATTCGTGTGTTTGCCGGCAGCAAATTTCGCATCAGCGATATCTGAAACGCCCTCCGTCATCGCGACTGCGCGCAGTAACCCCGTTGTCCCCGCGCGCCCCGTCGTTGCCACGCGCTCCTCCGTCCCCGCTGTGCCTGCGCCCGCGCTCGCTGCACGTGTCACCGTTACGTCATCTTCTCGACGTGACTATGCGCGCGCCGTGAGTCCACTCGCCGCAGTACAACATCAGGGTGCCAAAACGGGGAACAATAAAGAAGAGGACGTCACACCCATCTCCACTCGAAGCTGTGTTCCGGATGATGATGGATTTGTGAAAGAAACGTAGGAGTCAAACCTGCCGAAATAAGTGTGGTACAGCACCCACAGGGCCCAACTTCCTGTTGAAACCTGCCGTACCCACTACGCTACTGTATGTCTCGCGCCTGCATCACTCCACAACGACTCAGGACCTCGTGGAGTACATCAAGGTCAAGGCCACTTACATCGTGAGGGTAGAGCCTTTGGAGTCACGTCACAGCGTGAACTTCAAGTCGTTCGTAGCGCGTGTGCCGACAAAGGCTCTTGAAACCTTCACCAAAGAAGAATTCTGGCCGAAGGGCGTGGTGTTCCGGCGGTTCCGGAGCAGGCTGCGAGACAACGGAACTAACACTGACCGACAGGCACAACGAGAAGTGTCATCATAGATTTAAGTTATTTTTAATATATATTTTAGGTTACGGTATTTATTGATTAACTTTTATTTAAATAGTGTGTAGTATACTTATATTATAATGTATGTATGATAGTCTGTAAGATATATATTGAAAATTGTAATCCCGATGGTACCCAAGATACAAGCACTAGCTTAGTTTGGGACCAAAGGGAAACTACTTATTTGTAATAAAATGTAATTTATATTTATGAAATAAATTGAATTGAATGGAATTATTGTCATTATAAAGCCTAACATTGCATCGTATCATTTCACATCGTATTATTACTGTCTCTGAAGGAGCGTTATACTCCTAATATCTACTAAAACTTTCTTCCAAGTATCTCACTAAGCCCGCAACCTTACATCGTCATCAGAGAAGCTCGTATTCTAAGCTCGTCCATGCAGCGAGCCATTCGCGTATAACCTATGTATTTACCGTACATACATATAAATCCTTATGTACCGTACGTGTGTAGGTGCATGTACCCATCGGGAGAACCGCCGTGTTTGTGAACCATCGAAACTGAGATGTTGATGAAAATTTACTTCCACCGAAATATACTGAGAAACGGAACAGTTCGTGGAAGGTAATTGAAGGAGAAATTGTTCTTAGGACGTGACTTAGGTACACCTACACAATATTGTCTTATTTTTGTGTGAAGATATAAGAGCGTTATATCCACTGGATCTCGGGACATGAAAGCTTACATGACAGTTTATTGTTTTTCTTTGTTTTTTTAACACCTCTTGAACTTGGGAACAAGCCGTTGCGCGGACAACATTAAACATTCAATTAACGGACATAAAGTATACCTAGATTCGAGAAAATATTTAAAGATCACGCAAAGTTAGTTTTATCCCGTGTAAAAAACACTCGCACACCGTGGTTGTTATTTTTATTCTGTATAATCTGAGTAGCTAAGACCTGTGGTTTCACTTATTATTTTAGCAAGAATCTTGGCCATTCCCTCTAATGTAACGTGAAGAAAAGGTACAATATTTTTGCTTATACTAACATACGTGATGGCAACTCAAAACGGTCATAGAGACACATTTGGAACACTATGTACAAAAAAGAAAACGCAATACTCAAGCCTTGCTGGTGTTAGTAAGAATGGGCTGAATCGACCGAGGAAGTACTACCCTCTCAAAGAGTTTCTACGTACAGTATGTATTAGTATTCATACTAGTGCCATTTATAATCATACCACACTACTAACAGTTCACAAAGCTACTGCATTATGAAAGTACCTTAGTAGTATGCTGTGTGAACGAAAAATACTATAAGAAATGTTCGTGTCTATGACGGATATCACTTTGGATCGTATTCCGCTTCGATCAGCGTTCGATGGTGTAACGCGTGTAGCAAAGATGTATAGCGTACAAGACGCCACGATATTATCACTACTAAAAGGATGAATAAAGAAATATCAACTATCATCCATCATCTACGTGAAAACTTTGCGTACGAGCACTAAGAAAGTACTGAAAACGGTAGCTGGCGTATTTGATGACATGATTCTCCGGCACGGAACAAAGATACGTGTAATCAAATCAAATAATTTTTTTCAAATCATTTTATTTAATTCATAAGGTGCACAAAATATTGACAAAAGTCTTATAAATAATAATCTAAACAATGGGCTACTATGATTACATAATACGTGCCTGTACTAGGATAAACCTGTATCACAGGCTGTATATGAGCTAACAGTTAAATAAAGGTATAAAATGTTTACATAATGTATATATACTCATTTAAATAAAATCAGAACAGATTAATCTACGTATCATATCTATATAAAACAATATTATATTACACTTAACATATTTACGAAATAAATTGCTATTTTGCATTTTGTTAACTACGAGTACATGTCTAAATTGAACAAAGCTAAGTTTATGGATCAGCATTAATGACTGGTAAAAAGTAGGTTAAAATCTACAGTATTGTATTTATTTTTCATCTATAACTTAATGACGTCATCGGCGAATAGTGTCACGACCTTGTTGACAATTATAATTTTGCTTGAGTGCGTTTTCTACAACGTTTATTATAGACATAAAACAATTAATGATATAATAATATCTGTAAAACTAGATGTAAAACTTATAATAAATAGAAAAGTTATGGCGATTTTAGACACTGCTGTAGTCGATGGAATTGATGTATCTTTTTTCGGCTAATAATTTTGCTGGGCATTCCGCATCACCTGTCTTATGATTATGTGCCTTTTTGAAGCGTAAGCAAGTAGCGCACTTAGGTTTTTCAAACAATTTAATGCTTATGCACTCTTTTAAAGAGTGACCTTGACTGCCGCAATGTCCACAGGTGTATGTTGAGTCTCGGCATGTTCTGGCCGCATGTCCATACTGCTGACCAATTAACATAGACCCTGTCGTTTGACATCAGTGCTTTGCGTATGACTGCAGATACTTCAATCACATAATTACAGGTCTCAGCATCCTTTCTACCTGACTTATGGCTTAACTTCAATGCGACTAAAAATGAATCGAGGTCGGTGTCCTGAAGTTTTTCCTGAAGGTTCTGATGATACAAACACGTGAAAACTTCTTTTTCTTGCATTGATGTTGGCACTCCAATAACTACTACTTTGGGCCGCCGTTTATGAGGCTCATCAATCGTTAGGCCTGAGTTGGTAAGTTGCACCGATTGTTTTACTTTCTCGCGGTCATCTTTCGTATCGGTACTGACATGTATGACGCCGCCATTTCTTGTCTTACGCAGGCCTCTAACATGCAGCTTCAGCTGTTCAGGGCTGATTATCTTTTGGACAAGAGATTTTGTGTCTTCGCTAGATTTAAGTTTGTCATTAGGGTAAATAACAACTGAGCTCAAGTTGCTAGGTTGTATAAAACTGTTAGTACCTTTTTTGACCATGTCAGCAAAAGAAGGTCCTGTTGTAGGGCTTGACGACTTATCGATACTCAGCTTAAGGTCTTGTAGTTTCTGAGATAAGTCAAGTTGATCTTGGAGAGTTTGTATAGTGCTATCCGCTTGTATGGCTTTTATCTTCAAGGACTGATATTGAACTGCCATCTGAGATGTCCCATGTCCAACGTTTCTACATAATTTATTAATGCGCAATTTTCGCTCAGAGTTTAGTTTCCCTTCTCCAGCTATGGAGCACACTTCATTTAAGCATTGTTCAATATAGGATAACCAGCGCTGAATTTCTGATGATGAGACTCCTTTTACGTATGAGACTTTATTTTACGTAATTATTGTAACATTTTAAAAAAATTCACTAAACACATAATTATTCTTATAACATGACACAGAGCTAGTTGGTACTGGCAAAACGAGGTCACGATTCAGCAATTTACTATTTGTGTATTTTAATAATTATTGAGCACGTCTGTTCTGAATTAGTGCTAAACTAAGAATAATGTAACACAATAGGCCCAATAGAACCAAGCTGAGAAGTAACTCGTTTTATCTATTCTATACTATTATATATAGCGGAATTTGTTTGTTTGTTTGAACGTGCTAATCTATGGAATTACCAGTCGGATTTCAAAAATTCTTTTTGCGTATTATACCCCAGTTCTCGAGGAAGATTATAGGCTATGTAACATCATGTTACTGGCGACGGAAGCAGAGCTGTAATAAAAGACGCGGGTGAAACCGCGCCTATCAATAAGTTTTTTAAATGTTACCTACAAATATGAATACAAATTCGAAATAAATTTAATAAGTTTCCTTATAAGCGTTCAGGTAAAAATAACTAAAGAATAAAGACATTAATTATATTATAAAGTTATAAGTAACTGACTACGAATAGTTCTAAGGTACAGTTACTACTAACGTGAAATACGAAAGTTCCAAGCGATAATCCAGAAAATATAACGATCTAATTTCCGTACTGGGCGTGTAGCGCACACGGCATATAATTCTCTGTCGGGTGGCCACTCAGAAAATGAGCTGAGTCGCGGGTCCGCTCGCTCAGCGATGCCCGAACGGAGGTTACGTGCCGGACACACTGTCAGATAGCTTCACTAACAGGAGCACAGAAGATATTATACAATGATTCTGTTGAAAATTTATTGCTTTGATGTCATAGTAGGATTTGTGATTGGTGTGCAAGAGGTTCTGGGTTTCCACTCCACACGAGACAAAACTTTGTGTCTCAATCACAATTAGCCTATCGCAGTTTATTGCTGGACATAGTCTTCCTTCTCCCAATATACGCCATAACACTCGAACCTTCGCCTTACGCATCCAGTCTATACCCGCAACCGTTTTCAGGTCGTCTGTCCACCTGGCTGATTCAAAATTTGTGTGAATCATAAATATTTGGTCTCATTATTTGCATGTTTGTAACGTATCTACCACGATGCAGGGAATGTTTCCTAGTGCGGGATTGTTATGAGTAGTGATTATGAAAAAAACTTTAATCTACGGTAGTAGATCCACGCTGATTTCAGCATGAATGGGTCGGATCGTCCGGGGAAGTACTACCCTCTCATAGAAGATCGACTTAAGAGTAGTAGTATCCGTACTACTGCGTTTCGCTCGGTGAGTGAGAGCGCCGGAGGCCCAACTTCCCCCTTTCCCCTTTCCTTACCTCCCGCATTCCCTTCCCCTAACCCTATTCCCAGCCGCCATAGTGGAGAGCACCATACCAGTAGTTTAAGACTATGGCTTTTGGTATGGTGGCCACCACTTCTGGATTCCACTGACTGCTTACCATCAGGCGGGGTGGAGTCACTTTGGTAGGCTAATATAAAAAAAAAAAAAAATCTCATCACAGTAAGTAAAAAGAATATCTGTGATTGTTAGTCCTGTGGTGCACTCAACTGAGTTTATTTGACATTTCAGTTAGGATTCGCTTACTATACGCTGTCCGACCACACTTAAACAAAAATCGATAATACACCTATTAAGTTAGTATGCACATACAAAAAGTTGTAGTAATTATGAGGAGCCAATGAGTCAGTCAGTTGCAGTCGACACTGTTCGAAACATGGTTAGCGTGCGACACGCGGCCAGTACAGCTTAATTGCTGGGAGTCTAGGCGTGTTTTGTTTAAAATTAAAGGTATAATTTGCGTTGTAGATGACAATTTTATTTATGTACTAGCTTTCACTAGCTTTTCGTGGCGCAGTTTCACTCGCGTCCTTGCTTACTGCTCTTCTCCCGTCGCCAGTAGCGTGATGTTACATAGCCTATAACCTTCTTTATGAAGAGAGCTTAGCATACGCAAAAAGAATTTTTCAAATCCGACTGGTAGTTCTAGAGATTAGCGCGTTTAAACAATCAAACTCTTCCGCTTTATATTTACGTATAATGAGTATCTAGAGATATAATGTAATAAATTTATAATATGTATAAATAAACCATATAATGAGCTATTAGTTCAAGCGCCTATAGACGACGATTAAGTCCATTGTCAGGTTGTCTGAAGATGTCAGTCTTTGCATCGTCTCTATATATTTAACTGTAGTGCACCATAAAAAGTATGTTTAAGAATAGTCAAAATTAGATGTTATGATTATAGACTGTTTTAAAATAAATAGGTAGTGTATAATACACTTGCATTCTGTTATGTTGGCTACCATGTCACAGAGAAGTAAAGAGAGAGACTATAAACATTCAACAAACGAGCAGTAAAAATATAATGTCTCTTGAACTTTAAGTAACTATGGCTGAAAATAGTTGATTATTATTATATATTAAAAGTTGAGTATTTCTTAAGCAGTTTTTATTTTATAAATATTTGCTCGCCGCACTAACAGTCTATGTGCCCCTTGCGCCAGCGAGGCGGTATTTTAGCTGCGTCGTCACGCGAGCTCTCGCCTTGAGATTGCGGCGAAATAGACCTCCGTGTAATAAGCCACACGTATCTACGCCTAACGAGTACCTACTTGCTATATATACCATACGTTTGTGCGTAGATCATTCTTTAGGAAATACCTATTCACAGCAGATTCTGTATGAGATGAAATATATCACGTTCTCGTAATAGACAGGTGATGGAAACGCACTTTTGAGCTCATTTATTATTTCAGTAAGTTTTAGAAGCCTTGGGAGTTAACTTAGTTCCGATGTGGGTCGCGTGGTCTTCGGTCTAAAATGTGGACCCACCCATCTCTTTTCATGGGCATGGTAAGAAGCGATTAAGGGAAGAGGACAGACAGAAGCCTTAACTCCGTACTTATATATTAACAAGGAGACACTGTTGGATTAACTCCTCCCAAACGTTTTTTCACGGTGGTAGATCCACTGGTTATAGCATGAATGGGCCGGATCAACCGGGGAAGCACTACCCTCACATAGAAAATCGACATAAGAGTAATAGTATCCGTACTATTGCGTTTCGTTCAAAGTCAAAGTCAAAGTCAAAGTCAAAGCATTTATTTCATTTAGATCATAAAGTATGATGCTTATGAAAAGTCAACATTACATTTTGTCAGCCAATTGACCTACAGCCAGTTCGCTGACGAGGTAGAGCTGTGAGAAGAACTGGCAAGAAACTCACGCCACTCTTTTCAATCGCCAGATAATTACAGTTATTTGAATGAGTTACAATTTAAACACTCAACGCAACCAAAGAACCATACAAAGTAATTATTACAAATTAACTAATTAATATAATACTAAGATTAAAGAAAGAAAACAAGGAATTCAATTATTTAGTTTCAACTAGTATGGTAATTTGACTACGTATTTTAATTAAACTGGTAAATGCACCCCCTGGTCACATTGAACGACAAGGTAATACTGGATTGAATATTAAATGTAAGCCATGCCAAGATTGACCAGTCATCCCAAGTAGCACCCGTTCACGAGCATGACGCACGGGCCAGCCATCATCACCCTCGCCATATTAGAGGGAAGGTGATGACCCGGCCAATACGACACCACAAGCAATGACATTTTAGTGAGCATGACAATGCAGGGCATGGGTGGTAAAAGAACCCTAATAAAATGTATTATGCCTTACGAACTCGTAATGATCATGATATGCATCTACTTCACATTAAACTTTTACTACAATAGTCAACATAATTACAATAATAGTCAATATAATTACTATAATAATAATCAATATACTGAATGATAATAATAGTCAATATAAGTACAATAATAAAAATATCAATATACTTAATGATAATAATAGTCAATAAAGCTACAACAATAATAATCAATATAACATTAATCTTGCATTAAACGAGCAACTATACCCATGCTGCTTTATCATTTAAATAATCATTAATAGTATAATAACCCTTTAGAATAAGGCGGTTTTTAACAGTTTGTTTGAATTTTTGTAGGGGTAGATTCATAATGTCAATGGGTAATTTGTTATAGAAACGTACACCTAGACCCGCAAATGAGTTGTTTACTTTATGTAGGCGATAATATGTACCAACTAATTTATGTTTACCTCGAGTATTCACAGAGTGCATGTCACAGTTTCTGGAATACAAGTCTATATTTTTCTTGATAAACATAATATTGGCGAAGATATACTGAGACGCCACCGTCAGAATACCTATTTCTTTAAAAATCTCTCTTAGTGAAACCCTAGGGCCCAAATTGTAAATAGATCGCACTGCTCGTTTTTGAATTATAAAAATTGAATCAATATCCGCAGACTTGCCCCAGAGCAGTATACCGTATGACATCACGCTATGGAAATAGCTGAAATAGACAAGTCTAGCTGTTTCTATGTCGGTAAACTGTCTTACCTTTCTTATCGCAAAGGCTGCGGAACTGAGTTTACCAGCAAGACACGATATTTGGGTACCCCATTGAAGCTTGTTATCTAAAGTTAAACCCAAAAAAACTGTAGACTCAACAAAGCTCAAAGTTTCATTATTTAAACTTATATTAATAGCTAGGCTTTTAGTATTGGGCATAGTAAATTTAACACATTTAGTTTTCTTTGAATTAAGCAGTAGGTTATTCGCACTAAACCAGTCCAGAACTTTCACTAGTGAGCTATTCACTTTATCAATGTTAGTTTCCTTACGATCCACTTTAAATAAAAGTGATGTGTCATCAGCGAACAGTACAATGTCGCAAAAATTCTGAATATGGAATGGCAAATCATTGATATAAATCAGAAAAAGAAAAGGGCCTAAAATGGAACCCTGTGGCACGCCCATAGCTACAGGTAATCCGGTAGACCTACTTCCGTTTATATCAACATATTGTATTCTATTGCTTAAGTAAGTGGCAACTAGATTGAGTGCAGCATCCCTAATACCATAATGACTGAGTTTTCGTAGAAGCGTATTGTGTTCGACGCAATCAAAGGCTTTTGAAAGGTCACAGAAGACACCAATAGCATCCATCGAATTTTCCCAGGCACTATAAATATGCTTAATCAATGTAATACCTGCATCTATTGTAGAACGACCTTTAGTAAAGCCATATTGCTCTTTGTGTAACAATTTATTTGAGACAAAGTGACTTTCTAATTGCTGCAAAATTATTTTCTCAAACACTTTGCTAATAGCTGGCAATATGGAAATCGGTCTAAAGTTAGTTGCGTCACTTTTTGATCCATTTTTGAATAAAGGTATTACTTTACTGTGTTTCATCAGATCAGGAAACACGCCTGTGTCCACACATCTATTAAATATTGTGGCAAGGTGTGGAGCTATACTAGATATTATATTATTAATTAGATTCGTTGAAATACCCCATAAGTCAGCAGTTCTTTTTGAGTTAAGTGACTTAAACACTTTTAGTTAGTTCAGTGAGTGAGAGTGCTTGAGGCCCAATTTCTTCTCCTCACCTCCCTCGAACCTTTCACCTATCCCACTCTCTTCACGGTAGGCAGCGACTTCGCAGTGTTTTTGGTATTGCAAGAGCAATGCTAGGGACTCGTGAGTCGACCATGAGCGACAGTTATCACTTACCATCACGTGGGCTGTTTGCTAGTCTGCCATTGTCGGCAATAAAAACAAAATTAAAATCTTTGCCATAATCACACCCTTAATCAGTAATATCTACAGTAAACTTATAAAGAAGAACTTTAAAAAGTTTCGTTAGTACCGTACCTACTTATCACCTGATTTTAAATCCTCCTCCTCCACATGTATTGCAGACGGTAAATTACTTCCTTTTTTTAGAATATCTTCGACGGTGGGTTCGTTCCACTATTTTATTTCATCCTTTGTTCTATCACTCAAGTTTTGTACCATTATGACAGTAGCTGCCATCTACCGGCAACAGTTGTAAACTTATCAACATCAAACTAATTTCTATTATGATCAATAACTAACTATAATAACGTGAGTAGTAATTCACATGAAAACGTTTAAATTTTGATTAAATTTTTATGATGTGTCTTATTAGGTTGTATCACATTACCCGGCGACCTAGCAAATCGAACCCGAGGCCTCTGTATGGCACTCTGTACATAATACCACTGAGACGCTAAGATAGTTTTTCGTATTACGTCTGGTTTAAACTCTGGGTGTTATTTCAATACAAAAACAAAAGAGCAATAATCATTTTATTAACATTATGTTTAAGATTGCGTAAGTCAATAATTTGCTCGTTTTAATATATGAGGCGAACTTGTGAAGTGAGAGCGTGGTGTGCGTTTGTTACACAGCGTTATATACCGCTATATAGTCTGTATATAGTGAGTATGTACTCGCGTTACATAAACTGAGCCGGCGACAGCTAGTCGGACCCGACCGACCAAAATACGGGCACCTGACGCCCGTTCGCAACCCCGGCGAGGGTACGACACAGTGACGAGAGAACAGCGGGTTTTAGTTTTTTGAGACCAAAAGATAACAGTCAATTCTATTATTATTATTATTATTCTATAAATATTTTTGGTCTGGGTGTTTCTATGTATAATATGTATGTATTTACAAGAGAAAGTATATAAGTATGTTTATCCGCATTCTGGAACCCATATCACAAGCTATTAATATATGCTTACTTTGGGTTTAGATGGCGTTGTGTGGTTGTTGTGGTATTATTATTAATTCTATGGTGAGAATAGAATCATCAAAATAACTGGCAAGAAAACCAGGCTGCTCTTTGAAATCAATTGTTAGTTTCAGTAAATTATTTCAATAATATTTTAACATATACCATGTGCATATTTTGAATTTTATTCGTTTGTCGAATCCCCGAAATCTAGACCTTGCAGTTTACATTTTTAAAGCGCTCGTTGTCCAAATATAAATATTTTTCTACACCTTTAAGGCTTTTCACCATGCACCTGAAGATGGCTATCGTATTAGTCTCAGTCCTTAAACTATTTTATCTTTTATATAATAGGTACTTACGAGTACATGTATGAATTGTTTTAAGAAAAGTGACGTCCGCTCCTCTAATGAATATATCCTCGGCGTAATTTCGCCACGAGCGAGCACAAAGCCTGGCCGCTGCGGTCGGTCGTCTTACCATCGCCGCCCGATTGTGCTGAGTACGCTTATATACCAACGTACCTACATATATATGACGTATATACTTGGAATTGTTTATCACGTGTTCTCTGCTTAGCGTTCTGTTTCAAGAGTCAGCTGAATTTGTAAATAAATAAGCAACTGATACCTAGACTATATTACTTAAGAAAACTTCTGTTTTAAAAAAGCTAGCTTAAATGTATTAAAAAAAGATTGTAAACAGATTTATGATCTGTTTGATAGTAATCAGTTACCATGGCTTACGGACATATGAAATACAAATCACAAGTCATTCGGACCAAATAACAAACTCGTACCTATACATAGGAAAATGGCCACCTTTTTATTTAATTTCGATATCATCTTTTTGTATGCAATATATGCTATGTATATGCCCCATTCACCTTATCCATGTCTAGTCAAAAATCCATTCATACACTGGCATTACTACCAACATTTCGTTTCTTATCAAGGTACTTACCATTTATCAGTAAAAAACTTTATATCTTAGACCTAACTTGAAATTTAAGCACTACAATCGTGAACAAGTTGTTGCCTACATTTATATATATGCCATGTTATAGCAAAACTCTGTTTAATGAACAAGTTGTTGCCTACATTTATATATATGCCATGTTATAGCAAAACTCTGTTTAATGAAAAGGAGCTGGTAAGTTGTGAGGTAATAACTCTAGGTACATTTGCGAACTTGATAACATTCGGACTTTCATTTATTAGTAGGTACTTACTATGAACACTGAAGATACTTACTCAGTATTTTTTATTACTATAAATCTTCTAAAAACTAACATATTTTTGACTACATGACCTTTTGTTTTCATAGTAAGTAATAGCCATACATACAAAGCTTCACGCTTTTTATCCCCGAAGGGGTAGGCAAAGGTGTTTAATCACCCAATTTTCGCCATTATTTATTTTAGGTCTCATGTAACAGGGGACGATCCTGTTGCCATATATCGGGCACAATTCCAGACTCCGGGCTAATACTGAAATTTTTTTGACAGAAAAACTCAATATTACTTTACCCGACTCGGGGATCGAACCCGAGACCTCTGCGTGGTAATCCGTTCCACAGAGGCAGTAAGTAATAGAGATTTTAATTCATGATACAATGGGCACTAATGTTATTTATTACATATTAAGTGGGTTAGAAATAGTCTTTCTTAAATGAGTTACAATTACCGCTTATTTCATTGTTAAGTAAAGGCTTCTGACTTGATGATTTTGCTACTATCAGTAAATAGGCAGCGTAAATTAGGGCGCCATAGCCAACACAATATTTAATCCTTGGTATAATGATTTTAGAAAGCAGCAGGTTTAGTTTAAAAATCACGAACAACATCGTCCTGCGTTAATTAGGACTGCCTTTAGGTACTAAGATTATCACTCCGCTTGTCAAACAGGATGATTATGTCAAAAACGCAAAGAGAGGAGTACAATGTCCAAACCAATGTCAGTAGACAACCTTTTTCTAAGATGATGAACACGCTACACAATAGGTATTAAGAAAGCGTTAGTTTATTTCGAAACAGTTTATAATTCGAAATTTTCACTAAATCAATTCGGACCGCAGTGATTAATGAAAATATCGGCTTCGAATATTGAAATATTTTGGTTATTTCGGCAAAATATCTGCGAGTTCCGAGCCGTAAGCCTTTGGCTCTTTGACGGTCTCACTAATCTGTGGTTTACGTATCTCGTTGCAGAAACAGACGTAACAGAGTACATTTCCACGAAACCTGCACCTAACTTACATTATACGTAGGCATTCGTAGAACTACCGATCGATGTATACGAAGCACCTACAAATTATAAAAATTATTCGTAGAGAAGCACTGATAATCTATTTCAAAATGAATAAAGTTGTAAATATGCGTAGCGCTTTATATGCTCGTAGATGTTCGTAGCACTGTAATTGGACGTAGCACTGGACTATAAAACTAAAGAATGCTACGTGGTAATAAAAAAATATCTTCTACGG
This sequence comes from Parascotia fuliginaria, assembly GCA_963082885.1. Taxonomy (NCBI): domain Eukaryota; kingdom Metazoa; phylum Arthropoda; class Insecta; order Lepidoptera; family Erebidae; genus Parascotia; species Parascotia fuliginaria. The sequence continues at coordinate 12,891,174 of OY720188.1, forward strand.
TGTCTCGCGTGTTGATAGAAAACAGTTAACACTTGGAAATTAAGATTCCTCTTGATCGCGATGGATGGTTTTAACTTGGATAAAATTGCAAATATTTTTAATTTCATTAAATTTTGTGTCTGAGTTTGATTTCTTAAAGTTTTACAACCTTACAATTACATACAACTTACAATATAAAAGTTCAATAAGAGCTATTAAATCCATAATTGTTTGTAAGTAAACGAATTAATATATGATTTTGGTGCTTCAGCTCTTAGAATCCTTTTAAGGTTTATTTCTTCTTAAATTCTTAAGGTGATTTCTTGCCGATAATGATTTATGGGGTTAATGTCAACTATCGTCAATATAAACTTTGAAAAGTTATACAATACGACTTTTAAAAAGGTACAATGGCGCTTTCGCGGTATTAACCGCGTAGAAAAAAGGGAGTTTTTGTAGTGTTTAGGTCAATCGTGCTGTATTTAAATACTAGAAAAAATATGAAGTCTTTTAAGTAGCAATAAATAAATATATATTTATTTATAAATAAATATATATTAACAATAAATATATATTTATTATTACCAAAATGTATACCTACTTGCGACTCTTGCCGCTATTATTGCTCTCCAACAATACCTACAAGTTCAACTGACGCGTTAAGTAGGCCAACCGTCTGGTTGCCATGGTAACCGTGGATGAAGCATGGAACTTTATGTCATATTTTACCCTTATAAATATATTATTTGTTAGAAGTGAATCATCGCATATCGTATTGAGCTTTTACTCGATCGACAGTGGCAGGTTTCACTCGCGTCTTTGCTTACTGCTCGGCTCCCGTCGCCAGTAGCGTGATGTTACATAGCCCATAACCGTCCCCGAGAACTGAGCTACCAAACGCTACAAAGAATTATTCAAATCGGACGGGTAGTTTCAGAGATTAGCGCGTTCAAACAAAAAAAACTCTTCGTCTCTTTAAAATAGTATAGATATACTATTTTAAACTAGACTTCCGCCCTTGCGTCGCTTCGGTATCAAAAGTTTTATTTGATCTCACAACGAACTCCTACGGAAAATATCATAGCAATCGTATTGCTTCATTCAGATTTTCAAAGTCGCTTAAAATATTTAAATTCTGATGACTGAAAAAAATATTAAACGTAATAAAATATAGCCTATGTTACCCGCTCAATTTATTGATATTAAAGGTGAAAGAATTTTTTATATCGTCTACGAAGATATCGAGTTAAATAGGAACAAACAAACAAAAAAAAATATCAAATCTTTTCTTTTTATAATATAAGTATAGACGAGATACGAAATAAGGCGATAAAGTAGAACAGTAGTATTGAGAGGAACTTTGAAAAGTGCCCGCCTTTTAATACAGCCTTAAAGTCGAAGATAGTCCCATCTCATCATCATATCAGCCGAAACACGTCCACTGCTGGACAAAGCAATCCCCAATTTTCGTTACCTTGGCCAGTCGTGAACTGCTCTCATCCATCGGTTGCCCGCCTCCCTTATATGGTCGTCGGTCCACCTTGTAAGGGGTCTACCCACGCTGCGCCTTTCGGTTCGTGGTCGCCACTCTAAAACCATTACCCCAACGAGTTATATGTCCTGCAGTGAAACAACTCTGCAAGCCACATCAGTTTTCTTAATTTGCCTGTAGATTTCTTTATTTTATAAATAATCTCCCATACGCCTAAAATAATGACATCTGTGTGACACAAATTTTGAAAAAGTCGCACGAATTATGATGCATACAAAGCTGTTTCATTGTTTCATAAACTAAACCAATAAGTATGTTTCGAGATTATGTCGGACATAGATCCAGAAACAACATTATACCTCGTGTTTTTATTTCTTGTGTATAGCAAGTACTTGCTGATTCCAATTTTAGATAGAAATTTTACTATGCCCTTGAAAGTTTATCGTTCAAGTACAACTTGTTTTACGTGACTACAATCATACATATGAAGGTACCTTCATGCCTATCTCCTATTAATGGGGTAAGCAGAGACTATAGAACGACATTGCTGCGATTTAAACCTACTTCCTTTACCTCTTCAACATTCAATAATCTTTTCATACACACACGTTAGTTACGGGTGCATGTAATTGTGCCCTTTATCAATACATCACCTATTTAGTACATATACGACTATTTCTATATTTTACTTTGGCGGTAAGGTAATAGCCGCAGTGCCGTTCTCGGCTTAACTGGATAGACAATTTGCTGTGCTTCTAGCGTTCTCACTTGCCATAAACTTGGTCAAGCAACCATTTACGGTTAAGACTGTCTTATATCAAGGCAAAGCTGTCCCTACCGGGCCAGAACACTGCTCATTTTCTAGGCCCGTTGGCATAATATCTGCGAATGCTAAAATGGCCTTATTCGGCATAAGCTGCTGCCCGCTACTTCGTCCACGCAGGATTAGCGTTATTATTGCAAAGTTTCATTAAAATCTATTGTTATATTTTTTCGTGAAAGAATTACAAATCTCCATACATCCATACAAACTTTCGCGTTTATAATTTAGTGAGATGAGCCTAAAGAATTATGGTGATTACGATAACCTAAGGAAACTTATATTTGTTTAAAAAACGTTTTTACATTTACATAGTAGAACATTGTCTCGTCTTCCTTCTCGCAGTACCTGCATGCCGTGCTATTTGACAGTCCAATTTTGTAGAGGTGCTTTTCAAGGCATACAGTTCTGTAAATACTGCGGTAGGTGTCCTTTTTGTCCACTTTCATAGTTATTAAGACTGTAAAACGATACACGCGTATAATATCAAAGCTTTGCGCAAGCCGCCATCTAAATCCCGCGCTTATATCACTTTTCTTGTATAGGTTTATATAAAAATGCGTGACTTTGCGTATCTACTTGCACCTACATAGACCCGGATTATAAAACACAGATTATAATAAAAATAAACTCAAACGGTCTCACTACGCAGTTAATACGACATTATGACAAACATGAAGGTTCACAAACCTCTATTATTTTCACACCACATTTGATTTTCATTGGAATATAAAATGTGTCATCAATGTGTATTGTGCATACCCATAACATGCCGTATTAACATGCAGCTTAGGTAAAGTGCTTACACACTATGCTTGTGAAGCTTGCATGGAGAACGTTAAATATTATGAAAAACTGACAAATCATGTCATGTGTTTTAATGAAATATTCGGGTTTTAAGGATTTGGATCCTTGCTGGATTTGTTCAGTACGGCTGGACCAGATTTTTGAGAAAAGTTTGTGAAAATTCCGAAAAAGGCACGCAAATCTTGGTCTATTATAATCTATCTGTTCAATATTATTTTGTACCATATTATGAGTATTAGAGTTTGATAAACTGGCTGTGTTGCCATCTATTACTAGCAGTTTTTAATATTATAAATACGCGGGCACAAGACACATCGTATTGCTAGACAATACAAGCGCATTGTCTATTAACGTTGTAATGCTAGCTGAAATTGTTTGGAATTTACTTTATTTGTGATATATTTCGCTGTCATATATATAGGTTACCACCTATAATTGTGTAACTGCTAACGCACTTGGACGTATCCAGGACATCAACTGGATTACGCCTCAGCTTCGGTTCGACCGAAATGAAATCAAGTTACTCAAATCCAGTTCGTATTTGACGCTGAATCCTAGCGTTGTAATGTGCCACCGGTTTTACCTATAACCCTATATATTACCAGCTAACACTGTTAGAATGAATTGTAATTCATGCTGAATTTTTACTAGACTTCTGGGGTCAATACGGATAGCGTATCTCCTACAGGATGTAAGAACTGTTTGTGTCTCCTCCAGCTCATAATTAGACTTCAAACGCAAACTATACGAATCTACTCTATCTAAATCCTAATCACAGACTTCTTCAGCCTATCTGGATACAACTTCGTTCAGCACAGTTCGATTCCGTTGTCTTAGCGCGATTATACTTTGTCTCTAAAATTCGTATCAAAATGACAGAGCACATTTTAAATTTAGTACGGGTTTATTATTTAGGGCTTATGGATCACCTGTAACCTGAATTTGCGTAATAACCTCAGTTTTTTGTCATGCGAACGAGTCATGTCATATCAAAGAAAATGTAACGTTCTAAGGTTTCTTGTTGGCCTATCATACATTATAGAATAGGGTAATGTGGAGTCACAATATGAAACCAATATGCTGAATGGAAGATGGTTCTTTCTATTCGTTTCCTTGGTGATAGTTTTCTTGCTGAGAATGAAGGTGATTATGGTAAGTAGACTGAAATTTTATCGATTTAAGAGTAAATAAAATAAGGCTTCTACGATTTTACAGCTCAGGCATCTTATTTTTACTTTACATAATTACATAATCTTTGGCATTATCAAGAATTAGCTTCCCGTGGCGCGGTTTCTCCCACGTCTTTGCTTACTACTCTGCTCCCGTCACCAGTAGCGTGATGTTACATAGCCTATCTATCGTAACTATCATACGCAAAAAGAATTTTCAAATGCAATAGTTCCAGAGATTAACGCGTTCAAACAAACAAACAAACTCTTTCACTTTATATAATAGTATACACGAGTCTCGCTAAGAGTTGTTTGTTTTTTAAGACATCTCTTCAACTCAGTATAATATAATCAGTACAGAACAGCAGTGAAAGTCAAGACAGGTACAAAGAGTTCCTAGCACCTTTGTAAGTACTGAAAGATTCGATACTCGTTTGATCGAGTCGATCGGTCTCTCATTTATTGCTAGCTTTATACCTCGCCAATACTATTGTTCGTTAAATTCTATGAAGTTTGCCGTGAGGGATTTACTTGAAATATCACCAGTTCGTTAATGGTTTTTATTTTGTGTGCAATTTTGGACAATATTTTTATGACGCTCCGAGGCAAAGGCTACTATTAGATGCAGCATTTGATTCAGTTTAGTTTATTAGAAAATGTAGTGTACCTACTTTGACTTTTTTTAAGAAGACATTCTGCGCATGCCAGTAGTTTGTCCAGTTCATAAAACCTCAGACAGTCTAGGATTTTTTAGATTGCCTGTGAGTTTTATTAGAAAAGTCCTGTAGGAAACACCTTAACTAGACCCAAACATTTTGACCAAAATTTAGCCTGGCGTAATTTACATCTTGGCGTGATAAATAGACAAACAAAGAAACGAACTTTTAATTTGTCATGGCCACTGAACTCAGGTAACTTTTATACCAAAACCAAACCAGAAACTTTTCATAGTAAATGTGTCATTTGAGTCATTATCCAAAGCAATAACTTTCTTGTAAACTCATTTTACGAGTCGTAGTGATGGCTAATTGTGGCAATATAGCATTTAGGGAAACTTTGGCTCTCTTCACGTTGCGAATTCATATTGTCTATAGCATGAAAAGTGCTCTAAGAAATAACACAGATAAGAACTTAAGAAACAATAAAAAACTATGAGGTCTACGTTCAATCAACTACAGCAAAGTTTTTGTTATCTTTAAATGATTCGCTATTTATTTCAATCTTCCACTTATTTATGGGCAAGTGTACACTAAAGGTACAGTAATTACAGCGCCCTTGCTTACTTCTAGCAATGCAAAAGCTTATGTTTTAGGATATACTGCCATCTATATATTTACATATACCTCAAGATCTAATGTTTTCTTACTGTTTACTTTTCAATGGTTATAATATAAATCAGTCTTTCTTTAAACTTGTAACTAAAAAATGTGCAGCCAAGCTCGTATATTCTGTACCATGTACCATAAAGTATAATATAGTGTACTAGCCTGTGACTTAGTCAACAGGCTGAGTATTAGTCAACGTACAGTATAATGTGTCGTCATTTTTCTTGCACGCCGTCCGAACTGCTACAGTATGCCTGGAGTGCAGCTGTTGCGAGAAAAACTGTGTGTTATGCGGGTGTTACTATGTTCGATTCTTGAGCGAAGAGTTATCATTAGACTTGCTGAAGGCAGCGCAGTTTCACCCACGTTAAGTTACATCTTTGATTACTGCTCCGCTCCCGTGGCTCCTAGCGTGATGGTATATAGCTAGAGGAAGGCTAACTTCCTCAAGAATTGAGTTATAAAACGCAAATAATTATGCAAATCTGACTAGTAGTTCCAGATGTTAACGCGTTCAAACGAAAAACCTCTTCAACTTTATATATATATTAGTATAGATATGTGCTACGATATTAAACGATGCTTACTATACTGTACTCGGTTTCGCTAAAATATGCCTGCATGAAACAACTTTGGAGGCAATGCGTCTTAACAAAGTCGTTTATCATGTAACTTACATTATGCACTTAAGCCGTTCTTACTTAGGAGAGTAGAACTAGCCTAATTTTGCCTTGAAGGAGTGCGTGAGACAGACGCAAGAATGGGATAAAACTTTGCATGATTAATATTTGTTTCGAGTCTGGGTTGACTTTGTGTCTGTTAACGGTATTTAAAGTGCCCTACGACATAAGTCTTGATCTTTAGAGTTGTCATTTTAAGATTGAAAAAGAAAATGTATGGATAAGTATCTTCCACGCAGTACTTCGTACTATAGCAGCTAGAGCAGTATAAGTATTGCAGTCATTGCACCTTCAAAAATCGGAGCTATGCATGCATAAAACGGTAGAACCAAAAATTTCATTTCACCTCAGTAGAGTCAAGAAGTAGAAGGAATCAAACAGCGGGCAACGCTCGCATCCAGCATTTCAGCATTGTGCCCGTGCCTCGCCGAACCGGTGAGCGACGTTATATCTAAAGCTGGTAATGACGTTATTCAGTTGTGGCATTCTCTGGTATACGAACAGAAGTCTAACTACATGCAAAAGATTTTTCCTAAAAAGTTCCAAATATTTTTACGTATAAAATTTATATTTAATATCATCAGCCCAAAGACGTCCATTACAAAACAAAAGCCTTCCTTCTTAATGTAAGAGTTCGCTTTGCTAGTCTCGTTTGGTAGGCTACCTAGGCTGGTACTAGTCGGTAACCTGGATTTCCCTTAGTCGTCTTTTCTACACTCACAAAGATGATTCTTACGGGCAATTTCTGGTAAAAGTAGTTGTAGAAGCAAGATCTCAATGTGCAGATCTACCAGATATCAGATGACGGTAATATGCACATACAGGAACAAAATATTGGATTTCAGTTTAATTCAACAACATACTGATATTAGCAAAATTGCACCTTCAGTGAAAGTAATATGCAATAATATTAGCTATTTTAGACATTTTATCAAGATAAACATTATTTTGTGAAAAGGAGTATTTCGACCTACGCCTCTTCTCGTTAAATGATATGATATAGTTTTATAGTTTATACAACTAAACCTACTGTTTGTCTCCTGCTTGGTAATGCGGGCGGTATCGCCGCCACTAGCTTCTGTTCAGCAGTGGCCGTTTGAGATCGCAGCGCGTTTACGAGCTCGACCGAGCGATGCGACGCCCGCTTTATTGTGCCCCGCGATACTCTGTTACGTGACATCATGAGGTCTACCGCTGTCTCTATCACTTTGTTCGAAAGATAGTTCTTGTTAAGATAGTTTGATTTATTAGATTGAATGACTCATCATCATTTTCGAATCGAAAAACAATACTGCAGTGGGAGTAGGTACGTTTGATTGCTGTTTCAGCGGTTGTGAGTTATGTTCTCGTGAGATATTGTAGTTTCGTCTGTGATCATAAAATATATTTTTGTTCCTTTGCCATACGCCTGTACTAAATGAAGAAATTTACAACATTTTTTAGTTTTCCATTTCTGATCTAAATCTGATTTTCTTTGTTTTACTACTACTTACGTTCCACTTAGAAACTTCTGCAATGCCAGTTGTTGGATTAAACTATTGTGTATACCTGACACGACAACTGAATCCAAACTTCAAGACATACAGACCACTATATTGCCATAAGGATAGCTTAAAACTTTACTTGAGGATAGCAAATCGTCTTATAAACACGTAACAAGTCGATACTCGGTGAGCAGGTGAGTTTCGCTCCGCTGTTTACGAGCGGTGTCTAACGAGTACACTCCTGATAATAAAGCCCGCGTAAATAAAGTCATTCCTCCAAGTGACGATCACCCCCGCTCTCCCCTCCGACCTGTCGAACCATTCAACTTATATACCCGGTCTTGGAATCAACTTAAGTACATACGTATATTTATATGTATGTATATAAGTTGATTCCAAGATCATCTGAACATCTTCAATGTATCTAAATTCGCCCTTTTTTTTCATATATTTAAACGTAATCTAAAACAATGTATTTTGATAAACACATTGCAAGCATATTTCACGCAAGGAGGGCTAAGATTTGATATAGTTTAAATTAAAAAAGTTAATAAAATAACACGAAAATTATATAGTACGATTTGCTAATACATAATCTAAAGGAGGAAGAAGACAATTTCAAATTTAATGAATTTCGATTTGCACTGCAGTGCCTCCGCCTACTGAGCCCGTAAGATGTGCTATTGCCTATACAGTGGTACAGTATAAAAACTACTAGCTGTTGCCCGCAGCTCCTCCCGCGTGAATGTCGGTTATATTGCATTTTCTATACAATATTTCATCCCCTATTTCAACCTCTTTAAGCTATTTTTCGCAATAAAAGATAGCCTATGTTGTTTCCAAAGCTCTATTCTATCTCTATACCATACTTAATCAAAATCCGTTCAGCGGTTTAGTCGTGAAAGCGTGTCAGAGAGACAGAGTTATTTTCGCATTTATAATATTAGTTTGTATGAATATAACTATTGTTTGTATGGACGCTTAGAGTAGCATTCATCTATCATCATCATATTAGCTAAAAGACGTCAACTGCTGAACATAGTCCTCTCCTAAGTGTCGCCACCTTAACCGGCCGTAACTCACACTCATCCATCGGTTTTTCGCCACTCTGCTTACATTTAATTCAAATTTTCAATCAATAAAAGAATGGTTTTTATTGACGGAATGAGTATACAACGCGATTATATTAATTGTTATACATAGTTTACACAGAAATCGTGCAAAAAGTAGGTATAGTGACGTGTGTAGGGTTGCCAAACTTAAAAATAGAAAAGCCGGACGCAGATTAATATTTAACTGAACATTTTGTCAAAAGGTAATGACTAATTTAATTTTTTAATTGTGTTCAGTACTCGTATTATTTGTAACTTATTTCTAATTAGATATATGTATTATGAGCTAGCTGAGCCCACGGCTTCGCCTGCGCCTTAAATGTGTTTTGTCTTCCTCAAGAACCAGACCGATTTTCGGCATAAATAGCCTATGTCCGTCTCCGGCACCGAATCCTTCTATATACCAAATTTCATCGAAATCGGTTCAGCCGTTTAGGCGCTGAGTGTTAACAAACACAAACACACTCATACAGAAACTTTCGCAGTTATAATATTAGTAGGATAATATTTTGGTCTTATCCGAAGGTTCAAAGTCGCTCAGAGGGCGATGGAGCTGGCTATGTTGGGCGTCCCCCTGCGCGATCGTTTGAGAAACGAAGAAATCCGCAGGCGAACCAAAGTAACTGACGTAGCTCGCAGAGTTACTTTTCTGAAGTGGCAATGGGCAGGACACATAGCTCGTAGAACTGACGGCCGCTGGGGCAGAAAGGTTTTAGAGTGGCGACCACGAACCGGAGAAGCAGCGTGGGCAGACCCCTCACAAGGTGTCGGACCTTATAAGGGTGGCGGGCAACCGATGGATGAGGGCGGCGAATGACCGGCCACGGTGGCGAAAATTGGGGGAGGCCTATGTCCACCTGTAATAACAAAATTTTGTAATTTCTTCACATAGAAAGTTTGGCATCTTTTGACGAGAAGAGGTTGACTGAAAGTCTATTTGACCAAATACGACTGTAAAAACCGGACTTATCTGACCAAAGCCGAACCTGGTAACTTTAGACACGTGCCTATTTCCTATAGTATACCTTTATGTGTTACAAACCACAGACTACATCCACATGCACACGAACCAACAGAAAATGGCTTGATTTTTAAACTTGTAACGTAAATACGGCAAAGTAAAAATGTAAAAAAAATACCTACTGAGCAAACTTGAAATGGGACAAAATACTGAAGCGGAAACTAGTCCACTCCTATATGGTAAGCTTACTTAATACATGCGGAACTCGAGCGTAACATATCGGCGGGTGATTTTTTCCGACGAACATTTTGAGGGGAGGAGGGTGGCGGGTCTTTTTGCGTTTCTTCTGGGTGCAATGCAAATCTCCTCGTGGCGCTCGGCGCGTGCCCAACGAATGCGAATGGGGAATTTTCGCTAATACCCCGCTGCGCCAAGTGTGAGGCTTTCGGGTGATTGGTTGAACTGTCTTTATTGCCGCTGATGTTATTAGGGCGAAGCAGTATGAGTTGTGACGTCACAACTTCTTTCAATATACGAATGCGTGTTAGTCACTAGGAAGTAATAAGCGCATTTTATTGCGGTATGCTTTCTTTGTTTTCTGTTTGCTGTAGTGGTATCACTTCAGTTGAATAGAAAGTGCTAATACGATAAAAGTTATGAAAGACAGTTCTATTGTTGCAAGCAATGCCATTGATAGTAGAATTGAATTGGAAAACTTATCGATACTCTTATCAAGCAAGTGTTGATATGATTTTCATGCAAATCTTTATATCCATCTTAGTATCGATTCACTATTTGCCGTTCTCACCATCTATACATTACATAATACCTACCCTCAAACAACAACGTAACAAGTACCAAACACCCTAAGCTTACGTCACACTGTTTTCCGTCTCTGACCCATCAAACAACGGTTCTAAGCACGTTCCCATCATTACGAAACGCGGGTCCGACTCGTAAATCAATATCGACGGACCCTTATTAATTAGTGCGTTCGTTCGCGGACCCCGCGAACGAACGCACACCTCCCCTCTCTTCACCTCTTCACCCCGCTTTCGTCTTCTCGATGAGAGTTTTTAATTATCCCAACGGGAGCGCCCGGCCGTGTTGACACCTTGCGCTCTCTTCATGAGACTTAATAAACTCTGTGCCCTTTGATAGCGAACGTAGTTTTGGATGCTGATTTGGTAAGATTGTGAAATAGATTCTTAGTGCTTGGATTTTGTATTGATTCAGTATGCATTTTTTATAAGACGATTTCAGATGTATTTCTAGGATTTCTCTTTGTAGACAGAGATGTTTTATTTTGTTTTTCCTCTGCCGCGTTGTTTTTCTTATTTCTAAATGATTATTGTCTATACTTCCTTTTGAAAAGATTGGTTGTATGCTTGGTTACTTCCTAAGTTAGCTTGTTGCTGACTTAATAATGTCTTAATTACTAAACGAAATCAAATCGCCATAATATTGTGTGTTTATTTTCACAATTTATGAGTTTATTCTCTGCCACACGTGTCTTTCTGGAAGACTTTTAAAATGATAAATAAGAAGTAATGTTTAATGAGAAGTAATAAAAAATACCTTTGTATTTAAGAATTTAATACCTTATTGCCTAGGTGCACCTAGGAGATAAAGTTTATCTCCTAGATATACCATAGATAAACTTGCCTGACTCTTCCTGCCTGACCGAACCTGTACTACTCGTATATCTATTATTGTTAGCGTTTTTACAGACTTTATTCAAACAGTTCAGAAGTTCAATAGCAGTCTCCAACATTACTGTAACGTGGCTACCTTAACAACAAGAATATCTAGGCCACCTCGGGAGTCGGCACAAGCATTGTTGATTTCCTCAAGGAAGCGATAAAGAAAGGACTTGGACTTATTGTTATATCTATGTAGTTGCGTCATCAAGAAAAGATTATCGGCCGATGTTGTAAATCGGAGGCAGAGCACGAAGCCCGGAAGGCGGAGTGGAGTCCCCGCGGGCGACGCCGGCGTCCGGCGCGCCGTCAATTAGACCAGGGGGGGAGCAAGGACGGCAGGCGGTGGGGAGGATGGGTGGCACGCGAGACGCCGCGTTGCCCACGTATCTACGTTAGGTATATGCCCGGAAATTCGAGCCTATATACCCCGAACAGCGCGTCCGCCTTGGGCACCGTAATTAATAGAGAGCCAACCCGATTCGCTGCGCAGCCTAATCTTCAACCCTAATTATTATTCAGAGAATTTTTCTCGAAGCTTGTTTGTGCTGGCGGCGAAAGACCCGAGATGAAAGAAATCATTTGGCTTTGAGTGCGTTTGTCTCATTAGCCAATCGCAATTGTTATGTTTAATGTTATGGAAACAAAACTAGAATTGCAGTTTTTAAAAGACCAATTATTATGATAATATAGCATTTTCAGGTAAAGAAAGTAGTATCGTTGTGAGTCTCAAAGTTATTAGTAAGTACATTGTATAAAGGTATTTCTCAATTTGCATTATTATTCTATGAGGGTACTATCACCGAGGGTACGATGGGTCAACTGTTTAGTGTTCTTTGTGCCATAGCCTAAACACTCAACCAATTTCAACTAATCAAGTAATAAAATATGTTACTTTTATATTATCAATAAAACTTGTAAAGTTAGCATGCCTTTTCTGAAGATAATAAGTAATATCAAAAAATTGTATTAAAACCATATTATGTTTGAATATACTATTTTTTGACGCACTGCTTATTTTTAAAATAGTTCGCAAATCTACATCCCAACGCGTTTAGAATTAATTATATTAATGGGTGTTTTCTTCAACATTTTTATTAATCGTTTAATTTGATTTGTCGTCTCCAGCTTCATTTATTGGGAGGGCATCAAATGCTTTATTAAAAACGTGTTAAACGGTGTCTGATTAAGATTTATTCAATGACTTTATGTAAATTAGTGAATGTCAATGGTTTAGTGGGTAGGAAGTAGGTTGCTGATTTTAAACTTGATTTAATTTATATAAAAAATCTAGGAACCGTCTTGGGCGTCCTCAGAACACCCTTGCAAAGTTTCATCACAATCAGATCAATGGTTTCGGCACGCATCGAGGACAAACATAGAAACATTGATTTTTATGTATGACATGATGATTTAGTTTATTTTATGGATTCGTTGAAGTACAGTAGTAGTACGTGAGATTGAACACTTTTTGCTGTTAGTCCGTAGGTGTGTAAGTATTTTCTAAAGAAACTTATTGAGATCCCTCCGTCGGTTTCGGTTGTTAGTCTAGTAATCGTTTGCAATGGATGAGTAGGTAGTCAGTAGTTCGAGAAGTTTGAGTGCTTACTGAATTTTCTATATCATGTAGATATTGCCTAATAGTCAGGCCCTAGTTCTCCTTCTAAGGAAGGTGTTTGTTATAGCTACCACACATGGTAATTTAGTGACCACAGTAAAGGGTACAACAAGGTCTGGTGGTAAGCAGTTACCGTAGCCTATGCACGCTTCTAACTCCAAGAGTATCACTTACGCGTTGCCGACCGCGACAGTGTAAACCTTGTAATTCCTTTCTTGTATAACTCAACGTTCGTTCTTAAAACAATATCTATTGAATTGGTCAAAATCTTATCAGACGAAGCTCCACGTGACGTGCGTAAATCTGAATACAAATGAACACATTATTTGATAAGTACATTATAGAAATCTTGATAACATACCTGTAGAAATTGTACACTAAAATGCATACTGATATGCGTAAAGGAAATATAAGATCTTATAAACTGAAATCGGTGATTGTACTAGGAATTTCTGATACTATGCACAACGTGAACCTAAACGTAACTGCCCGTGGGTGATGCATGTGTATTTAGCAATATTCGCTAATGAACAGCTGTTGATGAGCAGTAGTACACTGTGGACTTCGTGGGTCAGCTCATTAATGTGATATAATGTTGGGCAGCAACAACTCCAGGACTTAAAGAAGAGTCTACAAATTTTGTGTACATTATACTAGCATAAATCACTCGAAAGATGGCGGTAAAACAATCACATGAGGCAGACGAGGCAGAAGAATAATCCGACAGAGAGCACTTGTGCCTAAACTTGACCACCTAGCTGTCATATTATGGTATACGGTTTTATTTTTATTGCCAACGCTGGCAGACGAGCCAATGACCAATCTGATGGTAAGTGGTAACTGTCCCTTATAGACTTCCTCAATGCCAGAGACTCTGCAAAGTGCGAAGCTGCTGCCTACCAAGAAGAGAGTGGGGTAGGTGAGAAAAAGGAAAGGAGGAAAATCGGGCCTGGAAATTGATGAACTCTATTGTTGAATTATTAGAGTGGCGACCACGAACCGGAAGACGCAGCGTGGGCAGACCCCTCACAAGGTGGACCGACGACCTTATAAGGGTGGCGGGCAACCGATGGATGAGGGCGGCGAATGACCGACTACGATGGCGAAAATTGGGGGAGGCCTATGTCCAGCAGTGGACGTCTTTTGGCTGATATGATGATGATGATGATGATTGTTGAATTTTTGTAGCGACCGTGCCCTCTGAACCCCGAACATTTTATTTCGATATATTTTCCTTTGCAACTTCTACTGTATCTTCTAGTACTACCAGCCTATAGATATACAGCTGATGAATAGGTCATAGGTGACCGCAAGCGTACCCAAGCGTACGACTAAGCGTGAGCGTGTTATCTCCACCCACGCAGCGATTTCAACAACCATACCTACATGCTCCAGTTCGCACTTTATATACCTTAAATAATATTACTTAATATTTTAGTTTTTTTTTTTTATATATACGAGTTAATAAATCGTTTTGTGGCAGCTGTCGATCAAATGATAACTAAATACATGTCTAAGTTTAATTTAGTATAATTTTATTAATAGGACTTCTGATACATGACAATAGTAGTTAGTATTTTAAATCGGTGTGGCCGTTTGATTTTCTTTACGTTGATAGGTATAGCTATATAGTTGTATTTAAATACCAGCTCTTTGTTCGAGGATTCAGGCTCGAAGAAGGTGTCAGTTGATTGCATCTAAATTTTTTATATTTATTATATTTATATCGGTATACTCTACTGCAATTATTTTGTATAGAATGTTTATTTTACGAAATATTTTCAGCATTAGGTATATTTTCGGGTCATGCGATGTGCAATGTAGGTACCTAAAGCTCGCTACCTGCAACAGACATTTTGATTTGGGGAAGCGATTCTTTTACGCGCCCTAACCATTAGTAGTAGAAGAAAACTTGTCACCAAAATACAAACTATAATAGCTCATAGTTTAGAAACTGGGGTCCGGACGAATAGAACCCCATTTAATATTGGGGTTCGTCAGAGGTCTAAGAGGGTCAGAGTAAATATTGAAATAGAAGGTTTGTGACAACTAACCAATAATATCTTTTTTTATTATAAGAGCACTGCCGCACTATATTACTAACCCGGTATCATATGGTATTTTACAAACCGCATACACACTACACCTAAAATCAGATCAAATGTTTATGGATCTTACAAAGCTTGTGCCTTGTGATAATAGAATCTCATAACAGTCGCTGGTAGTTCCTGCGCTACCAGGCAGTCTAATTAGTAGATAAAAAGTTTGTTCTAGCCCTTTGACAGCTCAAGCTGGCCTTAAGATAGATAAAATTTTAGTAATTATTATCCGCCTGAAGCAAGCGTATTGATCAACTCTTATGTCTATGCGGAAAAAGCCTATGCCCTGCAGTGCAACTAGTTATTTAAGCTCGACATATATATTTTTTTGACTAACTAAAACAGTTACCTACCAAAATAACTAAAATCTCATTCAACCGATGTCCGGCTTGGCTATCACGTACGCAACTCCGTATAGAGCTAAGGATTACCAGTCCCCTATGAAAAGAGGCCCTTTACGTGAGCAGCAGCGAGATGAAATCCCCATGTCCGCTAGACTTCGATTCTGAAGTTTATACTTGAATGGTCCGTTTTATCTTTTTGTAAAGAAAGCATTGCTGCTGGTATGGTAGCAATGCAAGATCGTCACATTTATTGTAGATTTTCAGACATTTTTAACTACCTCCGTGAGATTATCGTGCAAGACTTTGATTTCGCACACGAGATAAAAGTTTGTGTGACCATAAAATAACAGAAAATTATTAAATTTTATTAGAAACGTTTATTCATGTAGCTCTTTGCTAGGGTGTCACCCTCAGAAGCATCCGACTGGCGTTTGAAAGGGGAAGCAAGGACCCTGTATCTTGTACTCTCTCTTAGTCCATCTTAACCCGTTTTTTAAGAGCCCATAAGGATTTTCAGGAGCGGTTACTCTACGAGCGAAATTTATTTAATTTGAAAATTAATAATAGAATTACAGATATTTTGTATTCCTAAAACTATATATTTCTCTAAAAGTTTAGATGAATATGATCAAGCATTGTTTATAAAGGGAACCGAGGAAGTAAATGGAACTTTGCCGCTTTACTCTTAGAACAAAACGCATATTTTATGAGAGCTACTGTCCCGGTCATATAAGATGAAACTAGCCAAAATCTACTGCAAAAATATTAGTTTAAAAACTAAAACCCAACTTCGGCAAAGAATGTGCTCTTAAAAGTACAAAACTAGAAAACATTCTTCTCTAACATAGATAGGTATAGCCATTGTCGCATGCATTACCTCGTCTTTCAGTCTCGCAAGTATATCATTGCTATTTAAAGGTAAGGTACTTGAGGTGGAATGCGGCAACGGTCATTCCCAAATAATTATGGCTAGCTTAGAAGATACGAGGGAACAGATGAACATACATACATAGCCCATTGAATTCATATACCCTCCGTTTAGCTTCGCCGTAGTCGAGTAAAAAATAAAGCTAGCCTCAAAACACCCAACACTATTTATTTATTTTTAATTTGGTGTAGATCTATAGTAAATTGATAGGACACGTTATTGCGTTGACTGCAGTAATCTAATCGCTCCCGCTATCAGACGGTCCTCGTCTCAATTATAAGAGCACATAATGTGAAGCGCGCGTTTGCCTAATTAGTTTAGTTATGTTACACCAAACTGTCTTAAACTTGGCAACCAAACCGCGACCTTAATATCTTGATACTCTGATAATTAATTTATTGATTATAGAATAATAATATGTTATTGTTACTAGGGTTACGAGGTTTATCTTGTCTGAAAATAAGTGCTAAAATTTAGCAAATTGTTAAATGATTCAAAAAAGCATCACAAATCCGATAAAGTAGAGGCCACCATACCAGCAGTTTCAGACGAAGGCTTTTGGAGTGGTGACCACCACTTCTGGATTCCACTGACTGCTTATCATGAGGCAGAGTGGAGTCACTTTGGTAAACTAATATAAAAAAAATATATCTTTGAAGCGTTCGTCCAATTTCTGATGATAAAAAATAAAGCAACTCAATTCTACACGAATCTATATAACCTACTTAAAAAATATAAAACAGTTTTTTTATTGTGCGTCTATGAAATTAACATTATGAACAATTTCACACTTATCTACTATAAAGCAGTCATCGTAAAAGACCAGTGTGGAGTATAATAATTGATCATCAGTCCCATCCATAGCATGTATTCGTTACCACCCGCACCGTTGCCGTTGCCCCGCTGACCTAAATATTCACATCCCCGTATGAGCTGTCACATGTTGCATTTTTGAGATGTGTCACTATGTTTACATCATAAGTACAACGCACTTATATACAAGGCGTTGTAACTTAGTTTAGAGTCTAGAATGTTCTCTGAGAGATTTGTATTGTTTTTTTTTTCATACGGATTAATAAGGTAAATGCCCCAGTAATGAACACGGAATGGACATTGATGATTGATGGACATATCTTAAATATGATTAGCGATTAATGTTTGACGTTTTTTTAAATTGAGTATTTGAATTAAAAATTTTGTTCGTGATGATATTGAAAAATAGATAATATTTGCTGCAGTTGTTACGAAAATTATTAGTGAGGTAGGTAGAAGTTTAATTTACAATTTGTTATAGATTTATTCAAGCCGTAATGATCTTTCGTGCTTGGGATAAGCATGAAATTAAGATGAAAGCGCACTGTGTTAACAACACAGTGTGTTTTCATATTATCTGTCCAACGCTGGTGCAAAATATTAAAGTTTTTGTTTGTCCTTAAAACCAATTGCAGTGTCCTACATTAAATACAGCAGAAATATATAAAAAACACAAAACCTTCAATTTTCATTTGTATTGTATTGAAACAATCACTATTATTGATGAAATTCCAAAAATACTACAAATTTGCGCTGAAAGTTTCCACCACTACTAGTGCCTTTTCTATATATTATAGACTAGCTGTTCGCGGCGCAGTTTCACACGCGTCTTTGCTTACTGCTCTGCTTCCGACGCCAGTAGCGTGATGTAACATAGCTTATAACCTTGCTTGAGAACTGGGCTATCATACGCAAAAAGAATTTTTCAAATCCGACTGGTAGTTCCAGAGATTAGCGCGTTCAAACAAACAAACATAAGTACTCAACATCTGCTGCTTTATTCAATGGTATAGATAAGTAAGTGGTTTTGGGAAGATATTTCGAAATAAGTTTTACTTTAGTCTTTTAAATTGATAGTTATAGTGTTTGTTATACCTACTTAACGAAATTTTGCCGTAAGAATCATAAAGACGCATTTTATACTTTTTATATTTACCTAGTAAGTAAGTACCTAGGTACCTATATAAACGTCCACGAAATAATAATATGTCTAATTAATAACAGACTAAATCAATAACTATTAAAAAGTACATTTTTATTACTTAATATCTTGAATGAATACGATAGTTAAATTGTTCAATGATAATGTTGTTGAAATCTGTGCTAATTACAGCAAAAAGTTTGCTACATTTTTAACATTAAGTAAGTATGCTAAACCGGGAACAATGTCCACGAGTGTAGCAAAAAGAAAAGAGCCGCTTGTTGGTTTTGTAAAACTGATACAAGCACTGGTTTTAGTTTCTGTTAATTTTGTACTTTCAAAACATTATATTAAACTAGGTTAAGAATATTATTCTTACGTACTTGTGTGACGGTTATTATAATATTACCTATTCGTCTCAATTCATCAACATGAAATAAATTATTAAATAAAAAATAATAATAATTTTTCTATATATTATCAAGAGAGAAATAGCCAAAAAGATGTTGTTTATTTTTAATCAGTATTTTTTTATAGTGCCCAATGACAAAAGTTTCTGACAACTAAAGATTTTGTCTAGTGCGGTGACTCACACCTCTTGCAAATCAGTGCACACGTTCTCAATGAGTCACAAAATCAGACACATTAAATATCGGAAAAAGATATAATCAGTTCACTGCTGGACTTCTCCTAAAGCGCGTCATCTATCAAAGATAGAGATATACTTACTGTTCTTTTAAGCACATTTTTTTGTTGTTGTACGTATTAGATGTTTTCTTCTCAGTCGTTTTCAAGCCTTATTTTCGCCACGTTTACGTATAATTAAATGGTATTCCAAGTGTTAGCATTTGAGCGCGTTGTCATTGAGCGTAGACAGGGGGCTCGTCTGGCGTCGCGTGGTTAGACCTAAAAGGCATCTGCCCTTATATACTCACAGGAACATAGAGAGAGTATATACTACGACTGAACAGTGACGCGGTCTAGTGTTGTGCTAGAGTTGATATCGGTGATTTGTGATCTGCCTCATTAGACTGATGCGCAATAGACTGAGTTGTTTGCGGCATTGGATATCAGGTATTATCAAGTCTGTAATTAAATTTTATCTTTCCCTTCCACTTAGTGCTGTATGTATGGTAGGTACCTAAGTTCTTAGTTTATTTAATTATATTTCCAAATAAATCTAAAGCTCGTTTAGAACTACGTTATTTCAAAATTAAAACTTCTACGCATGCTACGTGATGCACGTCATTTGATGCAGAATATAATTTAATTAGGCAGTTATTTGCGTATACTCTATCGACATCTCGCTACCAATATCCGTTGTCCCATCACTAAGGGCAGAGTCGGTGAGTGTGCGCGTCGATAAATTCCGAGCGCGTTGTCAATCGGCCGCGGCAGCGCTCAGGAATTAACGGCACTGCGCTGTCAAGGCGCCCGGCCCGCGT
Organism: Parascotia fuliginaria; assembly: GCA_963082885.1. NCBI lineage: Eukaryota > Metazoa > Arthropoda > Insecta > Lepidoptera > Erebidae > Parascotia > Parascotia fuliginaria. The sequence goes on from OY720188.1 coordinate 12,911,091, forward strand.
CTCCTCCCTGCCCCCGCGGATACAGGGCTGTGCCAACCTAAATTTAATATTAATAAATGAATAAAACCTGATAAGAGTAGCGAGCAACCGATGTATGAGGGCGTCTTACGACCTGTCTAGATGGCGAAACTTGACGCACGCCTATGTCGAACACTGGAACTCTGTCAGCTGATAATAATGTGGAATCATGGTAAACCATTGGCATGCACAGGGATTACAAATATTAAAGCATTTGTCCATTCGTCCTCTTCATCAACAATTAGGGCTACCTGTACATCCCCTATTAGATGCTCTTTTTTAATTATCTAGAATTTCAGATTTGTCTAATATAAAAATTCATTCTCTTTCTACATATTATTGTCGTTTTCTGTAGGGTTCAGAAATTCCGTAACTTGGATGCTCCAATTTAAGTTTCACAAGAATACCTCTGTTTATACTGTAGACCATAATTTACACGTTACAGTTACGAGTATACCACAACCCGACGTAAGCGGTAAGTAAGCAGTAACATAGGACAATAATCGATTTCGTGTTTGTTAAGTACTTTGTGAAAAATAATCATCATCTCGTGTTTTCATTTTCTTACAAAAAAGATTAGATTATTCTAGGCTTTCTCACATTGTATTCACATACATTGTATTAGTCCAAACTTGTACAGAACACAATAACTACTAATATTAGTAGCAAGTGACAGCCCTGTTGAAATTGCGCGTGTACTAGTCATGTGAGTTACCTCGGGTAGATGCGGGTTCTGGCCAACTGAGCGGCCGCTTTCACCCGGGCTCGTACACTCCAACGAGTACCGTGATGAGCTGTAAAAATATACAGGGATACGGGTGAGTTCACATTACTGACGGACTTCAGTTATGTAACCCTATGTATGATCAACGATACATAATAAGGAACTAGGTTCTTTGTTACATATACTCTTCAAATTTCATGAAACGAGACAAATACAAAGCTAATACTTTAGTACTGGTGGACTATTTATTTCGACTTTTAAAATAATATAATATGTATCGAAAAGCATAGTTGGTAGTGCGACGGAATGGTATCCCGACAAGCACCTATTGGACTCTCGCTTTGCCAGTTACATTTTTCAGATTTATATACTCCGTGTATACGGTTCATCAGAATCTTAAATGCTTGAAGCTATAGTACTGGTTAAATACTTAGCTTACGCCACTACTTTTCATGATGCAATCTAAGCGCGTAAAGCACAAATTTGATTTGGGGCTAAACAAAAGGGCATCAAACACTTGTTTTCGTTTATAATGCGATATTGCGATAACATATACGCTTGCAATAACGTAACTATCAAATCAAATATAGTATAAAATATCCTAGTTGACTGTAATAAGTAATAAATAGTTACACTTACAAGTTCTTGTGATTCCCGCTGACCTACCATCGCGTCGTAACACTTAATTTAATTACGTAAATGAACCCCATCTAAAGTTTAGATGCGACAACGTTACCTAATTAAGTGCAGCAATCGATACAAGTGGCGCCGTTACCCAGGTCGCGGGCAGCCGGCCATCCGGGCTAGAGTTACCGGGGTCATTGCCGAGTTAATTACCTGTGTATGGCAATAGTCTTTATCTGCAATGCGATACGAATTAAGTAACTGTTAAACATTATGTGTAGGTAACTTAGCAAGTTACACGGGTATTGATTTCGTAATCCCAGAGATGTAGTAATAATTTTTTATCAAAAGGACCAACGTATTTATATTAGAATTTGATTATAATTTGAAATGTGTACATACTATGAATTACTTTGTCAGTTACTACTATGAACTACTACGATTTACAACTTTACCTTTACCTAGGGTTACGTCTGTCCTTACTAGTTAGTTTTTATAGTTTCTTATGATTATACTTAATTCGTATTTAATTTTTCTATCAGCAGCTTTATAGCTTTATAAAAAATCAAATCAAATCATTTATTTGCTGGTCAAGGGTATACAGTGGTGTTAACAGTACAGTACAGTACAGTACAGTGAATATTGTTTTCCTTGATCTACCATAATGGTATGCAAATTTTATTATATCATCAGATAAAACATCACAGAAGAGAAGATTGAAGGAAGGCGAAGTAGGGGAAGACCACGGATAAGCTATATGAGTCAAACAAAGAAAAGTGCTGATGCCATGTCGTTTAAAGGAGGTGTCTCTAGACAGAAAGAAGTGGCGGGAATTGCATCAGTTCCACCAACAAGAGTCTAAGGGCTTGCTTCACCACTAGCTGCTAAAGTGTCAAAGTGTGTAGTAATAATAATATGTGGACACTATCACACACCGTCATCTAGTTTAAAGCTAAGCAGAGCTTGTGTTATGGGTCCTAGATAACTGAAATATGATACTTATACATATTTTTTGTTGTAAATACATACTTAGAATACATAGGATTCACCCAAACTGAAGACAAATATAAAATGTTCATCACACAAATATTTGATATATTATATATATATATCTATCAGATAAAATATCTTCTAGTTAAATCTGTCTTATATTGTTAAAGAGTTTATTAATTTGTCAGTTAAGGTTATCAGGACGTGTGAAACCATATGAAACTGATTTTTGAGTACTATCTGTCAGTTAAGTTTCGAATAGCACTATATCAAGTGGTGACACAGAGCCGAACTCTTAAGTTATGGATAGGCCAGCCTAAAAATGTTAACTGCTTGTCCTATAGTTTGCCAAAGGAATAAGTTTGCCACAGTCACACTTATTACTCGGATTGATGATTGCAGTCCGTTACCTGAAATTCTTTAGCGGTGTCATAGATACAACACCGATGGCAATACGGGATAGTGCCATAGTCTATGTAAGATTTTGCGTAATTTTGACTTTTTTTAATAATAATGTTTGGTATATTAAGTCCAGTCTCACTAGCACGCAAATTCCAAAACAGCCTTCGCATATGACCTACCACTAAGACAATCTTTATAGTCCGAAGTACATTGATGGAAATTTCAGCCCATCCGGTTCTGTAGGAACCTTAAACAACCTCATTGGACAGGGAGGCTCTATCGTAAGCCGGAAATCACACAGCAAACCGGATACTGTCCCGATAGATTGATTAAGCTTTGCATAAACGCCATTAATACAACCTCCAAGCAAGTAACGTTTAGTTTATTGATTTTGTCAAAGAACAAAGGATCCGCAATATTCCTCGGAGGCTATCTACCTTCAAATAAAACATTCTAGGTTGACCTCCTGTGGCGGGAACTTTTTGGCGCGAATGCCCATAGCGATCTGTTTCTTTTGACGCAGTTGATGCCAAAACTTTAGGTTTTTAAACATGCAAGCTTTGGACAATGATCGTCGAGCTTTTTATATCAAAATCTTGCAATAATAATACTATTATGTAATTTGGTATAGTGTACCAATTGGTGTACCGGACATTTAGTTTGGTAGTCACGTGAAATTTTTGTAAACGACATGAATGGAGAAGTATTTCAGGAACAGGTGCTATCATACGCAAAAAGAATTATTAAAAATCCGACAAACAATCTCTTTCGCCTTATATAATAGTATAGATGATAACTAAAGACCATAATTGGTAGTGATAGTAGAAAGTACTGAGACTCCTGGTACAGTTTTATATGTGACGTATATATGTAGTAAAGCCACGTAAAGTAGTGAAGAAAAGTAGTACCTACGTAGTAAAATAAAAAAAGACGCCAAATTATCGCTGCGGTATGATGGAAAACTTTCACGGTTTATGAGATTCACTTTTAGTGAGTACATGAGACCAAAATAATAAAGTTACATATAAGTAACGTCAAGTATGAGTAAAAAGCAGTTGTGCAGTGTTTGCTGCATGCAATTCGGTTTTTTCGATTTTTGCGGATTAAATTTTGCTTTTAAGTTTTAATTGTGTACCTACCATATTCAGATCTAAATAAATTATCAAAGTATGACATACCGAAAACCTTTATGTAATATCTAAAAACACAAGTACAAAGAAATAAACTAGTAAGAAGACGCAAAAATGGCGGCTCGTGTTACAAACGATCGGTGTATTTTCCCGCGTAACATCGCGCCATGCGCCACGCCGCGCGGGAATTGGAGCAGGCTCGGACCTCCTGTCGTAGCTCTTTGTGTGAAAATATGTTCTTACTGAGCGCGAATTGAGTTTGGAAGCGCTTTTCAACTTGATTTGTTTGCTGAATATTATTAGAAATGCATTTAAATAGTTATTGCTTTAAAAATATAATTTTAGCACTCCGAAAAGTTTTGTTATAAGTATAATTGAAGTGAATTGTTATTTTTTTACTATTATTTTATTTTCAAATACAATATCAACTTTCAAATGGTAGATTCTTAAAATTATTATTATGTTACCTTTCTTATAAACTAATATTAAAAAGAGAAAAGATTTGATACTTTGTATTTTGGTTTGTTTGTTTTTTTGCAACGATTAACTCAAAATCTACGTAACCGATATAAAAAATTCTTTCACCTTTAGAAAGCTATAAATAGTACGGGTAACATAGGCTATATTGTATTACATATGTATAACATATTTTTCAGTCATTTTCAAAATTTCTATATTATAAGCGCCTTTGTAATCTGAATGATGCAAACGTCACTATAAGCTATGATATTTTTGGTAGGCGTTTGTTGTGAGACCGAATGAAACTTTTGATACCGAACCGAAGCGCGTGCGGACGTCTTCATATATTTATTTTAATTAATGTTATTTCGCATTTCGTAATACTTATTAATATGTCATCGAAAGGTACTTAATCGGATAACATAAGTGTATAGACTATATGTCTACGTGAATATTAAATAAAATAATGAATAAGTACCTAAATTAAAATTGTTTATTCCTTTAAATAAAAATTGATTATTTCTTTAACAGCAATTTCATACATAATGTCATAGTAGAGATTTCCATTTTCTAATAATCTTAACACAAAAAAATATTGGTGACAATGCTAATTATTTACTTAGGTATACCAATAACCCACCTACCTGCTCTCATTTAAATTTAATGTATCCTAGTGTAGGCTCACGTACCTTACGAATTTATCAAATTATTTACTTATCTAGCTAAATGTTTTCGGCTTTAATACAACCGAAACCCCTATTACAAGCGTCGCGGTCCACCAAAATAAACGTATCAACTTCATTAATTATTCATTGCGATTTGTATTCAACTATCTCTATACACAATTAGGCACAAAGCTTTTCCCTTATTTCTGAACGTGTGCTTTGCTTGCGACGGAGGGGGCGGAGGGGGCGAAGGGGGAGGGTCGCGTAGCCATTAGCACGACGGCGTCGTCGGCGACTGTTCGCGAACAAACTGATCAATGCTTTTGTTTTGGCTCTTGCTGAAACGAGATACGGTTTACATTCATTTATATCGAAGGCAGTTTTCAGTTTGTCTAGGCGTGCATAATTTACGCGCGGCCGATAGACGGTCGCGATTGTTATTACGCGTGCGGATATTGGATTTGGCGGGAACGCAGCGCGCCGGTGGCACTCTGTCGCAAGATAATGCCGGGGGCCACGATACGCTTTAGCGAGTACTCTAGAATCGACCCAGATGGGTACTCTCCGCCAAATTACCGATAATTTTCAGAACAAATGCTATATCCATGACTCTGTTCATGAACAACCTTACACTTTGCTCGTATTAGCCAGATGTTGCTTGTATGAAGATAGCTGTTTGTGGAGCGGCCTGCTTTTACAATTAAGGTAATATCTATTGTATTTGTAGGATGTTATCACTGCTTACGTAATCTGTTAAGAAAGGTATCAATGAATTGTTATTTTGCCTTAATTGCTGTTTTTTATTTTAATCTTAAATTTCTTTTATGTCGAAGCAATGTAGAACAGTAGGTACGGCCGCAGTTTTAGTAATAGCAATACAACTTAAGTAGTGATTTGAAATGGCAGTAACTGCAAGCAGAGATGCCAAATGCCAATGTACCTCCAGCGCTTTTAAAGCCCAAGGGCAGCAGTTACCACTAAATACATACAACCAGGTTAACCACTAAATTAAAAATACTAAACCAACTTTTAAACAAAGTCATTCGGACAAATGTGACCCAAGCGGCGCCATGCAGTGTGGAGTGTATTGCGGTATCATTGCGGTCCGCGAGTCACGTTTGTGCAAATGGCGGTTAACGTATATTAACCTGTATCGATGTAGGCTATAGAAAGTAGTCCGTTAATATATAACTGTTATTAGAACCAAAGTCGATAGTCATTGAAAAATTCTAAGTAGATCGACCGCGATCACTCAATTAATCAGCCTAATAAAAGTTAGATGGCAGTCCTATTCTTGCGGATGTCTATAAAAGACACACGATTGTGTTTGCGAGCGCGCTCGGGGGCTACCTAAGCGGGCATTAGCGAAGGACGCGTAGGTTACACAGACTGGCTACCATAAACAGACCCGTGATATTCCGTTTGTATTCTCCAACACGATTGCTATAACATGGCTCAGCATAAAATGGTCATGCTACGTAATTTACGCGCGAGCGGTCACCGGCGATGGTGATTACACTCGCTTGTTGGTATGTTGGTCGGACCTGATAATCCGGCCGTTTTGTGAAATCTCTTGAGAGTGTTCTGCAGTGGATTACACAAGGACATTTCCATTTGGTAGTATTAGCAAACGTTTGTAAGGCTTGGTCCAACGTCGTGGGTAAGTCATTAAGGTGGCGTGTGCATGTCGGGACGTTGACTACCGCCCGAGGGTGGACTGTTCGTGCTAGTCGACGGGTGCGTTAACTTAATTATATACCTAGCTACCTTCTCGCGGCGTTGCTCAATAATACATATGAGTAGGCATATACTCTCGCGTGGGACTGAGTTTAAAAAATATTTCGAATATTGGTTACAATAATTAAAAAAGCGCTTGCCAGGATAACTTTAATATTGTTAAGTAAATTAAAACGCATGCCCTACTAAACTCCGTTTTAACCTTTTCAACCAAGTTTCGGTATAAATTTTATGCATTTTAATTCTACGCCCTAGTGTATACTCGTATTTAGACCATAATTAAAATTGCTGGACAATACAAATAGAAGTTAACTAAGTTCTCTTATACATAAAATGGAGAGTTGGCATTTTCGCCGGTGCTCATTTACTACATAAACTGGTAAATAACCCAAGTCAGGTGGCACATCGCGTGTGCGGCCGACGGCGACGGGGGACCGACGGAGTACGGCCTGAAAGTCCACCCCCTATCCGCCTCAAAAACCTTTAGAGAAACGTGCAGGGACTTTTGGGTCGCGAGACCCGCGAAATTCCATTTAAAGATGTCGGGATAATTTAGCGCTGACGAGGCGGAGGCCGAATTGACGCGCCCCCGGGGCCGCCGTGTCGCCGCGCACTGTATCGATCACGCTTTTTTTTACAAGGATCACCTCGAGGGATGGTTCGAGTGCACGTAAACAACCCTCATCCATTTTCCCAAATGTCGTGACTGTAGAAAGATCTTGGCTTGCAAAAATGTACATTTCGACTGCGGCCCTATGTTTGGGCGCCACTCAGTCACGCCCACTAGTATTTAGTGCTACATAAATATATTCTAAAGTATTATTTTACGTTTTAAAATGAACTCTTCACATCTTTCATGACCTTGACACTCGTTGCACAGAATGCTTGTCAACAACTTTAAACAGACGCAGATATAGTAAAAATAATTGTTATTGGCGCCCAACGTGTGATATTTTTTTTTCATTGCAGCCAGTCTAAAACAATTTATTTAATGATGTGCGTAGGGATGTTGCGGTAAGATAAACGAGGCTTCAATCAAACCATACATTACATAAAATGAGCACGTCGTCATTGTCTCCCGGGCGGCCGCGCCGGCGGCAGCGGTGACCTCACTAGGCGAAACTAGAGATTTATATTTTCTCTTTGATATTTTATCACTTTTTTGTTTCATTTTAACTAACTAGATATTCTGCACTTGCAAAGGGGTTTTGTGTAAAACAAAATTAAATATAGTAAGAATTCTAAAATATTATTAACTATCCTGTCATGCAAATGAAAGGAAAAGGCGCTATTAATGCTTATGCCCCAGCAGAACACATTAGCCAATGCATTTGTCAAAGAAAAATTACTTTGAAAATTACATTTTACTTTCTTTATTGAAATATCTCCCTTATAACATGAACCAATACAACATTAAAAAAGCACATATGTTTAAGTTCAGATACGTACTTACTAACTCCTCTGTACCTAATAACACCTCTGCAATAAGTTTCTTCTTCCTTAAAGCACTGTTTGTATAATGACCCACGAAAAAGTCCAATAAAAATTATAACTAGTAAATTTCCACATGTCGTCCGGGGAGGCGTGATTAACCGTTAATTGGGAGGGTCGAAGAGCCTTTGCGTTATAAATATGTGGGTAGTGGGTAGATACGCTGTGTAGATGTACGCTGAGTTTTTACGAGGCAATCTTACTCGCGCTGTGCGTAGCTGTTCTTTTTTTACATCGCCGTAGGCGGGTAGGACGCGGCGCAAAGATTATTGCAGACAAGTTACGTGATATTAAATCATTTGGTATACTGTCTAGAATATTTTAATTTTTGTTATACAAGATTATGAGTTGGGTTAACTTCTATTTGACTCTCTTTTTAATAGGCATTTTATGATGCATTTATTTGATAAAGTAGGTACGGATTTCTATAAAATGTATTTTTCTTTGTCTACGACGTACGTCATCATGACTATTGGATTTTCCTACTGATCTATTATACTAATATATAATTTATTTAGGAAAATATAGCTGTCTCTCAAAGTGAGTATCAATTGTATGTGTATTCTTAGCTTGCCTTCTTCTTCAGACCCTTCTAGTCCCAAGTTGCTTAAGGCCGGTGTAAAATTTTATGCGTTGAAAGAAAAATTTTTCTTCTATCAGCCGAAAAAAACACAGTACCTTTAACATCATCCTCTTTCATCTACCTTTTCCTATCCATTCTGATCTTAGTCTAATACAAGTATATAGAGATTGTCAATCTCAGCCTAATATATTATAGTCACACCTAATTTATTCTTGTCAAAACGTGCCCAAAAACCCCATGCACTTAATCACCAGCAACACCATACTCTCGTAAAATAAAATCCAATGGCGGCCCTTCCAGAAATTACACGAATAATCTTTGACGAGCATCGGCAGGGGTGATGCGCACATGGGTGGGTCGCGAGGGGTGTTTTAATTAGAGCGCGGACGCCGCGGCATCGGCGATGTCCTGCCTGACCGATACACAACTGTGTTTGTTCTGTGTACCTTGTGTTGTGTACTGTGTACATTGTGTACTTCTTTGTCTTACGTCCGCTTTGTTTTGGATGAAGCCTAAAGCCTTATAGATGAAACATAATGATAGAAATAGCTGCTGAACACAATGTTGTTTATCAGTAACTGAGCTTGTGATTTGGGACTTGCTTAATACGTTTATTATAATTATTTATTTTCATTTTACAGCTTTTTAAATCAATAAAATACAAAAAAGATTGTTAGCAAAAAATTTACTCGTTAAAGCCAACTCTTTTGTCAACTTTTCAACATTTGGTAGATCTTAGCTCGTTTTTGCACTTTTAGCATGAATGATTTGAATCGACAAGCGTAATATGTACCCACATAAAGAATATCAAAGAAAAGTGGTGTAAGTAGCATCTATACAATTGCGTTTCGTTGAGTAATGTGCCGTAGATTTTTCCCCTCCAAAGTTATGGTCCTCAAAATTAATATTAGCATTGACTCAAACCCAAAATATAACGACAGTAGCTTAAATCGTCAGAAAAGTGCAGCTTAAACTAGAACGATATTTTCTACTTGTATTCTCACTCAATTTTTACATAACAATTTTCCAATTATAATTATTGTATATTTTCAAAGTGGATCTAATTTTCTTGTTCTTTCTCTATCACTAAGTATAACGACCTAAATAAGTCCACCGTCAAAATTTAGCTAACCAGGACCTATGGTTTTCGGATACAGCATCATATTGCGTTATCTCGTGGCCTATATACGTAGGTTATGTATCGTGTGTTATGGCTCTGTGCGCCGTCAGCTGCTAACGTTGCACTGCGAACCATTCCCCCTTAAAGCCACCCCCTACCCACTTCGTCGTCCATTCCTCAAAGCCCGTGAACCGTCACTAAAGGAACGATCCAAGGCGTTCTCAATGCCTGATGACTGCACGCTGAACATTTTCGACGCTCGTAAAACTTTTTAATTAATTCACGACTACTCAAAGGTGGCAACTGGTTAACGGAGAATTTGGCCATTTACGGTAGCGAGAGAGCTGTAAAATACGTCTTATTTGTTAACGAGATTATTTGTTTTAAAGGGTTAATATATTTAATTTCTTCAATGGATTGTGATGGTCTCTGAATGATGGAAAGGATATAATAAAAAATGAATAAACAGGGTCAATGTGAATCAAATCCATTAATCTTTATGTCTATTACTACAATTCAATGTTACCATAACTTACCATAGAAGTCGGTATTTATATACATATATCTGCTGCATTGTTGATACATAAACCCAACTGGAAATCATTAATTTAACCAGTATATTTTTTTCAATAGGTACCACAGAATTTAGATCTTTGTCACGGATTACCTAATATAAAGTACACACAGGATTATAACGAACATAAGTGGAACGAATAATTCCCAATTTGTTTCGGGTGATAATCAGATGCTCACTTAGCGTAATTATAGTGCCAAGGAGAGAACCTTAACCACTTGCCCAGGATCCATTAGTTAAAATATAAATAATAGTACTTGCGGCTCACCACCAATAAATAGTAAAAAGTCTAAAAAAAACTAGTGTAATTTCTACCAACTTCGATGAACGAATACCTGAAACTGATAGGTTATGTAAACCATTTTGCAGTAATGGTTATGGCATTTGTTGCTGAGGCGACAGCGACGTAACATCCTTCGTGAAACAGATGATTTAGTTCACGTAACGAATCCTTAGACATAGTTCTTATAAACCGGTGTTATGTAATTTTATGACCAGTCACTATTAAGTAACAGGTTTGTAGAGTAAACAGCGACTAGATAACAACTAGAAGATTCATTCTAAATATTAAAATACGAGTAGCATGGCAACTAGACGATACGATTTAAATTTCTGCATCCGAATTAACCTAACGAATGTTATCAACTTGTTAACAACTGGAACCGACTTTTAACGTGTCCTCCGAAGTACGGATACACTCAGATCAAATACCACTATGCGGTCACCCATCCATAGGCCAGCCGCACTCTAGTTGCTTAACCTAGAAAGAAAGAAAGAAAGAAAGAAAAACAGTTTATTTTTCACATGAAGGTGACACACACAAGATTAATTAAAAATTAATGTTTAGCCACAGTCAAAAAACACAAAAACATAAAACTGACATAAAAAAAAACAGAGTACCATGGCACTGGACTTCACATAATATAAATATGCTCGCGTGCAGATGTGCGCCACGTCCACGCGAAAAACTGGCCGTCACTCAGCTTAATGCTGAGGCGCTTCAAAGCGCAACAGCGCTGGTTTTCAGCGACAGCCCCGTGTGACTAGTGACGCCAAGCATTACAGTTGATTAAAAATTAAATTGTTATTCGTTTACCGATCAGTGAGCGCAACGAGCTATACGCGTTTGTTAAATAGACGAAACGTTAGCTTTGACAAACTGATAAGTGAAATCTAAAGGGTTCCAGATGTTTTAAGCGGGGCATGAAAAACCTTTTAAAAAAAACACGCAATAGTGGGCCTACTACGTTTGTCAGTCAGTTTGACGCGATAGGTTTTGGGATGGTGTCCAATACTCCTGCACCCCACTGACTACTTACCACCAGGTAGAGTAGAGTCATTTTGAGAGACTAAATAAAAAAGTTTTTAAATATTTTAGATCTCAAGAATTTATAATAATTTATTCTAAAGATTATAACATAGTTTTTTATTAACCACTCGCCGAAACAAACGCAATGCAAAAAAATACTAAAGGCTGATATTCTGTAAGAGGATAGGTCTTCTTCAGTCAAATCCCCATTCATGCTTAAACCAGAAATTCTACAACCATAACAATAAAATACTTTAAAAATACATAATACAGTTCAATACTTGTGTATTCTACTTGAATACATTTTAGCGTCCATTTGCGTAACCCTTCGTGGCGCGACCCGTTTAAAGATTCAACAACACCGCGGGCGGGTCTCTTCGACCGCTTTGAAGATATTCACCTTCATTAACGCGGGGTCCGAGCGACCCCGGAGTCCAAACGACCCGCGGGACCGAGCGTCCTTGATTTCAACTCAAGCTTAATTTGCGAGTTGCACTGTTTTAGTTTGATGGTTATAGTAGCTGTAAGTTTGAGAATAGTAATTAAGTTTGTATTAGGCTTTGGCGTTGTATTGCACTAGGAAGAATAAGAATATAACATTTATAAAACTTCTCAATTTTATTTCAACTCTTGGAGCGCCACGTATTGTTACTCGTTTATACTTGTTTAATAAGAGGCAAACACGATACGCGAATATTGTAACTACGTTTGTCACAGGTACAATTTTAGAGATAATTGTCATAATTAAAAAAAAATCGGCAAGACAAATCTCAAGATGGCTTTACCTGACGCGGGGATGAACTAGCACAAGACCTCTGCGTAGCATTTTCTGTCTGTGCACAATACTACTGAACCACCAAGGTACGTGTGGTGACGGCTGAAACCGTTTTACTTAAATATATTTTTTCGTGAAAACAGAAGTGAAGTTTAGGCATACAAATATCGGTATATTCGATTTACTCGTATATATAAATATAACTACGGCTACCCCATCCATCACACATCGATTCTTGTGCAGTCGTACTCTCGACCTTGGTGACCCTAAGGACGTAGGACGCGGTGACACCGTCCCTCCGCCCTCGTGGCACGGCCCGGCCGCGTGCACTATTTTTCTTCACTCCCGTTGCCATTGCTCAGTTTCTTTCAAAAGGTTTACATCTAAATACATATAACTATATCTATGTTTTAGTTCTACACACAGTGCTCTTCACAATCAGTTTTGGTATATAAATATACGTATATATAAGTGATAAAGTCGTAATGGCCCAGTGGTGAAGGCAGCCGCTTCGTAAACACGAGGTTTCAAATCCGGGCAAGTACTAATGTGATTTTTAAAATCATATGATGTACATTCCAAGTTTATCTGGACATTACTGACTAACGGTAAAAGAAAACATTGTGAGGAAACCTAGACTTCTAAGGAAGTTTGAAATCGTCAATCCGCCTGGAGCAAGCGTGGCGATCAATGCTCATACCTTCTCTGTATAAGAAGAGGCCTTTCCTTGCAGTGGGTTAATATGGGCCGTAAGGATGAATGAATAATAAATACTTAAATAATAAAAGGTGATGGGATGAGTTTTTCGCTTAATACAAGAGTACCTAATCAATTATCTTTATTTTTATGTACTTAGTGGCTTCTTTGTGCTCTATATTGTAAAATAAAATAAAAACTAAATAAGTGGAAACTTCAGAGTAACATTTTAATATTATAATTTGTCATTAGCCTGACCGCATCCATCAATTCTCTGAAAACTTCCATGTGATCCTGACATCTCTCGCGTGAGTGAATGAGTAATGACCACAAGAACAGAGACCTATCGACTTTAATGAACTTTAAACTTTTTATAGAGCCATAGGTCTCTAACAAAAACACGAAAATCATTCTTGTTATGGACACCCTAGAAACAGTTTTTTAGTATTTTTTTGTACATCTAATATTTTAATTCATACTCATTGAGCTAAGTATACCAACACAAAAACATGCTGAGAATACCTCTTGCTTCTCATAAATACACTCATATCTCTGTCCGGCAAAACAAGAGCCTTAATACAACAATTAAAAAAAACACGGCAACTGACGCGAAAATACAGCTGCAATGGGAAAGTGGAAATTCTTCGAAGCATCGCATCCCGTCTCGCGGGAGCCGCATATTTTTTAACCACCCACTCCCACCCAGGGGTCGATCCCACCCCGGCCCAGGAGGGTTAATTAGTCGCGAACGCGGTCCGGCTCCACTCCATCTAACTTGTTTCCTTCTTTATTTGCCCACTTGATACAAATGTGGGGAACGCTGACGCAGCGCCACGATTGAGATGTTAGAACAACGACCACTAGTTTTACTTGTGTTTTATTTTATCAAAGTCGTGTACTGTTATGTAAGTACCTACTCTTTAATTATTACGCTTACTACAATTTTGTTTATTTGTTGTGAGCTTGGTTAGTTTATGACTAAATCTTTTGGACACAACTGTTGGAAGGACTTTACAGACAAACTAATAACAGACACAACGTATACCCTTGAAAACGTAACGTAAACCCTTCTCCCATGGAAAAGATGTGATGTTATTATATGTCATATGCCCGAAAATACAATAAGACGGTATTATTCGACCATGACATACTTAGCCCTTACTTTATCAATATTAACCACACGGTTTAATCACATAATCTATACATTTTCTATAAATACTTTCCGCGGCACGTGTGTAAGTATAAATAGTCAATGTAACAAACACATGCATTAAAACAATCCTCCCATTAAACCCTACATATTTATATGGAACCAGCTCGCAAACTATATCTGTTACTTACTGATGGTACTCCTATTTTACGTAGTAATGTACCTATATAATAGAAATTCTAAATTATAAATTAAACATGACGATTACAAAATTTTGCTGCATTGACTTATTTATTGCACACAGAAGATACATACCTACAAAGAAAAAGTAATAAATAGAATTTGTCATCAGAAGCTGTCTGTTTCTCTACGAATTCTTCTAAATCACACTCAATCAATTTTGATACCGTCACTATTTTTCACAGAATTTAGTTTATGTATAATACAAGATAAAAGCCGAGAACTTTAAAGAATAGGTAGTAATCATGTCGCAAAAACATACATAGGTATACCTAAGTACCCACACGCGAAACCGAGGTATGTCGCTAGCTTTTTTACAAAAAAACATACATACGGCTCATGTAATGTTAAGTGCTGAAACAATGTTTTGAAACAACGAAGCTGTTACCAACCGTGTGAGAGAAGTAAAAACAAAAAGCGACTAAGAGGGTGTGTAATTCGGGCTCCTCGCTTCTAAGTTTACATAGAATGGCGGGCGATGAGGGAAAACATCTTGAGGATACCTGGACCTATAAGAAATTTTAGTCAGGAATTGAGTCTGGATGTATCTGCACTTTTCCTGTAGTGAGGCAATAAGTGAACACGATGTAATGATCGAGAGAGTAATACTTCAAACACTTTATTAATTACAACTTTAGATACTTTTTATCGTTGGGCGATTAGTGCAGCATTCGGCCAAACTGTCATAGCACCTTTGAAGATAGACAACACACGTATAACGGATAATTTGGCATAGACACGATACCAACACATACTCGCCAGATATAATAAAACTTGATAATGTTTTTACGAGGTACACGTATCTATAGGTTTACCTGCTGTGATGAAAAATAAAAACATCTGAAAAGCTGTATGCGGGTGCAGAGCGAAGTTGTTTTTTGCGAGCGTTCGGCGCTGTTTTTCGTAAAAAGTTTTCGGCTACTTGGTCGTACCGTACCAGGCTTGTGCCAGGCTGAGAGACGATTTTGCAGGACGTTTTCTTTTTTCATACATCCGGAAGGCTCTACACTACAGCTTTTTATTTCAGTTGAGATTTTTCCCTGTAAAAATACCGCGATGACCTCTTGTTGCTCGCTAGTTATGATAACTTAGTTATGACTAGTTTATGAAAAAGAATGCATATAAATATTTATAATTTTTTTACTTATAGGTATTTTTATATATTTTCCTAATATAAATTTTAAATAATTTGGACATTACTGATAAACGGTGATAATGTTACTAATTAACTTAATAATGTACATTTAATTTAAAAAAGACGAAAATAAAACTATTTCCTAAACTGACAAAACAATACAATAGGTAAATACCTAATCTAGGTATGCATCGACATTAAAGCAACCATAACTTGGCCATCGTTTGTTCGCACAAAACAACCTGCGACTTGAACCCTTTTTTAAGTGCGGCTCGTTCGATTTACGAGCAACTTTACGGTTATGTCAAGTTCTGTTAACACGAGACCCAGGTGCGGCCTTTTCGACAGATTAGTTTTAATCCTCCCGACAATTTGCCAAGTAGGTATCACAAGCTAGATGTTATATAGCATCACGCTTTTATCCTCAGAGGGATAGGCAAAAGAGTATAATACTCACGTTACACACAGCTATCGGTTTCATGTAACCATTTATCAGGCATTCTGTATTTCAGACTAATATTGATTTTTATATAGAAAAAATATCTCTTTACTCACCCGCGAATCAAAGCTGAGACGATCATATAAAAATGTGGTCGTACATAGAAGCACTAAACCTGCCAGGCAGGCTTAACTAGTTAGGCAGCTAAATATTTTCGAAATTAAGTTATAATTAGTAAAATAACAATGGGACGATGCCCAAAATGGTTGCGGTATCTACCTTTGAAGCATCAGGTTTCGTTCAAGTAACAATGTCATCAACAAACAGCTGTAGTATAGACTACAGCGGCCTGTGCGAGATTAAGTATTCAGTCATTTCAGTCTCAGACGAGCACAGCTCTCCCATAAGTCTCTATAGGGTGTGGTAAATACATACCTTTAGGTGACCTGTATGCTTTACCGACTCGATTAGAATACTTATAACTTATTCCGTTATCATTATCAGGCATTCGGTATAAATCAGTGCGGCCGACTTTATGATGAAAGCTTAACCGCGGCCGGAAGCGCGCCCACCGGCTGCGCTCGCGCACCGCTGGATGTCACGCAGCGGACGTGACGCGAGGAGGAGGGGAAGGGGGAAGAGGATGTGGTCACGCACATTCGCGCGAGATCGTATCAAGTAGCCGCCTCGCCGCCCGGGGAGCGCGGCCTCACGCGACCCGCGGTGAAATCATGCTGTCATAGTGATGCGCAAGTTTTCGAGAATCGAACTTGATTGCGACCATAAAATTATATTATGATAATAAAGTCATTACAGAGTAATGTATCTTGTTTTACTTACTTGCTAACTTTAGCGACAATGTGCGTAATTTAAATCAAAATAATTAGCGTGCACTGTATGACGCGTAGCCCTTTGTTTACTATTTTCTGTATCATGTTGTTATATTCGTAATTCACATGACGAACGCGTTACAATTATTTCGTTTCATTTCAGGAATTGTTGTATGAATCATGAATATGTTATTTAACAGACACAAAAATCGACCCGGATATTTTTTTATGGATCATATAAAATTGATACTGTGTGTCTCAACACGTCATCTTCTTGCAAAGCAGTCACAAGCTATCCATCCCATCGAACTCGCTACCTAGTAATATAAGACACTATTTTTAGTCCTATCATACCATATCTAATTTCCACAAAATATATCGATTGTTTACCCCATCACCAGCGGATGCGCAGTCGCGCGCGCATAGGCACGTCCTTTAACGCAGGGCTGTTCCTGCGGTGCCGTGTACCGCGGTTCAGCGGTGCCTGCCGGTGCTATCGCTCATTGTGATGCGGACCACATCTGGTGACCCCAGCCCGATAGCGAAACGTGCAAAAGAAAATGTTTAATGAAGCATAGCTATTTACATGGTTACTTTCTTGACAAAATATTTAATTTTGTATGGTCTACAAAACTGGATAGGTACTTAATTTCTTTCAATCAAAAATGTAGCTAACCTTCAGGCAGTTTTATCATCACCGCATCTCGCTCCGGTCTGCACTGCATAGCAACGGTGCCGTATGCACCAGCAAACGATTTTTTTTAAATCGCACTAATTAACAAGCCCTGTGTCGCGGGTGACTTTACAAACATACATTTAACAGATACAAAGTACACCTAGGAACACGGAACAAATATTTATGAATCACACAAAGTTTTGTCTCGTGTGGAGATCGAACCCACAACCTCGTGCACAGCAGTCGATACTGCATTAAGTTGATTTTTAATCGATACGAGTAGGTACGCGTATGTCTGTAATGTTATAGCTATCTATAAGCTTAGTCGACTTACGACACTCACGAGAAGAGATAGAGTGATATTCTAGGACGGATATCACACAGTCAAGTAGCCAATTAAATCAATACACGTTAGTTTCCTTGTTGGTCTCGTTATGTGATTTGTAATATTATAATTTTGTAAAATAGACTGTAATTCTTTATAATTTTTGTCAGCTTTCATTGCATTTATGTTCCAATCTCCACATATCACAATATTTTTTTTATTCTTTTTTATCATTATTTTTAAAAGGGCATCTAAATTCTCTAAGAATAGCTTCACATTTGAATTAGGTGTACGATAAACACAAATAACTAGTAACCGCAGAGTGACTATCTCTACAGCGCAATATTCAAAATTGTAAAGGATGGGTTCTGGTAAGTTGTTAATTAATTTAAAATCCAAGTCTCGTTTAATTAAAATACACGTACCGCCTCTACGTTGATGGGATCTGCAATATGTTGACACTAGCTTATAATTTTTAAGAGTTAGGTTACTCTCCGAACCTTTTCGTATAAAGGTTTCACTAAGGCAAATTATATCAATGTCTGTCTCGTTTAATTTTAAGTCGAGTAGCGTTATTTCCAACAAATCCATTTTATTTAGGGCTCCAGCTATGTTTTGATGTAAGAGGGTACAATTATATTTAGTCTCGAAAAAAAGATGACCTGGTAGGTGTGGGGCTATCTACTGGTTTTGCAGAGAGATTATTTATCTTCTTCTGGAGGTTAAAATAATATGGGATAGTTCCCCGTTTATTATTAGGCACTTGTACACTAATTTTATTTACTGTACTGTACGTTTCTTTTTGAGCACATCTTATTTTAAACTGTTCATTTATTAGATCTTGATAACGAATGTTATCAATTTCAATATTTAGTTTGAAACACAGAGTCAGTTTCGAGATGACGTTATAATTATTATTAGCTTTATATATATTATCAGTTGTATCAATGAAGGTACAGTTTGTATAATTTTTAACAAATAGTTTTATATTTTGATTCAGTAGATCAACATTCAAGTATCTATTATTAATTACATTCAATAAAAAAACTTTATTATTTTTTAACTTGTGAAGTGAATAACACAACATAGACAAGAAACTATAGGGATTTTTATCGTTACATCCTAATCCTAAAATGATGATATCATCTTTATTCAGTAACTTTATCGTTTCGTCTATGTTATTTAAGATGTCTGTACCCGTTGCATTAGGTTTGGTTGTCCCTGATACACTATATATATTGTTCCATTTGTTATTGTTTCGTTGTTTAATAATACCCTGAGCTAAACCGCGTACCTGCTGGTCACCTATTATGATTATTCTCGGTGTACTCTGAATATTGATGTCATTGCATGTTGTGGTCTTGTGTACTTCGTTTTCCGCAGTGTTGATTGGTGAGTTATTTTGTACATCCATGTCCTTTTTAACACAATTACCTTTTTTGTGATGTAAATTCTTGCATATAATGTTAGTCGAGTGTAAGGGTGAAATCCTAGGTGTTCTAATGTGGATGTCGGTTAATTTTCTGCTCAAAGGCGTAGATGGTGGTCGCAGCTTATCGGGTGTGTTGTCGTGTTTTATATTTTCATATGTTATTTTCTTTAGTAGGTGTATTGTCTTGTCTTTTACTGCTATAATTTTTTCTAAGTCTGTTATTTGTGTGTTTAGATTAGCAATTTCATTGTGTGCGACTTCCAGTTCCGATTTCGTTTCTGATAAATGACGGTTTAGAGAATCCACCATTGAAGTGTCTATAGCTGGTGCGAATCGATCACTTTGCCCAGTTTCATCTAAAAGTGTTGAGTTCATCATTAACTCAGGGAGTTCAAAAGTATTGTTATCGGCTGAGAAGGTTCTAATGCGGCGACGTATTGTAATATTTTCCATCTTAATAGTTTTATTGGTATACAATTAGTGAATTTATTTCCGAAATATTCCTAATGGTTTTTTTTCTCCCTTGTTTGGGTGGTGTTTTTTAATTATGGCAACACTTTTTGTGTAATAGTCGATTTTTATTTGACAGTTCTCGCGGTACTACACTAATGTTCTATTGTTTATGGTCATTTAGTGATTGAAGAGAAATGTCAGTGGGGGCAACTTAACGGCGATAAACCAAATGACAAGCATGATAAACATTTTTGAAATATGAATAAAAACAATTGTTGTTCGATACTTTTGTTAGTTATGATCACTGTATCGATAATTTCGCTACGTTATCTATATTATATTATTATGTTCTCACAAAATATGGAAAAATGTAGTCTATGTAACAAAGTTTTTGTGTTTTGTGTTATTGCACTGTTTATAACGGGAACATTTGAACTTGTTTTTCTTTTATAGAGTTTATAGTCACTTATCACGAATATTACACTGAGACAACAATTGTATTATGGTGTTAGCAGTTCCTCTTTATAATTATTATCACTTTGTGACATAAACTGTCCTTAATATTTATTTTGCGAATTCAATTTACGGATCACTTGTTTACTTTGCAATCTCGTTGAATTGAGAGCTAAAGCAGAGTGACAGACGTGAAACCTTAGATGAATTTTTAGACAGGCTAAGGTTCAATTAGGTGTTATTAAACCTACTACTTTTTACACCAGGGCTCAGGTCAAAATTGTATTTTGCTTGGTGCCGTTTTCATAATGTTAATGTATATCTAAACTAATAGGTATTATAAAGAAAAAGATTCGATTTTTTTGTATGTTTGTTATGATTTAGCTCAAAATTCACGTAACCGATTCAAAAAATTGTTTCACTTTTTGAAAGCTATATCTAGTAGTAGCGAATAATATAGACTATATTTTAATAAATTCAACATATTTTTCAGAATTTGAATATTTGTGAAGTTGAAATACAATAGTTAGCAAACAAAATTGCAAAGACATTTTAAGGCGTCCACTAACGAAAGATAGGCATTTTGATACTGAAGCAAAGCGAACGCGGACGGCTGGCTTGTACTTTATAATTAATTAAGTAGACTGCCTCGAAGACAGTAGGAGTGCGTTTATCTGGTATGCCCTCGGTGGTGGGTTCTTTGCATATTTCTAAACACCCTGCGACAGCAAAGCTCCTAGGAGCTTTAGTCCCTACGCGAGTTGATTAAAATTTTAAAATAAATAGTAATTTTCAGTCGAAAGCACCCACAGCTTCAAATAAGGCTCTCCAACGACTCCTGCTTATATTTCCTCTATTCCTTTTTTACGACGTATCTAAATAAAAAACCTCGTAACCTTTTAAAATGTCATGATATAATTTTCATTTCTTTTCCATTACTTACAATAGGTATGGATATCGTTCTTCTCAAGGTTAAACAAGCACTTCAAAACTTTTCATCACACCACAACAAACCACATCATATTGGAGTACCTAATAACACTAACGAACAAAGCCACATTTGCTTCAAAATCACTACGGAAAAACGCTTCTGAAGTGCATTAAACCCGCTTTCCTGTAACTTGTGTCATCACTTACATCGTTTTTAATTAACAAAGCAGAGTAGATATATGCATAACCCTAAAGCTCCTTAATATTCCTCGGGTTTTCAGTTAAAGACTATCATGTCTACAACTCTTCGTATATCTATATTAATAACTAGAATAGTTGGACCCTCCCACTATGGTAAGGGGTGAAACTAAGCTTAAACACTCGTATTACTGGCGCCTTTAACACAGCCAAAATGGTGTTTTCTCTTGGCTACTGAATTCTAAGACTCGACTCCTAGTTCAGTAAGCAAAATATATTGAATATTCAGTCATTTATTTTCTAACAAAATTCATTGTTTGTGTTAAAAGTTTCGGACAAATAGATAGAAAGAGTTTACGATCTATGTTTGCACCGTGGCTAGAGTAAAACAACATCAATCATTAATAAAATTTGATTAAAAGCCGTAATAGCCCAGTAGTTATGGTATTCTATTATACTTACAAAGTTGTTGGTACTTACCAATAACTTTTCAAAATTGTTAGTACTTACCCAGCTTCAGCGAAAATCAACATTCCTCTAATGATAACTAGACAATGAGGTATCCTTACCATTTAACACTATTTACAAAATTCTAAGCTTACGAAACTCTTAAGTTCTAACAACAAAAGAAATAATCATAAAAATGATATTGCCTTCAACCTGCCAAACAAAAATAAACCCTACCAAATATAATAGATTACAAGACGTCACAGAAACTGAAACCTATATAGTGACGTGGGCTATAAAATAAATGTAATGTGACCACCTGTTGCCGCCAGAGGCAGTTGTTATGTTACAAAACATTCAACGAGTTGATGTAACACCTCTTTGTTGATGTTGTTGGTCAATGCGCGCCAATTTTTTTAATAGTTGTTGGATTTTGTTTTTAATATGTTGTTTTGTAGTGAGTTTTCCGTATGGGGCATTGATGATTTTGATGTTCGAGTTGAAAATGTTGATTTAGGCTTTTACACTTAAAGTCAATAAATAAGATTGGATTAGAAATCTAAACTACATTATAGTTAGGTATAATCTGTTTTCATATATATTGCATATATAGATAATATATGCTACTAAACTACATTATAGTAAATAAATTTAAATTGAATTCATTGTAAGCTGACAAATTAACAATTTTGACTAATATTAAATCAAAAATCATCAACATGTAGGTATTATCCAATGGAGTACAAATATATCTACAGCTATCCAAAAATACAAAAAGACTTGAATAATGTCAGTCCCCCTAAGCACGCCTCGTGTGATTCCCGCGCACCAAATTAGTGCGGCACGCACGCAATCGATATATCGCGTGATTATCGACGATAATGGACGCGAATGGGCGACGTCTCCAGCCGTCCGTCCGTCGTCCCAAGAGTTCGAGTGAATCCAACTCCGACAGTTAGATGCGTATAATTTAACCGTTAGGGGTGCTTAGTTGATGTGAAGTAAGCGGATTTAACCGAATGTTCACTTGGTTTTACTTATTTTTGTTTTACGGTTTGTGTTTATTATGAAATAAACTCTAGTTTAAATAGGTACTGCAACATTTGCAGGCTTCATGTAATTTTTGACAAATTGTGATAGGTTTTCAAAACTTTAATGAAATTTTCATTTATTTCATTTATAATGGCAAAATGTAATTAATGACCACACAACTTTTTATCAAACTCTTTTGACAATCGATTTATAAGAACATGCCGTTGTGGTCCATGGACGAGATGGGATTAACGGAGGAGAAGGAAAAGGACTGACGTAATAATCTGGCCTCCTGGCCCCGTATCGAACGAAACTCAAAGTAGAATAATATCGATTTTTAGATAGATAAGATTCATACTTATTGGTCAATCTAGCCCATGCTGACATCAAATAGGGTCTAGGACAGCCAGGCAACAATTTCAATTAAAATATTTTCAGTAACAAGCAAGAGCAGACTTTCAGAATATTGAGTAAGCAATCAGATTACTCAATATTTTAATGTATGAATAGCCAGCTATTGATTCACGAGGGATAACAGCTGGTATTCTAATTTTGAAAACAACATCTATCAGCCAAAGGAAACCGCGTACGATATCGATAGAGACCAAATGAAATAGACTCCGGGCGTATTCGCATCGGCTGAATAATTTACTGCGATTTGATTGGTCATCACGAGCGCGCTATTTGCATAATTGCCCATTAGCAAGTTTTTGTTTACAGCCGACTACGAGTCGGACAAAGCAGTCGTGTGTATCCCGAGGCTACATTTCTACCGTGCAAGGGTGAAAATTTGCATTATTTTATTCAAAACCCTTCGCCTTGAGTTAACCTTAAGATAAAGGCGCATTTAAAGGACTTTCCCCTTTCAGATTGTTTACTCCACAGCTATACAGTTAAGCCATACTAAAATACAATAGGTTCTTACGAAAGTACCAAAAAAATTGTACATTGAAATTCTGGCCGGTGGGATTAACGAAACCCAACCGGATCATCAATAAGGGTCCAAGCAAAATTCCGTCTCAAATATCTTCAGCAGGCTCCCGTTTGTACGTAAACACGCAAAATCCCTGTGAAGGTACGGCCGCGGTCTCTAGACATGTGCGGGACATAAATTTGGTGAGCGTTACGTAGGTACCGGCCGGCCGCTATGTGCCGCAATACATAAGGCGTACCTATGTACGGAGCAACACGGGCGTCACTTATCCGCGCGGAGGATGCGGTGGCCGTCCGATCGCCCCCAAGTGGGTGACACGGCAGGTTGGCGATGGGGTGGTGTCGACCCACCCTCCCCCCTCGCGATTCATTAAGTCGGGCGCGGCCGACGCGGCGGACGGTCGCGGAGTCTCCGTGAATTCAAATTAGAGGCAGCTCGGACGTCGTGCACAGAGATGGGGATGCGACCTTTGTCGATCTTTATACATCGATAACCTTGAAATTTCATAAAATTGATACACATAAAGTAGTTAAATTATATTTCAAATAAAATTGTTTAGTTTTGTAACATTATTTTAAGCGATCGATGCCATAAGGGAAAGTTTTATAATGTGACGAATTTTGCTGACAAATAATTACCTACCTATAATAAGCAACATATAGATATCAGACAGTCGAACTCTAAACAAATGGTATATTAAATTTATCAACTACAGATGCTTACTTGAAGTTTTGCCTTTGCGACAATTGAATACACATCCTTTTGTACAGCAGTCACACATGCACTGCGTCACCGAGGCAGATATTAAACAATAATAATATGTGCATACAAGAGCGTTTATCGATAAGTGTTTGCTGACGTCCCTACCGCCCCTTTGTCTCGACAAGACAGACGCGCAGCGGGGTGGCGCGGGCGAGCGAGGGGAGAGTCCAGCACGTGCCGGACGGAAGTCGCGCCCCGCGGCCACACCGCGCTAAATGATTCAAAACTCGCCCGAACCTGCAAGATTTATGCCCCTACCCGATCCCTAGATTAAAGATGTCGCGCCTTTATTGAAATACGCTAAAATATTCTCCGTAGTGGCTCTGTATCCCTCTATACTCTATGTCAATTCATTCATTCACATTCAGTGCTCGTACTCATTCCATTGAGTTCTTTATTGTTTGTTTTTCGGTCTGTTTATTATGGCAGGGGAGAGCTTGCTCGTTAATTTTTCTTCGCCGATACCAATTTGTAAAGTAAGTGGCGTTATTTTATGTTAATAAATTTATGGATGCGTTAATCCATTTTGTGGTTAATGTTGATTTGAAATTATAGACGTGTAAATTAGCAGAAAATAAAACTTTAAATAGCTAGTAGATTAAAAAATCTAGTTCTAGTCTAAATTATAATTACCTACACATTATTTGTTACTCAAAATGTCTGTGGATTACGTTTAGGTGTCCTAGTTAAACTAATTAAACTATTTTAATTTTGTGTATTTGTAACGAACAAGCATTTCTATATTTTACGGATAACATTTTATCAGGTAAACACTTATGCCTTACACTAAAGTACCTACTGGAAGTACATAAAATACTTAATTTCTTACCTCACCTCTGCTTGTATAATCTTTGACATAATTTTTAATGTTTCGCAGTGTACTAACTTACTGTGTACCTTACTGTACCTAAAGCACTTGGTGCTCAAAATCTTCTAATCCTGTAAATACAACAAGGCTTTTCTTTTAAAACTGTACCATTTTAATTTGTTCAAGTAACGGTGAACAAAGGCTGTATTGGCTTGAAAACAAAATGTTTATAAATGTTTAATTTGTATGCCATTGATATGCAATAAAAATTTGATGTTATAATCAAAGTCTAAAAACGTCTTCTTGGATACCCGCTGTTACTACCTACTCTACTTTTGCCATTATCCACTCTTGACTAAAGAATAGTATTTAAGTTTCTCAGTTTAATAATTTAAAAGGTTCACAAAGGTGAACTCCTTTCGCATCTGTGTGCAAAATAGGTTTTATCAACGAACTTTTATAAATATATTTTTACATCTACACATAAATAGATAACACCGCACAAATATTTTTTTTACACAAAAGTCGGATCTTAAACATAAAATAAACGTACCGAAATAGTTTTACAGCAATAAAACTAAAGTGACAGTGATCAGGCGAGTACAAGCAGACAAAACAACAAAGTTGTTGTAAAGTTCGCGTCGTGGGCTATGCAAATGTGAACTTTCCCTCTTTTAGAGGACGGAGGGCGGGCCGACTGCACTTGGCCGATTTACTAGTACTCCCTGAGACTCCCTCTCTCAAATTGAAACTTACTAGTACCCGTGGAGCCGTAGTACGTAGTTTTTTAAAAGATGACAACTGCCAGCATCCCACCGAGTCAGTTTTTATTCTTTGTTCATTTCAAATGGTGTCGTAAAAGTAGTTTAGTTATTTGGGGAGTTTACTGCTCACGTGGTCACGTAATACACTAAATTTAGTGATCAAAGAATTTAAGTGTTAGATATAAAAATGTACTAAAAAATCTTGTGAGTTATGTCTGGTTTGATTAACGAAATCAAATTAATTAATTGATAAAGCTTTACAATTCACTTTCAGATAAAATTTTTGTCATACCACTCGTATCCCTAATGAGAACAGATCAATCTTAATCGAAATAACTATTTTATGTACTAAGTAAAGTATTTAGATGTAGCATTATCAACGTGTTTAGAATTTCAATAGATCTGACAGCAACATTCCGTAGACTAGAGCTAAGTACGATCCCATCTTGTGAGTAATTAACGCGATTGCCGGAGCTATATACTCGTACTGAAACAGTGTTTGAAATAGAGACGCCTTTACCCAAGATTCGAGATGCAATGGCCTATATACGAGGACGAGTAGGATATCAAAGCAATCTGGGCTGGGTGGTCGGCCTAGGTGCAATTTGGGCTGCTCCTTGCGCATATTGCATACACGTCCCAATGAAGTTTGCTTTGTAGGCGGTAATCTGCGGGGGTGTATCGGGGGTGGTGGGTGGCGGGTTATGTACATACGAGCCCGAGGCGTCGAGGTAGGCAAATGGCCGGCGAGGCGGGCGCGTAGGCCGACAGATCTCGAGCAATATCGATCCGCGGCCGTCGCCACGGACAACACTCGTCGTCGCCCTCCCGGCTCGCCGGCAGCGACAAAAACACTCCTTTGTTTGCCCACGATCAAGTGCTCCCCAGCCTGGGAAGCAACGCTGTTGACAATGCGACGCGTTTAAATAAGGCGAGACGGCCGGCACGCGTCACTGTACATAAACATACAGTTTTCATAGCTAACGTAAACTTTTGTAAACATACATTTTAACGTCAACTAACAATAATCTCTATTAGTATCCTTTTTTGTCTAAATGTCTCCCTCAATAATCCCCTCGACTAAGATTAACTATGTAATTATAATAATAATATGACGTCATCTTATCGATATCGGTAGCTCCTAACGTTGTAGTTACATCACTAACGTCGCGACTGCTCGGCGGGTGGTGCAAATCACTCGCGCGGACTACCGTTCTTGGAGAGCGCTGCGCTGCGCTCCTTTGGCGTTGTTTAGTTTTATTTGTCGATAAAAAATAACGCTTTGTGCACTATCCGTGCTCATAGTACCTTTATGTGGGTCAGCAGAATGTTTGAATGTCTTTTTTACCCACATTTGAACGATGCTTAAATTTTATGCTATTCGTTTCAATAAAGTGTCAACAATAGAAATAAATTGAAATAATTTTAAAACAAAAGTGTTCATTCTATTTAAATCGAAACATTTTGTAAATATCTATAGTTTCCTTTTTTCTAGGGACAATCTCTGTTTTATGGAGGATTTTTCAAACATACAAATAACTATACAAAAGACTACCCGACTTAAAGTAATTATATTTATGAATCACACAAAGTTTGACCACTTGTGAGAGTCGAACCCAATCCTATTTTCTTTTTGTTCTTACAAATCAGTTCAGGTCATAATAAAACCTTAGTTCAATTAAGTTTTTTTTTACACAAATTAAAACTGAACAAAAACCAAATAATCGACAATTCGCTATCGACAACGTCACAGCGTATTCAATTAAAGGCGCTGCACGGTCCGCATGAGTGGCGTCTGCACACGCGTCGTACGTAGCTCGCGTAGCCCCAATCGATACTCGTTCTATCGATACCGGGGGCAGCTCTAGTGGGCGTCTTGTTCCAAATCCGAATAACGCTTGGTCAAGCGCAACTCAAAGCGAGAGACGTGCCACGGTCCACGGTCTAATTTGCGTTGCCGTGTTGCGTCGCCGTAGCGAACCTCTGCCGTACGCCCACGTTGCGCTTTTGTCTGAATATTATATGTACTACTACCTACTAGTATACCTATGTGAAGGCATTTCTTATTCAATGTTTGTGGAGGCTGGCATTGTTTGCCCGCTCTGTAACGCTAGCATGCATGTTAATTAGTAAATGAGCAATGTAAACGGGTAAGCTTATCAAAGATTTCTTTGTTTGGTTGAAGCTTAATAATTGATAACTGATGGGAGTCGCACATGCGATAGTCGCATTTACTAAAATAAAAGTGTAAAAGCTCAATGAGCTCATTCATTTGATTCAGCTTATTACCTACCTACAGGGTGAAGACCTATTCTTACACAGGGAATTCATGAGTAATCACTACGATTACTCAATGCATTATTAAAATGGCATCACGCCTTTTTATCCTAAAGAGGTGTGCAGATGTGTATAGCAACCTCGTGTCACCTATATTGATTCCCATTTAATAGAAAGCACATCTGTTACCATTAATCGAGCATAATTCGAGACTCCAGCTCATACTTCGAATTTCTCTACAGAAAAATCCAATTTTCTTATACGCGGGAATCGAATCCGAGACCTCTGCGTAGCAGTCTAATATATATTTTTCACTCCGAGTTTCATAATCCTTCTTATCCTTAAAAAATCTCAGCTGATATCTCCCTTATAATTATAATAGATAGAGGATTTAATCTTTAAGTACCATCACAAGTAAACGACACGGTTCGTTACATCATTGTTCTACGTCCAGTTCCTTTAAGTTGGCTTGATGAGCTTGTCACTCATCAGACACTTTCCGGACCATTTAATCTCTACGGTCAAACCTACGCACTAATGGTGTTGCTCTTCAGTTAATTGGTTTCTAACAAACATACAAACAGAATAAACAACTAAAAAGAGTATACAATTACGACTTGATTATTTAGAAGTTATTGAAAAGTTATTTACTAGTAGGTGTTATGCAGCTCCCCCCCGAACGGGGTTCTCGCCTTGTCGCGGCGGGGGGGGCTTAGTAGCCGTGGTTACCAAGGACCACGGTGAACCAAGAGGAACCCCAAGGAGGCGCCGCTCCTCTGGGCTTGGTAAGCACACGATGGAGCGGCTCAGGAGGGTTGCGGTGCTGTTTGGGCGGCACCGCAACTGGGTCGGGCTGCAGTGTTGCTTCGGCGACACTGCGGAGTGGCGGGGCCGCGGCGGGAGAGGAGTGCCGGTATAACGGTGCGCCGCTCTCTCTACCTTCCGCGGCCTCGGCGGGGCCGCAACCGCCAGATTGCGGACGCGGTGGGGCCGCAGGGGAAGAGGAGTGTCGGTATTGCGATGCGCCGTTCTCCCTATCCTCTGCGGCCGAGTTGGCCTGCGGGCGGCGATCGGGCAGACGCCGCCCGAACAGCACGGGCCTGAGACGGCAGTGCGCGTGTTCCGCACGCGCCTCTCGAAGGAGGGGGGGCTAGGCCCCTAAATCGGACGGGGCCCGCTCGCGGTGAGCGGGCCATGGCCCGTCGGGGTCGCGGATGAATGCGCAAGCGACTCCCGTGACCCCGACACTCTGGCCGTCTGGAGGAACACCGTGGGTTTTAGTCGGTATGCTGGCCGCGCTTTGAGTGCGGTCGGAGAGTCCGACATAACCCCCGCCTTGCCCGGGCGGGTGCGTATGCGTAATGCATTTCCCACGTTAAAAAAAAAAAGAGGTGTTATGCAGCTAAATTGTAAAAATAATAAAATATAAATTGAAAGAAATGTTCAATTAATTTAACTACGTTACCCTACTCTTAAATTTTCGTTACTTTTTAATGGTTAGTTCCGTACCTATTGTAATAGAAAATTATCTACAATAGCTATGCACCATCATGGGGGTCATGGTGAAAACGTTAGCCCAGCAGTGGGATAGTGCACACTAGGAGTAACAATAACAGTTAAGTACCATACGTAAAATAGCATAAGTAAAAGTTCATAGGCATAGCTCACGAAGTGTTTTCTCGAATAACAAACCGAATGTAAGGAGACGTTTTAGATCGTCACGGGAGCGGCCTCGCATGCATACAAATGACACAACTAACATACTGAGTGTGGGTCCAAACTAGTCCTCCTATAAACACTAAGATCACTATCATTGCACCACTTAGCTTTAACTATTCTGCTATTTTACTTACTGAGAGCGCCGGCAGCCCAATTATCTACTCCCACGGGTTTTTCCTTTCCCCTTTTTCTCTACAACGTCGGCGTCGGCAACGGCTTGGTTGTGAATACTAAGCATTATTTCTTCAATGCTTAAAAACTAATGCATTGCATATATTATTATGTTACGGTTACCACTTACAATCAGGTAAGCCGTATGCTTGTTTGCCAGCAACTTTGGTTGTGGTCTTCCGCAAGGCTATACCTAACCTTGCAAAAAAACCCGCTTATCTAATGAGGATTGAGTTAGTCACGTTTACCTTAGGTTAGCTGTCTAAACGTGGGTAATAATAATATAATTACCTCTGACAATCCCTTCAGAAAATGATTATGTTAAATACACAACATTAAAATATTTTCAGTGAGTTAAGTTGTCCCTTTCATGGACACTACTGTAGACACAATAGATGTTTTATTGTTATTACGGCCATATACGTTTACTGTCCCGGTAAGCGTCATTCCAATTATTCAAATCAATAAGCGCGGTTAAAAAACGTATTTATCCACAAATCCATTATTCCCGCGAATAAAGGTATAAAACAATGCACTACAAAAGTCAAAACTTCGAAGTCATAACTCAAACTATGCAGTCACAATAAAATGTAAAAACGAATAAAACGAACATTGATAGTGAAAGTGTTGAAAAGTTTTCAACGAAAAGCGAAAGTTGTAGTCGGAAAAGTTGCGATGCTGACTTTGTTTCCCACAAGTTTGGATTCAATTTGTAGGGGGGAGGGAGGCCCAGTCTCCCTATCCTCCTCCCACTCCTCCGTTTATGATTTCCTACAATAATAACCGTGGGAAGATTTGTTTACTGTTGTTTTTTTTTTGTTTATTGTTTGAGCTGATTGGCTGTAATAATTTTTAAACGTGCCTATTAAATGAAAATTTGCGATAGTGTGTGCTGTTGAACTTTGTCGTACATCATTAAAGCTTTCTATGATAAGAGCATATAACTAAAGTTATTTTTGATTGTCATAATGATCAGTGATTATAAAACAGCAATTACTTTTCTTTATTTGAAATAGAGAGTAAGCTCTATACAAAAATTCTTATAAAGTCGATAGTAAGACAAATTAATTTAATCATTCAAAATTTCAAAATAAAAAAAATCATAAATAGATATTTTCAGTTTTAATTTAGATACGAAGAAAGGTGACTGCCTTTCTTCGCATCTAAATTAAAACTAAATTAAAGCAACAATATTTTTTTTAGCCACAGACAGTAATTCACCATAACCTTATAAATGGGCTGATACAAAGTATAACCTGAGTTTTAAAATAATTATTTGTTCGGTTCGAATACGACCGCTTCGGGTGGTATTCGAACCCACGAGCAATAGGGACGGTCGATCAACGTAGCGTTATTCTACAGCTCACTCATTCCACTTGCTGTCCAATCATGTAACTAATTTTTTTATGATTATGTAATCGTTTCATCATGAATAACAAAATAAAACGCTATGTATTTTTTTTAAATAACGTAACTTTACGTAACAAACTGGTTGAGAAACCATCCAACACAGTGTGGACAACGGATAGGCATAACTTCGGTCGCCATAATTTGCTTACCAAGGCAAATACCTTCATACTGGACGAGTCCCATGTTTAGTGTTTACGTCTTACAGCTAAAATGATGAAATTGTATTTCTCTTCTTTACATGAATCCTTTAAAGGTATAGCCTTATCTTTAAAGATTATAACGTACATTATTTTGCAGTGTTTTGGTAATACTAACGCCATCTAGAGGAATTTCCACGAACCCGCTGAAAGGTTAAACATTGTATCCGAGTTTCGCTGTGTCAAATTATTTAGTAATTATAAGTATCTTTATTATTTTGTTAGTCTATAAAGCTGAACTGAAAGTGTAGGTTACTTTAATAATTAAGTTTGAAATTGGAAATCCGCTTTTGCTTTGTTTAAACTTGTTATCTAATGTTCATAATACGTCGTCTTAATATGACATACCTTTACACTGCGATGTTTTAGCAATTTACAAAACCTTTAACCTACTAAAACATATACGAAATAAAAAAAAATTACATGTTATTTACATTTAGTAATAAAATATTTTATCAATTTTAAACTAGCAAAAAAATAAAATTGTTAACAGCCGGAACGCCTGATGTCTCCATACACTGCTATCATTCGTCGCAGTGGCAATCCTTTCGAGCTGGCCACAGTCCTCGTATCCTGGCTGATTGGAGGAGGGTTCAACGCTTACATCGTGGTCGGCTGCGCTACGAGAGACACCTGCATGGCCATCAGGTACAGGACTGAGTGTCCCGAGATACTCGATGAAAATGAGGTGAGTAAGAGTTAAAAGATAACCTAGAAATATCTTTGCATCTGTTAGAAAAAATATTGCCAGTATTAAAAGTTCTTTATATTGAAGCACTTTAAAAATGTAATTTTCAAACACCAAAATTGTCTAAAGAAATATTTGTGGATCGTGTGGTGGTTAATGGAATCCACGACACTACTGACGATAGAGGTAGGTAAGCAGCCTAATATGCGCTTTCATTAGTGCTTTACCAGGCATCATTAACACTACCCCATGGTATTTGTTTTGGAGAAAATCTCTTTTTCACACAGTAAAGAATTTATTAGAAAATAAGATTTTTTTTTGCTTGTCAGGTAAAAGAAGAACCTCCTCCACCAGACGAAGAGCCTCGCTACCGACTCGTTCCTCTGCCGGACCTCACTTCCAAGTATTGCGCAGATATGGACCAAAAGGCTGAGGCGGCAAAACAAGCTGAACTTGATAAGATTGAGAATGAAAGGCTTCGTAAAATTGCTGTAAGTATATATTACCCCGTCGGTTCTTCCTTTTCCCTTTTCCTACCTCATCCCCTTGTCCGTAACGTAGTCGGCAACGGTTTGGTTGTGTTTTCTAAGCATTATTATTTCTGCAATGTTTATCAAACACAGCCATCTCTGTAAGTTACGGTTACCACTTACCACGTTACCACCACCGAAGTTGTAAAAAAACACTAGTTTTTAGGAGCTTGTTGCTTAGCTACAAGAAGACTTACCTAAGTAGCGAGATTATTCAAAGGCTGGATGACAGATTGCCAAAATACATAGCTGCATTGAATTACTCAAGCCTTACTTAGTGAACACGTTAGTAAACACTAATGAGGGTTTTCTGAAATGGCGCCCACGAGGTGGCAGCATTGAGGCGTCAGGTCCAGACACATGTCAAAGCGCTTTCACTCAACCAATTACCCGTGATCGATATTATTGATCTAAAACTGTGAATGAATTTTAAATATGGTTTACGTCGTCGTTAGAGTGCAGAGTGGGACAAAACTCAGCTGTCATAATTATTCTTGATAAATTAAAATTCAAAATATTATGCCAATAAAAAAACATAACTAGAATAATTAACTTAGACAAAGAATCATCATTCACCTTAAAAATTTTCAGGAATTAGAAAAGTCAGGTCCCGATGACATCGATGGTTGGCGCACACATGCCTGGATTCTAATCTTGCCCGATTCAAAAGGAGTAACCGAACCGTTGTTCATTGAGCCAAGCGAGGGTAACGCATACCCTCTCAACGCCAGCCAGTATCAGCACATCGAGAGCGTTTATAACCATGTCAATTATTATGTGGGTATCTAATTTTTATGATTTATTTTTTGCTAGAAGATATAGAGATTCCTTAAATCCTAATTTCTTTCGTTTATCAGGTGAATGTCCAAGATCACTCCTTAAGCCTGGACGCGCTAAACTACGACCTGTGCGACTTGTCTTGCTGGGAGCATCTACTAGCAGGAGAACCCGCAGAACACAGACAGTTCGTCGGTGTTGACTTGACGGACAAAAAAACCGCCGTGGATACTGAGAAGCATCTTGATATGCCTCCCAGCTGGGTTGAGAAACTGGATATAAGTGCTGATGGTAAGTCGTAAACCGTTGTATTTTTTTTTTCTCTTTTTTAAGGACTTTTGTTATAAAACTATATACTATTAGACAGAGCAGTCAAGACGTCAGCTTACAAGAGCTCCTATGTGGTAGGCCGCTAGTGTTCCGAGATATACGATGGATCCTGTTTTTTTTTTATACGACTTGGTGGCAAACAAGCTTGCGGACCACCTGATGGTAAGTGGCAACCGTAACCTATAGAGATGTCTGTGTTTTCAACGCATTACGAAAGTAGTAATGCTTAGAAAACACAAACAAATCGTTGCCGATCACGGAGAAGGGGATGAGCAAGAAAAAGGGAAAAGGAACAGGACCGAGGGGGTGTTTGGGCAGCCGGCGCTCTCAGTCACAGAGCGAAACACATTAGCATGAAAACTAATATTCTTACGTTGATCTTCTATGAAAGGGTAGTACTGCCTCGGTCGATCCAGCCCATTCATTCTGAAATAAGCGTGGATCTACTACCATTAAAACTTAAAACCTACTGATAATGTCTTTAAAGAAATATCACCTCATACCGACAGTTAAGTTGTAATGTCCTTGCAGAATACGAACAAAGGTATCCAGGCAGTCACAAAGTTATCCACTACAGGAAGGTGTTGCTCGAGAAGTTCTCACCGTACTCGCAGGCCGACGGGCTCGTTAAACGGATCAGGATATTTGAAGACTATGCGCTTACTATACCATTGAAAACGTAAGCTGTTTGAATTGACTCTAATCTTAGCTATTTTAGTGTAATGTAGGGTTGGGACGCCTTGCCAGTGTTATTTGCGCATTGTGGTGTACTTTTGAATGAGCTATTGTTTTACCCGGTACAAATATTGTCAAAATAGTGTTGTTTAGCTGAGGCCTTTTTTAAGAATGGATCTTATCGATGTTGCTCAGTAATAAAGTTCTTTTATTTTTGTTGCGATAACAGTAAAAAAGAAAGCTGACTGAGGGGTAATTAGGGCTCTGGCACTAACACTCACCTCTTCAAAGAATCGCGATAAATTTGTCCTATTTCTCCATCTTTTTGACCATATAGGTACTTGATCGAACTGTTGGCATCTAGCCTAGTACACAATAAAGCTGATTTGCTGCCCCTTTTGCCAGATATGAATGGTACCAGCATAGAGTGGACAGAATGATAACTTCCAAAATAGACCATGTAAAGCGAGAAGTCGTAGAAAATCTGCGTACAGGTAGAAAGGACCACATTATCAGTAAGTATTCGATACAGTTTTTATTTATTTATTGATTTATTGGCTCACAAAACAAGATAAAAACAAAGAAACACGGTAAATATAAAAAACAGAAAGCTAGTTTGTAACTCTACGTATGTGTGCACAGATGCTCCAAATATTAAATTACCTAGTTGTGATAATACAAAAATATTGTATGTCCTTTATTAATCGGAATTGGAACTGCTGATACATGGAATACGTCTAACTTCACTTTTGAATTCACTGAGACTACTATTAAATATATCTAAGGTAGAATGTCGAGATACTATGTCATGAGAATGTCAGAGGTTTCCTTTACTTGACTTAAAGAAAGTAAAGGAAACCTATTTATAAATAGTTTCAGACTAAATTTGACCCACGTACGATGTTGTGGAATGGGCTCCTCGTCAAGGTTTTCCTTTGTTTTCAAGTAAGAAGTTATTGAGATTTCTTGGATCGGCAACGCGCAAGTGATGCTCTTGGTATTGCAAGTATCCCTATGCTACTGTCAAAGAAGTCGTGAAGGTTCTGTGATACACAAGGTCGTGGGTTTAAAACTGGGCAAATCCCCAGTTGCTCGAGTATGAGTTTTTTTAAATTCCTCTCTGAAGATCTTGAACATTACTGACTTTTCAGTAAAGGAAAACATCGTGACCCGTCTTGATAAAGCGTGACGATTAATGTTCATGCCTTCTCGATATAAGAAGAATGGATTTCCTGCAGTGGGATAATGGCGGGCTGGTGTGATAGGCTACGGTAACTGCTTACCCTCAGGCCGTATGCTTGTTTGTCACCATAATTGTATACAAAAATTTGTTACGTCCAGATATTACAACTTATGCTCTTATATTTCCAGAGCACACATATTCAATAGACGCGCCACATACCTCAGTGGAAGGTACCCGCGTCATCGAGTTCAACTACTACCCGAGGCTCGACCACCTCACCAAGGTCATCTGCGCGCCGCTGCTCTTCGAGGAACATTACACTAACAGAGACGACAGGTTTTAAAAGGGCTCTTATTATGATTTAAATAGTGAAGATATAGGTATCTGTAGATTGTAGATAATAGGAATGATAGCACTAGCACTTTGTGATCGTGTGATAAAGTTAGTTTACACGCTACTACTAAATCTATCAAATAAGGATCTCTTAAAATCCTATCGCGAATTCGCCAAGCGTAGGGATTATACCAAAAATTCCATGTAAGTATTACCTGAAGAAGGTTTTTTTTTTACATCAGTATGTATTTTGACCGAATTGAATACTTATATCAATAGTACTCTCTGTTTTTCTATTTGAAACCACAACCAAACCACAATATTTCAGGCTAGAATCCCGGGTAATAACTTACACAGAAGGCACTAAACAGGATCCGAAACGCCAAGTAAAAGACATTACGGAAACATACAGTCAGAATCCTAACATACCAGCTAATGAAGACATTTGGAAGAGGATATTTCATATGCAGGACAACACCATTCAGCTGTTGTACCAATACGCGTACAACTTTGTCACGAATAATACCAGGAATTTCATTAAACCGAACTTAGCTGAGACTGGCGGGCAGATCCTATACTATCCTGATAAAATTTCTGGTTATATTGTAAGTATCATTATTTTGAAATGAAAAATCTATCCTGCAGAAAGATTGTTAGATCGGCTACTGAAGTATCGACTGTCTTATTATATCGATTTCAAATAAAAGTATTTTTTGTAGAGTTCAATTCGGCAAATAAACAAATGTCGGAGGACCAATTATCACTTTGGTCCTTTTACTTCTTTCTTTCCTTACAGGTAGTAATAGATTGGTTGTTGTTTTTTATCACTATTGCAACAATGTTTAGAGAACAGCAATATCTATAGACTAATGTAACCACTAACTGACTAACCATCAGGCAAGTGGCATGCAAGTTGCTCTAGCTGTTAGGAAGATAATAACGGTGAAATTGTCCTCTTTTCAGGCCGACCCAAACGCAAAACCAACGCGTCCTTTAGACGTATATTATACACTATGCGACAGTATGGCTATGGAGTATAAAACTAACAAGCATATCCGAGATCGTGAAACTGATATCAATGAATATTTGAAGCAGCGGTACCGTGAGTTGACGGAGCCAATGCTGTGTGTGGCTTTGTTCGACACCGAGAGAAACGATGCAGCCAAAAAGGGCTGGAAGGAACAGGTCAACTTTTAATACGAGTAGTTTAATTCGGGACGTAAAAAAAGCATTTTAGCAAAACGTCATAGTAAAGGCCATAACACCAGCAGTTTGATTCTTAAGCTTTTGGGATGGTGTCCACTCTTGGATTCCGCTAACTACCTACTTAACATCAGGCAGAGTAGAATTATGGTTTTAATGAGTAATCTTGAAGTCGTTTCAGTAGTCAAATGTCTCAATTTATATTTGCAGGAAGCCCAAAAAGCTGAAATCACAGAGCGAGAAAAGGAGGCAGAGATCGATCCTCTCGCTCCGTACCTCGCTCGTATGTTTGGCTCTGGCCATGGTACTGGAGCGCCGCTGTCTATAAAGGAAGCCTCTATTGTTAGAGAACAGTGCATCAACGATTTCAAGGCTAAACAGCTAGCAAGACAGAATCTTGTACAGGCAAGATTTGATAAGGTACCTAAGTATACTTTGTTTTCTGAAGAATTTCTTGATTCGCCAGCTTAGAGCAGATTAGCCAGCAGTACCGGGCATGACGTCAAACTGCAGGCTAAAACTGATCTCTCCGTGAACCATTAATATTTTAAATTTTAATTGGTTATTCGTCAATTACATTTCTTTTTTCAGTTTAACACGGAATACAAGGCTAAGAGACTATGGTACTTAGCTAACCAGTTTATTCTGACGCCAGAGAAAGAAAGCGCTTATTTCCAAGCCAGGTTCGTAATTATTTATATTGTAGGCATTCATATTTATGAAGTCGGTCTGTGTGGTGGCCAAGAATATAGCCTGAACTGTTGTGTGTGGGTACGATACTTATATGTATAGGTACGGCTAAGGTAGCAAATGTCGGCAAAATACATGACGCTACTAGCCTAAAGCTCAAAAGAGATACGTTAAAGTTTGAAGCTGAAAGCTGATTAGTAACCACAGTAAAATGTAGAAAGGTGTCCACATTACAGTTGTCTGTTTCCTCCTATATATTTCGTTGTCTCTTACGACACGAACGGTGAGACTGAACGTCTGACAAAATTCTTTATTCACAGCGCTGAGCTATCATTCAAAGTGCACAGTCTGGAAGTGCGTTTGACCAGACATCGGGACCTATCGGCACCCAGATTCAAAGCGATGATGGACTACCTGGACAAGCATCCGCTGCTCAAGGAGTACAACTACATGAGAATGGTACATCGACGCTGATAATATTAAAAACTACAGACCTAATTATTTTTTCACACCATCAAGGTAGGTATTGAATTTAGTAAATTGTCGTAATTTATCTGATCAATATTACTTTTACATTAAAGTATTATAAATTTATCGTAGTGTCGCATTTGAAGCACAACAGTCTTTCACATTAGCTGTCGGTTGTTGGTTATAATAGCGACCTCTAAATCTACTTATGTAAGGTCATATTTTAAAACCAGGGTTGCCATCTTTACTTAATTAAGTATATTATTTTGTTAGTTACTATTAATATTTAACAGACCTGATTATTAAATTATGATCTCACAGTATTGTTAAATTTTAATATTTGTATTTTATCATATTGTTAATAAATAAAAGAAGTAAAAAAATAAATTTGATTTATTTACAGAGTATTTTTCTTTGAGATTTCTCGTATAACTTTAGTCTATAGACCTTACCCACATTTAAGGCATTGTGGTGCCTTCTATTAAACTCTCGATCCTAATCAGCGCTGCTTTCATTCCTTGCCACTGTTCTATGTGGATACTGCTGTGCCTTTCCTCGAGCTATAAGCATGATCTTTATTAGATGAGGTCCTAAAAGATTCACAGAACCTACTGTTACCTGCCTAGATATTGCTTGGGAGTCACTGACCTTACTAATATTAAAGATGTCGAATAGCTGATCCTTCAGAAAAATGTAGAAACTGCTAACTATTTAGTGCTTGGGCAGTATCCATGAGGGTTGTGGATGGTTGAGGTCTGTGTTCCAGTCGCCGGCTCCACCGAGCAGGTTGCCGCGACCGTCGTGCGTCGCTAGAGCGAGGCGGGACAACTTGTTGGCTAGTCGGCGTTGTGGCGAGTCTGGTCGAGATAGAGGTGGTAGGGATATGCTGCCCGAGTCTGGCAAATAAATGGTATAAAATTAGTTGAAAGGTATAATAACGAACGTGTACTTTTCCTAACAATGTTTAAAGTGCCCACTTATTCGGTTACCAGTAGATCACGGGCGGATCTAGGAGGGACTAGGGGTTGAAGCCCCCTCCAAACGCGTTCGCAAATGTATGTGCTTATCGTGTTTACCGTAGTAAAACCTTACCCTGAGTAGCCTCAAGAAACCCAAATCCAAGTCAGTCTTCCAAGCCCCACCCCAAAACTTAACTCTGGGTCCGCCACTGCAGTAGAACACAATCTCTTTAGTCTCCGAGAACTTCTACTACTCAGCCAAATAAAAAGAAGCACTAGAATCACCAAGCTTAGCAGGTGAGTTGGTGATTGAAGTAAGGTATTACTTAGAAAGGCAGGTTATGCTGCCATCGTTTAGATACCAGAGGGCCTAGACAAATGGCATAAATGCTAATAGAATAGAATGGATTAAAAAATGTATGGGATTCACATAAGATAACGGCAATATTGGTGTCTCTGGTTTTCCCATAATTTACTCTTACGCCACTCAAAAATAGTGACGACAAGAAATAGGCCTAAGGTCCTAGACAACTGGCATAGATTTATATTCTATTCATAGAATAGATTAAAAATATTGGGGAAACTTACGGCAACATTGTCGTTAGTAAAAGTCATTAATTTTTTAATCTATTCTATGAATAGAATAGAAATCTATCCCACTTGTTTAGGGCCTCTGGTTTTATATCGTAAGCCGAAGACTATATAACTCTCTTTCTCACCTGAATGATAGTCGTAATTAGCGTGATCACTGGGTGTTTCCTGTCCAAGTCTTTTTCTATACTCCCCCGCGAAGTTCTCTATCAAGGCGTCCATCATGGTAGCTTGCTTCGAAAATACCTGAAAGTAAATACAAATCTTACTAAAATTATTGCTACGAACAATGTTATTCGTAAAATCATTGACTGCTATAGAAAGTAAAACGTTTTTGGGAATTTACGAAGAAAGGAGACAGTGCATTAAGTCTTACCTGCAATATTTTAGAGACACGAAGTCCATTCTCCACAACCATAAACTGAAGGAAAAGACAGGGTAAACAATCTTCATTGTCATCTGATGGTAGACCAATATCCCAGGATAGTTCTTCGTATAGTAGTCCAAGTAAAACAGTCTGCAGGACAAAATAAAACACAATGAGTTAAAATTAAAGTTTAAGAGCATCATTTAAATTATAAATTTTAATGACTAGGTATGCCCCTGCTGAAACGTTGCCTACTCAATATTGAGTTCCTAAGTCTTACGCACTTTAATATTTACTTTTAAAGATGATACAATGTCCAAACTTTTATTTTAAAGTAATAAAATAACTAAAATATTCTTACGCTTTCCGTATCATCGATGACATAGACCCCGTTAGAGTTTATAGCCACCAGTACTGGAATATCTTCATGCGTAAGCAGACTAGTCAAACTTCGGACCGGCTGCTCGATTTGACCCTGAAAAAACGCCGCTCTGGACCGAGATGGTCAGGAGCGAAAAATTCTTGTTTGTATTTCTAAATGATAAAAATATAAAAAAATTATGTGGTTTATGCCTCCCAGAGCGCCCCGACCTCAGAACAGTGAAGTAGACGATAAGCTTATATTTTAAGCGTTGGAATTATCATACAAACTTGATTATGTCCGATAAGTGTCATCCAAATTTGACCAATTACCATAAAGTCATGTATGTGTGCAACTGGCGACAGTGGTTACGGTACAAATGTTGTTCGATAGCACTTCTAACCTCCTTATAGTATTCTGTGGGCCCGACCATACATGCTTGGACAGGTACTTGTTTTAGATAATACAGACAACATCGGAGCGTGCGGGTAGCACGCTCAACTACGTAGTACGTTCGTAGCAATGAACTACAAAAGAAACGTGTATCAGAGCAAGTAGTCGCGTACCCGTAAGTAGGCAGCGTGCGCGTGTGCGCGAGGTACTTGTGGCGCAGCTTGCGCGGCGGCGCGGCGGGCGGGCGCTGCGCCTGCTCCAGCAGCCTCGCCTCGGCGCTGCCCTTGCGCCCCGCCGGCAGCAGCGCCGCCCAGCGCCCCCCGCGCGCGTGCATGGGCAAGTACTTGTCTTGGTGAGCCCTGATCATAACGAAAACTAATCACGTAAGTAATCAAGGTAAGATTTAACGAGCGCGTGGCAAGGACGCCGCCGCGCAGCAAGCTTACAGCGCGCGTGTATCTAATTCACGTAGAAAAATTGAGTAAGTATCGAAGGCGTTATTCGCGACAAAATCGCTGTGCTCGCGCCGTCGCGCGTTCACTGCAAACTCGCAACAAGCTTGCTGCACACTAGCCATGCATTGAAATGGATTTATGATGGATCGACATGGTCATAAATCCATGCAGGTCTTCTGATATCTGATATTGAACGACCCTTACGACCGTTCCGTACCGGAATGGCAGAGTTTGGCAGCAACCGGCAACGACGCGAGGAACAGAGTCGCGGGTAGTACCGCTAACAAGAATTAATTTTAAGCTTCGCCGCACGGTTTCCGGTCCCCACCATTCCGGTGTGGAACGGCCCTTAGAGTATGATAGAGATTGAAAAAATATGTCTAGAATTAAACAAGCACAAAAAAATATATATTTAAGTACATTCATAATTCAATTACAGCTAAGGTAGTACCTACGTTTTAGGTTTTAGCAAAATAAAATATACCAGGAAAACTTATTCGTAAGTACCTGAAGAACTTGGCAGTATGACGATGGGGATCATAAGGTCCCAGTTGTATCCTAGCCTGCAGACCTCCGAGCATGACGGCTTGAGCGCTTTCTAGAGGGTACCTTCCTGTTACCACGTTATGACGGGCCTCTTCGTACAACAGCTCTTGAATACGAGAATCTCTAAAAATAATGAGAAATTAAAAATCCCTTAAGCCATTTTTTATACTTTAGTGCGTAATTTACAAGGATCACAAATATAGATTAATCAAAAGATTAATTAGTGTCGAAATAATCTTGTCCACACTGCTTACGCTGTTGCATACCACAAAGAATGACATGAAGGAGGAGGGCACCAAGTGACGAATTGTGCCTCCGGCAGCCTCATTCACCGAATCAAACGCTTTATAACCTATTATTCATATTTCTTATCAGCAAAATCAACTTACTTGATACCTTCTTCAAGGTGTTTCGGAAAGAAGATATTTCTCTGCAGTCGCAAGACGGGCTGGTCACGAGCTCGCCTCGACTCCGACCCGTGACCGTAACGATTCACTAACTTTTGCCAGTTTGCCCACAACTTCCACGGACAGTGATGTGGTTTTAGTTGGATTTCTGGAATTTTATTCTGATGTTGAAACCATTTGGTAGAATGCATAAAAGGAAAGAATGATTTTTGCTCAATCATTATACTGTGTGACTCTTTTTTTTAGAGGGATAGGTACCTATATGGACATAATATAGCTACAATGTTAATCTTCGTTTCCAGTTCTTCTCCGTTCGTAGTTATCACTGATGATTAAGCCTTCAGTTCTGGTGAGAAAGGCTTATGTCTACACGTGGCCTTAAACGAACTTTGGCATTTGGCGAAACGGTTTTGCTTTCACAGAAATATTAACCAATGAAATGTGGATACCTACTGGTGATTAGGACAGTTCTCACCTAATAACGGACTGCACATCCATAATGCGAACACATTAGCAGCCAGACTCCTCGTACTGGGCTGCGAAAGCCCCAATTCTTCAGTTGATAACAAAGCATTAAGGAATCTAGATGCAGTCACAGCATATGGCACTTCTTCGGAGCTCATCTCCATCATGACGGCTGTACGAGACATTAGATAGATGCAGGTCATAGGGTTTGAAGACACAGTTGATGATGAGGCAGTACTGCCCGATGAACCTGAAAAATTATATACTTACATGTATTAACTTATAGCCTCTATTATGTAATAATAGCTTCTATAGTGTTTGGTGCCTACTATGTATGTGTATTTTGCATAGTGTAATGTTACGCGGTAAGATATGCTGTACTCTATACAACATAAACTAACACCTTGTAACCATTTTTTGGAAAAATAATATTCTTCATTCTTTAACTAATAATTAATGATAACACTAACTTTAAGTTGTTTCATTAAAAAATGAAAGACACACTGAACAATAAAACTTTCCAGTTGCCTAAAAACATGCAATTCAAAATACTGCTAATGAATGGTTTGTCGTGGTCGTCGGTCGTCTGTAGGGGCATATTATGACCAAGCGCAGCGTAGAGCATTGTTAACTGCCAAAGCAAATACTCTTTGAGTAAGGTAGCGCGCATGCTCGCGGCCATTCTCCTGCAGTCGCTTCGATGCTCTTCGGATTCATTTGCGTTAGGTACTTAATTTTCGATCTTATTTAATATACTCAAAGACGAAAATGCTTTAGCTGTGGAAGATGCTCTGCGCTGCGCTTCGTCATAATATGTGTGCCAGCGTATGTCGAAGTAATTTTCACTGTTAGATGTATCCCACAAAAAAGCACAATTTTATCGATAGGTAAAAGTCTAAAATAATTTTCATCGCAAAATTAATTCCAAAATCTCATTATTGTTAATTTCGTATTGAGTATTTTAGTTAACCTGGCAAGGGAGGGGATATTGCGCTAGAAGAACTGCCTCCACTGGTGATGGGTTCTGTGGTGCTGAAGGAACCAGCCGCGATGCTACTAGACCCGGTCTGATTCGAACAACTGCTGAGATTGGAACCTGCAAATTGGAAAGTAATCTTTCTAAGCTGCTGTAATATTTTCCTTTAAACTTTTTAATCGATTGAATATTCTTTGGATCGAAAAAGCAGTTTATGACATAAACTAATAATGTGATAAACAACCTACTAATCCTGCCTAAAAACGCCGGATGCAACTGGTCCGAAATTGAAAAATCGTCTTTTACGATACCTCAAGATTAAAAGAATTGGGGCAATTCTCATATTAATATAATACCACTGAAAACACTGGCAATCGTGGTCATGTCCAGCTGAAATAAGTAGGTAATTCATATTTGTACTATAGACTTCAAGAAGAAAGAAATTGGTTAGGTACACATAAACAATTC
Organism: Parascotia fuliginaria; assembly: GCA_963082885.1. Lineage (NCBI taxonomy): Eukaryota > Metazoa > Arthropoda > Insecta > Lepidoptera > Erebidae > Parascotia > Parascotia fuliginaria. The sequence goes on from OY720188.1 coordinate 12,956,035, forward strand.
AAATTGGTACTTTAGACTTCAAGAAGAAGAAATTTGGTTACACATAAACAAAACGCGGGTTTTTTTCCATTAGGTAACAGTAATAAATTGGAACCAACGGGAATAAACGGATTAAACGTAGGTACTGGATGTCTACTGGTTTTAGTTTTTCGGTCAGTCTTCTAATTAATATCTTTCAATCATCTGAAATTAAATATACCTCTTAGTGCCAAGTCTTACCCATAACGCTTTTTTCGAGCGAATCCGAGCTGTTGCTCTCCTTAGAATCTGGTTGAAGTGGTTTATGTGGATCATGTTTATCCCATTCATTGTGACGGCCTAAAGGACTGTAAGACAAGTGCGGTAGCCTTTGCGATACTGAGTATAAGTGAGCGTTCACCTCCGCCTGCAGTTTCTGACTTTGAACGCTGTAATACTCCTCACGGGACCTGAATTCACTGAAAAATAAAATTAGGATATAATAGGCGGCTAAAAAGGTTTTGTGATTAATTATGGCAGACAAGCAAGTAGTACGATTAGGTAATGTAACTGCTGCTCATGGGCTACAAAAGTTATTGGTGCTGGTCTATCTCTATCGACCGGTTTCACCGTACGAAAATAGAAAAATTGCATATGAAAATTTAAAAAAAACTGTCAGTACTCCTGCTCTCCTTGAAGCTCTGGCATCTGTATAATATATTTCTACCCACATTGTTTTGATACTTACTTATATTGATATTCTGCTTGCATGGGATATCCTCTTCTTGAATAATCCACTGGTATTATCGTGATATAATTTCCACTATTTTGCACATTCGGATTTTCTCCGTAAGCCCCCATGTCTGATTGATGTTCCATCTAGTCTAGATAAATTATTTTTATTAAATTATGGCTGAGATTCATTTTACTATTCTGTCACTTCCGTCTGGATCTGGACAGGATATCGATCGGTCTTCGCACCTTTACTAGCGTTGCCATAATGAAAAATGAAAGTTTAAATTCTGTGACTACATAATATTTTATGGTTATTTCAATATGAATTCAGGGGTTTATTCGAACAATACAAACACAATTTAAATGTAAATAAATAATAATAATGTAGGTACATTTGTTTTCGAATGAAATGAGCAGTATCAAAACAGACGATATTGACATTAGTGACATCATAGATTATACACATTGACATTTTATCAGCTGCAGCGATCTATGACGTGTTTATTTTTATTTATTTTTGGTATAGGAATCTTTATGAATCTTATCTGATTCTGATTTTAGTCGTATTTCATATCACTTGATCAGATAGTAAATATCGATTTGTGTCTAGTTTATGCTGTGCCGCATTCGGTAACAAATTTCACTATCAATGCTATATTTTAGTATTCGAAACTAAGTGTAAAACTTATATTTTTGCTACATTACATTAAAACTTCTTTGTGTAACGGATGGAGTCGAAACTAAAAGAATACCGGGCCTTACGACGTCGAAAGGAACTCATAGATAGCGCTAAGGATAAGATAGAGAAATCTAAAGATAAATTAGTAAATTTCTTAGTTCCTAAGATATTCAGAGACATGGGGAAAGAAAAAGAGGAAGAAGTTTTATTGGTGAGTACACAACTAATAAGTACCCAATTACAATTTAAAATAAATAGAGGTCAGTAAATAGCAAGTTTTTCACAGTGCATTTATGTTCACCTTGTGAAGGTATAACATTCTATTTACAACAACTACAACGACTTGGCGCATATTTTACATTTATAGTAGTGTTTGCCTTATTGGTGATAGGGCCTTTAAGTACATACAGCATTTACCACTTACCATGTACAAATGACACACTTACTCTGACACCATTATCGAACAATATCAGTAGCGTCCCTTAAATATTCTCACTATTATCGAATCATGAAGCACATCCCTTAATTGCCTACCACGTGGGTAAATATATATACATAAAACTTATTCTATAAGTGAAAAATATATTTACTTACCAGTGACTGCTGAATGTAGCACAATGTAGGGTAAATAAACAGTGTGCTGTATTGGTAAAATTTATATATTTGATCTTTCTTTTTCCCTGGTACAATATTCCAAACGTTACAGTTTTTCATTACCGCCTAAGTCGCCTTTCAATGTCAATAACAACCACTATCCTAAGCTCATATTTTAATTTCAGTCATTGACTTTTTCAACTCTTTACTTTAATAAGTAATAAAATTGTACAAAAATTTAAACAAATGTTTATCATGTTGCTCCTTTCAGATGGAATATGAAGAACAGCCATCAATAGAAACACCTCCAGTAGAAGATATAAGTGAATTAATCTCAGAAGTCAGTGAAGTAGAGTCATTTGAAGAAGAAAACCCTGAATCTTGGCGATATTGTATTATCAAATATTCTGCATACGCAATAATATGGTTATCATTGTACATATTCTTCTTAAAACTTCAATTTGGTGCAGTGTTTTTTGTTATATCAGTTTTAATTGGTATTTACTTAAATACTCGTACAAGACCCAGGAAGCATGGTGAGGTATCTGCGTACAGTGTGTTTAATAAGAACTGCCAGAGTATTGATGGAACATTAAAGGCTGAACAGTTTGAACGAGAAATTAGATATGGTGCAGGGACTGTTAGAAGTTTTTAGCATTTTTATATTTGTACCTGCTTTGTGATTTACTTTTAGTTTTAGAATTAAGTTTAGCCAAACCAAGATGAATCTAAATTGTTATTGAAATTTGCAAATGCATACAAAAAATTACCTTGAAGTCTAACTCCAGGGTAACTAAAAAAAAAAAGTTAAAAAGGTGCAACTCCTGGTGTTGCAAGCGTTCTTACTTATGCTACGATATCTGCTTAACATCGCAGGCTTTAAGTATGCTTGTTTGTTACTTTAGTTATGTGAAATGTTCAGGCGAAAAAGCAGTCAAGAATGGCTATAGTGAAGGTGCTTGATGTGAGACATGTTTCAGTTGAAATGGATGAAAAATCTATGACTCCTTTGTCATCCAGTGTTTTTCTACTTATTTTGCAGAGATCAATATCTACTAAATGTTGATAACGATAAGCAAATCATTGTCCGTAACTACATAATGTTGCGTAATTATTTTTAATATGTATGACTGGCCTAGTTTTTAGAGACCCTCACTGCTAAGCTCGTGGGTTTGATTCCCACCCAGGACAAATCTTTGTGTGATGAGCATTATTGTTTGTTCTGTGTCTGGGTGTAATTTATCTATAATATATATGTATTTACAAAAAAAAATGTAGGTATATAAGTTGTTCAGTTGTTAGTACCCATAACACAAGCAAATATAATTGCTTAATTTGGGGTTAGATGGCACAGTGCGAATGCGAAAAAAAAAAAATATATATATACTTATCTATACATATAATAAAAATGTAACCGATCGCTGTCTGTACATGGAAGATATATGAGAAAAATACAATTGGGACCTATATCAACGCAAATAGAACCCAAAACAATGATTTTTAAAATTTTTGTCTGTTTGTCTGTTTGTCTGTTTGTCTGTTTGTCTGTGCGTTTGTGCACGCTAATCTCAGAAACGGCTTATCCGATTTAAATATGGTTTTCACTAATATATTGTGGTAAGCTTCACTTAACATTTAGTGTTTATTTCATGTCAATCGGTTCATAAATAAAAAAGTTATGCCAATTTAAAGAATCACATCGAACATTCGTTAATTTACTACGAAATCTTATAGAAGCAGATATTTTAACAGGTTGCGGAATAGCTGATAGTGTTTTTATTCCTGTCATTTTAAACACTCTTTCATTTAGTTTTAAACGAGTCCAGTTTCCAGTGAGCCTATGTTTTGCGATGACTAATTAAAGTAATTAATTAATTAAGTAATTAAAGTAAAGGTAAGACACTAAAAGTTGTGGGTGTAGATCTAAGTATTAGCTGTTTTTCGGTCAGCTTTATGTGGCTCTATCACGTGTTAGCATTACTAGCAGCCTGTATGCTTTGATCCCTGATGGCTATACGTCTAATCCATACATCCATACATATTATAAAAGGCTTTGTCCTGACTGACTGACTGACTGACAGACAACGTAAAGCCTAAACCGCTGGTCGTAGCGACTTGAAATTTGGAGGGTGTGTTTGTCTTAATGTCTAGAAGTGTACAAAGAAAGGGTTATTAAAAATTCAACCCTTAAGTGTATGAAAAGGGATGAAATCGATTGTATGAAACGTCTTCATTTTTAAGTTACAGCTTTGAAATTTTGTTTTGGAATACTTTTATTTAAATAAAAAATACGCTCATAATTTTTTTTTTACTGGGGTGGCTTTATAGGAGTGAAATAAGGGATGAAATATTGTATGGAAAGATCTTTGCTTTTGAAGTTGGCGACTTGAAATTTGGAGGGAGGGGGAAGGGAGAGGGAGGAAGAGGAAAGGAAGGGAGAAGTGAGGGGAAAGTGCCGGGGTAGTTAGGGAGAAGTCAGGGGAAGGGGAGGGGAAAGTCAGGGGGAAATCGACTGCCTCTGCATTTCGGTGGTACTGTGTATGGACTGTGAGGTCGCGGGTTCGATTCCCGCTCAGTGCAAATATTTGTAGCATGAACATGTCTATTTGCATTGGTCTGGGTGTTTATATGTATAATATGTATGTAAGCTTTGTGACGTTGACAATGACATTGACATTAATTTGAATAAGCATGAGTGGAGTCAGATGAGGGAGCCACTAGCGTGAGAAAAGAAACATTACCAAATAAAAATTATAAAAATAAAAGTGGTTGATTTATGTTTAAATATAGTGAAGTTAGTTTTGTGAATATGCTTTGATTTATTGTGCAAAAGAACACAAAAGTTTTGTATTAAGAAGAGTAAGGCATGAACATTTAATTGTCGATTCTCTGTTTTAGGTTAGAAACCTTTTCATTACTTTTTCATTTGTTATATTTGATGTAAAAATTATTTGTATTTAACAAATAAAAACTCTGTTTTAGATGAATCACATTGTGTTATGCTTTAAGAAGAATAATCCATCTTATAAATCGACAATTCATATACATGTGCAGAAAGAAAAACATTGTTAACCTATACAATGGAGAAATTAAGATTTGAGTTTATTATAAAAAGCAAACCGGATGATAACAAGACAAATATTTATGCTATAACCTCTATTACGGACACACAAAACCAAACCTATGCGGTGCCTAGAGAGTATCAACCAGTGCATTTACACAAAGAAATATTAAAGCATGAAATATTTGACAAAATAAAAAAATCTCTCCAGAAAAGGCATGATAAGAGACAGGTTTGGATAACATTAACCAAGGAAATGAAATCAACATATTTAGATGATGACAACTTACAATTTGATGGGTTTTTACTTGAAAAATTAGAACAAGGTCATGAGTTGTCATCAACGGAACCAACATTATTAAGAAAAACAGAAAATAAGACTAAATTGGTAGCAGAATTTTCAATAGAGAAGTTTTCAAGAAATACAACTAATGTTAATCAATGGTTAGATACTTTTGAAAGTGAATGTGCACGTTTACAAATAGATACAGATTTACAAAAAGTGGAAATTTTAAGATTACTGTTGGAAAACACTTGCATCGATTGAATTCAAGAATTACCTTAAGAACCGGAACATTCAATTAATACTTACAGCAGTAGATGCACCATTCTCAAATGGTTTAAACGAAAGGTTAAACCAAACTATTGTGAACAAAATAAGATGCAAAATGAATGAATCAAAAGGAAAAGCGAATTGGTCAAAACTAGCAGAAGAATGTAGAAATAGATACAATGAAACAAACCATTCTGTAACAGGATTCTCTCCTAAATACTTGCTATCTGGTGAGTCCACAGACTTGCTGCCAGATGAATTAAAAGGAAAACAGTTATTAACAAAAAGTTTGGAAGAAGACAGAAAAATAGCACTCCAAAGGTCAATAAAATCGCATGAATATAATAAAACTTTATTTGCTAAAAATAGATTACAGCATGATTTTAAAAAAGGAGATAAGGTATATGTTGACTATGGAAACAAATTAAACAAAAAGAAGATGGATGAAATTAGAATTGGTCCCTTTGTTATTGAAGAAAAAATATCAGATTCTGTTTTTAAGATAAATACTGGTCGTGGTTCAAGATCTCTTGGACTATATCATGTCACAAAGCTCATTCCTGTGCTTGTTGATGATTAAATTTCGCAGCCAAATTTTACTCAAGTAAAAAAATTTAGCATTTCGAAGGGGGGTGATGTAAGCTTTGTGACGTTGACAATGACATTGACATTAATTTGAATAAGCATGAGTGGAGTCAGATGAGGGAGCCACTAGCGTGAGAAAAGAAACATTACCAAATAAAAATTATAAAAATAAAAGTGGTTGATTTATGTTTAAATATAGTGAAGTTAGTTTTGTGAATATGCTTTGATTTATTGTGCAAAAGAACACAAAAGTTTTGTATTAAGAAGAGTAAGGCATGAACATTTAATTGTCGATTCTCTGTTTTAGGTTAGAAACCTTTTCATTACTTTTTCATTTGTTATATTTGATGTAAAAATTATTTGTATTTAACAAATAAAAACTCTGTTTTAGATGAATCACATTGTGTTATGCTTTAAGAAGAATAATCCATCTTATATGTATCTATTTACAAAAATAAAAGTATTTAAGTATGTTTATCCGTATTCTAGAACCCATAATACAAGCATATAATATGCTTACTTTGGGTCTAGATGGCGTTGACCTCGCAGCATATGTGGGACCAGCTGAGTATCCGCGGAGTCATTGTGTGGGTGGTGTGGGTCAACCCGCAGGCCAGGGAGACCCGTATAAACGGTGGTGCCGCTGGCCGCCCGCGGCATTGTACAAGGGCCCAATTAGAGCTAACCAAAAAAAAAGAGACTGCCCCACCAGGTTGCGCATAATCTCGGAGTGGTTCGTCGTGCAGGTTGGTGACCGGATAGTGGGACCCGGCGACCATTTTCGAGACGGTACGGCGGCCTTTTGCGAGCAGTCCGTATCATGGAAGCCCGGAGGCCTAAGACCCTTGAGCCTTTACAGCTGCGAAGAGACATCGCCTCCTCAACGGCCGTCGCCTTTACCACGGAGAGTCTTCTCAACAGCTCTTTAAATTAATTCTACCCTCTCCCTTTTTATCCAGAACGACACGTGCGGGACTGAAGTGCTACCCTATCACAGTGCAATCTAAAGGGTCTCGAACCAAACAGTTCAGCACTTTATACTTTTGTCGCTCAATTAAAGCCTGGAACTCTTTACCAGCGCATGTGTTCCCACCTAACTTTCATCCTGGGACTTTTAAGCGAGGCGTGAAGAAGCATCTCACTAAGCCGCCATAGTGGAGGCCACCATACCAGTAGTTTGGCTTTTGGAATGGTGTCCACTACTTCTGAATTCCACTGACTGCTTACCATCAGCCAGAGTAGAGGCACTTTGGCAGGCTAATATAAAAAAAAACTTATAGCGTTTTTATTCCCGGATTCCTTTCATTCCAAACAATTTCCCGTTTAGTTTTAAACGAGTTCAGTTTCCAGTGAGCATATGTTTCGCGATGACAATTAATGAGTGTGGATCTAAATATTAACTGTTTTTCGCATGGTCAGCTTTATGTGGATTTGCCACGTATAAGTAATCCTAGCAGCCTGTATGGCTTTGATCCGCGATGGCTATACGTCTAATATCGTAGATAGAGAAGCATTTACTGTAAAGATTTTTTTTATTCACCTAAACGAAGATGTTTATAATTCAAAACAAACCAAAAGATATATCCAAAAAATGCTGCCCAAAATCACTATTCCACGCGGACGAAGTCGCGGGCACAGCTAGTATAGGTATAAGTTTGTTGTTGTAATACCTATCATTATTTATTGTGTTCTTATTTATTGACATTCCAAGCGTTTGATATAAGTACTGTGTAATTTTAATAACAACATATTTTAATAAATGGATTTTAAACGTACATTTTTTAATTTATTATATTCATACGTCGTGCCTGTCTTATAGTTCCATCAATGTCTTGTCTACTTATCTAAATCCATACTAATATTATAAATGCGAAAGTAACTCTGTCTGTCTTTCACGCTTTTACGCAACTATTGAACCGATGTTGATGAAATTTGGTATAGATAGAATAGACTTAGGGAACAACATACTTTTTATTGCGAGACAATGGCTTGAGAGGTTGAAATAGGGGGTTAAATTTAATTAATACTAATCGTATAATCACAGATAATCACTAAGGGTAATACATTTTCTTTTTCTGGAAACGAAGGAATCTTAGCAAATGTCACCCCTCCCGGTGACAACTGAGAAACAGACTTCCCATTCGTCCCCTCTAGTCAGTTTTCAAAGGGAACAGTCGGCACAAATTGTCACCCTGGTGACAACTGGGAAGACAATTCCTAGCTGTCACCCCGGAGGACAGGGCTAGAGGGGACTATTGGGAATAATTCGTTTTACCGGGAAAGGTTGCGTTGTGTTCGTTTATAAATTTTGACGCTCTTTCCAAAACTTGTTTTTACGAAAGCTATAATATACTATTAGACTATATTAGTAGCGTAGATTCTACGCCAGATCTATCACGTTGACCTACTCATTTTCATCTAAAAACCAACAGCATAAATATAATTTAATACATAATTATATTATGTAGTTAGTTTCAACCATATCCATATTTAGGGTTCAACCATATCTGGCAGCACGAAATCCCGTTTGTACCGCCTGTGCTGTGCTAAAGCGTGCTGCTTGATACGTTTTTGAATTACTGCTTAACAACGTTAAGTCGTCCATCTACGTTTTATTGTTATTAGAGATGAGACGTATTTACGCTACTAGGTTTTAAAACCAGGGCTTCGCTTAAAAGTACGGCGCCCTGGTACGAGCAGACTATACTTGCAAGTATGAAAGTATGTGCTATAAGGCGAACGCGCGATAACAAAGCATAGAAAAACGATTCTTATTTCAATGTAGATAAAAAATAAACTCGTATTTAGTGAATAATAAATACTTATTATAATAAGAATTTTTTTATTTATACGAATTTGCTCCTTACGTAACTGGGAATACAGGTTAAATTCCTATGCAAGTATTTTAGATAAATCGCCCTAGCAAGTGCGGCGCGGCGCGGGGCTCGTGGTAGGTGCGACGGGAGCGGGTTGCCATACTCGAACTCGACCTTTAGCGGGTGGGATGACAAATACTTTCAAGTATTTTAAAACCTGGTTTTCGACCCTCGTATTTTTACGTACTTGTACTTAGAAGCCCTGGTATTGAATTTTGCAAGTATATCTCATCGCTAATTGTTATACAGATGACAGCACTGAGGATACGTAATATACGGACCGCACTCGACTGCACTCTGCAGTCTCTTATCCGATCACCAAGAAACAAGTCTGTGCATTCACAGCTACGAAAGCTGCATTTGTAGTCACTCCATAATTTCAACACACAGTCCTTACAACACCTGAAAGCCTTTCCGGATCCTTGTAATCGACATCTCCAGACTATTGCTTTACAAATCTAAAGTTTGTCCCCACATGGAGTACTACTGCCATCTTTGGGCGGGAGCACCTGGTTACCAGCTTGGACCCCTTGTCCAAAAATTTTCAATTTCAACTCTTTGACAATTCCAAGCTTACAGGCGTTATTGAATCACTAGTCATAAGGTAAGACTTTTCTTCCTTACGTATATTCTACCGCCTGTACAATCGGCTGTGTTCTGAAGAATTGTTTAGGATGGTGCAAACGTCGTTTATCCTCACATCCTAAAAACTCTCCCGTACAGTGAGGTTTCAGAGAAACTTGTCCCCTCGTATAATATGGTTGTGAAATGCACTCTCCGTCAAGATTTTCTCGAGAGACTACAACACTGGCAGGCGCGTTAGCGTTCCGTCACGACTCTGTGTGCAATCGCATTTTGTTTGTATTGCTCGTCGATTTAACCGCATGCTGTTGCGTTCTCAGTCTCCCGCTCTCGCTCTGATAAATGATAAATCTGAGTGACAGAAAAGTATAGAAACATAGGAAAATGCGGTTCCTTGTCGTAAGGTGTGGTTCAATCCTAATACACTTTCTTTACTTTCAAAAGGGCCCCAAATTCCTAGGTGCTCTGGGGCCCATCATAGCTTAAGAACTACTGAACTACTAAACTGAAGTATTTTTATTAAAACAACTTGGTAACCGATGGTAAATGTTCACCATGAATAAAACTATTGTCTGAGATCTCTTAAATTGTAGAAACAACGCTAAGAGAAGAGAGAACACAGCTAAGTCTTAGAGTGCGTTTCCACTGACGCGGAGCTGGGCGAAGTGGAAAGGAGCAGACCGTCAATTGACCAATACATCAGTGGAAATAGGTTTTGAGCACTGTGATTGATCAGTTCACGGTCCGCTCCTCCCCTCGGCGCAGCTCCCTAACAGTAGAAACGCACCGTTACTGTTGAGTAGATAATCCTTGCTACTAGGAAGATCACTGGTACTTAACTATAATCTAATAAATAAAATACATCACCATTTTTAAAAATTGTATTTTGACTTAATCACATTTACAAATTGACAACATAATATTATATTATAATTATTATAAATTCCTTGATAAAATTATAAATGCACATAAACAAACTATGTTTCAATACAGTGGTAAGTATACATTTTTTTTTTCTGGCAACTATAATATAAAAATCACATAATTGGGTAACTAACAATAAATAACTAACCAATCAAAACACTGGGTAAAATATTTATACCTACATATCAAGATTGTAACACGTGTCGACTTTTAGAGGCATAGGTACTCTCATTTGGTACTCAGGTAATCCCACTTTCTTAAGGCCGTTATTTATTTTTAATAAATAATGATCTACTAGATAACAAACAGCTACTCGAAAATAGGAACTACGGGATTATTTTTAGAATGGTAAGTACTTACCAAAATTTACGAAAAAGTATGTACTTATTTTAACAGAGCAGTTCTGTTGCCGCCATTTTTTAAATGGCAACAGTACAGTTGCCGTAAATTTGAGAGACCTTTAATTTTTGAATACGAGTACAATATCAAAACGTAAAAAACCGGTAACAAAAGTCGTCTAAAAATATTTTACAGGAATGTTGTAAAAGTGACAAATCATATTTACAACGTAAAATTAAAGCTTCATACCTACATATATAATAATTAGTTAATTACACACAGGTCGATACCACATCGTTCGATTGATGGTTCGATCGGTTGATATAGCTGCAAAAACGATTTACCCACTCAGCAGTGCAATTTAATGGCAATTATAAAGGCATTCCAAAATCACATGATTTAGAATAATATTTTTAACAATGATTTGATGAATTTTGTACTCACCCCATCCTACCCGGTAATTTTATTTAATTACCCTACCTATTTGTTACATTTCTGAAAATGTGTACAATTGCCGTAAGAAAATAGCGTTTTCTTTGATATCATACGCCAAAGAAAGAAATGAATATAAACACGATTGATCATTATAATTAGTCTACAACATAATTATAGTTTCACTACTGGAACAAAGAATAAATTATTAAGTAATATTATATTGACAAATTATTTTCTAGCGTGAGCACATTTAGGCCAGAATGTTATTTAAAAATGAGAGAAGTTGGTGAATAGTAGGTTTTCCTAATATTATTAGTATTGGCCACAAGAAAATATGGAAAAATCTACCAAATATTACATCTCTATTTAAAAATCATATTTGTGTGGATGAATGAATGAATTTAATAATAAATTTATTTTAATTTAGAAATGTCAAAAATTTATAAAAAAATAATAATGTCAAAATTTTTAAATATTTTAAATGTCAAAAGCTACCATTTCATAATTCATACAAACATTATTGCACTAACTACCTTAATAAAATTCATTGTAATTATTAAATGCTGTGAAATTAATAAATAAACTGGTTTAGATCATAATTTTAACTAAATAGCTACCTATTATTTGTATAATTGTATAGTAGACCACATAATCGCTTTTCCGCTTTTTTGTAATATTGCAAACGACATTATATTTACTCTGAAGGGTGGTAAAGTAATTTTATGGTCGACTATACTTTAATATAAAATCTACGAAGTCATGTATGTATTTCCTCAAATCTATTATATTATAATGGCACAAAACATTTATTACAGTTATAGTTTATTAAACGTGGACGATTTAAGGCACCATGAACAATATTTACATTAGCATTGTGGAGATAACTACATTATATAGGTACTATTTGCATACTAGCTAACACATACTTAGTGAAATCCTACCTAAATAAATTTCTGAGTAATTACGCGGTAACGCCTACTCTTAGACCACGGACACGGAAGACAGTGGACGTGAAGCGGCGACGGAAACAAGGCCTTAGCATTTGTTTGATATTTAGTTGCTTTTTAAAGACCCCCTGATAGATTAGGTCGTCCTATATTATACATCAATTTTGAAGAAACGGCAAACTTATAAACTGCATCAACAGCTACAAATTTTAAAAGTATAGCATGTCTACACAAAAAGTCTTTAAAAACGAAAAAATATATAGGTAGTAACAGACTTTTAGGCGCATGCATTTCACGACCTGCTTTTCTATATTGAATTTAATTATATACTAGCTTGATGCGGCCGCGCACGGATCCACGAGCCGTATTCTTTTAAGTCAAAGTCAAAGTCAAAGTATTTATTTCATTTCGATCATAAAGAATGATACTTATGAAAAGTCAAATTACATGAATTACATGAAGTCAGCTAATTAACCTACAGCCAGTTTATCACTCTTTACCTGCCTTGATTTAGGTAATCATAACTAAAAAGCCCTGACAGCAGGCTTTGACTTAGTCATAATAATGATTTTAAGATAGATAATGTGAAAATAAGTGCATCAAACTATTTTGTATACAATTTGTTATTAATCTCACTATAAGGCAAACATTGCTAGGCATTGTTTTTCTCTATCAATAGAGCTAAGTTTAACTCAAGAATTTCCTACACATATTGGCAGTGAGTTGGTGGATTAAGTATATTCTATCTAAACGCATACACCTACTGGTTTACTCACAAATTTTGTTTCCCGTTAGCGTTTTCTTCCTACCTAGAATGTCGTTCGACTTTGAAACTTGCTTTGCTCAGTAAAAATTGTCTATTACAACACAAAAAATTTAATGTTTATAAAAAAATATTTTGAATTATTTTATATTTTATTTTAAGTTGTAATGTGTCACTATTATACTTTCATTTTCACTGTATAAAATGTGTATTTTATATGTTCTTTAATTCATGTAATTGGACTTATGTAGGTACAGTTTTAATTAAAGTAAATAAATAAAAAAAGCATTGTAAATTGACGTATTTTTAGTGACAAAGCGCCAGCGCTGTTATTAGATTAAAATACTGGTTTTAATACATTTAGTATATAAGCAGTGGTACAATTATTAAATCACATGTGTAGCGTTTGATATACGTAAAGAGGTAGCTTTTTAAACCGAATATTCGTGAAAAATCTTTTAAGGCTCACATACGGCTGTGTTGCTAACAAAGATGTGCGACAAACCTAAACAGAATCACACAGCTATTCTTATTTACAATAAATATTTATATTACTATGTGGACTACTCATTATGTAAAAGGAGCACTTTTAATTATTTATGGAAACTAACTGCAACTTCAAAATAATATAATAAGTTAATTTCATTCGTTTGTCCATTCAGTGAACGAACTAAACATCTGTAAGAGTCAGTGAACTATTATTAGTAATTATTATCAAATTTTTTTATTTATAAAATCTACGACATTTCGCATATTTTTTTGCCCTTAATAAAATGTAATAATATTTGTATTACTTATATATATATTTTGATAATTTGGTTTGTAATATATGTATAGGTATAATTACAAATGTGTGTGAAAATCCAGTGTTAATATTTATTTTGATTGTTCTTGTTTGTTCCTGATTGTTTCTTTGTTTTTCTGAAATTATTAATTTTGCACTTTGCACTTTTATCTAATATGGGCAAATGAGTAATTGTTCATTAACATTATTTTTGTCAATTTTTAAATTAATTTACCAGCACATACGTACGAAGTGGGGACAGCTATATATAAAAATAATCATTACACAATGCGTCATTTTTCATTAGCTAGTATGTCATGATCATGAATCATCCACAAATATTTAATAAGATAGTATTTTTAAAAATCAAGTGATGACACTCGATTTATAAGCGCCTACCCGTATAATGACGTTATATTTTTCTACGTAAGGTAACACACGTCCTAAATTAATGTCATGCAAAATAATAGGTAATTTTCATTCAAACACCAACACGTTTTAATATTAATAGCTTCATTGCCACTCCGTTTGTGTGTACTGTCCCTAATTGAATTCAATTATCTAAGAACTAATAATTGTAACCACCATATTAGTTAAAGTCTTTTGGACTTAAATATTTGATTAATTAAATTATACACTAAGTCATTATACTATAAAAATACGTTATAAAAACCTTTCGCATTGACCTGTATAACACAAAATTAAATATATACCTACTATGTGACTAGTAAAAATACTAGGCTCCAAATTGCATTACTCGTACATGCTTGTACTTAAAATTTAAAATAAAAGAAAAAAAAATGCACATTCATTTTGTTCTTGTTATAAATCCTTCAGATTATACTTTTACGATACATACAACATTCCGTCTGGAAGGTGTCACCTAATAGTCTAGATTAGTCAATGCACTAATCCGCCGCAATAGGCGGCTGAGATCTACGGAACATATTACCTAAGTTCACCTTGCAATAATTAGGAGTTGGTGCAAACGCATTAACGTTATTATCGCGCCTGACGTCCGGCAAAAGAAAAACTACACTTATAGCAATCACCATATGCCAAATCGAATGTACTATCTTATAATTTTGTTCCGTCTGAAGAAAAGCGTAACAAATTAGACCTAAAGTCACTGAGACCAAGCCTAATGGCAAGTATCTAACATAATAAGTCCTGGGAAATTTCATTCTTCGATTCTTTCTAAAATTCACAAACCATGACGTGAATAAAATAACTACGCCCATTGCTACTGGTATTAAAAACGCTATAAAGGAGTACATGTTCCACGTCGTGAGAAGAGCTATCACAATAGCCCCTGTGAGTTGAAGAGACGACCTGATCTTTTCACCGATAACGCTCATAGCAAGTAAAGTAACCCAAAAAGACATTATACCGCAATAAAAATCACCGAATTGGAGTATATTACCTCTTATAATGCAGTAAGCTACTTGGTTTGGCGCGTCACAGGCGTGGTAGAAAGATGAGAAGACCATGGTGAACGCGTACATCATGGCTTCTGTGTAGTAAAGTCTGATAATAGCCACATAGATAGAGAAGAAGAATAGCAAGTTGCTGAGTGTTAGCAGGAGTACAGACACCAGCATGTATACCCTGCTGTCCATTCTTGAGTCGTCGGAACAGTCCCAACCTGGAATGGGGACAAAATCATTTTATTTGTGTGACCATAGAGATTAATCTGCAAGATTTCTTAATCAAATCTAAACGGTTGTCCCATAGATGATAATAATAATAATAATACCAGCCTGTTTACTGTCCCACTGCAGGGCAAAGACCTCTTCTCATATAGAAAAGGAATGAGCATTAATCACTACGCTTGCTTAAGGCAGATTGGCAATTTCAGACTTTTAAGTCCAGGTGTCCTCATGATGTTTTCATTTCCCGTCAGTCAGAAATGTCCAAGATAAACTTAGAAAGTACATATGATTTGAAAAATTACATTGCTACTTGCCTGGATTCAAACCCACTACCCCGTGTTTACGAATCGGGTGCCTTATCCACAGGGCCATTTCGACTACATAGATGTCCCATAGCTACCCACAGCTAAATATCAGTGTAGATATTGAGAGGTTTTCCTACAGCTGATTGAAAAACCGTCAACGTGAAGCAGGTGAGGATTTGGCCTCCTAACTGACCATTTGTCTCTTTCACTTACTTAAGATATTCTGAATATTTCTTTATAATCATCAGCCAAAATACGTCCAGTGCTAAACATAAGCCTACCAAAGACCTATCTGAAAATTTATCTGAAGATCTCTGCACACGGTTTCCCAACAGCACGATTAGATTGTGGGCTCGCCTTCCCAGACCGTTCTTCACTCCATCTGCTAAGCTCTATAATAGCCCTTTAAGAAATACAATTATTATTATACTCACTTCCGTAACCAGCAGTACAGGAACAAAACGACAGTATCAGTCCACCGAAGGTGTTCACCTGGCAGTTCCCGTGGTTATTGCACCTGCCGTTCACACATTGCATCGACGATATAGTCAGGACTATCGTCGCGTTGCACTCAGAGGTACCCAACCTGGTGCCGTTGGCGCCGACTGAAGACGTCACGTCATCGTCTTTGTCCGTGGAAGTATTGACATAGTACGTCGCTCCGTTATCCTCGGTACTACAAGGACACACTACTTCATCACAAAAAATCCTAAAAGTCAAATACCACACACCACTCTCGGGAAACGGGATGTACGTCTTGTCATATATAGAGTCTGAGTCCGTACTGTTTAGAACGAACAACGCCGGTTTCACCTTATCATTGTATCTGCAATGACCACTTTCCAATGGTATGCTTGGATGACCAATGTCCATACAAATAACGGCTCTAAAAAACTGGTTGTCATCCGTAAACGCTAACAAAGAGCCGTCTTTGACTTCTTTCTTATATCCCATATAGTATTTCAGACTCATTAACAAACTGGCTGCTAACGACAGTGTTCCACCGATATCCAAGAACTGGTTCACTTTGAACCTCAAAGACTTTATCTCTGATGAAGTTATATTGATTAGACTGGTAACATCTTGTAAATCAGCTGTTGGTAGTCCGTAATCGAAAGAGAAAAATCGTCCTTTTTCATCACGCATAAGATCGATAATTGAATTATTTGTTATTTCTTCGTCAGGGTTTGCGTAATAGGATTCGCAATTAGCAAGTCTTGACACGTTTCCTGAAGCCTCACCTATTTGGAGGTAGTGCCAGGCTGAGGGATTCGCAATGAAATTTATGACCTGTATGTTATTAACCTTAGGATCGAATGCGCAGTACACAAGATTGTCCTCTTCCGTGGGTAACGATAACGCTTGTATTCGTAAATACAGTGCCTTGCTTGCCGAAGAAGTCTTAACTATTGTGAGGTTAAACGTAACAGGGTCGAAGGAGTCGGGGGACATACACTTGAATTGTGCGGGTAGGTCGTCATATTCTATAGTTGCCCCTGCATTACAGTCTATTAGCTCTATTCTCTCCTCTCGTTTCACTTGCAAGTCAGTGTAGAGTATAGTTTTACAGTTGGGGACCAGACCTGCAAATTCACAATAGTCATAATTAGGATCTACTTGTATTAAAACGAAAAAAACACTATCAATTGGCCGACTAAAAAGATCTGGTAGAAACTTACACAAACAATTAGGTTTTTGAAGCTTCTACATGTGCGAGAACAAAATCGTCTTACAGTAAAGAATTAAAAGACATTTCAGCAATTCAAAACCAAACAAATGTCTCAATTTCTGTCCCTAAGACAGCTAAAAATTCTGTGCGAAAAATATTCGGCACTCAATTGCAATATTTATTCTTGGTCACTTTATGCAACAGTCACATACCAACCGAAAGGGTTGGAAAGATTATTACCCAAATAAAATAATAGTTAGTTATCTGTTACTGTGCTTTGATTGCAACATGATTTAGTCACATTGAGAACATTACATGTTACTATGTATCCAGCAATAGGATTTCATTCCTTCTTCAAAATTGCGTATCAACCTAAGATATGAGCCAGACACTAATCGTCCATAATAGTTAAATGGCTCGTTGCATAGAATATCACGACTGCATTCAAAGCCAATTTAACACAAGCTCTACTCGCGACAGTCCACGCAATAGCAGTAAGTACTGACAATATAAATCTAAATGACAATACTAAACTTTTGTGCAGCCGTGTTGAACAAATGACATGCGAACACGAGGTCAACAACCATTTGACGCCCGCGGGACATTATTCAGTTATCTACTTGATACACGCACTTGATGCGTTATCGAGTTAGGGACACGTTTTATGCTTTTAGTGATTTATAGCTGCAATAGGACAAATATTTTGAACCTGTCATTGCAATCACAGCGCCAGCGGCTCGTCAAAGCCGCTGTCTACCGTCATACGATTTGTTCCTGTTTCGCCTCAAGCTTTCGTCCCACTACTAGTGCTCTCATTAAAGTTTTTTTTTATTTATTTATTTATCAACTTTATACATACAATATGTAATGGCGGACTTAATGCCTGAGGCAGTCTACCATTTTTAATATCGAACAAGTCATAAGGTTTGGGAAATACTTATACCTAAGTACGTGGGAATACAATACACAATCAGCCTTTAACGATCTTAAAGAATTCCTTAAAGGTCAAATGCCGAAAAGTAAAAGAAAATTTGTAGCAAGGTTCATTGAGGTAGAAAATGCTAAGTTTGCTATTAAAAAGGCACGTTATGGCAAGTTCTTTGAGAACCCTATTCCATGCAGTGGATGATTTTAGACTGATAGGTACAGTGCAGTACCTACCAGATTTTATACTAAAGTATATGTGATAAAACAGCAAACATTTCCATAAAAATATTTATTATTCATAATTCATTAAAATGTTTGCCTTTCCCAAGACGCTCCCAAAGATATCAATCAATCAAACACTGGTGACAGGCGTTGCGTTGTGTCATCTGATAAGCTGATATCACTTCAGAGGGCACCGTTCAATATTATTTATAGAACATGTTGATTGCAATGGTCTAGGTGCAGTCGATGTTCAGCAGAATAGAACTAAGTAGGTGCATAATAATACTGTGACTAAGTGAAGAAAAATATTCAAAAAATCTAAAGTAAAGCTGACATGTGGTATTCAGTCTATAATAGGTATAGAAACACCCTATCATTTCTGATGTGTGTCGTTTATGACTAAGGCCCTGTTTCAACACTCGTTGATACAAGTGCGTGCAAAACTATTCGAAACTTAACTGACAGATAGTACTCAAAAATCAGTTCCACACGTGTCTAATAATTAAAAATATAAGACAGATATAACTAGAAGATGATTTATCTGTTAGATGTATATCAGATACTTTAGCAGCTAGTGGTGATAAGCGAATATCACCCTACTATAATAACCTGCCTAGTATGCTGACTATCTATACAATTATATAAAGCGAAAGAGTTTGTTTAAAAGGGCTAACTTCTGGCACTACCAGTCGTATTTAAAAAAATCTTTTTGCGCATGATAGCCCAGTTCTCGAGGAAGATTAAAGGCTATGTAACATTACGCTACCGGCGACGGGAGTAAAGCAGTAAACAAAGACGCGGGTCAAACCGCGCTGCTAGTGTTTAAATGTGTCCCTAGAAAAAGGCCTATATCCACCAGTGCACGACGACTTCATATGATTGATGTAATAACGATACTGGAATCTAAGGTACTTTTACGGAATTTAAGATCTCTAAGAGCTGTATGCATATGACAAACCACATTATTATGTTCTGTTACGAATACTGTCTCAGTTATAGTACTACATTATATACTGTACACTAGTATTTGTTTTATTGTAATAAAAACAGGATATTTCGAACCTAGAGGTCAAGTTAGTTTGAAAGCTCAAGAACTAATCAGTTACAACTGGAGAATGCAGGATTTACAAAATAAATACACGATATACTTAGTAGCCATCTGAATGTCCAAATAAATGCTAGATTAGTAACATTGTTTGTATATTGGTGATCTGTTTAAACTCAGAATAACGAAAGATTAAACCGTGAAACTACAACAAACAGACCAAAACATTTTGATAATCTTGTAAAGTGAAAATAAATTTAACGAATATAAAATTTTTATACCTGTATTAATTCTATTACTATTAAACTCATACTATCCCCAGTTTATATCTCTATGTACTTGTGTGTATAGTACCTATTCAAGTTTCAAAAACAACAATCTTACATACCTTGCTGTCCAATGTTCTGCGTTCTTGGATCCTCCCATTTTATATATATCAACGCGTACCAATTCCCTGGTTTTGGATTTTTTATCGAATAGGTAATATTTGACCCGTCTGATAACAGCTCTAGCGTGTGGATTTGCTCCCTTGTGCCCGGGTCTATGAAGCCCTTGGGGAAGTCGTACCCGTCAGGATTGACAGCCGGGTACGCACCATGTTTAATATTTACTATTACATCTTTTGGACTGCATGATCCTGTAACGAAAAATGTTAGTAGTGAATTATAAAAATCTCTAAACGATACACTTAAAGGTTTACTTAGATGACGAAAAGCCTGAAAGCGGGACTGGCCCACTCAAAGCGGGACGCATAATGGTCACGTCAGGTAAGTATATACCTAGTATACAGCTATATTTATGTTTCTTTTTTATTAACCACCTAAGTATAGAGTGTAAAAGTCGGCAAACTGCTGTTCAAAAATAAAGGCCGCGGCATAAGTAACGAGTTAATACTACAGGACGTGAAAGGGACGGAAACGTCACTGTCATGTTTTCTAGGCTGCCATCTTTTCGGATTTCCCCGGATTTGTCCTAGTTTAGAATGGATCCGGGGAGCGTCCGGGCAGAGCTTCATTTATGGACTATAAATGAAGCTCTGCTAATGAGTTTTAAAATTTAAAGACTTGGGCCGCCCGCGACACACCAACTGTGCCCGCACGCTACTGCTTTAACTGTTTTTTATTACACTGACTTTGTTTAAAAAAAACCTGTTGACATATCCCGTTTCTGGGCTCTAAAAGCCGGGGTTTTCACGCGTCTGTCTGGTTGCCAAATTTTAAAGATGGAAAAACCCTACCTAATCTCTCGTCTCCATGACGTAATTCTCTTTCATTGTACATTTTGTATGAAAAGATATTTCCAAAATTTTCCTGCCACGTACCGTTCGGTCCGTATAAACCCGTCACGTATGCCGCGACCTTTAGTCTTATGTGCTCTTGAGAGTCAAAGTAAGGTTGTAATCGGTGGTCATACTTCAATGTTTGTAAAGATTCTTACAGGACTCATGGCCAAATATGTAGGTATAGAAGCCAATTAACTTTAAGCTACGAATAACAATATTCATAGACTTTAAGTTATTTACGTTTAAGCTCTCGCGTTGTAATTTCAATTATATATGGGTATTCACGCGATTATGCATTAGGTATTTACATACGTATTTTGCTTGATGTTTCGACTACCTGCCGTGGGCCTAAAGTTAGACTTGAAAGTCTCTCATCGCTGAAATTCATTTTAAAATGAGATCTAAGAGCTACCGCTAGCTAGCTACTATCAAATTCAGTGTGTGGCTTTTCAGCATTAGGGTTTTACAAGGATAGCGTTGTTTAGAAGCCATTAAGTACCTCGCTAATACAAATACATATGTCTGGGACATTTGTTTTTGTGAACAAAATAAGTAAAATCACAATAAGCATTTAGATAACAAACGCATTACATATTTATCATAATAATGTAAAATAATGTATAATCTCACGGATTTATTCCACGAATGGATCGACATACATACACATTTTTTAAAAGACGCTATATGTTTTAGGAACAAGCTGCGTCGTTGGGGCCATAATACGGTAGGTACAAATAATATAGACAGACTCAAAAGAATAGTTATAGGTATGTGCCTTATTAACGCTTTTCCGAATGGGAATTGAACTCAGCGTCTGTTAGTGGCGCCATCGAAATGACGATTAGCTTCTAGTATAATTATCTCAATAGTTAAACCGTTAAACCAATTAACAAAATACCCTGTACGAAAGTCAAACTCGGGACCATTACAAAAGCAGTCGCACTGTTTACCTTGATATCTAAATACTTAATAGATATTCTGCACCGTTGGTCTAGTGGTTAGTGTAACTGACTGCGACGCCAGGTGTCGTGGGTTCGATTCCCGCGTAAGACAACTATTTGTGTGATGAACATTTATATTTGTCTTCAGTTTGGGTGTTTTCTATGTATTCTAAGTAAGTATTTACAAAAAAAAAAAGTATGTATATATGTATTATATTTCAATTATCTAGTACCCATAACACAAGCTCTGCTTAGCTTGGGACTAGATGAAGATGTGTGATAGTGTCTACATATTATTATTATTATTAATATTATTATTATATATTATTAATTTATTATATATATTGATTGCACATAAGGTCTAGTGGTCCCGCGACTATCATACACGGAGGAGTTACGGCCATTGTCGTACATTCGAAGAACTGAGACAAAATATTTGTGTATCACCAAGATTAGTTCTAGTTAATGTACTTTGTTTTCGTTAATTGTAAGTATGTAACAGAATCCGTGATACTTAGTGCGAGAGTTGTCTAAGTAAAAAAAATCTAACAAAGGTTCCAGGATTAATTTCTTTTACGCATTTTATGACTTCATCACCAAAATTATTATTTAAGAATCAATATGTTATCTGATATTATGAGATAGCTAATCAGTTAAGTATGTAGATACATACGCAGTAGGTACCTACAGATATTGTGTAACAAGGATGTCAGTAAGAGCATTAGCACCTCACTCCGACTTCGTCAAGAGTTAAAGCTACCTAAATAAAATTGTAATAGTTTATTCAAATTCAAATTCAAATTATTTATTTGCGTCATACAGGTATAAAGTTGTTGTACAATAATTATTTGTTGAACCTCTGTAAACTACCATTTCTGGTGTGCAAATATTAAGTAGGTATTATTAAGTCATATTATAACATACATAATTAACTAATGATAAAGCAATACAATTTATATTTCATTATTAAATAGCTATAGGCTTTTATTATTTATTAGTCAATAATATAATTAATTTAATTTGTATGTCAGTTAAAAAATCGTTAACAGAGTAGGGTATGTCCTTTCTAATAAATATGTCATAAGTGTGCATTTAAATATATTAATGTCATTTATTTTTCTAATGTCATTTGGAATCCTATTAAATAATCTTGGAGCCATGGCTAGAACACTTTTATTGTATAATGCTGTAGTATGAGAAGGCATATGTATTTTATTACAATGTCTTTTGCTAGATAAATTTTCAAACACTAATGGATGTGATTTAACAAAAATGGCTGACTCATAGATGTAAAGTGATGGTAGGGTTAATATTTTTAATTTTTTAAAATGTGGTCTGCAGCTATCAGGTAGTCGTAACTTACAGATCGCTCTGACACATTTTTTCTGTGCTTTGAAAACTTCTTCTCTTTCAACAGAATTACCCCAAAATATAATGCCATACCTCAGTGATGCTGAAACATAAGCATTGTAAGCAGTCAGTACCACATTTTGATTTACGACCTTAGCTAACATAAATAAAGCATAAGAGAACTTGCTAACTTTTTTACATAATTGATCGGTACGTGTTCGCCACGACATGTCATTATCGATCCATAGGCCTAAGAATTTCTAAGTATTACTTTCACTAATTTGCTGAGCTGCATAACTAATATTTAAATCAAAAGTTTTTGCCCTTTGTTTGTATTGTACTAGTTTGGTTTTTTGTAAGTTTATTCTTAAATTATTACTGTTAAGCCATTCGATTACATTTTTAATTGATTTATTAATGTCATTTTCATAATTTGTAATGTCACTGTTTTTAGACATTGAAAACATTAAGGTACAGTCATCAGCAAATAGTACCATTGGAGTGTTTACATTTTTGGGTAGGTCATTGATATATACGAGGAAGAGTAGTGGACCTAACACGCTACCCTGAGGCACACCATATCGAACATATCTATGACCCGAAGTGTAAACTACTTTAGTTTTTGATTTTTTTATGGGGAAAGTATCTCCAGCCTACCGAACATAGCCAAAAGAACACTTCCTGGTTAGCTTCTAAGGACGAACGATTTTAATAGTAGGAATATTATAAAGGAATGAGCGGTATAAGCAGCAGAATTATTGATTGTTTCTTGAGCTGTATTTTTACATGAAGAAGCATCCAGGGGCCTATGTCTACTATCACAATAGTGTCAGAATGGTCGATCATTGATCTCGTATTATAGTTGAAGGTATAAGTTAAGGTTTCTAAATTACTAGAAAATACTATTTTTTAATTAAGATAATTAATTTTCTAACCAACTCTTAAAAAGAGGTGAAATAGGGGGTAGGTATAGGTTTGTATGATTTTTTTTTATTTTTAAAGCTATCGACTCGAAACTCATATTATAAATACTCTTTACTGAAATTAGTGTGAGGCATCATTTACCAAAGAGACCAATGCAAAAAGACATGTTCATGCACACAAATATTTGCACTGAGCAGGAATCGAACCAGCAACCTCTGCGTGGTAGTCCATACACAGTACCACCGAATCACAGAGGCAGTCAAAAAAATCCCTCAAAGTAATTCAAAATTATGCTTAGAAAATAAATTTAGATTTTGATATCAACTGAAAAGCATCTTGTTCTGAATGGTTTGCTCTCATAATTTATTTTTTCTATAACTGAAAACTAGAACTTCTCAGAACCTGAAAAGAGCAATAAACTTAGTCATTGTACGGTTTTAAGTAAGGTTTATAAAAAAAAAAATTTTGGTAAGAGTATTTAGCTCTCTACTACTGACAGCTGCTTATCTACAACCATACAGTCTCGAACACTACAAGTGTTCAAGAACATTCTCAAATATATTATTTTCTTGCCACATCTGCCACAATTGTCAATTTAGAAAACTATATCCTAAAACAGATTTAGGTGATGAAATTATAATCTACTAAGTTACTATCTCCAGTGTGGTTTCATCTGCATTAAGTATGCCTTTGGTTACTGCTCCACTAGTGTTATGTTTATGTTACTTACTTAAAAATTGGGCTATCAAATGCAAAAAGAATTATTCAAATATGACTAGAAGTAATAATTTTTTTTTTCATAACTTCATTTCTAAAATGAAGTAAAAAGCGTTTAACAAATATTTACAAAATTTCATCAGCCCTAGAAATTGGTAGTCACTTGTATTCTGCAACGTAATAAAGAAGGTTGTAATGTGAGCATATATTTGTTACATTGGCTATGGTCAGTTGGCATGTGACCTTCACATAAGTATTATGTAACATGTTTAAAGTTACAGTATGAAATTGGTAACTAAAACCACAACTATAATTATGAAATAACACACAATCTTTTAATATTGTGGTTTTAAAGAGACATCTTCATCTAATCACTAAGACAGCTTGTCATTGTATCATAAAAGTAATTTAGTATATTAAATCCAATAAAAAAATCCTTTTTGCATAAACAGAATATAACAACGCATGACGTCATTTTTTTTCCAGACCAGATACACTATCACATGCATTCATGTAAATACCTAGCACTGATTACAAGATGCACTAGTTTAAGATTAAATTGAATGATGCAAGCACTACACCCACTCTATGCATTTTGTTGTGTTTTATTAACTCTAATAGACGTCTTGAATGGTCATTTCAATTCCCACTTCAATGACAAAGTCATGTAGACTTTTTGTCTTAGTAACACAGCTTTTTTTAATGAGTTATGTCTCCTTGGTGGTAAGTAGTCAGTAGAATTCAGGACACCACCCGTGCCAATTGCCGCCATCATCTGTCTGCCACCTAAGTGTACTAATACATGCGCACTATAAATAGCTTTACGCTTTTGTTTTCAAAGATACAGGTAAAAGTGGTTGTAGGTTCTTTGGCACAAGTAGCTAAGGCCTACTTTTATTATATCGGCAAAATAAAGGTGCAATGAGAATTTTCAAAAAGGGCGCCCATGAGCTAGCATCACTGAGGTGTCAGGTCTAGGCACCTGTCAAAGCACTTTCAATAAACAAATCAACCATGAACAATTCTATTGATTTCAAAGTGTGAATTAATTTTGAACTTTGGTTTTAAGTTTTTGTGAATGGACGACCTTTCATATAAGTGGCGCTAACTGGTGGCGAAAATTTTTCTCAACACCCTCATTCACTACACTCATGAATCACATATGGGGCGTCATAGATTATTCACTTATGGGGGCGTAATAACTTATGGTACACGCCTCTTATTCACGCGGGTAACCATCTGGTCTGGTCTCCGATCTAGAAAAGTCCTAAAGGCAGCTCAAGGAACACCAGGAGAAAAAGAAACGCTACTAAATTGACAACAATTTTATTTATCTAGAGTAAATGTTAAAATAGGTCCAGGAACATAATACCTACCTTGGAAGGTGATTCATAAATAAAACTGCTTTTAAAAACTTATCAAAAATATCATATTATACATAATACTTCTATGATAATAACGATATTAGGTATTTTGTATTATAATGCAAATAGTATTCTTAGTCACTAAGCAATTCCATCTAAGTCTACTGTCCTCTACAGTGCAAGCAGTGACGTGAGTTGTAACACCTTAAAAGTTGCAGGAACGGTATTTAATACGAATATTATTTTATAAAGCGGAAGAGTTTGTTTGTTTGAAAGCGCTAATTTCTGGATCTACCAGTCTGATTTGAAGTAATTCTTATCTCTTTTAATAGCCTAGTTCTTGAGGAAGGTTATAGGTTATGTAACATCACGTTACTGGCGACGGGAGCAAAGTAGCAACCAAGGATGTAACTTAACGCGGTTAAAACTGCGCTGCGGAAAGCCAGTATGTTACGTCATTAACTTTTTTATACCTAACAAGAAAAAAAGAAGTAGGTATAAGTACTGGATGTACAATTAAATAAAAAATAAACATGACCTTCAAACAAAGTTGAGAGTAAGTACTAAGTTTACGATAAAACCTACTTTGACTGGCTTTGTAGAAACTCATTCATGAAATATTGGTGGCGAGTTATTGGCTTGTTAGATTTAAATTACCAGCCTAGTAGGTAATGTTCTTTTTGATATCATTTATATGATAAAAAACCTGTGGCACGCTAAAGGAAATACGGAAGTTTGGTGTATTAGAATACTGCTAGTAGTCGACCTTGAAGTATACATAACTTAAATATCACATGCCTGGTTTTAATATTTACAGACTTAATAAAACGGTTGCATACATTGGGAGGTACGCCAGTAGCCTATCATAGGTCTACAACAGGGGCCTATGTCTACTATCACAATAGTGTCAGAATGGTCGATCATTGATCTCGTATTATAGTTGAAACTTGTCAAAATCAACCAATAATGATCGACCATTCTGACACTATTGTGATAGTAGACATAGGCCCCTGTTGTAGACCTATGATAGGCTACTGGCGTACCTCCCAATGTATGCAACCGTTTTATTAAGTCTGTAAATATTAAAACCAGGCATGTGATATTTAAGTTATGTATACTTCAAGATCGACTACTAGCAGTATTCTAATACACCAAACTTCCGTATTTCCTTTAGCGTGCCACAGGTTTTTTATCATATAAATGATATCAAAAAGAACATTACCTACTAGGCTGGTAATTTAAATCTAACAAGCCAATAACTCGCCACCAATATTTCATGAATGAGTTTCTACAAAGCCAGTCAAAGTAGGTTTTATCGTAAACTTAGTACTTACTCTCAACTTTGTTTGAAGGTCATGTTTATTTTTTATTTAATTGTACATCCAGTACTTATACCTACTTCTTTTTTTCTTGTTAGGTATAAAAAAGTTAATGACGTAACATACTGGCTTTCCGCAGCGCAGTTTTAACCGCGTTAAGTTACATCCTTGGTTGCTACTTTGCTCCCGTCGCCAGTAACGTGATGTTACATAACCTATAACCTTCCTCAAGAACTAGGCTATTAAAAGAGATAAGAATTACTTCAAATCAGACTGGTAGATCCAGAAATTAGCGCTTTCAAACAAACAAACTCTTCCGCTTTATAAAATAATATTCGTATTAAATACCGTTCCTGCAACTTTTAAGGTGTTACAACTCACGTCACTGCTTGCACTGTAGAGGACAGTAGACTTAGATGGAATTGCTTAGTGACTAAGAATACTATTTGCATTATAATACAAAATACCTAATATCGTTATTATCATAGAAGTATTATGTATAATATGATATTTTTGATAAGTTTTTAAAAGCAGTTTTATTTATGAATCACCTTCCAAGGTAGGTATTATGTTCCTGGACCTATTTTAACATTTACTCTAGATAAATAAAATTGTTGTCAATTTAGTAGCGTTTCTTTTTCTCCTGGTGTTCCTTGAGCTGCCTTTAGGACTTTTCTAGATCGGAGACCAGACCAGATGGTTACCCGCGTGAATAAGAGGCGTGTACCATAAGTTATTACGCCCCCATAAGTGAATAATCTATGACGCCCCATATGTGATTCATGAGTGTAGTGAATGAGGGTGTTGAGAAAAATTTTCGCCACCAGTTAGCGCCACTTATATGAAAGGTCGTCCATTCACAAAAACTTAAAACCAAAGTTCAAAATTAATTCACACTTTGAAATCAATAGAATTGTTCATGGTTGATTTGTTTATTGAAAGTGCTTTGACAGGTGCCTAGACCTGACACCTCAGTGATGCTAGCTCATGGGCGCCCTTTTTGAAAATTCTCATTGCACCTTTATTTTGCCGATATAATAAAAGTAGGCCTTAGCTACTTGTGCCAAAGAACCTACAACCACTTTTACCTGTATCTTTGAAAACAAAAGCGTAAAGCTATTTATAGTGCGCATGTATTAGTACACTTAGGTGGCAGACAGATGATGGCGGCAATTGGCACGGGTGGTGTCCTGAATTCTACTGACTACTTACCACCAAGGAGACATAACTCATTAAAAAAAGCTGTGTTACTAAGACAAAAAGTCTACATGACTTTGTCATTGAAGTGGGAATTGAAATGACCATTCAAGACGTCTATTAGAGTTAATAAAACACAACAAAATGCATAGAGTGGGTGTAGTGCTTGCATCATTCAATTTAATCTTAAACTAGTGCATCTTGTAATCAGTGCTAGGTATTTACATGAATGCATGTGATAGTGTATCTGGTCTGGAAAAAAAATGACGTCATGCGTTGTTATATTCTGTTTATGCAAAAAGGATTTTTTTATTGGATTTAATATACTAAATTACTTTTATGATACAATGACAAGCTGTCTTAGTGATTAGATGAAGATGTCTCTTTAAAACCACAATATTAAAAGATTGTGTGTTATTTCATAATTATAGTTGTGGTTTTAGTTACCAATTTCATACTGTAACTTTAAACATGTTACATAATACTTATGTGAAGGTCACATGCCAACTGACCATAGCCAATGTAACAAATATATGCTCACATTACAACCTTCTTTATTACGTTGCAGAATACAAGTGACTACCAATTTCTAGGGCTGATGAAATTTTGTAAATATTTGTTAAACGCTTTTTACTTCATTTTAGAAATGAAGTTATGAAAAAAAAAATTATTACTTCTAGTCATATTTGAATAATTCTTTTTGCATTTGATAGCCCAATTTTTAAGTAAGTAACATAAACATAACACTAGTGGAGCAGTAACCAAAGGCATACTTAATGCAGATGAAACCACACTGGAGATAGTAACTTAGTAGATTATAATTTCATCACCTAAATCTGTTTTAGGATATAGTTTTCTAAATTGACAATTGTGGCAGATGTGGCAAGAAAATAATATATTTGAGAATGTTCTTGAACACTTGTAGTGTTCGAGACTGTATGGTTGTAGATAAGCAGCTGTCAGTAGTAGAGAGCTAAATACTCTTACCAAAATTTTTTTTTTTATAAACCTTACTTAAAACCGTACAATGACTAAGTTTATTGCTCTTTTCAGGTTCTGAGAAGTTCTAGTTTTCAGTTATAGAAAAAATAAATTATGAGAGCAAACCATTCAGAACAAGATGCTTTTCAGTTGATATCAAAATCTAAATTTATTTTCTAAGCATAATTTTGAATTACTTTGAGGGATTTTTTTGACTGCCTCTGTGATTCGGTGGTACTGTGTATGGACTACCACGCAGAGGTTGCTGGTTCGATTCCTGCTCAGTGCAAATATTTGTGTGCATGAACATGTCTTTTTGCATTGGTCTCTTTGGTAAATGATGCCTCACACTAATTTCAGTAAAGAGTATTTATAATATGAGTTTCGAGTCGATAGCTTTAAAAATAAAAAAAAATCATACAAACCTATACCTACCCCCTATTTCACCTCTTTTTAAGAGTTGGTTAGAAAATTAATTATCTTAATTAAAAAATAGTATTTTCTAGTAATTTAGAAACCTTACTATCAAAACTATAGAAGTTTCATACAAACTTTGCCACCCCTGTTTACCCCCTTAAAGAATATATTTCGCAAAATCCCGTCTAGTGAGCACTTTGTCCTAAAAAGAATCCCCATGCAAAATTTGATACTCCTAGCACTTGTAGTTTCTGAGACTTCGTGATGAGTGGGTGACCTTTCGCTTTTATATATAGAAGATGTATGCAGACTATTTCATGTATGTATGTTTAAGTATTAGATACAATACAAATATATTGTTTTATTAGAATTCTTATATATAACTGTGTAACTTCTTCTTCTCACCTACTTTGTTTCTCTGCACCACATCAAAAGGTAGACTGGTAGGGAACGCCAATTTTTTTTTTTTTCATACTTGAGGCCGAACCACGTGTAAATACGTGATTAATCGAACTGTGTACCAGTTGTGCGTGATAACCAGACAACCTACCTATCTTAGGAAGACACGGACACTACGACATTCGCGATGCCTACCACGCGAAGTGAAGCGCTACGTCAGCAAGAAGGCAAGAATGACGTCGCCAAGCCCACCAAAGAGGAGGAGATCGTTGCCGAATACGGCAGTGCTGAGCAGCACGTGAGCGCCGGCGAGTGGCCGGACCACCAACCAGCACTCCAGCTCCCTGCAGACCAGTTCTTCACCACGCTGATCGAGACGATCACGCGTGCGTAAGTCGAAGCGAACAAAAGCCTGATCAACTCGCTACGGGCGGGCGTGGTGCAGCCTACGCACGAGATCCTCCGGATAATATTCGCCGCTGAACAAAGAGAAGATGAACGTGCATAGACATTAATATGTAAAGCACCGCGACGGTTTACGTACGTTAGAGGAATTAATGTATAAGTGTAGAATCGTGGAACACGCTTATAAGGCGCACATCATTGTGCTCATTGTTAGTGTTGCCAGAGAGCGACAATCGAACTCTGTTATGAGACGATTTTTTAGCAAAGGCTGGCATGGATATTTTCTGACAGTCCGAGACATTTTCATAATTTTGTTTATTCGTATACACTCAGCTCGTCTGGTGCGGACCCGGTGTGCGTCGCACCCACGGAGCTGTCGCTGCGCCCGGACGAAGGTACGAAGCTAAACCCCGAGCAGCGCTGTACGCTCAATAGATTCATCGAGGACCGCGCACCGCAGTTCACGCGCGACGGAACGGCGACAGAGTTCGCCATGCACCGAATAAAGGTGATTCCAGATCAGGAACCTATTGCTTCTCTACAAACTGTAAAACAGCTAGAACGCATTTTACACACGTCGAGTTGGTTGCGACGCTTTATTAATAATTACGCTGAGATAGCAAGATCTCTTACTAACCTTTTGAAGAAATCAAGTACTCGGTAATGGGACGCTGAGCAACAAGAGGCGTTTGAGCGCATTAAGTCCCTACTAGTGTCTACTCTCATTCTGTGTCAAGCGGATAAGTCAAAGCCTTTCGTTCTCTGCACTGACAGCAGCGCATATTGCCTCGGGGCTGTTCTTATCCAGAGGGAGGGACATGATAAGAGCATGAGCTCACCAGTGCCGAGAGGAATTACTCTACGACCGAGCGGGAAGCTCTTGCCGTCGTATGGGCACTCAGTAAGTTTCACGGTTATGTGGAAACTGCGAAGGTAATTCTTAGAACGGATGGTTAGAGGTTACCCAGCGGTCGTTTGGCTAGGTGGGCACTAACATTACAAGAGTTCGACCTTAGCATAGAATTTACATCCGGCCGCTCAATCTTAATCGCAGACACGCTGTCACGACCTGTTTATTTGCAGAGGCAAGATCAGTGTGACATACGCATGACGGTCGTTGATATATCAAAGAGGAATAGTGCTGATATTCGCCAAAATCAACTAATGGACCCAGAGGATCGGAAGGTCATTGAGGACCTAGAGTCCGACGAACTCTCTAGGGGCAGACCATGGTCCGACCGCGAGTATACTATCTCCGATGGGATCCTTTACAGCGTTACTCCCTTCTTGAAAAGAATGACTGCAACCCTAAATGTGGCCAGGGTCACCCACGAGAAGGCGCAAGCTGACCAGAGACGGAGACCACCTTCTGATTATAAGGACCTGGTCTTGCTTAAAACGCAGGGATCAAATGACGCAGGACGCGGTCAGTCTACGAAGTTCATTCTACAACGTGACGATCCATACCGAATCGGAAATGTAATTAGCTCAACCACTTACGGTTTAGAGAATGTCCAGACCGGTAAAGATATAGGCAAATATCATGTTTCGCACCTCACACCCTTCACTGGTCAGGTAGAACCTCCTGTTAGGGAGAAGCGTAAATGCGGTAGACCGCGTAAGTACTTAGACTAGCCCAACTGTGAGGACACTTAGTTCGCGCCGCGCTTCGTCCGTACGACACCGCACCCCTCGCTCCACAGGCGTCCCGCAAGTACATGCATAGCAGCAGCGCGCGCGCGTGTGGATCACAGGCCAATCGAGCCCACGCATCAGACTTATGCGCGCATGTGCACGTCAGCTCGGCTACGCGCATTGTTCGCACACGTACTTGCATAAAATTTTGCAATTTTGGGTTTACGCCATTAAAGTACCTACTTACTTAAATATTGCTTTCATTATTATTCAAATTAGATAAAATTAAGACTGTATGATGTGAATGATATGACTAAATCTTAGTCATACTACTAGTCTATATACTGGTGGTATATCTACTGGTCCTAATCCTAATCAGGAATCTACAGATAATGACCAGTAGGTACTATTTTTATTACTTAATGATTTTTAAATGAATATTATTTTTTTGTTATATTTGGTTAATAAACAAAACTACAATATGTGAGTGTTTGCAAGCAAAATAGCATCGAAAGATCAAAAATGCATTTGATAAGAGATAATTAGAATGTATTCTTAAAAAAAACATCAAACGGCTCTATAATTAGACTGATAAGATAAATAAGGTTAAAAAATAAAAGTGTTAGTGATACACCTACCAATGTTATTTAGATGCAGGTCCTCTGATTGGAAGGTGAAGCGTGCGTCGGAAACATCCCTCATGACAGGGTAGAACACAACGGACACAGAGCGATAGCTTCTGTACATATATACATCTGTAGCTATGTGCCTAGTGACTAAATGATAGTCATCAAGAATAACCGTGCGACTCTTTTGTAACTGCTCAATAATCTTCTTCCTGTTCGCATCCTGCTCACTTTCT
This sequence comes from Parascotia fuliginaria, assembly GCA_963082885.1. Classification (NCBI taxonomy): domain Eukaryota; kingdom Metazoa; phylum Arthropoda; class Insecta; order Lepidoptera; family Erebidae; genus Parascotia; species Parascotia fuliginaria. The sequence continues at coordinate 12,989,463 of OY720188.1, forward strand.
TGGTCCCCGTTAATCAACCCAGTGCACACATAAAAAAATAAAAAATATGTTACTTTCATTACGATTAAACTTCGCCTACCTGCCTACAAGACGTCCCAAAGCACAAAGCTCAACGCTAACTATCAGCACAAAGACATTTTTATTCAACACTATTATGTTTTGTATCGTAGGAATTTAGAGAACAGCGAAACAAAATGGACCAACAACCGCACAATCAATCAACAACTAGACCTTCACTCTAAATCTAAACTTCATGTCATATAGTCAGTGTGACCTACTTTAAATTAGAGAACCTGCCCAGCCCAGGCAAGGAAACTGACAAATCCTGCCAAACTCTCATGCACAAAATTACGAAATAATGGTGATTAAAATTTAAAATTTTAAAAATACTTTAGCCTTTCTAGTAATCTTCCATTTGCACCTAAAATTATAAAGAAATTTTAATATCTACTTACTAATACTTTCTACAATTTGCCTGTTAAAATGTTAAAACATGTATAATCCATTAATCACCAATGATCACCCACTGTATCCGATCATGTTCTTCTTTTGCTTAGTAGGAAGTGGTTGTATGTTCTTTTATATTAGACAATCTAGGCACCAACTTAGTGTTACATAAAAGTATGTAGAGAAGTATAAGATGAAGATTGAGTATGTTTCATGGTGTAAAGACACCATGAAACATACTCAATCTTCATCTTTCGCTTTTGCTAATCAGGACGAAAGTGATGGATTCTGCTCGCACTCTAGGCGATATAATCGTTCATGTTTACGTTTTATGATAAATCAGGAATAGAAAACATTCACACCGCACGAAATCAGAATGAAAATTTTGCGCCTCTGACAGTTTATCTAGTCTGACTAATTAAAAAAGCAACTGGCAACCAAAAATACAATTATTATAAATATTTTGTTTAGCACTTTAGGGTCCACAATGGAATAAACTACAAATTCAAATAGAGATGACATGGGAAATCCCCGAACTAAAGGTCTAAACGTTGTTAATGTTGCCATTGGCATTTAAAATTCCAATGGCAACTCAATGTTTTTTTTTGGCGATACTGCACCAAAGTCCTATAAACTGCAAAATACTGCCGGATTTATAAAACGTCAAACATATATGTCAGAGAGTAAAATAAAGGGCTAAAACTTCTGAAAAGGCGGGATCCTGGTCACACTGCTTAGATTCGTGTTTGTCATATCTGTCAGTACACAAATTCTACTGTCAAAATAGCAAATACTGTCAAAGTTTTAGCAGTTTGACTAAATGCTTTTTGGTAACAATTTTTAAGCTTCAGATGATTACAAAAAAGTAACAACACAGACAATCTAAGGTTCATAAAGGTACATATACAAAAAAAATGTTGCGTCATTCAATTACAAAAATGCAAATAAATTTGGTATAATATATTATAATTAGGGATAATGTATCCGGATGTATTAAACTTTAGTGTCCCGATTGAAATAAAATAAAAAAAACTTTTGACATATACCAGTTCGTTCAGAAAATACTATCATTAAAAGAACTTTGACTGTGTATGTTTCATACCTCATAAAGTCATACATAACACTAATAAAAATAAATTATAACTTATTATTTATTTTTATTATACATTATTATTTAAATGCCACAGCTCTGAAAATAGCAGCTGTCATTATTATCACATTCACCAACGAATGAATGGCATGGCAGTCATGCGAGTCATTTTCTGAGCATTTTACCGAGTACATACACAAAGTGTTGTCGCATTAAAAACATTCCCAAAATTGTTGGACTTTTTATTAGTTAAAATTTAAGTTTAAGTAAAAAAATAAGTCTAAAAAAGGGGAATCATAGTTTAATATAAACATATTTTGCATCCTTACAGGAAAATTATGTAAGTTTAATCCTATAAATATTATGAATGCAAAAGTATGTATGTTTGTGTGTAGGTGTGTTTGTAACCACTCAGCGCCTAAAAGGCTGAACCGATTTCGATAAAAATTGGTGTGTAGATTCGGTGCCGAACACGGACATAGACTGCTTTTTATCCCGAAAATCGTTCTGGTTCCCGAGGAATACAACAAAACATATTTTACGCGCGGGCGACGCCGCGTATCCATGGGGCTCAGCTAGTTACGTATAATTATGTATTATGTAAGTGTATTAAAAAATAATAAATTACTAGAAAGAAGAAAATTTTAATTAATTTTTTAGAACTCTTTTCGAAAAAAATACTATAAAACTGCTTTGAAGTGCTGGTGTTTAAAATTAAATGAAATGATAGATTAGTAAATAGCATAAATGTAATATTTTCAATAGTTTTGTTTTACTGAATATTGGACGACGAAAAGTAAAGCTTCTTACCAAGGGTAATTTTCATTATAGAGTGTGTCATCCCAATAACCTTTTTGCAACAGCGAAGCGAGTCCGGCGCGCGCATGTCTGACTCTTGCATATAAAATCCAGAAGTTAGCAGTGTAAGCACTTAGCAGTAAATAATGGCTTCGACGACAAATTCGAAGCAAACCGCTGTGAACGGTGAAGCGTCGGGTCCGAACTCTAAAATGCAAAATAAAGTGACTGTTGTTTTGGGTGCCCAATGGGGTGATGAAGGAAAAGGAAAAGTGGTGGATCTGTTGGCTGTACATTCTGACATCGTTTGTCGCTGCCAGGTTAGTGAGATCATTATTAAATTTATTATTCTCATAATAATTAGATACAAAATACCTACTGTTAAATAATAACGGTATGCCTCAATGTATAAAAACAGTACCATAAATTTGCAATTTACTTCAATGTTTACAGTTGAGGTTTTGAGGTTATAACCAGCGCAAACAGTATATGTGTTTAGTATTGATTGTGAAGTTTTACCATCATTTTGATAAAAGTTATCATGTTTCGGCCTACAAACTCAGATATTTTAACATCATTTTGACGTTGGCCCCATGCCAAAATTTGTTTGAAAACATGTGAACCGTGAATACAATGTTTTTATATGAATTTGCGAATATAAATCGCTTGCCAAGTGCAAAGAGCCAAGTGTCTTAGCGGGAACATTGCACTAGTTCAATGTTGCGTAAACCCGCCAGTTCCGGTGATAATTATGTAACATCAATTAGGTATTTACATTGCGTTTTTTTTTTCATGAATAGTTGAACAGTCATGTGACTGAAGCTATGGTGCATGAATATGTATGTGTACGCATATAGGACCTTGTACACTGTGCAAGCTAATTGTGGATTCCTGCCAAGGTCTGGGAGGTTTATTGTCATGGTTATATTAATATGATCTACAAATACCTATTTCAATTTCTTTCTTGTCTAGGGCTTTGTCTAATTTAGATTTTGTGTAAGAGGTGTTAAAAATAGATATTAGGCAATATTTTAAGTAAAGTCTGCTATTAATTTAGTTTCAAATAGAAACTTGATTATAAACATTTATAAATAAATTCTAATGAAAGTGTTATTCAATGTCTGAACTCAGAATACTATACTAGTTATTCTTAGAAACAGAATTTATTTATTGAATGGCTTGTGTTGTTATTGTGTACAACCTATTGTTTGGCTCACAGGTAGATAGGAATTTTAAATTGTATTCTATTTACTGACCATACATTGGCATTGTAAGATTGTGTCTTTGCTTCTCAATATTGCATTATAAACATTGCCATTGCATAGACTCTATTTTTGCTGGCTGGTTTTTGAACAAGCTACCAAGAAGGACACAGTTTATTTTTGTGCCAATAGATACTAAGTAATAAATTAGTTAATTTATCTGGTTGTAACTGGAAACAAGCACATGTTACTGATAGTATATTTATTTATGTTAATTAGTCACTCTGAACTCTTGTCTACATAAATTGGACTTTGTGTTTTATTCATGTTACAAAATGTTAAATATGTATTTGTTATCTATGTTTCTAAACATAATAATAATATTTAGGACATATTTTGTTGCTATAAATTATTTCTTTCTTGGAAGTGACATAGAATTTGACGAGAGCTATTTATTTTCCTAAATTATCTATAGAGGCGTGAAATCCTCTTTAAAGATATTTATAATTTTTAGGGCATAGTAATTTGGTTTTATGTTTGCAAATTATATTTAAAATTTTTCTTTCAATATTCTTTTCAATCCTATTATAAATGCGAATGTTTGTGTGTGTATATACTTATGTGTGTGTTTATTTTTTACCACTCAGCACCTAAACGGCTAAACCAATTTCAATGAAAATTGGTATGTAGATAGATTTGCTGCCGGAGATGGACATAGGCTACTTTTTATTCAAAAAATCGGTCTGGTTCCACCTACAACAAAACATATCTTACGCGCAGGCGAAGCCCTGGGATGCAGCTAGTACTTAATAATTAATCCCAATTTACTAAATTGGGATAACAGAAGATTCATGCAAGTCTGTGATGACCTTGACCACAGTAAAAAGTATAATTTGCCTCAACCCTTAATCATCAGTGGAGTCACATGTACTCTGAAATACAAAAACATTTCTATTGAGTCTGGTTAGAAACAGATGCAGGATTAAATTTGAATAAATGGTTTTTGTTTTGTTATTGTGACTTTCTATTATCTCTTGTTAAATGTTTATAAATAATACACTTTTAAGATCAAGTGCATCATTGCAGTTATACAGTAATAATACACGTGTTTAACTAAGAGTAAATTGAAAGGCAAGAAAGTTGCCTTATTCTTAACTATCACTATTGGACATTTTCGAAACCTAGAGGGAAGATTTTAGATCTTTTCATAAACCCGAAATCCAAAACAGTATTCTATCTATCCTAAAGCTTCGGCCAAACCTGCGCGACCAAAGCGACTGCGAAGCGGGAGCGTCTGCCGCGCGGCGGTCGCTGCCGTATAATATCTATGGCGCCTTGCACACCTGCGCGACCGCAACGCGGGACTGCAGCGTCCGCAGAGCGGGACGCACGCGTTTAGTGGTCAGACGTGTGTAGTAGTATAATTAAAGTACTACCCTCTCATAAAAAGTTCGATGTAAGAGTAGTATTATTACTTTCGTTCGGTAAGTGAGAGCGCCGGAGGCCCAATCTCTCCCCTTTCCTTTTTCCTCATTCCCTACTCCACTACCTTTGCCTACCTTACTCTCTGCACCTACACCACTACCTTTACCTACCACATTCCATTCGCCTATCCCACCTCCTTCACCTAACCCACTCCGTTGCCAGTAGACAGTGGCTTCGCAGACCGCAGAGTCCCAGGCAATGAAGAAGCGACATGAGCGACAGTTACCACTTACCATCAGATGGGCTGTTGGCTAGTCTGCCACCGTCGGCTGTAAAAAAACCCTACCGATTCGTACTCTGTCAATCAAACCATTGAACCAGAGAGGTTGCCATTATTTGTCGCGTGGTTTATTCCGCAAAAGCAATAAAAGGTCTTTTTCATCATAGTCAGAATTTGATGTTAAATACGAGAATGTCATCACCACAACAATTTAGTAGCTATCCTACTAATATTATACATGCGAAAGCAATCCTACTAATATTACAATGCCTAAACAGCTAAACGAATTTCAATGAAAATTGGTATGTTAGAAAGGTTTGGTGCCAGAGACAGACAAAGTATTTAAGGTTATTTTTATCCCGAAAATCGGTCTGATTCCCGAGGGAGACAAAACACATTTTAGGCGCAGGCGAAGCCGTAGGGCGCATCTATTACCAGATAAAGACGCGCAGCTTTAGTGATTGTTCACTGACAAATGAAGTTCGCGGTTCGCGTCGCAGTCGCGCAGGTGTGCACGTTAAGTTTCGCGTTGCAGACGCTCCCGCGTCGCGTCCCGCGTCCCGCGTCGCGGTCGCGCAGGTTTGGCCGAAGCTTAAATGATGTTTTCATTGGAATCTGTAAAGTGTTTTTCGAGTGTTGTGACATCGGCATTGGAATGAAATCAAGTCTAATACGACGCGGCAACTTTATAAAACGGTTGATAATTAAGCAGCTGGCCATTGGTCATTAAAGCTTTCCTAAAGGCGTCTCCCTATACCCCGAAATAAAGTAATTATAGGATCCCATAATAATAAAAGACGGAGTGATGACAAATTCGTTATGATGCAGGTCGTGACTTGGCGGCTCTGAAGTAAGCGTTATTAGCGTGACAATATTTTTTTTAGGATACGATACGATTTGGTGTTGTGGTTTTCGATCAAGAATTTGGCACGATTCCATCTCTTTCCATGGGTTCATAGGACACAAGGAGTATCACTAAAAGTTTTTAGGACAACTAAAGGAGCAAAGACTCTGCGTACTAAAGTACCGTATGGTACGTACTGGTACGCACTATATCACCTTACTGCGGTCGCCAATCCTTTAACTGAAATAGGCATATATATGTCTTGCAGTAGACGTCTTGGGGCTGAAGATAAAACGGTGACCAGAAGGGGAACAGATGGGTGAATCTAGAGCGGAACTTCGAAGCCCGATTTAAAATGCGCGAGCTGTTAGGTAAAGTTAAATCGCGACACTGCAAATAATCACGTGTTATTTCATTTATTATCACAAACTGCAGTTGAATTTCGAAGATAACATGCTAGTATAAGAATTAATCTTTTAAAAAATAAGGAAGTCTAGTTTTAGTTAAGTATAACAAGAGATAAATTTGTTAAATAAACGGTTTTACATGCCACATTCTTATACCTATTCCATCACATTTAACAAAAAATGGCCAACTGCCGTTTACTTCGTAGGTGATCCTGATGCCTCCCACATTCCCTTCCCCAACCCATACCCAGCCGCCATGTTGAAGGCCAGCAGTTTAAGACGATGGCTTTCAGTATGGTAGCCACCACTTCTGGATTCTACCGACTGCTTACCATCAGACGAGATGGAGTCACTTTGGTAGGCTAATATAAAAAAAAATACTGTAAAACATTTATTTTTACAACGATTGGACAAATGAGTTTGTTAATTAGACTCGTTTATTAGTTTCTTTGTAGCCTCTACGTTCTACGTTCAAGTAATTTTCCATTTCTTTACCTACAAAGTAGCATCATCATTATTGGCTTCAGTCTCTTGTCTGATTGCCATCCTTAAAAATTTGCCTTTACTTTTTCTAACAATACTTACTTCTTACAAGCAATATTATACTTACCTATATATTTTTATACTAGTTTGCCGCGGCGCGGTTACACCCGCGCGTAAAATATGGTTTGTTGTATCCCTCGGGAACCAGATCGATTTTCGGAATAAAAAGTAGCCTATGTCCGTCTCCGGCACCGAATTTATCTACATACCAATTTTCATCAAACTCGGTTTAGCCGTTTAGGCGATGTGTGGTAACAAACACACACATAAAAACTTTCGCAATTATAATATTAATAGGATATTAGCCCACTAAAGTGACTCCAATTCTGCTTGATGGTAAGCAGTCAGTGGAATCCAGGAGTGGTGATTTCTTACCATTTATTCCTAAAATAAGAAAAAATATTAAAATGTTAATGTTTATTTACACGAGACAGTTTTCAAAATAGTTCTGCTGCGACTTCAGGTGAGGTTACTGTCGTCGTGTAATCAAAACTAAAAATAAAAAATCAGCCTTAACTGCAGAAATGTTGCAATATAAGAAAATAAGATACTTTCTCATCTAGTTGTTTGTTAACATTCCTTGACAAAGCAAAGTGTTGTCGCAACAGCATATTGTTTAGATTTCGCAATGTTGTCCGTTGTGTCAACTTGTTCAACAAAATCTTATAGACCAAGGTTTAAATGAGATTGCTTTGTAAACTACCTACTTGATTACATTGCTTTATTTATATTATTTTGATTTGACATAACTAGGCTAACAATATGTCAGCAAAATTTTCTAAAAGTAAAAGCAAATTACTTACATTTTTGACCTCGAAACGATATTAGACTTTTAGGGCTCAACAGATTTCTGTTAGGAAATTTGACGCTATATTAAAACTGCACGGCTGGAGTAGTGCCTTCACTCTACACCTATAGAATACCCAGTCTATCTTACTTAAATAACTTTAAGTGGTAGCACAGAATAAATAATAGTAGGTACTAAGTAGTAGTGGTACCTATTATACGTAAGTACCTACTTGTAGTTCTGCTGATGAGCAGTGGTCTAAAGTGCTCTTATGAAGAGCTGATCTGGTGTCAGTAAAGATTATGTCTCAACTGCAAGATTAGTTATTCTTTTAGATAGGCAGACACGGCTCTTTCGACGTCTAAGACCAACGGCCGCCACTCCAAACCGCCCATCTGATAGACCGTTTCATCGTGAGCCATCATTACCAGTAAAAAAATATCAAACCTCAGCAATTGAACAATAGCGAATCAGCGTGTGTTGTTCCCTGTAATAAAAAAAACTGTAGGACCATTCCACTTTGATCACTTGGATATACCTACTTAACATGTTGAATTCACTTTATGTTCGCTGACTAATACAATACTTATTACAATCGAGTCTAGTTTTGATAAAACTTTAGAAATTTATAGAATAGAGTTAGTCCGCGTCCTAATTATTTTACTGGATAAATGCTTTAGATAAATCATGCCATAATGGTTTTCTTATTACCTAAGGCTGTTCACCTACGAATACAAATTCGCTTGTTTTTTCCTTAACCTATTTCTGCAGCGTTGACATCAAGTTTGTATAATGACAGACCGCAAAAAACGCAAACGAGGCTTCACGTCGCGTCTGTGGCTGTGTATAATCAATTCGTATAAAACTTGTAAAAACGAATACAGTCAGAATCAGTCTGAAGAAGAATACCTACGAACGGCGAATATCCTATGTAAATAACATCACTATTATTGTTGTAGTGATAGACCTTACTTAATTACGTTAGTACCGTATCGACCATACCTTTAGTGATTAAAAATGCACATTAATCAATAATCAATTACGGTAATTGACTATTAATATATAGAGTTCAAGATAAGGTAATTCAAACTCAAATTTTTATCCTATTAATCTAGTTTTGCTTTGACCAATTAATAGCTGCACTAGGCGCGTGACAATTTTTTTTACTGCCGATAGTAGATGGCTGTCCAGCCAGTGAGCGCCTTAAAGTAAATAAAAAATAAAGTTCCTTATACAAGAAGAGCCATAGGTCTATTCAACCGTGAGCGGTATTCACTAGGTATCGCCTGCGGCAGGAAAATCCAAGTGGGTATGCGGTAATACTACTTGTTACACAAAAGCGTATTTTGCTATCCTTCTGGTTAAGTTTTATGTTATTGTGGTACACTATCGCATTAGGTTAAGCGTTACCTGTAAAGATAGTTGTATGTTGTGTATACAAATAAATAAATAAATAAACTTTTCAGTTCAAGTGGGTATGCGGTATTCCGCTCTAGCCGCGGCACTTCATACTAAATACCTTAGCGAAATCCGCGCGGTATGAACCTTTACCCATAGTGGTAGCGAATACCGCTTATGTTTAAATAAACCTTTAGACTAGAAGGCTCTAATATTTGCCCATTTCCTGCAATAGCACATAAAAAGCAGAAATGAAGACAGCAATGGCAGTGATTTGATAGTTTTAAGACATCTAATTGTGCTTGCAGAAGGTTACAAGCCAGACCATGTGTGTAGATAAAAATGAGATGGCTCTAGTTCACACCGCCGCCGGAGTACAAAAAGTAGATAATATTACTTTAAAAAATTGTTTCATTTACGCCTTATGATTTTAAAATACGAAAGAGATGAGAAACATGAAACGCGTTGACACTGTGACCTTCAATATCACATGAGCTTCCGAAAAACTGTTGTAAAAAAACTTACTCTCTTAATGATATACGAATGTACAACTAATTGTCAATGTAAACGTCTGTGTCACGATCACCTCTGCAATGTCAACGATGTGTGCCAAAAAATCTCGAAATACATAGTAATATGTTAATTTGTTAGTTATGATGAGACGGATGCAGTAGTACCCACTACTGATTTTGGAAATTATAGTGTTCTTGTAAAATTATATCTATGTATGGTAGATTGGTCTCAGAAAGTCTTGAACAGAAAGGAGTGAAAGAAGGGTAGGAAGGCCTTTGCCCTACAGTGGGGTGATAAGTGTGATAACGGCTGAATAATAATGGTAGATAATTATATTATCCTCAAATACAAAAGCAAATTTTGAGTACTTACTGGAATTTAGTCACGCTATCTATGCTAAGTTTTCTATCGCTTTAACATTAGTCTTAGCGACAAAACTGGTTCAAATTAAACTAAAAAAGATACTGTTTTTAAAATTCGTATTTTAATTCAAGTAATTTAATTTTAATTATTTAAAAGAACTCGTTTAAAATGTTATCAAATTGTATAAATGCATGCACATCCATGAGTGACATAGCTACTCACTCTAAAATTCTTAAGATAAGCTTACCAAAATATATTGATGGTAAAGTCGTTGGCATGCCAAAATTACATAAAAATTAAATTAACCGGCGTTTGAGTATTAGGCTAAAAGTAAGCATTATCATTACCGGTACTGCACTACATAAATTACTGTTCTCATATGCGACTATTCTCAAACTTTTACTGCTGAAATTGGACATTAAGGCTCGTATTTATAAACGCATCTCAGGTATTGAGTTGAGTACGCGCACTTGAATCATACCTCTGTCTCTATCTAACTCAGGGCTCGAGACCGTAGTTAGAAAGAGACGGTATTAAGTACGCGTACTCAATACCTGAGCTTCGTTTATAAATAATACCCCAGGTATGTTAGCCATGTGAGGGCGCAGCAGTAAGATGGTGACCGCCGTAGCCGAAATCGGCATGGAGGCATCATTACTGCACTACATCCATATGTAGGTGCATAGCTTATTGCTTTACTCTCATTGTTTACTAGAAAGACAATCTGACAACACATAAGAAAGACCTGTGTATGCGCTTACTGAGACAGAGCTATAAAAAAGAACGACTAGAGTTATCTTGACTGAAAACCTAATAACCTTGCCTTCTCGATAAACATAACGACTTTATTGAAAAGCGTCATAAACATAATATAAATTGAATTGAATAAAGTTATATAGAAAAATAGCTGAATTACTGTCCGTTTGCACTTTAGCTTTATTGAATTCGTTAAAAATATTTTATGCTATTAGCAGTTGATGCCCGTCTGATGGTAGGTATGTAGTTAAACCTAAGATTCGTTACGAGCACTATTAGTGGTGCCATTGGCCTGGCACTGGCTTTTTTGACTTGTATGTTTTTGCGCAGGGCGGCAACAACGCTGGCCACACGGTCGTCGTCGACGGCAAGGAGTTCGACTTCCATTTACTGCCTAGCGGAATCATCAATACAAAATGCGTTTCTGTTATTGGTAAGTTGCCTTTATTTTATTTAAAACGACAAGTTGTTTTTCAGGCCCTAGCAAGTAGCTTCACGCCCAAAATATTTAAGTATATTTATTTATTAAAAATTTCATATAATTACAAAGTATATTGACTTACTTACTACTTAAATGTCTTGTAAAGTATATTACTTTTTCTATTGCGGATTGCTGTTCACTTAGGTAAACGTATTGTATGCAAATTTGATGTTTGTCGTGTATCAAGAAAAATGCACGTTATATAATGGCGGTTAGAGAACCGTATCACTATGCTACATGCTGGTCGTCGTTGGTTAATAAGTATATAATATTAGTTAGTACCGAGTTATTCTAGTTATAGTTTAAATTCAAAACGACTCACTTAATTGAATCTAGTTCGTACTGACGATACTATGACTCAAGTTTATGTTTTTGGTCGAGGGCCTCCTTGCTGAGGGCAAGATTCACAGACCGCACTTTGTACTACTTTGTACCAAAAATATGTATCTTAGGCCCAGATTCACAATCGTGACTTTACTTTACAGCAAAGGCACCTTCCCAAAGTAAGCTTTGTATTGCCGAAGATTACTTTCAACTTCATATTCAAACATATTTTTGGTACAAAGTTTAGACTTTACTTTGTAAAGTCAAAGTGCGGTCTGTGAATCTTGCCCTAAGTGGCAGGCGTAAAGTTAGTCAAATATATGTAGTTAAATGCTTTTGTTGCGGTCTATCTGTAACTCTAGGATTCCGTTGCAAGCTTGTTTTGGTTATGAATATTTTTTACTCCTACCTAAATAATACATGTATGTTTTAGGTACTTACTTATATTTTTCTAAAACAAGTTGTCTTTGACTTTTTATTACGGATGTGGTCTACGTCTATCAATATAAACAATTTGTTTGTGTTCCTACGATTGAGTCAGGGAAGCGGTGACATAATTCCTCCCCCTAAATTATTGTAAAGGTGTCTTCAAGTTTTGTTGTAGCAATAGCCCTTTTTAGATATAACCTCAAAAATACGTTTTTCTTTTCTTCATTATTTAATTTATAAGTGCTGAAATTTATAAAGATAAAGAAATATGACCGACTAATGTATAGATTTTAAATAAAATACAAGAGATAATAATTGTGATTATTGATTAAGTATAATCTTTATTATATTCATATTGCACAGAAGTTACCACAGCTTTGCGAATTTTGTGATGCTGATGTTAACACATGTGCAGGGGATCTTCATGTTTTTGCAGACTTTTATTTAGCCCTATACCCGGTCGTGGCAGAATATCTGACAATTCATTAATAACGCTACGATCTTGTAATAGAATTCAAAACCAATTGATTAGTAATTTACTGTCTTAAAAAGGTGATACCTCATATTTAAGCGGCATGCGTGTTGTTTTTTATTTGTTTTTGGCTATTGGCGGTTAGGTAGATTCCAGCTGTCTGTATCAGTATTGATTAAATATAGCACAGCTCAGTGTATCTCATGTTTTCTTATGCAATCGCTCGAAATGAACATATTGCACAATACTACATCATATTGTTCTAACTTGCAACTTTGGTATTTAGAGCAATTCCTTAAATTAACGGAGATGTCAAATCCAATACATTGGACAAAAGTAGAGGGCGATAAATAAACACGAGGTTCTAAACTTATCCTTGATCAATAATAGTTCACTTTGTGGCGACAAACAAATCAACATCCTCAAATAATTGCAAAGACATTGAATGATAGGTACTTACAAGTCAGTTTGTGTGAACTTGTCTGTAGTACCTTCATTATTTACTGTTCAAGTCTGTTTTGAATTAAAAAAATAACTTTTGACTGATAATAATTCGACGTATAATAAATCGAACTAGTTTTGCATGTCATTTACTAAAATGTATAAAAACTGTATTTTACGTAATAATGCCGTGATTCATCGTAATTATTGACCGATAACACGGCTCGTCTTGAACGTTTGCCAAATACTTGCATCATTTTATAGACGTACTACGAATTTAAACGTTATGTAAAATGTCAAAAAGCAAGTCAAATGTGGATATAAAGTGTAAAATGTCTGTATACATACCTACAATAAGTACTCTTGAAAATCTTTTTACTTATAACATATTTGGGTTGAACTATACATCTATACATATAATAAAAATGTAACCGATCGCTGTCTGTACATGGAAGATAATATATATGAGAAAAAATACTATTGGGACCTATATCAACGCAAATAGAACCCAAAACATTGATTTTTAAAATTTTTGTCTGTTTGTCTGTGCGTTTGTGCACGCTAATCTCAGAAACGGCTTATTCGATTTAAATATGGTTTTCACTAATATATTGTGGTAAGCTTCACTTAACATTTAGTGTTTGTTTCATGTCAATCGGTTCATAAATAAAAAAGTTATGCCAATTTAAAGAATCACATCGAACATTCGTTAATTTACTACGAAATCTTAAAGAAGCAGATATTTTAACAGGTTGCGGAATAGCTGATAGTGTTTTTATTCCTCGGATTCCTGTCATTCTAAACAGTCTTTCATTTAGTTTTAAACGAGTCCAGTTTCCAGTGAGCCTATGTTTTGCGATGACTAATTAAAGTAATTAATTAATTAAGTAATTAAAGTAAAGGTAAGACACTAAAAGTTGTGGGTGTGGATCTAAGTATTAGCTGTTTTTCGGTCAGCTTTATGTGGCTCTATCACGTTAGCATTACTAGCAGCCTGTATGCTTTGATCCTTGATGACTATACGTCTAATCCATACATCCATACATATTATAAAAGGCTTTGTCCTGACTGACTGACTGACTGACTGACAGACAACGTAAAGCCTAAACCGCTGGTCGTAGCGACTTGAAATTTGGAGGGTGTGTTTGTCTTTATGTCTAGAAGTGTACAAAGAAAGGGTTATTAAAAATTCAACCTTTAATTGTATGAAAAGGGATGAAATCGATTGTATGAAACGTCTTCATTTTTTAAGTTACAGCTTTGAAATTTTGTTTTGGAATACTTTTATTTAAATAAAAAATACGCTCATATTTTTTTTTTACTGGGGTGGATTTATAGGAGTGAAATAAGGGATGAAATATTGTATGGAATGTTTGCTTTTGAAGTTGGCGACTTGAAATTTGGAGGGAGGGGGAAGGGAGGGGGAGGAAGAGGAAAGGAAGGGAGAAGTGAGGGGAAAGTGCGGGGGTAGTGAGGGAGAAGTCAGGAGAAAGGGAGGAGAAAGTCAGAGGGGGAATCGACTGCCTCTTTATTTCGGTGGTACTGTGCATGGACTGTGAGGTCGCGGTTTCGATTCCCGCTCAGTGCAAATATTTGTAGCATGAACATGTCTATTTGCATTAGTCTGGGTGTTTATATATATAATATGTATCTATTTACAAAAATAAAGTATTTAAGTATGTTTATCCGTATTCTAGAACCCATAATACAAGCATATAAAATAATATGCTTACTTTGGGTCTATATGGCGTTGTGTAAAAATAAAAAAGGAAGAGGGAACTTAGGGGGTGTGAGGAGGCAGTGAAGGGCAAGTGAGGGGCAAGGGAAGGGCAAGTGAAGGGGACGTAAGGAAAAGTGAGGGAAGTGAGGGAAAGTGAAGACTCAGAAGTGGTGGTGGGTGAGTGGGAAGTGAGGGAAAGTGAGGGAGATGGGAGGGGAAGGAAGGGGAGGGGAGGGAAAGGGGAAAGTTATTGTAGTGAAAATTTGCCTTTGTGTATTGTATGTTGTTTTACGGGGGATGTTTTTAGGTAGGTGAAAGAGGGTTTGTACGAATGGTGATGATGATGAGATTAGAAACAGTATGCAAAACAGTATTTAAACAATATAAAAATGTCTATTGAAAAACGATATTCATGCGAGCGAAGCCGCGGGCAAAAGCTATACATATATAAAAACGAAAGGTCACTCACTCACTCATCTCATCACGAAATTTCAAAAACTACAAGTGCTAGGAGTTTCAAATTTTGGAAATCTCTCTAAGACGGGATTTTGCGAAATTTATTTCCCTGGAGTACAAAGGGGAACAAAATTTGTATGGAGCTTCTATAGTTTTTGAAAATAGGAGTGCCAAGTTTCGTTAAATATCGCAAAATTTTGTCTGTTTTAGGAGTAGCGGGTGAATAGATTTAAATCGGATTCGCCTTAGAGACGGATTATACTGATATTTATTACTAATATATAATGTACGATTGCCGTAAGATTAGGTAAGAAATATTCTCATACAGGCACACATCTGAATTTTCACGCGAACGAAGTCGCGGGCAACAGCTATCTATACATATAATAAAAATGTAACCAATCGCTGTCTGTACATGGAAGATATATGAGAAAAAAATTATTGGGACCTTTATCAACGCAAATAGAACCCAAAACAATGATTGTTACAATTTTTGTCTGTTTGTCTGTTTGTCAGTGCGTTTGTTCACACTAATCTCAAAAACGGCTTATCAGATTTAAATATGGTTTTCGCTGATACATTGTAGTCAGCATCACTTAACATTAAGTGTTTGTTTCATGTCAATCGGTTTATAAATAAAAAAGTTATGCTAATTTAAATAATCACGTCATAAATGTGGTATGTATTTAGCTTAGCTTAGTTTGTTTTTAAGTTAGGTTAACACGTCTTATTTCTTTATTAAAATGTAAATTAAAATGTAAATACTTTATTAGTTAAAATGTAAATACAAGTTAGATTTATATTTTTTTTATTTTCATTTGTATATTTTTTTTTTTTTGTGATAAAAACATGTTAGTTAACACGTTTCATTACGGAATAGGTGGAATTGAAGTGAATTACGAAATAGTAGTAGTCGATTTACGCTGGTTTCAACATGAATGGGTCGGATCGACCAGGGATGTACTACCTTCTCATAGTTTTCGACGTAAGAGTAATAGTATCCATATTATTGCGTTTCGTTCGGTAAGCGCGAGAGCCGGAGGCCCAACTGATGCAGAGATGACAAACCTCGCAGCATGTGTGGGACCAGCTGAGTATCTGCGGAGTCATTGTGTGGGTGGTGTGAGTCAACCCGCCGGCCAGGGAGACCCGTATAAAGGGTGGTGCCGCTGGCCGCCCGCGGCATTGTACAAGGGCCCAATTAGACCTAACCAAAAAAAAAGAGACTGCCCCACCAGGTTGCGCATAATCTCGGAGTGGTTCGTCGTGCAGGTTGGTGACCGGATAGTGGGACCCGGCGACCATTTTCGAGACGGTACGGGGGCCTTTTGCGAGCAGTCCGTATCATGGAAGCCCGGAGGCCTAATACCCTTGAGCCTTTACAGCTGCGAAGAGACATCGCCTCCTCAACGGCCGTCTTCTATCGCCTTTACCACGGAGAGTCTTCTCAACAGTTCTTTAAATTAATTCTACCCTCTCCCTTTTTTATCAGAACGACACGTGCGGGACTGAAGTGCTACCCTTTCACAGTGCAATCTAAAGGGTCTCGAACCAAACGGTTCAGCACTTTATACTTTTGTCGCTCAATTAAAGCCGGGAACTCTTTACCAGCGCATGTGTTCCCAACTAACTTTCATCCTGGGACTTTCAAGCGAGGCGTGAAGAAGCATCTCACTAAGCCGCCATAGTGGAGGCCACCATACCAGTAGTTTGGCTTTTGGAATGGTGTCCACTACTTCTGAATTTCACTGACTGCTTACCATCAGCCAGAGTAGAGGCACTTTGGCAGGCTAATATAAAAAAAAACTTATAGCGTTTTTATTCCTCGGATTCCTTTCATTCCAAACAATTTCCCGTTTAGTTTTAAACGAGTTCAGTTTCCAGTGAGCCTATGTTTCGCGATGACAATTAATGAGTGTGGATCTAAATATTAACTGTTTTTCGCATGGTCAGCTTTACGTGGATTTGCCACGTGTAAGTAATCCTAGCAGCCTGTATGGCTTTGATCCGCGATGGCTATACGTCTAATATCGTAGATAGAGAAGCATTTACTGTAAATATTTTTCTTATTCACCTAAACGAAGATGTTTATAATTCAAAACAAACCAAAAGATATATATCCAAAAAATGCTGCCCAAAATCACTATTCCACGCGGACGAAGTCGCGGGCACAGCTAGTTACTTATATAAAATTCTGAAATATCCTTATTATAAACCTTATGGCTCGGCGCAAACGGGCCACTGACCACCGACACCGGTGGCCAGTGGCCCGTTTGCGCCGAGTCCATAGCATCAGTGGCAACTCTTAAATTTGTGACATTAGGTACTTTGACAGCTGTCAAAACTCAAAATGAGCGACAGGATTCGACAATCGTAATTTGTCTTTTTTTCACACCGTCATTTAGTCCCAAGCTAAGCAGAGCTTGTGTTAAGCGTACTGGATAACTGGAATATAATACATACATAAATAAATATTTGCCTTCTGTGTGAATCGAACCCATGACCACCTGGCGCGGCGTCGAAGTCAGTTACACTAACCACTAGACCAACGGTGCAATCAACCATTGCCAAGCCAAGCTTAAAAAATAATTAAGTACGGGAATTAATTAGATGACGAAAAATCAGCATTGGATTAAATAAAAAAATATTGTTATTCTGATGGCACTGTACGCATTGTTATTATCTGTACTTTTGTAAATATGATGGGTCGCCGTGGCCCTGGTATAAACCAGCCTCTGTTGCACAGGGTACAATTGCCACATTACCCAAGCGGTACGAGAATAAAATATAAGTAAACAAATAAGCCTTTCGCGGCGCGATTTCACCCGCATTAAGTTACATCTTTGGTTACTGCTCCGTTCCTGTCGCCAATAGCGTGATATTATATAGCCTATAACCTTCCTCAAGAACTGGGCTATTAAACGCGACTACCAGTCGGATTTGAATAAATACATTTATTCAAATCCGAAATGTAGTTCTTGAGATAAGCTTGTTCAAACAAACAAACAAACACTGCTGCTTTTTAAAATAGTATACTTAGATAAAGCTATCATTTTAAATTTTTGAAAACAGTAGGTAACTAGCGTTCTTGCTACTTAGGTAGGTACTGTTCACGTGCCATCATCTAATCTTTACAAATTGGTATGTTTTCATCCTTGAATTACTAGAGGTCAATTATTATATAAAACTAGTTTACTGCCTTTATATCTATTGAGATAAAGACAATATAAGCAGTAAAAACCAAGATGCTTTTTTAACCAAAAAAATAACATAAAATAATATTAAGTAAATACATTAAATTTCTCACTTTTTCACACCAATTTTGCTGACGACGCGACGTATGCTATAGTTACTGTAACATACTGCTCAGTGTACAAACACAAATACTGTGAATACTTGTGCAATGTCTGATTACCGTTATGCCTGTTCCACTCATTAATAAAGCATTGTTTGAATTATAGTTTGTTTTACGAGAATTTCTTATCAGTTTTTGATACGAAAATTGATATTGACTTTGACTTTGTAGAATCTTTACTGTAACGTGTGAAAAATCAAGCAAGGGATATGAACACTAATTAGAATGGCAGTACACGCTCGAGACTAGATACGAATAGCATTACTTTTTGCCCTAATGGTAAGCAGCTATAATAACAAGGCCTGGGGCCTTAACACAGCCTCTTATAGCATTTTATTATAACCTTACTTTGTCTCCATCCTTATTTTTAAAGGTACAAAAGAAAAGGACAGAACACAAATTAGCATTAAAATAATGCTGCTTTACGAGGTGGTCAATCTGAGATCTTAACATCGCCCTCTGAGTAACTTTAAGCCTTCTTCTTCTTCTTTTTTTTGGCAACAGAGCCGACGATTTGTGTCAGCTATTTCTGCCAGCGTCAAGTTTAGAATAATATTCTTGTTGATGATATTAATGGTATATTACAATGATAAAATAGAAAAAATGTGGATGAAATTAAATGACATCCATCTTCCGTGAAAACAAAAGATGGAATCAACTTTAAGCCTTTCTACGAGAACCTTAGTTACCGACCAGAGGCTCTAGTCAAGTGACATAGATTTCTATTCTATTCATAGAATAGATAAAAAAATGTATGGAATTGACATTAGCGTTGGCGTTAGCTTATGTCAATCCAATACATTTTTTAATCTATTCTACAAATAGAATAGAAATCTATGCCACTTGTTTAAGGCCTCAGGTCTCTTTTCTATGTGACATCTGTCACTGGCAACATAAAGAGTTACAAAACAAGCTTCCGTACTCTCAAATATTCGCATTACAATCTCTACGGTGTGTGTAGTTCGACCGATCTTAAGGAACAGAGTATTTTTTGGTAGGTAACTGGTGTAACTATAAGCTAACTATGATATAAGTTCTTTCCGTATCGATTCTGATAAAAACAACAGGTTTGTGTTACACTTATAATGTCACTCAAGCTTAAAATTGCATTGTAGTTCAATTTGTAGACGTTATTACAAATACTTAACAAATACTGAAAACTATTTGTCACGCTACGATTTACGTGTAATTTGTTAGATAGGTAAACTATGGCAAAGTTAAGTACCAGTCCGCTGTACTAATGCTGGTCAATGGCCTACACAGAAGGCATTAAACACCACGCGTTATCAAAGAGTGTAGGAAATTTCTGACTTGTATTTGCTAAATGCCATGTTGTATCTGGTCTAGATCTAGCACATGGTACCACCCTATCTCCGCCGTAGGTGCCGTAAAAAGCGAATAGGGTAGGTACTAGGTAACGCATTATTTAAGTTTTAAAATTTCTTACCGCTGTTATAAATTCGCAAACGCCGCTCAAAAGAAGACGACTAAAGAAGGACGAACGATGCCGTGGACGTTTTCGAGCTAATGATGAGTTATTGGTTTAGGTATATTACATTAAATGAAACGGTATTAACCAACTATACTATTTAATGATACAAATTATAAATACATCTATACTATTATGTAAAGCGGAAGAGATTGTTTGTTTGTTTGAACCCGCTAATCTCTGGAACTACCCCGGTCGCATTTGAATAATTTTTTGCGTATGATAGCCCAGTCTTGCGGAAGGTTATAATAGGCTATGTAATATCACGCTACTGGCGACGGGAGCAGAGCAGTAACCAAACTAGCTACAATCTTTCATACTAATACAAATTAACGAGTATTTGTACTCATATTACTAACAACAGCATTCGTAGAAGAGCCATATTACAATAACTTTGTAGAATGCAAACAAACTGGATTCTCATATATTCGTTTTTACCAAGTGTAACACAATGGTCTAAGCAAAAAAAAGATTTACAGTTGAGCACATAACTATTGAACCTAATTCCTTGTGCTAACATAACTAAACAGTCGAGAAACCAATTTTTCACTTTCTTCGCTATGATTAAGAGTTAATGGTCAAGGTATTTGAATCAGTTTTATGTTTTCCAGCGTACTTCTATCCATGCAAAAATTGCATTTCCTACCAAAAGTAAACTGTTAATAGATTTCGAAATTAAAGAAATCAAAAACGGTAGTCGGTACCCATAACACATAACCTTAAAGTACTTTAAAATTAACTAACGCATAGTAATAATATGTACATATTTCATTTCTCGATAAAAACAATATTTCAATGTAAAAGAGATAACTAACAGGATACCGCAAAAATCGCAAAAATAAACGCGGTTCTCGCGTGACAAATTACATACAAATTGAATAACTTGTTAGAAACAATACAAAATGCAAATATAACATGAAAAAACTAAGAATCGTGCCAGCTGTAATGATGACGGTCTGTACCGACTGTGGCCCGGTACCGACATAATATTAATAGGGCTTATATAATCAGTAATTTATTGCCAAGGTCAAACATGGTACACGAAGATGCTTTGCTTAAATAATTTGACAATACCTGAATTAGGTTTACCATAAAGTAATGGCAGATTAAAAAATAAAAATTGTTTTAGGCAACAAACTCAAACTCAAAGCATTTATTTCATTTTGATCATAAAGTATAATGCTTATGAAAAGTCAAAATTACATGAAGTCAGCTAATTAACCTACAGCCAGTTCGCTGACGAGGTAGAGCTGTGAGAAGAACTGGCAAGAAACTCACGCCACTCTTTTCAATCGCCAGATAATAACAGTTTTTGTATGAGTTACAATATTAACACGCAACCAAAGAACCATACAAAGTAATTATTACAAATTAATCAATTAATTTAATTACCAAGATTAAAAAAAGAAAAGAGAGGATTAGTAATTTGACTACGTATTTTAATTAAAATAGTAAATGCATCTCCCGGTTATATTTCAACATTGCCTTACGGTAAGTTATAAGAAGAATTATGTAGATGCCGCATTTGACAACTATACATTTTGAGGTTTTATCCAATGTCTTGAACTTGGTAATATTTTGAGTTTAACTAGTAATTATTTTTAGGTATCTACAGCCGTAAATGTGCATCTCTATTTAAGCTGTCTAGGCTTTAAGATGCTGCGCCCAAACTCTAGGATAATAGCCTAAAATATTGTCAGCTCACTTGCTGCTCGATTAGCTTGACTGTAGCAATCAAAATTATTCTTGCAATATGGTAACAATAAACATTTACATTTAGAAAACAGATGAAGGCAATCATCCAATGAAAAGTTTTCTTTAAAATTTTAATAGGTACTTTTTTTTGTTTCTAAATAAAATATCTGTAGGTATAGCGTGATTAATGACTTGTGTTGAGCAATTACGTACCAAGGCCGTTTCTGTTGACTAAGTGTTACATTTGATGCACTGTAAAAGATAATCGCTTTATCCTTCCATGAAAATAAAATTAAGATTAGATATGTGATACGATTATTTACAAAACGTACGATGGATTACGGATTATAATGGACGATTATGTAATGTACACTGGATATTAACTTCAAGACGTACACTGCTGAACATAATAGTATATTTATTTATATAGTGTAATCAAAACGACATTCATAGTCAATTACACTATTTACACAATAACACAAAAAACATAAAAAAACAACTTTGACTCTGTCGTCTCGCAATACCTCATACATTCAGACCTCATACATTTAGACAAGATCAACTTCCATTCATCAGCAAACAGGTATACTCCATGACTTGACGCCAGCAGAGCGATGGGTCATTTTAATATACGCGGTACTGTAGGGAGACATAGAACGCGCACCTAAAAAGAAGTTCGCTATAGTCTCTGCATTTGGCAGGCTTTCTGCTCAGTTATATATAACCTAGAACTTACCAATGCAAGTATTTATTTAAATCCCAAAAAAGCGTTTCACAAAGCAGTCATTGTAAGAAAGTATTTGGTTTTGGCGATTTATTTTCACCACTCCTGGATCTCACTGACTGCTTTCCATACGGTATTGTGGGGCATTTTGTGGTCTAATGTAAAAAAAATGGCGAATTAGTTTTTTACGCATTACCTGCCTTCTAAGGCTGCTGTCCATTACCTGATAGATATTCCTTTAATCGCCTCTTATGACACTCACGGCCAAAATTTGGTGATTCTATATTCTACTCACGTAAATGAAAACAGTACAGGCACGACTTACATCAAAGACTATAATTTTCGGCTATTAACATTGAAGCCACGCTTTAATTACGAATATGATGGATGAAGCCATTAAACATAGACATAAGGTATTAATTTTTACTATAATTGTAGTAAAATTGCCTATGTTTGTTCTAGGCAACGGCGTGGTGATCCATCTACCTGGGCTGTTCGAGGAGTTGAAGAAGAATGAGAACAAGGGCATGCGAGACTGGCAAAACCGACTCATCATATCCGACAGGGCGCATCTGGTCTTCGATATGCATCAGCAGGTACATTTATTTTCTTCGATATGCATCAGCAGGTACGTTTCTTTTTGTAAGACAAGTCTTGTAAAATAAATATAGAAAATATTTTGACCTCGAAGCGGTACTTGAACTAGGGCACAACCAAATGATCTTGTTTCTTAGTCTTTGAGGAGTGATCAACCCAACATTAGTTAAATGAAAATACATATTAGGTATGTGGCATTCAATTCTTTATTATATTTCATGATGTAGGTATAACAAAGATTACGTTATATTTTATACTATCAACTATATTTTCACGATGGTAAAGACGCCCAAAACTACGTGGGTGGTATCGCGATTAAAATGTTCTTCACACTATTGTGGTTACCTATTAACTCTACCATAGATTATACAATACCTAAACTCTACTAATATTTTTTTCGAAAGTCTGTGTGTACTTTGTATATCCGTCTGTGTCTCACGGGACTTTACAAATACAACATGCCGGTTAAGTCTCTTAGAACATAAAGTTTATCCCTAGTTTATTCCTTAAGTACAAACGCTTGACTTGTTTCCTAGTGCGGTAAAAACAATTATTGTTGTTACCTTCAATGGAAAAGAGAAGTAAAATGACAATTGCAATTTTAGCCATTTTCAACGCTGCCGCTGTGACAATGTACAATAAATACTCATTTGAATCCTTTGCACGACTTACTCGTATGTTTAAAAGAAAAACGTCCATCACTTTGACTGGCCTGTTGGTCTAGTGGTTAGTGACCCTGACTGCTAAGCCGGAGGTCGTGGGTTCGATTCCCACCCAGGACAAACCTTTGTGTGATGAGCATGATTGTTTGTTCTGTGTCTGGGTGTAATTTATCTATAATATGTATGTATTTACAAAAAAAAAATGTATATAAGTAGTATATCAGTTGTTTAGTACCCATAACACAAGCAAATATAATTGCTTAATTTGGGGCTAGATGGCGCTGTGTGAATGTGGTAGAATATTATTATTATTATTATTATTATCACTGCAAAACAGTCCATCATATTTCGTCTTTATGACCTTTCATCACTAAACCTGCGATATATTCATAATAATATAGTGAAATGAAATCATCACCTTTAAAATGAGATCATAGCAAGCTAATGCGGTAAAATACAGATCCATCGCAGGTATCGCTGTCTCCGTCTGACAAACACATCTGATGATCATAGCTATACAACGTGATCGCTATCGTGAGCCACATGCGTAATCAGTCACACCCCACCGTGACGTAATGTAAACACTCATTAGTTAGATAGAAATTATCTACCACGTGCTTTATTATAAACATTACTTTTTACTTACCTACCTAGGTACTTATTGTCAAGAAAGGTTTGATAAGGGCCCCTTTTATATCTATGAAGGTCACTAGTACCTATTTTTTTATATTTTAAGAGCTCACCTATCCACTACGTAGAGTTGTTTCTATCACTGATTGATAATTCTTTTAAATAACACATAATAATTGGCAAGACATGCACATCTCATACTCATTGATAGTTCCCTATGCTTTTACGTTCCGCGCATCCCACGCCTGCCCCTTATTTTTGTGCGCTCGAATCAGAACAAATAAATGTTAATGCTGTATCCATTACAGGGTAATCTATGGGTAATAGTAATCTATGGCACTTTTTATATCTGTGAAGGCCGCTAGTCAGTTTTTACTTTGTAGAGCTCGGCGTTTCTGTCGTATTTTTGTCGATCTCCAAGGTCACAATGTATACTTTCTGAAGTATAGGCCCCTTAGTTTGTTCTGGCCTCTATCTGTGTGGTAGGTAATTAATATTTCCTTCTAAATAGAGACCCGACCCTGCTTCGCACTTGGATACTTTAAGACATGATTACAAAATAATAAAAGTCTCGAACTCATATAAGCATATAATATACCTGGGTTTAATACCAAGATTACTGCAGCCTGTCAGGTTGTATGTGGCTGTCTGACCTTAACGTTCGTGAGCTCCAATGGGGCACCGAAACATCCTTGTATTTTACCTATATTTAATAAGGTTAGAATGAGCTGGGAGCTGATGTAGTTCCAGCGGCCTTGTCGATAGGGTGAGGCGTAGGTACACCAAAATAATAGTATTTTTTACGGATGAAATACATTGATCGAAATCAAGTTCTTGATTAGACACCATTAACATCCATTATCGTAATCACATCATTTCCGCAATAAAAATAGAACATCGATTATTGTAGCCTTATTCAAAACTAGCTGACCCGGCGAACTTCGTTCCGCCAGTCGATCAACATTACATTATTTTTCTAAAATAAAAGAATTTTGCTAAAATAAAAGATTTTTTCTAAAATAAACGTAGCCTAAGTTACTCCTTATTACATCAGCTACCTGTCAATAAAAGTCCGTCAAAATCGGACCAGCCATTTCAGAGATTAGCCGGAACAAACAGACAGACAGACAAAAATTGTAAAAATGTTATTTTGTTACGTATGTATATTCATATACATGTAGTAAAAAACGGTTATTTCAATATTACAAACAGACACTTCAATTTTATTATTTGTATAGATACGCTCATACTACACACACTACTTAGCTATTATTTAATAAAAAGAATGGAATTTGTATTGTTTTATTTTCTTGTTGATGGCGATTAAAAGCGGAGTTGGAGATTCAAAACCGAACAAGGACCAAATAACATTACTGACTACTGAAAGTTTATTTTAAACATTACTGACGTGCAATAAACGGCTGAATAAATAATAACAATAAAGAAATGAACATTCATAAATCTGAAAATTACTTTTCTTATTCTTCCTCAAGGTCTGCTTAACACAGCCATGGGTGCAGTATTAACTTGCCACCACGCCCCCATTTTGATTACATGGCAAACAAGCTTTCGTCTTTGCTATCTAATTCGTATAACAAATAACAACTAACAAGGAATACTGTGACATGTATAATGTACCTAAGACTACATACTAAACACGTATTGATGTGTACGTGATACTATCTAATTATCTATACTGTCTGTTACTGAAAGTTAATTGGTGATAAATGACATCTTTGTTGTTATCATGCGAATGGAAATAAATCTTTCTATATAGACCAAACAAACACTTAGGATAGTTTTATTATTACTCATTTGGAGTACAGACTTATAACATATTTGATGGTTCTTTTATTCGGCAAAGCAATTTTGAAAATTAAAGCTTGGCAAATTCGTTCGTGACACTCTCATGGTCCGCGCGAGTGACAAGGACGTTACTACCAATCAGGGTGCCGAGTGCGAGTTGCTTTTACATTAACGCGATCAACAGCTTATATGACTTTCGGTGCTCCGATTGGCACGCTCCAGGCTCTTACCCATCAGAGCCAAACGCGGTAATCGCCTTAATCGCGTTAACATAAAAATAACTCAAACTAGGCACCCTGAATATTATCACAAATCTATGCTACCAATACACATCGACGTTAACAGATGATGATGAACCTTATTTGTGACCAAATAAGTTTATATTATTAACTTTCTCCTTTCCTCAATTTCTATCAATCCTCAAATCAATTCCTCAACCTCAACAAGCACTATAAAATCTTCAGGTGGATGGTCTTCAAGAAGCGGAAAAGGGCAAGAACTCTCTTGGAACCACAAAGAAGGGCATCGGTCCAACATACTCGTCCAAAGCAACCCGCAACGGACTAAGGATAGGAGACCTGCTGGGCGACTTCGAGATGTTTGAAGAGAAGTAAGGGCAGGAAATTGTTTACATTAATACACAGCATACACCAGAATATGATGATATAATATAATATGACCAATCTTTGTAATCATCAATTTCTCACTTAGGATCGGTTGGAAATCCTCAGCATCTAATGTCTGCCGGCAGTCTTTATCATAGTATTTCGGGTCAGGTTAGGAATATACCCTCTATATCTATATGCATAAAGTTTAATAAATAAATATGCTATGATAAATAATATTACACAAATATAAAGTCGTTGTGCCCCATTATAACTTCGGAATTTTAAAAATATGTTACTTATTCGATTGTATTATTGTACCTATAGTTTAGTTTTGACAATTGTATCTCATGTTAAAACGGCCATCTAGTCTTTATTGATTCCATCCATTTCCACAGATTCCGCACATTAACAGCGAACTACAAGCGTATGTTTCCGTCTTTGGAAGTGGATATAGAGGACGAATTAATCCGCTACAAAGACTTCGCCGAGAAGATCCGTCCTATGGTGCGTGATACCGTGTCGTATTTACACAAGGCACTCGCTGAAGGAAAGCGGGTGCTCGTCGAAGGCGCTAATGCAGCTATGCTTGACATTGATTTTGGTATGTTTTATTTATTTTTTGAGAAAGTATTTACAATATCATTACAAATAAAAAACTGTTTGTTCGATTTTTTTCCAATAATAACTGTTTACCATTTAACTTTAATTAGAAAGATGAGAATATTTGGTATGTGGTTGTGTTGTTTAATAAATAAACATCTGACTGGCCTGTTGGTCTAGTGGTTAGTGATTCTGACTGCTAAGCCGGAGGTCGTGGGTTCGATTCCCACCCAGGACAAACCTTTGTGTGATGAGCATGATTGTTTGTTCTGTGTCTGGGTGTAATTTATCTATAATATGTATGTATTTACAAAAAAAAAATGTATATAAGTAGTTTAACAGTTATTTAGTACCCATAACACAAGCAAATATAATTGCTTAATTTGGGGCTATATGGCGCTGTGTGAATGTGGTAGAATATTATATTATTATTATTATCTATATTTCATTGCAGGCACATACCCGTATGTGACGTCATCAAACTGCAGTATAGGTGGCGTGTGCACCGGTCTGGGCCTTCCTCCCAAAGTGATCGGCGAAGTGCTCGGCGTAGTCAAGGCGTATACCACGAGAGTGGGCGACGGACCCTTCCCTACTGAGTTGAAAGATGTTAGTATACTGAGTCTTTTGTTCTATATTTTTAATCGCAATATTACAAACATCTGTAACTTGTATGAAAAGAATAATTAATATTAAAGAGCCAAAGGAGGTATGTTTAGATCGCAGCAAATAGCGTTCTATAGTCTGCTTACCGCATGGCCTCTGTGTTTTTTGTAGCGAGTGACGTAAGAGGCCTTAATGAATGCTAAATAAATAGCAATAGTAGCAGACGAGCGGGCTTGAATTGGTCGAAATGACCAAAGAAGTATTTATTACCCTCCCATAAAATAAAAAAAAGAGTGTGTGTACTCATGTACGCACGTAAGAAGTTATACTTCTTTGGCGTAACAATCCAAAAATACCAAATAATAACACAACGCATACATACATAAATATACATAAATAGCATGCAACAATAATGAAATATCATAAAATATAATTAAAATAAAAGAAAACAAAAAAAAAAAAAATATTAGATAATAATGTAATAATTTATAATTTGCAATGTAAATAAATTATACATACCGACAGTTGAATTGATATAAACGCCAATATATTTTTTATTTATTCACACTGATTATTTGTACTGATACGACACACAAAGGTTCGCAACTAATTTCAGGCTGTAAAAGGTTCGCAACTAACTTCAGTGTGTTGCTTTTTTCTGTCGGTGTGCGCGCGTATCGTAAAAATTCACTCATCATTTTTCCCAATCGCGCCAAAAGAAGTATAACTACAAAAATAAAAATTTGTTCTAATATCAGGTTAGTTTAACCTAACAATAAACATTTTAAAAAGAAGTAACAAAAGCATTAATGTCAAAAAGGTCCTAACTCAGCTTTGTGCCACTTAAAAAAAATGTCGAATTAAAACCTGTGTCTATGTTTAGGACACAGGTCGCTTACTACAACAGCGTGGTCACGAGGTCGGTGTGACCACTAAGAGGGTGCGACGTTGTGGGTGGCTCGATCTCATCGTTGTACGGTACACCGCCATGGTCAATGGATATACATCGTATGTATCATTTTATATTTGTAAAGTAATTATTATGTATGTGACTGTTAGCACGACTGCTGTACACAATGGGACAAATACAACTTACAAAGTTTTGTGTGTTTGTGTGTTTATTTGTAGAGAATCCTGGGACCCTAGTGTGGGACCTTTTTAAAAAATAAAATTAATTTAAAGACTGATGTAGTTTAGCGACAGTTTATTACGCACTTAATATAATTATTGTGCTTATAGGCTTATACCGGCCACGTTTTTTAATACTTTGGAAGTAACCGATTTTGTTCAGTGTCCAAGTCCGAAATGGTTCAATCAAAAGTCACGCCCGTGGTTCGTGTTTATATTTTTAATCTGTTCCCGAAATTATAGATAACAAATTATAAAACTTATTTGCGAATAATTATTGTATATTACTTTCAGAATATGTCTGACAAAACTGGACATCTTGGACACGATGAAGGAAATCAAAGTGGGCGTGGGATACAAATTAAATGGAAAAAAAATCGACCACTTCCTCTCGTCTATGGCGGAGCTAGACAGAGTTGAGGTATAGTATCCTATTAATATTATAAATGCGAAAGTTCTTGTGTGTGTGTGTGTTTGTTACCACTCAGCGCCTAAACGGCAGAACTGATTTCGATGAAAATTGGTATGTAGTTAGATTCGATGCCGGAGACGGACATAGACTAGATACTTTTTATCCCGAAAATCGGTTCAGTTCCCGAGAGATACAACAAAGCATATTTTACGTGCGTGCGAAGCCGTAGGGCGCAGCTAGTATATATAAACTAAGGTCAACCAGCTTTAATTTACACTAAATAGTGTTAATGCAATTGAATAACGTTTAATTTAAGTAAACTTCAATTATTGTGGCGTAATAATATCGTTATACTGTTCTTCTTTTATTAACGCGCTCTATCTGTATCATTCATGCAAAATAATAACCATTTATTCTTAAATCAATGGTTATTATTTCTACACTCGTAAATATGTACCTTACGCCGTAACATTAAGACCTAAATTCGACTACAGCTACATTCTAGAACCCATACCACAAGCTCTATGCTTACTTTAGGTCTAGTTTCTTTTTTAATTCCCTCAATAGCAGACGAGCAAACAGCCCACGTGATAGTAAGTGGTAACTGTCGCTCATGGACGACTCAGAGTTCCTAGCATTTGGAATGCCAGGGACTCTGCGAAGCCGCAGTCTATCGTGAATGGAGTGGGGTAGGTGAAGAATTGTGGGAGGTGAGGAAGAAAGGAAAGAAGGGAAATTGGGCCTCGAGCACTCTTACTTACTAAACGAAACGCAATAGTACGGATACTACTACTTTTACGTCGATCTTTTATGAGAGGGTAGTCTCCTAGATATAGATCCGGTCCAACCAGCGTGGATCTACTACCGTGTACCGTGATTACGTTGTAAAGTTGTTGTTAGTTATTATCTACTCTTGATAATATCCAGTATATTACAGTAGTAGATCCACGCTGGTTTCAGCATGAATGGGCCGGATCATCCGGGAAAGTACTACCCTCTCATAGAAGATCGACGTAAGAATAGTAGTATCCGTACTACTGCGTTTCGTTCGGTGAGTGAGAGCGCCGGAGGCCCAATTCCCTTCCCCCAACCCCATTCCCAGCCGCCATAGTGGAGGCCACCATACCAGCAGTTTGGGACGATGGCTTTTGGTATAGTGGCCACCACTTCTATGATTCCACTGGCTGCTTACCATCAGGCGGGGTGGAGTCACTTTGGTAGGGTAATATAAAAAAAAAGCTAATGCAGGATAGCTTCTAGAACATACTAGCGTATTTTCAACAAATTGTTTATTTGCTGTAACAGGTTGAGTATGAAACATTGCCTGGTTGGCAGTGCAGTATTGAAGAGTGTCGGAATTTTGACAAGTTGCCTGAGGCGGCCAGAAACTATGTCAGAGTCATCGAGGATTTCTTGCAAATACCTGGTGAGACTACTTGGTTTTTTTTATTTATAGAAGTTTGTCTTCATACTAAGTTATACTAAACTTTATACGTCAAATAATATTTTGGATTTTGTTTAGATGGACTAAACAAAATCCAAAATATTTTTATAATTTTTTTTTATAATTTTTTATATTACAACAGATCATTACTACCCACCTTATTGTTTGATACCTGAGGCCCTAGACAAGTGTTATCGATTTCTATTATATTTATAGAATAGATTAAAAATGTATGGGATTGACATATGCTTACGCCTTGGCGTTAGCTTATGTCAATCCCATACATTTTTGGGCCTCTGGTTTGATGCTAGGATGATGTATGGGAACGGCTCACAACTGGACAACGTGGCCGATACTTTTAGGAGGCATTATAACTGAAAGATATAAGCAATATACGACTCTAAAGTGATAACTGTGATATTATAGTTTTATTATTTTATTTAATTTTCAGTAAAGTTCATCGGAGTGGGGCCTGGACGGGACAGCATTATAAGTGCACATTAACATCAGCTCGGCTGTTAGTGTTTTACTGTTATTTACTATTATTAGTGACGTATGTAGGGCCTTCTAACTAGCGCCATTTGCTTTTGCGCTCACTTTACTAAACGTATTTTATATTAGACAATGCTAAATACTATTATTGGTGGTCCCTCGATGTTGTGCTGTTAAGAGTCTAGCTTGACTTTGGATCGAAGTTCTTGAATATTGAATTCAGTATGGTCGGCCAAAAATGTGGTCTTCGAGTTTTGACAAGTGTCTGTGAGATCTAAACAACGCTAAGATTGTTTTTTCAAACAAAGTGTAAGAGAAATCGACCTTGTTGTTTCATGACGTTCAAATGAAGCTCAACCGTAGATCGATCAAAAGCGTATTAGCCATAGGGCTCATTACACTCTCCACTATACTGTATTGCTATGGCAAAGAACTTTCCAGACTCGCTTGAAGTTTTATGTACTGACAAACATTGGTTTGAAGAAAGACCAATGTTTAATATGGCGCGTACAGACTTACGAAATGCAACGAGCATTTCATAAGTGTGGACACAGGGCGCGCACGAACCGAGCATGTACGTACTCGCATCTGTTTGCGGCGTGCG
This sequence comes from Parascotia fuliginaria, assembly GCA_963082885.1. NCBI lineage: Eukaryota > Metazoa > Arthropoda > Insecta > Lepidoptera > Erebidae > Parascotia > Parascotia fuliginaria. The sequence continues at coordinate 13,021,491 of OY720188.1, forward strand.
CGCGAACATGAAACGAGCATCAAGAGTATCCTCTACCGTAGCTGTGTTTTCTTCCATGGTCATGGTTCTTTCCGCAGTACAGACACACAACCGTCCACTCTGCACACTGCGCGCCCCACACTGTTCGGCGCAAGAACCGACAGATTGCGGCTCACGGCGATCACGAGTTAAAATGTTCTGTTCGTGCGCGGTTCGTGCTGGGAATTATTTAATTACATGTTGCATTTTCTAAGTCTGTACGCGGCATTAGAACCTTACGTCTCTAACGTATATTTGTAAACATATGTCACAATTTAAGATTGATTCGTCTTGCTAAGGAAACGAAGTGATGGCCAAGATTTGCACTATATGTTCTTAATCAGGACGTTAATATGGTGTAATTATGACGAATATTTTAATATTATTTTTTATTATATGACTTTAAATATCATGATGACATATAACTTATTATTATTTTGAAACTGACATAAATAAACATAATTATATAGTATTAATAATGTAAAGCGACAGTTATAAAACAGTTCGAGAGCGCAAAAGAGAAGGAATAAACAACATTTGTTCTAATGTAGTGGTATTTGAGTTAAATTTTAAGCTACATGGATATATCTATGTACAAGCTTGTATTCACTGCAATATAAGCTTTATATTTATGTGGAGTTGATTAGCAAGACAATACACAAGCAAAGGCTGTTTAGAACAAGTTTACAGTAGTACCATGACTTGTTGGAAATATATATAATACAAAATAATATTACTGAATATTTTCTGGCTCATAATTTGCAAGCAACGACTGTCAGCAGACCAGACAGAAAGTTCATATTATTTTTATATATATTTTCAACAAGTAGTCAAAACATTTCCATAATATAATTGTATGTAAAGATCAACGTTGCGTGCTAAAATCTTCGTGTTATATACTTAGGGAAAAGGTATAAGACAGGACAAGATATTTTTTACATTATTCCCGTTTGTATAAGATTATTACTGTCGCGTTTTACGCCTTTTTGCTATCGAGGACGCAAATTTCAGTGATATCGTCAAACATACTAATAATAACTAGAACTATATAATCTTTTAAATGACAGAAATATGAGACTTAAAAGAGAATGGCTCTTAAATGGGAATTCAGTATTTGAGTCTATATTAAAGTTAACTATTGTTTGAGTTTTGGGCAACATATTTAGTGTACAATACTGTATTCTACGTTATCAGATGTTGCTCAAGAAGATATAATAGCTATATAAGTAGCGGTTTGATTATCTATTTAAATTAGTAACTGTATTGACGAATCACTGCAATTTTTCTACATAAAACAATATAAAAGTATGATTTCTTTAGCAGCAATAATAGTAGAATTATATAACGAAGGTGCATTAGACAAAATGGCTACAAACAAGTATTATTATAAAGACACCAAGGTTAGATATACCTTTTTTATAAGTTCAATTTGTTCGTGCCTAATGTGTTAAAAACAATAACCCTGAGTGAGAAACCAATATAGATAAATCTGGGCTAAAATATTGTAGGGACTGTAAACAATTGTATACTTAATGTTGATATAACTAAAAGCTATTTACGCGAAGCAAACCAATATCGATAAATCTGGTCTAAAATATTGTTGGGACTGTAGGCAATTGTATACTTAATGTTAATAGTACTAAAAGCTATTTACGCGAAGCAAGATTCAGTAGAGAAGTATCTGCATTCCGGTGCTACGTTTATCACTTTTGCAGTAGTGATACTTTTGCAATCAATTTACTGGTTCCTACAAAGTTGTATACAGTCCTTTCCAATGACATAAGCCCCCTCAAGTATTGCTACAGATTGACAGTGTGACTCTTACAAAACGAAACAGCATTATTGTTGAATTTTTATGTGTAAATTTACTTAATATTGTTTGAAATCAATACTTTTTCTACTAACGTTTTGCGTTTGGGGCTCTTTTTCAGTTTTTAACAATTGATAAATTCAATTTAGACATTAATTTTATTGATTTATTACGTTTTTACAAAGGCCCATTCCAAAGATCTTTTGTAAAAAATATTGTTGTACTTATTTAACGTTAATCAATTTGCATCTACATTCTGTGAGTGGTGTTTTTATGTGATATAATTTGTGTATAAATAAATATTTACATTAATGCAATCATATAATTATATTAATGTATGTATTATTTTTATTACAGTTACTATGCCAATAAAACGGTTTATTCTTTTATGCGTATGTTTTATTTTAACACTATTAAAAGAATCAGTGTCAAAGAAATGTATCAAAAATATACTTACCTCTTAATTTACTTAATTATTCCAAGCATCTAATTTTTTTTATTGGTCAGTGGCAGACAAGCAAACAGCCTAAGCGATGGTCAGTGGTAACTGTCTGCAATGCCAGGGACTCTGCGAAGCCGCTGTCTACCGTGATTGGGGTGGGTGAAGGGATTGAGGAAAAAGGAGAGAGCCAAATTGGAAATTGCTAAAAAGCGTAAAAGCTAAAAAGTTCTAAGAAAATACATTTTGTTTTTGAATATTCATATTTAAAAACATTTTAGATGAAATAAAATTACATTATTGAATAATTTATACAATTTAAAATATGGAACAAAAGAACATGTCAACTTAGGTTACGTTCCATTTTACGAGTTACTATTTACCTATCGTGCAGTGCACCTGCAGTGGCAAAACAAGCTATGAAAATATTTCATTTATACCTAAAGAGTTGTGAAGTAAACCAGATATATATTTTTTTGACAGCTTAATTTACTCTCGGTTTTCTTCCTTTTTTCTTATCCCATTTTCGGCAACTGCTTGGATGTGTTTTTTAATCATTATACATACAGTTACGGTTACCACTTACCATCAGGTGGGCCCGTATGATTATTTTCCATCAAAGTTGTATAGAAACAACAATTTTGGATTATGTTAACTCATTACTGCCTATCTGGATAATGATCTCGTAATGGCGATCGTATCAAAACCTTCTGCATCAACAGGTCAATGTATTGTAACGCACCGCCTAGGGCCAGCCAGCCAGCCAGCCAGCTAGTCAGCCAGTCAGTCAGTCAGCCAGTCAGTCAGTCAGTCAGTCAGTCAGTCAGTCAGTCAGTCAGTCAGTCAGTCAGTCAGTCAGTCAGTCAGTCAGCCAGTCAGTCAGTCAGTCAGTTAGCCAGCCAGCTAGCCAGCCATTGTTAAGGCATGATGTTACTGGCCACCACCACCGCCGCGTGGGAGGCGTGACACTGACTGCCTGTCAGTGTAAGCAGCTATTCTTTTGTTTTGGTGAAGTGCTCACTTTTTGGTCGGGCCTTGTAATAAAATTATTACACCGACTAATACCTACTCGTTTTCTTTTACCAAAGTATTATAATATTTTTTTATAATTGGCAGATGACCACTTCAATATTCCTATTCTATAATCTGTACTTATTATATTAAGCGGAAGAGTTTGTTCGTGTGAATGCGTTAATCTCTGGAACTACTAGTAGTCGGATTTGAAAAATTCTTTTTGCGTATGATAGCCAAGGTTCTTGCGGAAGGCTATGTAACATTACGCTATTAGCGACGAGAGCGGAGCAGTGACCATAGATGTAGCTCAACGCGGATGAATTCGCGCCGCGGAAGGCTAGTATTCTAGAAAAATAACGTTGACAATCAAAGACTAGGATCATCAGTTTAGCACTAGTATGTGCTTAAAATTTGAAACTACATTTTTTATTATATGCCTATTCTATCTAATATTAATTAATAGTATACAATATTTCGTTAATAATATTACATTTCTTTACGAATAGTAAAAAGTAATGAATTCATCATAAATGAGATAGTGCGAATAACTTAAGATACTACACAATTCGTTACTATACCCAAAAGTATGTAAATAATATAATAGAATAAATATTTTCAGTTTTGTAGCTAACAACTACTAAGACATCTCTAATGATTGTTGTTCGAGAGTGCACTTTCAAAATCATTATAATCGTTCATTATTTAAATGTTTCTCTCATAAAATTAAATTTGTTTAGCTTCATAATAATAATATAATTTACCCTTTAATGTGCAACTTAATGAAAAAAAAGCCTGAAAAACTTTTTAGTGCAGACTTTCTTCTGTCAAAACTATTTTTTTTGCAAATACAAACTAATATAATCCTTAATCTTTAGCGTTATAGTATATTTTCAGTTCTCTTTTGTTCTTACTTGTCTCCACTAAAGTGCAAATTATCCTCAGTCAGAAACCGCCTTATGCAAATACACGATAGTATGATCCTTAATCCCTATTATTAGGGGATATATTCCGTTCCCTCTTGTTCTTGCTCTTAGCCGGCGCTCGGTGTCGGTCCCGCTTGCGACTAGACGACGAACAGGAAGACGAAGGACTCGAATCAGGGGGAGACCCGGCCTCTTCCGCTGTAAGGCCCATAATTTGGGACTCGGGAGTAGAAGGGTCTAGAACGCTGTTGCGTAAGGCACGACGTTGTTCTTCTGTGTGTTGAGGGCAACGGGTCGATCTATAAATATGAAAATTTGTAAAATGTAGCATCTTAACATATTCACATCTACGCTATAGATGTATAGTAACCGGCAAATAGCTTGAACAATGACCTGGGCGTGTTCACACGAACGCGATTTTTTCGGCGCGACACAGAGCGCTCGAATTAGATGCTTCTCTTTTCTATTATAAAGTTTAAAATATATCGATATAACATAGGCGCACTTGCGTAGTAACAGCTTTGCGATCGCGCCCACTCCGCGGGTACGCATCCTACCGACTACGCTATTGGTAGATGATCAAATGACACTTGCGTGCCGTGCGTTAAGATTGGCCGGTTAATTTCTCTCGAATGTTTAAATTGTTTGCCGGGTACACTACACAAGGTATTCCTGTAGATCCTATCTTAGGCCGCTATTAGACTATCATAGAAATATGATCAAAGATGTGTAAATCATTTTTAAATGAAGAACCTATGGCGGTATAATAACTACATGTGATTATCTATGATCATAGTTTAAGGGTCGTCGAACTATGATCATAGAATTTGACAGATATGAAATCATATATAAATGATAATGTAATACCGCTCTTAGAGGATGTCTAGCCACATTTTGTGATATTTTGATCGCTATGATTTACTTGACAGAAGTGCTAGAAAATATCATAATATTCTTACCTAGTACATAGTTTCTTGGTGTGCTCAGAGACAACGCCACAGATCTGCAACAGTAGGTTCTTTTTCTCGTTGGCCGTCATCGTCTCATAGGTGGCGCCACCATCGTTGGCGTCACTGTTCTGTGTTCCGTTGTTGTTCCTGAGGTAGACGATACAACGGTTCAAATGTATATACCTATAGACATAAGTCAAGTTATGTTAAATAACTAAGTTTTTGATAGTAGACGAAGGGATATTAAAAACCTAAATTAGGTTCAATTACTTGCTCCCAATATAGTGGTTTCCAAAAGAGCTCCAATGGCATCTCTCATTGCCAGAATCACAACAGTAGGTATTCTGTTGTTGTCATTCCCTGCCATCATTCACTGTGACCATCTACTACAGGATACACCACAGGCTTCTTCCAAAGTGACAAACGTCTTATTCCGTTAGTCGCCTCTTACGACACACATGGTAAGAGATGGGATTGTTCGATATTATAGACAGTATAAGTACACTCTACTTCTTACTGGCTGTAGGTTAATTGGCTGACTTCATGTAATGTTGACTTTGACTTCATGTAATGTTGACTTTTCATAAGCATCATACGTTATGATCAAAATGAAATAAATGCTTTGACTTTGACTTTGACTTACTATTGTTATAAATGTGTGTGTGTACCATTTTTCGAGCGGGCAATGCCGCATGGCGCAGCTAGTATTTCAATAAATCTATGTAAATAACGTTTACTGCTATTTTTGGCTAGAAACGAAACTGAGATTGCTGCTTTATCCACAGACAAGGAGTGCACCCAAATAGCATTTTACTCCATTTAAGCGTACACATTTAGTTCCCAGGTGTACTCGAAGCATTATTACAGTTCACTTGTGATGTATAAGCTGCATTATTGCGATTAATAAAACCTATACCTGTCTAAGGGACTTACAGGAGTGTAGAGTTATACTTTTATACGATTGTTGGTGTTATAATACTCTAACAACTATCCTTTAGTCAGAGGTCTGACTAAGAGCATTATAGGAGGGTAGAGATACAATCAATGTTTAACGGCAATCGATGTTTAACGGTCTATTTGTACGATGTTATAGAGCTAGAATTATAATAAAACACACGTGGTCATTTATAAAGCCAAGGGCTGTTATGTTTACTTGTTTTAGACTGTTATACAGCTAGTAGCTGTAGTAGGACTTGTTTGTGATGATTAAAATAACCTTTTTTTACTATCTGTACAGAAGTGTTTAAATGGTTCGCATGTACACTGTAGGCTGTTAAAAGGACTATATGTGTTGTCCATTAACATCAATAGCAGTTTATTTGTCCACAAGTACTACGCTTATTTGCTGTAAGCTGAACATGAATGTTAATGTGATATTCTATTACACTTATCCCACAAGCTGTGTGTTTATACGTCGCGTGCAAAAAATTGTGAAAATGAATAAAAAATCTTGGAAAATAAGAGCGAGAACCGGTGGAATTAGAAGAAAAATTGCGAAAGAATATTCGCAGACTGTAAAAATAAACAGTCCATTGACAACGACGCCCGAAAATGAGCCCGTCGATACGGCTTCAACCGTTGTTCATGGTGGTACATGATTCAGAGGAAAATGTGGCTGAACCTGAAAGTTCCCTTACAGATATCAGAGTGTGCTGATTGCAGTTCTAGTAATAGTAATTACAATTTTGATTTGTACAATAATTTAATCTTACGCACAAAAATAAAAACATCGGCTATTATTAATTAATAATTTTGCACCATATTTTCAAAATGGTTTGCTGGAGGTATTACCTCTGGTCTTACAGGTGTTGGGCTAGGGCGCGATGCACGTGTTTCATTGTCTGTGTCTGTATAATTTTCTATAATACGTAGTTCAGTTTGCGCTTCGGCGTACGTTGCAATATTACTTCGTTTTACCTAATTTAGAATTTTAACAGATAAATATCACAAATAACAGTTATTTATCACATAAATAACAGGAATAACAGTTATTTATCTGATAAATTCTGCAAAATATGGTTACACTATTACACTTGCCGACTCAGCGCTTACTGTGCTGACAGGTGTATATTCACCTTTATAAGATTGTAAACAGTGTTTGTTTATGGCTGAGTGACAACTATTATTTTCTGTCCTTTTCTGTCGCAGGGCATTATGTTGTCCCTCTTTATCTATTTTCTTTACATTTTTTTAAATACCTCCTTGAACAGAGTAGTGTTTTTTGTAAGTGTAATGGGCTATGCAATATCGCTGTTATCACTATTATTTACCGTACGAGCAACTTCTTTGCAGGTATAAACTTTTGAGCTTGGAGTCTAGACGTACATTACTTTCTATCACTATGCTACATAATCTATGTAACAACAAATTTGACTGTATTGACATTAATAACCAAATATGTTACTCTGTACCTAGAACTGTAATGCGGCGTGGGGTGCGCGCTCCTCGGCTGTTCTACATTCCACGATGTAGAACTAACGCGGGTGCACGGGTTCCTCTACGCCGCCTTGTTGAATTGTATAACACACACTTATTTGAATTGGACATACTTGCACTTCCATACTCACAATTTCGTAGACTAGCTATTGAAAACTTGAAATAACCTGTCTTATTACTTGTTGGAGTAATCCACCATCGCTCTCTATTTATGCGCGTGTTTTTAGTTTTTTATCATTGCTGATATTATTTCGCGAACATTGGTGTGGGTTACACTCTTACAAACTTTATGTATATCATTTTGGTTGTCATGTAAATCCTCAGTGTGTAACTGTTTTATGTTCCTTACAATAAAATAAAATAAAATAAAAAATACTCTGATACCAAACTGTGTGTCTCACACGAAAACAAAAAGTGATTTTTGTTAGTTTGTTACAAAATTTGTACTTTAGGCATTCATACTTGACTTAATACCTGGGCTAGACGATTTAACGGACAATAATTATTATTGCGGATCTCTAAAATTTCAGTATATTGAAAGAATTAAACGATGATACACAATTGACCTGAACTATATCTTAAAGCTGCACATAAGTTCACATTAGAATAAATTTATAGACATTGGCTCTGTAGTGGTACAAATGTGGGACTTCATATAGATAACAGCATTCTAACAGAACACATGTGAAATATACGCTCACCACATTAAATTGGAGTTATAACAGTTCACATAGCCGTTATTCATTTCCACCATTTTGTTCTACGTAACTTAAAATATTTACCAAATAAATCTCCAAAATTATCATGCAGATTTATCACAAAATACGCAAATAGAGCGATTGAGTTTCGGTTTCATGTTATAATTAGTTACTGTAGTATAATTATAATGCCAATATAATATCAAAAAACTGAAAATTGAAGATTTCCCCTCAGCCAGTTTTAAATATTTTAAAATGAATATTGCATTTTTACAGAGGCGCGTGAATATTTTAGCTGTAAATATGTATACATTTCACTATAAAGTTTCATTCCCATGGCATTAACATTGTTAAGTATTTAAAACAGGTACTGACCGCGTGTTATCATAAATTTTTATCCAATTGATATCCGCCGGAGTTAATAGTGTTACTGAGGATAATTAATAAAATAAAGATATAATTTAGGACACTCGTGAATTTTAGGTAGCACTGGAGTACTTTTGTCGGACTTTATAACTGTGAAGGCTGTGTATTTAGCCACTTGTTACTCTTTATTACACTCATGTACGTTGTATGGTTCACACTGCGTCCCATATAGTCCCGTAAGTCAGCCTTAAGTCCGATGTTACTACTTAAACTGCTATTATAATGCTATTATACTGCTAATGTACAGCCATAGTGAACTTAAGGCTGTCTAATTTGTGCCCAAACTGGTTCTATAAGAGCATTATAGCAAGCTATACAGCTTTTATACAGCTTATTTACACAGCTTGTGGAGTACATGTGAACGACTTGATATCTTATATAGAACCCCGAATGTTACTTGGGCAGTGCCATTAAATTTTTTTTATATACGGCTTTGGTGGCATACAAGCATACGACCCACCTGATGGTAAGTGGCAACCGTAACCTATAGAGATGCCTGTGTTTTCCAAGCATTACGAAAGTAATAATGCTTAGAAAACACAACCAAATCGTTGGCGACCATGGAGAAGGGGATGAGGAAAGAACAGGGAAAAGGATCAGGACCGAGGGGGTAATTTGGCCTGCCGGAGCTCTTACTCACCGAGCGAAACACATTAGCATTAAAACTAATATTCTTACGTCGATCTTCTATGAGAGGGTAGTACTGCCCTGGGGCCTACGTCTGCTATCACAATAGTGTCAAAATGGTCGATCATTGATATCTTAATGGTTGAAAAATGACCGACCATTGTGTCACTATTATTGGTTGAAACTTGTCAAAATCAACCAATATGAGATCAATGAGCGACCATTTTGACACGATTGTGATAGCAGATTTAGGCCTCTGGTCGATCCGGCCCATTCATGCTGAAACCAGCGTAGATCTACTACCGTTAAAAATATTTAAAAAGGATGAAGTGAAATGAGTGAAAAAAGTAGGTAATACTTTCATGTTATTTTGTACCACTCGGGAAATATGTACTGATGAACAACAGTAGGTACCTAGTATTATTGGCCATTGTAAAGTTAGTTCTAACAATTTGGTGCCAGAACGATATCCGGCCAGATTGCATTTATATAATTCTAGTCAAATGAGTGACATAGATGTCAACCTGTTAAGACTGTAACTTTATGATAGTCAGTCGTCGTTCGGTTGCTAACTCGAAATTGTAACTTATTGTAATAACCTGGTGATTAAAAGAGTGGCGTGAGTTTCTTGCCAGTTCTTCTCATGGCCCTACTCTAAGCCGGTGAACTGGCTAGTGTAGTTTAAACAAGTCAAATATAAACAATATAGAAGTGAAGTGTGTATTATTGTAACACTAGTATTCATCTTATCGGCCCATTATTATCCCACTGCAGGGAAAGGCCTCTTCTCATACAGAGAAGGTATGAGCATTGATCGCCACGCTTGCTCAAGGCAGATTGGCTATTTCAGACTTTCTCAGAAATCCAGCTTTCCTCACGATGTTTTCCTTCAACGTCAGTCAGTAATGTCCATATAAACTTAGAAAGTAGGTAGGTACATATGATTGAAAAATCCCATTGGTACTTGCCCGGATTTAGACCCCGGACCTCGTGTTTACGAAACGGGTCATTTACGAAACGGTCACCACTGGGTCATTACGACTTAAAGCAGTAGTATTATGTGCAGTATTTCCTGTATACTAAATAGCATCTTATTGTGATCACGTGCACAGTGGTGAGTGAGTGACCATATCAAACTTCTCTCTTTGTTGAAGGTAAATTAAATTGTCATTTTGTTAGTTGAGTTCTACGCATCAATTACATTTGAGTTAATAATGACATCTTCAATTAAAGAACAGAAAATTGTGTTTAGTCCTAAAATAACGTAATAGTGAAGACACAAGTTCGTTATATCTACATTTATACCCAATCAAATACTCCATCACCAAATTAGACAGGTTTGGTTGGATTATGAGTTGAGATTTCAGATTCTAAAACTGCTGTATACTCATCATCAATTGAGAATAAAATACTGTGACTCCTGTAATATTTTGAAAATACATAATCTTTAAAATTTGTTATAATTAAAAATAGAAATTGTTTTTATAAAGCCTACATATTAGACAACGGAAGATATCAATAAATAAAAGGAGAATGCCCACAATCCTATGGACTTTGGGCCCATATAAAAAAATGCTGTCTTAGTGATATTAATTTCATGTCATAAACAAAAAATTACTGTATTACATTCTACAAATAATTCTCAATTATTTATGCAGGTTCAAGAGAAATAAATAATTTTAATTTTGATTTTTTTTTTAATTTTAATTTTATTTATTTTTTTCTTTTTAAATTCAATACTAGAGTAAAAAAAATTGAAATAAAACACAAGTGAACATACAGAAATAAAGCTTATTTTTTTATTTATTTAATTAGCTGCATGCCATAAAATATATATATAGGCATTCTCCTTTCAAGTTTTACAGTTTTATTGAGAAACTTACTTATGCACTTTACTGGGTTTCCTATTGTTGTTGTTCTTAATCCGTCGCTTGCGTCTTTCGTTCGGCACACTCCCGCCGGCCCAGTCAGCGTCGTCTTCGTCGTCGCTTAGTAGCCCAGCGTATGATGTTGGTTCACGACTGTTTGAGGCAATACGCCGAGACGCTATGCGGGAACTGTTGCGGCCCATGCCTGCAGAAGTATACGGTTAATTAATCCACGTCGTGCAGTTGCGGAAAACAGCCCGTTGACACCAATCACAAAAGCCTGAAAGTCTACTGTGTCTCCTAAAAGGAAGAGTTTGTCATAATCACCACTGCTTTGTAAGTAGATTGGTGAATGCAGTAAAATGTAAAGTAACATAGCAGATAGCAGATATTGTAGCTGCGGAATGGGCATAAATTGTCATGTCAAAATGCGTATTGCATATTTTGCGTAAATGACAAAATGTGTACCTATTTAAAATTAGTCACTATGCGTGTTGGTCATTATGCGTCAGAACGATTCCATGCAGACTGCAATGATCTCAGAAAACTACTGCACTTCTGGAAAGAATCAAGTTGGATAAAATAATTCAATGAATGCGGATGTACAATGGCTCATGCAATCTGAGTGCAGACAGCAAACTCATCAATAGGTAAAAAGTATGCAGCTAGCCAATTTTTAGTATTTTCTTAGATACCTCTTAAGAAACCCATGAGGTGGTTCTTTATTCTAGCCCAGAGTAATTAAGCTTATAAATAAAGCCAGTTTAGAATAATTATCTAATTATATAACAGTGTTAACATAATTATTTAAACAAATGATTATTACATACCTAATTAAGACAATTGATAAACAATGGGTTTTCTCACTTTTCAATTTATTTACTTGTTCAGTTTACACAGCATAATTGTGCATTAGATTTATTTGTAATCAGGTAATTGCCAGTTACAATTCCTAACCCTAACCTAACTTATGAATCTATATGATTGTTCTTTAAGCACTGTAAATAATGCTATGAAAAGATTATGTTGTTACCAATCCTGAGAACCATAAAAAAAGGAGTAAAAGCATCTTACGAAGCCGTCATAGTGGAGGCTACGACATACACATAGTTTGGCTTTTGGTGGCCACCACTTCTGGATTCCACTGACTGCTTACCATCAGACAGAGTGGAGTTACTTTGGTAGGCTAAGTAATATTAAAAAAAATAGGAAATTAAATGAAAAGGTTTGTTTAGAACTATAGTGCTCTCACTCACTGAAAGTAGTAGTGAGTATTATTATATGAAATGAAATGAAATATATGTTTATTCATTTAGGTTAATTAAATTAACACTTATGAATGTCAAAGTTTACAAAATGTCAGCAAATTAACCTACAGCCAGTTCGCTGACGAAGTAGAGCCATGAGAAGAACTGGCAAGAAACTCAGGCCACTCTTTTTAATCGCCAGGTTATTACAATTTTTGTAAGTTACAGTTTCAAGTAGCATGCAAAGTGACGCAGGCAATACACTTAACTCTATAGATACTTAATTACTTACAGCTTTCTATGTTGTAAAGAAAATTAAAAAGTAAAATGTGTGCTTTACAGGTTGCCTCAATTTGCATATTGCTACAAAAGGTAAAGGCAACATGTGAACTGTGATAAATGTTTCTATGTAGATATTATATAAACTGTTAATTTTTGGTATAAGTATAAAGTAAGATGAACTTAATTTACCACAGGAGTTCACAATGTACCTCTATTTCACAAATCACAATGTAAAAAAATTTAACAATACTAAGTATACAATTTTAACAAAACAATACAAAATGTGTACTTAACTGTTCAAATATGGCTCGGGCATCATGTCATTTATAATTAATACAAAAAAAAAATCATTTTATAAATTATGTCAAAATGTATCAATAAATTAATGTCAAAAAATTATTTGTTAAAGCATGTCATTCATAATAATCATAAAAAATGTCATTCATACAATAATTAACAAAAATATGTCCTTTAAAGTATAATGTCATTAAAATTAAGAGTAAAATTAATTTACTCCTTCGTCAAGCGAGCATCCCATGACTTTTATCGTTCAGATACTCATTAACAGTGTAGTAACCCTTAAGTATTAAATGTTTTTTGACAATTTGTTTAAATTTGTCTAAGGGTTTATCCATTATGTCGATAGGTAATTTATTAAATAAACGTACACCAAGTCCCGTAAACGAATTATGGACTTTATGTAAGCGATAGTGTGAGCCAACCAGTTTATGCTTACCCCTGGTGTTAATCTCATGCACATCGCAATTTCTAGTATATAGACTAATGTTACTCTTAACATAAACAACATTAGCATATATATATTGAGATGCAACTGTCAATATACCTATCTCTTTGAATCGCTCTCTCAGGGAGTCTCGTGAACCTAGGTTGTAGATAGAACGTATAGCTCGTTTTTGAATAATAAAAACGGTTTCAATGTCAGCAGCCCTACCCCACAACAATATGCCGTAAGACATAACGCTGTGAAAATAACTAAAGTAGACTAGTCTGGCGGTTGCCACATCAGTAAGTTGCCTAACTTTCCTGATAGCATAAGCCGCTGAGCTGAGTTTACCTGCGAGACACGAAATATGGGCTTCCCACTGAAGTTTGCAATCTAAAGTTAAGCCCAAGAAAACTGTGGACTCTACGATTGAAACTGACTCATTATTTAAAACCAGGTTTATACTTATATATATATATTTATATGTGTTTGCTACCAGTCAGTGCCTAAATCAATTTGAATGAAAATTAATATTTTTTTATTGCTTACAGTAGCAGATGAGCCAACAGCCCACCTGGTGGTAACTGTCGCTCATGGACTTCTGCGATGCCAGGAGTTTCGCGAAGCCACTGCTTACCGTGATATTAAAACATGTTTTTATCTGAAGATACATTAAGTTAATTAATGTCACATTATATTAACGTAATGTTTAAGTGTTAACTACTAAATGAACTCTTACATCTTTAAACACCCAATTTACTTATTTACCGAAGGCAGTAAGTAGGGTCTTCAAAGATTTCACAGGGTCTTTATAACTTACCCATGCATTTCTCCAAGTGAGGAGCAAACCTAGTAGCCGATACAGGTCTCTCACAGTTTGGGCACGAACAGTTAGAATCAGCAGTCTTCTTCATGATGGAGAAGCCAAAAACATCGCACTCTGGCGTGTTTACTATCTTAAACGGTTCTTCATCTTCTTTTTCACCTTCTATCAAGTCAGTAAGACCGGTCTTCAACCCATGATGGAACTCAAAAATAAATCCTAACGTTACATCTTCGCAAACACTGTCAAAAATAAAATTCGCCGCATCCTCTGCGTTATTCTCATTTTGCATAATCTCAAAAAACTTATTATTTAAATCGTTCATACTAAGTTCACTATTTATAGTATTCATTTTCATGAATTACTTATTTTCAGAAAACCAACAATAACAAATTTGATCACTGCAGAAACAAATTTATTCCTGAGCAGATTTTCAGAAATTTATGACCGAAGACTGATGTTCAATGTTGTGATTGATTGATTTGTTTTGATTGACATTGACATTGACTGCAATGACTGCTCCTTTACCTTTTCAAATGTATGGCTGTCTCATTTATTCCTTCACCTTCCAACACATGATTTGGCGTCGTCTATCTCTGTCTAAAATCGTTTTGAAAATCATGTTGTCAAATTGACATTAACTGATGTTGCCAGCTTACAAAGTCATTTTATTTTACATCGATATTTTTACTTTGTTTATGGTTTGTGTAAAAACAAATAATGTACCTACCTTCTATTTAATTACCTATCTGTTATCTACTCGAATACTATATAAAATGTATGATAAAATTACAGGTACTCGGTGTGTAACTGAATGGTGCACAATTTTTGACTGACTTGGTTCTTTACGAATTATCATTACGAAAATAATTTTTGCCGTGCTTACTATAGTCTGAGGGCCTAGTGCGAGTTATTTTTACGTTATAGCGATGGAAACGTTTACCGCGTTTGGCTCTCGTAATTGGTTAGGAGTTTTGAGCAGGCCAATCCGAGCACCAAACATCATATACCTACGTGCCGATCGCGTTAACGTAAAACAAACTTGCAATAGGCCCTCAGACTATGATAACCACGCTGTACATTGCCTATATTATGTTTTTAGGTTTTGAATAATTGCCCTGGAGCTTGCTCGTTAACTATATTGCATTGTTTTATTGAAATGTTCTTTTGAGCTTTATTTTTTATTTTCTTACTTATACCTGCAGAACTTAAAACTAACTCGCTCACACAAGATTTTGGCTCTGGTTCCTGCAGGAAATACATGTTCGGAGGATAGTTCCACATCCGACCAAGAAACTACTTAACATTTTTATACCACGTTCTCGGTCTATTATTTTTTCCGATTCACCTTCACTGCGATCTTTACTTGAAGCATTAAATTTACTAAATAGGTCTACAGCCTTCGATAACAACCGTTTACCTTTAATGGCAACTTTTGATAAAATTTCCCTTTCTCCAAATACAAGTAATTATAATGCAGTGCCTACCTACACTAAATTCCAACTACAACAACTGAACAACTAATAACATAAACTAGCACCAGCTCTAGCCGTCAACCGCAACCCTTTACTAGGTCTAAGCGCAAAAAGCAAAAGCCTACAATGCCTATATTGTCCAAAAAGATTAAGGTCAAAAAAATTGTACTGGACTACCATTGGTCAAAAGCCGTATTTCGTCACACTGCTTGTCTTGAGGAACGCTTAAATGATCTCCATCAAACAGATATAGATTCCATACTTTATATTTCTACAATTTTTTTACTTGATATTATCGCAGACATTGCTCATAATACAAATTTATATTCAGTCCAACAACAAGGCAGATCTATATAGTTGACAGAAAATGATAAGAAGAATTTTCTGGCTATTTAAATAATGATGGGCATTCTGAAAATGCCAGCTTATACTGACTAGGTAAGTATTGGGCCAAAAAGACAAGATACCTTCATAAAGCAGACCTTATTACTTTAAAACGTTATCAGCAAATTCGTCGCTTCATACACTTTGCCAATAATTCATTGGAAAACTAAGACCGCTATTTTAAAATTCGTCCTGTAATGGAAACGATTCACTAAAAATTTTTGAAAGTTGAAGAGGAAGAAAAATATTCAGTGGATTTAAATAACATACCTTACAAGGGACGTAAAGCTGGTAAAAGGAAGCAGTATGTAAAAATAAAACCTAAGAAATAGGTTTTAAATTTTTTTCAAACTGGTGGGTCTCTGGCATAATAATATAATTATGATTATATTATATATTATGTGGTGGCGATGATACCTTTCGTGGGATATGATTCACGGAGAAAGAAGCATCGATAGGTTTAGAAGCTATGGTTGTGCTTGCACTGTGCCAGACTAAGTATATAAAAAAAGCCAGCCATTGTTTACGTTGACAACTTCTTCATGTTGCCTGAACTAACTAACATACATACTGCGGGAATGTCACGGTATTTTCGGTCTGGGTACCTACCTGCTATAAGAACGAATCGCCTTAAAGTTGCCTAGAATTATTACAAACAGATAAACAAATGAAAAAAAGAAACGTGGTAGTAGTTCTCAAGTAATATGCAGGTAATAAAACAAAGTTGGCCGTAGTCAAATGGAATGACAATAAAGATGTCACGCTTATAACTTTTTAAATTGATTCACACTTTGTTGAACTATGTAACGTTACTGAAGAGAAACAGAGACTTGACGTAGAGTGCCCATAAATAGTGAAACACTACAACATGGGTGGTGTAGACTTGGCCGATAAGTTATTATCCCATATTTGTGTCCTAACGCCACTTTAATGTGACGAACTTATAGACTTTTGTTTGCTGATGATGAGATAAGTAGGTATTAACGACAAGGTCGAAAAAATTCTCGAGCGTAGACTACGGAACGGAAAGTCTCCGGCACCGAATCTATCTACATACCAATTTTCATCAAAATCGGTCCAGCCGTTTAGACGCTGAGTGGTAACAAACACACACACATACAAACTTTCGCATTTATAATACTAAAAGGCCTAATACGATTAATAGGATTACCTACTCGACATGGGAAAGTGATCACTGTTGCCGGTAGCCCAAGACTAGTTTTATTTTATCAAATAAGTAGATACTATTTCTTCGATGCTTTCTAAACTATTACTTTAACTAGAACATTTTCTTATCAATATATGTAAACAAGTGTTATTCACCTTTTGTATTTGTATTATTATTTAAACTAATAATACGAACACATTCGGCCAGGAGCAACTTCATTCAAATTTAGTTGATATAAACAAATTACTATACCAAAAAAGAAAAATCCATAATAGACTTGCGGGTTCTGCTAAAAAGAAAAATCTATCAATATATTAATTTTTAAAGTTATGTTTATTTTTTATTTTTATTTTATACTGACCCGGCGAACTTCGTTTCGCCTAACAGTCGATCAACAATACTTTATGTTTCTAAAATAGAAGAATTTTTCTAAAATAAACGTAGCCTAATTTACTCCTTATTATATCAGCTACCTGCCAATAAAAGTCCTGTCAAAATCGGTCCAGCCATTTCAGCAGAGATAAGCCGGAACAAACAGACAGACAGCCAAAAATTTAAAATAATGTTATTTTCGTGTATGTACCGTATATATATTCATATCCATGTAGTAAAAACGGTTATTTCAATTTTAAAAGCAGTCACTCCAATTTTATTATATGTATAGATAAGCCTACCAAAGTGACTTTACCCCGCCTGATGGTAAGCAGGCAGTGGAATCCAGAAGGCCAAAAGCCATCGTCATAAACTGCTGGTATAGTGGCTACCACTATGGCGGCTGGGAACGAGGTAGGGGAAGGGAATGAAGGAGGTGAGGAAAGAGGAAAGGGGGAAATTGGGCTTCCGGCACTCTCACTCACCGAACAAAACACTGTAGTACGGATACTACCTACTACTCTTAAGTCGTTCTTCTATGAGAGGGTAGTACTTCCCCGGATTAGGACGATCCGGCCCATTCCCGCTGAAATCAGCCTGGATCTACTACAGTTTATGTAGACAAAAATAAAATTATTAACGGTTAAATCACGTTTGTAATAAATATCGTTCTGTCCGTTTTCGTCAACTACAAGAAGAGATGGGTTCTACTGCTAAAACAAGACCGGTGGTTTTTTAAGGCTGCTTTTATCGAAAGTTGAGAGAGAATTTCATATTAGGAGCCCTGCGTGTCGGTTCGCAACACACAGTACTTTTACCACTGGAGCACCAATGTAGTCAAAAAAGTTTAAAATACAAAAAGTTATATCGATATCGGTTTATTGAGTAAATGACAGAACTCTAAATAATTTATTCGATTAGATAATAATGTCTACCTATTCTCGGTACGGTATATAACAAAGCTACCAATAAATTTACTTATAAGCATCACTTGGCAATTTAAAGGTTCATTAAACTGTTGGCTATTTTATAAATTAATAATAGGTATCATGGCGATACTTCGGTTAACAAGTGTTTTGTTAATATTAAATTGTTTACCAAACTTTTTTGTACAGATCGTAGCCGCTGATGGTGTAAGTAAGCATTTGATTTTTATTTCGATGTAGGAACTTTGTAACCTAACGTAGAATGCAGTAGGTACCTACGAGTACATAATAATATATATTTATCTTCAAGATAGCGGTGACAACAAAAAAAATTTATTAAGATCTTGAATTAAATAAAATTTTTGTGCAACATAATTTTAGCCTTTAATTGTTACAGTGTCTTCCACTTAAAGGTCTATTCGCACCCACGTTTACGCCTTTTAACTCTAGAGGTAATCTGAACTTGTCCGCCATACCGGCGTACGCAAGACTCTTGAAACGAAATGGTATTGATGGAGTAGAAGGTGCGTATGACAATTATTATTAGACCTTAGTTACCTTTCACACAGGGACAATATTAAAAAAAGAATATAAAGTTATGCTCTAATAAGAACATCGACTATAAATCGTAGGTACATAATTTATTATTTACACAAACAAAAGCGTTTTGGCAGTTCATAAAGAGTAATTTATGATTGTCCATACTGCCGACGATATAATATTTTATTGCGGAGCATTCTACTTATATCTATCTTGAAATTCTTTCGAATTCGAATTACTTATATATTTTTTTTATTAAATTATTATAAAACATATGTAATTTTTATGCCCGCGCTTCACTCGATTTTATTTGATAGGTATTATTGTTTCTATGACAATCAGTAAAGTCTAGACTGCAGGCTAGACACCAGCCGGTGGTGATTAATATACAGCAAATATCATACCCTAGTTCAAATATTTGTGTCCTTTTAAATATGTTTTAAAAACAATGACCTGTGTGTCAGATGAACATCATCAGCATTAACGTATTTAGGGTAGTTTTCGAAGGGTTCGATGGCCCATCAGTAGTGGTGATAGGTAACTTTTACCGCCTTGGCCAAATTCTGTTGCAGTCGCTGCTACAGCAGGAGAGGGTCCAAAACTTTCTGTTAATGAGAAAAAAAGGCTGATAGGTGAATGGGTACGAGTTGGAAAATCTGTAGGCCTTAAAGTAATGCCACAAGTTGGTGGTATACCACTGCCAGACGCAATGGAATTGGTTAGTACTCGCTTTTAATACGTATAAAATTTCACTGTAAACTTAGTAAGCAAAGAACATATAGACTGCAGTCGTCCTTATCGCTTTATGTAGGCAATACTAGCTTTTGCCCACGGCTTCGCTCGCGTGGTTTTTTTTTCAATACACATTATAAATATAATTTAGATATTGTTTTCTTTACATATATATTATAAAAATGAATCGCTGAATGTGTTGCTAAGCGCAAATCTCGAGAGCAGCTGAACCGATTTCACTAATTCTTTTTTTATAATATATTAGTCCGAGGATGGTTCTTACGAAATTAAAAAGTAAAAAATTGTCTGAAAAAGAAATTTACATATTCTCATACAAAAGTATCTTTATTTATCCCAAAATGTTCAAAAAATGTCCACCCGTCGAAGCCGAGGAGGGCCGCTAGTAATTTATATATTATTTCTTATCCCCCATTCATACAATCTCCCATTTCGTGTTCCTAAAGTTGAAAAAATGTACAAAAAATGTACAGTATACAATAAATGTACAGTAGCCAAAGCTACTCAAGGAAATTTTCAATACAATAACTTAAAAAAAAAAAATACAGTTTTTTATCCCGATATCATCCATAAAATATATCCCTATACCATTCAGTAATATTTAGAACAGCATTTTATATTTTGGTTTGGAGGATGTTAGGTTTTATTTTCGTTACGGAATTTCTTGATTCGGTCGCCGCGCTCAAAGCCCGCGATAAAAGCTATGCAATAGCTTAATAATACCTATGTAATTAGTATACAAAATCGTTTCACACAATACCTATCGCTTTTAGGCAAGATATTCACAGAGTATGGGTGTCGACGGCATCTTAACTCTGCCCGAGTTGTACTACAAACCGGACTCGCCACGGGAGGTGGTGTATTTCTTGAAAAACATCGCCAGAGCTGCATCAAAAACACCTTTATTGTACTATCATAATCCGCAGTTGACATCTGTATACGGTATGTGTCTACCTACATGCTCTTAGTACTTTTCTCTTTTGTAGAATCTACCTACTTACTTCGTCGCAGCCCTTTCTATTTCAACTACTGGAAGATGGTCTTTTCTTATACGGTAAAGGTATGAGCATGCTGAAATCGGATCAAATTGGCTATTTCAGTTTCACTTAATATTAGAATGCAAGTCAGTTTTATCCAAAATAAACTTTGCGAGAACATAATTTCTAAGCTTTTGTTTTGCGGTGTTTTAACTACTAAGTATTTTTGTTACTCTATCATTCTATGTTTTTGGGTTAAATCTTGCATTTATGTAGAATCAAAACAAAATTAGATAAAATCATAGGTAAGTACGTAGGTTTTTTTATACAACTTTGGGGACAATTTTGACATACAAGACTCACCTGATGGTAAGTGGTAACCGTAACCTATGGACAATGGCTGTTTACTAAGCATTTTAGAAATAATGCTTAGAAATAACCAAGCCGTTGCCGTCCATGTAGGGAGAGGTTTACGTTACAAGTTGTTTATATTTGATTCAAAACTGTCTAAGTATGAATAGAAAATTGAAACAAAAGAAGAAAGCGTGAGCACCTGGATCGAGGCTGTTATGTTTTCTCAATGTTTACTCAATTTTCAATGTTTTCTATTTTGCAGTGAATATGGTAGAGACATTTGATCTAGCGTCAAAGGAGATACCCAGTTTTGCAGGAATGAAAGTTGCAGTCTTCAATGATGCCTTAAAACTTCGAACCAGGATGAGTTGTAAGAAAGTTTTGTTTGTGACAGACAGTGTAAGTAAAGTTATATTATTTTTATACTATCGACTTGTCCTAACTTCGCATCAGTACCTATCAAAAGTTGCGGTTTACCGGCTTGGTCAACTATTATCATTGCTGTTTTGCAGCAACTTCCTTTTAAAATATATAAGTATGGAAGATGAACCAGTACCTACAATGATTGAACGGAGCTTGATTGCTAAAGGCAACACCCCAATGAAATGCAACCAAATACAAATTTGCCCAAAGTTGCATAATTTTTAATGATATTGTAAATACGAACATGTTCTGTTTTTATGCTTTCATAAATCCATTAAAGTGATTATTTGAAAGCTAGTATCGGTTTAATATGGACAAAGACGCTGGTGATGTTGTGAAGTTACGAATATGTAAGCTGAGCTCGAGGGCAGTCGAGGGCGACCTGACTGGTCGCGGCTTGGTGAAAGTGGTGGCCTCTCAAAAGGACCCTTTTGAAAAGCCTCCTAGTTCTTTTGCAAAGAGCTTAAATTGGAAAATCTCTGCAAAACTGTTAGTTACTTGGAGACTCGTCTGCTTCGTCTTCGCTATTGGCTCTTATTTTCAATGTTTCTGTTGTAGGCAAATTTTTTGCCCGAGGTTCTTTTGGGTTTCCGGGGCTTCATACTGGGCGAGGTGAACGTACTCCCTCAACTATTAAAGGAAATTATTTACAATGCTGACAAGTGCAACTTAGAGAGGGCCAGGGACTTGAGTGAGAGACTTCGAACTTTAAGCAATTTATTTTATCAAGGTAAAGTAAATACGCAAAATGATAAGGTTATCTTAAGTAAAGCTAAATTAGGTTCGTTCATTGTACGGGTCGGGCTAAAATGTGGTCTACCAGTTTTGACAAAAGTTTCAGTGACATAAGTATCGCTAAGATTGACTTTTCTAAAGGAGTATATGATAAAGATAAAGATATACTTATTTGTCTAAAACATGTGTGGTTTACAATAGATACATCCTAAAATGGTTCTCAAATGTTATTTTGTGTCAACATGTTTTGTCATGACCGGCGTAGATAGGTACTGGTGTAATAAATATTTAATTAACAATAATGATATTAATAAAATGTGTATATAGTAGGTAATAATGTGAATAATAATAATAATTAGTCACCATTAGCCATAAAAAAATATTACAATACTTAACACTATAAAAAATAGTCATTAAAAGTATCATTCATTAATATTGTAATAACATTTTCTTGCTAGCGTTTCTTTAACTTTATTCCTGAACTGATTGAAATTTAAAGTTTTATAAAGAAGCTTGTTGTAAATTTTAGGCGCCATACAAAATATACTGTTGTCCAAATTATTTAATGTGCAGTTTTGACGCTGTGCATGCGTAGCCGATCATTGTCTCGTCTGTTACGTTGTACAGTGTCCGATAGCCGGGTTAATAATCTCGGACTAGATTTTACAAACACACAAATAAGTGTAAGAGAAATCGCTCTTGTTGTTTCATGATTCATCATGACCTTCAAGTAAAGCCTAACTGTAGGGTGGTAGACCACATTTTTGGCCGACTGTACTGACCTCATTGGTGGGACTACGAGGAAAACAATCCTTCGTCGACCCACTTAGTAGTGAAACCACGGAAAATACGTAGACCTATATAACTTATTATTTTTTATTTCCTCAGAGTTAACATACGTCGTGCCTCCCTATAAGCAAGCAATATATCTGTTGACGGGTATCAACTTAGGCCAAGCCCGAGCACCTGAGTTGCCTCTGACGAGAAGTCAGATAGATGACTTGAGAAAGAGTTTGGAGAATGCAGGACTCGATGTAAAAGCTTGATAAACAATAAATAGCTTCTGCTGTTGTTTTAACGGGTGGCGCAAAAGTAAAGACCCTATTTGGTTCAGCTATAACATTTTTTCTAAATTAGAAAACTAGATTTAGATTTTTTTAAATGTATATTTGTGCCATTAAATTTCGTACCATTAGGATTTAAAGATGATGTCTTTTAAATGGTGACCTCCAGAGTTGATACACATTTGAGCCCTATTTATGACATTTTGCATAACTTGCCGTAACACTTCCTGCGATATGTTCGTTATTTCTTGACGAATGTTTTCTTTTAGAGCTGCGAGAGTCTGTGGCTTGTTCACATACACCCGAGATTTCAAAAAACCCCAAAGAAAGAAGTCTGGACTGGTCAGATCGGGTGATCTTGCAGGCCAAGGCAAATCGCCAAAACGAGAGATAACTCGGCCTGGAAAAGCGTCCCTCACTAAGTCCATAGTGTCGCGCGCTGTGTGTGCCGTAGCGCCGTCTTGTTGAAACCAGATGTGCTCCAGCCCCAATTCGTCCAAACTGGGTATCAAAAACTCACGTAACATGGTTCTGTAGCGTTCTCCAGTGACAGTAATCGCATTGCCTCCAGCGTCTTCGAAAAAATAGGGTCCGATCACTCTGTCAACACAGATGCCACACCATACAGTAACTTTTAGTGGGTGTAGAGGTGTTTCTTGAATAATGCGCGGATTATCAGTGCCCCAGAACCGAGTATTCTGCTTATTGACATGCCCTGAGAGATGGAAATGGAAACGCAGGAAGTGTTACGGCAAGTTATGCAAAATGTCATAAATAGGGCTCAAATGTGTATCAACTCTGGAGGTCACCATTTAAAAGACATCATCTTTAAATCCTAATGGTACGAAATTTAATGGCACAAATATACATTTAAAAAAATCTAAATCTAGTTTTCTAATTTAGAAAAAATGTTATAGCTGAACCAAATAGGGTCTTTACTTTTGCGCCACCCGTTATATACTTAGTTATTTACGCTAATATTTTATTATTTTGCCAAAATAAAAGAATTTGAGAAAACCTGTATTTTTTATAAATATCAGAAAAATATGTACAGAAAGTACCTACCACTTGGTTTTAAAATATATATACACTGACGGACTCATAAACTGCATCAAAGTAATAGACGACTTTGAAATAAATATTTTAACCAAGTATGCAAACTTTCTATACAGATTAAAATTGAAACCTCTAAATTGGTTCGTGAACTTTAAAACAGCGTAGGGTCATATTCTTAAGTTTAAGTTTGTGTACTGAAAAGGACCTTAAGACTTTTTTGAAGAAAAAACAGAAATTTAAGGAAAATTGATTTAATAAAAAAAAATGGTTTTAACAATAGACACAAACTTTATGCAAGGGTTTATTTATGTTTTAATAAGGTGTATTACCTCCACGTGCCCTTATTACGGATTCTAATCGGTTCCGCATAGATTTTATTAGGGTTATTAAAAGATCTTGCGGAATATTGTCCCATTCATAGACGACAGTGTGTGATAGTGTCCACATATTATTATATTTATTATAAATTTATATTCTTCTGAAAGTGATGTTTTTAGTGCTGCTCTTTTTAAATTGTCCCAAACATGCTCAACGGGATTAAGATCCGGGCTGCGTGCTGGCCAATTCATTGTACGTATCCCAACCTCTTCGCAATATTGTCGAACTTGTGCAGCAGCGTGCGGCCGGGCATTATCCTGCATTAAAGTAAAATTTTCACCTATGAATCCCATGTAAAGCACCATGTGATCTTCTAAGATCTCTGTTATGTAGCGATGTGCAGTCAAACCCCCTCTATTACCGTTTTGACGGATCATGTATATGAACACAAGTTCTGTTCGCCCGTTCATCGATATGCCACCCCAGACCATACACGAACCGCCTCCAAAAGGAACACGCTCCTCAATGCAACTTTGAGCATATCGCTCCCCACGTCGACGATAGACTCTTCTGCGACCATCTGCACCATATAAACATGTCCTACACTCGTCCGTGAATATTACGGAGGCCCATTGCTCTTCTGTCCAATTTAGGTGATCACGCGCAAATCTTAAGCGAGCTTGTCTGTGAGCTACAGACAACTTTGGACCATTTGCTGGGCAAAAAGGGGTGATATCCGCTTCCTTTAACCTTCTTCTTATTGTTCGTGCACTCACATTTACTCCACGCACTTCATTAAACTCTGTTTTGATGTTAACTGACGTGAGGAAATGATTTCGCAGGGAAGTTGTAACAATAAATCGGTCATCACGACCGGTGGTTGCTCGAGTCCTGCCTGTACCACGTCTCTTTCTGTAAGAACCTGTCTCCACAAACCTTCTGTATATTCTAGAAACCGTAGACTGGTTTAAATTTAAATTTCTACCAATCGTTCGTTGATCCAAGCCCTCCCGCACCAGTGCTACAATTTGAGCCGCTTGTTCAGACGAAGTATCCATATTATGGTTGAAAACTCTCGATGAGTTAAAAACTAACCCAACAATTCGGCTTATTCCGTTTATCCACCCTAAAAAAGCCACCCTAAGGAGAATACTCGGAAACGCGTGTCCTTCTATCCACCCTGAACAGGGTGGATAACCGTAATTCATATAATATGTTTCTTCCGATTTTTTACCCCAAGTACAGTTGAATCAAATTATCTTATAAGTTTTAATTTAATATTTATTGTTAAGCGAATAACATAAAATAGTCTTAAAATCTAAATTGTAGGTACATGGTACTATAAGATAGAAAGCCGAATCGGGGCTGGTGGTTTTTTATAAATTTTGCAACATGTCCAGAAAATGACCAACGCTTATTTCATTATTGAGTAGACGTAGTTGCGTATCCTGGATAAATTCGTCCCTTTTAATGTATATTTGCAATCGTTTTCTAAATTTTTTTGCTGCAGCAGACGTTAGTTAGGGCGTTAGTTGGGCACGAACTGGGTAATGTACCTTTATTTAAAAGAAAATATGTTATGTGCAAAATCCTACAACTATTGGATAATAATTAATTAATAATACTTTTATTTACCATTACAGTAATTGTCCCGACGCAGTGGTTTATTTTTCGTTTAGCACACAGCCAATAAGTTGTTTGATTTGCGTATGTTTTCTTAAAGTGATATTGATAACCATTATGTAAAGCTACTCGACCCTTACCCCTTGTCAATATTATTATTTTTTCAATTAAAGACATTTTAAAGTTTAAATCAAGCTATGATTTATATTTAAGCACATACAATAATATAACTGGAATGGAAATTAATTGCAATGATATGTGTCATTAAAAGATACGTCTAGAATGACGTAATAGTCACATAGAATGTTAGATGAGTAAACAAAACTATTTTCAGCTCAAAGAAGAAGGTAAGTATGTACATCTAAAGTATTTTAATGTTCACGAAGTTTCTTGGACTGGGTTTGTGTATGTTTCTGTTTTAATGACTGTACTTAGGCAGGTGAGAAAAACGGAAGAAACATATTATATGAATTACGGTTATCCACCCCGTTCAGGGTGGATAGAAGGACACGTGTTTCCGAGTATCCTCCTTAGGGTGGCTATTTTAGGGTGGATAAACGGAATAAGCCAACAATTCTGCTGGTAACAATAATTCAATTGACAAAAGAATAAAAAATCAATGCGAATCAATTTAAAACTTTGCTTTAAATAACACGCAAATCTGATACTACTAGTAAATTTTCTTTTCCCGGCTATATTTATTTGTTTAACTGCAGTTCTATTTTTAAATTTTGCTTTTTTTTAAGATTAAGAGCCAGTCTCTCCATATTTATATAATTTAATCTAAAAAGTTTGCATACTTATTAAAAAAAATCATTTCAAAGTAATCCTGAACTTTGATGCAGTTTATGAGTTCGTCAGTTTATATATCTATATTCTACACACAAAGACTTCTCCGGCTAAGACACAAATATGACTAGAAATGATTATTTATTAAAAAATAATTACTTTCTCATACAACTTTCTCAAAAATACAATAGTTAAAGGCACAGTAGGATGGTTTTTATAAGACATGTAGCCTAGCTGCTTTAATATACCGATTTCAAGACAAGGGACTAGTGATAATATGGACAATTTTTGTTGTCCCCGTTAGCCGAATGTACGTTATGGGGACAATGGGAAATAAATTTAATCACGTCCCGCTGTCCCTGTGACGGGGACACGGTGTACGGGGACAAAACGGTCTATCTGTTACGCTTTCACGCCTAAACCACTGAACCGATTTTGATGAAATTTGGATTAGAAATACTTTAGACCTTAGGAAACAACATAACATATAATCCCTTACAACTCCAATTTCATACAATGTAAACAACCATAACAATTCGCCATGGTGCCATTGTCAGTGCCATTTTAGTTAAATAGTCTAAGGTGCCATTACATCAATTATAATTACATCAATACATAGTTAAATAGCAAAAGAAAGGTACCTGTACCTATTGTATTTTATTTTAACCGTTGATTTATAAACATTAAGATATTAAAACAAACAATGCAATCTAATAAATAAATGTTATTTAAATTAAGCGTTGACCTCTAAACGCAACGATTTGACCACGGACTGAAATGGAATACTGAGATAATTTTGAATATTTTCCCGCCTGATGAAAATTTGTGAAACATTGACTTGTAATGTTACGATTTAATTATACAATAAACAAGTGAACTCAGACCTGCGAGGGCGAAACCATAATAAATAAAAAATTACAAAATATTAAGTAAGTACCTACGTACTTATAATATACGTTAAACTTATTTCTTCTATTACTTAGATTACTACATTGGTTTTTAAAAAGATAAAACACACAAAGAGAAGAGCATCGAAAGAATAAAACTGTTAATCAATTTGAAGTCTTTATTCGACTGCAAAAAGTAATTCGTAATTTTATTAAATAAGTATCTATCTAGTTTTGATTACTTATTAATTATTACTAAAAATAGTTGCGAAATGAAATAAATAGTGAACAGAAAGTGTATAAAACATTGTGTCATCATTTATGGAATTTATGACAGAAAAATATTGAAAAGACCGTTTGTTTACATTACCTATATATTATGAAATTGGTCTTGGTCGTAATTATAGAGGCTATTTTGCTTCCCTTGAAGGAGATGAAATAGGGAATGAAAGTTTGTCTGAAAAATCATCAATGTATAAACAGAGATATGTTTATAATTAGTAAATAATTATATATCGATAACCGACATCGACATTCACGCGGACAGAGCTTTAGGCAACAGCTAGTAGAAAATTTATAGAGATAACGTTACCAGTTTTTCTTTCGACCTATTTGAATTTAGATTACATGCACTTAATAAACTGCATTATCAAAACGAAAATTTTAACTCCAATACATTTGCGGGTTCTGCTGAAAAGGAAAAACTATAAAATTAGATATTGATAGATAAATCACGTTTGTATTTTATGCCGTTCTGTCCTATCTTACTCCCATAGTCGCCTTTTCGTCAACTGCAAGAAGAGATGGTGCTACAACACGACCGGTGGTTTTTAGAGCTACTTTTATAAAAGTAGATTTGGGCGAGAATTTCTTTCTTTCTTCTTCTCAATACCACTGGAGCACCGATGCAGTCATAAACTCAAACTCAAAGCATTTATTTCATTTTGATCATTAAATATAAGATGCTTATGAACAGACAAAATTACACGAAGTCAGCTAATTAACCTACAGCCAGTTCGCTGACGAGGTAGAGCTGTGAGAAGAACTGGCACGAAACTCAAGCCACTCTTTTCAATCGCCAGATAATTACAGTTATTTGTATGAGTTACAATTTTAACTCATCAACGCAACCAAATAATCATACAAAGTAATTATTACAAATCATCCAATTAATATAATTATCAAGATTTAAAAAAAGAAAAGAGAGAATTTCAATTATTTAGTTTCATCTAGAATGGTAATTTGACTATGTATTTTAATTAAAATGGTAAATGCATCACCCTGTCATATTGAACGACAAGGTAATACTGGATTATGTATTAAATGTATGCCATGCCAAGATTGATCAGTCATCCCAAGTAGCACTTGTTTACGAGCATGACTCATAGACCAGCCATCATAAAAGGTTTAAACTTAAAAGGCTATTTCAGCCTCATCATCATCATCATATCAGCCAAAAGACATCCACTGCTGGACATAGGCCTCCCCCAATTTTCGCCATCGTAGTCGGTCGTTCGCCGCCCTCATCCATCGGTTGCCCGCCACCCTTATAAGGTCGTCGGTCCACCTTGTGAGGGGTCTGCCCACACTGCGTCTTCCGGTTCGTGGTCGCCACTCTAGAACCTTTCTGCCCCAGCGGCCGTCAGTTCTGCGAGCTATGTGTCCTGCCCATTGCCACTTCAGAGAAGCAACTCTGCGAGCCACGTCAGTCACTTTGGTTCGCCTGCGGATTTCTTCGTTTCTCAAACGATCGCGCAGGGAGACGCCTAACATAGCCCGCTCCATCGCCCTCTGAGCGACTTTGAGCCTTCGGATAAGACCCATAGTTAGCGACCACGTCTCTGCTCCGTATGTCATCACTGGCAACACACACTGGTCAAAGACCTTGGTCTTACACTGCGGTAGTGCGGACGAGAAGATATGTTGTAGCTTCCCGAACGCTGCCCAGCCGAGCTGGATTCGACGAGTGACCTCTTTCTCGAAATCGGACTTACCTAATCGGACTGTTTGTCCCAGGTATGTGTACTCGTCAACGAATTCGAGCATCGAGCCTCCGACCGTAATAGGAGTGGGTGTAACATGGACATTGGTCATGACTTTAGTCTTGCCCATGTTCATTTTTAGGCCCACTTGTCGAGAGACTCTACTGAGGTCATCGAGCATTGCACTGAGCTCCTCCACGGTCTCAGCCATGACCACGATATCGTCCGCGAATCGAAGGTGAGTGATGTACTCGCCGTTTATGTTGATGCCAAGTCCATTCCAGGTCAGAAACTTGAACACGTCCTCCAGTGCAGCGGTGAACAGTTTCGGAGATATGACATCTCCCTGTCGTACTCCTCGCTGCAACTGGATAGGCCTTGAGCTCTGACCATTAATTCGTACTGACATGGTGGCGTTTTCATACAAAAACTTCAGCACTTCGATATATCGATAGTCAATATGGCACCGTTGGAGAGACTGCAGCACGGCCCAGGTCTCGATCGAATCAAAGGCTTTCTCATAGTCCACAAACGCTAAGCATAGGGGCCGGTTATACTCTGTGGACTTATGTATAACCTGCCGCAGCGTATGTATGTGGTCTATGGTACTAAAACCTTTTCGGAAACCGGCTTGTTCGGGAGGCTGGAAGTCGTCGAACCTGTTTGCGAGACGATTAGTGATGATTCTTGAGAACAGCTTGTAGACGTGACACAGGAGTGTGATAGGTCTGTAATTCTTCAGAAGGGTTTTATCGCCCCTCTTGAAGAACAGCTCCACCACACCCCTATGCCATGCCTGTGGCGTTTTGCCCTCGAGGAGGACGGCACTAAAGAGCCTCTGAAGGGCCTTCAGGACAGGATTTCCGCCTGCCTTCAGTAGCTCGACTGTGATTCCATCCTCACCCGGCGCCTTGTTGTTCTTGAGCTGTCTCAGGGCCATACCAATCTCGCACAGGCTGACGTCCGGGATGTCTTCGGTGTAATGTCGAGTTAACCTAGCTCTTGGATCTGATGCTAGGGAGCTAACAGGTGCATGTTGTGTCGTGTAGACGAGATGATCCTGCCATCCCCAGTCTTCAGCTTGACAAGTCGGCTCTGCCCGACAGACCGATCTCGTGCGAACACTTTCAAGCCTTTGTTGCGCTCTATAGCCTCTTTAACACGTTGTGTGTTAAATTGGCGAAGGTCGCGAGTCAAAGACTTGGAGATCCGTCTGTTGAGTCGCTGACAGTCACTAGCTTCCTCTGGGGACCGCAGTACCATCCTGCGTCTGTCGTCCATAAGTTTGAGGGTCTGGTCGGTGATCTTTCTCGGTCCTTTACTGCGGTGGGCTTTAAAGATGTTAGACCCTACCGAACGGACAGTTTCCACGAACCTGTTGCTGTATTCGTCTACGTCTACGCAATCGCCGAGGCTTTCGAAGCGGTTAAGAAGTTCGAGTTGGAAGCTCTCGGAGCTTTGAATTTGAATCGGTGCAGGTCGGTGCGTAGACTTCATCAGTCGAGACCGGTCCAGCTTAGGGTTGATATTTAATGTGCCTCTTACCATCCGGTGATCGCTTCCGGTTTTCACCGCATTGATCACTGAGACATCATTAAATGTTTGCCGCCTGGTCGACATGATGAAGTCAATCTCATTTTTTGTGACACCATCAGGACTAATCCAGATCCATTTGCGGCTATCGCGCTTCTTGAAGAAGGAGTTCATCATAAAGAGGCCTTCCTTCTCCATGAAGTCAGCCAGCATTTGGCCCCGGGGATTCCTGGATCCAAATCCAAACTGCCCCACTCTCAACTCGTTACCGCCTCGTTTACCTAGCTTCGCGTTGAAGTCCCCCATCACAACAGTGTATTGGGTCCTAGAGGCATGTATTACTCTGGAAATGTCCTCATACATAGCCTCGACCTCATCGGCGGGGTATGTCGAAGTGGGAGCATAAACCTGTATGACCTTCAACGAATACCGTTTGGTGATTCTGAGTATAAGGTATGCTACCCTCGTCGACACACTCTCGATTTTCACCACGTTGTTCACGAGGGACTTGTGGACGATAAACCCGACTCCACCTTGGGACAGTTGGTCGCCCTCCCGGAAATAGAGCAGGTTACCGGACTTAAGGGTTATCGTATCCTCCCCCTGTCTTCGGACTTCTGACAATCCCACTATGTCCCATCGTAACCCGCTCAATTCTTCCTCCAGTTCAACCTTCTCGTCATTCCGCAATGTGCGCACGTTGTATGTTGCCAGGGCCAAAGGTTGTCGGTTTAGGTAGCCTGGCCGCACCCGGGGATTCTTCGCACCCCCTACCCCGCCGTTACCATGGCCGCTACCGTAGCCAGGAATAGCGGGTTGACCGGGGACTGGGGGCCATTTCTTTTGTTGTAGCTCCATTTGGGGGGATATTGCCATAATCGCCACGCTTGGCAGGCGGGTTGGTGATCGCAGTGGTGGTAGCTTTATCACAGGACGCTGCTGCCCGTCCTGTGATGTGCTGATTTTTTACCACCCGTTTTCGTAACGGTTTAACCGCCGTTATTCGGAAAACTGATGTACTGTCATCATTTTGTCCTTAGTCGCCTTGTACGACACCCACGGACAGAGAGGGTTGGGACCATTCTTCCCCGGCCACCACGCGGGGTAATTATTAATATTTCAGCCTATTGAACCCTAAATATAATTAATTCGATAAGATACTAATGTCTACCTAGTCTCGGTACGGTATATAAAGAATTACGACTAAGATACCTATAAAATAAATATTCTAAGTAAGAACATCACTTGGCAATTTGAAAGTTCATTAAACTGTTAGCTACTTTATAATATTAGGTACCATGGCGATACTTCGGTTAAAAATTGTTTTGTTAATTTTAAATTGTTTACCACATTTTTTTGTGGAGACCGTAGACGCTGATGATGTAAGTTATTATTTTATTTTTATTTCGACGTAGGTACTTTGTAACCTTTTTTTTTTTTACGTGGGAAATGCATTACGCATACGCACCCGCCCGGGCAAGGCGGGGGTTATGTCGGACTCTCCGACCGCACTCAAAGCGCGGCCAGCATACCGACTAAAACCCACGGTGTTCCTCCAGAC
Organism: Parascotia fuliginaria; assembly: GCA_963082885.1. NCBI lineage: Eukaryota > Metazoa > Arthropoda > Insecta > Lepidoptera > Erebidae > Parascotia > Parascotia fuliginaria. Next base: position 13,054,693 of record OY720188.1, read on the forward strand.
GGCCAGAGTGTCGGGGTCACGGGAGTCGCTTGCGCATTCATCCGCGACCCCGACGGGCCATGGCCCGCTCACCGCGAGCGGGCCCCGTCCGATTTAGGGGCCTAGCCCCCCCTCCTTCGAGAGGCGCCTGCGGAACACGGGCACTGCCGTCTCGGGCCCGTGCTGTTCGGGCGGCGACTGCCCGATCGCCGCCCGCAGGCCAACTCGGCCGCAGAGGATAGGGAGAACGGCGCATCGCAATACCGACACTCCTCTTCCCCTGCGGCCCCACCGCGTCCGCAATCTGGCGGTTGCGGCCCCGCCGAGGCCGCGGAAGGTAGGGAGAGCGGCGCACCGTTATACCGGCACTCCTCTCCCGCCGCGGCCCCGCCACTCCTCAGCCGCAGTGTCGCCGAAGCAACACTGCAGCCCGACCCAGTTGCGGTACCGCCCAAACAGCACCGCAACCCACCAGAGCCGCTCCAGGTACTTTGTAACCTAACGTAGAATGCAACAGGTACCTATAAGTTCATAATAATAATATACAGTCGTAGTCAACTAATTAGGGACATTCAAGATAGTGAAGAGCAATAACCGGTTAAGTATATATAAATGTAAAACCCTATTGATTTCTCAGCACCAATTATTTGCATAATTTAGTCCGATTATTATGCTATAAATGGCTGTAAGTAAAAGATTAAATAAATAGAAAAAAGTATTTAATATCAAAGGTTCAATTTTAAAGTATATTTCTGTAGCTGGACATTTAATTAAGGACAGTAAAGTGTCATGAAAAATAGAGTTAAACAAAACTAATAATCTGCAGTATTATAATATCTTTAACAGCTCCATTTTATAAAATCAGTACTCACTCAGTAGCAAAACCTTTGTTAGTAATTACCGCTTGACACCGATGTCGCATAGACATTATCAGTTTCTGACATGTTTCGACAGGAATGTTTGCGCATGACTCACAAAAAGCTTCATTAAGTTCATCTAAAGTTGTGGTACGATAAGTGGAAACTTTTTTCTTGATTTCGTGCCAAAGGTACTCGATTGGGTTGAGGTCTGGGCTATTTGCTGGACAATCTAGCACCGATACTGACTGACCAGTAGGAAACGACTTGACTGAGCGGGCGGTATGTTTCGGGTCGTTATCATGCTGAAACGTCCATATAATAGGGGGATGCGCCTCAGCATAGGGAAGCATAGTTTCCTTCAATATTGCCTTGTATTGATGTTGGTCTAAGTAAACCTGAACTTTCCTCACAGGTCCTACTCCACGTTCAAAAAATGAACCCCACATTTTAATGTTTTCACCGCCATGTTTCACCTGCTTATTTGTGAATCTTTGATTCATTTCCGCTTTTACAGAACGCCGTACGTATTGCCTTTCACCTCAAGAAATCAAATTAACCTTGGTATCGTCAGAGAATAATACATGTTGCCATTGTCCATATTTACGTGCAAACGCCAAACGAGCATTTGTATGTTATTTCTTCAACAACGGTACTTTGCGAGCCACTCTTCCGAACAAAAGAGTATTGAGATTCAAATATTGATGTACCCATGTGAGATAATTGTAATTGAATTATATTCGTTTTTATCTCAATAAATAAATAAATGGCCAGCCAGCATTTTTTGAACAAATAGCACTATGATAATCTATCAGCTATACTGTAAAGAGGTTTAATGTTTAAGAATTTGTTATTGTTTGTATAATCGGGCACATCAATGACTAATTAAACTTACATGTAAAAGATAGGAATATTGTTAAGACTTGTTGGAAAATAAAAAATAAAGTCTCAATTTGGCTTAACTAGAGATTGTCCTTAATTAGTTGACCACGACTGTATATACCTTCAAGATAGCGGTGACAACAAAAACTAATTCCAGAAAGAATTTGACTGAAATTTTGTAACTTCGCAGGATAGGTACAACATAAATTTAGCTTTTTGTTACAGTGTCTCCCACTTAAAGGTCTATTCGCTCCCACGTTCACACCTCTTGACTCTAGGGGTAATCTGAACTTGTCCGCCATACCGGTGTACGCGAGATACCTAAAACGAAATGGTATTGATGGAGTAGAAGGTGCGTATGACACATATTAGACCTTAGTTAACTTTCACGCAGGGACAATATTAAAAATTGATTTAGAGTAGTTGTATTATTTATCGTATCTAGAGTAGTTTTCGAAGGGCTCTGAAGTTCGATGGCCCATCAGTAGTGGTGATAGGTAACTTGGCCCAATTCTGTTGCAGTCGCTGCTACATCAGGAGAGGGCACAAAACTTTCCGTTAACGAGAAGAAAAGACTGATAGCTGAGTGGGTACGAGTTGGAAAATCTGTAGGCCTTAAAGTAATGCCACAAGTTGGTGGTATACCACTGCCAGATGCAATGGAATTGGTTAGTACTCGCTTCTAATACGTATAAAATTTCACTGTAAACTTAGTAAGCAAAGCACAGATAGACTGCAGTCGTCCTTATCGTTGTATGTAATACTAGACGTCCGCCCTCGCTGCGCTTCGGTATCAAAAGTTTTTTCGGTTTCACGACAAACGGCTACATAACATGTAATTATGATTGCAATATTACCTTCGTCTGCGAATTATTATTGCTATACTGCTAATTTCCTTTTTCTATCATCTGTACTTATTGCAAACTAGCTGCGCCCCACGGCTTTGCCCACGCGTAAAATATGTTTTGTTGTATTCCTCGAGAACCAGACCGATTTTCGGGATAAAAAATAGCCTATAAAAATAAAATCAAAATCGGTTTCACCGTTTAGGCGCTGAGTGGTAACAAACATACACACACATACAAAATTTCGAATTTCTAATATTAATAGGATTTACAAATCGACGCCCCCAAGGAATAAACCTGTATTATACTATTACTGGTTTATTACTGTTATAGCATTTATGGTATCTATGGGTCGGTTACATTATGCAATTTTTCAGATTTTTTCTGTGATATTTTAAAACGTTTCTACTTGTAACATTTTTCTTTGGAAAATGGCTACGTTTTGGTAAAATAATAAAACATGTAAAACATTTCATTAAAACTTCTGGTCGATGCATTTACAGGTTTATTACTCGTAAATTTTGACGTAAACATCTTGGTAATTAATACACTGTAACAATTATATAGCAAAGCAATTTTTGGCAATGATTTTCAAGAAATTTACAATAATAATTCGGTAAATTAATATTACCGGAGTTAAACTGGTAAAATTAGCTTTCCCGTCATGTCACAATGTTATCATAGTTACCTTTTGTTGAAAAAATATATCCAACAAACACTAAACAATTTTTCCTGTAAAATTGGATTTTTGCAAATACCGGTTTATACCCGGGGGTTCGACATATTGAAATTCTAAAAATTGCTAAAAAGTAATAATATTATGTTAAGCATGCTTAATAAAATATAACCTTTGTATTGACTTCTAAAGGTGAAAGAATTTTTCAATTCGGTAATTAAAACATTGCAAACAGACAAACAAACATAAAAAAAATCAAATCTTTTCTCTATAAAATATTAGTTTAGATAAATTCAATATGGGCATTTTTTTCAACCTACCTATGGTTTTTTACGTGTCAGAAGTTTTAAAAGATCTCTAAAAAATATCTATTGATTCAATAGATATTTTTTAGAGATTTTTTAATATCTTAATATTTTGGAACTTACATTTAAGTAGACTAATTCGTCAACTCGCCACTTGAAAACACGCCACTCGGTGGCGAGTTGCCCCGAATAACTTTAATTTATTTTTCATTTGTCAACTCGGTACTGGCATAGAAGTGCAGTCGATAACAAAATGTTTAATACATTTTATAAGTTATATAAAATTCGAAATTATATAGAATTTTTGTTCTATGAATCCAAATGCTAAATAGCTGAAATCTGAATAATTATTTTATTTAAAGATATACAAAAAAAGTCCTGATTTTCTTAAAAACAATAAAATTTTGGTGGTAATGAAAGAAGTGAAATACACTAGATAGTTTAACGAAGTACTGATTTTTTTTGCAAAATATTAATAAGTATTAACTTTTTTTTAATGTTTAAGTTTTATTTTTTTTAATGAGCACTATAAATTTGTAACTGAACCTTCAAAAAACAGGGAATACGGCCGTTTTTGTCGCAAAAAACCTATATTTTGACACTCTCAAGGTAATCAAAATTTATAGGGTAGGTACTTGCTGTTGCCCGCAGTTGTATTTGCATATAGCTACCTACATGATTAATTATGCTTATGCACATAAATACGGATCAGAAACTTTGGGTCTAGTTATATATCTATATCTTGTTAGAAGACTGAAACACTTAGAGGGCGATGGAGCTATAAATAATATTTTCATATAATAATACTTAAGTAAGTATACAAAATCGTTTCACACAATACCTACCGTTTTTAGGCAAGATATTCACAGAGTATGGGTGTCGACGGCATCTTAACTCTGCCTGAGTTGTACTACAAACCGAACACGCCACGGGAGGTGGTGTACTTCTTGAAAAACATCGCTAGAGCTGCACCAAAAACACATTTATTGTTCTATCATTCACCGCAGTTGACTTTTGTAAAGGGTATGTAATTCGCTACAAGCTCTTAGTACTTTTCTCTTTTGTAGAACCTACTAACTTTCTTCGTCTTCGCAGCCCTTTCTATTTCAACTGCTAGAAGATGGACTTTTCTTATACTGAGTAAAATCTGAATGAAATCGAATTAAATTGGCTATTTCAGTTCCTTTACATTTTAGAATGCCTTACGATATTTTTATATTTTCATTCTCTGTAAAGTTTTGTACTTCGTACTTCAAAACTTTTGTTCAAACTGCGGTGTTTTAACTACTATTTTTAGTCACTCTATCATTCTATGTTTTTGGGTTAAGTAAATCTTGCATTTTAAAATGTAAACAAATTCAGATATAATCATTGGTAAGGTTTTTTTTACAACTTTAGTGACATACAAGACTGATGGTAAGTGGTAACCGTAACCTATGGACAATGGCTGTTACCTAAGTATTGTAGAAATAATGCTCAGAAATAAACAAGCCGTTGCCGACCATATAGGGAGAGGAGGATGAAGAAGAAAAAGAGAAAAAGGAAGAGGCCCGAAGAGGTGATTGGGCTACCGGCGCTCTCAATCACCGAGTGAAACAAATTAGCACGAAGACTAATATTTTAAGTCGACATTCTATGACAGGGCAGAAATTCCCCGTTTTATTCATTCGCTATGCACTCAACCTCTTCTCTTACAGTAATAAGTGATTGCATTGAATTCTACTTTACAAGTTGTTTATTTTTAATTCGAAACTGTCTACGAATAGAAAACTGAAACAATAGAAGAAAGCGTGAGCATCTGGATCGAGGCTGATAAGTTTTCTCAATGTTTACTCAGTTATCAATATTTTCTATTTTGCAGTGGATGCAGTAGCGACATTTGATCTAGCGTCAAAGGAGATACCCAGTTTTGCAGGAATGAAAGTTACGGTCCTTGATGATATTTTAGATCTTCGAACCAGGATAAATTGCAAGAAAGTTTTGTTTGCGTCAAACAGGGTAAGTAAAGATATTTTATTTTTTACTATTAACCTTCCCCTTTTCCGTTTTGCATTAGTACCTATCAGAAGTTGCAGTTTCCCGGCTTGGTACACTATTATCGTTGCTGTTTTACAGGGACTTCCTTTTATAATATGAATAGAAGATGAACCAGTACCTACCATGATTAAACTGAGCTTGAATGCTAGAGGCACCACCCCCAACAAAGTGCAACCAAACACAAATTTGGCCAAGGAGCATAATTTATATTGATATTGTAAATACAGACATGTTCTGTTTTTATGGTTTCATTAATCCATTAAAGTGTGTGATTAGTATGGACAACGACGCTGGTGATTTTGTGACGCGATGTAGATATAAGCTGAGCCCTGAGGGCGACCTGACTGGTCACGGCTTGGTAAGGCATCCTTTTGAGAGGCCTTCTAGTTTTTTTGCAAAAAGCTTAAATTGGTAAATATCTTCATAACTATCACTCATAATTCTTCAGAGACTCGTCTGCGTCGTCTTTGCTATTTGCTCTTATTTTCAATATTTCTGTTGTAGGATAATTTTGGGCCAGCGGTTCTGATAGGTTTCCGGGATTTCATAGTAAGCGGCCTGAACGCATTCCCTCAACTAATAAAGGAAATTATCCACAATGCTGACACGTGCAACTTACAGAGGGCCAGGGACTTGAGCGAGAGACTTCTAATTTACAGCAATTTAATTTATCAAGGTAAAGTTACACAAAATTATTATAAGCTTATCTTATATAAAACTAAATTAGGATCATTCCTATGGTCAGCCCAAAAAGTGGTCTACCAGTTTTGACAAAAGTTTCTGATGTTTCTGTAACATCTAAATATCGCTAAGATTGACTTTTCTAAAGGAGTGTAACAAAAATTGACCTTGTTGTTTCATGACCTGTAGCGTGGTAGACCATATTTTTGGGCAGTGGTTGGACAATGAGGAAAACAATTCTTCGTCGTCCCACTTAGTAGTAGAACCACGGAAAATACGCTAGACCTTTATGTATAACTAAATATTTCCTCAGATGTAACATACGTCGTGCCTCCCTATAAGCAAGCAATGTATTTGTTGACGGGTATTAACTTAGGCCAAGCCCGAGCACCTGAGTTGCCCCCGACGAGAAGACAGATAGACGACTTAAAGGAGAGGTTGGAGGATGCAGGACTCGATGTAAAAGCTTGATATACAATGAATAGCTGCAGCAGTTATTTTGTATACTTAGATATTTTTTCTAAAAACGTTTTATTATTTTGCTAAAATAAAAGAATTTGAAAAAGACTTGTCATTTTTTACAAATCTACTAATATCAGAAAAATATGTACAGACAGTACCTACCACGGGCAATTTTGTTTTAAATTATATACTTACATCTATATTTTACATAATTATATTGCCCTTTCAACGACATATCTCTAAATGGCATCATTTAGAAAATATAACCACTTAAAAACTTCTCCGGCTAAGACACAAATATAACTAATCAATAAATAATTACTTTCTCATTACGTAAGTAACCATAATGCTTACAGTTATTTTACTATGAAAATAACGCAACTTAAGTTTTAAATGTATTATTTGCGTATAAATAGAACTATGTAAACGCAATGATTTCTTACTCTTTATACAGCTTTCACCTAATTCTAGCATTTGTACAAAACTATTTTTTTAAAACATAGCTCCGATTAGGTATATGACAAAATTAAAAACCACGATATACGAGTATGACATTAAATTGAGACGTAAACGCTCCTAATATGAACCGATTTCAAGACAAAGGACTAATGTGTAAGGTGTATATAGACATTTCTTTTTTCAAATACAACGGTTACGCTGGTAGTAGAGGTAGACTTGCCTGTAACAAAAACGAGCATTTCAAAGCTACATACCTAATCGCAAAATGGTCTTCAGAAACACTCAATATTTTTTTAAATCTAACAATATCCCTATAAAATAAACGAGGACAAACAAAATAACATCCTCATCTTAGGTGTACGGGTGGTACGAAATATATAAGTATAATAAAAATATTATTTTTCAGTATGCAGGTCATAATATACACTACACATTACCTACCTGATATTTCAGATATGATGATTGTCTAGTAAAAGTACGACATCCGTCGTAAGACGCTACGAAACAGGATTATGGAGGATCCTTTGACCAGGCTAGGTGATTGTGCCTGGCGGGCTACCTGCCCAACACTTGGTAGTTGGGACTTGTATTTATAGTTAGTTGTTTGAGAATGTTGATATCGCATTAAATTCTGCGTTACCAGTTGTTTATTTTTGATCCAAAATTATCTACGAAAAGGAAATAAAGTGAAAGAAGAAGAGACCGAAGCTGTTATGTTTTCTCAATGTTTACTTAGTTCAGTTTAATTAGTTAGGGAAATTATTCGCAATGGTGCAACGAGCAACGTGAAGAGGGCCATAGACTTGAATGACAAGCTACGAACATACAACTATTTAATTTGTCAAGATAAAATTAAAATAATAATAAAATTGCATCAAGATTCATTCAGTCCCTATTCCTTTAGAAAAAAAAGTACCAAACACCCATACATCAGTTCATTCGCGTTTCATTTCAATAGTTATATATTATTATTATATCTATACATATTACATTTGAATCGTATTCCAATCAATTATTATTCAAAATTATAGTCTTCTATCCTCACAAACAATAACATTTGTACAAAAGGTATACAATAGTAATAGTATAAAAAATCATTTTATCTTGGGGCAAAACAAGCAAAACGTTATTTCTGTTACATTTATCATTTCCATTAAAAACAAATTTACAGAAATGACGACCATAAGAAAAAGACGCTTTTAAAGTGGATTATTCCCGTCTGTCCCTCTGGTTTGTCCCCCTAGGGTGACAGAAGGAAAAAGAAGATTCATCTGTCCCCCGTTGTTAACAGGGGGACAGGTGAAACTCCAATCACCCATAGAAGTTTTATCTGTCCCCTCGTTGTGAACAGGGGGCAAATGAAACTTTGTCACACATCGTGGTTTTACAAGTAATAAAAAAAATATTCTCAACCAACGTTAAAGTTTTCGCTGCGAATTATGAAGTACCAATATTGGCAAAATAAATAAATAATAACTACAAAGCAAACCTTCTCTTGACACAAATCGTGTATTACTTTTATTTTTACAATTAAACTACGCAAAATAAGGATCTTTTTGTTGGTGATGGATAACTACGTAAAAGTTTGTTAGCTATGTAATGTTTACCCAGTCTAAATTTTTGGTCATTACGTTAACGATCGAAGGTTTCGGATTTCCACTCAGGCAGTCTACGTGTTGCATTCGCGCGCCCTTCCTGTGTTCTTTAACGATTTCCATATGGATACGATGTAGCAAATCCTTTTTAAGTTTTAAGCTTTGAGTGCGTTACAATCAATGAACACTTTGAATTTTCGTCCATATCCATAATTTTATTTTCGTCTGAAGGTGCTTAATAGGTCTAACTACAATCAAAGTCTAATTTATAGAAGTGGTATCTACTTCTTTATCCGTTATGCGCATCCTAAAGTTAGCTACAACGTGCTCCCGTTATTATTAATTTATACAAGTATCGCTCCAAAGCCGTGACTACTGACATCGGTGAATAATTCAATAGGTTCTCCTTCTTGGAATATTGTGAGACCTGGCGTGGAGGTTGAATGGTGAACGATAGTCTAATGAGCCTGTTTATGAACGTGAGTCCATTGTCACACAATTCTTTCCAGGTATCCCAGGCCGGAATGAAAACCTTGACATTTACTGATGACGTCATCTATGTAGGTACTTACACTAGCTTAGCTGCTTAGCTAGCAGTATCGTAATATACTGAACTGATGCTTAAAATTAGTATTTACGAAAATTTACTGTATTACCAGTTGTTAAAGTACGATTTTCGTTGCAACTTATACAAAGGCGTAGATAAACGCGTACGGTAGTAGATCCACGCTGGTTTCAGCATGAATGGGCCGGATCGTCCGGGGAAGTACTACCCTCTCATAGAAGATCGACTTAAGAGTAGTAGTATCCTTACTACTGCATTTCGTTCGGTGAGTGAGAGTGCCGGAGGCCCAATTTCCCCCCTTTCCTCTTTCCTCACCTCCCTCATTTCCTTCCCCTGACCCCATTCCCAGCCGCCATAGTGGAGGCCACCATACCAGCAGTTTAAGACGATAGCTTTTGGTATGGTGGCCACCACTTCTGGATTCCACTGACTGCTTACCATCAGGCGGGGTGGAGTCACTTTGGTAGGCTAATATATATAAAAAAAAAAAAAAAAAAGGCAAATTAAGAACAAGAGGGATATCAACAACCGAGGCTCTATGTATCTTTCTTTCATCCTGGCACCCTCAAAAATATTTCTATAGAAAAAAAAAACTGGTCATCATAAAAGTTGAAGTAATTTCGTTATAAAATAATTATGTACTTACATTATTCGGTATTCATGTAACTTTGCATATGACTTTGTTCGGCTTTTGTTTTATTTTATTTTGTTAGGTGTACAAACAGTTTATCTTACAGTGACGTAATCGAACTGTCAGTACCGTGTTGGCAACATTAGCCCGCTCGTACGCATAATGAGTACCTACCTCTACTTTCTTAGTTACTACGTATTTGATAAAGCTTTGTTTTCGTTATCCTGTTTTATTGTTATTGTTAAGTTTTATTGTTGTTATTATACTTTTTCTGTTTAAATGAGTAAGAAAGTAATTAACATCAATTATTACAAATAACAACATTGATTAATTGTATAAATAAACATTGATTAATTGTATAGATAACCATCATATTAATAAACGCAATCAGATTTATTAAATACTAGCTGTTGCCCACAGCTCCGCCCGCATGAATTTCGGTTATCGCATTATATATTTTTTCTAATCATGAACATATCTGTTTAAACATTGACGATTTTGCATACAAAATTTCATCCCCAACTTCAACCCCTTCGAGTCATTTTTACGAGATAAATAAATAGCCTATGTTATTTACCCAAGATGTACCTAAGTAGTCTATCTCTTTACTAAATTTCATCAAAATTCAGTGGTTTAGCCGTGAAAACGTAACAGACCGACAGACAGAGTTACTTTAAAATATTTAAATATGTATGTACTATGGCGATGCTTGGTGGTCTTCCACTTTGCAAACGAAATCGTTTGAACTAGCTTGCAAAAATTAACCCCGCCCTCATTTCGCCTCAGCCAATCAAAACATTTCTTAGACGGGCGCTTGCGCCGGGAGAGAAGGATTAGGAGTATAAAATATTTTACTCAATTGCAATTTGGTTTTCGCCTAAGTCAACGCGCGTTTGTTTTTTTATTGTGTGCTCTACGACGAGTAACGACCATTGTTTTCTGTACGGTCTCTGACTGATCCTGCTTTAACTTTTACTGTGCTTGTTTACGGGACCCTCGATTGTGTGAATTATTATCGAGGCTTGTTTAATGGACTGGAAACATGCCTAGAATAGTGACAGACGAGAAAAACCAAATTTTGGTTTTATACGGCCAAGGGCGAAACATATCACAGGAATTAGGTAAATGTTTCGGTAAGTAGAAATATTTTTTATTTCAAGGATTTATTATTCTATAGATTAAACTAAAATTCGTGTTTGCTCTTCTACTACTTCAATCCATATTTACTACTACTTTATTTTTTTCCCCTTAACTAGAATTATATACAATCTCTGAAAAATATTAATTACATTAGGTACATATTATTATGATAAATGCACAAAATTGCATGGAGGTATTAAATTCAAACCAAAACATGAAAATAGAGTACTTATTACGTCTGAAGTCGAGGCAGACCTTGAAGTGCTATTAATTTGTAAATTATATATGACAGTATGAAGATGATGTTAATAATTAGGATTATGATTTAATTTATAAAATACTTACTCACATAACATGTCATAACGAAGCATATTATATTATTAATTTAGTCAATCATTTATCTACTATGTCTACATGCCCTTTATTATCGTGTATTAATCCACACTAATATTATAAATGCGAAAGTAACTCAGTCTGTCTGTCTGTCTGTTACGCTTTCACGCCTAAGCTACTAAACCGATTGTGATTGTGAAATTTGGTATAAGTAGAGATAGATTATACCTTGGGGAACAAAACAGGCTATCTTTTATCGCCAAAAAATGGTTTAAAGGGGTTGAAAACTAGATGGAACGACGTGATTATATTGTTATAAGTAGTCATAGGAGTGTAGAATGTAATAATGTAATAGCGAGCAAAAACAAACGAAAGTATTGAAAATAAAAAAAGAAAATACCTTGATGATTTTTAGCTTTATTAATTTTGTACATCTCTCAATATGAACTATGTTGATAAACTACTTTCTAAAGAGATCATGGCGTATTCTTTCATAGGGCGTTACGCGTTGTAGTCAATACTGGTTTAAACTCCTAAAACCATTGTTGTGTGGAACACAATACTTTAAAAAAATGTTAACCACACCTAATAATTTGTAACAAGAAAGTAACAGCATTATATGAGCATCATTACTAATGTCGCCATTCCGAATTTGAAGAAACATTTTATAACAAAAGAGTCATAAATGTGGGAATTTGTGGAAACGCAACGACGGCTCCCGTTCGCATTCCTTGTCTACCAAGGATTATAAAAACAATACCTATTTATTAGACAAAGCGCATAAAAAAGCTACTTATCTGAAACTTCTAATGGACGCCGCTCGGGTTCGGACCGCTCGAATTATTTTAGTTTTAGTTAAAGTTTAGTTAAATTAAGTTTGAACAAGAGTCACAAATATAGGCATTTGTTGAAACGCAATGACGGCTACAAAAACATGTCGCTGACAAAAGGTTTTTTTGCCTTTAAAAGATACTTTTTTAGCCTACATTGGAAAAATAAACAATCCTTGCCAATAGTAATAGTAACTAATACAAAATAAAAAAATGTTTAAGTATATTTTATAATTTGTTTATAGAGAGCTACTGTCCGCCGCTGGGTGCAAAGCGATGCTGCTAAAGACTCTATTGCGTTCCGACCTTGAGCTTATCCTCCTCGCATTCTGACAGAAGGAATGTGACCGCGATGGTAAATGTTTACCAGGAGCACCCATTTACCAGGACGTCGGTATTTGCGCAGCAATACGACTGTTGCCCTCACAATATCAGAAATGCGTTGCATCGCGTTGGATTGCATCACCGAAAACCGGCGAAAAAAGTTATTTTAACTGACCAACAAAATCGAGCTAAAAATGTTTCAAATTTTACGTTGATTCATTAACATTTGATGATTAACATTTAGTTGAGTCTTAAGTTAATAACTGATGTAATATTAGCCTCGCACTATTATTGTTGTATAAACATTTTTATCTAGGTATAAATAACTTGTTGGTTCTTAAAAATATTTTTTTATAAATAATATAGCGTACTATATTATTATACCAGAGTGACTTACTACATGAGACAATAAATTGTAAAATAAGAGTTTATCTGTGGATGTGTGAAAACTCTAAATTTTTATTTTTGTAGCTAAAGCAAATTGTAATGTTTTGATTGCATAATATTAAGGTTTAATTATATTTTATTTTGATTTATTTACCTAAATTGATATTTTAAATTGTTAAATTTAAACCATTTAAATAATAAAATTTGTGATATTGTTGTGTATAACCTAGATTAATTTTGTTTATACCCATTTTCAAAAATAGTTTTATATAAATATTTGTTAGTTGTTAGCTTATCCTTAGTGTACTAAGTATTAACTTAAAGTTTATGATATATGATGATTTTTAAAGAAAACATTTTAATAAAAATATTGAAAGACAAATTTGATGTTTCTTAGATTTTTTTATTTCCAATTTGAAGCCTTTTCCTAATGCTTAAAAACTTACTTTGCAATACAAATAATAAATAAAATAACGACAAATCTGAATACTTTTTTGGTGACGAATAAGCTTTTGGTTGTTTGGTGGCTTTTTTCGATTCCTGGGTCAGATAAAAAGTGATATTGGGTTTTTCTATTGGAAAATTCTTAGTATTCTTTCGGAGTTTGGATTTGTGCCCCGTAAATGACGACAGGCTCGCCCCTTGTTACATGCGACCGAACATAGCTGGCTAAACGTGGGTATTTATATACCTCTGCCTAACTCTTCTGGGAAAATAGGCGAGAGCTATATGTTTGTTCATTGGTTGTTAGCGAACGCAAAAAATATAATATTTGTAAATACAGAGATTTTTTTATACAACTTTGGTGGCAAACAAGCATACGGTCCACCTGATGTTAAGTGACAACCGTAACCTATAGTCATGGCTGTGTTTTCCAAGCATTGCAGAAGAAATAATGCTTAGAAAACACAACCAAGCCGTGGACGACCACAGAGAAGGGGATGAGGAAGGAAAAGGGAAACAGTAGAGGACCGAGGGGATTAAATTTCAAAATAATAAAATATTGACCTGAAAATTTGTATGTTTGTTTTTCATTAACGCAAACATTCAATGCATGCACTTAGTAAAAATATACTAAGTGCATGCATTGAATGTAAAAAATAAAAAAAAATATCGACAACCAGGCGGGGAAAGCTGCGCAGAAGCTAGTAATCACTAGAATAAAACTTTTATTGATATAATACTTACCTAATTGGCTATTTTAACCGTAAAATTGTTTTATTTTTTAACATCTTTATTTATAAATAAGTAGGAATAAATAGCTTTTTTTTACTAGAGGTAAGTTGTATGCACTAGGGGATAATATTTTCTATCAAAATGATTTGATGCAAAAAATAATTATAATAACTCAGTTTATCTGTTACGCTATAATGGCTAAATTACTGAAAGAATTAAGTATGATGAAATTAGGTATATATCATTTTGATCCTGGAGAACTGGGAACATAGATAGGTTTTTACCAACATACTACATAGTTGGTTTATAAAATCGATAAAACAGACCGATAAAGAGTAGATGTAAAAAACAAAATCGAATGAATCTTGTTGTAAATATTATCTACCTACCTACTTCTAAATCTTTAAAAAACAGAACATTACAGATTAATAAGCATTTATTTATTATTTCAAATTCCAGGCAGGAAGCAACGACATTTCAATATTTCATTTACAGTCGACGCTACGCCTTCGTTATATTCACGTGGAATCATGCTAACAACGAAAATATGTATAAATAGAAACGATTGCACTTAGCTATGGTTATGTTTTGTTATAAATGAGAAAAGTTCCGCGATATCGCTGTTCTACTCTAGGGCGGAGCTTGCTGAGCCCATGCGCAACGCGTGTAAGCGATTCACGACCGATGAGTGGTAAACCGGACCTTTTGCCGATAGTACAAATATGGATTTACAAACAAAAAATAATACCATTATACTTCTAACGTATTTTTGGCTACGTTTGCATAAACAGCACAGTAGTCAACACCACCGGTCACTTGTCTTTTCAGTTCTTACTTAATCTTAGTCAAAAGACAGACTGTCTTCATCACAAGCGCTACATCCAGCGATAAATACCTACAATTATTTTTTGTCATCACAAACTACTGAAATTACAACACCAGTTATTGACATTAATCTCTTATCCCATTAGTTATTATTAAACGACCCAGTAGGTACTTAGGTAGTTGTTGTAAAGCACCCCAATTTGTGAAAAAGAATCACAATAAAACTATTTCGATCATATTGATACAAAAGTTCACACTGTACTGCTTACCAGTTTAGTTAGTTTGTCGCACAAGACACTAGGTTAGCACATCTAAGCGC